>JAGVSL010000034.1:0-4800000 GCA_022494535.1 Himalopsyche phryganea
TGTCATAGTCTCTCGGAATATAGTTTATTGTAATCAGCAAAATCCAGGATTAGAAGTGTTGCATCCAATTTACTAATCTACTTTCGTTTTACGTCGTAAAGCAGAAAGTTGCTTCCTGTAGTATTACACATTAACACACATTGAAGTGTCCTTTCGGATACATTCTAAATCATACCAATTTTAGTTCAATAAAACTATATTTAATTGATGGGGGTTGTAGGTAGAACTTCCTCTCGTCTACCTCTAGATTCGTCTTCGAATCCCTTGCTAGAAATTTACATAAGCCGTGATTTTCAATTGCTATATATGAACTCTTGTCTGACAACGTAGCTGTGTGGGGAGTTTTCAATGAGTCCTTTTTATTCAAAAGCACTTTTATTGTACATGTTAATATATTATGTAAAATCGTAGCCTTTTTCTTACCCAGCTGAATATTTAAGCATTTATTTTTTCTCACATAGTTGCATCAATACGTTTTGATTTTATTCTTTCAATTTTAAGATAAACCCTTTCAGATATTTGAGTAGTCTAGAATCAAAACAAGCATTTTGCATTTTTGTTAATTTTGAGCGAAATGTGTGACGTAATAATAAATAAATAAATATAGAGGGGAATTAAAATCTACGTCAAGCCATGCATACATCTGTTTTATAAGAATCAAATCAATATGAGTTCTCTCTGCATGGCTTTTCTAACACATCAGGAACAGTATTTCTCAGAGTGTTATGGGTAATAATATATTTCGCATCTAAAGCCAAATATCACTTGCGATTAATATTCACGGTAATTGATCATTTTTTTGTGATTTTATCAAAACTCCGGAGAATGTGAGATACGATTCTAGGTTAATTTATCACATTTTTGTCATCCATAAAAGTGAATCATAAATCATCACTTACGACAAAGTACGTTTTGGGAAGTGATAAAACTTAACGCACGTACTAAAGGAAACAATGAGAAGTAAGCGAGCTGAGAAACTAGCTTAAAGATAATGTAATGTGCAATACGCCGCGAGCATATTAAGGTAAACCAACATAATTTTCCCTACTTGAATGGGTAGATGCTTTGCCCGGCAAATTGGTAACTCTTTGTACTGATATGATAAGACAGCAGACGACAAAACTTGGCTAAATTTTACTTCTAACATCTACAATTGAGTCAGTGCAATGCTCGTAACTCCATAAACTACTTCATTAATGTAAAGAGAAAATAAGTATTTTATTCAAAAATATAATAGATACGACAAAAATATTATGTGTTTTATTTTCCCCTGTTGTGTTTTGTCACTGTGCTGATTTGTCCGGTTCTGTATTTAATTGTTCTGTAATTATATATCTCATTAGCCGCATTCAATAAAATTCAATTTGGTGCACTTAAAAATAAATTTCATTTTGTTTAATAGTTGGAAAAAGTTTAAATTTTTTCTTCTTATGATTAAAATAATCAAGCACGAAGAAAAAAATATAACTACGAAAAAAAGACTTTTTTGCAATCAATCATCCAAATGACCACAATTAATACAATACAAGGCTATAAGTTCTCCGTCTGTGAATTAATAATACTTTTATACAATAATCTATATTGTTTTGGGTTAGCAATAAGATTCAATTGCATAAAAATTTACGCATAAAAATATTTAAAAAATGTAATTTTTTATGAAAAAAAATAACAGATGGTTTTACAATTATTATTAATATGATAGTTATATTCTTAGTGAATTGGACATGCTACAATGAAATAACGACTCAAATAAATAAATGGCTAAGTTCATATTTTTATCTATTAAAATAAATGATATTGTGCATATTCAATGATATACAGTGATATATAGTATACAATTATATATACGATGCGGCAGTGTCAACTGTCAAAATTCACTCAACTCACACGTCGATGCCAACTATGTGCAAATATTTGATTCCCCAAACAAACACTTGTATGTATTATATTGATTGATGGATTTGCGTTCAAGGAGATGGATGTCTGTGATATTAAGATTTGATGCCTTCCCATCCAATCCTGAAAACATAGCGAGAGCGATTAGCTAACTACGGCTTCTTTCCAAGCCTCATTTTTCTATTCTTACTCTCTCAAAAAATAAGGTTGACTGACTGAATAATCAGCAGTTCTTGAAAAAACTTCTCTTGAGGTGCTTCATTATGGTCCACATTAAAAAAATTAATAGATAATATATAAATACGAAATTTCAGGATAAATTTTTTGTAGGTATTCAACTAACGATTGATAAAATTTAGTTAAATTTGAAACATTAAAATGTTCGTAAACAAATTTGCCTTTTCAAATAGTTAATGTAATGTCGACAATCAACAAGAATAAAAACACGTGAAACGATAGAGAAAACAAAATTCTTGCAGCACAGACAGGATAAAGCATTTCTTAGATATCCCATATTCCTAATATACAAATAAAATATTTACTGAATAACCAGAATTGCAAAAAATACTTCACTACCTGGTGACAGCTAATGCTAAGCTTTTTAGAATACCAAGCAGTTGTGAAACCTAATATTTAACCAATAGATGGCAGTTATATATTTTTTGTCATGGGACATTTGCATTTTGTACAAAAATTGGCAACCAAATTTAATACAACATCAACATTCTCCCAATTCTATGGTGATATCGGATTAACAGAATCATTTTGGTATTTGATAAATAATTCAAGCCATCACTGATTCAGTGTAATGATGCACAAAAAAATACCTCTTTTTACAAACCAACTTACAAGTTTTGAAGAAAGAATTCTGTGTGCAAAGATTTGGATTATTAAAAAGTCTGGCCAATTCTGGCCTGTCAAATGCGGCCCAAACCAAATGGAACATTTGAATTATTGAGATTTTGTACACCTTTCGGCATCTTCAGGCATTCGTGCGCTCGAATGCCTGAAAGGCGAAAACCCGGTCGTTAGTGACAAAATACATGGAAGTGTACAAAATTTCAATAATTCAAATTTGATATTGAAATTCCATCAAGCACCCTCAGTCAATGTCTTAAATGGAACATTATTTTAGCATTTCTTTCATATCTGATTGCACAATGCCCATGTTGAATAAACATAATCAAGCATAAAATATGTAGCCCTAATTATCAATTTAATACAGGAATTTGAGAATAGGTTTCAAGATTTCCAGAAAAATCACCAATACATTGTTATATTTTCAACTCCATTTACGGTCGAAATTTCTCCATTACTTCAAAATTTACAAATGGAATGCATAGAGTTACAATCAGACATTGACCTTATCTTATCTTATTAAAAAG
Source organism: Himalopsyche phryganea (assembly GCA_022494535.1). Taxonomy (NCBI): domain Eukaryota; kingdom Metazoa; phylum Arthropoda; class Insecta; order Trichoptera; family Rhyacophilidae; genus Himalopsyche; species Himalopsyche phryganea. The sequence continues at coordinate 3,282 of JAGVSL010000034.1, forward strand.
AATTATAATGTCGCTGTGCTGGAATTATATAGGACCCATCTTCCCATAGAGAAATATTCTACTCTTAAAGTAACAAGAATGAAGAAAACAAAATGTAAAATCAGAAGCAAAATATGTGACCATCACTTCTGAATATACAATAACAACCGGCTAACTTCACTTAGGGATAATTTTCAGGACATAGAAAAAACTTAACGATTCAAATATTCAACGGAATTTAAAAATTCCAAATTACATGTAGAATTCAGTTTGATAAAAATTCTGTGTTCTAAGAAGCATGAAAGCGTGCTAGACTCATTTGAGTGGATTGTGCTAAGTGGTATCTTTAGACCTGTCAATGACACACAGTCATTATGTACAAGATAGTACTGAACGTAACAAGCTGAACACATAGCTCTCAATTTCTCACATTATTAAGGCAATTTTTATATTATTTATGAGTCGTGCATGACAAAACAATGAAGCCTCAGGGAAAATGTAAATATGCTCGGCCTCATACAAAATGGATGGATAGTTTTGAGAAGACCATGGAAGTCCAGATTTCCAGGGAATGGCTTAAGATAGAATTGGATGTAAAAGGTATAAGACCAATGCTACAAATAGCCAAACAGACACAACAGAAAGCGAGTCATTTTTATGCAAGCTGTTCGTTTTCATATTACAGCAATTTAGTGTGGAGTGAATGGTTTTTATATCAAAATTAACAGTATGCACTTTTTAAAACAATTTAGTCATGTCTGTTCAACTATGTGGCCTCAGACCGAATAATACTGGAGTGCAGCAGAAAGAAAAGGTAGTTGGTAAAAAAATTAATTATGGACTTTGGTATGCATTTTTTGACGTTTTATCGAATACATAATAAATAATTTGTCACACAAATTTAAAGCGATTTGAACAAACTGTTATGATGCAATGATTAAAACTAACACCAAGTTTATACACACAAATATATCATGTTTTACGTGACAGATAATGTTATTAGCTTTGTTGTTTTAAGAGCAAAATATTTACATTTCTTTTTTATTAATATTTTCATTTGCCACTGCAAAATGACTAAGTTAATGTGTTTTATGTTTGAATTGAATTGAATTAGTCAGTGTATGAATCAAAGTATGACTGTCTGTTATTTCTAGAATCACAGTTCATTATGATAACTCAATACTTAAGGAATAATTTTTCACCAGGCCTTAGTCATATATTACAGTTTGCGAGATTAAACATTGAATGCTAATTTTCATGACATGTAGTTCGGTGTAACCTTCCATGTTGTAGTCATAATTATATTGAAATATACCTCTTTTAATGTCCATTTATAAACCAAAAAGCGATGAGTCAATGCCAATTTGATTTCGGTTTTGTTGTAAAATTTTCTGTGTAAGATAAATCTTTATGGACCATAAATACTATAAAGCAATGATGCATACATTAGACGAATAACTGCAATTTCATGAACTTTTGAGTCAGCTATAAATTTTATGTTTTTGACAGGGATTTTTAAATGCCTTCATTAATATTAATTAAGAATGCAAAATTTTAACTCTTTTTTGCAGATATTAATTAATCTGTTTTTCAATTTTTGTTAGCCGGCACAAAAATTTTAAAACTAATGAGTCGTCGAAGGAAAAATATTTTTAAGTCCATATTGAAGACAGTTATAGAACAAAAGCAACCTAAATAGTACATTCAAACTGTGTACCGTTATGAATGATTTGTCATTATCATCCCCGATATCTCCTTTTCGCAATGTGGTATTGAAGTTCTCTCGAAAACAGACAAGAATAGTTGACAACTAAATATTTATATTTCTAACGAATCTCTTGTCTGGTGTAAAATATTTAACTCGCAACAAACTTACCCCTTCACATTACTTATTCATTCATGGCAATAACTAATTGACATGATCGAATTGATCAGTCTGAATTTTAAAAAATGATAATTTATCGAAATTCCAAGCAAGCATTAATATTGTCATAATTTTCTTAAAAATATTACTTAGTGGAGATATTTTTAAGAGGAAAATAAATTAAACAATAAGGTATCCAAACAATGTGTATAAAAAGTATTTATTTCTTAAAAATCATAAGGTATAAGCAAAAAATTACAAAATTCATAATTGAAAAACTATATAACTTAGATTATAAACTGATTTTATTGATCACAAAAAATGTGGAAATCTTATAAATATCAAACTATGATTGAAGTAAAATATAAAAAAATTAATAAATATGATTATAAATTGTACACATATCTATTATAAGTTATTTGATAATTTTTTTGTAAACAAATGAAATAAATTTCATTTGAAATAGAATCTAGGATATGTTAACCAGCTAACATAGGTTGGAGTGTACCCAGTTTTTCCATTTTTTCGACGTCCGAACCACCTCCAACAAATTTGCCATTGATGAAAACTTGAGGAACCTGCAAATCAAGAAAAAAAGGATTAGAAAAAATGTATAAGAGTTTAAGTCATTACTAACAAAAACGCAACATTAAATTTATTGTTACTATTTCCATCATATTTCTCAAAATTTAAATATTGTGATGAATTCCATGAGTGCATGTTTTTGAAATGTACAATTTTTTAGAGCACAATAATGCTATAAAAAAATTATAAAAAGTATATCAATAATTGTAACAAAGATGTATAGTACTCAACGTATTTTTTCAATAGATTCCATGGTAATTTGTGAAAATTCATTTTTAATACATAATTTTAATTGATAACTTTGTTATTTGACTGGATGAAAAAAAATATTATCAATCAGTGGTATAACAAAGTTATTCCCATTAATTTTATGTTAAATGTATTATTGAAGATTTTTATAAAAAAATAGGAAAGATTTTTATGAGGACTGCTACATTTAAAAGAATCATTAATTTGAGCAGACTGTCAGTGAACACTTCAAAAATTAGTGTCTTTTTCAATTGAAAATTTCGTATACAAAAATAATTTAAATTTTCAACCAACTGCCCAACAAATAGAGCCATATAGAAGAGATAAGCATACAATTGTGTAAATACACATAAAACCCATTCCCCATAAAGATAAGATAAGGAGATTTTAGATAAGTATAAAAATGGATTGAATTGAAAGATCTATTATAAAGTTTATATGTGTAATGAACATGACTGTGATCAATAGGGTGTAAAAAAAGATAAATAATATACAAGTCATAGAAATGAGAAAATTTAAATCAATAAAAAAAGTAGATAACATTATAAAATATAGCCCATGAACAGTCAGTTCAAGCACAGTTAAATAAAAAACACTTGACTTTACTTTTTGAAATAGGTTATCTAATAGGCAGTTAGTTACGAAACAAACAAAGAAAAATTGTAGATGGAGAAAACTTAAAAATAATTATAATATTTTTTGTAATGCCAATTATCACATTTAATTTAATAATCTAACCTCGAAAGCGTGTTTGGCAAAATAAAACTTTGTATAAAAATACATATATCTCATTTCACTGATTTTCAAAACATAGATAAAAAAATTTGGTCTGGCAAATTATGGTTACATAACCAAAGAATTTCAGAGATAAAACACCAAAATATTTACAAACAATCCAAAATTATTAAGCAGATCAGACAGATGTTTGATTAGTGATGGACTGGTGGTATTGAAAAAATAACCACAAATAGTAAAATTCATAGTTCTTCTGGTGAAGCTTCCGAAAAAACAAAATTGTAAAGAATGTCAGCACACAAAATGGCCGTAAGCTTGGTCAAAAGATTTTTGGATCAATGATATAAATATTATGAGTGACCATACCGTCTTTGATCCACTAATTTCTCCTAGCGTCTTCTGGATTGGAGCACCATCTTCCCTCTCGTCTAATTCAAATAGGGTAAAGTTCTGGTTCAACCTATTGAAAACCTGAAAAATATTATCACACATTTGAGAAAATATAACAAATGGGATAGCAATATTAATCTGTTGTCCAAGAAGATTCCATAAAATTTGAAATTCAGACAAAAATAGAATTAGTCATGCTATCACCTGCATCATTTACCCAATGACTCATGACAGAACTATTCGGCAAGATAAATTTTATACAAGGCTCACTCATCGAAATAGCTGTAAGCAATCTTTTAACTGTATTTTTAACTCTCCCATTTGTACTCTCAATATTTTACGAGCATAACACATTGCATTGTAAGCTTTTCAAGAATTAAAAAAAATATATTTTTTTAAATTTATAGCTCATTCTGCCGGTATGAATTATCATACGAAGCAGCTGCATAAATTATTCTCGTTGATAAAAACAAAATTATCGCAGTTTGTTATGTGTTCATTGTATGCAGTCGTGTCATACAAATTTATCAACTGGTTTAGAACAAAAACGTTTTCCAATAGATCAATTTTAGCTACTGATACATCAATGTGTGTACACAATTCAATTATATTAAAAAAATTTCGACTCAATGACATTAATAGTATGTCTTAATTTTACGTTGAGACGTGATCAAAACATGCAAAACGTCAAATTTGTAATGCTTGATAATGAATATTATATCCAAATTAGAGATGACTGCTGCACAGTTCTAACTTCAAAAGAACAATTAACATGCTGAACGTTCTCTCAAAATAAAACCTACACGATTTTGTTTATATTATTTTATTGTGCATGTTAGTTGTGAGAATATGTGAAAAAGATGCAGTACATGCATTGATAATATAACTCTTTTCAGCAAAATTATTAATGTGCTGAAACCTAACATACCACAAAAGGCATGTATCAAGCACCTAGAAAATTTGGAGGCCTGTCAGGGTAAAAATGTGATTTGTAGGTTCATTTAAATTATTTAGAAAATTTAAAATTTTTTAACTTTCTCTCCATGAGCATATTAAGTTTACAATAATTATTCAATTAAATGATTAACGAAAAAGAGGAATATGCAAGAGTGGGGTTTGTAAACCAGCTCCAAATTGTGGTTTTGAATTATGGTATATTGGCTATATGTAAAGTATTTTGTAATAAAATATTGCACTAAATAATAGTATTAGAATACAATTTCTGTGAGCCAGATCAAATTCGAAAGAAGCGATAAATAGTTTAACCACTTCACGGTCGCTCGCTCACCCGTGATAGAAAATTGACAAATGCGTTACGTTCGCTCGCTCACCGGTGATAGAAACCACTTGGCGTTATGTTCGCTTTCAATCGTATATGATAGAACCATCAAAAAAATACTAGGGATACGTATTCCTATTTCAATGACCTACACGAAGCTACATATGTTCTAAATGCTGTAGAAAGCGATCGAAAAAAATGTTAAAATAGAGTCGTAGTTGTTTTGTGTAATATTTTTATGGCGTTCTGCGATAATTAGACCGAACTCATAAATTGTGAATGGACACAGTTTTAGTTTCTTTCTATTCTATTGTTCTCGAGCTTTCGAATTGCATTATTATCCTTCTATTGTCCTAGAGTGTTGGGTAAATGAAGTGAATTTCGGCATTTCGGCGTAAAAGGATTTGTACAAATGCATTCAACCGTACCTAACATTACGGTAATAAAATTTAGTAACCATTTATCATTGTACTGCATCTCTCGAATATTATTATACTATTTATTTCATCATTACTAGAAGAAAATCCACATGTTTGACAACAATTTAATTTACTAAATGTATTAAATTACGGTATTCTATTCATTTTCAAAATTGTTTTTCAACCTGTTTCACAATAAATAATTAAAAATATTAATACACATTGTTTTTAAATGATCCATAGACCGTTAAAATGCAATAAAAAAAATCGATTCGTTTTGGACGATTTCCCCAAAAAAAACCGACCGTGAAGTGGTTAAATACAACTGAAATCCAATCAATCCATTAATGCTGAATTTTATATTTGATACAATCTCATGCTATAAGACTTATAAAGAATACATCATAGCAGTGAAGCATTCATTAAGCAACCAGGTTTTTACAATTACCTGTAATATTTAATCTTATTCTGGTAATGTCAGGCTGTCAGAATCATGTCTGCAAGATTAATTATCACATTTTTTTTTAATTAAAATTCTTCCACATTTTTAATAATGATCGAAACCAGTTCTGATTATTATAAAAAAAGTGTAAGTATGTAGTACAAAACAAAGTTTTTAAATATAATGCCTCTCCATCAAGAATTAACTTTACAACTTAATACATAATCGATCAAAAACACGATCTTAACCACGAAAAAAAGTTTTATTCTAAAATATGTTGTGCAATAATATGTACACACATACGTCAGTATTATTTATTATTCACATGTACTAAATGACCCCTAATTGAATGAAAACTAATATTCCTAAAAGTCATAAAGATAATTCTAACGACAAAACAGATGTTTTTGAAGTATTCATACATAATACACAGTATCTATTGAATAAACGCAACAATAAGATGTACTGTCATGTCTTGCCGGATCACGATCAGAAGGTTAATAAATTAAATAAATGCGTCACTTCGCTAAAAAAAAATGTATTATTTACCTCTTTCGCAAGCTTGCAGTAAGGGCAGTAAGATTTAGAAAAAATCACTACCTTACCACTCTTTATCATTTGCTGAACTTCATCAACGTTCACCATGATTGCTGCTGTGTCGGAACTTCCTGTGAAATACGAAATTGCAGCACCCATATTTTTATAACGTACACGCGTCGTTATTAGTTTTACAGCTGTACAAATCAACATTTTTTAGCCGTGCAAACACTGCAACAAACTGAGATTCTTTGAATTTTATTTCTTGATTCGTTCTGTAAATTCCCATAGGCAAGAATTATTATGATACAAATAGTCATATGAAAAACAAAGTCTGGTGAAGTACATTTTTATTTTGAATTTGGAATGAAGACATAAATAAATAATAATTATTTAATAAAAGTGTTACCAGTCGAAAAAACAGAAATTTGTCACTGATACTGTTTGTTACTGCCACCTACGTTATATATTTTAAAACGTTTTCGTTTTGAAATTGTTTGAATCTTTGATATAAGCTGTTACTTTAGCTGGCGTTCAAAAGAGGAGCGGTATTTATATTATTATCATATTATTCTTCCGTATTAAATAAAAAGAGATTGCATTGGTTGTTTTGAGCTAGGAAACTTACATGCTAAAATTATGCATATAATGAAATATTAATAAATTGGAAGACACGAATATTGTTTTAAAACGATATACTTACATTTCGCCTGCGTTGACGTGGACTCTAGCCTTGGTAATGTAAATCTTGGTGTCTGTTTTTATTTTATTGGTGATGCATATCCAAAGCATTCTTTCTAGGGTGTTCTTATTTTTGTCGCCGACCATTTCTTTGGTCATGGGAAAACATATTCACATTTCTCATTTTCCTGAAATGTTATGTCATAGTTCAATACCTTTACAAAGGTATTGTAAAATAATCATGATAATAAGATATTGTGTTTTATTACTGCAGGAATAGGATACTATCACAGTGCTCCAAAACTGGTGTACCGCGGCACGCCGGTGCGCCGGGAGACGATCCCAAGTGTACCGCGGTGCCAAGAGACCAATATGAGAATGAATTGAGTATTTTTATATGAGAAAAAAAATTAAAGCCACTCGGTTGCTAAGATTTCCGTTTAAATTATTCTCATTGAAATAAAAAATTATATTATTTTGATATTTAATGGAATAATTGTATTAGTGTTTGCACGGATAGTGCCACTTCAATGATAAGAAATAAATTGGGGTTGTCTCGTGTGTAAAATGAAAAAAATCCTACCGCACAAATTAGGTATACATTGCTACATATGTTGTGAAGCATTGATGGCGAAAAAAATCATAGTGACATTGTTACAAACAATGCACGAATGTATCTAAAAATATTGTCAAATTAAGAGCCTTAAATATTATTTTAAGTGTCCCATAACTTTTTTAAAAAGTTAAATAGTTTTTTTTTCATGTCCGTTCCCAATGTGGAGCATATGGTCTCATAATGGAGGTATCTTAACAGAGTTTTTTTCTATGAGAACTGCTTTTTACTCAGTTGCTCAACCTCTCAATTTTTCGAAGAGAGTAGGGATAGAAGGATAGTGCTAGGACAGGACTAGCTGTTAGTTAATCGCTCTCACTACGCCCCGTGAGGATCGGGCGGAGGTTTTAGACATCGCAAACACTCAGACTACGAACAGAAATCCATAAATCGATTGAAAGATCAATTTACGAATACCGTTCGCATCGGGAATTGAACCCGAGACATCCATAAGCGTAGCCAACTACGCTATCAACTGCGCCACGGACGCCGGCTGAATAGTTTATTTGGCTTTTATTAATAAATATATTAGCCACTATTTCAAAATCATCAAACTAAAAAAGAACTGTGAGTTTTGTCTATGAAAATTAGATATTTTAGTTTGTAGTGTGCCGCGAAATATTCATGAGTGCTTAGGTGTGCCGTGGATGAGAAAAGGTTTCGAAGCACTAGTCTATCATAAGCAGTAAAGGTGTCAAAAACTGCTCTAGGATTAGGATTACAATTGGAAAATGGAGACAAGTAAAAAAAAATATGTGCTATTCTACAATAATAAGATGATCATTCTATTCAAATTTAAAACCAGGACATTTAAAATAGCTCAGCCAGCATGAGTAATAGTCGCTTTCATAGAATATAGGTTGAAAAAAAATTGCGAAGTATGCTTACCTTTTTTTGTATTTAAGAAGAAGAATAAAATAAAATGTAGTTCCTTAGTTCTAAATTGTACTGGTTACATCTCACGACTAACCAGACCAATATCCAAAAAACCAGCACTGTACTGGTAAAATTAGTATCAATGGTCCGAACCGTGCTTATTTGCAGCACAGTGTATGATTCTTATCAAGGTCAACAAGGACGCGCTAATTTATAGGCTTAACGGAACGTCAATGAGTGGATGTGTTTCGACCAGGAAATATAAAGCCGTTTTCAAGAATAATGCATTTCAGATCACGCCGTTAGAAGACTCCAACAGGCAGACCATGTCACCAGAATCTTGACTTCTGACCGATGAGGCAAATAATATTAAATAGAAAATCAGACGGTCTGCTATTTAAGCCAGGGCAGAAGTGACCTTTTGATTGAATTCAAATATATCGTTGCATTATTCTTATTAATTATTTATAAAATAATGTACAAACATTTATTTACAATTGAATTTAACGATATTTGAATGGATCTTTCCAAAATGAAAAGATCAGGTTACATTAAGGGTTATCAACATATCTCATTTTTAACAGAATTCTTTTGCTCTCAATCTTTTTTATACTCAGAATGTCCTCATTTTCAATTTTGAAAATTTCCGCTGTTTTGTATTTTGAGGGTAGCAGGAATTTTAGGAATTGTAGGAATTTTATAAAGAAATAAAAGAAAATAAGAAACTTTTGCACCAAATTAGCTGTGTAGATAAATATTCCAACAGAGATGATGAAATTGAGAATAAGAATGACTATGATTAAATAAAACAATTGATTTTTAAGCGCACTTTTCCTGTTTCTAACTATTATTATGTACATATGTATGTGCCGGTTATTATGAAAGTGGATAAAGTCGTATAAAATTTCACTTGAGATAATTGGACTCTTGCGTAAATTTTTTTAAAAAAATATTTTGATACTACATAAAAATATGTCTATACATTATGATTCTTAGCCTTATAGATATTATCTTTCCTGTACTCGTGGAATTTTACGATAACCTTGTAAAATACTGGTTTTTTTGATACCTTAAATGACTTCATGATCCTAAAAAACTGGGCGTAGCGAGAGCGATTAACTAACCACCAGTCCTGTTCTAGCTCTATCCTTCTATCCCTACTTCGGAAAAAGATAGGTTGAGCAACTGAGTAACCAGCAGTTCTCATAGAAAACCTCAGTTGAGATACCTCCATTAGGAGGACGCATATGGTAATAAAAAAATGACTTATTCCACTTTAATAACCGGCACAATTATAAAGAAAATTGTACAAAATAAACATTCTCTTGCTAAATGTTCTCTTTTTTGTCCATAACACTTGACAACCTTATGTATATTAGTATCCCCAATTGTCGGTGGCTGGACTTCGTCAATGGGAATGTTCATAAGAGTATGGACACAGACCAGATGACAAATGGAGGATATTCTCAGCGATGATGATGATGTAAAAATCATATCCAACTATCCAAAGATACGAATAAAATAAAACAAATTTGTAATTATTTTCAAATATTTTATTTGGCATCTTAATATCGTAAATCAAATGTCATGGGTGCATAATGGGTAGGGCCAATTGATGACAAAATTTCTATATTTATTTTTACATGGATTTTTAAATAGTCACCATATTGTCTTATTAGGAATTATTGTTTAGTATTTAGTACAATCTTTATCAACGATATGTTTTGGTTTATTATGTAGTACTTAAAAGCACACAATATTGAAATGTTAATTGAAGACTATTTTCGTTCAATACAATGTAAAAAGTAATTTTTATCAATATAAGGAAAGAGGGAACTTAATTAGGTATATTTTAAATATTTACAACGGTTTTCAAGTAGGCGTAGTGCGATTTTCCACAGCGAGAAGTCTTATAAAAAAATGTAGGATTCTTGGCTTTCTATAATAATCAGGTAAATCTACGTATCTTTCTCTTCTGAAATCTAAATAAAAACACCTTATCCTAGTATAATTAGTATAATTATGCTATGATAGTTTGAAAAATAAAATCTGTTTTTCAACACTTTTTAGTAATTACTACTTTGATAATTAAAATATCAATTAAAATCTTGGAAATCCACCAATTACAATAAAGTCCCAAATAACATGATTACCATTGCTAACAAATAACAGTCAATTTTATAACAGACAGAAATAAGCTATTGATAATATTGTTTTTTTAGTGCACTCAGAAGGTGGTAACTTATTTAAGCACATTTATAAATTTGCCACATCATTGTATTCGATTTTGCTTTATATATTATTTTCAATAAATAATGTTTAGCATAATTTTATTTACACATCTAGACCAATTTCATACAATAGAGTAAAAGTAACAAAAGTATTTAGTTCCACGAGAATTTTATATTCTAGTGTTATCTTCTATCGACAAATTGATAAACTTGTGGAACTAAAAACTTTGTTATTTTTACTTTATTATAATAATGGAGTTCTACCAAGTACATGCCAATTCAATCAATTGATCGATTTTATTTACTGACCCGAAACATATGGAATGCCTGTAATATAGTTAAATTAAATTAATTAAAACAGTAGAATTTTTTCTCAACCTTTATGAAAGTAAAGTTGTAGAAGATACGTTTTAGCTTTTTAATTTTCACGTCCCTTTGAATTAGTAATTTGTAAATTTACAATGCAAACAGCTTGATTCTAATATAAGAAAAATAATAAATTGACACGTTATTTGGGGCAACAGATCAACATTGAAAAAAATGCAAAATTAATTCCTAGTCAATGTTATTAATCATAAATCAATAACATATTATAATTACATACAAAATATTATTTAAAGTGTGCATTTTGTATTGTCTATAGTGAAACTAATAAATCGTGTTACATTATATCCTAATTATCATTCAATTAATATTAGAATACGTTTTATTCGCTGTTGATTTTTAAATCTATTTTTTTCTTTATCAAGAACTGACTATAGTCTATTACAATGCAACTTCTTTGGAATATTTTATTTCAGTCTAAAAATGCTACTTTAAATTTAAATAAACTACTAAATATTTTAAATTATAAAATAAAGCTATGTAACAAAGCATTTTATTGAATGACATTAATTATACATACATGAAATTATATTTTTGATACGAAATATTTATACTATGCTGAGTTTGTTACAAATAAATATTAAAGATTTTTAACAACTCAGCAAAGTAAATATATTGAATTGGAAGCGAAACAATATAATATGGTTATTAACATAGATGCTGTTGCTGAACAAACACTTATTTGGTACTAGTTAAATGCAGAAGGACAACCGAAACACTCACTAGCGGCCAAGTTAAATTGGTACATCAACTATGAAGTAGGGACCGAATATTCCGATTTTTAGTATATGGATCGACCGCAACTTTTACGTCGTTTGTATAACATCCGTGGTATTCCTACATTTAACAAGTACCAAAATGTTTTAACAACAATAATATACAAATGCTAAGTAAATCAAAATCTACGTAGATTGAACTAAAAGTGAATCTTTTAAAATACAATATATATACAAGCACACTGAATGATAATTGTGTTTATAATTTATCGGCATCCGCAACTGCGAACTTGCATATTCTTATAATTTTTCAGCACAATATTATCGACGTCGTCAAGATACAACACCGTCAGAGGAGCAAGCTCCATTGGTACGCAGCAAGGATTGGGGATGTTGGGATTACTGATAGATCGAACCAACAACTGGACGATAGCGTGGTTTGTCACATTTGTAGCCTGAAAAATACAACAAAATTTATGGTTAGTATGACATAATAATTGAGACCGCGACATACTAGCTATTGTGGACGTCTCGTAAAATGATTATCGTTTCGACATATTTGGAAAAATGTTTAAATGCACGCCGATTTGTTTACATTAAATAATATTGTAGCTGTATTAAATTAATCTGTCTGTAATGTTACTAGTTTTAACACTTTACCAACCGCCAACGTATATGTGGCGTCCTGCATTACCCATCGGTTAAATACCGCGAACGTAACATTGGCGTATTTTTATACGTACGACTCTGAGGCCAAAAATAAATTAGTTGCTCAATATTAGCTTCGAAGATTTGTCAAAATATGTTTAAGTAAAGACTCAGGCTATGAAATCATGATAAAAAATATATGCGTTTTGTATACTTTTTAAAAATGGCATCAAATTTCACACTTCCAGGGATTGTTGGACAGTTGTGGGACTTGCCAGTATATTTTATTATTTATTGTAGAATTATGAATAAATATGTTATGTTTCATATATAATGTGTTAATTATTTCAGATTGATAACATGTGAAGTGCCATTTATTGAATTAATATCTCGTTTAGAAATATAGTGAAATTTTGATGTAATCGAGGTGTTTTTAATTTAGAACGCAAGCCAATGGTTGACGGTTGACAAGAAAATAGCAACAAATTATGCATTGTGGTATTTTTAATAAGTCTTGAAAAGTTCATTGAAATATATTGATGCATTCAAAAGTTACGTATATTTTAATTGAACAATCGAAATTTGCTGATATTTATCAAATATCGCCGGTATTTGGGGTACCAATGTTTCGTAATTAGTGCGGTAAGTGAAGCGTTTTAATAATCCTATATACAGATAACTCCAATGTGCCGTAAATTTGACTATTAATATAATGTTGACATTGTAGATAGTACATGACACAAAAAATGAATATAGTTGAATTGAAAAAGTTAATTAGTATTTAATTATTTCAATTTGAATTTCCTATTTTCTTTAAAAACCACGTACAAAAACCCCATTTTCTGCAGGAAAATAAGAAAAAGAAGTAGACATTTTTTATTAATCGCTAGACCAAATTATTCAGAAAATTAATTCATTCAAAAAATTTCCTTACTGAGCAGTAATTTATTTTGCTATAATTAACGAATTAACGAGATGTACTATGTTGAGTTAATTAGATGGCAAAGAATAATTAATAAATATACAATATCGTTTGAAAATATCCGAAAAACTTAAATACACTTGAAAATGTTTTATATTATATTATAAATTAATGAAAAAAGTCCTCCAACTACTCTAAGTTCTCCAACTCTGGTCTATTACAATACTTATATTAAATATAGTGCAAAAATATGACCAGACGGAATCGATATATCATAATAAAAAATAAAACAAGACTATATATTTATGCAAATAATAATGCCTTGCTTACGGTGGACCCCACAGAAAAAGTTTCCCTTTATGTTGTTTTTTTGCCGTTTAGTCGTATCAAAACGATCAATAAAAAACAGCAAGTATATCGTGGGGCATTTAATTATCCACCTACGTATTTAAGCATTTTTTTAAAAATATTTATCAATCACGATTAAATTAATGTTTATAGAATATTCTAGAAGGAATAAATCAGTTTTTCGTAGATTATAAAACCTTAACAAGAATAGGTACGTTAAAAATCATTGTGTTATTAATGTGGTAGATGGTTATCTATAATAAAAATATTCCTCCTGAATTGATACCATAATTTGAAAAAATGCAGTAAAAATTCTTACACATTCTCCTTCCGTGACCTGGGATTGCGTGAGAGTAAAAAAAAAGCAAAAAAAATACACATTAGAACATAATGAGTGAGTATAACATGGGCCAATTAATTCTAGAAATTACTTACAGTGTAACCAGAGAAGTTCAATAATTAATAATAATCAATAATTACAATAATGTAAACAGTAAAAACCATTTTTAAGTATTCTTGAAAAGGTTAACTACTATTTGATCGAGCTATCAACTCGATAGAAAACGCACTCAAGATATTTCGATGGTATAAAACACAAATGAAAGATACAGGGGTAAAGTGGGAATGTCAGATTAATTAAATAAATGTGACCCGTTCAAATAACGAGTTTTTGAGAAACGAAAATTGAATGTTCACATGATTGACCAAATAAAACAGATTTAGTTTTATTGTCGTCGATTTCATTATTTCATTAATTGTTTACCCAAAAAGATGTCCAAAAAATCTATGTACATCAAAGATTAAGACAGAGCTACAGACTAGACCTAGCCACAGCTCCGTCGTAAAGTACGCCATTTGTACTATATCTCAAAACATTCAAGAATCTATCTATTTATTTATAAAATTATATATTAAGCACAATTTCTTTTGCCCCGAGGCAACAAATAAAAGAAATGAATTATAATTATTAGCTGTCATTGAAAAAAACGAAAATGGAACACAATTATTTTAAAAAAAGAATAGTTACAGAATTTTCACCATAGTAGATTTTCTGGATAATATTTGTTACTATTATAATCTGCTTGTCGTCTTGAGTAAATAAACAAACTAACAATAACACAAATACATACTCAGTTGTTATATTAAATATGGACCTTAGTATTAACTTCAGTTGATAGTAATTATACCAAATACTCTATGACTTCTGTTTTGCTATGTATTTATGATTCAGGTGAGTACAGTATTGATATTTTATCCTTAATCGAGAAACGTCCCTGCACAAATTTTTAGGGGAAAATAAATAAAAGGAAAAATATCATATATGAGCGTTTGAAGTTATTGATTATATAATATGTTATTAAATAAGACCAAGAACAGAGAATTGAGAACAGATTCATTCGCCATTTTATGGAATCTTGATGACCACCTCTGAAATCACCAACGAAAGAAGAGCTCACCTTTTTGGCCAAAAAAGTTAATGTATTCTAGAAAGAGAGGATTACGATCTGGGTGGTCCAGACATACTGCCGTGTGCTGTATTACTGTGTTGATATGTTGTGTCAGTCATTCCAAACATTTTCGTCAGTAAATACAAATATATTTAAGTTGAAATTGGAGCGAGTCCATAAGAAATTTCTACGATATTTCTATTTCAAAAAATTTAAATATTTTCCTTTTAATAGTTCTCTAAAAGAGTACTACCCAACTAAATTTCTTTTAGGAATGCTATCTTTTCACTCTCTTGAAGCACGAAGACCGTTTTCGATTCTAAAGCATTTCTCTCTTCTTCTTCAGGGACGAGTTTATAATCCTGAAATTCTCATGTCTATTAACTTACATGCTCCTAATTGTTATCTACGTGGCCGAAACCATATCCAGACAATTTTTATTCTTAAAACTTGTTCTTCGCGTCGGTCATTCGAGTCACCAGTTGCCAGAGCCGTTCGGATGATTAATGCACTGCCTAGAGAGCTGGATATTTTCAACACTAAACTATGGGTATTGTTCACTAAATATTTTTTTCTTTTAAATTAATAATGTCTTTTTTTTAATTATTTAGTAATTTAAAAAAGAATGTTTTTATTTTCATTATTGTTTTTATTAGTAGTACTGTTTTCAATAATTATTGTTATTGTTGTTACTGTTATTATGTTTGTGGAATGCATGGCGCATTGGCGTCAGCTGTAATGCCATGCATTTCAATTTTTTAAAATTTACAATAAATAAATAAATATTGTAAATCGGATTAATTTTCATTTTACATCGAAATATGTACATGGAGAATGATAGAATAATGAAATATATAATATATAACGCCTTGTCTAATACAATCTATATTTCTGAAATCGTCATGTTAACTCTTAAAACGTCCTTTTGAGGTTGTCTAAATTACGTGCAATTACAATAATTGCTGTTATGTAAATCGGATATAACGATGTTAGAGGGACCAAAAAAAAGCCATCTTGTTGTATGTCTTTACAAAACAAATTCTGAATCTTGATGCGTGTAAAAAAAATGTAAAAACCACAATAGTACATTTAACTAATGTTTTTTCAGATGCGGTCAATGTGACCAACAAAAAACGTAAAAACAACAATATACGAGAATTTTTTTATCGACAATCTAAAATATTGTACCTACTATTTTTATAAAAACCATTTTAAAATCACAATTTTTATATCAATGTAAAAAGTCTAATTTCAACATTGTATATTGTTGTAAAGATAAATGGGAACTATTTCAAATTTTATGAATGAAAGAAACCATGCGACATTAATTTTTAAGTTAGATGGCGGAACTGTTTTTAGCGGACTTCCTTCTTTTACGTATACAAGTTAATAATAAATAATGAACTCCCTGTGCAAAAATTTACATGTACGAGTTTTATGTAGTTTTATAAATTAGTATAAACTTAGTTTCCATAGCAATAATTACATTTTCTTTTACTATAAACGAAAAATGTAAGCATTACAGTCTTCACCTAGTAGTCTAAAAAATAATTGTTACTTAATATGACTATTTCAACAAATTTCAATAATGTATTAAGAATATAAACGTGTTTCGATTCATGTTGTTCCTTACTTATATATTCATGGATAATTTAGATTAACGAGTGACTGACTGATTTGCAGTGGTCGAAAGCCATTAGAACCTTTTTGATATTAAAAGTTCTCGAGCGGGAAAAATGCAAATCGATGTTAAATACTCGCAATAAACAATTACAGCACAGTTTTAATTACGAAAGTACGATGTTGATTAATTGAAATATACTTCTGGTCACAAAACGTACTGCATAAAAAAATAATTTATTTTCAGCAGAGCTACCATGTTATTTATAATCCCGGGAAGCCGACATCACGCAGGGAAACTACATTTTTGATGACTGGAAGGGGTCGGGAAGGATCTACTAATTTTTGTAGCGTGTAGACGGTGAATCAAATCAAATTTGATGTTATTATTGTTCAATTGTATATTTTGAGCCATCTTGGATAGAAATTTTAGACGCTGCCAAAGATTAAAATCACGAACGACTCAACATCACGTTAATCAACAAAAAATGGACATAGAAAACTATGTCACAGATAACCGTTTCTTATTTCATATTTGACGTTATCAATATGTTTCATATATTATGGGATTGCGAATATGATATATTTATATATTAAAATATTGTGTCCAGTAATTAATATTACATTCCTCCTACTAATTGGTATATGTAACATATTCATTGTGCTATCGTCAAATTAACGCTATTACTTATTCAACATTACCTCGAAGCATAATTCGGCCCTGCTCGTAGCTATTAAGTATTCGAGAGCTTGATCGTTGCGTAGAAGGATCCCATCACTCCACATACGCTTAAGTGAAATGTTAGGCGTATATTGATGATAATCGGTCGCTCGTGAGAATTATTCCCATTTCATAATTCCATATTACATCGTACCTGTGATTAACAATACTCCGATAGGCGATTTAACATGTTATGTGTTTGGTTGGGTATTATACAAACCATTTTTTTGTACAGATCATATATTATAATATAGGCCACGAAAGATTTATTATAAATTAAAAATACTGAGTGTCTTTAATTCTTGCCGACTATAAAACGGTTTCAGATATTAAGAGTAAGCGATAAACTTCTCTTTAACAAGGAGAAGTTAGGGTACACTTCGATAGTGAAAATATATTATTTTTCTAGTTTTTTTATACCAAGAAAATAAATGTATCGTCAGCAAAATAATTAAAAACCCAAAACGAATTGTTGAAGGTAATGGTAGGAATGGTAGGGATTCTTTTAATCATCTAAATATATTACCAATGTCGAATATATAAACTTCTAATGCAGCATTTCAACCGAAGTTGTTTAACGAGAAGTGATTATTATATTATAATAACTGTCAAACTCTTTTTATCAAATAAAGCAAAGATAGAAGTATCAAGCTAATAAATGACTAGTAGTCAGCCAATCCCTCTCCTTACATGATTGGGGAGGGGATGTAAACATTACAGGTATTGCTTTGGGTATAAATCGATTAAAATATCAATGTCTAAAAGTGTCCGTTCGGGGATTCGAACCTGTGGACAAAGCAACCGAATAAGACAAACGTCCAAGATCATTGGACCCCCGGTTACAGGTCCCTGGTATAATAACAAAAAACATCATGAGAATTATGCCGAGATGCTTCAGTATTTTGTATAGTATCGTTTTAATTCAAAATATTGTCCAATGTAACAAAATTATTATGTTAAAGTAAACATAGCACAGGACGTATCTTCATTAGCGAAACACATCAAAGGACAATATATTAAAATCCAACCAAGTTTTCCTTTGTGTAGTTTTAATAAGTAAAATTACACGAAGCTGAAAATATGTGACGTTGTAATATGTGGTTTATTGAGACTTGGATAACGTGTAGAAAAGAGATACTGTATTAAAAACTGTAATGATTCTTGCTTATTAAAATTGAGGTATACAGTGATGAATAATAAAGTTTTAATTATTATATAATCTTTATATCATATTAAAAGTTTAAATACCGTTTCATGTTTATGGATGAACAGTTAATCTTACTTAAATAATAATAATCGACGGCGTCCGTGGCGCAGTTGGTTTCGTCGCTGGCTACGGTTACGGATGTCTCGGGTTCAATTCCCGGTGCGGACGGTTTTCATAGATTGATCTTTCAATCGATGTATGGATTTCTGTTCGTAGCCTGAGTCCTCCCTCCCACCAATCCCATCCTCACGGGGCGTAACGAGAGTGATTAGCTAACCACTAGTTCTGTCATAGCCCTATCCTTCTATCCCTACTCTCTTCGAAAAAGAAAAGAGAGGTTGAGCAACTGAGTGACAAGCAGTTCTCGTAGAAATATTCTGTCAAGATACCTCCATTAGGAGACCATATGCTCCACATTGGGAGCGGACATGGAAAAAAAATAATTATAATTTATGTGACGTGCGGAATGTTTTTTAATACCCATAGCTTTTAACTAATATTATTATCTGACAAAATACGTTTCATCGTGTGTTGTATTAGGTTATCTATAGTAAAATTTTCCGTCGGTGAAATAGAAGATATTTTTTAAAGAATATATAGCAAAAGTTTTGCAATCTAGGCTGAAGTTATACTATTCGGAGCATATGGTCAAAAGAGGGTGCCTCTGAAATTCTCTGTTCTCTCTCAGTCGTTTTGTTTTCTCCCAAGTCCATTCTCTGATCGTCAGTGGTATTTTCGTGAGGCGAAATTTATCGAGTTGTAATTAGAGACAGATTATATGGAGCTGCATGGTTTTTTCTCTTATTTCAAAATCACTGACGAAATCAAACCATCTTAGTACTCACCGCAAGCATCTGTTTTCGTAGATCAGTATACTATTGCCCTACCGAGCTTTCATGACATGCCATGACTAGAGACCACAAAGAATCACCCACAGAATGCATACATTGAATAATAGACACTTGGTTCTGAGTGTTCTAACCATGAGTGAAGCTACATCGAATGTATATAACCATGCAAAATCAGAATTCAACGGCAATGTCGTCAAATTATATTCTTATCGGTGGTTAATGAAAATCCAAACCCTAGTTTACCTTAAACGAAAACCTACCAGCGTTAACGAAAGACAATGAAATCGATAATTATTATAATTTTCTGTGAATATTAACCTGTGGGAGAGGAAAGGGACACCTTCCTGAGCAGAATCCAGCATCGAAATATTCCGGCGCAACGATCCAATCGCCCCATCCAATATCTGCAAAACTGACAACCAGTGGTGCCTTTCTGCAGGAGACTACTTTACCAGACTCATTCACCTAAAACAAGAACATCAATAATTTTAAGCGTACACATACAATCAACAATTCAAAAATCAAATTTAAGTACCTGCATAGATATTTGAATATTTAATCAATATAAACATACATATTTATTTGGCTCGTTGATTGAATTGGCATTAACTTGGCAGTACTCCATTATAATAGGATGCAATGTCAAAATAATTAGTTCTATAAAATTGTATTAGGGAGTTGATAGCTATTTCAGCTTAACGGCATCATCAGAACTATGTTTACTTAAATTTATTTTAGCTTAGCTACTGTGTGTTACGCCAAATGTGTGAAATTGTTTATTATATGAAATGAGCAAAAATTTTGCCTAATTCATGAAAAGTGCAGGCTGATTGTCTCATTCATGAATTAGAGAAATTATCGGCCAAGTGCGCGAATTCAGCATGAATTTTTCTGCCTAGTTATGCATTGATCGAAATAGACAGTAGCGCTCCGGTGGGGATTTTTTCGGTAAGCAAGGCTACCACTGCTTTCTACCGAATCTCCCGTTTAGCTGGTAGTAACTGGGGTCTGAGGGCTAGTGCTCTTAAAATCGCTTATGAATCCATTTACATGGGAATTGCCGGCTACGCCGCTAGTACATGGTACAAGCGATGCGACCTTCTGTTCATCCAGAAAATCCTTCTAAGCGGCCAACGTAGTGCGTTGATAGCCCTAACTAAAGCATACAGAACTACTTCAACAGATGCATTGCCAGTCCTGGCTGGTATACTTCCGCTAGATCTACATATTCAAATAAGAGGTGCAACAGTAATGCTAGATAAGGGTTTCGAATCTGAGATGGGGGGGATTCCTTTACTGCCTCCTCCTCGACTAAATCCATACATTCTATATGTTCATAAAATTGCATCTCGTAGTGTAGCAATGGATGCTGCAATGCGGATATGGCAGAATCGATGGGATAACTCTTCTAAGGGCAGGCATACTTATAATTTTTTTCCGAAAATAAAGTGGCGAATGGAGATAACCAAAGTTTTGACTCCTGATTTCTGGACCAGCCAATTCATAACTGGCCATGGTCACTTCGCTGCCAAGCTCTTCCAGCTTGGCCGGTTGGTAGATAGTCCACTATGTAAATGTGGCAATATGATCCAGGATGCTGATCACATCCTTTGGGAATGTCCAGACATGAACAACGAACGGGAAAAATTGCTCAAGACGATACGACTATCAGTCGGATCTGTCGGCCCCGTCGGTCATGCCGACTTGGTTGCATCTCTGACAAATTACAAGGCATTTAAAGAGTTTACGGCGTCTTATGGAAAGCGATTGGAACGCAATTCCTTAACACATTAAACCCCTTGTTTTACCTTTTCTTTTTTTTTAACACTTATTTTAAACATAACCTACTGCACACTAGAGTGCATGCAACCAAGTCTTGAGGAATTTCTCCTCGGACATTCCTGGCAAACATTTGAAAAACGCATAACGTTGTTACGCTGCGGAATACACTCTGTAAGAGTGTGAAGCCGTAGTGGGTGGTGGTGGGTACAACGTTGAGTACCCTAGGGCATTAAAAAAAACAAAAAAACTTAACCAAATGTCATTGATTACATAAAAATATATATCAATCAACAACTACAATGGCGATCATTTCCATTTACTGTACCCAAAAAATCTAGAACTATCTTATTAATACTATAATATATTAGGTGTTATAGCAAATTTCCAGTACGCCAAATCTTATGAGATAAACTCAAAAAAATTTAGGACATAGAACAAACTTAATAATTATCCATCAAAAGCAAAAATACAGTTCGTTACTTTTTTACTTACAAATAAAATTAACGCATTGAATTTTGGAATTTTTAATTTTAGAGTTAGCCGGCTTGCGGATTAAGCAATCGATATTGACTTCTTATAGAGCACTTCAACAGAAATTATTGTTTTAGAGGACTGATTGTTTTTGAGATTCCTAGCCTCCCTTTTACGGATAGGGTAAAGATGGAAAGATTAAGAAAGGACTATTAGTTAGCAACATGCTCTCATAAGTATCACATATTGCTGTGCGTTGGAATTCCTCTTTAAATTCAACGCTGAGTAGATTAAACTCTAGTGCTACAGCGGATTCTCAGTTTACGGATACACGGACACTTAATATCGCTTCTAAGTGGCTGTGCAAGTCAAATTTTTTTCTATCCTTTCTTTTCTTAAGTACAATACTGCGTGGTTAAAAGATCGGTCCCTTGCAGCTCTGCATCGGGTCAATAATATGAGCAGTAAATTCGTTTCTTTTCTTGATCGTTATTGCGTTATGGAAGGTGGCCGTGAAACAGCGGCTGCATACACATAAGGGGTGAAGGTGGGCCAACCAACTTGTATGCATTTGAATATAAAAAATATGTACGCTGCACCGATACCGCCACCGAATATAATGGATCCTTTGAGCGTTTGTTGACCAGTCGGTTACAGGACTGGATTAAATTGTGCAAATAAAATTGCCATATACATTGCTTGAACAATGGCTGATTTTAAATATCGTATAATTATGAACAGAACAAATTAGTTATCTATGTGAATGATTTATTCACAGACAATGGTAGCGTCGTTTAACCATTTGAAACTGTCGTTCGTTTGCGATAAAGAGGGAATATTGGAGGCTGGCGGTCGTCGCAATCAAGCTCCCATCAGATTCGCTAATGCAGTTCTCTTGTAATGAATGACGCATCCGGGTCTATTATTGCTGGCATTTCAATGTTATCGACTGATGACCAACCGAGGCAGCAGTCAACATCCTGCCCACCCTGAAGTGGATCCATCGACAACTTAAATCAGGATTCGCCAATACATATTCTACTACCAGACGAGTATATCAATACCAATATTTCGGTATTTCATATAAAATGTCATATATGTACAGTTAGATATAATAATCTCGATACTGGACGAAAAAAATCAATACTACTATATTTCAAACAAAAATCAACATCAGAAGCTTAAGCGGCTAAATATCTCCAATTTATTTTGTCTTTGAAATAACCTTAACTTTTTAAGTTTTTTTATCAATAAAATACATTTGTTGTACTAATTCAACATGTTTATAAAGATCAAAACCAGTTTTGCGTAATTATCAACTGATTTATTCATAAAATAGAATGCCTTTCAACCAAAAATTGACAGCTTACACATTAAAAGTGGTTAAAAAGACTATTTAATGAATGCTGCAATTTGTTAATATTCAGCTGACAGAATCTTTTTAGATAGCAGTGCGCAACTAGCTTACATGCGGGAAAGGGATATAAAGACTTAGTCTGTACCCACCTTAGCACTGACTTTAGCCAGGAAACTAGGAGCCCGCTTCGCGGACTCCACAAGAATAGTTACAGTAGGAAAATAGAGGTAGAAAAAAAAACAACACTCAGTTGCTCAACCTCTCTTTTCTTTTTCGAAGAGAGTAGGGATAGAAGGATAGTGATATTACAGGACTAGTGGTTAGCTAATCGCTCTCGTTACGCCCCGTGAGGATAGGATTGGTGGGAGGGAGGACTCAGACTACGAACAGAAATCCATAAATCGATTGAAAGATCAATCTATGAAAACCGTCCGCACCGGGAATTGAACCCGGGACATCCGTAACCGTAGCCAGCGACGAAACCAACTGCGCCACGGACGCCGACTTTTTTTAAATACTTGTGAATATAATGCATACATATAAAGGCAGGTACATCATAATATGAAAAATGTTGCATTTATGATTGTTTTTATACAAATATTTTATTTGAGTCTGAGATCAATACAAAATAGTCTCATTCCAATATTCTACACACCGTGGATACACTGTAAAAAAAGAATTACAAGATCAATTGCGTTTGTTTATCAGTCTGCACTACCAATTTAACTCCCTTCGTGAACGTATCTCATTAGATTTGAATTCCTCTTATTCGTATCTTAATTCTATTGACTTTTTCTGAATCTACTTTATACCTATTACCGTAAGTTATTTCACAAGAAATATGATAATTTTTTTTGTATTTAAAATTAGTTACGTCCCGGTTTTTCAAGATTGAATTGGGTGGGAAGGAGAGCTGAAAACTTTTCGTTACAAATCCATAAATCGATTAAAAAAATAATTTTCCATTCCGGTATTCGAACCCACGGCACTTCAATTTAGTAGAAATTAGCTGACTAATAGTCCTAAAGAGAAAATTTGCGTAACTTACAACCAGCTCTCGTGAAACAACTCCTGCGGTGATGCTCCATTTATATTCTATATTAACTGGAATTAAACTGGGAGCGCACATTGCTTAAAAATTGTATAGATTGAGCTGAATTTTTGGAAGGTTCAAACTGAATATTTGTATTAAATAGTTTGAAACAGATTTCGATAGATAACGATACCAGCCAGAACTGTGCAATTTTATAACAAAGGAACTAATATATTTAGCTTCGCTGGAAATGTCCAATGAACCAATTTATTATATCTTCATTTTAAATCACTCGATACAGATATACATCGACGGGAAAACACATCACAAAAAGCTATGCTCTTGATATTAATGTTAAAATATGAGAATTTGATATTGATCATACCAGGCTCATCATTTAAAAAGCATAATTTTTTTCTGTTGATTTTAAGCTCACATTCTTCATTTATATTATACTACAAAAAAATCAATAAAATACTTGAAATATACAAATTTACTTTCGTATTGGACTGCTCCTCTTTCAAAACAACAAATTGTTTTCATCTGTTCAAGTAGGAGAAACGAAATTTTATTGACTCCAATTCTGAAAAAAGACGTAGCTCTAGTGAACGTTCTAGCTGCGCAAAACAAACCACCGTCTGACGCTCACGTTTCAAAAAGACATTGAGACCGGGGGGCCCCATAAGTCCCCGCCGGCAGTAAGAATAACGACCGCTGGTTGAACACTCCTGCGAGTAAATAAATACCTATCGTTTTTTACGATTCCGTTTTACAGTAAAAAAAAGTGATATTTATTACGGTCGATACAGAAATCGCATTAAAAGTGTATCACTTTTAAATAAAGCGGCCAAAAAAACTGAGATGATTGAATTCGCCTGTGAGTTGTTTTCTTTATGAAAATAAACGTTAATAAATAAATTTTAACGGCAAGAGTAAAAATAGTATACGAACATCTGATTGAATTTTTTTTTTATTATATCGATTTAAATATAATGGGAAAACTTCAAAGAGGAGTCTACAAAAACTCGAAGCAGTTTAAAGAATATCTAAAAATAATATTACATAACTATTTTGATTTCTGTTTGATTGCTTGCTTTCTTAATTCAAATTTTATTTTATTATGATGTTGTTTATTAAGTATTCACAGATTTTATGTCATTGAAGTGTACGAAGCGTTGTATCTGCAACGACTTACTGGATTTATCCTGCAGTATAAAAGCGTTAATATTCCCTAGGTTATTCACCATTGTACCTACGTGACATACCTTACGCGACGTAACAACGTAATTCGTGTTTCAATTTTTTGCCAGAAATCTGCGAGGAGAAATTCCTCAAGACTTGGTTGCAAAAACTTGTGTGCAAAAAGTAAAAGACATTTTATGCAATTGAGGTCCATTCACTTTCCATAGGACGCCGTGAACTCTTTAAATGCCTTGTAATTTATCAAAAATGCAACTAAGTCAGCATAGGCGACGTGGCTGACAGATCTAACTAATCCGACAAATTCCTATCGTCTTGAGCAATTTCACTCGTTTCTTATACATGTCTAAACATTCTCAAAAGTTGTGATCAGCATCCTGAATCATGTGGCCGCATTTACATATTAGAATATCTACTAACCGGCCATGCTGGAAGAATTTTGCAGTGAAATTACCATGGCTAGTTATACTACAAAAATAAGCAAAAGTTTTTTATACATCACAATGCTTATGTATCAACACACCGTGATCAACAAATCGAAATGTTCACAGGCATTATAAAGAATATTATGCGATATGAAGATTATTAAGTGAACCTTTTAAAATTAATGAAATATAAATAATATTCATCGAGTTTTATCCATACTTAATTTGATACCTTGATTGATCAATATTTTTATTTATTTTTTATATTTTCTACAAAATAAATGATGCATAAAGTTTATATTTATTTAGTTTTATCTGCGTAGTATTAATTAAAATAATGCCCGCAAATATTTTTTTAGTCATAGTCAAATATTATATTTATTTGTTTAGCCAGCAACTTTATGAATTTATATTGTTCTTAAAATATTATTATTTCAGGTATTCTAATATATCTGTACATCGCGATAACAAAGAAAATAAATTATTCTTAGCGGCGCGGAGAGATGTTTTGAAATTCACGAAGCTTTCGGGCTTCTTAGAAAATCCGGAGAAAAGTTGTTGCATATTAGCGAAGCTTTTCGTTTCACGGAGGGGTCAAGAAGAAAGGCTTCGCTCTAGCGCAACTACTCAGCGGAATTCTGATTGTTTCGAAGACTCGCATTCTCGAGTAAAACGCTGCAGCTGCTCGAAAAGTTTGGAACAATTCAGTATTGGAGCTTTAAGCACGAGCAAGTATTTAGTCATTCGCTTTTGCTTGAATTTCACGAAGCTCTGCGAGATATTGTATTATTATTCTATATTAAATAATAATTCTGTGGAATGAAAACTCAGCTTCTACTACAAGTTAATTGCAAAGTGATGTGTGGCAAAACATAAATTAACTATAATTCAATCAAATGTTGAAATAAGCATTGAATTGAATTTGTTACTATTTGTCTATTCATATTAAAGTATACATTAAATTTTAAATATAAATTTCAATCCATACAAGGGAATTATTATGAAACTGACAATTATATTCTGTGATTTATTTAAAGAATTTAACCGTTAACCAGGCTGGCGGTAATATGCTTCCCACATAAAGCTTGCTATATTTAAAAAGCATTGTTCAAATATTCCCCAAAATCTGTCAAAATTCAAGAACAAATAATATTATATATGGTTCAAACCTTATAAAGTAGCAATTTGGAATGCATTCGCCACATTGACAGTTAATTGTTTTACATATTTGATACATTGTATGTATGGGAAGGATATTGACTCTGTCTAATTAAGGTTTTTAATATGTAGCGATTCAGCAACACTTTTACCATTTTATTGAAATAATTATACTCTAAATACATAATTTCAATAGTTATGAAAGTGTTATCAAGTGTTATCAATGTTAAACTACATTATTTCATAATTTAAGACATCGACTGAGGGTGCTTGATGGAATTTCAATATCAAATTTGGATTATTGAGATTTTGTACACTTCCATGTATTTTGTCACTAACGACCCGGGTCTCAGTTCGAGTCCATTCGTGTGCTAGAATGCCTGAAGATGCCGAAAGGCGAAACCCGGGTCGTTAGTGACAAAATACATGGAAGTGTACAAAATCTCAATAATCCAAATTTTACATTATTTCAATTATGATTCTTAAATTAACGATCATAATATATCTTAATTTTTTTGGTTGAAATATTTGATTAAAAATGTATGAAACGCCATTTTTTAATACATATCTTTTAGTTTTGTACTTTAAAAATATCATGTAATGTCATTTTATCCATGGAAAAACATTTTAAATACAAAAGTTTAATCTTTAACCATACTCCCAACAAAAATTCGATTATCATTCAGGTACTCAACCTCCCTTTTCAGAGAAGGTGTAGTTAAAATTATGGGATGCAAAAAAGTCTAAGCTATTTATATATTCAAAAAAATATAAACTATATAACGCTATATGTACTCTCTCTGTCCGCCCTTTGAAGCTTGTTTAGAGTAGGAAGGAACGAAAATCATCACAAAGATGAAAGACTTCAAGTACCACTGTGCTACAGCAATCTGTATTCCAGATATACATAAATATCATCGATTTAACTTTTGCTTCATTATATTTGCAAAATCATATACGTATTTATTTAAACGTTAAAAGTTATACAGTGGTGCCGTCAGTTATTAGTTAAAGTACAGATGTAATTTATTCTTTACTAACAAATAAACAGTAAACTTTACATTGCGCATCGGCTGCATGAATTTATTATACCGTTTTCTACGTTTTACAACCCCGCTAAAACATTGAAATTTTAATAAAGCTATATTACTTCTGCACTCAGGGCGAGTTCCAGCCACAGTCGCAAATTGTGTACAGAATAAATTCGCAATTTTTTGCCGGCGAAGTCTAACCGAATGGTCTGCGAAACTTATAAAAACTTGAACTTATAACCAAGCCAAGTATCACGGTGATAACGTCCATCACTGAGAAGGGTTGGAGTAAGACTATTCTCCACGAAGCATATTGTTTGGGGTTTGCGGGTTTATTTTTGCAGCAAAAAAACAAACGCTGTGCTTATCTCGTGCAATTTTTGTGAAAGCGTCGTATGTTGTTGTTTGTTATTTTATTTTTTCGGTACAATTTAGCGAAAGATTAAGAAGAGTTAGGGCGTTTTGTCTAAATTATGATGGAAGACTTGACGAGATTTCCCTAAGGGATTCGGTAAAATCGAGAGAACTCGTTAAACATGCCCGTCGCACAATCACCTACAAACAATATTTAAAAAACGTAATGTAAGTAATTGAGAAAATTTCTTACAGATTACGTATTGTTTTTAAAGTTTTTTATTTAATAAAGTTACATTCAATTAGTTGGTTTTAACACATCTGACGCTAATTTTATTGAAAAACAACACTTCTTGAAACCTGCTTACATTCATCGTGGATATATGTACACTTGATGGAGTATTTTACATTTGAATAATCAAAAAATAGTATGCTTTTTTATTATTGACACGAATCACCCGGCTTTCATTTTTCAGCATATTTAATTACTTACACATAAACTTGTGCTAAGTATTTGAATGTAGAAATATAGTAGTTGTAACTGAGAAGTACAGAGAGTACAGTGAGAGTATCACCGGAAAGAACTGATCAATTAATGAAATGCTTAATTTTAAGGTTGAGATTAAAAATATCAAAATGCTTGAAAGATCTCTACATTTTAAAATGCTCCCGAGTTCTATTTACGTGACCTATTCCACGAGAATTTTTATTACATCTTTTTTTCGCGCCTACCATTTGAAATGTTTATGTCAATGACTATACGGATTATCAAAAAAATGCCTATAGTGGTAGATTTATTCAGCATTGAGCTATGTGTTTGATATCTTGAGGATGCTTTGTCTATATTCTATGCATTGCGAATAGTCATAAATTGTAATAACATGTATTGCTTGTTTTCAATAGCTAAATAAAAACTGTATTCGAATAGTTTATTCAAAAAACGGTAATTTAAGGATGCATCCAACTGTCAGTAAATTGCCACTTTAAAACACATAGGTACTGAGGACATTATTTTATTTACCAAACACATATATTATATTACTTACCCAATTTCCAATATAAGATGAAACTCTACTTAACTGAAATTGTACACATTTAAAATGAAATATTCAAAGTAATAACATCCAATTAGTCTGAGTATTTTATTAACCTATCAAATAATATATTGTCCTAACTGCAAATTCTTGTTTGCCTATGCCGTAGACCCTGTGGGGAAATAATCTTGTACTCGCTACGATCGTAGCACGATGACGATTAGGCCCGCTACGTTATTCTTCCCTTAGGTAAATTTCAATGAAAATACGCACTACCCTGGGATGTATGGACACAAAGAAAACTTTTTTCCTCGTTAAAAACAAACTTTGCGCATTATAGTTGTGATGGTATCAGTATTCTATAGATACATGGAATACATTGGAACTCATTAATGTAAAAGCTTCTCTGCATACTTAATTGATAAGAGTTAGCAGAATACACCAAAATGTACATGTTTATAATTACAAAAAATGATAACAGAGCCATAAGTATTACGCTTTGTAATGTTGTAGCTATCAATTTTTTGTATTTTCTCAGACTGATGCAATTAATAACTATTGCATCAATCAATAAGCAGTTGGCATTGGTACAAAATAATTATTTATGATTGTTAAATATTAAAAATAAAAAATGTACAATAAATTCTTTGGTAATTCAAGTACGTAGATAATTTTTGATATCGACTATTTTCAAGCAAGCAGCATTTGATGGCAAATGTTTTCTATTTCAGAAAAAATACCTAAAAACGTTATAAATGAATAATATAAAAAAAATATATTTTTAATTCAAATTACGTAACTTTTTTACTTTGAAATAATTGAAACAATAAGACATAGAGTAGCTAACCTCCCCCCTCTCTATGCAGTATTTGATCAATAAAATATCAATGGAATATAAACATAAAACAAAATTTGCAATAATATTTCCACAATTTTATAATAAAATCAGTTTTGCTCAGTGAGTGCGCGCTATCAATAAAAATGCGCATTGAATGTAACCAGTCATGTTTATAATACTAAATTTTACAAGTAATTACTAAACAGTATGTTTTATTTAATATGCTACAATAGATAATGACTATTTTTGTTAATAAAGAGTAAAAATACTCATATAGCTCACTGTTATTTATTATTGAAGCTTTTTCCCCTGATACAAGAAAATTTAGTAATAAAAAAGTTTTCACATTATATGAAGTTAACGTACACAACTTGTATGCTGGTGTTTAGATTTATTTTACTAAGTGTCTCGTTCAAGCTTTTACATCGTTTGGTTTCGTTTACTGAGTCAGTCGATATTTCGACAAATAAATCACCGCAAGGCTAATGGCATATAAAGAAGCTTTTAAAGTAAGTTCAAAAGAGGAAAGCAAATTAAACGTTTTTGTTTATAGCGTAGAGAGATTCGTCGAGAAGTTGGCGGCGTGCTCGGATCTATGGTTTGCGCCAGAAAGACAATAGGTGTCACTGCCATCTTGCCAAGGGGAGGAAACTAACGTCGCTGTTAATGAGGTCATCGGATTGGATAACAGAGTAATTTCTCCGTCTTTGCCGAGTCACCCGAGATTAATAGCATTGTTAGCAGACGTTCAAATATTCCGGTTTACGTCTTTGACTTGAAAGCGTTGTCTTTCCGAGGGAAATAGTTTTCATACGTCATTATCGAAGAGGTTGAGTCCAGCGGTTTATGAATGTCACTTCCTGTTTATAACACAAAAGGGTGCGAACCGATATCAGAAAACACATAAAAGCTCTATAATATCGACGGTGTTTTGGCCAATTGATGAAACCTTCAAAAAATACGAAAATGAGTTAATGATTGGATCTCATTTTAAAGACAACAGAGCAAGTCCCGGCCAAATTATGTAAATTAGAAAAATAATTTGACCACTTTTTGGAAGGAAATCATAATTTTACATTGGTTTTAGGTTTAAAAATTCTGAACCGGCCACTTGATGTAGACCACTATTATATCAACATTCCTTACGTATAATCCTGTATCTGCAAACATAACAATTTACGTGAGTGCATTTCAAAGATTCATAACGCAACTCACCATATAATGTTTTTTATAAAAAAAGTTTTTGCTCTCTCCTGAACAATTTCAATTTTGCGGGTCACAATTTTTACGTCAATTGCCCAAAACGCCATCGATATACAGTATTTCCACATCTATCAAAAATACTTTTCGTAAAATTTTCTTAGTTATAAAAAAATACTTATTTTTAATACTGATAAGCTGCTTGATTGCGCTCCCTATAAGAGAAGATTTAATTTAGAATGGGACAGTATTTGGTATTAAAAAAATAAACAAACAAAAAAATTACTTTTGTAGCTCTCAATTTGTCACACATTTGTCAATTTCAAATATACTCTTAATCGATGATGCATCGGTCATATAGAACATATTCGAACCACAATTTTATCAATAATTCAAAACTGGTTTCGCTTATCGCGAGAATTTTCAACTAAATATTATCCTTGTAGATATGATATAGAGCAAAATGTGTTTCACTATATTGGTAACAAGTTAAAATGGTATTATATTTAAAATAATACATTAATGCATAAACGATAAAAGGATCGTACTGTTGTGTTTAATGGTTAGAACTGGGATTAATAATACAATTACAAATAATACCATAGAGCAACAAAACTATATATAAAAGTTATGAGTCCCCTGTGACCCGAGTTTACGAGAGAAAGTGCATCTCTCTCGTGATATAAATACAATGGTGCTGAACATATTTTTTTGCGCTGTACACCCGGGTAAAAATTCAAAAGTGAAGTATTTGATTCTATCTATACATTCATGTTTTGTGAAGCACGTTTCCAATTTTATTCATGAAGTATATCAGTTTTAAACCATATTCTGAGATAAAATATTTCCTTGTTATTCATTAGATAGTTAGTAATGAAAAATTTCTCAAAACACAGCATTAAATTTGATGCAGTCATAGTTTTAATAAGAAAAAATATTAGTAGTTTTTAGTAGTAAACATTAGTAATTAATATACGAAAATATAAATAAAAGAAAATAGTCCGATGTGGTCATCAAAAATTTCATTCCGATCAACCATTTTGCGTAATTTTGTTTCAATTTTGATATTCAAAAAAAAAAAAAAACTGGTATTACAGCTGATTTTTGTAAATGAGAAAATCATACGAGACAATTTTTATAATAGTTACTCATGTATAATATCAAAAATTTAAATTGAATATATCTAAATTTGGTATTAACCTTGTTGGGAATTAAATCAGGACCCA
This sequence comes from Himalopsyche phryganea, assembly GCA_022494535.1. Lineage (NCBI taxonomy): Eukaryota > Metazoa > Arthropoda > Insecta > Trichoptera > Rhyacophilidae > Himalopsyche > Himalopsyche phryganea. The sequence continues at coordinate 36,136 of JAGVSL010000034.1, forward strand.
CCTGATCGCTAAGGCAACCCTCTTACCGCTAGAAAACAGAGGCTAACAATGTGTCATTTCGAATTTCCATAGCACCACTACATGGATATTTTTCCACACACTACAATTTTTCCGGAACTAAATGATTTGTAATTTTAAGCCTGACTATTATATTTATTATTTACCAGTATATAGAGTCAATATATTCTAACATCATATGCGCAACCTCAGGAATTCATTGTAAGAAAAAAAACTCTGTTACAAGGGGTAAAATTAATATTATATTAATAGTAGATGAAACAAGTTAAGTTACTGTGTTCGGCCAACGAACTTGCACGCTTAAGCAACCTCTTATTTGAAATAAACAAAGTGACTGCTTGGTTACAAGCAGCATCTTTCACCACTACCCGACTCATACCTTAAATCTTATAACAAGGTTTAATTAATCCTTACAACAGTCGTATATTCACAGCTTCTCAGTTTTCATTATTTAGAAATTCACTCACAGAAAAAGTGTCGCAGAAACGTGCTAGAAGTTTAATTAATAATACGAATACACCAAGAACCGTAATGTTTAGTCGAGAAATTAAGCACTGTGTGTATTTTCATATCTAGTTGTTTGTACAGAGCAGGAATGAAAAACCTTGTTAAGTCCACGGGCCGAAATTTTTTCTTTAAAGTTGCTGCGTACCAAAATAATAAATACATTATTTTCTATGTATATTTGCCTATTGGAAATAAATGGAGCCTGCGAAACACGCTATCAGGTTTCTGGTGATTTTAATTCTTGGTTGGAAACAAAATTAGTGTTTATACCCTTTTACCGCAAGAGTAGTAGTTAAGTACTGTCTTACGAAATCTATTGTCAGTTAAAAGCTTTTGCATAGGGAAAAAAAATAAGAAAACCCGAATAAAGAATATTGAATTTAAGTTTTAAGTCAACAAAAGTGTTCAACTGTCATCAGAAATTGTTAGCAATTCAATTTTAAACAAGAAGAGTTTAGTTTGACTTGCCTTGTACTTAAACTGGTAGGTTAAGTGCGAAATTCTTCACATTAATATTAACTTTGTACTCCATTAATAAGTCGGATCATTACTTAAACACATCATGATAAAAAATCAAGTTATATATATTTATACAGTTTTTGTCGATTGTATATTGTCTATATTGTATATACTTTATTCGGTCAAGAAGACTAATCATGGAACTCTTGTAATATTTAAATCAATAAAATGTTTTTTCATGGATTCGCTGCACTTTTCAACATTATTCATGGATTGCCTTTTTTTAGTTTATAATACTTAAATTAACTTCATAATTGATGGGAGAAATAGAATGTGACCAAAAGTGTTTTTGAAATAAGGTATTCCACGTCCTATAATATAATTCGAAAAAACATTATGGACGCATATTATATGTATAATAGCCTGTTACTATTTTCCTTTATTGTATGATTTATCGGAAAACATCCAGAGAATTCCCGTTTGGTTCAAGTGTCAAGGGGCCGACTGAGGGGAAAGAGTTAGGGTAAACGTTCACGGACGCGTGTTTTTTAATAAAATATTTCAGCAAACTTTTAATGACTATTATAGGGTCTAAATAGCATTATGTCTACTTTAAGAAATATATTTTCACACTATTAGAATTTTGTCAAGTAAATGTGTTAGCTAATCCTGTAGTCGAGTGGTCAACGTTCTCAGAAGTCTCCATCCAAGAAACAGGGTAAAGCGAGAGTGATGATCCTTCTATAAATTTCCTTATCCTCTCCGAAAAAACGTCTTTGGGCGATTGAATAACTACCGGTTATCACAATAAACCAACTTTTGTTGAGAAGCTCTCCCCGTAAATAAAATGAATATAATTAAAAATAAAAACAGTGGTTATTTTAAATCTTTAAATAAATTGATTATTTGATAATTTTTACTTTCAGACATAAAATATTTGGGCACATCTATCGTCTGGGAGGCCGAAAAATGACATAATGGGAAAGATTACTATAAAAATTATAAGCGGTTAAACTTTCATGAATTATTGAATGAAATATTAATAAATTTAGACTCGACAATCTATTATGAAGAAGCGTCCTTGATGCTGACCCTGCTAAGAACTATTATAATCCAACGCTAGAGTCAGTGACCGGATGACGTATGTTTTGTTTGCAGAATGGCATTGTTAGTTTTTAATTTGCGCAGAACACTGAGGTTTTCACTTCACGACTTGTCGATTTTGTTAGTAAAGCAATTGCTTTAAATCTAACACATTTATATAGCAACTCGCCTACACAAATAATGTTTTTAATTAAAAACAATGCGGAAACAGTAAAGCTTTGAAGCTTATCAGTAAAATGAGAGCGTGCACAAGTGCGCCGTTAAAATATATAAAACACCTGCATGCATATATTAGATAAGAAATCTCTCTGAATAAATTCAAATATATACCTGATCCCACAACTTGGGGTCTCGAGAAAGATGATTTTTCTTTGCCGGACTCTTCTTAGATCGTTGTTTTCTTGGTTTTCTCTTCTGATTTTTATGCCTTCTTTTCTCAGATGCTCTTGAAACCACTGTGTCATCAGCGTTGATCGATGCTGACTTTTCATCACTTCCCTCTTTCAAAAGTAAATATTTTTTCGAGTTTTCTGACGACGTAAGGTCACCCAGGTTGTCAAGCGTCACAGTACCAATTTTATTATTTTTAATGTCAACCTTTTTATTTTGTTTATCTTTTTGGTTTTCCAGTTTGTCACTTTTATGAAAATCGTCATCATGTTTTAAAACTTCATTAGTTTCAATGTCGTCTTGATACATCTTTTTGTTATTATTGTCTTTAGGATATAGGTATGCGTTAATTGATTGCGAATCATAATTTTGTTTATGACTCGACGGAATCAAATTTTCATGCATGTAAACATCGGGTTCGTAATAAGATAAATCACCCATGTCATCTTCTTTTGCGTATTCTTTTTCTTTGCCCTCTATTTTGCTAACAATTTTGTTTTGATCATTTTTAAAATAAACCTTTTCCATTTGAACGTCGTCATCAGACGGAAATTCGCTTTCAGTAGATGTCTCTTCGCCACCTTTGTTGTCACTTGATCCGGCAAACTCTAACACATAATCTGGCACCTCATTATCATGGGCTGACCTAATAAATCTATGCATGTGTTTATCAGCAGCAATATCATAACTCTTTAAGCCTGCCATGCGTTCCTCATTACGTTCTGGGTCATTAAATTCTTGCGATAAATCCTCATCGCCCCATTTTCCAAGTTTCTTTTGTATTACACTCTTTGTTACGGTATCGTATCGTAAATTGAGACTGTTAATTCTTTTATGATTATGTCTCCGCATTGCACGAACTTTTTTCACGCTGTCGTAATCCAACAATTCAGATATATCCCCACTACCGGGGACAGGTAGAGGTTTTAGATGTCTGACACTTTCTTTCTGCGTTGATTTACTTGAATCGAAATTATTTTCAATATAATCCGCATCGCTTAAATCAAAATTTTTATTGTCCGTATTTTGTGAGTGTCTGTTACGATATTTTTTCCCGTGTCGTATTGGTTCTTTCGGGGTAATTTCAGCGAAAGCTGTCTCCAATTTTTTGAGTTTTCGTTTCATATGCCTGCTTTTATCGTGAGATTTGAACGCTGGCATTTCTTTTAAATACGATGATGGATCGCTGTTTGCAGGAGAATCCTTTTTTTTTTTTTTTTCGGCAATGTTTATTTCTGACGAGGCGGCGCTCTCCAGCAGCTCGTTCATGATATCGATTTGATTGCGGCTCAATTTGACGTTTTCTTTTTCGTGAGAACCTGGATCCAGACTATCGTCTGAAAATGTGACAATGAATGTGGAAGAGCTATTATTTCCTGGTTCTTTTAAGAAATGTTGTGGAGATATAGATTTTCCTGTAAATGAAAGATAATTGATATTGTGAAACAGTTTAAATACTTTTTCATAACTCTCTTATTATCACGATACATAAATTTAATTTAATATAAACTATTAACATAACTTTAATTTTGAAACAATCGATAAATGTACTTTCTAAAATATTTGACGAGTATTTTAATTGATAAAAATACATACTCAAAAAAATATTAATTAAATCTGTATTTTTCAGCAATAATCAACTTTCCCATTGGTTCTCAACTATCAGATAATTATACATCGCCGTAGACTTTTATAACAGTAAAATATAACTTCATCACAATTTCTTTGAAGCGAAACAGAGTAAATAGTGTAAACTTTCTACAAATATTTAAAACATATTATATCGTCGCTGTTTTGGAAGAAAACAAATCGAAAAAATTACATATTGAGTTATCTATACTAAAATTTTCCTTATTTCAAACTATACCGTATGGAAAACAAACACAGTACATTTGTACAGACAAACGAAATAAAAAGATAAAGCATTTCATACATATTTACGTCTATGTTTAAGTGGAAAAAATACTTTTTCTACATTAGAAAATTATGTTATAATTAATACTAAAAACATGTATTTATTTATTAAAATATCAAGTATCGCAAGATCACCACACCAAATCCATTCGGCAAAAGCGGTTTTCTTTTTTGGCTTAGGTTCGATCAAGAACGTACTTATTTATTTATGATTTTGGGGGAAATTTACCTCTTGGTCCTTCAAAACGAACCCCGAAGATAAAACTGGAGGCTCCGGCAGGTGAGTTGAGCATCTCCTTAAGGGCCATTGATATTTCAATCGAATACCAGCCACCCCTTGTGACCTAAGGATTAAAAAGATGGCGTCAATAATTTCAATGCACACGCAAATCACTCAATGAGATACTCGAAATCTTCAAAACTTTTCGGAAAATATACAATTCGAATTTGTTTAATGTTGGCGATTTATGTTTTTTTCTTACAAAATTAAATGGTTATGGTAGCTGACAATTTTGGCTATTTTGAATCTTTTATGAATTAAAATTTTGTATTGTGATCGATAAAAATCTGTATGTTTCTCGTGTATCCCATCTAAAACGAGTGCATTTTTTTCAGACTATATTTTTGACTCAGCATACACTTTTTGGAGCTTTGTGCATTAGTTGGGAAGATGAAAAGACACTAGCGGAGACAGGTAATCTTGGAGGCATCGTATGGCGGCCATTAGCTTTAAATACGGTGAAAAAGAAGAAGAGCTTTTATAAATAGTATGAAAATATAACATTCAATGATTTAATTAATTACAGTAAACAATTATGAAAATTATAAAACCGGTAAAACTCAATTAAATTACCTCCAATAATATATTATATTTCTCATTATCTTATTTAGTAGCCAACAGAATTCATATATATCTAGATTATCAAATATAAAAGAGAGGGCAGTTTTCAAAGATGATTCACCGTTATGTTAGCTATGTAGATACTGTTACTGTACTGTATTAACAGGACAGTAAAATAGTGACAATTTAAACGTTTCCACCTACGTCTTTTCACACTTTTTTAACATATACGTCTTGAAAGAATCTACCATATTCGTCCAAGTGACTGCATATTTCGTTAGCAATAAAAATTAAAAAAAGATTTCTAATGATATGAGATGACGTAATAAGACCTGTTGTGTTGTAAATTTATGTCACAAAACGAAGTTCACTCAAACAAAGAATTATTAACACCATCTTTTGATGTATAGATACTTTGTAATATTATAAAAAATAATTATTATATAGTTATCAATTTTTGGTCTTCTAAATATAAAATATTCCATTGGTAGTTAATAGAACAATTAAAATACATTTTAAACCCTTTGTCAATAATTTATCAATATTAATATGCTACGCTGGTTAATTTACCGCTTCCCAAAGGTAACAAATAAATCTGTAATTAATATCAAAGCTAAACGTGCTCCATTGAATTTCAATTTCAAAGAAAATAATATGTCTTGTTAACTTTAATTCTGGGAAATAAATTTAATATAGATCACATTTGATCGAAATAACATTTAACGTTATAATTAAAAGTCAAATATATTGGCATGTTTTTTAATTAAAGATTTCAATAATTCAATATTTTGAACGTCAAAATTGCGTTTTATCAATTCTCGACGGCCAGGCATTATATTTATCTATTAATAAAAAAAATAACGGGTTAACCATATTTTTAATATGATCATACATGTTTCCTCAGTTCTATTTTTAAGAATACTACCTAAAATTTAACTTATGCTTTGTATAAAAAATATCATTATTTAAAATTTACAGACCGCTCAGTCTCTTAAATTTATTACGAAATATATACTGACCAGTTTGATATTTTGACTGACAACTTATTGAATTTATCGACCATATGAAAAGAGGCCATATGGATGACTATTTATATGGTGAAATAGATGATTATAATATATAGTTATACATATTGTTTAATCCCTCATTAAAGCAGAATCGTAGATAATTAAAAGTGCCGGAAATACTTCGCTTACTTTTTAATTGAACCGATTTTAATCTGAGCTATTGATATATTGTGAATGTAAACCTTTATTTTCAACGAGCAAGAGTGATCTTATACTTCTTATGGCAACTAAGACACTAAGTTTGTTGTAAAAATGCTTATAATATGACAAATTGAAAAAATACAATAAAAATAATTTATGCGGTTGCATAATTTACATAATGATAATAAAACGACAGATGAATTAACCTGAATTAATGAACACTTTGAGCCTCGCATTGTTGTATAATGGTAGATATTTGAAAAGAATGTCGAAATTAAGTACACTTAGCACGTCCTCGGTAATATCATTTTCATACCGTTCACTCAAACATTTTTCATTTTTTCGAATGAACTTTGGCAGCCTCAAAATATAAAAATAAGCCCCTTTCAAAACAACCCCTTTGGTGTTTGTTCACGAAGCTGTAAAACTCGACGCTGCATTAAATTTCTCTGTATAAAATATGTATGTAAACCTAGTTAAAAATTATTTGAAATAATCTTTAAAATATTCGTATTTTAGCATCCGTTATTCATAGTATTCGTAAAATAATTTAATACTTTAGTTTGTTTAACTGTTTGTTTTTTGAATAAAAAAATTCACATCACTTCGTTAAAAAATTGTTAAAAAAATTGTTAAAGTGGTGACTTTTTATAACTGCATTAAAATGTAACGTATAGAATTTTCGATAAATTGTGAAATATGTGATTTTGAATTGAACTGTAGGTCAATAATTAATTTTGTTGTTTTGCCGTGAAATATTTCCTTTCTTTAATTCACCGAGTTAATAATAATGGTTCCTCCCAATCTCTAGCTCAGAGTTGTAAATTTATTATACAAAAATCCTGACCACATCTTGTAATGAATCTAGACCGGGCTTGGTTTCTGTCACAAAAGTGATGAATAGCCAATTCTGATATTAGCAAAGAGGCTGGCTTCCGTTTGAAAAAGCGTGTGCTATTTTGAATCTGTGTTTTTATTATTTAACATTTTACCGATCGTGTACATTTTTCGTTTAGCGCTGGAAACATTCGCTAATTCAATTAATGAACGGCAATTTCGGGCTTTGGTGTTTTGTTCGCAACTTTATTTAGATGTTGTTTCTATTACACCGAAATAAACAAAGCCCTGTAGTATCAATAAATTATTTCCTATTCAGAGAAACAAAATTTTTCAGGAAATTGCGAAAGGTAAATCATCAGAAGGGAATATTTATCTTGCTGTGTAAAAAATATTAACCTATATATGGAATATGTTTGCGTTATTCTCTGGATAATAATCCATCACCCTAGCAATAAGTAATTCCTTACAAGCGATGCTATTTGATGTATTGATGTTATTATGCTCATCAATGCCTGTTATTATGTTATTCTCTTATTTATTGAATTAGTTCAATTTGATAAACTAATAATTCAAAGCAACAACTTTGTTTGACAACGAATATATATTGATTACGGGCTCGCTTATGAAATATTTTGAAGGTAAAATAAAAATTATTCATTAATGTAAAATGCTACTAATAAATATTTTTGTCTGTTTCTTATATGAATCGTATGGCCTTCTAGTAGAGGTATCTGAATAGAAGTTTTTCCTACAAGAATCGTTTGTTTAACCTTTCTTTTTTTGGACAGAGTAGGGGTAAAAAGATATGGCTAGGACAGGACTAGTGAATAGCTAATCGCAACCACTACACCCCCTTTTTTAGGATAGGATAGGTGGGAGGGAAGTTTAGACATCACACATCTATGCTTTTGAACATAAATCCATAAATCGATTGAGATCGATCGATTTAACCTGTTCATACTGGGATTCAAGCCCTTGTTATCCGTAACTGAAGCCAATTACGAACTTTTGATTAAAAATAAGGATTCAAACATAAAATATGAGTAAAAACAAACAAAATTTTTTAAAACGTTCCATCTTTTATTAACGTGGGGCATTTTATTAAAAATAGATTGACTACATGAAAACTTCCTCCATCTTTCGTTTGCACATACTAACGTTGAAATTTATATTTTAAAAAATAAAACACAATTCATTTGTACTACTTCCACATATTTACAATGATCAGGACCGGTTTCGCTCATCACGAGCATTATCAACTGATGATAATTCAGTTGATAATGCTCGTGATGAGCGAAACCGGTCCTGATCATTATAAATATGTGGAACTAGTACAAATGAATTGTGTTTTATTTTTTAAAATATAATGTCTTTCCACCAAGAATTGACAGTTAACACCTTAAAAGCGGTTTAAATTTATGTTCAATAGATGGGTGGGTAAGATAATTATGGATCAAGTCCATCCATACAGATTCTGAGATATTTAGACATAGAGTTAAAAACCTTTTGTAAAAACTGTGTATGATTTTACTGCATATACTAAACATATTTTGATAGAGTATGAATGAATTTAAATGAATAGTTCATTAATACTTTATTCATATTAAAAAAATTCAATCAAAAAGAAAAATCGACATAGAAATAAAAAATAAATAAAAATGAGAAAACAACGTATGCTGCACTGATAATTAGGCAACTTTCACTTATAATTTTGACTAAATACATACAAATACAGTATAGATCCATTTACCTGTGGAACTGGTATGGAATCCAAATTTCTCAATTTCATTCTTTCGATGTCTCTCAGTTCCTTGGCACCGTCTGGCACAACTGGATGAACATCTGGCTGAGGTGACCCGGACCCGCCAATAATCTGGTACAGCCTGACGCGGCACGGTGGAGGAAGGGTTCGTCCTCTTGAGAGCTTACCGTCGGGAGCTTTACGAATTCCAAGCCCAGCTCCACCGCGACGGTGCATGTGGAAGTGGGCTGTCCGCAACTTGTCAGTTCTTACATCTTGGACTGATGATACGTTGAATACTAGGATGTCTTTGAAGTGAGGGACGAAATCTGAAAATAAAAGAAGATAAAATTCAACCCTTAGCATATTTTCACTGTTTTATCATACATTTGTTTTTGCAAGGATAGTCACAAAACATACAACTTTCGATTTTTTAATACTTTCGAAATCTATTATGAAAAAACATATTTTATTTTTGTGGCATATTTTGTAAATAAGTAAAATTATTGAAGACTTAAACACATTCAATTATTGTTTTCAATATTACACGTAATGTTTTGTGGATTAGTTGCAAACAGTAAAACAGAAATATGTTAGCTCAGATATTTTTATAGATTTGTTTAGTTCTGGGATATTAATTTAATTATACTTTCATACTCATATTATGAGTTATGTTCTTATCAACCCGATTTCTCTTCAACCCGATATTGAAATTGTAGCACATAATTATATCGGCTAGCTTTTTACTAGCCCCATTAGTATCCAAAGTGCGAGGCTGAGTGATGGACTTATAACCAGTACTCGTTAAATAACTTATGATGAAATACTCCATTAAGAGTCCATATGATCCATATGGTTGAGAGAGGACATTTCTATACAATAATAATCTTCAAATAAATTAATTAAAAAATAAAATAATAATTGAAGACTTAATTTGAAAATGAGTGATGTTATCAAGGCTAATACTTTTCTCTACTCATTTTATCTCAAACCTTTATGGAGAAACAATAAAGCTCATTAACAATTATTAATTTTTTATATCATAATCAAATTTTAAAAGAATGATAGTTATTTTTTCGCTTAGATTAAAGACCTATCAGGAAAATTATAAATATATAAATATGAGACACTACAATAGTATTCAATAAAATGCTCTATTTATTGTAGAAGTTACACGTATGTAGTATAAGTGAGTGTAACACATTGTTAATATAGAACAATCATCCGATGGGAATATTAAAGATTCTATAGCATACATATTCCGATCCAAATTCCAGTCAAATAAAATCCCTCTATAATATTAATTCTATAGAACATATTTAGAAAACCCTTGGAGGTTACAATTCAGTGAATATGTCGCATGTAATATGATAAACACGCGCTGCCTTAAACTGCTGAAATGTTATTCAACTCAAGCAATGTAAGAAAGGAATCTATAAATAAAAAATCTAAGAAATTCGGGTGTAATGAAAATTTTAATCATATCGAACGAGATAATATGGCGCGCCACCTGTTAACTGGATTTATTATTTGTGCAGGTTGTTATAGAAGGCAATATTCAAGATATAAATCAATTTTATTATGTTTTATCCAATTAATTTCGTTGGCGGGGCATAACTTGATATAATTGTTATTAGTGGCGTAACTTATGTATAAAACCCCAGCCGCTTTTCACAATGTCAAAATAATTATGGTGTGAAGCCGTGAAACCTAATAAATATGACAGTTTTTTGCAGTATAATAATATTAAACTAAGGCCATGTAAAATTAGATAATAAATTAGTCTTACTATCCGTTTTCAGTCATCCCTCTACAGCACTCCTTTCCAACAGCCATTAGAAAGGTGATATCACACTTTCCTTACGATTATTTGACATTTGAGATCTTTACCAATGGTCGAGTGGTAAAGGTTTATTAATAACCACTTGGACACTATTATAGAATTTTAAAAAGACTTCCGGGCTGTGGAGAATGAACAATAAATAACACACGTCTCCGAATATGATTTTTAAAATATCAAATTACTATTTTTCTCTATTTCATGACGCACCGACACATGCATTGACTGATCAAAAAGTTACTTTTGATAGACATATGTACAAATTAAATAAGTACCTTCTTGTGAAAGAATTTCACCAAAACATGCGAAAAAGACAAAGAATACTTTGTCTCTCAGACTTGCATACATTCATTCTCGCCACAGACACAGGAACTCTACACAATCATTAATATTTTACGAAAGACACATACATCTTCTTTAATCTATTCCAGATATTTTTTTAAAACTGGGGTTTATAAAAGGTGTCAAGTCGTCTGTTGTTTTACGTCTCCGACTCTTCCAAAGACACCACCAACTCCGCAAATCTAATTCCAACTCCACAGGCTTGCTTCTAATATTACAATAGACTCCGGATTATCTGGGCTTATGGTGGGGAGACGGGGCACGGATAAACGAAAAACAGTTTCTTTTTAAAGCAGACAATTATTTAAACGTGCTTAACACTCATTATTTTTTAAGAAATTCTGTGTTTTTGGTTTGTTTGCAAGAACACTTGAACTTGTAGGACGTGCAAACAAAAAATTATACATAAAAATGTCGTATTTAATTTCTAAAAAAAGAATTTTCTTTATTATGATTGCATCGAAACTTTGCGAATATTTATAATTGATTTAAAGAATACTATTAAGTCAGAAATTAACTAACGTATCATCTATATATATATATATACAAATGAAGATTTGTTTGTCCTCTATGCATTCCTTTACCATTCATCGGATTTCGATACAAATTTGGTGAGTTGTTGCGCGCACACCCGTGAAGGTTTTTAAAGAAAGGAAAAATAAAATCTAAGATTTATAAAAAATCTAAAAAAAAGAATCAAAATATGTACAGATCAACGACATCTCTGAACCAGACGGAAAAACAAAAAAATATTATATTTCCGAAATAGAGGTCTGCACGGACGCGGGATTGGCTCGGGTGGGTAAAGACAACTCAGATTCGGGCTCGGGCCGGGCCCGGGTAAGGAATTAAAATTTAAGAAAAATATTTTGTACTATATTCGGGTCATGAGTCAGCCATAAAGCAATAGTTTTCATGACTTAAATAATTGATTTCACATGTGCTATGAATATCGTTGGAAATATGGAAACAATAACATGTATTGTTTGAAAACTTTAAATAAATTACTTTATTAAAAAGTAAGTCGGGTTTTTTTCAGAATGAGAAAAATAAATCGGGGCTTTGGGTCGGATTAGGGTAACAAGTGTGATATTGTGACTCGGGCTCGGGCTGGGCCGGGCCTGAAGATGACGGGCTTGAATCGGGTAATTTTATGAAATTTTGGCCGGTGCAGACCTCTAATCTAAAATTACTTCAATAAACAGAATTAAAACACAAACCCTATCTTTCTATGATTGGCATTGCAATGCATGCCGGGTATTCACTAGTATATTATAATATCGTTGAAATCGAAAAAAGCGCCATTGAAATGCTCGACAAAGGAAATTAAAAGGGAGATCTTCTCATACTATTACTGCAACATACAATTTATATTTATATTAAGGAAAAGCTTTGTTTTGACTTCGGTACTCTGCATTTTAACTCGTGTCAAGCAAGCGCTTTGTTAAATAATAACAAATTGTTTTACTGTCCTGCCGGCCTGCATTGCTTTGTTTTGTTTGGTTGTACTAAAATTTTTGCACCCTACCGGTTATAATAATTTATTATGCTAATTAAACAACTGATACTGATGATAATTTGTACTCATTTAATACGCACACAAAGGGGTGATATGTTGTCGTGAATTTAATTTTCAGGTTTAAATTATTACGGGGATGATGAAATATATTTCAATATTTTATGATTCACTCGTAAAAGTAGTAACTTGTAATATCGAGGAAAGAGAAGGAAGAAGGGACAGTGAAATTATTTTTGAAAATAAAATTCAAATTTGTAGTACTCATTCCGTAATTCATTGTTGAACGGTTTTGCTTGGCGAGTAATCATTTACGATCGATAACAAAATGCTCTCGCGTTTAGCGAACGCGATCTTGACCGTCGAAAGAATACGTGTGATGCATTTATACCAATTAATTTAAGGAGATAAAATTGAATCGATAGTTTGTAATACTATGCAGATATGCGCGCTTTTATAAATATATATAATTATAACTATAATGTCAGTTTAATGAGCAACTCACGTAATACCTACAATAAAAAAATAAAATTTCAATTCGAAAAATATATTTTTAAATTTACAATAGAGATACCTACGTGTAAAAATATCTAATAAAAATTTTCTTTCGTGGTTTAATAATGGTATTTGTTTCCATGAAAAACAATATTCTTAAAGTATTGGTTTTATATTTTAAAAAAATTAGATATATTTTAAATAATTCAAGCATTATCAACTGATCATTTGATAATGCTCGTGATGAGCGAAACCGGTCCTGATTGTCATAAACATGTGGAAGTCCTACAAACGAATTGTATTTTATTTTTTTAAATATAATGCCTTTCCACCAAGAATTGACAGCGAACACCATAAAAGTGAACATTAGTTTTACTAAATAAAAAAATATAATACAGTATTATCTTAATTAGGAAAAAAACAAACAATGTTTAAAAAATTTCTTTCTAAACTAATAATGTTTTTCGTTCTCTTGGGCGTGAGATATATCGTTTCTATTAATGTATAAGTGTTGTATTTATCGAAATAATACCATAAGGAGATAAAATAAAGCACTTATATTTAAATACTAAACGGCAAAAAACTTCATTTCGTATAATTCCACGTTGATATAATACCCAGCAAACATTTTGATTACATGAATAATGAATATAAGACGGAGGGTATTTCAAAGACATAATAATTTATTATTATCTTAGGGTTCCATTGAAATATTACTTGCGTATATATGATTCCAAATTAACCCAAAAGCGCTGAAAAGCTTCTGAAAGAAACCATACACAGCTAATGCGATATTATTTCAATGGGAATGTTCCCGTAATTTTCCTTAATGAAATTAGGTACGATATGAACAAAGTTCAGCTTGGAAGATTTGAAAGCACACGCGGAAAAAAAACAGCAGGCAGGCCGCAATATAAGCAATGTGATTATTTTTATTTTGTGTAAAATATGAGAATGAAGTTTTGAACCAACGATAATAAATTTTTCTCAATCCAGTGCATGTTCATACTAAATTCAAACGACTTTAGATTCATTAAGTAACCAAAATTGACTAATAATTATGTATTTATCACTTTTTATATAGCCATGACTGACACGTATATGAACTGACTGAGTCGTTAAAATGATTTACTTTATAGCTATTGGATATGATTCTATAAGTAATTATTGATGTATCATTTCAATTGTAACGAAGTAAGGAAGGGGAATATATTCCTTATACTATAAATATAATAGCTTGGAGTTTTACTTTCCGCTTCCAATGAGGTACAATCCTAATGGAGCCATTCGATAGAATTTTTTAACGAAATCTGTTTGTAAGTCAGCTGTAGTACCTTTCTTTTTCATATAGTGTATCGAAAGATAGAGCTAAGAAACGATTACAGTGAAATACGAGAAAATTCTTCGTTATTTAAGGGACACTAAAATAAACTATCAATGCGGAAAATTCTTGAGTCATCAGCGGAAACATTATGAGTTGGCACCATAACAACAAGACGACGCATTCAGACTTTCAGTGTGTGTCTTTTTAACGATTGTGGTTTAATGAGTGGGATGAAAAATATTGGAAAAAAACAATAGGCTTGTGACGAGACAAGAATAGTAGTTGAGTGATGTCGTACGTACTTCTGAGGGGGATGGCAGCTGTTCAAAAACGATCAATTTGGGTCATATTTGTGGCGGGACCAAAATATTTGCCCCATAAATTGAGGAAAACGATAGATCGAAAAACAATGAATGCGAGATTATTTAACACTGTTCTTAAAGGTATTTGGCCGGGACTATTAAAAATGAACGATATGTGAGGGAAAACGATAGATCGGGGTTCCGCTGTAGTAGTAAATTAATTGCTAAACTGAATTTTTGTGATTGGGTAGGCTGGGTGAAAAAGCCTATTAACATCACAAAAACATACATAACTTTGGATAAAAATCCATGAATAGAAATACAATATCAATGTAGGAAAATGCTGATACGGCGATTCGAACTCTTGACTGTGCAACCGAATAAGACAAAACCTATTCGACTGTGGCAACTGGAGAGAGTTTCACAACTTTAAACATTTTTTAAAAATGTGTCTGCATTAAAACATTATTTTATTTATTAAAATTATGATAATTTAAGTGTGTTTTAAAATATATCTATTTAATTTTTAATTTATTTTGAATCAGAGAGCGTGGCTTATTAGGTATAATTTCTTACATTGGAAGTATTCGCACTATTAAAACCATAGATGAACTATGAAACTCTGCAGAATATTGAATTAAAAATGATTCCATAGCGTGGCAATTGTAGCATGCAAATTGAATTTAAAAAAGGTATTAACAATTTGTTCTGCTTTGTATTTGAGTGCGGTTTAAATCTTTGTGATAAAATAAATTTATTTACAACAAACGCACTTCAAAAGCATTCAATTTCATTATGTGTACCACATTTTCAGTATTGTCAACAATATCCGATTGTATCCTTTAATTTATATTATTCCAACTGCCGACACAGAAACACTGTGTAGTGTAATATTGTATCCGCAGTTGGGTTCGGTTACTATTTCTGCGTTCCAAACGACTCGGATTACCACATAATCTAAATTTGAACAAGCAACCCTTTTCAGCGAATTGAATTGTACAGTTGTCTATCTGTATGGCTTGAATTGGTTTCAGATGCCTCGCTAACTGTAAGTGACGTGACGACTATGCCACTAAAATGCGAATTCCTACTCTACTATGCGGTACGAATAAATTTATCTGTATAGCCCTATAGTCACTTGCATTGAGCTTCTAAGCCTCCGCACCCTCTTCCTTGCAAATAGTATTTTTTCTCATCTGGTTGTGAAGTGAATTCAACAAACACAATCGAACGTAAATGCTAGCAAAATTGCCCAAATATTAGCCCTTTCTAATGTTGCGGTAAGTAATTATACAATAGAAATAAACATATTTTAACAGAACATATACATAGAAAAAATACAGAATTTTCAACAATATTTTTGGATAAATAAGTAAGAATTATGTTTATTTTCCAAATACTTAATCATCACACCGAAGATAAAACCTTTTCAATAACGCGCTTAGAGTACATTACAATAACATCAATATTTTGAATGTATTGTAACATAGGTATAAATTAAGTACATTAATTTAATGATGAAGAGATAGTAACTAAGTGTATATTTAAATCTACATTTATTCTTCGATTTATATGGTATCGCTGTACCAGACAAGTGAATCAATATCGATATTAATTTCATATAAAATGCCGATATCATAAGAATAAACGATTGATTTTTATTCATACCTTAAACTTTTCAGTAAAAGATTTGTATATTGATTGGATTTTCACAATATTTAATTTTCA
Source organism: Himalopsyche phryganea (assembly GCA_022494535.1). Classification (NCBI taxonomy): domain Eukaryota; kingdom Metazoa; phylum Arthropoda; class Insecta; order Trichoptera; family Rhyacophilidae; genus Himalopsyche; species Himalopsyche phryganea. Next base: position 52,705 of record JAGVSL010000034.1, read on the forward strand.
AAGTATTTAGTTCTACAAAAATTTTTGTAGAGCTAAATACTTTGTTATTTTATCCTATTAAAAGATTTGTACATCAACTCTGTAACAATATCGATCCAAATCTTTGAAAATTTAAAATATGTTTATTCATCGCGAAATTTTTATTAAAATATCTGATGGATTCATTAAATTTTCAAAACCAAAATATCAGTATTTGTGCGTTTTAAAAACCGCCAAAATCCCAAAACAATGGTTTCGGTTAAACCTGTATCGCAATCTCTAAATAGGAAGATAGGTTCTTTGTATTTAATTTATTGCAAGATAATCGCTCTACTCTTCTTAAGAATGTATAGAGTAGTGATAAATAATGAAATAGCTTTTTAAATCAAATTCATTTAATGTTGTTGAAATAAAAGTTATTGTAAAAAATCTGCCGGAAAATTGGAAAACTGTATCGTAGAATCTTTTGCGTTACTAAATATGCCAAACATCTACTAGGTCAGTTATTTTTTTTTCCTTTTTTTGTATAAATGTATCTAGCCAATAAAATATTTTTTTCGATTTAAAAATAGGAGTTCCTTTGGCTTTGTTTTTATTTTAATGTTGTAGATACTCTAGAATACTATTGATATTTTTTTATATATCCGTGTTTTATAAGATCTGTATCAATTTTAAATGGTTAAGAGCGTTTGACTCTATTACAAAAATATTCTAAGTAATATTTATTATTCCTTGTTTACGATTTTATTAAGAACATAATTAATTTCTTCATAGATACGTACCAATACATTTACAAAATATAAATACTAGTTGTTCAAACAAATTATAATGGCTATATTCGTTCAAATTAATTCAAAAAAACCCATGAAACGTTTTAGATGATGGAAAATTTATAATACTTTACTAGGTTGCAAATGGATTGCTTCATTTATTATGTGTAAAAAATATAACTCGAAAATCAAATCCTTAAGGATATTTAACTTTTACGAAGTTTCGACTAACATTCTCATTGAAATATAGTACTTTTCATGTAAAAAATTGTAAAAAAGTTAAGAACAAATTAAAGGTTGATATTTTATTATAAAAGTTGAATAATACTTATTTTAATTACTAAGCAGGCATTGACTCAAGCTATAATTTCATTTTTTAATATTAGCGTAAAAAAATCAAAGTAGTTTTTAGTATTTTGTAATTTTCGGTGTTTTTTTTTAAACGGAAAATAAATTTATGATGTACTAATACATCATAAATTTATAATAATTTATTGTTATAGAAATCTTTCATAAATAACCATTTTCCGTTTGAAAATTTGATGGTTTGATATTGAAGTGTCGTCATTTTCCTGTTGTTTATTATTTTATTGTCAAACGGAAACTGTAGACTTTCACAAAGTTTATTGTCTTTTAGAAAATTCAATGATCGTTGTTTGTATTCTGAAAGGAAGCCCCCGTCGAGCAGTTTCCGCACCTTTTCATTGAGTTTGTTAGTATATACCTAAAGATACTCGTATTTACGTATTACATTTAAGTTGCATATATATTTTTACAACACTAGTGCCTTATGTTGAATTACATTAACGGAGAATAATATCATATTTTCTCCTGATAATAAATACAGTGAAATAAATACAAACATCGCGAGCATTATCCACTGTAAATAATATTCTTTCAATCATTACTAAGAGCTTGACAATCCGGATTTCATCTTGACTACCTACAACAACCATTTCCACCTCTCCCCTTTTCTAAGCTCTGGGTGTCTTTAAACTAGGCTCCTCCCTGCAATCGACACTCATTCACAGCTCAGTCCACCCAGTGAATCCTCGCCCCCCCATTCTTCTGTGTCATATTGGATTAATGATGTCTTTTTGCCAACTAATTACTGTTCATAAGTTGTAAGTGAACTAACCTGCGTAGTATTCCAATCTTAATTGAATGGAATGCGCAGCAATCTTTGTATAGACATGCTTTACATACAATATAATATTCTCGGACAATAAAATCATATCTTCCAGCTTGAATAAAACTAATATTGTCCCTATGGATTCAAAAATTTTTAAAAAGAAATTAAATCATTAGGTTTTTGTTTCGCTAAGCAAGTTTATTATATTTCCCATTGATTCGGTGGTCATCTCGTAGTAATTTATTTATATTCAATGTAAAATTCTACCTAAGTATGTTATTCTACCGGCTTTGTAACCACTTGTGATAAGCGTTTCACTCCTTTGATAAGCATCAATGCTAATTTTTTTTACAGTCTCAGCAAATGACAGTCTTTAAAAAACTATTTTATTAACCTCATAGCAGATTACTAACACCCTTAATTGCGCGGTGAATGGTTCGAACATTGATGTTTGAATCTATACCCTAAGCATATATATCTGTGATGTTTTCATCATATTCAGATCCAGAATAAAACCTCGAGTCTATATTATAATAAACCCAGAGTTCATTTAGTATAAATTCTGACAAAAGTGTAATCGAAGATTTATCAATTTCCCTGCTCCGAGGCTGTTAAACTGACCGCAAATGCCTCTGACCACTAACAGTATCACTAAATGGATTTTATAAGGACTTTTTTTGTTTAACTTTTTATTAAAAAAAACTCGTTCGTACGGACACGTTGATTGCGCAGTTGCAGAGACGTAATTAATGATAAGATTATGAAAGCCTTTTGTTCCCAACGAAGCTGTAATGGCCTTATAGTTTTTGCAGAGTCTGAAGGAATTCTCGCAAAAATTGGGGTCCCGTAACAATGTCGCAATTTAAGACAGCAAATGAAACTCTCATAATGCAAACGGCATCGAGCAAAAAATTTCAACTGTTTTTATTTGAAGGGAAAGTTTAATTTTGTAAAATATCTGAGAGAGATAGGTAATAGAATCGGGTTGAGTGAGGTATTTTTAGAATTAAAAGATAGACTGAAGACTAAGAAGTTCTAATAGTTTTAAATATACACATATAAGAGACACGCCAAAAACCCTTAATAAATATTCAGTATTTATTTGGAACTTCAAAACACGTACTTAGAAATATTTTGTCAGAAGATTACTGAAAAATGAATTTTTTTAAATCATATATTCTTTATGAGACGTTATTATTTTATTCATTGATTGCTATTTTTATTCAACGGGTATTGGGTTCAAATCTCAATAAGACTAAACATATATAATATTTGATTGGCTTTTCTCTCTATAAACACAATTTACGTATTAATTACGGAAAAGACATTATGTGCTATTTTCACTCCTAGTACTCACTCTTTTCCAATTATTTATGAAGCAGACATTTTTACATATTTATCAGGGGGCAACTATAAGAAAGCATAATTGATAAAATTCATTAAAAATCTGTTGATTTACTAAATTATGAGTATATGTGTCTCCCATTTATTAAGCGTTAAATATAATGTAAAATATAGCAGGTAGTATATTCTTTTGAAGGTATTTCTACTCCTTATTAATTGATTTTGTAGTAGTAATGTCGCTTATTCGTAATATTCAATCGATAACAATAAATTCAATATGTCGTATCCGATGGATAGGTTTCAGATTATTAAATCTACCCGTACCTTTGTATTTAAAATAATAATTAATAATAATTATACTAAAATGTGTTTTTTTTATCATCTGGGGATTTGGAAAACACACCATGGTACGGAAGAATATAATATCTTACCACTTTCCACAAAAACTGTTTCTTATCATAAAATATTTGTAAACGACGCATTGATTTATTTGTAGATAAAAATGTATTTTTTCATAAATGTGAGCGATTGTCGAAAGAAACGCTTGATTTCACAAAATATCTTATAAAATAAATATTCCGCCCGTTCCGTAAATATTGTGTTCAGAAAAACTCTTTTTATGCAATAACGGAAACGTTTTTTAGGCATTTTCCGGAAAATACCTACCAACTTGAGCTCTAAGTCTTCCCAGTGGGTCTCTTTTTCGTTCGCGAAAACGCCGAAGGTTCTTCTCGCGGTAGGGTAGCACTTGAATAACTTATCTTTATAAATCCTCTAGATTTTATAAAAAAAAAAAAAAGAATTTGTTGAGGAATTTTTCACTGAGAAAAAAATAAATAATAAAAGTCAAAGGGGTATGTAGGTAAAATATTCTCGGAAAAGAATCAGCTTAATAACATACTTGCAACGTTTCATTTTGTTCGTTTATGTTTTTTTTTTTGTGCCACAACAATTTTTGTTAACATTATTATTATTTTGTAGTATAGAATTTAATGAGCATTTGTTTACTTTAGCTTAACAATAAAAAAATAAACACAGACATTATATTTCTTATTCAAACAAATAATAACGGGCTAAAGCTTTCTGGCATAACATATATATATTAGTGTATTGTGTATCCAAAATAGAGGTCTGCACGGGCCCTGGCTTGGTCAGCGGGCCGGCCTCGGACGGGTAAAGACAGTTCAGATTCGGGCTTGGGCCGGGCTCAGATAAGAAATTCAAATTTAAGAAAAATGTTTCGTACTATATTCGGGTCATGAGTCAGCCATAAGGCAACTGTATTCACAACTTAAATAATTTATTTCACATGCGCTATGAATATCGTTGGAAATATGGAAACAATAACTTATATTGTTTGAAAAGCTTATACTAATTCATTTATGAATTAGTATATTTAAACAAAATCGGGCTGAGAAAAATTAATCAGGGCTTCGGGTCTAGTTCGGGTAACAAGTGTGATATTGAGATTCGGGCTCGAGCCGGGCCGGGCCTGAAAATGACGGGCTCCGACCGGGGAATTTTATGAAATTTCAGCCCGTGCAGACCTCTAATATATATATATGTATATTGCACCAAATCTTTCTACAAATAAACAAACCTGATTTTGACATTGTTGGAATGTTGAGTTTCAAGCTTTGATTGGAAAGCAAAAATCATTTATTCGCAATAGAATTCATTCGTTTAACACTATTATGCAAAACAATAAAATTTGGGTTTTTATCACTGAGCTGTAAGTGTTATCATCTTACAATCTTTCTTTATATACTCATGGAATCACGTAACTAATTGTAATAATTTTTCGAGTCACATTGTACAGTGGTCAAAATATAATTCAAATGAAATTGTAATATATGTAAATATACAGTTAAAACAAGACGGTTGATTAACTTCCATTGTTTGCTGAATAATAGAAAAATGACTGAACTGTTTAACCGATTAATCAGTGTTTGGATTAATATAAGAGTAAAATGATTTTTACTTTGATATTAATAAAAATACAAATTAATTTTGTTATAAAATTAAAGCGTATATAAAAATAGATTTAAGTTTAAACAAATAGGGGGCGAATATTTCACTTGATAACTTATCCTTAAGTACTGTAAATTTGATTTTTTTAAATATCTGTCGTGTGGGCAATAAAAATTATCAACTTATTTTGGATAAATTTCCGGGATTGGTTAAAGTGTAATCTATAAAAGCAGGCGATATTTAGATAAATTCAAAAAAAAGAATTCCGCATTTAAACAATAGTACGCGCATGTTATTACCATCCAGTCCTTTTTTCGCTTTTCAGCGGTGTGATGTACTTTATTATAATAATTTTACCACCAAATTGATCAAGTCAACTACCCGCCCTGTTTTCAACAAGATCCATGTAGGTTAAGAAGTGTTTACAATATCAGCCACATGTGCTTCGATAAAAAAAATATTTTAATCAAATAATCTATACATTTCAATTTAAAAAAGGCCTGCATCGCACGACTAAAACACATTCGGTCACACTGATCAATATAGTTTAAATTTATAGTCATCATAACTATCATTTTTTTAATTATTTTATAATAATTTTTCAATATCTTGTATAATTTTAAAGTAATAATGTAATTAGAAAGACTACAGTAGTATTATACATAGTGAAAGATAACATAGACATTAAAATGGTAAAATATTGAATTGTATATAATAGTAAAGATGTTAAAAAATATTACATAAAAGTTTAAGTAAGCCAAATAAATTACATCTAAATATTCTCTTTACAAAGTACTTGAATTAAGCGGTTTTCTCACGTTATAGAGAATTGTACAAATATTAATATAATAATTTTAATTGATAACTTAGTTATTCCACTGGTTTTGTTATTAATGTAACGCGTTTCGTTTCTTTAATAAGCATCTTTACACTAACTAAATCGTAAGGTTATTTATATATAAGGTAAACAATGAATCTAATTCTTAAATTGTTTCCATCTTTTTTTTCTTTCTATTTGACGTGGGGAGGGGTAAGATGGATTTAAATAAATACTTATTACACACTACTAATTACAAAGAATTTACTAGTGTTTGGAGGCGAAAATCCCGAGGGAAATAATTTTAATACTAGTGAGCCACTTGTTCTATTCAAAATGTTATTTACTAATAATCGTTTACTGATTAGAAATAGATTACCATGCGATATAATTAGTCTTAGGATGCTTCTTAAAAAAGCGAAACGCCTTACATTTGTAACAAATTCAGTAGTAATCAAAATAAGTAATCGATTTTAATTTTTAAATTAAAAATGAATTTCCACAAAGTTACCGCCGAATCAATCAAAAAGACGCAAATATTCTTTGTGTGAGCCAATAATGAATAAAGCTTGTAACATAAGAATAATTTTTTGAAATATTATATATTCTCCATAAAAAAAGGTGATTTTTTTCTTATTAAAAATGTATAGAAATTAAATGAATGAATTTTGATTATACTTTTATATAATACTTAACAGTTGAACGTTTCTTGACTCAGTTTCAACAGTATTACTATATTTGATGTTATTTAGATACGCTTCGTCAGTGAGACGAAAGTATATTGCCATTTTAATTAAGCATCAATTTTTATATTTCTATCTAAAGGAAACAAGTCTCCAGTGTTTGATACTTCGTTTGGGGAGTATAATGAAAATGAACGATCGGCTGAGGAATACGGACGGATCCGGGCCATTTTTAGTCCAAGTTTTACGGTAAAACACTATGAAAAAACGGAGTAAATGTCTCCCAGACGAGCCGTTTAAAAATGTATTGAAAACAATTGCATCTAGTAATATGAAATTCTTAACGTTGGTGGCATTAACACGCCATTTTGGAAAATTTATTGATCGCTAGGGATACGTCTTTATTCTCTTATAGACATGAAATCTATATTGAATTTACCATACGATGTATGTTTACGTGTATAAAATTCAATGTTCTTAATAACCTTATCGAAACGTTAAAAAAGTATCATGATAATAAGCACAATTTGATAACTTACATTGATATTGTTATTATAATATTTATGAATTCTAAAAAAACAACTATTTACATTTATTTTATTATTTTCTGCAAAACTATGAGCAAATATAATACAATATGTCTTCATACAGAAATGAATGCTAAGTAACAAATTCAACAATGATTTTTTTGGTAGATATAGTAGCCAGAAACTAATATACATATTTATAAATCTTTCATTAAATCATTCTCATTTCTAAATTAAGTGTTTTATGAACGAAATAATTCCTTTTCTATTGTTAAGGAGTCTTTTAAGATTTTTTATATTTTGTTATAGTTATATCCTTTTAAACCTCCGTAGATCAGTTGCTGATGTCTTAGCTATATAAAAATTTGCAAGTAATTTGTAACACGAATAGGGAATCTATTTATTATTTCAAAACACATTAAGACTTACTTAAGCTTATCATAACAGGTTTATATCACCTGATTTTGTTTATTAACTGCACACCGTCTGTTTAGGAAAATATTAAAACCTTAGAAAAGGTTAATTCCGGATATAAAACCAAACCAGTCGTTACAAAAACATTTTTCTTTCATTCATATTGTAATTGTAGATTTATTGCTATATTTGTATATGTATCATAGTCTGTAATACAATCTATTTAAAAAATGTGTGTGCACAATTAATTGTCTTCCTGATTACTTTCTTTATTCACTTAGAATCTGTAAGTTGATGATTAAATCGTAGGCATCAATCGGTATTGAAGCGTCGTACATAATATATATTATAACACGAACAATTCTGAATAATTATTTGAAACGCTTGTTTCTGATAGAGATTTTCCCTTAAAGTTGTCAACTGTGATAGCACTTTTTTCAATATCAAAAAATTGGCGTCGCTATTGAGTAATTCGGCGAAATAAAACTGGAAACAACAACACCTCCTATTTTTCTTACTTTCTTATAATATAATTTTATTGTACGTCAGAGCATTCCGTTCGTTAAACGGGGAAGTTTACTGTTTGACTCGCGAAATATATAGGCCCAAAAGAATTTCTCTTCATTTCAAAATTTAACCGGGACATCCCCGGAAAGCTGTTTCCTGCGAGAAGCACAATATTCTCTAATGAAAGTAATTTAATGGTAGAAATAGAATTGGTCAAATGAAAAACACGTGAAAAGAAAGAAAATAAAAAGCATCATTTTGAGAACTTCTCTCGTTGAAAGTTTCCTGTCTTTTTGAGACTCCAACTGGCAGAAGAAAATTGGGTGCGGAATTTAGAGCTTGTTATAACATACCAGGTAATTTAAAAATAAGGTGAACAGTACACACACAGCTGTGCTACCTTAAACTTTTTAACTAAACAAATTCGCTTAAATTGGATTTTCTTTACAATGCAATACGTATATAATAATCGCTATAACCAGTGTTACGTCAGCATCGTATCATCAAGTAAAGCATAAAAATTCTTTTTATAAACATCCGTAGTTATTTCTAATTTGATTATGAACACAGATCAAAGTTTCCTTATATTATCTTTAAATAATCAAATGTGAATAGCTGTTACGTAAGACAAAAAAAAGAAATCGGTCGATGTATTGGAATAAAACATGAGATAACTACAATAGCTTTTAAAAAAGTGTATTCGTATTTGGTACTTTTAAATTTTGCTTGCACTTTTTCTACTACAGAAGAATGGAAGAAAAATACATTATGGCGAATTAATTAAATAGTCGGTATGCAAAAAGACACACAGTGATAATATTTCTAAGAGCATTGGTTAATAAAGTTGAGTACTTGTTTAATTTGCCATGTCCGTCAGTTATTTTCCATTATTTCATGGATAAATTACTAATCCACTCATAATCTTTTTTCACCGATAAAATTATTCGCTTACAGTACATGCTGCTTATTCTGGTTAACTTAAAAATCAATAAGTATAATAGGTCTAAAATAAAAATAAACTTAATCAGTTTATCAAAATACATTTTTTCTAAATATTCAGTTTCATGCTTCTCATATTCCATCATATATATATATACAAGATACACATTCACATCTCTTATATAGCTATGAAATTTTCTCATGATCTAAGCATTCACGGTGTGTATATAAAAAAATGTTATGCTATGCAGTTCCAACATGCTAGCTACAATTTCAATACCGTCATCTATGATGGGTAAGGTTACTAGTATTTAAATAAATGTCTATATTCATTAGAATTAATTATATATACACAACGCAAAGTGACATTTACAATTGCTGTCTGGCATTATTATTATTTTACATTTATATTAATGTTTAATAGATGTATTTGATTGGATATCAAAGTTAATACTCGATATGGTTTCTTTTGTATGAAATTGATTTGCATTATGTGCAGTAAAATAATGCAAAATAAAAATAAGTTACTGTGATATACACACATGGAGTTCTTTCCAGAAATAATAAAAGGATGAAAAACAAATACAATGTTTATTACGTATAATTCTTGGTTATCGAGAATACAGAATGCGACAAATGCTTTGATTCTAAAAACAACTGCTACATAAAATAGTATAAAGTTTGACACTGTTTGAAACAAAAGCTGTACCAATTTTAAAAAAAGGTGTTTCGTCTGAGGTAAAAAAAATTCGAAAAACAAATTATAATAGACGTAATGTTCAATTCGTTGAAACGAAGAGAGTTGACATCGCAGACAGTCTTAGTGGAAACAATACATTAAATATCAAAGTTGTAGATAGTTGGTTTGCTTTGATGTATCTATATAGGTGTGCTATCAGAAGCTCCATTGTCTCCCATTGCAATACAAAGCTTCATTATCCCTTCTGACGCTCAGACATCTTTGTCTCAGTAGCTTAGGACATTTGAATTATTTATCGATTTACACTTCATGGCGTATTTGAAATTTTCCATTGTATATCAAATAACTATTAAGCCAAGTTTGTTTTATGACTGCCAACCTGTCACTTACTACATTCATTGATGACCTCTGTCGATGCACAACTTGAAACTTGTATATACTGCAAAGGGTTGCATGTAGTTATTGTCAAAGAATAAAAAAAAAACAACAACATAAGGTAAATATTTCCTAGAACATTTAAATGCATAGAATATAAAATAAATCAGATGAGTTCTATTATCTGCTTAAAATAGATCTTTCCACGAAATAACAAAAATCATTTTTAAGGTAAATGTCTCATTACATAAAATTTCAGTAGTAAATTTTTCGAAAGATTATCTGACAAAAAGTACAATATATTAAGGTATAAGAGAATATTTTATGTACTCTAATTTGTATATTTAATATTTACAAATACGTTGAATCTTTGAAACTGGCTATGTATTATATATAATTTAGATTGATAAAATACACAAGAGTCACAAAAACTATCAATTGACGTGCTTAATAATTTACTATTCTTCTTCATATCGTAAACGAAGTAATGAGAGTTACGCAGTTTATTGAGAAATAAGCAATTTGTACGTCGTTCTCTACAAGAGACGCATCATGCATAACTATATCTATTAGATATTTATAAATAACAAGTAAGTACTCGGCATGCGTTGCAATGCCATTCAAAGAAAGAAAGGGTTTGTGTCTTATGTTTGATGAAGCGCTTTTGGATACACAATATTTCTTTTTACCGTCTGGTGCGTACACGAATAAATTATAAGGTTTTTCCGAGATGTCGCTGTTTGTACGTACCTATTTGATTCATTTTTTTAGATTGTTTTCTTCAGAAACTTTCACGAATTTTCGCACTACTCCAACCAAAGTTTCATCGAAATCGGATGAATGTCAAAGGAACGCATAGAGGACAAACAAACAAACATTCACTTATATATATATATACTAGTCAGTGCCCGGCATGCGTTGCAATGCCACTCAAAGAAAGAAAAGGTTTGTGTTTTAATTCTGTTCGTTGTGCTTTTGGATTAGAGGTCTGCACCGGCCGAAATTTCATAAAATTACCCGGTCCGAACCCGTCATCTTCAGGCCCGAGCCCTAGTCTCAATATCAAACTTGTTACCCGAACCGGGCCCGAAGCCCAGATTTGTTTTTTCAGTAATTTATTTTTACTTTTCAAATTATATTATTGTTTCCATATTTCCAACGATATTCAAAGCACAAGTGAAATAAATTATGTAAGTTATGAAAACTATTGCCTTATGGCTGACGCATGACTCGAACGTACTCATGGTGCGTATACGAACAAATCAGAAGGTTTTTCCTGAGATGTCGCTAGTTGTACGTATTTAATTCTTTTTTTTAAATTTTAGAAATAATTTTTTTTCTTCAGAAATCTTCGCGCGTGTGCGTACAATGACTCCCCAAAGTTTCATCGAAATCGAATGAATGGTAAAGGAGTGCATAAAGAACAAACAAACAAATATACATTCATTTTTATATATATAGATTCATATTTTATTCATTAAAGAGAAGTTTTTAAAATTTTACAAACTGAATTTAAAAATTCCCAATGAACTTGAAACAAACACAAACTAACTATCTTTTTCCGATGGATTCGGTGGATCATTGTATACTTTCGGAATAAATAACCTTGCAATATAGTTAGTCTGAAGATGCCTTTTAAAGAATCAAAACACTTGTCACTTTCAGTAACACAGCCAGTGGAATAAATAAGTTATCAATTTTAATTTTATATACAAACTAACTACGCTTGTCATCGCCAAAAACAAAGAAAAACAAAATGTCACACCATTGAACCCTTGCTTGTATGAAACGAAAAATGCTCCCAGTGTTCATATAAATAATTCCTTACATACAATTACCGGACAATGATTATGATTATCGACTGTGGAAAGACAAAAGGACGTAACCCATAACAAAAAATATTGTGTAGAACTCACAAGGAACGTGTTAATCCACTATGTTTATATATTATATAATATCGACTGTAGAAAGGCTGTATCCGCAGTCTTTTCAAAATATTTTTTTTTTCGTTAATAACAATGTATACAATTTAATAAACGTTTTGTGTGGGTTATACACAATATTTTTTGTGTGTGGGTAACGTCCCTTTGCTCTTTCCGCATTCGATATTATAGTTACAACACTAATATACTCGTAATGTTTGACAGACATACAGAACATAAAAAGGTATTGTAATTTTCCATATTTCAAAAGGTTTTCGCACGTACCTGTAAAGTCTGTTACAAATTCAGTTATTCTGTTATATTATTCGCAGAGGGTACCCAAATCAAACGGGCTAAAAGGTTCTTGATCTTAGCGATCAGAATTCTAATGAGTCTTCAAGCGAGCAAAAGCACCATATTTTGCCGAAAGACTTTTACGTATAAGTCGTCCAGTATAACAATATTTACAGGTTTCCAAATTTATTTATATCACCGTTTAAATCAGATTAACATCAACTTAATTTAATACTATCTCTAGAATCCAGGTTGTATAAATATGTAGAAACGCTTTATAAATACCATAGACAAGGAAAAAACTTAGATTAAGGCTCTTTAAGAAGATTGTTAAGTTATTATTACCTGAACGATTTGATTGTACCGATGAATAATATAAATATAATTTTAAATAATAAACTAAAAATTATTGTATCCAAAGTATTAGCACAGGCAGAGTTATATATTTTTGAATATAAACTAAGTATTAATTTACATATCTTTGAAAGTTAATAGCAATATCTGAGGAGAAATTAACCCTGATTTATTAAACTTTTGATGTCAGTTATTCGTAATGCGTTTTCCATAATTATTTTCCTCACTCAACGCCTTCAGCTGACAGGATCTTTCTTTGAGCAGTACTAAGCTGTATAAGTATATAAAGACTTCGTCTGTACCAACCATAGTAATAAACCAACTTTATTGAAATAACTATTTTTTGTACAAATTTCACAATTATTTAATACAAAAATTACTAATAATAAATTTATGACTTTTTCAATGTAAATACGTTTAAAACGTAGTAAAAAAAATGCAAAACATTGAAAATTGGCAAGGATATCAACCTAGTAAGCTCAGACTCAGACAAAATTTACTTTAATACATTAAAAAATAGTGCTAGTCCACACAAAATTTGTCGACATCCGAAGCAATCCCTTTGAATATTGTTAAAGCTCTTCCCAGTGGCATCCTCATTGGCAGGCTGGTTCTACATTGTGGAAGAACAAACAATTTACGTAATATTTTATTTTAGGTAAGTATAATGTTTCTTCACCAATAATTGCAAGTTAACACCATAAAAGTGAACATTAAATCAGCAAGGAATTCGAGAACTTTGCAGTCACTAAAATAGTTATTATTATTTTAGAAGGACAAAAACCAAGCATTAAATACCTTTATATCGTATTGAAATGTATATTTTTTAATAAAACGATTACACGGTTAAGAAAATTTAATTTATTTATTATAAAAACACTCCTTCATTTCAAAAAGGTAACATTTTAATCTTTGTACCTATTTACACAAGTACTCAGAAAAATAATTTCGCTTCTTTTATATTAAATATGGTTTTTTTCAGTAAATAATACAACCATTATTGGAAATCATCGTATTTCCCTTTTTAATTGGATATTGAGCTTCCTTAATTAAAAAATATTTATTTCGAAATTTTTTTTGAAGTCGTATTTTGAGTCAATTTGTTGTATCTTTTATTTGTGAAATAGATGGGAAAATTATTATTGTGCTTTTTTATTTAAAGCTAAACGTATACAAGCGACGAATGGATATTAAAAATGAAACGAATTCTTTGTGTACAATATAATGTTTATTTTTTTAATTAATAAAATATAAACAGCACTCGTATCGTACCCGGGGGATATCTTTAATGAATAAGTTTGATGGTTTAAATTGAACGTAATAAATCAATTGCATACACTACAAATACAATTCACATTAATAAAACATTACAAATAAATACATTTCGACTAAACTGAGATTTTGACAACCAAATTCTTGTGCCAGTAATATCAGTACTCTCCTTCTAAATTCTCCGTCTAAATAAGCGAGTTTACTGTTTTATGATATAAACATGTAATACAACTCACAACGTAAAACTATGTTTATATATTTATATATATATATATCATTTGTATTCTAAAATTGATATTGTTTAATGTTAATCCTTGGTGGAATGATATTATATTATGAAATATTGATAATACATGTGTAACAATTAATTAATTAAATTTTTTGCTGAAACAATGTTCCGCATTCCAATAATGTTGTCTCAATTGCAAATGGCCTTGACATAATTACATAATTGTTTTTATAAAGTTATTGTATTGGAAAGACACCAAAAGATTCTAAATCATTGGTCTCCAAGCCCAATAAACTTGCAAACCTAATTTTGAAATTTAAATTGTCTAATGAGCAACTTATACTATACCTATTTTAACATCACAATGGTAGTATAAAAATATGTATATTTGGCATTAGAGCTATAATAATTTTCGATGCAGGAAGTACAAATAAATATTATCTATATTTAACGAGATAAATGTCGTATTAACATAATATTATTCGAAATTCCAAGTTATATTTATCTTTATGTATATTATTTCTGAAGTATGTTTACATTTCAGCCGACGTTGTGGTTGACCAATTTTCATTATGAGTTGGAACCGCCAGTCCTTACCGAACTGTCCCACCATTGCTGGCCGCAAGTGATATACAACCAGCGCGCCATTAATAATTTACCTGTATGACTCTCGGCTATTTTCGGTCATAAATTTACAGTGAAATGTGAAAGAGAGACACGGCTACCGCTTTTCCCACACACTGGCGACAGTGCGATGAGCGCCGTTATGAATAAATTAACCGTTGACAGAATAAATACACAAGCAAAAACTCTCATTGTTTTCACCCCCTAAAATTATTTCAAAGGCCAGTTTAAACGATTATAATCATTCTATTAATTTATGAAGCACACATGTACTGGAATGGAATCAGTGATATCTAATTGTATAATTCAATTTCAGTTTGGAACCTATAAACTTTGAAAATATGCTTCTTAACGCTTCCGTATTCATGGTGTAACACCTCAGCCTTTAAACCTTTAAATAATATGTGAAATAGGTCATATAAAAAATTTTAAATGTTGCTATTTGTAAATAAAATAGTTCTACGTATAGTTTACGTCTTCTTTGAATAATAATCATAATTTGAAAACCTCGTCAATTTTACCATCGAAAAATACAAAATTATAGTACAGTATAGTAACAATCCGAGATGTATGACGTACCGTATGCAATCTTTCTTTTCAAACGGCAACGAGACACGTCTCGAGCTTGTTCTGCTATGAAGGATTTTTATTCTTTCGTTTTTAGGTAATTTCGCATAGTTTGATATGTATTTCAATTTTTACACAAAAAATACTACATAAATTGATATCTCACTTATTGAAGTAGTCATTTTGCTTTATAAATGCGTTTATATGACAAAGCTTACACGGTAACGAAATGTGACTGCATGAGATTCGAAAGGATGTTTTTTAGCATGAAAAGATTAAAGAGAAAAATATTTGCCATATTATTGGATCATTACTACTAACAGTATTAACGTTATCTTACAGTATAAAGGGACCGAATTCATTTTTTCACGAATATTGACTACAGAACTATTTAATGTCTTGGGAACATAATTGGGTCAAATGTTAATTGACTAGGATAGAACTCACTGTTACCGAAGAAATATTCGATTCGATATTATTTGTATACAGATTACATTTTTTTTATATATTCGACCATATCTATGATTCGGTGATATGCTATGTGTTTTTCGAGAGAAGTCACGTAATATGTATTATTGCTGTGCTTGCCTTGTCACCATTTATCATAGCATCTGTTAGTTTGAGCGATGACTCAGGAATTGTTTGAACAGGTTCGGAATTCACTATAAATTAAATCAGAATAATCCTGCTAATCAAAACCTTACATACGTCAATACTTTAATTCAATGGACAATAATTTCTTTGTCATATAAATATTCTATTGATTGAAATAAAACTCATATAGAAGGTTTCATACATGAAAGAACAAAAAATATTCACTAGACCTAGGTTTCACGTTTTCCGTATTCACTATGTAACCTTTTTACTATTCTAAGCTGAATTACTTTTAGACCCTATATCTTTCTATCAAAACCCTTTCTTAAAGCATAGTATAAGACGTCATGCTTTGTCTAGGTCTACGGTTAATTTCCCTAGAGTAACAATCGACCATTCAGTTTTTATTTATTTTGTAATGTCAACTAAGTACTTATTTTCTTTTTTTAATTGTATTAGTCGTTTAGTAAATAATATGCATGTATTAAAATAATTCAGTGAATCGCGTGGTGTTTGTAATTTGAAATAAAACTATTTAAATAATTATTTTAAATAAATAAACATATTATAGACTCTTATTGTAGTATATTTAGACAATTTAATCAACGAGAATTGATTGAAACAATTCAATCGTTAAACCTATATCTTTGGAGAGGATAATAAAATATACATGATTCTAGGAGCGTATTTTATAATTTGATAAGAGGTGGATAGGGCGTGGATGAGTGGGATCAATACACCACATAAACAAATTTAATAAAATCAATCGAAAAATAAATCATTTCCCGATTTTAAATATTTTTCCGTTACAGTTAAATTTCATTTTAGTATCGTATTCCCTATACATATATTCGCTCTAAATAAATTTAGATTCTTTTAAAATTACGCATTACAGGGCCGCACGTCAAGGGGACTCACAAGCCTTCATTTGTCAGATATTTTTAATATTGATACTTAGAGTATTTCTTATTTATTCATTTTAGTGTGATTTTTTCTTCGTAGGCATATTTCCTTCCCAGGCTTTGTTATAAAAATGGATGTTTTTGATGACTAAAATTCCCCCCCACCCATGCGATGCCAAAAATGAGCCGTAACGAGAGCGATTAGCTAACCTCTAGTCCTGTCCTTGACTTATTCTTCTATTTCTACGCTCTTCGGAAAAAAGAGGTTGAGCTATTGAGTAACAAGCATTTTTCCTAGAAAAACTTCTATATAGATACCTACATTAGAAGTTCATATGCCTCACATTGGGAGCGAATACGGTTAAAAAAGTCTTCCTGATAGTCAATAAATGAAAAATCCAAAAAAATCATATCCCATCCCTCACATTTTTTCTGAGTTACCTTGATTCACACATATTCATTGATAGTATATTACAAGACTTATACTAGAAAAAATCCGTAGTCAGATGGCAAAAAATGATGTGTCCTTTTGGTAAGTACGAAAGAGAGTTGATTTGAATTAAGATATTGTTCTGGTAATATGTTTTTTAAAAAATAAATAATTCAGTAATTGTATATTTCCAGTGTGTTTCAAATATGCATCAAATAGTTCAAAGTTGTTTTATCATACGTTCGATAGGAATATGGTGATATCCCAAATTCGTAAAATATCGAGTTATCAGATTTTTCTATCTAAAAAACGAAATATCCACACGTGATATAAGACATCACAAACACCCATAGTATCATAGTAACTTAATCTAAAATATCAATATTTCATATTGATCTAGGCAAGACTTTAAACCCGGAGGCTCTGATCGCAGAGGTCGACAAGAAAATATAGTATGCTTTAATCAATTTCCAATTTAAAATGAAACATTATACTAGAAATTTTTCGAAAAAGTCTTTGACTTTTCAATCAAAATACCGCAACATTTATATTTGTTGAAAACTTAAACGAAATATGTCAAACAGTTATTTCGGTAAAATATGCCCACAAATCGTCTTATTGGAAATAATTTAATTGAATTTACAACAATTTCTGTAGACGACCTTTATTAGTTTTGCGGTAATAAACAATGTTTATTGGATCACGCTGTTATTATTTTATGATGAAGTTAGTCGAAAAGTAAACTTTGGAAGTGCCTTTTAGTGGTTCTTAATATTTAAGCCATCAATCAATCACATAGCTTATTTACTTAGTCTATAATATTAGTCTTAATATGTTCAAAATATTCACATTAAGTGACTATAGATGTCAATAAAAGCTTTATGTACTTTAGTAAGATTAGTTAACGGAGAAAATGGTTTTATGGAAACAAATAATAGAAATCTGTTAATGTATTGGTATCTTTTGCTTAAAAAACTGTGTGATGGTTGTTTTTAGTTGATAAAACAGCAATTGTATGTATATATAAGGATTCATATCCAACTGTGTTCAAAGACATGAATGTCAGTAATATTTTCATCTGTTTACGTCCATCTTATATAATCCTGAAAACAAATCGAAGTGAAAGCAATTAGCAAAACTTCTTTGAAAAGAAATATTGAGTAACTGACTTGTAAAAACATATATTTTATTAAAAAAATCCCTTAAAAACATTCATAAACCAATCCTTCATTTAACGTTAGTACGTGAGTAATAATTATTAAACAAACTTATGAAAGCTGCTCGATGAGAAACTATCCAACAAATATATTTCTAACTTTTGCGCTGACTAAGCCAAATTATCGCAGAGTTGATTTATTTCAGTTAGAATATCACATTCTCCACGTTAATAAATCATCGCTAATAAACTTAATTAATATTTAGGAAACTCATAAATCTATGCGGGAGTAAAGGATCATTTGAACAAATTAATGTAGTGTCGGTATCGAGCTTACTGAGTCAATTTAAGCTTTAAGCTCAGAAAAGCGACACCACAGTATTTGTCAGCATTAAGTTATAACATCAAACCAACACCAAAGCACTCGTATTAAATTATTCATTATTTTTCATTACATTTATGAAAATAGTCTAGAGGGCACTTATATTCATGAAATGTTTTAAGTTTATTCCATAAACAAGAATTTACATTTAACTTTAATTGATGTTTTGATGTGTATTCATTTTATTTGAAAAAACAATTTTGTGTTATTATTTTATCACCCGTTATGCAAAGTGGTTGATGTCTAAATCAACGACAATAATGGAGCCGCTTATGAATTGTATACAGTTAATTTTCGCAAACATGAATTTTATAATAATTAAAGATGATAAATTTGACAAATACTGATTTCTGAAAACTCATAAGAATACTAACTGTGCTTAGCACAAATTTGATATGGTTTATTAACTTACCATTCAAAATTTAAGCCATCCGTTACAGATAAAATATTTACTTCTAAAACCGAACACTATGATAACGAACAATTGAAGAATCATTTTTATTTTCAATTCTGTTGTTGGAAATTTACTTTGGTAGCTTCCATTTAAAAAGTATTTTAGATCAATAGAGTGATATTTTATATAGAGGAGATATCAATAAATAAAATAGCGTGTTTCTTACTGTACAAACTTAATTGTAATTCGACAGGTAGTCAGCTTCGTCAATTTTAAAATAATCAATTTGCTTAAAACGTTCATTGGTGTAGTCAAAATCAAAAAATATTTTTATTGGTGGCCATCAACTGGCACTAATTGCAACTAGATTATTTTTTATTACATAAAACAAGGTGTCTCTCCTGCGTAGGGGCGTAGCTAGTTGATCGCAAGGTACAAAATAAATGGGCACTATAATGAATAAACGTAATAGTTTATTAATTTATAACTCCGTTAATCAAATTTAAACTGTCTGAGCTTACGCTTGCGGGCTAGTAAATGTAATGTGTGATACCAAATACAATAATAAATTCATTTCAAAGTGAAAACACAAGGCACACGTGTCGTATACATCCATTTTCACAAAATACGAGCACAGTTTTTCTACAACTGATATGGTATTTATTGGTAAAATTGCAAACATTATACAATTGGCAAACTAATAAACAATATTCAGCACAGGTTTTATAACCACGATACACAAATTTGTTAACAATCTTTAGCATGGAAATAAATTTATTGTATATTTTAGGTTGCATAATGTTGCATATTCCATTTAAACTTGTGGCTATATAGCGAGCATCCTTCAATCTAGGATATAATGAAAAAGAATATATATAAAAAAATTTCAATATATTTCAAAATTGTTCCAATTTCTATTTCAATTGCTGTATTTAACGAGCGATAATAACTACTAATGTATTTTATACATTGAAAACGTTGTATAAAAGAGT
This sequence comes from Himalopsyche phryganea, assembly GCA_022494535.1. NCBI lineage: Eukaryota > Metazoa > Arthropoda > Insecta > Trichoptera > Rhyacophilidae > Himalopsyche > Himalopsyche phryganea. The sequence continues at coordinate 72,975 of JAGVSL010000034.1, forward strand.
TTTTTTTTTAAATATTTTGAATCTTAGTAAAAATACTTACCTGAATCTTCTTAAAACGAAACGTATTCTGAGTGTTCAAATAAATAGATATCAGACTAATCAGGAAATGTTATGCCTCTGCTTTTTTGTACATTTAAAAGTCGAACTTTACTGTCACTGTATATATACATATTATGTTACAAAATAGCAACCAAGCAAAGTAGTTGAATCCCAAATCCGAGTCTAAAATTGATAAGAGTTTTCTATTTAGTTTATTTAATACTCGCTGTCTTATATTACAAAGAAAGAAATGTTGACCACTCCTGTTATTAAATGTTATCCACTATCTTGTGTTTTGTTGAATTATCATGTACATTATAAAGGATACTTATGCTATTTAGGTAAATTGAAAAAAAAGCCCGAAACAGATATATTATATCCCACGTGTGGTTGGCGTGACGCTACACTACGCTTGTCGCGTGAGTGTAAATGGAGACGGAACTCGCTCTTGCATAATATAAGAGCGGAAGTTCCCTCGGCAGAAACCACCATCTTCTGTTTGCGGTTCGCTATTACGGTCACATCCTTCCGCCTGTTTCGCATCCTCGGAGTAACAAGTTAAAACTCGTAAACAATCCACTTCGCTACGACATGGGAGGGCCAAAATAAAGTTGAGTCACAAATACATGTCGTGTTATGTCTGCAAGGCAATTTTATATGCAGCGTGTTCAGTATTTACATTATAATATAATAAAGGCATACGTTCCACTGCCGTTTGACTCTTCACGAGATATAACAAAACAAAAGGACAAATAAGCGTTTACTACATTAAGTACTAGGGTTGAATTGTTGTTGTCTTCAGCATACCTTATCGCAGAACAGATGTAGTACTACATGACACCAATATCAACTATATAATCTATATAATTTAATAATTGTAATTACATATATATATAATATCTATATACATTAAAATACTTTTTAATTCTAGAAAATAGTAGTTTATAATAATATCGTTGTTCTGGAAGAAGACATTAACTGAATAATACTAGTTTTGAGTAATTGGAATTTTTTTTCAAATAAAGGTCATTTTTATTCCAGAAAATTGACGATATATAATATTATGTAATATATTATATGATTCTTTAATTAGCGTATATTTTTAAAATTGATTATTGAATCCTGTGGCGCTTTGACGTAAAAAAATAGCATGTGCTATAGGTAGAAAACCTGGTTTTAAAAACGCGAAATATTTAATGTAAATTTCCTATGTGTTAAAAACGAAACTATTTGACAATTCTTGCGGAATTTAATACAGTAATATTTGTAACCTTCATTTAATGGAGTTGTACCAATTAGATGAATAATTTAAGGAATATTAACATTTAACATAAACGAACATTTTATTTTTAACATGTTTTAGAAATCGCATCTCATCATTGCGCGAAATATTGGATATAAAAATATTCTCTAAGTGATTTGAGAAAGTTTACTAGTAATAAAAATACGTATTATATATGTCACAAATTAGTATAGCCTAGATTTGAAAATTATTGAGAAACTTACTGGAGAAATTCACCTGATGAATTAAAAAAAAACAAAATTTTGTTTTTAACACATACAAATATTTCAGCAATAATTATTTACTTACCTCGAATTTTCCCATTTGCGGGATAATATATATTGTTAAAATAGTTTTAATCAGAACTATTAATTTAGTTCCTCTGGAAATTTCGATTATCTACATATTTAGGAAACTCCTATGTTCAAAAGTTTTAAATGTATCCATTTCCTCAAAACACAGTTCCCAAAATAAACGTTAGCCACTATTCACAACACATTTTTGAAGTAGCGTTTCATTTTTATATATTTAAACCGCAACGCTTAATTTTCCGGTCAAAAATATTTAATGTGGGGAAAATAGGTATTAATTTATTTTCGTATATTTTTCCATTTTCGTTTATAAATTCATTCAACAACGTGCATTAGTTATGTGTGTCATCAATCTGCGTTTAGGCCCTTTTGGGTCGTTTGTTTTGTGCTAAGATTTTGTATAACTTTGTCCCAGTTCAAATAGTTTGATATTGATGGTGTAAAATGTTTTTTTAATGTCAGTAGCGTAAATTAATAAATTTAAAGTTGGGATTTACCATTATAAGAGATATAAACAAAAATATGTGACAACTAATAAATGCCATATGATGTTTTTATAATTTTTCCCCCACCTGCAATTTCCCTTAATTTATATTTTAAACGTAAATTGAAAAACGTAATTACAGTGTTTTATTTATATATTTTGAAATAAGTATTAAGTGTAATTTAATAATTAGCTAATGACACAAACAAATCGTTGTGAAACTAGCGCAGGGATTTGGCATAAATTCCATTGGCTCAAAGCCATGGATGCCTTGCGCAAAACTAATGATTACACTAATTTATTTCGAAAAATTAGTAGTATTGCACCAAAAGCGACAACCATACCAAGAAAAAATCGCCATTCAACTTTAATTATATTAATTATATCGCAATTCAGTATTTATGTAAATGCAAAAGAGATTTTTTCACACCTTTGTGCGCAAAAATAATATACCATTCAGTTCATAAAATGAAATATAATATGCTTATTTTAATTAAATTTTCATCAATTTATTCTGGACATCTTTTCATGCTCATAAAAATATCTTTGTATAGGTAAATAATTTTTCAATAAGCATTCATAAATAACGCTATTGACTGACGGTGATTGGTAGAACTTCTATAATTTATCACTTTTACAAAATTTAATTCAGTTCTTATGTTATCTTTAGTCATTCAATTCACTTATAAACTTGTACTCACAGCTAGGAAGTAGCTTAAATATCAAATAAATAATAAGCAGGTTACGCAATGAATCAAGTAAATATGTCAACGTGTCAAAAAATAAGTCAACAACATAAAAATCAATTGGATATTTCCTTAGCTTCATCTATCTTTAAAATTATTATGGAAACCCACTTAATTATACCTTATAATTACATGTTCAGTAAGTTTACTATATTATTTTTTTCCTGAGCAACATGAACTACCTTGAAATATGCTCCGTTAAGCGTTCATATACCTCATATTGGGAGCGGATATGGTTAAAAAAATAGATCTTATAGACAACACTGTAAACCGCAAAAGAAAATTTCATTCCACTTAATAATAATGATTATAAAAATAAAAATTCATGCTTATAAAAAGTTATATAAAAAGACTTGTTGTTCAGAATTTGGTATATTAAATATTATCAGCAGAGAGAGGTTTATTTTTGAGAACATACATCTGTAGAATTCTATATAACCACTCACGACAGTATATGTGTTGCTAGTAGAAAATATTCAACCGCAGCGGACGTGGAAAGTTTTCTAAAGAAAACCTCTCAATAAAGAGATACATCTCAAATTCACGTACATCCACTTATACCCATACTATGTTTATAATATAAGCTGTACGTTACTAAGTCTCTACCATAATCATATATATAAATATACTTATTCAATATTAAAACAGAAATCAATTATTACATTTCGTTCATGGAAACTGTAGTATAATAATTACTATTTCTATGTGGATATTATTCTCTCTACAAGTTCTCACTCTCCCCACTCACTCTTGCTAGTTATTTCAAATTATGTATAAGAATCAATTACTTTTCTGTAAATACCTTTACGATATATTCTGACTGAAGATTTATCAATGAAGTGAAACACTTTTCACGCACAGAAAAACGAAAGGAGTATTAATAAAGTTTTATTTTTTATTTTGTTGTGTTCAAGAAGTGCTATAACTTCCCGACCCGTTGAAATGTATAACAAAATAAATGTTAATCTTAATTAAACCTACTACTAAAATGAAAAATTTATAACTGAGTAATTAAAATTGTGTTGTAAAAGGCTTTTAAATCAGTTTAAGTCCCACTGAGTATACAGACATTAAAGTTTTGCGACTTAAAACTCTGCAATAAACATAAATGTACTGAGATAAGCTGGAAAGCGTGAATGATGATGATGATGATGATGAAAAAATATCCATGTACTGTATACAAAGGCTTAGTCTCTTATATTTGGAATAACTTTAAATATTGAAGACAAACCTAACCCCAAAAAATTTATTATTTATCTGAGGCTGTCTTCTCGTATGAGGGATTGCGACTGTTAGCTTGTACAGAAAATTCCGGGACTTTTTCACAGTTTTAAAAAAATATAATAACGATTTTGCAGAATAATTTGGTGGTATCAATTTTTCAAACGGAATTTTCAATTACTTGTAAAAAGGTGAGCTTGATTCTAATATAAATAAATTTAATACAAAAGCTTCTTAAAAAACATCACTCACTAAGAAACTGCTGAAATGGTTATTACGAATTTCCAAGAATCTATTAAAGAATATTAAAAAAAAAAAAATATTTTATTTTTAAACTTCATGTATGTAATCGATAAGAATTTCGTTTTTTTGGTATTATTGTTTTAGTTGACACCATTATAACTCATTATTTATCGAATTGCTGTCAAAATTTGACTGGCATTAATTATTTATAATAGGTAATTAACTCCTTAAAATTTCAAACAGTATCCATGCAGATCGCCAATTTTACAAAAAAAAACTTGAAAAATACTACTGTCGTTCATGTAACCAGCTTGAGCTTGTTAATATTGTTATTTTTATTTCTTTTTTGATACAAAATTTTGTGATTTATGACGGACTGCTTGATTGCTAAGCAAATATTTAACATAGTCCGGGAATCAATCCCGAAACAACAAATGATAACGGGATTGGGTTTGCAATCCCTTGCATGTATTGAAAATGTTACCTTTTGCGAAAGCTAACATTCCGCCAACCTTTTGGCTTGAACCCTGTAATCAAAATTTCTTATTTATAATTCTATGTATGAACCAAATTGTTGACTGAAAGGATTGGGAAGATTCTGTTTTTATATGGATTAATACGTCAAAGTAGGTAAAAGGTCCCGAATTTAATAACATCGTGGATATGTTCAATTATTTAATAGAGGTTTGAGAACGGTTTTGTGAAGAGTATCATTAAAAAATCATCCAAATCTGTAGCTGAAATAACAGTTGTTTGTTGTTTTGGAACTGAATGCTATCTATATTTAAAATAATAAGTGTATTTTTGGATACTGGATGGAATGAAAACTGCAATAATAATTGTTGCCCAGAAGACGCATTGTGTTTTTTGTAAATTCGCGATGACCAATATCCAGCGAAAATATTTATTTTGCTTTCAAATGAACTTGTTTATCGCTCATTTTTGATTCAGACATTGTTTATTTTAGTACTTCATCATGTGAAATAAAACTATAATTCATATTTACATAAATTCCAAATTTTTCTTTATTCCCGCTAATTAATTGTTTACATTGTATTTTTCTGAAATTAACTTCATAGCCATTATTTCTATAATTAACCGTACATGTTTATACTTTCAATGAACTTTAAATTAATTTTATATTTACAAACCAATTTAGTTTAATATGGGTTATGGCTACTAAGCTTGTCATGATTTGTTTTTTATGAATCCATTTGTTTTTCTTTTTATCAGTTTTAAATAATGCTTATTTCTATGTGAAACTAGTTTCTAGTGGTGCTTACATTAATAGTACAAATAATTGTTGACATTATTTCTTATAAAAGAGTTCTCCTATGAATCAACAGCGAATAATAATCAACTTTTTTTTCTTTTAATTAAAATATTTTAAGAAATTATTGTAGTTTGTTTATTCGAAAAGCGTCTTTGCGAAGCGAAGAATTTGGTGAAATAATCCTAATGATAACATTGTTAAAAAAAGTACTATTAACATTTGGAATGACAAGCGGCAAACTAGAATCTCAATATTGATAATAGTAATACGAATTCTTATTGTTCTTATATTGTCAATAATACTGTATTTACGTTAGATCGTATACTAAACATTTCTTTACCAAGACAAGCCATGGAGATTATAAAATAAAGTTATATATTGCGTTGTACAAAAGTGAATTTACGAAGCTTTTCTTAACGACTCAATTATTATATATTGTATCATTTTTTCTATTTCATATTTTTGATTTTTTGCACTTTTACGTGTACTCATTGACTTAATTACTTTGACACCAAATATAAATCGTATATTTATTTAGCTTTATCTATGTATCTTTGGTTAACATTAAAATTTACAAAATAAATATATCAATTTCTTGATATTTTAAATCATCATTTATCACGACTGAAATCATTTCGATTTTTAACAGTCTTTAGTTTTGTTTAAATATTCTATTCAGGCAATGCTGTTTTTTATACGTGATTTTATTATATTCTATATGGTTGCCAATCAGGCTAATCAATCCAAAAATGCATCTTAACAAATTTTGCTTCTTTATAATCTAATGTTTAGATCATTTTACATGATAGTCTTACGCCACTTAGTTCTTAAATTTGAAGTTTTGACACTGAAAAGTGCACAAATTATATTATTTAGTTTGGTCACGAGTTTAGCTCCTTCCTTACCATCTGTCCTACTCCACTTTATTGTTGCTGCTAGCATCTAAACATAAGCATCATTCCTAAAGAAAATATGTCAAAACAGTAACATAGAATAATAACTAAGTCACAAATACATATTTCAGAGTTTGCTGTGTTGAATTTAAAACTCCTTCGTGATGCCTTCATATTTTGCTTTCACGTTCTGTCCTAGTTATTACATTTCAAAATCGACAAACGTTTCTTGTTTAGGTTTCTGTTGCTTAACTTTATTCTGATACACAAACATACTTATAAACTTTTATTTTTTTCTTAAATTCACAAAACATTTATACAGTGACATCAAATTACAATAAAATTTTCGTTTATCTATATTATTTTAGCTTAAATTCGACACTTTATCACTTTACCTGCTCTTTTGTTATGTATTTGAACAATATGTACCAAAGATATCACAATAAATGGATTATATTAAAATAAAATTTCAAATAAATCTATCTAATAGATAAGTGTATATAACAAAATCTGTTGAAACATAGTTCAGCTATAAATCGCATGGAAAATTTTAAATGGCCCAGGAATTGTACCGACCGGGCGCCATAATATTTTATTTCAAACAATATTATAATTTGAGGTATTTTATTCTCTTCACTATTACAAACAACCATGGTTAACTACTGTTAGTTTCAAAATTTGGTCATCAGTAGAATAATCAAACATTTAAGCAGATATTCCTATAATTACTTATGTTTCCAGAGTCTATTGTTGTAGGTATTAATATTTGCTTAATAATCAACGTTAATTGTGCTTACCGCCACCTTTTGGCTTCAAATAAAATTATTAAACTTAAAGCTCAATAAAGCTGGACGTAAAACGTTTCATAGCAGCTCTCCAATATTTCAGGGCAGACATAAATTCCGTTAACGGCGTGAAAGTTTATACGGCGATACTACGTTTATCGGAAAGCTCGTACCGGAAAATTTTTGTGCCACAAATTTGATATGTAATCATAAATGGGTGCACGGAGAGAAGTACGTGCGTGGAAATTTGGATCGGAAATATTTTATGGCTCGAATTACGAGGCACGCAAAATTTTCAAAGTGCATTTAAAAAAATTGGTGTGTTTTGTACTTTTAATAAATTCATATGATATGTATTATTAATATGATTTACCGAATCATTTTTTAATACTCATTTCCCAATCTAGATGGATTATAATCATTTTTAATGCAGCAACCTTTTCGCTTAAAGAGAGTAAAGAAATAGTGCGTGGTTAAGGAAAAGACTTATAGTCACCTAATTACTCTATGTATGACCGCTTTACAAGGTCAGATAGGAGGTAGCTGAAGAGGCATGAAAACATCACACACATATAAATCCATATATTGATTGAAAAATCAATGCATGAATGACTGAATATATCGTCGCTATTCTGGAAGAAAACACTAAATCGAAAAAATTATATACTGAGTTAGTTATAACAAAATATTCCTGATTTGCAGCACTACTGTATGAAAGAATATACGTTTATTTTTATAAATTAAACTTTTACTTAGAAACAGTTTTGTACACACAAAAAAAATAGAAAAGGTATTGTATTTCAAACATTTAAAAAACTTCAAAAGTTCGATTACTAAAAACTAGTATTTTTCAGTTAGTCTTCTTCCAGAACAATGACGATATTACGTATCAATTAGATTCTTTAATATTGAAACATTTTACGACCAGTTAAAAGCAATGATTATGGGCACAGGGTAATCTTATGCTGTGCTTTGAAAACGGATGTTTGCGGAGAATGCTAAGGGTACGGTGGTTTGATTTTGTCAGGAAGTCGGAGGTAAGAGAGCGGGCGGAGCAGCCTCTTATTACGTCCAAAATAAAAAAAATGACGATGGACCTGGCTTGGACACGTGCTGCGGATGCCCCAGGGGAGCCTGAGCCCTGCATGTCTTTTCTAGCAACCAGACGGATTCCGTCGCCCTGGAAGGCCGCTGATGACCATCCATAGGATGTTCGGCGGAGCTACGGGACGCTGGGATGACCTGGGAGGAAGCGAGGAGATTGGCGGGGGACAGAGAAGCTTGGAGGAACCGCGTGATGGCCAAACGCTCCGAATAGGGAGCGGATATGGTATAAAAAAGTTATTATATTTGCACTAGCACTCGATTGGCTTGGAATCTCGACTAAGAACTTTGTGTGATTCTGTTTACAAGTACATATTAAATAACCAACATTAATCTCGATTTCAATATCAATAGTGAAATTTCTTGTGAAAGTCTTTTGATTAAATTGTTTTTCTAAATATATTTTTCTTTGAAAGAAATTTAAAATGAGAAAACATAACCTCGCTTCCACTCATCCTGAACTTGGCTGGCAAAACATCATGAACTACGATATAATTTTGCGCTATCTTTAATACCCTTCGGGTAGAGTGTTCGTTGAACGCGATCCGACCAAAATAACTTCCTCAAATTGAGATTAATCGCTTGGATAAGTGGTACCAATAATTTCAGCCTCATTGTTCGGAAGAGATATTTGTTTAAGCACTTGTTTCACATAACCTTTTAAACAAAATAACTCAATTCCTAAAAACAATTATATGAATTTCCCTTGAACAAATTCTGCAAATTGTTGCGATCGTCTAAATAAGAATGGTTCTCATAAAACTACAATAAAAATATAATTAATTCATTACTACGGATAAAAAACGGTTCCATTATTTTTATGTATTAAAACTGTAGTAAAAAAGTTCTGTACAGATAAAGAAGAAACAACATTTTACGAACAATTCGGGTTACTTTGGTATTTGAATAAGTGAGTAATTTAATACGTGAACGTTTTATGCAATCCATGGCACTCGGCACTAAATCAACGCGAATAAGTAGCCAAATAATTTGGAAGCTGCCAAAATCCTTTGACCATGTAAAAAAAGATAAACATTTTCGAGCGGAAACTTAACATAACAAGGGCGGGAACGGCTCACTGGTTAGCGCGCCGCCTTCTGGCCGGACTACAATCGTTGCATTAAAATGCAAATTCCGTTTTATGATATACTAAACTGAATATTCTCGACGTCAGTTATCCCGAACAAATCTCTGCTATTTCCAGTAGCTTAATTCAAAACGAGTACAGCTTTGTTCTGATTTTTTACAGAATCTTTCCATGCTTATGTTTTTCCCATGTCCTCTACCAATTTGCAGCATAATTAACTTATAACGACGTATCTCAGTATAAGTTGTTTTACGTGAACTACGTTTTATTCAGACCCTTTCCACATCTTTTTTTGTTTCGGTGAGGGTAAAGATTGGAGGATGGCGTTAGGAAATTAATCTTAATAAACTAATCGCTCTCCACGTTTTTATGAACGGATGTATGGGAGAAATTGATTGAAAAACTAATGTATCAAAGTGTTCGTTCGGTGATTTGACTACGTGGATACCGCAACTGAATAGAACGAACGTCTAAAACGTTTACCGCTCAGCTACAAGACCAGCAGTGTCTCAATTCGTAATTTTACAAAAAATATGCATTCATCAAAGCAATCGACACATTCGAAGATGTAACTGATATATTATGTCCGATAAACAAATTTTAATTGTTAAAATTTTGTACATTTCCATGTATATCGTTACTAACGACCCGGGTTTCGTCTTTTGAAATCTTCAGGAATTCGAGCATACGAATGACTCAAACTGACAGTCGGTATTTTATACCGTTCAAATGTTAATAAGATAAAATACGATAAATTATTATCACTAATTTAAGACATCGACTGAGGGTGCTTGATGGAATTTCAATATTAAATTTGGATTATTGAGATTTTGTACACTTCCATGTATTTTGTATGGGAGGCACACGAATGGTAAACAGTGTCTAACGCTTATATAGAAGATACAAATGCGACAAATATCATTTACGAGGCAATACATTATATATTTATGTATTGCATTATATATTTATGTATTACATTATATATATAATGTATTGCCTCGTAAATGATATTTGTCGCATTTGTATCTTCTATATAAGCGCTAGACACTGTTTACTGTCTCTCAGTTCGAGTCCATTCGTGTGCTCGAATGCCTGAAGATGCCGAAAGGCGAAACCCGGGTCGTTAGTGACAAAATACATGGAAGTGTACAAAATCTCAATAATCCAAATTTATTATCACTAAGTTTAGGAATTACGATGACATCTGGATTAATCCCAACACCGAGCCGACAACAATGACCCTTAATTCTAGTTGGAAAAACAAACGCATTATGGGTGGAATGGAGGGCTTAATGCAATTTGAAGAAAGCCTATACATACTTATTTCAAATTAGTGGGTTATGTCAGAGTGAGTATAGGATGAATTCCAGTATTTTGATTGTTAATTTATGTTTATTTTACGAACTCATCTCAAGTACAGGATACAATTTTCAACAATTCAAATTTGATATTGAAATTCCATCACGCACCCTCAGTCGATATCTTAAATTATGTAATAATAATTGCTTAATTCAGTGAATGAGAAAGTTTCGAAGTCATGAAGAATCAACAAATGGAAATATCCGATATGCAACATTTAATTTATCTTTAGCCCATATAACACTTGGTCTGTACTTAAACTTAATTCCGTAGATGTAATTAATGATTGGTAGATTACCAACGGGACTTTAGATGTATCAAACTGAAATAAATTTATCCCTTAATGGCAGATATTACAGAGGGATAGGTCACCTTACGTTAAGTGGCGGCATCTGGCAAAGTTTTGGTGCTCGTTATCTGTGTACTTGGAATACTATTATAGATATCAAAATTTGATTTACAGCGAATACCTTTGAATCCTTAGTTGGATAATACTTAATAACTTTAAGTTCCTTAAAAAACATGTTCGTTTTATGATTTCAATTAAATTAAATACGAAATCTACTTACAATATATAGAGATGTGCTATTAAAATGAAAATGTTTTGAGAAATCAATAAGATAAAATAATTCTAAACTAAATAAATGAAATGAAGCATGAGACATATTTAATTATTTTTGTCTGCTTTATTATAACCTTTTTTTAAAATATTAAATCTTAACGTGGCGTAATTTTTCTTATCAACTATTTTATATAATATATCGTCCTCGTTCTGGAGGAAGACACTAACTGAAAAATACTAATTTTGAGCCTTTGAGACTTTGAAATTTGTCAAATGTTTGAAATGTTATACCTTTTTACATTTAGTTTGTTTCGCACAAAACTGTTTTTAAGTAAAAGTATAATTTATAAAAATAAGTGTGTCCTTCCATACGGTAGAATTTGAAATAAGGAACATTTTGAACTAACTCAATGTGTGATTAAGTGTTTTCTTCCAGAACAGTGACGACATATTATAGTTTAAGTCATTTATTTTTGACCACGTAATGACTTTTTCTAATATTTCTTACTGATTTCATTGTTCTTAAATACCGTTAATGACATTCTCAAGTTGAAGCATTACATTGAAAATAACTTATATTATTATATAATATGCATTTTATTTAAAACAATTCACATATTTTTTTGATGATCAGAAACTGGTTTGTTCTCATATAGGCCAAAATATTTCCAATTCATATTCTTAAGCAGGAAACACCGTTCATAGACATTAGTATTAGTAAAAATTAGCTTTTAATTAAGGAATATTTTAGTCAGATGACAGCCCCACCTGTCAGCATTCGCTCAATACGCCTGATTCGAAAGGGGCGCAGGTAAAAAGAGTGTATGTGTGTGTGTAATGTGCGTTAAAAATTCTCTCACCTTTAAAAATGCGATATGAAAGTGTATTTTTTTTTCTTTTTTACCCATTAAATAGGCAATGTTAAGATTATAAAAAATAACTATATTTTGTTTGTTGACCTACATATTTTTCAGTGATAAATATAAAGAAAGTGCATTATTCCTTGAGATGAACATTTTAAATGAATTTGAAATCAACATTACTTGTTGATAAAATTATAATTTTTTGACGTCAACAAAAAATGTTTTTTTAAGATCCCAGAATATTATGTTACTTTTATAAAATAGCTTATGACTTTTGTGATCAATAAATTTTAAAATTACCTACGCTCATTAAAATTTAGTACGCTTTCTTGCGGAGACACATCCGCTGAGAAGTTCTTAGAAAGCCCATCAATCAAATGTTAATTATTATTCCTTCGTTAAATTGAAGAGAATACAGCAATTTCCGTTTTCCTCATTAATCTAAAAGTAGATCAATTAATTGATATTGAGTAATAAGAAATCGAGTAACTTTTGCAATCAACCAGTACGTTTTCGGATAATTACTTATGCTTGAATAAAATAAGCTGAGTGTAATAAAAAAATCACGAGTTTACAAATCATTTTCTTTTTTATCGTTTATTTAAAAAAATGTGTCGGTATACTGAAATTGCAATGTATAAATGTCGTGTTTGATGAAAATATAATTACATAGTGTTTTATCAAGTCCGCTTCCAATAAGGAGCAATTCTCAATGAACCTCACCTCAACTGAAGTATTTCTAAGAGAACTACCGGTTACTCAGTTGTTCATCTTCTTTTTTTTAAGAGTGTACGGATAGAAGAATAGAGCTACGGCAGAACGTAGAGATTAGCTAATTGCTTCTCCTACTTACCGTTTTTAGAATTGGATGGGTTGGAAGAAATTTTAGACATCCATGCCGTCAAATGCAAATCCCTTTAAAATGTATTAATTTATGTAAATTTATCGAAAACAATTTATGAGGCTGTCCATACTGAGATTTTCACATATGACTACCGTAACCAAAGCGGCGTCCGTGGCGCAGTTGGTTTCGTCGCTGGCTACGGTTACGGATGTCTCGGGTTCAATTCCCGGTGAGGACGGTTTTCATAGATTGATCTTTCAATCGATTTATGGATTTCTGTTCGTAGTCTGAGTCCTCCCTCCCACCAATCCCATCCTCAAGGGGCGTAACGAGAGCGATTAGCTAACCACTAGTCCTGTCATAGCCCTATCCTTCTATCCCTGCTCTCTTGGAAAAAGAAAAGAGAGGCTGAGCAACTGAGTGACAAGCAGTTCTCGTAGAAAAATTCTATCAAGATACCTCCATTAGGAGACCATATGCTACACATTGGGAGCGGACATGGAAAAAAAAAAAAAACCAAAGCTAACGACGTTGACCACTCAGCTAAAAGGCCGGTCTCATAACTAAACAGTTGATATCCATTAAAAATTGTTGGGAGTTGTTTTGCGACTACCGTATCCGAGTAGAAAACAATGTTTGGCAATCGTCTTTTGTAGTTGCGGTTGTTCGAATTCCTGCACAGTAACTTCTTACATAATACTTATACTTTCTTGCGTAAACCTTTTTAGCGTGACAATCTAGAATTGTTAATGAATACTTTCATCAGTTACAAATTACTTATCTCTTTCAAAGCGCTGACATTATACATAAAACCAACCAAAGCCCTGTGAGATATGTTTGTAAAAGTTAAAGCAATTTGTATGAGCTAAAAAATAAAATTCTGAAAATCATTCTGTAATGTGAATTTTCAAAGGAATATAAATGTCACCATCCATTCATAAAATAAGTCATCTTGGAAATATAGTCATCCTTTTATTTACGTGGTGGATCAAGAAAAAAAGTGTAAATCAAGAGAAATAGCTCACAATTGCTGGAACTCTGATAAAAAATGAAAATCTTTAAAAGATGACGTGTAAAATAATTGGAAATTAAACATTTATTCCAATAATTAATCTGTCAGGTTTAGTTAAGTATCATCCAAGGAAACGAATAAATGTAATATCAATAAATTTGGACATGTCAATTTTATATTTGAACATTTTTAATTCGGAAATTCTGAACGAGTTATATCAAAATAGGTCACATCCTAATAAAGATAGTATCCATATCTACAGATATGTAACGTAGAATATACTTACGTTTCTCACTATTTGATTGTTTTGTTTATATAGGCTATAGATAATAATTTATGAATGAAATAAAATTGATTGTTTACAAACGATATCTTCAAATATTGTAAGGCCGTTCTTTTTCATGCGTTTCTATGATGAAACGCGAAACAGCAATGTAAAATCATTATATTTGTAGACTTAGATTGTCTATAAAATTACGTATTTGAATAGTAATCGGCACGAAATCACTTTTTTGCATGCACTCTTATTTTGAATGTGAACTGTAATTTTTGCAAATGTCTGATATCGTAATTTCCTCAAATTAAATAAATATCTTAATATTTCTTGATATTTTAACATTAAATTTTATCTATGGTACAATTTGTTGTCCTTTTTTCATTATCGACTTATGTATCTGTTAAATTTTGTATGATGTTCAACTTTGAGAAGAATTCGTTTCAATTTCGCGTTTCATTAAACAGAACGTATTAAACAGTTGGTAATATTTAGACATTAGCGCTACACAGGAAAGTTTTAAATCGTTAACAGCTGCAAGTGACTGGCAGTTTTGCATTTGTGCTTTAATCTAAAATGTGAAACTTCCCAGCACTAGTTTGAAATTAACAAAGCATGAAAAATTGTTAGACCGGAAATTCTCGTGTCGTGTAGGTACTCTGTTCTATGTTTAAGTTTTACTTTTGCAGCTAATTTTCAAAACTGTATAGTATGCTTTAGTAAAAACTGAAACACTTCCGGGTAACAACGTTTACATTGCATCAAAGGTTTCGCTTTAAGCCGAAATGCAAATACCTAAATACTGACAACTATTGCGCTCTCGAGAAAGTAATTTGATTGTATCTGATACATTCAAGTATTAACCCACCGTCTTAGGATGGCGTATGTATACAAAAATGTATTTTCAATCGATTTCTCACATAAATTAGTCAGAACTATCTAAAAAATATTTTTGTTAATACATAACAAAACACTGCTTGTGCGCAAACAACTCTTTGTTCTTCCAGTCGTGTGATCTATCTTGTGATTGTCCTACAATCTCCATACGATAGTAATATGAATGGCAAAGGCGAAGTATACTATCTATGTACAACAGTATATGTGCAAAAAAAAACTAAACGATTTGGTTTTTCTATTATCATACTCATATTTTTTAATCGTAATTAAAAAAATATGTAGGCTTTACGGCGAAATTAATGATTTGCAATCAATGAATAAAGCGTATTTTAAATAAAAAATAAGTATGCTGTACAAGAGAGCTTTTCAATGCAGCGAATAGTGCGATGCTTGGAAATATTCGGGTATTAACGGTGAGTGTCCGAAAAATAATATAGAAATTAAAAACACCCATTTTTTCAATGTGAAAAATTTCAATGTGCCGGCATTGAAATCATATCCGCTATTAACAGAAGCAGTTCAGAGAGAGTCTGAAAAGATAGGTTGAGTAAGGAACTAGTAATAGCTTAATAGTTTGCTGATTGAGCCTTTTTGAGGATTAGATAGGAATGTATGAAAACATCACAATTATCCATGTCTTTCAATTCAAATCCATTAATGGAAGTCAATTTGGGGGTAGTGTTAATTTGATAGAAACCATTAATTACAATATTAATGTATTTTTTATACGTATCACAAGTACTTATCAATAATATTTAGGTAATTTTCTTAATTGCAATAACTATAATAATTCAATAACCTCGTAAAGGCGAAATAGTGCAGGTTAAATTTACATTATAATAATATCGTGTTTGTTTACAAAAATGTGTCATTTACGACAAGCTATTTCTTCTGTCATGCTAAAATATTTTTTCATTCCATAAATTTAGTCAAATTTCATGGAATCTTGATAAATCCTGAATGTAATTAGCGTTTCCATCAAACGGCACTCGATTCATCGGTTAATAAGTTGATGAAAACGATTTCCAGGAAAAAAATAATTTTCTATATAAATTAAACAAGAAAATTAGTGTGATTTATTGTACTGATTATATGGCATCATTTTTTTGGGTCACAAGCTTTTTAACCCGTTTATACACAATGTTAATAATCAACATTAATATTTGGTTCAATAGAGGTAAAAAAAGATGATACAAAAAAGATAATAATATATATTTCACCATTATAATAATAATGGATATTTATTGCTGTAATAAATATTGATTAAAACAAAATGCTAATATAATTTAAGACATCGACTGAGGGTGCCTGATGGAATTTCAATATCAAATCTCAATAATCCAAATTCAAAATGCTAATATTTATTACAGAAATGAAAAATAAAAAATTTTACGTAGTACATATTTTAACTAATAAATGTATATTTTTTTTGCGATAGACTTTTATTTAATAACTAAATATGTAGTATTGAATCTTTATCTTCACAGATTATACAATATTTTACTCGTAGCAGCCCTTACTGGGTGTATCTAATAAAAAAACAGCGTTAAAGCTTTCAAATGGCTACCAGAAGTATCTTAGGAGCAGTTAACTCAGACTTGGTTACTATGCACTAAAGTATAATCAAATAAAGACAATTGAAAGCTTCTAAAAGTTGAGATATACGCACTCTTCGTATGGCGTCGCAGTATAATAAATGAAATAAAGTAGTAACAGATTATCAATTCACTATTTTTGTACCCCTATAAAATTGAAAATTATGTTAGCCCTGGGTGCAAGCATAAATTAGTCCGTTAGTGGGAAGTGCAAAACATTAAAAGCGATACCATCAAAACTGTATAATATATTACTTATGATTATAAATAATGAATAGAAATTTATTTGTTAGAGATTCTAGTTTGAGGAGGAAAACTACTTAATTACAATTCAATTAAAATCGATAAAGAGACTTTGCTAACGACGTTCTCAAATTTTAATTTGTCAAGTTTTCCTCTGAAGAGTAACTCTGTTGTAATCACCTCAGAGAAAATTATTAAATACGCTTCCGTTACACTGTAGCACCGTGAACTTCCGTTCTTCGTTGAAACTGAATATCACAGACCGGAAACTACTAAGATACGGCGGGAAACTAATATCTAAGAACTTATTAAGATTTGTCATCACCACACGTTCCGGAAGTCAAGATAATACACATGTTATAATGAAACATTCCAAGTTTAAAGTGGCAGCGTGTGGTGTGTGTTTGTATATTTTATATATAATGAATATTATGAAAAATATAGAATAGAATAATTAACTTAGAAACGGTTTAGTTTTTGGCTGATCGTTCTGTCTTCATCGTGTTGTCATGATTGTATAGAGTTGTAAAGAATGAAAACAATACGATTTCTGAAATACATTATAAAGTGACTTTACACCTCTGATACAATGTCAAAAATAAGAACGCATACTGTCTGCATACGAAACAGTAAAATGTCATTTATATGTTGATCAAAAGAAAACTAGATAAAAATAATACGCCTTTACGTGAAACGATAATTTAAGACATATATATTTACACAGCTGGTCTAAGCAAAGATCTTATTAAACATTATCACATGATGATATTTGCAGTTTATACAAAAACATGACATTAAAGGTTTCATTTTCAAAAAGTTATATTTTGTTTCATAATAATATCACGAATAATGTGTTGATATTGAGAGTTGCTTAGCAATTAAAAAAATACATCGATTAATAATATATCTTATCATAAATTTAGTATTGCTTTGTCCAACATAAGCTAGCTTGCTTCATACTATGAAATAAAAAAAATTGACAGTCGCAGAAAAAATGGTTTTTCGATCATTTTTTATTTTCTATCATTCAACAATAATAATAATATATTTAACGACAACGCGCCAAACATGACTTGCTCATAGTTACCCCATTGCACTTATCATATTTGACGTAGTCAAAGATATGTGGACAATGAACATATGATGTTGATAATGATATTAGCGAAACCGGTCCTGATCATTATAACTGTGGTACTAGTACAAAACAGATTGTGTTTTATTTATAAAATATTATAATTTACCACTTTTTTATTAAAATTTGCAATTATTAATGGATCGTTTTGAAAAACAAAAACAACTTAAATTTTCCAAACAGTCATTTGGTGAAGCTAAATTAAGCTGAGCGAGGCTTTCAGAAAATCTTGAATATTCGCTCTAAATATAACGACGATGCAAAAACCTAGCATTATCGTCGGTGCATACATTTTGTCTGGAAAATTTTAAAGTATTTGCATATATTAATATTTAAAACATTTAGAATAAAACCAAGCAAGGGTAAAATGCCGAGCGGAAAGCAACTAAGAAAATCCTCATAGTAAGAGGATCCTGCATTGTAGCGCGATGATATTTTTGAATACTCTGGTGAAGTTTGAAAGTCGTTAAATTAAATTACTAATATTGAGCATGAAACAAGCATGTCTATAACGTTTATTTTATATTTTTTTTGTATTTTTTTAATAAAGATATTCTACAATTTAAAGTTCAATAAAAATGCTGTGTTATTTGAAATTGTGTTAATTTAGACAACCATTTGTCTTATGAACAAAAAAAGGGGAGATCGTTTCCAAAATAATACAATTTTTTTTCAAAACATATTTTTTATTTAAATTATACAAAAAGTGACGCAAAGGGTAATTTTATTAACTATGCTAATGCCAAAAAAGTTTTAAAAGAAAAATTTAGTCCATTTATAAATAAAATATTTAATAGAAGATTAATTAATTTAAAACTCTTATTATCCGATCCTCAAAAATGGGGCATAGCGAGAGCGATTAGCTAACCACTAGTCCTGTCCTAGCCCTATACTTCTATCCCTACTCTCCTAGAAAATAGAGAGGTTGAGCGACTGAAAAAAAGCAGGAAAACTTCTGGTGAAATACTTCCCTTAGGAGGCCATATGATCTACATTGGGAGCGGACATGGTAAAAAAATTGAATTGTTGAAATTTTGTACTTTTCCATATATTTCGTCACTAACAAGCCAGGTTTCGCAGGAAGCACACGAGTCCCTGAAGATGCCGAAACCCGGGTCGTTAGTGACGACATACATGGAAATGTACAAAATTTCAGCAATTAAAATTTGATACTGAAATTCCATCAAGCACCCTCAGTCGATATATTAAATTATAGAAGATTATTTATTTTTATTGCAATAAATACACTATAAATGCACTATACAACTTTAGAACAACAGTAACACCGTATAGAGACATTGGTAAGACATTCATCCACTTTAAGACCATTATCTGTCAGTCCGGTGGATGAAATGACGTCTTTCAGGGAACCAGTACATACCCTTCAGTGTGCTCACAACTTTCAAGCTATAGTAGAAAATATTTTCGGCTTATTTTTAGCTAAGCATATTCATGAGAAAATTCTTTGATATTGAAGTTTCTTTACTTCTATCGATTATAACTTCTTCATTCAATCGAGTTTTACTTCATAAAGTTTACCAAGTAAGACTTATTTTCTAAACATTTTCTCAGTTGTGTATACGAACTTTGCAAGTTACTACGTCAAAGATTTATACTCATTCCTTTAGCATAATATAAATTAGATTTCAGAAAATTATTATATTAATTGAATGTAATTACTTACTACGTATTTACGTCGCTTAAATTAAATTCATAGTGCGTAATGAAATTTAAAAAAATTGTTCAAAATGTTGATGATATTAACAATCTTACAAGATATTTTGTTGTGTGAGATCTTTTCGAGAGCTGGATATAAAACAGTCGTTCAACTTTCATCTTAAGAGAAGATAATGATAGTAGTATGGCACTGAAACCAAAGTAACTAGTAAACGCTAATTCGCTCACTTAATGAACTTTTTTCAGGATCAGAAAGGGTTGGTTATATGAAATGAAACCAATAATTCTTTTTTGGGTACCATTCCATATTATATGGATTAGAAAATTATTGGATGATAGATAATACATACTGTGTATTAGGGGAAACGGACTAATATACGCGTAATCTGTTAGAACGAATACTACAGTGCAGTATAATTAAAAAGTCTGTAAATCACAAAAACTAGATAATGATTTCTGAGTCGAAATCATTGAGTTAAAGAATATAGCACTCAATACTTCATTACAAACTTTTCTGTTGAGGTGAGTACAGCTGAAAATAAACTGTAAGTTACCAATATATTCTAATTAGTTGCCCTTAAACTTGCATCGGAATTGTGTATCAAAATACTTTTACCACTTGAGACAATCTCAAGTGAAATAATTATTCACCACGAAAAGCACTTCATGCTATATTGTTAAATGTTTCGAAAACACATGGTGGATAGGTGCATCACCTTAATTACGGAATGGCCGGTTCGATCACTTAGCGGTCCTTATGTTGGGAGGGCGTGATGATCATTTATTATGGCACGTTCCAGTACTTAAGCCTAGCCATTGCTCGTGGTACGCCTTCAAAGTAATCGAGTATAAGGCGGAATGCCATTTCCACCTCCTACTCTGTCCGAATATTAATAGCACCTTTAATTTTCGTTCAGATGAAAAATCTACTTTAATTTCTCGCAAAATATTTAAACAAATTTATACATGTTTATGAAAACACTTTTTAATATATTAATACTAATTTTCTACAGTTCCTATAGTACTCAAAATCACCCACCATGGCTTCTCACCCTTCTGCATGATGTATTCAAAAGCTTAACAACGTAATATGTGTTTTCATTCTCGTCATTAATATTCGTAAAAAGTTAAACACGAATTATAGCTTACAACCAAATCGACATGTCCAACGGGGTTGAAGATACGACTGTCGGTTTTCGGTGATTATTCTAATTCGTTGTTCAATGACTACACATATTAATTATTATCAATACACAATACGTATATGATATACGTGTTAGAAGTGATTCTAAGGTGTTAACTGTCAATTCTTGATGGAAACGCATTATATTTAAAAAAATAAAACACAATTTGTTTGTACTGCTTCCACATGAGTATGACGATCAGGACCGGTTTCGCTCATTACGGGCATTATCAACTGAGT
Source organism: Himalopsyche phryganea (assembly GCA_022494535.1). Taxonomy (NCBI): domain Eukaryota; kingdom Metazoa; phylum Arthropoda; class Insecta; order Trichoptera; family Rhyacophilidae; genus Himalopsyche; species Himalopsyche phryganea. Next base: position 94,324 of record JAGVSL010000034.1, read on the forward strand.
TACTGAGCTACATCAACTTAGTATCATTTGATAACGCTCGTGCTTTATTTTTTACAAAATGTAATAAACCATAGAGTGTAACGGTGTGTAAAGCATTGAGAAGCATTGACGGGTGGGTGGTTAATTACCAAATGACTATAGATATCTTTTTGTATTTTAATATTATTCCACTAATAATTGATTTTCAAATGCCCGAAATTACCCTCGAATCAATGAGAAATTTTCATGACGTCTTACAAAAAAAATGTGTTTGAATCCTTTTCAAAGACTTTCAATTATCAACTCCTTACTAATTTTCACTGCGTTACAACTTTTCACCCTGTCGCATTTTTTTCAACCCCGGAAATTCGCTCCAGCTCTTACGTGAGTCCAACAACAGGATCATTACTCGACTTGAATATCGCTGTATAAGAATCTATGGACATGTTTTCAGTAGAACCGAAGTAGGGACGTGATAGAGAAACGGGCACGAGTCTAATGGAAGGGCATGGTTAATGTTGAAACAAACTCATTACTTTCCCACTGGGCCGCCATTAGTCCCCTGCTATCAAAATAAATGGCGTCAAATTGCAAAAACCGAAATATATTTTGTGAAAACTTTTTAAAAATACTATCACTACTAACCATTTCCGCTCCCAGTTTGGAGCATAAAAACTTGTAGAGGAACATTTCCACGCAATATGTTTTTTCGAAAACTGGTTGTAAGTAAATTTTCAAACTTTTTTTCTTTGTTTGGTAACTGGTAATTATGTCTGCTTTTTAAGATGTAACCATAAAAATTGAAATTGTTCAGGAGAGAATAAAAACTGTTATCGAAAACATTATATAGTGAATTGCGTTTTGAATCTTTGAAATGCAGTCCAGCTAATTCTCATGTTTGCTTTTTTTTTCTTTCCTTGGTATTACATACATAAAACATATTAAAACCCGTAAAAAATTAGATCTATTATAAAACAGTAAAGTTAAAGAATTCAAAGGTATTGAATGAAAACTTGAGATTGTTCTAAAAATGCTATCAAATTTAAAGTAGTATGTATTTAAGTTTTCACAAAATTAAACGATAATATATCACGAGAGCGTGATTTTATACAAAACTTTTGACTACTGAACTAAATATCTATGCTTAAATTGTATCTTAAGAATATTATTTTATAAAACATTATTACATGTAATATTCATAAAAATACTTTAAATCTTCTAAATGTTTTATCTTTTAGACAATAATTCAGTCTGTGTTAAAAGTTTAGTAAAACATGTTGTTGCCAAACAGCGATTGCAAATACAGATTGTCGTAGTAGTGTTTTGCAACACATTTTTGTCTAGCTGGAATTTTTATCGTGAAATTTAATTGAATTCTATAACCCGTAAGTGAAATAGTCGGAAAGCTTTTTTTGTTTTTTCTAGCCTAATAATTTATTGTGTTTTGTCTTGAATCGAATTCTTTCTGAAGAAAACATTATTCTTCGTTCACAACAGACTTCTGTTAGTAGTTTCTCAAGTCACTGCTGTCAGCGAAAAAGAATGATTGTTGTTTTAATATATTTTTGTTGGTTTAATACAAACAATGTGTTGTATAATTCAAAGGAGCTTACCACGCCAATAAATTCAGCTTGTATTTCGGTCAGAACGTATTATTTTTCTTTGTATGTAATTGCTTTAAAGATAAGCTAGCCATTTAAACAATTGATTGCCTCGTGTACACATAACTTTGAATTTTTATCGAATTTTCTAAAAGTCATTATCCTGAAAAATATATTTGATATTGCTTAAAGAGGCACTAAATATTATGCATGTTTGAATCAAAAAGATAGTGTGCATCTGTCGTCTAATGGTAAGAACTTACACCTAATGATCAAGTGGGTCTGATCAAGTCTCCCAAGATCAATATAAAATTTGGTTTTTTTTTAATTTAAATTTGAGATCTTGGACAGAGAATGTTAGTGATGTCTCTTTTCCTCGAGTTGATCGCCAAGTACTTTACAAAAACTATCGTTTGAATTGGCTGTTAGCTGTAATGCAAGATATCTCTATTGTATAGCACAATATACATGTAGTATTTCTGTCGGTCACAACAACTGTATAACTAAAAACTAAAAACGCGATATTTTTGACGTTTCAATGCGGGGTGAAAAAGGTAATAACAGTCGCCTAGTAACAGCTCAATATTAATATATTCTGCAAGTGACAATTGAGATAGTAACGAAAACGAAAATATTTGTGTTTCATATTGAGTTTCATGTTTGCGATTTGGTAGAAAGTGAGTTTGGTAAATTCGTACAGCTTGGTGTGCATCTGGAATAATCCTCATCGAGAATTAGTGTGTGACTCTGATCGTATGTTTAATTTGTAGCGACACAGGAGCCATTATTAAATGCAGATCAACAAGCCTCTATCGAGAAGTTCCGCGGCGCCATAACAAGAAAGCAGGTGGAAAAATTGTCATCTTTTGTTATAGCTGGTTTCAACTTTCAATATTATTATTAATTGTTGGACTATATTTTTTGGGTGTGGAAAGCAAGAGAAGTGTACGAGGTATGTCTAAATTAGTATTCCACCTTATTGTTATTAAATATTGCTTTATTTAATATGACTGCGCTCATACCATACTTGTCAAAGTTAATTGAAGAAGGCTTCTAAATATAAAGTGTACGCTGACGACACAACAAAGTTGAGTGCACTTAAGTGCTCTCATATTTAGGTTGAGCATTTCTGGAGGCTGATAAATTTTGATTGCTGTTTTACAAAAAGTTCTCTCAATGCCCCGTAGCTTGAAATTCCAGCAGTATGAAAACACGCAACGTCGCCGTGAAAGCTTCCACAAAAGCGCTGTAGAGCTTCTGCAAAAGTTATGACGTTGGGTCTACGCTGTAGACTGAGTATAGACGATATGACAAGGGTTATGTTGTATTACATCACCCACTCAACACAGGTGCTATTCAAAAGAAAGTCATCTGCGTTGCGGATTTACAACTTTGCTAAGTGCATTTTTGCAGGAAGATAAGTTATTGCTATGTTAAGACGTGAGTATTTTTGGTGCCAACGAATATTACTGAACGAATTATAGTTTATTATGCAAGATATGAAATGAAGATGAAATATATTTTAACAGTTTTTTTTATTAAATAAATATGAACAAATTTTCAAATTTTCTTATACAAAACAAATATTAGGGGTCTAATAAATATCGTCACTGCTCTGGAAGAAGACACTAATTGAGGAATACTGGTTTTAAGTAATTAGGTTTTGAATTTTGTCAAATGTTTATAATTCTGTACCTTTTTCATTTAGTTTGCGTGTACAAAAGTGTTTTTAAGTAAAATTATAATTTATAAAAATGAGTGTGTCTTACGTACGGTAGAGTTTATTTTGGTATAGCTAACTAACTATATATACGATTTTATCGATTCAGTGTTTTCTTCCAGAACAGCGACGATATATTACTTTACGTATATTTTATTATTCGATATGTGATGGTTTCAATAAATAGTGTTTGACATTTATTCAAATACACAAAAAAGAATCTTAAAAAGTTCATATATGATCAAGTCCGGCTTTTTTTCAGGTTTTAGTGAAACAGGTCCTGATGGTACTGTAATAATCTATTTTATTATTGTAACTTTAACGTCTCTCCTACAAAAATTTGACAATTGAAAACATTCGAATAAGTGCCGATAAAATTGACTGCAAAGACACCTTTTCAGATCAACTTTTTTTCCATTTTCACAAAGTAAATTAATCGCTTGTCAAAGACCATCAAATACAACAAATATGTCCAGCAAACCTTCTCATCATAATTCTGTAACAGCTTTGTTGTTCGACCACATATATAATAATCAGATGCGATTGCTTCTTAATATTCATTCATTCATTATCTATATCCGCTCACGTGTTTCATTAACTATTTCATTAAAATCGTTTAATTAAGTCATTTTAATACGTATATAACGTTAGCGAAAAAGATGCCGCAATTTATTTTCAACAATGAAACATTATGGCTTTTTAATTTTCGGGTACAAACTTTTTTCCTTGTATCCTGAATCTGAGGGTAGTAAAGTAACGCACTTAAGCAACGCTGGGCAAAAATAGCATTTTTTCTCAATAAAATGCAAAAAAAAACAGTATATCAGAGTTATTGTATTTTTCTGTTTATTTTAAAATCAATCAGCTGTCTCAAACAAAAAATGATACATTACGTATTTTTTTTATGTTTCACACATAAGTCTTAGGGTTTTTGTCTTACTTGACTGCGCATGTCATTGGCTGAATCCCATTATATAGGGTGTTTTTTACAGGTTTGTTTTTTAAACTAGCAGCAATTTGACAGCTGACAGCTGATTTGTGCTCAGTTTTTTTTTGCCATTTCACCATGAATTGACCATCGTGTGCGTCGCAACTTCGGTGAATGGGGAGAAACTAAAATTGCATCTGATCCTGACTTTTACCTAAAAATTTTGTTTAGCGATAAGACTCATTTCTGGTTGAATGGCTTCTTCAATAAACAAAGTTGCCGGATTTTGAGCGATGAAAATCCACAAGCCATTTTTGAAACACAGTCACATCCACAAAAATTAACAGTTTGGTGTGCTTTATGGTCCGGTGGAATCATTGGTCCATATTTTTTGAAAGACGATACCGGCCAGAAAGTTACTGTCAATGGAGAGTACTATAGATCTATGGCTGCTAAGTTTTTCGTTTCAAAATTGAAAAGCCATAATGTAAACGAGCTTTGGTTTCAACAAGACAGTGCAACATTCCATACAGCGCGCTAAAGGAAACTTTCAATGAGCACATAATTTTGCGGAATGGACCTGTGAATTGGACACCGAGATCATGTGATTTAACACCTTTGGACTTCTTTCTGTGAGGGTATGTGAAGTTGCAAGTCTACGTCAATAAACCAGCAACGTTTAATAATCTTGAAGCCGACATTCGCCGCGTTATTGCTGATATACGACCGCAGCTGCTTTAGAAAGTGCTATAAAATTGGACTTCGAGATTGAGCTTTCTTCAAGCCGTGGCGCCCACATGCCGGAAATTATTTTTAAACCCTAATGACATGTTATAAACTTTTCAATAAAGCTAATATAATGAGCATAACAAAGATTATTAAATGTTTTATTTCATTTTAAAGTTCTATGCCCCTAAAAAAACCCTCTATAGAATAAGTAATTTCTCTATATACCTTTACCTGATCCTAAAAATCGAAACATAGAGAGAATCATTTCGTCTAGTCATTTTCTATACCAACTTTCTTACCTTACCCAATCAAAAAAAATGAATGACTGAAAAGTCTCACATCATCTTCAACAACAAGACGCCATTGCGTTGTGTTAGTTTATCAGTAATTGTATTTATTTTGTGTATTTTAGCATATTTTTTGAAGACTTAATATATGTTTATGTAGGTTTTCAATCAATCGCTAGAAACTCACGTTGAGTTTAAAGAATATGCTCCTCTCAATTCAATACGCATTTTTGCTCATCCAACATTTTTTTCGAATCTGTTTATCACTTTTATTGATCCATAAAACGCTTTCAATTTTAGACTGATAACATTTTTTAAAAAATGTTTTTTTTACGTATTTATTAACATATTTCTGAATAGGTGGGTCAATTTTTAGCGCTCGTTTGGACGCTCTGAAAGCTCTTTATGAATATAAAACAAACATGAGTTTACATAACAATGGGCATTGTGTACCCGGCGATAAAGCAGCTATTAATTGTAAAGTTGCCATTGTTTGATATTGAAAAAAATGATCCGATTCCGGGAAAACGGATACATTGTCGAGTAAATCACATTTACTTCAATGTCTCTATTCAAAGATTAAAAAGCTGGATGAAATATCTGTTTACACATTCAAACTCTTGCCTTTGTACTTTGTAATAATGATATATGTTTAAACGTCAATCGAATATTAAATTTAAATATTATCTAACATTTAAACTTAATGACAAAATATTCAAAACTCAAAATTCCAAGAATACCAAAGAACTCCAATTACATCTAATCCGTAAACGCACTCTTTAATGCTACACTATATATAAAGATCAAATAAATAGATTCCTAATGGAGCCGTTCAAGTGACATTCTTTAACGAGAACTATCTGTAAGTCAGTCGCTCAACCTCTGTATTAAGAGGCAGTAAGAACATATGAATTTAGTTAAGAAAAGACTAGAAGTTTTCGAGTCACTCTCTTTGCGCTCCGTTTACAAGATCGGTATTTTGTCTAAAATAATTAAATAATATTGTTTACTGTAAAAATAAAGTGGTACAAAGCCTTGCACTCTTAGTAGAAATTTTGATTCAAAAGCAATGTAAGTAAATAAATAATAAAACTCACTATGACAAAGGTGTACCTGTGTACCTGTCCACGAAAATCTCACTTTCAATCAATTTAAAAGGCGATTGAGTTTTATTAATTACGGTTTTATACCAAACTGGAGGTGTATCAAAAGTCTATTTTTATTGAAATAATTACAATTAGTAATATTTTTCATCAGGTGGCAGCGCCACCTGTCAAAATTCTCTCAACACTCATGCTCTTAAACATACACTTACTCTATATCTGGGAATTGGTCATAAGTGTAATGGCATACCGTGGGTTACAGACAGAAAGATTTACCAAAACGAATATATTGTATTGAAATCATCATAATCAATTTTATTGAAAATATGTGTTTTAATATCTTTAAACAATTGTCTGACATATTTATTTTGTAAATTATAATTAAAAATAACGAAAAGGATCGTTAACCTTTATTGAATTTATTGTAATATTTTAATAATGATTACGTCAGGCTTATTCATTAATGAGATATTTTTAAAATGTTTATTCTAAATATGTAGTCAATATTTTTGCTACTTCAACGGTACAAGCCTAAAACGTACTTCATACTCCATTACAAATTCGGGATAGGCACTATTGACTGAGAGAATTTGAAGAGGTGCTTCAATTCCCAGCGAAATTTGCAGGAAAAATAGAGACGATAGCTTTCAACATTTCATAAAATTTTCATATATTTTTTTTGTGTATTGCGATGAATATCAAAACTGTTTGAGACACACTCACTTTTATGTGTAGTATATTGTATACTCAAAATAAAATATTAATAGTTTGTAATGATTAATCGATAATCAATAATATTATTCAGAAAAAAATTAAAGAAATAATTGTGAGGAACCAACTTAACGTCCATAACTTCGTAAATACGGATACATAGATGAAGTAACAAAGGGTATAAGACAATTGTTCAATATATCGTTTTCAAAGTTTGGTAGGGTAAAGTAACTCGCTATGTGCATTTGAAAATTGTTAAAAAATACAAAAACCATAATATCCAGCTGGATCAGAGGATCAAAAATTTAGAACAATACCACACGGTGACGGCGTTTGGCAGGTTATGAATATAAGATACAAAGAAAAAAGTGTTCAGCACAATGTAATCTTCATGAAGACTATAGTTTAAAATACGAGTTAAAAAGAACACCAGCCAGTTGTTCTCTCTACACGTCACGCGAGTTTATTTCGGATGAAACATCATAAACTGATTGAAACATGAAGCCAAGAATATTTTAATTTGGAATTTCATTTAATCGCGAATTGAAAAAAAATCTATAGCCCTAGACCAACATCATTTGACCACATCGCTATTTTTACAATTGTTATTTAATTTATAATAACTATTGTTGCCAAATATTCTTTATAAATTTTCACTATTGCTTGAAATCGGAGTGTGGGAAATTTTATTTTACAAAAGCGAGCTTTAAATCCAAGCTCATTAATCATTTATTTATTGTACCATGATATCAAACTGGTACTAATCGATTGGAATGTAAATCATATTTTATCAAATGTAATTATCAATACTTGGATAGCTGATTATTATTTTGTTTATTCTGAAATACGCTTTACGGTATAATAAATCAAAATGGCATAGCATTTTAACATTCAACAGCAATGAAAAAAAGGAATTGAAGCCAAAGCTTTTTAATAATTTTAAAGTGAAAATAATGATATTTTAAGTTCTACAATATCGTTTTTTAAACTTAGAAGACAGGCAATATATCAACTTACTTCATATTATAACATATTTAATCTATGTTATGTAATTTATTTTATGTTTTAAGTCTAGTTCAGTTTTTTCTATAGGTGGTGGAAGAGGTAAATTACTAATTGGTAAAACAGATTGGAGCTATTAAGCAAGCTTATCGCCATGACATAAAGATAAATGATACACTGATTATTTCATCATGTAGGCTAGTTCCGGGACTGTATTTGTTTATTTCTAATCGCTCGAGTGCATGTTATGACCTTGCATTGTTTCAAAAATAATAACAATAGGCTGCTAAAACAAAATTTGTATAATGTGAATCTGATGTGAGATATTTTCGATGGATTCGCAGTAGTTTTGTGGGAATTTATTTTTAATCCAAAAGTAAGATAAATAAAATAGTTTGCTTTATTACTCCGCTGTTTGTTTAACTAGGTATGACACAGCTAGTGGAATCAGTGTCTAAAAACCATTTAATATTATCGAATGAGAGACTATTTTCTCCAAATCGTGTTAAAATGTTCCTTCCTGTCTGGTTATATCTTTTATTACAGTTTATTAAATACCATCGCTATTTTTTTGATTGCCTTCATTACTTTTACAATTTGATTGTACACAATTGAATTAAATGGTCGAATTTTCAATCGTATATCATATACATTATTAATACACCGACTAAAAATCTACCTCATTTAATTTGCTGTCGGTTTTTGCGGTATAATTTTAACTGGTATTTATTTGTTTTCCATTATAACGGTGGCGTGTATGTGACGCGTTTTTTCGGTTTGCGTGTTAATTATTTCCGATAGATTGATGTGTTTATTTGCCAGCCTTTTATTTCTTTGTTGCTCGCACAATAAATGCCAATATTAATAATGCATTCATACGTGTAGAAAAATATTATATTATTTATTAACTGTCGTTTTGAACAACGCCAATAACTTCCTTTAACACAATATCGTCAGACAATCAGTGATGTCCCGTGTAGGTGGGAAAAATGTAAAATGTGTCAACTTTAAATAGGTGATAGAACATATAATGTTTTCAAAAATGTTATTATACAATATTATTTCCAGATAATATGTAAAATAAGTTTCTGTGACAGGTACTACTGCTAATTTCAAATTACTTTTGTCAATATTTTGGACATTAAATAATTTTAAAAATCTATGGATTTCATGTCGGTAAAAATCATGTTACAAATCGTAAATTAATATTAATCTCAAAACTTTTCATACTGGTATGATTACTCAGCAATTCGATTAATATATTTTACATTCGCTTAGTGTACTGGCTCCGTGGTGCAGTGGTTAACGTCGTTGGCTACGGTTACGGATGTCTCGTGTTCAAGTCCCGGTGCGGACGGTTTCATAAATTGATTTTTCTATCGGTTTAAGGATTTCTGTTCGTAGGCATAGATGTTTGTTATGTCTGAAATTCCTTCCCACCCATCCGATCCTAAAAACGGGGCGTAGCGAGAGCGAATAGCTAACCACTAGTTCTGTCCTAGCCCTATCCTTCTATCCATACTCTCTTCAAAGAAGAGAGGTTGATCAACTGAGTAACAAGCAGTTCTCGTAGAAAACTTCTGTTGAGATACCTTCATTATAAGGCCATATGCTCCACACTGGGAGCGGACATGGTAAACAAAACAAAAGTGTACTAAAATAAAATAAATTGACGATAAAATTTATTTGGTGGAAATTCATTTGTAATTGATTCACTGATTTGTGCCACTTGCCTGACAAGAGTTTCGCTTCATTTAAAACAAGTTTGAATTTAACTTTAAAAAACATATGAAACAAATTGATTCTGAATGTGACGAAGGATTTGGCATTGATAGAATAGGACTCAGATATAGAATAGTAATATTTTTTTCAGAAGTCAGAAATCCCAATAGAATCAAAGTTAGGACGGGAGAGTATGTAATTAATAAATTTACTTGGGAATACCTGCTATAAAAGTTTTATTATTTTATTTTAAACCATTGTGACTTAATTTTAAAGTGGCATTTTATCTCTAGCTTTGTAAGCTTCGAAAAATATAGCAAGTTTGATGTTGCACATGCTGCGTGCAACCAGGCTTAAAGCAATAATCTAATAACGACAGCTTGAGGGAATTGTATACGAATTGTGACGTTCATACATCGAGGGTTTCCAGTATTATACATCGAAATACAGTGTTCGTAACACGAGATATTATTATTAGTGGTTGTCACCTAATGTTTAGCTGTTGCAGGCTATTTTCAAAGAAAAAGCGTTTATCCTCAATGGTTTACTATACTCCTTGCCTGTATCCAAATGTTCAACGCCGTCTTCTTCAGAATCAAATCCCAGTACAAACACTCTCATAAATTAAGTTTTCAAAGACATGGCTGTCTTTCACGTCTCAAATAGCGTCCTACACGCCCAATCCCAAAAAACGGAACATAACGAGAGCGATTATTTAAGTACCAGTTCCATCCTAGCTTCGTCCTTATATCTCTACTCTCTACAAAGAAAGGTTGAGCTTCTGAATAACAAGCGGTTCTCGAACAAAAAATTCTGTTAAGACAATCTTTATTAGGATCCGTATGCTCTACATTGGGAGTGGGTATGGTTTAAAAATGCTATAATTAGGAAAGTACTCAGTTCAATGAAATATTTTTATTTTTCAGTACAAAACTGAATTGTTAGAATTCAGTTTTGTATAATAATTTTGCCTGCATTTATGGAGATCCACATGTACCGAGTCTCAAACTTTCTTGTGCTCTTTGCACACTTTGCATATTCTATAGGGTTTAATTATTTTGTTAGCGTTGGTATCAAAATATGTTTAGTCACGTCCCCTGACAACCTGATTGGTGGATCTTGCAAAATTCTCATTCTATGACTGCACCATAATGAGATATTTAAAATTGCGAAAGAACGCGTCATATGCATTAAGATAAAATCTGTTTTCAGTCGATAGAACCAGTAACTATTGTTGACGAAAACCCTAGTTGAATGACTATATTAAGATTATTTCAGTTTCTGCTAAATTTCACTTCTATATCGACTATACTTAAAAACCTAGAACACAGAAGACGGACTCGGGGCTAAACGTGTTTTAAACCATAAAAATACATATTCATTACGAAGTATAACAGCATATATTATGTAGCAAGCATTTTACAAACTTTAATTAACTAGCAACGACTTTGCTTAATATGTTTATAACGGACAGTAAAAATGTTTTGTCTCCCAATCTGTGAGTGACTGTAATTAGTAACATTGTTTATGCAAACTTTGTTCAAAGTTAAAAACAATCTAATCATATTTTATGCACTCTCAAGTGCTCCTCAAACATTAGCATGTACACAATTTTCCTCTTAGAGTTGCACAGACTAATATAGTATAACACCAAACCACTTACGAAACACCTCACTTACGTTGCTTCATAATTTCCCTTACGGCCCATTAATGGGATTTAACTACAATTATTAATAAGTAACGTAGAGGTCATAAAACATGGAAATTTAACACTATAACACTATTTTTGGTTAGTTTATTATATAGACATAACAATAAGGTATAATTACTGGGGTTCATAAAAAAAATACAGATCACTGTTGTCTAGTTTCTAACATTTTCATATCCCTTGCTTCATTAACCAGATTTTTAAATCACTTTATGCAATTCATAAAACATTAAGAATGCAATTCAGTATGTGTGTCTCTGATTATTTGAATAATATTTATTTGTTCACTTATAAACACCAACTAAATGGTATATAAGTAAGATTTTCCAAATTTATTCGCATTGACAACTCACATTCATTAAAACGGTTAACTAAAGAGTTATAGATGTACCAATTTAACTTGGCCGCTAGTGAGGGAGCAACCGTTGCGTTAGAAATGTTCCCATACTCAACCAGAACTGAAATTTTAATAAATTCCAAAACTGATACTTTAGTGAACGTTATTAAAAGTAGACGTAGGTTTTCATAGATATTTAATGACAATTGGGGAAATTGATTGTAGACTGACGATTCTAGTTTCAAATTCGGCCGTGGTACTACGAGACAATACTTTAATAAAATAAAACTACTAATAAGAAATTAAAATTGATGCACTGGTTATTAAACTAGGTGTCACACGTATTTCAGAGTCAAACAATATTACACAATCAGTGTTTAAAATAAAAAAGTTTCCGCTTTATATTAAATTGTAAAAATGAATTGTCATATACCACCGATTTTATCAAACATTTTAAAGTAACTGACAATTTTACATACTAATTCTTTATGGGTATAACATTAATCAAATGCATTATATTTCTCAATTTATATTTCTAGTAAAAAACAAACGTTTATGAAATGAAAACTATATTAAATATGCAGCACATGCATGGCTTGGACATGTACTGCAGATGCCCCAGGAGAGACTGAATCCTGTCTGTCTCTTTGACTAACCGGATGGATTTCGTCGCACTGGAAAGCCGCTGACGACTATTCATAAGATGTACTCGGTGGAGCTACGAGACGCTGGGATGACCTGGAAGGAAGCAAGAACACTGGCGGGGGCACAGAGAATCTTGGAGGAACCGTGTGATGGTCATTAGCTCCGAATAGGGAGCGGCTATGGTTAAAAAAATATATTAAATATATGGCGGCTAAAATAAAATATTAAGTAATAAACAAACCGAAAACAATCATTACCATGAAATAAATCATTAAGTATTAACCAATGCTATATAAAACAAAATATTTTACGATCAAGAATATTAAAATACATATATTAAAACTTTACCTAAACTTAGCATCTGAAGAAGATTATAAATAGCATGGCTGCTTTAAGAAGTTATATTTACAAATTGAATTCTAAATGAAATTTCATTAGTAACATTAAAAATTCTTTTGTAGCAAGGTTAAGGCAATTAGTATTACAAAGTTTGTTCCATCCCTTATACATAATTAGCTATTCCATTGTCTTCGCTGAACTGGTAAACTGAAAATGATGTCTCTACGCTCTACGCATTCTGTAAAGCTCATAATATGCCTATCGCCTCATCACCATGATAGACAACCCACATTTGAGCCATGATATCAATAGAACCAAATGACGTCGGTTTAATTACTTGGCCATGCGGGTCTAATTGCTTCAAACGGTTGTATTGTGTTACTATCTTGAATGATATCACTCATTTACTTGGTAATGGGATCAGGTTCATAATACTCATACACTATCAACAGTTGAATTTGATATACTTGTGAATTAAAGCGACCCGAAAGCAGCGTGTCATTGAGAAAATATCATAATATATATATGGCATCCCCAGTAAAATACAGTTTTAAAATGTCATTTTACAAGAGAACCGATCAAAAATTTGCTGTATATACAAAAAGGGGTCGGGTGCATAAACTTCTGATTATATTTATGGTAAAACATTTACTAAAACTTTAGTTTAAAACTACGTTCATTTTAACAATCAGTGTCATCTTTGTTTTGAAATGTGTTTAAATATATTCATTACCTTTTCTATAATACTGTTTAAGAAATATTAAGAAAACAATTAAAGTGTCTTACTTTCCTATTGAGAGTGTTTGATAATTTAATGAGTTTTGTTTTTTCACAGTTTGTTCAAAATAGGTTTAATTCATGTCTGTGTGATCTAATCATGTTTAGAAAGAAATGGTCAAACAAAATATATTCGTCGAAATTGAATCACAGGTAAAGAAAGATTCTGCTTTCAAACTTTACACTTTGGGATCGAACGGAGAGATGAAAACAACAAAGAATCTGGTTCTAGGACTGTTATTTATTTAAAAAATCTCTAGGCTAGACTCCGAATTTACAATATTTCAATTTATAATATGGACATAATATTTATATATGAATGAGGTAAATTGAGTAACAATAAATTACATTTCAATAAGTACTTTCGTAAGTATTCAAGGTGAGTCTAGGAATGAACAACGAGGAATCTTCTCCGAAACTGTTCAAAGGTATTACGAGTATTAATGGAGGATACAACAAATACGAAGCTAAGTAATAATAATGATATTCAGTCACCTATCGAGAAAATACAAATGTATTAATACGTGATATGAAATAATATAGTTGTACAATTCAAAAAATACTTAAAGAGTAAGTATAATATTTTTCAATTGAACTAGATTTGTAAATACTCTTAATTGCACGATTGAAATCCTTTTGATTGTTCTATTAAATAGGACAATAAATTAGTTCAACAAATTATTTAGATTAGATAATAAAGGTTCCAAGACAAAACACGTTGTGTTTTATTAATTGTGTTCTGTGGATGATATGAAACAATATGCCTGACGAGAAACTCAGTGAACTTGTTGGTGAAATGTTTAATGCATACAATGCCGAAACTTAGCGAACCGTAAAATTACATAACGGGTTGAAATTGATACGAATTTGACGCAAAATTCAGTTTGCTTCATAAATTCACAAGGTTCATATTTAAATCGGGCAATGTTAACATCCAACCAACATGGTAAATGCAGAGTGTGTTACGAGAATACGTTTTTGTTGTGAGCACAACGAGGATTTTAAGTAAATACCTTTTTATGGACGTGAGATCTTTTACGGTGGATTTTTAAAGTAATAAGGTATATTTTACAGATTCATAGACATTTTTAAAATACAAAATATTGTCCGTTTGATATTGCAGAAATGCAAACTTAACGTGTATTTAATCTTAGGCTAATTAAAAAAATCAATCGGGCCCGTATTACATTTTGCTATAATCTATTGAATGTAAGAATGAAAATGTCAGTTTATTTAAAAAACCAATGATTGAAATGTCATTTATATTGAGAGTTTATTTTATTTATCTATTACTTTTATTACAAAAATACTACAACATACTTATTTCCAGTTTGGCGGAAATATGAAGGATTGATTGCTATAACGTTAAGAAAATTAATTATTGGCGGTTTTCGCTATAAATAGGGAAAGGTATGGATATCATTACGAACATCTGTAACTTAAAAACTTTACATTAATATGAGATAGGATACAGTGTATATGCACAATGTTATGAATAGATTTAATCGTCCTTTTTTTCAAAACCATATCCTCCCACCTATTGTGGAACATATGGACGCCTAGAAGGGGTGGTTTCCAATCGATGAGACCCCTAAATTTTGTAATTAAAAAAAAAATTCACACTATAATGTTCATAAATAGTAAACAGTAAAAATTAAGTGAATGAATGTCTATTTTACTCATATACAAAATATACTCTTAGAGGCATCATTTTTTAACAGATCATTCCGTAGGTAATAAACAAATAAATATAAGCATGAAGCCTCAATGTCAAGGGAGAAAGAAGAAATTGTTGTGAACAGTCACAATATGCTGAATTATCATTATGTGGTTGAAATCAATAAAAAAACTATTTGACATCGACAGTGAGAGCCTTAAAGAGATATTTCAACAAAAGTTTTTTCGACGAGAGCTGCTACTGCTAAGTTGCTGAACCTCTCATTTTCTAAGAGAGTATTAATAGACGGATAGTGCTAGAACAGGACTAGTGGTTAGCTAACTGCTCTCACAAAACCCCGAATTATTTTGTTACAAATCAGTAACACCAAGCAATTTTATTCATATAGAATTGAATCATTAAAACTTTTCCATCAGTTTTGTTATCTTCAATAACATAGATAATCTTAAACTTACTTACAACTATTGATACAGGTACCGTCACATAAAAAAAGAATACATTTATTTATAAATCGAGTCCATTCACGCAATTGACTATATATAATATAGACCGAAAAGGGTACATTCCGACGAACAGTAAGTACCGAACAATTACTGCCCGTTACTTGATCGCTCAGATTCTTTTTTACATATGCTAAGGATATAAGAGAGTATGTTTTTAACTTAGATTTGCTCCATTTTTAGGACATTGTGAAATTTTTGTGGAAACCATATTCTGCTATAAAGTATTATCACTCCGCCAAGACGATCGACAAATTATTAAGTATTAAAAAGTCTACTTTTAATTATTCCTTTTTAGTTTCCTTTCAAATGGCTAATTAAAAATTTCCGAAGTACTTCAAACAATTTTGTTAAGGTAAAATTAATTAGACTTTCTTTTAGAACTCACTAAACCTGTTTTATTAAAAGTGATACAACTTAAAAAAAAAGAGAATTACATGAAAAATTTTACGAAGAAACCAAGCTCTTTTTAAATGATTAAAATATTTATAAAACATTTTGTCTGACATGGAACGAATACTTGACCCAAAGTTTTATTAAAAAAAAAACTGAAGCATTCTTTCTCAGAAGTTTTCAGTCTCGTTAAATGTATTTTTTTAGTTACTATCATGAACTTTGACATGGAAATTAAAATGCAAAAACTTGACGACTTTCATTTCAGATTTTTATTTGTAATTCTAATTTTACTAGATAAGATTTTTAATAAATTATGTTTTATAATTTAAATTTACATTTGAGTTTGGAACTGATGTTGCTTCAATTCATGTGATATTGACATCTATTAAGGAAAATTGAAAAAAAATGTTCTTTACAAACTTTGATAATTTCTCAGTTGATTGAGGTACTCCTTTTTATTCTTTTTTACTAGTCGTTTACTGTATATTATGATGGATAGGATACCAGTGGCGTATTGTCTATGGATTCGGTGGTAACTTTGTGGTAGTTCATTTTTAATATAACATTAAAATTGATAACTTAGTTATTCCACTTGGTTTCACTAACTTGAACATTTCAGACTAAAGATGCTTCTTAAACAGGCGAAACGCGTCGCGTTAGTGATAAACTAAATGGAGTAACAAAATTATCAATTTTAATTCTATGTTACCAGTGGCGTCTTTTAGGAGTATATGTTTTTTTTAAGTAATTTAGTTAATCTCAACTATTACGTCATATTTTATTCTGAATACTATACCAACCATTAAATAAAGGAAAAAAAAATAATGTTGTCAGCTTTGCTATTTAATTAATATTCAAATTCATAGCCTATTAAGTTTCAAAAAAAGTTTTAAATATTTCGAACTCACACAATATTAACCATTGCGATATATTTTTTTAGAAATATTCGAAAACACCTACACTTGACTTAAGTGGAATACAATCAGATTGTGTGAGAAGGAATAAGGGGAACTGCATGTACTGCATAACACGATGCACATATAATAATCCTCAACGTCGTTTTAAGTAGTCGTTTTGCACTGCTGCAGTATATGTAATGTCTCTATTCGCTAGAGTTCCATAACACATCACAGATGCCGTTTCGCTGCTCAAATAAGGTCACCCTAGTTACCTTTTTGCTAGTTTTCCATTAAAACAAGCTTCGCAGTAGACAAACAACTCTCAAGTGAATATGGAATATTCTCCAAAGAATTCGTTTCATTCGAGTTGATGTCTGCAAAACTATTGTACCATGACAAACTTTCTGTTAATTTAATAATAACTTTGTAAAGGAACAAAATTTACATTATTAGACATTCGCCTAGCAGCAAACTGTTATTAAATTATTTTCTTGCAACTTGTCATTTTTTTAGGATTTTATTCCATTTATTTGATTTACTTTAATTTTGACTACATAACGAAGCAATCTCTATACGTTTTTTAAGTAAGGATTATAGCAAAATGAGAAAAACTTAAAATATAATATCACATAATATATACGCTTTTCTTTTAGATACAAATTGATTGATCAATGATTGAATTGACGAAAGCCGAAAAGCGTTTAGCTCTCGACTATTACAATATATGCAAGTTTTTTAATATATTTACAACGTTTTATACAATTTTTTTACTACTGTTTTTTTGGAAAATAACTCCTAACTAACTATACAGAAAAACGAATGCAGATTTTTGAATTGTTAATAAAATGTATATATTTTTTTTATGTGTGATGATGAAAACCCTATTAAAATACGGTCATTTATTTGCGTCGTGTTTTTTTCATAAATCACGGCGATAAATAAAACTTTAATTTAAATTCCATATAATGCATTAAAGCTTCATTGAAGTACGCGATAAAATAGAATTTGTTTATTTAATTGCCTGACCTTTTTTAAGCTCCACAATATCCAACCTCGTTTAGTCGGTGTCCATCGAAACAAAAGCTTACCTGGAAAAAAAAATGTATGATTAATTCACAAATAAATTGATAGCATTATCTCAGAATAATTTGTTTTTACATTTTGATCATAATTAATAATTAGACACATACATAAGTTTAAATGAAAATTGTACATATTTTAGTAGCAAATAAAAATAAAATAAACATTTTTTATAAATCAACGAAAACTTTAAATATTTGATTTTAAGTACCATCAATTTGGGTAAATTTAGCCATCGGTTTAAGATTAGCCCCCTTCATGGAAAAAGGTGCCGTTATAATACCATGATAATACTAATGCCATATGAATATTTTTTACTTAAGCAAAGGTATTGAGAGACAAATATGAATTAATGTGCAATATAATTTATCTCATTGTTGAATTTGTACGCTGTCAGCATGGAATGATATACCACAATTTATAAACTTTTCTTGAAATAAATTGGATTAGCCATATTTTCAATTTGTATTACTCATCTGTAAACCAAATGCTGTATATTTTTGCTCATCTCAATTATGTACAGAATATATGAAAGCATATAGAAAAGTTGTCAAGACTTTAAAATCACTGAATTTACAATAATTACAGTGATTATTTGTATCGTGGGAAAAGTTACCAGAATTGAATGAAAATTTTACCCACCTTGTTTTATTTATATTTATATATCAATTATAACAATAAATCTATTTATTTATGTTAACTAAATTTGATCTTAAGACATTAGTTAGTTTCTATGTAGAACAATACCACACATAAATGCAATGGCGAACCATAAAATACAAAAACCCTCAAAACTGGACCAAAGTTACCCCGATTGATAGTGATATTAATACGATTAGTTTTAACTGTAAAATATTAAATTCATTTCTAGAAGAGCACTTTAATATTTTTAGTCAAGCTTGTTAATATTCATAATGCATTATTATTAAACTAAAGGAAAAAAATCGTTTGAAAAATATAGATAATTTCAGATAAAACAAATATGTTGAAATTAATTTTTAACTTTATTATGTTATGATCATTCATATTTAATTTTTTCTTAAATATTTATAAACTGTACTTTGGCATACTCAAAACAAAAAAAATATCCATTTTTCCGGACTAAAGTCAAACTTGCTATGAAAGTTAACAACTACCCTAAATGTACACTGTCTGAACTTTGGCCCCCGGGGTGCCTTAATAAATACATTAGACACGGTATTAATCTCAATGTTTACGATTGTGCATCGTGCGTCATAATAAATTCATAATTATATATATATTTATGTATTATAAATAACTTTCAGGGCTTTTATCAATCCGTCGTACTTTGTTACTAAATGATCTCGTATCACTAAGCTATTCACGATATTCAAAAAAGCTCTTGTTTTTAATTCAGACATATTTTCCATACACTGGTATATCACACATATATGTATGTGCTGTTATTTCTTTATTTTTCATTCTTTATTCTCAAAAAGCATTATTTCTTCGCACTTAAAAGTCACCGTTCAACGGTAAGTTTTCCGAATGAATCAAGTGTCTACTTACATCCCCATTAGCAAGAAATGCGTAGTTAACTGTTGCATACTAAGATACGTTATAACTATTTTAAATCCATATTCTTTGCAATATATGATTCACATAGGAAAAACACGTTCCTTAATAGAATGACATTATAAGATTACAATGATGCATAAAAAGACATTCAGATCATTTCCCCTTTATTAGGTTATAACTAAAATTGTTTTATTTAGTACTGGTGAGTACCCGGCACAAGTTGCAATCCCAATTTTAAAAAAGGGTTTGTTTTAATTCTGTTTATTGAAGTGTTTTTGGATAAGAAGTCTGCACGGGCTGAAATTTCATAAAATTACCCGGTCCGAGCCATCTTCAGGCCCGGCCCCAGTCTCACACTAGTTACTCGAACCCGACCCGAAGCCTAGATTTATTTTGTCAGCCCGGAAAAAGCCCGATTTTTTTTAATACAGTAATTCATTTATACTTTTCAAGCAATATATGTTATTGGTTCCATATTTCCAACGATATTCATGACACACGTGAAATAAATTATTTAAGTTATGAATACTATTTCCTTATGGTCAACTTATGACCCGAACATAGTCTGGTGCGTACACGAATAAATCAGAATGTGTTTCCGAGATGCCGCTAGTTGACGTGCTTGATTATTTTTTTTGGATTTTTTTTCATACAGAAACCTTCACTGGTGTGCGCTTAACAACTCACCGTTTGATCTCAATCGGATGAATGGTGAAGGAACGCATAGAGGACAAGCAAAAAAACATTCATTTATAGATATATAGATTTTGGTAATTCATATAACTCATTAAGTTAAATTTAAAACATTTTTTTAATATTAATCTCTTTTTATACTCATTCTTAAATGAGACATTTTTAAATTGTAAGTGATTGACTATCGATTTAATTAAGTGGTATCATCTTGTGGCGTAGATATATTATTAGGATTCAGGTTGCCAACTAAACCAGGTAATTGTGTGGCGCGTAGTCCCTGGTAGTTCGGAAATGCTTTGAAAGCTTCAGAGTGGTTGAACAAGTGAAAGCTTAGTCGGCCAAAGCGTATTGCTCCCTCATAAACAAAGACTCAATTCAACGAGATGAAAACGTAAGACATTACATTTAGAAGTCTTTTTGACCAGCTTCCGCCGTTCACAATATGCTCCTAACTTGACGACTGGCATTAAGGGACGAGGAATCCCGTGAATTAAAATTTAAATAATAACAGTGGAGAGAACTCCGTTGAAATGCAAGCCTACAACAATAAAAGTAAATAATATCTTAAACAAAGAGCAAAATATTTTCTCTTGTCTTGTCTTGTCTTGGTATATATATTTTTAAACAAAAGTATTTAATGATTTAAGTTTATATATGACTTAATTACTCTTCAACAAGATATATTAATTATAAAAAACGATTAAATTTACTCGCATCGCGGTGTCAAATACATGTGTGTTATATGCAAATTTTTCCAGAATAAAATTGTATTAAACAAATACTAACTGATTAACCAATAGTAATTGATACTCCCGGTCTCTTTTCGGTTGTTACTAAATATCATAGTTTCTTATTTTCAGCGGAGTCGCTTAAAGAAGTAATTTATCGGAACCAATTTCCCTTGGATAACGAGGGCCTACTGTATTTAAATTTACAAAAGGTGCCAATTAAATCATAAGTTTGATGTTTTTGAACTGTGCATGAAGTATCAAATTTAGTCACCATGGTAAAGGGTATAATATATCTATGGTCACTTTTCAATCACATGTTTTTCATCACAAGATTCATCGTGTTAGTACCTGCAATAGATCAGTTTATTCGATAAGTTTTTCAACATCAATTATTGTCAGTTTATTCGATAAGTTTTCAAGAGCATCAATTATTCAAAGAAACTTATCTAGATCGATTCTTCCAAATATTTAAAATTCTAACAAAACCCGTTTTCAAACGCTATAAAAATTATCTTGTTACTATGAAATAAAGTAATCATATATTGAACATTATTTAATGGTTGATACCCGAAAAAGCAATCGAGTTAACCCGAGAAATGAGACATAAATAAGAGCTTTTATGACCCTTTTAAATAATTTTTCTCCTCTTGAAATTCAAACGCGGTTTTCGATTTCAAATGTCAATTTTCATTGGCGGGGTGGGTATATTAAAAAATATAAATGTCAAGGAATTCCGATATTTGTATTTGGAAATATAAATTTGAATGGAATTCTCGTGAAACTCGCTTTATGAATTTTATGGTAGTTCACGGTACTATAAATATTATTTTTACGATTAATATGAATTCCTCGATTGATGTATCTGAAAATTCATTAATTGTTATAAAACCATAACTAACTTAGTAACGTAACTTAGTAAATAATGTTTGATACGTCATGTATGAGTAAAAATTTCATGTAACGTCAAACGGTATCTAAGATGTCATATGCAATACCCACCATAGAATCAAGGTTTCACGACTGTTTTCATGATGGTGGGAAAATGTGGTTTTAATTTATTTTTGTAATGTATAACACTTTATGAAAATTTTCAAAAGAAAAGGTTTGGATTGTACAAAAATTTCCACTACTGGTTACCGGGTCAGGAGTTTGTGCGTCACGCATTTAATTTAGATAGTTTTTTTACAAGCCTTGAAGCCGCTAAAACGTTTTAAAATAAGATAAATCTCTGAACAATTATTCCGGTTGCGTTCTAAGCGTAAAAGTTTTCGCGCCATTTTGGTCCTGGTAATGAAAAAGGCTGCGAAGCGTTTATTCAACAGAGCAAAGTGGAATATTTTTGAATATCTTTATTTGCAATAGGAGTGAGTTAGGATTATTTTCATTATATTGCAGAAAATACCACACAAGAGTGGGGTGGGGGCCATAGTGCAATAATTCTGAGCTGGATCATTGTTTTTTGTAAAATATGTCATAAACCAAATTTGTTCACCAACTCAAACAACGCGCGATGACGTCCATAATGACAAAAATGGCGACAGTAATTTTTTATCAAATTCACCTATAATACTTCTTGCACCATGCGGGGGGATGCACAATGATTTGTCGTACAACAAATCACAACACATAAATAATTACCACTTCATCAAATTACAGTAAGCACTGAAAGAACGTTTTGAGGGAACGATAAAAGTGTTAATGTAGGTAAAATAAAGTATACATTTTTCATCAGCAAAATTCGCCTTATGCGTTTTAGATATGTACGTAAATTTCTTTTGGAAGATACATTTTATATCACGATGACTCCCAGTGTGTATTATATCGACTTTTTATCTAGCATTTTACAGAATAACTGGTTGTAAGTCTGTCGCTTAAGATGGACGGGGCTGTAAAACCGAGTAAATGAAGTACAAGCGGTTTACCACTCAGCTTTTTAAATTAGTACTGGACGATATATATTCATTCAAAGCCGACTTGTTGAATTAAAGAAATTTAAAAAAATTTAGTTGGCTGGTTCAATTTTTTTTATTTTTATTAAAATAAAGCATATTCCTTTTCTTCGGATGTATGAGAATACATCAAGTGTTTAAATAAAATGTATTCTATATGCGTGCATATAAATTCAAAAAGGTTTTCCGCCATTATGCGCAGCGGCAATGAAAAAATCCGCGAAGAATTTTATTAAAAAGCGCAAACAGAAAATTTGAATCTCTCCGCGGCCGAATAAAACGGATACGAAATAATCCCCACTAATTCCCACTTTTGCCTGATCTATTGTGCGAGAGCTTTGGGCTCGCTTTTCCGTCATGAATAATTCACAGCCAGCTCGGTCAAACCATTACTTAAAAGCGGGCCTCGCAATATACGGACCGCGGTCTGCAAAGAGCCGCCACGAATTTCTCGCCCTCCGCTCACCATACACTGGAAGTGTTCGTATTGGCGACCACTACCTCAATGTCATGAAGATTTTACCTAAGTGTTATGAAACAAACTTTATTCGCGGACATAAAAAAATGCACGTATCCGTTATGAATTTTCAATAATCTTCTGCGATTAATTGTATTTATTCAAGCCTTGCGTTTGTTGATGGCGCGCGCGACTGCTAAACATGTTGCCAATGTGTTTGCTTTTACATTACATCAACTCTCATATTGTCATCAAATCTCACATGTATATAAATACCGTCTTTTTTCGACAGTAAGATATCCTCCAAAAATAAGCCCCAGCGTGATTTTCAGAATTTTTTGGAATATAAGCCCTCCCTAAAAATAAGTCCTAATTAAAATAATGTGAAAAATATAATTAGTTCAAAAATACTGTTGAGTTTAGTACCTCCAGCTAGCCTAATATTTTCGAGAATTGCATAGCTTGGAACAAAAAAATCCGAGAAAGCAATGCACTCGCAGGTGCCGAAATTAATTCCTAAATCAGAGAAAAATCAGAACGGAATTCAAAATTTCATTATTTATGATGATGTTTACAGAAGAAGATTTGATTTTATTCCAATTAAATTAAAATACACATTAACGTACACCTAAATGGACCAATTTTCTATACAGTCCAGAAAATTCAATGTCTCTTTACTCGCCTTTCCAAGCCTGTTTATTAACAAGTAGCATCTTGTATCTTTAAAAATAGTTATTTCTATTATGCAAGGAATTGGCATTGTAATTAAATGTAGGTAGGGAACGAATCAATACCAATGGAAACCCAGACGACATGGAAATACAAGACAAGAAGCATAGATACGGACAGAACGGACAATACTGTTAGAGAAGTCGGACTACTTCACACACGGAAGGAGGTAGGTAGGTAAATTAAATATCTATAATAATGCAGTTAGATAATAATCGATTCCTAAATGTGTTTAGTTAATTTTTAAAACACTATCATCTCATAAATCAATTTTATTAAAGAGAATATCAATGTCTATTTATACATATTCGGACGAATTACGACAAAAGTATAACTTTACTTGTATCGTTGTATAGCTTTAAACAATATAAAACAGGACTAACCTACCGTAACCGATTTGGATCTTTATTCTAATACACTTTCAGTAAAGTTCCTCAGCTGATTCTTTACTTCGTTTAGCTATTTCATTATTTTAATTGTACGTACGTCAATTTTTATTTTGAACATATGACCTATACAGTCGCGTTATGTGAAAAAATTTGATATTTAATAATACATATCAGAGTATTTTTCGTTACTTCTGAGAAAAAAACAAACTAATTAGCATGTATTGGCAATATGCTAAACATCGCAACTTGTATACAACATTTATTTATTAGATACTGCCTAAGCACGTATTTTAATTAAGGCGATTACTGCAAGGCAAAATGCTAAAATTTATACATGAATAAATGAACGAGATAAGAACGTCGATCTCTATTCCTAACAATGGCTATATTACCTATGGCAGCATATTACGTAGATATAAATGAAGGTACTAAACCACAGCTATACAATCGAATTTATGAGCTAGGTAAGAGAACCCATACATCAAGCGTTGAATAATCATACAATATGTATGCAATATGGCCCACGCATATAAATGTATGGATATTATATTAATATATGCATATTATCCTTATGTTAATAATGCAATATATCTTCAGAAGCCATTGTGCCAATTAGCGCTATGTAAACCAAAGTTTGCGTTGGGCAATTAAGAAGGACGTTCAAATATGGGTCAAGGTAAAAAGGAATACAAAAATGAAAATTAATGTAACAGTAGTTGTAACGTTATTGCTTCATTTCATGATTTCATAAGCTGTAAAAACTTTAAATGGCTCCGTAAAGCATATGACTTGTTTTGCACGTGGTTACTCGTTACTTAGAATAGTTAACGTTTCATGATAATTTATTAGCAGCCATTAAGCGCTTCTTCTTTAAATCTTTTGTGTCGACTTCCATGACTGGGTTGCCGGATTTAATTTCTAGACCAAATTTTCTGGCTTTATTCCGTATTCATTTGTTTTTCCTGTTTTTTTTTTACTTTTCATGAAAACAACTTCATATTGTTTTTAATTTTAAATTTCAACTTTGAAAAGAAATCATGTGAGAATATGAAACTTTTTTCTTTTTTTTTTTTGCGGCACCAAACCAAGCAAAACAAAACCAATTGTCAGAAATGGTAATAAGAATTATTGTAACGTCAGAATAATCTTAAGAACAGGCTATATGATTTCAATGGGAACCAAAAAAAGTGATCAAGTTAAAACAACTTCACAAATTATTTATACAAAATATCGATACATGTTCCTAAAGAAGGAGATTACATTATTAATTTAGCCATCTCAGAAAATCAATTAAAACAAACACAGGAATGAAAAAGAAACTTTTTTTACTTACAAATCAAGGCAGAATAAATATTTTTAAATCATGAATTCCATTTTTTTATATTAAACTAAATTTATACGGGTCCGTGGTGCAGTGAGTAACGTCGTTGGCTACGGTTCTGTCTCAGGTTCAAACCCCGGTACGGACAGTTTTATAAATTGATTTTTCAATCGATTTGTGAATTTCTGTTCGTAGGTATGAATGTTTGTGATGTCTAAAATTCCCTCCAACTCATAAAATCCTAAAAAAGGGCGTAGCGAGAGGGATTAAGTAAACACTAGTCCCTTCTTATCTCTATTCTTCTATCCCTACTCTCTTCGAAAAGGAGAGGTTGAGTGACTGAATAACAGGTAGCTCTCGTAGAAAACTTCTGTTGAGATACCTTCATCAGGAGGCCATATGCTCTACATTGGGAGCGGACATGGTTGAAAAAATATTGTAAAAATTTCCCATTTGCCAATGTTTTTAACATTCATTATATTTTCCAAATTAATTTAATTTTAACGTGGCTTTTTTGATTTGAATTGTTGAGATTTTGTACATTTCCATGTATTTTGTCACTAACGTCCTGGGTTTCGCCTTTCGGTAGCGTTAGGCATTCGAGCACACAAATGGACTCGAACTGACAGGTTGAGTCCATTCGAAGCCCAGTCGAGCCTGAAGATGCCGAAAGGTGAAACTCTGGTCGTAAGTGACAAAAAACATGGAAATGTGCAAAATCTCAACAATTAAAATTTGATATTGAAATTCCATCATACACCCTCAGTCGATGTCTTAAATTATAAAATTAACGAGACTTAATTCTTGATTATAGATATGGTAATATTTTTTAAGAAGTCGTTGACATTTTTAATTGTATTGATTTAATTAGTATTTACTTGGTAGACTATATTGAAACCGAAATAGCTTTTACCCTGTTATTTGAATTATAGATAATGTCATTTAGTTTCCTTGTAATTTGTATGATAAAGCAATAAATCCTTTTCATAGTCGTACTCGAATTATTGTTTTTTATACCTTCTCATTGGTCATTCATATTATTATATAAATAACTCTGTTCCTTTATATTTTTAATTAATTGAAAATGGTCGCGATGAGCGTAACCGATCCAGATCATTATATAAAATAGTACAAATATAATAGCATAAAAACAACTGCCAGTAATTTCCTATCCAATCCTTCCGCCCTTACCCTTATGAACCTTTTCTGTTGAGATTGTCTATTTCCAATTTTAGTTATGTGGGTGATAATTAATTATGAATTATTTTTAAATCCGACTCGTTGTCGTTAATTTTCTCATTCCTTTATCTTGTATATAATAGCCCAGACCGCTCTGTAGACGTTTTATTATTATCACATATCACATGAAGGTAGGAAATTTTCTCGCGCCTTAAGCGTATATATAAAATTTGGATTATTGAGATTTTGTACACTTCCATGTATTTTGTCACTAACGACCCGGGTTTCGCCTTTCGGCATCTTCAGGCATTCGAGCACACGAATGGACTCGAACTGAGAGACAGTAAACAGTGTCTAACGTTTATATAGAAGATACAAATGCGACAAATATTATTTACGAGGTAAGATATTATACGTCTGAGAGCCACACTGATACCTGAAATTTCAGGAATCTCCCTAATCCTTATTTTGTAAACAGCATATTAACAGAGTGGCGAATTGCCGCTTTTCAACTTCTTTTAGAAATACCAGTGATTTTACAAATTTAATAATATTGTGGGTTTTGACGGGATGTAATTCGACGAATGGGTAAATATATACAATCATTCCACATTTAGTGACATCTGTTAGGTGTTTCAACGTATCGGATATAATAGCGGAGAATTAGGAAGGTTCAGCGGCTCATTCAATATCGGCAAGGAATTTAACTGGGCTCTATTAATTTCCAAAATTTCTTGATAAAATAATTTATTATCCCCCATGTTTTTATGCAACAGTTTAACCCCATCATCCGCATTAAACGTATGGTTCTCCATTAGCAAGTGATTTGCAAATGTCGAAGTTTCTTTTTTTAATCTAAAGGCAGCTAAATGTTCTGATACCCTTATATCTAATGTACGTGTGGTTTTACCCACATAGAAATGTTGGCAATCATTGCATTGTAATTTATAAATACCAGATTTGTTCTTAAAGTTTACTCTATCTTTATTGTTAATAAGTAATTTGCCTAGAGAGTTTTTGCAATAGAACGCCGGTCTAACACTATCAGCGAGTTGTTTTTTAATTTTAAAGCTTGTGCAACCTAAATAACTAATTCTATGCCAGATTCTAGGGTGGTCTATGTTAATATGGTGTTTACAAAATAAGGATTAGGGAGATTCCCGAAATTTTAACTCAGGTATCAGTGTGGCTCTCAGACGTATAATATCTTACCTCGTAAATAATATTTGTCGCATTTGTATCTTCTATATAAACGTTAGACACTGTTCGAGTCCATTCGTGTGCTCGAATGCCTGAAGATGCCGAAAGGCGAAACCCGGGTCGTTAGTGACAAAATACATGAAAGTGTACAAAATCTCAATAATCCAAATTTGATATTGAAATTCCATCAAGCACCCTCAGTCGATGTCTTAAACGTTAATATAAAATAAAATATTATGCAATTCACATACAGTTCCAACGTACTAGCAACTTTAGACATTCAGTATTTCAATTTCAGCGCCGTCATGCCATGACGGGTACGGTTATACTAGTTATTAATAAAACGCGGTGTACGCATGCTTTGAAATCTTATATAATTGTCTATAGAAAAGCTTAATAAAAGTACAGTTTTATTTTTTATTATCAGTGACCAACTACAGTCTTTTATCCTTTGTAAGTGGTTTTTTTTTTATTTTCTTTCATTCCTTTCAAGTCATTTTAGTTCCACACTATGCACTGAGATGCCTGTTTTCTGGCTGTTTACATTTTCAGCAAGCCCAACGAGTTTCCTTTTCACCTGTTAAAAGCTTCATTGTACACCGTCATACATCTCCATACTTACCTTTGGAAACAGTGGCGTGGTTAGGCTTTGCACTCACGAACGTATATCCCTATCATAAAAGTGTATCATTAGTGATATTGTTTTTCAAATAGAACATTACTTGCATCCATAAAAGTAATCATTGAAATAGACACTCACTATTAAACCAATAGACGATTTTTATTATATTTTAACGGTGTTATTATGCTAGCGATGACCGAAACCATTCATGATCATTATAAAAATGTGGAAGTAATACAAAACAGATTGTGTTTTATTTTAAAAAAAAACGTTATCACGTATTTATATTTATTATCTCTAATTTCTTTCTTCTTTCATACCTTATTATTTAATCGAATGCCTTAAAATACATCGTAAAGACAGCACAATAATTTCATATGCAAGTGATAATTGTAACATTAATAGAAAAGCTATTATAGTAAATATTGTAAAATTTTCATAATCTGTATTGTTACCGAGTTTTTTTCCATTTATTTTGCTAAATAAATTAATCAAATATTACTCTAATATTATTATAGATGTATTTATCAATTCTTGTGGCTTAAACAAAATAACTGAGCTGATTTTATTAATACTATAATTATTGTCACTGTTTTGTAATCATTAAATTATTTATTTATTCAGTTTATTACCTAAGTGAAGGTTTTGATTTGGTCTCAAATTATCTTTTATTACTGTCATTACTTTTATTTTGCTCTTTCAATTCTTTTGTTTACTATGTGTGTCAACAGACTCAACATTTTATGCAAATAATCTTGCTTGTTCATATGTCGACAAACTTCTCAGGACAATACCGGTCAATTTATTTAACAAAAATATATATGGAGCTTGATAATATTCTAAGATGATATTATATAAAATATAAACATTAAATAAATTAAATCAATACATCATTTTCATGTTAGGCAAAAGATTCAAACATTAAAACTTGTTTTAAATCTGTTTAAATCCAAGTTTGTTACTTTGTGTGTTGCGCTTCGAAAAATAATAACATACAAATAAATGTTTTTATGCGCTACGTGATCAGTACTTATAAACTTTTAAAAACACATTATTTTCCAATCAGCTAATAAAAGTTGTATTGATTGTATAAATGTAATAGATTTTTTACGCCACTGTATACATATCGCTGGCTGTGGCAACACTAGGGCTCACGACACACCGCTAAGCCAGAGCTTTCAGATAATCGCCATGAGCTTTGACTAGCAAAGCTGCGAAGCCATAAAATAACTTCAATGCTTAAAATATTAGCTTAGATTTCTTCAGACTTAACACAGCATTGGATTTGAGAACTTTGAAGAACAAAATAATAGATGAAAGTGTTATATACCCATCTCTTATATGTACTATTAAAAATAATAAATAATGTTCTGTCATTACGGCAATAGTTGAAGGGTCTATGTTACTTTTTCTACTGAAAAAAAAATGCAACGAAAAGTTTTGGCCTTAATTTATTTACTCAAAACATTTATGCTATAACTTAAGTCATTCACGTTCCTGTAACTTCAATTATTATCAGTTAATCGATTACATGAAAAACACCTGCACTGTTTATGCTAGTGTTTCTCAATCGGGGCGCATTTTTCAAATGTACTTCAAATACTTAATTAAGAATCTTCAATCGGGTGAAATGTCAAAATTTAATAAAACATGAATGTGTAAATGTAAATACGTTTTTATACGTATTTTTATACATTGACGTTCTTCTATACATATGGAAAAATACCAAAAAAAATACGTCTACGTTCTTTTTACCTTCAATACATTTTTATTTCATTTATTTCAAACAGCGTCAGCGGCTCTGCACTGTTGACAGCATAAAAGAACAATTATTTTTTTCTATAGAGAATACGCAAGCACCTCTTTTGGTGATGGTTTTTCAACAAAAAAACTTTTACTTATCTCACTAAGCTCGAACAAAACTTCAAAAAAATCACACAAAGGCTTTCAGGCTGTCAAGCTAGCTGAGTAATCAATTTATGTGAGAGACTAGGCCCAAGGCTTAGAAAACCATCAAAATATCTTGATATTGGCTTCGTATCTTCTCGTCACACATACTTAAAGTGGCACTATAAGTGAAATTCTTACGCAATGACATTTTGAAGAAATATTTGTCATTTAACTCTCACTATTTCTCAATATAATAAGTCTTGTTTTAAACACACTTTACTCACTGGTTTTGTAAATCAAAAAAGGTGATTTTGTTAAGTCATTACTGATAAGATCATTTTTCTGCATTACGTCACAATAACGTCGGTTGCTGTCCCTAGTGAGCTTTCGTCCTCCGTAATTGCGCAGTCAAAAGTTCTAATTCTCGAATGCATATTAATAAACGACTGACTCCAAAGTAATGGTAGTCTGTGGTGCTTACCTTTTTTTCATCCATTCTCTTCAATCCCGAAAATAGGGTGCATAGAGTGCAAGCAATTGGCTTACTTCTATCCTAACGCAATTTTTATATCATTATCTTTTTTGAAAGAAGAGGTCGAGTAGATGGCTTTCCAACAGGTTTTGATCAAGTGTAATCTGATAAAATGTATCATTATAAATCGGTATATTCGATATTGACTGCGTAGATAGCTTAATATGTATCCGTAGTAAAAAATGTATTTTACCACACTTTAAAAGCTAATAACATGTTTCTTGACAATATAATGTTGTAGATATTGTTTTGCAATAAGCTGTATATATATATACAGATAGTGTTTTGTGGGTTTTATCATTTAATGGTATGAAGTATGTAATAATAAGCAGTATTAAATTTTAGTTGAGTTATATACGATTTACTTAATTATTCCTTTACAAATATCCGGTAACAAACCCTTCCCACTTTCTTTCCATAACTTTATTCCAGTGCTTTACAAAATTTATTCAACCGTAGTTGAGGTTCTACTCAACTTTTTCGTTTAATTTAGATTGATATGAAATAGTACTTTTTATTTTATATCACAAGGTGTCACTGACAAACGAAAAACTTTCAATTTTTCGATAACGATTTTTTGTACAAATTCAGTTTCAAAACACATTTACAGTTATTGGCAAAATCTAATATATACCAGCACGGAGCGAAAAAGATTCACTATTTTAAAATATAAAGTAGTACAGAATATAGTAAATTAATTTATTTAAAATCAACATAACAAGACTTCATAATAGAGCTCACAGATATTTTCTTAAATAATTTTAATAATCGTTTAAAATGTTCAAGAAAACCTATCAACGCCTCCAACCCAAAATTCTTTCGTTTGTGAACTAGATTTTACCGCATCGCGTACGAGGTGGTAATTTCCAACACAATAAATGTTTTCATGTATTGAAATACATTAATATTCCATTAAAAACTAAAAATATGTAAGGATATTTATTATTACGTGCGAAGTAAATAATATAAAAGCAAAGTTTCGTTAAGTAAATATTCGATTTCATAACCATTACGACTCATACTTTGAGATAGCACTTTCATTATACCCCTATCACAAAACATCTCAAGTCTCCGGTCTTTCAAATTAAGAGCAACATTGTTTATTTGATATCTTGCCCAACAATACGGATATACAAGATCAAAGTTCTTTACTTAGTCAAAATGTAATATAGTATTCTGATACTTGTCAATATTAATACAATTATATAATATCTAAAACGAATCTTCTATCTTGAATCGAAAAACTTATGAATACCCAGCGACCTTTTGTGTTTTTCATATGTTTCGATCAATTTTTCTTGTGAATAAGGTTACCATAGATTGGAATATTTGATTGGAATATTTTCTATCAAGTTTTAAACATCATGTCCGATTTTGATAAACAATGGTTAATTTTTGCGTTATTTGCGTTTTTACTTGAATTTAAAAACCCGTTCGCTTTTGGCATAAACGCAATCAGTGATTGTTTATATTAAATTCGAATAACGTTGAAATATAATCTTTAAATTGAAGTCATCATGTTATTCAATTTTCTTTGTAGTGGTTTATTTCAAATCAGTAATTGAAATAGTCAGTAAAAACAAAATTCTTTATAAATGTATTGAACAAATAATTAACATTATCAAATTGTTCATTACAATTTTAAAGTATGCTCAATTAGATTAGTTGATTTTCTTTCAATACATTTTTCATGAAGCTTTCTAATATTAATGTTCAGTGACAGGTTTCATTGCGAAACGACTGTATAGCCTCTGAAAGTATACAACTGATGAAAAGTGGAAATGGATTTCCGCACGAGAGCAAACTAAACTTTCAAAGCTGCAAGCACTGAATGCAAACGTCAGAAAATTTTTGATTAACTCGCAGGGGAGGTTATTAATAGGGAAGTCTAAATTTACAGCACAAACCGATACTTTAAACATTTTCCGTAATATTCAATGAAATTATTTTGCATCACAGAATTTTGATAGATTTTCAAAATAGCTTGTAATTAATTTTACATCGGAGCGAGTTCAGTATAAATACATCGAATAAGTGCGATACCAACAGATAAATGTTTAAAAATTTCAGAGTAGCACTATCTATTAAATTTTCGGTTCAAATGGCATTTGACAAACAACAAACCACGTAATGGGACAATAATTATTACGATTACTGAGCCCAACAACGAATCAGTGAATCAGTTAACCTAATTTTGATAATATGAGATCAATTATGTATTATTTTCAACAAAAGGGCACAGCCCTTAGGAAGATTTATCGTTTAACGTGTATCGTATATGCAATCAGTTTACACAAATAACAAAATGAGTGGTAAACTAAGTAAGATAAAAGAATAAAAAACAGTTATTAACAGATTGAGATTCTAACGCCACTCAAAAATGGTATCACGTCCCATGGTTAGTCAAATATTATACTACTTGAAGTCTGAGGTGATTCTTTTATCAGACTGTTGCTTATGAAAGAATCACGTATTCCAATCTACACCCAAAGATTTAAGAAATATAAATAAATTTTCTCTTTTTAAGTATTTAACAGTTATTGTATCTATACAATTTTCAAAATACATAATCGTACTGTACAACTTATTTAAATTGGTACTGGATAAGATATAAAAAACATTGTAATTAAAATTTAGTTGCTTTGTTTATATTTCTTAACAAAAACTTGTAAATTTAATATGAAAATAAAACAGTTTCATAACAATATTTACACGTCGGATGAAAAGTATTTTTTTCGAAATAGGTAAATTTAGAATATTCTTATTTAAGTATACCTTGAGAAGGGTCTGTTTTAATGCAATTATGAATTACTTTCAGTCGACTCTTTGAGAAGAACTCGCCATCTGAAGTTAAGTATTCAAGAACGTCACCAAAATGGATATTAAACACTTGAAAGAGCTGGTAGTCGGCAAATCTCAAAGCTCAGAAAGCTCCGACAATAGGAACGTAGACGGCGTCATGAAATCCCTGGGAGTATTTTATTTACCTTGCATTTACCTGGCGCCATACTATAATTGTTATAATTAATATTATTATAGAGCTGAACCCAAGCTCTGTCACAAACTGCGGAATCTAATATCAACCAGTAGTGGAGAACTATTGGACTACATAAAATATTTGTATTATCAACTTTTACAGCGATATGAATTAATTCAGTAGTTATTAAATGAAACCAATCGACAAACCATAGATCACATATCGATGGCCCAGTTCCATAGGATTATAAATCAAAAATTTGATGTTTTGAGATAAATTAACCATTATAATCGAACACCGCTCTTCTACAGTTTCACAAAAGTACAGCTTGGAAAATGTACAGGCTTTCTCTCAAAAGGTAGATTTAATTTGCATGCGGAAATCATTAAAATTAAATAATTTCTCAGCTCTACATACATACATATCGAAATATTGTATTGAGGAAATATATTTCTGTGAATCATGGCGTTCCATAAAGAAACAACCTTTAATCATAAAACTATTGACCACCTATTTGAATAAAAACGTAATACAAATAATAAGCCATGACTTTTTACGACTCAGTTTGTATGAGTCAAAACTTTGATCTGCCATAATATTTAAAAACTACCAATTTCTTTTTGTATCACTAACTAGGCCGTCGATATACTCTCAGTGACATGATAATATATTGACGTATATCACATATATTCTCAGTAACTCTACAGTAGTACTAGAAAACCTTCAAAATAATGTATAAAAATGAGGAAAATATTGATTTGATTGGCATTTACTGTACCATATAATAAAGTGAAAGTATCGAAGAATGTAATACTACAAGAATTATAGGAATTAAAAAATTACCTATTATTTTCTCAAACTCCAAATAAAACTCTTTGAATCAGTATTCATTCAATCGTGAATCAAATGTATTTCTATCGTTACATATAAATGATTTCAAAATAAGCTACCGTATTTGTTTCGTTCGAAAGCTACTACATTTTTATCATTCGTATTTGACGTAAAATTGATTAAGGTAAATGAATTTTTGAACGTTTTTCTTATCATTCAAGTTGGGGCTGAATAGCAAAACGTACTGCGTTTTGATAATAATGATAATATTGATTCAAATGATTTTAGTTTGGTCAATTTTTCCAGTTGTCGAGTCAAAATAATCTAACTGGAAAACTATTTGATTTTTAACTTACAACTGCAAAATCTATTATTATCAACAATGAATGTGTATATCTTAACCATCTCGTAAAGTCCTGAGATTCAGTTTAAATAAAACAAACAAAATCTGTTATCAAAGTAATGTTAGTCTTTAACTTTTTGCAATCCCAAAAATAGTTCAATATTTGAAAAAAGCTTCTATTCCTCCGAAAATTTCCAATGTCCGCATGTAAATATTAAGTGGGATGATCCGAGTTTATAAAAAGTTATGAATTATCTTTCTGGCTCGCTCCGGGCAGTTCAATATGAATAGATTGATTTTATTTTTATGCATGGTAACTTAGTAGATGATAATTTAATCGATTTCACTTATTGAAAATAACTAAAAGATATTCTAATTTAAGACATCGACTTAAGACGCTTGATGGAATTTCAATATCAAATTTGAATTATTGAGATTCTGTAACTTTCCATGTATTTTGGTCGCTAACGAGACTATCATTTCTTAATCTAGCTGCCTTTAGATTAAAAAAAGATACCTCGACATTCGAAAATCACTTGCTATTGGAGA
Source organism: Himalopsyche phryganea (assembly GCA_022494535.1). Taxonomy (NCBI): domain Eukaryota; kingdom Metazoa; phylum Arthropoda; class Insecta; order Trichoptera; family Rhyacophilidae; genus Himalopsyche; species Himalopsyche phryganea. The sequence goes on from JAGVSL010000034.1 coordinate 130,396, forward strand.
ACCATACGTTGAATGCGGATGATAGGGTTCAATTGTTGCATCAAAACATGGGGGATCATAAATTATTTTATCAAGAAATTTTGGAAATTAATAGAGCCCAATAAAATTTCTTGCCAATTCTGAACGAACAGCTGAACCTTCCAAACTCACCGTTGCTGTATCTTATACGTTGAATCACCAAACAGATGCCACTAAATGTGGAATGATTGTATATATTTATCCTTTCGTCGAATTGCATCCCGTCGAAACCCACAATGCAATAATTGTAAAATCACTGGTAATTCTAATAGTAGTTGGAAAGCGGCAATTCGCCACCATACGTTGAATGCGGATGATAAGGGATTTAAATTTTTGCAGGTGAAATATTCGTATAATATTTTATCTCGTAAATAATTTTTGTAGTATTTGTATCTTCTATATAAACGTTGTCGGCGTCCTGAGTTGGAACAACTGAACCTTACGGATGTCTCGGGTTCTGTTCCGGTGCGGACGGTTTTCACCAAATTGATCACTAAATGTGGAATGATTGTATATATTTATCCTTTCGTCGAATTGCATCCCTCCAAACCAACAATGCTATTATAATTGTAAAATCACTGGTAATTCTAATAGTAGTTGGAAAGCGGCAATTCGCCTACTCTCTTCGAAAAATGTGTTGTTTACAAAATAAGGATTAAGGCGATTCTCGAAATTTTAACTCAGGTGTCAGTGTGGATCCTAGACGTATAATATTTTATCTCGTAAATAATATTTGTCGTATTTGTATCTTCTATATAAACGTTAGACACTGTTTACTGTCTGTCAGTTCGAGTCCATTCGTGCGTTCGAATGCCTGAAGATGCCGAAAGGCGAAACCCGGGTCGTTAGTGACAAAATACATGTAAGTGTACAAAATCTCAATAATTCAAATTTATCATATTATTATGATCATTAAAGCATTATCAACATCAGTTGATGAACTAAACCGGTCCTGATCATTATAAATATGTGGAAGTAGTACAAATGAATGGTGTTTTATTTTTAAAATACTTTACACTTATGGAAAGAAACGCTTGCGTCTACTTGCGAATTGCATATAAGTGAATTGACAAATTTACAATATCTTGTGTTTATATCTGCATAATTATGCGTTTTCGACATTTTGTATTATTAATACTGCAAAAATGACCTTCAATGCATGGAAAATAACACAACTGACAAAAATTGTGGCTATGCATATGTATTTTTACCATGCCCGCTCCCAGTGTGGAGCATATGGCATTCTTATGGAGGTATCTCAATAGAAGTTTTCTACGAGAACTTCTTGCTACTCAGTTGCTCAATCTGTCTCTTTTTCGAAGAGAGTAGGGATAGAAGGATAGGGCTAGGACACGACTGGTGTGTCTAGCTAATCGCTCTCACTATGTCCCATTTTTATGATCGGATGGGTGGTAGGAATTTCAGACATCACAAAAATCCATGCCCGCCAACAGAAATCCATAAATCAATTGAAACATCAATTTATGAAACTATCTACACCTGGAAATTAACCCGAGACATCCGTAACAGTTGCCAACGATGTTGACCACAGCACCACGGAGCCGACAGATGTATATACATTTAATATTAGTTATTTGATTTTTATTTTTATTTTAATTTGATATAGTTATTTTTGATAAATGTTTGCAGATTTTCAATGGAAACAACTATTACCATGAGAAGCATTCAATATTTAGAGACAGGACTTAGTGCGCTTGACCGATATTTAAACAATCTATTAAAACCAAACTACATATTTCTTAGATACCAGCATTAAGGGAATACTTCTTCATATTCCCCCTTCTTTTACTACATCGACCGCTTGGTATACAAACGGCTAAATCCACTTATATTTCTTAGCTACGTAAATATTTCCTGAACAATACATAATTTTTGTGATACTATCCTTACAATTCCTGGAAACCACAAGCATCATAATGATCTAGACGTCGTAGGAATACCAAGAACTAATCTTACAACACTTCGCCAGAATTCGTCACGATAAATTTAACCAAGTACCGAAAAATGGTGAGACACATTTGTCGCTTGACGCCAATTTTTTTTGTGTAGGTAAACCCCATCCGAATACCTGGTTAATTTAGATAACGAAGATCCTGTGATCTTTCGGCAGGCAAAGAACTAGACTACTGTCGGTCGTATTTTATAAACACGCGTCCCTCGTTATGTTACATTATGATGTAGCAATTTAGGAACTTTTTTTCACCGTTTTCTTTAAGGAAGAAGCCAGGTATATAAATAACTTGAATTAGTGGCTAGGTGGTATGCTGTTGGACGCAGATTCCCAAATAAGTATTAACAGATTTCACTTACTAAATATCGAAGTTTTTTTTTATTATGATGTCATATTTTTGTTATATTAATCTATTACATATTAGCTATATGTAATATCGACGATGTTTTGGCCAATTGACGTAACCCAAATAGCCAAATGACGTAAATTAGAAAAATAGATTGACTTCTTTTTGGAATGGAAACATCATTTTACTTTAGTATTACGTTTAAAAATTCTGACCCAGCCACTTAATGTAAGTCACTATTATATAGACACTCCCTACGTATAATACCGTATCTGCAAACATAAGAATTTAAAGAATGCATTTGATGATTCATAATGCAACTCACCATATAATGTATTCGATAAAAACAGTTTTTGCTCTCTGCTGAACCATTTCAATTTTAATAATATTACATAATATACATTTCAATAATATAAACTATTATATTGAACTGATCAACTCTGATTTTTCTAAACATGTCGACTTATGATGGACAAACCCAACATGAATGTTTTTATGATAACTGTTTGTAATTATATTTTATTACAGAAGTTAGTCAGTCACCTTCTTCAGCCACGAATTTTATGATTGAATGGGAAGAAAGGAATGTCAAAATTTCAGGCACCCTTGTCTATGGACACACCATCTATGAATTGTTTAAAAGATAAATTTTATAATGTGTCAATTCGGCAATCCGAAACGTGGTGACCACAACCGAATAAGACCGACGTCCAATAGTGCTAATTAGCCACAACAGACATTCTTATTATTTATTTTCCTTTTTGTAAATCTCTTAAAAAAAATTATATGAAATTAAGTATTTTATGTTTTCATCGTTTATAGTAGTTATTCAAAAGATGATTTTCAAACAATTCATTAATGTTCTTCAAATATCGTATTTAAGTATCACCGACAGGTGTGGGTTCACAATTAACTGAGAATCACTGAGCCAGAAAATACAAAAAAAAGCGGGAACATTGTGATTTAATGTTCTTTGACAATTCTTCACGGTGCCATCGTAATCACCGCAGCGAAGTGTGCGGTCGTGTATTCGACACTCCGTCCAGAACATTCCGAGGTGAAATATACTAACTAGGTAGATAAAAATATTTACTGAGAAGTAATTGAATTTCAAGTAAAAACACGATTTATATCGCTATTGAAATCCTTAATATTAATATTATTACAAAAATATTACTATAGATGTTCCAATTTAACTAGATCGCTAGTGAGGGTGCCACCATCACGTTAGGAATGTTGCCATTCTCAACTAAAACTGAAATTTCAATAAATTCCAAAGCTGATATTTTAGCGACGGTTATTAAAAGTAGACAAGATATTTATTTTGCATAAAATGGCAATATGAGATATTTCTACACTGACAATTCTAGTTCCAAATTCGGCAGCGGCCAAGTAATGTTGGCAATACTATAGACGTATTGTGAATTTTTTACAAAAAGGTTGCAAAACTGACATCATATATCGGAGGCTTAAGATCAAAGGGTCCTTCCTATCTACAAAAACATAGTTTTGATATGAACACAAATAAAGCGTTTAGTGCCATGGAAGTGCAAATAAAGTGGCAAATAAAGCACAATACATATTGATTGAATTGGGATTTACATGGAAGAACTACATTATAATAGAATTAATTATCAAAGTAGTTTAGTTCAATAAGATTTTATTCGATTTTTCCGATTCGAGTAATCCTAAGACGATATTATTACATAAGGCCGTTGATCCCCAACTGCGCCTAATTTAAGAGTCTACAAATACTAAACCAAATATCGAATATACAAATGTGCATAATGTTGGTACTTGTTTTATGTATAAAACTCTTGAAAGTTACCATATTTGGATTTGGTCTCGACACTTCACAACTGATTCGACGAAAGTCCAAGAGCGATTACCACGACTTTAAACGGATGGTATTAATATTATTGGACGTTTTTTCTTTGAAATTATTGTCATACTATTATTAAACAGTGAATCAAAAAACCTAACTTGTTTTTCAAAGAGATTTAAGTGACGTGGATCAAAAACTACTTTAATTAAAAAATTGCCGATTTCATAGTAATCATTTCTGTTAAATCATGATTAATTTTTTTATATAAACATAATCATTAACCGTGAGAAAAATATTAATTCGATAAATGATGCAATCTTTTATTTATAAACGTTATAAATTCGTTTATTATAAGAATCTAGACAATATCAATTAAACTGTCTTACAGATAGTTGCAAAGACGATAGTATCCGATTCTCTACTCAAGGACGTTTTCACCCTTTAAGGGTAAAGTTTGCATATTGTTACAAGTTATATCCGAAACCCCAAAAATGTACCAGGAACAAACTAACTTACATTCAAATATAAGTTACAATAACCCAGTTCAAGAATTTATTTTACAACCTACGTTATATAATACTATATGTGTATATCAACGGTACTCTTACTTCTCATCTAGTAGATCGTGATCAGCAGCTGAAATGATTTTTATAAAAACATACATTTTTCTCGTTAACGTTCCAACATATTTACATTCGGTTTTATACAGCACAGCCACGGTTCGAAACTACAAATAAGTTTAAATCTAACGGGTCAAAAATAACTTTCATTGTTTAAGATATGACTACTGTTCGGTAATTAATTGTAAATAATATTATTTTACTTACGTAGTAAAAAATATTTTAAATTATTGTAATTATTATAAGTGAAGAAAAATATACACCGTTTTTAAAAATAGTGCAATATTCATAACAAGGCGACATAGCTTTTAAGATTGTTGGATCTTACTTGTATGTTTGTTTAACAATAGTATATGTAAATGATTATTAGTAATCTTCAATTTAAAAACTGCAAATGGCTCTACTGTAAGATGACAAAGTCAGACATACGGCTGATATTAATGGGGGTGAGATATATAAGGCACATATAAAAAAATCGTGAACGCGAATTATATAATTGTTGATACAGTAAATTTGTTAATGTTTGTTTTCATTAGATGAATATTTCAGATGTCAACAGATTGTTTGTTCATCTAAATATTTTCCGTTTTACAAAATAAACAAAGGATAAATTATTTGATGTTACTGAATTAATGAGAACTTTTCCACGAATTACAACTGTTTCAACATAAACAACAACAAAAATTATGATAATGTTAGCGAACAAAAATTTTTAGTAGCTAACTCGGAAATCAAAACCAAATAAATTTGATTGTCAAACATGTGTGCGAAAGGAAAAGTGAAATAATTCTTAAAAGTAAATGAATGAGTTGAATATGCCATAATAACTACAATGCATATATACATATTAGTTAGAAAGGACGAGTCGAATTAATCAACTCAGACTTTTCATCAAATTTTATACAAATGCAAATCTTGTTCTTGCTCTCCTGAAAAGTACCAATTTTAGACACAACACCCTTTTCCTTACGCACTTAGAAATATTCTCAAGATTTCTACTCTCGATGTTAAGCATTTAGACTATATTTCACGACAACTGATCGTATATCAATTACTTAACCTTCTTTTCAAAATCTGATATGGCTTGGATAGGAAAGGGATTAGTTATAAATTATTAAGCTCGCTCTAGACAGAGCTCAACCCATAAATTACACAGCACAATTTTATATATTAATTTGTAGGAGTCTCGCAAATATATTGAACACGTCCTAATATTTATTTATATATTCCGAATTCCAAAGGATAAATCTTAAACAATAATAAATTTATCAGTTGTCAAAATTTCAAATGACTATGCTGTTTGCATAACAAATTTATTCCTAATAAGACACTATTTCGCAGACAATATTATATTATCACCACGCAAGATATTATTATAAAACGAAAATTAAGTCAATATACCTTACAGTTCTGAGATTCTCAAAAGATATTTTTCAATTTCCCAAAAAAAGTATTCATGGTATTGAGAAAATAATATATATTCGATGAAGTCTCTTTATTGCTCAGGGCAAAGCATAATATCAACCCATGGGAGTCATTTTTCCAAGAAACTGTCACATGTACTTCAATATACCATAACTCCATATAGCAAAAGCAATACGTAATACTTTCTGAGCTTTTTCACACTTTCAGCTTTTATGTCATAGATGCGAATCTATGTAATACAAAATATATTCTATCAAAACGTTACGTGTATCATCTATACTTTTGTAATATTAATTTATAAAAAAAAAACCACGCATGCTGAGTACTTTGGCTTTGGAGCCAAAGCAACATATTTCGGTTGTATCGTTCGGTGCTCGAATCTTAATATATAGATATTGCGCATACTGACTTCACTATCGGTCTACATCTGGAATTTATTATTCTAATTGTAATGTAGCGAGGTGAAAATAATCACATTCTAAAGAAATAGTCTGGCATTTTTTTTTACCATGTCCGCTCCTTATGTGGACCATATGGCTTCCTAATGGAAGTATATCAACAGATTTTTTCTAAGATATCTGCGTGTTACTCAGTTGATCAACCTCTCTTTTTCGAAGAGGTTACTGAAAGAAAGATAGGACTAGGAGAGGATGAGAGGTTAACTATTCGCTCTCACTACACCCCGTTTTTAGGATCGGATGGGTTTGGATATAAATCCATAAATCAATTTATAAAACTGTCCGAACAGAGTTTCGAGCCCGTGAGATCCTTAACCGAAGCCAACGACGTTGACCACTGCACCAAGGGCAAAATGAAGTAAGGCATAATAAATTTCTGACTCCATGAAAAACCTATCAAATGTTAGGTGACAAACAAATATTTAAAATTTCTACTTTATATATACGATATATAAAAAACTACATTCAAGAGTGTGGGGTGGGTGCTTGTGATGCATTTCAAACGTATCGCAGCAACACGGTACAATATATATTGTTCACTCAAACTTACTTTCAAGCTAAAACTAATCAAAAAAAAGTACTAAAAATAAATATATACTACAAAACTATTCGGAAATATTATTTCTCAAAGATATACAGTAAGTGTAGGAGGTTCTCAGGCAACGGGTAATGATGCAGTATGATTTTATTATTTCGCATGAAATCAGGTAAAGAGGGAACTTCACTTCCTTGTTCAAAATGCACCCGAACGTTCTAACCCATTGATATCCAACAATATGCTATACTATTGTAATATATTTCACAGGATCACCTAGTAAAATATATAAAATAATTCACATGGCAAATGATTAATTAGCATTGCAAGCTTAGTATGTTACCTATCAAAGTGAACTGTATCAAATAATTACGTTTGGCTTTGAGGATACCTTGACCATCGTAGATTTGTATTCAAATGAAACAATGACTTGACATGGGCGTATGTCTAATGCATTATATAATATAATTCCTTAGAGATTATTCTAAATGACGAAAGATACAGGGAAAATTGCCTTACATGGTCAAAATTCTAAACATTCACTAACATAAAAAATATATTTACAGCGTTTTAGTATTGATTGAAAATTTAAGACAATATATGTTAAATTTGAATTATTGAGATTTTGTACACTTCCATGTATTTTGTCACTAACGACTCGGGTTTCGCCTTTCGGCATCTTCAGGTATTCGAGCGCACGAATGGACTCGAACTGACAGACAGTAAACAGTGTCTAACGTTTATATAGAAGATACAAATACGACAAATATTATTTACGAGATAAAATATTATACGTATAGGATCCACACTGATACCTGAGTTAAAATTTCGATAATCGCCTTAATCCCTATTTTGTAAACAACGCATTAACAGAGTGGCGAATCGCCACTTTCTAACTACTATTAGAATTACCAGTGATTTTACAATTATAATAGCATTTTGGGCTTCGACGGGATGCAATTCGACGAAAGGATAAATATATACAATCATTCCACATTTAGTGGCATCTGTTTGGTGATTCAACGTATAGGATACAGCAACGGTGAGTTTGGAAGGTTCAGCTGTTCGTTCAGAAACGGCAAGGAATTATAAATTATATCAATATATGTTAATTAAATCTTCAAAAATATATCAGTAATAATATAAAAATGATCCTTAATACTAAGTAGGGCTTCCAATGCGGTTTAAACTGAAACCGGTTAACCTGTTTAACGCGTTTTCTGAAAAAAAACCGATACCCGGTTTATTTCACGCGGTTAACCGCGTTTTTTAATTTTTTGTATTCACACTATTTCAAAAATTCAACGTGTTTTAGAGGAAAAATTCACATATTGTTGAATGTTACAACGTCACAAAGTTATCGATATTATGGACGGAAATGATTTTATACGATACGCAATTACAAGACATTATCAAAAGACAAAAAGATTCTTAAACTATTTGTGATAAATAAGGCACATATAACACAATAGCTATTATTGTAAATGTGAGAAATTATCCGTAGAAATCTTAAAAAATCGTTGACTAGAATATTATTTGTATTATTACAAAAGTAATATAAAAATATTTGTAACCTTCAATACGTTAAATATTTTCATATCTTTATATGTTAGTTATTTGATGAAAATTTCTTTTTCCTTTTAAGTGATAATTTTAAAAATTTATGCTTATATTTAACATTATACTAATATAAATTTAAAAACTTCTGTAGGATTTTTTTTCGAAACAAATGAAATGAGGTATTTCGGCTTAAACCGGTTAGCCGGTTTTTTTTGTCAAAAAACAAAAAAACCGGTTAGCATCTCCGGTTAATTGGATGCCCTAATACTAAGGTTTTATAAATCATGTATTTCTAAACTAGTCTGGAAGGAGCCGCTCGCATTGAGGGAATACATTTACTTGCAGAAATACTTGATTGTTTTAGTATTTTCAAATAAAATTAAGTTCACATATACTTTAATAAATAAGTTGAAACAAGGCGTAAATTCCACTAGACTGGAATCGATTATTGGAATACTTTAATTTAATAATAAGCTTAAATAAAATTTTAAGCACTTAAGGCTTACAATTTATTTCGTAGCATAATATTTTCTATACTATATTCACTTAAAATATATTAAGATCTTCTGAGTAAAATTCAAGACTTATTTTAATCTATGATTCCTTTAAATATGAAATAATTAAAACCCCTAGTGGTGTTTAGTATTTGTTTTAATCGATGAATTAATTATTTGAAATATGCAACAAAGGTGTACGTAGATTTTTTTAATTTATTGCCTAATCGTATTTTTATTTTTCGCTTTTATTGGAATTTATTTAACGTGATGCGAACCTTAACATGGTCAGAAATCCTAGCGCAAAAGCTTAAAGTGCACTCTTGAAAGCTCGAGATAAGCGCTTCGTTACGCCATGAAAATCCGTTTCACAATGAGCGATGTAAGAAGAGGTCACCACTCGTATGCTGGGTCTTCCGGAATTTATCGTTATATTGAGAAAACAGTTTAAAAATCACACTAACCTTTTACTGAAAATAGCACAATACTTATTTTAAGCTAAGAACTTATAACATTGTGTTTTTTTTATTTACATAATAAACATATTAGATGAAGTACTCAAAAAAACGTTGATTGATTTTTAAAATGTCACAAACTTTTATGAAATCCTATTTAGCTATCCAATGATAACGTTATAATTCATGTGTATGTTTAGCGATATCTTTTATCAGTATAAAGTTAACAACGGACGCTCTTTGTGGCGTTTTACAGACAATACACCGAAATTATTTATAAAAAATAAATTTGACTCATTGACTGTACGGTATTTTCAAATTTATATTTAATCTCATTTTCATCTGAAGATAAGATTTTGAATCTTCAATGCATAACATATTATTATTTATAACAGGGGCGTGTCATTATCGAGTGCAATAGCTCTAAAGTAAAGATTCAGTATATTGGAGGTATTACGGTAATTTTACATCAAGACATTTCAATTGCAAGTCTATATTTCTAATCATATTATACTAAGCGAAGAAGCGAATACATTAATGACAAGATTAAATTATGTGTGTAATATTATGTGTAAGCTAATCGAGACTGTTTTCTTGTATATGCCAAATAAATTATTTTAATAATTGGTGACACCTTCAGTCTTCAGTCAGCATGTCGTGATGGAATGAATAAGATCAACTAAATATAGCAAATAAAAATGAAACCTTAAAATCAACATTTTTCCCACTCATTTGTAATTCAATTCTTTAACTTGGGATGTTGACTATTGATAAATTAGCTTTAGAGATAGTGCTCCAAATAGAGTATTCTTCAAACAATATTGCTCTTAGTATCAATACTTGTTGAAACAGTAATTTAATAGTTATATTTGTTTTATTTCAATTCCGTTCCTTTGTATTTTAAGATCGTAGTGCGCTCATTGACGCGTTAATTTCCTATTGCTTTGTACCACAATTGAAGCATCCTCAAAGGAGTTTTAGAAATTTTCCTTGAAAGATACTCGATATTCTCTATTTTTCGTGATTTAAATTTCTCAAACGTCATCTCATTAAATATTTACGTGCAATTTCAGAAACAACTTTTCTTGTTACGTAGGTATATAAGTATATTCTCATTCAAAAATCTTAAATGTTTTTAGCCTTACCAACCAAAAATACTTTTATTTAACTTATGTATGCATTTTTAGTTGGTAAGATTTCAATTCACACGAATTTATTCACATCTAAATGAAATGCTTATGAATATTTTTATTCCAATTCACTGTTATCTACTTGGTTTCTTGTGTATTTACATGTCTACTTTTATGAGATTGTACCATTCATTTAATTACACTTTGTCAATCGCCAAAGATGAACTGACCACATGCCATAACAAAACAGTAACGATTGGCAAGTCGCAATGCGAGTGAAGATTTTGATAGGGAGCAGTTAAATCGAGTCGCGCAGCGGTCAGTCACGACACTCATTCCAGATTTTGCAGCATGATTACTAGTGCAGTCTAGAACAGCCATCAGATTCTTGTTACTATACAAACATTAAACTTATACAGCGTGGTTAACGCTTCCGTGAATTCTTCACTCGAATATATCGTTTTATATTAATCTGTAAACAAAAGCGAGTAGTTCACTTACGAAAAAATATATAATCCTACCCACACCAAATCGTATACGATGAAAACGAAAATCGAATAATTACGATAACGTTACATTTTACAACACCAAATATATTTATACACGGTATTTTCTTGATTATAAGACGCATGTTCTTTCCTATCTTTATGTCTCTAAATTTGAGGTGCGTTATACATTCGATGGCGTCTTACAATCGCAGTAAAATTATGCGGTTGTGATGAATCATCACTGATCACTAACAGTGGGGGTCAGTTGTTCCGGCTCGGTAGAACAGGTAGTCGAGTTTCAGTAGCAACTGCCTTAACATGTTTGAGTTTGAATTATTTAGAAGAAAAGTTTGAGAAATGTGAAAAAATTTCAGACTCTGATGGTGGTACATAAATAATATGCCTATTTTTAAAACCTTTTTATTATGATTGCATGACTTTGTTATAATAAAGTTTACATATCTATGTTTTTATTTTTTATTATTGATATATAAAAATATGGGTGCATCTTATAATTCAGGAAATACGATATATAACATCACTCAAGGTAATGAATAATTTGGTAATGGAATTTTAATCGATTTATGATATTCTGTTAATTTTGAGTGTAGAGAGATCGATACACTAACTAGTCTATTCCTAATCCCCTTCCTGACTTGGCCAATTCTGAAAAGATAATTTGTGCTCCTGACTTAGTTAGTTTTATATAGCTGATATAATATGTTCCACGTTAAGAGCGATTATGAAAAATCCTTAACTAATTTCCAGAAATTGGAAGACAACGAGCACACGTCAAAATACATACTGATAAAATTTAAGACATACTGATATATTATGAAACTAATTATCCATTATAGATCAGTGACATGGCCTGTGCTTGATGTAGCGGCAAACAACTCACCAGTTGACAGCATGTTTATTACAATTCGTTTTACGCAACATATTCCTGCGTACTACAATTCTCCTTTGTGCTGAACATCCATCTAGCCCATTGTTAGTCATTCCACATCCATTTTCTTCCACACCATTGTTTTTTATATGTATGTGACCAGCCTATTGTCACTTACAGTTAGCTATGTGATGTACATCTTCATTGTTTTAGGTTCAATTCAGAGTACTGAACTAAATGTTTGCCTTCTTTTTAAAAGTGTAATGCCATTATACAATTAACATCAACATAAATCAAATTACTTATGCATAAGTTGTATTCCAAGATTGTATTATGTTCCCAATAATATCAAGTCCTTAATGTTTTATAGTTCCATTTGTCGTCTTTCTTACAGAATAAAATATTTTGGGAATGAAGTCCATTTTGAATATGCTTGTGCTCAATCAACCACATAAAAATAAACAATATTTCGTATTTGTAAACATTATAACTATTCAGCAACAAATATGTGTGAATGTAATATTTACATATATATATGTTTGATTACCCATATTATGTACGTTTAACCCATGGGGACTTTAATTTCAATGGGCTTACATGTAGGGTACTACCGTTTTAATCACAGTTATTGCAGCTGTTTGTTTTAAACATTTTGATTATGTAACGAAATAAAAACCAATATAACTTTTGTTCCAAATTTTGAAGACAAATTTGTTTCTTACATTTTCCAAGCTATAAAAAATATTATATCACTTAAAATATATAATAGTTATGAAAACTGTTCGTTACACGGTAGCATATTATTTAAAGCGACGGTGAAGATCACAAACTTTCATTCAAAAAATATTAATTAATAATATGACAACTGATTAATTTGATAATACGATTTGTAAAAGGTGAATTAAGTTAGCTGCATTTCTGTTCGTTAGTGTAGGTAAAATTCAACTTTTCCGTTAAATTTTACATATCATAAAGTCGAAATCGATAAAATTTAACACAGAAAATTTGTGATCTTCGTCATCGGTATGAAAACCTTTAATTTTTTGATTTTCGCACTATTATAGCTAATTTTTATAATAAAAGTAGAATAGCTTTTTATTATGAGTTATTTTCGGTATGTTGTTAGTCGAAATTAGAAATTTAATTACATTACTAGGAATTGAAATTATACTTCACTCTATCTTGTTCAGTGGGGTGACGGGACAACTCTGACAGATACTCCATGATAGTTATGAATTCCGAAACTTAAATAAGAGATGTTTGATATGACACCTTTACCTTCAAAAACAGTTATGTTGCTAGTTTTCAGAAAACAGAAAAAAAAAAACTATGAGAATTTATTTGCGAAAATGTAGACATCGTCTTATAAAATAATACACAATTTCATAAGTTCTTACTTTATAGATGTTATACACTCCAAATAAATGAATATAACAAATACTGAATTTCGGTATTTAATACAATTCGTATCGTTCTGAAATGTTTCCTGGATTTTTTTATGAATTGACCAACTGCACTTTTAGACAAAGCATTGTATATGATTTATTCATTCAATTTTGTATTCGAGTAGTTGAAGGACTTTATACAAGTATGTAAATGAATTTATTATGTACTCCTAACGAAATACAGTGTACACTATTGAATGGAAGTAACTAAAAATAGGTAAAACATACATTAATCATTACTTCGCTAATTTGAAGAATTTCGTTTACAAAAACAATTGATTTTTTACGAAAGAGGAGCTTAACAACCTCTGGAGGACAAACAAATTAGTGTCGATTTTGAATTTGGAGTGCAGGAATGTTTTTTCTCTTTGTTTTGCGAAAGCTTCGCACTTTGTAACTCGAAATCTAGGTAAACTATAAGCACCATTTTTGAAACTCAATTTCATGATTTTTTTAAAATATGTATTACATGACTTTATTTAAATAGAGACATAGTTTTCAGGATTGTTTTAAACCCTCGATTGGTAGTCATTTTTTTTGTTTTTGCCTTAAAAACCTCACATAGAGATGTAATATTTATTCATTTTATGAAAGATTTACGAATATAAAAATAAAGACATATAAATGTAGCATGTGTGTTTATAATGGAGCATTCCTACATAAGCTATTTTAACGTGAACTGTTTGTAAATCATTCACTCAACCTCTATTTGTGTAGAATTAAGGTATACAAGTTTGGTACAAGAAAATGACTAAAAGTTAACTTACCGCTCTCCTAACACCACCATTTTTAACCAGGTAGGAGCTGGGTAAGAAAAACTATGTCTTCGGAAATGCATGTATTTTCACGAAAAATCCAAAATCGATGTGAAAGTGTCCGTTTAATATATTATATAAAGCAATACGGTAGAACGGACACTCGAGAAAACCACTTGATTACAAACGAAAAGCAAAGACATTATTTCACAAATCAACGTAACAAACGCTTGATGGGAAACAAATGCTGATGAGATTTTTCTGAATCCAAGTTGGTTCAGTATTCCGTCAGAAGCCATTATAATGCAATCGATAGTTTAAACATAGCAAATTAATATTAATTCATACTTCAAATAAAACATTTTTTAAAATAGAGGAAGTTTTTCGTTTACGTTCAAACACGTTTTTATGAAAAGGATAAATTAAAATGAATGCGAAAAAATAACTGCAAATATATAGAATATTTTTCAAAATTAATTATGGGAATACGTGACAAAAAATAACGATTCATTCTAAAAGTTTGAAAGCGCTCGCAAAAAATAAATGAAGACCTGCGAAAATTCGAGTCGAAAAAAAATGAATTACCTTCGACTTTCATCGGAAGCGCGCGGCAGATATTTTTGCAAAGTGTGAGTAGATTTTATTGTTAGTGCCTCATCACATCTTTCTTACAAACTGAAAATGCCACCCGACACAGTGAGAGAATTTCTTTTCAAACGTTTTACTCGAGTTTAAGATTAGCGATACAATTTTATTTAAAAAAAACCAAGAAAAGCACGTTACGTACTCCGACATAACAGATTTTCGAATGTTTTTATTTGGTTTTTCGAAAAAAAAAAACATTTTTGAGCATGGTAGGATTTGATATGAAAAAAAAATATTTTATCTCTATTGGTGACGAATATCGTCGTTTTTCATGGAAAAGACACTAATTGATAAATACCAGTTTTGAGTAATTGGACTTTGAACTTTTTCAAATGTTAGAAATGCTATATGTTTTTCATTTAGTTTGTTAGTACAAAACTGTTTTTATGTAAAAGTATAATTTATATAAAAATGTGTGTTCCTCCATATGAGTTCGAAATAAGAAACATTTTGATACAACAAAGTCATTTTGTATTTTTTTCGATTTAGTGTTCTGTAAAAATTATTATGTTTTTTTTATAATAACGAAGCGGGAGAAAAATTATTTGTCGCCACGATATTACAAAAATCGTAGTGACAACTAGAAATATTATACTATACAAATTGCCTAAAGGGGTTCCCAGGTTTCATTACTAAATCTGAATTGTTTGAAAACACAAAAAAAAGACATTTTTTTTGAAAAGCTGTTATTTTATTACTTAACGTTATCTTAAATCAAGTATGTATTGTATTCTATTGTTTCTACTATCGTATGGTAGATATTTTTTCACATATAAATAAAAGATTTTTTTGAAAATTGACATCGCAATTTATTTGGAAATATGTGTAAATTTATCATTAATAATTTTAAAATCTTCCTTCTTTTCCCCTTATTTTTAATACAAGCCTCATCGAAGACAACATAACAAAACTTTTTTTCATTTTTATACTCATTAATATATTATGCAAATCTTAATATTCAATAATTGAATTATTGACGTGTTCATCACAAAATGAATAAGCAACAATATTCAAGCGAACAATATCATTTATTTAACATTTCATTTGCAGACTTTTCAGGTACCTGGTCCCTGTACGGCAATATTGGGATGGAAAACAAAGAATTTCACGCGATTGTCGCACAATAAAAAAACAATTCGTACTTTCTGTATAGGAGGCATGAGAAAAAATAATTATAAACTTTAATATTATCGTCCAAGCTTGCGTCAAAATAATGAAACAATTGAAGAAAACAAGAATAATACTTAACTTAAATTTGATAGATTTCATTAAATTTTGTTTTAAAGGGAAACGTCGACTATATGTCACTGATTTTTGTTTTGTATTAGATTCGAATTTATACTAAAGCTCGAAATAACTACAATTATCAGTATTTTACAACTGCTTATAGAACAGCATTCGGATTAATATATGATCAAAAATATTTTTATTTTGTTAATTATACTTGGGCCTCCTATTACACGGTTTCAAACAACATGGTTGATGAATTGTGAAATATTTTTATACAACATGCTTTATATAACACGGTCTCAGCAATATTTTATAGAAAATGATCCTACAATGAAAAGAAGTTTTGAAGTTCAAGAGAGAACTACAACATATCTTGACCATAAGGGGTACGAAATACGTAAAGATTTATACACTAAAAGCAAACAATCGGTTATTATAGAATTTTTAAAGCCTAAATTTAAAAATACTCCAAAGTCCTCCGATAATGAAAACTCACAACCGATCTCGAACCGAACCGAAAAAGAGTCGAACATATAGAATTGTAAGTGATAGCGATGATGAATGAATGATCTATTATATGTTATTAAAGTTTTTTTCAATACATACGTAAATGTATATTCTTCGATTGTTTACTAACAAAAAATAAAGGATATTAACAAACTTCGATATTTTTTCTAATTTCGTATGAACTTCAAACCTCGTATAATACAGATTTTTATAACACGATGTTTCTGTGGAACCATACGACCGGGTTATACGAGGCCCAAATGTAATACACTTCTGTCTATCACTGCACGATAACACAGAGTATTTATACCCATCTATTTAAATACACTGACAACAACCACCATTCAGAATTTAAAATAGCTTCCATAGATCTTTCACAATTTAATTAACGCGAATTATTTTCAAAATAAAGACGTCTTTAGTACTTACGAAAACCGCAAGTCACTTTCGACTCTGTGATAAGTATGCGAGTATTTGTTTCTAGCATGCCTGTTATTATTATCATGTAATTATTTGATTTTAATAAAATATGTGCAAGTGTTTCCTGAAATACAAAAGAACGCCTCGCATTTTCTTTCTACTCTCAGACTTATAAATAAAAAGAGAAATATAAGATGTAATAATTAAAGATGTGTCTATTTGTATAATTATTTAAACATAACAACTCCTCAAATATTTCAATCCCTGAAGCTTTATCATTTGGATAATTATTTTGAATCTTTAAAAAATTTCACTAATTATTTTTAAAAAAGTACGAATAAGTTAGATGTGTAAAGTAAATTTGTTTGTGTGCTTATTCATAGCCATCATCAATAAGTTGATCAATTATTTTTTCATCACAAAACTTCTACCTAGTTGTCAAACTGTAACTCAGTAGTCAGAGAGTCCTCCAAATAGTTCATTTAACGTCATTGTTGAGTCTTTTATTGCATTTAAATATGCTACTCAAACTTTATCTTCAGATTACTGTAGTAACTGAGTACCTTACTCGCTTTCCATATGACGTCGCTAATTATTTAAATGCAATTTAACTCGCCTACGTGCCCATGACTGACTTTCATTTTATTATCAACTAGCGAGTACCCGGCATGCGTTGCAATGCCACTCTAAGAAAGAAAGTATTTGTGATTTAATTCTGCTTATTGAAGTGCTTCTAGATACTAAATATTTTTTTGTTTTTTCGTCTGGTGTTTGTTTGTACGTATTTGATTCATTTTTTTAGACTTCACGGGTGTGTGCACAACAACTCACCAAAGTTTCATCTTAATTGGATGAATGCTATAGGAACGCATAAGGGACAAACAAACAAACATTCATTTGTAGAATATATTGATAGATAGATCTATTAACATTTTAAGAGGATGTTATCAGTATCGTTTCAGTCATTTTGAAAATTTCAACGCATTACCCATCCGTTATGCTATTGAATCAAAACCTTATATGAACAACTTCTTCTTTAAACAGATAGTGTTAACAATTATAACTGGATTAAACCATTTACTTGAATGTAGAGTTTGCACTTTAAAACATTCCACTAATTTCTTATATCTAGAATCACGGGATCCATAATATTAATAAGCTGACACGCACTGTGTATTATACATAAATCGTATAATTGTAGTAAAAAGTGGAAAGCTATGAAGCGTATATTCTAACTTAGATACAATAATTATTGACTTGAAAGTATGAATACGCACTTATATATTATACAATATAAAAAAAACTATCATAAGGTAAACGTACCAGTAGTTGACCGCTTAAGAGAAAAATTCATCAAAAATAACGATTAACGTTTACCATGAAACCAAATGATGACAAAGTAAGTGTAATAATGAATGGATCAAATGTCTTAATTAATATGATTTGACAAAAATTAGAAAAGGGTGTGTCACAAAAAAATTGTGTTCAATTTTTAACAACCATGTTGATGTTCCAGTAGTTGACCATCTAAAAAATTGAAAGTTCCAGTAGTTGATCACTTTTTTATCTCTAATCAGAGGGTTTCATGACAACCTTTCATTAGAGTTGCTTCAGAACTTCCTGTAAGACCACTCTTGGTTGAATCAGGTAGCATATGCTTACATTCCCTGAAATCTTTAAGAAATTCAAAATAAAATACTTACTGCATAAGGTGTTGTTTTCAAACGGCCGCTATGACACCCCAGTGGCATATATGGTGATGTGTTAGTTCTTTAATCCAACAAAAGATTGTTTCACTTGTCTGAACTCTACAATTCAGAGTAATCTACATTTCTTATTTTGGGCACTTATATTGAAAAAAGGTCAACTACCAGCACATTTACCCTATGTCAAAAAGAACATACACAATGAGATAAAATATTATTTTTATTTCAAGTAACCGACGTGCCAAATTTTAGTTATCTGAATCACTCCTCCACGACTCTAACTTAATCTCTACTTTAACCAAGAAGTTCATGAAACAGCGTATTCTACAATTGTACGATAACATTTACGTTTTACGTATTATGTAGGTCTATATCATTAGTAAAACAGATTCTGGGAGCTTACCTTTCCTGAAAGCGGGTAGATACCTACATTACCTACCTATATTAGATGTATTTTATGCCTCCGCTCATTTACAACTTCAAAATGAACTCTTGACTTGAATGAACCCATTTGTTGTGAGAGATCTATTGAGTAAAAGCATTAGATGTGTTTCCAGTGGCTCCTTTCAAGGCAACGACAAATAACTTTCATTCTAAATGTAATATAGAATTTTCCGGAGATATTTTAGACTGAGCCGAAGTTTTACATAAGAATATTTCCGTATGAAGACTTACAAAATATACTCATAATTAATATATTTCACTCAGACATACATCAATTTCAACATTCCCATAATAATCCGAATTCTCACGGAGCATTTTCATCTCTTGTGTATTATATTTGATGTAATACGTTACACGATGAACATGCGGTTTGCGATATTGTATAATATGTAGATGATTTATTATATATTACGTTTGAAAATATTTAATTTTAGTTTACAAATCTAAAACGTGCCGCATTTAATACTTTGGTTTGATAATATCACTGAAAGGCTTCATTTAAACCATACCCGACCCCAAAGTAGAGCACATTGACTCATTTTTTCTATTGGTTAGAGATACGCTTTGGAACTAAAATGTTTCAAGTCCAAGTTTGGATCTCTTTCAATTTAATGTTCGAGATATCGAGTATGGACGCGACATTTTTCTCCTTGACGTAATTTCAGGTGAAATTTTCTTAAAGTTCATCTTACGTTCTTGAAAAGTATCCAGATATAATATAGTTGTTTTGTGATTTGCAAAGAACTAATTGCTCTCCATGTCCCGTGTTTACAACTTAATTTATTTGTCACTTTAATAATAAAATATGTTCTACAACTAGGATCTGATTTTACTAGTTTACTAATTCTTTAAATCAATCGACAGCTCTCCGAACGGAACCGATATTCTTCTGACAACGATCACTAGACAGGTTTAGGTTATATTCTAACAATATGAGACAAATTTTCGGAAGTTTCCCGTAGTGGAAGTTTTCCAAAACACTCCCTGAAAATTGAGACTCCAGTTTAAATTTTCATTCGTTGATAATAATTTTAACAATAAATTTTATACATATTTATGTCTATTCATAAAAAATTATGGTTGAGCGCATTTAAGTGGATACAAAAATTTTGTTTTATAAACCTCGCTGGTAATAATATTCATGGATATTAGGTCTAATGTATTCTAAAATCTGCGATGTTTCTAAAGATGAAATGGAAAACGTCGTTCACACTCTATAATTTCCGTGTGTGTATAATTTTTCAATTCGTTAAAAACGTCTATTCAATTCCAAACTATCCTAATCGCTAATTTTTCGAAATACGATTTTTAAATCGATTCACTGTTAAATCTCCTGCATTTATGAATAATTGTAAATGCAAGATATGCATTACTTTCTTAGCTACTTGATAATTCTTATTTTTTACCTAAAACGCCAATCACTAAAAGTTCCTCCTTCAAAAGTATTCTAAGCACTTAAGTCTTGAAACGTAAAAATAGTTTAAATTCTTCATATCTTAAAAATTCTATGCGCCTAAGATTGTCTTTCAATACTGCGATATAACGGAACTAAAATCGAATTATAGGTTCGTTATTTCTTAATTTCGCTCCCCTGCACATTTCATGTTTTGGCGTTTAGGATAGCTTCGAATTTAATATACGAAAATGTATGTTTAACCGCCATTTTTTGCTACTAGATATTTCGCTACGCAATCATTTTGTAGAATGAAAGGGTTTCAATAAAAATGTTCGGTTGCGCTGTTACTATTTCTTATTCGCTGAATGCCTTTTTATAATATAACTTCGGCGAAAAAGTTTCACTTTATTCGGTTTTTTTACACGTAACATATGTTTCCTACCGCATCGGAATATGTCACCACCCGGAAATCGAGTACAAGAAGTCGTTCACAGCGTTTACATTTCGCAGAATAAATAGCTTCTCCCGTAAATTCTTACACAAATTCATAGAATAAATTTGGGATATTATTTTGTTGAACTCGCTGCCAAATACTTTCGTCGGACGAGTGTGTCTTGTAAATTAAGGACTCTTCGCTAGCTCGACTTCATGGAATTTCGAAGAAAGTTTGCTTGACAATCGACTCATTACTAATTAAATTCAAAAAAGTATTAATAACTTTGACTGTTAACTTATTTTATGTTGTATACCGGTCATGTAACCAAGTGGTTAACGCTCTTAGGCGTTCATCCTATTCTATTTCACATTCACTGGCTTGAATCCCTGTACGGACAATTTCGTTAATTGATTTTTTTCAATCGATTTATCTATTTGTATAAATGCCAATTGTTAACCTTGAATGATTGTCGTTGGGTCGATTAATATTATAGTGTTATATGGAAAAGGTAACAATTTACACTATCAATTCATAAAGTGATTTGTAGTTATAAGCTACGTTTAGTTTTGTTAATTGAATCGAATTAAAATTTGTATTTATAAAAATGATATTTCTTTAATTTAAAATATCGACTGAGAGTGCTTGATGGAACTTGAATATAAAATTTGAATTGTTGAGATTTTTTACATTTCCATATATTTCGTCACTAAGGGTCGTAAGTGACGAAATACATGGAAATGTACAGAATATCAACAATTCAAATTTGATATTTCTTTGTAATCTGAACAAACATTTTAAATGACGAAATTTAATGACTCGTAGTAAAAATAAAACATTGAATGAATAATTCTCTGCGTGAAACGAAAACGGAGTTAAGTCGAGTAAATTGAATAACGAGTTAAATATTTTAAAATAACTTGAATACACACATGCATATAAGAGAAAAAGGATGAGTTCAATCGATGGCGCTGAATTAGTAAAATTCACGTTTAAACATCAAATGTTTTCATTAAATTTCATACAGATGCTAATCTTGTTTTGGCTCTCCTGAAAAGTACCAATTTTTGACTTGACCCCCTTTTCCTTTCGCACACAGAATTATTGTTTTACAACGTTCAGAAAAGGTTTAAATTAAAATTAATTTCCAACATGTAAGGTAATTTGTTTATTGTGAAATATTCAGTAAGCAGGTACCAGGGGCGAATAAAACGACAAGAGTTTATTTGTTATCTCGGGGCACCGATCCATTCTTGTTACGCGCACATCTTCTCTCCAGTGGGTAGTCAACCGAATTTGCCCTTTATCACGATCGCTGTAATTTGATCTCTTCTCACCGCTGCTTCCCTTGCATTACAATTCTAAGGAAATATTAAACAAATCTTCCTTTTCATTCATTTGTGTGGTTTGAGCAAATTCTAAGAGCTATTGTTTTATGAAATATAATATTCATATGAATAGACATCCATAATGGAGAAACGTTTTATATTTTGGCACTACATTTACGGAACAGCACACAAATCCACGAATTCACTTAATATCTTTGAATATAATTATGTCAAACATTTTCAAAAACTAAATGTTTCAACTAGAAACTCAGTTAGAATATTTAAATGAAATTTAAGAAGGTGCCGTTAGTATTTGTTTTCGTTGTGAAGACATGTAACATTTATTCATACATATTGTGAGGCAAAAGAAAACTCTATCAATAGGCACGATCAGTGGCAGACTGACTCTAAAAACATTGGTTGCCTGGAGTCAATGAGAGCCCACCCAATGGAGACGAATCCAAAAATGAGATGGGACCCCTACCCTATTTAGTAATGACTAAATATTAAAGGGAGCTCATCCAAAATTTTGGGTAGGGAGCCTTTAACCTATATACAAATTGCTATGTACTGTACTAATAATTAATTGATGATAACAAAAATTCACATGTTACAAACAGCTAAAACAGACATGGAGAATATATTTGTAATCATGATGAGGTATTAGTTCATTGTGTATATCGTAAGGAAAAATATTTATTTTTATTGATGGAATACCTAAAGTGCTTTATCCTGTACATTTTTAAACACGTTAAATGAAACAGTTAAAAAGTTATTTGATTTTACTGAGGGCCCCTAGTATACAGCGGGGTCCACTTGCCGTCGAGCAAACTGTGTCGTATGGCCAGTCCACCACTGGGCTTTATACACGACGATAACGCTACCTCAAATCATTTAAAACTTCAGTCAAACTATTTAAATCAAATAACAAACTTATCTATTGAATTCAAAGTGGATGTCGTATTAATCATACTTATTATTTATAAAAATGGAATGAAGCAACATCATTTCTTATATAATACAACGTGGGTTGGTAACAAATATCACAACAAAGTTATAATGGAGAACATATTAACGCAAAAATGTCCTATACATTTATTTTACGATCTTTTCAAACGTTTTAAATACGAATTCGTCTGTAATATTATAATACCTCTCCCCCTATCTTTGTTTTTTTTAACAGCTTTTTTTAGATGAAAAATCACTTATATATTTACAAGATTTTTGTTCTTCAAAGTGGCATTAGCGATATGAGCGTAAGATCCTGAGACAGATATTCGACCCTGTCTATGAGGGTGCCATTAAATGACGTCAACTCCACAATGAGCTAACTTCACCATCTATGGTGAACTGAGCATTGTCAGAATTGTCAAAACTCAACGTCTGCGTTGGGTTGAAATAATCATAATTATGTCACGCATGAATGAGTGAACGCCTTAAATTTTCGGGAACTTTCTACGACGACCAGGACTTCACTGAATGGATGGAGTCTCACAAAACCTATGAGTGCTGAGAGTTAGCAATTAGCGTAGGAAGGCGGAGAACCAAACGGAGAATATAGTAGGTAATAGAATTGGGCTGTGGCAGCAGAGAAGAAGTAGGTTTCTTGAGAGTTATGAGCTTTCCACTTTTTTTCAGTGTGAAAAATAAACGTACCATATTCAGAATGCTAAACAAAAAAAAATCCTACAAGCGTCCGAACTTACTATTCATTTCAATGAAGATGCACAATACTCTGAAATAAAGTATATTGACATTTTGAACAATAAACATTTTCGTTCGGTTTGTCAACCTTAATTCCCATCTTTGTTCCCGAAAGCACTCGATATAAATTAAGAAATTCGATTCATTCACAAACTCAATTATGAAAATAAACGATTCACCAAGACGACGCCAGAGTACTTACAGAACTCTCAGAAATAACGCAAATTTAATTCTTTTGTGAAATAATAATATTTGATTTACTTTTCTGTGACAAGATGGGGAGCCATTCTTCTCTTCCTCCCATTGCATTATTTCATCGCGGCACTTGAAAACTTTCGATCTGATATTAAAGTGATTTAAAAAACAGCTGAGGTCGGCGGATAATAAAATCTTTCGTGCACTCGATATTATATTAAAAGTTTAGATCAGCCATATTTTAACGATCGTTGAAATATTGCAGTTCGTAACTTAACTTTTTAATAAAGTGTAAATATTTCATTTTTCAACATCAGTGGTGTTTAACCTTTTCAGTACGACGGACAACCCGAACTGCTTGCTTATGACAAAAGACACTAACTAAATCTTCATTTTTATGGATCAGAAAGGGAAAAGAACACATTATACTTATATTTTCAAACACAAGCACTTTAACAAATAATGATTACCTTGACATCGCAGATCATCAACTAATTAATCATTAGCGCTGGGTATTTAAAATAAGCTTCGCGATTCATTGATTTGCCAATCACTGTTATATAGCATATAATAAATAATCCAAATGAAATATTTCTGTTTTTTTACCAGGACTGGCTGTTATACAATATATATACCTCTCTTTTTTGGATATGCCAAGGATCGTGTTGTACCAAGTCTAGATATAAGCTAATCACTGTTTTTACGCTCGTTTTAAAGATCGATTGGAATGGAGGAAATGTTAACATCACCGACATCCATTATTTTGAAGCCCGTTCGGGTTTTTGAACCCGCGGCCACTGCAACTTTAAATAAAAATTGTTAATGATTAAACTATATATAAATATTTTCTATGAATTCGGCGGTAAATTTGTGGAAGTTCATTTTTAATATAAAATTAAATTAAAAATTGAAAAAAGGTATTAAAATGAATAGCTTAGAATTTTTATAAATCAATAAAACCATTAACAGTAATGGAGGATAAGTAAGTATCATTTTAAACAGAACAGGCGGCTCGCCACTATTAAATTTATTCCCTTTGGGTTTTTCACATCCAGGTGCCAGTAATTGATTTGTTTATAGTGTAACAATGTTTATAGCTTACCCCCTTCCACACGTCCAGTAGAATGTAATAAAACCCACCCCCACCCTTTTAAGAATAAAATCATCGTTTACCTTAGAAGTAAATAGCCTTACGATACGGTTAGTCTGAAGATGCTTCTTAAAGAGGCGAAACGCGTCACGTTAGTGATAAACCAAGTGGAATAACTAAGTTATCAATTTTTTATTTAATTTTATATTATACATAAACGACTTTGAAATAAATAATTTTGATAGATTGCATTGGATTCGTTAACAAATATTTGATATACCGTGATGAATTTAAGTATTAAAACATTTTGGATGCTACGCTACAATATATCGTTGTTTTTTTTATATATATATTGGCAAGGAAAGCTGTAGCAGCCAAAGGGTTAAAAATATGTTTCTAGATGCTTAATAATAGAGTACATCTCATAACCATAACTGATTACTTCCAGTTAATCAAATAATCATGACCACAACAAAATATTTTCACAATCACGCAAAAACCTCTCACGTCGCTCAAGCTAACATAGCAGAGTTGTAAGTATAAGCACTGCCGTTACTTTTTTCCGGGATTATTTTCTAATCTCAACACCGGAAAAGCTCAAAGAATTTTCACAAAGCCAAGCGTTGGATGGGTCGATGACACTAATGGCAAGGAAACCCTGATGATTTTAGCCCTAAAATAGAAATAACAAAAGTCGTGTCCAAATTTGACGCGACATTTCCTCGCGTAAAAGGGCCTGTGCCATCCAAACATAGGGTATAAATTAGATATTTAAAAGTCTTTGACGATAGAAAAAACCTGTGGTATTTCAAATAAAAAATAGGATAAATTTAATGATACTTCCATAATTTTATATAAATAGTTTATTAAGCTTTAGCAGAAATGTAATCAGCGCATATTGATTTCTAAATAGAAAGCTAATATATTATGTTTACACAAGAGACTCTTATGGAGTTAAACACTGTTTTACTTGACTATATTAGTGCTATTAAGTGCTGCTTTACGGTTGCGAGTGGCACCTCACCAAAGCACAGGTTAATCGTATACTGTGCTTTGAAAACAGATGCTACTAGGAGTACGGTGGTTTGATTGTGTCAGGAGCTCAGAGGTAAGAGAGCGAAAGCACCAGCCTCTTATTACGTCCAAAATAAAAAAAAGTGACGATGTGCTGCGAATATCCCATGGAAACCTGAAGCATGCTTGTCTCTACTACCAACCAGATGGATTCCGTCATCCTGGAAGGCCGCAGACGACCATCCATAGGATGTATTCGGAGGAGCTACGGGACGCCGGGATGTCCTGGGAGGAAGCAAAGAGACTGGTGGGGTACAGAGAAGCTTGGAGGAACCGCGTGATGGCCATATGCTCCAAACACACTGACATCATTTGAATGGAAGTTGGGTAATTTTAGTATAATCAATGAATATAATTTAATTTTGAACGTTATTACATTTTTTTAATGACGCATTTTAACAGTAGTACAGCGAGGACGTTTTTAAAGTTAAGCCATTCAGTGAATATCAGAATATAAAGGTGAGATAAAGAAAGAACTAGTAGCTAACTAATCACCATATCTTTCTCATATCATAATAAAGAGATAGTGATTAATTTGTATCTTTCTTATGATACGTTAGACGAGAATAGTGAAATTAACTTAAGCACTTATGCCTATGGTTAAAATCAATATATCGATTGAAAAATCAATGTATTTAGCTAGTGATTCGAACCTTTTCCAAACGACCGACTATAGAAATTATTTTTTTTTTTGCAAAATATATTAAGTGTTTATTACATGGTTGTTTTTCTTTTCCCTGTTTAAAGTAAAAGCGACGCTATGTCGCTGTTACTTTTTACAAGTGGCCTTATTTCCTCTGATTCGTCCATTAAAACGTACAGACTAGGTTTCGAGTTTGGAATCACGAACCCAACAATGGCCGTCAAAATTATGATACGAAAGAATCGTGGGTAATAAAGACAGAATGTGAGCTAAAAGGGTTTTACAAAAAACTGGCGACAAGTCATTATCAACCTATTCACCCCCATTTTCTTTTCTTCTTGTATTTTTGAACATCTCTTTTGTTCAACTTTTGGCTTATTATAATCAAGAAATAAATTAAAAAAAACATCTACATCTAGAAACAGAATATTTATGGCTATTGTAGGCTAGTCATTGTTAATGTGACCATGTATTTATATTCCACTGCTTTAATATGTGGTGAAAATGCATATTATGCTTATATGTTTTCTTTATAAAATAGCGTACGTTTTCATTCACTTAAACCATGTACGTTTTTCTATTTAAGTCAGCACTTTTTAAGCTATAATATGTCAGGAAAATATTAATATTTTTAAACATATTTATTCATTACTAATGGTAAAGTGGCACAGTGTGTGTGCTTCTGTGGTGTGGTTTCAATTTGAGCCTTTTTATTCTTTGTTTATTACTTATAACATGAATATATGTTATGTTTTCATCTCCATCTTCTTTGGTTATTCCATTCAACCGCAATCTCAAAACATTGACCTAGAAGTATAAATGCCATAAATTTACCAGGTCTCCTCCAAAGCAATAAGCAATTAACGTTCAAACTTTAGTTCGTAACAGTAGTAACTCTTGAAATTACTTTTAGTTTATGAAAGAGTATAAAAGCTCTGTTCTCTGACTGTACAATCCATGTTAGGAAAAGCCATCTCGTGGTAACTCTTCAGCTAATATTCATTGTCATCCGCTAATCAGTTTACTTCTAATATCTTGCCAGCATCATTTTGTCTCGGTAAATAAATCCTGTCATAAGTACCTCGCGGTCTTCCGCCTAGAAATAATTTAGGATGCGTTTCTCCAGGGTCAAGTGCAGCACGCTTCTCAGTCAGTTCCCTCAGCGACTCTCCTTGAACGCTAACGTAACACGGAGATGTTCGTTTCGTTTCTTTTAAAGTCAAACCATTTCCAATATCTATACAAACATAATTAGATCAATGAAGTTCAAAAAACATCTTCGTCTAATGCTATGATTCGCTATTATAAAGCAAAACGTGCAGGTCCCATCAACAATCCATATTGAATTAAATGTTGCCCAAACTCTTGAGAGACGGATAGTGAGCTCATTATTTACACTCGAATTTATTTAAAAACAGATGTGTTCTTAACTATTTCGAAAATTTCCATTACTCTCCAGGATTTATTCAATGAATATACCAAAGTCACACGACTTTAGAGTGTAAAGAATAGCTTTATCTCGCTCATCAATATATTTTTTTTCCATTCCCGTTCCCAAAGTGGAGCATATGGTCTCCTAATGGAGGTATCTCAACAGAGTTCTTCTATGAGAACTGTTTGTTACTCAGTTGCTCAACCTCTCTTTATCGAAAAGAGTAGGGATAGAAGAATAGGGTTAGGACAGGACTAGTGGTTAGCTAATCGCTCTTGCTACGCCCCGTGAGGATCGGATGGGTGGGTGAGAAAGGAGTTTTAGACAACATAAACACTCAGACTACGAACTAAAATATCAATTTATGAAGACTGTCCGCGCCGGGAATTGAACCCGAGACATCTATAGCCGTAGCCCAACGCTACCAACTGCGCCACTGACACCGACATGCAAAATTTATCAAATAGATTTTATTTTCCAATAAATATTTTGATTAAATCTGTCGGTCGAACTTCTTATTATAAATGACAATAGCAATCGAATGACATCGCCACAAAAAGAAACTTTCATAATGACGTTTTGCGTCAGATAATTTGTCATACCGATATAAAATACCACAACACGTAACGAAAATAACGTAAGATTGATACACATCACACGAAATCAATTATGTTCCAACAATCCCTGTTTTTATCAATGACAGATCCTATTTTTATGGAAGAAATAAGATTTTATTTTCGGTATTTATTTACGGCGTTAACCTTAATACGGAATGACAAGGACGAAATGCCTTAGGGACATTTTTAGATCTGAGCTTTAGCCAAATAAATAATAATGGCTTCGAAGAAAGGGGCATGTTTGCTGTAAGAATTAATATTGAATCGTCTGGGAAATGAATATTGATGAACGCTGGTTTATTAATTGCATATTATTAAATTAACTGGGAAGCGAAGCATTTTTCAAGGCGAATGAAGTGGTTATTATTAATTATTAGTCAGTTATTAACAGATTATAATGATATTTATTATTTTACATTAAAAAAATCAGAATAAGAGCATTCACGTAGTAAAATAAAAACATTTGAAAACAAGAACTATTTAACAACCCTGATAAGGTTAATAACATACTCTTTCTATACAAAAATTTATATGGAAAATTTAAATAAAAAGTTAAGATATATACACGAGCTTTCTTCTATGTTTGTCATTATAAGTCATAAGTAATAATTCTGACATTTTTATTGAATTCTTAACTACCCATCTAAACTATTGCGTGAAATGATTGCGTAAGTATCAAAATATACCCTGCTTGAATACGGTAATCGTAAATTTTGCAAAATCCATAGTAAACCATCACTGGTATCTAGTATTAATCGACACCTGGACTAGTGAACCCTTTTCTTCATGTGTGTCAAATAATATGACCAAATTAAAAAGTCATTCAATCTTTAAACAAAATTACATCTTTACCCGCGTGTCATAGTTTCGCTTTTGTGTATCTAGATTTATAAATATTAATTGAATAAAATATCTTCAGCTCTGCTTTGAGAGTATGTGTTATTCTTTATGATATAAAATAATTATAAGTACCGGTTATTGCGAACATTATCTCTTCATTCTCGGAATCCATTAGTCGTACACTTAAAAAGTCTCGGATAGTCAGTTTGAAAGCAATTTTAAATTGATTCAGTTAATGTCACATATGAGGAAAGCTAAAACTGACGTGAATTCCTTGAGAGCTCTTTGAAAATGGCTACACTGTGGAATTTTATAGAATTTCAGCCACATGCGCTGTGACAACTTCTAATGGAAAATAATATAATATTAAGCTGTGAACGTGAAATTATTTACGTAAAAACTATTTTAATTACTATTTTAAAGAAGCCTATTGACATCCGTACAGTCCTGTAGCCAAATGGTCAAAACTCTTGAGCATTCGTTGTAATCGATTGCAGTATCCACGGGTTCGAATCCCAGTACGAACACTTTCTAAAAAAATATTTCTTCAATAGATTTATGGAATTGTGTTCAAATGGAATGTTTGGGATTTTTTCCCCTACCTTTATTATCTTTATTATCAGAAACTATTATGTGGAGTAACAGACTAAGTCTTTATATCCCTTTCCCGCATGTAAGCTAGCTAAGTACTGCTATCTAAAAAAAATCTGTCGGATGTTTGTGATGACGACCTTCCATTCTTATCTTCTATGAAAGACAAAGTTTAAGCGACTGAATAACAACTAATTATCGTAAATTTGGTAATTTACTGTGCTAATGTTGTGTACAGCAGTACTGAAATTAATATTTACTACTCAAATATAATATTTAGGTTCATATGAGGATTTTTTTTATACATTTTTTAAAAACAAATCAATTTGCTTTTTAGATAACTATTTCTCATAGCATTAGCAAGTTTTCAAAACTTTTTTCTACTAATGGCAGCAGTCCATTAAAACACACATCACCTGCTAATGGCAAGTAATTTTTTTGAATCGTTTAATTTTACGTGTAGCAGACTCGTTCCGTATGTGTTATCTAGAAATAGCCTCGAATTTCACGTATCACCCAAATCTGTTCGATTATCTTTGTGCCCGTAGAAAGCTGTCATTATTAATAATGGCACACAATATATTTACTGCTAGTATTCGTTACCTGTAATATGACACACCGGCAACGTTTTGGTTTTAAACCATTAGATTCACACGTTAACTCTAAGCTTTACCAGTAAAAACTTTATTCTTCCTTTCTCGATTTAAAATTAAAATTGATAACTCTGTTATTCAACGAGAGGAACAACAAAGCTCGTAATTATAATTCTATTTTTAAAATGAGTTAACCGTAACCGCCATACCATCGAACAATATTCTTTTTTTTTAATGCAGAATCGCTTTATACACTCGCGTTCAATAGAAATAATCCATACTTTGAGATGACCTCGCTTGTCTCCTCTAGACGAGAGATAGACAGCCTCTATCCCAGAAGGAGATAGAGCTAGATGGATGGGAAAAGGAAGCTTGGGTTCGTCTTCAACAAAGTAGCGTTCGGCTTGTACGTAGGCTCTCAGAACCTACACATTT
Source organism: Himalopsyche phryganea (assembly GCA_022494535.1). Lineage (NCBI taxonomy): Eukaryota > Metazoa > Arthropoda > Insecta > Trichoptera > Rhyacophilidae > Himalopsyche > Himalopsyche phryganea. The sequence goes on from JAGVSL010000034.1 coordinate 162,134, forward strand.
ATTTAACCAAAACACACACAGATACACAGGCAAAACACATATAATCTACAATAGACCCTTATTCTAAACACGTGGCAATTGCGCAATTCTGAAACATCCCTCAACCACTTAGACGAGGAGACGGGGCGGTGCCTTGATCCTGAGAGGAGTCCGGCTTAGACAAACAATGTCTCCGCCTTATCTGCGAGCCGATAGTGGCCTCGCCAAAGAACGCCCATCGTCCGATTTTCGGATCGAGCGAAAAGTTTTTTAAAATACGTAAATTTTTAATTTGGATATTATTTGCATCATAATCATGCCCCGATTCTAGATTGTGTGAAACACGTCGTTTCACAATACAAACAAATAAAACCAAACTCTTTGATTGTTTACTAGATAACAATATAGCTAGAAGTTATTGGAAGGGATGATGTGATTCCAACATGAAATGAATAATTTTCTCGTATTCTTAATTTATCACATTTATAATGAAGTTATAACCGCGGATGAATTAATTAAGCTAATATCTCAACCCGAACACGAAAACGGCAGTGATTCAGAAAAACCATATTTTTACTTTAAAAATGTAAGCCAAAGCTAGCCAGGAAATTAGGAAACACTGTGTTTAATATTGATCCAAATGTAGTACGCCCCTTTATATTTCAAAGAAACCCGTAAAATATCTGTGCATGTAATGAAGAATGAGATACACAAAGAATTAAAAAACAATCGTTGATCACGGAAAAAAAAACTACTCATGTATCTTCATGGATCAAGGATATGTAACAGGTGAGTTCATTGCACAATCATTTCATTCTATCAACAACAGAAGGACATCTTGACAACTTCATCGTTCACATCTTTAATTTATTGTGAAAAACATCGATTAGAAAGTTTGTTCCATAAAATAAGTAACTAGAGTGAACTTATGTATTCCTCAAAGTGTTACCCAATACATGTTTTTACTCAAAATTATAATTATATTTTATTAAAACTTATATTTGTTAAAATATTCGGTAAAAAAAACAAGATTTTTCATTAAGAAATTAAGACATTAATTTAAAAACAAACTTCAATCATAACAATCAATCAAACTTCGATCAAACAAAGTTCTTCAAAAAATGAATTGATTATTTCTTGTGATGATGATGGTTTATATAGCTAAAACACCTACTTATTTTTCTTACTGTAAATATTTAATGTAAAAACCAAATTTTTTTTTATAATTTAAGATATCGGCTGAGGTTGCTTGATGGAATTTCAATATCAAATTTGATATGTTGAAATTATGTACATTTTCATGTATTTCATCAATAACAACCCGGGTTTCGGGAATTCCTGAAGATGCCAAAAGGTGAAACCCGGGTCGTTAATACATGGAAATGTACAAAATTTCAACACTTCAAATTTGATAAATTTGTTGTAACAAACATAATAAGTATTCATTGAAAATTTAAATATATTATAATTTGATTGTGCAGTACTGGCAAGAAGATAATATTTGTTAATCTTTATAATATCATTAATATATTACAATATTTTGATGTCAGTTCCCACGTACATCTTTCTCGTGGTATCTGTACCCTACTTTGAATACCACTGCTCAATGCGAAATATTCTTTTTTAATTCTGGACAAACGACGATCTTAACGATAATCCAACAGAGCGTTACATAAATAAATAATGTTTATCTTTTAATTATTTTAATTTGAATAGTTGCGCAAATTTTGTGTATAAATAAATTAGACTGTAATTTATCCCAGAGAGCCAGCCGTACGTGCCTTACCTTTATGAGGATTATGCGTCAAGATTAAATAATTGAAAATTGTGCATATTTTATGTACTTATGCGCAGCTGTAACTTTATAGTATGCATCATTATCCTAATCCTGGAAATAGGGAACCGAGTTTTGCACCTGCGATCAGCAACATTGTGTTCGTACCTTTTGTATCAAAATATAAAATTTCTTGGCGAATTGCCAAAGGAGAGATTTTAGAGAGTATTTTTCGGATACGAATATTGATGCTATTGCAAGCATTGATATCAGCGATTTAGTAATCGTATATCTAAATTCAATTTCAGTTAAGTGATTTGACCGCAGTTAAACTCACTGAATTAAAATCAGTATTAGACATTTAAAATCTCTTTTATATACACTTATTTAAATACTAACATTGTGTATTATAATCTAGGGCTTTAAAACTGACAAAATAAAACAAAAACAATATACAACATGTTCGCTTACACTTTTAAATACATGAGAAATAAAGCGCTCTTTATCAGTTGAAACGATTTTTTATCGTAAATAAATATTATAAAATATGATTAAAAGCAACATTCATTTTTCTTTCAAACAGATGTAATAGACAGTAACACGTATGACCGCTATCGGAATCTAGCATGTTAACTTTCAAGGAAGTTTATCAGCGGAAGAGGTTTTCAACGAGGATCGATCGTAAATCAGTCCTTCTCAGAAAAGGTAAGGATGAAGATGAGGCGTCCATTTTATTGGAGAAATCCTATGGCGTTACCACTCGATTACAGTGATGTATGGTTATATTTTAAGAACAACCGTGAAGAGTAAGCATATTCCAAAATTTTTAGATCAAGATATACATTGGTATGCGCATTAGAACATGTGCGCAGAAAAGCTAATATAGCGAGCACAGAATGAATCTAATGAAGCTATGTGTAAAAACATTTCAAAATACAAGTCAAAAATTTGATGTTTTGAGTCAAGTTAGCTATTATGTTCGAACACCGCTCTTCTACAGTTCCACAAAAGCACAGTTTTAAAATTTACAGGTTTTCTCCTAAAAGGCAGATATTTGCATACGCAAATCAGCAAAATTAAATAATTTCTCTATTCAAATATCGAAATATCGTATTGTGGAAATACATTTTTATGAATCGTGGCGTTCAATAAAGAAACAACCTTTAACCCTAAAAATATAAACTATTGACCACCTATTTGAATAAAAAAAGTAATCCAAATAATATGCCATCACTTTTTATATATAGTCAGTATAGATGAGTCAAAACTTTGGCCGGCCATATCTCAAAACTACCAATTTCTAGTTGTATGTCTATGGAATTAGCCCAACGATATGATTATTTCCTGCGGTGCTCACGTTTCTTATACTATCTTGATAATAATTAATTTAAATCTAGTGTTATTTCATATTAACTCAGATGTATGATCCCGGAATTGAATTGAACTTTTGAAATCCCGGTATTAGACAAATAGATCATGATGAAAACCCTAGTTAATATAAGAAAAAAAATATGTATATGAAATATTTATTTCAAACCGAAATTCAAAAATTTTAATGAAGCCTTTTCACAAAGAATAAACATTAAAAATATCAAAATTGTATCTAAAAGAACAAAATACAAATCCAATAAACCGATTGATACCCAAATTTGATCAATATAAGTTTTAATTTCATTATGGTTTACCATAATATATATTTCTAACTTGATATAATACGAAAACATATTGAATCCAATAAAAAAGTTCTCGATAAAATGAATATCCTCCAAGCTGTTTGTTAAAAGTTGCAAGATAAGTAACTTTCAAGATTAAAAAACCTTTATCCACTGATAAGAGGCAATTTGAATTTGTGAGGACTTAGAAATTGGATTGTATAAAAATCAATTCGGATAGAATAGCGTATAAAGCCACTGTTAAGTGAGCGCCAAAACTGTTATCAAACAGCGGGAGCTAAAATTCAATTATCGCCACAGGGTGCAAGCGACTAGGGAGCGTAGCGGAAAACTATTTTCCAACTTGAGCGAGTGCTCAGCCACCAGCAAATAAATAATGAAGTTGGAAGGATGGCGACAGCGCCACTCGGCAAATTGGAAAACAAATATCACACTGATTGTCATATATCTAAGAAAAAATCCACCTCGTAATAAAACAGTATCACAAAATAAAATACAACATCGCATGATAGTACGAATAATATGAGTATAATTTTAGTCGTCATCTTAATTTCGATAATTTGTTTTAGTTTCTTCTTTGATTTGCTTAAGTATATATATAACCATTTCCACTCCTAATGGAGTGCATATGGATCCCTAATGGAGGTATCCCAACAGAAGTTTTCTATGGGAACTGCTTGTTACTCAGTTTTACTTTTGAATAGAATAGGGATGGATAGATAGAACTATGACAGGACTAGTGGTAAGCTTATATCTATCGTTACGCCCAGTTTTTTAGGGATTCGACCTTGGAATACCACAACGGAAGTCAACGACGTTAGCCACAGACACGTTTTTTTATAAATGCATTTCAAAATGTCCACTTTCAATAAGGCGCATAGAAATATGGTAAAAGGATGGAGTTGGACAAATAGGGTATTTGAGGAGATATTATATCATCCAAATGCATTATCCATTTCGCATATATTTTTCATGCATCTCATATCGTCAAATTGGATTTTCTCAAAACAAGCAAAACTGTGCATACAATATCTTTGCACTAAAACATCGGTTATATTATGATACTCTGTATGTTGAAATGCTCCATAACTAATCGATATGCTGCATATTGGAGGCGACATAATCAAAAAAATATTACGTTACATTCAAAATGTTCCCTCGATACCACACATTCACAGATTTTTATTTTACGTGACATTCACAAAATATCATTTAACAGAATCGGCATCTGTCCGCGTCCAGGAGATTCAATTACATCTAATGGAAGATTTTATTGTCGCCGAAGCTTCACGCACAAAGGAGCTTTCAGAAATAGATATCTACGCAACACAATGAAGCTATCTTCGACTGGAGAAAACTTTCAAACTCTCACATAGGAACAAGATACTTGTAGATCATATTATTTCTTTACCCCATACGTCCTATACAATGGAAACTATATTGTATATTTAATATCCTAAAAAATGTATACACAGAGAGGTCTTATCGGTGTGGGCGCAGAAGGAGCTTTAGACCAGAGACTATGGAGTTTCAATTTTGCTATAAGTGTTTTGAAAATTCAAAAAATATTAAAACAAGAATTTTCCTATATTTTAAACTCTGCTCACAGAAAGATACACCTGATAACTCACTCTCTATTTTCTTATTTTAATGTTTTTTTAACATGTCTGCTCCATATGAGCATATGGACTCCTACTGGTGGAATATCAAACAAATTTTTTATCTTTTTGGAAAAGAGAAGGAATATAAAAATAAGGCTAGGACAAAACTAATGGTTTGAAAATCGCTCTCGCTACGCCCTGTTTTTTTGGATGGGATATGGGTGGGAGGTAATACTATATATCACCAACATCCATCCCTACGAACAGAAATCCATAAATCGATTGAAAAATCGGTTAATGAAACTGTCAGACCGAGACATCCATAACCGTAACCAACGACATTGAGCACTGCACTACGGAGCTGATTAAATATTGTGGTATCTAATCTAATCTATAAAATATGCTCTAAATCTAATCTTAACACCTAACTGAATTCCATACAGAATTTAAAGTTCATTATAATCACTGATCGCTGTTTATTATGCAACGTATTTTCTAAAAGGGTTTTCGGTAAGTAAAACCAAACTAATAAGTACTCCAATAGCTTTGCCTTGATATTCATATTTTCACTTCAAACATACCACATAAACACAAAATATTCAAACTATGAAACTATCCGTACTAGGATTTGAACCCAAGACATCCGTAACCGAAGCCACTGACGTTTACCACGGCACCGCAGACGGAGTATGTTTCAATGTTTAGCTGATTTTAAATTATCAGTGAAATGAACGGTGGAACTAGCTCGTAATGTTTTTCTTTTTAATTTTAAAATTGTCATTTTTATAACAAGTCGTTCGCCTCTTCAGTATGATTTTATCTTTTAAAAAATTTCAAATTAGAACTTATTCGGTTTACAATAATAATATATTTTTTAAAAAATCGTTAAGCGTGCTTTCATTAAATTTGTTTCCCCAGGTTAAATTTGCTGCAATCTGTGGTATTAATATTCAAACATTACACAAAGCTTATTTCTTTGAAACCTCTTTTCGACTGAAATAAGATAATGCGCTTAAAAATATCTTTTCAAAGATGGTAATTTAATTTGGATACGGCTTGTCACAAAATACAGTACCTTTCACAAAATTAAACCATTTCAGGCATTTCAGATGACGAAAGTTAACTAATTAAGAAATTCAAGGATGACTATTTTTATTAAATTTACTGTGGGGAAATCAATTTAATTTAATCTTCAAAAAATTCATTAATTTTTATAAAGTCGTGTTTAAAATAAAATTATATCTATATAGCACTTACTTTTTTTTGTTACCATTATACCGCTTCCACTCAACGAGTAAGCATTATATTTTTAAAAATAGTATAAAGCGGTAATTTATGTTATATTATATTTGAATGTAAATACATATATCAGAAATTCTATAATCGAATGTATTTCGATTACCTTTACTATTATTAAAATCCTATTAAATTTATCATAAATCAACATAGTTTTAATCATGAATCATCAGTATCTAATACCACTTAAAAATATGTATAACTCATAATAATACAATTAAAATATTTCCTACAAATTATATGTTTTATCCACTCGGAAACAAGCCATAGTGACTTCTCGCACTTGCCAAAATAAGCGTGCTTAATACGCCAGTACTGAAGTTTATTGTGGTATCTAATTTCTTTTCTTAATCTTTATTGCTTTGTGGAAGGCGGCTGTAAAACAGCAGCTGCATTCACATAACGGATGGAGGTGGGGCAAAAGTCAACATCTAACACTGCTTGTATATTTATAATGTCTGCTCATTATAAATGCTCAATGTTTCAAAGTCTAGGCACGCTACTGGTAACATACACGGCGAAAAAAAATATTTTTTTCGATGAAAAATTATTTTTTAATGAAAATGTATTTAATTTACTCATGAATCATTATATATACAAAAGTAGGTCAAGGACCTTGTAAGTACCGAACGAAAAAATGTAAATTACCCAAATCTAAAATTGTGTACAAAGAATTTTATAAAATGGAAAGAAGGTTGATATTTTTTCAAATATTCATATATTCATATCATCAATTTTCTAAAGATTTTAATTCTTGGCGAAGAACGTTAACTTTCTTATTTTTCATTTAAATTAACTTGTTAGGAGTTAAATTTTTATTAAAATATATATGAAAAGAAACACTTGAAAAACAATACTCATCATAATAAAAGCTTTTTTCATATTTCCTGTATATTACAATACCCACTCCCAATAAAAAGCATAATGACTTTTAATGAAGGATTTTATCAGAATATATTTTACGAGAATTGATTGTAATTCAGTGACTCAACCTTTTTTTCAGAAAAGGTAAATATTGAACGAGAAGTAAAGAACGTAGATAATTATTTATTAGTAAGGTATCTCTCAGACCGATATTTTTTCTGGCTTTAAGGCTCAAAGGTTAAAACAGTTTTTAGGCGAACCGAATCTCACTGCTACAGAATATTATTATTATCTTGGAATTAATCGTTCTAAAGTTTATTTAGTAAAAAGAGTTACCTGTCCATATTTGTTATTAATTATTCAGCTTTGAAAATTTCTTGTAATGTAAAACACTAATACTGCTTTAGAAATACTTCAACTAAAATATTTCAAGATTATAAATTAAATTGTTTGTAATTAAACATTTCCGGTTTCCTTTCAGCTGTACCCTTAATCGAATAATAAGTCATATTCTCCACAAAAGAATAATCGTATATTTTATCTTTGTAAGAAACTTTCCAGAAGCATCCTTAAAGCGAGAATAAGGACTCAAATAGTCCCAGAAACATTAATTTATACCACGATCCTTATGTATCACTTTAAATGATCCCTACTAAGAACTGTCTCGTTTGATCTATGTTAGAACTTTCGCTCTAAAAAGTTTAGCTCGGCCTAGATCATCATTTACAAAGTCAATTATCCGTGTAACTAAGTAAGGTAAGACAAACTAGAAAACTAATAGCGAACTATTTTTACAAGGTAATGTGACATGCCGACGTTCGTTCTTCAAATGGAAGAAAATAATCTTATTACGATATTATTTCTAGAATTAAATCAACAACTCGTCACAGCATACGAATAACTTTTTACTAACATAATAATAATATTTGGTATATCTATATACCGAGGAACTTATTTTTTGCCTCAATAAATAAACACTTTGTGACATAACTAATAAAACAAGTTATTTGACCAAATGTTCTTATTCCAAAAACAAATACTGGATAATTAGTATACTACTTTTTTATTAAATATTGTGGTATTTTTATTAATCTATTAGATATGATATAGATTTAGTCTTAACACCTAACTGCAGTCCATAGCGGATTTAAAGTTCATTATAATCATTGCCACTGTATATTATGCAACGTATTTTATAAAAGGGTTTTCTATGAGAACTGCTTGTTTCTCAGTTACTCAACATCTATTTTCCAAAGTGAGTAGGGATAGAAGGATAAAGCTAGGAGATGATATGGGTGGGAGGTGATTTTAGACATCACTAAAATCAATGCCTACGAACAGAAATCGATATAAAAATCGATTTATGGAACTGTCCGTTTAACTTAAGCCCGAGACGTTCGTAACCGTAGCCAACGACGTTGAACACTGCACCACAGAGCTGACTAAATATTGTGGTATCTAATCTAATCTATTTATAAGAAATGCTATAAAGTCAGTTTTAACATATAACTGGAGTACATAGAGGATTTAAAGTTTATTATAATCACTGTTCATTGTATATTATGCAACGTATTTTCTAAAAGGGTTTTCTGGTAAGTGAAAACAAACTAATAAGTGCTTGAATAACTTTGCTTTGATATTCAGATTTCCACTTCAAACATACCATATAAATACAAAATATTATAGCATTTTGAACCTTATGAATAATTGTAATGTTAGTACTATTATTTCAAGTCCAAATAAAATTTAAAAAAGTTGAAAGACATGAAATCAAAACACAATAAAGAGTTTTATCAATTGAATCATAAAATATAATTATATTACATTTATTGATACATAATACCACTTTTCACAATACAGTGTGTCGATTTGAATGATCAACAAGTCCAACTATAATTGGATAACTTACTTGCTCTTCTCCACCCATCACTGTTTTCCCATCAGTTTGATTGGATAGCTGCTTCAATGGTTAGTCACCCTAATAAATAGCTTATAGTTATAATAATCAATCGTACAAGATATTACAACTTACGTAGAACTTTATATGTTGATTAACAATATTGTTTTTGTATCACAGTCAGGTTCACCTCATCAGGGTCAAGTATTCTTTTTATATGTATGGCAAAATAGCTTTTCGCTTTGCCGTAATACGACTCGTATGACATAATTTCCTTGTAAGCCCGTTTTTATTGCGGAGAAAATCAAGCGGTGCGTAATCGTGATCCTCGTAAAATGTAACTTTTATATGAAAGCTTCTAATATTTTTTACACGTCGCGTAGTAAAAAATAAATTTCATCCCAACTGTGAGCTGGCACGTAAAAAAAACGAATACTGTTTGCTCCGTGTAAAGAGAGTAATACATCTTTGAACTTTAAACATAGTTTAAAGCAATTCAGCTACAGTTTGAAGTTAGAACTAACATGCTACTTAGAGAAGTTCTACTATTTTAATAACTAATTAAGTAATACAAATAAGTATTGCATTGTTTATTTATCAATTTTTAAAACAATGTATGTGTACAAAATATGCTTTCATTACTTATTAAATTGAATTACGTTCAATTAAAATAGTTAAAAGTATCTATCGACGGTGTTTTGTCCAATTGATATAACTCTTGAAAAATGAGTTAATGATCGGATCTCATTTTAAAGGTGACAGAGCAGGTCTCGGCCAAGTGATTTAAATTAGAAAAATAAATTGACCACTTTTTGGATGGGAAAAATTATGTTTAAAAATTCTGACCCTGCCACTTGATTTAAGCCACTATTATATCAACACTCCCTATATATAATATCGTATCTGCCCACATGAGAATTTACAAGAGTGCATTTCAAAAATTCTTAACGCAACTCACCAAATAATGTTTTCGATAAAAACAGTTTATACTCATTTATACAATTTCAATTTTGAGGGTTACATCGATTGACCAAAACACCGTTGATATATCGTCGTTTCCATTGCAAAACTGCAAAATTACAATTTTTCGGAGAGACATAAAAACAGTTTAAAAAATAACTTTTAATGGACCGCAACGACATTATCATTAGTTACTCTTAAAACTAGCTGTTAATTTGGTGACATCATTATTAAATACACAAAAATAAAAATAATTACATCGTAACGTTTAAGATTACATAAATATAATCCCGTATTTATTGAAATTGTATCATTTTTTCATAAATGTTGGTTACCTTTCAATATATTTTTAAAAAATCGATAAAACTAAAGAACTCATAAATCAAAGCTCAACACTTGTCAATCACAATATAAACCCATAAAACAGTGGGGGGATTCTAGAAGCGCGGCCGCGGCATCTGCTAATGTAAAATCCAAGTTAGTTTTTTTGGCTAGTTCGTGAGAGTCAGCTGAGTTAAATTAAAATGTTGACCTTCTCTGGCTTGGGGGTGGTCCCAATCACGACGGCACAGGGGTAATAACGCTGCGGCCGCCTAAAAAGCCTGATTAAATTAATTGAAATGCACCGAAATGAAGCTCGCATTAAAAAAACAACAAAAAGGCAATATCTTCGATGCGGGAATTCCGGCACTCCAGAATAGATGTGTTATTGTTTTCTTCATGAATCTCGATAGGCTTGGGAAAATACTTTTTTAAGCGAAGGTATTTTATCATTTTATTAATAAACTGCATATTTAAAATGCTCAACGTATTCTATTCGGCCCTATCTTGATTTATACACAAAATATGCACATACAATCGAACGTCAGCTAATAATATGATACTTAAAACCTATAGTCACCTATTATAATTCCCTCCATCTGTTCTAGGTTTTTTCAAATTCCAAACAATCAAATCGACTCTTTCGATAATAACCCAACCCAAGAAAAATTACAGAATTTGTGCACGCAAAAACGCGATCACTAAATTAATGTTGCCAGGACGACGAAACGAAGAAAATAGAAATTACTTGGCACACCTTTGTTCCGAACGGATCTGAATAAATGTTGTCATCTTATTTTTACACCATACTATTTTTTTTAAATAAAACACAATTCGTTTTTTACTACTTACTTTAAAATGATCAGGACCGATTTCGCTCATCGCAAGCATTAACAACTGATGAATCAGTTGACGTTAATGCAGTGTTATATTTTTAAAATACAATGCCTTTCCAACACGAATTGACACCTTAAAAACCATACTTTTACGATAATTTACCTATTTTTTTACGCAAACCAAAACGAAAAGCATTGCATCACTCATCAGTTTTTACCTTTTTGCTTAGATGTTAAGAAGTCATCCATCGTAGCGCATGTAAAACACATTAGTATAAACAGCAAGCCCGTTTAGAAAGCTTTTAATATCGATTGGTAATACTTGATAGTAAGGTTTTAAAAACGCTGAACACATGTCTAACGTTCGGCGGCACATGCATAATAATATCTATCTGTTTTTGTCAAATGAAAGTGGCCACTGTATATGCACAATTACTTTATAATTCATTGAAAGTGCAGTAGGCAAGTAATGTAATATACATAGGGAGGTAGCTTCATTAATACATATGGCATACGTAATTAAATCCTGTCGGGCCATTCAATGTTGATTTATTTTGTACTACCAACATTTACGAAATTGAACATTGTTCCATTTAAATGGCTATAGCATCTACTGTTTGTTGTCAATATTGTTCATTAGAATGTGCTTTATTTGCCCAATTATTACTCCTCCAATTATACCTTCATTAGGAGGCCATATGCTTCACGTTGGGAGTGGACATGATAAAAAACTATTACTAGTCGTAGAAATAGACTAGGTTACATTGTTCAGAATGTAAAATTATCATATTTTATAATCAGATAATGAATAGAATGATTTTTTCAGCAAAATATTGAATTCGTAAATGTTTACCTCAACATTCAGCCGATAAGGTAACGGCAATGTTTATTAATTTAAAAAAAAAATGTTTTTTTATTATCATTTATAAATAATATGCCTATATTCAATATCATTTTATTAACAACTAGTAACCGTATCCGTCATAGATGACTATTGAAATTGAAATACTGAATGTCTAAATTAGATAGTACGTCGGAATTGTGAATGCATTGTTTTTCACCGCGAACGCTTACGTCATGACACTTACAATAATAAAAATGCGTCTACAGAGCGGTATGGGCCTATTATATATAAGATTATCATATTTATTATATATTTTGATTGTATTTTTCAGTATTCAGTATTCAACGCCACAACAAATCAACATTAAATCTTTGAAGAAAATTGCATCGTCTCATTTAAATTAAGTCTAGAAACACAATAAATTGAATATTGTATTAGAATCTTTATATTTCAACGAGTCGACTCTTCTGCGCCAATGGTTGACGATGAAGTATATTAAGTTTTTTATTATTAAGCCGGTGGAATAAAACATTTTTTTACGGCCATGCCTTAATTTAAATAATTTTATTGCGAGGGTTAAACTTCCCTGATAATAAGCAAACCCGCTTATCTTTTGGATGGTATTTGTAAACATAGAATTAGGCATTTTTATGTCGGGAATTGGTCATAATTCATGGTAATTAGACTTTTCTGGTATGCGCCCAACTTCTTGTTCACAACTCCATAAAAAAAATCGTAGAACTGTGATGCGATACTACCTGCATAATTTTATCAAATTACTTTAGAATCTTTCATTTCAGTTGAAGCTTTGAACGAGATTTCTTGTGTTTTTTACAGCAGATTGTTCCATGGAGCGTTGTTTTAATAAAAAAAAAAAAACAGCCCGCATTTGTCATTGTCAATTCAGAGTGAAATAACTTAACATTTTCCTGACATCCGTGTGTAAATTCTATTATAAATCTGAATTCTAAAGAGGTTGGCATTTATATCTGAGCCCGTATACAAAGGAATTTCACATTTAATTTTTCGCCCGTAGATGCAAATATTATTCAATGAACAGGAAGAAAATAAAGGACCCGCATACGATTTATAATCAATTTTATTTTTATATAGTAACAATTTGGGTTGTATTTTTTTCTTCTCCTTATACAGTACGTCTCCATTTACTGTTGAACTATGATTTCTACTAAATCTCCTCGCCTGTACTCTTTTCCTTATCACATACAACTAACAAAAATCTTGTCGTAATTAAAGTTTTTTATTAGTCTATAAATTTATATCATGCAAATGTAATATCATGAACCCAAACATTTAATGAAATCCATTTGATTAAATTTCTGATATTTGAAAAATAAAATGACAAAAAATTCACGATGGTATGGTATAAAACAAATAAACTAAAATGTTTACGACACAATTTCATACTAATTTCCACTTTTAGAACTCGGTTACATTTGAGAAAAGTGATCGCAATAAAAATTATCTATATCTAAATGTAATGCAAATTGTGGCCTTAATAAATAAAAATCTTATTAAATCGTTCTTGCATACGTTCTATATCCACCAGGATACTTTTTATAACATGTTTTATTTTAAATAAAGATATTTTAATATTTGTTTAATTTTTTACTGTAACCAAGGATGTCATTTATATTTTTCAATCCATGTTTGTTTGCTGTACTAATTTTTCTATCTATAATCCGTTCGATATTATCCGTTACTACAATTTATTATTTTACGAATAAAATTAAATCAGCATAAAATAATATATTTTATCAAATGTTTTTCAAAGTCTACAGTGTTGTTCTGTTTACGTACGATGTACGATCTTATAACTTATTTGAATGGGATATTTTTGAAAATGAATTATCAAGTCTCATATTTAAGCTTTTATAATATTATAAGTCTTGTGATTATAAGTCATTCATGAAAGCAAATTTCAAAGCTCAATTTTAAGTAAAATATATTTCAAAATAAAAAATACTTACAGTATTATAAAACCTTATTTAAGTAATACAGATAAAATAACCTAAACTTTTTACAAATATTGTTCAAATTGTAAGTTTTTATTCGATTCAAACAAAGTTAATTCAAAAAGTATAAATAATATCCCAGCTCAGACAGTTTCATAAATTGGTTTTTCAATCGATTTATGGATTTCTATTCTTAGACACAGATGTATGCGATGTCTAAAATTTCCTACCACCTGTCCGAACCGGGTCGTAGCGAGAGCGATTAACTAACCTCAAGTCCTGTCCTAGCTTTTATACGTACTCTACTCTAAGAAGAGAGGTTGAGCAACTGAGTAAGAAGTCACCCTTCACAAGGAGTCCATACGCTTTACATTGGGAGCGGACATGGTAACAAAAAATTTATAGGTGTAAATGAAAAAAAGTAATGATAACGAGATTTAAATTCTCATCTTTCTAATCATTACTGGAAACCAAGTACGAATATCTACAATACACGTGCGATAGAAATAGTTAATCACTTTGAGCATCGCTTCGCCATTAGCTTTATAAAATGTATTTTAAACAGTTTTTTCAAATTGTTCTTATAATAATTTATATTCAAACGATCTAAAATCTTGTGTTTTTAGTTTTTTATGAGCTTCGTCATAGTGTCTTACTACTTTGTTTAACTTAACATATTAGGTAGTTTATGTACGGAAATATTAAAAGTCAAGTAAACAATGAAAGATAACATTTCATTAGAATGGCGTAAATTCTATAATTTAAATTTAACTTTAAATATAATATTAAAATCGAAATATTTCTTTTCAAATTATTATAAAAAAATGTCAGCATTGAACGTATTAAATATATTTGTTGACGTTGGTAAAAATAACATTGGAAATATCATAGCCATACCACTGAGTGTAAGTTCGGACAACCATTACTGCCTGACAATGTTTGGTAGAAGGTAAAAGATAAAAACAGATATATAGTACTTTTAAATCAGGACCGGTTTCGCTCATACTATAAAATTGTCATTTTAACCGCTCACTTCAAAGATTTCTTTGCACTGTTTCACATAATACTAGCGAGTACCCGGCATGCGTTTTAATACCACTCAATGAAAGAAAGTGTTATTGTTTTGAATCTGTTTATTGAAGCACTTATGGATACACAAAAAAATTTTCCGTCTGGTGTGTACACGAATAAATCAGAAGGTTTTCCAGCGCGTGAGCAGGTCACATACAGCTGTCCATGTGAGAAGCATGGATTTTCTAAATTTAGTCCACACACTTGTAGGGATTGTCCCTGTTCTTTGTTGATGGTCTTTACAAATGTGAGTCACATCGGAAACTGCAGACGTTTGAATTCGATTGGCATATTTTTCGGAATTATTGGGATGCGAGGCAACCGTAAATTTTCATTTAAGACTGGCAATTAGAATTTAACAACTAACACCACTTGTTATGTCGCACACGAACTGAAATGTCACCAATGTTTGTACCTATTTGATTCTTTTTTTTTTTTAATTTTAGTTTTTTTTCTAAAACCTTCGCGGGTGCGTGCTCAACAACTCGCCCAAGTTTCATCGCAATCGGATGAATGGTATAGGAACGCATACGGCACAAAAAAAACAAACATTCATTTATATATATATAGATTACTCTGACACTTTGCAAAACAAAAGTTTGCATAGTTAAATAGTAATGGCGTATTTTTATTTATTGGTTTATTGTATCGAATTTATTCAACAAACATACACTTGTAAATGAATAAAATATAACTAGACCATTGTGCGCATATTCCATCTTAAATTATTTATTGAAACCCAGTGTTATTAAAGTTCTACATATATGTCTATCTATGTCTATATCTCTAAAGCTGTTTCTCGCATTTGTTCGTATGCCTTTCACTTCAACTCCATTGTTGGCCATAAGCTTACATATTATAAGAACGATAATATATTTGAATATATTAGTTCAAAATCATAGCACAGCATAGACAAAAATGGCGTTGTACTACTATCCGCGTTGTCATGTGTAGAGATAGTTATACTTTAAAAAATAAAACACAATTCATTTGTATTACTTCCACGAGAGTACAAATGAATTGTGTTTTATTTTTTAAAATATAATGTCTTTCCACCAAGAATTGACAGTTAACACCTTAAAAGTGATTAGAGATAGTTAGTTATACCTGATCGTTGACTTGGTACAACATAAGCCTTATAAATTCCATGTTGCGACAAAGGTTTACAGATCATCGAACCAAGGAAACCATAATATTTTTTTATCGATGTTTTAAGAACAACACACTTTTATCGGCCATTAAGTTTAACGTATCGAAATAAGAACCCCTGGGTTTCTTTCGACTTATATTGTAGAAGGAAAATCTTTTTACTAAGGCGCTACAGCATTAAACCCTCATATTATTTTATTGCTATAGCTTCTCATTTTGTCATTTATAGGTCGTTTAAGGTATTGTGTTTTGTATTATTTAAAATTTATCCTTAAAATTCAGCGAGGGTACGTTAAAATACATACACGTCTGTTTATTTTCAACTGAAATATTTTACTCTCTTTTTCGATAAAATATTTTCAGGCTATTTTAAAATAAAATCCTGCGAAAGATGCTGGTATTTTTATATTAAAATTGCAAGATACACGAATGAAAATGTATTTTATAAAACTGTTATTTGTTATTTTAAATTCAACATATACCTTCTAGCTAGATATACTCAAAAGCACTGGTGGCTAATATTTCTACACTACTTTTGTTTTAAGTTTTGAATGAATATTTAATGTTTATTGAAACGTAAACTGTCACATAAATTGATACATTTAAAATGGCAATATGTGACTAGTTGTAGTGAGTTTTATAAATTACTATTTACAAGAAAGGGAACTATTTCGATTTTGAAATAATCTATAATTATATTTAAACTCTTCGCATTACAATCGCATGACTACATACTTATCTTATGTAACGCACTTCAAAAACATTATAGGGAATTTGCGATACATTAGTATGAAGGATCAATAAAAATATTTTCAAAATACGTTCACATGTCTTCTTTCCTTTTCAGATTTAATTGTTTTGAAATGAAAACTGAAATGGGCGAAGTCAGACCAAGCATTTTACTTTGGAACTTTATCCTAACGTGCTGTTTGATGTTTGTTAATCTTGGATAGCATACAACTTAGAATTTGCCAAATAGACAAGGAAAGTACTAATTGAGTGAAGAGATTTGAAAAATATTCCCTGACCTGACCTCGCGCAACTGATTTTTTTATATTGATACATTGAAGATGGAATTACATAACAAACCAGCAAAAATAAACAAATTGACAGCAGCCACATAAGGAAGAATCTCCACAAATATTTGTCGAAATAATTATTCTCAAGGTTATTTCAAGTAAATATTATTCCAATGTTTGAGAAATTTAATTTTGTGTTATTACTAAAAGAGAGTTTGAAAAAAAGCTGACTTACACGTTGAAATATCACTGAAAATACACACATAAATACTAGATATCTGTATAGTAAAAAAATTACACTGGTATAATATTATTAGGTTTGTCATATCGTAATAAACTGTATAGATGGCATTTACTGATGATTGTTTTTTATTATTAAGGTCTGATTTATCAGTCTTTAGAATGAAATTTATTCCAATTGAATTTCGGTTGATGAGTGTAACCGATTAATCTTGGAAATGACAATTTACGACGGAATTTAATCTATTCGACAGTGCTAGTTAAGTGCATTACGAATGCTAAATTATTTACCTATCGTGACAACGCAATTTAACATGGTTTATGACAAGAGTCAGGTGTAACATAACACTGTCATCATTGCAACATGTAGACATGTCAGGCCCTGGTTCATTACACACAGAAGCCGCCAGGGACTTAGAGAATGAGGTAGCGTTATGCGCAACCACGTGTGCGAACACTCCACGTGGAAACTCAACATCCACCGTATATTTTGCATATTTTACTGGGCGAACACTGCGTGAAATTGTGGAAAAAATGACAGTCATTGGCAATATTGTTCCGTGACATGTCGCAAAAAAAATATGTGCATATCGGTAAGTATTGGGTATTTAGTTTTCCATGTATGTACTAAACTAAAATATACAGTATTTTTAACATTTTCAGTATATTGAATATTTTCACAAAATATAAGTCTATCATCGACGAAATGATAAATTAACATTTAATCAAAATTAAAGTGAAGAAACATTATGAATTGCTTATCAAATGGATATTTTTGTATTTATACTAGACACATTTACCAGGATATAGTGTAAATTTCGTAACTCAATACCACAAAAATTATCGAAAACCAAAATAAAATTGATAACTTTCTTATTCTACTGGTTGTGCTACTAATTGCGACACGTATTTTGTCTCTTTGAGAAACATCTTTAGACTTACTCTATCGTTAGGCAATGTATTTATAGCTTATACATTGATTTTAATTCTTAACTCATAAACTACAGATCAAGTCGGCGTTCGTGGCGCAGTTAGTAGCGTCGTTGGCTATGGTTACGAATATCTCGGGTACAATTCCCGGTGCGGACGGTTTTTGAAAATATGAAAATTATATATATATAAATATACAAATTTTAATAGGAATAATAATACTTGAAAATTTTTATTGATAAATCTTTGTTCAAAAGTTACAACAAATAAACCATGCATAAGCTATCCGTACCAGCCTAGATTTTAATCAGTTTCTTACTGCATACATCTATCTATGTTACTAAGAAAAATCTCGGAAGTTTCCCGTCAGTAAAAACGCTAATTTATTCCAACTGTTATGCGCTATGCGAGTTGAAACTATAACTTTTCCTATACTAGACGTGCGGCTTACTTCCACTTTAACGATCTCCCATCGACGATATTTAGCACAGTGACATTCCGAGTAAAAATAGGCCTGTGCAGATAAAACGCGGATAACTACAAAAAATTATAATAAAACTGTATTTGTGACATGTAATAAAGCATCTTAACATACGTTTTACGTAAACTGGCAGTAAGTCTGTCACTCACGTTATTTCTTTGTAGAGGGTTAAGAATTAGAATTTTGAAATGACTAGTAATGAGCTTATCACTCTCAATACGCCTTGTATTTGTGATCGAATAGGAGGTGGGTGGGTAAACATGAAAACAACAAAGACATCCATGCTTTTGAGTAGAAACACGTAAATCGATTGAAAAACAGCCATGTAAAAGATTTTTTCGGTGATTCAAGCCCGTGATCACACAAACGATTGAAAGAAAACCCAAGAGCGTTAAGCATTTGACTTTTTTTACCATCTCTGCTACTGTGGCTAATATGTATTCCTAATGTAGGTATCTTAACAAGAAGTATTTCTTCAGGAACTGCTCGTTACTCAGTTGCCCAATCTCTCTTTTTCTTTTTTTCGAAGAGACTTGGGATAGAAGAATAGGGCTGGGACGAGACTAAAATCAATAAAAATCTTTATCAAATTACATTTTCCCAAAACCCAAATTCTTCAAGTTTTGTCAAATCCATCGTAAACAATTGGAGAACACGCTGAGTACGTAAGCTTACATAGTATTGTTCAACACAGACTTTATTATATGAATTAAGTTAAGAATATATTATGTCAACTAATATTGATGTTATTCAAGTCTGATCAAAAAACTATCTATGATATTATTATTATGCGATTTACACAATCAAATCTGCTAAAAACAGTTTACTTAGTATCATTTACAGTTGAAAAATTACCTCCGGGAATCCACCGCCCAGCAGTAATTCACCATTCGCGCCAACAATGTAGTTAATGTCAAAAGATCATAAATATTCAGTGAACTATACAGTGCAGACAACAATATTCATTCTATGAATGGTCGGTACAGAAGCTTTGTAGAAATATGACATCTTATCCGAATCATATACATGGAAATTCTTTTATTCTATAAAGAATAGAGAAAATTTAACTGGAGTACGAATAATCTACTATACATCAGTGAATTTGGACAGCAAAAATGAAAAAAAATATTTTAGATTGAGACTTATTTTGTATGAATCTTTCAATAAAGTTCACATTATATTCATTTAAAATTTCACAACAATTTATATGAATAACTCTTACTCTTAAAATACATTCGAGCCTCTTTTTGCACGGTTTCGATTATTTTTTTTACATTGACTTTTTTGCTTTAACACGGCTTAAAAAAACTAAACATACGTATATATGTACACATTTATCAAAAAGATTACCTTTGTGCTGTCGCCTATATGTATATTCATAATTATGTAAAATGAAAATAAATAAATGATACGAATATTTGATCAAACACCTCACTATTTCAAGCGATAAGAGTGATTTTTCAGCAGTAAACGGGCACGTTTATTGTCAAGTGACAAGTAACGACACTGAATGAATATATTTCTCTATGATAAATTTAATTTTAATAGAAAACTATGTAAAGTTATTATTTTTTTATGTATGTGTTTGTGTAATGGATCAAAATATTTTTATGTATAAGTAAATAAATTCGATTTATTTTTGTGTTTGATTTGTTTTAATTAACGTAATCTATCTACCATTTTTTTATGGGCACCTAATCTTTTTTTACACTGTTTTGTTATTGCACGATAGTCTTTGGAACGTATCCTTGTGCAAAAAGAGGTTCGAGTGTATTAAAATTCTAAATAAATCTACCTTTTTTGCGATGAAATACGGTTGTAAATTTTTCAGATGCCATGATAAAATCAAAAGCTTTTGTTTGAAAATGCTACACTATTTATCTATTACTTTCAATTCCATCGGACATCCAGTGTCGTCCGTTAATTTAATATAACTTTTACTTTAAAACATATTAAAGTGTCATAGTAATTGTTGACGTTTATTGTGTTTTTGATATGGGTAGCGTAAATGTGGCGGGTGCCACTGCGCCAGACCTCACACCCCTTAACATATTCGCTGAATTTTCCATGAACGCAATATGAAAATTCCTTTATTAGGCTGAAATAATATGAGATGTAAGCTCGACAGGCTTATTAATATTCAAAGTAAAAACACTTGCTACCAGAAGCGCGATGAAAATTGATATTAAGGATCAAAAAGTTTGATGTACACATCAGAAACAAGTTAAGTATTACAATTTCAAGGCATAAACTTGTTAAATAGACCAAGTGTACTATACATAAAGCTAAACAAATGAATAAATATATTTTAAAACTAACTTAATGAAGCATACTTTTTGTTATTAAAAATCTAGCCGGAAATTTCCAATACACAAATTAGCAATCGTGAAATAACATAAATGTCATGACAATTAAAGATGCTAAAAACATACTCATTTTTTTTTTTATTTAAGCGGATAAACAAATATTTTATTTTCAGAAATTTTCAAAAATTTGTTATCGTTGAAAAAACGAAAGCGTTTTCCTTTCTAAAAATACCAACAACACGGTTCCGTATAATATTCTGTGCGTATGTATATTAAATTTATTGATAATTTTCGGGAGATGTTTGTTTTCATATTGTAAAGTTAATTATCTGCACAGAAAAAAAATGTAAATTTACGTATTTTTTTAAAACAAATATTGTATCTATTTTTGTATTTTGTATGCGATTATATTTTAAGGCAGTGGTTTCCAGCCGGGGAAGTTTTGCAATTAAAAAATAATTTTCATACCATAATATCTACAAATAAATAAAACTTCATATCGTAATATATCAGTAAAAATAAAGGTCATTGAATGTTTATTTTACTCACTGACAAAATATACTCTTGGAGGCAGCATTTTTGAACAGAATTTTTCATAGGTTATAAACAAATAAAACTAATCTATCCTGAAATCTCTATGTCGAGGCATAAAGAAAAAAATGCTGTGAACAGTCACAACTCACAACATGCTGAATTATCATTTTGTTATAAATTAAGACATCGACTGAGGGTGCTGGATGGAATTTCAATATCAAATTTGAATTATTGAGATTTTGTACACTTCCATGTATTTTGTCACTTACGACCCGGGTTTCGCCTTTCGGCATCTTCAGGCATTCGAGCGCACGAATGGGCTCGAAGGATTAAGGCGATTCTCGAAATGTTAACTCAGGTATCAGTGTGGATCCTAGACTAGTAATATATTATCTCGTAAATGATATTTGTCGTATTTGTATCTTCTATATAAACGTTTGACACTGTTTACTGTCTGTCAGTTCGAGTCCATTCGTGCGCTCGAATGCCTGAAGATGCCGAAAGGCAAAACCCGGGTCGTTAGTGACATAATACATGGAAGTGTACAAAATCTCAATAATTCAAATTATCATTTTGTTGTTTAAATTAATAAAAAAACTAAATGTAACATCGACAGTGAGCAATTTGCGATTAAAAAATTTTGGCAGATAAAATAGATTTTGGTAATCTTACTGACGATTAGCGAGGAGAAAAAATTGCTATATTTTTTTGCGAATAGAGCGGAAGAGCTTATGGGACTCTACAATATTAATACTAAACATAACTTATGTAAATTACAAATTGTAAAAATATAGTACATAATTTTCAAGAAATTATATTTATACAAAAACATTTCATGTGCCTTGGTGGTTTATGATTTTAAATAAATAATTTTTAAAAGATACCCATAATAACAGTATTTTAAATATTAAATCATTATTGGAGGAAAAGTGATGGGGTGACGGCAAAACCCTTAGCTACACCACAAAATATTGTTATTAATCTGTTAATTACATTTATCAGTTTTTTTTAATAAAGTTTTTATTGTTTAAACGTGTCTTTGTTATAATATCGATTAAAAAAAATAAAGGTAGGGAGGCGCGGAAAAAAAATTTAGGGGAGGGGTCGTAGCACAAAGATTGGAAGCCGCTGCTTTAAGGTATACTTTTATAGTAATTAAATGAAAAAAAAAATTACAAAATGCTACATGTCATATTAAATTGATGGATCAATAATTTTAGGGGGGGCTTATGGATTTAAGGGGACAACTATAAAACACAGTTGAAAGATTATCAAAATATTGTTATATAAATAGATTATGGCCGCTCAGGTGAATATCTTAGACAGCGAATAAGCATAGAAATCCAACGTGGCAATGCTGTTGCCGTTATAGGTACGCTCGAGGTATCCAGGGGGATGCAAGAAATCTTTTTCATTCTGGGCGATTACTTAACATTAAAAATTACGAAAAAAAAAATTTTAATATTATGTTATTTTAGTAAATTGTATTTTTATTGACTAATAAAAAATTGTATTTTATTCTCAAAAAAATGATTATTTCGTAAATGTTCTCAGATGCTTGTTTACCAAAAATTGTAAATTTCTGGAGATAAATACTACTTTGTAACATTGATAAAGTTTTGTTTGCAAAAAATAAAGTGTTTTCTTGATAATCGCTTCCCCTGTGTTTCTGTTATATCGCGCAATTATGATCCTAAGCTGCCAATTATACAGGTACAAATTAGTGGCATCAAAAAGCATACGCCAGCAATATCAAAAGTTTTAAAGGCTTGCGAGTGTAAACTTGCCAATTTTGGTTATATATTCAGAATGTTCCATGAATGCTTACATGAATTTTAAAAAATAAAGCACAATTCGTTTGTACTACTAAAACATGCTTATAATGATCAGGACCGGTTTCGCTCATCACGAGCATTATCAACTGATAAAAATACAAACATAACAGGGCTATTTATATAAAATTGAATGTTAAAAATTAATGTAAATAAAATAATGCCTTTGAACCGAGAATTGACAGTTAACACATTAAAAGTGGTTACATGAATGGTTACATTTTGACAACTTTTATCGGAATATGTTTGTTAAAACTATTAACGAAGAAAAATACAGATTTTACAATATTAACTACTCAACATTACTTTGTTCTCATGGACGAATCGTCCATCTTTTATTTAATAACATCGTGCGTCCTATGTTATTATAGGACGCATTCGTTTTGGACATCGTTGGACACCGCCAGTCGTCGAAGCGGACACATATAATGTAATATAAGTTTAAAGAAGACAAACTTTGATGAGTGCAGAGGATAACAGAAGATGGAAAATATATCATAATAGTATAAGAGTTCCCATGAAGTACTTCAAGAATCCACCGTGCTGACCCAGTCATATTAGAGTAAATAGGCCTGCCGGTGCTAATGTAGTTTACATACGTTACGTTTTGTTTTTAATATATACTACAGTTTACGAATAAATAACTACAGCAATAAAATTTAATGAAAAACACTACCTTCGTTACATAATATTCGCATAAATTATGTAATTTATGTAGAAAATATTTGATAGTCAACCTGTCTCATCCATTATAATATTTGCTGTTTCATGTGTATATTGTGCATGTATGCGTCGTTCGCAAACGAACGAATCCAAACGGTCTAATCTTTGAAGTGAATGGAAGTCGCGAACGAATCTCGAATCCTAAGAACCGTTCAAACGTATGTTGGCATACTAAAATACATGAAGTCGCGACTCACGAATCGGAGTTGTTGTTGACAAACAATAATACATTCTCTCTGATATGTTTTATTTTTCCAGCTACTGTCAAGCAAGACGTAATAATTGACAAGATTTGTTACGTCTCAGACACCGGGTTCTGCAAAAAAAAATATAACTGGTAAGATATATTATCATTCTCGCACAACGATTAAGATTCGCGAGTAAAGATTATGGAATCGTGACTCACTAATATATGTACAATATGAGAGCATAAATACGCTTTCGTATCCATAATCCATACCTATTACCTACATTCAGCAAAATAATCGGTGGCAAACAAATAAGTTGGTTAGTACAACAATAAGGTGACTCGAATGAACGAACCTCCGTTGCTAATTGACTCGCGATTCGCGAGTCGCTAATAATCAACTCATTTCTCATGCCTAGCGTGTATAGTACTGTACTTATTTATAATTTTCCCACTAGCAAAAACGTATTCTTGTAACCAGTTTCTATTATTAAAGTTGTGATGCATAAATTAAGTAATATTCTTAGAATTCGTAGTCTTCATTTTATTTCACACTATTACAACCCGCTTTATGAAAGGTTAGATAATACTTAAAGGTTAGATATGTTTAAATTACTTATTTCTCATATATGAATGTGAATATTTTAAGCCCCGGGGTATAAACACTACACTGATATGATTGTGTTATTTATCATCTATCTCAACCGTTCCTCCATTCTCCAGCTAACTTTACAGAGGCAAACAATGTCACTCAGTTTTAAGCGCGACATTAAACTTCAGCCTGAAATGAATTTTGCATAATTTATACAAGACAAATAACCTGTGGCGCCGCGAGAATAAACCAACTATACTTTTATACATTTAACAGGACGAAAACTTTACTATAAGCCGGCTACGGTTTTGACGTAAGAAGGCGTCTACAAAATTTCCCTCCACTTGACATTATAATCCGTCTAACAAATTCTCTATTTCCCAGCTACGGTGAAATTATCGTTCATCACTCTTACATTTATGAGAATATTAATAAACCTTTTGTTGTACGTCCTCTTAAAATCTTGCGATATAATAGAATATTTATGGTAATATTGTTAAACCTGTTGTATATGTTCGTAAAAATCTTGATGTATAATAAATGAACACGTTTGAATGAAAGAGTATGATGGATTTTATTTAAAATTGGAACTTATCATAACTATCGTGCAGTATTTTTTAAGTTACATTACAAGGAACATGTATTTGTTTTAAATCAATATTTTTAAATATATTGCACTTAAATTTAATATTGCATAAAATAAAATCGTACACAATCATTGATCGTGTAATATATTATAATTTGAAAAGTTTTTGTTGTTATGATCACAAATAATGTCACACAGAGTAAAGTGATTTCGAAGGGAACAAACAGTACAAGGCACCTAACTTATCAGTGTAATCAAAGCTTTCATGATTTTCAAACTAGAATTAAATCGATTATTTATTTGAATTGCAATATTGTATCGTCATTAAATTTATAAACTTCGCATTGGCGTTGACCTGCTGTTTTGCTTTCTTTCAAATACAAAATAAAAACTAAATGAAAATTTCTGCAATTTACATAATGCTGTGGAGCATATCGACTATCTAAATGCTTTTTTTTATATACATATATCAACTTCATGGAGCGTTACGTCTTAAAGCGGGTTAGTGTTCTTCAATTTTTCGAGACTCCTTCATCTACAATCTTATTGTTTTTTTTTTCGTATTCCTCGTCTATCGTTATCAGCAGAAGGGTGTGATCTCTGCAGAGATATACACATCTAAATGAGAATTTCATCATATATTATGCAATGGACACTCATTATAATTCAGATGCTCAATTTATCTTTTCATAAAACGTTATGAAGAAGTCAGGGAAGAACTAGTATCTAGTTAGATGTTGGCTCTCTCATTTCTCTTATTTCAACAATCAAACATATTTCTGTGTGTCTATTTAACATCACTCCACCAAGGAGTAGCAGAGAAAAAACACACAATATATTCAAGTTTCACATGCTACCATACAACTATATTTTCTTTAGTATAATTTTCCATCATATTTTATTTAAATAAGAAAAGTTTTTGTCTTGTGACAAAAAGTTATGGGTAAAATAAATCGCACTTATAATTTAACGACAACTAATTAATATCACGCAATTACTTATCTGGACTATGTAATAAATTTCATGTTTCGAAGACCATACAAAAACAATCCCGGTTATCGTAAATATTAATGTGCCTCGAAATATTCAGCAGACATATTGGAGACTACAATTTTAAATATTACAAGCTCCTGGTTATCTCTTAGGCACACATTCTCGTAAATAAAAGATGACGTACAAAAAAATTAGCAATAAATCAGATAAGATGGGTGGGACGGATTCAAATTATTTACGAGCCAGTTTGGAAGTTATGGAATTTTTCGCATTCCTTCCTCGAATTCGCTTACCCTTTATGCTTGTCTTTAAATTACACGTATTGTGTTTAAGCGAAATAAAATTGACGTTTTGCATTATTTATTACTTAATTGTTGTTCTCTTCTGCCTTAATTTATGAAACGTTTAATAAGAGTATACATTTAAAGACACCAGAAATAACTTTTCCCATCTTCTGTTATTGATCATACTATGTTTTTATTAAACATACAACATTCAAAATTTTATATAGTTCAAGAATTCACAAAAGTAGTATATATCACATTAACGGTTATGTAATCTGTGCAAATTGTTTTATTACAGTAGACCCCCCATAACACGATTGCGGAAAACTCGTTTTTCATTCAAATTTGCAACTGTTTCTTGATTACAGGTTAAAATACTCCTGTGCCGCATGCGTATGCTCTGATTTTGTATGAATATGGTAACCCCAATGGCCCGCACCGAGACAGTTCGCCTCCCATCTACCTTGTTATCGGGGAGTCTGTTGTATATTTCTTCTGCGCAATATTTATATTGCTTCAAGAGTTTAGCGTATAGTCTTCGGATGTAGTATACGTTCAAGAATATCAGATATTATGCTAAAATTTAAATTTTTAACTTGATTAGTATCTATAGTATTTGACAGTGTAAAGATCAGAGATAGAGAACCTGCGGCCTTTTACATTTCAAATACGGCGTTTTGAATGTATCAAAAATTTTAATATCATTGTTTTCATTCATTTCCAAAAAAATTGTACACATTATTAAATATAATCTAATTGAAGTTTCTTGAATTCTGCTTTATTACAAATAAAGTTATGGACTGGACTAAACGCTCCATAATATTATTAACGATAAAAATATTTGAATCGAGCATTTTTTTAACATAATATTATATTTTAAATTTGGATTATTGAGATTTTGTACACTTCCATGTATGTTGTCACTAACGACCCGGGTTTCGCCTTTCGGCATCTTCAGGCATTCGAGCACACGAATGGACTCGAACTCAGTTCGAGTCCATGCTCGAATGCCTGAAGATGCCGAAAGGCGAAACCCGGGTCGTTAGTGACAAAATACATGGAAGTGTACAAAATCTCAATAATCCAAATTTAATATTGAAATTCCATCAAGCACCCTCAGTCGATGTCTTAAATTATATAATATTATATAGTGTTAATCATCTGTGGGAAGACAAAGGAATATATAAGTTTTTGAAATCAACTATGTATTTCTATCTACTCCATCTTTCTTTCTCTCTTAGTAATAATAAGTATAAATGAGTATTTGTATAGTATATATATATTGTCTTTTATATCGTACCGTACCGTATATAAATTATATTATAGCTATTTTTCTCTTGAAAAAAAGTCGTAATAATTGCATAAAACCGTTTGACCCGGTTAGAATTTGAACTATTATATAATAGAAGCATTGGCCGAACCCACAGTGCCCAGGGGATTAATTAAATTGAATTCGCCTCCCGTACATGTAAGAATACCGCTTTGAAAAAATCATTTCCAACTCCGAAGGTTCTATTCTATTCAATGGTCTAATATTTGCATCGAAATAGGAGGGTATTCAAGACTATGCTTAAGAACAATGGCTAAAGTTGAACAACATCTGTCCGCTGAGACAGACAAATGACGGAAATCTTTACAAAAAGTTCCAAGCTCGTAGGGCAGTATCAAATTTTACTATCTACACCAGTGTTTTTAAATCCATGGCGCGTATACATTTTTTCAATTAACTTTCACATTAGCAAAAATTATTCGTATTCACCTTGTCACATTTTGACTATTGAATGCTTTTAATTTCTCATTGAAATTTATTTGGATAGGTTTATATTTTTTTCAGAAATAAAGTTTAATAACCGCTTGAATCGTTGAAGCGATTGGCTAACTGGCAGTCATCGTAAGAAACAATAAATCTTGTAATACTTCATAGTGATTATGAATCATTATTTTTGAGAACATATATTACAAAAACCTTTTAAGCGTTTCAATGAAAAGTCCACTTGCGATCAATTCCAGGTTCTTTATGATACCTTTGAATCACCATCCCTAAATCGACGCATTGTTTTCATCCCTTCCTAACCTCCCTGTTCAACTTTTCTACCTTTACCCCATCAGAAAACTGAATTGAAATCAGTTCTCGTTTAATGTCTCTTGTCGAAACGCTTCACAATATAAAAATGAATACTACACGGAAACATAATGTACAATATTAAACAGCACTCGATACGACGAGGCATATTGTGGATTCGTGCAAAATATAAAGTTTTACTAGAGGGTTTCGGGCCATCCACCAGACTGATCAGTCACCTTAGTATGGATAAACACTCTGCTAATGGAACTATAGTGTTAGATTGTTATATTTGTATACTGCTGCATTTATCTGTCAGTGTAATAATCTTATATATAAAAATCAATGTGGGCTTGTTCGTATCTTATGCACTGTCATACCGTTCATCCGATTCCGATAAAACTTTGTCAACTTATTGCTTTTACTTGCGCAAAGGACATATGCGTAGTACAATCAGGCCTGGACCGTCCCGAGCCCAACTCTCAACGTTATAATTTTTAACTTACAGTAGGTCTTATTATATATAAAAAATCTATCTCACAATCCAGATATATCTAAAATCTAAAAAAAAATCTGAAAAAAAGAATCAGATTCGTACAAACAGCGGCATCTTAGAAAACCTTTTGATTTATTTGTATACATACCAGACAGTAAAACAAAAAATATTGTGTGTCCAAAAGCACTTCAATAAACAGAATTAAAACACAAACACTTTTTTTCTTTTAGTGGCATTGCAACGCATGCCGGGTACTCACTAGTATAATAGATAATACTGATATTATATATAACTATGACAATAAATCGCAACTATACAATATGTAATATATTCTATAGACCAAATAAATAATTCGCAATAAACTCACCGACAAATCACAATTCCACAAAATTGTAAATTTATTATTCACCATATGTATTCAGTAGTTTTTATATGGATTTTGTTTAGAAATTGGATTTCTCGTATACGGTTGCTGCCGTCGTTTTATTACAAAATGCTTTACTTCTTACCATACATATTCACACTTCCAAGGTACTAAAAAATATGATTTACATTGTAAATTGTGAAGGATACCTTAATAATTTATTGAACTATAGTTGATTTTCATGAGACGTATTCGCTTATTGAAAGACTATACAGTATATATTCTGTACCGGTGCTTATACAAACACAAAAATAAAACGTTTCATTAAAGTATGGTGTATTTAAATACTACATACATATTAGAATAATGTTTTATAAATGAAGAATTATATGAAATAGTAAATTGTATTCGCAATTAAAAAATAATAATGGTACATAAAAAAATAATAATGGTACGTAAAAAGTATAAATAGTAATAAATAATAAGTACCCGATTTTGTAGCAGATTTGACTTGAAATAGGATATCACACGGTATCAAAAAAAATACTAAGCTGTTAATCTATCACTCGTGTGCTGGTAATCTTTAATAAGCCCATAATTGATGGCGAATCGATCGTATAAACATATTATTCTAATAGCCAATCGTTGTCCACTAGTTTTTAGTAGAATATTTTTTATCATTTTTCTCTAGAATACATGTATCGAATTACAATGTGCTTTGGCTCAAAAATGACTAAGACTAAATTCATTTACCAGAATATTAAATGGAACGTGAAATGCTCCTTAAGATTTTAATGTTTGTGATTATTAATACCTTGTTTAAACTTTGAAGTGTATCATGTTGAGAAAAAAACATTTTTAATCAAAATAAACAAGTTTACTTTAACGGTCATATAAAACTATTTACACTACAGGATACGTTCAAAAGGACATATTATATGCTGTGCAAACACGATATCATAACTATTTCGTTTTCAAAGCAACTGTGAGTGCTTGTCGTTGGAACCGAGTTTTTAGATGCAGCTAACACGCCATATCCGCGTTTCCACATTTCCGCTTTGCCGTTTACCTACACTGAGAAACGAATTCATGCATTATTTGTTTTGGTAGAGTTGTTTGCAGGAAATTTACACTAGACAGCGCCAACCATTTTCTCGAATGTCGGCCCAACGCAACTTAAAAATTGAATGAATCTTCGCCAATTTATTTTTATTTCTTATACGAGTGTACTTTGTCAACCGGGTTTCGGCTTGTTATCCGGTCTCTTTTATTCTGGTATACGAGTTGGTTAAATCTTATTGAATTACTAAATCTGCCATTTTAAATATTTTAATTAATTTATAATTTAAGACATCGACTGATGGAATTTCAATATCAAATTTGGATTATTGAGATTTTGTACACTTCCATGTATTTTGTGACTAACGACCCGGGTTTCGCATTTCGGCATCTTCAGGCATTCGAGCGCACTGTAAACAAATAAAGTATTTTTATTCATTCCTCACTTATACGATAACCATCTTTGAGTTTAAAAAGATTTTTTTCAACGTTTTATGATCTTACACGCTAGGATACTAAAACATAATGCTAAGGAATGGAAAATTTCTTTAGAAGTATAAATATCTGATGCAATCTAAGCGTGTTGACATTTTTATAATATAATAATAAACATGTTTAGTTTATTTAAATAATGAAACATCTTACTGATTTAAAATTTATTTATTTAACCTTTAATTTGCTGAAAGTCAAACTAATAATTACGGTTGCGATTGTAAAAACAAAATAACATTTTGCTTTAATGTTTCAATTCAATATTTATTATTTACTCTTTGATCAAAACATTACGACAATTCCGAAGCAAAGCTAATAATGCGCATATTTATTGTTGGTGTCATATTAAATATAAGTGTCGGAATATTGGGATTAGGTATATCTTAAATATAACTTTTTAACACCCCAAAATGTTAATTCATACTTATTCTGTACACTTATTCAAGCATAGGAATGAATGCTTGCCGAAACAAATTGATGTTAGATATATTGTTAAAATATATTTTAATCATCGTACGGTGATTACTGTATTTAGCAACACAATCAATGAAAAAATAAACAAAAACGTCTGTAATTTACGCCCAATTTAGTTTCAAAATCGTTCTCAAAGAAGTGAAACACATAATCTATCGAAAAGTTTTAAACTCTAAACGAGAAAAAAATACTTATATGCATATTCAGAATGCAAATTTCATGTTATATCTGAACTATCTTGAAAAGTGGGAAAGTATTTACTTATTTGTTAATTAAAAATTAATAGATAACTTACACTGGTATTTCCAAAAGCTCATTAAAGAAATTTAAAAAAAAAATATTCGCATATCCCACATAGTTTAAACGACATTACAAACATTTATTTGAAATACCGTTTATTAATTTCTTCTATTCTATGGCTCTGAGTATACAATATGTATATTAGACGATGTAATTTAAATTTCTAAAGTAGCTCCTTTGCTTGTTGAGTTAAGAGACCACTATATTAGATTATCCTTGACACAAAATTTTCAATCCTTTGGGACGTTACTTTACGATCGTATTTTCCAGATTGTCTAGAATTTATTCAATGATACTCACAAAATACAATAGATTTCGTATTGTTTTAAAGAAAACCATTTACAAAGCATCATAAAGTTTTAGTTTCAAAAGTCTTCAGAGAAATTCTTTTAAGCGTTTCTTTAATACAATCGTATTCTGAAATAAGTATTTTTTAATAATCTATTTCTGGATTTAAAACACTTATGATAATCACGACCCAGTTGAGTGTTTCTTAAAAAGAACCATTTAAGCCGCGCTATCCTTAATCGGTGCCTACGAAGCTTTTAAAATAATCGCAATTTTAAATATAACCCAGCATTTTTTCGAGTAACAAAAAAGCTTTCGAAAAATAAATTGCCACACATTTCATTGATATTCTATACTTATACTTAAACAAAAAAGTTTGAATCATACCATACAATAACAGCGGACATAAATGCCATTTTTTAAATTAAATGTGAAGAATAATTTTAAAATTTGATTGCGTTATAAAACACTGTTATGGCCATTTATTTTATTAGAACTAGGAATTAACCATCTCACAGGGAATTAGATATTAAGTATTGCTTAAATTTTTTGCTCAACCATGCAATAATTATTAGAGAATTTCATAATGCAGATTGCCGAGTTGGGATTCAAGCTATATTTACAAGCTAGTTTGGTACCACTTTCACATTTTTAAAATGAAAAATCAGGGGCTGATCCTGGTCATTATACAAATGTGGTAGTAGTACAAAACAAACTGTGTGTGTTTGTTTGTAAATATTATATAATACCTTTCCACCGAGAAGTGACAGTTAACAATTTAAAAGTGACTTGTGATATATAGGTTGGCATATGCGCCGTCCCTTACTTTCACTGAACTAAATTCTTTTAAATCATCGAACAAATGTATTTTTAGTGTAGCGATAAGTTTTCTAACCAGTAATAAGAAAGTTTCGGGATTTAATAATGACTAGGTCATTGTATATAAATATTTATTCGTTTTGATATTGAATATTTTACCACTACAAGTATTTTTTTTATAAAGTTTTTATACAAAGTGATTCAAAAATACCTGGCATATTTGCAGTTTGCTGTAATGTAAATATTTTTTATACACCTCTGAAGAGGCGCGTCACGAGAGTAAAATAATATTTTAGTCTATTCTTAAAATATCTTCAATTTTAGAAACTGAACGGACAGAAATTTTTACGATAGAAAAAAATGTCTATGAACACTTTTAGGGTAACCTGTCATTTATTACACGTTGCTTATTCCCCTGCTACAAAGGGGTGTGTCGAATTGGATAAAAGGAACTCGCTCACTATCCGAATACGCATTTCCCGCTGTGTTTGTATGCTATACCTCCACACTTCAGATAATTCCCAGCATGTAACATCATAAATTACGATTGGACGAATAATAGAATCATTACTCTTGAATGACAGAGCGATAGACATATTCTGACTGCCAATTTTCCGATAAAGATTGTTTATCTGTGAATCGCAAAAAAAGTGTACATAAACATTCAAATAGAAAAACTCGTGTTAATTTATTTAGCATTTTGTATATTATTAATTAATAAACAATCTTCTCTCTACAGTATAATCTTGCTATTTCGAATTTAAATTTATTTTAAATCAAATTTTATTCATTAATAATCAAGTATTCCATTAAGGTTATCTTGAAAGATAGTATTTACAATATTCATAAAACAAATACAACGTTATGTATTGTGCACTTTAAGTAAGCATAACAATATTCGGCATGTTGTCTACCTTTATATATCTGCTGACACTATGTGGAGCCTGCGAAACGGACTCTCCGTTTCCATGGTTATATAATTCTAGAGTAGGTACAACACACATTTCAATATCTTTTTACAACATATATTCCAGCAACGCACTGACATACTAAAGATTCCTTCAGTTGAAAACGTTAAGTGAGACTACAGTCAATAAGTCACTTAGCGAATACTTATAAACACACATAAATAACTAATATCACAAACGAAAATCGTAATTTTATTTTTAATTTTGCGAACATGATATTAAATGGCGTTGCTATTACCATGAATTACATAATTTATATATATTTATTTACTCAGACGTCAAAATTATCAAAATTCAGAGTTACTAATAAGCTATCCTTTGCTTGCTAGCTAGGTTTTGGTCACTAGATACAGTCGAAAGACACAGCTGAGGTTATATTATCTTGTTAAAGTATTGACAAAACAAGGCGCAATGTAGATAAATCTAAGAGTTTGCTTGAGAAGACTTACTATAGAAATATTATGACGGTGATTTAATATACGAAATTTAAATAAAAACATTTCTCATTTAGCAATACAAAGAGCAGCCATTAGATTTTTTCAAGGAACACTAACAACATTTGATTCTTTGGTAGAGAGCTGGCACTTTGGTCCTATGCCCTCTGAGTTATAAACTACAAATCAATATTTATGGCGAATTTTATTGCGTTCAGCTTCTCGTTATGGCGTCGAAATTACGATATAAAATCTGGAAACTTTTCCGACACCTGATTCGAATATTTTATTGTAAATTTCAAAATTTTCTGCGAAAATGTATTGTTTCTTATTTTTTATTTCATGATTTCATTGCGCAATAGCGTATCACAATAATGTATACTTTATCGACTTGCCAGTAAAGAACTGTTATTTTGCATAAATAATATAATACGTCTCAAAACATATTTCGTTACAATTTTTTTAAACTAAATAACGAAGATTCAGGAAAAGTATGATCGATCTGTTTGTCCGGTTTTTGGACATTAAATGTATCAT
Source organism: Himalopsyche phryganea (assembly GCA_022494535.1). Taxonomy (NCBI): domain Eukaryota; kingdom Metazoa; phylum Arthropoda; class Insecta; order Trichoptera; family Rhyacophilidae; genus Himalopsyche; species Himalopsyche phryganea. Next base: position 197,372 of record JAGVSL010000034.1, read on the forward strand.
TATCACAGTATTAGATTTGATCGATTACATGAATGTTTGCGAAAAAATCAATTGACAATTATTTTGCCCATTGATAGATATCACTGTCTCAAATGATTGAATTAAAAGCTTCTCATTACCCTTTATCACGAATTCTTCGCTCTGCTACACAGTAGGTAGGACTTAAATTGCCTCAAATATTATATAGTATCTAAACAGCATAAGTTATATAAATAGTTTATCTAATTTTCTGGTTAGGTATTGATATAACAATGAATCTATGACGAATGCTTAAATATAATACAAAAAAAGATGTACAATTACTAGAGATTAGATCCATTCATCATGTTAGGTAACAAATGATTTCTCGTATTCGCATTTCCTCGTGATTTATTAATGCCTATTTTAGTGGACGAATTAAACGAAAATGAATCGCTCATTCTTATTTTAATTAAAAATTTCTCGATTTCCATTTGCGGTGGGAATTATACGCACTTGCTTGTTTTTGCGAGAAAAAAAACACAATTAAATTCTGTGCCTTTCTTGTTGAGAGAAAGTTAAATGATAATCTTAATTGGTTTAATGGTATAAAAGCCTTTTTAGTTTTTAATGAAACGTTTCAGCGGCCATTACGACAAAAATATGAATGGCCACAATAATAAAAATACATTAAGGGCCATCATTTTTAATATCACATTTAGTACAGCAATTCTGGGTTATAAATCGCAATTACTAACAATACTAATTAATCCCTACGAGTAACTACGTGACCACACTTTACAAGTATATTTTGAAGCAAACCCATAATATCAGTGATACTTATAATATCTTCATAAAGATTGATTAACATTACATCACAAATAACTTTCCAATAACATTTATTACGAGAATATAAATCCAAAATGGCGTTGGGCTTCTACAAATTTTTTGGCGAGCAAAATGAAAAATGAATTGCCAATATATTTACTAGGCGATTGTTCATTTTCAATAAAAAAAAACCAGTGCGTAAACAGTGTTGAACCGACGTGATCCTTTATGTTATGATGAAAAATTGATAGTTGTCCGCCAATATTATTTTTTTTGTTTGTGTGAAGGTTTATTGAATAAATGTATTGGAAGTCACAGCGTTTTGTGGACTGTTTTATTTTGATTGAAATGAACAAAATTTAGTACACAGCAAGATTTATATCTAATTGGGATATGTAGCGCGCTCTACCTTATCTGAATGAAGAACGCAGAAAAAATACATATGAATTGGGATCCAAATCTACCGTTCTCGCATTCATCTTTTTCCTGTATATATCGTTATTTTTTTATAGTCGAAACCCATGCATGTTTCCGCAACTGACCCACTCACAAAACACACTAGTGACTGGTCGCATCACTCGAATCGTAAATTATTTTAATTGCAGCGCTTTCGTGTAGAGCAGTAGGACTCTAGATAATACAGTGAAAATAATTTAAGAAGTTGAAAAAACCAAGAGAAAAGCATTATGCAGCAAATCGTCTATAACCAGCACTATCAACTCTCAACTCAATTGTTGCTTAGAAGACTAGGATCTGCGAGTTAATCGCTGAAATAGTCAGAAGAGAAATAAAATAATTATGAGCAAATTCTAGTTTTTTTGGACATTTAATAGGTTTCTTTAAAAAAAAATCGATCGAATCTCTCGGATTCATCGTTTTTTTACTGGCGTTTAATAAATGTTGAATCACGATTCCACTGTAAACATAGTCTGAACTGCATCTTCTGTATAATAAAGTTCTTGTTAGTCGATAAAACAGACTCATTCTTCTTCTTCTTCTTCCCTGGCGCTATATTCCCGGTTGAACCTTGACCGTCTCAATAAATATCCACTCGACTCAGTTCTCCACCTTTCTACACGACTAATTGAACCCTTCTTAGTGTGTTGAAAACCCGTCCACCCAGCAAATTCAAGATCTTCCAACGCTTCTACGTCCTTCAGAAGAAGAAAAGTTGAACTAATCAATGCGTGTCCGGCCCAGCGAAAGCGTTGAGTTTTGACAAATCTGACAACAACTGGCGCACTGTAAGTGTTATTAAACTAACGATTGTGCTGACTCCGTCAAATGCAATCCTCGCAGACAGAGACACAAATCTTTTACAGGATCTTACGCTCAAATACTTGTAGCTTCTAAGTCATTGGAGCTAGCCATACAGACCTCTGATTGGTTTAACAGAACGATAGAGCAGACTAAATTTACGCCAACATGACGAGCAATTCTTGGTAAGAATTGAACATTTGTTAATGACTCAAAGACAATCATTCTCGTATGGGGTTTTTCTTAAGTGTTTTCCCCACACAAAGTCTTTAGCTGATAAAATATTTTACATAACATTACTTAGCTAGATTACATGTGGGGAATGGATGTAAAGACTTAGTCTGTACCCACCCTAGCGATAACTTTAGCCAGAAAACTAGGAGCCTGCTTCGTGGACTCCATATAATAGTTTCAGTAGGAAAGATAAATCAGGGAAAAAACAGACTTAAAAATTCGTTAAAAAAACCAGCTGATTTACCACTGACTTCTATCATTATTTAAACACAGGTAAAAGCAATCATATAATAGATTCTGTTGTAGAATATTTTAATATATATAGTATGTTGAGCGTGCGGCATATTCATGTTCCATTTATTTTCTTTAATGATTCATTCGAAACTGAATAAAACAGAACATTTTAAAATATAAAACAATTGTTCTATTCTAATTGTGCTACAGTGTATTTAAGAAAACGTTGTTAAGCAATCTGTTAGTTTATCATATAAAATAAACGGAATGATATCAATTCCTAAAACTAATTATTTCTATAACACACATGCCATATTGGCAGTTATCTTTTATAGTATGCGTTATGTTATCAGTTAAAATGGCTACTTATTTGCAACAATGTATACAGTACCACATTTTAGAATTCAACACGCCGTATTCAATTGATAAGGAAATCAATTCAAAATTCAGGTGATAACAACACTTGGGCAACATGAATCCTTACTTTACGCGTTAATTTTCTAACGCCATACATCGTCTTTTTAAATTGCGATTTATATATAATAAATATACTGTAAAAGGTAAGTTAATTGCAAGTTTTTTTTCTTACAATATTGTATCACTATTTGAAAGATTTAAGTACCATTTTTAAGGAGCATTAAAGTAGATAATGGACATTTCAATATTGGTATTCTTTTAAGTAAATGGTGTAATAAAACAATTCAAACACTGCCAATATGTTTGTTTTCTTTTTTTAATATTTTTAAATGTAGTTATCTTGAATTCACATTGTGTTACAAATAAATTTAAATATCTCAATTTTTTTCAAAAATAAAAAAGTTAAAAATATCAATTTTAAATCATGTTAGAATCCCATATATTTGAGCCAACCACCCAATCGTATGCACCTTATAATTACACTACATGATGCCACTTGTGACCAGGATTTTTTGTGATTTTTTTTCTGAATTGAGTGCATGTTTAATAATAATGCTTTTTAATAACTCACCTTTAGATGGCTCGATACTTCGAATCGTCTCCCCGCTCGCAATATTCTCGAACGTGTACTTTTCATACAACTCTATCATGTGCAGCGGTAACTTTGGAGCATTTTTGGTTTTCTCTTTGCCGGAATTCAATTTTGCGTCCGCGTTTTCATCATGACCATAAACTTTCGACAGATTCCTGCCACTCTCTGGCAGGTCGAACTTCAGAATTTGTTGAAGAGCCTCCCTCAGAACTTGCCCTTGAGTTTCATTATACTTCTTAACTTCTGACGCGCGGCAAATTGGCGGGAAAAATAGAACATTCGTCAAGAAAAACACTGCCAAAAAATGATCCATTTTAATGGATTTTATTCTATTGAATGATGTCATTAATATTAGACACGAATGGTTGTCTAAAAATAAAATATTAATTTCATTAAAAAAACACACTTTTAATGTTATAAATTATAAATAAGACATTTTCACTAAAACGATTTCCTTCTGTTTATTTTTATAGCCCCATTAATTAAACAAAAGAATGCAGCATAATATATGTTTCTTTTTTTGAAAACCGAATTCTCTTAAAACGTTGAAAATAACACGATAATAATGACAACACAGATTTTGCAATCAAGAAGCAGCGGACGCAAGAACGCATGCACACTCTATGAGTAGCAGAGCGCGACTGACTTCATAGTCCGGAGTACGGGACTCGGGATTCCTGATTCGTATTTATTCCTACCTCACGAATTTTCTCCCGTAGGCACTACATACAAATGTAATTGATTGAACCATCATCCTTTAAAGAATATTTTTATTAGAACGTATTTAATCGTAAAATAAATGTTAGTGAATAATAATAAATTTGTCAATAAACAAGTTCAGCATGCTTTTAAGAACATTATATTTTCGTATTATTTTGTATAAATACAATTTATTGTTTGATTGTACTTTTTTTTGTTTTGGTAAAATTTTAACTAATTTTTCGTGACTTAATAAATAATTATAATCCCCTCTTTTCCTTTATAATTGTACGAACGTTATTTAAAAACTAAAATCTCTAATATATTCCTATTTACATTCATTTGTTCTTAAATGAAATAAATCAAACTTACAAAAATCATACGGAAATTTCAAAACAAGGGATTGCAATACCGGAATTATTCTATTTCGTATTAAATATCGAATTTACAAATAAAGATAAATTGCTCAGTATAAGATGAACGACGAATTTAAATATTTCAACCGTGAAATTAGAGCTATAACCGCGAATTTGATTGTAGGTGAAACTTTTGCAAAGACCAACGTATGACTGAATGCATGGTACAAAAATATTTTTAGCTTTCAATTGACTAACCTCCGTTCTGATGCATAATAATACTTTAACAAATAACTATTTCACAAATGTTTTACTCGTGTACCAATAGTTTGAGATTACATGGCAATAAAATACAAAAATAATAAACAGAGTGAGATAATAAATAGTTGTACGTAATCATGCATAGAAAACCGCGTGTTCTGTCTGAAACTATTTTTTTTTATCAACATACAGGGACGGCTCGTTATTATGGGATGCAAGGGATCATCTTCTTTTTATTAACAATTTTTCTAGATTTTGGTAATTCTCATGTTATATTATTTATTTATAGTAAAAAAAGGAAAAATTTCAGATGACGTCAATGCGCCATGAATTTAACAAATACAATTTCAGAATAGATAAAAAAAACCAGAAAACAAATTCACAGATTTGAAAAAAATGGTAATGTAAATAATAATAGTAATAGCAGACTGGTCGATTTGGTCCAACCTTCTTGGTTGTGGGGTTGCAGTATTTTTCAACCAATTTATAGAAACGGATTCTAAACCCTTCTCACTCTACCCATATTCGATCACGATAACGGAGAGAGAGCGATGATCCAACTACTAGTCTTTCCAAACGCACCATCCATCGTTATTTATCCTCTTTGAAAAGAGAGGAGCTACTGGTTTACAACTGGTTTCCATTAAACAATTTTCGCATATGCTCTGCATTGAAAACGGACATAGTCAAAAACTATGTACAGAATTATTATAGTACCGAATTTAAAAAAGTAATAACGTTTCAACAGCACAAAAAGGAATGCCTTAAATAAAAAGCATGGGTTTTTAAATAAAATTTATACCACTTTCTTGTTTATTTCGTAACATCTATCCCCATCAAATTCAATGCCATATAGCCGTCACTGCCTGTATCTTAAATACGACGTAAAATAAACACAATTATTACTTTTTGCCAATTTTATGGGAAAACCTTTATTTGTTTAATAATATTCCTACGTTTATCAGCGCAAAGCAATATTTACATAAACATCGTTATGTTGAGAATGATAAGAAACTGATATCGCTATAAACCAAATTTGAACTTGTCCAATACATTTCTTGAGAAAATATTCTTTTTTACGCGAATGATAATAAGTATGTACTAGACACTCTCAGCGCTTTTTTCTACCAGACACTTTTCCATGAAATAAATTTAAGAAAACATAAATACTTAAATGTTATAAAAAAATATAAGCGAATGTGAGTCTCAATATTATATATTCTATTTTCAATGGCGACTACCATTTTACAATTGTCACTTCCAATGTGAAGCATATAGAATATAGTCTCATAAAAGGACTTATTAGCAAACGTTTACGGCAATTGGTTGCTATTCAGTCACACAACGCTCTTTGATACCGTTCATGTCTTCTTAGTAGCCTTTTTCCAAATGACACGTAATAAGCCAATCGCTCTCACCGGCGCCAGATATTTTGTTTTTTTTAAATAACTCGAGATCAACTCGATCAGGAAAGACATCAAATACACCCATACCCATGATATCAAATATTAAATTTAAAGAATCAAAATTTGAACCCGGATTCAACCAATCGCTAGGGTAGAGCTTTTACCACTATACCACAGAGGCCGACCAAGATGAAGATTAAGTTGTATTTTTGCCGGCATTTTAAAATAAATTGTTATTCCGAAATAATTATTATCATGGTAATTTTAACATTAGCATAGCAACAAGTACCATTCCTTTGTTTAGCGTTAAACGTAATTTTGTTTAACAGATTTGTGATGTATAAACCTTTGATATTGTGATACTAAAGTTGTATATAATATGACTCAACGAACGCTGGTACAACGTTCGCACATTTTGTTCTCATGAAATTTTATCCAAGTGTATTTTGCAGTGATATGAGATGAAAAGCCCTATCAATTCCTGCTGTTGGGTACACGTTACAAACAACGTCTCTATTTTCAAAATATTTCACATTTAAATTTACTTTATTTTTGCCGGAGCTTCACGGTTAAAAACCCTATCGGGAGGATCACTTTGTGACGTAATTTACGCTTTGATACTTTTAACTACAGAGTTGCCAACAAAAATAATGAAATTTCCCTGTATTATTAATTATTTTATTTTTTAATTTTCACGTCGCTTATAAAAAACATTAACATAATTATGTTAGTATTTTTTTGCTACGGATAATGTTAGTGTAATTTTCCTCTGATATATACTGTTGAAAACTGTTTATTTTCAAAAAAAATGTAAACACTGCCTTCCAAATGTAATTCCACCATAGCTTTAATATTGCTCAACACTTCTACATATTCCGCTAGGATGTGAATGAATTGAGAAAATTTCTGTTTTTTGTATTTATAAACTGGTCAGACCTTTTCTGTATGAAAACAGTTATTTCACATTTTCACATTGCCAAAACAATATTATTTTTATTTAGTTTATTTATTTATTTGGACAAGTAATGTAATATGACGCCTAAAATGAAGATTCATTTCATTCAGATGAAATATTAAATTTTAATATACCTGCATAATAATTTTGTTTGAGTATATTCAAAACTCCAGACAGTGCTGTCGGTGTCCGTGGCGCAGTTGGTAGCGTCTTTGGCTACAGTCTAGTGCAGACAGTTTTCATAGATTAATCTTTGAATCGATTTATGGATTTTTGTCCGTAGTCTGACTATTAGTGATGTCTAAAACTGCCCCTCACCCATATTATCCTCACGGGGCGCAGCGAGAGCGATTAGACACTAGTCCTTTCCTAGCTATATCCTTCTATTCCTACTGTCTTCGAAAAAAGAGAGGTTGAGCAACTGAATAACAAGCAGTTCTTATAGAAAAATTCTGTTAAGATACTTCCATTAGGAAATATATATATACTTCACGTTAGGAGTGTAAATGGAAAAAACATATATACCTTGCCACATGCGTTACACAAGAAAGATAAAAGTCCATGATATCTGTCTATTCAAAAGCTTCAAAAATTCACTTCCTTCATTTTTTGTAAGAATTAACTTATTGGAGGAATAATCTCGAGCAGGTAAAAAAGCTTACTAGCTATAGCAATAATTGCCGGTCACACTCATCTGATTGAAAATCCGGTCATAGAACTGGCCGGTTCTGATCTTCCACGAAAATAAATCAATGTTTTTACCACATCCGTTTTAGACATAATCGATGCAGACACACGATGGGGTTGTAGACGGACGCCATTCGGCGTGTACAGAAAAATACAAACAACGAACAATATTACGGATATCTTTTTTTAGAGAAATCAAAGATAACAACTAATCAATCTGATTGCCTTCAAAAGAATTATCTCTTTACCAGTTTCGTAGTACACATTTGCTATTGCGTTCTTTATATGAAATATTGTTTTCTTCTTAACACCTTTCGATACACAACCAGAAGACCATCGAATATTAATTTTCTACGTAATTTGTGGCCATACATTATTTGTAAAACATCAAAAGCTTTCAACAAAGTTTACTGCTATGATATCAATTAATTTATTTAAAATGCCGATTGACATGCGGGTACACTGATGCAAAGAATCGAATGCGAGTGTATCTGTGTTGTTTGATTGCAATACGCAATGATGCAATCACCCACTCGAATGTCACCAAATACCAACAATTCAAGACATGTCAATGTTCAGAAACACTAATTTAGGCTAACATTCTAAACGTTTCATTGAATACCGCATGAAGTGCAGGGTCTGTCCTATTGGCGAGTCCTCATTTGAGTTAGTTAGTCAAAATTTTTCTTCATGCGACTTTTCGGAAGAAAATCAAAATTGAAAATAATTTTCTGCACTTTTTTTCACATCCAAATAAAATGTATCATTTTTCTTTCTAAGAAAGTATTAATTAGCTTCTAGGCTAATATTATCTATGTACAATATTTTCTCTATTTTTACACGCATACTTTCCTATTTTTCATTAACGAATTTATCTATTACCTATTATATAATGTCGACTCCGTGACGCAATTGGTAGCGTCGTTGGCTACGGCTACGGACGTCTCGGGATCAATTCCCGGTGCGGATAGTTTTCATAAATTGATCTCTTAATCGAGTTATGGATTTCTGTTCGTTGTCTGAGTGTTTGTGATGTTTAAAATTCCCTCCTCACCCAACCATCCGATCCTCAGGGTTTTAGTAGTTTTGTCCTAGCCCTATCCTTCTGTCTCTTCGAAAAAATGAGGTTGAGCAACTGAGTAACAAACAGTTCTCATAGAAAAATTCTGGTGATATACCTCCATTAGGTGACCATATGGTACACGTTGGGAGTGGACATGGAAAAAAATTAAATAACATATATTTAGTGTTTATAAATAAAACATATTCCATGGAGAATCGGATTTTTAAAGTCTATATTTAATTACTGATCTCCCTATAGAGCTACATTCGACGTCAGCGGTGCCACCTTGCCAATCGTATTTGTATCTTGTCGATTGAAAATATTTTCATCAGAGCATGAAATTGTGTTTCAAAAAATATCTGAGAAAATTCGATCATATTATTATTATGCCCTCTTTCGAAGAATTATCTGAACTTGAATGATTTCGATAAATAATAAAGTCTTGGAAATTTTGCTTGCGTAAATCGATAATTCTAAAAAAAAATTTTAGTCAATGGTGTCTCATTTCTTATAGTTTTCCACTCAAACATAATGTAATGACTATTTTCTACGCCAGTAATGTTAATATGGGATTTTATATTATCTTTAAGTTATTGTATCAATACAAATTGTTAAATTAAAGATATTTTCATTTTACGAATATTCATTTAAAAAAGAATATAAGATGGATAAATTAATAAAACAAATCAATTAAACCTACATCTTAAATAAATTATTAACATCGCTTGCAAAATATGTATTAAAATTGGAGAAAAATGCTTTAATCCCGAAAGAAACCTAATCTTATTTAGTAATAAAATCGTTACCATATAAAATTTGATGAAGATCAATAAAATGCGACAAATGAAATATCTTTTATGTGATTTTATTTACGCTTGCGTGTTTTGCAAATGAAAGCAACGATTTGATTGTTATTGTTTGTGTAATTTTAATAACCAAAACTCTCTTCGTTGTGTACAAACGGAGAAAGTAAAGATTTAATTATACGAAAAATAACGCATTTCTTTTTTACCTTTGTGATTAAGAATCGCAAACTTTACTAGTATCAAAATATCGCTTTACATGTGTTTTTACAATACGGCAATAAAACATACTCATCAATTATTATTTTACAAAGTTGGATTGTGAGACAATAGCTCAATACCTCTTTGAATCTATATATTCAATAAGTATATAAAAGTTTGTTTGTCTCGTATGCGTTCCTATACTGTACATCCGATTGCAATGAAACCTTGGTGAGTTGTTGTGCACACACCTACGAAGGTTACTGAAAAAAAATCTAAAAAATAAAAATTGTCAGTCTAAAATGAAAAATTTAAAGGAGAAGATGTAATGTTGCCACGCCTCCCAATGATTCCGACAGATATGCCAGTCGAATTCAAACGTCTACAGTTTCCGGTGCGACTCGCATTTGCAATGACCATCAACAAAGCATAGGAACAATCGCTAAGTGTCTGGACCAAATTTGAAAAATCAATGCTTTGCAAAGAAAATTGCTCTAATACGTTCTTACAACTAAAGCTCACGTAAACACCTACCGTAGATATGCTAAAGTTCAAACGAGCACAGTAAAAATATAATATATATCTTTTTGACGTCATCAATACAGTAAACGTGTTTACGTTTATAAATATATGAAATATAAGCTAGCGTACGAAAATTTCGTTAAGAACGAATATGGTTTGCAAAAAAAATCTAGAAATTCTATTTCTTTTTTCTTTTTCACTATTTTTATCAGTTCATATAATTTAAGCTTTCTATATTTTTGGGTTTTATACAGTTTTATTCCAAATCATATTTTCAATGGAGGTGAAAGTAAGCTCTAAAGTAGCTCCAGTAAAAATAATCCGAAATCAAGGCAGCCAACATAAAAATGTTTTCTATTACTCAAAACCCTTGATCTGTGTCAAAAACTAGTCGTACTCACAAGCTGTATTATTATTTTTAAGTGCCTATCCATGTTTTGACCCGAGAGAACTTTTTTCAGACACACCTGTTTTTTTAAGCTGAAGCCTTTTTGCTTCAATAAATATAAATGTTTTACGGATAAAATATTTATCGATAAATGTGTAAATATATTTTTTGTAATAATAGATGACCTTGGAATTTCGCCTAATAAAATTTTTATTATGTTTGTACTTCGACTAGAATCAATTAGTTTTTTATGTAATTTGACGCTGAATATTAGTATATTTAATTGTTTATACAATGTCAATGAATAAATAATATGTAATGCTATAAATTTAATAACACTATATTGTTGATCAATATTTTTTAAACATATAATGAAAAGTTTTGAAAAATGAATTACACTATTTGTCGGTGCGTGTAGAATAAAAAAAACTATGAAAAAATACTGATTTATTTTTTCCCATCATTCCCAAATATGGTTGAAAGCAATTTAAACATCGTTTTAATCAGTTACCGCTAACATTCATTCCATTTTTTCATAACAAACATACAAATGCTGATCGATTATAACTTTGAGAATAGTTTTAATTATGCTTGTAATGCAATTAGGAATGAATATAATATGTCGTCGCTGCTCTGCAAGAAAACGCTAAATCGAAAAATGGCATATTGGGTTAGTTATACCAAAATGTTGCTAATTTCTAACTCTACCGTATGGAAGAACACATTTTTGTTTTGAGCTCACAGTTTCGTACAAACAAACTAAAAGAAAAAATTTCAAATATTTGACAAACTTCGAAGCCCAATTACTCAAAACTAATATTTTTCAGCTAGTGTCTTCTTCCAGAACAACGACGATGTGGAATATTGCCTTTTTGTGGTAAACGAGTTTTGTGAGCTAAGTATGGTATTTTATATAATTCCACCAAATATCAATAGTAAATATTTTCGACTGAAATTTATTAAATACTGCAGAAAAACACTGATTTTGGTTTATTAATTGACAGTGTTATCACAAAAAAAAACGGAGAAAGAACATTATTACTTTATATGTTTCGTAAAAAAAGCTGCATACTTAAATATTTGTTTTGTCAAAATATCTCCCAGTGAACGCTTATTTTCCTCTTCTGTGCAGTATTAAAAATATGCCCGCTTTTTTAAAACTTTCATTTCGGAAACAGACGTCACAACACTGCTGCGCAACATTCCGTCGACCCATCGCAGTTCTTTTTCGGATAGCTTTATTCACAGTCGGTATCGTCAGTCGTCCGTACTCCGCGACGCGCTCTTTCCACCCCACTGCGGGTGTCATTCCGACACAAACGACCAGCTTACGCCAAAAGGAGAATAGGGAAACTTTTCATCTGGCAGGAGGCCGTCATTCACGTATCATTTTCCGCGCGGTATTCCCCGGCGCGTGAAAACGAATGTGCATCAGTGGAGTTAGTTATATTTTTAAAAATATAATTCTAAATTAGAATAAAATAAAATTATCAGAATCACAACGTCACATAATGGTTTCTTTACTTTTATTTTCTTAGGTTCACCAGAAAATTGTGCGTATATAACATAAACAGGGATTACAATACTTGTACATATTACCACAATCTCAGTATTTGGGCTATTTTTTCAATACCGAAATATCGGTTTTTAAATGGAAAATACCTATACAACGCTTTAATGACTTTTTATTGAATCTGAAATGACTTTTTCTATAGTCAGATGTATTTGTACGAAGATATAAACAAATAAATTGAAAGTTTTTAGTGAGAATCAGCTTTTAATGGTTACTATTAGATATTCTGTTAAACCAAATTTTTAATTGAAATCCCAATTAACCGTAATTATTTTTATCTTTTTATGTAATACTGGTATTGCAATATGTATTTAGGTATATTTTTTTAATGTCGTACACTTTCATATTTTAATAGAAAAACCGGATTTCGCGATTAAATATTTGGTCGTGATTATAAAATACGATTTCAAAGAAAAAATTCTACTAGAGAAAATGGTTTTGACACCCATGGTGTATATAATATAGCACGCGTCTTTCTTAGAAAAAATATTAGAGGATACATTTTTGAATGAAACGATGATAACATTTCTCTATTATTCCGACAGTAACCTGGAATATTGGAAATTCCCGGAAATTTCAAATGTTTTATCTCGAATAAGCAGGGTAAACACTCCTCTGAATTTCTAACGACCCCCTCCCTTACTTCGGAAACTTATAATGTAGTAATAACAGATATATTTCTGAGAAAAAAAACACACATTGAATAATATTATTTAAAAAAAACTTGCGCTACAGTATGTCTCTGGAGATACTCCTCAGAAATACGATGTTATATTTCTAGATGTGACACGTGTTTTGCTTATTTAAGAAGCATCTTTAGACTAACTATATCGCAAGGTTATTTATTTCTAAGGTAAACAATGCTTTTAATTCTCACCTTAAATAAAGGGTGAGGTGCGATTATTTTCTTCTACTAGACGTAAGGAGGGCGTCAGACACAAACGATAATGGTATTAACTCATTCATCGCTAAAATCTCGCGACGCGATCAATTTTTATTTGAAAAACATCCATAAAGTTACCTAAGAATCCATTGAAAAATAACAGAAATTCACTTCGAAATTAGTTACACAACCAGTATATTTTAACAACTTAATTGATAACGTAATTGATAGCGTATTAAAAATAAATTTCGAGAAATTTTCCGCAGAATCCATTGAAAATATACTTACTTTGATTTGGTGACACATTTTCAACAACCTTCAGTCCCTTCACTTTGCTATTGAATTATATCTCATTTAGGTTGTGACATCATAATATATGGTCTATAATACGTTTTTAAGAAATTTTAATTAAAAATATGTTTGTAAATGCATGGTCACTGATTGTACGCCACTTCTCACAAGCCGTATTTATGTACTAACCAGTTCACGCGAGAAAATGGAATGGAAATATCCGCGAAAATAGCATTACACCCAACGATGAATCTTGCGTTATTTACATGCTTTATATGTGTGAAAGACAGTTACCCTGATCCCGTTTGTCGGGAATATTTGATGTACGCCGCTGTTTTCTGTCAATTGCCATTCTCCTCGAATCATTGAATCTCTGGTTATCTTCACTGTGTTTTCTTCACATAGACATTTTTATGCATACGTAATAAAACTCTACAGCTTGAATACTGAGTAAAGCAATTAATTCTATTTACTTTATTAGATCTTAAGAAAACGATTCCACATTAAAGTAAACGTACCAGTAGCTGACCGCATAAGAGAAAAATTTAACAAAAACAACAATTAACGTTTAACATTAGACCGAATGGTGACAAGCAAGTGTATTCATGATGGATCAAATGTCATAATTAATATAATAAGACAATAATTAGGAAAGGGTATGTTGTTAAAAAATTGTGTTCAATTTTTAACAACCATGTTAATGTTTCAGTAGTAGACCATGTCTAATCAGAGAGTTTCATGATAACCTTTCATCAAAGTTTCCTGTAAGTTAACTTTGGTAAATCAAGTAGCATATCTTTAATCACATTCTACATTCACTGATATCTTTAACAAATCTATTAAGAAATTCAAAATAAAAATACTAACTGCATAAGGTGTCGTTTCAAGTGGCCGCTATGACACCGTAATTACATATCCGCAATCCGACAAAGGATGGTTTCACTTGTTTAAACTCTACAATTTAGAGCAATTCTGTAACCTAGTGGCTAGAGCTCCGCTTACCGAGCAGATATTCGGGCCTTGAAAAGACAGTTTTAAATGTTTTTAAATATCAATGTAGAAATTGTAGAACATTGCATTTTGAGAAATTGTGCATGACACGTACGAATATACGTACAAAATCTGAATATGTATAGATATTAATTGCGACAATTTAGATTAAGCCACTAAAAAATTATCATAATCATTTTTTTAAAGTAGACACCAACACCGATTTCTTAATAATAAGAGGTAAATGTTTTTTTTAATATAATAAATGATTTTTCGTCCAACAGGTGGTTAGGTGAAAATCAAATCATCCATAACATTGCATCCTGCAAGTGTAGGAAAAGCAAAACTAAAGTGACAACCAATATAGCAAGTGTGGTATCGACATATTTATTTCATCAAAAATTACAGCAGGAACGTTTTTTTCTATGATACAATGTTTTAAACAATATCGCCAATGCTATAAACAGACACCCATAACTCGTTTAACACGGTTTTCATTTTGGAGATTTTCTTTATTAAATCTTGCATTAGTGTCTTGCATTTCAACTATTACTAGAAAAATGATAAGAGATGGATTACAGATGGCAAGAAATATTTAAAAAAAATGTAAATAATGATTCGGATATGGATCGAGCTTTAAAATGTCAACGAGAAACGATAGACAATCAAAGATTACTGATTTTTTGACACGGCCGACGGAAAATGACGGAAATATAATTGAAGGAATTGATGAAGGCACTGATGATGACATTCAGCCAAAAAGAAGAACCCCCCCCCGTGTTAACTATCAATTCTTGGTGGAAAGACATTATATTTTAAAAAATAAAGCACAATTCATTTGTACTACTTCCACATATTTATAATGATCAGGACCGAATCAGTTGATAATGCTCGTGATGAGCGAAACCGGTCCTGATCATCATAAATATGTTTCAATAAATTTTCAAAAGTAACGTGTATTTATTTTATTAATATTTATAAAAAAATAACCAATCCTCTCTTTTCCATACATTTGTTAGTCTCGCTTTACACGACTTCGTTCAACACACTGATCTAGCAGAACTTATCTTCCGTGTTAAGCGAGGAATGGGTGTATTAACATTTTTAATGAAATAGTCTTCATTTTTTTTTACCTTTTTAGCTGTATCTTGAAATAGAAATAAGCGTACATAATTAGATGAACTATGTTTCGTATTTTAACTTTGTCTAACAACGTAATATACGGCTTTTAACTAAAATGCGACAAGCAATGAACAACCTAACTTTGCCGATAAAACGGGTCAACAATTTAGATTGCAAATACTAAAAAGCTTTCATTATAACGGATGGGGAAAAGTTTTTAGTCTGTCCCGTCCGTGGTTCAAACAATCTCAACCCACACTCTCCTGTCATTTATGTCGTAACGATGAATTCGCTTCGTCCATTTAGGCATCAACTATAACATGAAACTTGAATATTTCTTCCAGTTTCTTAATTAAATTTCAACATAGCTGATACATCCAGTAATATAATAATTATTCGTTGGTCGAAAGTTTCCTTAAAAACGAATAATTAATGTTGGTAAATTTATCGAAAGAAACCAAAATCAATTCGGTTTATTTCTAAATAAAACACAATTTGTTTTGTACTACTTCTACATTTTGTATATCAACCTGAACCGGTTTCAATCATCACGATCATTATCAACTAATGAAGCTCACAAGAAACAAGTCCTAATAATTATAAAAATTGTGTACGTGCCACAAAACAAATTATTGTGTTTTATTCATTTACATAAATAAATTGACAGTTAACAAATAAAACACAATTCATTTTATTATTTTTTAAAAATATATTTTAAGCAATTATTTTTTGAAATATAATGTCTTTTCACCAAGAATTAACAGTTAACACTTTAATAGTAGTAGATCATTAGTTTCTAACAAGGAATACACTCACGATCATTTTCGTTTAACACATGCCTAAATACATAATAACTGTTATGTTTTGGCCAATTGATGTAAGCCTCAAAAAATGCGAAAATGAATTAATGATTCGATCTCATTTTAAAGACGACAGAGCGGATGATGTCAATTATAAAAATAAATTTACCACTTTTTGGAAGGGAAACATTATCTTATATTGGTTTTAGGTTTAAAAATTCTGACCCGGCTACTTAATGTTAGCTACTATTATATCGACACTCCCTACGTAAAATCCCGTATACAAAAACATGAGAATTTACAGGAGTGCATTTCAAAGATTCCTAACGCAACTCACCATATAATGTTTTTGATAAAAACTATTTTTACTCTCTGCTGAACAATTTTAATTTTGATGGTTACATCAATTGACTAAAACACCGTCAATATGTACATCTCAATAATAACAATCAATTAATTAGTCGCGCATTGACCTGCACACAAATACTCTTAGTTTGCTCAGGCCTGTTTTGACATCATTATTATATTTCAAGATAAGTTCCCTTTATACTATCAATATTCTTGTATGTTGTATTATTATAGATAATATAGACAAGTTCTGAAATTTGGAAGTGGATATCACAGGATATTATGAAACTTCACAAAAATAGAAAGCTATTCGAAGAACATGACCTGTGACAACATTTAACTCCAGGTGAAATGTCTGGTACTTACAGATTTACTCGACCAAAACCTGGCGACAACGCTTACATTCTTCCAGTGTCGATAAACGATAATAAGACATGGCCCGAGCTAAAGCTAGTGAAACTATATCTGGGCGATTAAGACATAAATTTGTTGCGAACGTGTGATATGATAATATACATTTAAGTGATTTGCTATAAAGGCGAAAAGGCAACGTTCGACATAACGTTTTGTTGCCTAAAGAAGTCTAACCTAATCAGCATCTTTATCAAAAAACTGAATTCTGGCGACTTACAAGACAATAGATTCTATATTATTTGTACAATTTAAGCAATGACCTTGGAATAAAAAAGACTATCTGTCAACAATAAGATTGCAAAGAGGTGTGTAGTCTTTGATGTATATATTAAAACAATTTTTGCAAAAACTTATTCTACAAGAATACAATTTTGCTTTTAATGTAATTTAATAAAGTATTTTAAAATATACAATATTTTTATTTTTATTTTACTTCTAAGGTATTTATTATACGAGTATTTCTTTGATCTACATCTCGGGTCATATTATTTTCAGAGATTTCACTTAAGTAAAACAGAAATCTTTTAAATAAGAGATATTCAAATCAGCGTAATCAACTTTTAAAGTAATGAAAACATGAATAATATATTTTTAAGTGGCTGTCAAAACTTTTTAAGTGCGATATTTTCTATTCATTTTTCCATTTGAATTTCATTTTATTTTCCATTTGTTAACTAAAAGTTTTCTACTGCGATCTCCGCCTTGGAAATATTTTTATTTATAAATGGGATGAAAGCGTTTTTAAATTTATTTAAATATTTATGAGATTATATGAGAATCGAATTATTGCTGTGAAGTTTTGCACCTTCGACGAAAAAGTTTATCTTGCGTGCTGTAACAGTAATAATAAGCAAAAAGACCGTTACCTACTTACCGATAAGTATTGAAAATTTATTTTTATTACGGGAAGAGGAATTCATAAAATAACATTCCCTATTATTGACAAATAAATTCTTAAAAAAAGACTGATTCGATGCCAAGACTCAGTATTTTCAAAAGAACATATTCTCAACAAATGACTTGACAGCCAAATTCTGTTATACGACTTACTATGATGGATTATTTAGACATCATGCCATTGTCAGAACTCAAAACGTGATACTTCAAAATAGACCTTCAACGTTTATGGCATAATTTTTAAATACTTTGCTATTTTACACATTATTTAATTTTAGTTTAAATCAATCAACAATAATTAAATTCATTAGCTCTTTGAACAGTGCAAGTCATAATCATTTTTTTATTGCCATATTAAAATTTTGTTCCTCTTTAGGGTCATTTCACGACAAGAATTTCATCTTTCATCTTTAACTGAACATGATTGCAAGAAAATGATTTAATACGAGTATTTAACTAATCTCTACTATTTAGTAGATAAATAAATCTGTCTGCCTGTATGTACGTCTGTCAGAAGAACTCCTCCCAAACAATGTACAATAGTAACGTGAAATTTGCAAATGTCATTCTGGCTGCCTAAATTCTATCTCGGCTTAATAATTATTAATAATTATTTGATAGAGAATGTTTTGTGGGTGTCGCATGAGATAGGATCTACGGTGATATTTTCATCTTTCAACTATTAACATTATTATTAATTGATGGACTACATCGTTTGTGGATGCTACATGAGGTATGGGTCCACGGTGATATTTTCAACTTTCAACATTAGCTTTCACCAAAATAACATCTAACTGTTAGCGTTTTCAATCCCTGGCAAAGCTGGGTGATAAATACTAGTTAGTTCATACATCATTTCTTTCCATTCTTAATTTGAAAACCTTATAAATCAGAATTGAAAACTTGACATTTATAACAAAACCCACAAATTACCCGCGATAGAAAGTATTAATTAAATTATTCATCAATCATTATGACACTTTTAGTCATATGTGAACATTGTAAAAGCAAAAAACATGTGGTAAATTATTAGCAAATTTAGTCAATAACAATTTTAAATCTCCACATTCATCGGCAGATTTGGTACTTAGAACATTTCTTAAAAATAAAACAGAAAATTACTTAAAATCTAGAACTAATAGAGATCAAATGAAGTCTACGTCATGTTGTCTTCGATTAAATTAAAAATGTTTTAAAACTAAATATTAATTCAGACTTCTCAAATATTTTAGCTTAATTCACTTCTCTTAATGATGTGTTGCTAAAATTTTATCAACCAGCTCGCACCTTGGTAAACATCAATCCTCAATTTTTATACATTTTTTTATTCAAATTAGAAAAGTATTTACTTACGTTACATAATTTAAACATAATATAGATTCATTGCAAATAGTGTTTTGATTTTCATTCGAAACTTTAACCGTGACGGGTCTTATTCGTCTATCATCTGCTGTGTGACGGTGAGTTCTGAGCCATGGTTTAACGAATGGTGTGAAATCCCATGAAGTCAAGGGTAAACCTATCAAATTAATGGTCATCAAGTCTGACATATATAAAATACTTAAATTTGCCATTTTTTCTGAAAAAATAGTATTCATTAACAAAAATCCTCGTTCCACCTCTGCAGAACTTATTGCAATTGTATTAATAATATTTTTAGCTTTTCTGACCGTTTCAGGAAGTTCATCGCGATTATCTCATAAAGTATTATCGATATTTTCTCTGAAATCATTTAAATTTATTTTGAATTTGATGATTTCACTTAGAATTCTAATACTAACGGCCGCAAGTTTTTACTTTATCCATATCGGATCAAGTATTGTGATCGTATAAAAATTTGGAATTAGAATAATTTTAAAAAAATCAGTATTTTATAAACCAACTCTCCGAACAAAAATAATTTTAGTAACCGACTCGGCAGAGGTTGTGCGAGCCCATAGCAGCACATCACTGTCTATAACTGAAGTAATATATAGTGCTACGTTGGGGCTATGTGGTGTATATATAGCACGATAATAACATATTGGCTTGCAATAAAACGATACCAATATCTTAAATCTCCTGAAAGTATAATAGAGAAGTATTCCCAAAGGTCTGGACCTTTTCAATAGGTAAACCAGTGATGAAAATAAACATTAATCTGAGCCTAAATGGAGTAGGATTATAATAGGGTTCCTGCGTGAAGAATATGTATGTATTAGTCACGTGCTTCATTATAACTTTATGGATTAGTATGTATTTATATTAAATTTGTAACGATACAAAAATAATGATTTATAAGAATTTTTACAGCACAAAATGGGATGATCTTTAGAGCGTAAAAAAACAGGCATTGCAGATCAGTTACTATTTTTTGTTATTACCAAGTTCGCTCCCAACGTGGAGCATATGGCTTCCTAATGGAGTTATCTCAACAGAAATCTTTCTACAAGAACTGCTTGTTACTCAGTTGCTCAACCTTTCTTTTCTCGAAGAGAGTAGGAATAGAAGGATAGGGCTAGGAAAGGGCTAATGGTTCGCTTATCGCTCTCGATAAGCCCCGTTTTTGAGGATCGGATTGGTGGGGGGAGGAGTTGTACACATTGCAAACATCCATGATTACGGACATAAATCTATAAATCGATTGAAAGATCAATTTATGGAACTGTCCGCAACGAGAATTGAACCCGAGACCCGCTACCAACTGCGGCACGGACGCCGACATTGTGAATTAGTTAGTTGTAAAATAATATGTAGAGTATAAACCATGTATGTGTTATATTAAATCGTATAGCCAATTACTTCGTTCTTCATATACATTTATTTTCGTAGTACATCTGTTAAATATGCAGTAAACTAGCAACAAGAAACCGGCTATAATTGAAAATAAAAAAAAATATTTAATTTCGATGATATTTTATTAAAGATTAAGTGTTTGTGTTGGACAAGATAGCCACAAAACTTTTTTTACACTCCCATGAAAAACGTCTTTAATAATTCTGCAAGAAGCGAAGTATTTACGATGGTTTTTATTTGATGGCATCTGAGATCTTACTTCCTCAATGTCATGAACATCACTCATGCAATGTAATTTTATTTTATCGGTCCATCTTGCCCCGTAAAGTTTTGCCCTCCCAGCATAAAGGGTTTTGTCTTCCGATACTGCTATTGTTGAAACGACCTTCAAGTGACCTATTTTATAGTTTTTTCATGAAAACTCCTTTTTTGTGTCATGTTACACTAGTAGTCCATGAATATGTCATACGTACATTCACTCACGCATATTTAAATTTCGTTACGAAAAATCATCAATATTAATTTATCTTTTAGGTAGATCAAAATACCTACTTGTCATTTGACTCTTTCTCCAATTAAAGCAACCACGTGTTATATTGTTTTAAATTACATATGTTTCATACGCAAACCGCTAAAAAATAATTCTTTAACAAAAACTCTAAAAATAAAAATAACTTTTTTATAAAGAAATGTTTTTTACTTGTACATAAAATATTCATTTTTATATTGTGGAGTTGGACAATTCTGTTAAACATGGAATAAAATTTATTTTAAAATGAAAAAAATAAAAATGTTTAATTAATAGAGTATAAAAATCCACTTGTACCCTTTTCTGTGATAAAATGTTAGGAAACTTCCAATATTTTTATTTAGTTTCTTTTGTATTCATTTAATGACAAAATTTTTGAAAGTTTTATCTTTTACTAACAACATTTTTTTTAATACAGTTTAGAAGTACTCTGATAAAACACATAACTCAAAATTAACAAAAGAAAGTTCAAAATAGTTTAAAATTATTGTTATAAGTCTGCAAAAATAATTATAATACAGTGACTGTTTGAAATCTGAATCAAAAATGCTGAACAATTTTAACCCACTTTTCAGTTTACATTGATATCAACATGGGTAAGTTGGATTTAGACTTTGCAAGGTGAAACAACTGTTTTCACATAATAATCAATTGCAAAATTATAAGAAGGATTTTCAAGCAATACGATGTATTAAATTGTAATTTAATCTGTACTGCACCATAATATATTATTCGGAAAAGGCACAATAAATGATTAATTTACTAACAGTGCTCATATGCAAAATATGCTTAAATATCAAACAATTGACTCTCAAACTATTTCACAACTAAATTAATTGAAATTAATCTATTGAAAGTACTTTAACATGCCTTAAATTGTGAACGTAGAAGTTTTTTAAAATCGAACGAAACATAACATAATATTTATCACATATCTAAATTCGATGGAATATAAAGTACCATCAATTTAGGTAAGTTTTCCCGTCGGTCTAAAATTGGCCCACTACATGGAAAAGCTGCTGTTATAATTTCATGATAAAACTAATGCCATATGAATATTTTTTAGTTAAGCAAAGGTATTGAGAGACAAATATGAATTAATGTGCAACATAATTTGTTTTATTGTTAAATTTGTAACCTGTCAGCATGAAATGATAAAACAGAAATTAAAAACTTTTCTTGAAATAAATTGGATTCGCCATATTATCAATTTGTACAACTAACCTGTAAACCAAATGCTGTAAATTTTTTACCATGTCAATTATGTACAGAATATATGAAAGCACAAAGAAAAGTTGCCATGTCTTTAAAATCACTGAATTAATAGTAATTACAGTGATTATTTCTATCGTGGGCCAAAGTTACCCGATTTGTATGAAAATTTTTCTCCACCTTGTTTTATCTATATTTATATAATATCAATTATAACAATAAATCTATTTATTTATGTTAACTAAATTTCATCTTAAGACATTAGTTCAATTCTATGTAGATGTAAACATGCACACAATAAATGCAATGGCGAACCATGAAAATACACAAACCCTCAGAAAGTTACCGAGATTGACCGTAATTCTAATGGAATGTTTATTTTGCTATTTAAACCGTATCGCTTATTATAAATCGATATTTATAGCTGCCTAAATTTATAAACTACTTTCGATTCAGAGTCACAATCTTCGCTTCATTAAACTTTACACTGAATGTAAAAAAAATATATGTAACAAGTAAGAAAGTTAACAATGTTGTTATAAACTCAATTGCACTCTTACTCAATAGTAGATGGTAGGGGTTTTGAAATCTATATCATATACAATTTAAAAGTAAACCCACAAAAAGGATAAAATAGTGCGGTGTTTTATTCGTGTCAACAGTTTTACCTGCACGACATAGAAAAACAAAAAAAATAACATTAACTTATGTATCTGAATTAAGCCAAAATGGTTCATTAAGCAAAAACATATTTATGAAGTTATCAGTGCGTGTGCAATATTTGCGTGGTTGTGATAGGTCGACGCGGGAGGGCTTTTATCAGTGACAGGGCCGCACTGCCCGCGGCTGACGAAGATATGCGCCATTGCACATCTTAATTGCGGGGTGAGCAGCAAGTCGGCGAATGGTGCCTACGGGAGTCAAACCTTCGTCACGGCTGTCGTCTGACGGATAACACGCTCAGCATCACACTTTGATAACCGAAAAGTGAAAGACGCTTCGAGAGATTCAAATCAAAATTACCTCGTTTATTTATATTGCCATCATAAGTAAAATTAGAACTAATCTCTAATAACCAAGGTAACTAGAACATTTTAATCTAAACTTTTTTAGATTACAAATAGCATCACAAAGAGAACCAAACAAAAAAAATGTTAAAATAATCACACTTTGGCTTAAATCGCAGTTTACGTTTATTTGGTCAGATGAATGGCATCATAATAAATCAATACACTTTTTTTATTTTCAATGAATGAGTGTATTTCTAAAAGGAATTCTAACAACCTATTCGTGATTTTTAAAAAATACACAAACTATCATTAATTTGTTACTAATAAAAAATGTTTAGATTTTTTTATATAAGCACTGATCTCAAACTGGGAAGCTGTAAAGTATTACAATATTTGAAAAAAAATCATGTTATAATCATATATCATTTCCAAAAATATGAACAGAAAACAGTACAGTTAAGCTTAATTTAAGTGTTGGTAGTGAATATAATACGTCGATGTGTTCTTAGCTTAAGGGTAAATTAAATTTGATCAAGTTCTATAGCTTAACAGCAACCTGGTCAAAATTTCAAACACAAATTTTGGACACTATGCTAACAGAAGGGTAAAAACAACCAAAGTGGCCTGCATTAAAGCGACGTTACTCTACTGCTTTGTAAAAATTAAATGAAGAAGAGTAGATTCTATAAAAATAGTTATTATGTTACTACCCCCTTCTGTGAAATCCATAATGTTCGGAAATTAATAAATAGAAGGTGGTATTATATTGTCACCATTTTCTAACTACACCTCTGCTTTTATCATTCAAAATTCTTTCAGCGGCATCAAATAACTCTTTAATGGGGGCCTCATGGAACACCATGCTGACAACAATTCATTTGAATTAATTAAATAAAAGATTATATCTTTCATATATACAACTAAAATAATACAAATTTGGTCATGGATTTAGAAAAAGGCAACATTTTTTATTCTCAAATAGTTTTTAACTGTCGTGATTATGTTTTAATTGTTGATAATTTTAAGCAGACAAAAACATATCTGCCAGATAGAACCAGTGTTAATATTTCTCTAAGCATGTATTCAAATTATATCTCTTCGGCATACAATTGAAAAATAAAATTCTAGACTTAAAACAAATTTACATCAGTAAGATGGCAGTTATTTGAATGTAATAATTATATTAATACATCTGAATGAAAATATTGACAGGTCATAATAATATAATTATACTTTCTATGGGAGCCGAGAACTTGGAAGGGGGATTTATTTGATATTAAAAATTTAAATGAAAAAATCTGTCATCCATTTCATTTGTACAGATTATCTTATATATAATAGTACAGACCGGTCTGTAGTCGTAGATTTAAAAGTTTTATTATTATCACATACACATGTAGGTATAAAATTTTCTCATGACCTAAGCGTCCACGGTGTCTATAAACAATACACATTTCCGACGTGACCAAAATCCGTTACAAACAAACAACAATCAGTCCGTCAGTATGGAAACTAAAGAACAGCTACTTTAGAAATTCGGTATTTCAATTTCAATACCGTCATCTATGACGGGAGTTCTCACTAGTAATTGAATAATATTTATAACCTATGTTCACGTAATGACAATTTTCTAAACATATTTCAATATACTTACTATTTATAAAGAGTGTTAGGTTAGATTTTTCTATGAAAAACAGGATTACTGTAACTGGAAATATGAACAATAATACAATTATCAAAAATTTGCATTAAAATTATAAATGATTAAGAAACCGATATCGCTGAAATATTTTAAGCCCATTGATTCCGATATTTTCAAATGTAATTCAATGTTTCCTGTAAGCGTTTTATGTTTTCTATTAATACACTGAACACGAAAACCTATGAAATCTTAAAAACACATTTACAAAACCAATAAAACCATTCTGCTAAAATTACGTCGGCATTAATAAAGACACCACGTTTCTATTTCAAGAGGTCGGATTATTATAACGGCATGTGGTAGAAACTAAAGATAAGCTGTGATTATAGTTTGTAAGTTATTGGCAAGGGCGTATTTATTCACAAATAACGAGACACATATCCATAATTATTATTACACTATTAAGTTTTGGGAGAAAATTATGTGCTTTGTCACAGAATACAATGATAACAATGGACATAGTATTTGAAAGATTTTATTAGCAAGTTTCAATTATGCTTTTTTAAATTATGAAATCTGTTAAATATGTCAGGAGAGGCAGCTTGCATGAACCTTACGAATCAAGACTTTTTAACACAACGGTGTCTAAATTATATAATGTCGGCCTCCATGATCTAGCCATAAAAGATTTGAATTGCGTTTTTGTCATCTAATCTCGTCTTTGTTCTGGAAGAAGACACTAACTGAAAAATATTAGTTTTGAGTAATTGAACTTTGAAGTTTGTCAAATGTTTGAAATGCTATATCATCATATTTTTCATTTTGTTTGATTGTAGAAAACTGTTTTTCAGTAAAAGTATAGTTTTTAAAAATAAGAATGGTTTTTCAAACGGTAGAGTTTGAAATAAGGAATCTTTTGGTATAATTAACTAAATATGTAATTTTTTCAATGTAGTGTTTTTTTCCAGAACAGCGACGACCAAACCGGTCTGTAACCGTAGATGTAGACGTTTTATTATTATCACATAAACATGTAGGTATGAAATTTTCTCGTCAACTAAGCGACCGCAGTATATATAAACAATACACACAGTTCCGACGTGACGCAAATCCCGAGACAAACAAACAATAATTAGTCAGTCAGTATGGAAATTAATGAACAGCTACTTTTGACATTCAGTATTTCAATTTCAATACCGTCATCTATCATTAAAATAGTAATAAAATTAAAAATTTAAAACATTAGTCGTAGTATGGATATGAATGACTTATTAAAATTCTCATCGAGTTTATCTCGTACGATTTTACAATTTTCAAAATATTTGGTGCATTGGCCGTCAACTGTAATGTCAGATTTTTTTTATTTCAAATAAACAAATAAAATCAAAGATACGCAGATAGCTTACACTCTCAAAAGTCTCTCGTCGTTTCGTGAGCATATTAAATTGTCTGTTAGCAATGGGGTCAGTCCAAGCTATGGTTTGTATTTGTCAACACAATGAAATATTTATAAATAAATATGCCGTTTTCATTTATTGAATACATATAGAAATCGCATAAATGATGTATGTATCAATCTGAAAAAATCTTATCAGTACTAGCCGTCCAGAAACAAAGATAACAATTGAATTGGGTATGCTGCCACAGTGACATGCGCAATGGTTTATTTATTCGTCCAAGTATTTATTATATTGAGACCATCCTGCTGAAATATTTTTAACACTTGTTCGGTACACCGCTACTATACACGCCGCTGTTTGGAAGTTTGGTTCACACCACAAAACTTGAGAATTATTAGAAGGGATTGTTTGAAGGGATTATCACAATAAATATGAATTGTGACCGGAATCTCTTCTGGCAACCGACCTCGGAAGCACGTCATAAAAACGTTATTACATAGAAGACGCGCCTGCCGATGAGTGAGATATGCAATATTGGATAAATGTTGTTGTTTTAGAAAAAACAACGTTAAGTGTTTGAAAAAAAATACAGTTCTCGACAAATAAAATATCAGTATTTTTAAAAAAATAATATTCTCTACGAAAAAAGATTGCGATGAAAAAGACATAGCTTTTAAAGTATTATTGATCCTACACACTTATGAGACTCACAACCAAGCATAAGAGTAGTTTATGTACCTCTTTACATCGCAATAACTCTACAGCCAAATAATCAAGGCGGTATTTCTAAGTGCACACTGTTTAAAAATCAGTTTTTCTCAAGCAATCAGGTAGGAACTTCTCAAAAAGGAAAAATATCAGAAGTCAGTAATGAACCAACTCTCCAGAATAATTATCGAATATACTTAGATACAGTTTGTATTAATACTATTCGTATTAGTATATTAAAGTTTGTCATTTTAAAATTAAAAAAAAATATTATTTATTACCACCCTAAAAGTGATTATTTAATGTCATTGGTACTTACAGAAATGTTAGAAAAGTAATGTTATATATAATAACATATTATGATGATATTTTCAAACATAATATTAGATTAATAAATACCTTCGAGAATTCTTACCCATGGCGAACTATTTGTAAAGCAAATCCTCTATACTGAATTCTTACTACATGTTACGTGCATCCACTGAAAACTTGCTAGGATATGGATTTCGTGCTTTCAAAAGCTCTAGTTTTGAATCCGAGCTGACTGCGGTGAGAGGTCCTTTAACGACTTACAGAAACGGAAGCCGAACTACTTCATTCATATAATATATTGCGGAAATTTTACACGTACAGCATTCACAGCACATTTCAGATATAATGATCATACTCATATCATTTTACCGTCAATACTCTTCTCCGAATATACTTTCTATATTTTAATACTTCTTTCTGATACAAAGTAACGTTTTGTTATCATGGCCACGGAAATAACAAAATCATTTATGAAGAATAAAATATATACAAGAGTTTTTTAACGAGAAGTAATAGTAAGTCAATCATTGTTAGAATGAAGGGACAAAAAAAAGTACGACATAGTTAGCTAATCAAGCTTGCTTCTGTGCTTTGTTCTTCAGAAGAGAGGAATGGAAAACATTACAGACATCTATATAAGTTTATAATTCTATAAATTGATTGAAAAGTCAATCTGTAATAACTACAATTTCAGGGTTCGAATCTATGACAGCGTAACCGAATAATGTGAAATCATTGTATTGACTACTTGTTTACGGGACTGTCAAATATATTTTCATATACGAAATATGCAAATGATTCTCTGCAACGTCAAACAATTTATTTATACAAGTCGATTTATCTGTTAATTCTTGGTT
Organism: Himalopsyche phryganea; assembly: GCA_022494535.1. Classification (NCBI taxonomy): domain Eukaryota; kingdom Metazoa; phylum Arthropoda; class Insecta; order Trichoptera; family Rhyacophilidae; genus Himalopsyche; species Himalopsyche phryganea. The sequence goes on from JAGVSL010000034.1 coordinate 225,996, forward strand.
GAAAAAGCTTGCGATCAGCGTCACCGGTCCTTATCGTTCAATAAGTAGGAACGAAAAATGTTTTATTATTTTTAAAATAAATAATTTGTACTAAATTGTGAAAGCTTTTAATTAAATAAAATAAACAACTATATTTATATAAAACATACTTGTTGCTAAAAGTGTTTGTTTTATACGTTTAAAAAACATTCTAATCTTCGAAAATATATTTTTAATATGGATCGTAAAAAGAATGATACAGACATATTATTAATAGTACCTACTGAATACTTTCCTTATACAAAATTTTTGTAATATTTTATTTTAATTTGCCTGGAGATATGAAATTTTTTAGCATCACTAACGCAAAAAAAGCTTAGCAAATATTTTAAGACGACGGTAATACATATTTTATATTTGAAAAATGTCGAGAACAGTCAGTTTCCCCTAAACATACAAATTTTATGGCATTATGTGTCTTTGTGCCGTTGCTAAGTAATCATTCTTTTATTAAATTTTTTATCACACAAAAGCACTCTTGAAAATCTTTAATCTTGAATGGAACTGAGATAAAAAGCTTTTCCAAATCTTTTTTGACTATTCTTTCTCTGGATTCTGCGAGGGCAAATGTTGATTTCAAATCGCTAAAGACCCACGTCCTTAAATTAAGTGAGCAGGGTTGGGTTTTTGGACTAACCCTTTTTAACTAAGTGGAAGATATTTATAGTCATTTGTATTCCGGGCTAAAATTTGCAACTGTACCCAAATTGAACAGACCTAAATTAAATTATTCGTGTGATTTATGCATATTGTTGAAACGGGAAATATTTTTGATTTACGATGGCAATTTTTATTGTATCGTAATTCTATTATTTCAAAATACAATCACGTTACTAACAGTAACAGAAGAAAACATTTGTTTATACCGTTTCCAGCAAAATTGAATATTGTAGTGTCAAACTCGAAAATCAATGATTTTTTTCTAAAGTATATTCACTGCTAATGATGTTAAGATTAGTGATAAAAGTGTTTTCAGGCTATTTTTACTTTATAAATAGTTCATATGAACTGCCAATAAATAGACTTTTTTGAGAGATTGTAATTTGGCTAGGACTGGTTATGAACTCAGCGTATCTTTTCATACTTGACAGAATGGATCGGGGTCCCAACTGGAGTGAAACAAGGTTGCGTTCTTTCAGTATTCAGTATCGAGTATTCGGGAAACTATTGATAGGATTTACCTCGAAGTCGTATTGGTCTGAAAATAAACGCAAGTAAGACCAATGTTATGCGTAACCAAGCTTGTCATTACTCTGATAGAACCCTGACTAGTGCAGTACAAATCATCGGGAGGGTCGACAGCTTTAGATACCTCGGTGTACACATCCCAAAAGACGGAAACACCAAAAAGATGCTCGCTATCCGATTAGAAATAGCCGGAGCCACATTTAACTCGATGCAGACCGTCTGGGACATGCAGCTGTACACAATTAAAATCAGATGCCATTTGCACAACGCTTGCACTCTACGTGTGCTGCTTTACAGTAGCGAATCATGGCACTTGACAAAAACTTATAAAAACCGTCTACTGAGTTTCGATAATAAATGCTTGCGTCGGATACTGGGGGTGACATGGTTTGACTTCGTGAAGAACGCGGAGATTAGGGAACGGACCGGGCAGCGCCCTGTTACATCAGCGGTCATAGAGAGTCGTTGGAACTGGCTGGTTCACGTGCTGTAGATGCCTCTGAAGAGCCTTAATCCTGCTTTCCTCACCTTAAGACCAGTGGAATTTCCGTGTCCTGGAAGGCCATCGGTTACCATCAATATGATGCTGAGGGTTCTGAGATGTCATGGGAGGAAGCAAAGCGTTTGTTGAGTGATAGGGAATCATGGAGGCGCCGCGTGGTGACCAAATGCTTCCACATATTTAGCGAATATGGTTGAAGAATAAGAAGAAAAAGAATTTGACTGCGGATGTCGATAATGTTAACATTCGCTTTTCAAATTGTCGTATCCTAAAAAGTGGCGTTATGAGAGAGAATAGATAACTGTTTTCTATGCTCAATTCTTATATCATTACCGGCTCCGAAAAAGTTGAGCGACTGAATAAGAGATGCTCGATTTGAATGTCATATATTGCACATTTGAAGTGGAAATGGTTTAAAAAATAAAACGATCCCTGACAAAAACACGAAGATCTTGCAACCATGCTACGTCTATATCTTTTTATTTGGTAAAATATTGTAAATATCAACTAATTAAATTTTCTAGAAAATATTGTATTTAAGCTCGCAATATCAAAAAATAACATGATTCACAAGAGAATAATGATTAGTTAATATTCATTTATGATTCCAAAGCGTGGGTTAAAATAACGTTACATACAAAAACATTATCTCTTCCATAAACAGTTTATAAAAACAACACTAAACGTGCTCGAGTAATAATTAAAGTAGTTTTTAACATAACATAAAATAACAATTTGTTTTCCGTAATAAATGTTTCAGTATTTATTTTTTTTAAAACATATATTTTCTTCGATACGCTCGCTTCTCTACCTACCAAAAGACATTTGTAATCGATAAAAAAGTACAGCTTAACAAAAATTACAGTTTTCACCAAAATATTTTTATTTGTAGATGTTGATAAAGCATACATCTATAATTGAACACCTATAACACAGAACGCTGTAATTAATTAGCTGTTATTCTAGCAATCTCTTACAGAAGAATATAATAACGTAAGAGTTTGTATATACTTAAAATGTTGATATCAGGGTGGGTGATTGTACCACATAGCGATGATGCAATAAGTGACATCTGTCAATCCTTGTGAGAAGGGCGTCCTCATTTCTTTTGCGTTAATGTATCAGAATTCTTCTACACCAAAATCAATTAAATATAATTTGGCTCATTTTCAAACAAATATATTTCACGAAATACATTAATGATGTACTTTAATTTTTAAATTTCATTTATAGTTAATGGAGGGCGTTGAACAATTTGGTTGAAGTAAAAGGGGGCCAAGGCTCCAGCAATGTTAATAAAAACTGTCTAACACAAAGTTTTTAGCCTAAGGGTCACACTGACTCCTCCACTAAGTCCCACGGGCCAAGACCTAGCTAGCTCGTCATACCATGATACTGTAGTTTTAAATTACGAGAAAATTGGTTGGTACGTACTGGAAAATATCAAGGACATTTCATTGCGGTGGAGATAGCCGATAGCCGTCAAGAAGAAATCCAGCTTCTGGCTGATTTATACACTCATCTTTACGACCAGAAATTTTGGTTGATCAGTTGCATAAATTTGCTCGTGGTTTTTTTTCCGCTTTCGGCACTGCATACTGTTCCGTTTAAAAAAAAAACTACGGCAGGCCGGATACCGGGCATTTTACGGCCAGCTCCCGCGGGCCGTAATTATTATGATTTTAATCCAAATGGATAACTACACTGCAATACGATCTTATTGGGCTCAGGAAAAGCAATTAGCTAACTGCAAACCGCATCCTTCTATCATTTCTGTCTCCGAGGTTGGTGGTTGAGCAAATAAATCACAATTAGATTGCGTAAGTCGACTACTTTTGAGATCCTTTATTACGAGTCGATGTGCTAAACATTGAAAGTGGACATGGTTTAAAAACACATTAAGTATTTGATACATTGCAGAAAACCTTTTAAGCACATTTTCAATATTCATCGAGTATCTAATAAGATGAATAAGAGTTATTTCAACATCGTCTGGTTTTAATGGGTTAGGAAAAGACACCAACAATACTTGATAAAATATTATTTTATGTTATTTTTGTATAATGTTATTTTTTTAATTTAAATGAGGCTAGTACTTCATGAATAATAAAGGAATATAAGCGGCCATCAAGAAATTCTATATAAAATGGAATCATTGACCATTTCAAGGACTGACAATGTAAACCCAAAAAAGTTAGTTAGCCTTAAACACTATGACATCAGTTAATCCCTTCCAAACAGTGGTGTGCTAGAGAAAGCATAAATAGAAAATTAACCAATTTTATCTATTATAAACTACTAAATCTCTTCCTATAACGAACTGCTAAATTTATATTATCTACCGGTTCTATAGCACGATGTATTTATATACCATAAAATGTAACACATTTTCTCCAACCTTCTTCTTCAATCTGTATCCATCCACTTCATGAAAAAGTTCTCTCTAAATTCTCTTTGTCTTGAAGTTACTCAAAGCATCATCTTGAAATAATTTGTCCATTGAGCTACAGGCTACAGATATCATTTTCTTTTAACATCAGTAAAATTAATGTCATCTCTGTGAGGATTTTTTAATAATATTTCAGTTATACTTACATGTGGCAAGCCTTTGAGAAATTTAGCTTAAAGAGTATTGGCGGTATCTGATAAAAAAGCCAGATCATATTATTTCCTATACTTTTCATCCCACTCTCTGAAACGGGACGTAGAACGATTTTCTTTTATTTATGAATTTACCCATTCTAAATAATATACCCTGCTCGGTTATTACAGTTCATATTCTTGTGCTGAATATTCTTTGTTTAAATTTATGTAGCTATATATTTACGAAGCCAATAGACTTTTTTAATTTATTATCATTTATTTTATGAGACTTTTTATACTACATTAATATTTAAATTGTACTGTATGAGCTGCCTTGGCGTAAACAATCGTGTTAAATACAAATGTTTGTAAAAAAACAAATAAATTCAAAACTCATTGTTCAGTTATAAAGGTTTTTCTTTGAAACACCGATATAATTCAATGTATTGTACACTCTTCAGACGCTGAAAGATACACACCACTGGCATTCCACCCAATTTCGCTCTCCAAGTTTGCGTTGCGGTGCCTGATCGGGTTTTGGGTTCGACAGAACCGTTTCGGGGTCTAATCTTATTGGACGATTGGGCGACAAGAGGGTGGATGCATTATTTCACACCCTCGTCAAAATGTCTCCACGGTTTTACGAAGCAATTTACATAAGTGCTACACTAGTCTCGCATCCCTCCCAATATGGCTCGATCGAGATCAATGCCATTACGATGAATATTATAAAAAATAACGGCAATTTTTACGAAACTCGATTAATACAAGCTTCTAAATTTAGATGCTAGATAAATAATAGAAAAATGTGTTTACTGCATTATATGTAGGGTTTGCTAAGTTTTATCTAAAGCTCAACAATTCACAATTTAAAAAAATCTTCACTGCTGCTCATGTGCCAAAATACTTTCCGCCTTTTTTTAAGCTGAATATTTAAAATTGCATTCCAAAGAAAAAACACATTTATATAATTGCAAATAACTTTGCAAATCGACCAGCTGTATAAAACAATTGTTTTTAGAGAGCGAAATGAAATAATGATTACATAGTTAAAATCAATAAACGTAATATAAGATATCGACTGAGAGTTCTTGATGGAATATCAATATAAAATTTTGAACATTTCAATAAGTCTTGTCACTCACAACCTGGGTTTCACGTTTCGGGATCTTAATTCTACTATATCAATATACTATATCAACAAATTTATTTTACTTTTTTTTGTAAGAATTGATTTTGACCTCTTTATACTTGTTTTTCAGATATCTTTTGGATACTCCTGACCGATCATCATTCCCAATTTATCATGTTCCACTTAGTGTTCATGTTAATTACATATTTAATATTTCATACATTGTTATTAAAATTTTTAAGTGGTTCACAACTTTCATTTCAAATTTCGCATTTGCTATTTTGGCTAATGAATTATTTTTATACTCATTACATTTTTATCAGATAAATGATTTTTAATGTGGCTTAACTTTTTATTTCGGATTATTATTTATTGATTTGAAAGAGGTACTTAACATTTTAATCATATACTATTTAATTTCTTTTATATGCAATTCATTTGATAGCCTGTAAAATATTGTCATAGGTTTTGAACCGACTGTTTGATATACCTTGTAATTATTAGCATTCAATTTTATCTAGACAGCCATGTTATGATTATTATTTTTATCAGTTGATAATTCTCGAGATGAGCGAAACTTGTCCTGATCATTATAAGCATGTAGAAGTAGACTTGAAAATTTGAACGATTCAAATTCAATAAACGTTTTAAGAAACATCAAAATGTTCACGACCACGTTGAGGACGTAAAATGTTTAGTGGAAGTTTTTTACATATGTTTTAATACAAAGGATAGATCATTAATATATATAAAAATGAGAATGCTCGTTTAAAAAAACTTTTACGAACATTTTCTGAAGTTATAAAAATTATAAAACATCAAGTTACGTAAGAGTTAAATAAAAAACGATTGTATTAATAGATTTCACGTACTATGTACCAATTTTTACATAATAATAATATGACTATAGTTTAATTATATTTCAAGGCAACTTCTCTAAAAGGCAAAAAACAAATTCCCTTATTTCTTCATACTTCTACACATATTACGTCATTGACCACTGGTCATCCTCAATTTGTGTGTGTAACTCGTTTAAAATATTCATGATATTAGAACAGATGTTACCCAAATCCTCGCTACGTTATAGTTAAGAACCGCTATACAATTTTCTCATGCCATACAAACCTCCTATGGCTCTTCATAGATTTAAACCCTATATCAGGATGAGTTTCCTAATTCTTAAACTACAATTTAGAATTAGTAAGACTAACCATATTGATTTAACAATTTAAACCAAACATATACAATATCAAACATTAACTTTTGGAGTAACAGTATAAATCTTTATATGTTTATTTTCATAATTTAACTTCAGTAGTGAACTTCAATTAATAAACTTTAAACATATAATATCGATATCAATTTCCGTCAAGAATAATTTACCAAAAATTAGTTTTGTGTAGGGATCTAAAACGGCCTTATAATATTTGTTTTTATGCTATAGATATAAAAAAAAAATCATATTTCAAACGACAAAATACAAATTTTAATACTCGTGTTATAATTTACCGATCTTGTATCAAAATAATCGTATTTGGTTGCGATGCTCACGGGTTCGAATACCGGCACAAACAACAGGATTAATTAAATACCGGTAAACTATATTTTTTATAAAACTATCGTCACCCTATTCGAAAAAGAGAGTTTGAGAGCAACTAGTTCTCTTCAAAAAACTTCCGTTGAGATAAAAATAATTACACATATTCAACATTAGGACACGTCCAACCATTGTAAAATAAATGAAATCATCTCAACTACAAAGTTGGAGTATTCTACGGTGTTTTGGCCTATTGATGTAAACCTCAAATAATACGAAAATGACTTAATGATTGGATCTTATTTTAAAGACGGCAGAGTAGGTATCGGCCATATGTAAATTAGAAAAAAAATTAACTACTTTGTTGAAGGGAACCATCATTTTACATTGGTTTTAGGTTTATAAATTCTGACCCGGCCAATTGATGTAAGCCACTATTATATCGACACTCCTTATAAATCCAATAAGTCATTCTTTCCAGGGCAAGGATTAAAATCTGGGGTATTCATATAATCAGGTAAACTATGATATCTCAAACGCCTATATAATTTTTAGTTTGAAGTAACCTATGTATGTGATTTTTAAAGCAAAAATAGCATCAAAAAATTATACTAATTTTGGGTGAAAATTCTGCAGTAGCCTCATTATTTTTTAAGTCCAAATTCTTTTCAAATTGTCATTATTCAATATCATTAAATAAAATATTACTAAAGAAGCTTTCGTCAGACACAATGAAGAAATTTACGCTAATTGAAAAACTTTACAACCATTCCTTTGACAGTCATAAAAGAATAATTACTTTGTTGATGAAGTAGTTTTAAGGCTTTCAATTAAGTTTATATATATATACGCATCAATGAAGCTTTTATAAACTGAGCTTTCTTTCTTTGATTGATGGTTTCTAAATGAGAAAGGTCTTCAAAAGAAAGTTTTGTTTTACTTCCAAACTTATTGCATTTACTATAAATATTTACCTAAAGCTTTGAGTCTACCATAATTTATTTACATTTACTTATTAATAAAATAATTTAATCGATTTTTCAGTTTTTCAGTGGATTAAACATTTTTGACTTTTTTTATTCTTAGAAAGCTTAACACTGAACCATACTGAGAATGGCAGTACATACTGTTGTTTCAATTTTTAATGCCATTTTATCATTCAGGTATTATTTTATGGTAGAGGTTCCCAAACTTATTTTGCCTACCACCCCTTATTCAGGAGAAAAGTATGCTCAGTGTACTCCTGAAAATCTACCTTCCTTAAGTAAACAAGCAGTGATGTAATAAATTGTACTGTGTTAAATATGTGTTGTTATTTTTTTTTCCATGTCCGCTCCCAATGTGGAGCATATGGTCTCCAAATGGAGGTATCTTGACAGAATTTTTCTACGAGAACTGCTTGTCACTCAGTTGCTCAACCTCTCTTTTCTTTTTCGAAGAGAGTAGGGATAGAAGGATAGGGCTATGACAGGACTAGTGGTTAGCTAATCGCTCTCGTTACGGCCCCGTGAGGATGGGATTGGTGGGAGGGAGATCTCAGACTACGAACAGAAATCCATAAATCGATTGAAAGATCAATCTATGAAAACCGTCCGCACCGGGAATTGAACCCGAGACATCCGTAACCGTAGCCAGCGACGAAACCAACTGCGCCACGGACGCCGATATGTGTTGTTCTACCTATAAATACAAATAAGACATTGACCACTAATCGGTTTTGCATTTATATTACGTGATACAATATATGATTTTTTTAAATATTTTCTCTTCATTCTTTGCGCATTCACGGTCCCTTAATTTTATTCAACGATTCCTAATGGCACCTGAAACTAATACTGTCCATTTGAATCGCTCCAGCACGCCTCATGGAGGGGTAGAGCACATTTTGGTAAACAGTGCGTTATGGTATGGCGTTAAATAATAAACTATTTTGATAAAATCTTATTCACTATTAACCTCCAGTGAATTAAAATATATTCAATTCTCTTTTTACACGGGGAATACGTTCTATGCGTAATGGCCGTGGAAAAAAACACCTTAGTAAAAATCGATCCAGTTAACATTGGAAAATGAAAGATAGATTCCATAGTTCTATTATATTGACCGTATTAGACGGCACAATAAATGTGGATCAGTTGTACTAAAACGTATTGTGCTATGATTACGTAAGGTAAATCATTTTCAATCGCTTCGAAGAGTAAAATTATGTAACATTTTATAAAAAAAAATAATCTTTGGTGTGTTAAAGGTTTTATTATTTCATTATAGAAGTATCAGTATCGTAAGACGCAACTGCATGAGTACAATTGAGAAAAATGGACTAATTTTTCAGTTTTCACAGTTATAAACCTTATGAAAATTTTATTAATCTTACAAAACAGTGACTCATCACTTTTATGCTCTCAAAACCAGCAAGTTTGATACTATGTAAAATTATCTACTCCCATAAAATTAAATATGAACAAATCGCTTATTTCATGGTTGATTTATAATCTAGCTAATAATGTTATCATTTAATAGAAAATATTTTACTTATCTATCATTTTTGCCCCACGTAGATAGATAATCGTTCTATCTACTCCCAGTTTTTAATGATCAGATAGAAAAAGGGTGGAATGATTGTAAACATTGCAAACCATAATGCCTTTGAACGCAGAGGCATAAATTGATTGAAGAATCAATGTGTGAATCAAATACTCTAACTCCGTGGTGTAAGAAGTATACCATGCCTTAACACGTGATCACGCAATTAAATGGGAAAACACCAAGGAGTGTTTAATAATCAGCTGCAGAGTTTTTAATACCAATACTTGGTATGTGGTTATTAAAAATGATGGGCACATAGGTTTGTTCCTGTTTTATTCATATATATTTCTTTATTAAGGGTGTTTTAATGTTAGAACAAATTCAAATAACGTGTCAACCCATTCGCAGAAATTAAATTTTGCAGGCCGCGCTTTCCTTCGCATAAGTTAGATTCAATTCGTTGATTTACCGTAAATTCCGTAGTTCTCGCCCCTGACCCATCCCCACGAGCGGATATCCAAATGAGTCCGTCCCCGCTTACAGAGGCGCATTTCCGCGGACCGCGTCCCGAGGACGGGCGCCGCCTGCCAGCCCGGATATTGAATCTCCGCATCGCGCACATTTCGAGTCGGCGAGAGATATTGAATTCTCATGAATTTTAAATTGAACACTCGCGAGTCAGACGTCCGCAACAATTTCGACGAAACGTGAGTTTGAATGTATGCTGTCATCCGCAATTCTTCAATAAGCATATTCTTTCATTATTTATACTTTTTAAGTATTCAATAATGCTTCGTGTACCATTTTTTAATTCTAAAATCATAATTTCACTTTTCTTTAATGCGGTAAAACCTGCTTTGCTTGTTTTTCATATAACATATAATGCATTTCTGCTAAGATCGGAGCCAATGCTGCGAAAAAAGACGGCCCAACAAAACAAAACAACAAACTTATATTCTTAACAATATGAAATACTTAAGGTGATCTCATGAAATGGCTTTAACAAAGATTACTCATTCATAAAACTATCTCGCCTTTTTGAGTAGTTTTTACGGAAAGAAATATTTGAGAAGATTCAGACTGGAGGTTCTATGACGTTGACACGCCGGAGAACCCTTTACTCCAGACAGTTCAGTCATGACAGTTTTTACCTAGCAAATGCAAAAAAGATTCATATTCAAATAATCTTTTTAAGAAAGTCTCATGTTTTATCATATCGGCGGTGTTTTGGCCAATTGATTTAACACTCAAAATTGAAATTGTTTAGGAGAGAGTAAAACCTGTTTTATCGAAAACATTATATTGTAAGTTGCGTTATGAATCTTTGAAATGGACTGCTATAAATTCTTATGTTCGCCTGATTATATGAATACCCCAAATTGTAATCCTTTTCCTGGAAAGTATCACTTATTGACTTATAAGGAGTGTCGATATAATAGTGGCTTACATCAAGTGGCCGAGTCAGAATTTATAAACCTAAAACCAATGTAATATTATGTTTCAAACCTAAAAAGTGGTCAACACTGCTCTGTCGTCTTTAAAATGAGATCCAATCATTAACTCATTTTTGTATTATTTGATGATTAAATCAATTGGCCAAAACACAGTCCAATATAATATAAATCTAAACGCACGAAATAAAACGGGTTAACAATTTTTTAAGTTTTCGTTTCGTAAACAATCAATTTTTTTATATAATACCTTTCATTCGGAAATTATTGTTTATGGTAACATTGCTCATTTATGCTTTACTCCATCAATTAAATACTTAAAAAAAACCGTAACATGCAAATAATACAAATGAAATTTTATATCAAGTACAAATGAATATTACTTATACAAAAGAAAAAATGTTTTTTTTCAATGCAGAAAGCAATTCTAAAATTGTTTACGCCTGCAATGGAGGTAATATTACGATACAAATGTATGCAGTACTGTTATGTTATTGTAACTTGCTGCGTGAATTTTATTTTAAACTGAATTTAAAATGGACTTGTAACTTACATCCGTATCTGTCGACTGCTACATATTCAGTTCGGTAAGTGTTCATATATTATAACAGTCAGCCAATAGGTCGATCGCGCAGCCATTTGTGGTCGATCGCGGCCGTATTCTCAATTCTCATCAATAAACAACATGTTAAATCGCCAGACTGAAAATAGGCGTTGGGGGACTTGTCTCTTGGCCGGTGGCGCATGCTTTCGTTTCTAAATGACGTAGTTTATTTCACCTTCGATTTCAATGATCACTTACTCTGTTTGTAAGTCGTACTTCGATTTTTTGTGGATGTTATGAACACACATTTTTTTCGTATTTCAAATCATTCCAATTTTTTACGGCACACCACTAGTTGTAAAATGTCAAGTTGACCATCTCTGATTTACCATATTTTTCAACATGTGATATATTTATACCGTTATTACATACACTCAGATTTCACCATTGTATTTTTTACAAAAGTATGTCTAGTAATATTATTTATAATACTCCTTATTATCTTGATACTTTCTTTTATCAGAGGTAAGCGACCAAATTGTATTGCAGCATCCCACTGCCCTACGTCGTTTTATATCACCAACGCCTTGAACATAGTCAACGAAAGCATTCCTTTCTACCGATTCTGCTGCACTTTATTATTCCATGCACTATGACTAGGTAATTAGGATAACTCATTGTGGAAAATATGACTGAAGTATGCAACAACAAGACAGAATTATGTAGCAACATGTCTACCTTCCCGGATCCTATGTTACTTCCAGCGAAATCGTGTTCTTACAGCACCCTGTTTTTTCCCATTGTTTTCGAAGTTTGTCCCCATCCATGAGTGCTTTATGACCCCCTAGCACATACATTGAGTCCAAATAATCATATTACATGATTATGTTAACAGTGAAAGACTTTCTCTCACGATTAGTAAATATCTACCTGTAAAATTATTATTTGGATTGACATAGTGTCGTGAATGACAATAATCACTTAATCCCGTAATTAAGCGGTTTTTATTGTCAAAAATTATAATTAAAAAATCATTTTATTGAAGAAGAAAAAAACATACAGTACAAATAATGAAGATATGTGACTATTTAAAATATAAAAAATTTCTTTCAAATTATATATTTTAAATATACCAGCTGTCACGCAAATTCTCCGGGAAGTTTCCGTCCATATCTCACTCATCCAAAATAATACCGTTAAAATGAATCATTGTTCGAAGAAATCTCTTTAGAATAAAACTTTTTATAATGTAAATAAAGCAATTGTTGTAAAACACAAGTGATTATCACCTAGCATTGACTTCCGAAAGTCTAAAAACTTTAATCCATTTATTTAGTATTAGTTGATCGAACATTTAAATAAATTGGTTCATGTAATTCGGTATCTACCTGTAGTTTTAAGCTATACAGTGTTTTATTTGACAATTACTAATGTATTGACTCAAAATAGTAGGTCACCGTTAAAGGACGCCATTTGCACTGTATTAACCGTATTCAGTTGTTGTGAAATAATATGTAAATATTACCACAATCAACAGACCCGTTTTCTAACCTAAATAGTCAGCTAGATTCAACAAATTTTAACAAAACAAAAATCTTTTTTAATTGTTCTCATCAATAGAAATATCTCACTGTGAAAGAAAATTTAGCTTTTATCTTACTCTTAAGGAAGCTGTATTTAAAATAAAAGAACCTAAAAATAGGTATTATATCTATCTGGCTTGATTTTCCTCTCATATCATGCATACAAAAATAGCAAACGATTGCAATTTTATTTTTCAACTAGCTACTATTTTTGTCATAGAACATTTTTCAATATGCAAGCTAAAACAAAGCGAGCGTTTCGGAACGATTTGGATAACAGATATATTTTTCATGAAACTCATCCAGGATGAGAGGTATATGAATGCATGCAATATTATGTCATTGAATCGTTTGGAAAATTCATTTTTCCGCGCAATGAATGTTAAAAGAGTTTCGTACAAAAATATCTAACGAAAATATGTTAGAACTCTCTGTATTAATAATAAAATAATGAAACATAAATGTTTATCTGTATTCTTTAGAATGTAATACAACTACATCAATACTACATACCGTTATAATGAAATTACGTCAATGTTTAATTTAATATTTACTTTTGTTTTCATACAATCACTGATTTCAATATTTTCGTAAAATTCAATTTTTGTTAATGGTGTACAATAATTCTGTCATGATAACATTATTTATAATATTTAATTTGCTGAGTTCGCGGTGCAGTGGTCAACTTCATTGGCTTCAGTTACGGATATCAAGGGCTCAAATCCCGATTTATGGATTTCTGTCCGAAGGTGTGGTGGATGTTTGCTATGACCTAAACAGTGACAGCGATTAGGTAACCACAAGTACTAACCATAAATTTGACTTTAAAATATTTTCCTCCATCCATTGGTTAAAAGTGGCTGTAACGAAATATGGAAAGGACAGAGACCACAATACTTTTATATTTATTATATAATTATTATAAAAAAATACGTACATGAAACCAACGTACACGCTGTAGTTAATTACTTTTTAGCATTTACAGTGAATTCTGAAATCCCGGGATTGACATTAAAGTAATCCTGGGATTACGGGATTGAATAATTGACCGGGATCACGGTACTGGAAGACCCAGTGCCATACCGCCCGCTACAGATTTGAATAAAAAATTATATGAACAAATAAATTTTGACCAAAAAAATATAATAAACTCTTTATATCTAATCAAACGATTTCTCCAATTCAGTTTTAGTTGATTCAACTTTAATCTGATATACTGTCACTTAAATTTTTCGTATTAATTTATGACACAGTAAATATTTCCATAACCAAAGTTTAATAGATTTTTTACTCCTCTATTACTATTTTTATGACTTACATTGTCAGGACAGTGAAAAAAATTAGTGCAGTCTCATTAAAAAATATTATTTTTTAAATCAACCTTTGACATCCAAGTTTAATATTTGCATCTCTTTGGTGTTTAACGCAAACAAAGATATTTGCATACTCTTCTTTGACTCTTTAGAAGGATACCTACTATAAATTTTGTTTTTTCTTTGTGTTGCAGACAAATTTTCAATAAACCTAGAGCTCAATTTTCTAGATTTCGGTAAATAGTCATTTTGAATGAATATTTATTTTTAACCCCTTCGACAGCCTAACATAATAATCTATATATTTTACCTGAGGCAAAAATTAAATAAAACTTTAAAAATTAAGTTACATATGAATATTTTGAATTGTAAATTTTCAAATATTACTTTGTATACACTGAAAAGTATTAGATTACGTGGTACTACTTCACTTACTTGACACAAAAAATCATGTAAATTGTATTTCTCGTTTTTTTCTGCCATGAAAGCTTTTCTACAGATATCACTGATAATTTTTTTATTTTAATAAGTAGCCTAAAAACTGCTTATATATACATCTTGTCCGTCACAGACTGTGATCACCGAGCCGCCGCGACGGAAACGTCTAGTCAAGGGTAACTAAAGGGTTAATCGTTTATTTAATAAACATCGATGTCAACGGAATTAGAAAAAATCTATTTTTTTTCATTTAAGCCATCATCATTTGTAACATCACTGAACTTCAATTATTTATTTTATTCAACAATTTTTCAAAATTCCTACCAAGTAGTTAATACATATAAATATTAACTGAAATTATGCAAAAATTGCGATTTTCAGTGTAAATTAGATTACAAGTGATAGGGTGGTGATTATGGATCACTGAACCAACCTTACTGACTAAAAATAAGCTAAAGCAGTCCCGGGCATACTGCAGCCTGACGCTTATTATTGTGCGGTCAATCATTTTTTTTTCATAAGACAACCACTTACCGTTTTATTAATTTTTAATACCATTTTCATGATAGTAAATAATGTACCCAGCCTTCATTCTTTCGTATAATTTTGGAATGAGTTTTGTTTTTTGTAAATTTAATACTCAAGGTAATGTAGAACAATTGCATACGACCTGCTGGATTAAATATTATATTATCTTAATAAACTGAAACTAATTTAACGTAATATATAATGTTTATTATTCAGCCATTATCACCATGTTATGTTGATTAAATAAAAATTGAACTTATCGTAGAGATTTAAATGCTTATAAAATCGACTAATAACAACCTGTTTAAATACTTGACACGACTATTCATCCGACAACGCGTATTTACAATTGAAATTGACCGGATACATGATCCATCAAATATGCATGACTCCATTCACCACTGCTATGCGTTCGCATTCCGAGATGGAACATTGCTTGTCATGGAAGGATTAACACCCCTTGTATAATCTATGATTGGATTAAGGATTTCAATAATATTGTTAGTGGCGTGCTTATTGAGAAACAATAAACCTATTGATATTTTTTCTATTGGATCTAATTTACGTGTGAGAATACATATTTAAAATAAAAACAATGTGTATTTGCATTGTGAAGTAAACGGACTCGTAATAATTCCGTTACCGGCAAGAGAAAAGGTATACACTAGACTCTCCGATAACACGGTAGATAGAGGGTAAACTATCTCGAAGCGGGTTATTGGGGCTACCATATTCTCACAAAATCAGAGCATACGCATGCGACACTGGAGTATTTTAACCAGTAATCAAGAAGCAGTTGCAAATTTGAATGGAAAATGAGTTTTCCGAAATTGCGTTATGGGGGGTCTACTGTAACTGTCAACAAAATTCCGAAAACAAGTTAGGCACATAGATATCTAAGGTTTCTATCCTTTTCTTAATACAAGTCATGAAAAAAAATGCTCATACGCGTTTCCGATATTTCATTTTGGTATAATATGTCAAAAATATACAGAAAACTGTTAAGAGACTAATACTTCTACTCTAAATTTGCATGTAACGTGCATTAATTCGGTGCTGCCTTAATCAGTGGCATATGTCTATTCTACTAGGAAGATTTGATATTTAAAATCCTTCTGTAAAAAAGCACATTTTTGACATAAACCACCTCAAATTTGAAATTTTGTACACTTCGTCAGTTCGTGTTGTCGAATACCTGAAGATGCCGAAAGGCGAAACCCGAATCGTAAGTGACGAAATCCATGGAAATGTACAAAAATTCAAAAATTCATATTTGATATTGGATTACCATCAAGCATTATCGATATCTTAAATTATAAAATATACCACCTCCTTCTTGCCACGGAATTATAGCATCTCAGCAGAAATTTTTCTTTGTCTTAGTCAATCGCTCGACCACTCTCTTCAGAGTTAGTAAGAATTTAAGTATGTGAATTAGAGAGAATTTGGAATTCGCTAATCGCTCATATACTCCCCGCCCTATTTTTAGGATCGAATAGGAGTATCCCTATCCGGGAAGTAAAGTCAACAGCACAGACTTCATGCCTATGTAGCATTGTGTACACAAATCTACCAATCAACGAATGAAAATGATCATTCTAGGATTCGAAACTCCAACAGCATAACTCGAAATAAAATCCTCAATTTGAATACTGACATTTGCCTGAAATCTCTAATATTTGAGAATTTTTCATAATAGTGATGTTTTAATTCGTTAATTCGGTTGATGGATAATCTCACGAAAGTCTTAGTGCGCCCATGCCGTAACGTAAGCTTGTTGTCAGTGAATGATAAACACGCCTACAATGTTTGAACAACGGTTGTTTTTCTTAGATCATTAGACCATTGCTATTGGAACACAACGAAAGTCAAATTCCATGAATCGTCGCTTAAAATAATTAGTCACCGGACATCAATATTAAATTTCTATTACCTATAGTAGTTCCCAGTTCATCTGTGATTATTGAAATGCAAACTATATTGAAGTCATATTGTTGTTGGCCGCTGACTTAACAATCCGAAATTAACAATAATATAAATGTCTCAAATAATTAATTTTCATAGTAACATCGTAAATTAATTAATCATTTTTATGAAGCAAAAATTATCATTCATTTAAAATTTTTAAAAAGATACATTCAAAAACTCAGTTGGGTCATATTTAGATATCGTAGATATGGATGTTTGTGATATCTGTTTTTCTCGAGTTGATCTCGAGTGACTTTTTTAGCACACGTGATTTAATAATTTCAAAATATTTGGCACACTAAAGGCCATCCATATATAACGTCACACTCTATGGGGGGGGGGGTTTGATGTAATGTGACAATTGGTGATTTTTTGGTAAAATTCTATATGAAGAAATGTGACGATGGGGGGTTGGGGTAACAAATAGTCAAAATCACGTGTCGTCATAATATATGGACGTCGCGAGTAATTTTTTACTGGAATGCCACATATTTTTACTATTAAAATTCACAATTTACTTAAAACTAACATTTATGGCATTATCCTCCACAACAATATTGATACTTTGTAATGCCTCATAATTCTAAATACTACGAAATGTATCGAAGTTTGTTACACGCGACAGTAATCCACACGGAGGGTACACTGCGCTTGTAGCTTACCAAAACACTGCCCGTCAAAATGTTAATTTCGTACCTACAAAGGGAACTACAAACAACTCACCGGCACTAAATTTGTCCATCTAACGGGATCTTATTGGGGTGAAATTCATAGACAGGGACAAAATTGAATTAGGTACGCCGTTTATGGCAACACTAAAACGTTGCGTGCAAATTCGTAATTCAAAAGGCAAATAAAATTTATCGCAGTTATCTTCTCTACCCAAATTGCATTTAAAATTCTTACTACTTTCCCCACTTCTATGGTGCCATTATGTATTCAGGGTTGTCCCCTTTATCACTCTTCACCGACAGAATTTTAGTCGTAATACTTCCTTACGAATTCCACAATGTATTACACGTTTTGTTTAGACTTAAATGATTAATATTGATATATAAATATATACCAATTTCATGAATTGATTTTCAAAACTATTCCAAACGCAAAGATTTTTGTAACTTTTCATTCTTTACTAACGGTAAGCACCCGGAAAACTCGCCAGTACGAGTAATCAATATAATGGTATTGGTGATTGGTAACTTTGAAGCTTTATTTTTAATATTTCCAGACAATATTTCTAAAGTTTTATTTCAAAATAATATACTTAAAGAATTGAACATACTATTTATACAATTTTAAAACATGCAAAATACAGCAAAGTGCTTGGTATTTAATCAAAAATGTTAAAAAAAAAAACAATGTTAACGAATATTTAACTACCACCCGTTTACTATTCTCATCCTTTTGGTCTACCTTCTCTGGAAAAAGAGCTTGAACGACTGAATATCAAACTATCTTCGTAGAATAATTTCTGTTGCGATGCTCGATTTGGAGTCAATATGCTTAAGGAGCGTTCATGACATTCACATATATTTATACATATCAATCGATTAAAAATGCAAAACACTCACTAAAACCGTTCCTAATTTTTTTTTTTTAAATGCGATTTATAATAAATTATTGAGTTAACTTGTGATATGAAACAACCACTATGGCTCAGTTATTCATTCAATCAGATTTCACCTTGAACTTAACCCCATCCGCCTTTTCATTCTTCTGTGCGTAACCCAAAGTGTTGCTACATAAAAGCACTACGGATCGCTCAAAATTAAAATTATTTTTTAGCCATGTACACTCCCAGTGTGAAGCGAATAGACAATACCAATACAGCATTTTAACATTAAGTATTTAATTAGTTCTAGTTTTAATTCGGTTTATCAAACTGTCTTTCTATATACTGTAAGAATATAAGGTTGGCGTTAGTATAGGATTTTACTAATCTAATCATTATATGTAAACATAATTTTCAATGATCGGATGGGTAAGACAGACATGAAAAAAATCAATAAAAAAAAGTTGCCACTCGGGTAATCGAATTCATGACCGTGTAACGTGCAACCGAGTATGATGAAAATCTACTTGGCTGTGGCCACCGACGGTTGAATGTTCACAATACAATAACCTATAACTTGATTACTATGTTCTAAATTGTGCTCAAAATATGAACGTAGGCTCAATTAAGATTTCTATGATTCTAGGTTATAAAATGTAATTTAATTCGCCCTAATAACCACCAATTTAACATTACCAACCAGTCTGTCTGACGTGAGTTATTCTTCCATGTCACTGTTCACCCCCTGAGTCGCATAGTAATCTCAAATACTTTCTAAAATCGTCAAATTGTACTATCAGCATATAATTTTGTAAGACCTCAAAAATTTTATTTCAATATCTTTCGCTTTTTATACGCTCAATAGAATTTGATTACGAAGCTTTGCCTAAGCATCTAATAAAACTATTTTTATACAAATATTTCAAACATGTTCCCGCAGATAAAATACTATTTCGAAATTTATTCGTTCTTTGTGGTACTCTCAATCAGGATGAGTCCTGAACAAACAAAAAAGATACGTTGAGTTTGTCTCACGTGGAAATTTTTCAAATCTTTTTCTATTTCGGGTAGGTAAAATACTTTTGACATGAATAAAACACCGCACTATCTTATCCTTTTTTCGAGTTTACTTTTAAATTGTATGTGATATGGATTCCAAAACCCCTACTGTCTTTCAGTAAGACTGAAACTGATTTAATAACAACATTGTTAACTCCTTTACTTGTTACTTATAATTATATGGTTGGTTTACATTCAGTGTAATGTTTAATGAAACGATTTTTGTGCCTGTGAATCGAAAGAATTTATTATTAAAATGTTCACTTTTTTAATTCTAAAACATTCATGTAACTACAGGTTTTTCTCCACGTCCAACTTCTGATCTAAACAAACATCAAACAAATCTAGACAAGCATCTAATATGTGTTGATTGTATATTGATAAATGAAACAATATCAACATATCATTTAAAATTTATGGGGCTACAAATTCCAATTTATAATAAGTCATAAGATTTAAAAGGGAAAATAAAAGTTCCACAAGAATTACGTAAAATAGTTGAAAGCAATCTAAGATCCACAATGAAATTTAACAATACTTCTAACGATAATTTGGATAATATTATGTATTGTTAGAAAGCATAATGATATCGGTATCTGTTGATTTCAGGTATTTCTAGTTTTGTTTTGGTTTCAAATTTTCTTGCAGCGAGTACAAAAAATCGAAATTGGATTACATAACCTAAATTTAATATCCCAATAATTTGTATCTATAGCAGTCGAAAGCAAATATTTTGACTATTAAAATTTCTAATAGTCAATGGGTAAGAAGCCCATAAGAGCTCAAATATATTAGCTTAATTATCGTAAATTACTAAAACGTAGTATCGTAGATACTAAATTTGTCAATTAAAATTTAGTATTTTTATAATGATAGCTGTACAGTGCAAAGACAATGAATCAATTACTATGTTAAGTTCAGATGGTACTTGACGTTGTAACTACCGTGTTTTGTTATGACCAAACTTCAAACGTAAATTATTACTCTTTTCATAGAAATCTTGCAAGGAAAGCTCTTAAGCCAATAAAGTCTGCTTAAAGATACATCAATTTTCAATAATTATTATATCATTGATATACGCTTGCTCATAATAGATTAACCTTTGAAAATCAATATCAAATTTAATTTCTTTACTTACTAATTTCAAGATTTCGCGCATGAGTGTTTGTGACATCTTTTCTCCTTGATCTCTTAAATATATATAAAATATTTGTAGTAATGCCAAATATTATTTTCATTTCTATTTCAAAATAAACCAATATGAATATGAACATTTAATGTTGAAACACTCACATTTATATTGTACACAATTTTAAATTCGCTGAAAGAAGGAAGAGTTTACTTTGACACTAATTTATTCATGTTCACACCAAGAGCGGGGATGATGAATAGACACATTCAAGAGATCAATTTGATGCTGTCTTTTGTTTCAACAAAACAATTTCAAAACATTTTTTGTGACGCCCCATATAAATCGTCGTAGGGAAAACAGAAAAAAACACCTCATCGTACTCACCAAAAAGTGTCAGAATATATTAACATAACTCCAATGGTTATGTTAGACTAAGGGTAGAGAGAACATAAAAAAACAATGGTATAGCGAAAGTTTTTTGAAGCCGGTGGACAAAGGTTAATTTTGGTTTGTAATGTAAATATTTTATTGTATTGCCTACCACCTTTACTAAGCCGTGCAATTTACAATATTCCCGACATATAATTATGATACGTTGGAAATTGCAGTGTCAAAATTCGAAAGCAGATATTATATGTATCACCACACAACTTACTGCGTGAAGCTAGAATTATAAAAAATCAATCACTACTATTATTTTTATATATAAACACTTAATGACGAAGGTAAAAGCGAAAAGATATTTCAATGGTCTCCTAAAGTCTAAATAAATGAAAAAATGTCTATTATTATAACAAATCGCAACTACCAATAATTTACATCGACATAAATAGTTATATTATTTTTTATGTTTTTTCCTTCCAATTTTATAAACCGAGATTTTAATCCCTCGATAAAAAAATGCATATTTGACTATTCAGTCGATATACTAATTTATAATTCACCAAAGACATAAGAAGTGTTTATTACCCTTCTAACCTTTCCATCTCATAAAGCGATTAGCTTACCTCTAATCTGATAGTCTAAAAGCTTTTTTACCGTGTCGGCTCCCAATGTGGAGCATATGGCCCCCTAATCGAATTATCTTGACTGAAGTTTTCTACAAAAACTGCTGTTACTCCGTTGCTTGTTAAACCTTTCTTTTTCGAAGAGAGTAGAGATATAATAATAGGGCTAAAACAGGACTAGTGGTTAACTAATAGATCTCGCGACATCCCGTTTTTTTGAGATCGAATGGGTGGGAAGGAATTTTAGACATCACAAACATGACATTGAAGAATCAATTTATATTTACACCCGTAACCGTATCCAACGACATTGACCACTACACCACGGACCCGACAAAACTTTACTATTAATAAAAGCCACAAGAAAATGAATATAAAACGATATGATTACAACTAAAGTTTTGTTGACAGAATTTCTTCAATATTTAGATACCTTCCATATTATGCAATAATATACGATGCTTTACGCGATTAACTTAAACCAGAAGGCAACGGTGATTCGGATATAATAAAAAAAAACAAGAAATCAAATAAAACATTTCCGTATTTTTATTTTAATTTAAATAAAAATTATTATTCTTATAAGAAGTAAGTATGACAATACGACTTCATCGCAGTTTTCTTACGCCACTGGTCGACCAAACCTACAGGTCGAAATTTTATCTCCCAACACAGAATTCTTTTTTTAAACTTTGTCAATTTAGAACATAAAACTTCCACAGTTGTCAAACTCTATCGTGAATAAAATAAAGTCCTATATTTTTCGACGACATTTGACTAATGAACCGAAATTCGAACGTTTGTTTTGTTTGAAACGTAAAGCTTAAAAGCTAAGAATGCTCAATTTCGGATAATGTCATTATTTAATAGCATGGAGTTCAAATTACAATTTCTATTTAGGAAACGTTTTATAGGAAATCAGTTGATCAAATTGGAAAACTTTTAACATGGTATTCTTATGACGAAATTCGTTCACAAAGAAAAAGTCGCCGAAATTATTTTGACAAGATTACCTGTTTTTTTTCCATATCCTCTGTGTGTAATGCTTGCACATCTAATGTAAATATGTTTCTAAACAATAGAGAAAAATTCATTAGGGCAGATCAGCATAATATACTTAGAAATCCTAGTTATTGTAGCATGCTATTCAAATCATCATTTTCAGCCGGGGTCGATCCACTACTGGATGAAGGCGTCCCCCAGATCCCTCCACTCTTCACGGTTCCTAGCTTTACGCTGCCACGTACTTTCACCGAACCTGACAAGTTCGTCAATCCAGCGGGTTTTGGGACGCTTCTGAGGCCGCTAGTGCCCCTCGGGTATCACTGAATGACTGCATTTGTCCAGCGGTTATCTTTTCGCCGTGCGACATGTCTCTGTCACATCTCTGACTCTTGTTTGCTTCCTTATCCGTTGGTTTCGTTTGCGGTCCTTACGCTGTATGGCCAACATGCACCTTTCCATGCCATGTTGCGCCACTCTTAGTTTGAGGACCGCTCGTGTATTCAGGGTCGTTGATGAAGATTGCTTTTGGGTCAGCGAAGTGGTTTATTATATTTTTTTTCTTTGAAACATTAATCATTAAACCTAATTACAAGCTTTCATTTGCGAGTTCTTGCATCATGTCCTGGAGTTCTTCTTGAGTCAATGCAAAGACGACAATGTCGTCTGCAAAGCGCAGGTGACTGAGGTATTCCCCGTTGATGAGGATTCCTCTCCTCTCCCAGTCGATGCGTTTAAATATATTTTCTAGATTGGATGTGAATAGTTTGGGTGAGATTGTGTCACCTCGACGGACACCCTTGCTAATTGATAATCTACAGGATGGTTTATGAAGCTTTACACTTGCTGTTGCATTACTATAAATGTTATTGAGGATGTTTATATAGCGTCTAGAAATTCCTTGATTACAGAAAGCATCGATAATCGAAGATTTTTTTATCGAATCAAATGCTTTCTCATAATCAATGAAACCAAGGTACAGAGGCAGTCTATATTCTTGATACCGTTATATATCTTGTATGTGATCCATCGTACTATAGCCTCTTCTGAACCCAGCTTGCTCTCTCGGTTGATTCTCATCTAGAGCAGTTTATAGACGGTTGAAGAGTATTTTTTTAAAAACTTTGTACAGAATTGGCAATAAGCTGATTGGTCGATAATTTTTCTCTTCGCGCAGGCATGTTGTGAACAGCCGTGCTAGCATTTCGCTCACAGTCCGTTCGGCTCACTTGAGAATGTCGATCGTAAGCCCATCTTCTCTTGGAGCTTTTCCATTTTTCATGCCTCTTACTGTATGCTCTCCCTCGTAGGTAGTGACTTCAAGAAGACAGTTTTCGTCATAACCATTCCTCAAATGGTTTGAACTCAACGTATTTTCATCACTTTCGTTATTATAGAGCGAACTGTGGAATTCCACTACCCTGTCCAGTAAACTATCCCAATTCCACATAACAATAGTGCCATCCTCCGCTTTTAGTGCTGTGATTTGCTTTCTCTATACACATTATAAAATCAGAAGTAGCAATATTATTTGAAATATTTTTTCAAAGGTGACACTATCGAAATGTTAGCAATTATTGAATGAGATTCTTTTAATACATTAATTTAGCCTGACATCCATCGAGAGCAAGTATTTTTTATCATGTCCGCTGGCAATGAGTAAAGTTACGACTCTTAATGGAGCATTGCAAACGAAGCTATTTACTAGAACTAGTAGTCTGTAATCAGAGAGGGATAGAATTGAAGGATGGGATGAGGAAAGAACTATTAGTTAACCGGTAAGCGAATCATTACATCGGCATTTCATTTAGGTAAGTAATCTAAATATTACTAATATCAATTTGTGGAAGTGTCCATTCGAGGAATCGAAGCCTTCATTAGACAACCGGATAAAACAAAAGAGCCGGCAATGTTATTCGAATATATTTTATATCATTAAATAAAGCCAATATGAGATATGTAGAGTTTTGATGTTTGTCAACACTTTTTTGTGATGTGGCTTTTCGCGTATTTTAATATTATTCGTAAAATAGGTAGTTGTGATATGTCTCACATACTGGGCTTATAATAAATTATAAATAAAAAGTTTTATTCTTTATCCCAGAATCAAAAAAATAGACTTGGAAAGGTAAGTAATACTCTTATTTATAAAAAAAATATTTTTTATTTTTTTCGCTTTTCAGTTTTTCAGTTTTTCCTGCATAACTCCATCCAGGCGGACCGTAAAAGTGACCCAACAAAAAGAATTACCGCATGACGGTGCCGGTAAATTACCAATTTAAATATGCTAAAAGGCATTTTTTTAATACTCGGGTTTTGGGGGCCATTTAAACATTACAGAGGAATTTCGAAATGAAGCGTCCAGGTGATGCGCCCTGCAATTTGCGCGGTAAATGCAATTTACGTCAACAAATTAGTGTGTAATGCGTTCAATTAACCTCCCGCACCCCGAGGCACTGCTTTTACCATCCAACCAGTGAATACATACCTCGAATCTGTCCCTGGATAACTCATCACCGTTCAATGGGTATTTAGTCATCCCTCCTTATATTAAAATGCTGTCTTAAATGCACTTACAGATAAATACTCTAAAATTCTTAGTATAACTTTGTTTACTTTAATATTTTTGACGGTGCTTGTAAATGAAAAAAAAAAATTTTATTTAACGAATAATATCAGAGGTGTAATAATTAAGTTTGTAGGGAATTTATCATGTGTTTGTATAACACATAATACATAACAAAAAGCGAGTCGAATAACGAAATATTGTCTGTATCTTCTTTTCATAAACAAAAGATTTTGAAATATTTTTTTAAATATTTATAATTTTTCTCATTTACTCATCTCACACACATCACACCCGCCTCTCTCAGTGATAGAATAAAATAACAGTTTTAACGCATGGATATTGACGTATCTTTTGAGTAACTACAACTCTAAGTTCTCCTCATACAATAATATTTCACAAATCAAATGTTTTCATATTTGCCGCCATTTGGTCTAAAACCTTCAAATCTAACATCTATAAATTGATTCGTTTAAAGGCAAAGTAGTTTTATTCTCGCGTTTAAGCATTCTAAGTCAAGGATACTCATTTCACACATGCATTAAATCAGGGCCGGTTTATCTTTTAATACTAACCCCTCACTGTTGTTTCAATATGAATGGTACAATTTCCATATCGACCACCAGTTAAATCAATTCAAATTGTGAAGTCAATTTTAGTTTGGGGATGGTTCTACAATAACTTTATCACAATAAACTTGTGTCTTTGGCTAAAAAGTTCATTTTTATATCCCTCGTTCATGACTATACTTTGAGATGTATCCGGTGAATTATGATTTTATTATACAATATGTACGTAATAAAACATTGTTTACAACAAAATTTGTTAGAAATTTATTCGACAAATGGCGGAAGAATAAAAAAGCTTGGTAGATACTACGTTGACGACCACTGTTTTTAATGCTTAAACCTTAAAAAAACGTAAACTTTTGATTATTATTATTCCAATGGAATGGAATATAAGGTTTTTTAATACACTTCGTTTTGATTTAGCTGATTAATTTTGACATAGCGTTGTTCAAAACGATTTATTTATCTTGACGAATTGTTTGATGATTGTCATAACATAAGTAACCCTTGGCCCAAAACATATTTTAATGTTGCAAATAAAATACTCATCTAGGGAGAGGTAGCGTGTCAACTAAATTCAAATTAGTGCGAAAATAATATCTTCATTAAAATGCATTTTATCGTTCGTTCTCTGCATAATGAAACATTAAAAACACGCAAGTATTTCCATTGCTTAATATGCATAGTATAATTTACATCAATATATCAGTCGCTGATATCAATAGTGGTGTATGTAAAGACAAAAATAATATATATATCGTTTATGTCAGTATATTTGATCTTTGTAAGATTGAACCGTGTGAAAAACAATAATAATAATAATACATAGCGTTATTTCAGACAGCCTACAGATTAAAAAAAAATTGAAAATTTTATATAAATTGTCTAAAAAAACCTCTTTTATAACATATACCACTTCTGATATCAGTGAACCTTGTATAGTTTACATAAATATGTATAAACTAATCACTTGAAGTTTTTCCTTAAGCAAAAACGTTTTCAGTTCCTGTGAGACGCATTATCCATACAAATGTTTCGTAAAAACGTATGTTTATATAATATATCAAAGATATTTCATTCTTATCATTTAGTTATTGAACGAATTGGAAAATTAAGAGTCGTTTTTACTAGACGAAGAGACGAGAAGTGTTCTCCGCTGGTGAAACCCCAGTAGCGATAATCTTAAATTTCCATTAGCCCATTCTAATTAAGACATTACTTTTTGATTTATTTAGCAAATACCGTTTTTAATAATTTTGGTTACTTCTCCGTTATTTCCATAAGGATTCAATTTTTTAACTAATTATATCTTAGAAATACAAAAACAATTACGATAATGTTTAGAATTTCTAAATGGAGTTTTTCAAAATGATACTTACATGTTGACCTTTTATGTGAAGTTTTTTATTGCTTCATTTATATATTAAAGGAGAGTGTTTTTTTAATTTGCCAATACCAAGAAAAGGAATGATATCATATTCAAAATTCAACAGTGCTCTTTTCTGTAATATATTATTATGGTAAATATTTATGTAAATAAATGGTGAATTGCATTTAAAGCGGTCATAATCATAACATTCATTACGACACTAAATAAATAAATCTTTATTATATTACTCTCGGTTAAGGATATTAAAAAGGTCAAAGAAAAGCTGAAAATTCACATAAAATTTTCATAAAACGTTCTCTTTTAAATGGTTTACGATTACTTCATTAATACTCTCACGTAAAACGTTGGATTTATGTTTCATAAACTTTATTCGGCAATTTATAAATCTATTAAACCAATGCAACAAAGGCTTAATGTTAAGATGTTTATTTCGTATAAAACGTAATTAACTCGATATACTGACAAAAACCATGGCTGGCAATATCAGCAAGTTTAATGATTTCTCTAATGACCATAAAAAACTTATTGTATTGCTATTTTATATTGAGTCCGTGGTATTTGAAGGATTTTTTTATATTATTCTTGTAATGTATCGAACAAAAATATTTGGCGAAACTTAATTTTTATATTGAAATGGTTTTAATAATAAACGTTGATTGTTCGCATAAGTTTTTGTCTTAGTAAAATACTGCTTTCATAGAAAGACTGCTACGAAAAAAAACATATTCAAAACTATAGTACATAATAAATAGTGATTTCAATCTTTGTCATACATGTTTTACAAAATTGTATTGATTATTCCGACTCGTTCCACTATTGTAAACCGAATTAATTGATATTATTTTATGAAATAACATTTACTTATAAATAAATTACAGTAATTATTTTATCGCTCAACATATACTTTTTGTCGATAGCTGTCTTTTACATACAGCGGTAGAAGAAAGGGGAAATTACAAAACGTACGTCTGTAATGAAAAGTTTTCCTATTTCAATGGAAAATTTTCTATATAATAGCCCAGACCGCTCTGTATACGTTTTATTGTGATCACATATCACATGTACGTATAAAATTTTCTCATGACGTAAGCGTTCGCGTTGAATATAAAATAAAATGTTATGCAACATACACACAGCTCCGACGTACTAGCTACATGACATTCGGTATTTCAATTTCAATGCCGTCATTTTTGACGGGTAGGATTACTAATATTATAATAACATCTGAAATAAATTATATTGCTTTAATATTTTACTTTTATCTTGATAAAACTTTCAAAAAAAATACATTAATATTCAAGAATAATTCATTTTCAGGAATATTGAGGATAAAATATCAAAGTTTCCCCAGACCAATTAAAATTATGGAAACATTAATATAATCGTATTTTCCAGCTGGGGATTCGAGCTTTGGATTGTTGAATGGAAGACTGACACGCTACTCACAAGACCACTGCTACTAGTGACTTTCAATATTTTAAGGAAGAACGAAAGGTTTATTGTTCACCGTTTTTCAATGATGGTATTTTGTGGAGACAAAAAATTGTAAGACTTCTTTGTAACAAAACGAGCCCATTCAGTTGTAGACCGCAATTTTTTTACATTCCGTCGATTTTTGATAAAAAAAAAATATGTCAGTCTATTCAAGCAAAGCTCGACCATTGAAAGCCCATTCAAAAGCTTCAAAACAGTCTAAGACTTCAAATTTACATCTCGAATATCCGTCCGCCTAAAAAGACATAAAAAGGCTACACTCGCAGTCTCCACAGTCCTTTCATACCGGCCAGTGGCGTGTATGGCAGGAGATACAGCTGACTTCTCTTTATTCAAGCATTCCAAAAGGCATTATACAACAGCTAAGCTGTGTTGTGTATTGTAGTTCAGAGTTCAGTAAACTTTCCACTTCCAGAGAGGCAAGGCTGAATTCGGAACGAGTATAAGGTTGTATTAACGTTTAATACCCTTAACATTTTCGAATGGTATGGAAATTCAAAATTAAAGTTAATAAACATGTTATTCTACTGGTTGGGTAACTATATGTGACACGTGATTGACCTATGAAGCAATTATTAGTAAATAGCATATAAATGAAAACGGGTAACTACTCATTTTTTAATTTGTTTCCTTTGTAATTTCCTTCAAGCACCCCCCCCCCCCAGCCCCATCCTCACTCACCAAATTCTACCCTTAATTTCTAGTATGTAGAATAAATTTATTATTTAAAACAATATGTTTAAGTTATGTATAGTTATTAATCTTAAGATGCTTCTCAATGACGAGAACAACGTACCACACGTAGTAACACAACAAGTGGAATAATAAAGCAATCAATTTTGTATGTTATTCCTTTGTTCGATTTAGTTTTGTGTCAGTTGATAATGCTTTTGCTACCTAGGCAAAACTAGCCAGTATAATATATCATGAAAATAAAATGCGAAAAATGTGGAGTCGTAAAATATATCAAATTAGTACATAATGATACATGTCAAACTAAAGGCATTGCTATTTTTTGCTTAAAAGTGAATTTCGACAACATGCCAATTTATAAACGATACCATTATTTATCTTAAAATGTATTTCCACCGAGAATTTTACAACAAACAATAAAATATTTAATATAATATGGATTTCTTCTCTACGGCCGAACATAAAATTTAATAATATAAACAATAAATTATTGAAATATCACTGGCATAGATGTAGAAATTACATAAATTTTAAAACTGATATTTTAGCGACGGTTATTAAAAGTAGACAAGATATTTATTATGCATAAAATGGTAATTGGAGAAATTTATTCTAGACTGGGAATTCTAGTTCCAAATTCGGCGAAGGCTAAGTAATGTTGGTAATACTATAGTATGTGACAAACTAGTAGAGATATTTCGCTGATTCTTGAGAAATTATGACTTATTTCGACTGTTTCTATTTTCTCGAGAAATAGTTTTCAATTTACCGCTCTGAGTACCATCATACGAGTTGATTGTAATTATGCCGACTTGGTTAGTGTGAAAGAAAATTAATTGAAATAAAACTTCAGGAAATTTAACCGATAAACTGAAAATAATTAAATACCCTAGTAACAATGGGACCAATGTCCTTATCAAGTAAAAAAACGGTCACTATCTATTGTTTAGGAATTGAGTTTCTATTTTTTTATAATTAAAGAGCTTTAACTTTAGGTATAGGAAGTGACGATTACGTGGATCCGAGGAGATGTCTTCAGTTTGGGACGCGACGACAGAATATCAGTCATTTCTTATGGTTGTCCATTTATACTGTCGTCGGCCGTATTGTTTTCTGCCTTAGTCATCACTTCCATTAATGACTTGCTTTTTCAGGGCGTTCACATTGATCATTACATATGCGAAATTGGCCTCATCTATATCGGCCACCGCTTGAATTTGCTGACTATTTTCCATCGGCGTAAACCTTTATAAATGTTATGCGGGATTTGCATGGTCTATATTGATGACTCACAATTGTTTCAAGAATCTAAAAAGGACCAAGAAGAATCTCTAAATCTCAAGATTCGATAGTTCTTAAAAATGGAATTCTCGAAATTAATCGATAATTAAACGATGTCAAGAAATCGAATGTTCAACTGCAGGCAACGTTTATGTATTTTATCTTTTATTTGATGGATTCTCCACGTCAATGCAAGTGAATAAAATTTAATAATACATTTGGCGTGGGCACGCGACCCCTCAGCACACATTTTATGCAAGAGGGGTAACAATTTACGTGATATAATTACAGAGGCTATCTCATTTGAATACGTAATGCCCGGTGTTACGTTTCGCCGTTTGGCCCGAGATTGGTGTACTTTATTGTGCAATTATGATTAAGCACAGCCCTCTCATATAGAATCACAATGAAAGATTTAATAATATAATTCCGTTGGAATTTTTAAACTCTTTTTCATCACTCGTACTATCGTGGGAACTGTCCTATTTTCAGCGGGTATATTTGGTTACATTACATTACAAATATAGAACGTTACTTCAGCAAATTTTTGTCAACCATTATTACAGTTTTCCATGCTTTTTTATATAAACAAATAAATGAAAAATATCTGGTTTTAAATCACTTGATATAATATTTTCAACGACGATTTTCATACTAATCAAAAATTTACGCTTAAATTGTCAGATTCTTAATGTATGTATGTATTATTTTACCAATGCTTAACCAAAACCATATTATTATTAAAGTGTTTTGACAGAATGATATAAAATAACAAATATGTATCACACATATTATGCCAATTTTATTTTCTCAAATTAAAAAAATGTTGATATTTACTTGACAGAACAAAAGAAAATATTTTAGTATCACAAAATATGTCATGTAATTGATTTTGTTACCAAAAATAAAACACTTTTTAGACTAATTTCACATTTTGATGAAATGGTCAGGACTGTGAGAACTGGTCATCTCATCATCATTTCATAAAGTTTTATTTATTTCCTTTCCATTAAGAATTTACCGTACATTAAAAGTAAAACAGAAGACATATCTGAAGATGACGTTTGATGACACTTTTATGAAACTAAATACTTCGCTATTTTTATCTCATATTTTTTTTGTTCGTGAAATCTTATAATGTCTCACCAAAAAATCTCACAGAAAAAATTGTGGTGATTTATCTCACTATAGAAAAATTATAAATACAGAGTGGTAATAAATCAAAATAACACAGTTTTGCAGTCATTATGAACTTCGGTGGATTAAATTTGTCTTTTACTTTTTTCACCATATAGTTTCATGAACCTTGACATGAAATAAAAAATATCTGGCACAGCGCTAAGTAGAAGCGTCTTTTGTGTAATTTCTGTGAATGACCCGGGTAATCACTAAAATTTTACCACTTCAACAGTGAGAAGTCTTTGAAACTTCACAATGACTTCCGACTTCCGGTTCCAAGGTTAGAATTTAATGTTGAGAGCGGAATGAATTGAAAACTGGACCGTTTATAAGAACAATAAAATAAATTATTATACTTAAACTACCACAGCACAATATGAAAATAATTGTAATAAAGCGTTTTAATAGCAATTGATTAGTTCATTTTAATTTGAGTACGGTAAAAAATGATATTTTTAGTTCTAGAAGGATTGTCAAACGTCTCGCCATTGTCAGAACTTATTCAATATTTGACAATCCTTGTAGAACTAAATAAATACATTTTTCTTTAGGATATAATACCGTTATTTGTATCGTTCAGCTAGTAGAATTTTCATTCGTTGTTTTTTATGTAAAATTAAGAAAAATATTTTTATTATAGTGAGCTTCCATGTAAATATAATTAATCCTGAAAGCATCTTACACTTTATTAAACATATTAGTGGTGAACGTCTTTGGCTTTGGCTATGGATCTCACAGGTTTGAATCTCAGAACGGACAGTTTCATAAATTGATTTTTCAATCCAGAGGTTCTCGTAGAAAGACGTCTGTTGATAGGCCACCATTAGGAGGTTAAATGCTTTCTATTGGGAGCGGACATGGTTTAAAAAATACTGATGTCTAAATACGTAATTATAAATAGTATCGTCAATATATACATCAGTGCTACGCAACCTTTTCTCACCCACGGCACATCTATGCACTCATTAATATTTCGCGGCACACCGCACGGCAAAATATGTAAATTTCATAAAAAAAACTTAACTGTAGCAAATATATTTTTTAAAAGACAATCG
Organism: Himalopsyche phryganea; assembly: GCA_022494535.1. Lineage (NCBI taxonomy): Eukaryota > Metazoa > Arthropoda > Insecta > Trichoptera > Rhyacophilidae > Himalopsyche > Himalopsyche phryganea. The sequence continues at coordinate 259,307 of JAGVSL010000034.1, forward strand.
AACGTTCCCAAACTGATTATTAGCACACAAAAAATTACAAATTATAAAAAAAGTATTTTTAAAAGTTGTTAAAAAATAACAAAGTTAAAATAATAAGTCTCGTTGGTCATTCGAAAGATTTTCAATGATCCTACTCCTAACTCGTTTTGCCAATGTTTGAGTTTCTATTTGAACCCGTTTTATTTGTCAGAGCATGCCAATAACTTCAATTCGTTTGTATTTAATAATTCCTCTGCGAAATTTTTCGTCGTCAATGCTTCCCAATATATGCAGCAATGTATAATTTCTACGGTAGGATTTTTTTGATTTAACCACGAGACAACAATATCAAAATAATACAATATTTCTTTCAACGAGAATAATTTAAACCTAGATCTTTGCCACCGAATGGCTTTAATTTTTTTCTAATTTAAAAATACTCGCTTTTTCTCATTTTGGACGTATTGTGCTGCGGCACACCTGGGATCGTCTCGCGGCGCACCAATCTACCGTGACACACTGGTTGCGGAGTACTGATATACATAATCCATTTTTCATTATTAACATTTATCGCGTTTTATGTTCAACAATTTACTCTAACAATACTTGTTAAAATAAGGTTTGCTTTATTCAAAACCAAATCCTCTCTATGTGTGAAGCATATCGACCCCAAATGGAGCATCTATACAGAACATGTTTTGACGAGAACTGGTTTTAAGTCACTCGCTGAGTGGATAAGGAAAGTACGACGGTGTAAAGAAAAGACTAGTGTTAGGTAGTCGTTCTCTACATGTGCCATTTTCTGGATCGGGTACGGGGTGCTTGGGGATTTATGAAACCATTTCAAATATATGTTCCTTTGGATACAAATCCAAAATTCAATGTATGAAAGTTTTCATCCCGGGACTCAAGTTATGATCCGGCAACCGATTGGATAAAGGTTGACTACAGGAGTAGCATCCGTTTTGTTTTTTGAATAAATCGAGCGGTCAACGTCGTTGGATTCGGGTGTGGTGTTCACGAGTTCGAATCACAGTACGGATAGCTTCATAACTTAATTTATGGAATTCTGTTCGAAAGCATGGATGTCTGTGTCTAAATTTCCTTCAAATGCACTCGGTTCTAAAAACAGGGCATAGCTACAGCGACCACTAGTCCTGTCCTAGTCTTATCCTTACATCCCTACTCTCTTCGAAAAAGAGTGATTGAGTAACAATCAGATTTCGTTTGAAAAAAACTTCTGTTGAGAGATGCTCCATTATGAGTCCATATAATTCATATTGGGAGCGCATACGGTTTTAAAAAAAGAAATTTAATCATTTTAGTCACAAAAAATGCTTCATTGTACTATTTATTATGTTTAATATAGGTAGTGTTACTACAATGCGACAGCGTTATAAAAATGTAAATTTCATTTGTCGGCGGGAAAATTTATCGTGTCCCGAAAAAGAAGTCATAAAACCTGAATTTTGACAATGGTTGGTCTTTCGGATAACAGCCTTTCTTCGCAGACCGATCAGCGACTCTTTTGTGTGTTGCGTGTATAAAAAATTGATAACAACGTTATTGCTTCCAAAATCTTTTTGGGGCAACTCCGTCGGCCGTCCATGTGTATATGCGATATAATAACTTTTTGACAGTAAAAAAATGATCGACGACATCATTGAAAAACCAATAAAAAAGTTAATAATATTATATAACCCGGGCTAAAGGTACAACAAAATTATAGAGAAAACATACTTATTCATAACGACAGATCGCATCAATACTAGAATCGTTAATTTGAAGTCATTCTTACAATATTCGTATATCATTAATTCTCTAGACAATTGTTTTAGTTAATTGTACAATTATCAGAAAACTTGAGTCTCAAGGTAAAAGTATTTTTTTTTTCGATGAATACGTTTTTAATTGTAGTTTTCGTTGACTAGATACATCATAATATTTTACCCCATGTTCAAGACTATTTTTTATAATTATATTTTATAAGTTTTGTTAAAGCTTAAAGCAGCGGTCAAGAAACTACGGCGCGCTAAAGATTTTCATCTGGCCCTCCGAAAATTTCCGATTTTTGTAAATAAATTATTCATATAGGAAATATTACTTTTGTAAAAGTCATGATTTAGTTGAAACAGAGTGAAAAAAGTTATAAAATATATTGTTGGAGGCGACCAGATGTTCGTTTACCCCACAATTTAACGGATATTCTCACTTATTGAAATCCTATGAATGTAGTGCAAGCAAAATAAAATAATATAAATATCCAAATAATAGCGTCAATCGAAAATATTCAACTTTATTCCTTTTTAATTAGATGCATAGTAGGCCTACATTTGTAATAAACATTTTCATTATAAATTCCAAAATAAACCCTAATTTGATTCCAATAATAATTTATTTGTTGTCTGGCCCTCCAGGTTTTTTAAAAATTCAATCCGACCCATTTTTCAAAAAGTTGAAGCTTGGTGACCACTGCCTTAAAGCATACAAAGATGTTCGTCTGCCATTTAAAACTGATGTGCTTTCTCAATATTCTGTTTATACATTCACACCCTAAATCTAAGAACGCTATTATTGTCTTCTGAAATGTCTCTTTGCTTGAATAACTACTTCTTTGGATATAAATAAAATTATTTTTGAATTCTTCTTAAAATTGCTCCATATGTGGAGCATATGGCTACCACGCGGCGTCTCCATGAATCCCTGTCACCCGACAATCGCTTTGCTTCCTCCCATGACATGACAGTGTCCCTCAGCTCCGCCGAGTACATCCTATGGATAATACCCGATGGTCTTCCAGGTACGCCGGAGTCCCATAGGTCGGAAGAAAAGGCAAGCAGGATTGAGGCATTTCGGAGGCATTCGCAGCACGTGACCCAGCGAGTTCCAACGTCTCTCCATAACCACCGATGTGACAGGACGTTGCTCAGTTCGTTCCCTAATCTCCGAATCCCTCACGAAGTCAACCACTTCACCCCCAATGATCCCAATATCCGACGCAAGCATCTATTCTCAAAGTTCAGTATACGTTAGCATTATATTATGACCTGTTTTACTCAATACAACTTGTGGAAATGCATTATCAAAAGTCCTTAATTTTCTTCATTATAATATTTAATAAATACCCTTAGATTGATTAGTACTTTTTAAAAATAAACACCTTTATTAGAATCATTTTTTTCTCGAAAATACATTTTTTTTTATTTCACAACGAGCTTCCGTAAACAAAATCGCTCCTAATATTTTTTAGAACAAAATTTATGCAACTTTAATTTTACGTCGCAGAATTCAATAAATATGGGGTAAGCAATTATCGCAACACCTGTCAACGAAACCCAATGCGGTTTCACACCCTTCTTTTCAAAATGTTGACTTCTTTTAATTGAGATCTAATTGCTTTCCATCAGACGCCCTGATTTTTAAATGCTTTGCTATTTTTCTTCGACTAATGGTCGTATCGCATAATCTTAGGTAATTCTTCGCGTTCATGTCTGGAAATTCTGATATTAATTTGGGAAAGGATACATATTCAACATAATACTAAATAAAACAACCAAAATGTTTTCCTATTTTGTCCACCACCAAACAAAATATTTAAAAAAATGTATATTCTTTATGAAGGACATAAATTTCAGCGTTAAAATATGAAACTACCCAAAAAATGATCAGATTAAGGAAGTGGGGATTATTATTTTTATTATCCCTCGCATAAATTACTGTTTTTTTTTGCTTAGATTTACTAAAAATATGCAAAAATAAGCTGATGCTACTTATTTTGCCGTCCACAAATAAATAGAAAAGTAAGCTCGCTTCTTTAAAGTAAGCATTATATGGCAAATTTTGAATGATATATAACACTGTGTTATCTCAAGAAAATAAAACCAACAATAAAACACTTTCTTCTGACAGTTTCAGAGGGTTTTTTTTTAATTAATATTAAATCTTTAATAAATTATTTCCTGTAGAGCGGAAAATTGTACGATTCTTATGTTACGAAATACAATATTGAGACATTTTTTTTGCACAACATGCTTTCCGCTTATTACAATTACTGGATTTAAGTATTATATTAAAATTTAGACTGATTCAACAGTTTTCAATCATTTAAGCTTTCATTTACAACGATCAAATGTGAATACAATATATTCATTTAATATATAAGACGTTTTCTGCTAATGTGAGACATATAAATATGGACACTTAATGGATTTTTTTTACAGTACTTTTTTAATGAAAAGTGATTTATGTTCAGAAAGTTTAATGAAAGAAAGATGTGTTTAGGAAAAGACAAGTCAGTAATTAAATAATCACTCTCTCTTAAGTACCGTTTTTCAAGATCGGATAGGGGTGGGCAGGGGAGAGATGGAAAAATCAAATAAATCCATGCCTTTTGGATACAAATACGTATATTGATTGATTTATCAACCGTTTGGGGATTCGAAACATGCAACCGATTAAATGAAAGATAACTCGACTACGAGAAACGCAATACTTGAAAATATATTTCAAAACTACAAATACAAATGATTCCATAATATTCAACACATTGCAACACATACGTATTCTACAGAAGCTGCCACATGAATGAGACAGTCTAGCACGTTATTGTGAATATCGAGAACGATTTCCGCTCAAACGACGTACGACGCGCCGGAAATTTCCGCTCTAATAAAGGGAATCTCAGACCAAAGGAAATTCTATTTCCTCAGCAGCAACTGCTTCGAATATAATAACGTATTTTTATGAACTCTGTGTCCGTTATTTAAGTTTGCGATACGAATTATTACAATATATACCAGTGGTGGCTAACCTAGAGCACGCGTGCCGTGGATGGCACGTTCAACAATTTAGCTGTCATATAACAATTATCAGATTTTTAAATAGATAACTCATAGATATTATGTCTGCACTTTATGCTATACTTAATTTTATCGACTAGCGACGGCCATATTACCAATTCTCTCTGCTACATTGTCATTATTTTCCGAAATAAATTTTATAAAATGTAGTACTAGAAGTAGTTTGACCGATGAATCCAGTTGGGCGTGCATTTTACTAAAAGTGACGATATATGAACCGGATATAAAGTATTTGACATCGAATGTACAGCAATAAAAATCTCATTAATGCTTATAACTTGTGTTAAAGTGACTTTTTAAATAAAATTTTGTAAAACCTCTTTTTTTCATTTTTCCCATATTAAAAATTGCTCGGAAGGGTGAATGAACCCATTCTATCTTATCGGACCATGCTGTTAAATGATGACACGGTCTTCACGTTATGTTTTTTAAATAAAAACACTAATTATTGCATAATTGCTAATAGTAATTATTCAAATAAATAATTTCACAAAAAACTGCTAGGCACGTCAGACAGTCGATATATATTATCATGTAAAAAAGTTCTCCAACTCTGATATATACGGTACAATAAATATTCTTGATAATTATTATTTGAATTGTACAAATCCGTTATTAACAGTTGGATATCCCATGTAAATTATCAGTGGGCCTATATTCCTCGCCACATTTCGAAATATTACTCCGCCCTTTATTTTTATTCAGTGCCTCCCAGCTGCGCCTGAAATGGTTTCATTTCGTCAAGTGATAGCTACCAATCATGGTACGGTAATCACCAAAACACGGCATCTACCCATCACAATAAAATATTTGCATATTATAATTACCGTGTGAGCCTATAAAACTAATAGACCCATATTTCGTAGATTAATTGAGATCAATTGTGAAAAAATCATAATACTTCAAAAAACTATAGACGACGAATCAATATTTGCGAAGTAATTAATCAGCATAACTCCTCAAATCAGTGGTTGAAAACTGGGTTAAGGGTAATTGGTTTATGATAGGAGAAAATATATACTGGCAAATAATTCACAATTAAAGATCTATCTTGAATTACTTGCTGTTGAAGATACTCCAGGAGTTCACATGTTTCGCATTGGAGTGGACATGGGTTGTTAAAAAAATCTTTGTTATAATATAAATTTATAAGTAAAAGATTTAAATTTTGATATCGTTTGACCAACAGCAATATGGTTTTTTATGCCATTTCTTTTCTTCAATGATCTTAATAGTTTTAAAAGTAAAATGATCCAGAAGATCTAATAAATTTTCAAAAATCGGTCCTGGTCTAAAGTCACCATTGTCTTCCATCCCGCCCTATACAGCAGCTAGCTAGTATAATATTATATTATAAAAAAACATTAAGTGCTGTATTGGAGGATATTCGGGGGTATATTTTCAGCTATTTACATTCGTAGAAAGTGTACATTAATTTGACGAACAAAAATATTCTACCACCAGACAAAAAATAAAATGCTTTTTTCGTACATACATAAATAAACAATAATTATTGAAAATTAAATAGCAAACACATCACTATTTTTCTTTACCCGGTGCCGGTTCGGTTCTGATCCGGTTTTCGGTTAAGCTCGTATTTAAACCACTTTTTAGGTGTTGACTGTCAATTCTTGGTAGAAAAGCATTATATTTTTTTTTAAAATAAAGCAGATTTTATTTTGTACTACTGTCATATTTTTATAATGACCAGGACCGGTTTCGCTCATCACGAGCATTATCAAATGGTAAAAATACAATTCATTAATCAAATTGAAATTTTTGGATACTTTTAAATCTAGCTTTTATTAGTGAAAAATTTTCTCGTAAATCGGAAAAAAACCGAAATAAATATCGGTTCGGTTTCGGTTTTCGTTCTGGCAAAAATAACGTTTATTTCCTGTTTGGGTCCCCGCCTATGTCACATTAGCTTACCCTTCAAGATAAGGGAAAAGTTTCAGTTTTTACAACAGTGACATCTGTATTTTTTAATAGTAAATCGTAATTTTAACAAACATTAATTTGTGTAATTGATGAAATCTAAATAGCTAGAATTAATATATTTTTTTCGTTAACAGATTTATCATGATCATATTTTTTTCAGCTTTTCTTTTAACCTCAAACTTGGTCACAAATATTATTGATAATTGAATAAAAATAGACATATACAAATTTTCTTTTTATTGTTATAGAATATAATATAGATCTACATAATGACTTATAAACAAATACTTCAATGTTTAGTTTAATATTACAGCATTTACATCACAACACAGCTACATTTTGTATCTCTATTTGATATTAGAAGTTTTATTTATCACACCTTGTTTTGGTAGGAAAACTGATGGCAAAATTGATGTGATTAGACCGGTTCCAACAGTGACATTATTTTCCCTAATTGTAAATGGTTGTCCCACTGGCAACACCATGCCCTTCAGCAAAGTAAGCTGAACAGTTGCATGCTCTCCAGGTAGTAACATTTGCCTATCATTATCTTAAACAAACACAAAATAGAATCAGTCAGTCAGCTAATTATAATTTTTATGAAGGAAACAACATTAACCCTTTCCTGTCCTACCACCAACCGTGGTTTATCCTCTCAGCCAAAGCCCCCTATAATTACAAACCACGCTGTACAGCCCGTCATTAGGTATTTTGGCAGACGAGTGGTCCGTTACATTTACTGCAGAGTCATGAAATCGATATTTTGGACTAACTACAATGAATTCTAGCATATTTTAATAATGTGAAATAGTGGGTAATTAAATGTAATATCTCTAATGTTAATAGGCATAAAGATATTTTCGATAGATTCGGCGGTAACTTTGGTGTTTTAATATTAAATTAAGGTTATTCCACTGGCTGTGTTACTACATGTAACCCTTTTCGCATCTTAATTAAAAATGAAGAGTAGAGTGGGTTTTTTTCCTCTACTGGACGTGGGGACCCAAACGATGATGGTACTACTAAAAAATACTCCTCATGTTCTTGATCCGAAGCAGAGCTGCACAGGGCCAATCATTTAATCATGCACTATTATTATGCTTAAAAATAAAAGGTAAAGAGAAAAGAGAAAATGTGTATTCGTGTACTGAGAATCCGCCATGGTAGTAAAGTTTAATCAACTACATGTTGAATCTAAAACCAAATCAAGGATCCTGCATTCCCTTATTCCGATACTGCAAATTTATCAAATGCCTCAAAATTAGCCTTGATTGAGATTAAGCCAGCGTGGTCTACTGGGCCTGTATGAAGGTGGACTACAACAGCTCTGATCTTTAGGCATTCATCTTGATGCAATCTCAAAGTACTGATGGTTGTGTCTACATATGCTACCTGGTCTTTTAACCAACTCGCCCAACACAAATAGTTTACCATTAAACTTGTCATGGCCGGTTATAAGCTGGCAAGCCCAGTGCCCATGGCTGTAGATACAAACAAAATAGGAATTGAAATCATTTCCATACAATTAATAGCTTTGGTTTAATACGATGAAATATTTACCTAAATCCACTCTACAAGCCACATCCCATGTTGCACTGAATAATTGCTGAGTGTAACCACTGGCACCTATAGGTCGCGATCGTCCGCCCTCAGCTTTGGACAATAAATAAAGCTCAGCCTTAAAGCTATTGGTCAGTTTAGCACTTCCAGCAGCGCATAGAACCATACCACGCTGAATCGAAGTTATCTTCAATCCCCGAAGCAGTACACCGACATTATCTCCGGCTACTGCCTAAACATACATATAAACAATTATTGAACTAATTTCAAAGTACAGAACTTATTTAACACGAAAACATTTAACATGAAAATTCGGTTATCAAAAAATAATATTTTGGCTCTGACAGTGTGTCACGTAATTTTAAACATTTGCATTCCTTGAACACAAATCAAAAAGTCTAAATCTTTGAAGAATAAAAAATATACCAGCTACCGCATTTCCAGCAGTACTAATTTACTATATCACTATCTTTTGACTAGGCTGACATTTCACAACAAAGATGCTTCTAACTGCATAGTTTATTTTGAATCTAGTTACACAATTTAAACCATTGAGTCGAAAACAATTTAGAAAAAAATATTTTCAGAAGACATTGTCTCAAAAAACTCTCCGTAAAAACAGTTATATTCAATTTTGTCGTACTGTTAAAAACTATGTATCTATTTAGTACTTGCATATTCTGCTACATAATGAATGTAGAATTGAATATTTTTACCATAGACCTGTCAATTTGATGCTATTAGAGCTCGGCTAATAGCATCAAATTGACAGGTCTAAATCTAAATTTTGTGTTTAATGAAAAGCTTACAATATATACATTAGTTTATTTTAACATGAATTGGTTTCACAGCAACGAAAACACTGCGGAATTGTTTCGCACATATCTTTTAAAGAGAAATTGTTTTAACACATTGCTTGCGGGAAACGGCACTTGCCGTTGTTGTAGACTGTCGGTTGAATGCGGGACCCGACAAATGCTGTTTTTTCGCGGATGGTCAGTTGTTTGCAGGACACGACTTATCACCATATCACGGGTTTGCTTTTCGGCGTGAAATAAAACGCCGCAACTGATTATCATCAGAGTGATTTATACCGCAAGCAAGAGACCCATTTTTGGTAAGAAGCAATAAAACTTATGAGTTATTATAGGCTGAATGTTCTCATTCATTACTTTCAAAAAAGATGTGACACATGTTTCTCGAATATTTACGTCTTCAGATTACACTCTTCCAGTGATTGTGAAATGTTGGAATGGCAAGTATATATTATTATTTATTATATAATTATATGGAATGGATAACTATGATATCTTTTACGCGTAATGTTTTAAATATTTCATATTGAAAACATGTGTAGTGCCACAACAGGTGTTTATATTCAGCTTAGAAATATGGTTAAATTATGACATAATAATAGTGTTTTTTATTTTATTTATGATGACCAAATATCACACATAATTTCTTTAAAAATTTCAGTCAAAAATAGAGGTTTGGTTTGGAAGTTGTGCCTATTTTCAGAAAGTTATATATTTTTGCACTAGTCGCTAAAAACCGCCCGCTTCCGGCTAGAGTCTATTGTTCGAGTCACCCGATTTTAATGTGTTAACATGAAAAAATATTTTTGCCATCATGATTTCGCATTAAAGTGATTCACTGAGTGTTATGATATTTCAAAGAAATTTCTTTCATATTAATACCTCGAGGACACTTTTTTTGAATATTTGTATATCTGATAACGTTGTGCTGACATTTTGACCAAATCCCATCAGTACGGCAGCAGCATTCTTTTTCATAACACCTTTCTTAATTGTCCCAACAACAACTGAACCTCGACCAGGCGAAGTGAAAAAATTGTCTATTGCCATCATGAAAGGAGAAGTGAAATCTCTGACAGGAATTGGGACATATCCATCAAGGGTATCCAGCAATTTTTTGATAGATGGTACTCCTGTAACATTTACAACATTAAAATTATAAAATCTAATTTGATGTACACAACACGCTTATAATCCGTCATATAACTCTTCCAAAAGTCAAATAAAAGAAGCATGTTGATTAAATATTTTATTAAGACATAGATATACAGTACAGTTTATTCAAGTGTTTACCTACCCAGCCGCCAAACGCAATTTATCCTTACAACAAAAATTTCCAGAATTAATTGTAAATACACCAGATTATTGTTTTGTACAGTGGATATATTCCTGGGACGACCACCGTGCAAAAAAAAACCATGTGAAAAAAGATAAAGTGTGCATAACAAAATAGGAGATAGGTTCCATTACTTATACAATTATATGATTTTACAGAAAATAAATGTCATACTACACACAAGAATTCTTTCATAATAATGTGAAAAATGAGCTGACATCTCGTCTATCTGATGATGATCTGAAACTTTCGGTATGTTTCCTATGTAAATTACAGTGTTGACTCCAAGTTTTCATAGGTTATTTGTCTTCTTAATTTACTTTTTATATGATGCATGCTTGAAAGTGATTTTTTACAAACATTTACAGAAATACAGACAAATTGCTAGTTTTATTTTCGCACACTTGTTAGCAATGACTCGGTGACTTCTGAGTAAGTAATTAGATAAAGTTCACTTACCAAATTTTGTTTGATCACCGTTTAAGGCCAATAGGGCAGAGCCACAAACAACAGGTGAGTTTAATCCATCAAATCCAAAATCTGACAACAGTTCCCTCATTTCTATTTCCACTAATTCTAAAACCTAAGAGAACAATATGAATTAACTGAAATGCCATTAATAAATATTCTTAACAAATTAGCTAATATAATAGAAACACTTTCAATTATTTATATTATGTTTGAAGGCAAGAATCATAATTACCATTTAATGTTTGCACTACAGTAAAATAATAATTCTGGTTTGAATAACTTTAAATTAGCATTAAGATTTTCACACTTGATACAAAAAATGCAAGCAAAGAAATTTTGGTCTTTCGAAAAGTGTGAGCTTGAAAACAATTCAAAGAAGATTCTAAATATACAAATTGTTTTATTAGTTGTAGTATAATAATATTTTGAATTCGAAATTATTGAAAAAAAATATTTTGCATAAAAAAGATTAATAATTCAAAATTTTGTTTCAGCAAGTTTTAAGATGAAAAAATACGCTATGTCTGCACATTCGAATCACTGAATGAATACATTTATTCATTGAATTTAAAATTTATTTATGGATTTGTGTTCAAAGGCTGTGATGTTTAAATCCCCTCCCACCCGTCCAATCTAGAAATTGGGGAAGTGTTTAACTAGCTACTAGTCCTTTCCTAGCCCCATCCTTCTATCCTTACACTCTCCGAAAAAGTGAGATTGGAGAGACTGAATAACAAGCAGTTCTCATAAATACAAAGTCTGTTCTATTAAGGGTCCAAATACTCGGGAGCAGTCAAGGTTGAAATAAATAAATAATTATATCGGCACCACCAGATTATATTTTTAGACAGCAAAACATTTCATTTTTAAGAATTCTTTGAAAAATAATGATGAATTATTGTTGCACAATATCATTATGGGACTGCGCAGTCTTTTAAAATTCTAGACCAGTGTTCTCCAATCGGTGGTCTGCAGCCCAGTGCCAAATTTCAAGAAATTTGCCATGCAAAAATACTAAATATAGGATTTTTTTTCACCTGCACGTTTACTTGTATTTTTAGTTATTGTTAAATAATAATAATTGGTTGGATGATACGACTCTACTTTGCAACAACAACATTGGGAGTTTTGAGTTTTACACTCTATTCTAATGATATTATTGTATGTTGTGAAAAATTACCTCTGCATCAGCGAGATCAGCTTTATTTATAAATACTACTATTTTTTGGATGCCCACTTGCTTGGCCAAAAGTAAATGTTCTCTAGTCTGAGGCATCTGACCATCAGTGGCAGCAACAACAAGAATAGCTCCGTCCATTTGAGATGTCCCTGATATCATATTTCGTATAAAATCTGCATGCCCTGGGCAGTCTGTATGCGCATAATGTCTGTTTTTTGTACTGTATCCTATGTGAGCTGCATTTATTGTTATACCTACAAGAAATAAGAAACAAATTAATTCCATGCGTAAAACAACAGTTTGAAAATATCTCACTTGTTGCCAGTCCTGTAATCGAGTGGTCAACAGTTGTTCGTTCTATCCGGTAGCAATGTACACGGGTTCGAATCCCCAAATTAAAACTTTAATGGATGTCCGTAGTGTTACCATTCCCTTCACACTTCCAAAAAACAGGGTGTAAGGAAAGCGATTAGCTCACTACTTGTCTTTTCCTAGACTCATGTATTTTTGCCCTCTTCAAGAAAGTTGAGGAACTGAATAACAGCCAGTCCTAGTAGAAAAAGTCCTGTTTAGATGCATTAGGAGTTCATATACTCCATATTAAGTGCAGACATGGTCGAAATAAATAAATATTTATATCAGCGCCATCAGATCGTTATAAAGCAAAACATTTTATTTTTAAGAATTGTTTCAAGAATAATGAAGCTGTTTCGTCATAGCATAATTTTTTTAATATCAATATGGAACTGTACAGTCTTTTAAAAATTTACCGACTCAGAGTTTAATATTCTGTGCAATCTTATTGCCACCTACATAAACAGTCGTGATTTCACCAGCCACTGTGACAAATAGGCTTGTTTTTCTAACTCGGATTATACAGTCCTGTTTAATGCTAATGCAATTAAAATCTAATAAATAGAATAAAAAAAGTAAATTGCTAAAAATTAGAATCACTCGAGGTGAGCTGGAACTGAATTTCAGCAGTCATTCAAGATCACAACTCCTGGAACCTAGAATCTTCTGATCGAGAATCAGAGATTTTACCGCAAAGTACCTATTTAATTAATACCGTGCGTTATAATTATGTTATAGTACTTAATAATAGTGTACAACTTACTTACCTCTACTTTTCTCTTCGGGCGCTCTATCTATAGCATCGTAAGGAACATATTGGGCCAGACCATCCTCTGACAATACCTTCGTTATAGCGGCAGTCAAAGTAGTTTTTCCATGATCTACATGCCCTATAGTTCCGACATTGCAATGATTTCGTTCTTGCTCCGTATTCGCAGTTGAATACCGCATACATATTTGAATATCGGGTGAAATGCTGACTTTTGAATTTCGAATTGAACTTTCAAATTGCAGTAAACATTTATCCAATGTAGTGAAACTTCTCTTCGATTGAATAAGTAGTTGATATTTAATAGTACCGCTGCAAAGTTGTGGAAGTATTTTACCGAACATATCTTGATATACTCTTATTGATAATCAATATCAATACAAATTAATGAAAATTAAATGTTTTATATTCAATAGTCCTTTTAACCTCAAATTTTGACATTTCCAGAGCTGCCAGCATAGGAAACCATAATTCCACATTTTGTTGTAGAAATAATTAATTAACCACCCTAATTAGATTTATTATCATTTATTTTTATTATTGTTAAGTCATTATACCACATTCGAATCGTACAAATTTAGTACCCTTCAACATATTTTGTTACTGTCAAATTGAGTTTGTCCATGTACTAAAATGCCTGAATAACCGAAAGGTGAAAACCATTGCGATTTCATAAGCGACAAAAGATGTGATAAAAGTGCCGAGCTTTTACAATTCAAATTAATATTGAAGTTTTATCAGATACCCTCGATCGGTATTATAAATTAAGCCGATATAATAAGTAGCAGAATTTCAATCTAAATTGGTGTACCTTTAGGTAACAGCTACAAATTTGTTGCATAAGCACCTTTATTCAAAAGTGAATCAAGTTTGCTCAATGAGAAGGCGGAGTAGAAGTATTTGTCACATCATAAAAACCAATGCCGTTGTATTCAACCAACTCGTATTTCAGTTAAAATATTGGAATTCAATGCGGAAACACACATGTTATTTACAAACAAATGAGCTATTCCATCAACGTCGACAATATTTATTTAGTATTTTATTCCAAATGAGTGAGTGTGTGCACCATTCAATCAATATTTTCGCTCTATCGCTCAGACCAAAATTTTATTATGAGGTCATGTGTCAGGATGTTGTTTCTTAATCCATCGAGTAAAAAGCTATTTCTTATGGAATCAAGAAATTTAATGAATATTTAGAAGTCGTCTATTACTCCTATCACAAAAAAATAAATCAAATATGATTTTTATCGAGTGTTATTATGAAATGGGTCTAGTATTTTGATGAATTTATACTAATTATTGTTTTGGGGAAACATTGTATTATATTTTGCTGTAATCAAAAGACGTTTCAGAACAATTGCAGTTTCATTAAAATTAATAAGTGCGAACCACTATCCACGATTATTTTTTATTTTTACTAGGCTGCCAGTTGCAAAAAAAACCAGTTCTTTTGTATGAATAGGTTGGAGTTTTCCAGGAAAATATTAATTTCCGTAATTTAATATGTACATAAATATTAAATAAGTTTGCTATTATCACCAAAATTAATAAAAGGTATCAGAATAGAATTACATCCCTAAAAATTAAAAATGCCTTCAATTCATATTCATTTATTATAGACACTTAAAAAAATATAGTTGGATAATTTCATAGATTGTAATTATATCAATACAAGAAATATACAATTAATGGAGACAAATGTTTTCAGTCACGCACAGTTTAGTCCATAGGTGGGCATGCAACAAAAAAAATATAACCTTTTCCCATATGAGACAGCCAATTGCCTGTCTTTGAAATAGAAATGAGTAATTATTCTAATGTTTTCTAAAAAGGATTTGCAATCAAATTTTAGTTGTCAAAATTTGTATTCGATTTGGGAAACATGCCATTTTTGCCCATCGGTTTAGTCAATAGAGAGCATTATATTATTGTTTATGAAAATAATATCAATTCACTGATTCAGTCTTAAATATGTAAGAAATAAACATTTTCGTAATTAGTTATTTTTCTGTTAACGAAAACTAATATTATGTTGATAAAAATTAACAACTATAAATGCATACACTATGTTAATTATAAAATATAGAAAAATTGTACTCGCATTATAAAGATCACCTTAAAAATAGACTTATATCATAAATCCAGAAAATAATAATCGTTACATCATTGTCAATTTTGACAATCTTCATACAAATCTCAAAAATGGTGGTAACAAGACATAAAATAAAAGTAATATCACATGTACATCAATTATCATATTAAGATTACGCCCAAAAACAGTTTCGAGATTACATAGATTAATTTCATTCGTTGACTACACAAAATACCACACAGTCGTTTGACCATGTCCTTAAATGCATAAAATGTCTTATATCGATTCATTTATACTGATACCGACACTCTTGACTTACGCTATGTTTAATTGTATCAGTAAAATGACAATACTAGTCATCAGTCATGAAGAAACTCACTTAGTAGATGGCAATAGCAACTGTTTTAACTTTTTAGACTCACTCATGTTACAAAGACTATCATTCCTCTTCTTCACAATGACCACTTCGTTATTTTTCCTCCCTCCTAATAATGGTTCGATAGTTTCGTCTTTAGAGATTTTATCTTTACTGTACACAGCATTAGTTTGGTAATTCTTTTTACCATCTTCAACGTTTTCTTTGGAAGCTGGGTACTTTCCTTTGTACTTGAGATCTTTTTCCTTTTTGTTATGGACAGCGATTTGATCAGAATTGTGGGAAGACAGTTGAGAGTTCTGCGACTTCTTCATGGCATTAATTTTATTTTTCGCATTTATTTCATTCTCAAATGAGGAAAGAGTCTGTGTAGCGATTTCGTGAGAATTGGCTTGTATTCCCACGTCACAACTCGTTTTGCTATTCCGAGAATAGTTTTTACCGGCAGAGATTCCTGAATAAGAACTTTGAAGAGCTAGCGGACCGAGTTCAGAACAATAGGAATCAAATGACGAACCGAGAGAATTCTTGTAATTTGAAGACATATTTTTGCCAACAATCGTATCAGAAGTCTTGTTCTTAAATGTTGTCAACTTGATGCTCTCATCTCTGCTTTTTGACGATGTTTTAGTATTTTTCACTAAACGTTTAATTTTCGTTCGTCCGCTTTGACGGGATGATCTGCGACTAGACTTACTTTTCGAACTACTTTTACTGCCCCGAACATCTTTCAAGTAATCTTTTCGGAAAGAATTTCTCGCTATCTTGATATCACCGCTCGATATTGGATCCAATTGGTACTTTTTTATGCACGCAAGCTGTTTAGCGCCGGCTTCATCATCGGAGTCTGTTTGATATTCAGTTATATTTAATCCGTTAGTGGAACTGTTCATACCAATATCATCCATACTTAGATTGAGATCTTTTTGACGTAAAATTATATTAAGTTGACTGTCTCTTATTTTAAAAGACGCTGTGGAGCCATTATCTTCGTCCGAAGTTGTGGTGAGACCCTGATTTTGTAAAAATGGAAGAATCATTTTACCATTAGCAAGAAGTAGATCGGGATTTAAGCCTGAAATAGCCCTCCGCCTGCTTATCGAGCCTGGCATTTCTTTATGTCTTCTCTCTTTAGTAGATGACATATTCAATATATGAGTTCCCATTTGACTTTCAACTGAAGTGGTGCTCTCTTTTCTAGTATAAATTGTTGTATTCTTTTGATGCCTACGCCTAGATGACTTACTGTGAGGTTTCGGCCTTCTCCTAGTGGCTACTTTAGTTTTCACTTCAGCAATTTTGACAGACAATTGACTGTCTAGAGAATTACGCCTGGATTCCACAGAGACATGTCGAAGACTAAAACTGATTTGAGAATCCTGTAAGAATAAAGAGAAATAATTATTTATTTAAACCTGAACAACCAAATGAAACTAATATGAGAAATACTATAATAATTCTCAAAATTCATTTGCATAGATATATTTAACTACCTGAGAATTTCTTCTTGGAGCGTTATTAGAGGAATGGCTGTGAGAATATTGCGCTCCGGTCAACGCTCCTCTTCTTCTGACAAACCTCGGAAGATTGTTAGCCCAGGTAGAACTAAAGTCGTGACTGGCAACAGAGTTCAGCTCAAAGTTTAACCCAACAGGATCAGTGTGCGTATTATGAAAAGAAATCGACATTCGCCCTTGGTTATGGAACTCTTTACGGCGTGCAAAGGCTTGAGCAATCAGTTTATGTTTCTGAAGTTTCACAGGTTCTTCGATTTCGCATCCGCACTTCCTGAAACAAAAGTATGTCATTAATAAATTACTTAAATAAATAAACTGTAACCTATTGAAGTAAATCATAACAGAAACGGACGCATACCTTCGAATGAATCGCTTCCATGTATCAACTGTGGCAGATGTCCATACCCAACTGGCCATAAGGGCTGCGCTAAAGAATAAGCAGAGGAGCTGAAGTTGTAACATGGCAACACTTGGCCTAGACGCTTGGACACATTCACCGGGGTCGGAACCATGATGCATTGAAGTAAGTCGGCACCTAAAAATGATAAAATTATGTATTTAAAAATAACCTAATAATTATAATTTAAGACATCGACTGAGGGTGCTTGATGGAATTTCAATATTAAATTTGGATTATTGAGATTTTGTACACTTCCATGTATTTTGTCACTAACGACCCGGGTTTCGCCTTTCGGTATCTTCAGGCATTCGAGCACACGAATGGACTCGAACTGAGAGACAGTAAATAGTGTCTAACGCTTATATAGAATATACAAATGCGACAAATATCATTTACGAGGCAATACATTATACGTCTGAGAGCCACACCGATACCTGAGTTAAAATTACGGAAATCGCCCTAATCCTTATTTTGTAAACACCATATTAACAGAGTGGCGAATTGCCGCTTTTCAACTTCTTTTAGAAATACCAGTGATTTTACAATTATAATAGTATTGTGGGTTTTGACGGGATGTAATTCGACGAATGGGTAAATATATACAATCATTCCACATTTAGTGACATCTGATAAGTGTTTCAACGTATCGGATATAATAGCGGAGAATTAGGAAGGTTCAGCTGCTCATTCAAGATTGGTAAGGAGTTTAACTGCGCTCTATTAATTTCTAAAATTTCCTGATAAAATAATTTATGATCCCCCATGTTTTTATGCAACAGTTTAACCCCATCATCCGCATTAAGCGTATGGTTCTCCATTAGCAAGTGATTTGCGAATGTCGAAGTTTCTTTTTTTAATCTAAAGGCAGCTAAATGTTCTGATACCCTTATATTTAATGTACGTGTGGTTTTACCCACACAGAAATGTTGGCAATCATTGCATTGTAATTTATAAATACCAGATTTGTTCTTAAAGTTTACTCTATCTTTATTGTTAATAAGTAATTTGCCTAGAGAGTTTTTGCAATAGAACGCCGGTCTAACACTATCAGCGAGTTGTTTTTTAATTTTAAAGCTTGTGCAACCTAAATAACTAATTCTATGCCAGATTCTAGGGCGGTCTATGTCTTTAGACAAGTTCCCGAAATATAGCAACTAAAAGCATATAGCATATAGCTATATAGCAATTAAAAAACAACTCGCTGATAGTGTTAGACCGGCGTTCTATTGCAAAAACTCTCTAGGCAAATTACTTATTAACAATAAAGATAGAGTAAACTTTAAGAACAAATCTATTTATAAATTACAATGCAATGATTGCCAACATTTGCTGTGGTAAACCACACGTACATTAAGGCACGAAGAATAATAAGGGTATCAGAACATTTAGCTGCCTTTAGATTAAAAGAACTTCGACATTCGCAAATCACTTGCTAATGGAGAACCATACGTTTAATGCGGATGATGGGTTAAACTGTTGCATAAAAACATGGGGATCATAAATATTTATCAGAAATTTTAGAAATTAATAGAGCACAGCACCTTACCAATCTTATCAGATGTCACTAAATGTGGAATGATTGTATATATTTACCCATTCGTCGAATTACATCCCGTCAAACCCACAATACTATTATAATTGTAAAATCACTGGTATTTCTAAAAGAAGTTGAAAAGCGGCAATTCGCCACTCTGTTAATATGGTGAATGATATTTGTCGATTTGTATATTCTATATAAGCGTTAGACACTGTTTACTGTCTCTCAGTTCGAGTCCATTCGTGTGCTCGAATGCCTGAAGATACCGAAAGGCGAAACCCGGGTCGTTAGTGACAAAATACATGGAAGTGTACAAAATCTCAATAATCCAAATTTAACCTAATAATTATATTCTGACTTAAATTGTATGGTATTGGTGATCGTGTGATTGGCCATTTGTTGATTTGTTTTAGTTTTGATTGTTTTTATTGTGGATAAAGTGCAATACAAAATCATTGAAGTATTTTTTAAATAAAATTAGGGTCTCAGATATTAAAAAGTCTTGACAAATAATTTAAATGTCTGAAAATTACTCTTCAGAACAGGGATCAGAAGAATATTGATTCAACAGATGTTAGACATGTGTGTAATTATTTTAATGAGATTATAATTTAATTTTCATTCATTAAGATCTAACACAACTGTTTTATGTTGCACACACCTTTGACACCGTTGTTAATAAAGTTACGTTACGATTTTATAGTCACAAATATGAGCTTTGAATGCAAAATCAATAAATTGAGCATTTCTTCCTATATGTATTTATGAAACATTAAATGGGGAGGCGCAGTAGCGTGAAAAAGTGAATGTTTTACTTTTCCACAGTCGGTATCTTGGATATATTAATTAATTTGTAGTATAGAAAAATAATACTCACACTAAGTGTAGACGGAAACTATCATACCAATTTTTAGAGTTACGGAATTCGTATGCATGGCAAATGAAGGTAGCTCCGCTGAAAACTATTATGAATACAGCTGTGACAGCACATCTCATGATAGTTTCACGGATTTTACTAGAAGCCCGCACAGAAATGATGTCTTTGCTTGATGTGCGTACAGATATCAGAGTAAGCAGACCTATATTGAAAGAAAAATACCCAATTATTTACAAATATTAATATAATAAATAATTCCATTTTCTTATATTGGAACAGTACGTGCCATTAAGCAGATAAAATTTCAATACGCTTCATACTCACAGAATCAACAATCCCTCTGAAGTAAGTAGGCATGAAAAGAAACAGTCGAATATCACGTAAGAGTCCTTAAATGCACTTTGTTAAAATTATGCATGTACTTTTATCGCATTCTGAAGTTAGGAACAGAGACAGATTTCACAAGTATGTACATTTGTTGTGTAATGGATTGGCGTTGGGCTCTAATATAAAGTTTCTATTTTTTAACATAAAAAGATCTACTACAAAATGCCTCATCCATTCCTAAACAGAAGACCATGCATTATGAATAAGCCTCTCAGGTTTAAATGCGATAATGGTGGTTTGTCTTTTTACAACAGTAAGAAGAGTTTGTAGGTAGTCATTTTTTTTTAAATGTGCAGAAAACAGGTTAGACAGTTTTAATTTCGTTTTCCGACTGTTATTAAGTATTTTCAAAAAGATAATAATACGAGATACGTACCACGGGACAAAAAATAGCCACCAATTAAGAGAACAGCTGAAATAGGTCCAAGAAGAAATCCAGCTCTTATGGAATGGTTCAAATATCCCACAAAACATATTCCGGTTATACTACTCCCATCAATTTCACCAACAGCCATTGTTGATATTGTCAGGACTAACGGAAGTGACCAGGCCACAAGATGGAAATAAGCACCCTTTTTATCAATTCTCTCTTGAATTTTTCCTAAAATCACATTGCATATTAAAGGAAAAAATGTAATCTATCCTACTAAAATTATTATATTGAAAAGATTAGTAACCGTTAACAGATTGTGAAATTCGTTGTCTTATTAGTCCACAATAATTTGTCTATTTGAAGCAATAGAAATAAATAAATCAAATTGTATGAAATGTCAGCTTATATGTAAATTGATATACTACATTGAATTAAAGTGTCAATTTCTTGTGAAATATGAATTAAATTGATGCGTTGTTCTGAACTAAGATATTAACAGCTTAATGGCCGCATGTCTTTTTGTTGAATTTCACCTGGCTGCTGGGCGATTTTGCAAAAGAATTCGCAAAAAAACTGTCATTTCACTAAATTCACTCTTATTTGTAAACCAATTGAGATATCTTAACCAAATTTCATTTGATGGCTTCCAGATACTTTGCCGCATAAATCAGTGACGTTTGAGCAGTAGTTCTATGTCTGTGGGTTGCATACTTACGTGTAGTGAAAAAAACTTAAATCTACTAAATAATCCCTGCTTCTCATATCACCCCTGTTACAGGTTACGGTTATCATAATGACTCGAGCACCATAAAAATGCCATATGGCCCATTCAATAGATCACTACGCAATGTGTAAATAATAATAACCAATACTATGAGAGTGAGAAAAAAGTAAACGTGTGCCATATAGGGGTAGTTTTACGATACTGTTTAGTAAGAAGTTTACTTTTTGTTAAATAGAGCGTTGATGTGTATACCACCAATCTTTCGTTGACATTTGAAATCAAACTCGATTATAACCCAGTACTTTTTCAATAGAATGAATGTATGACGTAGGACTCATATATGATTCCACGGACAGCAACCAACAAGGACTGAAATACGAGTCCGCAGCCATTAAGCTGTTAATATAACTATTTATTTTATTTTCTCTTAATTTATTCCTTTCGAGATACCAGATGTAAAATTTCGATACATCATGCATGGACTTTAAGTTTTCCCACTCCCTACGTATAATCCTGTATGTGCAAACATGAGATTTTACGGGGGAGCATTTCCAAGATTCATAACGTACAAAGTACGACTGCATGTATCTTCTTCAAAATTGGGACAGAACTACTCTTTTAAATCTAATTTTCCCTGTTGTTTGATGCTTACCCATAGAACTGAATGTGTAGACAATGAAAATGCAAGACATATTTGGCACTAATGTGATTATAAGTTGGGAATGTCAGTTTATGACTTCATTGAGCAATCAATTAGATTGATAGATTGGTTTTCAATGTATTACTGTATATATTAGATTATAAAACATTAAGACAATAAGACAATGACTTCAGATGCGCTGATATTAATAATATTAAATATATAATAAAATTAACATCGAGTGTAGCTATAAATTTAAAAAATAAAACATCAGTTACCTAGAGCTTTGAAACTCATGTGCCAAGCGTATGTAAATATAACAAACCATACGCATGCCGCCATTAGAAAGTAGTATACCTAGAAATAATAAAAAAAATTAATTCCAAAATATACAAAAAACCATAAATATTCATCAATAATTGAAAATTAACAGCTTATTACCAGAACAAAAATGACGACACATGATAAGTTTTCTCCAGCGGATGGTTCGCCTCTACGTCTTGTACCATCTTTGGAACACACAATATCTCCCTGAGATTCAAAAGCAAACTGAGCTAACCAACTGAAAATAAATCAAATGAAATTCTTAGACATAATCAATTCCTCGAATTTTTTAAAAAAGGCATATGAATCAAAATGCTAGAACAGAATATTTTATTAATTAACGAATATCATAAATTTTATCAGAAGTTTATAAAAAAGACTAGAAAGAATTGACAAAAATGAAGTTTTTACAGAACAATATTTAGTTGACCCTTTGAGAAGTGAGTTATTTTTGTGAAATCAGGTTTTCTATATTTTTAGATTATATTTTATAAAATAAAACACAATTCATTTGTAGACTTCCACATGTTCATTTTCAGATTATTTTTACTATGACTATACATAAAGATACAAAAACATTTATTTTTTGTGTTTATGGATCAATCCGGGAAGAATATTTCTTATTATTTCAAGTAGTGTTTGAACTTTTTGTAGTTTTTTTATAATTTTAAAAAGTATATTTAAAAATGTAGATGAAAAAATTTATTACATCTTTCAAAGAATTATCTAGAATTTAAAGCTTTTACTTCCTTTTCAACATGCGATTCTCTATTGACCTTGATTCCAGGAAAGGAGTCGAACCGAAATGAGTTTTTATGATCAATATTATATGGCTACAGATTTGTTTCAAAATATTAACCATTTTACAAAAAATTTTTTGTTCATTTGAAGCAAATAATAAAAATAATGTAACTGCCAAAAATCACTGATAAGATATAATATTGTATAGTATTCATATCTGGAGAAATAATAATTCAATATAAAACATGAGAATGGCAATAGATAACAAATGATACAATATGTCGCCCTACTACTCAAAGGGATAAGTGAATGTGCTTTCAGATAAGTTTGTATCTTGCTAAAATGATTGTTTCACTTTTCTTACAAAACACTGCCAATGCTCAAGGAATTTAATTTTAAAAACTATATCAATAATCAACAGAAATAATAATAGGTTTAGAAATCTATGTACTTAACTTAAAATTTACATAATAAAAACAAGAAAATAATATGTTTTGCGAAATATACAATACTTTTAAATATCAGTTAAACCTTATTTGTGTATAACGCAGTAAATGGTTTTGCAGATTTTCAGACTGTTTTGCTGGAATAGTTTTAGTAACTTTATGGAGATAACACTAAGTAATAAATAATGTTATATTATACATACCCAATTGAAGAGATCATATAACAACCATTGACATAAAAGATGACCAAAGCTGGATACTTGCTAGCACTTCGCCAATCCACAACAAAAGTTGCAACAGTAAAAAAATTTAAGGCAAAGCCAACAGATGCTCCCCACAGAATCAAACGTCGGATTTGATGGTGTTCATCTTCCGTATAAAGCGGATCGCGGCATGGCAGCCCACATCCAGACATACCTATAAAAATTACCAACCCATAAATAGTGATATATGAATTTTTATGTCAGCAAATTATGTTTAAAAATATATATATATAGACTGATTCGGTTTACGATATCATTATGAATCGAAATAATCAACAAATTTTAGAAAAAAGAAATTACAAAAGAATGAAATCAGTTTGTTTTATTAGTCAGAATATTTGTTTTACTGTCAACTGTCTATACGGCAATATAATAGTTAGACTACTGTGTCTGAAAAAATAGTATAGAGAAAGCCTGAAAATAACTTACAGTTGAAGCAATTATTATTGTTTCCTTTTAGGTTATTTGGTACTAAGTTTCTATATTATAAATTTCTGTTTCTCGGAGCCAATATAACAAAATATGGACTTTCACATTACTAATATATTCATAAGCATTCATTCTTACCGTCATAGAAGTGCAGTGGTATATCTGTATGAATAAGAGGCGGCAAACACTGACTGCTAGTGTTAAATTTCATCTCTCTGACATCGCTATCACATTTCGAGGGAAACATAGAAGTGTTACATTTTAAAAATTCAGGAAATATTGACGTATTGTAAACCAATTTACACGGCTCCATGATTATTCGGCACATTTCTATGGATGGCAAATAAACCATGTCTTCTCCTTGAATGTTTTCACATTTTGGCATAAACGTAGCACAGAGAAACGGTTGAATTACTGCCCAACATTTTGGAATATGTCTGAGAGCAGCATATTGCTGTAATTTTTCGTGAACTTGCTCTTGACTATAACTGTACGTCAAATGTAGACTAGTGTGAGGATAAGGGAGCTTCGATCCCAAGCAGTGTCCGACTTTTAATGGTTCACATTTCGCTTTTCGGACGCAATGTATCAGCGTCATCTCCCTTCCTTCGTACCATGATTTATTTTCCTTTCCCTTTTTGGTAATACGAAAGTTTGAAGTTCCGACAATCGGCTCCAATCGTGAATCGTCCATATCCGGTTTGATGAAATTGTTGCCTTCTTTTTCAGAGTCCAGTAAACTTCGGACTGGATCAAATATCACAAACAAGAAGACCAACAAGAAACGCAAATACGCAGCCATCCTGTAACAACAGAAAAAATAATTGAATATCATCGGGAGATTGGATATCAGGAAGGTTTTTAAGAAAAAGTATAAATGGAAGTAAGCCATCTTTATTTTATTAGAGCATAACAAAATTATTGATTGGAGTAATTAGTACTTTCAAATGTGAGTAACAGATCATTGATGTAAGAAATCATGTGAAAGTAGGAATTATTTTTAAAATATTTATTTATTATCAGTTCGTTCCGTTTTCTTTATTGAGCAAATTATTCTGAATATCGTTACTGAAGTTTTTAGTTAGCCAGTGTCTAAGACACGTGTTAGGATATTTTTTGGGAAATGGTTCAATTAAAATCCTTTGTTTTTTTTAGCATGTAACTTTATTCAGAAAAGGAGTTATATAAATTTCACAGATCTTTATTGAAATATAAATATATCACAAGTTTATTTATTTAGCTTCTCAATTCACAAACATTTTACAAAGTTTTAAAAGCAAACTAACATCTTACGAAAAAATTCAGCATAATCCGCCACGCAGAATAACAAAACAGCAGACATTCGATTCAGATGTAGTTTGACTCGCGACGCTTAGAAAATCGACATCTTTCCTTCTGCATCCATCCGACATATAGTGTTGACAACTCAAACAGATTTAAAAGGAGAATAACATGATTACAAATTCAAAAAGACAATATCTATATCAAAATAAATATTAAAAGAAGATATCTCACCTATAATCAGAAGATCAGCATAGATGAGGCACTTTTCTCAAGTGAGATGTTTTATCTCATTATGAAGTATGGTGAGATTTAAATAAGATGAAATGCAAAATTTCTATCCAATCTTCGTTGGAAAATTAGCGGAACCAGTAATCAAACATTCAATAAATATATAAAATCTTAATGAATCTAAAACTTGCTGGGATATAAACATATTAAGGTGTAGATGTCTTGACCATATCATAAAACATATTGGTGTTTAATAAAATTTCATATAATCGGTTATCACTTAATAGCCGAAAAACGCTCATCATAAGAAATGAAAATATAAAAACTGTTTACTTCAATTTATTTCTTGGCAATCATATTATGCATTCCGAAATCTGAAAAATCTTTAGAAATAGAATCTTATAAAAATAATATAAACAGCATCACAATGGCATTCAGATCATCCTGCAACATATTTCTGCAGCCAATTGTTTCCAAAACTTTGAACCAATTATCATGTAGAGGAAAAGAAAATATGTACGTTATGATTACATGTCTCTTGAATAATTTCACAAAAAAAAATTTCAAAAGAATAATGTCAAAATCAAAGGAGATATAAAAATAATCCTGGAAAATAAGCATTATGATTAAAAACTACATAGACCGGTGCCCATTTTGAAGAAAAAAAATTCAATAGTAGCATCAATATATCAAGAAAACAATTATGAGGAATTAATAAATATCAATCAAATCCAGCTCCAGTGAAATCGCTATACAGATATAAATGACTAAAATTTGAAGTGTCATATAATCAGCAGGTTAAAAAAAACATAATACAAAACCTTATTTTATTATCGAGTGTCCAGTTGAAACTGAAAAATTTGTTACAAGTCTACCTATTATCACCGGTGGAAAAATATAAAAATTAGTATTCTAGAACCTGTTTTAATTATTTATGAGCAGATCAGACCTTTATAGAAGATGACAGTCACCGTGTGACAAAGCGAACATAGTACTCTATCAATAATCTTTTGTAAAATATAATTCAAATGGTTTTAAATAAATGGTATTTCAGGTTTCTATAAGATTGCTTTGAAGAGGATCGATTTTAATCTTAACAAAAATATTCATGTAAGAAGACTTCTTCCACAGAACTGTTGACTTTTATTTGTATGATTAAACTATAAAATATTATCATGTGATAAATTAGTATTTTTTTATTCCACCTATTATAATATTCAATTGCTACAAAGTAAACATGATTGAATCACTTAAAAAACATAAACATTAATGGTTAAATAATGGATCACTTAATTTTTCAAAAAAATATAGCATTTGAATTACCAATAGCAATGATTGAATGAAAAATCAAGTGCAATGAAATCAATAAATTTTGATAAATTACATTATTTCATATTATGTTGAAAGAAAAATGAAAAACAGGTAATATTCATCAAATTTCAGTGAGCAAAACATTTTAACTATTTTTGAATACTAAGGAATCTTAAAATTGAGCATTTGAATATATCAGTCTAATATTAATATGACTACCGCAATCTAAAACACTTTTTTTTATGACATCCGGAAAATAGCATTCTTTGCACATTCCTTATTATGTCTTCTGTCTCAATCTACAAAAATATGTGAGAAGTGTAAGAATTAATATTAGATACTTCATATTTGCAACAGCAGTGTTCGAAAAATACTATCCAATATGCTTTTAAAATTTTACTTTGTCTGCCAATTTTCATAATAAATGATCAGTTTAGAGATACAAAAATGTTTCATATGTCAGTGAACTTTTGTGCTAAGCTTGAAGATATGAAGGAGTTAACTTTGAATTATAGATGTACCTAAAAAAACTTTAGGTACATTGAGGGCTATATTTGAATTTCGAAACTCACATGCAGAAGATTATTAATTAATGCACCAAAATCCAATAATTTTGACTTACATGATTTTCATTCAATTATTCCTTAGGTAGCTCTAATATGGAGAATAAATCAAAATAATAGAAATTCACATCGCAGATCACAATTTTAAGAAGTCACTTAATCCTTAAAAAACTTATTGTATGAATAGTTCATCTGGAAGATTATTATGATTTCCATCACAAACTCTAAGCAGACTGACTCACAGGCATACAAAATGTATGACAGTCTAAAATGTCTATACCTAGTAATGATTATTTCTAGCGGGTCGGCGGAAAGGTCTAGCAGACGAAGAACGCCCTCTACCTCGACCCCTCCTTATAGCCGGCCCTCCCCGACCGCGTTGACTTTGACCTCGGAATCCGTTAACAGAATTGTTTCGACTATCGTGCTGATCATTTTCAGAAGAGTTCCAACCTCCTCCGCCTCTCGAGGAATCGCTGCGGAACCTGTTAGAATCATTTCTTCGATTGTCCCCATCGTGACTTTTGTCAAGGTCAGAATTTCGATGCCCTCCCTCTGAATTGCGATTATCTCTTGAAGAGAAATTTCTGCTGTTGAAATTATTTTGATCGGTGGAATTATGAAAATTGCCTCTGCCTTGATCATGAAATCCTTCTCGTTTGTTACTACCTCTGTGAAAACCTCGTTCAGAGTTCGAGCTGTAATTTCTATGACTTGGTAAATAGTTTCCATCGTGATCCAAAAGCGTAACTCGGTCAGATTCGTTGAAACTCTGATTTTGACTATTATTGAAATTGTTTCGGATATCTGTATCAAAACTGCCTTCTGCATCAGGTTGATAATCGGAATAATCCATTTCTGCAGCAGAATTATTGATGCCTCCCGGCGAACTGAACTTTCCTGATAAATTATTTTCTGTCTGATCTGAGAATCCGGCAGATCTCATGTCTTGATCTTTGGGTATTTCAGGTTGATAACTAAATGGTGAATTTTTGTTGGATTCTTCATCTTCCTCATTTTTATCTATATAAGGCATCACTTCTTGGAGTTCTTCTATTTCACCGGATGCAATAAATTTATTCAACGCTTCAGGACCCTCTGCGAATGCTGCTTCTAATCGCGAACCGGGTTCCACCGGCACCAACTTACCATATACAATAATTGCTGATGGCGCTATCTGTTTCAATGGCACTACTCCCGGCACTGAATCTACAAGAGACTGGGCCATGACTTCAGGAGAATCTTCATTCCATTGGGCCTGGAAGTTGCGGGGAATAGGTTTACTGTACGGTACTTTTTTGCCTTTTTTATCAGCGTCAGAAGGTATTACACTTGTATCAAGATCGAGCCCAGGAATAGCTTTGTCTGACGAAGTGAATATTTCAACTTTATCTTCAGGGCCCATTCCGGGAATCATAGCAGGTTCATCGAGATCCTGTTCATCTTGAACTCCCGGTGGTAAAGTATTTAAGTTATATTTGTCTCTCATCAAATCACCCGGTCTGTTTCTCGTCCAAAACTTAGAGGTGTGGTCATTAGATCCCGAACACAGAATGTGTCCGAGGGGGTGCCATGCAAGAGTCCAAACGATAGACTCGTGAGCGTCTTCAATGCACCCCACTTCCTTATCGGTACCGACATTCCAAAATAAAATTGCACCGTCTGACCCACCGGAGCAGAAAAGCCCTTCGTGAGTCGGGTGCCAAGCAACACTGGAAGCTTCTTTTTTGTGTCCTCGGAAAACTTGCAGCTCTGTCCCCATCTTACGTATATCAAATAATTTCAATAAATGATCACGAGACGCAGTAATCAACCAATTTCCGTTGTCATTCCATTTTAAATCCATCACGGTCGACTTGTGCGCATGCAATGTGGCCAGAGCTTGACCTGATTTGGGATCCCACAGCTTGATGGGTTGCTGACTGTCTTTACTTCCCGATACTATGAGAGCTTTGGTCGGATGCCACTGGACACACTTAACGTCCGAGCCGTGTCCTCTCAATATTTTTTCCTCTTGACATCGATAAAAATCGAAAATTCTTAATGTTCCATCATCAGAACAAGTCACTAACTTGGCATCTGATGGACTAAAGCTTATACCACGCACCGCTTCTTTATGAGCTTGAAACATTTTTACATTATTCATATTACTCTGCCAATACTTAACATAGCCCGAGTGGTCCCCCGTGACCATCCAGCCCTCGCCCCGCGACCAGACCATAGATCGCACAGGACTATCGTGCGCCTGCAGAATTGTTTCAAAATTAAAAGTTAAGCCATTCCACAGAGTGAATTCTCCTGATGATGCACCCGTAACGAGTCGCCGGCCTTCGGGTGTCCAGGCGACAGCAAAAATTGGACATCTAACTTTATTAGTGGCCGTTTTCACAAACCTAGTGGTGACAGCATTGATAGGATTGTCTGGATAAGAAGGAGGCGGCAATAAATCGGGCGTGTACATTACGTCAGGTTGTAGAGCGTACCTGTCACGCCAGTCTCTTTGCCAAACGCGACACTCCAAAGCTTTTATAATGGAAGCATTGTAATCTACTGTTTTTCTCATTACCGATTTACGCAGCCTTTTTCCGTCGAAGTCGTCCTGCGTCATCGGAGCTTGCGGTGGACCACGCAGAGGATAGTTGTAAGGCCGTAAGTGACGAGGACCGCCGCCGCGACCGCCCTGCATGCCCATACCCATACCCATGGGTGGTCCCATGCCGGGCGGCGGCATATTCATATTCGGTGGGGGATGTGAAAACTCCATGTTTATTCCCTTCAGATACCTATATTACAAACGAAACATTCGCCTGATAAAACTAAAATGTATAAACATTGACAGCGCCCTGTGGCGTTGGTTTCACTGATGTAAAATGTCCTTACCTTTGGTTTTTATTTCTTTTATATGTGACCGGAAAGTCCGATGAAAAAAACTTTCAGTTTATTTATTTCTTCAGTATACAGCATTTTTCAAATCTGTATCAAAGTTGATAGCGAATTAAAAGAAAATAACGTAAAATACACAAAACGCCATAACCTTCCGAATGGACTAGCGTTGGACAATATTCCATAGACAAATGCGTAGTAATAGCATAAACTATGAAAATAAATTTAATGTCATAGAGAACAGATAACTTTCGATCTGAATTTCTTATTATTATACGTACCTACTTAGGTAGATACCTATCCACTTACTTGATTCAACCATAAATAATGGAAGATAAATTTCGATAAATGTTCCAAAACATAAAAAGTTATTTGACTATAAAAACACATTTTTTAGAAAATTTTTGGTCAACTAATAATTTATTATCAATGTAATATTAGTAATGTGCTGAATTGAATTTTATTGAAATGATGACAGTTTTAATCATTTTTACCTCCAATATTGTCTTGTAGGTTATAGGCCGACGCTTGAAAGTACTTATTTTTACCATAACAAATGGTTAAAGGTTAAATTTAGTACATTAAGACTTCAAATTAATGGACAGAGACCACACAAAAAGTATTTTTCTTACTCTCACCCTATAGCAAAATTAATCCATATTTCTTTATTCATTATTATTTAAAAAAAATAGCTTTTAAAAGGTCGAAAAAGACTATTATCGATATTTATATGCCTTCTCGTTACATATCTACCTCCTAATATTAAAAACTACCAAAATGTGAAAATAACGCATTAAATTCAGAAGTATGCTTAGAGCTACAGCTGTTATGAACCAAAAAATAAGTTAAAGACAGAATAATTTAGGATTGACTGAAGCCTTTTCCATTTTCAATACAAATTTCAGCCTGTATCGTATGACAAGAAATCACTTTTAAATTATGTCTTTATACTGTCAAACATTTGAATAATGTAGATATTTTAATAAAATGTAAAGAGAGTCAGACAAATAATATAATATTACAAAACTTTAGTAGAAAAAGAGAGCGTTTGACAATCTGTCAAACGTGCAAAGCAAATATTATACGCACAGAACAAGTGACGTATGTATGTCAATTTGCAATGTCCCTAAGGACTGTGAGTATTGCAGTTTGACGTTCTAATATTTTATATCTTACTTCCTGCGCCCACGAATATTTTTGCTGTTAATCTTTCTACGTTTGCGGTTTTGACAAAATGGTTTTACGTAATTAATACGTATAATGATTACAAAATTATTATTTCGCCTGGCAGCCATAATAATATACTCACCTACCTAAGCAGCTTTTTTACCCGCATATTATATTTTTGTTATCAAGTGCGAAAATTTTCCTAATTATAATAACATCTGTTGTGACAAATGTGTTTCATTCGTGCTTCAATATACTACTTTACGCATATTGAGGGAGAAAATTTATTATATTTGCAGTTACTTCAAGCAGTATGACTTATTCGAAGTATAAATATATATCTTTGACCATAGTCTTCATTATCTTTTTTGTGACTTTCAAAGTATGTGATGCTCAAAACTTATATGAAGATCCTTGGACCGAAAGCTACAACAGTAGATGTCCACGATTGTACCCAAGAAATCTCATAGGATATGCACCAAGAGGTACAAGACGATTTAATTAGATATTTTTATGATATTATCCATTTCTATGTGTTATATATCAGTTATAGCACTAATACATGTCAATACCATGTTTATGTGGGTACTGTATTACTATTATAGCCTAGTGGTAATTCGTTCAATGATCTCAAGTTAAATAACCCCAGCTCAACATTTGCATATAACTTTTCGCACAAATAAGGTATAATCCTCAAAACATGACTAGAAAACGTCCTATTTTACTTTTAAAAATATTAGTGTACCTTTTTTTAACCATTCTATTATATCTAATGCTATTTAAAATAATTAGCCATTAATGCAATATGGTATGGATTTTGGGTAGTATTTTTTTTCAAAGATAAATGGTTGAAAGTTTATTACTCATTTTTGTCCAAATATGTGAGGTATTAAATATAAAGAGACGATAAATTATATTAATTTCTGAATACAGTGAAAAACATATTACAGTCTTGATAAAATGCTTGTTTATCTTCTAATGTAACACAAAAAAAAAAGTTTTAGATCAGTTTTTATTGGTTAATAACTTAATGGCATAGAAAACAATTTATTGCCTAGGATGCCACTTGGCATACACTTTTTTATTTGTGGATTACATGTGTTTGTTGTGAATTCTAAAAAACATAATGTATATTTGTAGAATGTAACCTATTTAAAGTGAAATTATAAACATTTTTTTTAAATTTACTATTTCAATCCCGTATTCCCATGAGTGATTATTTTACTTACCTCAATATTGTTGACCAATTGAAAAAAAAGAGACTCACTTATTCCTTACATACTCCATTAGTAATCCATGTTGTAAATTAGAAGCCAACCTGCAATAAAAAAGAATGCTACTTTTCTCCAGTAGTTGCTCTCGACTTATTTTGCTAAGCCATCCATATACTACATCTGACGTTACGCTCTAGACGGGGAGGGGGTCTGGTATAATGCAATGATTGGTGATCTGTGGGTAAAAGGCTGTATGTAAAGAAATGTAATTGCGGAGGGGGGGGGGGGTTAAAATAGTCAAAATCGTGTGACATCATATATGGATGCCCCTTTTTTGAATTAAATTTGGAACATTGGCAACACTTGTGAGTACTTTCAATCATATATAATTTAATATTCCAGGAAATTTAACTGCTGGAAATTATACAGAAAAGCCGGAGCTAAAAACACTTAAACAATGTGTTATAGAGTGTTGCAACATTGAAAATTGTAATGTTGTCTTCATGCATGATGCCACCTGTTATCATATTGAATGTGTCAGTAACGAACTCTGCTTACCACTTCTGCGGTCAGAAAACCCACATCTCAAAAAACATGTCACCATGGTTCTTGTCAATCCAGTATTAGATGAAGGTACGATGTTTCTTTTAATTAGTTGACTTACTTGGCATAAATCATACTTAAGCAATATAATAATGGATACCTTGGAATAGTCTGTACATCGCTATTCTCTTCTAGTATAAAAAAATATTCATGCATTCTGAAAAGTTGCTGATAACTCTTTGTAATATGAATTTGGTGGAGTACATTATACTGGCATGGCATAATTGCAGGCATCTACAGTTCATTAATTCAACATTGGACAACTAATGTTCCTTCTAATTTTTGATCACCATGTGATCCATAAACAATTATCAGTAATATGTAACAAATTTCTAAAGACCAAAAAGGCAAGACCTATTTACGTGATTTATGGGTTTTAATGTTCTCAGCTCTCAACGAAAACATTCCCATGTAAAGTTACTCCTTGTACTTGACGAGTGGCTTCTAGGATGTTTACGAATCCTCTATTAGGGTGAGTTGTGTCTCTTCATGCCTCAGAGCGCCAACCTGGCAGTGCAAACGTTGACATATCATATATTATGAAAGACAATTGATTTTTATGAGGTCAAGAGGGATAGGAATTCTTTGCACTTAAACTCAGTTTAGAATTAACATTATTTACAAAAATTCATAATGCTCAAGTACGTCTCTAATGAGTTTTAATTAGTTGTACAACAAAATAATTTTGTAACATTAATCAATTACCATTTAGTGATTAGTGTATTTATTTTTGTATTGTAGAAAATTGGTCTGAAATTCTGTATCAAGCTAAGTATGGAAGCGAATTTAGCTTTCCTAATTTATCCTTGGAAGATGAAATAATCAGTAATTTTGATGAAGAACATAGAGGAGGACTCATACAAAATACCCCTTTAGACATGATGAAATACAAACAGCCGTATTCTTCCGATATGAGAGACGCCGACTTATTATCACATTTTAGTGAAAACATTGGTTCCAAGGATAACTTTTTGGGCCGACAATCTGGTCTTAGCCAATTTTTGGACAAAAGTGATCAACAGATGATAATGGATGCTGCTGAAGATTACACTGAAAAGCTGGTTACATGTGAAGTTGGAATTACAACAGATTGTGCAATAAATGAAGAATGTGTGAGTTTAATAAGCAAGTCGAGATCTGGTATGTGCAAATGTGTTGACGGTTTCTTAAGAAACAATACAGGAGTATGTACACCGGAGAGATCGCTTAAGCCGGCACCGTACTCTACTGAGAGTGATATAAAAAAGGTTGGCGAAAAAGAAACTGACGTGTATGGAGAGAAAGATTTACAAAACAATAAACTCAAAAAAGATGATCCAAGTACAACAAAACACGACTCTGAAACATCATCCGAACCAAACATTAAAAAATTAACAGTTTCGGCTTTATCAAAAGAGGTAACGGTAATGTTTACAAATTGAGCATGCATTTCTAATCTATCTCTTGATTTGAGTTCACAGTTTCATTTTTAATTTTTAGGTGAGGCTACCTGAAAATGAAGTTACTCTCTCTGCTTACACAATTCCGGATGAAAAAACGAGTAATGATCATTATAATTATGTCTGGAAACTAGTGGATCAACCAAAAGGAGGTTTCACTGGTAAATATTTATTCTTTGGTTTTATACAATTCTTAATGTTCTTTTATGTATTAATTCGTATATTGTGTTCATAATTGATAGTGTTTTTTTAACGCATAAACAGTTACGTCTCAAATAGTGACATTATATTCCCTATTTTATTTGATGAAATAATGTTTTATAAATATTTTTAGGTAATATGAAAGAACAAAACGGAGGAACTGTAACACTCTCACAGTTGACTGAAGGAAATTATCGTTTTAAAGTATCAGTAACTGGGAGTGTGGCAAACTCCTTTGGAGAAGCTTTTGCTAACGTGACGGTATTGCCCGCAAATAGAATGAACACTCCTCCTGTAGTGGTAATCACTCCAGCTTCTCAAACTGTCAAACTTCCTAACACAGGGGCCGTTTTAGATGGAAGTGAAAGCAAGGTTAGTGAATTTTTTCGAGAAGAAAAAATGTGAATAAGAATTAACTCTTATTCCCTAAAGTAAATTTTCATTCCGAGGAACGGATCAATTTTTTTATGGAGATGGCCGTAGAATTGATAACAACCTTAGATGATAAATAGGTTTTATTGGAGAATTTTTTTTCCTAGTCACTTTTAAGGTGTTAACTGTCAATTTTCAGTGGACATTATATTTAAAAAAGTAAAACAATTCATTTGTACTACATCCACATGTTTATAATGACCAGGACCGGTTTCGTGAATTGATTGTATTTTATTTAAAAAAAAAAAATTCCTGTTTCGAATGAATAACAGAAAAAGTTGAACGTGAACACATAAATTAAAAGATAAATTCATTTTCTTGTGAAAAACATTTCTGGTGATATTTTAAGGAAACGATTTCCTTACATCAGTGGCTATCAAGTTTTTTAATTTAAAATTATTACTAAGACCGTCGCTATAATATGATAATACTATAAAGCTCCGAAAACATTGTAAAAAGTATCAAATGGATTTTCAAGGGTCTTTTTGGATTAAAAAAATACGATAAAAAGTATTCATAACTAAAACTTCTATCTAATCTTTACAATATTCAAGCTATTTAAATGAAATTGGTGAACTTTTGCTATTATACATGGACGATAACACAGAGCATTGTTTTTGTGTACGTTCCTTGGAGTGGCTTCAATCCGCGTCTCGTACATGTCATGGGCTTAAATGGTTAATAGTAATAAAGAACTTATATTTGACAATTAACGGTCTTGCAAATCATACTATTCATTGTTTATCGAATATTGTCAATATTTGTTAGTTTCTTAATATAACATGCCCACCACTGAACTGTTGATCAAAAAATCACATTTTATAAACTTTTTAGAAATCACAAAAAAATTAGAATAAACATTCATATTGTTTCTACAGCACAGTTGTGAAAAAAATTGATTGTCAACTAGCTGCATATGGTGAAATAATTAAAAATTGCAGCTTTAATCTTCATGTTTATTATAGCAAAGAAAAATAATTGCAAAATACACTCAATCCTCTTTTAAATAGGGGATACATTTCATGCAAAAGAAAACTGTGCTAAAAAGGTGGAGTGAACATAGAAAAATAAAAATAGGGTCCATTACATTGGATCGTGCAATTCCGAAACTGTGTAATTAATCGTGTAAATAGAGGATTAGGTGCATATTAAAGTATTCTCACATGTACTTAAAATAAAAAATCAAAAAGTGACGTGATAATCTATAAAATAACAAAACCAAGTGGATTTATTTTGAGTATGCATATATACAAGTACTCTATCAATGAATATTACCACAATATAAAATAAATGATGCTGCAACATTTCACATAACTGTCAGTTTGATGTTGTTATGTCAGAGTATTAAAGATTAAATACATTCAATATAATGAAATTGTCTACTGTGTACTTCTTTTTAGGATGACGATGTAATTATTTCTTGGCATTGGGAACTTACTTCTGGCCCCTTGGGCTATCAGCCTCCGCTGCACAATGGTCCGACTTTGCAACTGACTGATTTGAAGTTGCCGGGAAACTACACTTTTCGCCTCACCGTTGAAGATTCGAATCATGTGAAAAATTCCACAACTGCCAATATAACGGTGCTTAATCATACAGATTATCCTCCTGAAGCAAATGCCGGTATGTTTATTTCTTTTGTTAAATCCAACAAATGCAAACTTGTATCTCACAACACAAGTGTTTCATTAATTTAAGATATCGACTGTGGGTGCTTGATAGAATTTCAATATCAAAATTCAACAATTCAAACGAGTATTTGAGTTAAATTTTGTTTTATAATTTTATTATAAATAATAGAAGGAAGGTATTTGAATGTCTAAAAGTATTCTGACATTCAAATACCAATTTTGAAATATATGATTGTTTTCCTTGTATAATGTTTAGCCATTAATGGCATCTTGTTAATCTCATTGCATACCAATTCGTATGCACAAGCCCAGCCTTTTCTATACATATGAAGTGTGTTCAAAATTCAAAAGGAGATGATCTCATTTCATGGTTCAGGGCGACTGAATATATTTCTTTGAAAAATACATTAAGTAAATTATACATGCATAGAAATAAAGGTTGGCACGGTACCGGGCTCGACCAGTGGGTCTCAACCAAGCCTGACTTATAAACTGGGTTGAGGTGTGAAAAAGGCCAGGCCAGAATCTCAATCGGAACACTAAAAAGTAGCATTTTATGTTAATAATGAATTACTGATCAATTTACATAGTTTCTGTAGATTTTTATTTGTACTAAACCGATCTTTTGTTCGATAAGTCACCAGTAACCGCAAAACAAGCTTAACCACATAAATTCCAGATTTCATCCACTTACTACAGGAAATAGATATTTTGCTAATCTATCTGTCTGCAATATACGTGTTGCACTGGAGAACGGTAGTTTTTAGATAAACGAAATCCACTGATGCTATTGATTGAATTCGCATTTACTTGGTAGAACATTATTATAATAAGGTAAAAAATATTATCAAAACTATGACAATTGCATGATGCTGAAATAGTTATTATGTTTGGTATAACATAATTCTTGTAGAACTAAAAATTTTACTATCCATTGAGTGCGTTTTAATAAGTCGAATATAGATAATGACTTAACACCCGCATAATGGAGTTTTACAATAATGAAAATCATTATCTATCCTTGGCATGGAACTAATCAATGCAACGTGCTTTCCTAGGTCAAGATATTATCATTTATATGCCGACAAATAATCTCACACTGAATGGAAACCTTTCATCGGATGATCATGAAATATGCACTTGGGAATGGACTAAATCTTCGCAGGATCAGGATAAAGCTGTGGATATGCAGAACACACATTCACCATATCTCCAAGTTAGTTTTTACTTTTGAATCAATACTATAAATTGCAATCAACACAGCAAACAATGTTTCAGAGTACAGATGTTTTTTATATTCAGTAATTAATTTTTTTTTTTGTTTTTCTCATTTTTATATACTCGATCCAAATTAATCTATCAATAAAAGAAATCTGGTTTTTTAACCGACTGGTCGTTGGTCTTTATCCTACTCAGTTGCTTGTTCAATGGTTTGGATCCTCAAACTGATCAATACATTTATCATCAATTATTTAGTACTAAAAAAAAATGAAATCATCGTGCTACGGAAGGTGTCTGTCCCCACCCTTAATTAATGTACATTCATGCTGAGATTTATTTGTTAAAAATTGTTTTATCCTGATTTTATAATACAATATGTTATTATTACAGCTTTCCAATTTATCCGAGGGAATGTATACATTTGTGCTGAAAGTCACAGATTGTTCCGGTCAATCTTCAATAGCAGAGGTTCATGTGTTTGTGAAACCTCCAACAAATACACCGCCAACTGCAAAAGCTGGAAAACATCAGGTTGCGTAATTTGATAATTTATCAACACGAATATTGCCCCTAATGCAATCGTTGTAATTTCAATATTTTCCATGTAACACAAAAGTAACAATGTATTTCTTAAAACAGTCTTTATATTTGTATGTTCTGTACCATTCCATATATTCAAAATATTATTTATACTACGATTTTAAGAATTTGAAAACTGATAATTTTTACAGTATATTTCACTACCTGTCACATGGGTAATTTTGAATGGCACCGAATCATCCGACGATCATCGCATTGTCGCATACACATGGCGAGTGGTGAAGGGACCCACAAATGCCACACTTACCCATTTTAATGAGTCCATCACAAACATGACTGGCCTCACGAAAGGAGAATATCAGATTGAACTGACAGTTTTGGATGATAATGGAAATTTAGCCACAGATATTGTCGACGTAACTGTCACACAGAGTAAGTGATTATACCCTATTATTCATATTATCGGAAAATGACTATTTGCCTTGTTTATTTACTACCATTACCACATATTTCCAATCACTTATGTTAAGATCATCAAAGACTGCACTTGTTTGTCATATTTACAATGCACAAGGGAACGCTGGGAACAATGTCTCTTTCAATTCAACTTTAATTTAGGTATGTGGAAGTATACACTACTTTCATTACTATTCTTTGCAGCTTTTTGTAATGGGCTGCTCGTGTCATATAAATGTGGAACGATCACTAATTAGAATAATTGAGTGTATAATGTCAAAAATATTATCTCTAATCATCATAATCAATCATCCAAGGAAAAGGTATTGTTTGTTTTTAAAAAAATTTGCATTGATAAATTTATTTGTATACAATAGAAAATTGATAACTTTGTTATTCCGCTGAGTGTGTAACTAGCTGTGACACGTGTTTCGTCCCCCTTAAAAATCATCTTCAGACTGAAAGGTTGTGAAATATGTAATAGCAATAATTATCAAGGATCGCATAAATATTCACTAATTTACATTGGATATAATAGTTTGTTTCGTATTTTAATTAAACATTCCAACTATCAAATAAAAATGTATAGATATTACATTTTTTTTATTTTCACGTTTTGTGTCGCCATTGACACTTAGGCGATATCAGTCAGGCCTAATACGATGCATTGTCCAAGCTAATTTTCATAGGCATTCAACATCAATGTTTCTACCACTTGAATAATGTCTGCTTACTGTTGTGATATTATTGATTACAGATAAAAATGCTGCACCTAAAGCAAATGCCGGGGGAGACCAGACCATAATCCTGCCAGTAAGTGTGGTAGTAATAAACGGATCACAATCTCAGGACGACTTGAGGATTGCCAGGTGGTTGTGGTCCAGGCAACCATCAGGATTAGCAACAGGAAAAATCGTTTGGCATACTGATAAACAAGCTGTGCTTTTGGTATGTAATTGACTGCAAATAATATTTTCAATATAAAATTAAATTAAAAATTGATAACTTAGTTATTCCACTTGGTTTATCACTAACGTCACGCATTTCACCTCTTTAAGAAGCATCTTCAGACTAACCATATCGCAAGGTTATTTATTTCTAAGGTAAACGATGATTCTAATTCATAAAAGGGGGGGGGGTGGGTTTTATTACATTCTACTGGACGTGTGGAGGGGGGGAAGGTATAAACACTGTCACACTATTTACAAATCATCTACTGGCACCTGGATGTGAAAAACCCAAGGGAAATAAATTTAATGATGGTGAGCTGCCTGTTCTGCTTAAAATGTTATTTACTAATCCTCCATTACTGTTAATGGTTTTATTGATTTCTAAAAACTCTAAGCTATTCATTTTAATAATTTTTATTTTTAATGATGGAGTATTTCTATGTTATTATTTTTATTAAAAGTATGATCATTTTCAATTAAATGATTCACAAACAATCATTAAATTTTGCTAAACGCGTCACGTTAGTGATAAACCAAGTGGAATAACTTAGTTATCAATTTTTAATTTAATTTTAAAAAATAAAACACAATTTGTTTGTACTACTTCCACATATTTATAATGATCAGGACCGGTTTCGCTCATCACGAGCATTATCAACTGATGATAATGCTCGTGATGAGCGAAACCGGTCCTGATCATTATAAATATGTGGAAGTAGTACAAACAAATTGTGTTTTATTTTTTAAAATATAATGTCTTTCCACCAAGAATTGACAGTTAACACCTTAAAAGTAATTTTAATTTAATGTTATATTAAAAATGAACTTCCGCAAAGTTACCGCCGAATCCATAGAAAAAATAATATTTTCACTTATAAGCAGATATTGAATGTAAAATCACATACTATTGTTTTCATATCAATTTAAGTTGTAGAGCAACTGAAATGTTTTTTTTTTCTATTTTTCATTTTCTTTGAATTGAATATAATGATAACAGTGTTTTTGTAATATCTGAATAAGACTTAATCAAACAGCGATCATTAATCTTGGGTTTGAAATTCAACAACTTCATTTCAGTTGACGGATGTTGTGCCAGGAAGATATGTCTTCAGCTTAACTGTGTGGGATGATCAAGGATTATCTGACACGGACACTGTTAGCGTAAACGTGAAACCAAACCCGAACAAACACAACTTGGTCCAGTTGACCCTCAACGCTCCAGCAAGCATTCTAACATTTGGGCAGATAACTTCTTTAGAACAAAAGCTCGGCTTGCTTTTAGGAGAGACTTACAACATCAACATCAGCGATGTTAGAGCTGATCAGCTGACTACTAAGGCTCAAGTGATATTCTATGTCACCGATAAGGTAAATTATTATAAATAATTTTCGTTACATACTGTGAAAGCAAAATTACTAGCTGATATCAATATTATTTTTTAGAAAAATCCTCCAGT
Source organism: Himalopsyche phryganea (assembly GCA_022494535.1). NCBI lineage: Eukaryota > Metazoa > Arthropoda > Insecta > Trichoptera > Rhyacophilidae > Himalopsyche > Himalopsyche phryganea. Next base: position 301,282 of record JAGVSL010000034.1, read on the forward strand.
TTCACTACCCGGTCCAGAAGTGGTCTTGCGACTTAAAAGCAAATTGAGAAGAGATGCCAGCCTGTTGGAATTGAATGTGGCTCATATTGATACTGTTATTTGTCAGAACAATTGCTCAGGGCACGGAGTTTGCCACGAACCCACGAGGCAGTGTCATTGTGAAGCATTTTGGATGCAAAATATATTCACGCCATTTATAGACGACATGGATGCCAATTGTGGTAAGCTCGTTCTTATTTTTACACACTAGCAAGAACCTTACATTCCTTTACAATTAAAAATAAAGTCTATTTTCTGGTTTCAATATAATATCATTATGAACTCGAAACAAAAAATACAGCTGGTGAATATAATACTGGACTTTTACAATATCAAAATCATGTGTTGTAAGTCATCGTTTTAGAAGTTCAGCTGCCATTCATTCTGAGTTAGTTATATTTTTAATATAAATATACATCATATGAATTTACCCGCTTTTAAAAGATTATTCATGATGTTGATATCATTTGACCTCCAAAATTCGCAAAAACACCCATAACTATTTTAACTTCTCTGTCAGTAAAAATGATTGTTTTATTTGTAGATTGGTCAATTCTGTATGTAATTATAAGCGGATTGGCTGTTGGCCTTTGCATAATTGGAATATTGTGGGGAATATGCTGTCTATTGCAACGTATCTGCTCACGTAAATCTTCCGTACACCGTAGAATAGCTCGCTACACTCTATTAGGTGGAGGGGACGAGGAAGAAATCACACGCTGTAAGTAGCAGATTAATAATATTTATAGCAGATTAAACAGAGTTTGTCTACTTGGCAGGAAAAAAATAATATTTAATTAATAAACATATTTTTCATTCGCAGTCACCCCAAGTAAAATGTCAGTATCAGATTCTGATACGGATTCAGATGTACTTTTCGAATCTCGCAGCAAAAGCACATCCTTGTCCAGTAGATTCGGAAACGGTGAAATGCCAAGGAATAATCATTCAGCTAAGAATGGGGCGCGGAACGGATTTACAAAATCTGGAAGACGAGTCAAAACATAAACTATTGCACTGAAATTGCATGTGATGCCAAATATTGATGTAATTTTCTTATCCTGAAGAGTCCCTGTTGGAGCTCAGGACGTGTTTGAAGATTGCAATCTATAATCGAATTACAAAATTTAAATGGTTCTAAGGTTAGGAGGATTTTATGAAACTGCTCACCGATGAAATGTATATTTATCAAAAATTGTAGTCGGAGTATAAATGTGAAGGGCCTTATAAACATGTCTTTGTTGAAATATTAGTATTTGATGTTTGTTGTTCTACATATTGGCCATTTCTACATCGATTCATTTGTTCGATTGTAATAATATTGATTACCCATTAATGTTTACACCTTGTTCCTTTAATTTGTATTTCAATATTCATTTATTAAAATTAGGTAGCTTTGTATTTATACAAAATTTTGACATTGAAACACTAGCAGACCAATTTAGGCTAGAAGTCTTGATCATGATGTAATAATTTTCTTTATATGTGAAACAACCTTTTTTTTCTGTACTTAGTTATATTAATTACAGAGATAGTATTTGATGCAATGCACATTGTTCCAAGCCAAGTAACTAGTCACGTCTGTAGTATTTATTTTATAGGTTTTTTTATAAATTTTGTTTACATTCCATTTTTGTGTTTAGATTTTATGTAAGTTTAACTGTAGAATATTAAAAGAGTTGATAACTCTTCTCCTATATGTGATAATAGCAGATGTCAATGGGACACATCGATTCTTTGCATCCCAGTGCGGTATCAATTCGAGACATGAGCAGGTTTGACCAAATTTATACCTATCATTATTAGAGTGCCTCATCACTGTTTTGAGTCAACTCCATAGCAATGAATTACATACTTACATATTATTTTCATGATCAGTCATTGAAACGTGAGGCTTTTTTACATAAATCATACCCCACTTCTCAACTTTAACATATTGTAAGCAAATTTACCCACAATATTAACATTTCCTCTTATCAAATGCGTGTCTTAAGGGTATTTAAAATTGGATTATAGCTATTCCTATTAAGAACTATCAAACGCCGTGAAACAGCGACGACAGCACCATTATCTGCAACTTTTCCGGCTAATTTTGCCGGTCTATTCTTAAATTTATTTATTATCTTAATATTGCTAGAAAAATATTTTTAACTAGACATCTTTTATCAAATCAATACAATTACTTCTGAGATTTTTTCAGTAACTTTTGCTATATGCAAAAGCGTAACTGCTGATACATATTGTTGAAATAGGATATCTGATATATTATACATCATTTTATTTATGAAAGTGATGTGTTTCAAAAATAATTTACATTTAATAGTGGAGCTGCGGGGTATGACATTTGTGTTGTAATTTTTTTAGAATTGTTCATTATATTATGTGTGAATTATTCAACTGAATTAATTATGGTATTTTTTACCAGTATTACTTAAATATTAACGACGCTTTTGTGTTATTTTTTAAATTGCATTTTAAGTATGCGCTTAGCACTATGTACTTATTTTATTTAGCGCTTCTAAAAGTTCCTTTTATAAATTACACAATACCTTCTTGTGGTTAAACATTTCGTGATTTTAAATCGTAAGAAAAAATATTCTGTTATATTGATTTCAATATAGAAAAATAAAATGTTTTTATTATTTACACATTATTGATGTTTTAATTGTGCGACTCATCATATTGATTGATTCTAGTGAACTAAATGAAAGAGAATTATACGTCTTATTAAAGATTACACAATGGTATGTTCTTATCATAGGTAGAGAGGTTATGTTATATCAGGTCTACACAGTATTTCAGATTTGAGCAACGTTGCTGTGACATTTTATAATATTTCACTCACTTGAATATATAATAACCTCCAGGTAAGAATGTGTTAACCACAGTTTCAACTAAAATGTCGAACGCATTGGTGTCTAATACGACTAGCTCAGGATAGATAGAAATGCTGTAATTTGGTCGCTAACTTTCAATAGAAGATATCTCCAAGAAAACTATTAGATACTTCATAAACTAAGCTTGCTATGAATATGCTTAGTGTTTGAAGAAGAAATGAAACATGATGAACCCATTAAAACTAAATGCCCGAATTAAAATCAAGTAGGCAAAATTGAGGTTTTTTAAATTTCAATTACTGCGTACATTCTTCTTTTTTGCAATTTGTTTAATAATCCATAAGTATCACATTTTAATAGAAATGGATTTTTAGTAATACTGAACCTGATATATGTACTAGTCAAAAACTTGAAACTTCCATTTACTGTAGCCGCTAAGCAATATAATATCATGTTGGTTAAAAATACAGCTGAAATACTTGAGCCTTAACCTTTCAAGCTCGGATGACTTGCGGCGTGGATTGATTCTTGTATTTTAAAATCTATGCAATGCTCTTTCCTGTACTGGTGTCAGCCCCTTTAGGTATCTAATTTTACTTTACAAAAGAGCCCAAACAAAGGCTTCCCTTGTTATCGATTACTTATGAACAAAATTATTTTGAGCAGAAAATATATTGAACTATCTTTGTTTTATTATCACCAACAGTATTGCTGTTTGTTATTTTTTGTCCAATACTAAAAGTAACTGAAAATTGCCTAAAATTGAGATATGTTCCTTTGACACTAAGGGGTCGTTATGTGAATATATTTTTCACAACTGTTTTTATATAAAATAGTTTTGTTACATTTTAATTATTGCAGCGTGCTATACGGACATTTTAATATTATTTATGACAGATAAATTAAATCACTTACAACTTCAGTTTAGATTTTCAGCACAGCACTTAGAATGACTGAAATATTACTTTGTTTTAGATTTATGACGAAGTCGATACAGATAACAGCACAGCTAGTTTATTACTAGTTTGTGTAAAAATTCAAGTGTCTCTCAAACTGTTGAATGAAAATGACTCCTCTGACAAGTCACGTAAATAGAAATCGCATAACAAAATCATAGAACTCATACAAAAACATGGGACAGGGATTAAGGTAAAAAAATATATAGATATTATAATTTAAGACATCGACTGAGGGTGTTTGATGGAATTTCAATATCAAATTTGAATTATTGAGATTTTGTACACTTCCATGTATTTTGTCACTAATGACCCGGGTTTCGCCTTCCGTCATCTTCAGGCATTTGAGCGCACGAATGGACTTGCATTGACAGAAATCGATAGATATTAAATCCATACTAAAAGAAGTGAGGTGAAGAGTTAGGACGATTGTTGCTGAATTAAATCCTGAAGCAGTCATCCCGTCAATTGAAATAAATGTATGTGATGGCATTTGTTTCCAATAGTCCTGCCATTTCATCAGAATGAATATTAAAATTTAATAGTAGTATAACGAATTCGCACATTCCGGGATCGCGATGAACGAGGCTTTCTTGTACCATCATTTTATGAGAGCTTAAAATGAAAAAATAGAACTATTTATTACATTTTTTAATAACAAAAATATCTTACAATAAATATAATGATATAAAATGACATACAAATTCCACAAAATAATTTAAGTCACATTTTTATTGCAAACACTTTCACAGGCATTGTAAATATTAGTATGTGAAAAGTACTGTTTTTGTGCGGTAACTGTTGGAGATAACAAAAGCTTGTAATTAAGGCGTTAAATATGAAATTACCTTGTTTACAGGTGTATGGAAATGGTTATGGGATGTATAATTTTATTTTGCGACACAATTTTTTCAATTTACACGATGGACGAGCCAATACTATTTATTACTAATTTGGAATGATGTTACATAATAGACAAATAGGAATGCCAGTAGTATTACAAGTTGTTACAGATCAAATTCGACTTGCCAAAAAAAATATTTTCATGATTAAAGGTAGTAACTCGATGTTAACATGCAGTTAATGAAACTAATAAAATCCTACGTAAAAAATGAAATTTTTCAGAACCTGCTATCTCCACTTAAATCAAAGTCAGTCAACCAATCAGAGAGCACAAGCGGCATAAAAATGAAGGCGGTTTGCTCAACAACAAGATTGATCATGGGTGGCGAGCATATCACTGTAAAAAATATTTTTTATTTGTATTAGAATTTTAAATGTGTCTTTATTTACAGAAATGATGTATTATAAACATATTATGTAACTGCTAAATATGCACAAATGAAAAATTCTCATGGCAAAACTTTCATGTCGTACATTTCAATGTGATAAAAAATAAAATCTTAGTGAATACACTTCAGTACACACACATCCACCTGGCCACCTCACATAAAAATCAGTCAAACTCCGAAGTTTATTGCCTTTTATGATAAATTCTTTGTATTATATAATTTTAAATATCATTTCTGCACCTTCTAAAGACAAACTTGTAAATTCAAAGTAAAAACCAAATTTTTCTGTAAGTAAATGTATCGAATCGACATTCAATGGAGATGGCCATATTTAACCAGCACTAACTCATACATTTATTTCAATGGGTACTTTATACCAAAGGGTAATTTAATAAAATTATCAAGAAATTTACATACATAACTACGTTAAAAATTCATATAAATGTGACATAATTACCTACGCCACATTAAAAACAACAATCTAAGCTACGTATAGTTGGTGATATATATTGATATTGCAAATATTTCCTCATTAATAGGTATATAAAATTATAAACGTCTTTCCTGCCCAGCTATGTTATATATTAGAATTCATGACTATATTATAGTATGTAAAAAAAAACTTATAACAATTTCAAATATTTTCGAATTGAGATAGCAACATTCCCTAAGAACAATTTTTCTTACAAAAAGGTGTTTGAATTAATTAACAAACTTCCCTAACAGTGACATGGGTATATGTATTTGAATGTCTAAAATATTGATAATATAATTACTAGACACAATTAAGAAACTATCACTAGGTGGTAGTGTATATAACATTTCTTTTCTTACTAAGTAATATATTATTAGAGAATGGCAGTTGATTTAACAGCAAAAGGTCACTTACTGTCTCTTTTACTATGCGCTACTCCAAAATAAGAAAATTTTTTGTAATATTTAAAAAAATAATCGACTTCTTTTTTTGATAAAAAATCACAAAACATCTTTATTAGGTAAGTTTTATAGAATGGAGAATTACATAAATATGTTCAGTGTTATTGAAATTGCTTATTTTTTGGTTATCTACTAATTAACCTCCAATTGAGAAACAACACCAAAGAAATCTAAACTAGCAAAAGCTAGAATAAAAACTTCTATATTAAAGATAATGTGAGACATTTTCTAGGCATTAAGATGGACCGACTGAAATAATAAATTATTTACTTAATTGAACCTTTTCCTGCTAGATCTCTTCAACTGTGATATCTGCTTTGCCCACAATTTGTTGTTGAGGAACTCTCCTAAATAATAAAGAGTGCATCCCAATGCTAAACATCCCAAATAGAACACGATTCTCATAGGCCAATTCAATATTTGCAAAACTGGATACACCCAGACGCCTGAGTAATAATAGATTACGTGCATCCAAACCAGATATGTTACCAGAAAGGCAGACAATCCTGAGAGGCCTACTTTCTTAGAAGGATATTGTCTGAATGTTAAAAACATTTCTAAGAGGATGAACACCATTATATTTGTATGCATCAGATGATTGAGCCACGTTGGGAAATAGTCATCCAAAATCTTTGGGAAAACGAGTTCTCTGTCGACTGCCATGAGTCCCCAAAAGGTGATGCCGACAAACAGTGCACACGGGAAGGCCAGCGAACTAAACACATAATCTTTGATTCGTCTGATCAATGGCATCTTGGATGGAACATTTTCATTTGATCCGATGAAGTCATTTAGCAGAGCGATGGCAAAGTAAACGGTCTGCAACGCCTGAAACAAAATAAAATATAGTGATTATTTAGGATGTGAAATGATGGTTAAAAACAATTGGAACAGTGAAGATGAAACGTGGGTTACTTAAACATTGTGATATGTGAAATAGTTTGGACCAATGTCGGTTAAATCAATTAGAGCAGAGAAAGCGTACAAAATGATGTGTTTTGTTCTACACTCACAGTTTCATTTAACTTTCGAGGGCGGTTGCACGGATTTCTACCCCTAGGATAAATATTTTTTATATAAATTACGGTAATAATCTTAATAGTATATCCATGTATTCTTTTATTGCTTAACAATTTGAGGGACACTTTAAAATTGACTTCATGCATTATCGGTAAGGTGTGTCATAAATTTAAAACATTATCATATTTGCCATTTCAATTATTTATGTGTTGAAATTCTACAAATTGAGGTTGTATTATTAGAAACTACTGACCGAGTTCTGTAATTTAATGAGTAAATCTGCTTTACAAAACGCTACTCTTTTTCTGCCTAAAGACGATTTAATGCAGCGTAAAACAAAGCCATACTCTAGGTCATTTAATTTCGGATAGGAAATTGGTAAAAAATCAAAAATTGGAATTAAGGAAATCAATAAATTATGTGAAATATTATCACACAGATTTGTTTTGAAAAGTTCAATTTGACATATTATGGTGACTTTTTCATACTTATACTATATTCGTATTTCACCTAAATTATTGACTTCCAAGATTCCCATGTATGACAATTTGGCATTTACCTATTTGTAATTAAATTTCCTACAGAACTGCAGTGTTAGTATATTTACTGGAAGAAAAGGAGTAGCATGTTATAAAGCATATTTACCATATTATGTTACATTAAAAACTATTGCAGTTAATTTGTGTTGTATATGTATATATAAGCTGCATGCAGTGAATTTCTTTCTTTCTCACTCAATCACATGTAAAGTTAAGGGTGCGAGCGAGATACAAGGGCATGCGGGCGCATACTCTTATATCTGCTTGCTTATACACTAGTGAGGTTGTATAATGGAGATACATCCACCGCACGCAGATGATATACATATATATATATATGCAGTTAACTATTAATTTTTATTTTGTGTTAAAATACTATCATACATTTCTAAAGCAGACTATTATTTTAACATGTTCATTAACATCTGTGATTTTAGTTTGTTTACAGGATTCTTTAACGATTTTCTAATATCAGTTTAAATTTTCCGAAGAGCTATTATATCATTATATTCGAATCCCCATTGGTTGACCTATTTCAATAATGTGTCAATTGATAATTTAGTTCACATATTTCAGATATTTTACATGTCTCAGGCTTGCTAGAATTCAAAAAATCTCTTTCTACATCTGATATACTTTTCCTCTGTGATCGAACGAGCATAATGTCATTCTCAGTTATCATTTGAATGAGGAGCATTATCTGATAACAGCACTGCTTTCTGTGGCAACCCCTTACTTTTATAAAAGTCTCTCACTTTTGGAACCCATTTAGTATTCAGTCATGCTCTTTTCTGGCAGTAATAATTAACAGAAAGATTTTTAAATCTGCTTTCTTAAGTGATCTTCGTTATTTTGCTTTTTCAACCAGCCAAAGATTTATTTTATAACACAGTATACGATTCATACACGGATAATAGGGAGTTTACTGTATTTATGACAACATTGACAAATTTTTAAGACCAAATCTTAAACAGAAATAAGTAGACATGACGTTAGGCGAAACCACACTGACGTTTACTTTGAAACGAAACCGGTATTCAAGAATATGAATTGCTTTCATTTAATGTGATTCTTACCGCATTACAAAATGTGAGGTATTTTAATTTTCCTCCGAATTTAGATCCCATCGAATGCACGTCAGCCGGTACATTAACATAATACCAATCGAAATAACAACCGTAAGCAAATTGCACAGTCGCTACTAGATGCATTATTGTTCGCATAGCTTTAAACACAGCCATCTCGTATGAATTAACATTTAAAGATTTATCTTTCCGCATATTTTCTGGAATCTCAAACGTTTATTTACAGATACGAAACGGACACGTCGTTAATTGTAGTAGAATCCCGATTCTTTCCGATAGCAAATTAACTCGACAATAATAAATTATGCGTAGCGTTGCGAGCGCAATAGACGGAATGTTGCCAGTGGCAATATGAAATATTTATCATAATTGCAATTCATGTTGACACTGTCATCTTCAGAAATTGTTTGATAGCATGGAAAATTATTTGCATAGGTACTTACTTTTTAGATTTTTAATTACTTACTGACATTTTCGAGTATTCAAACTTAAATTTTCATATTTTATGTAGAAACTATATTTTAGCACAGGAGTATAAAATTATGCTTGATTAAGTCAAAAAACATTTTGCAGATTCAACCACAACATAATAATTTTTGTATTATACATAATATTATTATCAAGGAAATAAGGAGAGAGCAATGCTCGAACTTTGGTAAGTGATATCTATATTTTCACGTCTAAAGATGTCACTTACACAATTTCCTCGTTAGAATTTTTAAAACGTCTTAGTTGATTGTGGGATTTCTTATATTTGAATTTATAATACATAAAAAGATTATAGATCTATCGCTAAACGTAGATCGCCAGCAGGGTTCGGACCTGAAATAACCAATCTAGGGCTATCAAACCTAACCTTACAAGATTTTATCACGAAAGTTATAGCTATAAAACATAATTCTATAAAAGATTTATTTTTTTTAATTTACAATAATTATAATAAATGAATTAGTATCTAAGTTAGTATTAAGTATCTAAAATATAAAATGACATCACATAAAATGTATGCATAAATTTAGCGCTTACTATTTATTTGTTGATAATACATTAACACAAAATTAATGAAATCCTCATGAAAATATTAAATATAAACTTTGAGTATTACATAGTTTTAAGAATATAAATATTAAAATAATGAACATTACCAAATTCCAATAGGTCAAAAATCTAGAACGACCTCCTAAACCTTGAGTTATAATTTTTGGACACATCTCTCTGGTGAAATTAATGAAAAACACATCGTAAGTAATTGAAAATAAATATGCGAGAACAATGCTGGCGTGCACAATATAAAAATAAGCAAAATAATATGAGTTTGCCGTCATTATTAACTAAAATATTGAAATGGCAAGGAAAATGTCCAAAAAGAAAGTCTTACTAAGAGCTATACTGTACACTTACTAAAAATTGACTGACCAACTAATTGGATAAAGTCTGGAAAACTTTGAAGACATCTTTAAGGTTTCCACGCTTTCTTTTTCACACGCAATTAACATTTCATCATATTAATGATATTATAAATTTTGTAAGAACGTAGAGGTAGATGCAGTGTACAAATATCATAGTGTTTTATAACATTATTTTTTATTTAGAATACATTTTTTTAATTGTCACATGATATAATATGTATTGATTCTGTCATAAATAATTGTATGCATCTGTTGATTACGGAGCCCACGGTAAATCAATCAATCAATTGCATAAAAATGTATTTCTACCACCTTTTCTTCCTATACGGTGTAAATATATTATTTTTACCAATTGATATATCTTTATAATAATCAGACATTTTTTTTATTTTGTGGAATATACTTTTTAAATTTTGTTTTCTATTTGAACATTCCGAAAAAATCAAATAAAAATTATTCACATTAATATAAACCAGTCGCAAGCCAATAAATATTAAAAAAATATAGTAGTATAATTTAAAAAATCTTTAAAGCAGCACTGATTATAGTTAATCTAGTAATGGTATCATGTAATTATTTATTATTATAAATCATAGTAACAAATGACGTAATGATAATAGTTATTACGAACCACATTCCAGAAAGTAAGAAATTTGATGCGTCCTTTCCAAATGGGAAATTCATATTCAGCCAATAAAAAAGGAGGGAACACTAAATTATAATAATCGTAATGCATCACCAATCCATATGATATTTGAATCGCAATATGTGAAAGAGTTATAAACATGATAAAACCAGGAAATCAAACATGATTTTATTGATTCAACAATATTTACACCTGCAAACTACAGTGGTTGTTTAACAACTACCTACATTATAAATTCACTATGAACTTTGATTCTCAGTAGTTCAATTAATTCTTAGTAGTTAAAAACGTCATTCGACATAGGTAGTTATGTTAGATGAGATTACATTTTGTAATACAATAATTATTAAACCAGTCATTCGATTTTTTTATGTTCGCAATTATTGTTGATGTACACTCACAGTTGCTATCTAGAGTACGTTTAAATATTTCATATTTACATCGCTGATTCTGTTATTTGATTACTAACTTCATCATTATAATTTGTAATTTCACCAGAATCCGGGTCACCAACTAGTAAGTAGCCACCCATAAGGGAAGTCTCTATAATATAACAAAGAGTAAAATTCAATCCTAAAATTATTTTTTAGACAACTCCTAGATGTTATCAATTGGTCAATAAATTCAATACGCTGTCAGATAAAGTACGTATTTTAAGTGGGCAGTAGATCATGGTCAATTACTATATTCAACGGTCAGTAATATATGCAAAACTGTCATAACCTAACACGAACTTAACCAACCTCGTCGATATACTATCCGTTTATGATTTTTCACTGATCGCATTTTATAGATAGATGATCATTTATTAAGTGAGTTATTTACTGATCTGATGCATTTAGTTACTGAGAAATAATCAGTCGCCTTTTAGCCGTTATTAAAATAACAATAGAAAGAATAATCTTAAATACATTATCACGTTTTATAATTTTAGTGCGATGTAGTAAGTAGATCAGGGGATCTCAAACTCTTCATAAACATGAACACTTCAGAAAAATTAAAACTTGAACGGTACAGCCTGGTTATTTTGAAATGTAAATATGTAGATGTAAATAATAAATAAAATGAATGACTGCATTTAAGCGATAAAAAAAATAAATTCATAAATGGTAATAATATAACTATATGCATGGAAGGGTATTATAGATATAATTTTATTAGCGACAAGGATGCGATTGATATTGAGAAATAATTTTGTCCAAACGCGGCTCTAAATAAAACTATCAAACACATCTATCATCTTTTACTATCTGTAATCGAGTAATAACTCTCTTATAAATACAGTTTTATAGACATACTCAGGATTCTTCATTTGTATCACACCTGGAACCTCTCAAGGGACACTAGTCTGCTGTGGCTAGTGTTCCAAAAAATCAGGGCATTTTTAAATGGCTGGGGAAATTCCCGGAAAATTGGAAATTAATTGTTAAATATGATGTTTTTCATCGTTTTGAACATATTGAATCCAGTTGGACATATAAATATGTGTGTGTGTCTCACCGAGTTTAAGTTCATACATACAAAGAGGAACGATTCCGTAAATATTTTGTGTTGACTTTAAGTAAATATAGATGTCATAGGTGATCCGATATTGAATAAAGTTCGTTACATACTTCCATCTATATCATCGAACTAATAAATCACCGAAACTTTAAATTTCTGGATGCAATGTTGGCATATGTAAAAAATGCCTCGCTTTTAAAATAAGGTTACCAAATGCTAACAATGTTATCATTCATATTCTAATTGTTTTTTCCCGATTTTTCCGTACTAGTTTATTCCCGGGTAAAAACCGGGATTTTTTCCCGGCCTCGCATCACTAGCTGTGGCACACAGTTTGGCAGACATTGTAGATGAAGGGTGAACTGAATTCGAATCAGATTGTGGAGATCCCTTGGAAATGAATTTTAGCGGCATGTTTCTGGGCTTACAGAAGACGAAGCTGCACTGAACCGAAAATTATTTTCGGCTTCATTGAATATAATCAGCATTCTTCGACACATTTTTTAAAAATGAAATATGAAATGACTTAATTCTGGAATACTATGTATCGGTCATATCCGAAAATACCCATGCTTGTCGATCGAGTTTTGTAACGAATAGACTTTTCAACAAATCTATGGAAATCTCACGAAACAAAAATATCGATAATATTAAATTTACTTTTGTCAAAATTAAACATTATCTCAAGTGGATAAAATTACAGAATTAACGATGATATTTAAGTAGAAGAACGAACTAGTTTAAGTGAAATACATAAAGAAATATAAGTCTTTCTTATCACTTTTAATAAATGTACAGTTTTTGTATGCTATTCATTACAGTGGTGTTGATTTTAATTTATCCATAAAATGAAAGAAAGACACGCTCCAAAATACCATATATGTAATGGGAATGATCCCACTGCAAGTCGGCCTCCTATTTCTATCCCAACTTAACTATTCGTCATTGGTATTAATAATAAGAATTTTGTTAAATGTTTTTATACTATGAATTTGCTCATTGAGGAAAACTATTGCGATTTTTAACAATAAGAAGCTAAATTTATTTATTGTAAATTTAAAAAATTGAAATGCATGGCATTACAGCTGACACCAATGCGCCATGTATTTCACAAACATAATGACAGTAACAATAATAATAATTATTGAAAACAATACTACTAATAAAAACAATTTATTGATTGAATTGGCATTTACTTGGTAGAACTCCATTATAATAGGATAAAATAACAAAGTATTTAGTTTTACAAATTTTTACCAGTTAGTTGATAGCTATTTCGGCTTTACGCCATCGTCAGAACTATCTTCTGTTGAACTATAGTTCTGACGATGTTATTTTATCCTATAATAAAAACAATACTGAAAATAAAAACACTTTTTTAAATTATTAAATACAAAAAAAAGACATTATAAATTTACAAGGAACAAATATATATATCATTTACGAATTCCGCAAAAGAAACGTTAAAATGTAGTCTATTGATTGTAAACAGGAAAATGCCCATAGATAATAGAGGAAAAACGAGTACTAAACCGATTACAGAACAATATACATTGACAACCGTTGAGTTTTGTTTTTATTTGAATGTTATCCATTAGAGTATAACTATTTTCTATGATGGCAATGAATAATGTAAGGCAGTTCGTAAGGTTTTCTTATTTTAAGATAATATTGTGTTCGTGGTAAACATACCATATTCCATATAGTTAAATATTTTGTCCCTCCAAGAACGACCGCGTAAAAGTCTTCCCCGATTTTCATTTCCGGTGGAGAATCGAAAACAAAGCATATGTATGCTAACTCAGTTACTTTAATTATAAAGAAAATACCATGAACTAATAGGAAAATCATTTTCACAGCCGGAACAGACGTAAAAGGGCGCACAGCACAACACTAGATTTGAAACGTCAGATTATTTGCAAGCCATGTTGAGCCGAAGGCTTACATTTTGTAACTGAGTAGGTATTCATCTCGATACGCATTGCTAGGTTCGTGGTACAGAGCTACAAAAGTATTATTCTTCTGCCTTGTATAAAATATTGTATATTATTATCATACTCACTTTATGAATATTTCAGAACATATTTTTGTTAGAAAAATGTGCAAAATACGCCAATATGCGGCTAATTTCGTAATAAGAAGTGCCAATAGTTTTTTTGCGATTTGGCATTGAATATTTTAAACTTTATACCGAAAATTAATCTGACTGTAAATTACAGTGCACACTTATAAATTATTTAAATATATATTATATGATCATATTAGTAATCACAGACTTTTCTGTTTTGTCCAATCATACTTTAAATATCGAGGTTAACTTTCTTTTCAAATAAAATAATAATACTCATACCATTATCTAGTTACTGGTATAGGGTCGTTTCGCCAGTGCTCAGCCAGCTAAGAGACAGGTGTACTTTCAAAAGGGATTTTGAGTCAATGAATGATAAATGCATATTTTTTCGCTGTTATTCCATTAATCAGGGATTAAGCAATGTAACTAACTTAAAATAAAATAGTTGATATTGTACCAGGCATAAAATAATAGACGTTCACAAACGGCCCCCAAAATCCAATGGTCGGAATTTCGTTTCCCAGTGTTCGGGCATCGCTATTAAACTTCATGAATATCGCGAAATAATCTACTGATAGTAGACAGAACAATAAACAACATAATGATGCAAAGCATGACAATATAAAGTATATTTTGTTAGAGATCTCCCTACAACATGAATTAGTCAAAACTTCAGTCAGTATAGTGCAGATATACATTGACAAGTGGCAAGACTACCTACACGAATTTAAAAAAATCCGTTTTTTTAAATATATCCACTATTAAGTTTTAAGCTCAAAAGGCCGACTACTGGCGAAGGCTGACTAGGAACAAGCACCCTATTCAAAATAGTGTAGTAGACTATTATAGATCATATCAATTGATTTGATCTATTTTTATTTTTCATTAATTTAAAGCAATTGGGATGCATTATTATTATTATTATTGAAACGAGAATTTTACCAATACACCTGATTTTGTACAGGGAAATCGTCCCAAAGACTACCGTGCAAAAAACGTATAATAAAAAGATATTGTGTCCATATAAAAATGGGAGATAGCTTTCATTACTTAAAATACTAACAGAATATAAAATTCTTGATCTTAAAAATAATTTGAATTTATTTTATATTTATATATAAAAATAGTTTCATAAGATATGACTGCACTAAGCTGTAGTAACATATCAAGAAAAACAGTATTGGAGAGAAATTCATTTATTAAATTCGGTTAAACAGGCATTAAAAAATAACAACCAGAGAGGGAATTACATCGAGACATAGAGGAGCAACATAAACATGTCAAAATAATAAAAAGTCCTGCATGAGCTATAAACACCCGCAACTAAAAATTCGCCAAACGATAAAAATGAAGATTCCTATATTCACAAACTCCCGAAGTGTTTTTAAATATATTCATATACACAGGCGTTTTTTGCCATGTAACGCGGTGGAACGGCGTTCCGGCACCTTTTTTCACGATATTTTTAATTTAAGAAATTAGACGAAACAATTTTCGCGCTTACATATAATTCTTTGTTAAAATTAACTATACATTTCTAAAACAAAAAAAAAATGTTTTTTATGTACTTCGTGGCATAGGAAAGCTGGCTTAAATTTTATTTAAATGATATTTGTACATAATTTTCTTTGGCAAAAAACTTTACAAGAAGTGGGTTCAGGCACCTTTTTTTCTAAAAAAAGCCCTGCAGTATATTCTGTATTTAATGCTACTTTTCGTTTTTTATAACATTGTAACAGGAAAAAATCAGTGTAAAAAAATAATTAGTTTGTTTTCTCAGACCATGCAGAAAGGGAACCGGGCAACAATGATACTTTATAAACAAACAAAATAAATAAACAAAAAAAAATGGTTAAAAAAATGTGTCAACAGGGTCCGATCTACGCCACTGTTATTGGAATGTTAACTAACAGTTACTTTGTATGTCAAATGTATGGAATGAACGAACAATTTAGCGGAAAGATGGTACGTGAAGAATTGATTCAATAACAAAACACCAGTTACAGATTTTAACGAAGGTCAGTGAACGATATAACCACCTAAGTTTCGTTACGTTTGTGTGTGTACGTAATGGCGTTACAATGACATCACCACCCACACATACAAATAAATTATGAATATCTTTTACCTGTTTTGGATATTAAAGCTTTAATAATTAGAACATTCGTATTAAAAAAACCGAAGATGATATTATGTTTTCCTATATTTCCTAGTGCGCATCAACGCTGTACCTTCAACTACGGCTTGACACTCTTTTTCATAGGACGCGTTACAAATTTTCGCCAAGAATTCTCAAGAAAAAGTTCCCGCCATGAAATTGGTATAGATCCATTCTGGTTTCAAAGTTCCAAATTTGCTCCCTTATGGATCTCATATTACGGACACTGGGTATGATCGCTTATAATGCCCCATTATTTTGGAAAAAATGGCGAGCTGGAGGGCCTCCTATACCCGTCATCCGCTACTGTTGGTAAGTAACAGTTATTTTGTATTTGACATGTCTGAAATGATCAGCCAATTTAGCGAAGAGATGATACGTGTCTTGATTGAATTACAAAACATCAACTACAGATTTTAATAAAGCTCATTGAAAGATATAATCTTCTTACTTTTCCTATGTCGGTATGTGTATTTAGTGGCGTACCTGTTGTGAATATGTTGCCCCTTTAAAAATAATATAATCTTAATCTCACATTCCCAGTTTCACAATTGTAAATAAACGAAAGATAATATAAATCGTCGAAATACAAAAGAAAGTGACCAAGTGCATTTTTCACAATAATAGACCTCTTTGAAAAAATAATTTTTGTTGTCTTACGAATACCATACGTATCTCTCTGGAAAAGTGTCCGAAAGAACCCACATATTATGAAAATTTCTTATTATACTAACAATTCCAAGTTTTAACATTTTATTATTTTTCACTTTCGATTAAATGTACAGTCGACTCCCCGATAACGTCAGATAGGGGGCGAGCTATCTCGGAGCGGGCTATTGGGACTACCATATTCATACAAAATCAGAGCAAATACGCACAAGCGTGTTTTAACCTGTAATCAAGGAGTAATTGCAAATTTTAATAAAAAAAACAGTTTTCCGCAATCGTCTTATCGGAGGGTATACTGCAGTGCTCCGCAACCGATGCGCCACGGCACACCTGTGCGCCGCGAGACGATACCAGGTGTACCGGGCGCAGTGCGTCCAAAATGAGAAAAAATCGAGTTCTATTTTTAAAAATTCAAAAATAGTATTAATTAAATGACTTAAAATTATTATCGTTGAAGCAAATACTGTATTATTTTGATATTTAATGGAACAATTGTATTGATGCAACTGCAATGATAGCGAATAAAATAGGGTTTGTCGCGTCTGTGAAACAAAAAAGTCCTACGCTATAAATACTTATTGCTGCATGTATTGGATAGTATTGATGCAAAAAATTTCCCAGTCGAATTATTACACAAAACGATGAATGAATGTATGAAAATAATACAAACAGTCGTTATTCTGGAAGAATATACTAAGTGAAAAATACTAGTTTTGAATAATTGGGCTTTGAAGTTTGTCAAATGTTTGAAATGCTATACCTATTTCATTTTGGGTGGTTGTAAAAAACTGTTTTTAAGTAAAAGTATCTAATATATATAAATCAATGTGGGCTTGTTCGTACCTTATGCACTGCCATACCGTTCATCAGATTCCGATAAAACTTTGTCAAGTTATTGCTTGTACTTGCGCGAAGAACATAGGCATAGTACAATTAGACCTGAACCGGCCCGAGTCCGTCTCTCAACGTTTTAATTTTTTAACTTACAGTAGGTCTTATTTTATATATAAAAATCAATTTCACAATCCAGGTATATCTAAAATTTAAAAAAAAATCTAAAATAAGAAATCAAATTCGTATAAATAGCGACATCTCGGAAAATTCTCTAATTTATTTGTGTACGCACCAGACAGAAAACAAAAAGATTGTATGTCCAAAAGCACTTCAATAAACAGAAATAAAACACAAACACTTTCTTTCTTTAAGTGGCATTGCAGCGCATGCCGGGTACTCACTAGTAATTTATAAAAATAAGTGTGATCTTCCATACAGTAAGAGTTTTTTAAAAATACATATAAACTGCTATTTCAAATTTATCAAATAAAAACAAATTAATAAATTGTTAGTTTTGTTTATGATACCACATATTTTGGCTTGTGGTGTGCCGTGGTTAAGGAAAATGTTGCTGAACACTGGTCTACTGCATGACGATAGTATGCATTCATATTATAAAAATAAGTATGTCGAATTGGAGTAGATGGGGTTTAAAGTATGTGTTATTATTCTACTTGCTGTGTTACTAGAGATGACAAATATTTTTCATACTTTTACAGCTTTCCATGCTAAAATTATTACCTTTAAGACATTAAGTATGCTTTTTTATTTTGATATGAAAACTTTAAATTGTTAGACCAAATTACTCGGCTGAACAGTTATTACAAAAAAGTTGATACATGCAGCTATTACTTTATTACTTACCCGGTATGCGTTGCAATGCCACTCAAAGAAAGAATGGGTTTGTGTTTTAATTCTGTTTATTGAAGTGCTTTTGTATTAGAGGTCTGCACGGGCTGAAATTTCATAAAATTACCTGGTCCGAGCTCGTCATTTTCAGGCCTGGTCTGGCCCGAGGTAAGTCTCAATATCACACTTGTTACCCGAACACGACCCGAACCCGACCCGAAGCCCAGATTTATTTTTAATATATAAATTCATTCATACTTTTCAAACAATATATGTTTTTGTTTCCATAACGATATTCATAGCACAAGTATAGCAATAAATTATTTAAAATATGAATACTCTTGCTTTATGGCTGACTCATGACCTGAGTATAGTACGAAATATTTTTCTTTAAATTTGAATTCCTTACCCGGGTCCGATCCGACCTGAATTGTCTTAACCCACCCGAGCCCATGCAGACCTCTATTTTGGATACACAATATTATTTGTTTCCGTCTAGATCTATATCGATTGATTCAACCCCATCCCGTCTAAACATAATGGCAGCGACGTGCTATGCCAACATAGTGATATATTTTATTTACACTTGATCCATTGTGTGGATAACGTACTAAATATTTATTTTATTTAATGTATCAGTGACATTGATTATCAGTGAATCAAGAGTCGAGGACTTGATTTAATTAAATCAAATATGTATTAAAAATCTTCAAAGAATATTATAAGTAAAAATTACTAACCAAACTCCACCAAGTCGCAAACTTTGTCCGTCCTTTCCAGAAAGTAAACTCTCCCTTAAAGATCATGAATGGAGCGTCTACGTATTGATAATCGTACCAACTTCCAAACATATCTAAACAACAGGCAAAAGCATGGAAAACTGCTAGGTTCCGCATCTTTCAAAAATAAATGTTTCTTAATATTCACAAAATAAATTATGTGTGACTCGTTACATTCACTTAATATTACTGCTATAATAATTACTTGCTCTCCAATAATATATTACGTTCACCTCACCTAAGACCGTAACACACAGGCCGTAATCGGCGTTGTATAGCGCAGTATCCATGGTCATTTCATGACATATTATTTTTGCAGCATAAATATGATAACTTAACTTACAACAATGAAAAGATTTAACAACGATTGAAAATGACTTAAACCAAGTTTTTAAATGTTTTTTAAAAATGCGAATATCGGATTATGAATTAAAAATAAACTTGTCATTTTTAACAACAAATTATGTGGCATTTCTGAAGTTATCTACGACAAATATGACCAAAACTTTAACATGATCTATGTTGGGCGAGATATTTAAAAAAGTATATATGAATATATCTTTCATTGAAGATATATACGTGATCCTACTGTATTTTGAATACGTGTGCTTTTTGTTTTCATACGACTGTAACATTTGCGCCACACTTCGCCAAATCGTGACGTATTCTTACTTAATTTCGGTAACGCCTGGTGTGTCGCGAACCTTACCGTGGTGCAGATATTAAGGGTTATCGTTTTAAGATATGACTTTTATTTTATAGTCTGAGAGCTGGTTATGTCGATAAGTAACATGCGAATTTAAAATTTCGATTCACCATGATTCAGCAATAATTGCCAAATATAACAATGATTTTCGGAACGAACAAAAATAAATTAGTTTTTATCATTTGAGATAATTTCCCGTCGTCTTAATGACAACGTTTTAAGAAAAAATATTATTTGATTAATCCCACTGCAAATCACATGATATAGCAATGTGCATGACTTGCATGACGATATGATGACATTTTACAAATTATATAATAATATGTTGTAAAGTTTATACATTTTTCCGTAACTAACTGTTCATTTGGGTTGACTTTAACAGCAATGGCACAAAAATGCACGTGGAGAATATGATATTATCCTTCGAATATAAATAAATAGTTTTTGTTTTAATTAGTGAACACGCATAGTTATAGGTTTAAGCGTTGACTTTTTTACATAGAAGAAATACTTTGTATCATAACGACAGGCTATCCTTATTCGAAAACATACATCAAATTTCGAATATGGTTGATTTTGTTTTGAAAATTATACGTCTTTTTGTACGATGAAGGTTAATAGGATAAAATAAAGCGTTATGAAAAACGCATTAGTTGAACAAATCATAATCAACGTATACATGTATTGTTATATATTATGATAATGACAAGATAATTTGACAAGAGTCCTTGTTATCCACTTGACAATTTATTTATCATAGTAAGATGCATTGAGAAAATCTTAACGCGATAGACGCAATATTTTATTGATTATGTTTTCACGGTATTTCTTGTCGAGTGTTGCAAACTGCTTATTATAACTCAAAGTCCACATCGTCACTTAACATAATACTGATTCCATTTCCATCTAGTCACAATCCTAATAAGTAGTCAATTAATTAATATGACTTCCCTTCTACCTCACGCAGGGCTGACCTAAATGTCGATCGCGATCAACCAGTCCAAAGCGGACGTATTTCGAATTATCATTCTAAAATCGGGGGCATAGAATCACAAAGGCCCAAACACATTTTTTTTGTTAGCATTATATTCGAACACCGCTCTTCTACAGTTCCACAAAAGTACAGCTTGTAAAATGTACAGGTTTTCTCTCAAAAGGCAGATATTTGTATATGGAAATCAGCAAAATTAAATAATCTCTCAGTTTCATATACATACATATCGAAATATAGTATTGTGGAAATATATTTTTGTGAATCGTGACGTTCCATAAAGAAACAAACTTTAATCCTAAAACTATAAACCATTGATCAAGTATTTGAATAAAAGAGTAATACAAATAATAAGCCATCACTTTACGAGTCAGTTTAGATGAGTCAAAACTTTGATCGGCCATATCTCAAAATTACCAATTTCTAGTAATATCACTACGCAACTAGGCCATCGATATAACCGTTTACAAGTTGGACATATTATATTCAATACTTACAAATGGATATATAAAATTAGAAATACAAAACGTATATTACCTGTTGTTCCCTTTACTTTTTACGTATATAATTATATTGTTTAGTTAGGTATATCAAGTCATAAATATGTGTCTGAGAAATAGTTTGATAATAATGTATCTTAAACATATTTATGTTAGTGGAATAATATGTGTTTTGTTTGGCGAATTCCATAGCATTAAAATCTTCATTTGTTTTCATCCCAAAACTATATTTTTGTAGATAGAACCCCGTGATCTTTGAAAGTACCTATGAAGACTCTTATACATTCTGTAGTTGAATTAATCTCATTTGATAAAGGTTTTCGTTTTAACCATGTTTTTCTTTCCAAAAATTCATGCAAAGACCGTTAAAATGTTCAACCGCTACGTAGCTCACTACTGCCTTCGGTAAAATTCGACGAAAACACCAAAGACGATAACAAATTAATTCTTTTTCTAGATAGATTAACAAATTATTTTTAATATGCCCAGCAGACGACAAAATACTATAGCAAAAGCCGTTACTTACCACACTGAATATTTTAAATGAACAGTGGACCCGAATTAGATATTTTGTTTAGATGCACGTTATTTAAAAACGTGAAAAGTTAATTTCAACATAGAAAATGAGTGGTTCTCTAATGATAAATATCGTTTTGATGACATAATGGCCGCAAAAAAACGCGTCGGGCCGTAGTTTGCACAGGCTTTATATAAAGAAACCAAATCTTTATGTCATGTTTCTAACATCCGTTTAAGTTACTCAACGACACAAAATTTATTTTGTGTATTTATGTTAATTTGTGCTGTACATAATTTATAAAATTTCAATGAATTGTTTTGTGCCATTTATAATCATATGTATTTTTTTTCGACCATATATAAATTATAATTTTGACAATAAACTTCATAAAGCGATTTTATGATGAATTACTAAAATACCGGTATTTTTTTAATCGGCCAATTATTGGTATGGTAAATCGGTTAAACGATATCATAATTATTTCTTTGGGAAACGGATGAATAATTAACTACCATAAAGCACAACGAAGCGTTACAAAACTATCTCAACATGCACGATCTTTTGATGTAACTAAATATTTATAAATTAATTATTTAATCTGTATGTCTTATCTCGACTAAAATGCTTGTCATCGTATAAAATCAATACTCACTACATGCAAAATGTAACATGTATTCGGAAAGGTTTCCGGCGATATCAGACGATTCTAATATTACATCATATGACGGTTACAGGGGCGCACACAGGGTTTTTTAGGGGTGATCCGAACCGACAATATTTTTAATTTTAGGGTCTATTTTTTGTGAAAATAAAAGTAAATCCGCATTTTGTTTTTCATAATTAACTCACTTACTCGGCAGTTTGTGTCCGACAGTTAAATTTATGATTAAAACATCAAAACCAGTGACGGAACATAAAATTATGTCGGTTCCCCTAATAATAAAAAACAAACTTATGTACTAGGAAGCTTTATTCTACATATTCTACATAAACAAACACCGTAACCACATACCTATGAGCTATAGGTACCCTGCAGGCTGACATTTTTATAAAAGTTTTTCGAATTTAAATGTATGGGGAAACAAAAACAAGTAGCGCAAAATTTGTTCAGCGTTTTTTTACGAATCGAACAAATTGCTACGTCTTCCACATAATCTCACATATATCTACATGAAAGCTTCTTTTATATTTCCTTCCATAAGTTCCATCCTTGATTAAGATACCGATTATATATAAAAATAATCTCTACTCATGTAGCACAAAATACAAAAAAATCAAAAAATTGAGCGGAAAATTATCCATCTTTTAAAATTATAAAACTTAAATCAGTAACATCTTCATTTTGTGTCTTCAATAGGTAGTAAATGTTGACATTTTTGCTATAAATGAAATGAAGATTCGCGATATTGTCTTGACAATGCGTAGACTTGAAAAATACTTACGAGACCAAAAGTTGCGTGGAATTCGATGAATATATTTATTTGAAAGATTCGATTGTAAATGATACCGATACAGCTGATCATGGAAATTTTGAAAATTATACCCTCAACGTTTTTTGGGTGTCCACAGACAAACGTGAATATGCTCAAGATGTTATCACGTACGTTCGGAGGCAAGCTGCACACTTTCAATCCAAATTGCAATGAAATGGAGCAAAATTTGGCCAATGACCAATCAAAAACTGATCGACGTGATTTGGTTACAAGGATCTTCCAGCAAAAGCTTATACAATTCATAAGCGTACTGATAAAAGGTCAAGTTTTTGGTGATTTAAAGTATTGGTTATACTCCATCGAATGGCAGTAACGCGAACTTCCGCATTCACACATTTTGATTTGACTAACAAACACAATTAAAACCTGATCATATTGTTTCTCCAGAAATTCCCAATACTTGCGCAGATAAAAAGCTTTTTGACATCGTCATTAAAATTATGGTGCATGGCCAATGCCGTGCTTTCAATAGGTTGTCGCGATACTTAAAATATGGAAAATGCAGAAAATTACACCAAAGAAACGCAATTCGCAACAGATGATTATCATTTCTACCTACGAAGGAAGCCAGACGGTCGACAAACAGCAACTGTGAAAATTAAAAATCTGCGGGTCGTCCGTGGCAATCTTTTGCTTCTGAGATATTTGATACCCACATCAACGTTGAATGCTGCAACTCAATAAAGTCTAAGCACATTCTCAAGTATCACCACAAGTTTTCCGATCAAGTTACTTTTTCTGCTCATTCCGGTAATAACGTTATAGAAGAAGTTTCTGAGTACCAAGCAGACCGTTAAATTATGTAGTAATGAAATGTAATGAAACGGCGTAGCGTATTTAAGGATTTCCCATTTAACGAACGATATCCCACAGTCGTACATTTGGAAAACGGGAAAAGTATTTATTTTAACGATTTGACAATTTGCAAGATATCAGGACGATCCAACAAACACGACGTTGACAAGACACTTCGAGCTCTGCAAGAATAATAGTTTTTCCAATACCATTGTTAAATGTAGATAAACAAGCTCTACGGCGCAATAATAAGAGTGAAGGTGGGGTAATATTTTTCTTTAAATATTGTTGTCTTCAACTTTTTACATTGAAGTATTATGTTCCACGTTGATATTTTCAACGTTTAACATTATATTTTGGATTGACGGGCTATATTTTGTGTATGTTACATGAGGTACGGTCCACGGTGATGTTTTCAACTATCAAAAAAATTCGACATTAACTAACCAACGTCTTAATGACCGTCTTAATAAGCGTTTTATATCTTGGGCGAAGCCGGGTAAAAAATACTAGCTTATCATTAAAAAAAAATAAGTTTATTCTACACATAAAACTCCATGATTTAGAAACCTACAAAACTCTTGAGGCAGAGAGCCGTACGAGTTTTGTAGCATTGTCAAATAAACAGTATCCACGGAAATGAGTCACGTTTTAGCAAAACCATAATATTTGGATCGTATTTGAGATGCTTAAACAATATAATCGTAACCGTTTCATTCCAATAAGTAATAATACAAGTCGATATACGAAGCCCTTCTTTATTACGTTTGGCGAGGGGAAGTGATGGAGAAAAAAAAGTAAATATTGTCAAATCCTAGAGGCAGTCCGGTCCTACTGGGCCAACTCCCTGTGTGCGACTATGGATGGTTATTTAATATTTATACATTGATAATAATATTAAACTGGTCGGTCTAATGACTAGATTTTCATAACAGTAAAATTCGCGTATTCAACATTTGATTCACCCGATAAAAATACTAATAGGATTTTTACCGAATAGTATGTATGATATATTATAGTTATCTTATTAGGGAATATATATTATGATTACACACTAGATTAGATAGTATAAGCGTAGTACGTCTAACCATAAAAAAGAATATTCGAACTTTGGAGCTGATTGTTATAAAATTGAACCATGATTATTTGTATAGTTTTATAGATAAGTGAACTATAAAATGAAAAATCAATTTATTTTTTAAGAAAAAAATGGAAAGCGTTATATAAGAAACTGTAACGATAAACTGAATAATAAGAAAGGGGAAAATTTTCCATTCTTGATTTACCGTTTATATTTAACTGGAACTAAAGTGAAACACATTTCAATTATCGGTCCCTGAGCCTTGCATTCAATTTTTTGATTTTAAATTTTGGTAGTTTAGGTCTGTTCTTACCAAACTGGGGTACGTAGGTTTTTCGCGGGGATCCGTGAAAATTTTCAGTAGAAAGTACAAATATTTATTTATGACCATTTTTTCTTTATGAAAAAAAACCAGGGCACTCTTCTTTGGTAGAGAAGTACTTTTCTGAAGTATTTCAGTATTTTGGATAAGGCAACAGCAAGAATATCCGTCTATTGCAAAAGAAGCCTTGGTAAAACTAATTCGTTTTGCGACTAGATACCTATGTGAAACAGGATTTTCGTCATTACTTTTAATAAAAAATAAGTGCCTTTTCATGGAGACTTTGGAAGAATCCTTGCGAGTTAGTATTTTTAACATTGAACCAGATATTGATTTGTTGTGTAAAAACATACAACCGCATCATCTCACAAATTGTTTTGTAAGCTTCATGCATGTATAGTTCTTCTTATTTTATTTTTAAAAATTATTTGTTGTGATAAAATATAAACATGTATGTATTGATAGTAATAATTAATATCAAATAAAAATATTGACGTTTAAAATATGTTCGGAGTCCGCGGATTATTTTTTCAGATTTGGGGCTCCGTGGCATGAAAAAGTTTGAGAATCACTGGGTTAGGTCGTGTGTGTCTCGTGAATAATTATTTTTTTATGCATTCAGTGTCTTGAAATTTATTCATGAAGTGACAAGTGAATTTATAAATATATATATATTTATATAAATATATATGGTAATCGCTCTTGATTTGTTTTAAATCATCTAGTAATTTAACTATTGTACTCATCCGATCTATAAATATAATAACAAACAATGATTATTTTGACTGTCGAAATGAAATAAGGTAAAGTTAGGTATTTTTATTTCATCAATTTCATAATTTACCTACTGTATTAAAAGTTTTCTTATGATTAGATTTAGTTATTATTTTTAGGGCAAATCATTCATTTTAAATAACAAGAAAGAGTGGTTTTTTAATGTAACATGATAAATAAATGAAACTAGTCTATTAATTTGTATAAAACGGTGAGACTTATGAACAGGCTATATGAAGGGAAATTATAAAGGACAACATGGCGATAAAAGGTGTTTGATCTGTCGCTATATCACTCACAGGAATCTCTGGTTGGTAGTATTGTTAATTTTAAAAAAATGTGTGTGATAGTAATTATAGTAAGAAAAATGAAAATATCTCAGACAAACGTGATCTTGTGAACAAAAGAACGGTACTCCGGTTTAATATACAGAATTTTATGATACTAACCAATGTCCACATAGTCAGGAATTTGCTCCGTCCCTTCCAGAAAGTCAAATCACCGATGACTCTCATGCTAGGCGGAAATTCTACGTAATGATAATCATACCAAATTCCAAACACATCCATGACGAAGCAGAATCCATGCAAAATCGCAAGTTTACCCATTGTTTATGTCAAGGTTAATAATGTAATTATAAACTATTGATAATTATTAAACGTGACGCAAATCTAATTAGATACACACCGGCCGTGTTTTGCGCTGCGCTCACTTACACAAACTGAAGTCAAAATATTGTTTATTGTAGAGCTTCTACCACAAGTTATCTCTGATTGATTTTATTCTTGACCTCGGTTTCAGAGCTATTAATATGCAATAGTTTTATATTCACATTAATGATAATTAAAAACGCCGTTTTACATCAGTAATCATTGTACGTATTGCAGTACTATTCTGTGTTTTCTCAAAAGCAAAGAACGTTGTTTTAGTGTCAGCGCAACACGCAAATCGGCGGGAAAACGTATTTTAAGAAAAATATCAAAGAAGGAAATCAAAGTCAACGGAATCGAATATAATTAATAAATTTCGTTGAATTTTACATGATACCTGGATCAATTTTAAATTCTCCGTTTATTTCCCATTGAAACTATTATAATATGTGGACTTACAGCTACATATCCGATTAATTAATTGGTAATGTCGGTAGAGTATTTTTATACCTTTCCCGCGCGTATTCAAGCTAGATACGGATTAATTAAAGATTCTGTTATCTGCCTTGAGTTTAGAAAACAGTTAAAATACTCCTCACGAATACTGACAGTGAAATATTTATTTGGTAAAATACAATCATATACATCAGATAAATACGATTTTTTTTAATACTTACAAAGTTCATTATGTGTGAAAATGCATAAAATACTATATGCTTCAAGAAATTATATGTCCCTCCCCTGATAAAATAGTCCTATGTCAAAATAGTAGATATTTCAGGAGTGCCAAAAACCACTCTGACAATAGTAAAATAACTTTAATATTTTCCCATTTTGCTTTATTGCTCTAAAGAGAAAGAGGTCTTGATTTCTGCTATATTTCCACTTGTCAAGAAAAATAAAAGGTATTTTACATTTTCATTCAATAAAATCTTAAATATCGGGTATGCCTTAACAAAACTCTTCGGTAATTGGTAAGATGTAGACACGAAATGACTCCAAATGAACTGCTAAAGATATATAATCGATTTCGGCCGTAATACGTGCCAGTATGAATATCTTTAGTGCCTAGTGCGGTAAATCTGGAGAGGGCGATTGGAGATCTATATCGAGCAGTGGATCGAAGAAATTAGCTGATAAATGAATGTAAGTTTTGAATACAAAAAATATTGAACAATTTAAGTCAAGTAAAATTTTACTGTGATAAGCTTATCACAGTAAGGCAAACAGTGAGTTTTTAATTTCATTTAAACAAATTCACCGTCTGAAAGTGATAAGGGGCAGAGACATTGAAACAGTGAAGTAGTGTATTTTTATTAATAATGACATTTATTTTAATTTTTATTTAAAATTCATTTTGCTGTCGGTTTTTGAAAATTAATTAATTTAAAAGTATGAATAGTGCATAAAAGTAATTATGAATAATCGTCCTTTTGGAATATTATTTCAGACATCTTGTTCGCTTAAAAAATGTTACAGTAAGACCTCGTTTAACGTTTCCTCGATTAACGATGATTCGATATAACGCGGTCTGCTCGAAGCCTAAAAAATATCTAAATGTACGCTGATTCAAATTATCGCGGTATTTCATTGTTCTTAAACTGACAAGCGATCGTCTCTACCCGACAATCGAGACTGTCGCATGGCGGAGCAAACGTGTAAACTACACGCATCTGTGTGCGTGCGCCAAATTGAGCTTTTTTATAAAGCTGATTTATATTTATTTACTGTGTATTTAGGTGCTGTAATTATCTTAAATATATGTTTATTTGGTACGGTTGTTTCATGCATCTTGTACATTAACAGTGAATCGTGTCCACGCTATCAAAGCGATTTAATTTAATGTCATTTAATTTATGCGCTGTAATCATCGAAATTATTTGTTCATGAAAAATTAATCCGTATTTAGATTATTAAAAATGAGTAAGTGTAAAGATAATAAAACAAAAATGATACGAAAAAGTATTTCGCTTGACATTAAAATGCTGGTACTAAAGCGATTGGAAAACGGTGGACGTCAAGTTGACATTGCTATTAATAAAATATTAAAGCGATTTTAGAGCTTAAAACTAAAGTTAGATTTGATTATTTTTGTTCGCGTATTTCTTTCTCCCTATTTACTATGTGTTAAAATTACCTCGTCTAACGCTGTTTCATTTAGCGCTTGTCGTCTAGGAACGCACTCTAAGCGTTAAATGAGGTCTTACTGTATATTAATAAAATGATTTCGATCTTATAGACTCAAGACCAGGGGTTACCCAGGAATTCCCCCTAAGGGATGAAATTTAGAGTTCCAGGGGGAGTATTGCTGCCGTTTATTAAAGATTTTCAATATTGCATATAATTATGCATATTTGGAAACATCTTTAGAGTTAGAATTAGATTATCTTGGGAAGGAGGAAATTATATTCCGAACATTGGTGAACGGGGGAATGTAGCAAAAACGTTTGGGAGCCTTTGCGGTAGAGGTTTTGGAACTGTAAAATAATAATTATCAAGAGACAAACGATAGAGAAAATTGGATGACTTTATCTCACTTAATAAAGACACAGTTCAAGTTGTGTGATTATGATGTCAAATGATATGCATATCCGGTTACAATGAAGATATTTTACACGCAAGGGTAGATGACAACATTATGCCGATTATCTGTAAAAAATTACACATAATTTGTCCAATTACATTATTATGAATGTGATAACTGACCAAGTCAATAACAGTTCACTGCAGTGCCGTCTTATATTACTTAAGGCTCAAGTTTAGTATTTTGTCACTGCAAGATACTTTTGATCCTCTGTATTAAATATAATATATTATACCTATTTATATAGAAAGAAATAAAATACCGAAACTGAAATCTTAAAACCAATTAAAAGATTAGTTTATGTAAAAATATATGCTTACTGTCAAAAAGAAAAAATTCATCCTAAAATTCACCAATTTCAAACAACACATTTAGAGCACTGTGATTATTTCTTATGACGAAAATTAAATTGACAAATCAAACAAAATTCATGCTGATTGCTAGAATTATTTCAGGTTTTTGGAGATTCGAGTTTCACACTCTTATCCAACGAAGAATTCATTGATTGATTAATGATTATATGGCTTAGTAAGTAAGTCTCTTTTCTATAAAAATACAGCAGAGACATATATAGAGTTGTAGGAAATAAGTTTACAAGGGTCTTCAACCTGAACATAATTGCAAAAGTTATTCATAAATTTTAGCCTCTGAGGTAGTGATGAAATTGAACCTTAGTGTCCAAAGTCTTCCTCAAATACGGTCAAGATAAGTAAAAGATACATATGTTTTGCTTAAACGCAACAAATTTTAAAAAGCTTTTCATTGTTTTTGTGTGTTTTCCATTATCAATTCCTTTGAGAGTAGTTCATTTCTAAGACATTGTAAGTATTATTTCAACGATATATATAATATTTTTTTTCATGCCCACTCCCAATGTGGAGCATATGGTCTCCTAATGGAGGTATCTCAACAGATTTTTTTCTATGAGAACTGTTTGTTACTCAGTTGCTCAACCTGTCTTTACCGAAGAGAGGCGGGATAGAAAGATAAGGTTAGGATAGGGCTAATGGTTCGCTAATCACTCTCGATAAGCCCTGTTATTGAGGATCGGATTTGTGGGGGGAGGAGTTTTACACATTACAAACATTTATGATTACGAACATAAATCTATAAATCGATTGAAAAATCAATTTATGAAAACTGTCCGCACTGGGAATTGAGCCCGAGACATCCGTAGCCGAAGCCCACGACGCTACCAACTGCGCCACGGACGCTGGATATAATATATGAGGGCTCTAGTACCATAACTCAGAATCTCCGCTTTCATTCTACAGTTGCAAAATGTATAGATTGATACAAATAAAACTGTGGAACGGAAGTTTACAACATGATATGTAAACAAACACTATTGGCCATGACAGTACAATGCTGCATTGTCATTGGCTGGAATGGAGATTATTAGTTTAGAATATTATAGGGCATTAGAGAATATGAGTTTTGAAAATGAACAACATTTTCACATTAATTTAGGACATCGACTGAGGGTGCTTGATGAAATTTCAATATCAAATTTGGATTATTGAGATTTTGAACACTTCCATGTATTTTGTCACTAACGACCCGGGTTTCACTTTTCGGCATCTTCAGGCATTCGAGCACACGAATGGACTCGAGCAGACAGAACGTTTATATAGAAGATACAAATACGACAAATATTATTTACGAGGTAAAATATTATACGTCTGAGAGCCACACTGATACCTGAGTTTACATTTCGAGAATCGCCTTAATCCAACTTCTTGGAAAGTGGCAATTCGCCACCCAATGTGTTGTTTACAAGTGATTCTCGAAATGTTAACTCAGGTATCAGTGTGGCTCTGAGACGTATAATATTTTACCTCGTAAATAATATTTGTCGTATTTGTATCTTCTATATAAACGTTAGACACTGTTTACTGTCTGTCAGTTCGAGTCCATTCGTGTGCTCGAATGCCTGAAGATGCCGAAAAGCGAAACACGGGTCGTTAGTGACAAAATACATGGAAGTGTACAAAATCTCAATAATCCAAATTTTCACATTAATTTTAAATGAGAGTTTGTAAGTTTAGAAAGATATTTTATAGTTTAAACGGTAGGTGTGAACACGAAGAACAATGCTGCATTCATAAATAATTGTTTGCATATGCTGCAGATTATGAGGTATGATATTAGAACCCTCGTATAATGTAGGATGACCTTTTCTATCAGACACGCTCAGTACATATAAAACCACGCCTTTGACACACACCTCCTCCTTACACGGCTTGAGAAGATAAAACGGCTCTGGTTCAATCCTGTTGTGCGACCAAAGATAATTTACTGAAGTCGACATTACACTGATAAAAAGATAATTGTAACTGTCTCAAACAAATATAAACATATTATAAAAAGCAATAAGACTTTAGTCATAGGGAGTGGAATCATAATATAATCCCGCATTGATGTATTGTCTCTAAAATCCCGCATATTTCTCAATTATAATAATAAGTCTTCTCATTGCTCAAAAGATAACCGTTTATTTCAAAGTCTTTTAAGATTTAACGCATTTTGTGGGTTCGAGCAAAGTTAAAAAAAGTATAGAATATGAGTGAAGTTGTCAAAAGGTTAGTCCGTATAAGATGACCTTAGTAGTAGGGCTTCCAACCCGGTTTAAACTGAAACCGGTTAACCGGTTTATCGCGTGTTTTGAAAAAAACCGAAAACCGGTTTATTTCACGCGGTTAACCGGGTTTTTAAAAATATTTTCAAAAATTCTTTTATTTATATTATTTTTAAAATTTAACGCCTTTAAGAGGGAAAAAATGTACATATTGTTGAATAATCGCCTCTATCACAAATGTGTCAAAATTATGGCAGCGATATTTTATACAATAAAGAATTACACGGCATCATCAAAAGACACATGCATTATTTACGCTTAAATGCATGATTTTCATCTTTTAAATAAAAAAATATGTTCATATGCAATGAATAGGTGAGGTTATAGGAAAAATATTCAAAAAAAATAGTATTTTGATATATTTTCACCCAAAAACACTCTGTACTTTATAAACGCCATCATGCATTAGCGACATAAAATATGATACTTACACAGTAATTTTAGGAGATTACAATTATAATAAAATTAAATAATGTTGACATTATATAACTGTTAAGTGCTAGTTTTATGTTTACCTTGTATAAAATAATAAAAATAAATATTTCATATTTTCCAATATAAAAATCCATTGAGTCGACTGCTCCTATAGGTTGATAATACTCTTTAATAATAAATTTAATGATTGATTAGCATTTACTTTCCAGAAATCCTTTATGAAGAAGTGAAAAATAGCAAAATATTTAGTTCAATATATTTTTTTACTATGTCTGCTCCCAACGTGGAGCATATGTCTTCCTAATGGAGGTTTCAAAACTGAATTTTTCTACGAGAACTGCTTGTTACTCAGTTGCTCAACCTATTTTTCTTCGAAGAGAGTAGGTATAGAAGAATAGGGCTAGGACAGGACTAGTGGTTAGCTAATCTTTCTCGTTTCGCTCCGTTTTTTAGGATCCGTTAGGTGGTAAGGAGTTCCAGACATTACAAACATTCATGCTTAAGAACAGAAAACTATTAATCAATTGAAAAATCAATTTATGAAACTGTCCGCACCGCGACTTGAACCCGAGACATCCGTAACCGTATCCAACAACATTAAGCACTGAACCACAAAGCCGATTATATTTATAACCTACAATCGTAGTCAATATTTTCATGTCTATGCGTGCATGTTATTTTATGGATATTTCCGTTACTTGCTTGTTGGAATAAAATTCTATTCTTCCGCTGCTTTTAAGTGATACTTTTAAAGGTATATTGTTTATATGTGACGTTGTACTAAAGTATGTTTAAAAACCTAAAGCGGCTAATTTTTTTATGTAGCTAGTAATACTTGAGAAAGTTTTGTTTCAAGAATAAGCAATAGAAAGCTGTGTAATAAAACTCTATTTTACTTTACCCTAATTAGTCGTCAGGTCATACAATATATCCATTCGCAAATTTATGTTTTTGACAAAATATACCGTCATAAAAAATATGACATCCATAAATAATAATAAATATTTGAGCGGCAAGTTGTTATAGCATCACTAATTTAACCTACCAGATGTTTTCTCGACCGTAGGACCCACATTTTGATTTTTATTATATTCTTTTGTTGACGTTTTGACAAAACACCTTTTTTCCAAAGCATATTACTGATAGTCAAATAAAGAAATTATCAATTGTGTGTATTACTAAATTATAAATCTATATAATCTGATTTACGACCATTAGAACTTGTAAAAATTCAACTACGAAAGAAATTTTGATTTTTTTATACTATCAATTCGAAAGAATTGAAAGTTTTCTCAGTAATGAGATACGAACACTGTGATTATTGGAACGAAGAGATTTGATAAGCCACTGATTTCTTAGTTGAACTATTTGTACAACAGAACCGTACCAAAAACTATCATAAAACTTACTAAATTATATTTAAATTAAGCTTTCATAGATTCGTCTGCAAAAAAATTATTACGAAAAACTTTACCCAAATGATATTATATAATTATAATTGATGGAATACGGGAGTCATTAATATTGAGACCAATACAATAAATGAGATGCGTAAGAGCATATCAATTGTTCTGATTGATAATCCAAAATCACAACGACACACGGGAATTGATTAAAGATTTCAAAATTCTAGAATGAACTGTAAACACTTTAAATATTAAATAAATTTTCATGTATTATTTTAATAAATATACAATTTTTTTTTATCATACAAACTATACTTGAGTTTTCTGGTTTATTCTAGACGTAATTGATAATTCTATCATTAAACATACGGAAATAATATTTTTGTTCATATGTACATATTTATAATAGTTATTATTCATTCTATTTTGATTAGATATTTTCGTCTATTTGATTTTATTTCTGCTCCGTGTGTATAACCACATTTTTTTTTGTTGTTGTATAAGATATGTATGTGTTGCTATTGTTTATAATTTCTCCAGTTGCTGTACTTATATTTTTTAAACATATTCAAATAGTAATCTTTTTTACGAATTTTATTATTAACCACTTCGGCATCTTCAGGCATTCGAGCACACGAATGACTCGAACTGAAATTATTATTAATTATTATTAAAGTTTTTTATTATTTTATTATTTAAGTTTAAGTTTTATCATTGAAATTGAAATTTTTTTATAACTCTTTGTTTCAATTTGGTGTAGTTAAAAAAAATACTTTTATATGATTTTTTTGAAAATAATGAACTATTTCAAATGAGATATTTCGGTTTAAACCGGTTAACCGGTTTCTTCGTCAAAAAAACACCGAAAACCGGTTAGTTAAAATCTCCGGTTAATTGGAAGCCCTACTTAGTAGTAATCGAAGACGGACCTACCAATAGAGGGCAGTGCTCGATCAGTTAGATAAGTAATTATAGGCTAAAGTGTTGTTAACCCGATGAACGCGCTGGATATTTTTACATGTCCGAAACTTTATCTCGTATTTCCAGCTAAACTAGAAGGAAACACTTTTGGATATATGCTTTAAAAAAAAGTAGAAATTAGGCAACAACTCATGAAAATATCAAGTAGAACACAAGGCAATATATTGTTGAAAAGTCTTTCGAATTTCAGCTTTGAACTGCCGATACGCAGCATTAATCGTCAGCCCTATGTATTACACATACTTATGCGGATATAAGCTTGCTTGTGTGCGTGTTTCCAGTGTATATGAAGACTGGCCGCAGCCTTGCAAAGTCGTAGAGTAAATATTTTTCAACTTCATCATTTTCTACGATTTATTTTAACGAGAATGGGACGAGTTTAGTTTACTTCTTGATGTATTTGGGATAACTAAAATATATTTCACATTATTCTTCATTTTTTGCTATCGAAATTGATATATTTTTTAGACATATTTGGCGTGTTAACAGATCAATTGACTGAAAATAAATTCGTGCGAAAACGGCTAGCGCTGTAAGCGTTAAATATCCTTTCGTATGGTTTTGGTGTTAGTTTTGTTAACAGCGAAGATGGCAGTATGTTTTTTTTTTGAATTAGTTATATTAAGTTAAATCTCAGGTCTGCGCGATGTAATTTTAATGAAATGGATTCTTATAATCTCAATAACCGGGTTTAGCCCTTCACAGTCTGATAGTAAATACCGGCATTGCAATTCTTAATTGTGACCAGCAATGGGTTGGATTATTTTCTAACGAGTGATAATTTTGGTGTGATTAAATACATAATAATAAATTTAGTAACTTATTATTAAAATATAATATTTCGCTTTTTCGTTAGTACGAAGTAATAATTTTTTGTCACTGTCAGCAAGATTCGATCTTTTTCTGAGATTACCGTTGTTGTCTCAAAAATAAATATTTTACAATACATTCAGTCGGATGTGCTTGGGTAATCGCGGTATTTATAATACATACATCGGAACCGGTTTCGAAGATGTATGTTATATACTCAACGGTGTAATCGTACCTACTTGCGAACTGAAAGTACTAGTGTGATATCTTGTTGTTTAAAAAAAAATTTAATCGTTATTCAAATACATTTAACACTTTACTTACCGCACTAACTACGCAATATTAGTACCCTAAATACCGGCAATATTTGATAAATATCAGCAAATTTCGATTGATCAATTAAAATTTTCGTAACTTATAAATGTGTTCAATGAAATTTACAGGACTTGCATAATACAACAATGCATCATTTTTTGCTATTTTCTCGTCAATCGTCGACGATTGGCAGGTGTTCTAAAATAAAAAAACCCCGATTACATCATAATTTTACTATGTTTTTAAACTAAATATAAAACCAGTCATTAATTCAGTAAATTGCACTCCACATGTTGTCAATCTGAAATATTTAAAACATTGTATATAAAACATCACATAACAAGTCCCACAACTTGACAATACTTGGAAGTGTGAAATTCGACGCCACTTTTAAAAAAATATGTAAAACGCATATATTTTTATCACGATTTCATAGTTTGAGTCTTTGCTTAAACATATTTTGACAAATCTTCGAAGCTAATATTGAATATAAAATTTAGTTTTGGTTTTTAAGTCGCACGTGTAGATGACGTCAATGTTACTTCCGCGATTTTTAACCGTTGAGTATTATAGGACGCCACATATACGTCAGCGGTTGGTAACGAGTTAAAATGAGGAAATCGATAATTTTAAATTGCGTTTGTTCGAAAAGCTTGAAATGCTATTGAAGTTCTAATTTCAAGAAAAATAAAATAATATGTAAATATGACGTATTTATATTATGAAATCGTGAACATGTGAATGTGTTTATTCGTAAAAGATTCCGAATAAATTAATGGGACATCTATTTATGCGAAAAATATTAAATTGAAATAAAACGTAATTGATAGCATTTTTAATTGTCTTAATTGGTTTAGGAATTACTGTTATAGCTTTCTGCCATACTATAAATGAAGCAGTAATACCACTCCACAGTGGTATGAAATCAAAGTTCACTAATATTGAATATGTATTGAAAATCTAATAAATATGGTGCTCTTTAATTAAAAGGAAAAAATTATGGTCGGTATTCATTTGGAAAATGATTTTCATAATCGTATTTGATTAAAAAAATAGACATTTAAACGATATTCACTTATATCAAGAAATAGTGCAAATAACTTCGTATTTTTGATTGGTATCGGTTTTGCTGTAGGTACTTCTAAAACTTCCTCTTTTTATATCGTAATTTTTGAAAGTGGATTACATATTGTATACCTTTTTATTCGTATATGACTATTTTCTATATTTTGTATCAAAAAACGCTACAATTGAATCAATAGTCAGTAATTTGAGGAAAAGTAATTGAAACAGAGATAAGTATAAATTTTTAGTAAATATTTGAAACCTTGAGTGTAAGAGTATAAATCGTATTTTGTGGCTGGGTAGAGAAGGGGTTAATAAATATTATAATAGTGACAATATCTTTTTATAGAGCGGAATGTATAGGTATCATTAATTTTTGCCTTATGACGATCTCTTGTAAACGAAAAATTCTATAATATCTGAGAAAACTTACCAAATCCCAAAACGTCAAAAACTTTGCGCGGCCTTTTAGAGGAATGAATGATTTGTTGTTCATATTGTAATTTTCCGGATATTCGAGAATATTCAGATCGTAGTATATCCCCGATGCATAATGAATGAATCCGATCAAATGCACGATTTTTAGTAGAGACATTTCGAATAAATTCAATATAAAACAATTGCCACGAATAAGGACACGCGGAACTCAAATGAAATTAACTGTGATACTGATGATATAATGTATTCTATTTACTAAAAAAAATACGACGTTTGCACTTTGAGATTAATAGCGATCAAACTAATTTTTAATAACATTGCCAGTTTCCTTTCGATTTCTGTTTTAAAAATAATACCAATGTGTTTTTTTATATATTATACTGCTAAAAGTGCAAAACAAAATTACATATTTTTTAAGTTGTCCATACAAGTTTTGATAAAAACGTAATAATATCCGAATTATGTACGTGTAAAGCCATCTATGAATGAAAATGAAAACGAAATGACTAGATAGGAAATTCGAAAAATTAATTGACTAGAAACAGTCGACTGTTATACCGTCAAAAAGTAATTGAAAGTATTTTTTATAGTAAAACTGAATATGCTAATATCAGAACAAAAAGGTTATGAAAATATCCTAAAATTTTATGAAGGTGCTATAAATTTATCGGCTATTAATAATAAGTACATTACACCCTAAAAAAATTTGAATTTGTATGACACAATTTATAGTAAAAAAACTTCAAAGTGAAACGTTTAGATTAGGTAGTAATGTGTAAGAAGTGTCGATAATATAGACAAAATTTATATAGTATCTAGATGTTAATCCATATATACTTACAATGAAATCTAGAAATATGTATTGGCACAAATTTCTAGATTTGTAAAAGTAAAGTATTATAGCTAAATTATGTTCTAACTCTGATTTATTAATATTATTTTAGTACGTTTCTTAGTAAAGATGAATTGTATTTAATTACCTAATTAATATGAATTATGCGGTACTTGATTTATCGATAAATCTAGGCGTATATACCCAGGTACATTATTTATATCTAAAGAAATTATTTGGTGGAGAAGAAGAACTACGTAGAAAATGAAAAAGGGACCTAAAATCATTTAATGAGAACAAAAACATATTTCATAAGAATCATAAGTATTATATCTTATATCAAAGAAACCTCCAACATTGAATACATGTACGAATTTTATGGTATTTTGTGTGTGTGATAACTCATTCTTAATAAACATTCTTCAGGTAATTTTTATCATCTTCTGCTAACACAATTCGACTGTGTTTTGGCCAATTGATGTAACCCTCAAAAAATACGAAAATGAGTTAATGATTGGATCTCATTTAAAAAACGCCAGACCAGGTCGTGGCCAAATGATGTAAATTAGAAAAATAAATTGACCACTTTTTGGAAGGGAAACATCATTTTACATTGGTTTTAGATTTAAAAATTCTGACCGCCCCCCCACTTGATGTAAGCCACTATTATATTGACACTCCCTTAATATAATCCCGTATTTGCAAACAAGAATTTACAGGAGTGCATTTTAAAGATTTATAACTCAACTCACTATATAATTTTTTCGATAAAAACAGTTTTTACTCTCTCCTGAACAATTTCAATTTTGAGGGTTACATCAATTGGCCAAAACACCATCGATATGATTAGTTACCAATACCGATAAGTCTTTCATCCAAGAATAAGGTTTGCTTAGGTTGGAGCTCCTATTTATGCAGTATGATGAGATCGCATTCAATAAAATTTCCATAAATATGATAGATATTGTTTGTAAGTGTATTTAGGTACATTATTTTTTAAATGAAAGAAAACAACGAAATGAGGAGCTCCGCAGGTTCCTCTGGGTTAGGTTTTTAATATACTACATTATAATTATTCATAACTTATCAACTGATTCAATGTTTACTTTGTTTAGAATTAAAAGAAAATGTCAACCAAATATATATTTATGGATTGTAACATCTGGAAAAATAGTGGCGAGAATGTAAAAAAATATTTAATGATTAAAAATTTTACCTGACATTCAGGTGTCTTGGCAATATCTGTTCAGCTGTATAAGGATACACGCAGAATACTTTTCTTGTCAATGGGTTTAAAAAGTAGGTAACTGTGAGGCTGGAAATCTTCAAATAGACAACATTACAAATCATGCATAATTATGTATACTTTTTAATTTTCTTCTTATGCATTACCGAAGGCTCATTAATATTAGTATTGATCATGACAGATTACACTATTTTTCAATTCCCATTCCAAATCACGTATACCGCATATTTAACCATATAGCTCACTGCACTATAACCTCATAAATTAAGAAGGTCAATTCATTTAAAAAAAGCTCAAGTGGTCCATTTATCTTAATGGTCACTTAAAGTCCAGTGGGTGGTAATGGTTGCGCCGTCATCTAGAGTATCTAGACGATTTTGTTTAACTCCAGAATATTTCAAAATAATACCAATTTCATCCTACAAGTACTTGGGTATTGTGAAATAAACATTTACCTATGCAAAAATATGTTAATTTTAGACTGCGTTTGACAGAGAAGAATGAGGATGTTGCTTGCGGGTGACTAAGATCCATTTCAGTTTATAATGACGATAATAGTAACACGGATAACAGAGTCGGCGATTAAATCTGAGCTGAGATTTTCAATTTAGAATTCACCAATATATCGTAAGGCACGAAACAAAAAAACTATTTTTCAGAATTGAAAAGAACATAATGGAAATGTTAAAAGTTATCTCCATAAACATTTCACAAAAATTTCGTTTATGAATATGTTTACCTCTCTAGTCAATGCATTGATCAGCCGAACATCCCTTGCAACTAGAGTCTCATATGACCGGAGCGAAGAAAAGAGTTTTAAGGTTTTTTTAAATTTTGGGTTACGGCTAAGATCCATGCAGATACAATTTTGGGAGCATGCAAATTTTAATAATTTCACGATTTCAAACTCTGCCCTGCAGAAGAAGTGAAAAAAAGCGCTTTAAAATAAAAAACGATCGTTGAGATCGTTAAGAGTAAAACGATAGCATTCCTATAAGAAATTTGATTAAACTATATTCTTTTAATGAATCATCAAAAGTAATATATTCCAATTGCAACTTGTAAGAAATATCATATGGACTCCAAATAATCGATCCATATTCAAGCATAATTAGAACCAAGGAAATTTTAAGAGTGCGAAAAACAGTTAACACAAAAAAATATGATTGTTTCTGATATAACGAACAAACTTTGTATTTTACAAAATCCTCATTTTTTATTTTTGATGCTTATTTATTGACTACAATAATATTTTCATTATAATACAAATTATGGGCAATGTCTGTAAAACATATATTGATTAATCGGACGTTAGGATTTTCACGACAGAAATCACGTTGCCCAATTAATCAAGTGACAGAGATTCAAGTATCTTGTGCGGTTATAGTACGATTGTTGTAATATAAATTAAATGAATAAAATATTTCCATAGTTTTTCATCCAACCGATGTACAGGAATATTAATAATCTTTCACGAATAACATCTACCAAAATAACCACAATCATAAACTGTGACGAAGAACTGTACAAAGACCGTTGGTTAACATAGGACAAAAGGATTGGACTATATTTAAAAATGATTCCCAAAATACCGTAAAGATTTTTTTATAACTCCAAAAACAAGATTTCGTGTCACAGTATGATTAGTGATGTGCAACTAATACCCGATAAAGTGGTCGATCATTCGGGTCGTGACTATTCAACTGGACCATTGCTCGCTGATCTCTCGAACGGAGAGCTACATTAATTCTTACTAACAACAAATATCAGTGTAACAAAGCTTTTGGAGAAACTTTCTCCAAAACCTTTTTGTAATATACCGTTTTTTACCATAATAACGCTGCGTCACTATTTTCGTCTACTTTTAGGCTTAGTTTACTTTGGGGCTTAGGAAGTAGGGCATACAGCATACATCTTCGAATGTGGTAAAAAATATCAATGGAGGCATTGTCAAAAATTGATTGAGTACTTTTTTTCTTAGTTTACAGATAAGATAATTTGTAATGTTAAATCAATGTAAACATATATTCTTCATAATAAATAATATGTTTTCATAAAAAATTATTGATTTCTTTGTTATTTATGAAAACTAAGCCAAAGCGGTTTTGCAATAAAGAAGAAATGTAAATAAATGTTGTTTCCTTTTTGTATTTATATAATTTATGTTATCCTATGTAGCTCAGAGATAAGAGTTTCGCATATCAATCAGAAAGATAATCAAAATTCCCGATACAAAAAAAAGATATTATTAACTCATGTATAATTAGATTTTTTTAAGTTGAATAAGTTGAATGTGCTTAAATGAAAGTAAAACTATGAAAGTCGTATCCTATTTAATACGCTCAATTGTAAAACATAATATAGGCGAACAAATTTATTAATAAAAAGATGAATTTGATGTAAAAATATATTCAGTCAAAATGCAATTAACAACGATTAAGGCGACA
The DNA here is from genome assembly GCA_022494535.1 of Himalopsyche phryganea. NCBI lineage: Eukaryota > Metazoa > Arthropoda > Insecta > Trichoptera > Rhyacophilidae > Himalopsyche > Himalopsyche phryganea. Next base: position 343,933 of record JAGVSL010000034.1, read on the forward strand.
AGTTTTACATCCCTGTTTTAGACAGTTCAAAGGTGATCGAAAAAATATGTTTAAAATTCGAAAGTAAAATAATAGTTTATATTAATATTACAAAGCATGACAAATCTATTATTTTTGGATAAGTAAATCATCAATTCTTTAAGGGTCTACATAAAACGTAAATATATTCCTGATAATTAATTTGCAAAAACACCTACAAAACTCTTTGGTTGTTGTAATAATTGTGGATTTTGCCACTTTTGATACAACTCGATTGTATTTCGTAAGCGAATTTTCTGTTGCATTGAGTAAATAAGTAAGATTACGAATCATTGGAAGTTGATTTTTATATTAATCTTGCAAAGCATGACAAGTCGAAACTTGCTGATTGAAGTCTAGCCTCAATTACCACGCAACAAAGGAATACACAGACATTTACATCAGTTTACTGCTAAAGTGAAGGATAAAGACAAGTTTAATACGTACAAAGCTCGACCGCAAAATCCTGCATTGCACCTGCGAAGTTGGTACCTACCATTGGATTTGTGGAGGCCGACTGACTCATAAATACCTATCAGGTAAGTCCGTACCTACGTATCTATATACCTACAACATTCTCTTGAAAGCTTGCCTTATAATATATACAGAGAGACTAGGCCAAATTGACCAATTTATTGTATAACAAAAAGCACTTTCAGATTAATTAAATATTCTATACTTGCAATAATAATTAATCAAACGAGTATTGGTTTGAGTTAAAGTAAGTATTTTTTGGTCAAGACGAGCTTGATGTATATTCTAATTCTTGATACAAAATTGAACTATGCATGTCACAGCATTGTTAATTTTAATATTGTTTTGAAGTTTCAACGAAACACTAAAATTTACCTCTTACCTAAATGAAAAGTTGGCTTAAAGAGAAATTATGTGATTGGTTTTATTGTATAATAATATTTTGATGCCACTCGATGAATTATTGTTTCTGACAGTATTGTAAAACAGATAATCTTTACAGCCCTCTATATGAGACTATTTTTAGCTTATTATGTTTTTTCCAACAATATCTCTGCAAAAAAAGGAACAAAATTTACCATGCATTTTCAACGACATAATGAAATAACAATATCATATATAAATTAATAAAATCATTTACAATTTTTTTAAACTGGTAAAACAAATTATGATTCATGAAAACATTGATATAAAAACATATTTATGCATGATTTTCAGGCTCGAACAAGTTGCAAGAACAGGTAAGATGACTGTAAAAATCTTCTCGTTGCTCTTGTATCTGTTCTGATCGTTTCTGTGTCAGAGTCGAAGAAGTAACAATCCGACAGACTTTTACTTCTTTTTTTTTGTCCCATTTTTTAATTACTTAGGAAACATTAAAATAATGTATGTGTATATTATACAAATTTAACAATTATTAATCTGTAGAGTTTCTCTGTATTTTTCTCATATTTTAGTGAAATTACGCCATGGATTTTTAAACCAGAAAATGCAGAAAATTGTAAACAAAAAATCTTTTTTTTTTTAAATTATAGTCAGATTACGGGTCAATGTTAGAGTCACGTTTTTTAACGACCACACAACCCTGCTTTAAACGTTAATTTATTCACTAAATATTTTGATCATATTCCTGTTAATGGCACAGTGTTGGTCAGTCCTGAAACACTAGAAATGTATTTAATTATTTTAATAAATCTTATTTTCTGTTGACAAAAGTATTATTACTGCAAACTTTTTGTACATATAAAACACACCACAAATCAAAATTACACATTATTGTACATACAAAGAATTGAGAATTGAGCAGGCATCTATCAAATGGGCGTTGAACTTAACGCATGAAAACTATAATATTACATAATAAAGGTATTTAAGTTAATTTAAAATTCGTTAGTCACAGATCAAAAGATTTCAACAAAATATTACACTTCACATCCAGATATGTTTTCCTGGTAAATTATCTTTCAAAATATATTTATTACAGCCTATCCATAACAGTTAATTTTTATTCAGTCATTAGGAAATTAAACTGTAATATCCGTTGCATTGTTTTGTCATTATATTATATAAATCATGTTTTTTCATCCTCCTAATGAGAAGAAGATACGTTCCTACTTAATCAATAAAAAATGTTCTAAAGCTTTTTTTATATTGATTGGCTCGCATTGCAGCTGTTATTTATATAAAATCTTACACAATACAAGTAACACAAAAAACAAAGATCGCCGATGATGCTGCAAATATAGTAACTATCCATTACAATTTATGTAATAAACGCAACATTGCAGTCGCTAGTGAACGAAAATGGCGGAATATTATTGCCTTTCATTTTTTACAGCTGAAACATTAAACGATAGAATAAAACCGCGACGTGACTGTATTGTTTTTATTTTTATCAAACGTCATATGTATTTGTTTCAAATTTCAACATTGTTCTAAATTTAAATTGAATTTGACAGTGAAATGTAAACACAATGGCGATACCAACATAATAATAACAATATTTTTTTGTTTGTTTTCTTTTATTGTAAGGAACAATGGACTACCCAAAAATCTCTCGCAGATGTGTGTATATTAATCATAATAATTATATGCACTGATTGTGTACCGGGTGCATCGGACGCCATGTCTTTATGTGGGTAGATTTGCATTTCAAATCCGCTGGCCAAAATATATTATATATACACAATTCTGACGTAGATTTTAAAGGCATCTACCTCAACCCACTCTGCCCTGAATGACTTGCTTCGGAATAAAAATAATTATAACGGTGAAGAAACAAGTTTTCACTCCGATCCCGATGACGAATCAATATCCCTATGCAACGTTAAGACGATTAAACAATGCAACCTACGTTTCCAATATACCTATTATTAATATTGTAAGAAATAAAATTGTCAATCGTATAATTATGCATGACATAGACGCATACAGATTAATATAGCCTTTTTGTTTCTTTATAAACTCAACCATCATTTATTTGACAGGCAAAGATCTTTAAATTTCAAAAATTGTGCTGTACCTAAGAATCTGTGTAAAATCATAGTAATTAAGTATCGTTATGTATTATTATGAGTAAATAAATTATTTGTATATACTGTTGGCGGTAGTCGTCGGCTGACTAATTGAGTAATTGCAATTATACATCTGATACTCCATAAAGGTAAGTTTAAAATGGGTTATAAATAAATGCACTTTTGTGTTAGATAGTATTCACTTGGTACACTTGAACTTTTATTTCGATAGTTTGCACTTTAGATTGGATAGTATTAACTTAGTAAAATGAAACTTTGATTTTAATTGTTTCAACTTAGTCACGGATTCTTTTAACAAAGTCTGTTAAGTTGTAGTAGCATATGTTAGGGTTAGTCTGGTTTGGTTTGTGTAATGTATTCTAATGCGTGGATCAAAGACAATATAGGCGGCCTAATATAGGGTAGAAGAATAAGTGCCATTTCATTACAGCTTCGCGCAACTATCGATTTCAAAGTGTAAATATTTATATTGAGTGAAAACTATTTTATCTATGTAAAAATATTTTTTCGTAAGTCTAATATATTTCTTCAATGTTAAAATATATTTTATTATGTGGGATCACTTTATTTTTAGTGAAAGAATTTGTTTTTTGTGGGATGTATTTATTATAAGTGAAAACTATTTTTATGAAACTGAATATGATCTAAACAAAAGTGGATTTAACTGTAAGCCGTTTAAAAGTAACATCGGGGTTTGATGAATCTATTGATAGAGAACAATGTTACTATTTTTTAATGTATAAATTCTATAAGTTAAACTGTTTTAAATGAAAAATGATTTTTTCTATGGTAACCAAACCTTTGTTTCAAACACAACCGACATTTGTTCCGTGCGTTCACTTATTACAGTGAATTTATTTTTTACTGTATAATTATGTCAACTCATCATACAACATCCGCTTCAATTTATGAAGTATAATTTATTTTAGCCGAATCAAACAATACATACACTCCAAGACAGCGAATACTCCACACGTATCTATATAATTATATATTCAAATAAAGCATAATATATTAAATATATGCCTATATCACTAATCACAGTAAAATTAGGCGCCGACTTCCAGATCACTGGAGTCTTAATCATACATCCTGTACTATCAAGGGTATTTGTATTAAATACAGTTGTGTCACATTGCACATGTAGAATTCCCCTCTAGTTCCTTGATTTATCAGCTTAGTTCACCAATCTTGAAGTTCAGTAAATGCGGTTGGGCTGAGGCGATATCTGATTAGAACCGAGCGAATTCTCATCTTTAATAATACATTATTAAAGCTGAGATTGTCACCACAAAAGTAAAGAAGGTGAAACATATGTTTATTGAATATTGCTGCTATATGACGAAGATTACATAAGCATTTTTAAACAGTACATTCAATAAGAACAACATGACAATTATTATAGAAACGTTGCATAAACCATGATCAATACTATGATTAATATAAAGTCACTTTCACAGTTAACTGGTTTGGTTTGTCCAATGCGCCAAATCTAATTTTTACAAAAGGATTGCCGATGTGACATTTCAAGAACTGATTAAAAGGATAATCTGCAGGGTAGAGTTTCATTTCTTTTTAATAAACCAATATTTTCATAATTTAATTTAATGATCTATGGATATGTATTCGGATATTCGAGGAGCAATCCTACAGCGACGATACAGCAACATCAATTAATTTTTTTTTTATTTGTATTGAATACCTTGCACACTGTTTATAGGTTTTTTGAATGATTTTAATGATATTTGAAAAATAATGACGATAATCGAATATTAAGCAAACCCACGATCAAGGATAATTATACCATTGTAATCTTAGTCGTCCATGTTTCAAGATACAATGTGCAAGTGCAAGGTCTACAAACAGATTTTGTTATTTAATAACATGTTATCCATTGATAAAGAACAATGTAATACAATAATGTTTTTAAAATTTTTGATTTTAGAGATATATTTTATATCAAGAAATATATTTTTATATCAATCTTCAATGCCTCTAATATTTGAAGATTTGAATCAGTGGTAAATCGGAAAAGAAAAACAAAAAAGAATACTCTCTGAAGTGAATACAAGTCCATATTATATGATTCAAGTTGCATATTCAGCCACTGATTAAGCGGCTGCTGTGCCAGGAGATTCTTAGATTTCCTAGGCAGATTCAAGATTATTTACCTCATTCCAATAGATTGCACCCAAAGGAAATTGCTTCTTTATTTGTACCATATTTGTAATATTCAGTAGATGTGGATATTTTTTCCGTTTTTAAATATGACAATTCGGGTCTTAAACGTCAAGTACATGCATTCAGTGACTTACAGTTAAATTATACAAAGTCTTATATAAAGTCCATATCAATTAAACATTTATGTTTAGAAATATTAAAGAATAATACTATAAAATATTGAAATATCAAAAATGGGCAGAATACGTTCGAATATTTTATTAAAATTATTCCTATGCATCGTGGATGAGAAATCATCTAAGCAAATAAGGCAGTCGTCGCCACTGTGGGCCAAGACATGAATCCAAAAAGGATAGATACAGTTATGAAGAATATAAAAAGAAAACATCACCTTGACTCTATGTTTCCTTTTTGGAAGTCCAAGATGTACAGATGTGCAATAATGAGGGCGCCATCTTTTCTGTGTGCGCTGTGTGCAACATGAAATAATTTAAATCAATACTATTATCTGTATTACAAAATTTGAATTAGGTAAGAACTTCGAATGGATGAAGCAGTAACTTCACAGATCATTAGTGTCATTGCATTACATGCCTGTGATGATTCATAGAGGGAGCAATATCGACATTGTTATCTAAAATTGCAAACATTTGTATTGAGCATGAAAGGCAAAGATTTTGATTTGAATCTCGCGTGATTGCCTGAATAAATAATTACTGCCATTAACCTATTGCCGGAGATAAAAGTGTAAAATGCAAAATAAAACTTGTAAACCATTAATGCAAATATTATAATATGTTGTATTTTACGGTTACATAAGTGCAAACTTCACAGATACGCTTGTGGCTGTGAAATAGTTCTTGTTGGCTAGTAAATTTTCAACAAACATAACTGTACAATAATTATTTATACGTAGTTTTATCAACTTGTTTTTCCGTTGCTGGAGTAACATCATTATTTCCCTAAACTTGTAGGTTACAAATATTCTTCTAACTAAACTAACATGGTCGTTGTGAATAAATTTCTATTAGGTTATTTGATATAAATTAAACATTATAATGTGATCAAAAATATATGACGATATTCCGAATTGGGTAAACTCGGCCTTCGTATAAAGCGTTGCATCTAAAGCACTGTTTCAATATAGCACAATCTAAGAGAAACATATTTAGAGAACTGAGTGTATGATGTGATTATTCCTTTGAAATAAATTAGACTGAATATTCAAATTACTGAAGAAATATTAGAAGAACGTGCTTTCAACGAAGAATATCTAGACCAAATTTAGGATGCGCAGATACAGCAAAGCACTCATTTTCCACATTGAACACAAAACATCATTGGATGGAAAGAAAGTAAATATTGAAAACGGAATTTTATAAGTACAATACTTATAAACGCTTGCGAAAAGAAGTCGATTGTATATAAGTGTAATTGAGAATCGTGACTATTACTAAAGAATTTTTAATATATATTTATTTTCTGAATTGTTTAATTGAAAAAATATTTATAAACAATTACAATTCTATACTGTTTTGTAAGCAAACTATAATTTTATATGAACTTCGACCTACGTGCGGCAACGATTTACGTTACACGACGTTTTCGTAGAATCATATTACCGTGTTATACCGAGGCCAGGTGTATTTTTATTAAATTAAATTAAAACTAACAAACTCACAATTGACAATAAATTTTGCACAACGAATATTTACCTTGCCAAAATTCGCTCAAGAGACATTCAAATATTATTAGTCAAACGGGATTCGTTTGTTCGTAGTACGGAGAAATATTATTTATTCAACTTTACCTGTTAATCTGTTTTACGGTTGGCAGAAATGTTTTCGGGAAATTCACTTCACTTGAATTTGTTTACACTAACGGTTTCGATTAATCTTTACATTCAAATTTACTGATTATGATCGAGGCTGTTTTCATCAAAAGCTGACCAAACTATAGGTACTCGAGTAATGTTTAATTAAAACGTATTTATGATTTTTAATTTAACTGGTAGCTGTAACAGTCATGCTGTGTAATTTAGATTTTAATTTTGACTGCGTATGAAATAATGCATTATGATACGTATGACAATTTTAATAATTTTTCACGTATGATCATCGCATCAATTGAGTGTTGGAACAATACTACAATAAACCATCGTGCTAACCGGAAGAGGATGGGTTGGCGTCACGCTGGGGAACACCTCAGATTGGTTATCGACTTCCGGTGTGCGATACAGTCAAGACATGACTATACCCATACGCGCTAATGCAGTCAAAGTGTTATTTCACGGCCATAAATTAATACGGTGAGCGACTCCACGTGTCCAAAATATTAGTTTATCCAAATATATTACGTATTAATTATTCTTTCTAATAAATATTTAATACTCTATATTTTGTGGTGTTACTACTCTTTGAAGGTTCCCAGCAAACTTTTCATGGGGGTGAATTGGCAAAAATGTAATGTTTTACCAGATTTATAAATAAGCTAAATAAGCGAAGAAAAATAGATCGACACTCGGAAGGCTTCTTATTACGTCGTGTTCCAATCCACGCTGTAGTGTTATTTAGCTCGATGAACGCGCTGGACATGTTTACATATCAAAGACTTCGTATCTCGAATCTCCGGCCAAACTAGAAAGAACACATGTGGATATATGCTTTCAAAAATAGTTCGAACCAACATAAATTAAATTAGGCAACAGATTATGAAAATGTCAAGAAAAACAAAAGATATTTTTGAAAAGAGCTCTCGATGTTCAGTCTTTCGAATTTCAGTTTTGAACTGCCGATACGCTGCATTAATAGTCAACCCTATGTATTAAACATACTTATGCGGCTATGCGCTTACTGGTGTGCGTGTTGGCGGTGTATATGAAGACTGGCAGCAGCCTGCATTTTGTTTACAGAGTCGTAAATTAAATATTTTTGAGCTTCTTCATTTTCTTCGATTTATAAGCGAGAAAGCGAGGAGTTTAGTTTACTTCTTGATGTATTTGAGATAACTAATATATATTTCACATTATTCTCCATTTTTTACTTTTGAAAATGATATATTTTTAGTCATAGTTAGCGTTTTAACTGAAAATCGATTGACTGAAAATAAATTCGTGCGAAAACGGCCCATGTTGGAAGAGTTAAGTAATCCCTGATAATACGAAATGATAAAAAATACAAAATTACCGTGGATTAATGATGTTTCAAATATTTTTAAGGTGTCAACTATCAGTTCTTGGTAAAAAGGCAGTGTATTTGAAACCAAGTGTTAGCAGTTGTTTTATACACCTTGTAATTAGTCACATTCACTTTTATTTAAAAAACCATGGTAACATTTATTTTTCATCCGTTGATAATACTCGCGATGAGCGAAACCGGTCCTGATCTATATAAACATGTTGAAGTAGTACAATTAAATTGTGTTTAATTCTTTTAATGTCTTAAAATGTTTAAAAATTATTAATGCCTATAATAATTCAACTACGGGGCCAAGCAACTCTTATCACTGTAAAAAAATATGTACATATTAAAAAATATCTTAACAATTTTAAATTGTATGGTTAACCATAGCATAAGCAAGGAGTTTGTAACGCTGGTACGTGAGGATAAATTTGATACCAATATAAAATTGGTTAGAGTGCTAAAATGACTCGTTCATACAGCATTTCATAAACGTAATATCTAGTTAAAAATCTTTGTTAACTTTCATAACAACATTTTTGTTAATTGAGAAATATTGTACATCAACAGTCACGTCAAATTTAACACACACACAGTTAATACATTGGACAAAATTATAACTTTCCTACGATCGAGATATTAAGGATATATTTATTTGTTAACACTTATTATGCTTTTTTTAGAAAGGTGAGAGTCTTAAATATTCGGTACTTCATACACTCACAATAAATTTAAAGTAGCCGTGGGTTTTTAGACATTAAAGAAACTATTTCAAAACTATCAAATAGATTATTATAAAGATAAGTAAATTCGATATATATTTTACACTCATATTTCCATGGCATAATATCTCTCGTGGATTATCTGGTGGTTTTGGATAGCTGTAAATAAAGGGAAACGCGAGGAAATGTTGTGACCAAAATCGAAGCTTATTGAGAGAAGAACCCATTTTGCATTAAAGAACGGGAACTGTCAGGGATCGTGGCCTCTGTTATCAGCCTACGGTAATGACTGCGCTTAGATTCTTTTAAAATCACATGACGAAAAATATGATTATGAAGAGATATTGTAATCGTTATCTTGGTAGCATAACCGAAGATAATTTCTTACCTGGTGGTGAAAGCTCACTGTTCATAGTAGAATGGACGTAATAGCAATAATACTGCAATGGTAAATGAAAGGGAAAATGTTGTCAATCTCTAGCTAACACTTGGAGTAGAAACAGAGCTTTGGTTAACCAAACTAAACTTAACTACTTATTCTTAAGGTGTGTGAAATATAAAAAGATAATAATACTCAGCTTATGCTAAAGAAATATTGTTGTGGTAAATATAAAAAGCGGTTCAACGCTCAGAAACAGAAGAAAAAAATTTCGTCACTTTTTTATAGCAACACTTGAGAATATTAAAAAATACTAAATAATTTTTCATGCATTTTTTATACACCTGTAGTAGTATTAGTAATATACTAATTTATTAATTCCTGGAAAACATATTCCAGCTTGTAAATACATATAAATATTTAATTTCAATGATTTATTTATACCAATTATATTCGATTCGTTCAAAATGACTCTTCTATATATTGCGCAACTAACTGACGACCCGACCCGTATTTTGTCTTTCAGCGTCGTCGGGTCTTTCAATTCAAAGTGGAAATACCCAGGTAGTTTGGCACAAAATACAAATATAGAAGCCGGCAACATTTGAAATATTCTTAATTTGATATTAAATGTTCATCAAGCACCAACGTCGTACATAAAATTAGTCTCAGTATAATAGAATAACACATCAGTATTTTTAAATTTTAACTTTATTCATAAAAAAAATTGATGAGTATACTTTGCTAATTTAAAATATGTTTTCAAATACTTGACATATGTGTTATCTTTAATTATTAAAAAATATACATCGTAGTAATATGACAAATTGTGATCATAAATGAGACTACAGTTTCGAGATCGAAAAACAATTATCTATAAACATTAATTACTTCTTTTCTCACCTATATTGATTCCGCAATTGTTGATGATTGAAAAAACTGAATAGTTAAATGTATTATCGAGCCCTGTATCTAATATATAATATATGGAATATACTTCAATTCATTATGAAATATAGTTTGTAATAATGTACAGATATTTCATTAAAATTCAAAGCGTTTTTATGTTTTATACTAAAAGGAATCTAGTGCAACCACCCTATGAGGATTGAAGCAAATTATCTCATGTTACATATTATCCGACATGAAGTCAATTTTACACATCACTGAGCAATAAAACAACAAATCTGACTTCAGTGAACACACCTACTAAAGTGCATTTATGTTGTTAGAGTTTAATAAATTGAACAGTTTAGATCGATTAGCGATCAGTAATCTCCACACTTTAATAGCTATCATAAACCATAAAAAGGAAATGATTAAAGGCGTGCCTATCTGTTTCGCTATTTTTGTCCACCCAATATGGCATATTTATGACTCTAATTACAATACTCTACCTAATTGTTATAATAATTCACTTCCTATCTATTTATGGGATAGCATTGCAGAAAAATTTGGATAAAATGTCTTAGAATAATGATGCAGCTTGTGCTCAAAGCGAAGGTTATGTATTCAGATATACGTGCGCTCGATTTTATTCAGTCAATTTTGAAGCTGAATATCAATTTTGGATGTTTATTTAAACATTTCATTTCGTTTAATCTGCTTCGGAAAACTTTATCAGAAAAAACAAATCACATAATACGTTCGGTAAGCAGTGGATTACGCCATAAACGCACGAGGCGTGCGATGGAGCCTCTGAATTTTAGGGGCCTTTAAATAGCTTATATTATAAAAAATATAACGTATATAATTTTGATTCAGTTTTAAATATTCATTTTTATGTTACGTGCTGCTTGTTACTTAATTGCTCAACCTCCCTCTTTCGAAGACAGTAGGGATATAAGGATAGGAAGAGACAGGACTAGTGGTAAGCCTTTAGCTCTCGCTAAGCCTCCTTCTTAAACGAACTTCCAATAAAAAAAGACAATGGTAAATTATAAAGTTTTTGAGACCAACGACGCATCTACCATCCTGACTTCCCAGCAAACTATCCAGTTGGGCTATTTCTTTTATCAATATTAAAAAAGCATTAATTCAAATTGACTGATATTAACTACGTAAATTAACAGATAACTAAGTATGTAAATGATAACGAAATAACGCTAGTAAAAATAGTTTATTTGGGAAACTCCTTGGTTTTGTGATCTCTTGATCTCTATTTGCAATTTGGTCGTATACGTCCTTGAATCAATTAGATCATATTAAGCCATGGATAATGTAATGAAAACTCATTTCACAATAAATGTTGCTAAAAAACTTCCATCGAGAGCTGTACAACGAGGTACCACTTTGAATAATCATAATATTTCATTGCAAAAAACTTGAATATTTACCTCGTCACCTACAAATAGAAATGCAATTGAAATATACCATAAAAAGTGTGGGCCATGATCTCGATTGCGAAAAAATGTCTATATACCCTTTGGAAACCTTGTGTTGCCATGTCATATTGCCACTAACAAGTATAAACTTACATTTTGAGTTAAATTTCTGCATGAGTTAAGTATCTTGTTCGGTTTTTAATCATAATATCACGTTTCGCAACCATGTTGCATTTTTGCAGTGAGTTACCTATTAAATACCCGATTATTTATGGTTTTTTTAAACAAATATTATTCATAACGCTGTTTTTTGTTTGCATATCGTGTAATTGATTTATTTATTTAATTAATATATGCATACGAATGGAAAAAATTATTGTGCTTGTGTAAATTGAATACATTGATTTGTCTATAGGTAAATTTATGAATTGGTTTCCAGAAATGCAGCTCAACAAAAAAGTCAAAGTCTAGTCAGTGATTTGTAACCAGTACTCTTTAGTTTATCACAACAGTACAGCATGCACTTACTCTTTCCTCGTCTTGAACGTCATAAATGGCTCTATGGACCATGTAATAGCACCCGGAATATTATTATTATTATATTATTGTCAGTAATAAAATACCATTTAATTCCATTTGAATACATATCAACGAATGCGTAATTAAAATAATTTTAAAAATTGTACTAACCACTAAGCAATTGTATTTTTTTTTGAGTCACAATATGTTTCTATCACATATGAGCGTTCCAAAATAGTAGATCATAAAATTTAAAAGAGTATTGCAAGGAAACTTGTATTATTTACATTAGCTTTATTTATCAAATTTGGATTATTGAGATTTTTTACACTTCCATGTATTTTGTCACTAACGACCCGGGTTTCGCCTTTCGGCATAATCCAAATTTGATATTGAAATTCCATCAAGCACCCTCAGTCGATGTCTTAAATTATAGCTTTATTTATGTTTTAAATTGAACAACTATGTGTATATTTTTTAAATAAAATGTACTTTATTAAAAGTATTGTATTTTGCGACTGTTCTTCACAATCTGCACATTGCTTGGGGTATACATGATTAATGACTATGAAATATAAGAATGAAATGCGAATAGGAAATAAAGAAATATTAAATTATTAAGATTCGGACTGGTTTACAAGAAAAAATATTTATATAAAATGTACCTAGTCAAAGAGCTATCGGATAATGAATTTATGTTGCATTACATATATTTTTTAAGTTATCACATATTTTTTACACTGGTAATGTTACTCGTATATTATAATATTAGTAGTTTATTTTTTGATTTATTGTCATTGCTTATTCTATAGTGTTTTAATTTAAAACTTTAACTCTATAATTTGGTTTACATAAATTGCCTAACAATTGTAATTTCATTATTACATATTATACTAATTTCGTTATTGACATTATTTCCTGGAAATAGCCGCTTTGATTTGATTTGTTTAGTAAATTGTTATTTATGATGTACTTTATTTAAAAATCCATGATCCGTTAATTAGTATGTAATATACTTTACAAATAATAGACATATTGAATTAGTCATACCAAAATGTTCTTTATTTCGATCTCTACTGTATGGAAGAACACACTTATTTTTATAAATTAAACTTTTACTTAAATACAGTTTTGTACAATTAAATTAAAGAAAAAACGTAAAAAATTTCAAAAACTTTAAAGTCCAATTACTCAACACTAGTGTTTTTCAGTTAGTGTCTTATTCCAGAACAACGACGATATCATATAAAGACATTCGACCGAGGATTAAGCAGCAAAAAAAATATGTATTATTTACAATGCATCAATGATTGGGAACACTAACAATACAGATTGATGAATGACTGATATATTTAATAAAATATTATTTTACCGTAACGGAATATACATTACACAATTTTGCCCATTGGCAATAGCAACAAACCAATTCTACGGCATGAGTCATACTGAAACAAACAGCCTATCCGATTTCTGAAAGTAATGCAGCGCAGCCATTTTGTTTATTGTTACTCCATGTTCAAATTATCTAATCTTTTTATTAATAACATATTCCAGTAGCTCGCATATTATCAAAAGATTTGTAAGACACTTGCTGGTGTATTTTCATGAGTCATTGCTTGTTCTCCGATGTAACCGTTATTCATTATATACTGTCATGACAACTTTCTTCGAATCTGAATCATGCTTACGATTAGTTATGCTAGAAATGTTATTGACATTAATTTGTATGTCAGTTAATGTGAGGATTTTTTGCCACGAGAGCACGACTAATCTACAATTTCATTTAGCAGCACAGCTTAAATGAAAAACTGTTATCAATCATTTCAAGATTTCAATATCACGATTTGTGCTAATTTTACAACCAAATCGGATAGTGATTGGTTTAAAAACGTCTCTCATTTATATTCATATGGCACTTACATACTTTCTGTGTTGTCTCTTCATTTCACATGACCGTTTAATGTGGAAATCATATTGCTCAAATACCAACAATCATTCAAGTTAAAATCACTCCAGTCAAAAGTTAATTAACAGTAAGTAGCAACATTGTAAGATTTCTGTAGAACTGAAAATTGAAAAGAGGGATGTAATAAATTAATCGCTTACATGGTTTATCGGCTGTTCAGCAAAATATACGCCGCAGGCATATATTTCGTTATTTTACCATTATTGTCATAATAGAGTATTAAAACAGAAGCAGTGGTCAGACAATCTTATATTCAATATGACGTTACAGCTTTTTAATATTCAAAACAGTTTTAGTGATATCTTAACGGGTATTATATGAGCCAAATATTTTTAAATATCTCGTTATTATAGGGATAATCATTGAAGATCTTTAATAAAATTTTCAAAAATCAATATACGAATTTGACAACGGCGGAGCTTAGTCTCGATATCTTCGGTGATAAAGCGACCTTTTTATTTGTAATATTTCACAAGTTAACTCTAGACTAAATATGTTTTGGGCCACCATTATTTAAGGATACCGACCGTATGTCCTAGGAACGATAAATTTGTAAGAAGTTTTCAATTATCATCGCACTTTTAAAATATGACTGCAAGCATAGCAAAATAGTATAGACGTAACAAGTAGCAAATCAATTAATATTTTGTAATTTAACCGAGTAAGAAACTCGTTAGTCATAGTAACAAAGAATTTTCAAGAATATTTGTTTTTCATTTCAGGAACCGTTTCTAAATAAACAATCGTTAAGTACTTTAATATCATGTTCTTGAATTTTTAACGGAAGTAAGAATCGTTCATTGCCAAATATACTTCCGGTTTTTTTCCAAATTCGAATACAGTCAGTTGTTGCGTGATTATTATTTTGAAAAGACATTACATCAGGTATATCTAAAAATCTCAATAAAAATACCTTGAAAGTTTTCTAAAGAGTATATTTATCATATTTTTGTATGGGTTCAAACATTATTAGATATATTTTCGAATAGACAATGTATTTGTTAATTAATTAACATAAATGAGTTATAGTAATATTTAGTTTAAAATAAACACACGATATGTTGCTCATTAAAATAGTGGTTACACGTAAACCTAAGACGATGGGCAAAAATCTTTTTTTAGACAAATGACATTCTAAGAATTGTTCAGTGTTTTTTTTTATGTTTAATTAAGTGTAGAAAGAAAATTAATAGACAATAAAGAATGATTTGTGAGACTGGCAAGATTGGTTTTAACTCAATCACTTTATGACTCTTTACGACCAAACAATTGGTATGATTCGGATTGCAGAACGGAAGCGCAATAAAGTATCACCTCTCTGTTATATTTCATATACTAATTATATGAACTTTAATACCAAAAATTGCATGAAAAAGGGGGGATTTGCTGACGTCTACCTTGTTATCATATGAGTGGTCACGCTCTCGAACTTAGAATGATAATAATTAACAATGCTCTTCATCAGCAAAAAAAAAAAATCAAATGTTACACCATTGTTTTCTTCTCGGCCCCTGAGTTAATTGAACGACGTATATCAAATCAACGCTAGATCTTGACAATACTAAAGATCAACATCAAGATAATATTTCAAAATTGAGAACATCAACTAGCTGATATAAAACAATAATCATCATCATTATAAAAATGGACATTATCTCCACAGGAAAAAAACCGATATGAGCTACACATCAAAATACAATTTCTAATATAATTTGTAATATGTGCACTATTTTGTTTTTTGCTATATTTCTTGTAAAAAGATTCATATTATTTTCAACCGAATTTACAGTATAAATCGAAAAATGCTATCGTATTTTTTTGTTTAATTTATGAATGATTAGATAATGAAAATACTTGTTAAATTTAATGTTAATAAGACCAGAATGAGTAATTTATTTAATTCTATGCGAAACTATTGACACAAGATTGAGCATTTTACCGAGAAAGAAATGTAAACGAAAAAGAAGTTTTACATCATTTCAGTTTTGTCACTTTTTATATGGTATATGGTTAAGGTATTTAGTTCCTCGAAAAACATAAAATAGCTTATTCGTCATCACGCTATCGTTATCAAATATATATTATGTTATATTTTTTATAGGAATTAAATACGTTGCTAATATTTTTCTTATTAGAGTTTCAAGTTCAATTCGACACTTATATTTTTTATACATTTAAATTTATTACGGAATTATTCTATTTTTTATTAAATGATATCAGCAGATACATTTTAAATAATGATCACTATCACTTTACGTCATGAGTGCAATAACTCGATGACAGCCTTGGTTTCCAAATCAACTCACATTCAGTGCATCGAATTTACATTTTGGTGTTCCGAGAACGTGACAGCATTTAAAAACTTTTGGCACGCCTCTTCTCCAAGTCCTAATGATTTTTTTCTTCGTTAGATCTTCTTGCCACCAGTTCAACTAACGCAGTTCCCCAAACTCGATTGATTAAACTCGGCTTGTGTCGTCGTACAACAGATAGAACTAAACGTTTTATCCTTTGGTCCACATATTGCTAAGTTGTATTACTCAAAATAAAATAAAATCTAATTAATCTCTTTCACTTCAAAAATATAAACATAATTTATCTTATTATGTATCACACAATGCACCTACGTAACTTTAGTATTTTTTCATCTATTATAATCGAAAAATAGTTTTTTTAACTGTGCACACTGCACGTAAAATACCGTACAAATGCAGATGGAACATTTTAATTCAAATTCAGTTAATCCATTTCTGGGCTCAATTTATTTCTGTATATGTCAGGGGTCACCAAGCCATGCCTCGCAAACCACGTGGGAACCTTGTAAGTTGATGATAGGAGCATATTTTCTGCTATCTATTTATTTTCAAGTTTGAATCATACAAATAGTGCATTTAGAATCCAAATAACTGTCAAAATTGGATTTTTATCGAAAATTATACGGTCCCTTTTCACATTAGTATCAAGAAATGCTTATATATTTACTGTTTGTAAAGTAACATACATTTACAATGGTTATAAATATGTTTACTTAAGATACTCTCTCCATATAATAAATAAATAATTAATACGAGTTCACTTTCATTAAAACTACTGCTAAAAATATACATATATGGCTCTCGACAAATTCGTAACAATATCTGTGCTATTCATTTATTATATTACTATATTTGGCTGTTTGGCTGTGACACCTGGTCCATAAAATAGTAGTAGCGGATCACAATGATTAATTACGGGATTTTAAATTATAGTTTATAGAGCATACTTAGTTATTAATTTTAAATATAAATGCTTCGTGTAGCATTCATGTGTCAAAAAATATCATACTGTAATTTTGACTGCCGAGGCCGTTACACCAACTCGAAATCAACGAATCATTGCTGGAATTATTATAATTCCATATATCTCAGATAAACAGGCTTGTCAAAATTAGCGACCGAAAATTGACATTCATCTGATCATGGCTCCTTATCTCAACTGTTTAGTCCCCAAATCGCCAATCTATCGGGATGCCCTATAACAGTGTTTCCTGAACTGGGGTCCGCAAACCCCTGGGGGTTCGTAGGTCTTTCGCGAGGGCCCCTGAAAATTTTCTTTAGAAAGAACAAATATTTGTTTATGAACATTTTCTTCATTATGACAAAAAACCTTGTGCACTTTTCTTTAGTATTTCAGTATTTTGGGTAAGGCAACCGCAGGAATATCAGTCTATTGCAAAAGAAGCCTTGGTAAAACTAATTCATTTTGCGACTACATACCTATGTGAAACAGGATTTTCGTCATTACTTTTAATAAAAAATAAGTATAGATCATGCCTTTCCATGAAAACTTTGGAAGAATCCTTGCGAGTTAGCATTTCTGATATTGAACCAGATTGAGTAAAAACATACAACCACATCCATCTCACTACATTGTTTTGTAAACTTCATGCTACGTATAGTTCTTCTTATTTTATTAAAAAAAATGTTCATAAGTAAGTTACTATTTTTTATGATACAATATATACATGTATGTATTAATAGTAATAATGAATATCAAATAAAAAATTTGACGACTAAAATATATTCGGAGTTCGTGGATTATGTTTTCAGATTCAGGGGTCCGTAGCATGAAAAAATTTGGGAAGCGCTGCCCTAGATTTTGCTCAAAATCCTAACAGAGCCGACCCATCGCAGCAACTTTAGCTTATCGTATGAAAACAAGAACACTGATTTCTGATATTTACTACATAATTTACTTGTTTATGACACATGAAAATTTGTAACAATTGATCGTGTCTGTGAAGCAAAACGTACGGTCTTGGCGATTTCAGGCTAAAAGGGTTAAATATTGGCACATACGCATATTTTTCATTTCGCGATACATGCTAAATTCTTAATATCGACGGAGTTTTGGCCAATTGATGTACCCCTTAAAATTGAAATTGTTCAGGAGAGAGTAAAAACTGTTTTTATCGAAAATATTGTATGGTGAGTTGCGTTATGAATCTATGAAATGCACTTCTGTAAATTTACATGTTTGCAGATATTGGATTAAACGTAGGGATTTTCGGAATAATAGTGACTTACATCAATTGGTCAGTTAAAAATTTTTAAACCTAAAACCAAGGCAAAATTATTTTTCCCTTCCAAAAAGTGGTAAATTTATCTTTCTAATTTACATCATTTGCCCGAGACTCGAAAATGATATTCAATCATTAACTCATTTTCGTATTTTTTGAGTGTTATTTCAATTGGCCAGAACACCATCGATATACGTAATGAGGCATGAAAAGTTATCGTGATTTTTTTAAATAGACACTAAATTCAAAAAAGGATAGTATTTGTTAGACGTATGTGTGAGAAGAGGTATAACATTTGTTAAAAACTTATTGTATTATTGTAAATATTTTATAGAAAATGGAATTCTGACGTATAAAAAAGTCACCATAAACATCCATGCACTACATCAGGGCTCTGCAAAGTTTTAGGACAGACTTTTGCAAAGAGCCAAACTGACTTTTCCACAAAGTCAGTGTGCTAAATCTAAGTGTACAGTACCAACAGACTATTAAATTTCTAAAAAGAAACAAAGACATTACATTAATTCCAATCGTAGGTCGTTGTTTGGTGACCCCCGCACTAGGTCTCAAATCAAATACTTAAATAAAAGTAACTTTTGATATTTAACCTTTCCAGGAGGCAGGTCTGGAGTTTTCATCAATGAAAAGTTCTCTTGTACCTCTGTAGCAGTATACAGAGATATACATATTGTCATCTTAGTTTCACGTTATAAATTAAAAATATGTATCTATTTAATAATAATAAGTAACAAATCAGTTAAAGTAGTTGCCTTTCTTCTGTTAAAAAACGAAGTAAGACTAAACTTGCAATGATCTACTGCGCTAATGATTTTTATTAACTTAAATTTTCAGGGATATTATTAGTCGAAGATTTTTGGCGTACTTTAGGAAATAAATTCATTTACCGGGGAAACAGCTTGATTATTACTTATTTTATCGTTTAAACATTTGATATTTACTTAAATATTCAGTTTATATAACATTAAAAGAGATTTAAACTATTGTAAGGAATTGTTCGCTGTATAACAAATTTTATGTGTCAATAAAGTATAACATTTTAGATATGGTTTTCACTATACTTGACAAATATTAATCACTGATAAAATAGCCAATGACAATAATTATCCAAAAATAGATGTACTACTTTGCTAATAAACGGGTCACTTAGGTACTTTTAATATTACTAGAACTTTCATAATCATTTCTACGTAACGATAAACATGCGATAAGAACGTGGGTTGTTGAAGTGACTATATCCACTTATCTGCATTTTTCAAACGCTTGAATCTTTCGCAAGGAGATAATCGCGTCCAGGTATCGATATCGCGGCACCGGCAGGTAAGCAGATAGGTATACAATAATAATTATAATGCACACATCGAAGTGGAGAGTCGCGGATAAAGCCGCGGCCGACCAACCGACGCGAATCGACGCCGAAGCTCGCGAACGCGCGACGTCTCGCTCTAGGCTCACAGGCCTCGACCGGCTACACGGTGCACACCTCAGAGTGGGAACGACGATCGTGAAATGACCGACGATAGAGGTAAAGAGGTTCTGTCGAGTCAGTCTAGCGTGCGACCGGTGTGCGCCTGTCGTGTCGAAGTCGTTACTTTTAAAAATCTAATTTTAAAGTTTTATTGCTATACAAAGTTTAAGTTATCTTTTGTCAATTTGTGCGAGTGACAGTGATAATACAGTGTTGTGTGTTTCCATTTTGTATATTTGGCCGAATCCCGTTCTGTGATTTCATTTTTAACAGTTGTTCTGCAATCGAGGACGTCCAGGCGGTCGGGCGAGCGCTTAGTCACCGAGGAGAGTAGTGCCTGCGGGCTCAGACATCGACCGGACGGCCTCAGACATGACGAGCTCCTCTTAACGCGGCTCCCGAAATGGCCGAGTTCATAGAATACGACTGGAGGAATGTTTTGGCTGCTAATGAGATAGCTTCTCGACAAGGCAGCATTCGATTAGAGAGAAGAGAATCGAACGACAAAAAAGCGGCTCTGCAAACCCTCAAAGACTTAGTCGGGGCCAGCATCGACCTCGCTCTCAGGGACAAGTCCCGTTGCCAGGATGATTGTTTTCTCGAAAGATTTCTATATGCACGCAAACATGACGTTCGAGAAGCTTTCCGATTGTTAATAAACTATTACTCATATAGGCAAAGAAATCCCGGCATTTTTAGGGATTTGTCTATTGAAGATGAAGGCATCGCATTAGCACTCGGCGACGGCCTTCCAGGCGTTTTGCGCGAAAGAGATCGTAAAGGCCGCTGTGTGATTGTTATGTTCGCTTCGAATTGGAGTCCAGAAATGTATAGCTTAACCGCCGTCTACCGCGCTCTCCTGCTCACCCTGGAGAAAGCTCTAGATGAGATCCAGAACCAGGCGAATGGATTTGTCGTTGTGGTGGACTGGACAGAGTTTAGCTTCAAACAGTCTTCCAATATGAATCCTAAAATTCTAAAGTTGATGATAGAAGGTTTACAAGACTGTTTTCCAGCCCGATTTAAGGGAATACATTTCATTGCCCAACCGTGGTACGTTGAGACGGCTTTGACGGTAATAAAACCATTTCTAAAGGGTAAAACTAAGGAGAGAATCCGACTCCATGGAAACAACCTATCCACGCTTCATGAGTACGTGACAAAAGATATCCTTCCGTCAGATTTAGGGGGTGAAGGACCTTCACACAACACGGAAGACTGGCTGGCGGAGCTGTGTCCCTCGCCGGCCGCGCCGGTCACGGCGATCCGCGCGGACGGTCCCCTCGCCCCCGTCGCCCACCCCGTCCAATCGCCCGCAAGGCGGCCCTCCTCCGGGGCCCCGCAACTCAAACCCGACGAAGACTCTTTTGAAAAAGTCAAAATTGATAAAGGGTATAAAAAGTCGGAAGGATTTAGCTTTCTAAATAACAACGGTGTTGAAAAAAGTGCCAAAAAACAGCTTCTTGATTGCGAGGATGAATTATTATTTTAAAATACCTTTACGCTTTTATGCTTATTTTGACATGCAGTTTATATTTTAGTGCAATGGATGCGAGATCAAATGTGAGAATGAAGTGTAAACAACATTATTTTGTTCGGCTTTAGCATATAGAAACTACAACTCGACTAATAGACTGTAGGTATAAACTGCAAAATTGCGACTGAAGTTTTAGGCTAGTATAACGTATGTGTACTTTATTTTTAGATTACTCATTACTATTCAGGTGATATATATTTGCAAGCCAAAGGTGTATTGTTATGGATATCTTCTAAGACTGTCGCTTAGTGTTTTTGTAATCGGACACTGTTGATTTCCACGTTATTCTCAGATGACAATAACTACATTTATTTATATCTCGTATAGATTTGCATTTACGTGGATCCGCAAACGACTGTCGTTATTGTTGCGATTGTACTTCAATACGTAATGAACTTTGCTATGATAATACTATATATACGCATACTTAATAATACAACACATTCGTAGATTGGCAAATGATAATTTATTGTGTGCTTCAATGTTTTCTGACGAAGTCATATAAACACAAGACAATCTTTTATTTTATATTATGGTTTCATTTCGTAAAATGCTTTTCCTATAACAAAACAAAATTGAATATCTTTATTCAGCTAGAATATTTTCTAAGCCGGGTCTGCTTTGAGTTCCAATTTAAAAGTTGTTCTGATAATAAACATTTACCATTTCGACTTAGAATACGTACCTGCATCACTTATTTTATTTCAAGCTTTTAAGTTTGTGTTTTAAAACAATATTTGTTGTACTTAATTGCCCACTTTTGCTGGCGCAGTAAACATTTTTTTTAAAATAACTTCAACTGATAAAACCTTTTAGAAATACATTAAATCGATGGAATGTGTTTACTTATTTAAAGCCTTATTATCTCTGTCTATTATTATCTATGGATAATTATACATACATATAAAGCTTACTGTGGATGCCTCTTTTGTAAATGAAATTCAGCTCCCCCTTCGTTATCCGCAGGGATTATTTAACCAAGAAAACAAGACAATGATAACATACAAACAAGCAGTCGATAGGCGTACAAACTATCCATTTCAGATTTTTCCATAGACATGTTTTATAAATGTGTCTTTTCTTCAAATTATTGGCGCTATAAATCTAAGCATCATAAAATAAGCTACTTTCGTTCGCTAATTTTCAAAATTATTCGATTTTCATTGACGAATTACAGCTTTACACGACTTGTGCGCCAGTGTGCGAAATGAAGTCACCATCCTTCGCACTTTTTTCTTGGTAACAACAAAGTCTAAATTATTGGTCTAATAATGAATTTATTATTTATAGACATTTTGTTTTGGTGCAGGAGATCACTTGGTCATTGGATGAGTAATACCCACCAAAAATTTTGAGAACCATAACAATTGTATTAGAAAAAATCGATATTTTTAATGAAATACTACTGCTCGGGTAGGCCTTCACATAAAACATAAACAAACATATTTGTTGTTGCATTCTATTCTTATGTTGTTGATAATTTTATTATTTAACGTATCTTTAAAGCATAGTAAATTTTTTTGTCCATCCAATAATAAATCAATCAACAAAGAACCAATTTTGTATTTGTGATTATATTTATGTCAATTCTCTTACAGTATAAATTTTGAAAATCAGGCTATAAAAATGGGAACTTCCTTTGTCGTCATACCGGTACGGATATGATAGCATACCTGCATCTCAGGAGAGCATTGCACCATGCATTCGATGCCTACTTTGGGATAGATCGGCCAAGGTTGTGGACATACCACTCGAATGAATGACCTTTGAATACATATTTTAAAACACGTATTTACCCCGTTTTGATTGTATACATGATTTTTAACGAATGTTATGGGGAAACATCACAGGGAAATAGGTGTTTGACATATTGTGGAAATGATATTAATTACTATAATTTGAAAATCAAAACATCAGTTGAAAATGCTCCCGTGCTGAAGGAAATCGGTTCTGATCATAATATGAAATTAGCACAATTAACACGAAGAGTAGTAAACATCGTTATTTTAGCTATATTTAAGAATAATTTTGTGTAATGAAATGAAATCTCTTGAATTACTTTGAGTTCGTTGAGTTTTACACGGGAAAGTCTTAAGCACTAAATCAATTAAAAATTGTAAACATTGACAATGATTGTTCTGCTTAGAATAAATCTGGATGAATGCACAAACGATGCAAATTAGTATCAAAATATTACAAGAACTATTTTCAATCTACTGTTTATATCAATGTGTTTTCATTTCATGATTTAGTTTGGGAATATAATCAATTCTTCTTGTATGTTGTGGGCATTGTGCCGGTGTCTATAATAATGAATGGCCTTAAACCAAGGATACAAGTGAAAAAATGTTTTTCAGATCATTTGATGATCGTGCAATTCTATTCCGTTTTTTGTGTGTTCACTTGTGTTAGTTGCAGCAAGTGCTATTTTTAAAAACATTCACAAAATCTTTTAATAAATCCGTATTTTTCAAATGTCAGAAATAATGTTTATTTCCATCTATAGACATTTTATTTAAACACTGAATACAAATAAGTTTTTTTCATTCGGTTAAAATAGTTGTGCACTATTCAGCTTACATGCAATATAATAAATTAGTATTTTTTTATCTCTGTTAACTACGTAGGTACAAAACAATTTATTTGACATTCCATGTCAATAAACAATACCCCCATGATTCCTCCAAAATATAAATAGATTATTCCTTACAAGATTAAAAGGTTTCACTTGCTTTAGCGAAAATACAAATTTTGACACCGCATTTGGTTGGATTGAAATATAAAATATTTGACTGAAGAATATGTAGGAATAAAGGTGTATCCATATAAACGTACTATATGCTATCACCAATTGACAACAAAATTATTTTTTTTACAATTACACAATTTACGAAGTATTTTAAAAATAGGTTCGCCCTCGCTGTCTAATATGAACATGTTTCACGTAATGTGTATGCTTTAAAAGCCATGGCTGCTACATAAACAATATGCGGGAGCCGATGGCATCAGGTAACATTCGCAATTAGGTATTAATTTCTTAGAATTTGTGATAATTCAGCTATCATGTTACCAAAACTTAGCAATGAAAGTAGACTAATTCCTATCCTATTTGAACATTCATAAAAATATGCAGCAACTTAAGGCTACCAATTCTTGTACTAAAAATCTGTATCTATTCATGAAGTCTAATTCTAATCTATTCGTGAACTAAATAAGTCAAGAATATTTTGAAGTTCAATTTTTCACACGGTACGAATCATAAGACTATCCATGTATCTATCCTGTCATGAAATATGTACGAATGCAGTAGTTTCTGATTCAAAATTTGTTTTCCTAGAATACTCTTGTCCATTGTATTAACTCACGAACTCTGTTGTTGGTACTTCATTAGAAATTGTTCATTTATTTTGTATTTCGTTCTAGTATCAAACTCCATTTCTAAAACCAGCTTAACTGCTTATTTAAATTTACTCTGGAAGTTATTTATCTCACTAGCAGTATCCGGCTGAATATTGTTTCACATTTCTTCAATATTCTCCTCAACGGTTTACGTATTTTTACGATTCAAAATAAAGGAAAACATTGAATCGGTCATCGACACTAAACACACAAGAGAATTACGATTATTTGAAATAGAAAAAAACAATGTATAGCATTGGGCTATTCCATAACTAATCGATAATCGAATTTTCGGTGACAGCTTGTTTATTTCAAGCAGAATAACACTGTCTAATTAATAATCATGCGTTATAGAAAAATTGCTTGATGTGATAAAACCCCTGCATTTTTTCTTCAATATCTAGAAGACTCTGATGAGTAATTTATTGACATTTTCCTTTAATTTTTAACACTTGTTTATAATAACATGTTTGGCGTACAAATGTAATATTTATTCAGAAGCATCGACAGATGTGATTTAATTCAACGCGAGCCGGCTGCTAGCAAGTAATTTAATAGGCGACAAAAATTCATACAAAACCTGTACGCAATTGAAATATTATGTATGTTAAAATCCGAAAAACTTCTTTTGTGCGCACATGGATTGAATGGATTTGACGTCACTCAATTAAATTAACGATATTTATCAAAATGGAAACTCAATAGTTGTTAGCCATTATGTAAATTACATTTGAAAACATAATATACTTGAAGTGAAGTTATATGATAAAATAGTGAAACTTTTTATTGAAAGTTTTAGTTAAATGAACTTCTTACATTCATTTAATTTAACTAATTACGGAATAAAATACTTTTGAAGCCTGCATTTACTAACCTCGCTATGATACTTTATTATGTAGTTAGATAAAAATATAATAGGGTTAGATTTTTATCACAATTCTGACAACTTGCAATTCTAAATAAAAACACTTTTATTATATACAGCTGAATATATATTATCTATCAAAACGGTAAAGTAAATACTTACAAAAAAATTGCTGACTATATTTAAATAAACTCACTGCAGTAGAATTTCATTTGTTTACGAATAACGAATACATACCAAAAATGACCTGAACTTACACTAAAAAAAAACAATTTATTATATCGAAAAAAAAAATTTGTGTAAAAAATCTACAACGGAATACCACTGTTTCCTAAATTATAGCTATGTTTAATTAAATTCAAGTTAAATTTAAAATATCGGCAAATACAGATTTGTGTTCTTTGTGCTTTGCAATACTATCGAAGAAACCATAAAAGTTTACCCTTCACTCCTTCATTAATTATCGATTCATTTATTTACTCTTTTAAATAAAAGTTTTTTTTTAAAACTGAACACTACGTTAATAATTATTTCTGATACACTAAAAAAATTTCCACTAATACATACATACTTACATATACACATACGAACCATTTTCTTCGTTTTCCATACGTAAAAAAAATTTGACCATTGATTTATCTCTAGATTGATAATGTCCATACCTAAAAGTCATATATTTACAGAACTTACGGATTTGAGTGGATATTACTCTTTGTCGGCTTCTAGTTCATAACCAAAAATTAGATTCAAATTAAATTATCCATTTTCCAGCATCATCAACAAATCATGCATATCAAGCAACGCCTCTCAATAAAAAAATATCGTAATTACCCATAGCCAATATTATTATCGGGATATTAAACCGTCTTTTTGGATATTCGAAATTGGAATAATTAAATGAAACCGCTTTATAATGTGATTCGGTATTAGAACATATATCTGATTGGTCGAATTCAAACGATAAAATTTGATATTCCATACATTAGAGTTGACCTCTCTAAATCCACTTCTAATATCCGTCTCATGATACAATAAACTATTTTTAGATGGTGAATGCATATTATTTTTTCGCAACTCTTACATTGAGCTGTTTCGCAAGCGTTAATGCCTTTGATTCAGTTCCTTTTTTACCAATGTAACTACTTTCTAAAACAAACAGAAGTGACATTCAATAAATTAATAATAATATGATCATTTTGCGTACCAGTATATGAGATAACAGAAAAAATCTGTCGAATCCATGATTCGAAGTTTGGTAATTTTTAAATGTTTACTGCACTTCGGAACAAGGATATTGGACAATAAACTAACATTCTTCTTGGTCATTCTTGGCCATTCCACCGAGTCTTCCCTTGTATAATCTATTGAAACAATTGTTTTTTTTTTTAATTTCGCATTATGCTCCAAAAATATCAAGACTTCATTGTAATGATAATAGACAAGACAAGGTACAACCAACAAAAATTTTTCACTGAAATCTGCCGCTAACGTGGAGCACATGGACTCCTTATAGAGCATCTCAACAGAAGTTGCTTTAGAAGAACTGCTTAAATCCATGTCTACTCCCAATGTTAAACATATCGATTTAAAACTCCCAAGTATTTCAACAAAAGATTTTTAGCTTGAACTAAGTACGTAAGCAAATTGACATTTGTACAGAGAAGGGTATGTTTAGCGGAGCATTAGTTTCTATCTAATCACACAGTGGGCCACGTTTAGAAATTGTACAGGTTAGGGTAACGTACAAATGTCTCATAACGTGTATTTGGAAACAGATAACTAAATCGATTAGAAATACAAAACAGAAACCTATAGTTGTACCACTCGGTTACACCGATATTTCTTACTTTGCAAAAATGTTAATTTAATAACATTTTGATTGTATTATTCAGAACTTAATAATCCAACAACTAGTACACTAGAATTTTTATTCCGTTATATATGTTACAAATTCACTCTTGGTATAATTTCACTAAGAATAATGACTGATACATTTATATACAGCCTTTGATTGCAATTGTACGTTCGCTATGCAAACGCCTTATCCAAATGTTCAAATGGGGTACGTAGTGTCTAATAAATTTATAAAAAAAAAACATAGTTGTCATTTGGTAAACCATAATAATATCTAATTATATAAAATGTTGTTCAATAATTATTCGTATTACTTCAACGTACGCGGTCCATAAATGCAGACTTCCGTTGAAATACAGCGGATGGCCTTTGTCCATTTATGTGTGTGTGACTATCAAGGTAACAGAACCGCTGCAGACTAGGTTACCTGCGTACGATCGAGTCTTTGATCGAGCAACCAACCGGTATGTTAAATTCGTATTGATGACATCGTATTTTTAAGGATGACATATAAGTCAAAAAGAAATAGATGTATTCAATATAATCAAATTTCAAACTCAAAATTTCTAAATATTTAAAGCATTATATGAAATGGAATCAGGTATTTTTTTAATTTATGGCAATATTATTTTTGTCATGTTGTGTTCATTTTTCACAAAATAGTGTAAAAAATATTTTTTGACAGTTAGCTTCACAGACGAATGTACTTTCGTAAGAATTATTATATTGTTTTTGATGGTTGTCTTATAAATGATTGAAAAACACAATATTTCTTATTCTCAACATAATCGCATGCAACTGAAGGTGTAAAATAGCAGTATTAATATTTTTGATAACCCATATTTTATTATTACGATCAATTTTCTATTATAATGTTAAAAATAAAACGATGTGATATATATTTTTCGGAAAAGCATATTATAATATCCTTCCATTGTGTAGAAAACTTTGCAGTATCAAATATTTGCTATAAGTATTATACATACGTATCTACGATTAAGCATAGATTTATTGTAATGGATCTCTTTTAAGTGACGATTTAAACATTAGAAATTAATAAGTATATGATAATCAATAATTATTTACAAAACTGTTTGACTCTTATTAATTAAGAATGCTGTTAGCACAAATTAGCTCTCTGCAAATGTATCTATTAGCATGCTTTATCATAGTATACTAGTGTATAAAAGTAAACAGTTCCCTAATTGAAAAATGAGAAAACCTCTTACGTAAAATTTTTCTGTTTTCCTGCCATTTCGTATTCAAATTAAATTATTATGATCTTGTAATGATTTTGCTGTGTGCTCGATATTATAATGAATTAATTACATTTGTTGTTTAAATTGAATCAGTGTACCGTTTAATCCCACCACTTTGTCGAAATTTAATCGTTTGGTTTTAGATGTGGGATTTTTTAAAATGGATTGACAATACAACTTATGCAATAAATAATCTGCCTACTTAAAATGCCGTCATCTCAAAAGCTTGTTTTTATCCTTTCATTTCAAAAAATAGGCAGCAACTTCATGATATCCTGAAAAATAATAACGGCTTTATATTAAATTGTATTCATTTTTTTAAGAATTATTACTTAATTTAATTAAAATACGCGTGTATTTTATTATCGTTCGATTGAATCTTTTATATCAACAAAACATTTGAATTTATTTTATTCTAATAAATTGTTACCCTCAAGAATTTAACACACAATGTGACAACACAACAAATTATTTTTGTATATGTCTATATAAATTTTTAATGGGACAATAATGATGTTGAATGAATACGTATTCTATTATTGATAAAAAGATCTAAATCCAAATTCAATAATAATAAATTATTATATCTTTTTCATATGATGACAAATTATCAAAATGTCTTATACCACTATGTTTTTAAATATCAGTTATAATACATATTTAAGAATAATTTCTCGCTCGGACATCTCTACTGGTTCGGTTTTCATATTACTTTAGAAGCATTTGTCTATTTGTGGTGCTGAAAATTGTAAAAATAATACATTCAGTTTGGCAATATTTTACAATGTAATGTCATGTAAAGTAAATCATAGCATAATAAAATGATTACAGATCAAGTTTATAACAGTATTGTCTTCCTGTATTATCTTTACAATCAAACTTCATTAAATTTCATTACAATGTAATAAATGATAAGACCCCAATATTTTTGACACTGTAAATTAAATCACAAGATGCCCAATTTTCGAAAAACACTCAAATCGTGCCACTGTGCCAATTTATATCAAAATAAACAATCCGATTATATTTTCTAAAGCTTATAACTTATTATCTATATGTTTTATATTGTTCTATAGCTTTATTGAAAAGTGTATGTACTGAATTTTATATTGTCCATGATATCATACTGTGAGTTTTAGTAATAAAATTAATGAAATGTTTTGTCCCGACGATTTGTATTGATAATAGAGATTTAAATATGTTTCCTTTTAGTGAAGTAATTTAGATTTAAGGTCGTATTTTTATATATTTTTTGAAATAATGTATTTAAATCATTGCTATCATCATAATTCATTCACAAAATGCGATTAAAATATGTACACAAAACCAACATTCTGAAGTTTGATTTTTATCACATCTTAGTTATTTTCTTTACAACTTAACTCTTGGCATAGGCCATAGGTACTATATATTTAAGTATAATGCTTATTTAAATAACATTTATATGACTATTGGAATTGTATGAAGAGTCTAGCTATCCTCAGAGAGAAGTCTTTTTCCAGTTTTGCAACTATTTTCTTATAAAAAACTAAACAGATATTGCAAAACGCGTATTCCATTGCGCATGATGATATGTTGACATTTAAAATATTCAAAAATTGAAGTCTACGTCAACAATAATACATATAAACTGAGTTTATTAAACTCATATACAATTTACTCTATGGCTTGTGGACTAAGTGTCAATTAAATTATCTAACGAATAAAACATAAAAATTACCGGTAATTGGTTTGAAATTTGGTAACTGTTATTTTACTACGGCTGATATGTGTTTATTCGTAGCTCAATGCATTCTTATTGCTGTAATTTGTATTAAACTCATTTATTTGCGTCATATCAGAATAAATTGTTATTTGTGGTCAAGATATCAAATGGCCGGTGGTCACGTTGCGTTGGTGGCCACCTATTTTCACACGACTGTATACCGACGTGAACTATAACAAGGCCGTTATAATATTTGTATGGCAAGTTTATCTTACACAAATTGTTATGCAATAATTATCATATACAGATAAGGTAAGGGAAATTATTACGTGTTAATATTCCACTGTGTTCCTAATTTTTAGCCATATATTGACGATTGTAATGCAGTCCATATTTCTCTTTGGAAAGGGAATAATTTTACACTTTTGTAAATATCGGTTGTTATATTATTAATATAATTAAGTCATCTACGTTGGTCGAAGAAGATGAACGACGATTAAGTTGGAGAGGTGCTATTCATAGATATAACTCAATTGAATGATTTTGAAAAAAAAGTTTACTTTGGATTGGTAAAAAAATTTCAGCATTGGATAGGCAACGTTTATGGAAGAATTTCCTCGAACCGACCAAAAATTACATTGAATTATGAAGTCAATAATAATATTCAGTAAAATAATTCATACTTCAATCTGAAACATTTTGAATATAATTTTGACTATAATATAAGCAGGCTACTTCTTGAATTGAATTAAAATAAAAACGACAGAATTCTATATTTAAAAACGAACACCTAATACGAACATGAACATGAAAGATTTAATTTGAAAATTATATTTTCTATCAACGTATTGGATTCTTCCATATCGCCATTTGCTCCGATAAATCTATTCCGACACGAGTATTACGCTGAAACCGCTAATACAGGCTCTAACAGTTAGGTGAAAAACGATCAAGTCAACCAGTAAGCGGATGTTTCTAATTATTACTGATAAGTAAGTATGTTGCCTTGGCCATATTGAAAGATGACTGATAGATGTGATATCAATTGATGCTCGAAATTTCAGTCTGATAAAACATTCATGACCATGTATGTTACTTCTCAATAAAGAAAACTAAGTCTCAAAGAAAAGCATACATTAATATATAATAGAATAAAAACATTTTACAAACCTGCAACAACATAAATAGGTAAATATTTTTTAAATCAAAAGAAGATCAGCTGATTTTTGTAAATAAACTTAAAATAAAAATGTGTTTTGTCAATTATTGGCAACTGATAAGTTTATTTAATGTATTTAATTCTGGTATTTAGTTTCCACAAACCGTTTTTAAGAAGTGAAATTGCTAGTGTGTAAGGATGTAAGTGTCTGTTTTTCTCTTTATAGCAGTTATATCAAATAATTATTTATAATTTAAAATATTCTAGGCTTAAACTATTCACAGGTACAGGCTCCAGGAAAGGTTTCAGTGCAGGGATCAGGAGTGCTTGAATTGTATTATACAGAACATACACAATAGGCATGTTTTCCTAAAAAACTTTGTTTTTACTCGAGCTAGGACAAAAAAATATTTTATTCACTAAGAACTTATATAGAATCTCTCCAGCGTAAATAATAACAGCGAAAATAAACATGTTAAAAATTCATAGAATATAATAAATATATTATACATTCATCCATTGTTGGTCTCTCTCCTTCAAATAATACTATCGCCTGTCTCGTTCTTAATCCATACATCTATATGAATGTTAATTTAAATTTGCGATTGCTTAAAGATTTGTTTCCAATATTAAGCTTCCATTTAGATGATTAATGACGGCCTTCAGTATTTTTTTCAAATACTTTTTGAGACGGTTTGAGTTTGTGAAAATGTGTATGACTCATGATTTTCATGACAACAATGTTTGTTGAATACGACGGTCATTTTTTCTGGTCGGTCTAAAATCTAGAATACGTATCTAGATTTTTTTCAATTTAAATTTCAATGTATACCTATATGATATCATTAAACTGCTATGGTACATGCTTTGTATAACGTGTAAATTTCACAAAAGAACCCCACTCACCTTGACTCTATGGCTATCTCATTACTATTTTTGGGACAGTGTTAAAATTACTGTAGCATTACGTTTTTGCAACGGTCATTTTGTATAATATATTCTAAACAGCGTAGCAGAAGTACAATGTACAACAAATTTCATCACATGTTAATGTTTTTTTATAATACAAAGTATCTTTCCGCTTAGCAACTGTGTTAATTTTGAAACCCCATAAATTTGATTGTACACGAATAAATACACTGGAAAGTGGTGATGTATATGTTTTAGACTTTTGTATCATTCCGCCGTCATTTATTGCACGATGACTGCTTCAAAGTGGATTCTTGGACCTCTCTTTTGGAGACTGCTAGATAACCGATCGTCCAATGTCCTGTGCAGAGTGGGTAGATTCATTTGAACATATTAAAACACTAAAAACTTTAAACACAAATTCATACTTCTATTATTTAATATGTGTACAACAGCTGCTGACATAATCCACACCGTATAAGAACAAATAGATTTATCTATTTTATCCGGATATCAAGTGGTGAATGGAGATAACTCAGAAAATATATCACAAGCCAATTCTTAACTGAGCACGATTGCTTTACTGCCAATGATTTTCCAGCTTGACTGGTTGACTAATATGCCAGATTGTAAATGTGGTAATTAAGTACAGGATGCTGACAGCATTCTCTGGAAATGTCCAGAGATGGGCAATCAAAGGTAAGAATTGATGAAGCAGGTCTTTCATGACCGGAGCGATTGGCCATGCCGATTTTGCATCTACGAGAGATAATTAACTTCATGGCTTTCAATAATAAAGTTTTCGCCATTTTCTATATTTATATAATGTAGTTTTTATGCGACTGTATATTAATTATTAAATAAACATTTCTTAAAAATCTTTTCTGTTGATGAGACAAGCTTTTTTAAATAATATTTCATGAATATGAACTATGCAGATAGATGTTCACTTAAACTGGATGTGACTAATATATGTCAGATATATAACTTCACACCCTATCTTGTGACGATTTTTTATTTTTATTTCCTTACATGTTTCATAATAATAGATTACGATTATCTATTAAAGGTAATTGTGCAAGAGATCCGCAAACGTCCACAGCAGTCATCTCTCACACTAAAATGAACAGGATTTAAGTCATGTGATAGATATATCAGTAAATTGATAAAATATTAATCGAAATTGTATTTTACGGATACCAATAAAATTAAGAATTAATCCATTACAACTATGGAATCAATAAAATCAGCATTTCGATTGAAAAAAATATGAACGATAGACAGTGAAATTTTATTTTATAATTATGTAATATACAGTGCCCGGATCAGATTGGAACGGTACGGAGAGTAGCATGCCCCCTCGTAAAAATATGTATACTTATTATCAATACAAAATATTTATTTTGCTTAACTATCGAGCGCTCAGGTTCATGAGATTTTCCATTTCGAGCTCTGGCAAAATAATACAATATACTACTACAACAACAGAACTGGTTCAGACCATGGCACGATTCTGAAATAGCTACAATATTCTTTTGATTTTCTTGCGATTATATAATTGAATACGAAGCAAATACCAATTCAATCAATTGAATGCATTTGCTATTTTGTGTAAAAGTATGAATGTTTTATTTTCCTTTCAAAATGGTTAATAACACAACCTCACCATATGTAGCCAATATTTTATAAATGATTATAAAGATCGTTTATCGGCCATTGTTTGCGGTGGCCGTAATCTATTAATGTTATTAGTTTTTAACGTCGATAAATTTTCAGTATAATATAGCATTAAATTAACACTATCTCTGTTTCCGACATAAATTATTGTTTCAATAATTTTTCATTGTAAATTGCAATATAGTCAAAATTGTACATAATTCTTATTGAAGTTCTTTGTAGGGAGATTAATGAATAAACTATTATGTAACTTGAATAACGGTACCTAGTAGAAGTAGCTGTCGGAACTGTGTGTGCATTGCATAACACCGTGAACGCTTAGTTCATGAGAAAATTTCACAGCTACATGTGACATGTGATTATAGTAAACGTCTACAGAGCAGTCTGGGCGATCATATATAAGATAACACAGAAGCAATAACGAAATTTGGGCCATTTTCTAGCATGTACTATTAAATCTATAAAGTGATCGAATTTCTTTCAGAACGGTTAAGGTTTTGATGATAAATTTGATTAATACCTGAATAATTGATTTCTCTGAAGCTTGATTATTTAATTAGACATGGCGTGAACTTTGTGAACTGTGTAACAAGCAGTTAACTTTCTTAAATTATTTGACACTTAATCTTTAATGGATACTGCATTAATATAACGTTGAAATATTAACTAACAATATTTAATAAAAACATAGTTTTGGCAGTTTGCCTGTAAACACTGAAGTATAGTTATTTTTTAGCCAAAAATTTAAACACCACAATTTTTTGTTTTTGTTAATTTATAAAAAATATCTGAGGATATAACTCTATTGTTTTGATTACCTGAACATAATCTACATATATAAAAATGAATGTTTGTTTGTTGTTTTGTTGGTTTGTCCGGATCTTATAGGCTCCTAAACTACTCAACCGATCGCGACGAAACTTTCAGGAAGGACTTATTGTGATCATGCCGGGAAATATTATATAAATTAAATGTTTGTTTGTCCTTTACGCGTTCCTTTACCATTCATACGATTTCGATGAAACTTCGGTGAGTTGTTGTGCACACACCCGTGAAGGGTTCTGAAGAAAAAAAAATTGAAAATTGAAAAAAAAAACAAATACGCACATACAGCGACATCTAGGAAAAACCTTCTGATTTATTCGTGTACGCACCAGACGAAAAACAAAAATATTGTGTTGTAACAAGTGTGATATTGAAACTCGAGTTCGGGTCAGGCCAGACCTGAAGATGATGGACTCGAACCGGGTAAGTCTATGAAATTTCGGCCTGTGCAGACCTCTAATCCAAAAGCAGTTCAATAAACAGAATTAAAACACAAACCCTTTCTTTCTTTGAGTGGCATTGCAACGCATGCCGGGTACTCACTAGTTATTAATATATTTAAATATCGTATACGCCAGATGTGGGTTATTTTAATAATATGGACTTGTAAAATTTCAGTAAGCTGCAAGCCACGGCTGACAAGCTAAATGAAGTAAGAGAACACAATTTTTATGTAGTGATCGTTTTATAATGTAAAAATCTATAAAATATTTTATAGATAAAAGCAAACGTTCACAGAGTTTAAAATAATACAATGATAGCCAACAGGGATAATATTTTTTTAAAATAGAGAAACTAGACAATAAATAACTCAAGAGAACAATATAAGAATTCAAAGTTTTTTTTGTTCATGGACAATTCAATTTGTATCATTTTAATACATGAAACGTGCTTAGGTATTTATTTTCGTATGAAACGGAATTATTCGTTTTATTTGATTTGTTTTTTTGAAAACCATGAATAATTTACAACCGTTAAGCCAGTGGTAAGTTTTTTACGTTTGGTTTATCATTTATTTGGCGACATTACTTCTGTAATATTATAACGACGACGCTATGACGAAGAAAAACTAGAGCTTTTACCATGCCAGTAATAATTTATAAGTTGGTTTAGAGTAAAATTAGTCAACCATTTTGAAACAACCTGGATCCTTAGGAAATTCCACAACTTCTTAAGTTCATAAAGACAGTGATTATGAATACAGTCTTTCCATAATAAGTATCCCTGTGATTCAAAAACATACACCTATTAAATGTTTTTTTTGTAATTTATGTTTAAAAAGAGACAAATTAAAATCAGTATTTAATAAATAACAAAACTTTAATTCTAAACAGGAATGGTGTGCTGTCGTGATATTAATTATTACAATGATAAAGAAACGCTGTTGAAATTAAAATTCAAAGCGTTTCAAATTATTTATTTTGTAAGAATGGCAACAGTTGTAGCACGAAATCCGTCATTGCAATCTTTTGCGCAAAGAACTTATCTAATAAATGTAACAACTTTAATATAATATTATAAAAAAAGTCGAACATTTGTATGCGAATTCTGTATATATCCTACATATTTGCTGAAATGTGAAACTTTTTCGCCTAAAATCATGGTGTAATTAGCTTTTTATAAAGTTACGGCTAATACTGATTTTAGCAAAAGGTTTGTCAAATAAATAATATTTTACATTTTGTTTCTAGGTAACTCCAGCAATTTTCTTTAGTCTTTTATTATCAATTTGTAGAATAGTTCATTCACATTCAAAGATATTCTATGCAAAAATTAAAACAAAATTATTCGCTAATTCTGATTTTTTTTTATAATTTATGAATGAACTAGTATAACCGTACCCTCATAGATGACGGGATTGAAATTTGAAATACTGAATGTATAGAGTAGCTAGTACGTCGGAACTGTGTGTCCATTGCATAATATTTTATTTTATTAAACACCGCAAACGCTTAGGTCATGAGAAAATTCCATACCTACATGTGATAATAATAAAAAGCGTCCACAGAGCGGTCTGGGCAATTTATTATCGTTTCTTTGAATTCAACTGTTGGTGAAATTATTATTAGTTTTTGTAAGTACATATTCACATGCTTAATAATTAGTACAAGAGAATGATACTTCAAAAACAATGCCGTACCAACAATCTCTCCACTCAAAACTATCATTTGGGTGCAATAAA
Source organism: Himalopsyche phryganea (assembly GCA_022494535.1). Taxonomy (NCBI): domain Eukaryota; kingdom Metazoa; phylum Arthropoda; class Insecta; order Trichoptera; family Rhyacophilidae; genus Himalopsyche; species Himalopsyche phryganea. Next base: position 381,644 of record JAGVSL010000034.1, read on the forward strand.
TTGAAAATATACTTATTTTATACTTGCCCTTGAGTTGCTCATAACCTCAAAATTTTTAAACGAAATTAAAAATCATAAATCCAATAATGAGAAGATAAATAAAAGTTTTTATTTTGCCCCTTATAGCTCCCCACATTGTAGTCGTAAGCATTTACTAGTAACGCCGCGACTTCTAGCAATATTTTATTGTCTGTAAGTTTAACGACTTCGTTATTACAATATATAGTTATTAATTTACTAATCCAACATTGCAGACTTGATATATTTTTATTTAAATAAAATTGAACGTTTTTTAACATTTTTGTAGATATTGAATAAATTAAAACTGCCCTTCTAAAAGATTTAATTTCTTGAGCGATTAAAAAAGTATGCAGTGCAAGACTTGCGGCAGTAATAGAACAGTAATTATCGTTAAACTTTTTACTGTTTTTGTAATAATAATTATTGCGAGATCAACAATAAACTGACAGCTTAAATCAACGTTTGAAAATAAATATCACGCCATTGAAGTCCGTCGGATATCTACATAAAACATGACTTTCGAATAATTGTGTGTCAGACATTGAATTAGACAATTAATTTCAATTGTTATTTTTCGCCGTGTCTACCCACACAGTCAGTTTTTATAATACAGAAAACGGCTCGCTTCGCCAAGGACTGAAAAATATTGCAACGTTTTTCTGCACTTGGTAATTATTAAACTTCTATTTTATCAATTCACCTCATTCCGGCCAACAGCTGAGCAAGTAAAGTAAGACGTCTTGCGGTTTATTGCTGCATAGAGTGCATACAGTACCGTTGTATCACCTCCAACAGAACAGTTTGTCAATCACCTCACCTCTTTATGCAATGTGGCTGGCATAAATTTATGAATTTTGTACTTTTTTTTAATAAATAATCGAAAAAATATACATTTACGTATGTATTGAAAAAAATTCTAATAACATATGATATATCAATCATTCATCACTTAAAATTCTATTTGTTCGACTCTTTTTCTAGTCGGGTGTGAGTTTTCATTATCGGAGGACTCTGTAGTATTTTTGGATTTAGGCTTTAAAAATTTTATAGTAAATGATTGTTTGCTTTAAGTGTATAAATCTTAACGTATTTCGTGATAAGGGGCCAAGATCCGTCGTAATACCCTCTTGAACTTCAAACTTCTTTCCATTATATGATCATTTTCCATAAAAAAAATGTTGAAACTATGTTATATAAAGCGTGTTGTACAAAAATATGTCACAATTCATCAACCGCGTTGTATCAAAACCATGTTATACGAGACCTGAGTGTACTTGCAATAAGTAATTCAGTAATTAGTTGGTCTATTAATTAATGAGCGGATGACTTAAAATAACAATAAACACTTGTTGGGTCGTAATAAAATGTCATAGTATTGTATTTGAAATATGAAGAAAAAGTTGAAGTTAACGTATTTATTTTTCAATATTAATACAATTATAAATCTTGTGAATTACTATTCTCAACAGTACAAGGATTTAGTTTAGAATGATTTAGGTATCGTCAACAATATTATAATAAATATAAACAAAGAAGAGTGTTATCCCATTTATAATTCATTTTGTTTTAAATACGGTAAAAAAAACGTCCAGTGACGATTGTCACTGGTTGTAAGTCAGTCTTTCCAGAGGATTAGAATATCAAGAAGGATTGAATAGAGTTATTGCGAGTAATGAAAACATCACAGGAATTCATGCTCTTGAATAACCCATAACATTTAAAATAGAAAATACCTATTCTTATCAAATCATGAAACGCTACTTCCAAACTTAATAATAATATATACAATTATCCTTAGGATGCAACTACTTTGTTAAATTACAAGATTTTTTTATTATTTTTAACTCCCCTTTTTCGCCAACGAAAGGTTGCTTATATCCAAAAAAATGTTTTATTTGCTAGGTAAACATAATATTTTTAACAACGATTAATTGAAACACGGCTACAATGACTTTTCATATTAGCCGGTATAATTACCGTTATCCATGAAAATGCAGTCCTAACTAAATTCATAAATTAACGATAGATGGGAGTATACGGTCAGCAAAAATAATATTTATATTAAATATGAGTGCCTCGAATTAATAAATTAATATATCTGTTAATATATATAGCAGAACAATTATGTATAAATCTGCCTGTCTCTCTGTTACAAAAAATTTCTCCCAAACGATGTACAATAGCGACGTGAAATTTTCACATGCCATTTCTATGTCAACTATGCCTTTTTTAACTTCCATTTCCATCATAAAAATTCAAACATTAACGTTAGATTTTTAAAACTGCGCTCGATAAAATGCTTTCAACACTATTGTTATTAAATTTGGATTATTGAGATTTTGTACACTTCCATATATTTTGTCACTAACGACTCGGGTTTCGCCTTTCGGCATCTTCAGGCATTCGAGCACACGAATGGACTCGAACTGACAGACAGTAAAAAGTGTCTAACGTTTATATAGAAGATACAAATACGACACAAATATACAAATATATTATTTAAATATACAAATATTTAAATAATATACAGAAGATACAAATAGTCGTATTTGTATATTCTATATAAACGTTAGACACTGTTTACTGTCTGTCAGTTCGAGTCCATTCGTGTGCTCGAATGCCTGAAGATGCCGAAAGGCGAAACCCGGGTCGTTAGTGACAAAATACATGGAAGTGTACAAAATCTCAATAATCCAAATTTGATATTGAAATTCCATCAAGCACCCTCAGTCGATGTCTTAAGCTATTGTTATTGTTTTGTGATTAATCTTAGATATTTTCTATCGTAAAATTGTCCAGAGATATATATAACTTTAAATATTGTAGTACCAACATGCTTCTTCGAGTAGCTGTTGCCCGAATATGTATTATGGTATCAATATATGGTATGGGTTAAAAAAAGACTATTGTATGTGGCATAGACAGATCTGAATTGCAAGATTATAATAATAATAGTAAAACTTATATCTTGGTAATGGAATAAATTTACAGTAGGGCGGGCGTATATCTGAGTGGTATCGTTAGCTTCGATTGAGGTTGTGCTTGTACCCCAGTACGGACAAATTCGTAAATTTATTTTTGAGTACTAGGCAGTTCTCGTTAAACAACGTCTGTCAAGATAAGCTCTATTAGGATACCATAGAGATCGAACACGGTTGAATAAAATGAAGTCATTAAAAATATGGTAAAATTTATTAATCACATTGTCTAGATATAATATTTCTATCTATATTTGTTCTACCCTGTTTTGAGCAGATATATAAATAAGTGCTTAACAATTATTTTGGTGCTGAAACCCATTCCATTACTTTACTTCTAACGAGGGCCCTCGCTTGTTTCAGAGGAACACTATCTGTTGGTGTTTCGTCGAACAGATCAGCGACGTGAGATTCTCCCGTTGCTACTATGGCTGGAGATTCTTCATTTAGGTTGGTGTTGATTCCAAGTCCGTGCCAGGGATCTACGGAACCATGCGTCCATACCACCTTTGTGACATTGGGTTTCAGACCTCCGTAAGCAAGATTCGTTACAGCTGTCCCCGACTCGGCTGACTCTACTCCAATTCTATAAAACAATTAAACGATATTATTATACGCACGTGTATAGTGAAAGAGGTTTCCTTTTAGATATACCACTACTTTATAATAAATTCGAAAAAACTACCAAATGAACTTTAAAATATTTGAATGTGCGATTTTTTTATTTAATTTAAACCAAATAAACTATTCACCTGAAATAGATCACTAAGAAAGTTTTTATTTAAAAGGAAAAAAAAATTGAATTAGTAAGTATTGTTTTGTGATAATCAAATCCGTAATTAATAGCAACTATTTGGTACCTCACGAAAAATTCTTAAATGATAATTAAAATTTAATAAACGATCGATTATATTCAATTATAGAGAAATAGATATCTCAACTTTAAATGAGAAATACGATACGACTTACCCGATTCCAAATGCATCAGGGCAGAGATGTGCCAGGAAATAACGGAGTGGCACTGTGTCTCCAAATGGCTGATTTGCTGACGTTGTTGTCTGAAACTGCCCTAACTGAGTGCAGGCTTGATACAATTGAAGTCGTTCTGAAATATAGACGATACCAGTCTTGTAATGTAAAACATGTTTTAGTCATAGCTAACGTGAGTTCTGTAAATACTGTGCCCTAAGTAAATCTAGGGAAAATTACATGTCATTCAGAGAGTTCACGGCGTCCTACGGAAAGCGAGTTGGTCGCAAATCAAATCTTGGAGATTAAAAACGTTATGATGCTGTGTACGAAACCATGTTAAAAGGGTGTTAAGCCGTAGTGGGAGCAAACTTGAATATCCTAGGGAATATTAAAATGATTTACTAAAAACGAAAACTCCAAGTAACTCGCATAGGAAGATGGATATAACTGAACAAATCAGCACTCAACTGGAAAGAGATATTAACTGTCAAGCTATAAGTGCAGCTCAAGATTTATAGCAGTGCTCAGCAACCGGTGCGCCAAGAAAAAATCCCGGGTGTGCCGCGGCACAATGCGTCCAAAATGAGAAAAGTAGATAATTTTTATAAAAGAAAAAAATTAAAGATGAAAAAATGGCCAAGATCTCCGTTTAAATTATTCTGATTGAAAAAAATATTGTATTATTTCGATATATAATGGAAAATTTAATAAAAGTGTTTGCATCGATAGTGTAACTGCTGTTATGAGGAATAAAATTGGGCTTGTCTCGTGCGTAAAACAACAATTCTACGTAGAAGTTACACATTGATGCATATATTGAAAATCATTGATGGCGAAAATTTCCCAGTGAAAATATTATAAACAAAGAACGAATGTATCAAAATAATACACATTATCAAATCTGTTCCATTATTTAAGGTAACAGTTTGGATTATTGAGATTTTGTACACTTCCATGTATTTTTTTACTAACGACCCGGGTTTCGCCTTTCGGCATAATCCAAATTTGATATTGAAATTCCATCAAGCACCCTCAGTCGATGTCTTAAATTATAGCTTTATTTATGTTTTAAATTGAACAACCATGTGTATATTTTTAAATAAAATGTACTTTATTAAAAGTATTGTATTTTGCGACTGTTCTTCACAATCTGTACATTGCTTGGGGTACTCAGGTATCAGTGTATTGGCTCTCAGACGTATAATATTTTACCTCGTAAATAATATTTGTCGTATTTGTATCTTCTATATAAACGTTAGACACTGTTTACTGTCTGTCAGTTCGAGTCCATTCGTGTGCTCGAATGCCTGAAGATGCCGAAAGGCGAAACCCGGGTCGTTAGTGACGAAATACATGGAAGTGTACAAAATCTCAATAATCCAAATTTGATATTGAAATTCCATCAAGCACCCTCAGTCGATGTCTTAAATTATCTTAAATTAAGGTAAAAGTGTTTAATTTGCTCTTATTAAAAAATATATTAGCTACTTTTTCATATTCATCAAATAAAAACAAATTAATAAATTATTAGTTTTGTTTACGACATTTACATATTTTGGCATGTATGGCTAAAAGTTTTAATCGCCGCACGTGCACTTACTCTGCGCTGTTTTTGAAGACACATCTGTGTTATAAAAATCTTCCAAAATTGATTTGTAATCCGCTGTGTTACACGCGTTGCTGCCAAAGAAGGTCATAGCATTAGAAAGGCGGTCCATCGGTGTGCCAGCGGGATCATTCAATTTGCTGCACATCAAAGTCATCAGGGTTGGTGTAGAGAACGTCACGAAGTTGGACATGAATTGCGTAACCATGTAGTAAAATGACTGAACTTCAAGAGGATTCAATCGATCTATTGGCTTGCATAATCTGAAAATACACGCAGATTGAGTAATTAAGATTAAAAGTATTAAGCTGAGGACTATGGTTTTTTTTAATACACATATTTTAATTTATTTAACGATATCACTGACAACTTTCGCATCTTGAAATCGTGAAAAAAAATGTTATCATTGTAAAATTTTAATACTAAAAAAAGTTCTTTTAAAAAATAAAATGATACGATGAAAAAAAAATAAAAAACCTGAATTTTTCAGCAAGTATTCCAACCCCAAGTTCTGTATCCATGTACGCAATTGTTTCAGTTATGGCATCCTTGACTACTTGAGCACACTCTGGACCTCCTTCTTTTGCAAGGGCATCTTGAATTACTTCAAAGGATTCTAGAAGAACGTTTAAATTAGCAAAAGCCTTATCGCGGGTCAAAATTTTGTGAGCGTAATAAAATCATAATTATTGTTTTAATCTCGTCATTCATCTAAAAGATTCATGCAATAGGTAATATTCTTTGAATGATCAAAAATCAAGAAATATATTAAGGTGTTCTATAAGTAAAATATTGAAGTAAGGATCATAGTAATATATTAAGGACAAACAGAGCTTTTTTTCATTCAACGCGGTGGAACGGCGTTCCGGCACCCTTTTTCAGAGTATTTTTATTTTTTTTTCAAAATTTCAATAGACAAAACAATGTTTGGTATATGCTCTGAATTCCATTCCCATTTCTTCAAGTGAATGTGAACGTGGGTTTTCGCAAATGAATCTAATTATTACCCTTATAAGAGCTTCGTTGAACACCAAAACAGTTCGGCACTCTTGTTCTTCAAACTCGTGGGACCACCTTTGGCACTTTTCGATCCTTCAAAATATATTGATCGGTGGTTACACAAAGGAAGACATTTCGCCATAGACACTAACACCAAGAAAAGGAATCGATACGATTTGCCAGGCGAGAATTGGACAAAACTTTGGAAATCCCGATAAACTTTTATTCAAATTCATAAATACATACATTATGTTTTTTTTTGCTCTTCGTGGCGTAGGAAAAGCTGCTTTAAATTTCATTTGATAAAAGTTTTATTTAGTAAAAAAGCTTGACATACAGTGAATTCCGGCACCCTTTTTTAAAAAAAAGCTCTAAGGACAAGTAAACTCAAACAAGCAAGTTCTGTTAGAAGCAAGGTATTTGAAGGAATATCAGAAGTTTATCGACCTCTGAACCGTCTCCGGAGATGTGTAGATAACATCAATAGGGATACTGATAGACTGTGTGTAAAAAACTAAAGAGCTAGAGAGAGTAACTGAAAGTACTATAGCACCAACCAAAAAACATCGAGTATCAAAAGAGTGTTACCGAAAAAGTCTACTTTTGCTAATAGGGGTGCACTGGACGCGACTGCTCCATCAATAAGGTCAGGATATTTTAGTCTCAGCCAAGTTGCCAAGTTTCCACCGTAAGATCCACCAAACGCAATGACTTTACTGTCCTTAAAGTTAGACTGTTTCTTAATTGATTTCACAAGTTCAATGACGTCAGCGAGTACTTGTTCGGCTTTTATAAATCTCAAATTGTAAGTTTGTAGGGTACTGAAAAACAACAAATGTGTAAATTTTATAGTAAGTTCTAATTAATTTAATATAATATTTAATCTGTTACATATGTTGTCACGCATTCACCTTTCCTTAGTCATTGTGTATGAATTAGGTGTTATGTTATTGTATATACAAAAGTGAAGACCAATTACTTAGTATAAAAAAACAAAATCAACGATCCTCAATTACTCTTGTGTAAATTTTAATTTATTGTTATTGATAAAAATCGGAGACTATTTGTTATTAAGATAAAAAAAATATTACTTAATAACTTTGCTCTCTCCATAATATCTGTGTTCAGTGTGAACAAGATACGCATTCATGGCTTTTCCAAGTGTGTCCATGTAGCCACCATTGATTAAGTCATTGTTGATCTTCCATTGTCCTCCGATCATGATGAATATTGGTCCATTATCGATGAAGTATTTTCTTTGCGTCAGAAATCGCTGAAAAGTTCAGACTTTTAATAACAGAATTAATAATTCACCACTGCAGTTATGTTATGCCTCGCAGATAGAGATTACAGTCCTTAAATTTACCCGAAAACTCTATGATTAGAAAGACAATTTTAATCAAAAATTTAGTTCAATCAATTAATCAATACATTTAATGTATTTTAAAGGTCGTAAAAAACATTTTAACTCAAAAGTGAATATTACTTGTATTTACTATAAATGAATGTACACTATCATCATTAATTTGTTATATAAGTAATATATCGTCGTCGTATTGGAAGAAGACACTAACTGAAATGTACTAGTTTTGCGTAATTAGACTTTGAAGCTATTCAAATGTTTGAGATGCCATACCTTTTTCATTTAGTTTGTTTGTACAAAACTGTTTTTAAGTAAAAGTATCTAATATATAAAAATCAATGTGGGTTTGTTCGTATCTTATGCACTGTCATACCGTTCATCCGATTCCGATAAAACTTTGTCAAGTTATTGCTTGCACTTGCGCGAAGGATATAGACATAGTACAATCAGGTCTTACTATATATAAAAATCAATCTCACAATCCAGATATATCTGAAACAGCGGCTTCATACACATAACGGATGGAGGTGAGCCAACCAACTTGTATATCTAAAATCTAAAATAAAGAATCAAATTCGTACAAATAGTGACATCTCGGAAAACCTTCTGATCTATTCGTGTACGCACCAGACATAAAAAAAAGCATTTCAATAAACAGAATTTAAACACAAACACTTCCTTTCTTTTAGTGGCATTGTAACGCATGCCGGGTACTCACTAGTAATTTATAAAAATAAGTTTGTTCTTCCATACGGTAGAGTTTGAAATAAGGAACATTTGGTTATAACTATCTAAATATTTATTTTCGATTTAGTGTTTTCTTCCAGAGCGGCGACGATATATTAAAATCTTATGTGTATTTCGAGATTTATGTTTTTGTTCAAGATTTTATATCACAATCTATCTTAAAGTTTTCTCAATAAGATAGAGGTCTTTTATTTTAAAAATAACGGATAAAGAAAATAAGTATTATTGCCATTTTCAAGCTACAGAGAAAAATGCTTACAAAATTTAATTTAGTTTAATTAGTTTAAAATTAGTTTATTATCAAATGGGTAACAAACAAGCTGACAGCTAAGAAAACATCATTTTTTTAAATAAAATTTTTAAATATCGAATACCTCATTCGAAGTCATATCTCACGTTCTAAATGTGGAGCATATGGTCACCTTATGAAGGTATCTCAACAGAATTTTTCTACGAGACTGCCTGTTACTCAGTTACCCAACTTCTCTAGTAGTAGAGTAGGGATATAAAGATAGGGTAAGTAGTTAGCTAATCGTTCTCGCTTTTAAGATCGGATGGCTGAGAGGAAATTTAAGACATCATAAAAATCTATGTCTTCGAACAGAATGCCGTAAATCGATCGAAAAATCATTTATTGAAAATATCAATACTAGGATTCGAGCCCGTGAGAACCGTAAACCGAACCAACGACGTTAGCCACTCGACCACGGACCCGACCCGAATAGTAATTATTTTAGGGAAAATTTAATTTCTTATCACATAATTGATATTGAACTTTACTCACCATCCCAAATGTTCTGTTGTCTAATGGAGTGAAGTGGTCTACTGGTTGACTGAACAACCTTTCTTCAACCTCCTTGGTGGAAGATTTAAAGCTCCCATCGCTCCAGTTAACACGGGCAAGTATCCCAACTATACCGAATGCAAGAATGTAAAATGTCAAATATATAGCACGCATCTTGGTCAAATGATGCAACGCACAGAATTTCTAACTAACAACACACTTGCAACAATTTATAATTTGACGCTATCGTTATTTTTTTACGATACTGTGAAGTTATTATCCATTGCAGTTGGTTTTATACCATGACAAAATATCGATAAATATTCTTGATGATTGATATCTCTACCGAATTACAATGGTGGGTGGAAGCGCATTAAAAACACTGATAGTGAATCGCTTATGATTATATGATAATAACTTAATCCCATAACTTTTTCAAATCTTTACTTGCTGCTGTCCTGATAAATCATGTTTTTATCGCGTTGGTGCAGACGATTTACCTTTAAAAATGAGTTGTGCTCTTCGTATGAACTAGATTTGAATCAAATCAATTCATACATTTCCTGTTTCACCGAGAGCAGTGAAAATGACAATGTATACACTAATTGATTTATTCCAAAAATCTTTCATTCTTAAATTTTTTAAAAAGTCAGGGTATTTTGATAAGCAATTATACGACTTTATTGAAGCACAACACTTACAAATTGATTTATTCCAAAAATCTTTCATTTTCCCATTTTAAAAAATTCGAGCTATTTTGATAAGCAATTATACACATTTAAGCGCAACATAGCTCATTTTTTTTCATTCTTTATTTAGGCAGTAATTTTATGGAACCTCATTTTTACATTATAAAAAATTCTTTCGAAAACAGCCTTTTCTCAATATCTTATATAAACTATTTTAATAATCGAGACTTAATTGTATTTACTATTGCTAATGGGAACAAAAAAATAGGTTTTTCTAAATAAATAAGTATTTTATTATTGGTTGAAATGGAATTAAAACAACATTTTTAATCGTAGTTTTTCAAAACAATACTTATAGCATAATATTGATTCGCTACACATTGTAAGATTAGTATATAAAATCAAATTTTTCGAATCATCAACTCTCAAAGTCGCAAAAAAAAAAACAAACTCAAAGTCTCCAAGAACCTCATCAAGATGATTTCACAATTCCTATGCTCCCCCTCCTTCTCTCTTACAGGAAATTCTTCTTTAGCGGAAAGAGGCCGACGGCCACGCCGCCCTTAAAGATAAATCGCAAAGTTAACGAGCCAAGCTTCGTATATTCAGTTAGGAACTGGGCATGTCTAATGTAAGATTTGTAAACTCTTCAACTTTACGCCAACATTACGAACAATTCTTGGTAAGAGTTGAATTTTTGTTAATTATTAAAATACAACCATTTTCGTACGATGTTTTTCTTGGGTTTTCCCCAGACACAGCTTTCAGCTGACAGAATCTTTTATATAGCATTACTTAGCTAGCTTACATGCGGGAAAGAGATATAAAGACTTAGTCTGTACCCACCCTAGTAATAATTTTAGCCAGGCAACTAGTAGACCTCTTCGCGGACCCACCATAATAGTTTCAGTAGGAAAGATAAGGTAGGAAAAACAAAAAATCTCCATACCGCTCGATACAAATTCATCCATCGATTAAAAGTATCCATCTGGAGATTCGAACCGAATTAAATGCAAATCTATTGAAGTTAATGAAATATTCTATATCTAGTGGGTAGCAACGGTTTCTGAGATATCAATATTAAATAATCATCGAATAAGTATTTTCATTATCTCTTCCACAAGATTTTTTGACCTACGGCAGTTTGCACAATGTCAACAAATCAATAATTATCGTTCGATCCATTTGATTATTGATTATGATATCTATATCTACGATAATAATTAAACTTATTTACCCACCTATTACACCCAATTATGCAACACTCCAAATAAACTTTGGAAGCAGAAATTATATGATATTTACCAGAGAGAGGGAGTGGTCGTATTTAATTTTATATATTTTTTCTACAGATAATTACAATTTATTTTGGTCTTGATATATATGTCTGTAATGCCAAGGGTATGGAGTGTATGGACAGCAGATACACTCTCCACTTCTTTTCATCTGTATGCGCATCGTGCATATTGAGTGGATGCTGATTTATCATATGTACAAGTTATATAATATATGCATACATTTGTAAATACGAGTAAGGGAGCATTGGCATCTAGAAATACGTTCATACAGATTCGCCTCTCAGGAATTCCGCCATGAGAGCATCTGTCTAATTTTCTACATGCACGCACATGAGATGTGAATATTCTTCAATTCTTTATTATCTTATTCAATTATCCTAAGTGTGCAACTAGTTTTTTTAAATTTTAAAGTTTGATTTATTATTTTAAACACCCATACAACTTTCTCGTCAACGACAGCTTGCATATATTTGAAAAAAGTGATTTACTTGCATATAAAAAATAATAGTTTTAACAACGGTTAATTGAAGCATGGCTACAATGACTTTTCATGTTAGCTGGTATAATTACCGTTTTCCATGAAAATGCACTCCCTAAGAAATTCATAAATTACACAAGAGATGGCAATATACTATCAGCAAAAATAGTTTTTGTAAATCAAATTTAGATGTCTCAAATTTATTAATATCTCTACTATATAGTAGGAAATGCATGAACACGTCTGTTTGTCTGTCTATATTTCTGTCACAAGAACTTCTCTCAAACGGTGTACAGTACCGACATGGAATTTGCACGTGTCATTCTGGCTGCCATTTCCAGGTCAACTGTGCCATTTTCAACTTTTAACATTATTATTAATTAATTACATATATTTTGTGGGTATTACACGAGGTACAATCCACTATGATAGTTTCAACTTTTAACATTATTATTATTAATCAACTAATATTATTTGGTTTATAAAAAGGCTATATTTTATGGGACATGAAAAAATCTGAATTGTTAGTTTATAGCAATAGTAAAACTTACATCTTGGCAAATGAATCAATTTAAAATAGGCCAAGCATGTAGCCAATTGGTTTCGAATCCTAGTACGGACAGTTTGGTACATTATTTTCTCAATCGATTTACGGATTTGTGTTCAAATGTAGATGTTTGTGATGTCTAAATACCTCCCACTCATCCGATTCTTTCAACGGGGCGCAGCGAAAACGATTAGCCAACCACGAGTCTTGTTATAGCCCTATCCTTTTATCCTTTTAGAAACTGAGTAACAAGCAGCTCTCGTCGAACAACTTTTGCTGAGATAAGATTCATTAGAAGTCGCATGGAAAGCGAAAATAATTGAATAAAATTAAAGTCATTAAAAATATATAATAATGTATTTATCACGATGTGTATATATAATACTATATTTCAATTTTTTTAAAACAATAAATGTTTTATACTTATTTTGGTGCTGAAACCCATTCCATTACTTTACTTCTAACAAGGGCCCTCGCTTGTTTCAGAGGAACACTATCTGTTGGTGTTTCGTCGAACAGATCGGCTGCGTGAGATGCTCCCGTTGCTACTATGGCTGGAGATTCTTCATTAAGGTTGGTGTTGATTCCAAGTCTGTGCCAGGGATCTACGGAACCATGCGTCCATACCACGTTTGTGACATTGGGTTTCAGACCTCCGTAAACAAGATTCGTTAAAGCTGTCCCCGACTCGGCTGACTCTATTCCAATTCTATAAAATAATTTAAACATATTACACACATGTGTATAGTGACAAAGGTTTCTTATTAGATGAACCATTTTACTATTATTGATAGTTTTCTTTAAATAAATGCAACACTAATTTTCATTTGTTAACCTATCCTAATAACTAACAAATGAACATTTTTCCGATGGACTTGACAGTAAATTTGTGGATTGAACTATATACGTCAAAAAATAGATCACTAAGAAAGTTTTCATTTCATAGCATAAAAAATAATCTATTCTATTTTCTGATAGTCCAAATCCGAAATTAATAGCAACTATTTGGTACCTCACAACAAACTCTTAAATATTCAATGCTTATTCAAATATAATAAACGATCAATTATATTCAATTATGTAGATACTTAAACTTTAAGTGAAAAATACGAAATGACTTACCCGATTCCAAATGCATCAGGGCAGAGATTAACCAGAAAGTAACGGAGCGGCAGTGTGTCTCCAAATGGCTGATTTACTGACGTTGTTGTCTGAAAATGTCCAAACTGAGTGCAGGCTTGATACAATTGAAGTCGTTCTGAAATATGAACGAAACCAATCTTGTATTTTTACCAACTAACGTGCGTTCTCCAAAAACGTTGCCATAGATCAACTTAAATTCCATTGATCAAAGATCAAAGCAATAAGTTGTTACGGGTGAATTGGCTTTAAACAATTTCCTTAGACAGTAAAAATTATTGACAACCTGAAATTAGACATCTTCGAAATTTAAAGTTAGAGAAGTCGATTCTGCAACAAATAAAGCTCGATGAATAAATTTCTAATACAAATAAGAGAAAAGAGACTCGACTCCGGATTTCAGTACCAGCTGATTCATAGCTGACCATGTCCACTTCATCACCAAATTCTTCCAGATAGGCTGATTAGTAGATAGTCCGACATGTCAATAAACTAATATGATTCAGATTTTGAATTTATTTTAGGTTTTGGGGATATCTAGATTATGAAAACGAGCGGAAAATGCTCAAGACTTATCAGATACGATTGGCCTTGTCCAACATGCAGATTTGGCTAAATCTAGCGAAAAATACAATTCATGGCTAGTGGATCTCAACTTATACAATCTTTTCCGTGGCCAATTTTACTTTCAACGCATTAAAGATTATATTAACTAATCTTGGGGATTTTTTTCTTGAATATTTGAGATAATATTTATAAAACAAACATTATGACGCTGCGGAAAAAGCCCTGTGAGAAAAGTGTGAAGCCGTATTGGTGGTGGGTGGCAGAAAAGTTGAGTACTCTAGAGTATATTAAAAGGATTAAGCATAATGAAAACGAAAACTTAAGTAACGCGGGTAGGAAAATGGATATAAGTCAACAACAACAAATAACAATTCAGTAGTCAACTAGAGTCATATTAAGTGGATATAAAACACAAACGCAGCTCATGATACAATGCTTTGGTGATATACCACCAGTTGTATTAGTGCTAAGTGATATCACGACATGACGTCTCCGAAACAAAAAGGAATAAATAAGACTGGTTTAAAGTTTTTATCACCGAACGTGTACTTACTGTGCGCTGTTTTTGAAGATGCATCTGTGTTGGAAAAACCTTCCAAAATTGTTTTGTAATCTGCTACGTTACACGCGTTGCTGCCAAAGAAGGTCATAGCATTAGAAAGGCGGTCCATCGGTGTGCCAGCGGAATCAGTCAATTTGTAACACATCAAAGTCATCAGGGTTGGAGTAGAGAACGTCACGAAGTTGGACATGAATTGTGTAACCATGTAGTAGAATGACTGAACGTCGAGTGAATTCAATCGATCTATTGGCTTGCATAGTCTGAAAATACACACAGATTGAGTAATTAAGATTAAAAGTATCAGCAAAACATTCTGTTACAATTGTTTGAGCCGAAGACCATGGCCACATTTTTTAATGTTAATTTAATTTGTTTCATTTTTATCGTATGAATACTTACGATTTCAACTATAATTTTCACACCATGCGTTCATGAGAAAAATCGGATAAAAAACAAAATTAATACCATTGAAATCACATTAAAAATTTACAAAATAAAATTAAGTCTTTCAAATAATAAAATGTATTTATTGAAAACCTGAATTTTTCAGCGAGAATTCCAGCCCCACGTTCTGTATCCATGTACGCAATGGTTTCAGTAATAGCATCCTTGACAACTTGAGGACACCTTGGACCTCCTTCTTTTGCAAGGGCATCTTGAATTACCTCAAATGACTCTAGAAGATCATTTAAATTAGCAAAGATTTACTATATATCAATAGTTCACTAGGTTAATAACTTTGTAATTTAAGACATCGACTCGGTTCGAGTCCATTCGTGTGCTCGAATGCCTGAAGATGCCGAAAGGCGAAACCCGGGTCGTAAGTGATAAAATACATGGAAGTGTACAAAATCTCAATAATCCAAATTTAACTTTGTAATTGTTTTAATCATCTGATCCGTTGAAAAAATCATAGAATTAAAATTATTGTTAAATAGTTTTTTAAACCAGTATGTAAGATTCTTTTAATAATAACAATCAAATAATATATTAAGGTGTAAGTGAGATATTTAAAGTAAGGATCATGGTAATATATTAAGGATAAGAAGACTTTGACGAGTAGACCGCTTAGATGCGAGGTATATAAAGGGACACCAAAAGTTACTCAGTTTGTGAGCCACCCCCGGTGATGTATTGACAACATCAAGAGAGATACTGAGAAGCTGTGTATAAACAACTCAGAATATGTCTGGACGACGGTTTTCAAGTTGGCCGTTGGACGTGGAACTGAATGTAACGTAGCACCAATCGAACAAACAAACATTACGTATTTACTAAATGTTACCGAAGACCAACCAACCAAAAAACATTGAGTATTTAGAGTATTACCGAAGAAATCCACTTTTGCTAAGAGGGGTGCACTGGACGCGACTGCTCCATCAATAAGGTCAGGATATTTAAGTCTCAGCCAGGTTGCCAAGTTTCCACCATGAGATCCACCAAACACAATAACTTTATCTGTTTCTTCATTGATTTCACAAGTTCAATGATGTCAGCAAGTACTTGTTCGGTCTTTATGTATCTCAAATCGTAGGTTCCATGCGTCCTGAAAAACAAAAAAAGTTCAACATTCAATGTAGATTACAATAGTTAGTGTTTCGTTGAAATTTACTAAATATCTAATTAAATTATTATAATATTTAAGTAGTTAGTCTATCCTTAGTCATTGTGACTGCAATAGATGATATCTTCATTGTTCTAGAAGAAGACACTAACTGCAATATACTGGTTTTGAGTAATTGGACTTTTGAAGTTTGCCAAATGTTTGAAATGCTATACCTTTTTTATTTTGTTTGTTTGTAGTAAAAGGTTTTTAAAAGCATAATTTATAAAAATTAATGTTTTCTTCCATACGGTAAGGTTTGAAATAAGGAATATTTTGGTATAACTAACTCAATATGTAATTTTTGCGATTTAGCGTTATCTTCCAGAACAACGACGACATATTATGTTATATGTAAAGTGAAAAGCAGTTGCCTAATAAAAATATATTCAAATTATAACAAACAAACAGAAATTTACTATGAAAAAAGAAACATCATCAACGATCTTTAATTAATTTTGTTTAAATATCTTTAATTTATTGTTGTTGATAAAAATCGGAGATAACATTGTTACAGAGATTTAATAAATAATTACTTAAAAAGTTTGCTCAATCCATAATATCTGTGTTCAGTGTGAACAAGATAAGCATTCATATCTTTTCCAATTGTATTCAAGTAGCCACCATCGATTAAGTCATTGTTGATCTTCCATTGCCCTCCGATCATGATGAATATTGGTCCATTATCGATTAAGTATTTATTTTGCGTCAGAAATCGCTGAAAATATCATACTCTGGATAACTAAATTCATAATTCACTAGTGCAGCCATAATTCACCCGCAGGTAGAGATTACAATTAGGGATTCCAACTATTCGTCATTATCGAATAATTAATTACATAACATCGTACAAATACACATTCCAATACCGTTCTATTGAATTACAATATTTCAAATTCGCAGCTGCCTCGTATTACTACAACGGTATTTCTTCAATTACTGAAATAACGGCATGTTTAGAGGGTTTTTTAGTCCCGAGTCATTCCTCAAACTCAAGTATTATGATAAGATATTGAAAGTACCCGAGTTGGACGAAGGTAAAAATAACAACTAAAATAAATAAATAATGCTAATAGTATTATTTGTTGTAGTTGTTCTTGAAATCTGGAGATATTATAATGTGATGTTTCGTCGATTTTCATTAAAAACTATTAGGAATACTATTCTAATAGTTGCCCAAGTATTCGAATATAGAATAGTTAAAAAGGTTCCAATAGATTCGTACATCGAATATTGGAATATTCGAGCTGGAATCCCTAATTACAATTTTAAGATTTACCCGAAAATCTTACGATTAAAAGGATAGAACTTTAATTGAAATGTTAGCATCAAATCATCAATCCATTTAATGTAATTCAATTATTCGATTTCCGTTGTCGAAAAACATTTTCGCTCAAGAATTTATATTACTTGTATTTATTATAAATGTATATACACTATCATGATTAATTTATAATATATATTGAATTTTTATGTGGAATTTCGGGATACGTACGTATATATCTTTATTCAAGATTATATATCACAACCCTTTTTAAAGTTTTCTCAGTGCGATATAGGTCTTTATTTTTGAAAATAATGACTAAGAAAAATAATTGTTACTGTCGACATGTTTTAAACTACGACAAATAATAATTCACTACACCTCGTTTTTTTAAAATATGATGGCTTGCTGGGAATTTTAGACATCATAAACATCCATATCTTCGAACATAAATGGATCGAAAAATCAATTTATGATAGTGAGTAACGGCAATCAAAGCCAACGACGCTAGCCGCTCGACCACGGACCCGACCCGAATAGTAATTATTTTAGGGAAAATTTTATTTCTTATATCTCAAATATTTCTATTGAAATTTACTCACCATGCCAAATGTTCTGTTGTCTAATGGAGTGAAGTGATCAACTGGTTGACTGAATAACCATTCTTCAACCTCCTTGGTGGAAGATTTAAAGCTCCCATCGCTCCAATTAACGCCGGCAAGTATTCCAACTATACCGAAAGCAAAAATGTAAAATATCAAATATATAGCACGCATTTTGGTCAAATGATACAACGCACAGAATTTCCAACTAACCACACACTTTCAGTAATTTACGATTTGACGCTATTGTTATGCTTTACAATCCATTGCAGTTGTTTTTATACCACGACAAAATATTGATAAATATTTTGGATGATTGATATCTCTATCGAATTGCAATGGTGCAATTGCGTATTGAAAACACTGATATGTATATCGTTTATGATAATATCGACTGTATTTTGGCCAAATGATGTGACCTTCAAAAAATACGAAAATGAGTTAATGATCGAATCTCATTTTATAGACGACAGAGCAGGTCTCGGCCAAATGATGTAAATTAGAAAAAGTAAATTATCCTCTTCTTGGAAGAGAAACATCATTTTACATTGGTTTTAGATTTAAAAATTCTGACCCGGCCACTGGATGTAAGCCACTTTTATATCGACACTTCCAATGTATAAACCATTATCTGCAAACATGAGAATTTACAGGAGTGCATTTAAAAGATTCATAACGCAACTCACCAAGTTATCTCGTATAATGTTTTTGATAAAAACAGTTTTTACTCTCTACTGAACGATTTCAATTTTGAGTGTTTCATCAATTGGTCAAAACACCTTCGATATGATAATTAGCATAATCCGATTATTTTTTCAAATCTTTACTTGCTACTGGTCTAATAAATCATTTATTTATCGTGTTGGTGCATACGATTTTCCTTTTAAAATGAGTTGTGCTCTTCGTATGAACTAGATTGAATCAAATCAATTCATACATTTTCTGTTTCTCTAAAAACAGTGAAAATTACAATGTATACACTAATTGATTTATTCCAAAAATCTTTCTTTCTTAAATTTTTTAAAAAGTCAGGGTATTTTGATAAGCAATTTTACGACTTTATTGAAGCACAACATAGAATTATTTTTTTCATTCTATATTTATCTTTTTGTAAACAGCCTGTGCTCAAAATCTTATGTTATGTACGTTTTAAAAATTAAACTTTAATTATTATTGGAAACCTTGTAGCAACCGTTTCAGAGATAGTATATAAATATTACATAATCATCGCAAAAGTATTTTCATTATCTCTTCCATAAGATTTTTTATCTACTGCAGCTCAGTTACTGTATTAATTAATAATAATCGCCTGTGGACAATTGATTATGATATCTATACCTAATGATTAAACTTATTTACCCATTTATTACACCCAATTATGCAACACCCCAAATAATCTTTCGAAGCTGAGATTATATGTTATTTAACAGAAAGAGGAGTGGTCGATCACATTGAGAAATATATTCTTTCTAAAGATAATTACAATATATATCTTGATTTATCTGTATATCTATCTGTCTGTAACGCCAAGGGTATGGACTCCACATACACTCTTTTCTTCTTTATCTCTGTATCCGCATCATGCGTATTGAGTGGATGTTGACTTATCATAATTCGACTGCGATTTGGCCAATTAATGTAACCCTCAAAATTGAAATTGTTCAGGAGAGCGTAAAAACTGTTTTTTATCAAAAACATTGTATGGTGAGTTGCGTTATGAATCTTTGAAATGCACTGCTGTAAATTTTCATGTTTGCAGATACGGGATTATACGTAGGAGTGTCGATATAATAGTGGCTTACATCAAGTGATTGGGTCAGAGTTTTTATGCGTAAAATCAATGTTAAATTATGTTTCCCTTCCAAAAAGTGGTCGATTTATTTTACTAATTTACATCACTTGGCCGAGACCTGCTCTGTCGTCTTTAAAATGAGATCCAATCATTAACTCATTTTCGTATTTTTTGAGGTTTACATCAATTGGGCAAAACACTTAGATACTTTTTTGCCATAACAAAAAGGAGTTCTACCAATTAAATTCCAATTCAATCAATGAAAGTTATCATTATAGCACTTACTATCGTGGAATATCGTTTTAGGAGAAGAGTATACTCTTGCTCGTCAATAATCGTCTTTATTAAAATTTAACAGCTACTAATCTACTGCTAAATGAAATCCGTCCTTTGACCATTGGCAGT
Organism: Himalopsyche phryganea; assembly: GCA_022494535.1. Taxonomy (NCBI): domain Eukaryota; kingdom Metazoa; phylum Arthropoda; class Insecta; order Trichoptera; family Rhyacophilidae; genus Himalopsyche; species Himalopsyche phryganea. Next base: position 402,061 of record JAGVSL010000034.1, read on the forward strand.
TTTTTGCACTTTATTGAGTGCGCGGTATTTTTATACAAATTATTTTTATCGATCGTTTTGTTTATCTCCAGTTCTTAAAAGTATTAAAATAAATGAAACCTTTATGTTTCTAAAGAATACTGGAATAAATTCGATATGATATTATAACACGATCTTTATTGACGATATCGTATTTATCAATCTATGATTATATTTGATGACTATTTTTCAGATTTAACAATGCGATGTCTGAGATAGCTTTTTGTCATAAAATAAAATTTCCGAATTCGCGAGGTACATTAAATCGCTATCATCGTGGAAGGAGTCACCTGCTCATCTCTCAAATCATATCGACGGTGTTCAAAAAAATACGAAAATGAGTCAATGATTGGATCTCATTTTAAAGACGACAAAGCAGGTCTCGGCCAAATGGTGTAAATTAAAAAAATTGCTTTACCACTATTTGGATGGGAAAATTATTTTACATTGGTTTTAGATTTAAAAATTCTGACTTGGCCACTTGACGTAAGCCACAATTATATTGACACTCCCTACGCATAATGCGGTATCTGCAAAAATGAGAATTTACAGGATTGCATTCCAAAGATTCATAACACAACTCAACATATCGTCGTTGTTCTGGAAGAAAACCCTAAATCGAAAATATGACATATTGGGGTAGTTATACCAAAATGTTCCTTATTTCAAACTCTACATTATGGCAAGACTCACTTATTTTTATAAATTATGCTTTTACTTAAAAACAGTTTTATGCAAACAAACAAAATGAAAAACGTATGAATTTCAAGCATTTGGCAATCTTCAAAGTCCAATTACTCAAAACTAGTATGTTCCTGTTAGTGTCTTCTACCATAACAACGACGATATAATGTTGTTGATAAAAACAGTCTTCACTCTCTTATAATCGAAGCGGTTTTTTGTGGTGCATATTATATATATATATATATATTAATTTGTAACGTTCACGCATGTGTTTATCATTTTGAGGTTGTGACCATTTTTCGTCTTTAAATTTAAATGATGAATACTTATCTTTCCTGCTCTGTCTATTAAGTCGAGAAACACATAATTTAATTTTGGATTTGGATTATTGAGATTTTGTACACTTCCATGTATTTTGTCACTAACGACCCGGGTTTCGCCTTTCGGCATCTTCAGGCATTCGAACTCAGTTCGAGTCCATTCGTGTGCTCGAATGCCTGAAGATGCCGAAAGGCGAAACCCGGGTCGTTAGTGACAAAATACATGGAAGTGTACAAAATCTCAATAATCCAAATTTAATATTGAAATTCCATCAAGCACCCTCAGTCGATGTCTTAAATTACTTAAATTACATAATTTAATGCAAAAACGTTTACGAATTATATGCTTTTAGTTTAGTATTTTATTATTTGTGACAACTGTATTTCATTTTTGTCGCTATGTGACTTCAGCATAGTTTGCGTTGCTATGACGACATCACAGATGTCACATTAAATAACATTTAAATTCGGCTACGGTTAAATAAATGACGATACTAATGATGTTTCTTATATGAATAAGCCTTTTATGACAATGATGTCTAAGTCCAATTCTAAAGATAACACTTTTCAGTTTGACAGTGAGTAGAAATGAAAAGTGGGATGGATAATCCCAAAATAAATATTTTTGGCCACCTAATGTGAATTTTTTTTTTGCGAATTAACATCACTATTAAAGCTCTTATTGATCTCAAAGAAGCGAAACGCGTACCTGCCACACTTAGCTGAATGACAAAGTTGTCCATTTGAAAATGAATTTCCACAGTGTTACAACGAATTCATCGAAAATATATTTGTTTCTAGTCGAGAAGAGGTTATTTATATTTAAAAATAACTAACAATTAAGTTTGATGTTTTTATTATGAATTAAAAAATGATAACATTGTATGTACAGATATATAATAAGTATTTTTTGAAATTGAATTGTCAAAATCATGCCTGCAGAAAACTCGTCGCATACCGTTAATTAAGTATGTCCAAGCCAAACTGAATATTTGATCTTTATAGACCTTGATTAAGATGTTCATCATTTCGTCCATTCAATTACCTTCTCCCTGACGAGTTTCCTTGCCGCCTTCATTTCATCGTTATCGTTCACGTTTGGTGCCTGGAGGTCCACGCAGTGAGAAGTTCCTGTGACGAGAACTGCTGGTGAATTGGGCGAGAGATCGCTCGTGATTCCAAGCCTGTGCCATGGATCGATAGTGCCATGGATGGATATTAAATTAGTTACATTGGGAGTCAGTGCTCCGAATACAACATTTGTTCTAATTACTCCAGCATTTACTGTATCAGCCCCGATTCTGTAATAGCGACAAAAAATATATTGTCATTGTTTTACTATATGGGAAAACGTTGTATCCAACAAATACTCTGCTTTGGTAGTTGATACTATATTATTTGATGGGTTTCACGGTAAGGAATAATATTTACGATATAGATATTTTTATTAATATTGTTACTTGATGGCAAAACGTTGTAAATGCAGTAAATTGTTGAACATTTTATTTTAATGTTACAATGAATATAGCATTGTTAATTATTAATTGTGAAGTATTCGTTCATTTAATTTTTTTCAAAAGCAGCACTTTTTAGATACAACAAGTGCTCGGTTAAAAATTAGAAGAGAGATAATTTTCCTTTGATACGTCATATATTATAGCTTGCTTTATATGACTACGTACTAGCTTTATTTACTTCACAAAAGTACTGCATCATTACTTTTACGATATACCAGTATCTTTCTGTCATTTATCACTCAAAGTTCAGTAACTGAACAATATTTTTTTGATACTAATTAATTCCAACTGTAGTGTGTATTCAATTAGATTCATCTTGGTCAATTCTATTGTCTTTGTAGATTTTTTATCAAGGAAGCCATCTTCGTGTCTGAATTGTTTCAACAATCTTATTATTTAGTTGTTTTTCTCAGAGATGGATTAAGAAATGGTCTTTAGGGACAATAGCTGATAGACATCTACTGGATTATGAGATTAAGATTATTTATAAAAACAAAATATGAATGCTGAATCAAAGTATTCATATATAAATTTCAATAAATTAATGTAAATTAATAAATGTAATATCATTAAACCAGTGCCAAGATCGTAACTGAATAAAGTACAACATGAATTTATTATGACGTTTAACTAGACTCTTCCAATTTTTGTAAGACATTTTGTATAGTATATTAATTTATCATCGTTGTTCTGAAAGAAGACACCGACTGAAAAATACTTGTTTTGAGTAATTGGACTTTAAAGTTTTTCAAATACTTAAAATGCTATACCTTTTTCATTTAGTTTGTTTGTACAACACTGCTTTTAAGTAAAATTATAATTTATTGAAATAAGTGTGTTCTTCCATACGGTAGACTTCAAAATAATGAACATTTTGGCTTGACTTAATGTCATTTTAGTGTTTTCTTTCATAATAAAGACGATATGTTAGCAATAATTGAGCACAGTTATCAAGAAAGCAGACAGTCTATTAACAGAGATATAAGCAATTTGTTAGTTAAATTTTCTTTTTAAAGGAAGGGCACAACTAATGTTTCAATATTATATAATCTTATATGCGATATCAGTGACTGAGAGACTGAAGTAAGCGAAGTGTTTACACATATAATAGGGCACACTTTAAAAACGATAGATCCGAAGAATTTGTTTCGATGCTTAAATTATAGCATGACTGAAATAATACTAGTGACTACGACATACGCAATAGATGATTCATTTGAAGTCTAACTAAAGGTTATTGTTTATAAGATTGGTTTAAAATGAGTTTTCACATTGACAATCAATTTCAAACATCCAATTCAGCATAAAAAATAGTTACTAGAGCATCACTCATTGCAAACCATTTTATTTTTAGAGTTAGAAATTTCATATAAAAATAGAATAGTGTTATTAACAGCGCGAGCCGTTTTCGCACGAATTTATTTTCAGTCAATTGATCTGTTAAAACGCTCACTATGGATAAAAATAAATCAATTTCAACGGTAAAAAATGAAGAATTATGTGAAATATATAAGTTATCCCAAATATTCTCGCTAAAATAAATCGAAGAAAAAATATTTAATCTACGACTTTGCAAGCAAAATGGCTGCGGCCAGTCTTCATATACACCGCATGCACCAACACGCACACAAGCAAGCGCGTAGCTGCATCAACATGTGTAATACATAGGGCTGATGTTAAATGCTGCGTATCGGCAGTTCAAAGCTGAAATTCGAAAGACTGAATATCGAGAGCCCTTTTCAAAAATATATTTCCTTGTGTTCTACTTGACATTTTCATGATCTGTTGCCTAATTTCTCTACTTAAGGGCTTGAACAATTTTTTAAAGAATATGTCCACAAACGTTTCTTTCTAGTTTGACTGGAAATACGAGATAAAGTCTTGGATATGTATACAAGTCCAACGCGTTCATTGGGTTTAACACTCATTTTAAACAGAAGTTTTGACTTCTACACCAAGAGCTATTGAAAAAATATTGATAGCTGTATCATAATAGAGATCTACGTTATTATAGTCCGGCTCTGCTCAGTTAACATCTATACTTTGAAGTATTGTTGTCAAAGAATCACACAACTGCAGATGAGAAATCACGTCAACAATTATTACTAATAAAATCCAATGTAATGACATAATAATTACCCTTCTCCATAAATATCTGGACAGAAGTTATCCACAAAGAATGACTCCGGAAGTGTTTGGCCAAATGGTTGTTTTTGTGAATTGGTTGTCTGATAATACCCATACTCCGTGCAGGTTTGGTAGAACCACATCCGTCCTAAATATTAACATTTTTTGTACAATAATATATAATAAACCCTTATAAATATAAATGTCTTTGTAATATCGGTTTCTCGTATCTACGTTTTGATGGAGCTATTATTTCGATATCGGCTATTTATGTTTTCATAAACCATTATGAAAAATATTCTTCAACTATTTTTTCTTCCAATGTGGAGAATTTGGACTCCTACTGGAGCATCGTGAGATTTAAAGAAGTTGATGGTCTAAGGGTTATTGAAAGATGTTAACAGGAACCGGTTTAAAATCAGTCTCTCGATCAAGGATAAAATAATGGTGTTAGGAAAAAGTTACAAGTTAGCTAACCGCTGTCTGTATGCCCTATTTTCAGGATCGGATATGTAGTTGGTGGTGGTGGTAAGAGGTGAAAAACAATTATAAATGAATGTTTACATTTCGTGACTGAGGTCCTTGATTACAAAACCGAGTATTTAGGACAAAAGTTCAGCGGCTTTTTGTATTTTGATAAGGTGCTCTCGACAAACTAATTTGAAAGTGACGACGTGATAATCCGATTTTAATAAACATTTAAATTATACGAACGATGGCTTTGTTTACCTGTAACTTCTGTGCTTAGTAGAGATGTATTTTTTAAAGCGTCAACCGTTGCCTTATAATCCGTCTCATAACATGCAACTGGCCCAAGTTCTTTATGAACAAAATCGATAAGTCTATCAAGCGGTGTTCCCTTGTCACTCGTTAGCAAATCGCATGCCCGACGAACAGAAGTAGCAGTAGCATATTGCACTAACCCAGAGAATGACTCCGTGATTACGGAAAAGAATGCCTGTACATCCAGGGGGTTTGAAGTGTCAATCGTATCGCATGTCCTGAAAAAAAAACGTACAAGATTGAATGAATAAATAGAATATCGTGTACTGTCAGGTTTTACTATTGTAGTATTCAGTTTTATACATGTCCACTAGGGATTCCAACTATTCATCATTATCAACTATTCGGATATCAAATAGTAAAACTGAAACTATTCGAATAGTTTCTGAAGTATGAAATAATATTGAAAATTTGATTTGAATAATTAAAAACATAACATTATAATATAATATACTAAAATAATAATTATACATTGAAATTTGTAAGAAAACGTGCTCATTTATAGTAAAAACAACATTTATTTAAATTTTAAATCACTGATATACATATAATATGTTCTTAAGGATTTCAGTTGCATCTTATAATAATTTACGACTAAATCTTTTCCCACTTCTGTCAAATCTCAGATAGAGGCAATATAATATACACATTGCAATACCGTTTCATTTTATTAAAATATTTAAAATTTGCAGCTGCGTCGTATTACTCCAACGGTATTTTTTCAATTACTGAAATTACGGCATGACTAAAGAAGTTGTTTAGCCCCGAGCCATTCGTCAAACTCAAGTATTTTGATTTATGATAAGATACTCAATTCGATCGAGTTGGGTGAAGACAAAAAAAAAACCACTACCTGAGGTATTCAATATTGTTATTGAAATCTAGAGAAATCGTGATCTTTCGTCGATTTTGTAAAATATTTCATTAAAAGTTATTACGTATAGTATTCGAATAGTTGTCCAAATATTCGAATATTGAATACTTAAAAGAAAGCCGAATATATATGGATATCAAATTTTCGAGTTGAAATCCCTAATGTGCACCCAAAGTTCAAGGAAAAATTGAATATTATCAATTCCTTAGTTCGTTACTTTTAAAATATAATCAGATTACTATGAAATGATTTAATAAATGGCTGATTGCTAATACTTACTTGAATTGTTGGGATAAGGCGAGTGTGCCATTTGGGGTCGTTAACATATCGTTGGCCGCGTCAATTGCTTCTTGAACAACATTGAGACATTCTACACCTCCAGAAGTGTTCAATGCATCATTAACTGTTTCCAGATATTCTGAAATATCATATTGTATTATTTTAAATTCTTAAATTCATTTGGTAACAACTCAAAACCCTAAAGGGTTGTTTTAATTCGAAATGATCGAAGAAAAAATAATTGGTTGCAGTGTGATATAGCTCGATAATTTGTTGAACGAGAATTGTGCACAAAGTGTGCATGAAAAGTAGAATGGGCATGCCTCCTTCACTAACATTGAAATGGCATGCAAACATTAATTCGATGTATCTGGTGAAGAGGTCTGCACGGGCCGGGCCGAGTCCAGGCGGGTAAAGATAATTAACATTCGGGGTCGGGCCGGGCCAAAAATATTTCGGATTATGTTCGGATTCATGATTACTATTGAGATATTAACTATTGAAAACTGAATATTGTTGATAACAAAATGGCAATAACAAAAATAATTTATTACGTTTGAATATCATTGGAAACAACCAAATCTTTTGTTTGTTAAAATGATGCTGCCGTACGCTGGCACCTTTTTTAATTTTGGTAACCTGCAACTGGCTCATAAAATTGCGTATTATTGATGCGAAGTCTGAAACAATGCTTTGTTTATTTAAGAATCACCGATAGTAAGTTAAAATAGTTCGCATATAAATAGATTGTGATATTATTCAGTTTCTGCTTTCTATTGGTTTTAGATAGTTGACAGTTTCGTGGGTCGATAAATTCGTTATAAAAAAATACAGCAGATTCGTTAAAAATGAGTTTCAACGATATAAAGAAAAAGTTGAAAAGTCATGACTGTGGTGTTGTGTGAAAATCATTTATTGAAATAATAGATTTTTTCATATCTGAAAAAGTTGGTTTGAATGTCAAGTGTGGTATTAAGACTCGGGCTCGGGCAGGATAATTTTATCAAATTTCGGCCCGTGGAGACCTCTAATCTGGTGCCTTCATATAATACAAAAAATCTCTAAAGGAATATTTCCTAGGTCAACATTAGATATAGTTTTAAAATATTCGATAAAAAATCGTCAAATGCATACCGTAAAAACAGGTAGAATTTGTAAAAAATATTTATAGACAATTCCCGATTTCAAGAATATGACAAAGCTTTAGAAAAGGCCAGTTTTAGCCGGCTTAAGAGTCGGTATATATTAGATTATATTATAAGGTGATTTATATTTTTACTATCTTTAATGTCATTTATATTAACACTTTTATAGAACGATCATTTAATTTAGGTACATTTTCTTGCCATCGCGTACTGAGAACAGGCGGTTGGACGTTTTTAATATTGCTCAGCCTTGAGTCAATTTGTTTATTTAACCATTACTCGAATATAAAAAAGATAGGTTCTTATATTATAGTATTTTCTGAACAAGTGATTCCACCCCAACTTTTTGGGCCGACCCAAGGCCTTCAAAGACTCCAAAATCATTGCCAGCCGTCCCTGACATTGCAAAAATTATAATTGTAAGGTATGTGTCAAAGCAATTTGTAAATTCAGTCATTAATCTCTGTAATTATCAAAGGTCCCAAAGCCGTCATCCTCTTTAATTTTCAATTTTAAATGCCATTTTTAATTTTAGCCGATTTTTGCCGATTGCTACCGCGGATGTGAGAGAAATTGGAGTATGTCCTCTTTGTCTCTCTACCCCCTGCCTCTTCGGGGAGTATTACAAGATATATTTGGAATAAATTAATAGAACACCTACCAAAGAAATCGCTCTTTGCCCGAACAGGTCCACTGGAAGCGACAGCTCCATCTATCAGATCTGGGTACGTCAATCGCATCCAGGTTGCCATATTGCCAGCATATGAACCTCCAAAGACAACCACTTTACTTTCTTTAAAAACGTCTTGTGATTTAAGTTCAATGACCAAATTGGCAACGTCTGCGAGAGCTTGATCAACTATCAAATGTTTCAAATTGCTTGTACTGGAATCACTATAAAATGATAAATTCACAATATTTTACTATTAGCCCACATAAAAATGTTAAAATCTCAACAGTTTACAAATCGTATATTTATGTCAGAACCTTCCGAATAATAACTATTCGTAATGGATGTGTTATTGAATTGTATAAGAAATTATATGCATCAATATATCAGCAGATTAACTTATTATACTTTTAATTGTATGGCATATTTGCTCTTATTTCAGTACATCATTAATGCTTAACATTTGTTTTCCCTTCGTATTTGGAGTAGATAGGATGGCAAACAAACATTTTAAAATAGTTTACACACCATGCGAAGTGTGAGTACAAATTCATAAACAAATGAAAAAAATACCAGCACCATATCACAATACTTTTGCTTATATTCTCCATCATATAGCAAACTGAAATTGATGTCAAAACCTTCACAAAAAACTTGTAACTTAGTTGTGATTTTATTATACGTTATTTATGTTCATTAATCTCATATCGTAGAGGTTCAATGGAAAGACACTGTAGGCACAATGAAAAGGCACCAAACGTTATTATTTATTTCATCTGTAACAACATCAAAACAGCCACCTCTCTTTTTTATGTATTTAAAAAATAATATGAATCATGTCACTCACATCTAGATATTTGTAATTCCAAGATTTAAAAAAAAAACATTGCTTTAAGATTGTGAATATTGATTAATATATTTTCAAATCCGATAAAAGTAATCTTCGTTATTTGTTTATCGGGATTATTTATTAGTGTTATTTTTCAAAATGTACCAACTTGTTTGGGATACTTTTTCCGTAGTATCTATGTTCTGTGTATACAAGAAAGGCATCGATGTCTTTTCCAATCGTAAACATGTGTCCTCCAGTAACGAAACCTTTGTCAATAGTCCATTCGCCTCCTAACATAATAAGGATCGGCCCATTCTTCTTGAAGTATTGATCATTTGTGATATATCTCTGAAATCAGATTTCGCGATGATTAATTAAATGTATTAATTATAGTGAACAGACCACAAGAGTCGTTAATAAATCAATGATTTGCATAAATATAAATTATCTCCGATAACTTGAATCTATGACTTGAATATGAATAACATCTTATAGCAAAAGGCTAAAAATCATTACATTTCCAAAGAAAATAATTTAAAAATAACTCTCCAACTCGGAATATTAATATTAAATGAACCATTAAATTGTATTCATTACGATATAAAATAACGACAGGGAGAAATAGAAAACGTTATTTGGAAAAACGGATTGCCGAGGTACTTCCATTTAATTTCACTGCAGTCTGAGGGTCGATAGCATGTAATCGCTTAAACCACGCAGTAAATAATTACACCCAGTCTTCTTTTTACGCGATGTTTTTGGATGGCATCGTTCCTTATTTTATGCGATTGTTTCTTTTTAAAGCATTTCATCAAACGAGTCAAAACAAAATTCAAATTTCAAGATATTTCGCAATATGATGAATCTCTACAAATTTTTAAAAATCAAAATCTATTAAAAATTGTTTCACTCGAGAGTAGTTTATTTCTTCTCATAACAAAGTATATAGTAGTAAGATATGTTTTACGCGTCAATTTCTGAAACCAATATATCGTGTAAAAAAAGTATTGGGTGTATAACGAAATGGTTCAATTCCATTCGAAAAAATTATTTACTATAAAATTATCTATTAAAGTGTCTGTGATAGCAACATCTGTTGAGAAAAACTCCATTAAGTGTACGTGCTCCCCATTATCGAAAACCATTTAAAACAAAATTATGATTTTTTTTTTAAATAAAAGGCAATTCATTTGTACAACTTCCACATGTTTATAATGATCAGGACCAGTTTCGCTCATCACGAGCATTATCAACTGATCAGTTGATAATGCTCGTGATGAGCTCGTGATCATTATAAATATGTGGAAGCAGTACAAATGAATTGTGTTTTGTTTTTTAAAATATGTCTTTCCACCTCAACACCTCAAAAAAAATTACGATCATTATTTTATATATGTTTGTACATTTTAAAAAGCGTGTAAGTGATCGGGATTCAAACTTGTAAATTTAGTGTCCCGTATGATCCAAAAGGTTGAAGACCATTATTTTCTTGTATTGAGACAAAATAACTTACCATTTTAAAAGATTTAGTATCATTTTCATCGAAATTATCCAGAGGCTGCTCAATATAGTTTGTAGTGACAGCATCTAAGTCAGCACTTCGGGATCTAGATGGTGGAGGAGGTCCTCTTCGACCGCTGAAAAGATATCTCTTCCCATGTTCGCCCAAAACGCCGAGCGACAGGAGGACGACCAAAAAAATAACGCGCATCCTAAAATAAATGACAGAAAACAACCGTAAATATTTAGTTAATCATGCCACCATTTTAAATTCACTACATGATGTGATTTTTAGTATTTTATAAAGAATTTAGAAATATTTTTTTCTTTTTTCATTTATCAAATTTAAGAAAACAAACAGCTTTGTAGTAAAGTGTTATTTTTTAAATTAAATATTAAATATTGAAAACATTGATTTACATAGCAATTAATGGGTCTTTTACATGATATTCACTAAAACATTCAACATGTGGTTTCACATAGGAGAATAATAATTTTAAGGTGAGAATTGGGAATGCGGTCACGATCGACCTCAAACGTCTCTGCAGTCGAACTATTGGTGGGCCCTGCTGTGTAAAAGGAATATGAGTTTTTCGGTTTTGCTGTATATATCAAATTAAACACACTTTTATAAAACAATTGAATGTTGGTTCAAGATTCTACTTGAATACCATACTCAACAAGCTAATAATAAGGCTCACAATTGGGAGGATACCTTATGACTAATTGTAATAAAGATATCCCACCTAGTTTGCATGTCTTTAATTACTCTGGATTTAAAGCATAATAAATTAAATAAAAAGATTACAACCATTAATTTCCAAATAGCTTCCAGCTTATAAGTTTTGCATTGCAATCTTATAAGCTGCATTTATATCGCATAATTAGTGTACAACCTCATTTTTGTTTCGATTACTTTCAAATCAGTCAATCCAGAAAGGACATATAAGTCTCCTAATATATTTAAAATTATTTTATCGATGCAACAATAATTCTATCGTCAAAAGTAAAGTAAAAATAAAAGTTACTCGTCCAAAAGTATGTTGATTTAGTATCTCTGCATTAAATTTGGATTATTGAGATTTTGTACACTTTCGTGTATTTTGTCACTAACGACCCGGGTTTCGCCTTTCGGCATCTTCAGGCATTCGAGCACACGAATGGACTCGAACTGACAGACAGTAAACAGTGTCTAGCGTTTATATAGAAGATACAAATACGACAAATATTATTTACAATGTAAAATTTTATACGTCTGAGAGCCACACTGATACCTGAGTTAACATTTCGAGAATCGCCTTAATCCTTATTTTGTAATCAACACATTAACAGAGTGGCGAGGCGAAACCCGGGTCGTTAGTGACAAAATCTCAATAATCCAAATTTGATATTGAAATTCCATCAAGCACCCTCAGTCGATGTCTTAAATTATAAAAAAATCTCTGCTTTAGTTTATCTATCTACTGTTTACCGGGATAAATGTATTTTTGAACGCAAGTTTTCATTTTCTAGACTTCACATATTACATTAAATTCACTGTTTATTTTTTCAATATAATTGCAAATATTGCAAAAAATAAAAAGACCTATGGGATATCATCGCTCACGATCCATAATATTTTATTACGAATCTAAAATGATATGATATCACGTTACTTGTCATTATAAAGATCAGTTATCAAATATTATTTAATCTCTTAATCAAAAGTTAATGTTTAAAAAAGACATGGTAATTTTAAATTCTCCGATTTTTTCAGCTGATTATATCTCTCAAGCGAGGATATTGTGTTCTTAGAAAAACATTTTCCACTTTTTTTCACAACACAAAAACAAAATATTTTTCAATTTCTCTTACCTGTGCAAATACTAACGACACAATTGACTATTTTTGTTTTCGATTGCAACACAGTTATATATTCATCAATTCGTTATCTATCGGACTTCTATCAAAGTTTAAAACAAGTGTTCTCAAAAGTTTTTTTAAATTAAATGCATGAAAGTATGTCGATGTATAATCACAAAATATACATTCTAATCTTTTAACCACTTGACAACTGCTGTTATTATTATGTCAATTTGTTAACGAAGTAATATAAATATGACTTATAATTAAATTCACTTTCATAAAAATAGTTTTCACTTATAACAAATACATTCCACAAAAAAAAAATTCTTCCTCTAAAAATAAAGTGATCCCACATAATAAAATATATTGTAACATTGAAGAAATATATTACACTTACGAAAAAATATTTATACTCACACTTTGAAATCAATAGTTGCGCGAAGCTGTAATGAAATATCACTTCTTCTTCTACCCTATATTAGGCCGCCTATATTGTCTTTGCTCCACGTATTCATACATCAAACCAGACCAACTCTAACATAACCTACTACAACTTAACTCACTTTGTTAAAAGAATCCTTACTACTAGTTCAAGTGTACCAAGTGAATACTATCTAACACAAAGTGCAATTACTTATAACCCTATAAATATTTTTCTACATGTTTTTAAGAAATACATTTACCGATTAGTAAACAGAAAAAGGATTTCCGCTTTGGAAAAAGGTGCATAAATAATTTCAAATATGCAATCGTTTCCACAGTTTGTGAATCAATGTTAATTCCTACAAAATTAAAATATATTACAATACATATCTTAATTTTCTTTTTATTTTTATTTTTATACTTGACATAAAAATACCCAACTGTTAGGAATTTTTACCATTGAAATGAGTCGATTGATAACGTAATTACAATAATTCACAAGGATGTTTTAATGCAAAAATATAATATCTGCACATTCCATAAAATATTTTTACAAATGGAAGAATTATAAAAATCTCAAAGGAGATTAAATGAATCGGAAACATTGTATAATGTCCAGTCATATCCCAACCATATGTATGATAAATAAATATCTATACGAAAACTGTTTTTTTTATTTATTGCAAATCAGACAGGCATTTGTAAAAAAAGAGAAAAAACTAAATAGGCAATGACCAAAATAATTTAAATCTTATTTTATTTATTGCATTATTAAAATATGTTTTACCAGATGTTATCCAAAAAGAGGACATCTTCAATTCAATCTTAAAATATTGCCCTTTATCAATTTAAGAAGAAAACCTCTTCTGTACTCCATTACAAATTGTTTGAAAATGGCTTTTACAAAACCGTTGTCTTACTTTGAAAAGGTTCTAACTGACATTTTGGCCTAAAACGACCTTTTGATTGGAAAATGTTGTATTAGCCACATTCTACCATATAAGTTTATTTCAGAGTCATATATTGTTCAATGAGGGAGTTAGCAGTATTCCGGAGTTCTATCCAAACATTTTTTTTAAACAATTCTATGAATCAATATAAATGAGTATTATAATCTTACAGAAAAACATACACATCACAGTTCTTTTTAAAAGGTTTTAACGTCATGCCGAACATCATTTGCTTGATGATTGGTGTGTGTTTTACCCTTTACTTCTATTGTTCTATCGATGTGGTCATTGACGAAAGTTAGTTGAGTTCGTTCAAACATCCAAAGTACATATGACTTATTATTCTGTTGTATTATAGTATTATTGTTAGCTTATATGGTTCAACAAATCATGATAATATACACTATCAATAAATATCTCAAAAATCAGAATATTTTGTTTGATAAAATTGAAATATCCGATAAAATCTTTTCAAACAAACTATTGTTGTCAGTTCTAATTAAAGCTTTAGATACTTATTATTTTCTAATATAAAGACTTTAGTTAAAATAAATTGTATCAAAAACAATAAATATATTTATGTATATGAATATATGCTAACTTACTAATTAAAAATACATTCTTTCCTTCAAAATACAAAATATGATCAGTCAAAACTTCAAACGATCGTATCTCAAAACATGGTCAAGTGCAATTAGAATATTTTCAAAGTAAGGTAACGAGATGTTATTCAAAAAGAGGATATTTTCTTGAATTCGTCATTGAAATATTGTCCTTCATCAATTTAAGAAGAAATCCTCTTCTGTACTCGATTACAAATTGGTTGAAAATGGCTTTTACGAAATATGAGAAAGAGCAAACCACAATGCATTTATATTATTTATAAAGGCATTATAAAAAAACTATTATTATGAAAAAGCCGACGTACACGCTATAGTTAATCAGGAAGTATTTAATTTGAAATATTGTTTTATTATTTACAATGGATCCTGAAATCCATGAATTATGGAATTGAATAATTGACCTGGACTCCGAGATTGGAAGCTCTAGTGACCATTTCAAATAATGGGGATATTTAATTTGATATGTATATTAACTACATACATTACTTCCCTTCCCGCAGTATCTTGCAGTAATCATGTTGTTGAAATACAGCAATTTACATTATAATATTTACAAGAAATTTCTAAGCTTTTTCTTTTGAGAATCGTTATAGATATAATTGTTATGAAACAAGCAAACAGCTGTTTCCTTATCAAAGATGAGCTCGATTAAGCACTAGAGTGTTATCTCAATAGTCAAAAAAAAATTTGGAATTGAGTGAGTAATAAATTGTAAAAACCCACTAATAGCTCAACAACGTATCATATTTATATAACATTATGCCATATTAGAACATACAATAAAGAAACTAATAAAGAAAAGAAGATCAGCCGGGATACTGCAATAGTATATCCAGATTATTGACTTAAACTCTACTATTGTACATATTATAAATCAGGTATGCTTAACCGATTTGCTTCACAAAATTTTCCGTAAAGCATTATCCCCAATTGGGTACGGTGGCATTCAACCGGTTAAACATTTTAATATGTTTTGAAAATTGACTTAAAGATTGTATGGTTATGCATTTCAAAGAGGCGAAACACGTTAGTAACGCAACCAGTGGAATAACAAAGTTATCAATTTTAATTTTATATTAAAAAATCTTCGTCTAGCTTTTCTTTCTATTTTTTAGACCGAAATGCATTACTACTTTTTATAATATTGTATATATATAATAAATTTAATATAAACAATACACATATTTACATATTCTCTCTTAATCGGGGATCAGACAAACATGCTTAATTATCTCAGATGAGGTTACAATGAAAATCTTAGGTGTCACAAAGGTGCAATAAAACTGCAAAATAAATATTATTTAAAGAGTCTTTTTGGCTTCTATAGGATTAATGATTTTTTTGCTTTCAACTCAATAGAGTAATAAGAGCACAAATAAATATATTTTTGAGTAATACCCAACACCTGGTCTTAATGGAGCTTGCTCCCATTCCATTTTAATAAACAAAATAAAACGAACGAATAAAATTTTAAAAGTAAAATAATTTACATATGCCAAGCAGTTTTTAGCAAATTCTAAATGCCATAAATATACATACCAAATAATTGTATTCGTTGAATCCCACAACATTTATCTAAGTATGTTATTAAAATATTAATAAAAGTTAAAACCCTTTAAAACTAATTTTGGTTCATAACCTAAATAAGAATACCAATATTGAGACTCCCGCGGCACTCTACATTCTATCCGATACCACTTGAGACGTCTACACACTCCCACTTACAGGGTGCACTTACAGGTAGCTCGTAGAAATAGATTTGGAAAATACTGATTACCATAGTCAACAGTGTTCCCTCTAAGCTGTACAGCAGTTTGAATTCCCTCTCGCACTCGTCCAGGGTTTGCGCGCACCCCAATACAACTATTCAAATAATCAAATTTGAATAACCCGAATTCAGTTACAAAATTCTCGCTTGCTTTGTTAAAACAGGTATTGAGCGTGTTACGGTGGCTGGCCGAAATGTCTCATGTCATGAATATTGTTTGAAGCAACACAGATGTTTTTACCTTGTTAATACCACCACCACCCGCAGGACTTGGCGGCGTGCACTTAAGTGCGCAGACTGTACCTAGTATGAAATGACGTAACTTTATCGGTAAAGATATGTACGCTCGCCGTATGAAGCCGCCAAACTTGCTGAAGGCCATATAATTCGCCCTATTTGCTACCAAGTCGGCATGGCCTGTGAGCCTAACAGCTGGTCGGACCGACCTGATGCGCTCTTACCGTTCATTAGCCATGAGTAGACAATTCCAGAGGATGTGGTCAGCATCCTGCATTTCATCACATGTACATGTTGGCCCATCTACTATCCGGCCAACCTTGAAGAGCTTGGCAGCGAACCCACCGTGCCCCGTAAATTGGCTAGTCCAGTGGTTGGGTATAAGACCCTTCGCAATTTCCATTCACCATTTGATTGTAGGGAAAAACTTATAAGTCTGCCGCCCATTCATGGAAGCATCCCAACGCCTCTGCCAAATCCAAAGTGCCGCGTCCATCGCGCATTTGCGCGCAGCAACCCGACTACAGTGCCGCGACATGGAGTCTAAATCGTCAATTTTTTGCCACTTGCCGGTAAATACTGAGCAGGTATTTCAATCGCAATACTACAAGAAAAGGTCTCGATGACATCCGAATGGAACTTATTCAAGTATAATAATATGTAGAAAGGGAAGAAAGTTGAACACTTGGTGAAGGTATTATCGTATTGTGGATTATTACGATTAGGCAATATTGATTATTCTGATTAAAGTATGTTCTTTATATTGTAATAAATTGCTTTGCATCTCAAAAACAATTATTTGTTTGATCTGTTCCACTTTTTCTTTAAATTAGAAGTTTCTTATCTATAAAATTTAATACACTCATTCCTCATATTAACCAGATCTTCAATTATTTATTCTTTACCGAATAATTCCTCAAAATAATTATTATTTAAATCTTGAAAACCATTCAATGAATTCAAATAACTATGTATGGCCATATAAATTTCCAGCAACCATCTAAAGTTATTTTTAATTTAATATTTTTTCCAAATTTTCGGAATTGTGATAAAATCATCTTTATCAACAAAACATGTATCTTAAAAGGTATGTCTGATATAATATCTGCTATAGAAATTATTGAAAAACATTGTTTTAATCTATTCTGTTAAACTTCGTTAAAAACCCGCGTAAAACGAGAGATAAGTGTGTATATAATTATATATGTACACACTGGCTTATCAAGACGGGGGGGGGGCATTTTCGAAAATGAATAGAAAACTTCGACGGTAAAAAAGTTTTTTCGTATTATGTACAATGGAAGTTATATTTCATTCACCATGTTTTATTCCGTCTAATTTGTGACTGGCTGACAAAATGTACTTCGACATATTTTTCAAGAAATTATCACTATTTGTACATGACATTTTTTTGTCTCCTGCATCGTAATGATTTATGTTTAAGAAAGTAGAAGTAGATTTTTTGCATCATTTTTGGAGAAAAATTTAAAGGAGGGGGTCGGCAAATTCAAGGACCGCCCCGGGCACAAACCCTAACTACGCCGCTGTATGTACATATAAATTATTAATGTTTTTATAATTTAAGACATTGACTGAGGGTGCTTGATGGAATTTCAATATCAAATTTGGATTATTGAAATTTTGTACACTTCCATGTGTTTTGTCTCTAACGACCCGGGTTTCGCATTTCGGCATCTTCAGGCATTCGAGCACACGAATGGACTCGAACTGAGAGACAGTAAACAGTGTCTAACGCTTATATAGAAGATACAAATGCGACAAATATTCGCAGGCATTCGAGCGCACGTTTATCAAGAAATTTTGGAAATCAATATAGCCCAGTTAAATTCCTTGTCAATTCTGAACGAACAACTGAACCTTCCAAACTCCCGTTGCTGTATCCTATACGTTGAAACACCTAACAGATGTCACTAAATGTGGAATGATCGTATATATTTATCCCTTCGTTGAATTACATCCCGTCGAAACCCACAATGCTATTATAATTGTAAAATCACAGGTAATTCTAATAGTAGTTGGAAAGCGGCAATTCGCCACTCTGTTAATGTGTTGTTTACAAAATAAGGATTAAGGCGATTCTTGAAATTTTAACTCGGGTATCAGTGTGGATCCTAGACGTGTAATATTTTATATCGTAAATAATATTTGTCGTATTTGTATATTCTATATAAACGTTAGACACTTTTTACTATCTGTCAGTTCGAGTCCATTCGTGCGCTTGAATGCCTGAAGATGCCGAAAGACAAAACCCGGATCGTTAGTGAAAAAATACATGGAAGTGTACAAAATCTCAATAATCCAAATTAATGTTTTTGTTGCTATAAAATATTATTCTAATTTATAAAATATCATTTAAACATTGAATTGTTTTTTTAACGCTCAGATGTCGAAATGTTTACCGAGTAAATCAAATATATCGTCTAGTTCCTCCAAAAGTAAGAAAAGTTGTAAAGAATTCAAACTAGAATGGTTTCACCGATAAGTTGAAGCTGAAATGCCATCCAATTAGAAATCTAAAACTATAAAATCTTAAGCAAAGTTACAAAATATGTTGATTAATATTAGCGACCGATTATTTGCTTCATTCTGTTTATTTATTCTTAATTTGGGATTGATTTTATTTTATGTAAATAAATAAAATGAATTCTGTTATTTTTTATGTTTTATTTTAATACACATTATTTTAATATAAGTTATTAAATGATAATAATTTAAAATATAATATACAACGCAAAGCAAACAAACAATTTTGTTTGTATCAAATATGACATATTGATTTGGAATATTTGGATTATTGAGATTTTGTACACTTCCATGTATTTTGTCACTAACGACCCTGGTTTCGCCTTTCGGCATCTTCAGGCATTCGTGTGCTCGAACGCCTGAAGATGCCGAAAGGCGAAACCAGGGTCGTTAGTGACAAAATACATGGATGTGTACAAAATCTCAATAATCCAAATTTGATATTGAAATTCCATCAAGCACCCTCAGTCGATGTCTTAAATTATGACATAACGTTGTTTGCAAAAAAAATAAATTATGCCGAGCACATGTTGGCGTGGCTTGCGCAGCCTTTAAATTTGCCGCACAGCTAACCTCTCACCTTAGTCCTTAGAGGGAACATTGGTTGTCACTTTTGATTAATTTACAATGTGAAAGTAATAAAGATTTATGCCTTCAAAACTGATCATCACATGTATAAGTTTCGTGCTCACCATTTTATTTAAATCTATGAATATTTTAGGTACAAAAATAAATCCATCAGGTCCAGATTAGTTTCAAATGTGAAATTATTATTAGCTCTTCAACTATCTCAAGGGTGTTGACCTCTTCTACCATCTGCTGTCATCACCAGAGGCCAATTAAATGTCTATGCATTCTAACGGTAGCCATTTTTGCGATAAAAGCTTTATGATTTTGTATTTCTTTACAAGACGAAGATTTTTTCGACTGTTTCCCAGAATATTATTTATACTAAACATAAAATAAAAGCTTGTGTTTTTGTAATAGAGACATCTGTTCATGGATGACAAAATAGCTAAATGATTTTTTTGCAAAAATCTAGCGAACAAAAATATTAGCTAGGAGTGCTAAGACTTTCCTTATCATACAATCATAGTATATTCATATAATATCAGCACATACTGATACATATACTGATAAGAACAAATCTGGTATTCATAAATTACAATGCAGTGATTGCCAACATTTCTATGTGGGTAAAACCACACGTACATTAGATATAAGGGTATCAGAACATTTAGCTGCCTTTAGATTAAAAAAAGAAACTTCGACATTCGAAAATAACTTGCTAATGGAGAACCATACGTTTAATGCGGATGATGGGGTTAAACTGTTGCATAAAAACATGGGGGATCATAAATTATTTTATCAAGAAATTTTGGAAATTAATAGAGCCCAGTTAAATTCCTTGCCAATTCTGAATGAGCAGCTGAACCTTCCTAATTCTCCGTTATTATATCCTATACGATGAAACACCTAACAGATGTCACTAAATGTGGAATGATTGTATATATTCACCCTTTCGTCGAATTGCATCCCGTCAAAACCCACAATGCTATTATAATTGTAAAATCACTGGTAATTCCACTCTGTTCATGTGATGTTTACAAAATAAGGATTAAGGCGATTCTCGAAATGTTAACTCAGGTATCAGTGTGGCTCTCAGACGTATAATATTTTACCTCGTAAATAATATTTGTCGTATTTGTATCTTCTATATAAACGTTAGACACTGTTTACTGTCTGTCAGTTCGAGTTCATTCGTGTGCTCGAATGCCTGAAGATGCCGAAAGGCGAAACCCGGGTCGTTAGTGACAAAATACATGGAAGTGTATAAAATCTCAATAATCCAAATTTGATATTGAAATTCCATCAAGCACCTCAGTCAATGTCTTAAATTACATAATAACTTTTTCAGTAAAGCTTTGAATTATCAAAATGTTTTGAAAACTATGTAAATATAGAAATTTAACTATAATTACGAAGAATATCACATCCGATAATTACTATCATAAACTCATAAAAACAGTCATAATTGATGTATGTTCACAAAACATTTAGAAGAATTGAACATTAGCGCCAAATCTAAATTTTCTTGATCGCATCCCGTCCGCTTTCGACTTTCCCATGAAAAAAGCCATTACGGAAAGATTATTACTAGTTGATATCCAAACCCATGTCGGAGACACAAACCTGTTTCCCCTAGCGGCGGAAATTCGCAACATTAGCGATGCCGGTTAAGTAGGATGCTGCAGTAATATGATTTTGAATTACGTGATTACGTGTAATGTTTTTATCCCATTTTTTTGCAGTTGTAATGCATGGAAGAAAGAGATAAACGTATCTGACGTGATTCTTGGAATTGACTTGGAAAGAATGAAATTACCTCGGATCGCAGTGACCGCCGATAACAGTAGGCTGGCACGGTTCGACAAATTTCCGTCGATTCGTTAATTGTTACAGCGGCATTTTCGCACTATTTTAAATAATTTTGGCTTTCTTAATAAGTCCAATTTATAAATCACCAATTGTAACTTTACCAAGAATGAATTAAATGAAACTGAAGGATACGCCTTTCCCTATTTTTTGAAAACTGTTAACAGTGGTGGTAATATCGAATATAGTTTAATAAATTCCAAAACCTTAAAAAATATTAAGAAATTCTTACAGTAGATATCTATAATATAATCAATAAAAAATGAATTCATCTCAAGTTTAGTTAACAAACATAATCCCGCCTTAACTTCGTACAGGTCTTCGTAAATTCATTTTAATTATTGTAACTACTAAAGACACGAAAATATCAAACATTTGCTCTCAGCCCGTCAACTTACTTTTTTCACCGAACATATTTTACTATAATTTAAGACATCGACTGAGGGTGCTTGATGGAATTTCAATTTCAAACTTGAGTTATTGATATTTTGTACACTTCCATGTATTTTGTCACTAACGACCCGGGTTTCGCCTTTCAGCATATTCAGGCATTCGTGCGCTCGAATGCCTGAAGATGCAGAAAGGCGAAACCCGGGTCGTTAGTGACAAAATACATGGAAGTGTACAAAATCTCAATAACTCAAATTTGATATTTTACTATGTTTATATTTTTATGCATGGAATCTATAATGTTAGTTTTAACTACTTAACGACACATATTATCTATTTAGTTTATTTTTTATGTTATTAAGGCTATTTAAATTGAAAAATAAAACATAATAAATGAAAAATATTAATTTTATTAATAAACTAGTTTGCACAGTGACATATAGAATTTGATTTTACATTTTTTTAATGTAATATGTTATTACGTTGCAATATGAAGTTATGGATATAAATTTCTTCAAGATAACATTACGTTTATCTTATCTTAAAAAAACTCTAAGTTGGATAAAATCTTTGCACTTATAAATTTACGTATAAACATACTTATCACAAAAGCGAATGTGAATATCAAACGTCCAATGGATAATCGAAAAATCATGAATTGTTTAAATGTGAAAAATTCGTTGTCCGCTATATTTACACGCTAGATGTCTAATAATCGTCCGTTGGGAAAGCAATAGAAAAGCAAAAAAACGATTTTGTCACGCTTGGGATGCCAGCTGACTGTAGCGCTTGTCAGTGCAGCGTGGCGTGCCAGTGGCTAGCGCCGATTTACCCGCTCTCTCGGCAGACAAAATTTACGAGTCAGTACCGTGCTTCAATTCACGTTATCGACACTCGCATTGCACCCAGCTTGTTATTTCCCAAACTGCATCATTGTTGTTCTATAAAAAATATGTTGAAATCCTGACTTCGGGTTTAAGGTACGTCACCTTCATTACAGATAGTTTACGTATGCATTGTTTATTTTGAAACACCGACTTGCAGTGAGCCACTTTCGATTTCATTCAACATCAAAATGTTTTAAACAAATTACAACAGTCGTGAATTATTTATATTTGACTGCAGTCAATAAATACGTAAACAGTGAAGTTTTTACTTATATTATTTTATTTATATTTAAAGTTATTGAAATTATTGTACTGTATTATATATTAAGGGTTTAGTTTTATTTGGTAATTAATCAATATGTTCTACAAAACTGGCATATTGCTGTGTATGCTATTAATTTAAATACGTCACACTTAAATACGTCGATATAATATGTGTCGGCTATAAAAATTTTGTATACCATAAAAAATGCAGTTGCATAAACATTCGCTCGCGGAAAGATCAATATTTTCCCCTATTTCTAGTTCTGCAGCGCTATGGGGGATGGGAGATCCCTTGCGCTCACTTGTCGGTCAACGTCCCCGTGTTGCAAAAATCTATTCCCTAGTGTGCGCATAGAAATCAATTTTCAATTCGGCGGCAATTGAATTTGAATTTTGACAGTATCCATTCTCACATGACGTCACAGAATCGATGGGAAATATAATCCATATACTACAAAAGCTATAAATTGTGGCGTATATGTGGTTATATCCGCACCGCCAGTATAATATAATTCTTACATAACACTAGCGCCAATGTTAAATAATTATTATACTTTCGATTTTTCGGCCCGCCTTACTAGTTTCGACTTTCGGATTCTTTGCTTCCATTCTAAGAAGCAACAAAATACAATCCAATTACAGTGAAAAATTAATAAATAATGTATGTTCGTACATCATAAATATATTCAAAATCTAAGCTTTCATCGAGGATTACTGTCACAAACACAAATTCAATAACAGCGCAACGTGACAACCGTGATATCTAAATAATAAAATAAAATATGCAATGTAATAATCAGTGGCGCTTGACTATTCAGTATAACATATGTGAAATAATATGCTCTTGATTTTCAAAATATTTAATTAAATATTTACAAAAAATTAGTTTGTTATGAAAGTTGTGACTGGTATGCGGCAGTTAGGTAAACAAAACACGTGGTCAAAAGTTATTGATTATAACCAAATGCTGTATTTTCGATTATAATCGATAGTAGGTGACTTCTTTGCTACAGAATACATGACATATTTAATAGATTAACGTAAAAATACCAAACATATAGCGTTTAGCCAAAATGTCCAATGTCCAAAAGTGACAGCGTTTTATTAATAAACATTAGTTATTATTGGCTTTTCACATTACATTATGAAGTAAGTGTATTATAATTTATTGGTTGAGTTTTAATTTGCTTTCATATTCATAATGATTCTGTTTAGTATGATTAATCTTATGCGGGAAAATTTTATCTTGACTAAATAAACAAGATTGATCTGTTGTGGTATATTTTTTGCATAGCGGCTCTCAATATTTGAATTATGTGTTGAAAATAAATTGTCTGTGTTGCAGAATTTCATTAATCCTATTCCGTGACATTGGTGTCGAAATATTGATCGGTTTAATGTTTTGTAATTTGTTTAAACTGATGCTATATAACAGTTTGTAGTCAAAATGAAAATTATTGAAGTCGATGCCTCCTCATTGGTTGTGGCTACAGAATCTATAATATTTATATTCGAATATTATTTTAGCCATACAACCTAAAAACTGTTTTTATCGAAAACATTATATGGTGAGTTGTGTTACGAATCTTTGAATGTACTCCTGTAAATTCACATGTTTACAGATACGGGATTATATGTAGGGAGTGTCAATATAATAGTGGCTTACATCAAATGGAGGGCAGAATTTTCCATTCCGGAAAGTGGCCAATTTATTTTTCTAATTTACATCATTTGGTCGAGACCTGCGCTGTCGTCTGTAAATTGAGATCCAATCATTAACTCGTTTTTGTATTTTTTGAGGGTTACATTAATTGGCCAAAACACAGTCGATATTTATTATTTCAGGTCCTGAAAAGTACTTGAAATTCTTACTGAATTAAGTTCATATGTAGGTATTTATTTACTTGATTATTTGGTTTGCTATAAATACACATACCTTGTTATTAGTAATATTGACGGCAAAACATATTGGGAAAACGTCCTCATTTGTAATTCTAAGGTCAGCATTTTCAATTCATTGATGACCTGCTTACAAAATAAAATATGAGAATTATATTAATAACTGTTTGCGTTATCTTAACGGTAAGCAGCGATTGTGTTATCTAAAACGGCTACTTTCAGGGTTTTTTTTTTGTAGCACGTTATAATATTAATAAAATATTAGTTACGCTTTATTGTGCGTTGAATAGCAACACGATGAGCTTATTCAAACAAATTTTACTTAAATAACGCATTTGAAAAAAACATATTACTTTTTATTGAAGTCGGCTTTTTGACCTAATACAATAGATATTTTCGGGCCTATAGCTTTGTGATCAACGTCCGTGTTTTTCGGTTGCGATTAGGGCATCTTATCCCGGACACTTTTTCTGATACCGGGATTTCGCGATTGAAATTTTTTCTATCCCGGGTTTTGACGTTTGAAATTGTCAAAAACATTTTTTTTGTTGATTATATGTACCACGATAAACCGTGTAGGTAAATGAAGCCATGGAAAAAAAATGTTACAAATATTCAAAAAACCCTGTGAAAAAACTTTTGTAGTTCATACAAAATAGGAGGATAGGTACTCTAGGTAGGTATGTTCCTAAAAACGCATAAAAGAACATAATACCTAGTTATACGATGATTTTATTTATTTACATCAAAATACAAAATAATAGAGAGTTTTGTAAATACAAAGAGACCTGGTATAATTACGAATAGAGGTTTAAGTTAATCAAATACTAGGTAGGGATATCATGAATACTCTTATTTATATATAAAATTATTCTAATATGTGAATACAATTATTTTGCATTCAAACATGTTAGAAGTCATTTAATTATACAGTAAAATAAACACTTACTTATCTTGGAATTATATCGTATTAAAATGTTGTTTAAAATTATAAATGCTCAGATATTATTTATATTATATTCATTTTACAAGTTGAATTCATCTGAACATGAAAAACTTCAGCAGTTCCACCTTTTGTTTTTCATTCTCACTCTTTACACTCCATTTATTGTCCATCTCTTTCTCGCAAAAAGTATTTCCAAACATAATAATTCATAGTAAATTGCGCCTTTATTGTCGTCGAAAATTTTTGTATTTCAAATTGTATTAAAGATAGTTTTAATGATTCAAAATTAAATTACAGAAACATACAAAAACATCACCACGTGCACGTTCATGTGCAGGTGGTCGTATAAAAAATGATTCCAACAGATAATGTCGCAAAAAACAATAAATTGTCTGTTCCTGTCTATAGCTGATTCGAAATATGAGAATAAGAGAGAGCACAAAACAAATATTAATTATGTATACCTATGTATAGTAAAAAATGATTTACATACATAAATCAAAATAAGTTACACCGGAAACGTTTTTTATTTGTACAGTCCATCGGGTAAGAATTGACAGTTTAAATATGAATTAATTTTTGATATTTATCAGCGAATCCCGAAATCCCGTGATTCGTATTAATTAAATCCCGGGATTACGGGATTGGTTAATTTCTCGGGATTTCGTGCTCCTGGATCCCGGGATTGGAATACTTAGTGGTGATGTCCATGGACTGGAACCCCAATAAAGACACTTATCGAGTTTTAAATTAAAATTCCGTCTCATACATCCGATCCTAATAGCGTAGCGTAGCGATGTACTAGCACCATCCCTTTATCATAAAAAAGAGAGATTGATCGACTGAATCACAAGCGGTTATCGTAGAATGAAATCTAGTAGACTGAGATTTTGTCTGGTGTCAGTTGTTATGCCAACGAAAACCAGACATTGTATGTTACGTAAGTTCTGTCCGCGGTGTAATTTCCAACTCCATGATATTTTAGCCGTTGTAGTCCTATTATCAAATTTATTGCAAAATTCATCAATAATAATAAACTCATCTCCATAATCAGTGAGAAGGTACTAAATGTCTTAGTACTTTTTCGTTTACTGTAGTTATGATCTATTCGGCGTCCGTGGCGCAGTTGGTAGCGTTGCTGGCTACGGTTACGGATGTCTCGGGTTAAATTCCCGGTGCGAACGGTTTTCATAAATTGATTTTTCGATCAATTTATGGATTTCTGTTCGTAGTCTGAGTCGTCCCTTCCACCCATGCCATCCTCACGGGGAGTAGCGAGAGTGATTAGTTAAACACTAGTCCTGTCCTAGCCCTATCCTTCTATCCCTACTCTCTTAAAAAAAAAGAGAGGTTGAGCAACTGAGTAACAAGCAGTTCTCATAGAAAAATTCTGTTAAGATGCCTCCATTAGGAGACCATATGCTCCATATTGAGAGCGGATATGGAAAAAATGATGATTATCTTTATATAATACATGCGAATTTAATGTTTTTGTAATATGGCTGCCTCTGCACTTTGATTTTTTGCGTCTTCGTCTACCTTCGCTTATCACAAAAATAAACTGCGACAATTGATGAAAATGATCGTTTTAAAAAGAATGATTGCAGTTAATGATATCGATTTGTCAGTTTATTTAATTGCGTTGAACATTCAACTCAGTTTTTTGGAATTAATTAGTTAATTTAGGACTATCCAGCCATAACCAGTCATAGAAAATTTCCCGCGACGTTTCACGAACTCGATGAACCAGTGGACGAAGATTGTTTAGGCTGCACGTGCTGCTTTTCACAACAGGATTCCGACCGAGTTCTCACTATCCAAACATGGAATTCCTCATATGGGTATCTGGTTTCCATCGTATACCAAAAGCACGATTGACATTTAGACTGTATCTGACCACAAGAAACGGAAGCCAAGTTAGTTTTTTGAAACCTCACCAGTACACTACTTTTTCTTAATCTTCTTCGTCATTTACTGAAAAAAGTACGTTCGCTCACCATTATGTTGGGGTACGTCAAAAAGGTTTAATCTTGTATTCTTGGCGTTCAGACAGATGTCATCTGGATAGGAAGTAATGAAATTGCCGTTTTAAATTTTACTACAAATCATTTACAACTGTAAATACAGTTTTAGTTCTTGTGTTTGTTTTCCGTTTCACATAAAATTATTGCAGAGTAAAATTACTAAATTAAACTACGGTTAAATAAATTGAATACTTTCATCATTTTATAAAAAAATAATAATATTAAAGGAAGTTAACTATAAACATTGCACTTTTGACTAGAAATCATAAACATTTTAAGTACAAAAAAAAACTTTAAAAAGAGAAAATATGTTTTATTTATACGATCCAGTGATTGCTTGCCCTAATTTATTATAGTTACATCGTAAATTCAATGGAAACTAATAATTAATCTTGTTTCTCAGTTATCTATTCAATATGCAATTTACATTCCATTAAAATCATGAGAAAAGTTTTGCATATACCTAGTAACATAAGTAAGTAACTACAATATGCGTGGAAAATTCAACGCATTATCGCAAGCACAAAGTAACTATGCTGTGCGGTAGTTCACTTAAGGTTTGCTACTTCAATTATTGACCTAATGAAATATGAATGGAAAAGTACCCTACACACGGCACGGTGTCTATGAACTGGTGGCCCAATTGAAAAGCGTGTAGATATATTCTTATAACATATGGGACACAAAATTGTTTCACACCAATTTTCCTAAATTATTGCGTAGTTTTTACAATTGACTATTCACTCATCTGTGTCAGCATTTCATAGTTGTCATTTCGTATTAAAATTACCATCGGTGTTATTGATTTCATCATCACAATTCTATATAGTTTTGCAATTCAATATTTTTTATGCGATAAAGCAACCTATAACATGAATACTCTCCACCTTTCCAATTTGTTCGTCATCAGCCTAGTTAGCCATCGACGGCTATTGATTTAAATTTATTATTTAGCAATTTCACCGTGACCATTGATACGTTACTCTCAAAAGCGATGGTATATTTCGTAAAAGTATTTTTTTTAAATTAATTTTTAGTTTACAACAAATCTTTAGTACTTACGCATCAATACCCAATGAATTATTATCAAATTTCGATAAACACTTAGAAATCCGACTGTGTACTAAATCGAACAATATATTTTTTTGTATAATTCATCTATATCACACTTTTTCATGGATTATGTTGATTACATAAGTTGTTGGATTAAAGAAAGAAAGTGGCTGAACAACTATATTAATTCCATTTATTTATTGACACAATTCTGTTCTCCCTCAAATGTTTTCTACAATAATATCTATTATTGTTAAATTCTCGCAGTTTCGATTGCGTAAATTCCAATAGCAAGACCTTTCAAGTTAATACAAAAAACAACTGGCATTACAAAACAGTTGTCACTATAAAAACGTTTTTTACTGTGTATCCAAGATGATTATTTAAACAACTGGCATTTCTTAATTTATTATAATTGATTTACGAAAAAAAAACAAAACGCGTTTAAATTTTAAATTAAAATAAATTTGACGCACGAATTGATTGAATGTTCATTTACTTGTTGGAACTCCACAATAATAATTCAAAAGATAGCAAAAGATTTATTTCAGTCTTAGAAGGTTACCAAATATTATCCACAGCTATTTCGTCACCACGTCATCTTTAATACTACGCTTAAAACGGCACGTTGATGAAAATATATCAACTTATCCATTCTATAGCAGAAAGTTTTATTTAAATGTAATATGTCGGCACTGTTAAAATTGTTTTAGAAAACATTCAATGAAAAATATAGTACACAGTTAATTAATGTATCATAATTAATATAGGTACATATTTATTTCTTATAACTCCGCTACATGTATTCACGGTTCTACAACCCAAAAGTGTAAAAATTAAAATTATGAAACAGATTTTAAGCCGATTATGTACGCTGAAACGCGCGTAAATAAATACACCTTCCTGTCTGTTCCCCGTATACCGCGCTGCGTGAACCACAAGGCAGGTTATAAATACACACAGATTTTATCTAATTTATTGTTTTTTTCCATAACTTGTCTCGCAAAGTTGTGATTAACTTTAAACGCAGTACGTAATTTAAAAACTTTCTTGGAGGATTAAGACAGCTATTTATTATATAGTAAGAGTAAACTATTATAATTAAGTTGTATAGACATTTTCAAAAGTTGTCTGGTCAAATATTTATACTTTATAACTTATGACATAATATGCTTATTACTTCATTGATGCTTTATGATGAGATTCGCGTTCATTATCATTACCCTCATATATGTATGGTCTCATCTGACCCTAGACGTTGTAAATTCCTAAATATTGCATAATTCGTGAATCCTTGAGGGTATGACTTAATAATTAAATGGCGTGGTATATCATGCCATCATATCAACATAAAGGGAAACTTTGGCAATTTCCATAATAGTGATATTTCCTACTTATTTCAGACTTCCATGCATGGCCATCATTGCTAAATCCATTGTTTCGATTACGTTTTTTTCAAGTTACTTTTGTTGTATATAAATTGTGTTTCAATTTATTACATATATGCAAAATTCAATCAGAATAACAACGTACTTTGCATCGAAGCAGAAATGAAGTAAATATGTACTTTTATTCAGAAACGTTATTTATATCTACGGATATTTTTAACACTACGTCAATTGATTAAGTGTTTAATAAATATAAGTAGTGATGAATAATTAACGCTAATTTTAAAATACCCTAAACAACTACCGTTGCAACTACAGGATACATTCGTTTTTCTTTTTATTGAAAATTATAATCTAATTTATTTTATTAGCCTAACGTAAAATAAATATTGATTGAAATCTGTCTACTACCTAAATAGTTTTCAAAATATATGACTGTTTACTTCCTATTTAACACCGAATATGCAGCTACGACAAAGCAAATATATATTTTTTTTACATTGAATCATTTTATTTTATGAACATACTCATTATTTTTTTATGTAATTTGCAATGCTTATTTTATTTACGCTGCTTTCCAATCAAAGTTATCAATACTAAACCAAAGAAAATGTAGAAGAAGCTGTAGCGTTTTCTTTGACATTAATTAATCATTTTTTATGTTTCCAGAAATGACTTCCGCACCGAAAAAGATTCTCACCCCACCGGGGGGACACTTCCGGGGGATTTCGGGTGTACGCGGGCAACGTTCACCGGGGGCGGCACCCGGGGGGGAGGACCACGACCCCTCCAAGATTCCCCTCCCGTCCCCCGGTCCCTTCCGCCGGTCCAGTTCCATGCGCCTGCGCGGCGAGAAGACATTCTCGGCAGGCCGCGCCAGCTCTGCCGGCTGTTCCCCAAACACTCCGAACGGACCCTGGCCCCCGCACGCCGGGGGCTTCTTCCCGTCCATCACGGAGTCCAAGGAGTCGTCGAGGGCCAGCAGCGTCAAGGATGACGGCCCCCTCAGAAATGGGGACCTCAAAAACAGACAACGAAGCCTCGTGAGTACCCAGTATTA
This sequence comes from Himalopsyche phryganea, assembly GCA_022494535.1. Classification (NCBI taxonomy): domain Eukaryota; kingdom Metazoa; phylum Arthropoda; class Insecta; order Trichoptera; family Rhyacophilidae; genus Himalopsyche; species Himalopsyche phryganea. The sequence goes on from JAGVSL010000034.1 coordinate 433,547, forward strand.
TGCGATGACGTTTGATCGACCTGCGACCCTAATTTGCATTGTGTTGAACAATTAGAAGAAAACCGTATCAGATAGTCATGTTTTTGTGAACGCGCATAAAGACAAAAGGCAAATACAAAATAAATTGCGAACAGTGTATTTATCAAAGCGATGTATACAAACAGTAATTATGTCAATTTTTATGACACTTTTATCTGTCACCGAGGCGTCAAACTAAAAAGACAAGACGACACGCAAACCAGCATTCATCGATCTGTTTTCGAATATGTAATATTACAATATGATATCTCAAACATAATTTGTCAATACCTCGGTCAAATGCTAATAATATTTAAAATTCGCTTGACACTTTGCAGTCACCTATTCCGAGAAATATCACTAAGTATTTTTTCTTGATTTATGTCTGTTTACTTATTCAAATTCAACAATTGGTTCAATTTTGAGAAAATGGACCCTGGAAAAATCATAGTATGTGCTTTCTACTTAATTGAACTTTGAAGTTTGTCAAATGTTTAAAATGCCATACCTTTTTCATTTTGTTTGTTCGTACAAAATTGTTTTTTAGTAAAAGTATAATTTATAAAAATTAGTGTGTTCTTTCTTACGATAGCGCTTGAAATAAAGAACATTTTTATTAACCGTAATTAACTCAATTTGTCATTTTTTCGATTTAGTGTTTTCTTCTGGAACAGTGACGATATTATGTAGGTACTGCAATTCTTGTATCAAAGGAAAGTTCGTGGAAAACATTTTTTTGAGTATAACACATACACTCATCTAAAATATGAATCTTTTTTGTTTTGTAAAATAATCTGCTGGAAATATGTGTTTAAATATGTATTAACATGTCAACGAATAATGAAAAATCTGTAAGGAATTTTAAACGAAAGTTTCTTTTAATTGTTAAATCATTAAAATAATCAGAAATCTTTTAATTTGTGCATATTTAAAATGTGTATTAAGGGTCTAATTGTTTTATGTTGCGAAATTCATTTAAATAATATTTTCATCAGAAGATTCCACAAATCAAAAATTTCGTTTTTTACACATTCTCGATCCTCCTTTTACACGGTCGACGCGTTCCGAAAAAACGGTAGTGTAAAAGAATATTTTACTTTTCCATATACACCGGAAGACATAAAACAACTTAAATTATACTTAAAACTATCATACTACCCGTAACAGTTTTTCGTGATTTAATCAAAACTCTAAAAACCTTCGGGAGCGTGTTTAGCAACTCAGTAACTCAAATAACAAACGTGGATAATTATTTCAATTATTATAATCTCGAAACAATCACGAATAAAACAAATAAAACAAATAAGCATTAATTGTTGGGATTGAACGAAATTGTACATTTTCCACGATACATGTACTCTCTGAAAAAGATTGCTTTTGAAAAAAAGTTATAGAATATTTCAAATAAAAAAACAGTGTCTTCCATACGCATATCAATAAAAAAACATACTTTATTTTATGGAATTATTCACTTATCTGATCTAGGTCAAAATTATGAAAAACATGTGTAACATTCAAAAATAATCTTATTACAGAAACCTCCGGTTTTTTTAATATTCAAATATGGAGACATTACAAATAATTTTCTAAAAAAAATTGTTCCTACACATAACACTATTAATATCAGTCATTCATTTATGTTCAGAAAATAATTTTGCAAAAAAACATAATACTTTTATTGTTGTTTTTTATCGTACATAACATCATGAAACTCGTGTAATATGCATATGGAATGCCAATTTTTTCACGATTTTCATGCATATTGCATGACCATTGTATTATTTCGCTCAGATTTAGATGATAAGAGGTCTTGAAACAATGGCAACGATAAATTATCGGAGATATCACCACGAATAAAGGAAGCTATGTTCTTATTAATCATTGATCACAATATAATAAGTAGCTAGCGCAATTAAGTTTCTATTTGGGCATATCAAATTTAATTGCTTACACTTTGTGGTTGAGATAACGGATTCCCTTTCTTTTTTATCGCAGGTATACACTTTACGCGATTCAAACCAAGGCTACAATCATGTGATTAATTCATACCTTTACTGTAAATTTCAGAATCATATAGTCAAGCTGGTTAACTCAGAAATTGTAGAGAAAAGAATGTAGTTAACCAGACGAAGATGACTATTTTCAGTTAAGTCAAGCATAATGAGTTAAGTTACACTTTGTGACTCCAGAGTTTACAGCTCAACAGTTTTTAGGCGACAAATGTGAAAAAAAAATATTGTTGAATAATTCTTGGTGGAAATACATTATAAGATATAATGCAACAACTATACATCGTAAATTAAAACACAAAACCGGTTTCGATAAGCATGTGCGCATTTTAAACTGAGGTAGAGAGTAATTTCATTCAGTTCAAAATCCTTAACTATTTGTAGGAAATGGATCCTGTATTTTTTTTCTAATAAAGCCTTAGCTTTATTCACATGTACTTGAGAGACAGGCACTTCTGAGAAAATGTAAGGCCCCTAAAATATCTTTCATCAATTTTGTGATCCGTATTTTAATCTTTGAATGTAACGAACCGTAATGTTGAGTACAAAACGGATTGCTTTTGTCATACCTGAACAATTTCTGTGATATTTTTTCACTGAATCGTGATATTTTTATTCTCATTATTTATAAGCAAATTGCTTATTATTTTGTACGCAATGGACTGCTTTTTGTAAAGTTTTTTAGTTTAGTTAGCACGTTTTGCTAAATTATAAAAAAAAAACGTTTAAGTCGAATATACCAACACTTGAATAATGATCAATAATAATAATAAACATTTGATCGTATAAGCATATTATTCTTACTTTTCAAGGTCTTTTTTCGTATTTAATATGTTTTGAATATAAGTAATTTGTGGCTTGTGACTTGTACAGAAATCCATTGGTTTTAAAACAAACCCTGTCATTTATCGACAAAATGAATTCGATACCTATTTTTTTCTCCTGACAACATTTTCAATGGTTGCAACAATTTCAAAGGTTTAACTAAATAGAAGTATTATTAAGAACAATATTTTCTACTGTATTATAAAGGACTGTTACATATAAATATTTTGCATTTTTGATGGACTCGAAATTTACTCAGTTTTTTCTTATAACTTAAAATACAGTCTTTATTAAGTCGTTCAGCATAAAACCAAAATTAATGACTATTAGTCTGTAGGGTAACTACAATTTGGTCCCCAGGCAAAATTACAGGTGCTGCGGATATTTTTTAATTTCTCTATCGTTCGACAATCAATCGACAAAAATTTCATTATTTTGATTGTAAAAGATAATTTAAAGACATAGTAAATAAGCCCCATTGCAGCCCCTAGTTACGCCACCCATTCGAGTATAACGTAATCAAGATACTATGTACCACACGTACTGCATTTAAAGAATATTGTAGTAAATTTGTCTTTCCCTCAAATATTAATTCTGTAACATTGCTTAATTAAGATGGCAGTATTATATTTTACAAATTATTTTTTAGTTTGAAATGAATTTATATTTATGTTATTTTTTCTTTATTTTCAGTCTCTCAGCTTATCACAATCCTCTTCACATTTGGGGAAGTCTGGAAAAACTCCAATAAAATCACCATCCCATTTAAAAGCACTTCCTACACATTACCCCCGCTTTCCAAACAATATGAACATGGGTCCTGTTACTCCGCCCGTGTCACCTGAAGATATGACTGATGCTCAAATGGATGACGACCTAGACTCCCTTCACAGCTATAGCAGTGTCGCGACCACAGCTTCGTGCGACCATGCTTACGTAGCTCGTAACGGCACCACATTCAGTGGCAGAAAGATGAAATATGTTGTGCATTGCTCAACGCATGCCGGTCAAACGGGCGAAGAATACTTAACTCCGACACAACGAGCTCAACGACAAATCAGAAGGCTTAAAGCATTATTGAGTCAAGCGAAACTTGATTTGGAAAAAAAAGACATCGATATATTTAGACTCACCAAAGAAGTTGTGGAACTTAGATTATACAAAGCTTCGCTGACATCTCCTGAAGAAAAATCCAATTCGAGTGACGCTGTAACTGTAAAAGAAAACACCGGAGACGAAATACAAACTCCAGATTCACCCAATCTCGCCGACTTGACTGACGACGGTCCTATAAAGTCTTGTTCAGAATACAAAGATAATTTAGATTTTAAGAATAATCAGTTGCCTTCTTGTAGCTTGAATTTAAGTGATTTAAATAGTTCTCTTGCGGATTCCGGCCATTTTGAAGATTTGACAAATTCATCTGTACATTCTAAAGATTCTATGGGAGCACCGCTCCAAGATAGAGCATGCGGTACAGATCGAATTGATAAAGATGAAGAAAGACGAAAGCTTATTTACTTATATGAACAAAAGATTGAAGACATTACTCGCCGACAGTGTGATGAAAATCAGGAAATGAAAAAACTTCATAATGACAGGGTAGAAGCCATTTTGCAGAAATTGGCAGATGTTAATTCAAGGTATTCAGAGATAATGCCTGACTATGAGCAGGCAAAAGAGCGAATTAGGGAATTAGAAAAACAGTTAGAAGAAGTCAGTAAGCAGTTAGCTGAACAAGAAGACAAACACCACAAAGTTTATTTGCAAATGTATACGAAAGGTCAAGAAGCTGCTAAATTTGAACAGGCTAATCAGGTTAGTGAGCCATTTTTCACATAAAGTATTTATTATTGTAATTCTTTTCAGCTGAATGATTTATTTTCTATGCTACAAAAGAATTTTAAAGAGTATCTAAAAATAGCAATATCAATTAAATAGGATAAATGCCATAAATGTTAAGTTATAATACAGGTGATTACTATCGATATAATGGCGGGGTTTATCTTATAAACATTGCAATTAACCCAAATGTATTAGTTTAATATTAATTAATGGTAATTTGATGTTTATTTGACACAAGCTATAAAAAATCCTATTATCTGTTCAGTTTACAGCAATGAAGAAAAATTTTGCTGAATTCTTCCTTCCTTTATTTTGCTGCTAAGGCATTTGCACCCTGCAAAGCGTGCTCTCAGTTTCCTGTTTAATTTATTGCCATGGTGGAAACGGACTTATTCTTTTTTTACCTCTCTCACATGTATTCTAGCTTAGTCCTGTATAACAAATATTATGTCAGTTTGGCTTATTATGTGGCTTTGTATGGGAATAACAACTAAGAAATATACAGGAGAAGTTATTCCAGTGTAAGTATATTTCACATTCCATTAATATTTTTAATATGGGTCAAAAAAGAATATCAAGATATACAGAATACATGGTAATCATAGATAGATCATAGATACAAAACCATCATTTAGGCCATTTAAGGTATAATTTGGCAGTGATCAAAATACTTAGGTGTTTAGATTAGGTGCTTAGGTTAGATGGTGAAATGATGATATTATGTTGAAGTCGTTAATGTTTCCTTATCGATTTCTAGGTATTGGAACTCTCCCACGCTTCGCCCAGCCGAGTATCAGTCCCAGAATTGTTAAAAGAATTACAAATCACGCAAATGGAATTGGATAACATAAGGGTAAAATCATTTTTCTTTGAATTCTTTTGTTACATTCTTATTATAATAATAGAATATAAATCACAGTGATAATAACACAAAATAACTTCTGAGAATGTACCTTCCATATCAATGAACAAAACTAACATCTTTGATCTAGTCTACATTAACTTCATTAATGCTTAGGTTTTATTGTTTACAATATCATATCTTATTTAGTTTAATTACCATGTATAAGTACACTCTATTTGCTTATAATTATTGTCTACAAAATATTACATCTAAAATTTCAAACATAGTAATTGGCTGAAAATACCAGAAATCAATAATATGTTTACTCCGTCTACTAAATTTTAAAAAGAAGTATTGAAAAAGTATTGAAAAATTGTTATCCTGATAACAGTAAATATTCAGTAGGTAATTAAAATGTTTGACAATTTTATGTGATATTAAAAGCAATATCTACTTACACTTAAAAGAAATCATTAACCTACCTATAAATAATCGTTTAAATAATACATTTTTGTACATTTTACACTATTGGAATTATTTATGAGATGATTCTGCTGCTATTCAAATAGTGTTTTATACTGACCTCTAACAAAGCTCTTATCAGTACCAGTACAGTACAGTAAAAAATTCTTTTAAACTTTCCCATCATCATAATTTGCTACTAACGCTTGTAATATCCGTTTGGCGGCACTATTTATTAACTATTAGTTTTTCTCAGGATATAAGCTACTCACCGGAGCGTTTGTCATCAAAATCACAAATACTTCTAAGTGCAAAGGAGGCTATTTCACTTTGGATCCTAGGTGCTCGAAAGGTGGGACGTTATAATGGGACATTTCAAATTCATGATTTATGCTTTTATGCAATTTTCTTATGGTAAATAGAACGCACGCGAGCATGACGCACTAACAGTATTTTTATTTTATTGATTTATACATTATCAACTAATCATTTTTTCTACAACATCAAGAAACAGCCTCTTTTGTGCGGTTATTGTATGTAGATGATATTCTAATTTACGATAATAAATATATAAGTTTATATTCATAGTAAGTTTATGTAGGTAAGTATTAATCATTGCAGTTCTCTTCAGGCCTTGTTTCAAATCCCATTTTTAGATTTCTTTTTCAATGTTGCATAATTTTATTCTAATTAAATCCATTGCATAATGTTTCCCAAGTGTATTTGAATGTTTTACTCATTAAACAGTAATGTTGGCGACGTGATAAAATATACAAAATTATAATTTGATTAACAAATGAAAATTTTTATCCCTCAGAAGTACAAAAATACTAAACTGAAATATAAGGCAGTGAACAAATATTCAGTGAAAAAGTTAATTGGCAACAAACTTTGACATATTGGGATTTTTATTCTTAATGTGAAACTCAGTCACCATTCAAACGCTATTATAACATTAGACAAAAATCTGCCAACTTTAAAACATTCAATTAAATTACAAAAGGTGCTTCTTGGCATTTTTTCTTCAATTTTTGAAAATTCAAGAAAATTTTTGTAACATTAGCTTTAATGATAATAATTTATATTCTGAAAATCGCCACAAATCACCAGCCATTTTTAAAAATACGTACTTGAACTTTTATAAATTACTGTAAAATTAGTACTCGTGTTCTTCTGCTTCTTAGAAAGTATCCACCTAATTTGTTTTTTTTAGTAGATGTAGATTATTATAATATAAATAACTACAAACATTAACGAGCTTTTAATGAGAAGAAATAATAATTTGATCTATCAGCCGAGTGAAAATATTTTTAGATTCATAATAAATTAAAGACATCCCCTGTCAGCTGTAAAGAGTTGAAGCAGGTGAAATAGTACTGACGACTCCTTGAGAGGGATGCGGGTACATGTTTCACAAATAAAAATGGGAGATAGGTTCCATTAATTAAAATACTCCTAAAACATAAAATTCTCGAACACAAAAATAATGTAAATTTATTTTTATACATAATATATGAAAATAGTTTCCGAAGGTACATACATAATAACTAATAAATTTATATGATTTGCGATTTCAATTACACACTAGACATTAAAAAATAAAACCAGAGGAAATAAAATCGAAACGTAAAAGATCAATATAAATGTGTCAAAACAGTAACAAGTCACGCATGAGTCATGAACAGTTGAATCTTAAAATTCGCCCAATGGCTCAAATGAAGATTCCAATATTTACAAAGGACCAAAGTGTTTTCAAATATATGTATACAGATACTGTATTTAATAATACTTTTCGATTTTTGTAAACGAGTAAAAGTAAAAAAAACAGTGTTAAAAAAATAATTGGACCAGTACCATTACTAGACTAATAGATTATTCACGAAAATGTGCCATCGGTTACCTGAACTCCATGCTGTTGGCTGTTTATTCGCATGCATTCTCAAGATCATACAAATATTAGTTGTAATATTATCAAAAATCTAAATTCACATTGATATACTATTTCCAATTTAGTAGATTTCATCTTTTATTGTTACATTTTTAATATTACATCTATACATTGTATAGAACCAAATATAAATGATAATATTATTACTATTGAAAAATAGGTATAAATAATATTTTTGTGCTATGATCATTAAATACAGGTTGTTGAAAATGTTGTGAATAAACTTTACTTTGAATACTAAGATGGGGATTTATCTTATGTTCTGTTTTTCAAGATTCATGCATGTGTTTGTTTAGTGCTGCAATACTTTACTGCTGTGATAGTATTTTTCATAAATATGGTGGATGTTTAAAAAACTAAATTAATCAAAAAGAAACAAACTAACTGACAACTAAATTATTTCACATGTAAATATATCCAGAAATAGTTAAATAATATATATTATAAGATCTACTAGATAAATATTTTCTGTATTTTTGGTATTTAGCTTAAAATCCAAATTGATTATTTTATTAGAGCTTTATATTATTTTATTTCACTAGCGATATAGCACACTGCAGTACTTGAAAGTCAATGGATTAATACTGTAGAATTTACCAATCTTCCTCTCCCTTTTAATATAGAATGGTATTTTTATTTCAGGCGATGTACAAACGTATTGTAGATGCACAAACAGGATCCAAAAGAAGTATAGACCCGGAAGTGACGTTACAGTTCCTGAAATCGGCTATTTATTATTTTTTGACAGACCGAGAAAATCACCAAGGCCACTTGAATGCAATCGAAAGTATTTTGGGATTTTCTGAATCAGAAAAGCAGAATATTCAACGGGCAAGACAAACATAATCTGTATGATATAATTTTAACTGCAACGAAGTGTGTAAAAATTAATGCACATTTAAATATTCCATTCGTTACTCATACTGGCATAATTATGCCACAATATTTCACACTATAATCCGTAAATAATGACGGGATTAAAAATTCATTTCTCATATACATGAGTAGTTAAATGATATTTATAATTTATCACACAATATGTGATTCTTGTCGATAACGGTTAGATTTTAAAGAAAGCTGCTTTTTGACATCACTTAAGGTGCTTGTCTGTGCGTATGCTCTATTACTGTCCATTAATATATTTTAGAATAGACGAGATGCCTATAATGTCATTTTTAAATTTGCCTGAAGGGTTTTTTCCTGGACACTCATTTATGTACATGTCTTAATATTAAAAATAGTTAATTTACCAAAAATTCAACAAAATGCCTAAGATAATTCATAAAGTGCACTCTCAGAGATAATTTGCAAACAGAAAGCTTTGCTTTATAAATTAATAGTAAGTAACTACAAAAAATTAAAGATATTCAAGAAGTTTAGCTATAAGAGTGTTTATAATTTATTCATCATTTTAAAATACAATCAATATGTGATAAATCCTCTTCTTATAATCATTTTAGAGAAAACGTCCGATTCATTTGATTATTAACTGCCTTTAAAGTCACAGTACAATTTTATCAAATATTTGAATTGTAAACCTGTTATCTAGAATTTATTTTAATATGAAATGTTGTATTTGGAATACAGTATACATAGTTTCTGTAATAATAGAAGACATTCGTCATAGCAAATAATTTATTAAATAAAAATATTTTAGAGATCTTTTCAAGTCTGAAGGCTGACTTTTCATACTTTGAAATTGCTGCCTGCAGGGTCCGTTATGAATGGCTTACCATCTGCTTGAAAAATTTGCATTAGTAAACAAGTATCATGAATCTCATCTATTTGATTCTTTGTGGAGACTTTACGCAAATCTCATACATATTTAATTATTTAAATGATCTCTATAAATACACTAAGTTACATTCAAACGAAATGTTATTAATAATGTGGTAATGCAAATTTCACAGAAAAAGAAACATTGTGTGTATGATAACTAAACTAAATCTTTTACAAACTCGATTTTGATGATATGAGGTCGACATAATGGCAGGGAATGTAACTTAGGTGTTTGTATACAAATATATTTTAGTCGAAATAGTACAGATAACAGGACCTACACAATACTATTTTATTTTTATTCTGAATGTACGTCATTAATAAAATGTATGGATATTATAACCAATATATATTATTGTAAAGATGAAAACATGACAACATTATAATCAAAATTAATAATCGACGACACATTTTTATAAAATGAAACTAATAAGTTAAGAATGTAACCTGCAAATTTTGTGAATTTTATCATTTTAAATTAATTTGTCGACTAAGTTGTTGTCTCTATTGCCTTGTATATATAATATTTAGTAATAATTTAGTCAACTTCTTACGTTTTTGTAATAATTCTCTTTGCTAGTGATTATTATTCTTAAAAGAAATATACGTACTCTAGTGTTTTAAATATAATTTATCAAAATCCAAACGTTTAAATAGAATTACAAATGAATAGCATGTTTATTAAAAGATTTTAATTACATTGTGTTTCTATGGAAAGAAAATCAACAAAATTATTTGGTTGAAGTATATACTTATATATGAATGAAAATATTGATTATATTAATAGAGCAACCAATTACACCTTAACTAGTAAAAAATTACCTATTACCAACACAATGTAATTCTAGGGGTAAAATCACCTTGTGATTTAACTTGTTTAATACACTAATTTCAAATCTTTTAACACACACACACACAGGAATACATTTCTTTCATATATAATAACCTCTATCAAATTATATCAAACAGCATGAGTTCAAACTGTAATATCAAATTGTAATATAGTTTAAAAACCAATTGTTTATGGTGGTTTTATTTTACTATTTATTATATAGGAAGAATATATTGTGATATGTTGATACATTATATAGGCTAAAAAAATATTATGTATAATATAAAGTATTGACGTTGGGTGTTTAAAAATATATTTATTTTTCAAAAAGTCCTAAGTTATAGATTCAATTATTTTACTGCAAATCATTGTAATATAAAATAGTTGATTAAAAACATTTAAAAAGAATCAGGGATGTTTCTCAGTCATTATTTAATTCCATCGCAATCACATTTCAGAATTAACTACATTGAGTGAGACACCAAAATTGCTTCAATTTGCTTATTTTGAAAACAAATGAAAATTTTGTCATTGAATCTTTATGGAGAATTAATGCAAATTTAGGAAATGTTATCAATTCTTTTTACAAGACCTCAATCCCTCTAACTTATTTTTTCTAACCAATACTTCTTAAAAGTCTACACGGGTTGAAATTTTATAAAATTACCCGGTCCGAGCCCAACCTTCGGCTTGCTTGATAGATGAAACTTTTTCCCCACCTACCAAATTTAAAGGCAACAAACACCACATTAAACGAGTGAGGGACTCTTGGTAGTATATTTGGCCAAGTACCACTTATACAATGCATGCATTTTGATGGTGCTGCTTTATGGTTGCGATTCATGGCACCTAATGATACTTGTAACCATAAACTGAACTTCAAAAACAAGGTGCATGCAACGAATACTATGGGTATAATGGTTTGATTTTCTCAGGAATTCAAAGGTAAGAAGGCATACTAATCAGCCCTTTATATATCCAAAAAGCGGCAATGGACCTGGCTTGGAATATTACACCTGAAATACTACAAAATCTGTATTTTCAGCTTTCATCAGACATTCATGGCTAAAGTATTGAAAAATCCTGCAAAATGGAGCATTGTTAAATTTCAAAGAAAGATTTGGTAACATTAATCTAGCTAAATTTGGATTATTGAGATTTTGTACACTTCCATGTATTTTGTCACTAACGACCCGGGTTTCGCCTTTCGGCATCTTCAGGCATTCGAGCACACGAATGGACTCGAACCGAGTCATTGACAAAATACATGGAAGTGTACAAAATCTCAATAATCCAAATTTGATATTGAAGTTCCATCAAGCACCCTCAGTCTGATGTCTTAAATTAATCTAGTTCTTATCTTTAGTGTTAACTGTATTTTTCAAAAATAAATTGGGCATTTTGGTGATGACTCCAGGGACGCACACATTCATTAACAATGCATTCATAATCACTGAAATATAACGTGCCGCACTAATTCGTGGGCCTGGGTGTGTAGTCAGGTAAGGCATTAAGACCAGAAAAAAAAATCTTTCTGTGTCAAAGTCCAAGCCCTGTACAACTTAATTTGTAGTGGCTGCCATGGTGTAATGCATTTTCAAACAAAACATTTCTTTTGAGGAGTATGCAATCAAGTACATCCTGTGAGAAGTCAGATAGAAAAATCAATATCTTTGAAGACTTCCCTTCATACTCAAATTCGAACAGTAATGTAACCTGACCAAATGTCTATAAATATTTTTTCTTTAAATATTCATTACAAGTAGTAGCCTAGACAGCAGTTTTGTTTTTAATTAAACCATGTAATCAACTTGATTTTTTTTAAATAGAGAAGACGTCAAAAACACTCATGACCAAGATTCCAAACACGAGATTGCTTATTAGAAATTTGTGGCAAACACTTCCAATAATTATCTATATCACAAGCCTTAATACAGTTAATTGTTTAGTTGCTCACTACCAGTCAGCTATGCCACATTATGATCAGTTTCAAAAGTTAAGTATGTACTTCTGTCAGCGCAATTGCAAACTATAGTAAGTTTATCGTACCCCAGCATTATTATCAGCCTTAAATATTCCTAAGATCTGACAGCAAAAAAAAAATGTCCAGTATCACACTTTTCAGTAATTCAAAGTCTCAAACCACTGGTCACTTTAATGTAAATATAATAAGAGGAATTTCGGATGGTAGTAAGAAATAAAAGTTTGTTTTGATTTTTTTGTTGTTTATTGTACACAGTATTAAAATATATCTAGGTCCTTCTAGGATTTCTTGGCATTGAGAATAATTCCATCATACTTCTGTTGGAACCATTTCATCGCGTCTTCCTTTGTAAGGCGGTGCGGGAATCCAACCTTTCCACGCTTTCGCTTCCTGTGTGCAACATTGAATCCTGAAAATGACAAATAAAAAAAAAATTAGAAAACTATCTTTTTAGCCACCAGAATAAACCATAGTAAAATTGCATTATTGCATGAATACTGGTTTCCCGACAAATACTATTCTTAACATTATTTAGTACGATTTTAGACATATTTTGTTTTGTTCTCAACATGGGGCATGTTTTAAGATTGTGATAATAAATTTCAGGAATGCATATAAATATGTTTCTCGTTTTTAGTAATCTGCCGAGCTAATATCAGGTGGGCAGATGTTGCAAATAGAATTTATATAGCATATTTAATAAAGAATATTCCTCAGTTACCAGGATATTCAATTATGTATGTGATAATATGCATAAAAAGAATACAAGACAAATAAATACTAACCGGGTCTGCCCAGAACAACGTAGAAGTCAAGACCATAGATACCGATGGAGGGATCATACTTGATACCCAAGTCAATGTGTTCTTGGATTCCAAATCCAAAGTTTCCGGTGTCTGAGAAGTTGTCTCTTCTCAACTCGTATTCTCGTACCTGTTTAAAAAGAATGAATAAGATATAATTATAAACTGAAGAATAATAGAATTCAAATAATTTATGATATGGGTATTTGTATCTCATTTATAGTAATCCGCCGAGCTAATAAAAGGTGGGTGGATGTTGCAAAGAGAAATTATGTAGCATATTTTATACTAAGAGAAATTTCACAAGAAAAAGCTCTAGAACAAACAATATGCATATTTTTCGACACAAATTATCAATTACTCCGGTATAAAAAAAAATAGCCAACTCTCAGAGTTCATTCAAAAAATATATGTGATTAACCTCAAATCACCCACAGATCTATCAGTGCGCAGACGTTCTGAAAATCTGTACAAAATCGATCTGTAGGTGCCAATTTTGATGACCATATGAAAAACATAATTTTATGTTAACCAACTTCTATGTGAAAAGTAAAAGTTTGGGCCAATTGATCGGCTCTGCTTTCGAGCTGCAGCTTAATTTGGAATTTGATTGGGGATGTTTACTAAACTGCTATTTATGAACCTATACTACTATTATTCAAAAAGGAAGATAGAAAAATATATAGAGCTAGAAAAAAGGTTTTGCACGAGTATCAAAAAAATATTCAAATATATCAAATGAATTTTAAACTGAATGATTGCGAGCATAAACTTGATAAATGGTTATCATGATTTTTAACAAACCTTAAGGCCCCTCTCGAGGATCTCCTCCGCTTTGACTCCCCTAACGGTGCAATGGACAGCAATTTTTTCATTACGTCTGATACCGAAAGACCTCACAGTGTATCTAGCCTTAGAGAACACAGGCTGTTGTCCAGTCAATTGTTCCAATACCTGTTAAACAAATGTTCAAACTGAAATATGACTAGTAATATTAAAAAAAAAAAAAAAAAACATGCTCCATGAACACAATATGACATTGAAAAAGCTTTGATTGATTGAGAAGAATGAAGGTTTTCATACAGAAATATGTCATTGTTGCCATTGCAAAATTGCACATGCATTTTCGACTTTTCGTATTATTAATACTGCAAAAATCACCCTTACATGTATATTAAATAACATAACTGATAAAAATTATGGTCGAGTATCAGTGGCGTGCCGTCCATACATGCGGTAGATGCTCCGCATGCCTTACAATTCAGAAATGAAAAGGCTTTTTTTCTCATATTTGTAAAACTATTAAATTATAAGTTTGTGTAATTATCAAACAAAACTGCTTCAAAGTTCCACATTTATACACTAAATTCAGAAATTGTGCGCGGCCTGATTGGAATTTATATGCGTTCTATTCAGCCGTGACCGCTCGATAAACGTATGGCCTCTGACGAAATTTATTCGAAATTTCGCATGCATGTGCCAAGACATTTGCTTTACTCGCGCATGCACAGTAATGAAAAATCCGATTTGCGCTATGGATCGTGCATGACAGTTAGTATGCGGATGCATGCGTTTGGATTTTAGCAGCTCACCGATATTGTGATTCAGATTGTCGGATAAATCATCTTTAATTTGTCGCTACCCTCAACATGGATTAACAGCAAAGAAAAGAAAGGGGATTTAATAATACAATAGCGGAATATTGAATATGGAGTATTATAGACTGTAGAGGATTTTAAATTAAGGTGTAAAACTCGTGAGAAGAATAAAATTGAATTTCAAATACAAGATAAATTTTTATTGATTGAATTGGCATTTACTTGGTAGAACCCATTATAATAGAATAAAATAACAAAGTATTTATTTCTACATTTTTTTTATTATTAGGTAGTTGATAGCTATTTCGGCTTTACGCCATCAGATAGTTCTCATGACGGCGTAAAGCCAAAATAGCTATCAACTACCTAATAAAAAAAATGTGGAAGTAAATACTTTGTTATTTTATCTTATCAAGATAAATTTTGCATAATTTCCTCCCTCACAGCATGCCTTGCATCATAAATCACCGCATGCCACTGTTGAGTATATATACTATTGTTAATAAAGTTTTTTTCATTTTTTCATTCTAGTTAACTGTTTACATGCTACCCTGAAAAATTGTGATTTTGCAGATAAACAATTTAGCCAAAGAAACAATGTGCTATTAATAAATTGAAGAGTTTACAATATTGACAGCATGATAATAAAGCGTGAAAATAGGTTATGAATTTCAAATCAAGTTTGTATCTCATTTTTAGTAATCCACCGAGCTATAAGTGGGTAGGTGGATGTTGCAAAGAGAGTTGATGTAGCACATTGTATACTAAGAACAATCTCATTTAATAAGAAGTCCTTGAACAAATAATATGCATATGTAAATTACAGATAAATTCAAGCAACAAACTGGACACCACCATTTTATCATGCCATAGTATGTGTAATCAGCGATCGCCAACCGGTAGTCCGCGAAGTTGTTGCAGCAACGTCATTGGAGCCAATTTTATTTCAAATATGAAGCAAATTATATCCTATAATATTGATACATAGTACGATATACACAATTCATATGTTTGGTATAGCAGCCATGGGTGGTGAATACGCACACAGCCTCATTGCAAACACAATAGTATATGGTCCAACTAAAACACGAACTTAAAAACACAACGATATACTAACCTTAGCGGCACGAGTCAGCCTGTCACCAGATTCTCCAACGCAAATGTTCAAGCACAATTTGCGAATATGAAGATTTCGCATAACATTCTTGGAGTGGTCTTTGATAACCTTACCCTCCTTCGCTTTTTTCACAGGCGCAGCTGCAATCGGCTGTCAAAAGATAAAACGAAATAGTATTAGTATCCAACTAACAACGATGCTTCGATTTCACCTCCCTGGCAAAAACACTAATATTAAGAAATTCCATGGTCTTCGGCGAATGACATTTGTAACGTGTAGTGTCAAAAACATATTACAACAAATACTTCACAATTAGTAATTTCAACAAAAAAACAACTAAGAATCGAATGTAGACCTTTTAAAGAATTAAATCGCTTTGAAAAACGCGATAAACAAAGAGGGATTACAAAGATATTCAAAGATTCACAAGTTAAGTTTACAGAAACCCACCGACATGATGACCGACGATAGAGAAAGACCATAGACGAGAATTGACAACAATTTCAAAGTTCACAGACAAAATTGAATACATAAATGACGACAACCATAAACAATATTATAATATATTTTATGTTGATACTTGAACTCATAGTTATTTTTTGGCTGACTATTGATTCGCTAGATTTAATGTGCAATATATTTAACCATAATGTACGATTTTTACAAAATAACATGAAATATAGGGATACCTACACAGTGGTGGCTCGTCTTTATGGGCCACAGAGGCCGGACCCCACCAACAATTTAAATGATGTATTCGAAATGATTTAGGATAAAAAATTTCAATTAAATATATAAATTGAAAATATCCAATTGCAGTAATCCTAAGCACTATCAATTGTTTTCATATTTATTTACGCCGCTTGCTTTTCAAACTTATAAGTATAGTTAATTTATCAACCAAATTATAGTATCTTTTATTTTTGCAATTATAATTTTTTGATTTATACTAACACGTTTAATAAAAAAATGCTATTCATATTTTGATACATACATAAAATAATATTTTCTGGTAAAATTGTATACGAGCTCTATTTCATAACTGCAGAGCACGGTGCGTGATGCATTCTACGCAAGTAGGTGCGTGTTTGTTACCGGCGGCGGTACCTTGCAGGCCAGTTTCGATTGGCCCATCACTCTGGTACCTAGTAAGTATATACCTCGCAATTATCTGATTATCATCTCATTTTTTCTCCTTTGTTGATCTGGCGTATTGCTATTTAATGTTCAATGTACGTCTTTATTGAAAACCTATTATGTTTTGATTATGTCACTACATGTACAATGTACAAAGTTTTGTTGCCCTAGGTACCTGTTTTTATTGTCACCAGCCGCCACTGACGGTATACATTATCATTTACTATAACAAAATTTTCTTGTCGATTTATGGACGTGAGTTACAGTTTTAAAAACGAATTTCTTTTCCATAGCGGACTAATCAATTATTCCAAATGGCAGTCATGAGCAAGGTATTGAAGAACCTTACATTTATAAATCAGATTGACATTCTAAGCGTCTTTTTTTTCAACAAGCTGTCGTATAGTGTGGTGGTCATGATGTATTATAAACAATGGTGAAAACAAAGAGTGAAATGGAAAAAAGCATGTGCAACTTTAATGCTGGCCAAAGCAACCACAAAAAGAGTTAAGCGAAAAAGTTGGGTAAAGGAATAAATGCAGAAACAGAAAAAATCACTCATTTGAACTCGTTGCAGGAGATTGTGGGAACTTTTGTCGATGACTACAAGAATTAGGTAGGTACTTTTTTATTTTTCTAATTTTTTCGGCAGTTCGAGCTAAGAATTTTTATTTTTTTGTCTGGAGTCCCCAAAGGTAACGTTGGGCTCGCATATTAAGCTATTTCGCCAACCCTTCATTTCTCATAAGTTTATTTATGTGAGAACAGGTGAAAATAATATAAAGCTGTGGCGATCGTCGGCGTCCTCAGGCGCCACATATTTATCGATATCGGCGGAATCCATCGCAACGAGAAACACGATCATAGACCATGGTGGAAGGACAAAATTACAAGGTGAGATGTATCGTTGCTATGGAAAATTTTTCATTTTCAGGAACTAAGATATTATTACTTTCGTTTAAATGTTATTTTAAAAAATGATCTTCAGTGAAAATTGTACAACCGTTATTTAAAAAAATACTTTTTCTAATTCTAAAATATTGGATAAGAATTATTAATATTTTGGTAAACCGATGATTTACGCAAAATACAAATATATCATTACCAAAAAGCCACCATAATACTACGACAAATGAAATTTCTTAAAACAAACCATACAGCATATTTGAAATATGGCGACGAATTTTCGTAATATTTCGTTTTTCGCATAATTTATTGGTTTCACTGTTTGAATTGTTGCTAATTTCTTACCCGCAATTAAATTTTCTAGAAAATGACATTGTTTTGTAAGAGTAGCGTGTTGTAAAGAATATTTACCAAAATAAAATAAAATCCAAATAATATACTGATGTTGGATTTTTCTTAATCTCACTTTACTCACTCAATATAAAAAAGATTCTTTTATATGCCATGTCCACTCCCAATGTGAAGCATATGGTCTCTCAATGAAGATATCTCAGAAAGTTTTTCTACTTCAACTGCTTGTTTCGCAGATGGTCAACCTCTCGTTTTTTTCGAAAAGATCATGGATATACGGATATGAATAGGACAGGACAGGTGGTTAGCTTATCACTCTCGCTACTCCCCGTTTTAAAAATCGCATGGATGAGAGGAAATTTAATTAAGAAATCACAAACACCCATGCCTTCCAACAGAAATCTATGAATAGATTGAAAAATCAATTCATGAAATAAATTCAATTCTGTCCGTACTGTGATTTGACCCCATGAGTACCGCAACCAAAGCCAACGGCATAGACCACTCGACCACGAATCCGACCCTTAAGAAAAGTAAAAAACTTCACATTTTTGTTGATTTTTTCATGTTCCAGCTCTTACAAGTTTTCATTGCACATTTCGGCATTGTTATTAATTTTTTATCTTTAAAATAATAGTTTTGCTTAGACAAGAATGTCTGAATGATTTATTTTAAACTCTATCACCCTGTTTATTATATATATATGTTTCTCTTTAAAACCTGAATCAAATATTTATCACCTCTTCAAAACAGTGTCGCAAACAAAGTACTTTTGAAGTTTAAATATTGGCACGTTATGACGACTTTAAAAATAAAAATGGCGATTGTCAATTGTTTTACAGCTCACCTTGTAGTTCTATCCTTCCACCATGACCATAGACTGACAAAAAGATTCCGCATGGCAATACATAGTCATTCGGAATGCCAGTCTCCCCACCACTCGGTGTGATTGACTCTCGGATTTCAAAATATCTGGAAATCCGTCAATTAACAGCCGTCATTCCTGCAATACTTCTGTACACTATCAATCTGAATGTCATTCTTGAACAAGACTGTCATTCTTATTGACCGTGTAAGGTTCACTTATGATTCAATGTTTTACAAATAAATTTACGATAATATTTTTGTTATTTTAAAATAGCAAAACTTTTATTTGACAACTATGAATAAAGGTTACCAAGCAACCAAAAATAACATTCCCGTTTTTTGCCATTGATTGTAGAACTTTGGAATTATTGTATTTGAATATCCCTGGTAGTATACAGCTTCAAATATGATAAATGATGAAGAGGGAGAAATGGTTTCTACAAATGAGCCGCAAATTTCATCAGACAATCCAGTGGATAGAAAAGCAGCAAGGGAATTAAGAATTCAGCAGGAGACAAGATGCTATAAAAAGGTTACTTAGCAACATAGTATTATTATGTACCTTTTATTTTTATTTATTGAATTTAAATTAATATGAGGAGAAATATACCATTAATATACCGGTTTGAGGCTAAGTCCTAGTGGACCTAGTGGCTGGCGAAAAAAGGTTACAGCTGATTATATTAAAGTAAAAATTTTACTTTTTGGTTTTTGAACATTTAATCAATGCTATCACGCCGAAATTTAAATTGTTAACTTTTTTGTTTCAACCGATTCGTGACAGGTTTTTTGGACTATGTAAACAATAGCTCGTCGCATAGGCATGCAGTGAATAGTTTTGGGCTTTGTTACTATTTGGTTGCAGGATTATGCTTCGAATGCCTAAATGGAAACATTCATTGGATATTTCAATGGATGTATGTGATTGCATCGAAACGCATGTCTGTGACGTTTTCATACCTCCCCACCAACTTGTACCTTGACTCTTCATTCCTTTCTTTTTATGATATTTTGAACTGTATCCAAACACTATTGTCAAACTGTGTCAGTATCAGTGTGCTTTGCAACTTTTATGCATCCATATTTGTTCAATTAAATTTGATTTACTTGCATTAAAATACGGAACCAAAATGAAAATTATTCAAGACAAATACATAATCCTCTTTTGAGTATAATAAATGATCCAAAATAATAAAACTCCGACATTATTACACACACTTAGTAACTACAATAGCAACTGAGAGTAAGGAATGAATCTTCTACTCCACTTACAGATATAAGTTAGTTGAGTGTGAGATAACTTATTATACTTGGAATAATTGAAATAATTATATTACTTAATACGTTAATAATAACAATTAAATAGAGTATTATAAAAACTTTAAATATATGAATTTTTCAGAGATGAAATTGCAGCTGAATATAAGGAATGTTTCGACGTCGAAGAAATTTTAAATCCAGTAGAACAGCAAACAGTCGACAGCGCTGCACTTATTCAGCATCTGCTTGCTGATGGAGAAGAACGTGTTTCAAACGTTCGAGTGGCCAGTGATGCTCGCGAGGTCGCCAGGCGATTCACCGAATTTCAAAAAAAGAGAGGTAAATAAATCTAAAAATACATGAATGCTAACCAAAAAGTACTAACATATGTATTTTTTATACCAAGTCCGCTTCCGATGTGGAGCATGTGGACACTTAATGAATCATCTCATAATTAAGTAATGTTTGCAAATTTCTGTTTCAACATTCTTAAAAATACAGAAATCCTGGCAAAACTTGAAGCAGAAGCAGCATTGGCAGAGGAAAAATTTGATGAAATATCGGCCAATTGGAATCCAATACTGGAATTGAATGACCCTCTTGATATTGAAAGTGAAATGAACATTCAAAAAGAGCGTTGTAAAAACCTGATGGTGCAAAAAGATGCAATTATAGAAGAACTGAAGGGAGAATTGAAACAAGCAGATGAGACTTTTTACAAAGATCTCCAAAAACAGGTATTTTAAGTTGTTTAATAATTGATTCTTAGCCGCTTGCATTAAGCAGAAAAGTATCAACTCTAAATCTGTTTATAAATTTTTCAAATTATTTTATATTTTCATTTCTGGACAGTGGCATAACGAGAATTTTGTCATAAATTTAAGTTTTCCTGTCATTGTGAGCTCATGTGTAGCAATTCACATATATTTTTTATTACGATGATAAAAATATATCAACCATTAGATTGGAGCTCAAGTTTAATATGAAAAAAGAAATCAATTTTGAAACCCTGCTAACTGTCCAGTGACAAGGATAATTTAAATTTGAACTTTTCAGGGGTGCATAGTTCTTGCATCTTTCTAAATTTTATGCTTATGCACTCTCATAACATATTTGAAATTTTTTAAAAAATATTTGATTTAAATTTCAGCTAAACGATATAAAGCAACTGGGAGAACGAATTGACGCTCAAGTAATCTTGATGAAAAATGCATATCATTCCCAACTTACAATGATTGAGAATTCAATTGAACTAGAAAGAGTCATTTCAACAGAAAACAATAAAAAACGGTGGAATATCCTATATAAACAGAGAGATAAAGAAGAAGTATCAAATATAGAAAAGAAGTTCACACAGGTAGGCCGCAAATAAAGAAATCAAAAATCTTACACTTTCAGTTTATTCATGAGTAAAATTATTTTTATAGAACTCATCAGGATTGTCAAGCAATAGTAGTGAAAGAACCCTAGTAAAAAGATATTTTATTACTCACTTCTATCATTTATGAGATATATTTTTCATAAATCTTATTTAATTTCCAGTTAAACGAATTTGAAAACAAAATGGATGCTTTAACCATACATCATAGAGAAAAATATAGAGCTGCAAAAATACAATTAGAAAATGAAATACAAACATTGCAAAAGGAACTTCAGCAATTGAAAGCTACTTGTCTTATTAACAGTGAAAAAATAGATTATAACTACCAAGTAAGTGGTAATTTGAATTATTTTGAAATTAATAAATAGGTAGTCTTTTGAATAACATTTTTTTGTAATCCTTACTTAATATCAAATTTGAATTATTGAGATTTTGTACACTTCCATGTATTTTGTCACTAACAACTCGGGTTTCGCCTTTCGGCATCTTCGGGCATTTGAGCGCAAGAATGGACTCAAATTGACAGACAGTAAACAGTGTCTAACGTTTATATAGAAGATACAAATACGACAAATATTATAAGTCTAGGATCCACACTGATACCTGAGTTAAAATTTCTAGAATCGCCTTAATCCTTATTTTGTAAACAACGCATTAACAGAGTGGCGAATTGCCACTTTCCAGCTAATATTAGATTTACCGGTGATTTTACAATTATAATAGCATTGTGGGTTTCGACGGGATGCAATTCGACGAAAGGATAAATATATACCATCACTCCACATTTAGTGGCATCTGTTAGGTGATTCAACGTATAGGATACAGCAACTGGGAGTTTGGAAGATTCAGCTGTTCGTTCAGAATTGGCAAGGAATTTAACTGGGCTCTATTGATTTCCTTGATAATCATCATCATCCGCATTCAACGTATGGTTCTCCAATAACAAGTGATTTGCGAATGTCGAAGTATCTTTTTTAATCTAAAGGCAGCTAAATGTTCTGATACTCTTATATCTAATGTAGGTGTGGTTTTACCCACATAAAAATGTTGGCAATCACTGCATTGTAATTTATAAATGCCAGATTTGTTCTTAAAGTGGACTCTATCTTTATTGTTAATAAGTAATTTGCATAACGAATTTTTGCAATAGAAGGCAGGTCTAACACTATCAGCGAAGTGTACAAAATCTCAATAATTCAAATTTGATATTGAAATTCCATCAAGCACCCTCAGTCGATGTCTTAATTACTTACTTAATATGTTTAAATGTCAGGTTCTGAAGAGACGCGAAGAGGAAAATGTTTTTGTTAGATCTCAACAAAAGAGGCGACTCAATAAAATGCAAGACATTATAAATGAGCTTCGAAATAAAATTAAAATTGCCCAAAAGGACAGAGTAGTAGAAGAATCGAAGGCCAGTAAAGATATATACAGACTTCACGTTGCAATGTTGGACTTACAATCCAAAGCCGATCACTTCACTTATGTAAGATGAAAGAGATAATTAAAATTTTCTTTGTTTTAACGTCTGTAGAGAGACGTATTCACAAAATAATGTTTCCCTCCAATGGGTATTTGTATAAAAATATGAAATAATAATTATGTTGGTACCACATTATGTAATGATAAAGAAATATAACTAATTTACTTAATCAAATTATGAAATAATATGAGTTTATTCAACGTTTTCGAAAACTAATATGTTTACATTAATTATTTCAATGCACTACAGGTAAGTGAGAAAAAGTATCAGCAGGTCTGGAGAATGAATAAAGAGAGAGCTGATGAATTGTTTAAAACCATAAGCACTATGGATAAAACAATACATGAACAAATTCTAGGCATCAATTGGACAGATACAAAAATACAATTAATGAAGCAATCTGACTTACCATCATTTAAAGCAGCTGTAGACAGTTTGCAGAAATTTGGTAATAGCATTATAATAAGCAAAACTTTTCAAGAAAGAAAATGAATCACCATAGCATATTTACTGTCAGAATAATACCTTGCGTTTTTTGATTTCAGAATGTAATGCTAATTTTCAAACAGCTGTGACAAAACATCAAGAATCGGAAGCGTCATATAAAAATCCTAAGCAAAGCGTTGTGGAATATGCATCTAAGCATCAATTGGTACGAAAACTAAGCTAAGCATTATATAGAAAACATTGAAAATTACAGTTGATTCACTTGTTCAATTTTTTCTAAAAAATCAATGATTACTTGCAGATTCAACATATTTTAAAAATGATTGCTGACAATTCGGGCTTTTTAATTGAAGGAAGGTTGTGGCCCCTTTTGGAGAAATATGAGAAGGCACCAGTGACCCTGTGTAAACTAGACAATATATTCAATGTACGTTAGAGGTGTTTGCAATATGACTATTAAATAATGAAGTAAATAAAACAAATTATATTGTGAAACAATTTGCATTAATGTAATTATTATACATTATGTCACTGAGAAATTAATGTTTTAAGGCTCTAGAAATCAGAAATGAAGATGATGTAAAAATGCTGTGCACCTTCTTTATGAAATATGCTTACTGTCCAATCTGCAAGGATATTGAAGACAAATTAAAAAATCAGGTATCTACAATATAAATAAAGCATGTATTTATTGAGCAAAGCAAGCTGTTATGTATTGAATTTACTTAAATGATTTTTTCATATAATTTAGGAAGATGTGCAGAGTTCAAATTCAGAGATGGTTGAAAATGTAGAAGTTCAATGTAAGATTTGTACAACATATTTTTTAATGTTGCATATAAAACAAATACATAATAAATTTAAATATTCGTTACATTTCAGGTGCCATCAATTCAGCTTCTACTGTCTTGGATAAAGAAAATAAGATGACCGAGTTTGTATATGATAAACTTGATTGAAAAATTATTTATATGACAGATCAGATATTTTAAATATAATATGAAAATAATTTGGTGCTTTTAGGGAAATAGATATCCAATTCAAAATTACTCAATCGGAAGAACTACTTCTTAAGGAAGCGGAGGAAATAATAGATGACGTCACAAAAGGTACCACTATTCAAATATAAATAATATACTTATGAGGCGTGTACTCAATCATATGTAAGGTGAAGTATGCGAACGATTTTTTTCTACACAAGTGAGGTTGTGTAATAGAGATATATCCACCCCAAACCGGTGATACTTACGTTGACTTAGTACATGATATGTAACTTTCAGATTTATTTTTCGGTTTATCCAACTATTATCGAGTTCAGTTTTGTAGTGTAAAAGAGAAATAGTGTTGGGTTGCTATTTGGTTTAAACTGTCCACTTTTACTGAAGGACATTTTTGATTATTTTAATGGTTCAGTGCCAAAACTTTCGTTAATAAATGGTCCAAATATTAATTTGGGTCATTTTAAAGTCAATGATTATTGATAAATAAACATTTGCATGCAATTCTGAAGTAAATATGGTAATATAAAATTTCTGAAGTAAATATGGTAATCAAAAATAGGGAAGCTAAAATTGCAATGACATAATTTTCTTTCTTCGCATGAGAAAAAAGAATCTCTAAAGAAATACAGGATCGCTTCAGCCTACAAAAACAGTCCCAGATCCCCCCCGACACTCTACCAGCCCCACTATACCACTGATTTCATTGCTATTGTATTGAACAAGTGCAGAATGTTAAAAAAAAAAATTTTTGGATTTTTGAAACACCCTAATGTGGGAATCTCGTCTATTCTTAAATAAATACAAGAGTATTTCAACCAAGGCGATTCTTTAAGTAATCTGTAATATAAATATCTGAAATTTCAGATTCTGTGGCAGAAGACGTTTTGTCTTTTGAACATTTGACAAAATATAAAGCAGTTGAACGAGCGAGCAGCATGGCCGTATTATGCAGGAATGGACACCATTTGAATGTAGATTCAGCGCATGCACTCAATGCATTGAGAGATTTTGTTGGAAGTTTCAATGAATCGGATGTAGAAGTCAGGTATAAATTTTTATATTTTTCATCTGGGATTTATAAATTTTTATCTCTATTTACATTTTTTGTCAGTCTCTTCAGCAAGTAAAATGGCAAAGGTTTCACTGTATATGTATATAAAATTTAGGTTTAATATTTGATAATGTTTTTTTGAATTGCCTATTTTGTTTCGTCTTTTAACGCAGCAGTTATTTACAAGTAAAATTTTCATATCTTCATTTGATATTGTTTATTCATAGGAAAAAAACTCTCCCAAAAAGTCCTACTGCAGTGTCAAGATTCCTAAAACCTGATGATGTCATTACGTATTGGCAAAAATATAAACTTGTTTTTCCTAGCCAAAAGGAAAAACTATGGGATGGACTTCTCTGTGCGCTAAACAAATATCTACCTATTTTACAAGGTAATTGGAGCGTAAAATAATTACTTTAATAAGCATGGATGTCTGTGATGTTACAAAGCTGTCTGAATACTACTGCACTGAATTACGACCAGTCCTCGTAATAATAACTTGTGTCACGATGCTCACATTTACGCAAGATCTAGATCCGAATTGGAACTAAAAGCTTCTAGATAATTATAATTTAAGACATCGACTGAGGGTGCTTGATGGAATTTCAATATTAAATTTGGATTATTGAGATTTTGTACACTTCCATGTATTTTGTCACTAACGACCCGGGTTTCGCCTTTCGGCATCTTCAGGCATTCGAGCACACGAATGGACCAGTTCGAGTCCATTCGTGTGCTCGAATGCCTGAAGATGCCGAAAGGCGAAACCCGGGTCGTTAGTGACAAAATACATGGAAGTGTACAAAATCTCAATAATCCAAATTCTAGATAATTATTTGAAAGTAAAAATGAATCATTTCATTTACATTTTTAAATACGAGTTTTAATATTCTAAAAAATTATTCACTAGTTAAAATATTAAGTAATTTTCTTCCCAGATTAATCCATAACAAAAAAAAATTTCTAATATTTGTGTTAAGTAATAGTAAAAATAATTCAAATATGTAAAAAACCCTAATTTAACAAAAAAATAACTCACTAATGTAAGGGTTAGATGTGATGCGTCATCTAATTTATTAATATTTCATTTATGTAGGAATTATATTATAAGACAACTATTTTGTTTTTTAGACCGACAACGGTTGAATGATGAAGTGGTCCGGCTCCGTAAACAAAATTCTGAATTGCAACACCTGCTCAAGGGACAAGTTCCTTCTTCCGATATTCCAAAACAGAAATATCTCACCCCTATAAGCAAAAGTTTCAAGCCAGCATTTTCAAGCAATAATTGAAAACTTAACTGAAGCATATTTATTTTAATATTTATTGCTGTATGCGTCTCAATAAAGTGTTTCAAGCAAATTTCTCTTACAATTTAGAAATTTAATTTTCTGCTCCTTAGGTCGTATGTTAATGATATTCGAAATATATTTTATTGTGACCATATTATATTGGCATATATTACGTTATAATGTAAAATTTTAAATTTGCAAAAGGTTGAACAATAAAAGTTGGGGATAAAAGTAATAAAATACAGTAGTGTTTATAGCCAACTCATGGCACATTTATTTTCTCCACTACATGGCAACTTCTATAAGAATCATGTTTGTTACTTCGTAATTGATAGGTTATTTTCATTATAAATAATTTTACTTTAATGTTTTACGTCCAATCTCAAAACAGTTGAAATAAAGTAAAGGGCATCGAAAACGATTTTTAAATACTTACTATGGCACACATTTTGAGAGAGGAAATAAACCATTTTCTATACAGTGGTCAAATTTTAATGTTTTTTCTTTGTTAAATTAAATACTCTGTATTTATTTATTTAAACCACTACATGGTACTATTATTTGAAATGGAAAATAAACATTAATTTGTTAGTTTTCTACATAATCCTACATGCCTCTTAACTGAAACTATTGCATATCATGTAAATTTAAATCACAATAAAGCAATAGATCTATAGTTGACTACACAATCATATAAATAAATATGTAAGTATAAAAAAATCAGCCCTAACTCAAAGATATACAAAAACAGAATGACAAGCGACCGTAGGTCAAAAAACCCTTAATTTTACTGAAATAGAAAAAAATTTGATATCAATTGAGGTAGGGTCGAAAAGTCTCTTGTGAAGAAAAACATTGAAGCGTGTCGTTTTTAGCCAAATTGAATGATTTTATCACAGGTCTAGTTGTGCATGTTCGAGTAGGGCTAAAGTTTTTTAACATAAGATGCTCACTATTGTATAGATTAATATGATGATGATAATATAATAGTTATTTGTTATATATATTATAAGCTAGTGCGTATATATTTACATCACAAATGGCGTATTGAAAAATAACATTGGCATATAAGCAACGGAATATACCTCATTTGCAAAGCAGCTTTGTGAGAAAAAGTAACAACTAAGTGGCTTGTCGATATAAAATTTTACCCATTTTATAATATATGACGTATATTCTTATAAATAAAGATTAGAGATTTGGATATTGGGTTTCTGTATAATTTATGTATAATTTATTTGATGGACTAGTAAAAACAATAAAATCGATTATCAAAAATGTTTTAGGTATAATAATAATATATGAAGTATGGCACCTGGCCTCCCACGATCGCCACCTTTATGTGCCAAGAGAGTGGGACTCTAATCCCGGATATGTTTATTTCACTGCTCACTGCTAATTGTAAATGACTATAAAGCAAAAAAACATAACGAAATGCGGTCGTGGAAGCAGCCATACGACACGAGATGCGGGCGAACAGACCCTCGTGTAAAACAATCACTACAAAATATTGTACTGTTCATAACCTATCAGATCAAAAATAATTTAAAGGAATATGCCACATTTCTTTTGTAAATAATATATAAGAAATGAGTCACCTGAATAATTAATATTAACACTAGATATTAATAAAATAAACTGGTTATCGATGTGTTTCTAACACTCAAATACCGATGATATTATATCCTCGAGTAAAAAATTGCAATACCAGTTCTACTGTGATAATTTTGAGACAAACTTGTGCTGATTTGAAATCTGTTCTGTCCGAATTTTAGTAACTAACATAGAATTCTTTTCTAAAAATACAAATATTGATACACGTCTCGATATAATATTTAAAAAAATATCTACTATATGCCAACTCAATATCGTACGAGGAAACTTTTTACAAAAATTCTTTAACACAATTCGTGCTCTAATTTCTAAGCGGCGACACAAACGAAGTTGCATCATTCACTGGCACAATTCAGTTTTCAAATTCTTTAAGGTATAAAAAGATTTAGAAGACTACATGAATATCACACTATATTTTAGCAAAGGCTAGCTATAGCCATCAATTTTTATTATAAAGCACAGAAACTGAAATAGCTAAATCCAAATACAGAGCTATCAAAATATAAAAAAATACTTGTTACATTTTTATATTTGATTTCTATATACATTTTAGGATAGGTTAGATTCTAATGCGATATAAAATAAATAAGTACGTGTCGTCACATCCCCTATATCTGTCCTTTTCACATGATAACATCTCATTCTTAACTCTAATAGTCGGTTGGGGTAATTACTAGCTAATTCACTTTGCCTCTGCCAAAAGTTTGAAAAAAAATATTTTGGCTCACTTTATTTGTAAAAATAGGCTTCTTTTGACTTTCTTTCCCTTTCATTCCATTTCAGTCATATGCATTCTCATTATGTAAAAAACACTCATTGTCCTAGCACGTAGAAATACACTGATCACAAAAAAAGGTAAACCTTAAACCGCATTGACAGTCCCATTCGTAGGTCCTAACTGAGATCGAGCACACGCAAATGACAGTCGACGACGACTGTCACCAGACACACCGTCAATATCCGCCGGATCATGGGCGGGACTCATACCATTCGAAAAACATCGGCCGAGGTGTCATCTAGTGTACATTAAAATGGCATCAACCGGAGACAACTATCAAGACAGCTTTAAGGAAAACCTTAAAACCAATGACGCAACACATGGACACACAATAATCGTAGTCTTATTCATTAAGAGGCATTTCTTGTATTACCTTCTAAGAATATAATATCAAACCCTACACGATGCAGCGCAATCAAATTGTAATGCATTAAATTTCATATGAAACTGATAAATAATATAATGCGAAAGGCTACGTATAGGTTTGTTGCTTTTGACTATTGTCACGGTATTAGCCTATCGGATTCAATTAATTTGTATATTCAATTAACAGTCCGATTAGCATATCACATTACTGACAACTGACAACACATAAAACGACAAACAAGGAGCTATGAACTTGGAAGACTGCCCCTATGTAAATTACAAGGCTTTTTATCAAAATTTAGATTTCTATATTCAAATAAATACATCAAACAGAATGCAATCAAGGAACCTATTACTCTCAAATCAATTTCACCTATAACTACTTACAAATAGCCATAACTAGTAAGGAAAAATATTGTGCTGTCCATTTGATGCGCCTATAAGTTTTAGTATTTAAAATCCTCCCCGTGGTATACACTTGACTTAAGTAACCTACATAAAAAAAATTATGGTAAACATAAAAATAACAACATCTCTCCACCTGCATAATATAAAGATAATGTAAATAATAATTATTTTTTGTTAGTTCACTGATTAGTACGTTGGTTAAAAATGTATCATCTTTCGCGAAGACAATCATTTTATAAAAAAACCTCTTAAAATGATGTGGTATTATACTTTTTCACACACAAAACAAAAACCTCAGTCTCAGAAAACACAATATTCTTCCAGAGAGGTTAACTGCACTTGTAGAAATTCAACCACAAGAAACCTTGAAAGTTTGATTGTCTAAAAGCCTCATAGTCAACGAAATGTTTATTGTATATTGAAGAGATCCATAAATAAGGTTTAGCCAATTACTGACTCCTCAGGGCGAGTTTTTATCTGAAATCAAACATAATAAATAAGACACAAATGACAGTTACACCGAAGTTCATAATAAGCAAAGCATTAAATAGAGCATAAATTAATTAGAATTTTAGCCAATACATTGATTAAATCTAGGCATATGCCAAATGTATATAATTATATTTCAATGTACACATATATATATGACACGAAAGTAACTCTGTGATTGTAAAATGCATGAGTATCTAATTGAGAAGATAATAATTATCACTGGGCTGAATAAGAAATGGTGGAGGATTTAAGACAATTTCAATTAAGTGAAGGATATGGTAAAGAGTTGACTCACATGTGTTGTGTGTAATGAAGAATGGGTTATTGATGCGGTCCGCCCTGCGATTGCGGTGTCGGCGTGTGGGGGGGTGGCGACGATCCAATCGAGGAAGGAGACATCGGATGACTTTTAACACACGTGTCTTGAAGTGACACTTGCGTGCCTTGCGAAGTCATGCCCGCTGCTATGTTTGATACGTATCGGTTCACCAATGGCACAAAACTGTAAAATCATATATTTTTACAATAAAAAAAAACTTATGTATCGGTTAGAGGCAACAAAATATTTTTTACTCAAGCATTTGAATTGCAGAGTATTATTTGCACCACGAGAACTCTTTTTCAGGAAGACTACCGTTTCAACATTAATATTACTCAGTACGTGAAACTATTTTTAGAATTGAAAAAAACATGTTTTACATTTTAATATAATAATAATTTAAAAAAAATCACAACCATAAAGACTCAACTGACCTTAGATCACAAACGCCAGGCGAGTCAAAAGCACTTGAAGTGTTAGTGTTTGTTGCAACACTGTTTATAGTAGCGATGCTGTTGGCTGATACGTTGCTGTGGTTTTCTCTGTGCACTCTGTTGTGGTGTCTGGAATTAGATATTAATCGATTGATGTTACTTTCGTGGAAAAAAGAAAGAACGATGATGGGTCAAAAAGAACTGTTTTCTTTTTAGATAAACACATATAGTATAGAGAAACCCCATTAATTCGTTCAGTATGTTTTATAGCATGCATACCTTATAAGATAACTGTCACGGACAAATGTGCGACCACAGACGCTGCACTCATAACATTGACCAGCTGAATGCGTACGGATGTGCAAAGCAAACTGCGACTTGGAAGTGAACGTCATGGAACACCGATCGCAGGTCAACGGCTTCTCCGCAACATGTGACCATCTGCAAAATCACAATGTTATGGATTAATATATCACAAATATAGTAATATAATATTAAAAAACTTGTGCCCATGTTGGTATTTGGAAAACTTTTATAACAATTAAAGCATCAACGTACTAATGATAGGTCTTAAGAAAAATAATATTAACCTGTGTGCAGTGACATAACTTTTGACAGCAAATCGCTTCTGGCAGATATCGCAAGCGTACGGACGTTCACCTGAATAATATCAAAAATGAATATCACAATAGATATGGTTTAAGCTATATAAAAATATTAAATGATTTATTTTCATAATGCATATTGGTAGAGGAATATTTATAAAACAAAAAAAAAAAAATTAAAAGTTTTTAAAAACCAAGAAAGACGGCATTCTTTATACAAATTTCTTTCTATAAGAATAATCCAAATAATGAAACTATACTTTTACAATCAATACAAACACATGGTATGTTATGTTGTTACATGTGCAACGCACAAAAAATGAAGCCGAGATTGAAATGTATTCTTCTGATTAACCGCTGATAAAAATCGGTCACGTAATGATACTACTGCAAAATTGTATAACACACTGCCGTCTTTCTGGACAATACGCACATTTTGTGAGAATATGTTATGAATGAAGCGAAATTATAATTTGTTGCGAGCGTGGGCATGCGTACCGGTATGAATGCGCTTGTGGACGTTGAGGGTGGACTTCTGCGCGAACCTCTTGAGGCAGAGCGCGCACTGGTAAGGCCGCTCCCCCGTGTGGGTTCGGACGTGAATCTCCAGGTACGGCTTGCAAGTGAAAGCCGCCGGACACTGGACGCATTGGTACGGCCGACCTTGCACTAAGCGATTCATTTCAATGAGTCATTCGGAATCGACAGAGAGGAACGGGTCATCGAGCATTTGTCCAGAAATACGTATCACAAATTTTCATTAAAAATATTTACTTGGATTATTCTTGAATACAAAGCCCGGGCCGAGGGCGGACCGATCGCGGCGATCGGGCTCGGGTCAAAGTTAAGTAGAGCAACAGAGAAAAAGAGAGGGCGGTGAGGGACGGATCGCGTACCTGTGTGCGTCCTCTTGTGGATGTTGAGGGTGGACTTCTGCGCGAAGCGCTTGAGGCAGACGTCGCACTGGTAAGGCCTCTCCCCGGTGTGGGTCCGGTTGTGTATCTCGAGATACTGCTTGCAGGTGAAGGCGGCCGGACACTGCAGACACTGGAAGGGCCGGCCCTGGACTGCACGCATAAAAAGATTAGCGCCCGCCACCCGCCCTCCGCTCCCCGGGGGGAGACCGAGAGCGGCTCCGCGAAAGACAGAGCCATCTCAGAGGGAAGAATGAAGAGCGACAAAAGAAAGAGGCGACGGCGAGAGGGGAGGGCGGGGGACGCGGCGTGCGGGCCTCGGGCGACACTTACTTGAATGAGTCCGTTTGTGAATGTTGAGACTGGACTTCTGGGTGAATCGCTTGAGGCACAGCTCGCACTCGTACGGCCGCTCGCCGGTGTGGGTGCGGTTGTGGATCTCCAGGTACTGCTTGCAGGTGAAGGCCGCAGGGCACGAGGGGCATCGGAACGGCCTGCCCTGGACTGTGGACGACGCGCCGCACCGACACCACAACAAACGTTAGAGCGACCCGTCCTCGCGAGGCCCGCCGGCCGGCGGACTTTTAATGTCCGGCGGCCGGCGTGAACCTCCGCCGACGCCCTCCCGAGAATGAATAACGCCTAACGATGCCTTTCGTTGGAAGTTTTCGATATACTACCTCTATTGATCAGGCATACTTACTACTGAATGTGACAAAAGACAATACATCATGATGTATCGTTGTTGTAGTGTCATGACACTACAACAACGGTTAAGTAATGACATAAATATTGGCATCTAGCTGACAAGGAAAAACTGATCGCATTGCATCACTCAAACAATTTCTGCAGACTTCGCATTTGCGTTATTCATTCCCTTTAGCTTATAATGTTATTCTATTTTTGTGCGCTCGCCGGGCAAACGCTCGAAACTATACATTTATTAAAAAAAAAATGCAGTTTTGCCACGATTGCCTCTCTATCGTGCAAATAAAAATTATCAGTATAAAAAAAGGAAATCATAGAACATGTTCAAGAACAGCCGCGCGGAATACCCCGATACTTGCGAAAGGTCGGAACATTGCGAGATACGGGAGATTCGGAAACAAGTATCGAAGTAACCGTGCGCACGGTCCGTATTCACACAATGGAGTGATTATATTTGCTTGGATATATTTGCAATGGACCTTTATAAATATATGGGCTACTGACCCGTATGTATTTTTTCGTGCAAATTGAGCGCGCACTTCTGCGTGAACGACTTGAGGCAGACGGTGCACTGGAAAGGTCGCTCTCCTGAAGCGGCGTCCGGAAAGCCGAAGGCGACGGCCGACGCGGGGCCGCGAGCAACCAGAGCGGATGGACAAATAACAAATAACACACCACACGTCAGTTTGCCTCACCCAATACCCATTACCCATCCCGCTACATGCTAACCTTTCACGACCGTCGCTTGTGTCAATCGCCGATGGCCGCTTTTCCTGAACGCCGACTCGGAAATTGACTGGCATCTTGCAAACGGAGCATCTAATTTAAAAGCATTCACTGCGAGTCGAGTGTTCAGACAAAAGGGACATCGCAACGGCGTTGACACCCGCGAGCGTTGAAACAGAAATTAGAACATAGGTTGTGCTTGTTAAGACGGCGTCTTTGGCAATGATAAAGCCTAATCGGATCAGCGAAATGGCACGGAGACGGGAAGAATTATTCGTGAAACGTCCTCCCGCGGCTGTTCAAACATTACTGATTATTTGTCCATCATTGCCAAGCGTCCGAACGCTCATACGTTTTCGGCATCTCTGTTGCGCGCTCGTGCTGAATATTGTGAATAGTTTTTGAGTATCGAAACAATAACTGTAAGCGTGTCAAATAAAAAAATTCATACTGTATTTTCTTTCGATGCGTCAATACTGTCGTGTTTATTCTATTGTAAGTTGAGAAACCTACACCTCCTGAACTAGCGGCGGTCTCGACGAGCACCCATTCAAACGTCGCCTTTCACGAAACGCTCGTAAATGCTATTTTATCGATCGATTCTGCGGTAACTCTCTCGGAAGACGGACACGGTCACGAAGGATAAGTTTTTCTGAATCGAGAGTTCCCTATTCTCGCACTCAAAAACTATTCACATTACTGCGAGGTGCCTCAAGTTAATGTTCGATTCCCATTTGAAGTAGATATCCCGAACGGCGATATCGAGAATGGAGAATCCACATTCAAATGAAAATGACGGTAAGAGAGTGAGAATGGATGTTGGGACCCACCGGTGTGAATGCGTTTATGCGTGCCGAGGCTGGACTTCTGAGTGAAGCGCTTGTCGCAGACGTCGCATTGGAACGGTCGCACTTTGTTGATCAGCGAGCGCATGTGTTCTTCTATAATACACAAAACAACCCTTCTCAGATTCCGCACTACACCACTCCATACCTCAATTTGATTCGACTTTTGAACAGACCGACGGGGAAGCGTTAACAAAGTCAAGAGCGTACTTTAGTTAGGTGAAAGGGTGCCTACCGGTGTGAACTTTCCCGTGTCGGTTGAGGCTGGACTTCTGAGTGAACCGCATGAAACAGACGTGGCACTGGAAGGGGCGCACTTTTTCTAACAGGGCGAGACGGTGCTCCTCTATAAAGCACAGAGTAACGCTATAGTACCGGCCGGATCGGCGCGTGGCAACTAATGCAATCATCACAGACTATATGATATTTAATCTCACTAAGCAAACCGACTCAATCTAAGGGGGAGGCGGAGGGGTTATGAATACTCAAAAACTATTCAACGACGGGTGGTTACGAATCAAAATCAACCGTACTGCCTCAAAATCTTTCATCGCGCACAAGTAGGCTTTGAGTTTGAACCCACCGGTGTGTATTTTCTGGTGGCGGCCGAGGCTGGACTTCTGCGTGAATCGCACGAAGCAGATCTGGCACTGGTACGGCCGTTCCTTGGCCAGCAGCGCCCTTCGGTGCTCCTCTAAAGCAAACCGTTCAATAAACCGCAAATCAGAATAATTCACACTGATACTAAGTCTGATACTGACAGTGAATTGGCGCAGGGCAGACCCCGCGCAAAAATCGATAACAACTTTTATTCAGAACAAAATCCCCGATTACATCAGACCGAGTGGCCCGCGTAGCCTATTGACTCGAATCCCAATATCATATGCAAAAAAAATTAAATGATTTGATAAAAAAAATAAAAATAAAAATGACGACGGGGGCGTTGGCTTGAAAACCCACCGGTGTGTATTTTCTTGTGACGGCCGAGGCTGGAGCTCTGCGTGAACCTCATCTCACAGATATCGCATTGGTAGGGACGATCTTTCACCAGCAGGGCTCGGATGTGTTCATCTATAAGCCAACAAGGCCAGAACAGGGATGGAGAAAACGCAGCTCACTACCGACTGCCACGTGTGTAGGTTTTGCACACGCCGCACGAAAAGCACGCATCGGAATGCTTCGCGATCTTATCACACGACACTCACAAGGTTCATGTCGAACCGTACCGAATTGAATACCACAAAATACATTCCGATGGGCGCTTTTCTTCTTTCCCCCATGAAGTCCGTAACGCGTGACACCCTCAGACTGGTTATTGTATTTTGACACTTTAATTTCCACGTGACGCAATTGAAGTGTGGCAAATGAGAAATATACGAGAAAAAGTGTTGTCTTGCAGCCAAATTACTCAAAAACTATTCACATAGTATTCAAGCGAGCATGCATCTCGACTAATGAAACGAGAAGATGGCGATAACGCGAAAGCACAACCGTAGCCCATGAACATATGCAAATGCACACTTGCAGTATGCATAACATGATAATAATTCAGCTTAGATTAATATTTCCACTAATCAATTACAGATATTAGTAATATAGTAACATA
This sequence comes from Himalopsyche phryganea, assembly GCA_022494535.1. Classification (NCBI taxonomy): domain Eukaryota; kingdom Metazoa; phylum Arthropoda; class Insecta; order Trichoptera; family Rhyacophilidae; genus Himalopsyche; species Himalopsyche phryganea. The sequence continues at coordinate 470,602 of JAGVSL010000034.1, forward strand.
GATTTTAATATCGACTCACTGTCCCTGTAACATTAGATTTGTACTGTTTTTCTTGAAATCTTCTCATATATTTATTTATTTATTTATTCACTTTTTACGCATCTGGAAGTTAAATTATTTTTTTCTCTATTTTATCCCATCTCTCAAAAACGGTGATAATTAATTATTCACTATTTCAGTGACAATACAAGGGGTTAAATTAATATTTTACAATTATTGAAAATTAATGAGAAATTAATGGATTTTAGTATTTTTCATAGGCCAGCAAATCGTTACAAAAAATAAATAATTAACATCGCAATGTAGAGAGAAATAAGAAATATCCACCTGTAGTTTGAACTCTTAAAATTTATTTCCGTAGCACACTAATTTTATATTATCACGATTGCTTATGATTGAAAATCTAGGGCCGAGTAGAGAAAGAGATTTACAATTTTTCTTTTACTTTCATTCTAATAGATATACTTCATAGGTTGACTGCAACCTGTTTACAGCCATTCTGCGAATGACGTTGATTTGCAATATCCATGGATTTTAACCGAGTAAACATTGAATATTTCAAATTGGAATATATCCCCAAAATGTATTGATTCTGTAGAACATCGGTGGCCAACCAGTAGAAACTCTAGAAGACACAATATTTTATAAATACTATCTTTTGTATGCTGAATTCATAAAAAAATTATTGTCACATGTATTAATTCAATGTGAAATTTTAACAATAAATATTAGGAGAATAACGGAAGGAATACAGAAAAATAAGTGCACGTTACACTTGTACTTGAGAATCTGGACGCACTACTAAAAAAATTAGAGAATAATGAAGCAAACAAGAGAAACTAGAGATTTGCAATTTGAAACGCAATATGTCAATAATATATATAAATTAATTCGACAGAATTATGCAAATCAAAGATAACTGTACAAACAAAAACCAGCCGATCGGGCATCACACATTCAGAGGGATTATCGTAAAAAGCAAACAATAAATAACCAATGCGTGTACAGATATATTTAAGAGCTTTGACATCTTCCCACGAATGTAATAGTCAAAAGAAGCATTATTTCATATCAATAATTAATAACAATATAAAGGTGAAAAAGATACGTTTGCATTAATATAATAGTGAAGAAAATGCCAATTCCCTTTAATATATGTACCGTTAAATATATCTGCAATGATAAAAATGAGCCCATATAAAATTAATTTCAACAATATTTTTTTTTAAATCCCCTCAGTTGATATTTACATAATTAATTTACTCCAATGACAATTTTCCAGTCACAATGTGAACAGCAAAGAGCATAGAAATAACAGGAACGAAGTGATATCCGTAATATTCCATAGTTCATATTTGAAAAGTGTCCAATATAATAATAATCTCACCATCTTTAGTATGATACATTTATCATTAATTTAATTCTATTATTTAGGAGGGTTATCAAAACTTGGCAAAAGGTGAAATATTTCAACATTATTTAAAACGAATAATCTACAAACATTTTCAGCTCAACTGTCAATTTTTTTCATTTGAAACGATGCCAATTCATTGCCTAGTGTAAGTAGGTATATTATTTTATTTGTAAATCATCGAAGATAGTAAATTTTAAATACTTTGAAAAAGCTTTCACCATTCTATTTTAAACCTTCAATAACGAAGCACTCCAATGACTCCGTCAATATCTTCACTGGCAACCTGAGATTGAGATTCCCAAGTTTGAGACATGGACACTCATAAAACAAATCTTGGAATACGTTTATAACACTTTACATCACGATATTGTTGAAATTAATATGATCCTATCAAAAATTATTTCAAAACTGTTCTGATTATTTGAAAATCAATTATATAAAAACACTTTCTGAAAGAAATTTGATTCAGCTGCTTTCTCACAGTTTTATAATATTACATGTCAAATCATTATCTTTTAAACATAATTCAGACAATGTAAATTCTATTCCAAAATTAATCCAATCGAATCATAAAATTGGTCCAAAACATGGAACAATTTATTTTAATTCGAGATTGAAAGTGTTTCAATATCATAAAAATACACTGAATATTGAATAATTTTGGCAAAGAAGATTTATGATGGTAAGGACGAGATTGTTCAAATGTTTTTGTCATAACACATTTTGACAATTCGTAACTTTTATTCGTGTATTCTCAGAGGTTGATTAAATCAGTAAGTGGGAAGATTATCTACAGATTACAACAATAAAAGATAATCTGAGTTAAATTTTAAAATAAGATAAAACTAACCTAATCCTGTAAACTAACTTATCAATCAACTTGTTTTTTTTTGTATTTCAGTACAGTTCACGCAACAGAAATTTTCGAATGAAGCAGCTGCTTTTCACACTGTGAAAACTTGTATGAGTAATTATACTTCTTGCAATCTGTGGGAGTTTTAGCATACGGCTGATGGGTCAATTTATCAAACCTTTGTGAGTAAGAAGGTTAAGGTATTTTAAAACTCAGGAAAATAGTCAAGATAGTTTAACTTCAAAAATGTATTGATATATTCATACCATTTGCCTAAAGTTCACATACCCCTTCACGTTAACCTTAATAAGATAGCATAGAATACACAGATATGGATGTGCGAATATTCTGCTATATGAAAGGGATTTTTGGATTGCTTTTTTTAGTTTATGAATAATAATGGAATAAGGTATGAACATGCCAAAAACAAGTTGAGTGATGGGAATATAAATAATTGCATTATTTTGTATGTGAAATTAATGTTTCAGCTTCACTGTTGACAGAAATAATCCTTAGCAATGCTCAATATTTTTTTTTAGTTATATCTACTTGTTAAATAATATAATTTATGTAGGTATTACTATTATAATACCGAAAATTATTTCAAATATTGAAAAGTGGCTTAATACATAATATGCACTGCATATGAAAGAAAAGGCATGGTGAAATAATTTTCAAGCTGTGTTTTTTCCAGTTTGAAATAGGAGTTTTAAGAGTTAATAAAATAAACTGAAACACCTCAAAATAAAATGTGTGCACCATTCTGAATTGTCTTACCGATATCATAAAACAACTTTGCCAAAAGTATTTTAAACTGTCGTAAATTAATTAATTGACAATCTATTTTATATTAAGTTTGGATTATTGAGTTTTGATATTGAAATTCCATCAAGCACCCTCAGTCGATGTATTAAATTATATCTTATATTAGATTAAAAAAAGTGTGGAAGATTCAATATTATGTAAACCACTTGAATGAATTATTGTCATCAAAATAGTTTTATTCGGTAGATCACAGATGTATTTCAATGGTACTAGAACCAGTTCAAATGCAATACGATTTAACAATTTGAGAAAATAGATAAACATGAAGGTTGACAAAATATTATTAATGTTCTGTGAATGTAAAAATGACCGTTTAAATGTTATATTGTGTTAAAGAAACTCATTGGCGCTGTGCACATACCTGTGTGTACTCGTTTGTGGGTGTTAAGACTAGACTTCTGGGTGAATCTTTTGAGACATAATTCGCATTGGAACGGTCTCTCTCCGGTGTGCGTGCGCATGTGGACTTCTAGATATGGTTTTCGACAAAATGCCGCATCGCATACCTAATAAAGTGGAAAAGTATTCAGAAGTCAGACTAAAAAATGTTATAAATAAAATTGAAAATTTCCCAAAACGAATGGAAAAAATAATTTATTTGAATTTCATTGATTCATAATCGCTAATCATAAGTTCAGGTAATTAATCCCATTAACGCTGATATGGTAAGTTGAATTAATTCTCAATACTTCACTTAGATTATCTGTAGCATAACATAATATATGCATGTTAGAATATGTTTTACACAATTTCACCAAGTGAGTTAGCATTACCATCGGTCATAAGACTTGATAGATAAAAAATAGTAAACTCGTAATTATCATTTATTTCCAAATTGAAGAGAAACCATCTAAATACAGTGTGTTGTGTTGGTGGATTCAATACCAACTGAACAAATGAAATCGACACTCCATTTATCGAGATGAGGAAATAAAGAGGCGAATGTTTTCATTGCGACGGAAAGAAGACACCGTCAAAAATTCTCACCGTGCAGGCGAAGGGTTTGATTCCCGAATGCAGTTTCATGTGAACATAGTAGGAGGACGCGGAGGAAAGCATCTTGCCGCACACCTTGCACTCTTGCGGCTTGGAGCGAGGGGGGCCGCCCGGCGCCATTTCCATTTTTGTCTGCACCGTGCCCAGACCACCACCCAGCCCACACAGCCCTCCCAGACCTCCCAACCCGCCCACAGCCAGGCCCTGGGGACCACATCACATCGCATATCAGAACATTTGCCAATTTATACACAACCCTACTGGTGATATCTACATACTATCATTCTTTCAGCAATATTACCATACTATAATACTAGATTCATTGTAAAAATATGAAAACCGATTTTTTCACACAGAACATTTTTCTGTGCTCTGTGACTCGGCCCAGTTATATGATTATAACAGGTTTTAACTCATAAAGAATGAAGAAAGCTAAAGAACACTCAATCGCTTGCACATTAAAAAATATATCACCAACGTTGACAGTAGACAATCTAACAAATATAAATTTGATTAAATAGTATACCTATGTACGATCGATTTCAAAATATAGGCACCGTTAGGAAAAAAGTTTTATTTATACTTCTATAATTGAGTTGATTTTTTTTTTCAATAAAAAATCGACAGGCAAATCAAAAAAATCATACAGATTCAGTATTGTGTATGTGGCTGGGCACGGGCAAACACCGCAAATTATATTCATTCATTCCTCAATAGCACACGCAGATATCGGCACAATATAATTTCTAAAAGTCAATATGATGACAATTACATAATCATCTAAAATTAGGTAAAATAATAAAATTTGTAGAAAAGGGGATATAGTTACATGAGGCCACACAAAAAAAAGTAATATACTTAACTCATTTCAATATAATAACTTATAAGAAAAGTCAATAAGCAGGTTTAGGGCATAACGGAAAATCTAAAAAAAACACAGCTGATCAAAAAAAAATATTTATTTTGAATATTTTTAGATACTAATTACTTAATAATAAATTTTATTTTATTTCATTCACAACGTTAGGTAGATACGACATATTGATAAATTTATTTTTGTAAATAATCAAATGCATCATTATTGCAGATACATCCGTTAGTCTGTCTCTCTCATCTTGAAATTCAAAGGTGGACATCAAAAAATAAAATGTTAAGAGTAAATAAATCAGAGATATAAAGAGAAGCGATTCATGCACACCTGATTTTGATCCTGTCCATTTTGTCCTCGCTGCTGGTTGAGAGGCAGAGCCGACTGCTGTTGCTGCTGTTGTTGTTGTTGAATGACCAAACTTTCTTTACTGTCTTCTTGCACCTGCTGCTGATCTTCTAGCTGCTGCTGTTCTTCCAATTGTTGTTGTTGCTGTTGCTGCTGCTGCTGCTGCTGTTGTTGCTGTTGTTGCTGTTGCTGCTGATCAATTTGTTGCTGATGCTGCAGATGAGTTTGTGAGTTGATATTGATGACGGCATGGTTGGAATTGTCGCTGCGCACGATTGTGGGGGGTGCAGAGTGCACGTGCGGGTGTGATGAATAGAAACTGGGAAATACGTTAAACCTGCAAAACAAAATTCTGTAAATATAATTCTGTAAGAGTATTTATTACTCACCATTGAGTCGTGGCAAAAATCACAAAAATTGAGCATCCACTAGAACAGCATGCTAAGAGACTGCCGATCAGAAAGACTGAAAAGTTTTTTTTTAGGTTGAATTAATGGCACACAGAAAGGATTCCATACCCCATGGGTTCAGCCTTGATCTGCTGCTCGAACATGGAGATGGTGGCGAGCAAGTCGCCCGGGGGCGGCACGGGGACCCCCACTCCCCGCGCCACTCCCCCCACCCCCACTCCCCAGTGCGCCGGGAAGCTAATGGTGCCTCTGCATCAGCCGCTGCGACTGCACACTCTCACGCCACTGCCGCATACGCCACGAATACATTATGCCTCGCCTCCGAGCAGATACCCCGCCTGAGAACACACATCTCATTCAATTCAACGGCATCTCCACTGTCTGCATGTGATATAGTAATATTTCTGCACCATGACAAGTAAATAATAAGAAACAAAAAATGGCAAATTGTAGAAGATACCATTGATCGATGATATATTCTGCAGTAATTATTTGTTTGGATATGATAACTGAAGTCAAGTGTCATTGTATTACGAATGAAACATTTGTTCTTACACTTATCTTTCTTGAACAATATCCGGAAAGTCGTTGGTTCTCATAACATACCAATGTGAAAAGAGGATATGTAACATTTTTTAAGTGTCTTTTACATAGCTGCTTAGCTCATAATAATTATGAAGCTGTCAAAAAAGGTATTAAAAACAAGTACTTTATAATTTATAGTAAAAATATTCAACATCAAAAAACTTGAGACTAACTTAATGAAAATTACTGTGGTCATCCAAGATAAAATTCAGAGAGAATCTGTGGACTTCTAGGTCCTCAGACTCAAATTTTTCATTTCATTTATGTTCATTCATTTACAAAATAATGTACATACATTTAAACGCACGTTATTATATAGAAAAAAAAATTGGCCCTCCATCATAAAAAGGTTCCCTACCCCTGACCTAGGACCGTCCAATTGCTAAACAGAGGTCTTACCACTAAGGTGCAGAGATCAATATACTTTTATATTTTGTATAATCTACAACCCTTCTCGGTCTATCCATCACTCATAATTATCCATCTCCAGAAATTGATAAATAATTGCAATATCAAACAGTACCAAAATATATTTTAAAATTAGTAGCACTATATTTTGTGCATGAAAGGATACGGAGTTAACATCCAGTTGGACATACTTTAATTGGCAGTGTTTACTGTTAATTTATATATAATAATAAAAGGTAACATATAATAAAAATATTATTATAGAAGAAAACACATGTATAGCACATATTCCAATTTTTATTTACACAGTTGAGATTTTGCTTAAATAGTAAACATTTTTCAAATTAAAGTTCAGGGACCAGTTGAAAATGCCAACTAGTTCAACGAAATCATTCCATAACTTATCCGAAAATTACATTGCAAATTTTGAAAAAGAAAATTTCAAAAATTTGATGTTTGATTTTTAAACATAAACAATTGTGCCGTTGAAACGATTTTTTTAATTTCTTGCCTTCAGCAAGACTGTTACATTGTCGGTACTACATGGCGGTGCAACAATTAGTTTGATCAATGTCACATTCAACAAAAGTATTTCATCACTCGATAGGGCTAGAGCGACAGCCATACATTCTACTCAAATTTACTTCAAGTGGTACTAACATTACTTATAAATTAGCATAGACCCAAACACTTAGATATGTTTACTTTTATTAACCCATAAATATGGTTAAAAACAAAATATTTTTCAAAAAAATCAAGTTCATGAGGCTATTAGACGGGAGGATAGAAAGGATGACTGACCCACAACCATTCACAATTCTGTTCTGTTCGTTGGAACCACATTTATAAAATTTGTTTCACTTAGTAGGATTGGTTATATCAGTTGATTTTCTTCGAGACATATCCTCGAAAAAAGGATCAAAATTATTAGAACGCAATTTCCAGTTCTAATCCTTCTCTACTTATAAATATCACTATCATGATAATATAAACCCACAAAGACTGTGAATACGGTGCGCACATTTGGTATGATAAAAGTTCCCAAATTTGTACTGTGCAGTAACCAATATACAAATCTAAGCTACCAAATGTTCGATATAGAATATCTGTATTCGTTTATATTTATAGAATGTTATAATAAACCAATGGAAGAGCGTAATTTTAAAAAATTGCGACGCTTATTGTAATGTCTGCCATTTGCTTCCTGTTTAAATTTTGACAGGTATACTTATAAGACATCAGAAACGCCATTTATATACTTGTAGGCAAATTCAACAATTGACAGAATCAGAGGAATATTGAACAAAGGAATTGATGGACATCACTTTTTTATACTGATCAGTTACTTTTATACGAAACATATATTTTATATTTCTGTAGCTGTGCCAAAATTTCGATTAGTAATAATAATTTTACTTGTATAAATTTACTGTAAATACAAAAGGCTACATAACATTGATACGGAAAACGCGAATATTATTTAGAGAAACGATTAAATCATAAGTACTTTAGTTACAAAGTGCGGATAACAAAGAATCGAATGGAGTGACACTTGAAAGTGAGAGAAAGTGCGATTTACGAATACATAGGTATGTACTTGCAAACTAATAATGATCATTTTATATTTTACAAAACGGAAAAGTCTTCCAATGTATCGAAAAGCAAACCGAAAACTGTCAAAAGTTTCATATTTCGAACTTAGAGTATTATGTCATTATTTATATGACACGATTAATTACTAAAAATCCGAGAAAGGTAAAATGGTCAGCCATTCAGCATTTTACCACCCAGCCTCCCCCAGCCATCAATAAAATGGCCAATCCGATTATTGAATTTTTTTAGACCGCTATTTTTTGCCGACCCGTCAAGTAACAAAATAACCATACTCAAACAAGACATTTCGAAAACATCCAAAACCAAAACAAATAATTACAAAAGTTTAATAACAACTTTCTCGCCAAAAGTTATGTCATATTGCCAAAAATGTGATTGATGTCTCTAGGAAATGTCGATTCAAAACATACAATTATTATAGTATGATCCACTTACATTTCCTTTTTAACAAGATGGTATTTTTTTAGAAACAATATGAAAGGTGGGAGGCATTATTTTATAATCGTAATTTAACTGAATTGTCACTACACCCCACTCATTTTTTCGCAAACTACGGGAGGGATGCAATGCTAGACTTATATTTATATACACGCTCAAGACAATTAAAAACCCATAAATCACCAGAATTAAGTACTCACATTTGTAAAATTATAGCTTATTATTAATTATAGTTTTCTGACACTGTTAAATGTACTAGTTTTTAACTAATATAAAAAATACCATTAGAATATGTTTTTCTCGGACACTAATATAAAATGGCTGCTATATAACAGATTTGCGCAATGGTTTCTGCGCATACAAGCCATGAACGCTTTGGACCAGTAAACGAACCAATAAAAAAAATGGCGGGAACTTTGACTTTATATGTAGGCATAAATAAAAGTATTTTCGCAATAAAATAAGCGGCAATGATAATAATAAGAGCATAATAATATCTTTTTTTGCAATTGAAAGTTGACAGATTAAAATTTTTTTTAATATTTATATCAATTTTCAATAAAAGAAAACAATAATATTTTGGTCATTAATTTATTGTACACTTATAAGTATGTTCATTTAGTAATCATATTATTATTAGAACAATTTAAATTTAATAAACTTCTGTTCCGAGAATATCATATTTGTACAGTAAAAATAAATATTTTATATAGCCGTCAGAGCCGTAATTACAATAATTATAAGGCTATCCTGAAAAATAGACTGTTAGACATTCGTAATACAGAGTAAATAACATATTATATGCTGTAATACATATATTATAACATATCATAGTCAATGCTCAATAAATATTATTTTTATGAACAAACGAAGACCGGAAGATTTTCTGTTTCTGGGGACTGCTCAAATATTCAAATACCTCACCCTACATTGCCGGTGTATCCTTGAAATTTGAAGTTGCTATTATACCAAAGATTCTCAACGTGTTATGTTTGCGGGAACCGGTTCACCACGGCTTTCATGTAAGTGGAAATTGCAATACACATATAGATAGTGTGAACCACAGCTAATTTATTACAATTTTAAATAACATGAGTATGTATTGCCTATTCCTATTTACTTATCTCTGTAATAATAAACAGGACAACGGACAACTATATTAGATTTCCAAATATTCATATAGCTTAAATAGTGGCTTATAGGGAGGCATCAAGTACTGGCCCCCAACCATTTATTTAATGAAATTGGTAATTTTAAAAATAAATGATTTTTTAGTTTATTTTTATTTTTTTTTCAATTATATAATTACCTACTCGTGTGATCCTTATTAGAAGTATATCGCCACGTAAAGACGTTCCCAACCTCTATGTTACTACGTCCAAGCAGTGGCTTCCAAACTTTATTTAAAGGTTAAATGTTGAGCGCCCCCCGTTGAATAAGTGCGTACCTCTAGTTTGAAAAATGCTTATTAAAAGAGTTTAATCCTCCGCCCCTATTATTGGTTGGTGATTTTTTTACAAATTATATTTATTCCACAGAAGTACGTGAAATCTTTAAATAATATTATATGTTATTTATTGGATTCCCTTCCCTCTCGTTCTCCTTCTCAATACCTACTATTATACCTAGGCTTTGGTTGAATACAAACAAACGTGTCGTATAATTATATTTTATGATGTGGCGTAAATACTATGGTGCGGGCGTAAGCCGTGAATGCGGACCCTTGTGGTCGGGGGCTTTGGAAGGATTTTCAAATGTTAATGACTATTTTAAATAAAATCAAGAATAAAGTGATAATATAGCAAATAAAATTAAGATATTTGACAAATTAAAATTAATAAAAGACTACAGAAGAAATCAATCCGTCAATCTAGACTTAGTAAACTGGGAATATTAATTATTATTGAACATAAAGAAGCTCTTAAAAAATGTGATTGTAGAATTTGCAAATTTACAGGCGTGGAAGGATATTTAAAATCGCTAAGCGTAATTATATTATTTATTATGTCGACTCCGTGGTGAAGTGATTAACGTCGTTGGCTACGATTAAGCATGTCTCGGGTTCAAGCCCGGTGCGGATAGTTTCATAAATTGATTTTTCGATTGATTTATGGATTTCTGTTCGTAGGCATTAATATTTGTGATATGTAAAATTCCCTCCCACTCATCCAATCATAAAAACTGGCCATAGCGAGAGCGATTAGCAAACTACTAGTCCTGTCTTAGCTCTATCTTTCTATCCCTATTTTCTTCGAAAATGAGACGTTGAGTAACTGAGTAACAAGCAGTTCTCGTAGAAAACTTCTGTTTATATACCTCTATTCGGAGGCCATATACTCCACACTGAGATCGGACATGTTAAAAAAAAGTATTAACATGATGTTACTGTTAACTTTTGTAAAAAATAGGGGCCCCTTGGTAGTTTTTTCATGCGAGTCAAATTTTTTTAGTTACGCCTCTGATCATACTATTCTAAAAATGCGTTGCTCCAGTAATATGCCACATAAATATGTATATCTGATAAACATTTATTTTTTTTGCCACAAACCTCCAATTTGTAAGAACGTTAAGTGAAAAAATTAACAAAAAATCTTTCCACGAAAATATATAAAATACCTAACTACGTCCTTTCACTAAAAAATCCTACTTGATTTAAGTGTTTATTTTTTAGTTTTTTTATAATAAATTGACAAGCACTGATCATTTATGCATAGATAAGATTGTTGACGATAATAATAAATCTGGGCCACGAGATGATATTATTGTAATAATATTGTGTACTGTAAAGACCATACAATAAATATATGAATTCTAGTAACCTATACATATAGAATCAATAATATTTCTTGATTTCCAGGGTGACATATTTATATGTCAAGTAACAATATCATAACGAAATTGTTTATATAAATACAAACTGTGTCCATATGGTTTCCATGGATACCAACTGTAAATATAATTAAACAACTTTATTATTCTCTTAGTTACGTTGTTCAAACATTATTTAATATTAATGATCTTTTTTTGCTATTTAAATGAAATACTTAAAGACATATTTTTAATAGCAATACGCAAAATAATCTTATTAAATGGATTCCTTGATCATAAAAGACTTCCTTCTTACAAATGATTTTAAGAAATTGAGAAATCAAGAAAAAGCTTTGAGTGGGACAAGTGATTCTGCAATACGTCGTATAAATTGTAATATCATTGATAATTGGATTAAGGAATCAGATAATAACAGGTAATGATGAGTTTTATTTCTATATGTATTTTTTAATAATATTAGATATGTTTATTGTGCATTTATTATGAACATTCCTTCCATAATAAAAATAGATTTAATAAACCAATATATTCAGATGGTCGTTAACAGTCTCACAAAAACTACTTTATGGTGTTGTATCTTCTAAAAAGAATCTGCTTATTCATTGGGGTGATGGTCTTTCATCATTGCCTCACCCAAGGAAAAAATTAAACAGATTTTTCTTTTTGTTCCTGTTAAATGTAAATTAAAAATTTAAAGCAATTATCTGGACGCAATTATATCAATCAAAAAGTATCATATATATATTTACATATATTTTTTTAGAAGTCAAGATCTTTTAGTTGTCACTCAAAAACATGAAGATCTGAAATTGTCACTATGTAAACTTAGTGAAAACGTAAAATCAGAAGAGAAAATTAAAAATCTTGGTAAGTATAAAACATTTCTGAATTACAATATGTACCTAAAACAATAATAACACTAAGTATATGTATGGGGTGTGTATGCAATATGGTGGAGCTCAAGCCGCTCAAGAACCTGTCGAGACACTGAAATTGCAAATATATATATTATTTAACTATTGATCGAAGTTTGAGGGACAAAAACCATAGATATAAAACTATGCATAGAAAATATTAAATTTGTGTGCTACGCAGTACATAATAATTTCAATGTTGCGTGGAATCAGGTGTGAGTTGTGACATTGTGACTATAATTTCAAGTATCCATATTGAAATAAAATGTGACTCACAGTTTACAACTTCCTTTGAATAAAACAACAATCTTTAAAATAATTAATAAGTAAAATAATTAATTTTTACAGATGTCGATTATTTTAAACAACATGTTCTTGACATAGAGAGGATGCTTTCTGATGTAAAAAACATCATCAAAAATGAATTTAACTTGCTGCAAAAGAATGAAACATATTTGAATCAAGAGGTATGACATGATGCTGGCTTAAACAGGAAGGGGCAATCAATACATATATAATACCTATATTTTTTCCTACTCAATCACCCAGATAGTACATTTTACAGTTATCCTGTACAAAACAAAATCAATTAATTTCCTTTATAGTTTTTGTCATATTGTTTTGCTTTTGTTTATTTATCCAGAAAAACACTTAGTTAATTAACTCAAAGATATTTTGAATTTAAAATAAAAGCTTAACAGTTTGGACCGATTTATCAAAAGCTTGCGCCGATAGATCGACTCTCTGGGGGTAAAACGTGTAAAAGATTAATTTTATTCTTTTTTTTGACTATTTTGTGATATTTGTATCCATGTAAATAAGATTTAAATCACCTCAAAACACTATTACATAAAATGAGAATAGTAAACCTCTTGGGCATGCATCCTTCTCATGGTCAAAGGGAAAAAATCCCCGGGAGGATACTTTTTATCCAATTTCATGGATGTTTTCATTCCAGTCCACCTCTTATTTGATTTTTAAAACAGGGCTTAGAGAGAGTGATTAGTTAACTACAAATCCTTTATCTATGAAGCTCCTCTGTACGAACCTGCATTTGCTATTGTTATTGTAATAATATATATCTCGGCATTGCTTACAAAGGAAAATATATTTTTCACAATACATAAAGTTTCTTGATATAATTACTTCTTGTTGACTTTTTGCGCATCTATAAATTTGAGAAAATAATTTTAACTTTCAGATTGCCAACGTGCATTTATTTAATAACAAACATACTATAACAAATCCAACAAAAACAAAGCCATCTAGGCACCATAAAGCCTTGAAAAATATAGCTAATTATGGTACTGAAAATAAAGTAAGTTTTAGTTTCATATATATTGTAATAATTTTGAATTCAATCCATGTTTATATAAATATTATAGCTTCAAAACATATATCAAGTTGTCACAAAAATTGTTTAATTTTTTTTAATGATTTTACAACAAATTCTTACCATACAGTAAAAAAACTATTTACTTGTGATTAACTTTCCTATATGAACTATCGACTGAGTAAATATAATAATATCTATTGCGTGATTTATTATAATTGAGGAATATGTTGATAAATGGTTTTAAATGAATTTCAATAAATAAGCTCATTGAAACGTGAATATAAGAAATTAACTATTGTTGCTTTTTAGAATACACAACGCTTTCAGGATTTTATGTATGAAACAAGAGGACATTATGGTGGATGGGGAGAAGAAGAACATAATATTTTTATGAACTGTTGGCAGAATTGCCAAGCACAAAATGCAATATACAATCAGAGCAATGATGGTTGTGGGTTATTTAAAAAAAATCTTGTCAGAAAGGTGAACAGGGTATTACCAGGTACTTTGAATTTAGCTGAAGGATTAATCAATTCTTACTTTCATTCTGTCAATTGGTTATTTTAGTTGTCTTTTCAGCCCTCTCCAATACCACATAAAACCTTACATTATAGAAATATATTTGATGACATATCATTAGAAAATTATTGCAAAATAATCTAATATGCTAATGAGCAACTATATTACTCATGAGTCGCTTAAATTTAATTATACGGTAATAAAATCAGTGCCTACCTAAGAATGCATTAGTAAGTTCAAGGGTTTGGTAGGCGAGTCGAATGGGGATTCTTTGAAAACAAAGATACTATCCTGCGAGACAACTTGAAGAAGTGAAAAATTGAAATAGCTCATTACCTTATATGTATATGTTAAGTTTAGTTAGATGACATTACAACTACAAGAAAGTGAAATGATTTCATTAAGACGTTTCAAAACTTATTCTGTTGGAACGTGCATCAGCTCATTTAAGACCATATACATAGATACAAATTATTTACTCTGGGCATTGTGTGTTTTGGCATGCTATTACATTACTTACAAGCAAGCACTTTTCATAAAATACTTTAAATGGCATGTAAGATACTTGGTTTACTATGTCCTACTTTCTTATCATAGCAACAGCTTTTGGACTATCCCTCCATTACTATCAAATACTAATAATAACAAAAACATTCATACAGTATTTTTTATTTTTGAATTAATATATCAAATCTGGCTAACTAACGGAGGGATCGCTAATTAGATTTCCGCTTTGAAAATAGGCCGTAGTCTCAGGACCAAGGTTTGGGAATCACTGAATCAAGTATCCCAATATTTGTTGAAATCGCAGAACAATTTCATATACTAGGTATCTTAATGATTATAGATCTCTCAGCCGAAAGTATCATAAGTCACCACGATTGGTTAATTCAATACAATCTCTTGAAAGAATTGCAAGCCAGAGAGATTGCTTCATGGAAAACACTACGCGAATTAAATAAATATAGAAAAAAAGTTGTGCGAAGAAAATCTGAGCCACAATATTTCAAATAAAAAATTAGACAAAGAAAAACATGACCATTCTAAGCAAATAACTAAAAAGGATATAGAATATTGGAAGTCGACTAAACATGAAGAAAGAAAAATCCGGGATGAAATAAGGGTACTGTTTAATATTTGGTTTCGCTACTTTGTATTGTTTTTTTAGCTGTCAAGTGAAACTAAATATGAAAACTTACAGGCAGAGACGACCATGATTAAAAAAGAGTCTTCATGTGACAATGAAAAAAGTAACAAAGAGCGTGAATTGATTTCAAAATGGGCATCTTCAAAGAAATGTGAAATTAATTTGCTACAGCTAGAGAAAGAGCGAGAAAAGCTTTCCACAGAAGCAAACAAAAAAATAAAACAGTTTAGGTAATTAATTAAATTTTCATTTTTTTTTAAGCTTAACATGGGGTTCATAAATAACTAATTATCATGCAGATACAGCCTATTCCCAATGAGCTGTATCCACATTAGGTAAATAGTGCAACAAAATAAATAAAACAGTACACTCCCGCTTAACCATCATAGATAATGAAAAAGAAATATCACTTAATCCATGTATACTTAACTCATTCACTGCTAATTAAATTATGTCTAAATTCATCCCATGCTAAGAAATTTTTATATCTTAAAAGTGTTTAAATATGTGAAATCATTAATGAGCCGCTCTTCAAATTCAGTTCTATGTGATGTTTTTGTGAATTTCCAACGGCACTGTGGTTGTTTTGTTTAATAATAATTATTACAAGTGTCCGTGCATCTCTAGAGAAATACCATGTACGGGCTTAGCTGTTAACTAGTATTAAAACAATTGAATAAATATGAAAATAGATAACTGTATTAGCGTTTAGCTACTTTTTAAAAATTGTGCTAGAATCATTTCTTTCAAAGTAGTCGAAATGTGTAAATCATTTTTTAAAAAATTTCTTCAATCTGTTACACTTGGTATTCATCATACTGTGACAATGTGAAATTCTTTCAGATTGCGAGATAATTTGCTAATGAATAAACGCATGGCTTTCATCAATACAATACGTACCATGAGAACACAAGAAAATCATATGAATATAATAAAGAAAAAAACAAATCAAAACAAAGTTTTCCGCTGCGGACAATACAATGAGCCGACCGAACAGTGGTGTCGTAGAATTGCTAAATCTGTATCGATATTCAACAATACCTCGTCGAATCCATCAATGAGTGGTGTTGAAAATATTCCTAAATTGTAAGTGAATATTTTTTTAACAAAAATTGTCTATTTTAACGATTTCAATAAATTGAAATGAAATTTGATATATTTGTAAATTCTAGGGGTATCCCAATGTGGATGGAAGGTATTGCCCTAAGATGAAAAGTAATGATGAGGGACAAACATGAGTATTTTGATATAACTTAATTGGCAGAAATTATTTCAGCACATAAATTATTCATGTTATGCCACTCTATTATAAATCCCGTTATCTTATATAAGTGCATTAAGAACGTTTTCTCAACTCAACACGACTGATATGGATATGACAATAATATTACATCTGAGGTAATGAATATTTATTGAATTTTCACAACTATTAAATTTATCAACGAAATTTGGAACTTACAGGATAACTACAATATTTATGAACAAATTAGATAATTAAAAGACATTAAAACAATTAATATGGTTTTTATTGTATCTCTTTCTAACAATTTTTATTTTACATTGTCAACAAGGCCTAGCGTCAGCGCTAGGATAGAACACGAGACAAGTAAGGGTACAATTTGCAAAATAACTAATGAAACAATTATTCTTGAACTACAACTAGCGAAAAAAAATATTTTAACATTGTAAGTTTATGAAAACTTTAACAGCCTTAAAAGCACTTATTTACAATTCAAAACAGTTTCTGAATATGTATGATGAAATCATAAATGTGGAATGTTAGAATGATGTGAAACTACAGAATTCCTCATATTTACAGTAGGCCATACATATTTGTTTTGAAAAATTTATTATATACACGATTATTGAAGTAAATATAATACATTAAAAGGCAGAGGTCGGGATCTCGGTTGAAATTATATTTTATGACGTGCCATTACAATAACTTAGAATATAGTAATACTCCATAAATATGTTCAATATCATAGTACGAAATGGGACTGGTGTACATTTGCTTCTTGGTAATAAACGAGCACAATTATGTTTGTAGTTGAAGCTAAATCCGATTTTTTTTTAATTTTAAAAGCCTTAAGCTTTTGTGCCGACGGCGCTTCCTCCGGATGGCTTTCCGGTTTGTTCTTTTTCCAATTGCTTACCAAGGTATTCCCTAAAATTAGATAACAATTAATACAAGTTCAACGAACAGAGAAAAACATATTCAGTATATCACGGATAAGACCTCGAGCATACCAGTTGTGCACCATCAGTTTTTGTACAGCCAGCAGAGCTTCGTAGCGAACATTAGGGTCTTCGTGTCCAAGTAATTGCATCACAAGTTGTTTTCCTCCCAGTTGTTCAATCACACTGTAATTTATTTAACCGTCATTAAAAAAGTGAAATGTAGGATGAAATTAAGTTACCATCTAAATTACAACTGAATCATAATAGCTTTCAAATAACAAAATGTTTAGCATATTACTCATTGACATATATTTACTAGTTATTCAGAAGACATTTTTATATCTATACAAACTTGATTCGCCAAAATTATTTGTGGGGATATTTAAGTAAAATTCATACTATTGACTGGTGTAAAGAAAAGTGCATAACTACATTCAATTATAACTAAGATTAATCAATAATGTTGCATAAGATATTGATGTCTGCATTTTAATTGTTTTGGACTTACTGTTTTCCACGTGGATAATGTCTTACGTATTCGCCAATATCAAACGAGGCAACTGAAAGAACAAGTGCATCACGGGATGTTTCCAGAAGGTGTATCAAGATACGGAGCAATTCATAATTTTTCTCATTCAGGCGCTCCGCATTTTCCCTCCAGAACTTAGCTGACTTGTGCACTGGAGACCATTCAAGCCTAGAATAATATGATATCATTTGATAAGCTGTTACTTTTAAATCAGTTAGCAGTGCATATAACCGATTCAATACGAACATTAGATTTGATTATTTTTATTAGGAACCACCATTCACCCTTGGAGCGGTGTGGCCGTACAGACTGAAGCCTTCCTAAATGGAATATCTTTTGACCGTTATTTATATAACTATTCAAATTGTGTAACTAGATGTGACATGTGTCGGTGTATATTTGAGAAGCAACTTCGGAGTATAATTCTTTTTGAATTATTAGACTGGTAAAAGGGGGGAAATCAATATAATTTTTTTAACCATGTCTACTGCAAATGCGGAGCATGTGGACTCTTAATGGAGTTAACCTACATAAGTACTCCTAACTCTACATAAGCTTTTTCGAGAACTGCATGTTACTCAGATTATTAACGTCTCCTTTTTGAAGAGAGTAGGGGTAAAAGGATGAGGCTAGAGCAGGACTAGTGGTTAGCTAATCACTCGTTTTACCCCACGCTTTTAGGATCAGAAGTGTGAGAGGGAAATTCATATAGCTCATTTTATGACATACGGTTTCAAAATTATTTACCTGGCACTCTTAATTTCGGTTGAATACTCATCGAATGAGCTCAAATCTTGTACAGATGCCTGCAGTCTTTCATTTAAGAACTCAACGTCTGCCATTATATCTTCGTCCTCTGATCTTTTCTGTTCCAGGATAGAAAGCTGCTTCAACACCTTGCACTGCACCATAGCAATGCAATGCTCCTTGGCCACCTAATGAATATATAGAATTAATTAACATAATGAATAAACAATGACACAAATGTATTTCCAAGATTTTCAACATCAATTCCATACCTGATTATCTTCAGGTTTTTCAATAAGATTGCGGAAAACGGCAAGTACAATTCTGGTCACCTTCTCTTTAGCCGAGTCGCTGAGGATATCTGCTAAGATGGGAATGACATTGAACTTGTTCATCTTTTCGGCCAACAGGGGGTTGAAGGTCAACACCCATAAGCAAAATACAAGTTGATATTGTACCTAAAAAGAAATATAGAATATTCATTATTATAATTAATATGTATTAAATGTTCTACATCTTACTATTTATTAGATAATATTAAACGGGTTATAAATGATTGCACTTTATGTTGGATAGTATTCACTTGGTACACTTGACGATTTATTTCGAAGATTGCTCTTTGGACACTCAAACTTTGATTTTAATAGTTTCCACTTAGTCATGGATTCTTTTAACAAAGTGAGTTAAGTTGTAGTAGGTTATGTTAGGGTTGGTCTGGTTTGATTTGTGTACTGTATTCTAATGCGTGGAGCAAAGACAATATAGGCGGCCTAATATAGGGTAGAAGAATAAGTGACATTTCATTACAGCTTCGTGCAACTATATATTGAGTGAAAACTATTTTATCTATGTGAAAATATTTTTTCGCAAATGTAATATATTCCTTCAATGATAAAATATTTTTAATTATGTGACTTTTTATTTTATTTATCACTTTATTTTTTGTGAAATTATGTATTTGTTATAAGTGAAAACCATTTTTATGAAAGTGAATACTCAATTTTGTTTCTTTGATTTGATTTAATCTATGTAAGAAGTATAACTTTATATATTTATGTAAGAAGTCTGCGTCCGTGGCGCAGTTGGTAGCGTCGTTGGCTACTGTTACGGACGTCTCGGGTTCAATTCCCGGTGCGGACGGTTTTCATAAATTGATCTTTCAATCGATCTAAAATACCCTCCCACCCATCCGATCCTCAAGGGGCGTAGCGAGAGCGATTAGCTAACCACTAGTCCCTTCCTAGCCCTATCCTTCTATCCCTACTCTCTTCTTCGAAAAAAGAGAGGTTGAGCAACTGAGTAACAAGCAGTTCTCATAGAAAAAATCTGTTAAGATACCTTCATTAGGAGACCATATGCTCCACGTTGGGAGCGGACATGGAAAAAGAAAAGAAGTATAAATGTGTAACAGTTGTAATCTCTTCAATGTAACCTTTTTAATAGCCTTGAAATTTGGCTTGGCTTGCTTCAGCATTTGCGGCTGCAACCATGCTGTCTATTGAGCGTTTAGATATGTATGAAAAATTTCAATTAAGTAATCAATAATAAAAATGTAATTACTTGGAAGTTGACTCCGGAAGACAAAATGGTGAGTAGTGTAGAAATTCCATCGACCGAGAGAAAGGCAAAACGATAATCATCGATCCGCAGCATCATTTGAAGACAGCGAGCCACAGACTGAATGTACTCATTACTCTGTGAATATTAATACAACATTTTAGATTGTAAATAAAGGAACCAATAAAAACGGTACATTTTTGAATATCGGTAAGTGGATTATACCATGGAATTGAAAAGTGTTCCAGCACCATGTCCTGGTAAGTAATTTATTTTTTAAACTAGGATTCAAACCCAGCCAGCTGTATGCTACATCAATACTCTGTTCATTACACTAAGGCAGTTGACTCTAACTTAACTACGGTAAAATTTAAAATAATATACATTAATAATAGCAATGGGATATAAAAATGAGCAATTTTAGGTTACATTTAATAGTTGAATGAAGTTAAAACATTTTATTTAAAAGATGAATACAAAAAACAAGTAGATTTACAAAAAAACCAGGAACTGTAACATATTGAAAAAATAAAATCTTAGATGAATATGGAAACCCAATATAATAATTATATTGCAGTTTGAATTTCATTTTAATAAGTACATGTATGCAGAATTTGGTTATTAGAATCTATCAACAATATTGATAAAATGGCAGTTTGATGTTTCCTTCACAATCATAAACACAAAATTCATGCTCTCAAAACATGCAATAGATTTAGAAATTGTGGATAGACAGCCATAGAAATCGATCATTCCGGTAAAGAGTTGTGTGACAAGAAATAATCAAAAAGTTCTCCTCAGTAAATTGATTCATAATATATCTTTCACAAAAGGAAATCAATCATAATATAAGAGACATATTTACACTATCCACTATGAAGAATTCTAACTACAATGTAGTAATCCTTAAGCAATTTGTTATATTCACCGAAGTTCAAATTATTTATAACAATGATTATGCAATAGAAAAGTTTTGAAATTTCATTATCATTTCATAAAAATAAACTTCGGAGAAGGTAACATCTTGCAAGATTGCTTTAATGGTATTAAAATTTACCGACCGATATTTCAGCAGAAAAAACTTTAAGCTCATCGATAGCTGCAGAAACCTCCGTGTACGACTCGTGAATTGTTTTAATCCCTTTATCGGTGCCGCTGCTCAATTGCCGCATTGTTTCAGCATTTTTTTTGTCTGCGGCCAGTTGGTCCGCCTTCAAATAATATCAAAAAATATGGGAAAATCCAACATGTGGAATAAAGAAGAATCAAGCAACAGATGACTAGAAATATTAGTTTCTTGCGACGGATTATGCGATGTGCGGTAGCAGTGTTAATACACTCTGAAGATGAAACCACATATAGCTATCTTGCTTACAAACGAATTCCATGGAAGGTGTGATATTGTAGGTATCCACAGGAACACTTTTACAATTGTTAGTCACAAAAAAATATAATTAGTTCACAAAATATTCGTTAGTGAAAGAAAAATACGATTGTTCAGTAATATGAGCAATCCCAAACACTTGTGATGTTAGTGACACGTCGATAATTACAATCGGTCGACGCAGAGCCTACATCCAAGATATGGCTTAGGAAAGATATCATATAACGAAAACCAAAAAACCAAAGCGAGATTTTTTTCCTAATGTGTGTTAGATATGAAGGCATTATTTGTTGATTATTTAAACATGTGCAAAGCAACATAATGCAATATTACACCTAAAAGTGAACGGGTACAAGAATTAATCTTAATTTAAACAGTAAAACTACTATTCTTACAAATATTCCGCACTTATAAAAAAGATAATTGGATTCAATAAAGTTTATCAGCTGGCCCTTATAAACTTTATTGAAAGCTAATTCATGACTTTAAAAATCATACGATATAAGAAATACTAAATTTGTTAAATGCATGCAACATTATTGGAAACCAAATTGTATATGATGCATTAAGTACAAATTTGATAATTGAAACATAAATAGTATAACTTTAACATGGGTTGAAATACCAGGCTTAGCCAGTTATTAATCCCAAGTAGGAGGTCAAAATTGATTCAAAAAGTACAATTTATATTACAACACTGTCATAATAAACAATTTATTCTAAATAATTTTGGACACATTAAAAGCATTATGGCGGTGTTTAGAATGTCAATAATTACTTTCTATGGTTAGTAAAAAAACTACAATCATTATCATATCCATCAAACTGTCTATATATATTGCAGTCAAATTTTCATGCGGGCAACTAAACTGAAACTAATTCTGCCTGACGATAACAATTAACTATTACATAATGTTTGAATTGATTCAACATAAAAAAAAATTTATTCAAATACAATTTTATTCCAGTCCTGAACCATTTGCGCTTGTATAGATATGCAGTTTGATAGTAGTTAAGCAGTCAATATCTAACTATACCATATCAATGTAAATATATTTTTCTTTTGCAAGGCAGTATGTTTGATAACCATTTAATCATTTAATTTTAGAAGTATGGTTTAATGTGAAATTATTATATTATAGAACTTTCGGTGACAAGGAAAACAATCAAGGTCTACATGAATGAATCGTACAAATGTAAAATGTTGTCACGGGAGTTATAAACTAATGGGTGAAAAAGTCATGCAAAAATTAAGCACAATGATTTTTGTTCGAATCCAGGTGAAATAATTTGTAAAATTAATGGGGTTTTAGATACTTTTAGACATATTTTTGAATTCCTGTGTCAATCTTACATTCAGCTTTAATTGATCTTTGAGCCAAGTGAGATAGAAGTGGAGATCACTTTTCTCCATAAGGTCGTGAGACCAGCAAGCAATCTTTGCGATGATACGGGAAGTCATATTCATGATGAATCCGTCTTGGCGATTAAGCAAATTTAAAAATGGACCCCAAAGAGAATCCCTCTTGCGCAAGGAGTGCTCGCGGAATATTTCCACGCGGCTCTTGTCCTCCTGAAAATTTAAAAACTTCCGATTAAAAATACTAGAACTAAAATGTCTTGATTGGAGTAATACAAATAAGAAATAAAATGTTTTGCCTTTTTAATGAATCCATCCTTTAGAGCAAATTGGCATTTTATTATTATTAAAATTTATTGGCAGGGGAATTTCATACCAATTGACGACGATAATCACTAACTAGAGTGCTGTCAGCTGTCATCATACAGAAAACAAGTCATGGGTTTGAATAGCCGAATGGACACTCGCATAGATTGATATTTCAATCAATTTAAGAGTATGTGTCCAAAGAAACGGATATCTGTAATGTTTATATTCCTTACCACCCACCTCCTATCTGTCAGTAAAAAGCCAACAGGAAATAGAGAGAGCGAATAGATAACCACTGGTTATTTCCTAGCCCCATCCTTCTATCCTTAACCAATCCAAGAAGTTTTAATTAAAAAAATACATTGAGATGCTCAATTAGGGGACCTTATGCTTTCACATTGGGAGTGGACTTAGTATAAATTAATCAAATAATAGTCCACTTAAATTAACGCTGTTTTAATCTGATTGTATAATACAAAGTAAAGGTGTTATTTTTTTATAAATCATCTTTGTTCTATGAAAGTTCAGAATTTTTTGAATATATATATATTTGAACTTTTTACGACAAAAGCATGGAACGTAATATAGGGTCTGATTGCTAACTAAATATTTCAAAAGCAAGTTTTCTATGTTGCGAATAATTGAACTTTCCTTTCAAAGATGGTAAGAATGAAAGGATAGGTTTCTTAGTAGCCAACGGTTCTAACACCTTTCAAAAAAAAGTTAATCTGGTAGGATGGGTTAAAAACATCACATACTTCAGAATAATACACAACTGAAACAATCGTGTACTTAGGGTAAGTGCACTAGTCCCCGGACAGCTTCGTACAAATATAACGAAAATAGGGTGTTAACTGTCAATTCTGGGTGGAAAGGCATATTTTAAAAAATAAAACAAAATGTACTAATTCATTTGTACTACTTCCACATGTTTATAATGATCTGGACCGGTTTCGCTCATCACGAGCATCTGTTGATAATGCTGATCATTATAATCATGTGGAAGTAGTACAAAAAAATTGTTTTATTTTTTAAAATATAACGAAAATAGGTGAAGTATGAGAGTTTCATTGCATATGAAATTTTCATACTTTATCTATTTTCGTTATATTTGTATGTCCAGACACTGAACCTGCCCGGGGACTAGTGCACTTAGCCTATATACAAATATAGTAGCAAGAATACTTTACAGATTCACCATGGCATTATAAAAAAATATATAATTTTATTTGGATTATTGAGATTTTGTACACTTCCATGTATTTCCATACATGGAAGTGTACAAAATCTCAATAATCCAAATTTAATACTGAAATTCCATCAAGCACCCTCAGTCGATGTCTTAAATTATATAATTTTATTATATTTCTGTCCATCAATTTTATGATAAGATTGAAATCATAATTACCTGCAGCATGTCATCAATCATAATCAAGATGTATTGGATGGTTTGATCCTTGCTGACGTGCCCGAGCAGATTCAAAAAAGTTTTGGCACATTGTGCACGATGTTCTGACAAAAGAGCTTCTTTAACCTTCCCTTCGGAGCTATCAAATGCTACAACAAAATTGTAGTCCTCTTGTGTTATCATTTGCGATCTACAATAAAGATTACACATCTTATGATAGTATGTCTTATATCGCAAAATTGACACTAAACAAATCATGCAAGGAAAAGCAGCACCGATGTGATAGTATGAATGCACTTAATAGGAGAAATTACTAATTTTTCCTGTTATTATTCACAATAAATAATAAGAATTGGTATAGCTACAAGCTATAACTAAAATTGTGATCATTACTTACTGTAAATATGACTGCCAATTTACTTTCTGTTGACGGATATCCGAAGCCTGTTGTTGAAGAACACTCGTAGCAGCGATCATATCTGAAATGGTAGAGAATATTGTGCATTATAAAGCGATTCTATTTTCTGGTCAAATCTAATGTAGCAAAATATTTCACGTATTGAAAAGCAGTCTCTCGTGACAGGGGGCTGGGCAAACAAAATAAATAACTCGCCAATTTTCTCATCCGGTAACGACGGAATAATGTTCTTGAGATTCGTATCATGTATATTAGCCATTTTGTCGCGTTGAGGATTGAAGCAAATACGTAAATACGAACACAACTAGATGCCCGAAATTAAATCCCAAAATTCACAATACTGTGTCGTCGAACTCAGCTGAGTTTCAAGTCTTGTGACCAACCATCATGAACATAGTAGATATCAAATTTCACACTATCTCTTTCTTACGTCCTATAAAATTGCTGTTAAAAAAGAGACAAAAGTTTATTGATCACTAGAGTATTGACAGAAAGCCAACCTATAATATAAAATTGCGTAAATTAAAAAAAAGTACCAACAACTGGGGTTATTTCGCCTACCAAGTATAATGCTGCCTAAAAAACTCGATTTCATCTTGAGGAAGTCAATTCCACCCGACCGAAGTTTAGCCGTTGCCCCCAATCTGAGGCTATGTGACCTCAAGTATGCTGACGACGCTGTCATATTTGACAAATCTGTCGAGGGTATTCAGGAAACAATGGACAGGCTGCAGAACAACTCGTATCGCATTGGCCTCAAAGTCAATGCGAATAAAACCAATGTGCTATGCAACAGTTTCTGTCCAGACCCAGACTACTTTCTGACGAGCGCGGGACAAGAAATCGAGAGTCGACGGCTTCAGGTACTTGGGGGTACACATCACGGGAGATGGCAATCCGTGCAAAGAGCTTGCAATCCGATTAGGGATAGTTGGAGCAACTTTTAACTTATTGCAAAAAGTCTGGGACTCACGATTGTACTCAGTCAGAACCAAGTGCCACTTATTCAACGCATGCATCCTAACGGTGTTGCTTTACGGTTGCAAGTCATGGCACCTCACCAAGGTACAGGGTAACCGTCTACTCTGCTTTGAAAACAGGGCGAATACTAGGGGTACGGTGGTTTGATTTTGTCAGGATCTCGGAGGTAAGAGAGTGGACGGATCAGCCTCTTATTACGTCAAAAATAAAAAAGCGACGATGGACCTGGCTTGGACACATGCTGCGGATGCAGCAGGGGAGCCTGAATCCTGCCTGTCTCTTTTGCCAACCAGATGAATTCCGTCTCCCTGGAAGGCCGCTGATGAACATCCATAGGATGTATTCGGTGGAGCTACGGGACGCTGAGATGACCTGGGTGGAAGCGAGGAGACTGGCGGGGGACAGAGAAGCTTGGAGGAACCGCGTGATGGCCATATGCTCCGAATACGGAGTGGATATGGTTAAATAAATTTGTTTATATGACCTTAACTTATTCTAACACTCGGGTAGACAAGATATTTGTTTATAATTTTATTCAAAATCATAAGTTGATCACAATGAATCTTTTAAGCATCTAGAATTTCGCGTAAGTTATTGTAAAATTTTACTTTTGTGTGCATACGCACAATTACAAAAATAGTGTTTTACAATAACTAGGTGTTTAAAAGATTCAGCATGAAGAAGCACGACCAATTTAATTGCGTATTTCTCATTTTGTATATTAAACAAATTTGTAATTAAATATAGGTAGTAGGTACTTCGTCTGTTTTCGAAGAAGTGCCACCTATTCATAATATATACGGCTGGAAAAAATCGCTATTATTGGCCTTTACATTTTAGATTTTTGTCTATGAGAATTCCAATATTTTGACATTAGAATCATTTTATTTGACAGTTAGATATGGTTAGATAAATAAACATAGTCACATAAATGTAATATTTGCCCCTGACAGACACCGTTGTAATACAAATATATTAGTATGGGATTCTCAAGGAATTATTTTAGAAATATCTAAATATACCATAGTCAAAAGATACTAACATGGAATTGAGGGAACCTAAACGAAAAAGGAACTGCAATTTTGATTTGCAGCAAACTTTTCCAATATTTATTGAATCTGAAATAGGGATACCGTTAGAAAATTGGGTACCAATCATCTGTACAGGCATTTTCAATGGATACGGTGTTGCTGTGAAAACCGTCGCTGAAATGTGTGCACTTTTTAATATGGGTAACTTTGGGAAAGGTTCAAATTCAAGATCCCGGCCTTATGCTATGAGAAGCAATCCAAAAATTCCTCCTTTTATCAGAAAAAGACAATTTGCTCAGCGTAAGAAATTCACAACCAGAATAATAAATGGAAAAAATAAATCTGATCCCATGATTATCAATTTTCAAAATGAAATTAATAAATTACATTCAGCTCTTGAAGGGTTAACAAAAACAACTGCGCTGAATTTTAATGAAACCACTGAATTAAAATTACAAGAAGAAAAAACAAATGTTATTAATATACTTTCCAGTGATGAAGAAATTCTTCAATTAGAACCTGCTTCCATTGATTTGCAAACAAAGGATCCTAAAATTGTTATGATTAAAGATCACAATGAATCTGAAAATGGAAAGAGCTTAGTAGATGTCGAAAAATACGAACATATCAAGAATGTTGAAAATATGGATGTTTTGACTTTTCCAGAGAATTCAGTAATGGTTCTACCAGACAGCAACTCTGAAAACGATAATTATTTTAACCATTTAAAGCCTAAACTGTACATAGATGATTCTGAATTTAATGAAAGTTTAATATTAACACTTCATGAAGCGTACTTCTTAGCCTATGGTCTTGGTTGTCTACAAATATTAGATGACGATAAAAAACCGCTTGATTTAAACAAGTCTTGGAAATTATTTTGTTCAGTTCAAAAAGATTTTGGTGCAAAATATATTGCGTATCATTATTTTCGCAGTAAAGGATGGATAGTGAAGCCTGGAGTCAAATTTGGAGGAGATTTTCGTAATTAATTGTATTTATAATGAGCTTCATTTTTTAAATTACTGTCGCCTATCTATCATCTAGTACAGTGTCTGTGAAACTCTTTTTTATCTCGCTTTATCTTTTTTCACTTTAAGGAGTAGGAATTTTTTTCGTAATTTCAACCAAATAAATAAAATAATTTTTTTACTTGGTAGAATTCCACAATGATAAGGTAAAAATAGCAAAGTATTTGGTTCCACAAGAATTATTATTTATACCTAGTAGCTTTACTAAAATAGATATATTGTTATTTTTACCTTATTAAATACAATGAAATATGCATTAAGGAGAGGCAGAACTTTTTTTTTCAGGGAAAACCTGGAACCACACAGCTTGGCAGACACTGATCTAGTTTTTGCTAAAAGTTGTTCCTGTTATAGAGCAGGGACTGAAAACTTTTTGGTCATTGTTGAAAACATTTTAAAGTAACCTGAAATTATACCGGTCATATTTCCTTTCTCATTAAGGATGTCAACATATGAATTGAAAATTTAATGATCGTCTCAGACCCTCTGTTGATAAAATATATACATTGTTTACTTATTACTTTTCAGTTCTTTACAAGGAAGGTCAACCATTTTATCATGCAAGCTATATTGTATTAATCGAAATTGTAGATTGTAAACAATCTCTTTCCGTTAAATCAAAATATGATTGGACCTCTTTATTGGGCATCATAAGAATGGCTGGAACTGCTGTTAAGGTATAGTTATATTGTAACACTTATAAGAATAATTTAAGACATCGACTGAGGGTGCTTGATGGAATTTCAATATCAAATTTGGATTGTTGAGATTTTGTACACTTCCGTGTATTTTGTCACTAACGACTCGGTTTTCGCCTTTCAGCATCTTCAGGCATTCGAGCGCACGAATGCCGGAAGATGCCGAAAGGCGACAAAATGGTACAAGGCGGTACAAAATCTCAATAATCCAAACTTATAAGAATGTTATGTACGGAATATGGAATTATTTACATGGAATAGTCTATCTTGTATCTTATTGTAAAACGTTTATGTTAAACAACAGTGAAGCTCTGAGAGTACATCCTCAGAATTCATGTTTGCCTATAATTTATGTTTTATTTTGAAGACCTGTTTCATTTTAAGACATTTTAAAACCAATTTTAAGTTTTATTTTCTTGATGCAAATATCAAATCAATGACTGGTTGGTGGTCGTCTATTTCGTCATTCTGAATTGAGCTTCTGATTTTTTGTGACATTTTCATCACATTTTCCATTTAAAAACTTTACGTTTGGAGCT
Source organism: Himalopsyche phryganea (assembly GCA_022494535.1). Taxonomy (NCBI): domain Eukaryota; kingdom Metazoa; phylum Arthropoda; class Insecta; order Trichoptera; family Rhyacophilidae; genus Himalopsyche; species Himalopsyche phryganea. Next base: position 500,279 of record JAGVSL010000034.1, read on the forward strand.
CTTGAACAGATTTATTATGTTTGTAAAAATGTTTCCAATTTTTATTAAACTTACTTTTACAATTCAGATAGTCATTTCTTGATACATATTTGTGGTGTTTTTTATGCCAAAATAAAAATCCTATTAAATTTAATTTAAAAAAATTACATTGCTACTATGTACTGTGTTGATAAATTTGTCATCAACTGATCCAATATGCAATGGATGGCAAAGTTATCTAATAATAACTAATTTTACTATTAATAACACATGTTAATATCTTGTTGCCATGTATTTAGTAGAAACAAGAGGTGAATGTAAATAATTATTTTCTACCACATAAAGATTTAAAAGTTGATTGTAAGTCTGGTATCGGTTATAATTTTAATAACTCTTGTTTGCCTCATCATTTCAGGAAGTTCTTATTGCTCAAGTACATGTTCCAGCTGATGTAACAATGAATGAACTCCACGATAACCCAGAATTTATTGAAAAAATTTCAGTCAAAGAAGTTTTATTAAGACGATGGTTACCAAAACTTGAAAGAATAGACACTGATGGTTTTTAACTCATTTCAACACAGTATGAAACTTAATTTAGTCCGAAAAATAAACCTTCTTAATAAAACAGAATGCATTTTCTTCTTGTTCTCCTTAATTACCCATTATTAAAGGATGGTGCTTGGTTATCGTGCAATCAAAAAGTAATATGTATTTGCTTTGTGGTCATAATGTTTGACAGCAATAACTAGTATCTATTGTTGAAATTTCGATACATCAGTTGTCAAAGTATGCAATGAGAATCCAAAGACAAGAATGTTTTCTTCAGTTCCCATTCACCCTATCTGATTCTAAAAAAGGAGCAATAGAGAGAGATTAGCCTATAATTACTAAACTAGTATTTCCCAATTATATTTAGTTGCAGAACCAAGAGTTAAATGATATGTTTTAAATAAAAAACCACTAAAATATTTTTTAGTACCTGTTTTCTTCTCTTTCTTTGACCATTTTGACTATATATGGCCACCACGCGGAGCCGCCTTGATTCCCTCTCACCTAATTGCTTTGCTCTCCACATGACATGCCAGTATCCTTTAATTCCGCCAAGTACATCCTATTTATAGTCACCGGAATTACAACGGCTAGAAGAAGAGGCAAGCAGGATTGAGGCATCCGCAGCACATGACCCAGCCAGTTATGTCTCTCCATGGTCACTGACATAACAGGGCATTGCATGGATCGCTCCCTAATCTCCGAGTTCCTGATGAAATCAAACCACCTTACCCAAAATATCGGACGCAAGTGTCTATTCTAGAAGCTCAGTAAACGGTTTTTCTGAATCTTCATCAGGTGCCATGACTCGCTACCTTAAAGCAGCACTGGTATAATGCAATCGTGCACATAAAAATGTTTCTAGGTCAAATACTAAAAATAACATTTTTCCAACAGTAGGTAATTGCAAGTTTTATCATAAAAAAAAACTTTCAGCAAGAAATAAACCATTGTCAAAATGATATTTTCCTCCCCTCTAGATAGAACCATAACTACAATCATATAAACTTTAAACATGTATAGTCAAACCTCGATTTATCATTTAAAGGGACATTATTTATAAGAAAAACTTAGTTCATGAAAATTTTATTATATTGGATCCATCAATAGGTATGTAAGCGGCTGGTGATAACATGTGGTAAGGATTTGCTCAAGCTTGTTGAAACTAGACTCGTTAGCAGACTTTCTTTTTTTATTATTGTTATGATCAACTTGCAGATCTCATTCGTCTTAGCAACAATCGTGTTGAGAGTTGATGGCGGTTGTCCCAGATGAATTCCTATATCAACATGATTTTCTTCTGGATATCTTCCAACTTCCTGAATTAAATTGCACTCATTGTAGTTTGGGAGAGCTATCAATACATATCAAATACTAATAAAATGGATTTAAATTATATATTTACAGTAAAATTAACTAACAACAGGAAGTTTAAAATACATAGACATAGCAATTCATAGCACAATACTTATTCTACAAATCTATAATGAATAAATATGTATGTAATGGCCATTTATTTATTAATTTAAGCCATGGAATTTTGACCAAAACTTTCAGTTTGCAGGGTTTTGCGCCATTTTAGCTTTCTTGGTCACTCCTGTTCGCCTGTATTCACTTCTTTCTTTTAAATATTGTTCTTCACATTGTTTCTTGAACTCAGGATTACTGTACCACTTAATCATACAATCTTTTAACATTGAATTTTCATTTCGACATTTATAAACCATACTGAATGAAGCGTCTTTACAGCATTTGCTAAATTCTTGCACTTCAAGAGAACATTTTTCGGCTTTAGCCTTTTCTCTTATTAATTTTGGAATCATTACTTCTATCTCAACCCTACGAAGAAATTTTGAATCGGGATCGCCTACAATAAATAAATAAACAATACATTGAATTGTAAGACATTTTTTTTTAAAAGTTATTATTGTTTTATTCAATAAACAATATGCCTATTTGTAGTGACTTCAAAGGAATCATCTTTGAAAATATTAATTCTTTTGCTAAATCCTTTAGTTAATTCAAATGAATTCCGTTTTAACATAAATAATAAGAATCTTCTTTACAACAAAATTCTTATTTAATTTCACTTATTTATTAAAATAAATGAAAAATCACTGAATAATGGTCAAAGTGAAAATATAATTGACTTTTTATGTTAGACCTTGTTTATTATACCAAATAAATGAATCAAATCAGTTGCAGCATCAGTTTGTTTTATCTAATAATTTAATTTGTTAGTATATACTATGTTGGGGAATAGAGTGGACGGCAATAGGTTCATAATATATTTTGTCAGCTCTAATACCACGGAGCTTTCATAACAATGGCAACACATTTATTAAAAATGTCAATTTTTTAAACTATTCTTTTAAGATATTAAAACTAAATTTTATCATAAAAAATAATTTAAAATATAAATAAAGGATGAATTTTGTTTTTAGTAATCACCTAAACCTTGCGGTCCATGCCCTAATTCTTCTCGAAGTACAGAACGACCCTGCCTGTCAGCCATCATGATTCAATTCCCCGTGACTCTAGACTATCCGTGAGCCTGCATTATTTGATATTTCGCTTGTCACAGTGGTACATCGCCGGGTTGTTGAGTTGTCAAAATTGCGTTAGTAATATCAATATTCCAACAGAGTTTAAAGTAGCAATATCTATTCAAAGTAAGTGAAAAAGAAATATTATTTAAACAACCGATTAAAATCTTCCAGCGTAATTATTTACCCGATTGTTTCGATCATTACATTATTTTGTTTCTTGTATCCCTTGTATATTTTTCGAGCTTTAGACATCGAAGAACTATAGTTCTGATATACCTAAATAACAGATCTTTAATAGCGCATTATCATCTGTATGTATGCAACAAGGTTTTTTATTCAATTCATTAAAATGTTATAATGTTTTCCAGATCATGGATCGTCTTTTGAGGTTAGGTGGAGGGATGCCAGGCTTGTCACAAGCTCCTCCACCAACTGACGCCCCAGTTGTGGACACCGCAGAACAAGTGTACATTTCTTCCCTGGCTTTACTCAAAATGTTGAAACATGGCCGAGCTGGAGTCCCTATGGAAGTAATGGGTTTAATGTTGGGTAAGTCCAAATTTATTCAGATGTATAATAAAGAAGTAATAAAGAGTATAGTTTTTTTCTATTAATCTCTTTCTGGCTTAATTTCCCACAATTGAGAAGTGATGCTGCTTAAGTTATTCATTGTGACTGAGCAATATAATGCCAGATATGACTAAAAATGGTAAAGTTCAATAATGTCTCATGAAAACGAAAATATCTATAAACGGCTTGTGTTGACAGGAAAACGTTGAGGAATTCATTTTGAATACGTAAATCGATCATGGGAAATCCAAACATTAATTAAACACATTGTTTTGTTCAAAGATTGTGATTTTACACATTTGTTGACTACCATGGCAGATTTGACAGGGGACTTTCTATATATTGTTTGTCGAGTACTTGATTATTCTAACAGCATTCTGTAGGTATTTTCATGTTTTTCTATTTTTGGTGAGTTCAGTGTTGAATTGTTCTATCCGTATATGCTATTCAAGTATATTGTGACTAAATAAGTTACCACATACAAAATTAGAGGTTACGGGAATGATACACTTTAAAAGAACAAAGTACGAAGACTTAAAAATGCTCCAGTGAAAATTTATGAAATTGCTGTTGGAATAATCAAGCACTCGACCGACACTATGCTGTCAACAAATATGTGATGACAGCATTTTCAGTTTCATTTTTAATGTCCATCATCAATTTCCATACGTGATAACCGAAGCCAGACGGTGCACACCGGAAGTGAATGGCTAACCACTAGTCCTACCAAAACCCTATCTTTACTCTTAAACAATAGAGAGAATGAGTAACTGATTAACAAAAAGTTCTCATTGAAAACTTCTGTTGAGATAGGTTCCATTAGGAGTCTATATGCTCCTCATTGGGAGCGGACCCAGTAAAAATAGTATTAACCACCATTGTCAGAACCATATTTTGCAAGATTTAATGCATGTATAATTATCATTTTAGGTGAATTCGTTGATGATTACACAGTCCGAGTAATTGATGTGTTTGCGATGCCACAAACTGGAACAGGAGTTTCTGTGGAGGCTGTTGACCCCGTTTTTCAGGCTAAGATGTTGGATATGCTTAAACAGACTGGTCGGCCAGAGATGGTTGTTGGATGGTTAGCATTGATTTCATTACTTTCTCTGTTCTATTTTAGTCTGCTAATCCTTCATTGTGTATCAAGAGAACTGTCTCTTTAAATTTCAACAGACAAAAATTAATTAGCTTTAAGTTGTCTTCGCTGACAATTTTCCACGAGAAAAATTGTTTATCATCTTATTAAGCAGTCATGAATTTTGAACTTAATTTTATTTTAATTATTTGAACTGCTGTATTGAAGTTTTAATATTTATATCATATTTAAATATTATGCACATATAATTTTCCATTCACGAAGGTGAAATCATGTATGACTGAGTTTCGTCTCCCAAAATTAAATTTAATGTTGAAAATCGACAGAGAAGCTATTTTATAATAAATATCGTTTTAAACTGTAAAGAACAATCCATTAATGTACACATACAGGAATAGAACAACCATATATCTGATAATATAACAATTGATCTGCTTGCTGTGCCTGTCTTTGGAGTTAACGGTGTTAAATTTTTTAAACTCGTGGGTTAAATATTCAATGTTATTTTACTAATAGTTAAAATAATGTTTCTATAATAATTATTTGCTTTTGTAGGTATCACTCTCATCCTGGTTTTGGATGCTGGTTGTCTGGTGTGGATATCAATACTCAGCAATCGTTCGAAGCGCTCTCTGAAAGAGCAGTCGCTGTCGTGGTAGATCCGATTCAATCAGTCAAAGGCAAAGTTGTGATTGATGCATTCCGTCTCATCAATCCTAATATGATGGTTCTAGGACAGGAACCTAGACAAACCACATCAAATTTGGGTCATCTCCAGAAGCCCTCAGTCCAGGCTCTGATTCATGGACTCAATCGGCACTATTACTCTATCAGTATTAATTATAGAAAAAATGAACTTGAACAAAAAATGCTTTTGAATTTACATAAAAAATCTTGGATGGACGGTCTAACATTGGCAGATTACAAGGAACACAGTTGCATCAACCAAACGACTGTTTCGGATATGCTAGAGCTTGCTAAAAATTACAATAAAGCCTTGGAAGATGAAGAAAAGATGACTCCTGAACAATTGGCTATCAAGAACGTGGGTAAACAAGATCCCAAGCGGCATCTTGAAGAGAAAGTAGATGTTTTAATGTCGACAAACATTGTCCAGTGTCTTTGTGCTATGCTTGACACTCTAGCTTTTAAGGGATATTGATGAGATTGATAATATAATTTTTTGTAATTTGAGAGTAGTAATTGTTCATTCCATTGTGAAGAATATCTTACTGCTTACTAATATCTGATTTAATTAAAATAAATTTTAAGTATAGTTTTCTTATTTATATTGACTATATAAAATGCTATATAGTAAAAGCATTTCCTATCTATTCCTTGCAGGTCATTTACCTAAAATCAAGAAAAATGTAGGCAAATCATAATATGGTAAAATAGCAAATTATTTAGCTCCACAACAATTATAAGATATAGCTATTATAGCTTTACCTCATAGTCAGGGTCTTATATTCTTGTGGAACTAAATTCTTTGCTATTTTAACTATAAATGAGAATGATTATTATATATTGTTAGACCGAAATTTTTGTGGCCGACATTCTCCTACCACCCTCTTGCTTGTTGGACATTTTTCCCCTTTCTGATTCAATATGATGTATCGAGACTAGACTGATATTCTTTATAGAATAGCATTGAAATGGGTACAAAGTTCAGCATTACAAATTTTTCTCCAGTACTAACTAAAGATCTGCTGTTCAATTTTAAAACGCATGTACCCTCATGGCCTACGTTCCTCCAACACAAATTTGACATTATGTTATGTTGAGTTCACTCATATGTGCACTGATTTCACACACAATTTCAACAGCAGTGTATTTATTATGACCTGTTCACAGAATTTCTAAAAAAATTCAGTTACTAAGTTTTAAATTTCGGCAGCCAGATGTTTTGAAGAGTTTTTCTTTCAAAATTGATTAGGACTAGTTATGTACTTTCCTGAAGATCTAATGTCTAGCTGAGTGAACTGGATGGCTGCATGACTAAACGCATTTGAATACCATAGCTCCTACAGATGATAGTGTAGAATATTTAATGGGATTTTAGTTTTTCTACAACATCCATTATATAGAGAGAATGAAATGGGATATTTACTGTGTATGTAAATAATTTGGTACTTATGCCGGGCCTTAAGCCGATTGGTCAATGTCGTAGGGTTTCAGTGACGGTGCTCACACGTTTGAATCCCAGTACCGAAAGATTCATAAATTGATTTATGGATGTGTGCTTGAAGTTTGAAGACATGATATCTGTGATTTATAAAATTCCCTCCCACCCATCCAATCCTAGAAAAACTGGGCGTAACGGTTAGTTAACCACTAATCCTGCCGTAGCCCTATCCTTCTATCCTTACTTTCTTCAGAAAAAAGAGAAGTTGAGCAATTATGTAATATGCAGTTCTCTAAGAAAAACTTCTGTTAAGGTTAGTTCCACTAGGAGTCAAATATTATGCTCGACATAGCAGTGGACATGTTTAAATAAATACTAAGTTTTTTATAATTTAATTTAAGACTTCGACTGTCAGTTCGAGTCCATTCATGCGCTCGAATGCCTGAAGATGCCGAAAGGCGAAACCTGGGTCGTTAGTGACAAACTACATGGAAGTGTACAAAATCTCAATAATTCAAATTAGTTGCTAATTCTATTTTATCTCTTGAGGATTTTTTGCCTAGGGACCCGAACCCCTATCTTTTCGTTCCGGTTCAGTAAAAAAAATAGATCAGCTCAGTTCCGGTTTTCGGTTCAGTTCATATTTGAATCACTTAAGGTGTTAACTGTCAATTCTCGGTGGAAAGACATTGTATTTTTTAAATAAAACACAATGTGTTTGTACTACTTCAACATGTTTATGATGATCAGGACCTTTTTCGCTCATCGCGAGTATTATCAATTGATAAAAATACAATTTATCAATGAAATTAATATTTTTTGATACAATTTACTAATTAAATATGGCTTTTGCGAAAAATTTTTTCGGAAATCGAAATAAATATCGGTTTGGTTTCGGCTTTCATTCCGGCAAAAATACCTTTTTTACGGTTCGGGTCCGTGTTGTTTTGTCATCAAAATAAAATAGTAGATATCTTTCATCTAAGCATTATAAAATATAATAGGTGGCACTGTGTTTCTATCAAGAGCATTATATGAAGGAACACAATTTTGTAAGGCAACGGCGGCATATTCATTTTTTCATCTAAATATATCTGACAAAATAAGCTGCAATTATTTTTATAGCGCTAGAACAACTTAGTATTGTGGGTACTATTAAGTCAACATAAGGTACTAGGTCTTATAAATTCAAATTTAAAATAAGTACATGAAACGAGGAACTTCTTTGTGATCAACATTGTTATCATATCATAACTAGGTTATAATATTCGTTTTTACCATTGAGCATTGATTTATTGATTTTTCGTAGAAATGAAACCGTGACTATAAATTCATGTGTATTTTATCGGCGCGCCGTGGCGTGGATACTTCTTTATATCCATCACACAGCGTCAGTTGTGTTTGCAGGATAAAAAAAAGTAGAAATCGTATCTACTGACTTTCAAAGAAAATGATTAATTCTTGGTGAGGCATCTCATAAAAATAAATCATTTCATGTAATGACTAGGGCGGTTTTCGCTCATTCCATAAAATTGTGAAATTCGTATAAAACAATTGAAATTTATTTTTATAAATAGGCTACATGTACTTTTAATCATTAAATTTACTGGGCTTTTCCCGGAAGAACCTTTGTATCTTAAAAAATAACATTAATTATTATCATTACGAATCATTATATTATGTATTGTATTTTTTTAAAAATAAACAAACATAAAACTTTCAACATGAAAAAGTTGCCACAAGCTTAGAAATTTCCCAGTCACGATAATTATGCATACAAATATACCTACTCAATTATCTTATTATATCAATAACTACACAATGTCTTAATTTTGCGCGGCTATTCATATGTCTGCTGTTAGTTAATCTACCAAATCCGCTAATCTAACCCTCATTTAAATTATTCGCGAATATTATCTTTGTTGAATGGGTAACGCGAATATTATGTAACCGATTGTTGAATGCCTGACGCGATTAAACTGTAGGTATGGATGACGCTGATGATGATGATGACGATTATGCAGTTCAGAAGAGATGAGTCAAGTTCGACAGGCCATAACAGAATCCCCATTCGGTGGGAGTTGACAGAATCCCGCTCGGTGGGCGATGACGGAATGAATACGGTCCTTTCTTCTTTGTGCGTATATACTGACGTTGATTGTCTGTGTCCTACTTTTGTCATCATGGCTTGCCTTTTCAGAGCGTTCATCTTTATCGCAGCGTATGCAGAATCCGTGGCGTATATCGGTCACCGCTTGATTTCGCTGATTGCATTTTTGTTTACCAATTAGTCTCGTCTATATTGCTGACGAATAATGACAAGCATAATGTTTCGTAAATCTGCAGCGTCATGTATCACTACAAATACTATTTTTGAAATATGTCTTAAAAATGTAGATTGCCTCAAATTGCCTTAAATTTTGCAAATGTGTAGTCGTAGATTGGATAACAAATTAACTGTGAGTAGATCCTAATTTCAAATAAAACAATAATGGAATTATTAAATACAGATATGTACATTGTATGTATTGATATTATGTTTTATTATCTTTATTTCGTTCCTAATGTAAATTCGCGTTCTACACTGCATTTAATCGAGATTCAATGGATCGATATTGCAATTGGTGACTACGTTATTTTGATAAAATATGCATGATAATATTTATATCTATAAGTAATACGATAATACACAATATATATATTATATTAGTGGCAATATTGATTTAACCCAGACGTCTCTAGAAATCTAGGTTCATTTTTAGATGCAGGTTTTGTTAAAAATAATATTATAAAATGCGCTATAAATAAATCAATATCAAAGTAGAAATCTAGGCCCCGGCAATATAGGAAACAGCTAATGCACCAATAGTAAAAAGTTGATAACGACGCAGGTAAGTAAACAATAAAATGGTTAATGGACCATACTCTGTATTCTATGGACAGTTATTATGATGATCAATCTGAATTTTTGTTGTTCTGAAAACCTTCATGTTTGTGACGTAAGAACAATTTTTTCTCGTGTCGGCCTTGTAATTCACGGTATATTGACTATGGCACGCATTTGACCTTGACATTGCTCTTATGTACGTCATAGATTATAACGCCAAAGAACGAGCAATCTATTGTTACATAAAATGAGAATTATATTGTTATTTATATGTAAATCTAAGCACAGCTATGTATAAATAAATAAATCTGCAAAAAAAAGAGCTGTAATAGAGAAGCAATAAGTAGATAGGTAATAAAAAGTTTACTACATATGTAAGTACCTACTTGTTTATGAGATTTTGGAAATGATAAACTTTCTTTACTAGCAAAAACATTTGTTGATAGCGCCTGCCGATTTCTTAACACATTTTTTCTCCGTATATTTTCAGTGCTTTAAACTAGTTACGGCTCTGAATAATTTTATAGGTTTACGCAGGGCTTTCTATCATGTAACGCGGTAGAACGGCGTTCCGGCACCCTTTTCACTGAATTTTTAATATTTTAAAATAAATTGAATGAAATAATGTTACCGCTTACATAATTACAATTCATTTATATAATTCGTCGTCAAAATTAACTCAAGATTTGACATGTCTAAATTTAAAAAAAAAAAGTTTAATTGTTTCTGAGGTTCGTGGCATAGGAAAAACTGTTTAAAATTGTATTTAACTGTAATTTTCTTTAATAAAAAGCTTGACAAGAGGTGACTTCCAGCACCTTTTTTCAAAAAAAAAAACCCTAGATTTACGACCGTTGTTTTTAAATCCACTGAAACGAACATCACAACTAGTAGGTACGTTATCTTGTTTTGACTTAGATTTTTTGTCCATGTATCATATGGAAAAAGATTAAATATTTGTTATAAAAGTCGTATTACGTCAAAATTCCTGCAAATTTAGCAACTATGTATCTATGGTTTATACATATAGTTTTATGTGTAAAATACATAACAAACAACCATTAGGAACGGAACTCGTTCGTAAATTCCGCAATGCTTGTTTCACATAAAAATATATTAACATAATAATATAAACAAAAATTAATCTAATCATGTAAATAATTCAAAACGTTACATTTTCGAATTTCGAATTTTGGCGAAGGACCAAAAAATCCAGATGTCTTTATTAGACAAGTCGCTTCAAATGAGGTATTACGGAAATGTTGTGAAATTACTACGATTATTTAAAAAAAAACGATGATCGATATATCATTTATTTAAGCTTTTCGGTGGGTATATCCGCATCAGATTTTTCGAAAATTATTTTTATACTTAAGACATATATTATATTATTATGTCGGCTTTGCTACTTTTACTCATCCTATTTTTTACACAAGGTAATTGGAATAATTATTTTCTTATTGTATACGTAATTTTGGTATCTGACAACTATATTATATGTATGTATTAACCCTCTTAGATTGTAAATAAAAGTAAACGCGCAATTTATCAGTACCCAGATATAAAAATTAAATTGACTGCCCTTCTCGTGGAATTTTCCAGATCCTTTACCATTATTTTGAGATCGTCTCCGCGCATGCTCGCCCCCTTTCTAGTCTTTCTACCCATCTGGACAGAATCCTGACACTCTCCCGGCGAGAAATTTCCCATTCTAGACTTCCGTTTTCCTTTTACGTGAGTATGACGTCATCGGAGTAAAATCAAGGGGTAGAATATGAATGTAGGAACGTAGAACCCTACATTTTATGCGATATCAATTGTCCGTGCTCAACAGTTGAAACTGGGTTTGTTGTATACGTACCAACCAGGGACATATTACTATTTCGACAACATAATAAATTTCATTTCTGTTTTATGATTTTAGTGATTGTCGTACCGTGTAAGTGTATTCACTGATTAGTTGCATTGTCATAAACATCTTAGATTAATAACACTTCAACAAAACTTTCACACGTGAAGTGCGATCTTCTGGAAATCATTAAATGCACATATCCGATAAAAACCATCTGCAAGTAGGTAAGTACCCATTTTATTTTATAATTTTACATTACTCTTGATAGCTTATTAAGATTTCGTTTTTAATTGAATGAATTTTACTACTAAATAAATAAATATAAACAAAGAATTCGTTAAGAGTGTAAGTATGCTCCTAGATTTTAGATTTAATAATATGTTTATTCTTTATTCCTGTGTTATTTAATTTAAGACATCGACTGAGGGTGCTTGATGGAATTTCAATATTAAATTTGGATTATTGAGATTTTGTACACTTCCATGTATTTTGTCACTAACGACCCGGGTTTCGCCCTTCGGCATCTTCAGGCACTCGAGCACACGAATGGACTCTAACTCAGTTCGAGTCCATTCGTGTGCTCGAGTGCCTGAAGATGCCGAAGGGCGAAACCCGGGTCGTTAGTGACAAAATACATGGAAGTGTACAAAATCTCAATAATCCAAATTCCTGTGTTATTATTTGACATAGCACTACCACTATTTTGTAGCTTTAATAGGTTAGGTAAAACCATTGTTTTAGTGTAGAATCGTTGCTATCTTCGAGATATTTGAAATTAAAAATGTATGTGAACAAATGATCCATTGAAATAATGTTATTATTAGCACATGAACTTTGAACCTGGTCGCTCATTTTGGTTTTCCATTGTACCTGTGAAATACGTTTCCATTCAAGCTGCGCTTGTACAAAATTAGCTGATCTTGAACTTCGTTTATTTAAATACGTTAGAGGTCAGTTACTTTGCTGAAATCGCGCCAGATTCAGCGTAGGTCAGTAAACAGCGATTATATTGATGACATTGCATTTTAGAAAAAATAAAAACACCATTTTCCCTTGATAAAAATATTTTGTAGATATATTAGATACATGATTATACTGTATGCATTTCGCGTGTTTTAATTATAACACTTTGAGGTATTATTATCATAATAGTGAAAATTAAACCTAGTCGAGTTAGATTAAGGAGTATAATCTGAAAAGTTTTTAGTGCCTGCATTTACAATTATTGCCCATAATAATTAACTCTTAAGATGTAACCAGAATATTGATTTTCCACAAATATTAAACTAGGAGAACCTTTCAGAGTGTTGGAAGCTTTTAAGTGATAGTGAAACACATTCGGCTAACCAGGTAATTAGCCTGTACTATCGAATTAAAGAGGCTTGATACATATCGACTGTGGAAAGGAAAAAGGACCTAATCAACACCAAAAATATTGTGTATAACTCACACAAAACGTGCTAATACACTATATTTATATTTAAATATATAATATATCAACTGTGGAAAGGCTAATGGACTTAGCCCTCCGTCTTTACGAAATATTTTTTTTCGATAATCACAATGTACACAATTTAGTACACATTTTGTTTGGGCTATACACAATATTTTTGTGTGTGGGTTACGTCCTTTTTCCTTTCCACAGTCGATATGTATATGGTCAACAAATTAATACTAAGGCCACTAAATACTTTTCGGATTAAATAAGCTTTATTCTATCTTAAATACATTGTAACGCCGTTGTTATATTATCAATATAAATAGTTGTATTTTTAAATACAATTATTATATAACTTATTTCTTTTAATGTAATAAACATAATAACATAAATTATCTAAATATACTATAAGTATATCAATAACAAATAATGATAAAAAAATGTCTCCTTACAGTTAAACCATAGTTACTATGTCGAATTAGTATTGTGATTTGATTTTTAATTAAAACGTGACCTTTGACGTCAGCTTAGTTGCTGTGTATACAAAACATATTTTGAATATATGCGTCCGAAAATTTCGATAACATTCTCAACGATTTTTAAAACCTATTACAATCGTTGACAGGATTGCAGTCAATACAAATCACAGCGGCTGATAAATCGTTTTAATATCCATATAGACATATCCTCTAGCTTAGTTTCTGATCTCCTTATAAGATGTATGTAAGCTCTGTGAGTTATTCCACCGTGATATGGACAATTCACCGCATCTACAATTTAAACATTCGATAAATCAATTAGAAATTTCCATCCCGTTGACTATAGCAGTGCCCCGCAACCGGTGTGCCGCGGCGCACTGGTGTGCCACGAGACAATGCTAGTTGTGTCGCGATGCAATGCGTCCAAAAGGAGAAAATAAAATCAACACTCACTTACATACAATTTACAAAATATGAACAAAGACATAAGCAATGTCACATAATATTACTGAAATCAGCAAAAGCCGATAAGCTCAGGTGATGTTTATAAATTATTTCTTTGTATGTTGTCTAGTTTAGTTGATCTTTTAGCTACAGCTCCTAACAATGTATTTTTTTTAATCTGTTATTTTCAAAGATACTTATTATTTTCTTTCGAAAATCATCAAAAGTGTCATTTTGAAAAGGTTAACAACCAACTGACGTTTAAAAGGGTTTAATTGGTTATTACCGTTAAAAAATGCTGGCTATTTTAAATTGATGATATAAAAAAACTGTAAATATAAATTTTGTTTATGAAAATTACATATTTGTTCTTACGGTGTGCCGCAAAATTCTACGCAGTGCTTAGGTGTGCCGTGGGGGAGAAAAGGTTCCGGAGCACTGAACTACAGAACTTGCATATTTTTAGGGTCGATATTATTCGTTTTCGATTGTGCATACGACTAAATAAAATATATTCAAGATAATTGAGATAAGCATTGTCATTATCAGTTATAATGGTTTTATATTATTGGTCGTAATAATTAATTAATACATTTATATTGAGTGTTTTCCATTATATATAGGAATTTAGGGTTTTTTTTTTTTTTTTTCCTACCTCTTCTTTCCTACTGAAACTATTATGTGGAGTCCGCGAAGCGGGCTCCTAGTTTCCTGGCTAAAGTTAGTGCTAGGGTGGGTACAGACTAAGTCTTTATATCCCTTTCCCGCATGTAAGCTAGCTACGTACTGATGTCTAAAAGATTCTGTCAGCTGAAGGCTTTGTGTGGGGAAAACATTTAAGAAAAAACCCCATACGAGAATGATTGTCTTTGAATCATTAACAAAAGGTTCAATTCATAACCAGAATTGCTAGTAATGTTGGCGTAAGTTTGAAGAACTTACTTAGCTTATATAAGACTTGCCCAGTCCCTAATTAAAATGTTCGAGCCTGGCTCGTTACTTTAAGATTTATCTCTTAGGGCGACTTATTGAAGACCGGCGTGGCCGTCGGCCTCTTCCGCATCCACCTCCGCTATAGAAGAATTTCCTGTAAGAGAGGGGAAATTTAAGGGGTACAGCTTTTGTTTTTATACAATACAACTGTGCCAGTGAAGTATTGATGAACTGCAGCTCCCTATTAACAGTATTTGAATTTCAAAGAAAAAGACGTCAGAAAGCTTTCCATGCTGTAAAATAATTTGATATTTGATATGGTTTCTAAAAAAATCTGTAATGCAAAACGAAATCCATAATTTGGACATAAATCTAAATTTACTGCATCGATCTAAAATTTATATTAATAATTATCTTTATCGTCAATATTTTTTGATGAAACAACTTCCAGTGTTCGCTATTAGATTTTAAGCGCTACAAAAGAATCGAGAGGTATATAATATTTTGCATTTAATATTGCAAAAAGCGACCTTTTATCACACGTTTAATAATGAGAAATAAAACCAGCAGTTTGCTGCTTATAAAAAGTGCACATACAAATAATTTTCACAATTAATCAAATTGCATCGTGAAACACGTGCAATCAATATAGATGATTGCAAATACGAATACAAGATTGATTGAGACTGTTATCAATAATTGATTATTATATTCACTCAAATACGGGCCATTATTCATTTGGATATGAATTTTCCTGAACCAGCATGAGTAAGGACAGTTGGCATCTCTGTAATATACACAATCTAACATTAATTATGGAACATCCAAGACAGATTTACATTAGAACAGTGCTTCTGAAACTTATTATGCCCTTGCACCCCTTCTTAAAGCGAAAACCTGACCATGAGCCCTCAAGTAAACTAACTCTACATAACTGCATAAAAGAAAAAATATAAATTTAATTTTGATGTCTTGGATAGTAAATAAAACATTTTGATATTATATATAAGTATGATGGAAGACGGGAAAGCAATCTACAGCCACTGTACAGTGACCCATAATGCAAATATAAAATTCGTATCTGTTTTTGTAACCAGAATTTGTGGTATCCTTGTTCAAACATTTGTTTCCGCTCCTCATTTGTGGATAATTCGATAAATTGCTCCTATATTAGTATGGATTCATCTGAGTTTGTCGGTCTGCATGCAAAAGGGTTCAACATCCAAAAAATCGCCACGAATTTATTTATTTCGACTATCATAATAATGAAAATGTGTCACAAATATTTTTTTATATTAAACCTTTCCCGGACCGCTCGTCGTTGTCCAGGCACGCCCAAATTATTTTTAATTTACCACAGACCCCCTCAGCGGTCACAAGGACTCCGTTAACGTCAAGGGATCCATAGGAACTGCTGCATTAGAAGGAACCCTAGGTTAATTCGTGTTGGAATTGAGATTCCCAAAAACCTTTTTTAACACTCCATAAAATTATAGATGGTTTTGTTATTTATTCGCTAAATTCAACTATCACTACATCCAAATCGATTTTTTATCATTTCAAACTGTATTGATTTCAGAAATATTTCATTCTACACAGATTGGTGGTAATCATTCAACGTTTCAGAAACATTGAAATGATTTTCCCATTCTAGGAAGACAGTTTATCATCGTTCACTGATATGATTTTGTCATCTTTCGTGTGAATGTTAGTGAGTTCATACGAATATATTTCAGCTTTTAACATCGCTTTAGTCGACTTGCCCGGTAGACATACTCGCTATTTATATTATATCATATTTTTTATGTATCAATGGTTACATAGCGATAATAATTTGAAAAATATTTATAAATTCATTTAACGTTGGGCTGCCATCTTCTAGAAATTTGACTCATTTTCAGCATATCAATATTGTTTTCAATTAACTCATAAATGTGTACAAACTTACCCATTAACCCAATTGAATGGAACCCCTAATCTGCATGGCAAATTCAACCTTGCCTATAAGAGAAGAAAGTAGGCAGTAAAAATGCTATATTTATAAAACATTTACAAATATTAGTTTTTTATTGTTGATGAATAATAAATCGTGTTTTTATATGCAATTCTGACTCATCCTTATGAGAATCGCAAACTTGGCATAAATGTATCAGACGTCTCATCGTCCCACACCTCTATCTACGCTCTTGTTCATCTATGAGCGTGAAAACCGTATTGGAATGATTGCGGTCATCTCGATATAATCTATAGTTGCTTTCTTATATCTCCATCCCACGATACACCTAATACACCTTAAATTATTTAGTCGTCTTTGACTCACAAGAATTTTTGTCGAGTGGTCGTATCATTTAAAATTTCCACGGAACGTGGCAAATGAAAAGATTATTCTTTTGGTTGAAGATGACCCACTTTGCTCGTAAGAGTCATTTCATTTGGATTCACCAGTGAGACATTATTTTTTTTCATTTTCATAACAACAGCTGAAGAAACAAATTATCAGCCATTGAAAAATTCGCCCAAAGTATTTGTTTTTGTATATTTATTATGAAAATAATATATGCACTTTTTATGAAGATTTAATTAATAATATATGTCAACGCACCCGTTCATTGACAACTGAAGGATTTATTCAAACTAATCTTGTCGGTTCAATATAAAGGTTCTGCTTAGGAAAGTTTTAGCTGTTATCAACATTTCAAGGTTTCTTTCCTAATGTTTCCGGAAAACTGAGTCAGCAATAATTCTTAGAGGCTATGATAGATATGCGGAGGTTTTCTGATTGTAAGTTTGTAGTCTGCTTCGTAAATGAATAATTTCGTGGAAATTTTTCATTCACACAAATTAATGTTAAGCTATGTCCTACTTTAGAAACAATAGATAAGACGATTTTTACATAAATTAAGTATAGACATCAACAATCTATCGAGGAATAAAGTTCGTTAGATGAAAACATTTATAAAAATTATGCAGCAGATATTCAGTTTTACCCTAACCTTAAAAGCTGTAAGATTTCGCTCACAGGATATGAATCGTCTAATTTATAAAATTATGTGCGTACCTTTATGTATCGCCAAGAAAGAATTTTCTATCTTATGGGGCGCCTTTCAAATTTAACTGCCATATTAATATTACTTTTCCGCAACATAGGTAAATTAGGTCAATATATTATGAAAAGTTACAAATGCAAATTCTCAACTATCTTTCCGCTGTTCAACATTTAGATCATATTTTTAAACAATACATAGGTGATATGTGTTTTCAATGCAATAAATTCATCAAACCCTATCATGAAATAAAAATATTCAACAAAGTGGTGCTATTTTTCCTAAAGATACGATTTTACACCACTTTATCCATGGTACATAATCTAAATGTGCAATAAAATAAAACTTACATACACCACCATTCATTCCACCTTGCATCGATATATGTGATCATTGTTTTGTAAATCTTAATAATATTTTAAAAACATCAATAACTAAAGATCCAATCAATAACTGTTGACTGTTTCCTAATGTTTGCGAGGAGTCACTAATATGTCTTGTATCGAAAAATGTTTGTTAGTTTATAATTTCGGGCTAAATTTATCCTGCTAAAACTGGTTAAGAAGCGGTCTGTCATTAGATACTAATAATATTATTATTTTGCATTGTGGTTAAATATAAACCAGAGTCTGGCTGGCGGTGATTGCACTGCAGTGGCTAGCCAAATTAAATCGCGCGAAGCCAAAGATACGACGGGTTATCGTGGTCAGTCGCCATCATCTGTAATCGGCGCCATTTCAGCGCCAGTCTGCCCACAGCGTGTTACACACGTGGACCAGGATAGTACGCACTGTTTGTTCATCATAATAATTATGTACTAACGCGAGTGGAAAAGCGACCGAAGCGAGGAAAACATCAATTCAAAATAGACACTGAGCTTACTTCAGCAGCGAACAAATAAATAATTATATGAAGCTGATCAGGCACACGGAGAGGATTTTCCAACACTTGCAATTATCTTCTGTATTTTTATATTTACCATTAAATAGTAACGACTACACTACCTTGTTAAGCACAGTTACCGTACTCTAAATTTAAAAAAAACTGCAAGACATCAACCAAAACAAATTTAGACACTTCCCCTCGACTACATCAATATATTATTCATTTACACAAAAAAGAAAGTTGATATACGATATTTTATCTAAATCATTCACAGTTGTAATATTTTTTCGATTGCCTCAGCGGTTACTTAATTGAAATTAATTTTCAATAAATCATTTTTATTTATATTTTATTATTCAACAAGTGCAATATTAGATTACACAATTTAAATTTTTTATTAAAAAGAAAATTCACAATTTACATTAGTAAGAAAAAGCGTTTTTATGACATTGATAATTGAGCCCATATACGAAAAAACAGTGTTGGTATTTATTTGGTGTTTTTTTTACAAAAGCTGTCGAACTTATATGTATTTAAATGTTTTCTATTGCGTTTCGAATTTTCGCGGTAAAAACATCTTAGGTATTAACGTCGCCACTCGAAACACATTGTATCTGCGCATTCTCAAATGCTCCACTAAACTTTTATGGTCGCAAGATAAAGTCGAATAGAATAAAGTTCGAGATAGGTTCTCCATCACACCGAGCAACCATATTTTATTTGATACCTGTCTATCTTATAATTTAATAAATGTGTAAGATGTGGGAAATGTAAATGTGTAAATATAAAATAATGTATTTTTTCTACGATGCAATCAGCAACTCATCTATAGATTTAAAAACTTCCGACGCATTGAAAATTGCAACACAAATGTGTATTATTTATAATAGGTTTATTGAACTGCTTACTAAATAATTTTGTCTTATACCTATTGAAGAAAAAAAACTGTCTTCTCGGAATATGGACTACTAATAAGGCATCTCAACAGAAGTCATTTACACGAGAACTGGTAGTTATTCAGTCGCTCAACCTGTCTTCTTGGGAGACGGTAATGGAAGAAGGATGTTGCTAGGAAATGACTAATATAGCTTACCATGCACCCTGTTTTTAGGATCGGATGCGTGGTTGGGTTTGTAAACAAAACATGCATTTGAACAAGTATTTGAACACAACTCCATAAATCGATTAGGAAAATCAATTAATGAAACTGTAAGGGACTCGATTGGGTTGTACCACTGCGACCGAATAGTACAAACGCCTAATTACGTTGACTGCTCGGCTACAGGATATGTAGTAACTTTTTCAAAAAAAAAAATAGTTATTTCGGAATATTCCTTCAATATTTTATTCTTTCAAGAATAAATATTATTTTAAAAAGTCGTCTGTCTTTATCTGTTTAATTATTCCTAGAAAAAACTTGAATACCCAATATTTTTTAGATATGTTTCTGATTTTTTTACAATATCGAAATAGTATTTTTGAATATAAAATACTATCATCAGATGTGAACCCTAAAAAATATTTAATGCACATAAATGAAACGTGTTCAATAAACTGTCAAAAGTTAAAAATGAATCAATATATCATCGAATATCGTATTATGATTCAAATAATAATACATAATCATTTTATGTACGATTCGATCAGAAACCAGACCAGGCAACTAGAGTTTTTAAAACACAATATTTGGTTACTGTATAACTAAAAAATACATTTCGAACATTTTTAGATATTTTGACAATTATAGACGGGATAGTTTTGGTAGTTGTGGTAAAGCAGAGAAATAATGAAGATTAGTTGTCAAGAGAATTTAAAATTGGAATCATTTCGTTTCCATATTTCACAACATTTTTATGACACAAAACTGAAACCGTCATTGCTACATTTTGTAGATAGTCAAATAGTCAAAGACTTGAAGGAGCAGAATTTATGCCAATGATTTTAAATGCGTAATTACTTGGCGACATACATTTAGGCAAACATCACATGTAATTTATTAGTCACAAGATTTTTCAATGTCAATACAGTTAATGAAAACTGGTTAGTATGTAAACGGGTAGGTACATACCACATGGATTGTAGAAAGTTGCATATTTATTAGGACAATTAAACAGTGGACATACAAATTATTTGCGTAATTCAATTGAAAGCCAGTATTTTCCGGTGTGACACCATCATTGCCTAAATGTAGCTATTTCCCATAGTTAGTTTTAACGAATTTCGATGTCAAATGCAAATATTTGAAGCATTTTAATGTTACATCAACCATGTTTGCATTAATATTACTGTGAAAATCCGAATGTTGATTTTCTGTAATTTTTGTTTGCGTTATTATATATTATACTGAATCATCAGAACGACATAACTTATTCCTACTTTGATGTTACTAATGCCGTCACCAGAAACTCGTAAACGATAAGAAAGTACCTATTCCGTTTCAGAAGAACTATGTAATGCAGTTGATAGCTATTTCGGCATCACGCCATATTCCTGACGATTCTACGAAGAAAAATAATATTCTTTTGTATAATGTATTGCCAATTCCATTAATATTCTTTTATATTTTCTTATTCGTAGATTTCAATTTTGAAGGCATCACAATTTCAGATGTCATATTCTGTGAAAAGCTCTGGTTGTACAAATTTTTATTTCATGATAACTTATAATCTCTTTTCCCCAAGGATGAAATGGATATATATATTCCAAATTTTCTAAAAATACACAATTATACAAATATAATATAACATCATTTTCATATTTTTATTTATTGATAAACCTCCGTAAGCCAAAAGTATTTTTTTAATAATTCTATTCCTTTGTTATATTATATTTTAATACATACTAAGATTTGTTATGCATAGAAAAACTGAGATGTACTTCACATAAATAAAGAGAAAAATTCAAATATGACAATTTTATATGGTTCTTCTTTGAAAATTGTTGCTTAAAGCCATTGAAATTCTCATTGATAAATCTTGGTACATACTGAATACATTACAATTATTATGGCATTCATATCCAAACATATTCCATTGACCCGGAACACTTGACGATTCAATACGTAATATATATTGAATGTCAGAAAAGAGTGTTCAGAAGGCAATAGGTATTAGAAAAAATATGTCACGGTCTTTATGGTATTACGTTGCCTGTCATAAAATATATACACATAGATAACATAGACAGTCTTAAATATATTGTAGAGGTGAACGAATACGTTGCATATTAACTGCTGTCCATTATCTAATGATAAGGTCACTGGGCAAAGGACATTCCATTTTGTGATTTTGGTCATAAACATTTTAAAATTTAGTGTTAAAACAAAGATAGAAAGTAAATAAACATATACGAAGCTGTTTATTATTAATAACTGTATAGCAACTGTATAAATCGTGTACTCCCCTTTAATCATTACCCATGAAACCGAGCGAGAAATTGAAATCTAGAGGTTGACCAACATACAGAAATTGACCAACATAACTTCCTCGGGTGACATTTCTGCCTCAACTGATGTGAGCCCTGGTGTGTGCAAGCAAAATGTGTCTCAGTATTGTCCCCGCGACATCGACGTAGATGCCCAGCGTCATGTCCCGTGGCATGTTGCTCATTTTTTCCCTAGTGTATCCGTAATAAGTTAATTTTGATTTTTTTTATTTTTATAGCCTGGCCAATATGGTTCAAGATGTAATAATGAAAGCAAGACCCGCGCAGACTTCTACTGTGCCCTGTTACAAGCTATTACAGTGCTGTCAGTGTTTATTGAAACATTTGATCTACTGATAGTACCTATGTCTTCGAAGACGAATAAAAATTGAAGGAATGACTAAATCATTTATCTAAATAAAATTGATGAATTTGGTGCTAACGTCACTTTATTTCAGTGAATAAGAGGACCACATTATTTTTTCTGACGAATAGTGATTCATAATTGTTGCTTTATTTTGTGAGAATTCGTTAACACATCTGAATAAATTTTCAATGAAAAAACCAGAGAGTATGCGATCGATATAAAATATTAAGAAACTATCTACGAATATCTTTTCGAGGTGAGTATTTTTTTATTTCGCCATCAGTTGATGACTAGATCATTCGCGTCATTGAATTATTAATAAGGCTGTCGACATGGCTGTAACACTTTCTCAACAAATGGATACTTAATGGAGATATTTGAATTGTCAAAAAATATTTGTCAAACTTTCATGGCTACTAATTCAAACCTACATTCATCGGATTATGGAATTGAAATGTAATTTCTCTGTAAATATACATATATATGTGCCACTTTCAGTCAGCAAGAAAGTGAAAAGCAATTATTTTCTATTGATAATTATTATACTACTAGTGGGTACCCGGCATGCGTTGCAATGTCACTCAAAGAAAGAAAGGGTTTGTGTTTTAATTCTGTTTATTAAAGTGCTTTTGGATTAGACGTCTGCACGAGCCGAAATTTCATAAAATTACGCGGTTCGAGCCTGTCATCTTCATGCCAGGCCCGGCCCAAGCCCGACTTTCAATATTACACTTGGTACCCGAACCCGACACGAAGCCCAGATTTATTTTTCTCAGCCCGACTTTTTTTAATATAGTAAAGCATTTATACTTTTCAAACAATATAAATTATGTTAATGTTTCCATATTTCCAACGATATTCATAAAACATGTGAAATAAATTACTGAGGTTATGAATACTAGTGTCTTATGGCTGACCCGAACATAGAAGGAAATATTTTTCTTAAATTTGAGTTCCTTACCTTTTGAATACCTTTCCGAGATGTAGTTATTTGTACGTATTTGATTCTTTTTTTGGATTTTTTTTTAGATTTTAGATTTAAATTTTTTTTTTCAAAAACCTACACGGATGTTCGCACAACAACTCGCCAAAGTCTGATCAAAGTCGGATGCATGTAAACGAACGCATAGAGCACAAACAAACAAACTTGAAAATTTGAATTATTGAGATTTTGTACACTTTCATGTATTTTGTCACTAACGACCCGGGTTTCGCCTTTCGGCATCTTCAAGCACTCGACTTCCAAATACGACGTTGAGACATTAAGACGTGGCCAGCATCCCAATGAGGTTGATTCATGCAATTATACTTAGCAGAAAATGGTCTTTGATCGGAAGATGGCCTGCTGTCGATGGTTGAACTACGTTACGAAAGTCAGAAAAATTGGACATTAGGTAGTCATGACAGCCACGGGTTGTTGAGCCAAAGGTAGAGATGGTGAATAAAATCGACGTGAGGGATAATTCTTAGTCAAAATCTGTCAATGTGTGTCAAAAACTGATAATATCAAATAAGGAAACATAATTTTACATGTTGGCCATGATATCGGTCTGCATGATAGTTATATGTAAGAATGTAAGTACATATATATGTTATATTTCTAAGACAAGCATTGTTTATTTTGCAGGTAATAGCTAGAAGCAATTGACACAACAATCAAGTTTTACGAAATATGATCTTACCACGAATTCAATCTATATTATATTATACAATTCAAGCGAGCAAAAAATATTTATACTTGAGTAACTTAATTAGATTTCATTTCGACTGTGGGGAATGAAACACAATAATAATTATGATGGTATTATAATAATATGCTGTATCGTTTTTTTTTACCTGGTATTTTAAGGCCATTCATTCACACATACTAAATATATTATGTACATAATTATATAAAACAAGTATGATTTCATGCAAATCTTCAATTGCTGTTTGCGAATGTTTTAAAATCATATTTCATTAAAAATTACGGATTTTAATCTCTATAAGTTTATTGGTTTTCCAGGAATTGGATTGTAAAATACAGCGATTATAATACGATATGTATCGCTTAAAACAAAAAAAATTAAATTACAAAATTGATGTAGAATACAATATTTGAAAAATATAATATAATTTTCACTTTCAGAAATAATGACAGTCTGAGCAAAGTACGTACATACTTATTTAAAATGTGCAATAGACAATAATTTTATAAAAAATATACATAATATATTTTATGACGTAAAATTCTGGATTCTAATGTAACTTCAATTGAATTTGAATTCCAAAATTCCAGAGGTTTCACCTATTCAATCTCGGTATCCAGGATTGAAAGTCATTATTAGGATAAATATGTGCAATGTGCAAGTAAATAGTGCCGTATTACAACACTGTTAATGGAATAAATAAATGCAAATTGTATGATCATTTCGCTTCATAATAATTCTGTAGAACGATTGCTTGCTGCTCAACATTTGAATAAAAAGTATGTAATTATTAATTGAGCTCAAATAGTAAAATAAAGAGTAGTTGAATTGCTACTGAAAGATGTAAAACAAATATATACTTTACAAATATAATTATTGCAATTATATTTTTATGTTTTAAATTTAATTGTGGTTTTTTGATGAAGAAACGAATTTGTATAGACAAATGATGTGCAAAGACGGATAGATCTTCGTTTAAAGCGTTGGTTCTTAACCTTTTCGAAGTCACGGTGCAGTTTTTGTCAAACGAAAAAATGACGAAGCACTAAAAACAAAGAAAAATATGCGAACATAAATATTATTATACATTTAACAGGTTATACATCAAAAATAATTAAAGAAAAGATAAACATATGTATAGTATACATATGGAAAAAGATAAAATGAACCTTAATAAAACGTAGATTATTTGATATGGCTACCTTCAATTCTTCGTCTAAATTCCTAAGTGTTTTTCGTTTTTCAGTTTTCATACTAGTTATTGTTAGATAAAATCGATTGGTTGGCTATCATAGTTTCGCGAAGCATTTTTTCGATTTTCAACATTTCGCGAATTTTTTGGCCTTTTACCATATTTCCGCGGTGCACAAACTCACGGTGCACCGGTTAAGAGCCACTGGCTTAAAGTGCCGTCCAGTCTCCAATGCTGCTTCTGTGTGTACATGCTGATGAATAACTCCTTGTTATTACCTTTATACTGGGAAGTATTCTGACGTTAAAATGCTGACAATGTTCTAATCATGGTGAAATAATAATCATAAAAAACAATAACTCCGAATCTTTGATGCACGTCGGAAGAAGCTATCATCCAATCTGCAAAAATACTTTTATAACCTGAAAAAAAAACAAAAATCGTATACAAAAATTTAGATATTGTTGAAATTTCATGATAATCTGAAAAAATGGCCAAATTGCCTATAATTTGTCCTGAAGGATACGCATGTTATCACCGCGTACTCCTCGAAGAAATCCGTATGTATTACTTACATACCTGTAATACTTAATAGATCTAGGTAAGCATTTAATCTTTCAATAGTATAATATCTACATAATGCTAAAAATCTCATGTATTGAAATTTGGTTGTATAATGGGAATCTATTTTATCGATAGCGTGCCATCATATAGTTGGAACCGTCAGTAATTTTAATGTCGTTGTTTAATGCATGGTAGCCAGCAATAAAATTTCTCATGATAATTTTCCAAAACTCTTTGAATTTGGGACATGCTCACCGGAAATACGACAATTTTATTCAAATTAGTTGTCCTTGGCCAATAAATACTAAGAAAGTAATTTGAAATCCGATAATGTCAAGCTTATATATAATTATTCAATGAAAACAATATCCATTGTTTCATCATGATTCGTGATGGCTTAAGTCAGAGGTCGGAAATGTTATTCATCGTAGCAACCAAAAAAAGTAATTCCTCTAAAGACCAATTTAATGAGAGGAATGGGCCTGGCGAAAATACATTTCAGGCCACATGCGGCCCAGGTCGGCTGTAACTAAATAATAAAATACTTTCTACAGCATAACTGGACATTACCAATAGTATTTACGCGAGTGAAAAGAAGGCGCAAATGTGCTAAAAATTACTTATGCTTGGAAAAAGTCAATTATTTGCAGATATTTATATTAAGAAATAAATTAATTTTTGTTTGAAAATTTACTTCTTTTGTCAAAATAAAAAATAACAGAAACCTCTTTTACATAATATTTCATATAATAGGAATAGCCACGGAATCATTGCTCGACTTGTTCAAATTAATGATATAGGTCTACAACAAAAGGTAATTCTTACGAAATGCAAGACGGGTTATTGTTTGTCATATTTTGCGTGTATGTGTGTATTTTGTGTATTGTCCTGGGACAAAGTTTTTACGTTTTTTACATTGTTATTCTCACAATTGAAAGTATTTTTTATTTATATTATTTCTGAATTTTTGATTGAGCAGCTACTAATGAGTACAAGTAAGAATGATCCTGATTACAAGTTCAAAATTTTATTTTCGATGAATTCGGTATCTTTATAGAAATTGATTTCTATTATAAAAAAATAATAGCTAAGTTATTACACGGGTTGTGTAAATAGAGAAGCAACTTCAGTGTATATCTACAGTTAGATTTTTAACTTAAACGTAGACATTGATTTAGAATTAGTTTATTCAAGTTTAAAATTCCTTATATAACCACATTTGGACTGAAGCCTAGGATAAACATACAATATTGTTTTTATACTTCAGAACGTGTTGGACCACAAATGGCTCCACGGGAGACCGATAGACATTTAACCACATTCATTCCCGATAAATAAGTTGTTTAATAGAAATACTAAGCAGGATGATTGGTGATAAACACTTGAAGTATTAAGAATAATGTATCATGTAAAAACCTGAACACAAGCAGCAGGGAACTAGAATAATAATATAGTATTTAAGTAGTAAAATAATATAAGCAGCTTTGGGTAGCAATACTGGCAATCGAGCGCATTAAAACTATACAAAAAAACGAACTTGGGTACAATCTGATTACATCGGCGCGTGTACGTAAATTTATTATTTATTATACTTGAATGTAAGCGGTGAGTATTTATTATGAAGCATGCTAAAAACAATATATTTTATATAGAAAAAATATATTTAGTTTATTAAAACACATATTTCAATTATTAAAGAAAAAATCTTAAAGCAAATTGTAAGTGAGTTTTTGTTAAAAATACAAATTAATGGTCATTAATTTTAATTTAACACCGTTCCCTGATATATTTTAATAACAACCCTGGTTTCGCATTGAAAGAAAACAATGATGAACTGTTACTAATGCTATCAAGTACTCTCAGTTAATAGTATAAAATATTTGAAAATTTTTACTATGGTATTATATAACCATTAGTTAAATATTGTCGACTGTACATCCAATTTTCCGTAATATATCCACGTGCTATATTTTTTGACAAATCGCGTGTCGAAAAATTTTAATCTAATTCACTAATTTATTTCAATTTCATACTTCGGTAAGTCGAGCTAAATAAATTTATGCCACGTGTCAATTTTGCGTAATATAAAACAAAATAAATTGGATACAATGACAAAACATATACCACTCTATTTATACCTTTCCGAGAAGGCATCAAATCAGGGCCTTTAACTAATTATAAAATCATGCCTCTGGGAATGACATAAATCGGGGCGGAAGTTTTATCGGTCCAAGTCCGTCGAAAAGCGAAATAATCATAATATATAATACAGCTTACATATCAGACACATGAAATATAGAGTGAAATTAATTCTCGATACAAGTTTTTCAACGATTTTTTTCAACGCACTTTTCTATTTACTTTTTACTTCATGTGGAAAGTGTTGAACAGATTTTTATTTATTTACATAGTACGAGGATCAAAAACTTTTATTAGCTGGAGACTATTTTGGTATTTTAAAAACAAGTGAAGTTTCAGTAACAGTTTAACGTTAAAAGCGATTTTAAAATAAATGCAAAATGAATAAGGTCCCTATCACAAGGGTCGTAGAAGTGACATTTCATTTTATTTGTTGAGTTATTATTAACACCTATATATTTAAATGGTTACACGATTAGTGCAAAACAATGTTGAATAATTTGAAATGATAAATTGGTGGGTGTTTCTATCTGTGCTTATCTTTCAGATAGCCCGTGTAATATTATATATCCAAATACACGAATCAATCTGAACGATTAATATTGTCTGATTTTAAATCTAGCTAAGAATTGATGTACTTGTTTCACCCCAATTGAACCTTTGTCACCCCATGTAACAAAGTGCATTTCCTACAACCTACGCCGTTGCGGCCTACGCAGCCTAGATTCTGGTGCAACGTAGAAACTCGAACTTGCAAACCTTAATGTCGTAGAAGCACACGTGGCTCGGTGCACAGTTATTGATCCACCCCATCTTCGGGTAGCAGCCCGCCGCCCCTCTCTGCCAACCGACTCTGGACTATGGGGAACAGAATTGCAAATTGCATGTGGGTGTTTTAATTTGCATCTGTAATACAATGAAAAGCTAGAATTTTCTAGGACACTCTAGAGGGAGCTGTAAAGGCCTCTAATAATTCTGTTAAGTGGAACTTTGTCACGTTCTATGTATATATATTATACATATGTATTCCCGATCGTCCTGTGTTATAGGGATGCTGTATTATCATGACCTCCCCAAAATGAACTGAGAAGGGTCTACTTCCATTATAGCGTATCTCACTCTATGACATTTTCATTCAGCTTACTATATTAAGACACTGTTTTCATCGAAAATATAGGCAATAATGACCATTGTAAAGACCATTATAAAAATATTGCGATGCTTGTATTATATATAATGATTTGAATTTCAAATAAACATGTACTATTTTTAGTATGAGTTATTGTTAAGAATTTTTGATAAACAGTTAAGATTTTTATATTAAACTAGTGAGTACCCGGCATGCGTTGCAATGCCACTAAAAAAAAGAAAGGGTTTGTGTTTTAATTCTGTTTATTGAACTGCTTTTGGATTAGAGGTCTGCACAGGCCGAAATTTCATAGACTTACCCGGTTCGAGCCCATCATCTTCAGGTCTGGCCCGACCCGAACCCGAGTTTCAATATCACACTTGTTATAACACAATATTTTTGTTTTTCGTCTGGTGCGTACACGAATAAATCAGAAGGTTTTTCCTAGATGTCGCTGTATGTACGTATTTGATTCTTATTTTCAATTTTAGATTTTCAATTTTTTTTCTTCAGAACCCTTCACGGGTGTGTGCACAACAACTCACCGAAGTTTCATCGAAATCGTATGAATGGTAAAGGAACGCGTAAAGGACAAACAAACATTTATTTCATAAAATATTTCCCGGCATGATCACAATAAGTCCTTCCTGAAAGTTTCGTCGCGATCGGTTGAGTAGTTTAGGAGCCTATAAGATCCGGACAAACCAACAAACCAACAAACAGGCATTCATTTTTATATATATAGATTTATCAAAAAACGCTCATTATTATACAATCACACATTTATAATATACCGTAGATCGAGTAAAATTCTTGAATTCATTGATTTTGCGCTATGGATAAGCGACCGTGAAATAAGCACCTTGTAATGATTTTTTTAAGTATTATGGAATTTTATAATTTTGGTATGTTTGAGGTTTTAAAGATTTCGAGTGTTGTTTAGTGATGTTTATATGTATTCTTACATTATAAAAAGTTTAAAATTATAAATTGTAGAATTAAAAAATATTAAATTGTAGAAAATATTGAGCAACCCTTGCCATGCACTAGACTTTTAATGTTGTCTGTGGTCGGGTATGCACTTATAAAAACACCATGATGTCAAAAGATACGTAAGTCAAGGGAGATGAGTTGTCTAAATTTTTTGTTTTCCAAAGTCTGTTGAATAATTTATTCAATAAAAATATAGAATCCTATTTAATGCTAGTGTTGCTTTCTATTTTTTTGGAACAGATTATCTTTGTAATGTGAGCCAAGTTCTGAATTAATATTGTCAAGTAAAAATACACCTACGGATTGTTACAAGTTTAGCCATCATTGATATCAATTTTCCAATCATAAACGTATTTTTTTCTAAAAAAGTAATGAGCAAAATATTCGTTTGAAAATTTTTTTGGAAATTTGATTCTATATTTAAATTAATGAAATTGATATTTTTGTAACGATTTCTTTTGTTTTGAGACAGTCATAGGATGTTAACTTTAATATGAAAACTCAATACAACATTTATTTATAACATGAAGTATATTGTGAAAATAGTTTTAGTAAAATATTGATAACAAAAGTTGCAAAATGAATATAACGACTGTGATTGGGTCTTGATTCAAATATCATGCTAAATGATCGTTAGTATTTTCTAGCTACACGGAAGGCATTAGTTATTTTTCCTTTCGATTTAGCCTTTGAACACGAGCTGCCGCTAATTATTATAAAATTTGGCAAGTAACGCAAAAATGACGTATTGAAAAAGAAAAACAAACAAACTTTCAAATAACCTCGGCTGTTCTCAGCTGATTTTTTAGTAATATGTAATTTATAATTATTATTACGGTAGGTAGAGTGCAAATATTGAGCCACCTATAGTTACGTGAATTGCAAAATCTAAACAGATAAAAACTACTTCTTACGTTCTAATTTCGAATGGTCAGATGTATTGAAAAGGAGTCGATAAAAAAATAATTATCATTCTATTAATACGTCAATCAAATAATTGGACAACCCATTCACTACATACATAATGTAGGACCTTGATTATCCTCGACCGAATGGGATTTTGTCGGGTCGGTGGTGCAGTGGTCAACGCGGCTTCGGTTACGGATCTCTCGGCTTCGAATCCCAGTACGGACGGTTTCATAAATCGACCTATGGATTTTTGTTGGAAGGCAAGGATGTTTTTAATGGCTAAAACTCCCCCCCACTCTTCCGATTCTAAAAAATGGGGCGTAGTGAGAGCAATAAACCTACCACTAGTCCTGTCCTACTCCTATCCTTATATATCTATTCTCTTAAAAAAAATGAGCAACTTAGCAGTTTGGTAAGTAAAAGTAGTTCTCGTAGAAAAACTTCTGTTGACATGCCTTCGTTAGGAGCCCACATGATCCACATTGGGAGCAGATTTGGTTAATAAAATGGATTCAAAATGGTACGGATAGTAAAAAATGTATGACTTCAAGTTTGTACGTATTTCCTTTTAAAAGCCGCCAAATCAAATTTAATACAATTAAGCAATTCAAATCACATTCTGTCTATCTTATAAACCTCTTCATAACAACATATTATAAGCATCGGAAAGAATCATTGTGTGTACATGCTTTATTACATTTCCTAAAAATCTAAAATTTCAAGGAAAATCACATAAGAAAGGGGAAAATGTCCAATGAAATGTGTTTTTCCTAACTTGTGGCGGTGTTTTCTTTCTCACATATCGGTCGTTTTATCTCTTGCGACAACTATGTATACACTCTAACCAAAATCGTTAATCGATTTGCACTCTAAGTTGACGAAATGCATAAGTAAATAAATACTACTATTCAAAATTACAAATAGTACATATTTACAGCTTTTAGAATATATAGGGATTTTCCGGGCTGTCGGGCAAATCATGATGATCACAATCTAATGTTGTATCGATTTAAAAAAAATGGTTTCAAGAAATGTCACAGCAAAAAATTAAGAGAAGCTTACATGAGTTATATAAAAAAAAAACGACAAATACCTATTCATTCCCCCGGAAAGCGTGGAAGCTTCGCTGTGCGTCTGCCAGCTCAAAGAAAATGCTTAAACATGCGTGCAAATGATACGACAAAGTAAGCATTAAATTACAAATTGATAAGTAATTATTTTCCAATAGTGTCAAAGACGTTTAATGGAAAAAGGTCATCGTTGGTTTAAAGTTGTGTGGCAATATTTTCTATACCTAGAATCATTCAATCTCCTGAAACATATTAATAAATGAACAATTTTGGTCGGCTTTTCATTGCAATATCCGTAATTAAAAAAACTCGACAAATTTGAAATATGTAGTACCTAACTTTAAAAAGATGTATGCATATTCATAATATTGTTTACTTAAATTATATAAGTGTTTTAAAAAGAAATCAGAAAATGTCCTTGAAAAACAACCTTGAGAGTCATTTCCGTCTTATTTTCGACATGCGGACAGATGTGTAAAAAGCATTTACAGGGAAAAGAAGTTAATTTTGTGGAAAATAATGTAAGGAACGTCAACACTCTTGTTGGACGATATTTTATAGAAACGACTAGTATAATTTATTAAATTTATTCTCACAAAAAAGAATTTTAAGTATGAAAAATGGACAGCTAACACCTTAAAAATGAATTTTAAGTATGTTAGCGTGTGCAATATTATTATTTAAATTTAATGAAACATTTTATTTAGTTACACATTTATTTACATTCCTACAAAAAATAGCAACACGGTCATATTATGTTAATTTTTTCAGGTAGTTGATAGCTATTTCGGCTCTACGCCATAGTCAGAACTATACTTAAACTTATTTTTGCTTAGCTATATAGCTAGCAAAAATAAGTTTAAGTATAGTTCTACTGCTTAGAAAAGATAGACAATATCATGTCATCTCACGTATTCAAACATCATAATGTTTATTTTAAAATTAAATCGTTCAAGGTACTAATTGTGTTTTTAGAAATGGAGCTTACGTGGTGTCATTAATTAGTCGTTAAAATAAGATAGAACTTAAGAATAACTGTAGAACTAAATACTTTGTTATTTTATCCTATTTTAATGGAGGTCTACCAAGTAAATGCCAATTCAATCATTAAAAATATTGATTATTAAAAGGTAATTAATGAATAAATTAGGAAAACTCTGGTCAATCTAATGAAACAGCACATGGTTTTAGTTAGTATATTTTAGAGAAACAATACTTATAATTTTTTTATGTCTTTACCTCGAATAGAGCTACATTGTTTTATTAATGACATGGGTTTTCTAAATTATTTGACTATGTATAGACAATTGACGTTAAACGTACCTACCTGCAATAGGCAGTCATGTGAATATTATAATTATATGAGGTAACTTTACCTCGTGATTGAAAATTATGTATTATGATTTATTTACTGAAGCACTTGAATATGTAATGGATGCAAAACGATTCAAATGCGCGTGAATTTTCGTACTGCAATTTCAATGAGGAAGGTTCATACCTCTCTGAAAAACCTTTTTCTATAGAGAACAGGAGAAACGAAACTCAATATTTTGGTATTAGAATATTTTGAAATCAAACGATATTATTAAAACAGGAAGAAAAGAAGAACATACGTAGTCAACTTGGTTGATGTTGTGCGATTGAATTTGCTATTCAAAAGTGATCACGAATTTCCCATTTGATTTCTGATTGAACACCCTCTTTTCAATTTCTAAAAAATGGATTGAACACAACGACAATTTTGAATGATACTGTTTTCAAATCATTAAAAATTGTAAACAGTGTAAGATAGTAAAAATGAATATATAAAGGACACATTTGTGAGAAATTTGAACGTCTGTATGCTCTGCAAAGAATGCATTGTGAAATTTTCAGAGATGTTAACACATGCGTTCATTTTACGATAAAAATTGAGAATAACACCGCGATCGACAGGTCAATCGCAATCGCACGTTACCCGATCCTGGAGGAGGTACTCGAGATTTTTTTAACCATGTCCGTTCCCAATTTGGAGCATATGGCCTCCTAATGGATATATCTCAACAGAAGGGATCTCTTTCCCCCTGGAACTACAAAATTCACCCCTAGGGGAAATTCCCCATTGGTTTGAAACTCCTAGGCTAATGGATTCTTGACAGATTTTTTTTCTCATTTGTGATATATAATTTTCAGTACATGTTGAGATGAGGGGACTTGAAACTCTTCATAATTTGAATCATGTCAATCAATCATGATAGTTTTTGTACGTCGTATTTCAATGAACATTAATATTCTTGTTATTTTTGGTTGTATATATTTTTATAAATTTATTGTGAGACACTAACCTTAGTTAAAGTAGCACATTCAACATAGTTTTATAATAGTGTCAATTACTATAATTAACAGTTATCGCCATATCATTGACACAGTAGCATTTGAATGCTATGCCAATGTGGCGTCATTTTATTTTTAAGGAAATTCCTCGAGAACTCGTTTTCATTGCTATAACAATGCGTAGGATTTCACCGAATTGCGTTTTCCTTATATGTACCACCTTTGACACTAACCACTTAAAATTGTAAGTTTATTTAAAAGTAAATATGCAAATCGCTAGAAGGGGCTGTGTTCTTACGAAACATAATATATGTATGTATATTGACTTGACAACAAACAAACAGTATCGTACTTACTGTAATAGGTTGAAAAAAAATTATACTTCCGTTTGTTAATTTTATTAAATATACTAGGATCTTGGAAACTTAATCGTGCAGTTCTCAAGATTCCATTCAGCTAATTATATATATATTTATTCCATATTTAAACAAATTGGACTCGAAATACATTGGTAGATGAAAAAATATAACTAATATGTCATAATTATATCAATTCACCACTAATATATATTATGATATCTAGATTTTTTGCATACATGATGAAATATTAAGATACACAAAAAAGTAATTGACGAATAGAAATCAGGGGTGTGGAGTCGTCCAAAAAACTCCGACTCTAAATCCGACATTGACCAACGACCCGACTCTCACTATTACTTCGATTGTGACTTCGATTGTGACTTCGACTCAGATTATGACTAAAAAAGTCTAATTTTGTCAGGTATTTTCCCTGCCGTTCCTATTTACATGGAATTGGTCTTCAAATTAAACACCAACCAACCAATCCGGCAAATAGCCAAATTTTTCATATTATACATATAATATATTTATATATATATATATGTATTTTGCCTGACAAGAAAATGTTATTAGACATAAATAAAAATGAAACAAGTACATTAATACAAGCAGAAATTCAAAAATGCACTTTATAGAAAAAGTAGTTGGAGTCGCTCATTTTTTACAACTCCGACTCCGGCCAAAACAGCGCTACTCCACGGCTCCAACTCCAACTTCGCAGCCCTGATAAATATATATATCTTGGAACCAAATAATTTGCTATTTACCTTATTGTTATGTATAACGAATATTCCCTGCTACTTAATATTGTAATAGTTATATTCTATCAAGAAGAAAAAATAATGGCGCCGCATAACAAATAAACCGGGAAATTTAATTATTTCCAGTCACTTTGAAATTGATTATGTTATCGGAATACAAACAGCTTCATTAATCTTTACCACTTATATTTGTTCGGCGGGGATTTCCAGACGTTTTTTTTCCAGGCTTGGGATGAATATTGAGTAAAATTCCAAATCATCGTTAGGATATATACAAATTGTAATGATAAACAAAATAAAATCATTTTTTTGTACGCACGATAACGTTTTAAAAAATTCACACCATCAATAATGCCATTTTTTATTGAATAACTTCTATACATAATTTACAGACAGCAGCTAACTTACTACGTTTTGAATGTTGAATTGTGTCGTAATTATATTTTTTGATTGACTTACAAAGGCTAGAAAAAAATGAATTTCATCAATATTTTTTAGGAGAACTTTTTGTTGAACATTAAAATTATAATCCTTTAAAATACCTACACTAGATAACACATCATTAAAATTAAAAAAACCATTCATTCAACCGCCTATATTTATGTCGCATATTATATTTTAAAAATCTGTCATTACAGTGCAATGACAGCCAATGCGCCAAATATTTTGAAAATTGGAAAATCATACGAGATGAGTTATTCATTATTCATGTCCAAGATCACAAATTTGACGTGAAATTTGGACATAATATTATTCTGGCTGCCGTGTCTTGTCATACTGCGCTATTTTCAACATTCAACTTTTAACATTATTATTAATTTATGGACTATATTTTGTGGGTACTATATGAGCTACGGTCTGCCGTGATATTTTCAACATTCAATTTTTAATATTATTAGTAATTGACAGAAAACACATTCTGTCTGTTTCTCTGTCACAAGAACTCCTCCCAGACGGTGAACAGAAGAGAAATTTTGATGTCGTTTTGGCTGCCATTTCCAGGTCAACTTTCAACCTTCATCTCAGATTATTACTAATTGATGGATTATATTATGTTGGTGTTACATGAGGAACGGTGCTCGTTGATATTTTTGATTTTTAATTTCCAACATTCAACATTAGCTCACACCAAAATATTGTCAACGTCTAAATGTTAGAGCCCTCTATCCCGCGCGAAGTTGGGTAATAAGTTAACACCAATATTATTCATATAAAACACAACTGTTCATTTGTTAAATGATACTTGATCTAAATTATATTTACAGATGTGACCTGTGACTATAAATTAGCAAAATTATACTATGTTAAAGGAATCGTTTCTATGTTTTCCAGTAGGATTACAAGCATAAATCTATGTTAAAAGTCGTCTGCTAATACTATTGTGAAAGTGGAGCAATTAGGAGTGTGCAGTTAAATTATTAATTTAATTCACTTAGTGATAACTCACATTCTTCAATCAACATATTTCATCAACAGCATTCCAGATTTTTACTTTGTGTTTTTATTATGAATTATTGCAAAAAAGAGATAAAAGAAGAAGAACAAAAAGAAATAAATAATTTAATATTTAACAACAACGATATTATGGTAAAGAAAAGCATTTTAATTTAAATTTCTGTGCACTGCTGTGGTTGTTCGACAATTGTTGCTTTGAATCCCTTAAAAATTTTCATCAAGCCAAATGTTTCCAAAGCCATCCTTCAGATCTGGTATCATTGTCTTCAGATCCTACTCGATGTTGACCAAATCTTTATCTATTCGGATTCCATCCAGATAGTCGATATTTTTAAACGATCCAGTCACATAACGTGATCCATTTTAATGAAGATTCAGTGGGAATTTTTTTTTTGAATTCGTACAACTTGTTTTAATTAAAACCTACATTTGTTTCAAGTTCGTGACCATATTAACGGTTTCCATACAGTTTTTGAATATGATACAATTCGAGTGTCAAACATATTGTATGAAGCATTCAGTATGTACTTACCTTACGTAATTTAAGAAAACAAGAATTTATCATTCTTGTTTGTTAAGGTTTGTAAAGAAAAACAATCTTATATGACTCAAAGATATCATATGATTGACTCCATTGTCATAAACATATGAGATTCTCAATTTTTTTTACATTTGTTAATTTTTTCACCTTCATTGATGTTATCGTGTACACATTTTTATCAGTGCATGTATGCAGTTATCATTTATCGCGTTGCTTGATAAATTATATTAACGCACCTATGTGTGAATGACAATGACATATGAATGTTTCCTTTGGCTCTTATCTTTTAATAAAACCATTTCTATCATTATTATATGTATAATACAAATTTATGACGCTGCTGAGGCTCATTTCAATCAAAGAGGAAAATACATGAAATAGAGTTATAGTTTACATAGTTAAGAAATCGTCTTCTTAAGTATGCATGAGTAAAAGTTGAGTCAAAGGCAAAGATCATCGCGGAATACACTTTTATTTATTTCTATTAAAATGGCCAACACGATTAAAAAACCAAATATATTCTATTTAAATCCTGATGAAACTTACATTGATTGAAGACCGTAACCTATATAAGTAATATTGAAGTAAATTTAAGCATCTGATTATCTAACATACCTATTATATTCTTTACCACAGTTACATAGTGTTCTATCAACAACATAGTAAATATTTTGTAAAATATAAATAGTTTAATATTTTTGATGGATTCGACTGTAACTTTGTGAAAATTCATTTTTAATATGTAAAATAAGTTCATATCTTTATTCGACTGCATGTGTTGCTGATTATGGCGTGCTTCAGCCTAACTATATCGCAAGGTTATTTATTTCTAAGGTAAATATTAATTCTGATTCTCTACTTAGAAATTAAGGGTCTCCTCCAGGAAAAAATTCTACCCCACCCTTCATTAATGCTTCATATGGATAAATCATCCTTTAATTAAACATTTACTCTAAAAAGAAATATTAGATGTGTTATAAACTTATCTATGAGTAGAATTTGATGGAAAAAAACATAATACGTTAAAAAGAGCTTTAACAAAAATTTAAACAATCTAATATAATTGAATGGTGTTGTGAATTACCGATGAATTCATGATAATTAAAAGTCAAAACATAACTCTTTTTATCAATGTATTGATTCTAATGTAGCATCTCTTGAACTCCTGAAATATTTAATAACATATTATATTTTTCCAAATTTTGTGTTGAGAAACATAAAATATGATATCCACCAACCGGCAAATCATAGTGTCTGACGATAGCAGCCAAAAAATATGACGAAAAACCATTTCAGAAAGTGTAACTTGTTATAAATAAATTACTGTAATTATAATTAACGATTTCCTTGGCGAATTTTGCTTAATTTATACTTCGGATTGCTATTATAGTTGTGCAACGCATACGTCTGCCTTTGTATCCGACGTAGATTGACTTAGGTAGATTCAGAGCAGGTTACTCTTTGGTATTTATATATATGGCAAATCTAGTCCAGTGATGGCAAGCCAATGACACGCCAAGACATTTTGGGTGACACGCATCGTTTACAGACGATATTCGCTAAAAAACAGTCAACAAGAAAGATTTAATCAATATAGAAGCATGGACAATTCGAATAATTAAATATCTGGATTTAGTAGTCTACAGTACTTTGAAATTAAATAGCCTCCAGTGGATGCAATTTGATGATTTGGAGATGCGACATGAAGTATTTCAAGACAGTTCTAATCTAAGCTCGAGAGTTCATCGTTCCAATCTCGTGAATCTAGAAAGAAATCGTTTAGAGAATGAAAAGTGTCACTACGAACAAGAAACTTGCAGTGCTTGGAACAAATTACCGAAAACTTTTGTAACTCTGAAAAATCTAGAGAGG
Source organism: Himalopsyche phryganea (assembly GCA_022494535.1). Taxonomy (NCBI): domain Eukaryota; kingdom Metazoa; phylum Arthropoda; class Insecta; order Trichoptera; family Rhyacophilidae; genus Himalopsyche; species Himalopsyche phryganea. The sequence continues at coordinate 539,892 of JAGVSL010000034.1, forward strand.
ACTTTACTCACAATATTTCCCTCTAAGTACTTTTGTAAGACCTTATTCTCAGCGTTAAATAATAATAATAAAACAGACTGATGAAGTTGGTATCGCTTGTGTGTGCTTGAAATGTACGAAATACCAGCATTAAATTGTAGATGAAGCAAATAATGCCACTCAGCAACAAAAAAGGTCACCAATATAATTCGTTAATTGTTTTTGTCTTTTTAATAATAATAAATAAATAGTTAAAAACAAGTTGTTCATTTACTAAAATTATTAATATTACTAGATGTGACACGACAACCGAGTTAAAGGGGTTAGCTATCCCTGATATAGTCAGTCATCGTTTATTCATTATTAATGCTAGGGTCATGGTGAAAGCTTCCACCATGTGCTAGGGTCTTCCAAAAATAGAGTTATATAAATAATAAACATACAAATAGAAATAGAGGTTATTAACGGTATGTTTTTATCTAAACGAGCTTTAGAGGGATCAGTATTCTAAATATAAACATAATAAGAATAGATTTTCCATGCTCTTATTAATAACCAGATAAACAAAGTGACACGTATAGTCATATATTTTAATCTTGAGTTTTACAATGCCTTTACTTATCAAGCACCAGGTGAAAATGTGATAATACATCGCTTAATTTAAATTTACATGAATATCATCAGCAGCAGCCGACACGAATCCATTGGTTTATCACGTTTATTCAAATCTTATCGGTGAGATGACATTTAATTTTAAATATAAAACAAGTGCATCCTATAAATAATATAGTGGTCAATAAATAATTGTTCCCACTCCCAAGTTGAAGCATTATACCTAATGCAATACTAAGCGTCATCTGAAAAACAGTAAGTACATCCGAAAGAATACTGATGATAATACAAATATGAAGACAGTTAATAACAAAGTACATTTTACTTTAATTACGTTACATATCATTTCAAAATTCCATACATACGGATATTTTGAAATTCAAATCCGCTAAACTTACAATGTAACATAATCTTTCAAATAGTCAATGGATAATAATCATAATTTATTTTATAAATTCGCTTAAATATTCACCGTGAAATCAGTTGATGAAATGTAAACAAAAACACAAGAATAAAAAATAGAATGTCTACTGTACCGACAGGGCCACCGGGCCCCACGTGCTTTCGACGCCTCATCTTTAATGACACTTAGTTCAACTTCCTGTGCGCCTTTTCTAATATTAGCTTATTTTGTTAACCTTTTCCTTCTTATTGAATTGGCTCTATATTGAACTGGGAGGGGTTGTCGTTGTAATAATATATTTCCCATTCCATAATAAATTATTTTTCATCATTATTTAAGAAACTGAATTTAGCACAATTTCTTATTTATTGTATTTAGATGATAAATAAACAATCCAAATGACCTCGTGCATTAGTGTATGGTCCACTGACAGTGATAAGGTGACCAATATAAAATTGTGCAATGAGCACGTCTTTACTGACATCAAACTACCCATACATGGAAAAAGCGTGACAATTTGTCACACATAATTGCTGTCATTATAATTTATATGTTTTTATTTGTCAACAAATTATCTTTAATGTCGACTTTTGACTGCATTTTTATATTCAGATACTGTCAATTATTCAACATGACCGAAGCTGTTTTTTGTTTTTGGAAAATAACAGTGTGTATTCTTTCGTAATACGTGCATTGAAGCACTGAAAAAATACGTCGTTAGTAGGGCATCCAATCCCTGATCCTTTTTCTAATCCCTTGATTTAGGAATTGACTTTTTTTCAATATCGGGATCCCGGGATTGAAAAAAAGCCAGGTTTTCATATTCTTAATCTTATACACTCATCCCTCGATTTACGTAGTAGATACGCAGTAGATACATTCCATAATAAACTGTGCATATGAAGGTCCTGAAAAAAAAATATACACATAATTATGCTAATACAAAATTTTAAAAAAAAAAGTGAAAAAGAGGAGGATTTGGAGCTCATACAGAATGTGTGGATATGTTCCAAAACAAAACACGTAAAAGATCATTTATGATACTTAGTTACTATTGCATCAGAATGTATTATAGGGATAATACCTATCAAATAATAATAATTATACACACGTGCAATCATCTAAAACGATTTTCTTATATTTTCAAAATATTATATGCACCTATCTCTCATCCAATTTTTTTAGGTGCTGAGATTTTGTGAGTCTTGTTGTTTGTTGGACTCGAATAAATTTAGCACGAAGTCAATAATATTTTATTAAATTTATTACATTTACACACAAAAGATTTTTGTAAATACAAAGAGATCTATAATAATAAATAGAGTTTGTAGTTAATCAAATACTACATAACTAATATTCTTATTTATATGTAAAATTAGTTTATAAAGTGAATACAAATATTTGTATTCAGACATTTTAGAAGTCACTTAATTATGTAGTAAAATAAACACTTACCTTGTAATTATGTAATATTGAAATATTGTTTAAAATTATTAATGTTCAGATATTATATTACAATAAATTGAATTCATTTGAACATGAAGACCTTCAGTAGATCCACCTTTTGTTTTCAGTTACCTTAAACACTTTTTACACTCCATTTATTGTCTATCCCTTTCTCGCAAATAGTATTTCCAAACATAATATTCATAATAAATTGCGCGTTTATTGAAAAGGTAAATGGGTTTAATTGGCTTTTATTAAAAAATATATGAGTTACTATGTCAAATAAAAACAAATTAATTAATTGTAAGTTATTTTCATAAAATTTACATATTTTGGCTCGTGGTGTGCCGCGAAATATTAATGAGAGCTTAGGTGTGCCGTGGGTGACAAAAGGTTTCGGAGCACTTCATTAACCAATCAAGCATTCACCAGCATTTCATTTTTAGTAAAATATTGAAAGTCGAACATAGATAACAATAATTATTTTTGTTTTAGATAATTTTAACTTCCTTCTATCCATAAAATAATTATATTTTGACAGGTGCCTGCATGTTTACATTTTCAAATGACTCGGTATTAGACCTGTCACTTTGACACCTTGGCTTTACGCGATAAAAATAAAATATGAAAAATGACAGGTGTCTTTCGTGGAGAAAACGATAGCACAACATAAAAATTTCCTGCTCTTCGATAAGAATCTTCCGCCAATCTCTCTGGGCTTTATTTTTAAAAATTAACACTCCAAGATCATGTCGATTTAAATTTGATTCTAGCATTCTTCGTATCAGACCATGCCTTCCGATTTATGAAACAGTGTGGTATTCGTATTAAAATTATATTTTACTACCTTCACTGTTACTACGAGTAAAGTTGAACAAATAAATTCTTTAAAAAAAAAGTAGATTTATTTTTCTTATTTCACTTAGATTACTTACCGACCATAACTATAATAGTTTGAAAGCAAACAAAGTCAATAGACAAAATAAATGTGAAAATTTAATAACAAGAAGTTTATTAAAATAGCCTACATTAATTTCATTTGTATCTAAATTGACTAGAGATGACTTTCATTGCACATATGGAATTATTATTATTGTAAATTATTTAAATTGATAAAAAAACCAATCCTTAAACAATTTATCAGAAAACCTACACCGTCAAGTACCTATGTGTTCATTACTGATTTCAGGCATTACATTATTGAGACAGCAAAAACTTCAAGAAGCCCATGGATATAAAGATAAATCCAATTAAAACCATATATTCTAAATTAAACGTCATTATTATAGCATAATCGATTCTTGTTTTGTTTTGATAAAAAATAATTAATTATAACATCATTGAAACTCTCCTGTAAAGCAATCTACTTCATTCATATCTAGTGCACAATGAAGAAAGTTGTGTAACAGAAAAGACTTAATTAAATTTTCTGCAATTTATCTTACGTAATACAATAGCCTCCATTCGATGCAAATATTAAATACACTTTTAAATATTGCGTGCCATACTGTCCATAATTAAAATAGAATAATTTAAATATATAACAATGCATTTTATATTTTTAAATCAGTTTTAATCGTCAGAGATAGCATGTCAGGAAATAATAAATCCCTTTACGTGATCGCCGCATGATCATTATTTGCAAACAATATAATCATCTGGAGTTGACTAATATCAGATTGACAACACCTGCTATCCTGTAATGTTTTCGAACATAAAATTTTATATAGTCTTTTAATACCCCACTTAAAAAATTATAGACTTATGAATCATTATCAACGGTCAAATACAATAGGTTCGTTTAACTAGATATACTTACCATTAAACATACCATTATAAGCTCATAACGATGTGTAATGACATGATATGAATGATATGGCATGACTACAAATATTTTTTCTCAGAGGCATGTCATTTTTAGATTAATGTTAATAATAATAAATTAGGGATAATCTTGCACATTAGTCTCTCATCACTACAATTAGTATTCAAAAATTCTACTCTATATCAGCGGTTTCCAACGTTTATGCAATAACGCCTCCCCTAAAAAAAAATTCCGCGCCTCCCCATCTTTAATTTTTTTAATCGATATTATAATATAGAGACGTTTTAAATAATAAAACTTTATTTTAAAAAACTGACAATTATAATTAACAAAATAATACCTAGATTTTTATATTTGCTACTTATATAAAAAATACAAAATTATTGATTTAGAATTCATTAATATATTGTGCATTAAAACTATATTAAGCATATTTTAACACAACATCAACTATTCGCAGAAAAATATATATAAGAAAATTATATTTCCTTGTTTTGCTCTCAGCAAAATCGTCAGCAACATTATCAAAATCCATTTTATCTGCCAGTTGGTGTTCTATTGAAAAAAATGAATCTCAAATTGCTCACTGTCGATTTTCAATACTTATTTTATTAATTTTAACTACAAAATGATAATTCAGCTTCTTGAGACTGTTCACAAAATTGTCTTCTTTCTGCCTCGACATTGAAGCTTCATGATTATCGTGAGATTATGTTTATTTGTTTATTACCTAATGAATTTTATGTTCAAAAGTGCAGCCTCCAAGAGTATATATTGTCAGTATGAGTAAAATAAACATTCATTCACTGAATTTTTACTGTTATGTTACGATATTAAGTTTTAATTATTTGTAGATATTATGGCATGAAATTGATTACAAAATTTTGGCGTCTCCTCGGTTAGAAACCACTGCTCTATATGACACAGCTTATGAAAAATTATATTTATGAACCATCGATAATTATTGATTGTAAATTCATTATATTATTGCTCAAGTATTTTCTTTCGTATCCCGTCATTATTCGTTTCAAATTGTGTTCTTTTTATTTTTTATATTGGCAGTTTTTGGAAATGGAAAAATATTCAAGGTAAAGTCGGATCTGGTTAATATCTATAACAAAAGAACAACAAAAGATCCATTAAAGATTAAAGCAGTAAATAAGTTTTTTTTTCTTTGGAATTGTCACTAGTTATAGTGATGATATTATTTTGTAGAAGTTTTTATGAAAAAGTATTATGATTTATGATCATTATAATATGTAAAAAAGTAAAATGGACAGACATGTCTTATTATTTATAATCGTTTATTAGTATGATATAAGTATCATGCTATTACATCTAAGTTTTTAAATGTCATTTTACTGAAAGACATCAGAGGAAAATAGATGCCAGATTTTTTGTGGTAACCTTTCGAATTCCTCTTTCAAAATTCAATCATCACAACTATTTACGTTAACAGAGTAACGGGTTATTTTCTGTTGGATTGGCGACAGAATTTAATGCAGCATAGTAGAATTTTTCAATGACTCTTGAAATTATTATATTATTCTGATTCACAAGATTATATCCAGCGATTGAAATAAATATAATTTTTAAAAATTTGTGTAATAATTATTCTCATATAAAACAACAGCGGCTATGTATTGTGTTTGATCATACTCGTGCAATGGTTTTGAAGAGTATAAATATTCAATTTCCAAACACATTAGTACATTGAATATCGTAATGACAAATCACACTTAAATTTTATATTGATCAACAACTTTTCATCATTTATTATGCAACTAAATCCATCCAAATTTTCATCCCATAAATTTAAACCAATTATTAATAAATATGTTTAGTGCGGCCATTCATTTTATTATCAGTCGTATGGAATTAATTCAATCTACCAGTATTTTCACTGTTTCAAATAAAATAAGAACTTGATCTTGCCGCGATGGCTATAATCTGATTTTGCTGATATTATAATAATAACTAGGAAATAAAATTGATTCTAGTTAGTCTATTAACTTGATTTTTTTAATTGTCAAATTGAAATGTAGCTACTTTTAGTAAAAGAATACATATGAAGTGAACGTCAAATGTAATATATGTTAATCATGAATAATATTCGGTTAGGTTACTACAGTAAATATTTAAATTACTGTTTTGATTTTGGGTTATAACAACTCATCGCAGCTCAGAGTTTACACATGCAGTCAGTCTTCCATTCATAAATTTTGATAACCAAAATAAAACAGGACAATAATTTTGATGACAATAGGAATTCAAAAACCGTTATTTGTCAGTGGTTAAGTATATTTATTGCCTGGATGGTTTGTCACTATTTGCATGCGCTCGTTATCGTGTTAGCAATAATAATAATTTGATAATAGTGTGTAAATGAAACTTGAAGACAGATATACCGTGGGAGCACAGGATATCTCGAAATAGATTGCATTGTCAATCGGTTTACGCTTGGTGGCTCACACACGTTTCGTCACGTGCTGGTCGCCGTTATGCGCTGCTGGCGGGCGTCGCGACGCGCCCCGGCGTCTTATTTTGTATTATTATACAGTAACCGACGCCAAGCACCGACATATACTTCAACAAAAAATTTCGACTGAAATTTTTACTCGAGTAATATTTGAAGTTATTTTCAGAAAATTCGCTGAAAAAAGTAAACAACACATTTGCCAGAATAATTTTTATTTCCCGAAACTCTTCGATGAATGCATCTTGATTTAAAAAAGAAATCTTTAAATAGCTTTAAAATAGATATGATAACTCAGTAAGTACACCATCAAAATGCTTATGAATTCAAATATACCTAATTATGGTTACGTTCATTCCCCATCTATTATAATTCAGATTTGGGAATATGTCGGTTGGCTGTCATCTGCCAATTTACAATGCTATGAAGGAGTCGATACACCAATCATTTGCGTGACAATGGACCTGCTCATTACAGATATTTCAATAAAGCTACACTTAATTTCAAATATAATTAAATGTGGACATAATTATAGATTTCGGAAATACGACTTAATCAATGTAACAGAACTGATTGAAGAATGGGTTAATGATAAAATACATGACGTTTAATAACTTAATAGCGAAACACGTGTCACATTTAGTAACACAGCCAGTGGAATAGCTAAGTTATCAATTTTAATTGTATATTTGAAACGAAGCAGTGTGACCAATAATTGATTAAGCAAAACAACAAATCTCTTCCGCCTAAAACTTTTTTCCTACGTGTTACATGGAAATCGTATGACACTAATATGGTACTCAATTATAATAATGTAATATATAAACACAGTAACGGTATTATCATGTTATGTCACTGCACGAGAGCACTTCACTATCGCACAAACAATTGATGTATCATCAACTGATTTATACAAAGTAATACCTAGAATTTTAATATAATTTAAGACATCGACTGAGGGTGCTTGATGGAATTTCAATATTAAATTTGGATTATTGAGATTTTGTACACTTCCATGTATTTTGTCACTAACGACCCGGGTTTCGCCTTTCGGCATCTTCAGGCATTCGAGCACACGAATGGACTCGAACTGAGAGACAGTAAACAGTGTCTAACGCATATATAGAAGATACAAATGCGACAAATATCATTTACGAGGCAATACATTATACGTCTGAGAGCCACACCGATACCTGAGTTAAAATTTCTTCTAAAAGAAGTTGAAAAGCGGCAATTCGCCACTCTGGTAATATGGTGTTTACAAAATAAGGATTAGGACGATTTCCGAAATTTTAACTCAGGTATCGGTGTGGCTCTCAGACGTATAATGTATTGCCTCGTAAATGATATTTGTCGCATTTGTATCTTCTATATAAGCGTTAGACACTGTTTACTGTCTCTCAGTTCGAGTCCATTCGTGTGCTCGAATGCCTGAAGATGCCGAAAGGCGAAACCCGGGTCGTTAGTGACAAAATACATGGAAGTGTACAAAATCTCAATAATCCAAATTTAATACCTAGAAACAAATTTCATTCGCTAATCAAAATTTGTTTCCTAATTGATGAAATTATTCCGAATTACAAGAATTTGGTTTATCGAGAAAAAACTTTGACATGATTTCTCGTGAAATTTTTTTACTAGGCATCTCTTCGTTTCTCCCATATACTACATTAATTGTCATTATTTTTTTTTTTCGTTGACCATGTAATATAAAAACTGAAGCATTCACTAAGTCTATCTTCTGTGTGCATTTCTTATTCCTATAATGGCCAGAAATCCAATAAAAATAAAACTAAAATGGGTATTTAATTATATATTATAATGCTAAAGTGTCGCTTATATTTTGTCTTTATTTGTATTGAAAGATTATAGCTGTCAGTAATAAACAATCTGATAAATAACAAGCATGAAGATGGCATGTATTTGAAAATTTACCAGCGTCGAATATGATGTCCATACTTCATGCATCATGAATCGGTATCAGAAGTTTTGGTGTCTATCTTCAATACAGAAGACCTGCTTTTTGTTGTGAATACCATACAATGGCATTTTTTCCGCATTTTCCACTATTTTGATAATTTCGATCAATTATAAACTATAGCAGGGGCGGCGAACCTTCTCCTGTCAGTAGGACGCATTAATTTATCTTATGTCAAATAAGGCCACATTTAAGAAATATTCATAAAAATATACGTACATTATTTTATAAATGAAAAAAAACAATGAAATTTATTTACAAATTTTTAAATTTAGAAAATTTGGATTCAGTCAAAGGCATGACATCCCAAGAGGTCGGAGGTTCGTCAATCCTGGACTAAAGGTATGAAGTGGATATAAAAGAAACGAAAAAGCGAAATAAATCACTAGCATAGTTTGTAATAAAAAGGAGAAATTTTACGATTAGTTTAATAATTTTAATAGTTTAATAATTTAATCTTGAATCGAAAATTTTTGTACGTTATACAGTTAGAAATTATCAGTATCATAAATATTAATCATATTGATTCTAAAAGCATATCCGACACTAACATTGATGTGCAGATTAATTACAAGAATGCATGCTCACAATAAATATTTGCCCCACTAACACGAAATCAGGTCAAACTCAGTTCTATTAAAATTTAATACTAAGCAAATTAGTGTCCATTTGTTAATAGACATTTAAATTGGCTTACAACAGAACAGTGTTCGCCAACCATTTGGATTTCACGGACCACTAAACTCACAATTTAGAATCGCGTGGACCACTAACATATTTTTTTAGAAAATTATTCAAACATATAAAATAATAGGGATCGCAATAGCTTTATTTTTACTATTAAATGGTAAAAGCGCTTGTTAAGGATTTGATGCTGCATGTTTGAAATAAGTTTATGGATACTTGGCTCCAGTGATGTTACTGGAACAACTACTTCGGGGACCACCAAAATATTCTTTCAGAACACCAGTGGTCTGTGGACCACCGTTTGGCGATCGCTGCAACAGAGCACTTATGTTAAATGTCTCGTTACAGATTTAAGTATGCAAGTATATTTTGTGGACTCATAAAAAAAGGATATGCAAATGTACATAAATTGCCTCTATTGTACTTTTTTTTATGTAGTTACGAGTGTTAGAATGCTAGGTATATAAAATCTACTCATTAATAACAATTTTAAAACATATTGTCCATAGCCCAGTTATTGATTTCGGAAAACTAAAAACCAGTTATAATTTAAATTATCGACTTTTTTTAAATTGAGCCTTGATTTATTCATTACCGATCGACGCCTTTGTGAAATGGCGATGACGTATCTAAAATAAAAATGATGATCAAATAATAAATATCACAGATTCATCACATACTTATCTGCTCAAGGGCGCTGCGTGCTACAATCGTAGGCTTCTTAGGTTAATTGTTTTATTTTCTGTTTATCGATAATCTGTATTTTAGATTAGCAGTTGATTATTATTTTACCTGAATAATTTAGGTTTCCAAAAAATCCTATTTGTCATATTGAAATCGGCATAGGATTTTTTTAGACACAAGTAATTATTATATGTAACCAATTCATTTAGTATAGAACAGTTGTGGGTTCGTTCAAATCAGAATGTCGCATACATTAACCCTCCCGTTTTCATGCTTATAAAAATCTCTTCGGATCTCATGCAGTCACATTTCGTTACCGTGTGAGTTTTGTCATATAAACGCATTCATAAAGCGAAGTGACAATTTCAAAAAGTAAAATATGGTTTTATGTAGTATTAAGAAATTATTTTACGTCATATTTTGTGTGTAAAATCTGAAATACATATCAAACTATGCGAAATTATCGAAAGACGCAAGAATCGAAATTATTCATAGCAGAACAAGCTCGAGATACAACTCGGAGCCGTTTGAAAAAAAAAAACGGTTGCATACGGTATGTCATGCATCTCGGATTGTTACTATACTATTCTAATTGTTATTATGCTATACTTAATACTGTACTATACTATAGTTTCATATTTTTAGATGGTAAAATTGACGATGTTTTCAAATTATGATTAATTAAACAAAGAAGGCGTAAACTATATATAACGTATTTTTAATTTTGTTTTATGTAAAACTATTTTATTTACAAATAGCAAAATTTTGAATTTTTTGTATGTCCTATTTCACTGGTAATTTAAAGGTTTAAAGGCCGAAATAACTCATTGAAACAATGAGTACGGAAGGGTTAACCTGCACTCGAAAAACTTTAATTGAATATGTTTCAAAGTGTATGTACATAAAACATTAACGTCCGTCAACGCGGTGCAGCTTCATATCCAACGTGGGTCAAATCAAGCTCGTAAAACAGAGTAAGTGAGAGAGTGAATGTGTATACTGCATTCATTATCTGTATACATGTATCCACCTTTAAAAAAATGTTGTAATTTGTATGAATATTCAAGATTGTTATTTCTTACCACAGCATCAAGAATACACGATAAGAACGTGGAAAACATACTAGGATATTATCAATCAGGTGCGCCTACTAACTTATATCATAAATCCTTCTTCATTTGTGTTCTTTGAGATGAGGAGCAAAATATTTCTTTTTGGTTTTGTAAAAAAAGTAAATTATTCATATTTTCATTTCTCAAACTTCTTGAAAACGGTTATCATACGGAAAAAAACAGCAAATAAAAATAATTCATAACGATGAAATGAAAACTCATAATCTCGTGTTAAGATATTTATTTTTGAAAATTAAGATCGCCTATACAATTCATATATAAATAAATGGCGGATGATGAAATCCGATGATTTTTTTAGATGTGTATTTAACCCTTTGCACTCCTTAATTAATTTAAAGATTTTAAGAATATTCCAACGTTATTGAATCAAATGGGCGATAGTTATACATCCAATAATTAATTAATAACATATTTTATAATTATTTCCTGATTGCTAAGTTGTAAGGTATCAAATAAAAAAAAATTAACATTTCAAAGTGTGATATTTTTCAAAAAATTCCCCTGGGTAAAGGCCAGGTTTCATCTCACAAGAGTCTCTTTTCTTCTTCCTGGAACCTTCCTGTTGGAACATACCATATTTTGCGAAATTATTAAATGGATGCGTCCATTCAAGCGCTGGTCAGTGTCACCTGTAGAAAGTCGCTGAGGTATATAATGCTCCATAAATTTGCTTATTTATTACTATTATAATAATAATGTTTTCCGATACCTAATGTCCCAATCGGACAATACACATCCTTTGCAATACCAATAAATGGTGTGCTGTAAAATGTCGAGTCCAACTCGACATAGGAGTTCTAAGGGTTAAGCGTTTTTATATTGTTTTGTATATTAAGTTTTTTATTGACTATATTAAAAATATAAAATAATACAAAGAATGTGATTTCATTGACGCTTACTTACTACACTAATACCCTCAAATTTATTTTTATGTTTACCCTGTATCAACAAATCAACGCTTGTGGGCGATTAAAATTACGAGTTCCTAGTAAATATTTGGTTGCTATTTTTAATTAAAACAAAAACAAAGCAGAATCAAAAAAAACAATAAGTAATTGTTTTATTAATAGCGTACAAATTTACTTTGCATAGGCAAAAGGATGAAGAAATTTACAAATAAACATTTACTTAACAAAAACGAACATAAATCATTCTTATTTTTCTTCCATGTCAACTCGTCTAAAAATAAGGTATAAGATGACATTACTTTTTAGTTTTAAACATTAATATTATCATTTCGTTAGAGGGCACAATCTTGAGTATGTTTAATGTAGATTAATCGGACTAACAAAAGAATCATATTTATAACGCTTTTAAAAATAAAATCTAATTGACGTAAGTAAGTTTTTTATTATTCCTAATCTTATTTTAACTGGTACAGATAACGAAAATCTAATAATTCATATTGATGACGCTTAAGAATTATAGATTACCCCCCATGTTACATATTTAAAAAATCATTAAATATTCAATGACGGTTGAATTTAATTACGAAATTTAAATTTTAGAATCCTCATGGCTGTTTTCTATTTTAAGCTGGAAGGTGGCATAATCTGAATCACACGTAATTTTAATTTTAGAAGGTGTTTATTATTATATGAATTTTGTAATAAATCAGCAAAACTTTAAGAAAAAGCATTTCAATATCAATTGCTTTATTGGTTGATGATGCTAATAGGTGCAGTGTTTCTCAACATACTTTTTCAATCTTAAACGACGTACATTTCGTAGTACGTTTATTTAATGTTCCCTGTGTACGTGTCCAGAAATTTAATGCAATTCTGGTTATCCGTTCTTCGACACTAATCAGTTGGATTTATACAAATGGTACCAGTGTCCATACGCACTGGCTGCTAGCCGCCTAGTGTCAAACGCACTAGCGGCTAGCCGCTTCGCAGTAGACACTTTTCATATAAAATATGATAAACCATGAACAAAACGCATGTTCGTCAAATTAATCGAACACGAAACTTTCGTCTTACCAGTTAAGGACAAGACCAAATTAATACATAGTTATATACAATCCGTTGACTGAATTTGATTCGTGATTAAGCTTTATTTGAATTTATAATTTTTAGCACTTTTGAAACAAGTAATCAAGGTATTATTTTTTGTGGTAAAACATTGATTTTCCTTTCTTTCGTCAATCAAAATTTAACTTTTATGAACCATTCTTCAATTTCGAACACCGATAACAACTTTATTGTTTTAAATAATTTTATCTTCATACTGGCAACAAAACAATTGCCTGAATATTTCCATATTCAAACGATTCATTGTCAGAGTTTTCATTAAAAACCGTAGATGCGACGAAAATAATATTAAGTGAAAAAATACAGGAGTTGGTCATGGGGAAAATGATACTAGTCCACTAGCCCAGTATAAAAAATTCATGGCCTTCGATAAGAATATTTCTCCAATCTCTTTCAGTTTTATTTTTACAACTTTAAATTCAAGATCATCCTAGTTTTATTTTATTCTAGTACCGTTCGTAACCCATGATGTAAAGTTACACCCAATTAACTTCACAGTTATTATGACACGCTGGAGAAAAAGAACATATTAATAATATTTTCACACAGTTACATACATGTTGATATATAAATAAATATTGACAAACATTGTATTTTAAAATATAAATAATACAACGTTTGATTTTTAATTTTGAATACCCCAGTTTGTTTGGGATCGCTGGTTTTAATCGGCACCGTTATGCACACGTAACGGCTTTGATTATATCTGGAAAAAGCTAGTAAGTAAATAACGTCAAATTCAAATAATACGAGTTGATTTTTTTAGATTTAAATAGCGGTTATCGCAGACACTAGTAGGTACTTACTTGACACGTCTCAAACATTAAACGGCATATAAATAGAACACCACTGCAAAATAGCAATGTCGTAATGAAACAACATTATTTGGACACAAATTGTATCACACGTTACTCCCATTTTAAGCACAGTTAGGGTGCTTGTTCCTAGAGTCGGCCGTCACCAGTAGTCGGCCTTTTGAGCTTAAAACTTAAATAATAGTGGATATATTTAAAAAAACAGATTTTTTAATTCGTGTAAGTAGTCTTGCCACTTGGAAATGTATATCTGCACTATACTGACCTATATGATGCAATACGCAAATAAAAAAAGCAAATTTTTACTTTGCAAGTTTCGACAAATTCATGTTGTCTAACAAAATATACTTTATATTGTCATGCTTTGCATCATTATGTTTTTTATTGTTCTGTCTACTTTCAGTAAATTAGTTCGCGATATTTATGACGTTTCATAGTGATGGCCGAACACTGGGCAACGAAAGTTCGGCCATTGGATTTTGGGGGCCGACCACTGGGAAAATTGGCATTTTTTTGTAAACTTCTATTATTTTGTGCTTGGTACAATATTAACTATTTTATTTTAAGTTGGTTACATTGATTAATCCTTGTTTAATGGAATAACGGCGAAAAAAATATGTATTTATCATTCATTGACTCAAAATCCCTTTTGAAAGTACACCTGTCGCTTAACTGGCTGAGCACTGACGAAACGACCACTTTGTCAAACATTTTGATATTAAAATTTTCTAAGTAATTAATTAATATGCCATCTAATTTTACTGTATGATTGAAAAAATTGTAGTAGGTATTAATCTTTTATTCCCTTAGAAAACTGATTTTTAGTTTTTTTTATTTTTTATTTATCATTTATCATCTGTCGCGGATCTGAAACATGTATTGCCACGATTATTTTTAAACGTGTAATTACACTGTAATATTATATAGTTGTGAGATAGGATATGACTCCTATCCTATTTCTGAGTTTAAGCTCAGCTAAATAGGACGATGAGAATACTATCAGAAATCGTTGAACAATCGAGCATAATCCTGGATACAGTTGCGAAATCGGCTTCTGCAGCCAAAATTGTTGGTAGCCATTCTTAAATTTGATTTTTAATTCCTCATTTCTCGTCAGTTCTATTAGTTCTTCTTCTAACTGGGATGATCCTGCTGTGTTTGCATTTGAAAAAGGATCCAAAACCCAGTCTGGTATGTTCATGTTTAAAATATCCTGGAATTACTCTTTGAAATCACTGTGGAGGTTTTCCAAGTGTTGACAGTAAACAAGCAAGTCGTCGCTGTTGAATGATACTGCTGATAAATTTGGGAAGATATTGAATTCCTGTCTGCCGATATTTCTTTTGTATAGTAGTATGTAAATTTTTGCATACGTGAAATAAATGAATACAATAACAAAAATTAACCAATATTAAAGTTTAATATACTTTATTAGTACGTGATTAGCGCGTTTTTTTGTCTTTTTTAGACTATATTTTTTCCCTGCCCACGATGTCACTGTGCCATCTCAACGCCCCTTATTTTCTCTGCGTCTTCTACTGCCCCCTTGAAAGTCACAAACGCCCACAAGGGGGCGTCATCGCCCACTTTGAGAACCTAGATTCTAGGCTTTAAACGTATTTAATATAAAAATTTGACGATAAGGAATTAATCAACTTTCAATACAATGAGAGAAATTTCGATATTTAAAAATAGTGCTCAGTTTGAAAATATTTTTTCAGCATTTGTATTACATTAGGAAAATTAATTCCACATTAAGTTTTGAATTTTTTCCGCACTCTATAATCGAATTTATCTAATACTTTGACAACGACATACAAGTTAGGTGTTAATTGGCTTAAAGTTAAAAAGCAATATTCATTTTAACTGTGGCGTAAGCAATTTGACATGCGTTTTTTCAAATAAAAATACTTTTCAAACCAAACGTCAAATAGCAATTTTTAATTTAAACATCCTACAAATCAGAAGTGCGAAGAATAACATACTGCTATCATGATTCTATATCAAGGAGTCCAAAGCCAAAACATATTACAAAGTTTATATTGAACACGCTCAAGCTCAAACATATAATAATTTTACATACTTCGTTAACCTGACAGTAACAAATAACAAAAATCACTTTGTTTAGTTTAGATATGCCAACCACTAAAATACAGTCAGCAATTTTGAAAACAATTTCGAACGTAATCAATAACTTTTAACAATCGATGATTAGTTTGTATTTATTTCGTTTCTGATCTATGAAAAAGACCTTTGTATTTGCATTCAACAACGCATTGTTTTTGCACACAAGAAGAACGCTACCCCAGTTTTGTAATATTGATAGTGGCTATCTATTACAAAATAAATTTCATTTAAAAATGCATAATAATAGCCATTTAATTAGCGATTGAACAATAATTCTGGGAAATATATTTTAATAAAATATTAATTACATTAAAGATAATGTCGGTGTTTCCAATAATTTGCAAAATCAAGCCGACTGGTACTTTGATGATTTCATTATAATTTCATAAATTAAATGATTTAGTTTCTCATTAAGAACGAAAACGTAAAAAAAATAACAAAATAAAATGGCGCATATCAGTGGAGAAGACGTTCTCCACGGGGAAAATTTTGACTGAATCAAAACTTTTGATATTATTGTATTTATTAATTTACTAAATAATGTACACAACTTTTAAATTACAAATATCTAGTTTAAGTTTTTTTAATATGGCCTGTAAGATTACAGATAAATGAATGCGATATTTAGATATGAAACTGTTCCGCCGGTGAAAATCAATCCTGACAATTATGAAAAAATCAAGATAATTGTTGCGATCGTGGCATGGATAAATTAAACGACAATGTAGCTGACCTACGATCGGATGTAATTTTTCACGCTACGTATGCTGGTCGAAATGAAATCTCTGAATTTGTTGTAATTGTGCTGTAAAGTGAATAGTGCGAAATTAGCCCAAAATAAATGTATAGAAGATTTCATCAACTTTTTTGTCTCCACATTAGTTTTAACACTGGACGCTCATGGTTCGATAAAAACTTGTGAATAAGAAAAACCACGATTGCATATTGTTGAAAATATATATTTTAAAATACAATTTATTTGTTATTTATACATAATAATATTATAGTCATACTACTGTTAGTACAGAACCTTCACTTTTTGTTTTTATGTCTGTACATTTAACTCTCTCAATTTTCATTAAATTGAAATTGATAAGAGTAATTAATATACATGCATCCACATGGGAACTATCATCGATTAATAAAATTACTATATGTAAATTAGATTATGATTGCAGAAACGGATGAAATCTTTAAATTTCTAACGTTTTGAAATCCAAATTATTTGTATAATGTTATTTTTTATATTTTTATGTGTACAAATTTTGAACATATTATATAATGCTATATCCATTGTATGTATTGAGATATAACACTATTTTTCGGGTTGGTCAGACAATGCCATGTTAGCAATAAATAGAATACCTAAATTATGTCTCGAGGATACAATCCTTTATAAGCCGCGCGTCACAAAGAAGAATGGTATGTTTATTTGGATAGGATATATATATCATAATATATTTCACTATGTTACCATATTTTTCAACCGTAACCATTTCCATACATGAGGACTGACCTTACAAGGAAACTTAAATTATAAATTAACTTTCATGACGTTGGTGTTTCATTAACAAAATTGGCAAAAAATTATAAGGTCGTGCGAACCTGATAGGCAAATTGAATGACCTTTAAATTTAAAGGTAAAGCATGCTTTGGATTTTTTCAAATATCATGATATTCCTCATTGGCAGTATCCGATGATCTTTAAATATATTAATATAATATCGTTATTGTTCTGGTAAACAGTATTAAAACAACGCACTTTTTTGTGTAAACCGATATACAATATTTATTTTTATCACAGATTAAAGTAAATTAAACAGTTTTTGATTAAATATCGTAAAAATAATAACTAGTAATATATTTCAAATCAATGTTTATTTCGCGTTTTTGTTGTGATTTCAAAGATAATTTTATTTTCAAGAAATTTGTGTTTTAGAATATTTCGATTAAGTATATAACTCTCATAAAAACACGTCTTATAACAGTACACCCAGTCCTATTTTTATGCACTTTTTATTTGCGCGATTTCACATCTACGACAATTTTTCGGATGACACAGTTCCTGTTTTTACGCGATTTATTCAGTTTTGTGCGATTATTTCTTTTAAGAACGTTTCGTCAAATGACTCAGAATAAAATACATATTCAAGCGAAATTCAAAAAGTCCGTCACCGACAGTGGAAGCAGCGAGTGACTTCAATATGAAAATTAATAGATTTGTACCTATCTGATTGCATTAACACGATTACAGCGTATGAGTAATACAGTACGTATACCTAAAATTCGCAATATTTTTGTGTTTTAAAAACCTAAAACTGTTAACAAGTTAATCTCCATGTTTATTTCTTCAATTCCCCATAAACACGTGACTCAACACGAGCGGCGGAGCGAACTAAAGACACGATCACACCGCACACTTATTAAATTTTGCATTTGTCGACATATATTTGCAACAAACAATCTTACCTTTTTTCTTGTTTCATTTTAAGGAAATTAAAGTTTCAAATGTAAATGAAAGACTTTTTACACGAATTTAATGAACCAATTTTAGTTAAGGATGTATGAATACTTGTATACGCGTCAATTTCTGGAACCAAATAAAAAATGGATTGGTTGTATCATAAAGACAGTTTTTTTTGCTGCTGATGAATCGAGAAAACCATTCAACAATATCGATTTTCTTCAAATGGCACACATTCCGAAATTAAACACAGCCGTCTATATCAGACCTTCCATTCTGATCAATATACTTACGTAATACTTATTTCAATTAAAAATATCGCATTGGATATCTATTCTTTATTTCATTGTTATTTTTAAATAGTATAATGTATCAATATTATTACCGCGATAATTTAGAATTTAAAAAAAGCATCGCAATCGAGGAATATCGTTACTAAAATAATAATTAAACTTATTTATATGACGAATACGAATTGGGTTTTTCTAATCTTCTTGATAATTTTCTCACCTGGGCGAATTGATGACACGGCATTTGTATAATATGTGTAGAACACTTACTGGTGTGAGTTGATACCAAATCCTTGATTAATTGTACTGAGCTGACAGGGACTACTAAGATTACACCGACAGACAAATTAGTCATCAATCAGGACTAACTCAATCGTACCATTTCCAATTAATGTGAAGTCGAGGAAACTTACATCTTTTTTCTTCAAACATGTACATGATAATTTAAATTATGAAATTGAAATTCCATCAAGCACCCTCAGTCGATGTCTTTAATTATGTACATGATACATTTCAAGAGTATTTCGATCCCATTAAGTCCCATTTTATACGGACATTCAAATAGCATCGGTTTCGATATTAGTATTTCGATAACGCCAGTTGACCAAAACAATTTATGCTCTCGCGATTGCAGAATTTAAATTAAGATTGTCTTATTATTTGATTGAATAGAATACATTAGATTTTGTTTATTTTTGGTCTCAAAGAAATGAAGAAATACATGTATGAAAATCCCATATATTCGGTAAATCTTTACTTCACTCAGATCCAAGCTTTACGTTCATTTGGACATCTGAACTTTGGATCTGTATTATATTTAAAGGTGGCTTACATTAGTTCCGGTATTTATTAATATTATTACGTATATATTATGTGAAATTTAGACTTCCCAGGGATCTCAAACGAAATAGATAGGTATGACAGCAAGCAGAAATAAGAAGAAGGTTTCTCTGAGTCTTAAGGATACCAGCATACCAGTTCTGTTCATTGCTAGACAAGTCTTAATCCAGTAGTACTCGAGAAATATTAATAGACCGTATTTATATTTCACTGTGTATCCAGAATATGTCGTACCACTGAGGAAGGAGGAAATTCCAACAGTCTATCTTAGTGCTTTATCGTGTAAAATAGTTTACAGGAAAGCTAGCAGTATTACATGTGGGATTAAAAAATTCCAATGTTATTTCTACATCCGTGGATTTTACCTTTTCATATTCCTTAAGTAATACAATAAAACCACAAACGTGCAATAAATATATTGATAACAAAGCATTCCTGTGGCTAGATGAGTTCCTATTAATAGACAGTTTTATGTGACAGGTGTAGTTATTAATATTTTAAATCGTTTCAATTGAAAATTAGAAAAAGTCTGATATACGTGGAATAATAATAAATTCATTTCCATTATCTCCCGCGGATAACGTCAGATTATAAGATAAAAAGTCAAATTTTATTTATTGTTTTACCTACACATATAAATAATTTTCATAAATATCTGAGAACAATTATTCTATGATCATGCGTATCGCAACTATTGTATCACTGTATTCGCATTACATGTGGTCTTATCAACCACTATGTTGCGAACAATCACTAGGTGTGGTGGGATAAATTTGCTGATTCACTAAACACTTATGAACCCAAGTAGACAACAATGCAAATAAATCATATTTGTTCCAGTAAGATGACAGATCAGAAATTAAATTGAAACAGTGTACCTTCAGGATGTTTTGGAAAAATGCTTTCCATCTGTTAAAACAATAAGAGTCGATGGGTGGAGATTTCATATTTAAAATATAAATGTTACTTTCATTAACTCAATAAAATAAATAATCTTGGGAAAAATGTTCGAGATATCAAAATAAACTTCTTTGGAAATTGACTATCCTTCTGTTAAATAAGTTCATTGATTTCATTATTTCTTTACGTAAAACGTATTTTCAGTTATTAAGCAATCTTTTATGACATTTTAGGGGAACAAAACTGTAAATTTTCAGAGAAAATAAGTTGACTTCGTGTTTTTCGAAGTTGTCCATAAAGGGGTTCCGCATAAACAGTTTTCGTACTTTAAGTGTGTCAAGGTGGGAAAAGGTTGCGAAAGAATGCTTGCTGTACACAGTACGTGTCAGCATTCCGTTATTACATAATTCATCAAATATTATGTATTGTTAGACACGCGATTTCATCGACATCCTAATATGTAAAATATAATCGAAATTAAAACTGGTATAATATATCACACTTTGTGATAAAGTTTTTTCTGATATAATGTTAATTCTATGCAGAGTGCTGTGCTGACTGAAAATAATTTACAAATTCTTAAATATTCTTTTAAAAAAAGAAAAACTTATAGGGTTTCGGGGGTATAAATTAATAAGAGAACGTAAGAAAATTCAGAAATACTTAGATTATTATGCGACACTATTTTTCATTCGTAAATTTTCATAGACGGTATCTGTACAATGTTAAATTTATACAAATGCATTACATAATCAGAATGGAGTATATTAAAATATATATTATTGTGTTCCTTTACTGCTTCCCCTACTTTGGTAATTGATTCGCAGTTTGCATGCGGAAGCAAAAGTACTTATATAATATGTCATATATTATCAGACGATATGATATAAGTGAGAAATGGCCAAGTAAAGTTCAATGATTTCAGCTGTATACCATTCGCCTTTCAAGAATGCTGGCAGCTATTATAGGACACGACAATCGTTAATCTGGCTTTCAGATGTCTCATGATTTGTGCGTCACTTATATAAAATTAATCCTAACAATGGTATTCGTCGTTTGTTCCCTTATATTCTATCTGCTATAGTTATTTATATAATACATGAATATTTCGTTTTCACTATCGACCTATTCGTGTGTTTGCCGCATACATACCAATTTTGCGCATTATTTAATCTTCCAGAACATGAGAGAAAAATCTGCGTCAAAACCTGAATTTGATGCCAATTTGAGGGGAAAATACTGTGGGCGTTACATCGTTCCGATTACAAATAAATATTAATGTTACTGATGGTATTATATCCCTATAAACAGTTCTAGTTTATTTTCATTTAACGAATCACCTAGTTATCAACGAATGAATCAACTATTCATTATTCGTTTATTTTATAACTATACTTACACTTTTTTGGATCGACATCGATTACTCATTGACAGAAAGGAAGCGCACATCCATAAAGAGTTAGTTAGTGTCATGAATAATTAACGCGCCTTTAGATATTTTATGAAATATTATTTCTACTTCCGACACGCGAAGCAATCGTGGACTATCTGAATATCATGATTCGACTTTGAGGAGAATGAAATAAGAAAAGAAAATGATGGGTATTTATTTTACACAATTGCTCAAATAAATTATCAAATTACATTTTATATCATTTTCACACGTCCCTAGATTTACGTGATTCTATATTTCCTTACATGATTTGATTTACACTAAAGAGTCTCGGCTTAAAGTGGTTATTAAATAATTGTCAAATATTTTTTCTACCGATGAAAAAGAAAAAAATGTTTCATTGTAATTGAGTGTATACATTGTATCTGTTATATGATGTATCCATTTAGTTTCATCTTTTTTTTTTAAATAAAACACAATTCATTTGAACTACTTCGCGATGAGCAAAACCATGCCTGATCATTATAAACATGTGGAAGTAGTACAAATGAATTGTGTTTTATTTTTAAATATAATGTCTTTCCACCAAGAATTGACGAGTTAAGACATTAAAAGTGATAAGTTTTATCTATAAATAACTATTTCTGTGCGCTAATAATAATAATAATTTAAAAAAATACCTCCAATCATCTACCGCTCATACAGGGTCTATAGTCATGGTGTAAGAAGTATAGGTAAACTGGATAAGAAATATTAGTTACCATTTTTGTATTTGATGACGTCATTCTGTGCCTATTGAATTACAACCCACTATGTTTACAAAAGTGTTTTGATGACAATAAAAATTTAATTCGTCAAAGTAACGTCACATATTTTACAAAAACAACGATCCAGCTCAACTTTACTTATTACACCATGGTCTTGATTGACACGTTTTGAATTACATGGCGTTTTTGAGGAACCAGTAAACCTATAAATTGAGGGATCAGTATAATTTTTTTTATAAAATAACAGACATATCAATTGCTTTCTGCCAACCGTCCACTTTGGCAAATTTTTCATGACGTTTATACATATAAGCAATAATTTAACTATTGAGCGAAATTGTACAATTTCAAAATACGCTTCGTTATTTTTATTTGTAAGCATTCAATATGATATATTGTAATGATAGAGAAATTAACCTTGATGCGTATATTAGAGCGTGCATCTTTTTGCGCATTTGCAGATGGACGTCTCCGTCGTGGGTCAAAAATTGTATTTGGGGGCATGCTCCATATTATAGATGGCCTCGAGCGTCATGATACTCTTCACTGCTCTGATTACGTTCCGGTTATTATTGTTTCGTCAAAAAACTGTTGTAAACAAAAATATGTAGGTAGTTCAACGCATAAATATCGGCTTGACTTGATTGAAACGTTTTTTAATCACATTAAGCAACCTAACTAAGTGAATTTTCATGCTGGCAACTTTTTAAACATGTATATTTATATATTAAATACTGATGAAACAGATCTGTACATGAGAAGCATATAGATGCAAGTTAAAAGTATGACATGTTCAGGAGAGTCAAAAAACTTGCTTATTTACGATGAGGAGTTATGGTTGCCGCATTCTAAAAAGTAATGAAATTCGTATATTCTTTTGTGATAGGACTTCTATCTTTCTGCTGCTTGTGCTCATTATCATACTTAACTATATTTTGGCTCATTTCTTCAAATTTTGGACATGCATTCGTATGCCTATCAAACAGGTACAGATATTATACACTGATTTTTTTACACTAACAAACATTTAAAATCCATTAAAAATAATGGACTTTAAACTTTAGAACAGGGCTTCCCAAATTATGTTCCGCAGAACGGGAATAAATGTTCCGCGAAAAAATTTGGAATGGTTTTATATGCTGCTGCAACTACAAGAAATGCAAACTTGTTTGCCTTCATATTGATATTATAAACCTAACAAAATAAAAAAAGTGTTCCGTTAAAATTTGTGAGTTTGTAAAGTGTTCCATCTCAAGAAAAGTTTGGGAAACCCTTCTTTCGACATGCAAACCGACTATAAGTATACATAAAGATGAGTTAGGCATTCCTAGCTTAGACAAAAATGGATCGAATCTTAAAAGCTAACGCTACACAACCCCGAATGGACAAGGCCGAACGTGAGTCATGCTTGCTCTCGCAGTTCGTTTTCATATAAAAACTGTTTTCAAGTCATCATGACTCACGCTCTGACAGGAATAGAGATATATTAACCACAATGCCTCACGATGTTACCGAATCTTACCAATTATTAAAATTGTAAGTCTAAGTTAAATTATACTGTAGTTATACATTTGAGATCTTGGGCATGGGTGTTTGTATTTGTCGTATCCTTTTTCCTCAAGGTGATCTCGAGTAATTCAAAAAATCTATGTATTTTGACGTCACAGCTATAATTAACTGTAATGTCAAATATATTTTTTCCATAAACAGCATCAAACTCGCAAATTGGAATTTATATCTATGCTATTTTATAACGAATTTACCGTATTTTACCGCCTCATTTTTATAATACATTTTGTGTTATGTACTCTTATACCTAAATGTAAGAAAGAAGTATTGATTAACACTACTGTAGTAAATTAACAATTGACTGGGATATTATAATATCGTATAATAATTACAATGAACTTGCCCAATGAGTACTGACAATGCAACCAAAACTATTAAAAGACAGCTCAAAAGATTTGAAACAAACTGCATAATATATAAATTTCAAAGAATATTTTCAAATAACTTTTAAAACAAAAAAACGTTTATAATTAAGCATTAATGTCACCTTCGTAATATATCCTCTTATTACGAATTTTAAAGCATTAAAACAAAGCCACATCGCGTGTTTTGTACTTAACTTTAAAATGTATTATTTGTACGAAGGTCAAATAAGATTTCGTAATATTGTTTACAGAAAAAAGCATTCATTTATTTCGTCACAAAAACAAATGAATGATTATTTCTCAATTTGTACCTACCTCAGTAGTAAGTTATGATAATAATAGGCACGCACATAAAAAATGAAACTGCAATCAATTTTTGAACCGGCTCAGCTAAATGCTTTATGTTAAAACATTTGCTACTAAAGCTTCAATACTTAAAAGATATGGTTCTTTGTGCCAATAAACGTTCCGATTTCGTTTCTTTCAATGACGGCGTAGGTATAGCTAATAATGCTAAATTTACGCCTGATACACACTATATTTTAAAATATTAATATATCATTAGGTTTGTTCTTTTGCGCAAAGTTAAACTAACCATTTGCAACCAAATATTAGTGTTAAACGGTTTGAAAAATATCCCCAGGAATACCATTAATTTCAAGAAAACGGTGAATTTTTCAGCATACGTAGGTATGTTGAAAAGTTCAGAGAAAATTCGATCAATAAACTAGCATGTAGTTTGTAAATATAATATAATACATACAATAAATACTATTTTTACTTTGCACTTTTATGACATTTGTACAATTAACGTTTTAGAACAAAGTTTCGCTGAAACGATTATTATTGTAGTATTTTTAAAATAAACCAAAATGTTATCACCTAATTTTTAATTATTTAAAATGCGTACCAAGGGCTCCCAACCGGTCGATGACGAAGCAAATTTTGGTCGATCTCAATTACGATTGTGAATGTTGAAAATAATAATATTTTCTATATTTTAAATTTAAAACCATGAATTATTGTTGAGACTTGGCTACAACTTATTTTACCAACTATTAACACCACACTTGTATTTTCGTGTAGCTCAATGTCACATTCACTACTCTGCCAAAGAAGTTCCACTTCAAAAAACTTCTCATTAGAAGTCGATCGCCATGTTGATAAGTAACATGATAAAAATAGCTACCAATCCCAAAAAGGTTGTGTACCCTTGATCAAAAAAATGATATCGAATGCACCATTTAGGCATTTAATAGAAAAAAATATTAGTATTCCGTTATCTGGCATCTGGTTTCACAAGCGTTTGTCACAGAAAAACAGAGAATTAGCGGAAAGCAAGTGACATAAACATAGTAAAATTTTTCACAGACTGTCGGAAAACTGTCAGAAGTGTGCAGAAAACGCAGTAAAATTGATTCATTTATAGAGGAAGAGAATAACGAATTTTTGATTTAATTATTGAAAATGCTTAACTTTCTCACACTACGAGAATGTAATTAAATTAAAGCATTTTAGACGATATCCTACGTCATTTTTTCCGTAAACACATTGAACATCATAAAGAACTTTACGGTTCTCTATAGTGGCAGAGGAAGGAACGAAATGGTTGTCGCTGAAAAGCCTAGAGTTCAGGAACTCCAGCATTTTTTACTATTACAAAAGACAATTTAAAGATTTTCGAAACATCAAAAGTCTAAGTTCAAAAAGAAGAAAAAAAAACGCTGAAGAGAATATGTGATTTTTATGTTTAATTTTATGTTATTTCCTACTTTTTTTAATGAATCAGAATACATTACATGAAGTATACAATTGAACGAATTACAAAAAAGGTTTTTCATTTGTACTTTTGTACTATCAAATCCCGTTGTGCTGTTTTAAAAATCTGAAATCCCTGGCGAACGATATGCAGTGTACATACATCTGGGAAACAACACGAAAATGAGTAAAAAACAATAATAATTATTGACGTCACAGCACGTGAAAATGTTTGCATAAAAATATCCGCGTAGTCAGTCATGGCATACATACGCCATAGCGATTTCCCGATTTAATTATCCTAATTTACTCGATATATTGTTTCAGCAGCGCATGTGATTTCGTCATTTTGCAATACGCAGTCAACATATTGAAACGAATAAATTAGTACTTACTTATGTAAATGAGGTAGATATAGCGAGAATATAACTTCATCGAAGCCGTATTGCTTAAGGTCTGTCATTACGCTTTTTTCTCGAAGGGCTTATGAACAACTTTGCAAAACATAACCAACACATCCTTGACAATATGTCTACCTTCTTTTCAGCGTACGAGTTTGAAGAATAAATCAATTAACATACAAACTTAGGTTAAAACTATTATTTACAATCTCTTTCGTTAATTCCCCTGATATTTATTATATGTAGAAAATTTCCAACATTTGTCGCAATTATATATATTTTTGATTTCTTTTATTAATTTACAAATTTAACTGATTTATTTTTGAGACTTTTTCGGTCAGATAAATACATTATAGTATAAGCTCTATCCATGGCTTACAATGAAATTAATAACTACCAGTAGCAACAAAGTTTGAGGTTAACAATGCTCTATGTCTTGATAATTTATAAAAAATACTCTGTTTTTTAATTGTATGTCCTTCTAAAACCTTATTTCAGACCATGAGGAGCCTACGATAGTAGAAATTGAATTTCTTAGGTATTTAACATATAGAAGCTTTATGAAAAAAAAGATTTTCTTATGATTGTAGGAAATTAAGAAATCGGGGCACAGTATATATTATTATCAAAACATTAACAACGGCAATCGGCCCACTCAAATGTTTTCAGAGGTCCCGAAATTTGTATCACAATTAGAGTAGGTATGATAATATATTTTTCGAATTATTTTGTTCTTAAAATTTCAGTTCATATTTTTTAAATTAATATTTTCAATCAAATGAAATGATAAATCCCTCGCCATCTAAACCTCTTTTGGTTTAAGTATTGTGTACTTTCAAAAAAGATTTTCATGGTTGGTCTCTTATGTATTTAACACAAAAGAAAATGCTGGCAAATCGTTCAGGGTT
This sequence comes from Himalopsyche phryganea, assembly GCA_022494535.1. Classification (NCBI taxonomy): domain Eukaryota; kingdom Metazoa; phylum Arthropoda; class Insecta; order Trichoptera; family Rhyacophilidae; genus Himalopsyche; species Himalopsyche phryganea. Next base: position 567,745 of record JAGVSL010000034.1, read on the forward strand.
TCCATCGTTGCAAACATTTTTTTTGTTTATGAATTTCCGTACAATGCTTTATTTAACCCATTCAGACCCTGCAAAATGTTCGCAGATATTATATTCGACCTTCAAAAGTGATGAAAGATGAAAATATAGACAACCAAGGTACTTATTATAAATAATCAAGGCTTATAAATAATTGAACTTTGTATTAGATAGTATTCACTTGGTACACTTGAACTTTTATTTCGATAATTTCCACTTTAAATTAGATAGTATTAACTTACTACACTCAAACTTTCTTTTTAATAGTTTCCATTTAAAGCGGATTCTTTTAATTTTGTACCATCTTAGTATATATTTATTCAATGTTAAAATATGTTTTATAATGTGGGATCACTTTATTTTTAGTGAAATAATTAATTTTTTGTGTGTATTTGTTTTTAGTGTAAAGTATTTTTATGAAAGTGTATATGATCTAAACAAAAGTGCATTTAATTGCAAGCCAATAATTAATGGCTTAACAAATATTATAGAAGTTTCTTATCTGCGTCATAGTATTACGTAACGAGAAACTTTTTCAAATGAAATACAAGTTTAGATTATCACCGTTTTATTATCCAATTACGTATTCTATATAGCTAAAATACCTCCGCGCGTTTTATAAATAGAATATATTCCATTTTCAAACTTCAATCAGTATAATTTTATAATTACCACTACCTTGTATTTAAGAAAGTTGAACAACTTCTAATTAAATTTTAAATTAGTATGCAGCGTCCAAACGAACTTTGTATTGTATTATAAATTGTTTGGTGCCCGAAATAAATATAACGAAATTTAGTGAATGTTTAATATAAGGTAATTATTTTTGGAAAAGGTAATAAAACCTCTTTCCTAACTGATGTTTTGGTTGATTTAGGATATCACCTCTGAAGCATGAATATTCCTGACATGTTAACAATTGCTGGTTTGAGACCGACTCTGAATTATTTTAAGCCCATGGTCCCAACATAAGATGTTCTGTTTTAACACGCATTAATTATAATTGAATGAAAACTACTTAAAAATTAAGCCGAATGAAAATTAAAAATAAGCATATTTCAATGAACGGATAAACCCGCAAATTACTACATACTTGTGTTTTGTGTATTTTCAGAATATAAAACTTTATTTATTATACATAAGCAAATTTTATCGGTTTGCTTAATTAACCATTTTAGTTTCCAGCAAATAATATTTATGTTTTATTAAATTAATTACAAGATAATTATGTTATCGCTGTCTATCGCCAACTTTGTATTGTTATCTCAAAAACTTTCAAGATATTTATTAAATAAATTTCTCTCAAATATAATCGCATTCCGACATGATAAATTATAAATTTAGTAATGTAATTTGATAGAATATCAAAGATTATTTTGACTTATAAAATAACTGCAGACAGCTGCTGGCTGATAAGTTAAATTCATTATCGTTCCTTTCATTTCATCATATTGTTTAGCATTCGTATGAAGAGATAATTTTTCTTTTTTTTAATATTGGTATTGATAGTATCCACGTACTTCCCAGAACCCCAGATTGAATATTTGCCTTTTGATGTGGTTTTATATGGTGGAATATATTACTCTGTTATTTTTTATTGCATTATACCAGTGGCTTCCAACCGGGGAGGCGTCAAAATTTTGTAATTAAATATAATCTTCATACCATAATATCTACAAATAAATAAAACTTCGTACCGTACCATAACAGTATAAAATCAGTGGATGAATATTTATTTTACTCACTGAAAAATATACTCTTGGAGCCTCTATACTCCATTATTCTGTTAATTGTATTTATCAGTTTTTATTTTCATGAAAATTTTAAAAATTAAAGATAGGGAGACGCGGAAATTTATTTTTTAGGAGAGGCGTTGTAGTGAATGTGAACAAAAGAACATTGCGAATTGTATCTGGCCAAATATTTCTATCGTCGTATACGAAGCCAAAATGAAAATGTTATCATTCTTGAAAATGAATGTACTTAATCTTTGACGTGAGTGAGTTCAGACGACTAATATTATGTTATGTTTTAAAGTAGATCTTGCTGGAACTTAATCTGAATTTTCTTATTGAAGCGAGTCAATGGAATGCAAATATACTGCTTACATATAAACTGGGAATAACTGCTTTAAATCCTGTTGGGCTATCTTCCCACTCAGTTGTGCGATCACATTTTCAAATCCCCGAATGTAAATTTTCGTAGATTTTTATCCGAAGACATGGACTTCTGCGACACTTTTCTTCTTCGTCACCAATCCAATCGTGAAAACGGTGCGTATTGAGAGTAATTATTTAATAAATAATAGTTTCCTACCCCCATACTTCTACCCTTGCCTCTTTCGAAAAGAGAGGTTGAGTAACCGTTCAAAAACCAATTATTTTCAAACAACTTTTATTGGGACGGTTCATTAGGATCCCATATGTTTCATATTGGTATTGAACATAGTTAAAAAATGTTATAGGATTTTAATCGATGCCATCAACAATCCGATAACACACAATGTTTTTTTCGTATGACGACTATTGTGGATGAAAATTATTAATATTATTGTTATGAAACTATTTACCCCAAGTATATCTCATAGTATTATTATATCGCAGATATAATAATTTTGTTTTAAAGCATATTTATATAATGCGTATAATATAAATATTTGACATTTTACTAAATGAAAATATGATTGTTGATTGTTTTCAATGTGCACATTTTTATCTTAGAATATTATTTATGATACGTGATATCCCAGTGCAATGTTTAGACTTTACGTGCTCTCTTGTAGCTCGTTCCAAGGTGCATAATATGCATCAATCGTTATTGGTTTTTTTCCTAACCAAATAAATGAACGTGTTAAATTTCATGATGTGTTTAGTCTGGCGATAAATTTTCCCTTTGAGAATCAATAACGATAATCCTTCTGGCATGTCAATCGTTTAATAAACAAAACTATAATGAATGTTTTTGTCATGATACTTGAGTCATTCACAATTTTAAATATTTGCATTTTACGTCGCCATTTTCAAGGATAAATTATAATATCATCATCCTGGGAAACACCCGTTAAATGGTCAGTATACAGGTGGTCAGCTATTAAATTAAACGGTGAGATATTTATACGAAACCGTCAGTTTTTTAATTAAACCTAACATAAGCTTTTATTTGGCAATCGTTTACTGACCATTTATCTAACTAGTTACTGACCATTTATGGCATTAGTTACTGACCAAACAATTATTTGTCTAAATAACATATCACGATGCTGCTTTATTTGAAAAAATCGTCATTGAGTATACCTCAAGTGGTTCAAAATAGGTATTTACATATACCTAGCGCTTTGGGAATAAGCTGTAATACCAATTATTTATTTTCTATTATATAAAGCAATATTACAAAAATAGATTTTATCAGTGGAAATGTATTTAAATAGAAAAACTTTCTGTTTGCAATCAAGGAAGATATCCATATGCACTCATGTCTAAATTAATTATTAGTGAACTAGTGCAGATATTTTAATCTTTACTCGAAAGAACGACTCCAGTCTCCTCTGTTTATCGCAATCCCTCTCCACTCCATCGCAGGGATGTTTTGTATCTTTCCAAAAATACAACCCTTTCAGTGTATGTCGCCTAAGCCTAATTTTCTTTTTCAATGTATTTAAGACCAGCCTCTTGTGTGGTTAGGTGTTTTTCATCCTTGAGACATGACCTGCCCAAGCGATCTTTATGCCCACGGTTACAACTATGGCTTGCAGTTTTAGATAATCAATATTATATTTCGTATTATTATACATAAAAAAGGCACATAAAATTTCGTTGAAACTGTGCAGCATGTTTTTATTGCTTGTTTTTTATCTAACAATTTTATTTTGCAACAGTTTTCATATCGTGATAAGATAAGAAAATTATTTACAAGACCCCTGCGATGATAAATTGAATGACGCCCAACATTCACACATCAGTAATTTATTAATAACATTATTGAAGAATAGTTTATACAGTATATTTTGTAAACTTCAAACAATTTCATCAATCTATTTGATAACAAGATACTTATGAATATGCTCTTCAATTCCTTAAAGAGAGAATATAATTATTATTATAAAACTGTGGAATTACATTATTTTTTATTTTCATAAACATAATCTCTTTCCACCAATAATTTACAGTTAACACTAGTCTAGTGAATTTTCTAGTGGATGATGCGATATTGATTTAACGTCTTTCAACGTCAAATCAAATTACATCCCCTAGTTGATGTATGTATATTATGATTAATGTTACTTGCATTGGAATTCCCCTATCAGACAACTAAATATTAATTTAGATAATATTATTCAATAATTGAAATTGCGATGGATTATTTATTGACTATCCAATACATTCTTCAGCATTTATCCCATTAGTCATCTTTTATTATCATGTGGGCTGTTATTTATTCTACAGTTTGTATCAATGCATTTTTAAATTCGCTACGATAGGTTGGTATGACAAATAAGAAGTCTGACATATCTGTAAGAAAAATTCATCTAAAAATTTCAAGAATAAGAAGTCAAGGATAGGTAAATATTTATTAAACCAATACTTTGAATTATTGTTTAATAACAATTTGTTACAAAGATCGCTTTTCTTCAACCTTCATATAAAGCGTCACATAATTTTTGATAATTAGGTTTCGTTTTCTAGCTAATCAGACATAAATAAATTTATTACGACTACATTTTATTAGGTCCGTAAAATTCTCAGAAATATAGCAAAACAAACATTCCAATGCCAAAACAACATGATGTATACAACAAAAAAAACTGTGACGATCAAGCGTAAAAGTCGAACGAACTCTTCTCACGGGATTTTCACGAACGGCGTAAGCATCTATTCTATCTGCGTAGGTACAGACATGAGTAAGAAAAACTATTTCGCTTGAATCTACGATTTATTTTTGCTTTGAAGTAATAATATTTCTCACTTGATGACTTGATTTTATTCCAAAATAAATAACACATAACGCGTTCCATGAAATGGTCTTACAACGACAGAATATTTTAAAGAGACACAAGGCAAATATTGTATTTCCTCGACTATAAGACGCCATCGATTATAAACGCGCCCTTATTTTTAAACATCAATAAAGCTTTTTTTGTACTAAGAAGTCATATAATGACAATATAAAGCATTTAAAGTAAATTAGTATATTATATACGTACTTTCTTATCATCACCCTAAAACTTCATCGAATTCAATGTATGATTTTTCTGAAGCATTATTTTGCGAGACTTTTCACTCTAGGTTTTTAGGATTGGATAGGTGGATGGGAGGAAATTATAGGCATCATTAAAAAATCAATTTATTAAACTGTCCGTGACCGAAGCCAACGACATTGACCACTGCACTACGGATCTGAAGGTCCAATTGGGCAGTAATATAATATGCATACAATAATAAAAAAACAGTCTGTTATTAAAAAAGACACTATCAAAAAAATGTTAACATGTATAAGGATGTAACTTGTTTTTTAAAAGTAGGCAATAAGTGAATATTCTTTGTATACAATTGTGTAGATTCTGTTTTAAAATTTATTATTATTTATGCTTATGTTCGGAAATGGATTTGTTTGACAGCAGTTTGTTTCATTTTGTCATAGAGTAGGATATTTTTAAATTCATCATAGATTATGTTAAACATTGCATATGGATGTATATTTTATAATATTATTTAAAATGTGTGGTCAGTTTACCAGTATAACGACAGATTACGAAGTGGGTATAAGCAGCGGACAAGATTGACGAGAGTTAGTTAATCATCATACTTTTTTAATCAGTGTATGTTCAAGTATACTTGTTTTTGATTGACTTATGTTCTATTCCGAAGGATTGTTTAGGAAGAGCCTAAAACATTAAATGCTTTCATGGAAAGAATATTAATATTTCGACATTCGATTTAGTAAACAGTATTTTCTTTACTGGCATCGGTTGACAATAAGTTGTTGGCTTTGATTGGTAAATTACAGTTGATATTTTATTCTTCTTGTTAGTGCATACGTGATTTTTCTATTTCACATCATGATCTGTTTAATGGTATTTTTTATAAATAAAACGCTTTTTCTGATGGTAGCCGATGTTGGTGGTGATATGTAACGAAGATTCACAGTTTGTATATTTTAAAGATGTGGAAATAGTTGAAGTAGTTGGGAAGTTTGGAAAGCATTGTGACTACACGTAAGTTCCCTAGATGCAATTATTATACTAATTGATTTTTTTTAAATCATAATAAAATTCATTTAAAACCATTTCACACAAAATAAAGTAGCCAATATAATTATATTGATTAATAATCAACTGCGTAAAATAATAATGTTAAATCAATTTATACAACCGACAGCCGTCGTTGCACATTTATTGTCTAATCGAATGTTGAAATACTTTTGGAAATCGCCGGAAATGAAGCTCGTAATAGTATGTCAGGAATGCACCAATGATCGGTCCAATGTATCGAAGTTTCATACTGCTTAATATCTATGTATTAAATTTGCATTTTCTTAACCAGCGGCGCAGCGTAGGAAAATAAATATTTTTTTTTCCGACTCAGTCTTCAGTCTTGGCTAATCATCGTTATGTATAATATAATGACACTAGTGGTGTCTAGGTACTTGTTTTTTCAACGCTAGTAGTGTCGCAGTCAACGGTTTAAGTTCCCGTAAGAACATCGATTTATGAATCTGTACCCAATGGCATGGATTTCTGTGATGTTTTTATCCTTTCCTACAAAACCTTACACTGGAAAACAAAGCGTACATAGAGTAACTGACTTACACTCAGCCTACTCCTAATCACATCCTTCCATCACTGCCCTCCATAAAAATAAAAATTGAATTACTTATTTAGTTCTCATAAAATAGTTCTGTTGAAATAATTCCGTTCTATTGGAATCGAATATTATATTAATAAAAAAACTTTTGTATACACCATTCATCATAATTATATAAATGCTCGCTGATTCGTTCTTCATTACGATAAGATTTCGTCAAATTTTACTTGCCATATTAAGCATTTTACGCCTCCAACCCTTGCCAACTTTGCTTTAATATAGTTAAGTTAAATTAACAAATACGCACCCTTGACCCATATCGAATAACAAACCTGTCTAGTTTTTTTGTAATAATTATTATATCACAAAATTGTATAAATTGGAAAATTCAGATAGTTATCAATTGCTTAAAAACAACAACAAACGAGTTAATCGCCAAAATTACATTAAATTTTTAATGGATTCTGCTACAGTAAAAAAGAATTGAATCATTCAAAACTGTAATGTGTTTACTGTTAATTCTTGTTGGAATGACGCAACTTTACAATGATTCGAAATACATACTAAAAAAACATAAAATGATTTTTTTTAACTATTTACGGTTTGGATCAATTCAAATTAGAAGCCCTGCCATTACAAGACACAAAAATATTCACAGCCAAAGAAATGTCCTTTTCTGTGAAAATAAAAATTTGAATTTGATAGGGCCGTTTCGTATATACATGACTCCCCAGCTAGTCTTCCACGTCTAGTCTATATTCATGACTAAATCGGTCAATACAATAAATTTTCCGAAGAGGGGCAGATAATAATATATGAAAACACGCCACTGCCTATAACGGCTTTGGGTTCACGAATCAGACTGCCGCCAGGCGACATGGAAGGGGCAGGCGCCCGTTTGCTTCTTTGACTTCGTTCACTGCCCCCCGTTAAACATTCTCGTTGTAGCTCTCGTACGAAGAGGACGTGACTCGTGGAATTCAAACATTTCTAATCGAAACATTATTCATCTAATTTATCAAAACAAAATTGAATTTTTTTTGCTGTTTATCATTTCAATTGACTGTGATTTCAACTAAAATAAACTTGATTTGTGAATTAATATACTCTGTATCCAGATTGCCCTGCAATTGTGAAACTTTTCTTATTATAAACGACTGTGTTCGTGCTCGTGGAATGCAGTGAAAATAAAAACTGTTAAATTTTTGTGTCAAAGGAATACTTTACTTTCAAGAGGTTGAGCCGTTCCTTGCATACCAAGGATTTTATTTTCTCAACACATCACTATACAATTAAAGTAAGTAATATATATTTATTATTGAAATACAGTAACTCGTAGATCTCCATTGATTGTCGCTCATATGAAAGTGATAAGTATTCAACTTTCTCTCTTTTTTACCGTGCAATGAAAATATTCAGAATGAAAGTGTTAATATACCACTACATCCATTATTATTATGCCATTTTGTAAATAAAACATCTATAATAACAATATCATTCAAAAAGTTTAGTTTGGTGGTATGTTCCCATGTATTTTTACTAAAACCAATCATTTCTGTACAGACCGTATTTTTTTTGTCTGCATTAATGTCTACGTAACTTTATCAAACGATGCAAATGATGTTTTCCTCTTTATTGTCAACGATGAAAGAACTTATTTACAGTAAAGTACTTTTATATTATTTTGACCAACCTAATTCTTATTTAAACCAATTGAATGAGATGCATGACGATTTCCGAAATGAATTATGTTGTTTGCAGATATCTGAGTGTAGCATAATATATAAAACAAAACAAATGTCACATTAATTCCTTCCATGCCCACCTACATACTTATTAACACCAAAAAATTATGATAACTAAGGATGGAAGCAGCAATGATCTCAATAAGTATCTAATTAATTATTGTCCAGAATTACAGAATACTTCGCCTATGATATTTATAAATAATTGGAGTATAGGTATATCAAATTTAAAAGAAACCTTAATTTATGTTGCTACATACCTACCTGTGTTGCATTTTAAAGATTTCATAATATCTCTAATCGTATAAAGAGTTCGTGTTAAATCAATCACAAGTTTCACGATATTGTGTCCCTATCGCAATAACGGTTTATTTTTCATATGCAGTTTTTGTATGCAAGCTTTTGAACTGCTTTTATGAATGACAACATGCTTCTTTAAGTGTATCATCACTGATTAACGTTCTTTTTTATTTAACCGTTACCAGAATTGTTAGGTATATTGAAAACCTTCGAACAGTTGATCATTGAATTGTCTTTATCAGAAACAAATTGTATTCTCTCACTAAAATTAACCTTGACATAATATAATCCCAGATTAAATGAGTTATTCTATGGATTTATTGTCGAAACGCATAGGTACAAATCGGCATGGAAAAACGGAAAGTATTTCTAAATACCTAGTCTTTTGCAAAATAAAAGTGGCAGAAATACGATGATTTCGTACGTAATATAGGAATGCCGACAAATTGTAATGTAAATAAATATTACCTATATTTTTTGGTTCGGTATCTAATGTATTGTTGTCTTTATTTCATAGTTCCGAAGCCTTTACCATGTCTATGGCTAGTGTTCATCCAGCTGAACTCGGCGCATCTCTTGACCAGTAAGTATCTTTTTTTCGTGCGAAATCGGAAAAAAACAGAATCCACGCAATCCTTGAAAATCGATTTATTGTTTTGAATGGTACATTCTACCGGCAGCTCATGTACACATTTATATGAAGGAGAAGTATCATCGAGGCCGTCAGTCCATACATAGTTGTTAATCAGTTAAGTTCGAAATATGATTTGAGAATGACTAATAACAAAATAATGTTCATTCTGTTACAATGTCGTTGACTGATTATCAGGGCTCGGTTTCGACCGGAGCATCCGTGAAGCTAGCCGGATAGTGAAATCCGCTGAGAGTAGCAATGTCAAAAACAGAATTGAAAATTTAGTTCGTAAATTCTCATGACATAGGTCCTTAAATTATATTAAAAAATAATTATTTGCGAAACAAATTCCAAAGATGATAAAAAAAATGTAGATTTTCAAAAATATCGAGCTTTCAGGTTCATGTAATTGTTAATTTCGCGCCCGGCTAATGGTATCAAGTTGATATCATTGCAATTCACTGCTGAATAATAATTTTCCGAATAATGCTACCTTTCCGTGAACACGGAATCGACTACGAGCAAACAATGAAATAAACTCGGATTGATTTGCGATATTGGTTAATTTGTTCATTGTTTATCATCTTTTCCAGATAAGTGACGTGAACTAGGTATGTTGCAAATTTCATAAATAAAACTTAACTTAAAAAAACTTAAGAGGTATTCCATGTAGGTATACATGGAATACCTCCGATAAAACGTGAAATATTTGTTAATCATTTACTTAAATCTACCACTTACCACAATTTTGCAGAGTGAATGTAAAATATTAAAGAATATTTCTTTGTGAAGAATTATAAAGAATGCCGATTGGTACCTATAAATAATTGATGAGAATCTTTCCACGAATTTTCCTCCAATAATTATATTGTGCATAGGTCATTCACACCAACACTTCGTTGTTTCTGCAATAGCTCAAGTGTGACGAGTTTACCTAGTAGGAATGAAACTTTGACGACAGAAATATCAATAAAAAATATATATGCAAAATCAATTCATATTAAAAATACAAATGTACGAATCACTCTCGACTCTCGACTTAATGTCATAGTATAATGTAACGGCAATATCATATTAATTTACAATTCTTATTTATGGGTAAATAGCTTACTGGTTTTATGCAGTGACGTCATTTACCCCCTTGAATTTGAAGAAACGCTTATTAGAATGCGATACTTATGTCTCGTTATTATTAAAACTGCATACCCAAATCAAGACATACAATAAAGATGGGAGCTATTTTCCGATATTCTCCTAGCTGGGCATTTTTATGAAATAATATCTATGAATATCGTATCTCAATTTAATAATTATAACATTTCCAAAACTGGGTGTTCATTTTGCAAAACTCGAAACTGGACACCATACGTTACACATTCTGCAATAAATTTATGTTTATTATAGTGATAATACCTAACCTACTTACATAGCCTGAGAAATTCGTATTATTTTGCAACCTTCCAGAAATATGAGTCCGCAAGTAATAAATGCCGATTCACTTTTATTTAAATAAAGCGTGCAAGCTTGAGAATCGCTCTATCAGCGTATGCACAGAAATAATATATACTTTATTTGATTGACAGACTTCTCCTTGAGCAGGTGTTGACTTCTTCGAAATATAAAATATGTCCAAAGTCATGCACTTCCTCAGTCTTTGGTAATAATTGACCACACTTGTAGAACATCAAATTTCAATTTCTGATTAAATACTCAAAATTCGCTATTTTATTTGTAGTTTGGGATCACGCAGTATGAGTGCAGTATCTCTGGATGACGTAGACGCCTACAGGATGTACTTCAGTGGAGACTCAAATCGGTCGGTGTGCGGTGACGACGGCCATGAAACCGCAGAAGCGGTGCTTAGCATTGAAGAGCTACGCGCTCAGCTGAGCTCGTGTTTCACATGTGGAGTGAACTGGTCTCAGCAGCATGTCTCGCTGGACTGCTCAGAGTGCGGTGGGTATGCCCTCGACAGGCCCTGCCCTCTTTGCCGAGCTGCTTGCGGGCAGCGCTGGAAACGAGACCTCAACGTGGTAAGCATTATTTTCAGATTAAATAAAAATTCACCAAGATAACGATTATTTTGTCAAAATAGATCACCCGAAGCTTAAAAATTAGCTTCATTACTATTGTATTACATATCAACTTCACTGGAAAATCAAAAGGACGTAACTGACATCATAAATTATTTTGTATAACTCATACAAAATGTGTTAATACACTGTTTTAAAATTTTTTAAATATAATGTCTTTCCACCAAGAATTGACAGTTAACACCTTAAAAGTGATTAATACACTGTATTTATATATATAATATATCAATTGTAGAAGAGTAAAAGGACGTATCCTTCCATCTTTTCAAAATATTTTTTTTCGATAATCACAATGTGTACAATTTAATATACATTTTGTGTGGGTTACGTCCTTTTGCCTTTTCAGTCGATATGTGTATCAAATTTATAAACAATTTTAAGCTGGTATACACTGTTGTCATTCATATATTGCACTTCATCACATACTAAACAAGTAATAAATACACCAAAACAAATATTATCTGCAACATAAGGCAATCAGTGTTATTAAATTTGATTGGTTGATTTGTTTACAGTCTCATACATGTGGGAAAGCTCGTTGGCAAGGAGTGTGTCCGTTCTCAGACAGACCGGGCGCATTGCAATGGTACCCCGCCTGTGGCTTACCTCCTTCCCGGTTGACGCACCTTCCTTCACCGTGCTCCGCGGCCGCGCGTCTCGCATCTGACCTCTGCCAGCGACTGGAACAACTGTCCGCCCAGCAGCGACAGTCATGACGACATTTCAGTTTTTAAGATCAAACTTTCACATAGTTGTGTCTTAGCGTGATGCATTTTTTGCTGCATCTGTCTTTCGCTGGGCGTATGCTGATTGAGCTGTGAAACTTTGGAATGAACGATGATTAATCTACTCTGATTTCTCTAATCTGAACTTTCATTGAAATAATTCCATTGGGTATAGATTGGTCAAGTGTTTATCTCTAAGTTTGTGCAACATGCAGCATAAGACAGACCAGGCAAAGCGAGATATAATTCATTTTCATCCAAATTATTCTTTTGGCAACCCCATACTAGAATTAATTTTGAAATGCATTGATATAATGCGAGAGATTTAGACTGTTAAATTTTTTTTAACCGCTCAGAAACACCATTCATTCTTTAATAAATGTATCTTGTGCTTTTTACGCTATCTTTGTTGAGAATTCATATTAAATCTATGCAGACAATTCATTTTTGTAATGCATCATAAACTTTGACATTCTAAACAGGGTTAACTCTAATCATATATATCTAATGATAACTAAAGCCTAATGGCAACTTATCTGATGATTGAATTGTGGAGCTAACCACAATTATTTTATTAAACACTTTTAAAACTTTAATGAACACATTAAATAGTGTTTTTATTTCATCTGCTTCATTAAGTAAAATTTTTTTCAGTAACTATAATAGGTATTATGTAAAGTAAATATTATACTGTTAGTTATAAAATAAGTTTCTAAATTATTGACCATTTGACCAAGAAGAGTCTCATTTACTACTTTATATTGGGCAAGCAACACTCCAAGAGTCATTTTAAAGGTCCTCTGGTCAGCTGTTATGAATTATGTGTATACTATAACAATAATTACCTTTTTTTTTATAAAATTACATATTTTTTATCAGGTTGATTGAAAGGTTTTATTAGATAACTTAGTTTGATTTGAATGCCAATAATTTTTTTTGTATTCCTTAATTATAGCTTTATTTGTGTTATAATGCATTCTTTAGATTTTATAAAATATATTGTAATTGACATAAATTTGACCAAGATATTTTCGAAAATGTTCCCATGAACATTGAGAATTGTGAAATATTTGGCAGTATATTTTTTTGCTCTCTGTATTTTGAATTGTAAGATGTTTTCATATTTTGATATACTCTTTAAACAGTAACGCTGAAATACAATTAGTCGCAAGAAATAATTAATAAATGAATATTTGCAACCTGATTCATGTTTTTGTATTTATTTTACCTATACTTTCAGTCCTGAAATTTAAAATTGATATACCTCATTTGCTGATCAAGGATTAAGACAACACGAATTTTATTTTCGAAATATTAAGAGGCGTGAAATATTAACTTTCATTTTACGACTAGATAGTTACAATGTGTCCGAAATTATATTTCTATTCGGGGTTCGATCCAATCTTCATGAGGCACCAATTCGTAATATGACATGGATAGAATATCTTTTGAAACAGGGTTCAATTTTCCCTTTGGTAAGAGTTTGTCTAGTTCATGGAACTGTATTTTGAAGATTATCATTGTCAGCATACTGGCAGATGTTGGTATGTAACAAATTTGACAAAAATGCGGTAAGTGCACAGTGAGATTCTCGGATATCAATTTTTTGTGTGGAATAACTAACTCGATAGGTGAAATTATACCAATTTGGTAAAAAATAATATATTTTATCAGTACATTAATGTGGATTATATAGACAGCTGATTGTCACGGTCTATTAATCCACAACCTTATTCTGCACTAATACATTTGTATTTCGTAATAATTATTTATACAAGATTAAATATCGAGGTCCAAGACTTCGTCCTGAAAGCTTTATGAAAACAGAGTACAAGTTTCGACAAATGCGGTGATAACACACAAAAGATATTTTAGGGATTCCATCTTAGTTAATACAATATTAAAGGGTGTAAAGTATAATGGTGAAACACTAATATATGCAATTCGATTTATGCAATAAAGGTTAATACCAAGAGCAATTTAATTGCTGAATACTCTAAAAAGAACAACCATAGAAAAAAGAGACAGAACTCGATAATATTCAGTCAGTCCTGCCTGAAATTTCCTATAGTGTGCATATGTGCTACTCCAGGGCTTTTTTAGAAAAAAAAGGTGCCGGAACTCACTTCTTGTCAAACTTTTTGCTAAAGAAAATTATGTACAAATGTCATTTAAAAAAAATTGAAGGCTTTCCTATGCCATGAAGCACATAAAAAACATTTTTTTTTGTTTTAGAAATGTTAAGATAATTTTGACAAAGAATTAAATGTAAGCAGGAAAATCATTTCGTCTCATTGCATACATTAAAAATACCGTGAAAAACGGTGCCGGAATGCGTTACATGGAAAAAAAAAGCCCCGGTTACTTCAATATCCTCGAGAAGAAAAATATCTGTTTTGAGTGTATTTCGTGAAAGACGTATATATCTAGATGTATAATCCTACACATCTTGCAACATTGGCCAGCCATCTTTTACCCCACCACACTGAAAAAACTAAAATCAATTGCCTACTACCGTCTTTTTCCGAAAATAAGCCCCTGCGTGATTTTTCGAATTTTTGGGAATATAAACCCTCCCCCAAAAATAAACCTTAGTTAAAATAATGTGAAAAATATAATTCGTTAAAAAATGCTGTAGATTTTAGTTCCTCTAGCTGGTCTAATATTTCCGAGAATTGCAGTTTGGAACAAAAAATTCCGAGAAATGCCTTGTTTACATCTACAGTTCCTTGCAAGCAATGCACTCACAAGTGCTGAAATTAATTCCTGGAATCTAGAGTGTAGAATATACTGAAATGTACATATGTTACTTAAATTAAAAGTAATAAATGTAAAATTCCTATTCACTTTTAAGGTGTTAACACATTGACAGCGGGAAACGGCAAATGCCGTTTTTCGCGGATTATCGGTCGAAGGCGGGACACGGCAAAAGTCGTTTTTGTTGACTATCGGTTGTTGGCGGGAGACGGCATTTCACGGGTTTGTATATCGGCGTGAAATAAAACGCCGCAACTAATTATCATTAGTTCTACTTCATAAGGGGTGAAAATCAACAGTCGTATAGATTTGTTTCGTTATCTCAATCTCTAGTTCAGTTTGAGTCGTTTCAAGTGTCGGACTATTTTTCATATCGCTCGCGCTGTTTTGTTTACATACTGTTTCGTATTTTATTATTCGAATATAATATTACCATTGTATAAGACGTTATCCCTACAAAAATGTCTTCACAAGCCAATGATAGTGACGATGAAGTGTATGCCGACAATTTATCTGATTGCTCATGGAATAATGATATTGAAGAGTTGTCAGACAACGAATCGAGTGATGATGAGCAAATACAAAGATCTAGAACGTTTCACCGTCGCACTATTCCAAGTGATTCTGATTCGGAGACGAGCTCAGACGAGTATGTGGATGAGTGGTCATCGTTAGATAATCCTCCAGTTTTGGAATCATTTTTAGGCCGCCGCGGTTTAAATTCAAATTTCGATTGTCCTCAAACTGTAAGTGATGCGGTAAATTTATATATCGGTGATGATTTGTTTGAATTTTTTGTAAACGAATCTAATAGATATTACCACCAAAACTCCCATAATTATAAATTATGTAAAAAATCGGCAAAGTGGAAAAATATTACTTTGAAAGAAATGAAAAAGTTTCTGGGGCTTATTCTTTTGATGGGACAAGTTCGCAAGGATATAAGGGGCGAGTATTGGTCTACAGAACCAACAACTGAAACTCCTTATTTTGCTAAAACGATGTCCAGAGAGTTCTTGAAAATTTCAATCGAAAATATTGTTTCGTTTAGAAGTTGTATCAATTTTAAAAAGCAATATATTTTTGCGCTAATCACGAAAAACGCCCACCACAGGATAGTCTATTGTTCCGGGCGCCCGCTCAAGAAGTGTTAACTTTCAATTCTTGGTGGAAAGACATTATGTTTTAAAAAATAAAACACAATTATTTGTACTACTTCCACGTATTTATAATGATCAAGACCAGTTTAGCTCATCACGAGCATTATCACCTGAAACTGTTGATAATGCTCGTGATGAGTGAAACCGGACCTGATCATTATAAATACGTGGCATTTATACAAATGAATTGTGCTTTATTTTTTTAAATAAAATTCCTATATACAAATAAATATTAAACAAATATATGTGTATCTACTTATTGTACTTGAAAAGTAAGCCCCCCCCCCTGATAATAAGCCCTAGCACTTATTTGGAACCAAAAAAGAAATTAAGACAGTGTCTTATTTTCAGAAAAAGATGGTATTAATACCAGTTTTTGTAAAAAATATGTTTATAAGAATTTGCAATCTATTTTTTTGTACTTCTTATCTGCTTAAAGTTGCTGGTGGGATGAGGGTCGATTTGACAGGCTATTATTGTAAATGTTTACATATGATGTGACAATCTGAATAAAAATTGTGGTTCTCCATTTATTGTTTTTTTAGACATCAAGGTTAAATAAATGATAAATTGAGGGTTCTTACAAAACTTTTGTTCTCAATAACTATAATTTATTTTTGATTTAACTTCCTGATTTTGAATTAAGTTTTTTAATGTGTTAAATGATTCTTTATGAATGTGTAATAAAAAGATAATATTCAAAGATGTATAATTTCACAGATTAAGTATTACAAAAGGATTTTAAAACATTTTAATTATAAGTCATATATCTTGGGGTGGCTGAGAATTTAGCATATGATTTAATGACTTTGTTAACGGCTTCTAAAAAGTCTTTTTCTGTCGCCACCTTTCTTCTCGCTCTGATTGCAAACATCCCAGCTTCAGTACAAACAGACCTGTAGGTAAATAAATCATTCGATTAGATATTTATTTATGTAAAAAATAATTATTCAATTTGACGCAATACAGATTAGATTACAGAAAAGTTAAATAAACACACGCAATTTTATGTATATCTTCAATATTATTGTATTAGGGCGAGTGTTCCTAAAGTCAGCTGTCGCTAATGGTCGGCCTTTGAGCTTAAAATTTAAATAATGGATACATTTAAAAAAACAGATTTTTTTAAATTCGTGTAGGTAGTCTTGCCACTTACCAATGTATATCTGCACTATACTGACCTATATGATGCAATAAGCAACTAAAAAAAGCACATTTTTACTTTGCAAGTTTCGACAAATTCATGTTGTATGGGAGGGATCACTAACAAAATATACTTTATATTGTCATGCTTTGCATCATTATGTTTTTTATTGTTCAGTCTACTGTCAGTAAATTAGTTCGCGATATTTATGAAGTTTCATAGTGATGGCCGAACACTGGGCAACGAAAGTTCGGCCATTGGATTTTGGGGGCCGACCACTGGGAAAATTGGCATTTTTTTGTAAACTTCTATTATTTTATGCTTGGTACAGTATTAACTATTTTATTTTTAGCTGGCTACATTACTTAATCCCATTAATGGAATAATGGCGAAAAAAATATGTATTTATCATTCATTGACTCAAAATCCCTTTTGAAAGTACACCTGTCGCTTAACTGGTCGACCACTGGGAAATGACCTTATACTGTTCCAAATACACACAAAGATTTCTTAAATACACTTGACAATACGAAATTCTGTGATGAAATTAAAACGAGAATACAAGATTGAATACGGACCTGATTTCGGCTCCTGTTGAGTTCGGACAAAGTCTGGCTAGTAAATCAAAACGAATATCACGTTCAACACTCATGGAACGAGCATGAATTTTGAAGATGTGAGTGCGACCTTCAAGGTCTGGGAGTCCAAATTCTACTTTACGATCCAAACGGCCAGGACGCATCAGAGCCGGATCGAGTGTGTCTGGACGATTAGTTGCCATGAGTACCTGGAGGAGTTGAACAACAGAAAATTAGCCTAAGTGCTGGTGATTCTTTAAATTGGTTTGCTGTTTAGAAATTACGTGTATCTGCATAAATTTCATAAGACGGTTATCATACGATAGTTCACAGAAATGTTTCTTCAAATTATAGTTAGAGATTGAATCTTTGATTTGGCAGCATTTATAAATTATTTAGCAAATGGGGATAGGTCATAGTATCAGTGTTTTGCAAAAGGTTTGCATTTACCAAAATTCTATGTTACAGAAGCTTTTCAACTTTTTTAATTATAATATAAAGCTAAAAGTAATATCATACTCATTGTGACGTAAGAAATCAGCGACTATCAACCCTCTATTTAAAAATGGCAGAGGATTTTTAATTGGAAGAATATTTAAGAGCATGCATGTTGAATGCATTTCTTCAGATTTGGAATACTACAATTGTGACATTGTGTCTCATGATAGACGTTCAGGGAGGCGTTCAGGGAGACCACAAAAAATCGACTTTTTGTGTTATGGCTATGGGAATTTAAATCAATCCAAATTATCAATTCAGGAATTAGTAGATAAGCTTGGAGCTTCATATTCAGGTATAAGATAACAATTGGTAAAGTGTGACAAGAAGAAATTTGGGATGCTCTTGATCAATTTCTTCAATCAAAATCCCCAGGATTTCACAAAAAGGGGATTAAAAATTCAATGGGGAGGTAGAAAAACGTCATATCGAAGTGAGGATTTAAATAAACAAAGTTGAGGTTTCTTATTTTTTTAAATATCCAAAATGTATGAAAATACAACCTATAGGTTTACCTAATACTTTATTAATTAAATATATATGATTTTAAATGTACTAACACAGTCATAACAAAGCCAAAAATGAATTGATGAATTTGCCATTTTTACATAATAATTATTAGTGAAGTGAATGTGTTTTTTCACATCAATCTCAATTTTGCTGAAATAGTTAATAAATCCCTTTTAATAAACAATAATGATATAAGGCTTTTAGAGATTATATCCATAACATTATTGTTTTGGGAAGACACTCGAATGCAATACTAAAACCATTAGAAAATAATATAATTATAGTAAATGAAATGGTTTCAAAATATTGGGTGATAATTAGCAATATTTTTTTAACAAAGAATATTTTCGAGCCACTTCACCAAATAACTAGACAATTAGTATTGAAGATGTTGAAATTTTAGAATCATTTAATATAAACCTTAATATTTCCACGAGGATCGAAACCATCAAGTTGATTGATGAGCTCCAACATTGTACGCTGAACTTCATTATCACCTCCTGCTCCATCATCAAACCTTAAATAAACATTTTTTAAAGAAAAATAAAGCACTAATTTTTTACTAATTCCACAATTTTATATAATGATAAAGACCATTGCTTATTTTTCATAAAATAATAAATTTCCATATTTATAATAACCGGTGTGTTTGTTGGATGTAATTAACAGACATTACAAAATCATTGTATTGCATTTAAATATTTTGGGTTGCTGAAATGAAATAATGTGATTATCATATTAAAAAGTATTGTAAACAATAAAATCGATGGAAGTATTCAATTTAAAAATTCTGTGGCTTATATACCTGGCCCCTCCAATAGCATCAATTTCATCAAAGAAAATTAAGCAGGCTTTCTTGCTGCGAGCCATTTCAAAGAGTTCTCTCACCATTCTTGCACCTTCTCCTACATATTTCTGTACCAATTCAGAACCTGAAATGAATTCAAATCATGTAAAAATAATCTGTGGTGCTAAAATATAATTAACAATTTTTTTACGATACATCTAAATTCTTGATATACTAGAAAAATTTATATACCGATTAAATAGCTTAAATGATATGAAACATGTACTGTACATGTTACTGTTTCAGCAGCAGATTTATCAAATAATAAACTTTTTTGGAATAGTTTTAGAAGCACTATTCGATTAATTATAAATATATTTTTATGCATTCAATTGAATGCATTACTTTAGAGCAAACCAAACTGATATATAGCAAAATAATGATTTCAAAACATCTTACCAATAACCCTGATAAAACAAGCATCGGTTCTGTTGGCGACGGCTCGTGCGCATAAAGTTTTTCCAGTTCCAGGTGGACCAAACAAAAGGACACCCTTTGGCGGTTCAATTCCCAAGTTAACAAACTTCTCCGGCTGAAAAATACAATATAGCTGTAAGTTAATACTAAAATACACAATCAATAAATTGCTTTCACTTACTGACACTGACTACTTATGTAGTCTTATTAGTAATTTCTAATATGAATGATTTTTATTGAGGAATGCAGCACTTGGCGCCTCTGACAAATTAATGCTGTTGGGGCTCAATTGGGTTAACATAAAAATGACAAATGGGTATTTTTCCCCAAAAATATAATGCGGTGTGAGATTCGGCAATGCCTGAGAGTATACACTGGTTACAAAACAAATGAATGTAAAAAGGATTAATAGAAAGAATATTTACATGAAGAAGAGGTGTCTCAACAACTTCTCTAAGTTTTTCAATCTGTTCCTTACATCCGCCGACATCACTGTAAGTCACGTCTGGTTTATCTTCCACTTGCATCATGGTTACCGTGGGGTCTATCTTAGGAGGAAGCGGAATATGGATTTGGTATTTATTACGATCCACTCTGAAAAATAAAACAAAATTATATACCGATAGGGAAAGGAAAATAATTTTCGATTTCAAAAAAAAATAATGACTAGAAATATACACCATGCGTAGTGAATGTTTTAACAGCTGGATTGTTGTATTATTTAAAGGGTTATACATAATTGTACTTTGTGTTAGATAGTATAAACTTAGTACACTCAAACTTTGATTTTAATAGTTTCCACTTAGTCACGGATTCTTTTAACAAAGTGAGTTGTAGTAGGTTGTTAGGGTTGTCCTGGTTTGGTTTGTGTAGTGTATTCTAATGCGTGGAGCAAAGAGAATATAGGCGGCCTAATATAGGGTAGAAGAATAAATGATATTTCATTACAGCTTCGTGCTACTATCGATTTCAAAGATTGAGTATTTATATTGAGTGAAAAATATTTTATTCATGTGAAAATATTTTTTCGTAAGTGTAAGATATTTTTTCAATGTTAGAATATATTTTATTATGTGGGATCACTTTATTTTTAGTGAAAGAATTACAGAATTACAGCTAGAATAATCCTACACATGGGAAATCTTATCATTATTTTACGTCGGCGTTTGTAGTGCAGTTGGTAGCGTCGTTGGCTATGGTTTACGGATGTCTCAGGTTCAATTCCCGGTGCTGACGGTTTTCGTAAATTGATCTTTCAATCGATTTATGGATTTCTGTTCGTAGTCTGAGTGTGATGTCTAAAACTCCCTCCCACCTATCCGATCCTCACGGAGCGTAGCGAGAGCTATTAGCTAACCACTAATCTTGTCCTAGCCCTATCCTTCTATCCCTACTCTCTTAGAAAAAAAAATCATGTTGAGATACCGCCATTAGGAGGCCATATGCTCCACATTAGGAGCGGACATGGAAAAAACATTATGACAGTAGTAAGTTGATGGATTACTAACAATCACAATATGTCATAAAGCAGTTAAATACATGGCATAGAACTCACCCGACACGCATTCCCTCTTCAATGTCAGTGGGGGCTACAGAGTCTGCCAAGTCAACGACAAATTTCGCGAATTGCTTTACATTGATGATGTACTTGGGATTGTCAGAATCAGCATTGATGATTTTAGTGCATCTAGCCACCTGAAAATATACGATTCGGCTGATATGAGCATCTTAAAACATCATTATAAGTAAATATATTTTAACCTTTTCTACTCATTTCATAACTATTGACAATAGTTTCAATTCATACTGAGGATAACAAGACCCATATTAAACTAGTCATATCCACAGCACAAAGAAATGTATCTACTATATGATGAAATTTCTACAAAATTAATAAATTATTTTCTAGCCATTATTTAAATTTTTTAGCCAAAGTATATGTGTCTAATATTCAACGTTTCTTACTTAATTACGACCTGGAATAGAGTGCAAATCTTTTTAACTTCACCCTGAAGACAATCCGTCTCCATTAAAATTATTTTTGTCGAAATACTACATTAAAAGAACACCGGTAGCAGACATAGGATTGTATATTTATAAGACTGATATTTTACCTGCAATGGTTGCTCATTCTGAAGAGTTTGTTTATCGGCAGCCAGATCCCAAAGTGCAGGCGGAGCCAGCCCGGTATCAGATTCTTTTATTCCAGTCAATTCATTCACAGACTTGATCACACTCTGAATATCGTCTTCAATGGCTTTAATACTCTTTGTATATTGACCTTGACCCTGAAGTTAAAAAATGCATATTATGTCAAGTTGATATTTAGTGTAATAAACCTAATCGTTTGTCATGTCGCACTAGTGAAACGGAGACTGTCCCAACAACCCCAATTTTGGAAAACTCTTTAAGCACTCAATTAGTCAGAAATCCACATGAGAAACATTAGTGTGTTTTATATACATTTGAATTGAATTACTAATTAATATCACATGCTGTTCCTTTGAGTAGCATTGTCAGTAATTAAAAAACAAAATGTGCTATTTACATAGTCCATTTCAATTTTATAAAAAAAATGAATTACCACAGAGTAACCACTGAGAATGGGGGTTTTCAAGTCATTCTTGCTAATAAGATAATGCTTAGCCAATTTCTGATTTTACTCTTCAATTGATTTAATTATTGATGTGAAGACATTTGGTATTACATGCAACATGCGAAAAACATTGAAGTCTGTTTAAAGTTTGTTCCACTATCAATTAGACTTGGGCTAGTAAATGCCTTGTCATCTTGCGTTCTTTGTATCTCCACAGTGTACAATGATATTATTGATTATTACACCTCTCTGTATCTAAAAAAATATGCTCCAAATCGGGAATAGAGACAATCTAAATCATGAAATTCATACCTGCCATCTTATTTGTGACAGTTATGCGCAAATGAAGAAATGTGAGATGGGAGTTTCTGAGCAGTGATATATTTTTATACTCATTTATTTTAATGGGAGTAATATTATTTTTGTGAATTATTATTTTATTAATTGGTGTAATGTTTAGAGACAAAAAAAACACAAAAGGTAATTCAAGACAAAATTAAATGGAGTACTCAATACTTTAATGTGATTAGACTAAATGCTTATGTGTGTGAATTTGTTATTCATATTTTTTCAAACATTAATTTAAAATTGACACAAATCATTCACAGTTGCTTGAATTGTGAATAGTTTTGTGTGAATCAAAAACACATAAATAACTGTTATTTTAAGAATTGTTAATTTTCTGATAATGTGATGATTTTTTTTGGATGCATAATAAAAAAAGGATTTCTCGAACATACCTCTAACCTAGATACCTGAAGTATGTATGTAATATAAATATGAAATCCTACAACTTATTGATCAACCAATGATTGTAAACAAATAATACAAAGTATGTAGTATTTGAATAGACATAAATACAATGTATGCACCTAGTCAATTGTATCATCCTTTCAACCCTGAATCAACAATGTATATATTAATGTTAGAGCGAATTTTTAAAGACAGCCAGCTACAAGCAGTAAGATGGCAAAATAAATACTAATGTGGGTACATAAGGTACTTACATATGATTTCAAGAGGGCGATGTCTCCTTCATCAAGGGCTGGAAATAAAAACCATTGTCGATTAAAGCTTACTGTTTAAAAAGTACCGGTGGTAAAATACATGTAATATAACAGGAAATAAATAAATATAAAACTCTCCACCATATTTTGGATTACCCACATTTAATTTCTTTCTCGGGTTGTTCCTTTTCTTCATTTTTAACTTTTCTCATGTCATCTCCCAGGTGATCAGGCATTTTTACTTTTTAGACGTTTACGTTCGGAAATAATAGACAAACTAGCAAACTTGACAACTCTTCTCTCGATTGATTACTGGCAAATTCGTGATCACTCTGAAGTTATCACAATACTCTATTTGTGAGATTTTATAGTCTATACCCAGTTTATATTTTAGAATTTTATATGTTTGCATGTTAAATGAGCATTTACAAAATAAATCTTAATAGTATCAGAGCAAGGTGACCTAAGTTTTAAAAATTACTTGTAGCGGACAATAATACGTATAAAAAACTATAATTCTAACATCATCAAAATATTTTTTTATATTTCACTTCTATGTGTTCTTATGTAAATGTGTTTTAAAACGTTTATCTTGGAGAATAATTAATTAACAAAGTTTTTTTGTGTAGATTATTATTATAATTAGTTACTATGGTTACTTTGTTACTAAAAGATTAAATTGCATAAATTCAATAAACTACTGAGTAAAAAGATGAAATAAATTCTTCAATAAATCATTATTTGTTTATTAAATGTAGGTAGATACAAAATATTTGAGTTTTAACATTTTCAACAATATAGACATTATAAACGAAAATGTAATGTACAATAGTTGCACATTTCAAAATCTCACTTTGTCAAAGCGTTAAAAGTAAACTATATTTTTAATTTTATTTCATTCTGCCTGTTTGTTTCATTTTGATTTTTATGAAACATAACAATTGTCATAAGTATCCCTAGTTTATACAGATAGATTTGGACAACTGCTCTCGCCATCTATAGTGACTTCTGAAAGAAAATTGGCAATAAAATCTATTTGCTTTCTACCGGCAGACCGTTGCACTTCTCTGATATGTGTTCATTTCACTATATCGCCACATTCTTTTTGTGTTTTGTATAAGTTAATCGATAGACATTTTATAATTATTACAATTGGTAAGCTTACGTGTTACTATATTAAACGATATTCTATTTTAAGCGGATGTTACGACTATATTTTTATCAATATTCACCATGACATGTGTTCTTGTGGCGTAGCAGTTTTGCATAATGTGACCCAGAATTGACACTTCTTTTTAAGGTTTATATTACATGAATTTTTTGGTTAATGTACAGCATATTGTTGTCCGAGACCCTCACAATCTTTTTCGCGGCGGTAATAATTATATCAGCCCGAACGGGCCGTCGAAATAGTGACGTATGTGGTTTTACATTATTTCAATCAAAATATAACCACAAGATTTGCATCTGTGCAGTACCTGCATTAATTGATACGAGAAAAACTGTGTTTTTGTTTTTAAAAACACTACGCCTATGTTTAATTTCCATTCGAACTTTACCTATGCTATCAGTGATAACGCCAATATCTTAGGGGAAAACGATAATGCATTATGCTATTACATATTATTAACATATCCTCATTTATTCGGATGTTTATTGTTTGTAATATCCTAATCCTTTGTGATATGTAACCGTGTTACAGATAAGTAGCACTGCAACGTTTGTAAATAATTTAAGGTTTAAATGTTGCTGAGACATTTGAATATATATTTTGATTCCAGACAGTTATAGTAACTCCAGTGTTATGTGAGCTTTGCCTTACTATTGTGCAACCGTGCAAACCTCATCATAAAAAATAAATACCTGTAATAGACCATGTTCCTTTTAGCAATTATAGCTAATCAAGAAAAATAGGAATTTTTTCCTGAAAAATATGTGGCAATCAGTAATTTTAAAACCTCATGAATCACCACAATTAGTTCTGACATGTTTACAAGTGAAATTTCTTAGTGGAATGCTATTAATTAAAGGCCCATTGGGGAGTGGCTGATATGCACAGCGCCAACCCTGAAGGTGTGTACCATAGTACTAATGGAAGAGGACATGCCGGAGAACGTGTGGCAATCCTGGATGCCGGTTCTCAATATGGGAAGGTACTGTGAATAAACAAAATTAATCATTAACTACAATGTGTGCAAGCATAAATATGTTATATTTAAAAATGCTTTGAGGACTTGAAATAAAGTGTTTCTGAATCCTTGTTCTTATTTTTCCTACTAAATATGATATACTACTATTGTGTGTGTTTATAAATTATCCGATTCTATTTTACATGATAATGACATTTCTGTCATAATCTTAAATAATCCTAACACACTTTTAGACCGTAATTATTTCATCAAACAGCTATTTCACTTTTATATATCGTTATTTCCACTGCAAAACTGTATATCTGCAAAATGTAAATTTTTCAGGGAGCATAAAAACAGTTTGAAAAATCACTATTGCATTAAAACAAAAATAAAAAACACATAATTAATATTAAATATATATATCTAATCATAATATTGTCAGTTTGGTAAATGCCTATTAGCAGGGACAATGCCTAAAAATAATATTTTACTCCGAACACCACAAAGAATGAAATGTTTTAGGCCAGAATAATCTTTTATGTACCTAAATATATGGAAAATATTTGTGAATCGTGTAAGGAAACATTGAAATATAGGTTTAACAATGACATGTCGCATACTTATCCACAGACGTCTGAAACATGGCGATTATCATATTTTTGATTTGATAATCAGATTTGTAAAATCAATAAAACCAATTTATTAGAATTTGGCTAGAGATATGTGATACCATAAAAATAGCCGCAGATGACATGGAATGTTAACTTGCATACAACACTTAATTTATGTCGTCCCTTTTAAGAATAAAAATACATTGGTCTCTGTTATCTGAGTCAATTAATTACATGCTGTGAATAAAAATCTGCAGTAAAAAGATAGAGGCAGCATATACAAACTCACCCGACTTAATGGATTTTTTTTCAAAGAATAATTCAAAGTCAGGATGACCACTTTAGACATTTTCAAATATATTTTTCAGTACAAAGCAAATGATAACCTTGGATAACTGCGTTATGAATAAAAAGTATCCAAACCATAAAACTACACACGTTTCCAATTGAATTTTTATGTTTGATTAGAGTTAGCGTCTTGTGTCAACCAAACAAAAATGTTTGCATAAACTGTTTCTAAAGGCAATGTCAATCCTTTTCTTTAGTGGTATTTTATTGTAGAAGTATAATTGATTTCATGTGATACATTTTTTTTTGATGTACATAATAGGTGATAGATCGGAGAGTGCGGGAACTATGTGTGGAGGCAGATATTTTACCGCTAGACACGCCGGCTTATCATCTCAAAGAAAATGGATATCGGGCGCTCATCGTATCTGGCGGACCGAACTCTGTCTACGCTGAGGACGCCCCTCGCTATGATGCAGACATTTTCAAAATCGGTCTTCCAGTATTAGGTAACCAATATCGCCGACAATTATTCGTCTTTTCCAATATATTTTCTTTATTCACTTGAAGTTTGTAAAGAAGTCTTTATTTTCAAACTTATGTAATCGTGCATATGTAAATTTATAACGATTTTCTATTCATCCTCCATTTATTAGTTTTTAGGCTTATCTGCCTTTCACGTAGAAATTTCATTTTTCAAACATTTACGGTCTGATAGACGTTACAAAAGATGTCCACTGTCAGTTAACAATTTCTCAATAATAATTGTATTGATATTTGCAGGAATATGCTACGGAATGCAAATGTTAAATAAAGAATGTGGTGGAACAGTTCATCCTAAAAATATCAGAGAAGATGGACAGTACAACATTATTATTGAACCCGACTGCCCATTATTTAAGTAAGAATCTCTTGCTATTTTATTATAGTAATATATTATTTTCATGTCTGCAGTTGAATCTCAAAATATATCAATGAAGGTGGCTTGACTTGCAAAATAGCAAACATTTTTTTTAAATTATTCCTCCATGCGGCACCGGCACCATTGCCAAATTATATTGCATTTTGGAATTTGACTATTTATTCATATAAAAAGGCATATATTTAATTTCTGAACTGTATAATTAATTAATTGTGTACATAATATCCGGCAAATGGAATACGGTTTCGTATGGAAGTTCAGGCCTGTATCTCAGTTGAAAGTTGAAGACAGCCTGTAATGTGTAATTCTAACATTTAATTAATTTGTTAATCATAAAATGGCCAACCTTTTATATATTTCAGAATTCATACAAATAATAGAGTTCTACTGGTTTTTTGTTTATAGCTTTATTTGCTTCCTTAGAGGGAGGTGTATGATCCTTTATTTTTTAAATTAATTACTTACAGCCGACTGGACGAAGTAGAGATGGTATTGCTGACTCACGGAGACAGTGTGGATAAAGTCGGAGAGAGGCTTCGCATAGGCGCTCGTTCGCAAACTGGTATTGTGGCAGCCATTTACAATGAGCAATTACGTCTCTACGGTGTACAGTTCCACCCTGAGGTAATCTTTCTGTGAAGTGATTAAGCTTTATACAGCTGTATAATAGCTATGTATCAATACATTTTTATTCATAAAAACATTTCCCACTTTTCTATTACAGTGTTTTGTGAATGATATAATCATTCACGATAAAGTACAACACTGATGTAATTTATTAAGTGTGGACATATTCATAGCTGCACATAAATCTCAATCTTGATTTATCGATTTCTATATACATTATTCTTTTACACATCAAAAATAATCTAATCGTAACTATATGACTTCAAAATGAAAACTTTGCTCGTATAATAATTGCACATTGTTCATAATCAATCCTCAGTATAGTATGTAAAAATTAGTTAGCCTTTAGGTAGAGAAATTAGGCAACAAATCATAAAAATATCAAGTAAAACACAAGGATATATACTTTTGAAAAGAACAGTCGGATCAAAAGTAAAAATTGTTCGTTCATTGATTTTGATTTACATTAGTGTTAATATTTAATTTTTCTTTGTGAACTTGATACAAACATTTTGACAGTTTGTCATTAGTGTTTTTTTTAATCATTATAAATATGTGTATTATAATTATTATGCGTCCACATCAAGATGTTTATATGCTGAAATTATTGAAAGGAACAAACATGCCAAACCTTTGCAGAAGATGCTTTGTTTTACCATTCCTCTAAAACCCCAAAGAGAGGGCATATATTCCGATACATGTGCTTTGAATATAACTATCACACACTTAGTAGTTTTTAGCTTTTGTTATTTATTTTAAAAAGAATTGCCTTTCAAAAAAAATATTTCATTGAGGCACAGCTCTCCAGTAAAAAATGGTGTGTCTATGTTCATAGTTCCATATATACATTTATTTTTATGTGTAACATGAAACTGTTGGCTAATTGTTTTTGTTAATTTATTCTTCCCAACAGATTAATATTTTATGACAAGGGAAAATATGTTTTGAAGTGGTAATAAAATTGAAATTTATAAATTTTTGAATGACAGCTTTGAACAAGTCTCCATTACTCCTATCAACCACTATCAGCTCTGTGTGTTACAAATACACCACACAGGCACAAACAGTGTATGTGGAAGCTGACTGACTGAAGGTCAAAGATGTCCATTCAGACTTTTTCTCTACTTACCATTCTTGATACATTACCACAGGACATTAATTTAATGCTCCATTATGTTTTTAATATTTATTAAAGTTTTCTATATGCTCAAATAGTTTATTTGAACTAATAAGGTGTGTCAAACAGATTGTATTGAAAATACAGTGAAAATATGCTGCAGCTAAACATTTACCAGACTTAAGTCTGGATTGAAATTAACTAATAAGTGGTAGGCTATTCATTATAAAGATTTATATGACCCATTAGTTTTGGGCTCTGATTTCATGAATGCATGAGTAGACACAAAACATACATCGCTTTCATCAGCACCCCGTGTTGATAGTAATGCTGTCTTTAGTAAAATGACAGCTGAATGGAAAAGAGATACTCTGAACAATGAAACATTTATAACGTAATTACAATCTTGGCCAATACTATTTTACGAAATTTTTAAAAGAAATTCTTCTTCCATATTCGCTCCCTATATGGAGCATATGGCTACCTCGCGGCATCTCCATGAATCCCTGTCACCCACCAATTGCTTTGCTTCCTCTCATGACATGCCAGAGTCCCTCAGCTCCGCCGAGTACATCCTATGGATAGTACCCGATGGTCTTCCAGGACGCCGGAATCCCACAGGTTGGAAGAAGAGGCAAGCAGGACTGAGGCTTTCCAGAGGCATCTGCAGCACGTGACCCAGCCAGCTCCAACATCTCTCCAAAACCGCCGATGTGAAAGGGCATTGCCCGGTCCATTCCCTAATCTCTGAATTCCTCACAAAGTCAAACCACTTCACCCCCAATATCTGACGCAAGCATCTATTTTTTAAGCTCAGTATACGCTTTTTTTGAGACTTCGTCAGGTGCCATGTTTCGCTACCGTAAAGCAGCACAGGTAGAATGCAAGTGTTGAACAAACGGCATTTGGTTTTGATCCTGTACAGCGTGTCCCCGACGGTCTGCATTGAGTTGAATGCAGCTCCGGCTATTCCTAATCGGATAGCGAGCTCCTTTTTTGTGTTATCATCTTCCGGGATGTGTACACCGAGGTATCTGAAGCTATCAACCCTCTCGATGGTCTTTCCCGCGCTAGTCAGGGTCCTATCAGAGTCATGACAGGCATGGTTACACATCACATTGGTCTTACTTGCATTTATTTTCAGACCAATGCGACCTGAGTTAACTCCTAACCTGTCAATAGTCTCCTGGATACCCTTCACAGATTTGTCGAATATGACAGCATCATCGGCGTATTCAAGGTCACAGCCTCAGACAACAGCTATACCTCGATCGGGTGGGATTGACCTCCGAAGTATGAAATCAAAGATAATAAACAGGAACGGAGCAAGAACGCAACCTTGTCTCACTCCGGTTGTGACCTCGAACCATTTGGTAGTTGAGTCACCGATTCTTACACAGCATGCACTATTCTCATGCAGGGACTTGATGATGGCCACAATCTTTGGCGGAATCCCGTATGCATCCAATATCCTCCATAATGAAGGTCGATGCGGACTGTCAAATGCCTTCTCATAGTCGACGAAACAACAAGCAAGAGCGCTGTTAAATTCGTTGCCCTGCAGGAGGACGCATCGAAGATTGTCTATTTGGTCCGCACACGACCTACCAGGGGGGAACCCGGCTTGATTTTTCCTAAGGACCTGCATTACGGAACCTCTTAATCTCGCAAAGAGAATGTGTGCCATAACCTTCCCAGGAATGCTGAGAAGAGTTATGCCTCGGTAGTTGTTACAGCTGAGGGGGTCACCCTTTTTGTGGGGTGCCACCACCTCACCGTCCACCCAGTCCCTTGGACAACGCTCACCATCCCACACCTTAGTCATCAGGTGATAGAGAGGGTGCAGAATGGCGTTAAGACCACACTTCAGAAATTCGGAATTTATACCATCTTCACTTGGCACTTTGCCGTTCTTAAGCCTCTTCACTGCCAAAGTAATCTCGGCTAGTGAAGGCATACGGTCTGAAATACCGGTCACTCGGGGAGGTCCATAAGTGTGGTCTCTTCAGTCACGTCCGGGGGGAGGACGGTTTAGCACCTCGCATAAATGATCCTACCATAACTTTTTGACACATTCTGCTTCGGACTCTATTGCTCCATCAGGTCTGCGAATGGGCCCAGGAGTCGGGAGTCGCTTTGCACAGATATCTCACTTGATTTCGAACAATTTTTTAGTGTCATGTCTGTGAGCCGCCCCCTCAGCTGTCTCAATCTGCCGATCCGAGAATCGGTGCTTGTCAGATCACATGGATTTCTTGACAACCTTGTCCTGATTTCGATAATCAGCGCGACGATCTTCAAATTTTTCAGGGTCCACTTCACCATCCCTCAGTGCCTTTAGTCTGGCTCGCTCTTTGATCACCTCCCATGTATTATCAGACATTCATTTTGGTTGCCCCCCCCCCCCCCCCTCCGGAATCCAAGAACACTTTCATCGGATGATGGAATAGCACGTTTGATATTACACCAGTCCGCCTCAATGCGATTGGACCCGGATATAGGCTGCACGAAGACGCGATCCATCCCCCTTCTTACTACTATAAAAAGAAATTACCAAGGCTAAAATAAATATTATCTTCCAATGTTCAGAATGCTTGTTTTGCCATTAGCTGGCTTTTTTTTACTCGTGTCTGTAGTGTAATTAATGAATTTATCCACTCTTCGCAGGTTGATCTCACTCCAGGAGGAAAAGTAATGTTGTCGAATTTCTTATTTGACATAGCGGGCCTCCCTAAGACGTATACTCTAGCTAGCCGGAAAGATGCCTGCATTAAATATATCAAGGATACAGTCGGCAATAGCAAAGTTTTGGTATGCAACTAAGTTTATATCGCAAAATACTTAAATCTCATGAAATTAAGTTGTATGTGAAATTTATTAACTAATTGCGACCAGATTAACATTTCAAAAATTATGTGTTATCAAGGTGCTGGTTAGCGGTGGCGTAGACTCTGCTGTCTGTGCAGCACTTTTGAAGCACGCCTTGAAGGATGACCAAATAATTGCGGCACACATAGATAATGGTATATTTCTAAAGATACTAGAATTTTGAATAAGTAGATTGAATAAGGATGTATCAATGATCATTTTCTGTTAATACTAAGTAAACTCTTACCACTAAAGTCCTATGAATATTAATTATCGGTCTAGTGTTGATTTTATGTATATAATTTTTTTTTTATTCAGGATTCATGCGTAAAAATGAGTCTTTAAAAGTGGAAAAGTCTCTGAGGGACATAGGTCTGAAGCTTCATATGATCAATGCTGCCCATCAGTTCAGCGAAGGTCAGACGTCAATTCGCTGCGAGACGACCGGCCGTTGTCGCGACACGCCCATGCTTTGTCAAGCGCTCTCTCCTGAAGACAAACGCAAGATCATCGGTGACGTTTTCGTGAAGATCTCGCAACATTTTATAAGAGAACTCAATTTAAAGTGAGTCTGTCATTTTATTTTCTGTACACTTAAAATAATTTGGTATTTATTTTTTATTCTGAAGCTCATTATATTTTATTTGATTTATTACTAGTGAAATAAATGAAACTTTGTTGGAAATTTAGTAAAAAGGAAATGTGTTTAAATTTTTTTTGTAAATGTTTGGTTTATTTCTAGACCTGAAGAAGTGTTCTTAGCTCAAGGCACTCTTCGACCAGACTTAATTGAATCTGCATCCTCCTTGGCAAGCAGCAATGCTGCTGTTATAAAAACCCATCACAATGACACAGAACTGGTCCGTGTATTGCGTAGAGAAGGACGTGTCATAGAACCGTTGAAAGATTTTCACAAAGACGAGGTGAGCTTGTAATATTTTATACTTTTCGAAATGGCATTATTGTTACAATGCTTTAGATCAACGGTCCCCAACCGGTGGTCCGCGAAGTCGTTCCTGCTATGTCACTGGAACCAATAATCCACAAAATTATTTCAATGAAAATCAAACAAGCATTTTTATTATTTCATAATAAAAAAATGTAGCTTTTGTGATTATTATTTCAGTTATGATTATACCGTTTCTTTTAAATCATGCTGGTGGTCCACAGGATTCAAAGTTGGAAAATTAGTGATCTGTGAGGTCCAAAAGTTCGGCGACCGGTGCTTTTATAGAAAATGTTTTTTTTTTCAATTCAGGTTCGAAGCATTGGAATGGAACTCGGATTGCCTGCCAATCTGGTGTCTCGGCATCCTTTCCCCGGTCCAGGGTTGGCCATCAGGGTTCTCTGTCAAGAAGAACCTTATACTGAAAGAGACTTTTCAGAGACTCAGGTTGGTTTCTATACTATCTTTTCACTGGTTAATTTGTCAAAATGCTAGTTGAATCAACGCTGGCAATGATTGTATTTATATATGGCTTTTAAACAAACGTATTGAAATATTTCAGCCTGTCTTTTTTATTTAAAATTTTATCAATTCATTCACAGGTTATTGTAAAAATCATAGCAGAGTTTGATCAGATGTCTGTTAAAAGACACGCCCTACTGCAAAGAGTAACAGGTGCGACGAGTTACCAAGAACAGCAAGAATTGTGTCGCATAAGTGCTGCCCATCCTCTGTCTGCCACTCTGTTGCCCATTCGAAGTGTCGGAGTGCAAGGTAAATGCTTCCCCTCACATTTACGAGGAACCGAAACCGCAACCGATATTCAGTTAACATTAGAGATTAGAGTATTCCTAAAATAGTTGTATCATAAGGTAAGGCTGTTGACATAAGGTAAGGCTGTTGACATAAGGACGTTGGTCTGTTTCCTTACAGTAAATCTAGTATACTTATAGATAACAATGATATTGTGGATGGAAAACTTTTTTTCAATGTTTTTTGTTCTTGATCTTCCACAGTATGTAATAAGTAATTTATTGCCATATAAATATTATCAATATTGTTTTTTGTAAATACGGTCAATTGATGTAAATCACCAAGAGTTGGAATTTTGAACAATGAATGCAGGAAACCAATAGGTAAATGTATCGCAAACACATTATAATTTGCAAGTGTTGCTCAGGCTAACACAAATTGGCACACGTGCGAGACTTGTTCAAAGGAGTGAAATAGGTGATTGATATACTGTTAATGTTTTTCAACAACTTTTTCCATCTCATGTAACTTCATGATTCCACGTTCAAAAAGTTATTAATATTTTTTTTTGACAAAAAGCAGTTGAGAACCTCTGTTGTAGTCTATCCATTCTTCATCTTAATGTTTTAAGAGAGAATCGCAGATTTCATTCTGTCAATGAGATGAATTTCTTTGAGCTCATCTGGTGTCCAAATATTGAGCTTAGTAAAAAATGGCTGTAATAGAAAATTCACATACATGCCGGAAAAAGCGTAAGATAGATTTTAAGACATAACCATTATTGATCTGTGTACTGTGCACGTCACCTGAGCTTGAAGGATCGTGTATCAATGAAGAGAAAATTTTTCTTTGGTGTGAACGTTCTGAGAAGTTGAACAGTAATTTTTTGGTTTTTTTTTGCAGGTGACAGTCGATCATACAGCTACGTTGTAGGTCTGTCATCGGAACATAAGATTTCGGATTGGACTGACCTTGTGTACCTAGCAAAGTTAATACCTAGAATATGTCATAATGTCAACAGGTATGTCAAATTTATCATGTTTGTTTTTATTACCATTTGATGTAACAATATAAACTAATTACTCCAATTTCACAATATCAATAAATTCTAACGCATGTTTACTTTACCACTTCCAAAATATACCAGAAAGAAATATATTTTAAAAAATAAAACAATTTGTTTGT
The DNA here is from genome assembly GCA_022494535.1 of Himalopsyche phryganea. Classification (NCBI taxonomy): domain Eukaryota; kingdom Metazoa; phylum Arthropoda; class Insecta; order Trichoptera; family Rhyacophilidae; genus Himalopsyche; species Himalopsyche phryganea. The sequence continues at coordinate 603,023 of JAGVSL010000034.1, forward strand.
ACTACTTCCACATATTTATAATGATCAGAACCGATTTCACTTATCCACGAGCATTATCAACAAAAAAATTAGCGAAACTGGTCCTGATCATTATAAACATGTGGACGTAGTACAAACAAATTGTGTTTTACTTTCCACCAAGAATTACACAACAAATTAAGAACAGTTAACACCGTAAAAGTGAGAAAGACATATGTTTTCAGTTTCTTTCACGTGTATACCATATACTTCGATTAGATACTCAAACTAAATATTTTTTTATGAAGTATACGAATATATTTATACAACATTCATTTATTTATAGGCTGCCATTTTGAAAATAATGTTAATTAATAAATTACAATTTGCTGACTTGTTCATCTGAATTGTGGTGCTCGAGGGCACATTTGTCAAACCATTTGAAACCAACAATTGGTACCAAAAGGCTGGAGTTTGTATTTAAGACTTGCCATAGAAGAACATACCTATGTGCAGTGATAAAACCTTTTGTTGTACATGCCATTTTCAATTGTCTATAAATATCAAATAATTTGTAAAGCAGTTGATAGATAGAAATATGATTAATTATTTAGTCCCACATGAATTATGTAATATAGTTGGTAACTTAATATTTTGTCATCATACGTATACATTTTACGATGGTGTGATGTCGAAATCACTATTAACTATATTATGGAACTACACGCTTTGCTATTTTTAACCCTATTATAATGGAATTCTGCCAATTCCATCACTAACGCACTAGGAAGTGATAGTTATAACAAAATCGGTTGATAAAGAGTTCAAAATTTTTTTATTAATTTTGCAGGGTTTGCTATATATTTGGGCCTCCTGTCAAAGAACAAATTCCTGATGTAACTCCAACATATCTTACGAATCAAGTTCTGGCAACTATTCGTCAAGTTGACGATCTCGCAACACAGGTATAGAATAGAAGCATTCATTTTGTCTACTGAAAAAAAATTCTGTGATTCTATAATAATGATAGTTCCATTCCACATTCGCAGTTGACAGGTTATTACAATGGTTAAAATTATGAAAATTATAGGCATGCATTCTATTGAACTGTAGACTGGAACAGCTAGGTTTAACGAATAATCGTGAAGAACAGACAGTATAGATGTACCAATTTAACTTGGCCGCTAGTGAGGGTGCCACCATCACGCTGGGAATGTTGCCATACTCAACCAGAACTTCAATATATTCCAAAACAGTTAATTTAACGACAGTTATTAAAAGTAGACAAAATATTTGTTTTGCATAAAATGGCAGCTGGAGAAATTTATTCTAGACTGACAAGTCTAGTTCCAAATTCGGCGGCGGCCAAGGAATGTTGGTAATACTATAGTTGAGCTAACTAATGCCTAATCAATGATACATCAATGAGACAACGATAATCAAGAAGGTCATTCTAAAAAACCTTTAAAATGTGATTTAAAATATTACCTGAATTTGCAAAGCATTGCAATTGATTTTTGTGTATCCAACAACAACTCAATAAATTCTAATAATTTGTAGAAAAAATTAGGAACCATTTATATTATTACTTTTATTCAGGTCCTATCGACGTCGGGATATGGCAGTCACATAGCTCAGATGCCAGTGGTATTGATACCGATACACTTTGGTCGAGACCAAGCTATGCGCTTTCCCTCGTGTCAGCGCTCAGTGGTGTTGCGACCTTTCCTCACATCAGACTTCATGACTGGACTGCCCGCAGTGCCCTGCCCTCGCAAACTTCCGCTTCATGTGAGTCCTTATTAAATGAAACCTCACCCGCTCATAGCTTTTTGATTCTAGATAAGATGATAAATTTATTTTTGATGTTTTCAGAATTGAAAATATTTTTTATTAATTAAAATTCTACACATATGGCTGAATTGCTCTTGTAAATACAGTGAATCCTAGAGATTAAATAATTTTTGGCAGTGTTTTTTTATTTGAGTGATGATAAAAAAAAATTTTAAAATAAATGCAACACTCAGATTTGTCTCATATTTTTCAATGGTAAATACAGTGGAACCCTGATTAATCGTTTTTAAGGGTTCCAAAAAATAACAGTCGTTACGGGAAGTCTCATAACCCATAAAAAAAATCTTCAGAAAAATTTATATTGGAACCATCTCATCATTGATATATTGGCAGCCTGTGCCTGCCAGTAACACATTATAATAATCTTGTTAAAACTACTCTTTTCTGTACTTTTTTCTCATTATTATAACTATTAACTCACAGGCCTCATTCTTCTTAGCAACTTTAAGACATCGACTGAGGGTGCTTGATGGAACTTCAATATCAAATTTGAATTATTGAGAATTTGTACACTTCCATGTATTTTGTCACTGTTTACTGTCTGTCAATTCGAGTCTATTCGTGCGCTCGAATGCCTGAAGATGCTGAAATGCGAAACTCGGGTTGTTAGTGACAAAATACATGAAAGTGTACAAAATCTCAATAATTCAAATTCTTCTTAGCAACAATTGAGTTGAGTGTTGATACTAGTCCCAGATGTTTTGCTCCGTTGACATGCACGAGAGGCACAATACGATTCATTGGTGTGTTCGGTGGGTGAGTCAGCACCGGAAACATGCAGGCATCATAACATCAAGATAGTTGTTGTGGTCTCGGTTATTGTGCTAACAGGATAGCTATAGTGGCTAGAAATGGCCGGTATGTACTTCTTTGCGCGATAGAGGTCTGCGTGGGACAAAAAAAAGTGTGATCCTTAGGCTAGATGGTTTGGAGACCGCTGCTCTAAACCAATGGATGGCAGAATTGAATAATATACTCGCTATATTTTTATGTAAGAAGGAATAATATTACTATTGATCATTCGTAAATAAAAAAAGCATTGTTTCAGATTTAGGTTTGCTTCAAGTTCCTGAAACACATTTATGATGACACCATAATGTTTAAATAATAGATGTTATTGTTTCCAGTGATATTTATAACAAATGTGAAATAAATTATTTAAGCCACAAACTTTATTTATGCAGCGTATTTATTGCCTCACGGCTGATGCATGGCCCGATTGTTTGGGTGCCCACTGTATCAAACTCAATGTTTCGTCTTGTAAACCACTTGCAAAACTGGAGTACAGTTGTACTTAAGCTACACATACATCTGGACAGTCAGTGTCTAGAGCAGTGTCAATGCTGTCCACATCTGGACACAAATAAGTTGCTAGAGCAGTCTAGCTAGAGCAGTGTTCCGAGCGTCCACACCTGATTATTGGAAACTTTTTGAGACACTCATATCAGTTAAAAATAGTCGACCTTGGATGCAGCCAAGCGGCAGAGTAATAAAGTTATTACCAGCTTTTTAAATCCCGAAGTATTTTTTTATTATTATGTGGACTATCGCTGAAATTTTTTGTATTATGAAGTTATATTTATTGCATGGTAATATATTTAATATGTAACAAAAAAACATTTCTGTTTATAATACTGTCTTATAATGTTGGCTATGCGGCGCAGTTGGTAACGTTGTTGACTATGGTTACAGATTTCTCGGGTTCAAGTCCCGGTGCGGACAGTTTCATAAATTGATCTTTCAATCGAGTTATGGATTTTTGTTCTTAGTCATTAGAGGTCTGTATGGGCCGAAATTTGATGAAATTACCCGGCCCGAGCCTTAATACCACACTTGTTACCCGAGCCCGACCCGAAGCCTATATTTATATATCTCGGCCCGAAAAAAACCTGATTTAAAAAGAATCAGTAGCATAAAATTGATTGAAATTAAACACACTTAACGTACATACCCAACTTTTTCACTTGTAGAAAAATCTATTATTTCACGAAATGATTTCCACACATCACCACAGTCACCGCTTTTTAACATTTTCTTTATATCGTTGAAACTCATTTTTTACGAATCTGTTGTATTTTTTTGTAATGAATTTTTCGCCACATGACTCAGTCGATTATCTAAAAGGAATAGAAAGCAGATACTAAATAATGTCACACTTTATTCATTAACGAACTATTTAAACCTACTATCTGTGATGCCTAAATAAGTAAAGCATTGTTTTACTGATCAATAACAATTTTATGAGTTTTCAGTTTCAGATTACCAAAATATAAAATGATGTCTCCACACTTATCAAATAAAAGACTATTGTGTCCAATGACATTCAATAAGTAATAAATTATTTTTGTTATCAGCAGTATTTAGTTATCAAGAGTACTTATGATCCCAACATAGTCAGATATATTTTTCTGAAGGACAAATCCCTAACCCAGGCCCGGCCCGAGCCTGAATAACAATTGTCTCTACCCGCCCGAACCCGGCCCACGGGTCGGGCTAGGTAGAGGCACACGAGCCATCCCCAGGCCCATGCAGACCTCTATTAGTCATGAATGTTTGTGATGTCTAAAACTCCCTCCTACCCATGCGATCGACAAAAACAGGTTGTAGCGATAGCGATTAGCTAACCACTAGTCCTGTCCTAGCTCTTCGAAAAAAGTGAGCTTGAGCAACTGAGTAACAAGCAGTTCTCATAAAAAACTTCTGTTGAGATACCTCCATTAGGAGGTAATATGCTCCACGTCGGGAGCAGACATGGTAAAAAAAAATATTTATGTAACTATAAAAAATGGTGCTTTAAATATGGATACAACTTCTTATTTACTAATTATTTATGTGAAGTTTTAATGGCTGTGTATGAAAAGTATTAATATTGTATAATTACATATAAGAAGTGATATCATGTAATTACATAAAAAATATTATTGTTGAGGCAGAAAAGGCTAATCATATCTGATGAAATAGTTTGATTGATAATCACCTTAGGTTGTATCAAATAAAAACAAAGAATTATTAACATTGTTCAACATTTTATGCATTTTTATTTGAAATAAAAACATTTTTGTGAGTAGAAATTTGCGTACAATTTAATCTAGCCAGCATTGAATCATTTGCAGTAATCATATAAGAACCAATTTCTCGGATAAATGACTTTAAAAGAAATTAATGATTAACATATGAATTTACAGTTGTGATAATACGTTTAACACACATAGATAATACATACGGCAACTATGTACTAATGTTTCAACTGAACTTCGTTATTAAATTATATTAATATTTTGCACTGCTTAAAAATGTGTTTATCGGTAAATTATTTTAAGCGACTTCTTCACTGAAAGGTCAGGCATCGTTCATGTTGCTGTCTGCGCTCTAGCTAAAAATTTCCAACAGGTTTGAAAACTGCCAAAGTAACTGAGGCACTGCGACACTGACTATCAACACTACAATTTTAGCTAGAGTGACGCGGTCTAGCTCGACCGCAGTGACACTGCTCTATTTGACTGTCCACTAAACCTGATTGCCTACACTAAAGTGTCCAGATGTATACTTAGCTTAAAACTAAACTTTTTTTTTTTAATTTTTTTTTTTTTTAGTTTTTAAAGTTTTTTTTTTTTTTTTTTTTTAACCTTTAAGAGAGTATGGACGATATAGATCGTCCGCGCGAAATTTCCTTGGAGGAGTATGGACGTCAATGATCATCCGTGTACATTTACATGTTTATAGGCTTGAAATCCCATCTTATGACTATTTTTAGATACCTTTTCGACCTTAAGAAAATATTTAAAAACAGTTAATGACTTCATATTCGACGATATTAAACTTTTTTGTAAGTCACGTGATACTGCTATGACGTCACATGAACAGGTTCAAACAGTTTCATATATTGTAAACTATGGATTTTCGAACGCCCACAATACCTTCATTTTCTCGCGGTTTATCGAAGTTTTTTTGATTTTGAAGGTTTTATATTCTGATTTGAGTTATTATATTGTATTTTTTGTTTAAATATTTGATTTTTTTGTGTTTTGTGACTTGTTACTTGTATAACAATGTCGATTTTCGAGCGCCCGTAATATCTTACTTTTCTCGCTTATGAAAATGAGAATGCGGTTATATCTCCAAGAATTGCATTGAATGGATTTCGGTCGCCCAGCTTTACTCACTTATCAAAGACGTACAGCGACAGACATCTGACGTTCTTTTGGCGCTTTACTTCAATATTGATTGGTTCCATATAATTATTGATTGAATTGGCATTTACTTGGTGGAACTCCATTATAATTGGATAAAATATCGAAATATTCAGTTATAGAACATTTTATTTTATCCTCTTATGCATTACAAAGTTTATAAACACCGAGCAACTAAATAATATGCACAAACATAAAATTATTGTTATATTATGTAATAAATAATATTTATTGTTGTGTCTACCATCAGATAAATTTAGTTTTAAGATTCTGTATATTTCGAGATCCAGGGTAGAGATCCTTACCCTTATAGAATCTGAAAGTACCTATCGTAATTTTCAAACAATACCCTATCTCATCAAAACTTTCAAACATATTTTTTTTAGGCTCAACAAATGTTAATCAACACATTTCCTTGCTTAATTAAAAAAAAGCATTTTATCATCTGTAACAATATGAGTATTTTTCTTTTTAAATAATGATGAAATAAATTTTTATTTCACTTTCAATGCCATAAAGAGGGCTAACATAATTTTGCTTGTTTATTGAAGAATGTCATAATCGTCTATGGTAAGTCCGTACGATGTTTGCGTTCAGTGTAAAATTGACGCCATCAAAATGGACCAGAACCGTTTGTTACACGGTTTTTACTGTAACTTACCCACGTGTAAAAAAAGAGTTGAGTGTATTTAAAAAAGGTGCTGCGAAAACAATAGTTTTTAAATAAATTTTTCGTGTGTTTTCGTGACAGCCAATGATTTGTAACTCCTGGATTAACTGAACAGTTTTTTTATGATAAAGTTGTTAAATCATTAGTTTTTTTTTTTTAATTATTTTTAATCCTTTTTGTTATCACGACTCATATAGTTATGAAAAAAAATAATACAATTTAGATTTAAAAAAACTTACTCCCCATAGAAAGTCTAAGATTAATTCATTTACTCTCACAAAGGTTAAATAAAGAGGTTTGCTTTAAAATGTACATTTCAGGGATGTAATACTGAAGTTTCACTTTGATGCCAAATTCTTCCAGAGTCCGCCAATGAAAAATATTTTTTCAGATTATTTTCTTAATTGTTGTCAATACCATCCAAGTTACAACTTTATTCTTTATCTGTTTCAGGTAATTGATAAAATGGTTGAAGAAATATCGTCCGTGCCCGGTATATCTAGGGTCCTATACGATTTGACTTCAAAACCGCCGGGGACAACTGAATGGGAATGATGATTTTTTCTTTACTTAAACTCTAATCTTGATTTAGTTAAAAAAACTTATTAAAAAAAAAACAGTGCACAGTTTTTACAGATGAAAAATATGACATTGTTGCCTTTCATTTATCAAGACACTTTCAAAATCAAATGAGTTGCATGATTTTTTTACTAGTGTAAAAATGCATACACGCCGCACTTAGTGTTGAATATTCAGGTATTTAAAAATTCATCAGGTTATCATAGGTCGGTGTACCCAGATTTACTTTCTTTAAAAAATAATGTCGTTCCCGGCGTGCGGTGAAGACTGAACATCGAAGAAATCATTATTCCATGTAAATTTTTTTATCACTACTGAAGATTATAATGTAGGTACTGAAACATAATAAATTTTACAAAGGTCAACTGTTAAAAATCAATCCTTATTCAAACTTGCAGTGTTTGAACATTTACATATGTATTAGTTTTAATCTATTTCCCTTTGTTTTTTTTTTTTTTACCCTTAAAGATGTTTACCAGACAATATTTAATAAATGTGCGGACTACATTCTGTCTAAAATATTTTTTATCATTGAAATTTATATAAATGTACAAATTCCACAGATTTTAGACCATTTTTATTTTTTAAATCTTTGATCTTTCTTATGTACTAAGTAATTTATGAATATATTTTATTGCATCCTAAACTGAAATTTTCATTGGTTATTACCTAAACATTTATGATATTGTTTTCTATAATTTCCATAAATGATAATGTTGTAAACATTGAAATGAAATTTAACTCTGGTATGCATTATTTATTTAAGCATTGCATTACGCCAACGGATTTTCAGAAAAATCTAAAACAATTATTAATTTTTCAAGTCCATTTTGGTTTCCAATTCATAGGAATATTCGCGAGAAATTTCAGTTGTAAATAGGTATATTCATTTACCTATGAGCATTATTCAATTTGTCCTAGTATAAACCAATGTAAAAAAATCTGTAAAATTATTTAATACAAACCTGCAATTTGTTATTCTGTTAAAATAAATCATAATTTCATATATGCTAGTTAGTTTTATTTATTTAAAAATCTCAATCCAGTCTATGAACCATCACATAAATCATTTTACCTAAAGCCTGTCAAAAGCTTTTCTCATCATATTATCGCCAGTTCGTAAGTTAATATTAGAAAGTTTTTAATCCTTTACTGTACATTAAATTTAATGACTAGTTATGTTGGCAAGAATCAGACCATAGATACTATAATGAATAGAAAACTTGTACATAATATATACAATTATATTGTAGTGTAAAAAGACCAACTTGATTCTTCAGAAACTACAAATAATCTTCCTTCTCGATAATGCAATGCAAAGATATAGTTAAACTATTCAATTACTTTTTGTCTCACATCAAACCAACCTCCGTGAAGAGGTTGAATGGCTAGCTTAGCAAATTCTCAACTATTACCTTCTTTTACACAACGTATGGAGTTATAGAAAAATTGTCACAGATCATTTAGTTCAGTGCTTCGCAACGTTTTCTCGCCTACGGCACACCTAAGCACACATTAATCTTTCGTGGCATACCACAAGTGAAATATGTAAATTTCATTAACAAAAGTCACAATTTTTTAATTTGTTTTTATTTGATGAATTTGAAATAGTAACTAATATTTTTTGGATAAAAGCCAATTAAACCTTTTTATCTAAGTGATGGGACACTTAACACTCAAATTACAAAAAAATGTATATTTAAGGCTCTTGATTTGATAATATGTATTATTATAATACATTAGTTCATTATTTGTAATAATTTCACTGGGAAATGTTTCGCCATCAATGCTTCCCAATATATTATGCAGCAATGTGTTATTTCTACGATATGATTTTTTTTTGCTTTACATACCAGACAAACCACATTTTATTCCTCATATTTGCAGTGGCACTATCAGTGCAAACACTAATACGATTATTCCATTAAATATATATTTCAATGAGAATAATTTAAACAGAGATCTTAGCCACCGAATGCCTTTATTTTTTTTGTAATGTAAAATATTTTTTCTTATTTCGGACAGTGTGTCACGGCACACCTGGGAGAGTCACGTGTCGCACTGATTTAGATAATGAAATTATTTGCCAAGTGGAATATTTTTTTTCCAACACTCCAGTTCAGGACTTTCACTGAAGGAATTATAAATTTGCTGTATATTTTTGAAGAAAGCTCTTTTGACCCTTCCCTTCAGACATACTCAACATACGTTTAACTTGTAGATCAGTCATAAGCATGAACATTCCAGTAATTTTAGCTCTATTACAGCTATTACGTTAAGTTGCTGATTGATTAATCCGCTGCATGTGTGTTCTAGAAATTTTTAAAGCAGGCAATAGGTTAAGAGATTGTAGAATCAACTGCAATGGGATCTAAGGTATAATTTCTACAACTTTATAAATACATTGCTATATTCGCAAGTTTCACCACCATATCGGCTCTGTTAGTGTGATTGATCCACTGTTTTGAAAATTATTGTTACATGTATCATCACAAGATATAATATTTGTTTTACAAAACTGGAATAATACTTACCCATCCTTCTTCAAAACTGTTCTTGGAATATTTAAGTTGATCATTGAAACCCATGGCAACAGCCCCTTCTGTAGTATCCATTCAGGCTAAATGTTGGGTTCAGGTAAACCTCAATCTTTAGTGATATTTGGATGATAAAAAAATTACAGGTTAGGAATGGGTAGTCCTGATTGTAGCTAATAAGGTCACTTAAAATTACACCACAGCTACAAAACTGTGGTAGCTAGCGGATGGTCATGAAGTAATATGGAAATGCATGATCGTATTCACACACGGGTCACTTCAAGGAGTTCTGACGGCTACCGCAATATGTAGTTGGTGTCATCTACAAAATTGCCACCATTGGAGGCTGAGCACAACACACTAAGTGTAAATTAACTTGCAGAGTATGTAGTTAATTTTAATAGCGTAGAAAAGAAACAAAAATCGGTGAATTTTATTTATTCATATTTTTAATTGATCAGGAATTTAAAAATTAAAACTAAAGACTGTGCTAATAGCCTCATAGCATCTTAATTTGGGTGCAAACTTTGATATTCCATAAGAAAGACAATAACATACCTAATTATAAGCGTGATGTTTACTAGGTCATTAATTTATGAGTCTAGATGCGCTCTGGGAATGAAAGAAACATTTTTCTATTGCATAGAAATTTTATTTGAATGGTATACTGGTACTATCTTCAAAGAACTTCACACTTGATATATATATGGATATGGTTTGTTTAGATGGTTAAACCAGTGACGCACATTTTTATTGCATGTTATAGCAGTTAGTTTGAAATAAATATTATACCTATAAAGCCAATATATGATTCAAAAAATATAAATATACATGATTCATGTCAATTCTTCTATTCTGGAACCAAAAGATTAATATTGCAATGATTCGTGACGCTGCCGAGAAACATTTCTTCCTCGCCGGGGATGGATAGAGTGCTAGCGGTAGTCTCCCCCTTTCTATCATTCATCATAGCCGCCCTCTGCCATCTTGAACTCTGACAATTCTTACACGAATGTAAAGGAATGAGGTCTAAAGAGACAGTCCTATTGCCGCATTGCAAACATTTAAAAAATCGTTTGAAAGAGTCGAAAACTTTTAAAGGATGTCTCTCTTGTTTGCATTTATCTGACGCCGAAAAACTGGTATAGGAACATTTTAAGCAACGGACAGCTTTGCAGGCAACCTTAAAAGTGTTCATCATCTTTTCTTCCATCGCTTCTTTCCTTTCTAGCTTATTGAAGTATTTATCTACTTGTGTATTATCGTGCTGCAATAATAGATCCGCATGAGATGAGCTTGCATTGAGCATCTCCTGGAATCGTTCAGAGAGTACTCCGACCCTTTTCTTCTTTTCAGGCTGTTCCTCAACGCTTTCGCTATCTATAGAAGTGTTTAACTTATCTATTGCACGTTTCTTTCCGTCGGATGTTCCTCTCATATTGTGGGGGTCACTCTTTTTGAGCGGTCCATTTCGCTGAATCCATTTTAGGGCGTTCGCCTTAGCTGCTTCACTGTGCCTTTTAGTGAATTTAACACTCAAATCTACAGTCGATTGACTACTGAGACCGAATCCTAATGTGGGAGAATCCAGTTTTGGCTTATCGCTTTTTACAGAATTTTCTTGACCATTCTGGTCTGTTCTGTTAGGTTCACTCGCTTTCAGAAATTCCAATCGTTCCAGATCTTTCAATCTCTGAGACCTACTCACTTCTATTTGACTGGCAATTTTTCTCACAGGTGTAGCTGTCAACGGTCTCTTATTGACAGTGAGCTGCTCCTGTTCAGCTGATTTAAAATAATCACTCAGGGATTGTAATCTATTATCATCACGAGCAGCCAATTTTTTGTTTGTCTTTGCAGGGATAGCGGAAAATGACTTGCCACCGTATACAACGGTACTTTTACCTAGTACTTTATTTCTTAGATCAAATATTCCTTTACCACATGTCGCCGATTGAAGTTCTGATCGTTTAGAACACTTTTGATATTCTTGTTTGACATGATAAATACAATAATTGCATTGGTGGAGATTCACGAAAGATGTACATGGGTCTCCATTCTTTTTCCGGCTTTTACAGAATCCGAAATCTTTCGACGCACCTAGCACAATGACCCTATCTGGATTATCTACAGAAAGACAGGCTTCGTCAGTGGAATCATCCCTTTTATCGAGAACACTCGGATTTAGTATTCCCACGACAGTTCCTTGGACAGTTTTCCACAATTGTTTATAAGCGTTACGAAAAAGAAATATTGATACTGTCTTCAAATCATCCTTCAAATCACTGAGAGTCCAAATGCAATATTGAGAACCTTTCTGGGATTCTTTGGAAGAGCTTTTCCGAACAATCGCTCCGGCTATGACCCAGTCTTTCGAGAGGTCCCCATGGGCGACGTATCTCTTCAGCCTGTACATTGCAATAGCTTCACGCCCCTGCATGCGTTCCTTGAGAACCAACGAAGACACGAGAGGTTTTGATATTCTCATTCCGAAAATCGGATCAGTATATACATCGATTTTTGAATTTGCATCATGGGTAATTTTCTTTGTGGTTTTGACCTCATTGCTTTTTGGGGTCGCCAGGGTTTTGGTGAATGTATTACTATCGTTAGTAATATACAACGATTTTTCAGGAATCTTTAATTTCTTCTTCATGTCATATCCATAATCATCATATTTTCTATCAGAATAATATTTCGTATGTTCGTCATCAGAGGAATCCGTATCGCCCGTATGTATAGAACTTTGGATTTGAGTAACAGGAGCCGATTTGGCTTTGTAGTCAATGAAAAATTTGGATTTCTTAGAAGAACTATTAAGCTCGTCAACGCTTTCAAGAAATCCTGTTTGTTTCTCGGTATACTCCTGGGAATTTATGAGGACGTGAATATTTTTCGTAGGTGCTGTTTCCGTCTCACTATCAGAATTTTCTGCAGCTAACAACGCTTCTAACTCTTGTAGATCGTTCGACATTCTTGCGCGGTTATTTTTACTCGACGAAGATTAGTTCAATCAGTCTCCAATTTGTCGATCCTAAACATTATACTCGTGTTAAACGTGCATTGCCATTGCCACGGTGCTTATGAACCTCTTCCCAAAATGTCGAGCGAATATTCTTTTCAATCACAACAGCGATATCCGTAACAAAACACTTTGATGGGTTGTGAACATAAATATAACACTAAACTTGCCGAAAACTGGGAGCTTTTCCCACATTTATTTTTCTAATGTTGCTGAAAGTGAAACAATTTTAACGATGTAGCCAACAAGATAAGCAAAATAAAATTCATAGACTAATTGACAAATAGGTATGATCAAATGGGGTTATTTCGTCTACCAAGTATAATTCCGGCTAATAAAAATTTGTCGACGTCCATGGCGCAGTTGTAGCGTCGTTGGCTACGGCATAGATAATATACTATAGGTTACGGCTACGGACGTCTCGGGTTCAATTCCCTATGTACAGTTTGTATAAATTGATCTCTCAATCGATTTCTGTCCGTAGTCTAAGTGATGTCTAAAAAACTCTCTCCTCACCCACCCATCCGATCCTCAAAGGGTATAGCAAGAACGATTAGCTAACCACTAGTTCTGTCCTAGCCTTATCCTTCTATCCCTACTCTCTTCGAAAAAAAGAGGTTGAGCAACTGAGTAACAAACAGTTCTCTTAGAAAAATTTCTGTTGAGATCACTCTGTAAAAAGACCATATACTCAGTGATGTGCTGCTAAAATTCTATTGACCGGCTCGCACCTTGGTAAACATCAACCCCCAATTTTATACAATTTTTTTCAAATTAATTTGAAAAAAAAATGTATTAAGTAGGTACTCATAAATATTTCGCGGCACACTACAAGCCAAAAGTAAACTGCATAAACAAAACTTACAATTTATTTTTATTTGATGAATTTGAAATAGTGGCTAGTATATCCTTATCAAAGTGATCGGACACTTACAAATTAGAAAAAATCATTTGTAAAATGTAACTAAAAAAATTACCTTTACTTCACTACTAAAAATTATTTAACCCAAGTTGAGTGGATAAAAGTATTTCCGATTTTTTTGTTTGGCCAAATCCAAAATAATATTTCAGTTTTCAATAATAGTCCTGTAGCTAGGGGTTGTGCCGCTCGGGACCGTCCTTGAGTTTACTGCCCCCTCATCACTATTTTGCAAATTTTTGCATCACGAGAAGTCTTTTTATGTATAAATATAATTTCTTGAAAAATATGCACTATATTTTTACAATCCTGATAAATTTTAAATTTAATATTAATATAGAAACACGAAATTATTTTATGTACAATACATTAAATGATATATATTACACATAAAAACGAAATGCTTATTGTAAATTAATTTAGAACAAGATGTTCAGCAGATTTTACTTCAATTCGAAAAAAAAACATTTTAAAAAATTAGAAAAACATATTTAAATAAATATTTTATGAGAGCTAATTCTTAACAGAGAAAACAGTCAGCAAATTATCAGAATCTATTTTATCTGCCAGTTAGTGTTTTATTCATAGATAAGTTCTATTGAAAGTAATGCAAAACATTTCGATCGCAAATTGCTCATTGTCGATATTAATTTCAAATTCAAAAAGCTCCTTTCAGAGCAAACAACACTGTTGCTAGGATAAAATTATATTTGTGAATAAATTGCAGAAGTTCAATCTTTGCCATCCTTCCACACATCTGTTTCATTATGTTAAAGAGCATCATTTTGAATTACTCCCGAGCATCATCATCACACAGAGATTTTAGGAACCGAGTGGCTCTAATTTGTTAAAATAAATAATTAAAAACTGTTCAACAATGAAAAAAATGGTACTATAAAACACTAGCAGTTAAAATGTATAAGACATTAATAACCTTTAATAAGGGTGAATAAAATGGTTCAACTGAGATGTTTTTAAAATTCCAGTTATTTTAAATCATATCCGTTCCCTACTCGGAGCTTATGGCCATCACAAGGTTGTCCCTAGATTCTCTCTCCCCACCAGTTTTCTTGCTGCCTCCGAGGTCACTCCAGCGACCCGTAGCTCCGCCGAGTCCATCTAATGGATGGTCATCAGGGCCTTCCACGGAGATGGAATCCATCCAGTTGGTAGAAGAGACATGCAGGATTCAGGCTTCCCTGGGGCATCGGCAGCATATGTCAAAGCCAGGTCTATCGTTGTTTTTTTTTTTTTTAATTTAGACGAAATAAGCGGCTGATCCGTCCGCTCTCTTACCTCCGAGTGCCTAACAAAATCAAACCACCGTACCCCTAGTATTCATCGCAAGATTCTGTTCCAAAGCACAGTAGACGGTTACCCTGTGTTTTAGTGAGGTACTATGACTCGCAACCGTAAATCAGCACCGTCAGAGAACATGCGTTGAATATGTAGCACTTGGTTCTGGCCGTGTACAACAGTAAATCCCAGACTTTCCGCATTGAGTTGAAGGTTGCTCCAGCTATCCTTAATCGGATTTCGAGCTCTTTAGGCGGATTGCCATCTCCCGTAATGTATACCTCCAAGTACCTGAAGCAGTCGACTCCCTCGGTGTTTTGCCCCGCGCTCGTGATAGGATAGTCTGGGTTCGGACAGAAACCGTCACAGAGCAAATTGGTTATATTGACTTTGAGACCAATGCGATACGAGTTGCCTGCAGCCTGTCCATTGTTTCCTGAATACTTTCGTCAGATTTTTCAAATATGACAGCGTCGTCAGCATACTTGAGATCGGGGACAACGATCACACCACAGCCACACATCCCAGTTTGAATAAAAGTGTTTTTTTACCTTGTAGCTTTCTTTGATCAACCTAACTAAAAATAACATTGCACTTTAACTATATAAGTTGATTAAGTGTTGGTTTTTCTTTAGTCAGCATACTCGAGATCGGGGGCAACGGCCACACATCGGTCAGGTGGAATTAACTTCCTCAGGATGAAGTCGAAGATTATGATAAAGAGGAACGGGGCTACGTCACAGCCCTGTCTGACTCCGGTTGAGACCTCAAACCATTCAATTATTAACTAGATTTTATGAATTATTGAATGAATATTTGTAAAAAAAATATTTAGCATTTCACTCACCCTTAAAAAGTCTATGGTCATATGTGACAGTTTCATTCATAGATAACATAGACTATAACAACACTTGAATCTTTTTCTCGGCGATGTTCGGCGGCGAGAAATACTGAGTGAATATTCAATATCGCGAATTTATCTAGTGCCCACTTAATAATATCCAATTCATATTTTTTTTCTTAAAAATTCTCTCTATCAGCGTCTACTGATCTTTTTCATGAGTCAACATTTATCCAACTAGAAGTATGGATATCAAAACAGAAATTACAGATGTTTCAAATGACAATCCAGCGACTTCTACTGAAACATCCAATGATTCACCGTCGAATGAAGTGGTAAAGAAGGCGACTGTAGATAGAGATGTTAAAATAATCGACTCACCAAATGGAAATGGCAGTGTTGCAGAAGAATCGATTAATGATATTGTCGTTATCGATGTTGACACGCTTGAATTAGATTTAAACCATGGCAGAATTGGAAAAATCGATAACCTGGAACCTCTTCAATGTCTAGAGAGGTAATAAATTTCATTTGAGACTGACTGACATAGCTGACATTACTTGACCAGTACCTAATATAATATAAATGTTGTCTTTCAGATTGTATCTGCGCTGGAATCTGATTAAGAAGATTGAAAACCTGAATACGCTTGTTACATTAGTAGAATTAGAGCTCTATGATAACCAGATCACCTGCATTGAAAATCTAGAGTGTCTTGTAAATTTGGAGTAAGTAGTCATAATGTACATCAATGGGTATGGTAGGCTTACCATATTTCCACAATACAAAAATGACATCCTCCATGCGTTTTCTTCTTTTCGCAATGCACTATGCTTACCTACCTATTGCATTGCACATTGCAATGTGTGTTGCTAAAATCACCACCAAAGCAACAATTTATTTTTTATCCTCAATGGTGCAGGTTATTAATATACTGTATCTATCAGGCCTCTATTTTTTCCTATGCATGTAAATGTGAATCGAAGCTAATATTTAGGTTTTGTAATCCAGATAATTGTTTTAATCTTTCATATCTTAATATTTCTGCGTCATTGCAAGAGATGCTGCTATATGTAAATTTTTAAAAAATACAATTTGTTAGTACTTCTTCCACATGTTTATAATGATCAGGACCGGTTTCACTCATCATGAGCCTTTCCACCGAGAAATGACAGTTAACATCTTAAAAGGTATATTTTAAATATTTGACATTATTCAAGATATTCAACTCTGGCTAGTTAATTGAATATAAAGTAGTACCCCTCATTTCGTATGGCAGGCCTGGTGTGCTCATAAATATAGAACTCATTTAACCCCTTGTACTGCGAATAAATTCCTCACTAACATACTATTTAATTATAAGTAATATAAAGACCAATTAAAGAAGCTCGTGTTTGCTAAATACACCTTGGTAATATGGTCACGAGTGTTACTTGTGATTTTGGTGGAAGGGGTTAAGGCATAAAAATGCTTAATAACTTCCTTGAATAAAATTTATGTTTAGGTAAAGTTCAGGAAATGAGGAATTAAGATTTAAAATCTCAGCTTGGATAAAAAAGTTTTTTTACCTTGTAGCTTTCTTTGTTCAACCTAACTAAAAATACCATTACACTTTAACCATACAAGGTGATCAAGTGTTGGTTATTCTTTAGTTTGTCATTTAGCTGTCATTAGTTTGAATACTCTGATTGTGTTGCTGTAAGTAACTAATATTGAAGTAGCATATTAAGATTTTTGTTAATATTTCATGAAAATAAGAAGTAACAACTAAAAAGTCTTGAATACCGCTTGTCTTAGTTTGGTTTGTAATATCATTTGAACGCTTTACAGAATTCTGGATTTGTCATTCAATAGAATAAAGGAGATAGATGGTTTGGATACTCTGGTGAATCTGAAAAAGCTCTATCTGAGCTCTAATAGAATATGTGAAATTCAGAATGTGAATCATTTGCAAAAATTAGACCTCTTGGAGTTGGGAGATAATAAAATCAAGGTGATAATAATTATTGCTATTTATGCATAATAATAATGGATAAAACTTAATGATATAATATTTAATGATTGCACTTTTTATAGGAGATCAAAAATCTAGATAGTTTAATAAATGTGAAGCAGTTGTATCTGGCGCGTAATAAAATCCGAACAATTCAAAATTTGGATAACCTTCAGTCACTCGAATGCTTGAGTCTTCAAAATAACCGTATAACAAAAATTGAAAACTTGGGTAATCTACACATGCTGGATCAACTGTATATATCGGAAAATGGGATAGAGATAATTGAAAATCTCGATAATAATTCGCGAATTCAAACATTGGATTTGAGCATGAATAAAATAAGTGTCATAGATAATATTGGACATATGTCTGAAATGGAGGATTTATGGGTAAGTTGAACTAATAATCATAATTTGATTTGTAAATAACATAAATTTTATTTCTAAAACATAATACATCCATTTTTTCAGCATCTTTTAGATATTAATTAAGCTTTATTTACTTTGAATCAACTGGTTATCTTTTTTTTTTTAATTTAAGACATTGATTGAGGCTGCTTGATGGAATTTCAACATCAAATTTGAATTATTGAGATTTTGTACACTTCCTGGACTCGAATTGTCAATTCGAGTCCATTCATGCACTCGAATGCCTGAAGATGCCGAAAGGCGAAACTGGGGTCGTTGGTGCCAAAATATATGGAAGTGTACAAAATTTCAAAAATTCAGATTTGGTTATCTTTTTACTTAAATTATTTCCTTTATTGTTATTGAATACATCTTAAACCAGATTATTGTTTACTTATTAATTTATCTGTTTTGTCTATAAATGTAACGACTATTTGGATTTTTTTTAGCTTAATGATAACCTTATATCAGATTGGAGCAGCATTGATTATTTGAAAAATAATACCAGCATCACTACAATATATTTATACAAAAATCCGATTGCTGAAGATCCGGCATACAGAAGAAAGCTTAAAATTATGATTCCATCACTGCAACAAATAGATGCGACATTGTGCAGATAATTAGTAGAAGTGTTTCTTAAAAAATGGAAATCTTAGATAATGCCATATCTTAACATGTACGATTTATGATTTATGAATGAAAAAATACTATTTATTAGAAACAAAAGTCAATTACAAGTCCAGATTATGCCAAATTTCTTTTATTGAGAGGTTTTAATCTTTTGTAAATTTAAAACAAATTATTATTTACAAATCGATAGCTGGAAGTAATTTTCCCGAACATTCTCCAAAACCGATCCGCACAGCCTTGCCATTTTCACAAAAAGCTTTCAATATAACTGTGTCTCCGTCGATCAAAAACTTTCTACTGGCGCCGTCACCCAAAGGGAATGGCTTCGATCCTCTCCATGACAACTCCAGCATCGAACCATAAGTGTCTTCTGTCTGAAATTTTCAGATATAGCGATAAGAATTTGAAAGTGAAATTTCACATTTTCGTGGGACTTCTGTATTAATTCAATAGGTGGTGCGTAAGGCAACATCTTCATTTAGTTTTTTAAAGTTGGTATGAATGATTTTATGAAAAAACCAATTCCTATTATTTACTCAATGGATTCACTACAAATGCTGTTATTCTAGATACTTATAGTGGTTAATAACTTGTAAATGAGAAAAATCCATTACGGTTTTTTTGTCTTGCTTATAGGTTTCCTTTCACACAAAGAACCTAAATTATTTTTGTATTAATATTTTCCACTGATTTTGGCTTATTTAAGTTTATTTTTATAAATTTAAGAACCATGTATGTTTGGCAATCAATCAATGTTTGAGATAAATGCTTTTTAATAACAATTACAACATTTTGCAGGCTCGTTAATTTGAATCTACAATTATTTGAAAAAGTTATCAGGTATATATTGCATAAGTTTAAATCACTATGGCTAGCACAGCTTATTTTATTTAAAAAAAGTATTCCGGTATTGTAGAGATAAATAAAATTGAAGATATTTAGTGAGTGGATTTACTAATTATTTTTGTTTGTGAGCTAAGTCGACTTATAAATTGAAAAATTCAATATCCATTATATTTACTTATAAAATTAACATTTTGAACCATTTATACCTCTCCACTGATTGTTCCCGATGCCATTAAATCGCCAGGGTTTACATTACACCCAGTAATTGTATGATGCGCCAGCTGCTGCTTTTGTGTCCAGTACATTTTATTGTAGTTACCTCGGCTTATGACTGTCGGGCTTGAATTTTCCGCTAAATGCATTAAAATTGTTTGTATTAGCAAATGATTATTATTAGCATTATGTTAAATGTATTATTATTTACACTTTGTTATTAAATATCTTACATAACACAATTAATAGTAAATGTCTTTTCATTCATGTGAGTGGGTTGCTGTTCCCTGTTTTTCTTCTTCCAAAATCCTGTGACTTGGTGTTGAAATTGTTTAAACAGTGCTACTCAAAATTTTTCAGTGTTACCCAGGGACCGTATTCATTTTGTAAATAAAAAAGTTTTACAGAGGTAATTACCTATATTTTTTTAATTTAAAGAAATATAAAATGTAAATTCTTATATGTACAGAAATATATAACCAGCGGTGTCATCAAATTTCCACTGAATTTACTTACGTTAAAAACTAATGTTAAAAATGTTATTACATAACTTATTCTGCCACAATTTTATTGCCACACAATAGATAATAATCTAACTCATGGGTGAGAACCCAGTCACGCATAGGCAAATCGATGTAAGCGGTTAAATAGTTTTTAGTGCAAACTCATAAAGATCTGTTCTCAATTTTTCAGATACTTCATTACGTTTTGTTGCAAAGATTGGAGGCAAGAGATGAACCAATATATCAATAGTTACTATGATTCCCATTTTAAAATATACATTATTTACTTACCATGGACCGGTACCGGTCCACGTATCAACGTTTGAGTAGCACTTTCTTAGAAATACCCTTAGATTTCATGCTTTCATATCATGATAAGAATCCGATACAAGTAAAATTACTGTGACGATGATAAAATGGAAAAGATGATTTATTAGTGGATCTGATTTACACATAAGAAACTACGAATTTATCGAGTATCTCATTTGATTGTTTATTTTTTTAATAATAATTTAATAATAATAAACATTTTTTTATGTTTTAATTCAGATCTATTGAATACACAACTAAAATGGTACATTTTTTCTGGAAATCTTCATTAGTTATCATACATGCATTCCTAATGCTCCTTCATGATATTAGAAGAATCGTTTTGTTTTTTATATATTTTTGTAAACATGTCTGATCCCAATGTGAAGCATATGACATACTAATGGGAATATCTCGACAAAAGTTTTTCTATAAGTACTGCTTGTTACTCAGTTGCTCAACCTCTCTTTGTCAAAGAGAGTAGTAGTAGTTTTTTATGTAATGAATTGAAACTATTTTATTTAAATTTCTGTTTTCGATAGGAATTTGTGATGTATTCTAATAAGGGATTGCAATTCCTAAATGCCGCCTTTAAATATTCATTTCTCATTCCTAATAAAGCATAACAGTACACAATCACATCACGCATCCGATTGCCATAACACAATATATATTTTTATAATATTTTAATCTTACTTACGCTGTAGTTTGACTTCAAGATTTATGTCAAAATTGTATGAATCGTCATGTTGCAAGTAAGGAAATGGTTTTGGATTCTGAGACACATTTGGTACAACAAATGGCGCCAGTGCCTCCATTGTCACAATCCAAGGAGATATTGTGGTTCCGAGGTTTTTAGATGTGAATGGACCGAGTGGTACGTACTCCCATTTCTGAATATCGCGGGCTGAAATAGTTATATGGAATAATCTTGCAGAAAAACACTTACATGAGCATAATTCAAAATGAGTAGCAAGTCTCATTTTATGTTC
Source organism: Himalopsyche phryganea (assembly GCA_022494535.1). Taxonomy (NCBI): domain Eukaryota; kingdom Metazoa; phylum Arthropoda; class Insecta; order Trichoptera; family Rhyacophilidae; genus Himalopsyche; species Himalopsyche phryganea. Next base: position 624,788 of record JAGVSL010000034.1, read on the forward strand.
ACTATAAATTTGCAATAGTTTTAAATCAGAAATGAAGATTAAAAAATGGTCGTAAATTGGATATTGCTCAACAGTTTTATTAAAATTAGTAACTGGCAGGAATAACAACATACAATACATTACTTTTTCCATATATGTATCAATAGGAGGATGCTTATCTACTAAAATTTTGTAATAATTTACTATTCGTCAAACTCGTATAATTTTTCGCTTGTCAACTGTCTTCACTGCTAAAATAAACCTGATAGGTAAGTTGCATTGTGAATTTCTGTTGAGTTGAAAAATATAAATTTTGTGGGGTATAGAAAAATGAATTGTTAGAAGATTATATTTTTACCACTCCAATCGTTCATTAAAACCATTCCAAAAATGTGTTCTTCAGCATTTTTCACATTGACTCTCTCTCCTAATTTGGTGGGAGGACCGCCGACGAAAAATGCCATCTCTAGTTCAAAATCCATCAATTTGCAAGGTCCAAAAACAGGATCTGCACCTATAATGTAATTCATAAAAGTATATAAATATAACCTTTAATCGTTTCATGAATCTCTTGATTTTGAAAATGCTATAGATTTATTCTATTGTGTATTTTTGAAAAGAAAAATAGGATGTCAAAGTAAGAGATTACGTAAGCAAGTAAGCTCTGTTGAATCTGTGTTTGCAAGATGAGTAAATTGTATAACACCTTTACTGTTGCTTTATTATGAAAGAGTTGACAGTCAAACTATGTTTATGGTTGACTAAGAAATTGTTTGACAAACCATCGACTGGTAGCGTTTGACCATAGGGCCTACGAATAGAGGTTCCCGAAATGACAATTGAGCTGGAGCGACCATGGTATCCAACTGGAATATGGCTCCTAAAAAATTATAAGATTAAAGATAATTTTATAAACTTATAAGTAATTACATACTTCATTTATGATTCTCGATTATCTGGTGACCTGTGAAGAAGAGTGTGGTCGGAGATTTGAATGCCAAATTGGTTTTGTTTTTCATTGCACAAAGCATCAGAAAATAAGAATCCAAAATTAAAAAAACTTCATCAAACTGCAGTCGGGACATCCGTTAATAATAAAAATTAAAGACAGGCTTTACTTACTGGGTAGGATTATCATTGGCTGACTTAATACTGTTTTTTTTCAATTTCTATTTGAATGTTTTTAATGAACTTTATCAATTTAAATTTCCACTTACCAGTTAGGTAAAAGAGGATTTTCTGGACCTCTAAACATCTTTCCGGTATTTGTTGCATGCTGTCTTGATGAAAAGAAATCTGTGTAATCACCAATTCTAGCAGGTACATGCATTTGTGCATCTTGCTGCTTTACGAATGCTCTGAAATAGTTATAAAGTCAGTATGTTAATTTTATTGAACAAGTTTTAAATAGTTGTAGTTGACTAGGTGTATTGCTTTAATCAACTAAACGTTTCTTGAGCAATAATTATCATTCATTGTAAATATTATAATACTTCTCCCGTAATGCAGCATCATTTTGAAGTGTTGGATTGTCTGCATTCAGCAAAGACTGTAATGTTTGCCTTGCTTGTATCCATGTTGGTCTCCCAAGTGCCATGAATGCGTTTAGAGTAGTTTCCTGGAGCAATTGCATATCTTTATTATTCGTAATTTACAAAGATTGTAACATTGAATTTTATATAATGTCATTGTTGAAAGTAGAAAAATGTGTAACACCATTTTAATCAAAAAAATGACTGAATTTCATCTTGTTGTTAATATCTATCCGCGTTGTGAATGATGTAAATCTTTGAAAAATTGTAGCATTGTTAAATCATAGATGATCTACTTCATAGCATCTGTTTTGTATGTGAAATTTGTGTATCCAGTATTGTCATAGCGATTGACTTGTGTTAGTGGCTATGAATGTTTTATATTCACTTGTCTAATTGTAATAAACTTCATATCTACCATTTTATTTAAATATGTACATTATTTGCAAAACAAGAATGTTTTTTGTCTCCTCTGTAAAGTAGTGATTTTAGAGCCACACAATTTTCTAGTTTAAATGACGATAATATGTTTTCTATAAAAAGTCTTCAAGAACTAGGCAAATCATTCTGACACAAACGCTATTTATGTAAAATATAATTATCTAGATATACTAAGAGTGTCTAAGAGATAATCATATATTATTTTTCCTTTACACAATCCAATAAATATAGTAGAATTTGAATGGAGTTTACATTCAGATTCTACTATATAAAAATAAAAAAGCATATTGAAAATAAGATCATATTTTTCTTTTAGTTTTATTTTATTTTGTTCAAGGTGAATGATAGATATATATATATATATATATATATATATCCAGCGTGAATTAAAAATATCTATTTGTATTTTTGAAATGTTAAGAATCAGATTGTCTTTATTTATTTAAAGATGTAAGATGTTTATTTAGTTTTGTGTTTGGGCTTCTATATAGCTCTATTGATAGCTATGTACATAAGGTTATTAGAAGCCAAAGTATATTATGTAGTCTATGTTAGAAGCATTAAAACACATATAATGTGGAAAAAATCACATTCCATGACTCTCTTATTGCATCTTATTGATTATTTGGCGGATTTAGTCGAATTAAGAAATTTCGTCACTTATTTTTAAGGTTGCCATTATTTTTTTAGTTGTGTATTTTATCCGATAAAACTTATCGATAGGTCAAAGGTTAAATAAGATAGGTACTAAACTTACCTTGAATACATGCTGAATATTGACTAACAAAGGGCTTGTAAACAAATGAGAAATGCTGTATAGGTCGAGAATAAGATCTCCTATGGCCACACCAATATGTGGAACATCCTGAAAATGATTGAAAGTATGTAAGTAATCATGGTTAGATAAAAATAATATTGATCAAAAGATATTAACTGAGAAGTAATTACATGGGTGGCTGAAGTAAACACTCCATAGGGTAGATTTTCAAGTGGGAAATCTGTTGTTGATGAATAATTAACAAATGACTTCATTTTGACGGAAATTATATTATTCCACAAATATCAACTTCAGTCTGTGACAACAAAACGTATTCTGAAAGAAATATGTGTTTGTGTAATATTGTTATGAGAATGTTCAGGAATACCGGTTTGTAAAATATTTATTGGAAAATTAACATATTTTTCATGTAAATTTAACATTATTATCGGATTCTTATGCATGATATGGTAAACAATCTTCAAGGTCAACTATAAAGTGTATGAGGTAAAAGTATTATGTATGCAAAGTAGATTCATTTTATTTTTAATGCATTCTATTAATTGCCGCAAAAATGACGCCCCCAGGGCTGTCATACAATAAAATAGGCTTTCCTCAAAAATAAATTTTCAACGTTTTTACTGCATAAGAGTTTTCTCGTGCGTTTTTGAAAATGATAATGCATACTAAAATAAGTTAACACATATTAAATTAAGTATGTATTTGATCTTTCTAAATAACGTTTGATCACTTTCGTTTATTCGTGATCCGCTGTGTAAAGTCTAAGCACATATTAATACTTAACATAATCATGATAGTATATCTGTCGTGGATTTTATACACTTAGGCTCATTGATATATTAAGTAGGTAGCTTAATGTAGTAGGTTATATTATTTATCCAGGGATTTTTTTGCTATGTAAAGCGGTGGAACGGCGTTCCGGCACCTTTTTTCATAGTTTTATTAATTTAAGAAGTTAGACGAAACAGTTTTCCCACTTACATATAATTCGTCATCAAAATTAACTTTACATTTCTAAAACAAAAATAAAATATTTTTTATATGCTTCGTGGCATAGGAAAAGCTGCCTTAAATTTTATTTCAATGATATTTGTATATAACTTTCTTCAGCAAAAAAGTTCACACGAAGAGAGTTCCGGTACCTTTTTTTTCTTTAAAAAAGCTCTGTATTTATCTAATACATGTACATTTATGTTATCTTTGAAAAAAATATTATAAATAGGCTGACATTATTGAATACTTTGTCTATAGCTAGTGTTATTATCATAAATATTGTCTATTATATTTTGGCAGTCATTAAATCGTGCGGTGTGGTAAAATTATTTTACTTACTAACTTAATTTGATGCATATGTCATATCAGATGTAAGTTTACCACGTGTTGAAAATATATATGTATATTTAAAAAAAATAAATATCTGAGTTCATCAGTCTATCATTTGGTAATTTATTGTATTTTGTTGAAAAGTCTAAAACAACTCAATCACACCCTGAATTTTTCATACCACTTATTATTTGTTTATTTTATTGCAGGTATCAAAATGAGTGATACAAAACATGTGAATACCAGTCTTCAGCTACTGCAAGGATATAATAGCTCATCAGATTCATGCGACGAAGCGGAGGATTCTGTGACAGCTGACAGATCTTTTTGCAGGTCGAAAAGCGGTGACGAAAATGTTTTCACGAATGAAGTGTGCGCGAATGGAAACATAATCGAGAAAAAAGATGGTACAAAAGAAAATGATGAAAAGTTGTCTCCACGTCCATCCCTTGAACGTTCATTTCTAAATAGTAAAGGCGAAATATTAGATAATGATTCGTCAACAGAGCAAAGCAATAGGCTTTGCTTTGATAGTGAAAACAATGCTACGGCAGAGATTGAAAAACAGTGTATTGATACCCGTCAGGTTGAAAATTGTGCCAATAATCTTACCGAGTCAAAGTCTTCGAGTACAATTAAGCTTGAAAGTGCAACCACAGAGTATGCTAAAGGTGGCAATTTATTAGAATGTTCCGATAATATGCAAAATATCCGCAAAGAAAATGCTGACTTTATACATTCTTGTAGTTCTTCTAATACTGACTGTGATGACTCTGACGATTCAAGCGAATGGGAAAGTTTAAAAGGTGTTGAAGACTGCACTGATAGGTTTGTTTTTATTATCAACAAATTTGATGTGTTTTGAAATAAGTATACTTTTTTAAAACATTCTTTTGACATAATGATGACCTAAGATTTGTTTTCGGCGGTTTGTCAACCAACTTCAACTGATTAAACTCATTACTTTGGTATTCTTTTTTGTAATATTTTTTATCATTAAATCTAATCAAGGTAACTTATGACTAGGAAAATTTATAAGCCAACATTTTCTGAAGGGTGAGTGGTAGTTTGTCCGTAAGGGCTGCAGGCACTGCAGTATAAAAGGATTGTTTCCATTTTATTGTAAAGATTCTTTAATTTGTATATTAATAAAAATCCTATGCACAGATGTACATAGGATGTATGTTGATGTAAGATTACATCAACATACAGATGAAATGCATTTATTTCATTGTATTTTTTCAATACATACTGATTATTTTTCCCTTTATTTCATGGAGGGCTACAAATTAGTAGTAATTACATAGTCTTACAAATATGAAAATGGTGCTTTCAAAGCTTTATTTTTATTCATAGTTCATATTTATTTAAGTAGTAAGGAAAAATAATTTTATGGACCAATTAATATATTCATTTATAACCTGAAATACTAATGAGGGGATATAAAATAATTGTCATACGATATTTGTTGCATTAGCACTTCATCACTATTGTGAAAATTTGTTTATGTTTATGAGTAACATAATTCTTTTAACCCACACGAAAAAATATTCACATTTTCAGCAGTAACGCAATCATTTGCTACCATGACAATTTGACTGTACTTTCGTTTCAATTTTCACAGCTTTACTCATATTCAGTAAAAATTGATACCATTGTATAACAGGGTATAATCTATGTTTGCACATATTTTTTCCAGGAAGTTATGATGATATTATGAAAAGAAAAAATAGCAATTGTTTGTAAATCTACCTTAACCCAGTGCTAATAATTGGTTGCCCTCTTCCGATGTTATCGGATACTCACCTAATTTTATAAACGATGAGTTACAAGTTTAAGTTATTAAAAATGCCAGTATTTCGCATCAATAAAGGTTGCTGATTTCATCTTCATATTTTTTGTGATGAATTTATTATTTGTGTGGTCAACAGGAAAATTAACTTTAAACAATATGCAATTTTCTTAGCTACTTATCGAAAGCTGATTATTGTATTGTATTTTATCTATTATTATTTTCAGTGATGAAGATGCAGGTAAAAGTATTGCTGGAAATTTGTCCAAGAAATTGCCTGCACTTAAAGTAAAGGGCGAACTCGGTATTGATGATTTGCCCCCTATCGAAGACCTCACTATTTCTGTTAAACATGAAGAGTGTTTGTTGGTTGGAACCATTAATGATATAGTAAATCAACTTGGTGAGCCTTTTTATCAGATAATTGAAATAAATATTTATTATCTTTATATTTCAATGCTCCATTTTCTTATAGTTTAAGTGGTGATAATGGCATGTATTTTAGTGGCTATAAATTCTATATTCATTTTGCTTTTTTCCTAACAGTGATAATTGAAGCACTCCCAAATAAGCCAGCCCTAGATATTGACACTGTACTGTTCTTGGACGAGGGAGCCAAGACGCTCGGTGTCATATTTGATGTCTTCGGACAGGTATATTATATATATTCATTATTGCATTGTGAGTTATGTTAAAACATAACAATTTATGTAAAGGTCTTCCTGTAACCTTTCTAAAAGGAAAGATTTTGTTTTGCATGAAAATTATGTTTTTTTTTAAATTGCATGTTTATAATAGAGGTCTGCTCGGGCTCGGGCGGGACAGATTTGGGCACGGGTAAGGAATTCTAATTTAAGAAAAATATTTCGTACTATGTTCGGGTCATGAGTCAGCCATAAGGCAATAGTATCCATAACATAAATAATTTATTTTTCAAATGCCATGAATATCGTTGTAAATATGGAAAAAATAACATATATTGTATGAAAAGTATAAATGAATTACTATATTAACAAAAATCGGACTTTCGGGCTGAGAAAAATAAATCTGGGCTTCGGGTCGGACTCGGGTAACAAGTGTGATGTTATATATGTGACGGGCTCAGACCAGGTAATTTTATGAAATTTCTGCCCGTACAGACCTCTAGTCCAGTGGTCTGTAACCGGTGTGCCGCGAGACGATCCCAGGTGTGCCGCGGCGCAGTGCGTCTAAAATGAGTAAAATCGACTGTATTGATTTCATAAAAAAATTTAAGGTATTCGGTTGCTAAGATCTTCGTTGATATTATTCTCATTGAAACAAATATTGTATTATTTCGATATTTATTACAATAAATGTAGTAGTATTTGCACGAATAGTGCAACTGCAATGTGAATAAAATGGGATTTGTCTCGTATGTAAAACAAAAAAATCACTGTAGAAATTACACATTGCAGCATACATTGGGACATATTGATGATGACTAATAATTTACCAGTGGAATTATTAAAAGTAATAAACGAATGTATCAAAATATAATACAAATTATTGGATTAAGTGCCTTAAATTCGCATTTTTTTAGAATATCAATTCAAGATTGTTTCACAAAGAAATACGTTGGCCGTTTAGAGGCAAAATTTTGGAAAGATTATTTGAACTTCGCTATAAGGCTATTTATTTTTTACTCAACCAAAAAATGTCTGAAAATCATCAACTCTTTCAAAATAGTGCAGGGGTCTATGTTGTTGCCTTTGGTTACGGATGTCTCGGGTTCAAGTCTCGGTACGCACAAATCTATTGGATATCGTGTTCTAAATTGATTTACAATTTTTAATTCGTTTTATGTACAATATTATGTACCTACAAACTAAATAATTAATGTATCATACATAAATAGTTTTGTATTTCCATATTAATAATAAATATAAAATATATTTAAATGATTGATATTTTTACATATTTGAAAAACAAACCTGCGGGACTAAATGACAAAATTGTAAAAATGGCTGAATTACAAAAATATAAGACATATTTCTCAAGAAATTATATTTATGCATAAAAAAAAATTTGCCTGCGGCGCTCTTTCTGTTAGACAATTTAAAAAATAACCTTAACTCAACACTAATGTAAATATAAAATCAACATTTTTGGAGAAAAAAAGGCGGCTTCTTCTCTTCTAGTCTCTTCAAAAAAAAAAACACAGTCCTCACCCTATCCTCCTTCTCTCGGAAAAAAGGGGTTAAACAACCAAGTAACAAGCAGCTCCCGCAGAAAAACTTCTGATCTGATCCATATGTTCCACGTTGGCAGTGGACATAGTTAAAAAAATGGTTGTTTTTTTTCAAATAAAATTAGCATACTTTGGCATGTGGTCTGCCGCAAAATATTAATGTGCGTGCTTAGGTGTGCTGTGGGTGACAAAAGGTTTGCGGAGCACTGCTCTAGTCTATAAAGAAGATAGAAATGATACGATAGTAGTTTCACAATTCTAACTTCCGATTTATAAGTTTTATTGTAAAACATTGCTTGCCTAATCCAGGAGTTGCAAATCAGTAATCAAATATTAATCAAAAAAATGTCTTCCAAATCTTATCTCTACTATAAAGCACATCTCTACTATATAGTGCAAAATACATGTAGAAATCTGTATGTTTGTATGTCTGTCGGTCACAACAATTCCACCCAAACGGCGTATACCAGCGATGTGAAATTTTCACACGTCATTCTGGCTGTAATTGTTAGTTCAACTGCGCTTTTTTCAACTTTCAACTCTCAACATTTAACCTAAAACTGAAAACGCGATACTTTTGGATGAAAAATGTAATAATAATTGTCGCCTAGCAACAGCTCAATACTAATATATTCTGCAAGTGACAGTTGAGATAGTAACGTGAACGCAAATATTTGTGTTAAATATTGAGTTTCATGTTTGTCATTTGGCAGAAAGTGAGTTTGGTAAATTCGTACAACTTGGTGTGCATCTGGAATAATCGTCATCGAGAATTAGCGTATGACTCTGATTATGTTTAATTTGTGGCGCTGCAGGAACCATTATTAAGTGCAGATCAACAAGCTGCCTATCGAGAAGTTCTGCGGCGCCATAATAAGAGTGCAAGTGGCAAAATTGTCATTTTTTGTTATAGCTGGTTGCAACTCTTTAACAATATTATTAATTGGTGGACTATATTTTGTGGGTGTAACAAAAGAGGTATGGTTGACAGTGATATTTTCAAATTTCAACATGAGTTAGCCAACGTCTAAATTTAATAATCTAATATAAGCATCACCATCTTGGATGAAGCCAGGTAAAAAAATACTAGTATCACATAAAAATGTGAAATTTTATATGCCCCTTAGTATAAATGAATAATTTTCTTTAAATTCTAGGTAACATCGCCATATTATTGTGTTCGGTTTAATTCAAATGAGCACATCAAAGACAAGGGAATAGTTATTGGAATGTGTGTCTACTGCGCTCCGAAAACTGAACATACTCATCTAGTTTTCGTTTCTGAGTTGATGAGGTAATATTTTCTAACTTCTTACGCTTGCGCTTTGAAATTTGACAATTAATTGTTTAAATATTAAAATTTTACAAAACAAATTCCTTTTAATAAATGATTATTAATTTTTATTAGTATTGAATATTTAGGATTCATTATTTTTTACTGAATACCATGCTTGAGTGGTAATACTGTGAAGCTTTCTTGAAATACCTTTTTATGATCAAGGTTTTGAATGGACATTTTGCAGTCATTGAATTTATCATCGCTTTCAAGCCAACAGAATCTTGAAAAAGTTTTATAGAGAATATCCTCTCCTTTCTATATTTAAAGAAGTTTGAGTGGCTATCAACCAGTTCAGTTAAATGAACTGTCAGGAATTCATATACTCGACATAGAGGTTAGCTTTGGTTTTAAGAAGAAAGATAGTGATGAATTGACCACTCGTAATTTACTTGTATAAGACCACCATTTTCACTTATCAGGGAAGCGTCAAAACTAAAAGTATTATTTCACTACACTCAATCCTTTTTTATACGATACATTGGTTCCTGAAATTGACATGTAATTTGATATATTGTTTCCAAAAAAAAAAAATCGCCTAAAAAAGTTTCAAGAATGTATGGAAAACTGAAAATGTGTTACAAATAGCCAATTTATTACCATATTATTCTGAAATATAATGTTTCATGTTGAATTTCTATCCTAAATTCGTAGTAGAATTTTGTGAATGTTAAAAGATGAATAACGTATAATAAAATATTCAATTCCTATTACAGGTTAAAAGGTTCAGATGCATCTTGGAAGGATGACGTAGAACCGCCAGCACAGTATGTGGAGTTTTCTGATGACGAAGAAGAACGAAGGTCAAAGAAATCTAATAAAGATAAAAAAAGAGTCGCTACAACACTGCAAGGTGAACCATCTGGTGGTCGCCCTAAGCAAAACAAACCTACTGAATATGAAGAGAGGATGAACAGAAAAAATCTTCAAAAGTCAGCAGAAAACAGTCGCGGTTTCACTGGTTTTCAAAATCGCCATGTAAATGTTAGGCATTCCAATCCGTTCTACGGCCGTACTGATAATTATAATCAATTAAATAATGACATTCGATGGGGTCCGAGTGGAAACTTTTTTATGGGAGGCAATCCATTCGATATGAGTCCTCAACAGAGAGCGAGATTCGGAGGAGCCTTGCCTCCTCTGCCACCGCTGCCCCCTTTAATGCGTCCTCCTCGCTTTTCTGCCCCCCTTTGGTTCATGAATACCCCACCCCCTGCACCTCCAGGGACGTAGCTTCCATTTTTTCACTTTTGTATAAAATTCATCACAGAATCATATTATGTAAAGCAAGAGGCGACAGGTCTACTCTTAGAAACGACTTGAAATATAACTGTTTAAAAAGATCTGGTATATCAGGAGAATCAGCGAGTTTCTAGAAACATTTGGGTTTTGATATATTTTTTTTCACTATTGAAGTCACACCTGAAACGACTGGATAGAGCTTTTATTTAAACAGTCATAAACTGTAGTCATCGAGCAAATGCCACTTAGTCGTACATTCTAAAACAATATTTCAAAAAATATTTAATTTGAATAATTTCATTTTCATCTTGTACACTTGTTTCCTGATAAAATTTTCATTGCTTTGTCTGTTTAATTTATATTTATTTTTTTAATATTACTTTCATTAACATTTTCTTCCGTTATCTGCTACAGTAACTTCTTGTCAAAATCATAAAATTCAGTGATTTTATTATCAACCAAAAAGTGTACAATAGGTTTTCTAAGGATGGTTGGTAATTGATTCAATGTTAACCCAGCACAGTTTGAGAAATGAAAACACTAATCTTATAAAGATTTAGTAAAATAATTGAAAAAAACTGCATTTATCTTTCTTTGAGTAAGGGTTGCTTACAATATCATCACTGTTCAATTTATTTAGTTTGATCAATAAAATTTATATCTGGATCATCTTTTAAGTTTATTTTTGTAAAGATCAAGTATCGCACCCATAATCCATGTTATGCTAATTTTTTAATGTTATAAATCTGTTCAAATAAATACGCAAACTCTAAATTGTTGCATTTTTATTTACCGATTTTAGACGTGATCAATTTTTTCCATTCCCGCTCACTATTCAGAGCATATGGCCACCAAACGTTGTCTCCGAGATTCTCTGTCTTCCGACAGTCTCTTTGTTTCCTCCTGAATCATCCGCGTCCTGTAACTCTGCCGAGTAAATCCTGCTGGCGGTTATCAGTGGCCTTCCAGGGTGACAAAATCCATCTGGTTAAAAGGAGACAGGCGGAATTTAGGCTACCCTAGGACATCTGCAGCACCTTTCGAAGTCAGGTTCATCATCGCTTTTAAATTTTGGACTTTTCAAAGTGGCTGGTTATTCTGCTCTTACCTTTGAATTCATGAAAAAATCAAATCAAACCAACCTACCCTAGTATTCCCTGCAAGCACCTGTTTTCGAATTTTAGTGAGGTTACATGACACCACTGCAACATGTTTTTTTGATTATACATGCCATCGTTCTCCATGATTAACCCGGATGATCAGGAGTTAATTGTGTATATTTTTACCATCAGTTATTTCTGAGAAGAATACCGTAGCATGTTGATATACCTAAATTTTCTACTCTCCTAGTTCTAGAATGCTCTTGGGTGTTTGTCCTACTCAACTGTGGTGATTCGAATCCCTGACTGGAAACATTCTAAAATAAATTTTTCAAATCAATGTATGGATTTTTATTAAAGGCATGAATGGCTGTGATGTCATCGTTCCTCCACACCCACTTCATATCTGATCCTAAAAACAGGTTTAGAGAGGAATTGACTAATTACTGGTCTTTTTTTAACCCCATCCATCAAAGGGAGATTGAGATACTGACTTACAATCAGTTCTCGTTTCATTCAAATGCTGTCCACCTGCTGTACATTAGTGGTGAAAAAATTACAATGAAGTTTTTTGGAAAGTTGAAATCAACGATTTTCGAATCGGCAAGTTAAAGCCTGAAATAAGTGGCATAATAGACAGTTTGGAGAATTCTTGTGACAATAAATTGCCAATTTTTAATACTGGTTGTGAAAATTGAAGTAGTTTATATGTATAGCAGTCAAAAGTTTTATTAATATTGGTAAGAAAGAGTATTTAAAATGTGATTTAATTCCTTTTACCAAACGAAAGTGGAAAAATTTTACTAACCAGCAGATTGAAAATATTCGTTACCTTATGAATCAGATGAAAAGTAACTTCTGATCATTCAGGTTATGTAACCCTGATTTATACATGCAATGCACAAACCCATTTACTTCCATTTTGAATGCATTTAATTGTGTGTGAAATTAGTAAACAGATCCCGACATGAGCAGTGGATACAAGAAACGTTTGACAATACAAAGGTATTTAAGTATTCTTTTTATTTTTCTTATAAATTCCTTATACTACTCCTCCTCATTAATTTGTAACATGTTTTAATCTCCATAATATTCTAACATAGCAAATTGTAAATAAGTGGGACAAAAATGAATAATTTAACAAAAATTAAATTAGCAGACAAAATACAGATAGTATAATTCAATATAAAATATAGATTCAATAAGACAAAACTTATTTTTTGACAAGACTATGTCTTCAGACCTTCATTAATGTTAAAAATTACTATTATTTAAATATAATACTCATATTTGATTTAAAGCAAGCTAATAATAAACAATGTGACAGATCGCCATAATTTTTTATCCTACAGTAATTAATGCACAAGGATGCATCTGTTTAAAATTTTCACTAATTGTTTAAGTATAACTTTTAAATGTGTTCTCTTACAGAATCGTGCTTTATGGTTCTTTAAATTCCTTTTTAAGATCAAAAAAGTAGCAATGATTTCTGAAACGTTGGTGTATTACCATTATTATATCACGTGGCATAGCAACCGAAAAATGTCAGGCACAATTCTGTCTATACGGGCAGTGGATTTCTCCGAGTTCATTCGACATTCGGTTCCACAGGTTGAGAGTTACATTCGCTTATTGCCGTCGTATTAGGCACATCAGAGTTGCCCTCCGCTAGTTCACTGGAAGATTCAATGGTGCCCTTCATATTAACAATCTGGCAATCGTCGACCATCATCACATTGTTGGTGTCAGGAGATTCATTTTTATCATTTGAATCGACCTCTTCAATGCATGTTTGCTCTTCCTCAACATTTTCAGTAGGCGTTTCAGTTACAGAATTTTCTGGAGATTTCTCCTCATCAGACGTCGGATCGTCACAATGGCTGTCAACGACAGCAGCTTCACTAAGAACGGTGATTTCTGGTATAACAATCGGTATCACACCGGAAGACTTATTTTCATTGTTGGTTTCCACCCGCACTTTTTTGATGGTAAGGATATCGGACTGCGCAGACTCAGGGGTTTTTTCTTGCAGAACAATTTTTCTGATGGTATCGATAGCATGTTTGCCGGTTAGAGTTGTTCCTCCGATATCCACTTTATGCGTGAAATTACTTGAAATAGCTGGTAATTTTGAAGCATCTCGTGCTGCGTTCAGTTGGACCATATTTGGGTACGACTGTTGACCAGGTTGACTGAAATGAGTCGATATGATGTCGGTCAGATAACTGAAATCTCCATAAGGAAGATCAGATGCAGTATAGTTTTGCAGACCTCTAGAATTATCGCTAGGATCTGAAAATATTAAATAAACCAAAATTTATTGTTAGAATGAAGACATTTTCAACCATGTCTGCTCCCAATGTGTAGCATATGGCTTCATAATGGAGGTATCTCAACAGAAGTTGAACTGGGATTCGAACCCGTGAGATCCATAACCGAAGCCAACGACGTTGACCACTGCACCACGGACCTAACAAAAAAGATTAATTGCCGGATGTCAAGATATTTTGGCATACACATTTAAATTCATCCATATGGTGCGCTTAGTCATTTAGCAATGTCAAATAAGAACTCGAGAGATGTTCGTGACAGAACTTCAGTATTAAATAAAATGACTTTAAAGTACTACAATTATCATAATAAAAATAAATAACTAAATTCATTTTACTTGTTGGAAAGCATGACCCTTTAAACTTGTCACAATGCAGGAACAATTGATAACAATTGATAACAAAAAAAAATGATCTATTAAAGCAGATTCATTGTTTAGATGGCACTGACCGAGTTTGATAACTTTGGGCGGACGCCCTCTCTTCTTTTTGATGACTGGCATTGATATAGGCGGTAGAGGTTTTTTTCGCGGCCTGCCGCGACCTCTTTTGGTGGGATAACCGGATGAATCCAAGCTGTAATACTGTTGGCTTAGGAGGGAGGTGTCAGAAGTGGACGGTGTCGCAGCGGAAGACACATTAGTAGAGTTGAAATCGTCTGTCCGACTGACGTCACTCTCGTTGACGTGATTGCTCGAATCACGCGGAGGCAGCATCACGTCACCGCTGGAAGTGAACATCAGCTGATGCCGTTCGCTGTGACCGATCGATACCATTCCTGACATCATTGTGAGATCCTTTTTAAGAATTTTGGAAACATCTTGCTCGGTGACAGTGTTATGACTCGGCAATACATATTCATCCTATAAAATGTAAGTAAAATAAATATTTATACTACATTGAAACTTGCATTTATTTATTGTATGCTGTTTATAACCTCATTACTTTCTTTTATTGATTCAATCATATCATTATTTTCATTGTTTAAAATTGATATGTTGACAAAATTGACACTCAAAAATTGAGTGAAATTTCAAATAGAAATCATATGGAACATATTGTTCAAAATCATTGCACATGGAACCCATCCATGAATTGATTCATCCTTCCTAACAGGGCTGAGGTCGACAGACATCGGTCATATCTAAGAAATTTTTTAATTAACTATAAAATTGAATTTTTTTCATTTAAATCTGTACATCAGCCTGATTTTAGTTTTAGCAAAGTATGCAAAGCCGTTACATCAGCTCAACGTTAGTCTAAAGGTTAATATGTATGAATGGCAGCAGAAATATTTACACGTTAGCTTACATGTTGCAGTGGTTGGTAAAATTATGAAAAAATGGAGGAAAGATTTCAAATAAAATGTCAGTCAATAGATTTTCAAAATGACATCATTGTTTCAAAAGAACACTGAGGCTAAACGAAAACTTTCAAAAATTTATCTATGATTTTTTAGACGGTTTCTGCATTATTTTACACACTGTTCATGTTCCCAATTAAAAAGCAAAAGGGATTACCAAAAACCTGCATACACATAAAAAATGTCCAATAAACAGATATTTATTGACAATCGACTGAATAGCCAAAGGTCTGTCAAGAGTTTTACATTAGATAATTTTGATGTTAACCTTTTCGCATATACGCATGTGAAGTTTCAGTTTGTCTCCTCGCGCAAAACACCTCCCGCAGGCTTCACAGCGATATGGACGCTCTCCCGTGTGTGTTCTACGATGCCGTGCCAAGTGAGATGATCGGTTGAAGCTGCACATTCAATCGAAATTTTAGAATACTGAAGATTTTTATCAATAGGTAAAATGCGATAAATTGATCAATTTAAAATACTGTATATTTATCCCAAATTGTCTATTGATATATGCTTGAAGTCATAGTTTTGATAACCAAAAATATTTAGCGAATGATATCGATTGTGGAAATGTAAAACGAGATAACCCACAATTTTAGGCATCATTGCGTTCTGCATTACACATTTCACAGGTTTATAAGAGAAAATCTACCAAACTTCTAACTTTTTCAAAAAAATAACTAGTCGAGGTAAAAGAATGTTTGCACAAATAAGTTGAGAAAAAAAACTAAATTCATTTCCAACATAATATTCAGTCAATATGCTTTTACTTTTCAAAAAAGTATGGCTTTTAACTGTTATGGCATCTATAGAAAACTTATTTTGCTTAAAAATTGCCATTCATCAATTTGTTTCTACATTGACAATACTAATCAAAAACAAAGACCATTCTATATTTTATAACTTCTTGTGACAGAAAATGAACTATTTCTTTTTAAAGCTGTAACATATTTGGAAAGATATAAAGGCACGTCCCTTATTTTTATTTACATTCCTTTAATATTTCAGTAAATAAATAACAATCATTAACATAAATCTATTTTCATAAAATTATTATAATGTATGTAAATATTTAAATATATATAATTTAAGACATCGACTGAGGGTGCTTGATGGAATTTCAATATCAAATTTGGATTATTGAGATTTTGTACACTTCCATGTATTTTGTCACTAACGACCCGGGTTTCGCCTTTCGGCATCTTCAGGCATTCGAGCACACGAATGGACTCGAACTGACAGACAGTAAACAGTGTCTAACGTTTATATAGAAGAAACCACACGGACATTAGATATAAGGGTATCAGAACATTTAGCTGCCTTTAGATTAAAAAAATAAGCTTCGACATTCGTAAATCACTTGCTAATGGAGAACCATACGTTTAATGCGGTTGATGGGGTTAAACTGTTGCATCAAAACATGGGGGATCATAAATTATTTTATCAAGAAATTTTTGAAATCAATAGAGCCCAGTTAAATTCCTTGCCAATTCTGAACGAGCAGCTGAACCTTCCTAATTCTCCGTTACTGTATCCTATACGTTGAAACACCTAACAGATGTCACTAAATGTGGAAGGATTGTATATATTTACCCTTTCGTCGAATTGCATCCCGTCGAAACCCATAAAGCTATTATAATTGTAAAATCTCTGGTAATTCTAAAAGTAGTTGGAAAACGGCAATTCGCCACTCTGTTAATAGAGTCCATTTGTGCGTTCGGATGCCTGAAGATGCCGAAAGGCGAAACCCGGGTCGTTAGTGACAAAATACATGGAAGTGTACAAAATCTCAATAATCCAAATTTAAATATATGTCTTGTCCTGGAGTATTGTATTCCCTTTTACCTTTCCACTATAGATACGTGTAAACAAAACCAAATTCAATAACCGAATCCAAAAAATTAATTCATACAAATTAAAAACACTGAAAAAAGAATGGAGATAAAATTTTGCATCTGATTTAGATGATGTGAATGAGTAATGAATGCATTCACCGCTATGGGAGTTGTGATTGGGATTCTTCTTAAAGCTACCAAAAATGAATAGAAAACAATTAGGGAAATACAATAATCATTTCACATAACATGCCACAATCAGGGCGACAAACATAAAAGTATATCTTATGACATTATTTCCCTTTTGGGTAGCCGATGCGATAAATGACATAATCGTATGAATTCTTATTTCAAGCGATCTAAACATGATATATTTATGAGAGTTATCAAAACCTACACATACGTAATAAGTTAAAGGACTTTGTAATATTTTTTTCAGCAAATTATAAAATGATTAAATGAATAAGAAAAGTAAAAAAAACAAAAATACTTCCACCATACACATACCACTAAAATGCATTCAATCAATCAATTCAATGGATAAAAATAATTATAAAATATATTTCAACAACAACAATGAAGTGGCAAAAAAATGTTACTGATTTAACGAATACAAAAAAATAAGCATTTAAGTTATCAAACCAGCACTGATTTGTCATTATTTTATGTAATGCTGGTAAAAACATTAATATACAATGTTAGCAAGTGCAATACATATTATTCCACATTTTAGTGTAATATGTATTATACAACTGCTTTCATTTACTGTCATTCCAATATGAAAATTTTTCAAATAAAATATCAACGAGGTATGTTCCGGTTGCATATATCATTGGTTGTAGCGATTACTATGCAACATAAAAACACCTTACAGTCAATGCTCCCTCTAAGTAATTTTAGAGTCCCCGCGCACTCTAATACAAACTATCCAAATTTAATTTTTAAAAAAATATTATATATTAATTTTGTATTGTTAAGTGCATGTTCTATATCTATGCGATGCCTATAAAAAGTTAAAAAAAATTAACCATTTTATATATACCTAATCATGTCAAGTAATACAATAAGCACTAATTTATATAATAAATATGACATATTGATGTATGCAAAAAGGTTTAAATTATGCCGCGCATTTGTTAGTTTGACCTGTTCAGCCTTTGGATTCAGACAGGCAACCTCTCGTCTTAGAGGGAACATTGCTTACAGTAATGTAAAACATTCATCAACCCTTTCCCTGCCCAGCCGCCAATCAATTATAGTCTCACGCCCAAAATTTCAAAAATTTATTTGCCGTGATAACATTAAAATACAATTTTAAAGTGATAACATGAAAATAGAACATAATATTATTTGAATATTCATTTATATGCCGAATATTAGGTGGTGTGTATATATGAATGGTGGCTGGGTGGGGTCCAACTCTAGATCCCATATGTATACAGGATGGGCAGCAAACAGGTTAAAAGATATGGATTCTGAATGATGTATGTTTGATAGCCAACTATCCCCAAGAGCACCTAGACTAAGGTTTGTTTGAAGAATAAATGATATAAAGTAAACCACAGAAAATAAATTAGGTATATTCAAAATAAACAGGAATAGCATTCACGTTTTTTTGTAATAATGAAATTGCAACCAATTGAAAGTGTACTTTTAACGATATTTACAAAAATAATTATCACACCGTGCAAATATTAAAAAACGATTTTACAAAATAAATTTAAATGCAGAACCAATGAACTTTAAGAGGAATAACAAAAACAAAAATATGTTCTAATCGCTTCAGAATCGATTGCAAAATTTTGTATGATTTTTTATGATATTATATTGAATTTAATTTAAAAATATCAATAGTTGTAACATATTACAATTTTAAAATGAATGTACGGTGAATATTTACAGAAGATTTTATTTAACAAGACAGACATATTACACCGATATGGAGTCAATTGGCAGTGCATTTAATCAGTTAATTTGAATTGTATGTGCACCTGAAGGGACAGGTGTTGCACTTGAATGGCCTCTCTCCGCTGTGGGTTCGCCGATGGCGGATCATGTGGGAGTTGCGACTATAACTGCAGCAATATAATAACCATACAAATTAACAAATAATTTAGAAAAGCATATAGTATATAGGATATAATTTAAAAAAAATTCTGCACGCTTAAGTCCACGCCACCAAGTCTTGGGCAGTTGCTCCTACGACACTTCTAATTGAGGAAAAAAACTGTAGATACGCTTAACGTTTGCTAAACCACTGGATACTACCGTATAAAAAAAAACAGATGGAAAAGTAGTGGTGAGTGGAGGATGGCAAGTAAACCTATAAATTTAGGATCTGTCGGCACCGTTAGACATGCCGAACAGTTGCATCCATTACAAAAAGTTCAAGGCGTCCTATGGAGAGTGAGTGGATCTCATAAAAGCTTTCATTATACAATCCTATTTAGTTTTGTGTAAATTATATTGCATACAACTAAATGGTTTTAAATTTTTCTGGTGACACACTGTAAGGGTCTGAAGCCATAGTGGGTGCATTGTTGAGAATTTTAGGGAATGTTGTATTATCAATTTTGATAATCATTCCATTGAATATAAAACCCCTTCGATGACAACAAAGCCTGATATACACGCCTGTCAATATTTTTTAAAATACATTCTCAAATTTAACTTTTGTAGCTCAGCAATCTTAAGCACCACACAGGATTTTCACTATGATAGATTAATATATCCAACAAAGGCATAGATCAGGTAGGATGCAACGGGATTCTGTTTATATAAAATTGGCAGTCTTATGACAAATGCGCACAGTGACAAATTGAGAAAAAAATGCACTAGGCAATATTAGAAATATTTTAAAAAATTAAACACAATTCATTTGTACTACTTCCACATATTTATAATGATCAGGATCGGTTTCGCTCTTCACGAGCATTATCGACTGATGCTCGTGATGAGCGAAACCGGTCTTGATCATTTAAAATATGTGGAAGTAGTACAAATGAATTGTGTTTTATTTTTTTAAATATAATGTCTTTCCACCGAGAATTGACAGTTAACACCTTAAAAGCGAATAATAGAAATATATTTTAAATGAAATATAAAAATATTATCCATTAAAATGGGATGTTTGACATGAATAAACGATTTTAGTTATTTGTGAAATAGTTTTTTTTAATTTTATGCCCCATTGTTTATGTGTGCAATTTCCATGGGTTCTTTTGTCTGGTGTGCGATTAAGATTGGTATACATTTTATTTATTTGAGGAGTTTTAAGTTTGCTTGCATAAAATATATATAATTATAAAAATCTTTGGAAGAATAACAAAAAGAGTTAAGACAACTGTGCATAGAAAAAATTTCAGTAAATTTTAAGTTGAGTGTTTTCATAATACATATTGATTGGTTTCCTACTCCAATGCTCCCACTTGAACAAATAGTTATCAAAGTCGTCTAATACTACCCAGGTATGTTTTCTATAATGTATACTTTCAGATGAAAGATAAAAAAAATATACAGCAGAATACAAAGCCCTTATTATTTATAAAAAATAATGCCATTACTGCTATCGAATTGGCTGACCAGAAAGGAAATTGTGACATTGATATAATGCATTCATTTTTTGTTATACTAGGCTAATGTTTCACCATTTGAACATGGACAATTGATAAAATGTTAAAGCAAAATTTCAATGTTGAGTTTTTACATAAATATTTTCTGAAGATAATTGAAGTGCAGTTAAAAATATAAAAATATATTCGAATAGTAATTTTTCAGGTCATGCATTGGAAATAATCAACAATAATCTAATATAAGAATTTATCATTTTCGAGAGGTAAAATAATATTATTTATATTAAGTAAATATGATATCATTTGGAACGAATGAAGTTCTGAATTTTTGTGCTTCTATTATAAGCAATCCTGCAGAAGACATTTTAGCACGAGAGATGAAACTGAGTGGGCAATGGAAGCAATAAGGGTGAACAAGGTGCACATTTCTTTTAGCCTTAAAAATATTCTAATATATTTTTAAAAAATTAAAAAAGTATCTTCGATTGCAATTTTATTTTATAAACATTTAAAAATTTTAGTGAAATCGTAATTGTACCTATCGTAGGCGTTAATTTATCTCAAGCAATTTCCGTCAAAAATGTGAATAATCTCTTCGACTCAGTTGTAGAGTTTTAGGATTAAACAAAGATGATTCATTATGAGAAAACTTAATTTAAATGCAATATAGCGTATTTGACAGATTTCCACAGTACATTTAATGATACTAATAACAGCTACAAGGAGACGAGTTGAATTTGATCCAAGCGAAGGGTGTTATTTCTTTGTGTCGAAACTAGTATTGTATATATGTTACACCGAATGTTTGAAATTACTTATTTCATGAAAAGTGCAAAATTTTACCTAAATCATGAATAACCAAGCCCATGGCCTCATTCAAGAATTTGGCAAATTATCTGCCGAGTACGTGAATTCCGCACAAATTTTCTGTTTATTTCAATGATTCAGCATAAATAGTAGCGCCATAGCGCCCCAGTGGTGGTTTTCGGAATTATTTGTTATATTTTGTAAAATATTAGTAGTGCTCCGTTGGTGCATTCTGCAACTAAACCAAATGTCAAATAAAAATATATCAATCAATACATAACTGGTACAATGACGTTCATTTCCATTTACCAAGCCCAAAATATTACGAACATACGAATTTTATTAATAGTTATTTTCGCGGATTGCATCCTGCGAGGGTATCAATCAGGCATTGGTATATTTTTAACACCTTATCGTGCGTACGCGCACTTATTTGACAGTTTCATGACAGCAGTTAAAGCAGTTAGTTATAATTTTAAATTTAGATCATTGAGATGGCATCAACTAAACTAAACATCAACTAAAAATGCCATGTCAAATTGCCAATTGTTGTCAAATAACAGAGTCCTTTCATCAGGTAGTTAATGTTCAAGGATGCAATCCGCGAAAATAACTATTAATAAAATTCGTATGTTTGTAATATTATAGTTCTAGATATTTTGGGCTTGGTAAATGGAAATGAACATCATTGTACCTAGTAATGTATTGATTGATATATTTTTATTTGACATTTGGTTTAGTTGCAGAATGCACCACCGGAGCGCTACTACTATTTTATAAAATATAACAAATAATTGCGAAAAACACCACTGGGGCGCTATGGCGCTACTATCTATGCTCAATCATTGAAATAAACAGAAAAATTTGTGCGGAATTCACATACTCGGCAGATAATTTGCCGAATTCTTGAATGAGGCCATGGGCTTGGTTATTTCATGATTTAGGTAAAAATTTTGCACTTTTTGTGAAATAAGTAATTTCACACATTCGGTGTAACATATACACAATTTAGGACGTGAAGAGTTTTACCAACTTCCAAAGCTTTCATCAGTCGAAAAATGTGACGATGGCATTTTGATTTATTGTCAACATTTGGAGGCACTCCATATCAATTTTACAAACGAGGTAAAGATACTGAAGAATTGGAATTGCACTAAGAAAAGGAATTGATTGAAATTCAGTGCATTTATCCGTTTATTGAGTTTAAAAAAGGTATATTTCCAGGGGGGCATTGAGCAATTTTTATTATTTTAAAGGGGGAAAATGGGTCAAATAAGTTTGGGAACCCATGATGTAGTCATGCATTTTAAAATTTTTAGCTATTACCCTGTACTATATTTAAATTGTCACACAGAAAATAGTGTCAAATAAATGCCCACAATTTTTTGTTTATTAAGTATTAGAAATTAGAAATTAGAGAAGGTGCTCATTGTCACTGTCACAGATACTCAATGAGACATTTATTGAGCTGAACATCTAATTATTATTTTAATATTCTTTTTCAAAATTCAGATTATGTAACATATTTACTTAATCTAAATAAATACAATATATAACGTGTAATGTAAATCACCTGAGATCACAAAGATCGCACTTGAAAATCTTTTCAAGAGTTTTATTGGTAGATTCCACTTTACCACAGTCGCTACTGTCATATTCTTCATTTTCAGTAGGATATGTGGCCTGAACAAACTTAGATTCGTCAAAAGTGTTGTCATCTGATGATTCTAGAAACAAGTAATTATTCATCAGAATTATAGTAATGCAAATAATCATCTGAAAAATATCATATAACTTAACATCAAATATTAGTTTCCACTGGCAGTACTGTATGCCTATATAGAGTAATTGAGATTAGATGGAAACATTTCAATGAAGCTATCAATTTTTTTCAATGAAAATAATGAAAAATAAAAAAAAAATAGGTAATATCAGAAAGAATCTTACACAAAAAAACAGACTATTAATATTCACCGCTAATGATATGCCTATATTCATTACATACGCACCATGTCCTGATGAATCTTCATTATCGTTATCATTGTCATCTATGTCTAAGGTGTTAACAATATGAGAGTTTCGTAAGTTATCTAAATTCACACATTTCAATGTTCCATGACCAGATGTCATGTTGCTAGTATTCGCATTGCCAGTAACAGCTGTGAACAATTAAAACACTATTTTTTCATTGTTATATTAAAAGCATCCATCAATTTTTGGTGACAGAGAAATGAAAGAACCGTTTAAAATAAGTTGTATATTTTCTTGCGATTTATTTTAAAATATAAGAAGTACCATTGTGTCTGTGATACGTAATGTGCGTTTCTTAAGCAGGATAGTCGCATACTAATAAAGTTGATAATTTCAAAATTGAATTATTTTCAATACCAAATACTTTTTGTTATGAAGAAGAATAAAACATATTATATCAACAAAGGCAGACAGGCATCGTCGATATTAACATTTCTTGGTAGTGAAATTTGATTTGCATTGATTTTGCGCATGTTTACATGCCCATCGTGGCGAACAGATTATATACTGATAAAATCAAATTGCTTGAGTCAATATTTCAGGACAAAGTATCATAGTTTCAGAAATACAAATTGTACTGCAAATATTTTTAACGCTTAACAATTTTAGTCTACAAATTGTGTTAGGTTAAACTACCACTCAAATTATCAGTAGTTGCGTTTTTGTTTCTAAATTATATTTTATGTTCAACCCACCATATGGGAAGTAGTTCTGCTCGAGATTATCTGGTAATGTTACTCATCAGTGTTTGATATTTGTATAGCAAATGAAATTAAGCCTGCATATAAACATAAAGCTGTTTGGTAACAAAATCCATTCCTGGCCTCTTCAAAGAAAAGCAAACTAAAAATAAACTGCATTACAAGAATGAAAAAATTTCAATATGCTTCTCTTCAATTATTGAATTCAAAATTTTATCAGTCGATGAAAATGTTCATTAAAAAATGGCAAGCAAACCTTTATCTTCATAAATGGCAAAACTTAATTAAACGACATTGAAACAAAAAACGGTAGCAAATATTAAAAAAAAAAAAGATTCGAAATACAAAAAGAATCCAACCTGAAATGACAAGTTTACTAACGGCATCTTCAGGACTTGCAACATCGGCAGCGTTAGGAGATTTGATTGAAAATTTGACACTTCTTTTAACTGGTTTGACTTTAGATACCGAAGAAGGATAATGATCATCCAACCCCACGGAGACACGTTTTTTCCCTTTAAACCGAGTGTCTCTCCCATGAAGAGGAGCTTCAGATTCTTCATCTTCCTCGACTTCTTCTTTTACTCCAACGTCTTCTGTTTCGTCCGTTTGGATGCACGTTGAAATCTTTTGTTTTGAAATCGGAGATTTCTTTTCAGCCAATTCTTTAGCTGCGGCTGCCAGAATATTTTCTACAGCTGTAGTTGTATTAGCGGGCATTGAGTCTTCATTTTTACGTTTTCTCTTTATGGTGGATCCCTCCGCAGGACGGCACATAGCCTGTTGGTACATGTGAATCTGTCGGAGCCTTTCAAGATTCGTCTGATAAGGATTAATAGAGCGTGGAGTGGCATCGTAAGGCGATTCAGCGGGTCGCGGTACTGTTTCTATGACAGGCTGACATGCAATTTCACGATTGGTATTAGGGGTAGATGAAAAGTTTGGATATTCATTGAGATTCACATTCAAAAGGTTCGATGCATCTTTTCTGAGTTCATACGCCAACCCCCTGATTTCTAATTCAGACGCCGTGTGCATCAAAGACTGTAGATCCAATTCTTGGACATCCACTGAGCCTTTGTACATAAACTCAACCAGCAGATTGATCTCGGCATACGGAATACCTTTGAGAATGATCACAGGGTGTTTACAAGGATTATCTTTAAATATTTGCTCAAAATATGGGCTGCAAGCTGACAGCACTAGCTTGTGAGCGCGAATGGAGCCGTCGCGGCATGATAAGGTCACATCTGCCAGAGCCGATGATGAATATATAGTGGTAAACAACTGGCTCAAATTTTGCAGATGATTGTTCCACTTCAGATGAAACGTCTTATCACTGGTGGCGGGCTGCATCTGCCGGAAGCAATTAAAAATAAATAATTCCATACGCGACATAACCTCTCGACTGCGATATTGCTAATACATTAATATACCAAGCTTACTTGTATACTTACGACTTGTCAAAAAAAAAAAAGAAACCAAATGCAATGGTTACGCGTTATGTGCGAATGCAATGATGCTATTTACTAACGAAAATAATCTACGACCGTAAAAGAAACAGTTGCATTATGCATTTTTGACGTTTTCTGTAACGAATTTAATTTTATCGGCATAATAATTATCGCTTGCAAAGACGCATTCCTCTACGGATAAGTTAGCTACACTCCATAGGCATCAGATTAATTATTTGGTAGGTACCTTAATTACTGGTAATTTTGTAAATCTTATATGATACACAATTCACACCTTCGGTACTTACCCTGGATAAATATTAAAGTAACATTTATTTTCACTATAGCGTATTTTTAAAGACATAAATCATTTAAAACAATAATAAAAATTACATGAAAGAGCCAGACGCAAAATAGCTCGAGTCGAGTGGGTACGCCGCTTCCCCGCCACACCCCTCTAGCAATCAATATACGGCGACTGCCAGAGTGGGGGCCGGCGAGCTCTCCTTATTTATTCTATTATACAATATAAAAGATTATAATATGACGCTAGCCATAATAATTTGTTAAAATTATTTTATATAATCAATACAAACTTTAATACAATGTATGATTGGAATACAATGCATGGTGATAGTTTCATTTTAAATATTATTATTTAAGTTAATCTGTACTTCCATGTTGTACAATATTCAAAGAATAATACAGGAACTGTAATAACACATGCATTGACAAATGTATGTATATATTTAGCATATCTATTCTATACATTGTCATATTATATAGCGACTTGATAATAATACACATTATGGACGGAATACAGTTGCCTGCACTCTTGTCTGCTGTTTGTTGTTATAGGTATATTATTGTGATATCAGTGGCGTAGGCCTCCCGGGGCTATTGGTCACAGTTTCAATATGTAGCCAAATTCAATGTCAGGTCGCTCACATCAATCAATCTGCTTCCATCATGAAAGTTATAAATTACATGATATAATATGTTTTTCTGATTTCTGATATAGATGTAATAAAAACATTTATTCATTGTGAAAAATCACATAAATAGTAAGATAAAAGTATTATTATTGGATGACTCAAAATGAATATGTAAAAAGTGCTATACAAAATAAATAATATACCCTTTTGAACTTTCATTAAATATTAATTTTATAACAGTTTTTACCAATAATTTATACATACTAAAAGGGACAAACTTCTTTGTTGTCAAGATTGAATTTTTAACTTAAATTCGGACTTTTTCAATACTTAATAATAAGTTGCATGATAAAAAAAATCAAGGAAGAATTTCATTTAATAAAATAGACGAGTATTACCGATATAATATAATTTATAATTTAAGTAATTTAAGACATCGACTGAGGGTGCTTGATGGAATTTCAATATTAAATTTGGATTATTGAGATTTTGTACAAAATCTCAATAATCCAAATTTGATATAATATACATTAAGAAGAAATAGTCTTCATATCTTAGACAGAACATAAATATTGCCGTGTATGGATGTAAATTTTTGAAGTGTATCTATGTTTAAATGAATAAAATCAAGTATGTATGTATGTACCTTTGTCATATCGATTGACCATACTTTAGTAGATGCATACGCAGCGGACAATAATAATTATTGTTATCATTATTTTTAAGTTTTAGTAATGTTGATTGATTATGTAGGTATATTATTTATTTTAGGATATAAATTGGGAATACAGCCCCGATGAATAAAAATGGTTTTGTGATCGACCCATCAACCGGCTCTGCCTTCCGTGAATGATTATAATATTATACCGGATTAGACAGACTTTTGAAAAAATAGTTTTCAACTCGTATAGTTTAATTTAAGTGTGCTCGAATGCCTGAAGATGCCGAAAGGCGAAACCCGGGTCGTTAGTGACAAAATACATGGAAGTGTACAAAATCTCAATAATCCAAATTCGTATAGTTTAATTTGTATGCTATTTCCAAAGAAATTAAAAACGGTCAACATTTCGCTATACGCTGGCAAAATTTCTTGACACCGTTAAAGACCGAAAGCTTATCTTTTTCGTTGTGCTATCTACCTGTGATTCGTAAATTAACTTTGGCTTTTCTTGATTTGATTGATATTCGTTAGATAATTCATTTTTTTTTGTTTCCGCCACTTTTGTTTATTTTTACGTATTTAAACCATTCTTAGCATTTTGGGTATTTCCTTTTACTTTAAGTCTAGACCGGTGGTCCCCAAACTTTTTAGCTTAAGGGCCACACTGACTTCTCCACTAAGTCACAAGACCTAGCTAGCTCATCATACCAACACACTGTAGTTTTGAATTACGCGCAAATTTCGGTAGGTACTTACGGGCAACTGTCAAGGCATTTCATTGTGGCGGAGATAGACGATAGCCGACAAAGAGAAAACCAGCTTCTGCCTGATTTATACACTCATATTAAGTCCTTTTGACTAAAACATTGGTTGATCAGTTGCATAAATTTGCGAATGGATTTTTCTTCGCTTTCGGCGCTACTTATCTGTGTGAAAAAACTATGAAGGGCCAGAAACCGTGTAGGACCGGACAGCTACTGCGGGCCGGATTGGTGGTGCTCGCAGGCCGTAGTTTGGAGACCCCTGGTCTAGATAAAGAAATGGTATCCGTTGATAAGTCACATTGAAAATTTAATGATATATATTAGAATGCTTTATAAGCAAGAGCTTCCACGCACGATCGAGTGGGTTGTGTGCTTTAAAACAAAAATGTCACAGAAACTCTTTTTGCCTTCCGTCATTCTTCATACTTAGTAATTTTGCAGCAAAAGTCTGACCAGCAATGAATTTTTCGCGAAAAAATGGATGCTTGATATTAGTATATATAATACGGCCCATAAATAGTACCAATAAAGATTATGTATTACTTATAGTTATAGTCAAGACAATATTAGAGGAGTACAACAGGATAGACAATTATGTAAGTATTAGAAATACGATCGAAAATAAAGTTAAAAACTACATTGAATGTTTTCGACAATCACAGAAAAATTAAATGTACGACAGGGATTGAAATTTATTTAAAATGAACTCCAAGAGATATACATAAATTAAGCGGTATTATTATGGGGCAATAATAACCACACCACACTTTGCATTTAAGTGAGTTGAGTTTGTATTTGCATTACTAAGATGATATAAAAGCAAACATCATGCGAACTTTATATTGCATATAATACGCTTACTATGGTAACTGGAGTGGGGTATGTTAATAGAAGAAAGAAAGTAGGTATTATGTATTATTATAATAAAATTGACAACGAAAATTAATTGCTTCTGGTTTGAATAATATAGTGCCCATAATAATGTTCCACAAGCCTTCTTCTTTATCACTTATGCTAAGATTTTAAAAAGCCACTCTAGTTGATGCTAAGTGATGTTTTCATATCATTCTGCTTGTAAAGTCCACAATATCTATACTCTTGAAACAATATCGATAGGAAAAAATGATGTCTTTATTATGCTTAGAATAATGCAAAATCTATCATGAATCATGATGTAATTTTAGAAATATCGTCTAACCCAGTGTTCCCTAAACTTTTTACACCTGCGGACCGGTAAAAAAAGGAGAAAAAATGCCGACCACTAATACTGAAATAAATATGGTTTTTTATGTTATATGTTTTAAATCTTATAGTTTGACAGATGGATATAAGTATAACTAACAAATATACATACGAAATTCTTGGAAATATATTTAGTTAGGGTTTTGCATCTGGGCTTACTATTCAAGAGCAAATATTTCTGTTCTCTCTGAGTGTACCTAAGGGGATTTAGGACGGTCGATATGAGAAAACCAGCGACCATCGTGTCGCATCATCCTACTAATTACTGTTATTTAACAATAACGAAAAATAAAAATAAATTTGCAGGCGAAAACAATCCTATATTTAGTATTTTAGCAAGGTGAATTTCTTGCAATTTGGCATACTGTTCGCGGCATCTTGTTGGGGAAAACCGGTCTAAATCAAAGTCTAACGTTAACACAATAGGTATAAATGACATCGTGTAAGTCGTTCGTTTCGTGATGAGACATATTATTATCACAGACGTACCTAATAAATATTAAAACATTTGACTTATGAGAAAAAGCGGGAATTATTTTTTGTATGATTGTTAAACGATGATACCTCTTTTTTTATTATCATGGTTAGGTTAAGGTTAGAAGCATATAGAAAATACTTGTTTGCATCTTTATTTACGGTGTATAGTTCCTACGAAGACTTTTTATTGTGAGAAAAGGTTTTCCCTATTACAATTATTATTATGCATGTTTCAATATTGCATAATGAATTGTTTTATCAACTGGCAATAATATAGATAACGAAATCTATGAACGAAACGTAACAATTATTCTCTATAGTCTATGGTTTCTGGGTTTGACTTACGTTTTAATTTCTATATTAAAATTCACCTTGTTGCTGCACCGATAATTGGGTTAAAAAGGTTATTTATTTTTATTCACGCTGTTAATAATAACCTTCAACATAAATTAAATTCTTGGACTCTAACTAACGTTTTCACAGTTTAATTGTTTGATATAATTTATATAGTATTTTTATTTAGTAATTCATAGCAGTGAAGTTTAGCTCTTAGGATTAAATAGAGCAAATAATAATCCATGATGTGCAACTTCATATAACTAATAATGCAGTATATATCATTGAAACCGTATAGATGCTGTTAATTGTTTAAAAGAAAAATTTTGATTAATTAAAGATATTAATGTCTAAAAACATTTATGAATGTCATGCTATGGTTATAGATGTAAAACATAAATGAAATACTATTTATCAAATGAAAAAAAAATGTCTCTCCTCTCTTCTGTTAAAGAAATAGATTAAAAGAAAAATGCTTTTACGTTTGGGGGTGGCGGTGTTAGCGGGTGTTGTACTGCTAAGCCTGGCAAGTCCATCACAAGCGACCCGTGATGACAGTCCTCTGCTTGAGGATAATGAGTTTGCAGAATTTGAGCAGTTTGACGCTGACGATGAGGGGCCTGCTTTGCCTGGAAGAGTTCCACCACACTATACTCCTGTTCACCAACTTGATGATGACATGTTGGTTGAGGTAAAAATTCAGTAATTTTTCCATTTTTAGAATAATTTTCTTCCAATACAGCTATACAGCCTAGACATCGAGCTTTTACCTTTTCCATTGCCTTCCTTTTGCCACTGATATACATTTGAAGAAGAACTTTGGTATTTTTTCATATCCACTCAGCGTGTTGGTGGCCTGATTGGGTTCTTCCTACCTGGTTTCCCTATGAAGACCCATTTCTTATTAGGAAATTTAGGGTTCCTCAATAAATGAAATTTCTTCTCAATGCTTGTAGACAGTCTATAGATCCAGGATTCCTTACTCTGCTATTTTTTTATGAAGTTCGAAGTATTGTTCTGACTACAACAAAGATTGGAATTATTTAAATTGAAAATTACTGAAATCTCTATGTCCAATTTCTTTTTAGTTATTTACCATCATGTTGGCTAAATTTTTTTCATAACATTTTAGTTTTGGTACATGAGGGATTGCAAATCATTGCGTAAATAAATTGGGGTGCTCATGGTATAAAAAAGCGTCAGTAGCAATGTTTCACTTTTAATGGGATGTGTAATTAAAAAAATCTATGTACGTAAGTAGGCTTGGGAAATTGATTAATTGAATAGTGCTGATCTTTCTATAACCTCATATAATCCTAAGGTTATATTCAACAAAATTTTTAACATGGTAAATTTTTTATTACAATTTTAGGATGAAGACAATGAGTTTGAGCACTTCCAGGATCCTGAGGAATTCGAGGGATTTGCTGAAGATGGAATTGATCTCATACATGAACAGCCCAAAATCACTATTACTAAGGTACCTTCTATTTTTTTGAATGAATGTTTAAGAAGTAAACTTCTAATATATATATTTTTTAACCTCATTCACTGCCAATGTGGACTGTGAATATATACTTCATTATAATTGAAATTGTGATTTTAATTTGGAAAATTTCAGGTCATTTATACTGTGGATTTCATTTACCATATCGTCATTCTAATTGTAAAATTGTATATCTGCATTTTTAACTTTTCGTTTTTTTAATACTGCAAAAATTGCCCTTAATATATTGCATACAAAATAACACAACTGACAAAAATTATAGCTAAGTACTTGTTGAAGTTATACTGACAGGCGGCTAAAATGATATGGTGTTGACATTCTTTGTAGGTACCACTGATGGTCCGCGCCAGATGGGAAGCGTATTGGTTAGAAGGCCTACTAGTGCTGGGTCTTGCAGCATATGCTGCCACATTCCTTGCCGGTCGTACGAGAAATAACTCAATTGCTGCCACATTCAGTCGTGTTCACAAACCACTGCTCCAAGATAACTTTACCTTAGTTGGTTTGTAATTTTTTTTTATGATATTACAGTTAGTGATTCTTTACCAATATGATTAAATATCGACTGTGGGAAGCAAAAAGGACGTAACCCACATCCAAAAAATATTGTGTATAACTGAAACAAAACGGGTATTAAATTGTATACATTGTGATTATCGAAAAAAAAATATTTTGAAAAGATGGAAGGATAAGTCCTTTTTCCTTTCCTCAGTCGATATATATATATAATTCTACTTTTACTAATGAATAAAATTATCTTTCAGGTGAGGAGACCGGTGGAGAAGCGGGTGGATGGAAAAAAGAGGCTGAACATTGCTATACAATGTGGTGCAGTGGTCGAACTTGTTGTGAAGGAATGTTGATCACTCTCAAACTTATGAAAGTATGCGGAAAGAATTCTTAATTATTGGCACAATTTTTATTTTTTATTCAGCACTGAAATGTGACTTTAATCTGATTTAACATCAAGTCTGGAGACGTGGACGGCACGCGGATCAGAAACCACTCCCTGGGACGGACGCGAAAACAATACACTGTTCTATCGTTGAGTTACAATAGCAAAAATTTACCAATTCATTCAAATAACTTGAGTTCTAAAAAGATTGAATTGAAGTTTTAGTTATGAATATTTTTTATTGTATTTTTTTAAAAGTCCAAAAAAGACTTTGAATGTAAAGTTCTTGTTTTCTTTTTAAAAACATAATTTGGATAATAGTGTTTTCAAATTTGACACATTCTAATCCCATAAAAAATTATGTTTATGAAAGCTATGTCTTAAGTATTATTTAAAATGGTGAAATAAAAATATATTTGATACTTTTTCTAATTTGTTCAGAGCTTTTTACTGTTACCATATAACGTCGATAAAGCGCCAGCCTGTCATTAATAATTTTAAATAAGATCTGACAATAATATACTAAGTTTGAATCCATTATCTATTCAAAATACATGCAGTTATTAAGATATATAAATATATGCTTAACTTCAAAATATTTTTGAATAATCACAATGTTATAAATAACAAAATTCTTCCATTGTCATTCATGTTTTATGTTAACTTGTTTATATCAAATTAATATGTGGAATTTGATACTGACTAAAGAATAATTTCTTTGAAATTGATTGAAATGAAACTCTGGTTTTATTATGTGACTGGTTATGTTTAATTCTATGCTATAGTTATTTGTAACATAATCTTTACCAATGTTGTAACATAATATGAATTGGAAACTGCAAAATGGAATGTCATTTGTTTGAGTTGATTTTGGTGATTGAAATTTTTTATGATTAGATTCACTGAAATTTTCAATTCATATTCTTATCTGGAGTTAACTTGTTGAGTATGACTAGTCATCATTCACTATGGTTCAAAAAATTTAAATATATACGCAATACATAATAATTATTATTGATGACAACAATAGTTAAGTAAAAGATAACATTTCCTGTTTATAATATTTTTTATAAATGTTTAAATATTTCTTGTATTTTTGTATTTTAGAGACAGGACTTAGTTCATTGCGCCATTGGACTTGTGAGACCCACACTTGACTCTATATTGATAAGAGTTGAACTCGGTAAAGATGATATGGATGCGTTTGTATTTTGTTTAGCTCAAAAAAAGACAGCCACTAAACTTGGAAAGGAAATGGCTGATTTAGTGAGTATTCATTCAAAGTGAAACTTAATTATATTGTACTACTCAAAGCCTGTTGAAATTGTCAATAAAAATGTGCTTAAACAAAAAAAGATAACATGCTGCAGAAAACCTAAAAAGTTGGCATATAGGTTGGCATGATTCAGCGGGAAAACCCAACACGGAAGTACCCATTTCCAATAGTTGACATGATATGTCCAGAATTAAAATAAATATATGATCTAGATTATTGACGCTGTCATTCATAAATTTTTCTTTGATGACTCAATAAAATATTGGTGATTGTGAAATGTCATTCCAGCCATATGAACATGTTATTGTTTGCTTTGTATTTCTTTTTATCATTTCTAAATTTTCTATGGTATACTTCAAAACAGTAGTGTTGTTTGGACACAACTTGTATACTATGATTGAATCTTTCTTCTCAGTTGTCGTCTATTATTAAGAATTCTTATGAACTATGATAGATATGATTATTTTTTGAAATTTTGTACGTAATTATAATATGGTGATGTTAAAACAAAATATAGTCATATATTTCATTATTTACATGTGAAATGTAAATTTCTATTTCCCATCGAAGTATCTCGTGAAATTTGGAAAGATAAATTTCCTCTTTTATTATTTTAGAGTGTATTTTGTGGAGAAAAGCGACCTGCGGAGAGATATGGTCTACCTGATTCGTTTTATCTGTTGACTGAATTGAGTGAAGCTAGTCAAGCCATTCTAGATCAACGAGTGTGTGCAGCCATTGAGAAATATGGTCACCTCATTGACTATATCCACATAAGCGACCAATTTTCTGGTCCCAAACAGTTAGAGTAAGTTAAATTCTACATTATTTATTAAAAATATGACTAGTGATTAATTTCACACGCAAAAATTTAGAAAACCGTTTTATTTTAATTTATGTACTTCATGCTTTGTCTCGTTTTATTCAATTTACTTTCCATATCAAATTTGGATTATTGAGATTTTGTACATTTCCATGTATTTTGTCACTAACGACCCGGGTGAAGATGCCGAAAGGCGAAACCCGGGTCGTTAGTGACAAAATACATGGAAGTGTACAAAATCTCAATAATCCAAATTTGATATTGAAATTCCATCAAGCACCCTCAGTCGATGTCTTAAATTACTTTCCATACTTTTAAACCTTTTTCACCCATTTCATCATTTACAATCAAGAAAAATTACACACTACCAATTATTAAGATAAGGTTTTTTTGATAAGGTTATTTATTTTCGTTCTATGTAAATGTTGAAATGTCTAATAAGCTTATTCAAGATTTATATAAGGCCTATTCTTCTGTAGCAATCGTCAAATCCAAATTCAAACTGTTTGCAACCAAAAGTTTGCTTAGAACTGTTTTGATAAATGTCCACAGGAATATCATTATTGTAGTCAGTAAATATTTTCTTTTCAGAAACCATTTATAATAAGGTCCTTTTGAAATACTCATTATTGAAACAAAAGTAATATAGAATCAAGTATTGAATAACAATACAATACAATCGAATGCATTTTTCTTGAATTAATGTTTCTATCAAAATACCTGATAGTTTACGAAATCGAAAATGACAGTTAAATTTGGCAACTGAAAATTTTAGGTATTTTTTTCCTTTACTTTTATAGGTATGTACTTTTCTTGACAGATGAGGACATGGATGACACTACAAATGTCTAAACCAGGTCGTGCTTTGCCACTTGTAAAATACATTAAATGGAAAGTTGCTCTGTATTCCAACACATTCTTTTATGTCATCAATTTTAAAAATAAGTTGTGAATTTCATAGTGTGTAAGATGTTAAGAAAGTGAGAGAAATCTGTCATCAATGGGCTAAAAATAGTCACAATATTTTCGACATAAAGCATTTCCTTCATACTTATTTTTGACAAACTGGATTGTAAACTGATTTCAGATATCAATATTGTCATTGTTTTTTTGTAGTTTATTATTGCAATTAGTATATGTATCTATTATTAATGTTTTAGAGATACTGGCAGTACAAAATTGCCGGAGATACAGCGTGTAATGTTATTAGGACTCATATTACCGTGCACTGTAAGTGGCGTAGATGGAGGATGTGAGGCCACAAAACCTCTTATGGCACTTGTCTTCTATATGCTTGAAAGACTGAAGAGATTCCGCCTATCGAAAGAGGTAAATACTATCATAAGTGTGTTTTTTATTCAGACAACCGTCGTTGAAATTAAAAAATGTGTAACTCCTTTCTAATCAAAACATTACTTTCAGTTCTGTTTAGTTGTCATAGCTGTTATACCTCTTAACTCTTTGCACTCCGGTGTCGCCATAGCGGCGGCATTGGAAGTTTATCATATTACTCGAGTGCCTCTGCTATGGCGGCATGTGTCAATAAAGTGTTTTTTTAAATATTTTCAGCTATTTCAATCAAGTTAGAATTAATAATAATCGGTTATTACATTAATCTGAGAAAGAAATTGCCAAATGAAGACGGCGTGCGTAAGTTCAAAATGTGTTTTTATCTGAACCATTCGGTGCAAGCGCTAGTTTTTTGTCGCATACGGTAATAAATCTTATTTATTGAACGCGCTAGTGACTGGAGGGTGAACAGTGTTATGCAAGATCTCAAGTGTCTATTTCTCAAATTATTACTCACTTTTATTTGTTTAAAAATCAAAGGCGTCTCGTATAGTTTACAGTTTTTTATTTGAATAAATTGTATTTGTTGACAATACTTACTAGTATATTATACCGATTCAGAAGCTTACAAATCTAATGTTGAGTACTCTAATGAGGCTTATGAAAATTAGTATGTATCGATTTATTATTTACATTTGAAGTTTGTGAAATTATTGGTTGACCAATTAGTAGGAGATTTTTGGCAAGGTGGATTTCAAAGGCGCACTTGAACTGTTTCTACAGAAGACCGACTTGCAAATAAGTTACATGTCCTGCTTTCCAGGACTAAGAAAGACTGTGCAGTATGTTCAAATAGAAAAATCTCAGGTGGTAGATCGGAAACATGAATATTTTGCGAGTCCTGCATCAATAAGCCAGAATTACACATAGGAGATTGCTATTTGAAATACCACGTAATGAAGAATTATAAATAATTTAAAAATAAGTGCAGTATATTCATTATAAATCTATTTTTCGGCAATAATAACAAAACATTTTTTTCACCAAATGATCTTTTGTGTTGAAAATATGCTTTTCATCGAAAAACAACTTGAGTAGGCGGTAGGTACATACAAAAAAGGCTCGAGTGGTAAAGAATAGCAAAAAAAACTTTTTGATTCAAAAAGATTAGAGGAATTATATACGATTTTTTTAAATTGCCTGCTAAAAAAGAATACTTTTTGCTTCTTGTGGAACAACCTGGAGTTTTTTTTTTTAAAAAAGTATATAAGAATGTAGAGATATTTTTTAATATACTGTTTATGGTGTTAATCATTGATATTATTTTACTTTTATAGGGTGCTGCTAAAACAGAAAAGAATCGCCAAAAAGTAGAAGAAGCATTCTTACGAAGCACGCACGCTGCTCGACAACAACTCGCCGCTCAGAAACGGGAAGATAAGCGCAGATTAGAAAAAGATAGAATAATGGCTGTAAGTTTCAACATCTTTTTAAATGGCGTCCCCTAACCTTATAAACTGCAAAACAATCATTAATGTTTCTTGTTCTGCATAATTCGTGGGGCTGTTGATCGATTGGCTTATTTGTACCTATTTAATATTTTACATAGGATAAGCCAGAAAAAATTGTTTCGTCATCTATGATTCCTTTTAATTTTACAGGAAGAGGATCCAGAGAAGCAACGCAGATGGGAGAAGAAAGAACAAAAACGACAGCTCAAAAAGAAGACGCCAAAAATGAAACAGCTCAAAGTAAATGATTTGTCATATTTTATTTTTTAACTAAAAGTCTGTATATAAATATTTATATTGTACAGTTAGCTTTTATAAGATTAAAAATCTGTCATGGGTTTTGTTTATTCTGACAGAGATTGAGCTGATTTTGATAAAGAACTTGGTATCGATAATAAGCCAAATTTCATTTGGTATTAGGATAATTTTTTATGGTGAGTGTAATTTGTTAACATTGTTAATATGTGTGTTGAATTCTTTTTCAGATATGAAAAGATTGGGCAACAGCTGGTTTTTACTGTCCACCATTGTTTGGATATGCGGGGTAAATTATTCTGGTTGAGTATGCATCTTTACTGAATTGTATTCGAATGCAACTTGATTAAAAAATCTTGTGTACAATTGATTGACTTTTTCTGACACCTTGTATCCTTCCCAGCATAAATATATACCACTGAGGTGGCTTTAAAATGTGATGGAAGCAGTTGCATAAATTGTAGTTATAATTTTATTCTATTAGCACAGTTACCAAACTTTAATTCCTTTGTATGCCTTGCTTGACAAGTTTCAAAAAGAAAACGGTAAAAAAATGTAAACTCAATTAAAGTTATCTATATGAATAAACACAGTATATCAATGTTGGAATATTATTTCATCCTACTGAATTTACACTCGTGACTTTCTTGGAATAAATAGTTGTATTATATATCTTCATCACGGATAACAGTACAACAGTATGGATTTACGATTACAAACTACCACTAAACCCATTCTCAAATCTGGAATAAGCATAAAATTACAACCATAATTAAATTAAGTGTTGTGCTTGATCATTTTTACTATAGTTTTTTCTACATTTGGTTGCAGTGTTGTAGTAAAATATTTACCTACCTCCACTTTATGCAGTCAGCGTCATAGTGAAGATTTTCAATGCCCCAGGGAAATCATCCCGCCTTAAAGATTTTTTTAGAGAAAAGATAATAGTTTTTCATTGGCCCCTTGCAGGGGATCAATATTTTTAATATTATAAAAATAAAAATATTTGCCATTGCCAGATATTGCTTTTTCTCACACAAGTTTTGAAGTCACTTGAGATCAATTTGAGGAGGAACGACACCATGAACACCCATGCCCAAGATATAAAATGTTAAATTGAAAAAATCTAAATTTGATATTGACTGTGCTGGGACTTAACTCAAAACCATTTGATCGTTAGACTACATTTAGCTACATAAATAATAGACAAAACTTTTAAGGGAGTAAAGAAGTATATGAAAAATGAAAATAGTTATAAAACCGCAAGTCAATAATTTTAGGAATATTTTTCTTTGCGAAAGGAAAAAGTCTTCCAACAGTAATTGACAGTTTACACTTGAGAATAAATTTCATGTTGTAACATCTCATTTTTTAGAAAGTTCTCAATAACGCAAATCAGCTCAATGAAGCCTGAAAACGCTATTACTCAACTCTTCATACACCTACGAATAAAAAATTGTTTTAGTTTTTTTCCTCTTTTTGTTTAATAAATTTTCCTGTTATGAAAATTGTTACGTGATGTATGCACTATAACCCTGTGCGGTAACTGCTCTCCGCTTATTCCTCTTTTTATCTACAAGATAGCTGATTTTGCTTGGAAAAGTTTTCACAAGGTAGGTCATTAAAGCTTCAACAAGCATCGCTTTTTGTTGTTTAACAGACATAATAATATACAGTGGAATCTCGATCTATCATTCTGGCATTCATTGTTTTCCCGAATGTATCATTCATGTTTTAGAGTCCCTATCAAACACTCTTAAGAACAATGTTAAATAATCCCGCATTCATTATTCTCTAATATATCATTTTCCTCAATCCATCAATTAAATATTATGGTCACAAACATTACCTCGATTGATTATTTTTGTCGAAAACTTGTCATTCTGCTCAGGAGCACACATGAATCCTGTCGGTCGCTATTGCTGTCTCATCCCAAATTTTATCCCGATCTTTTGTTTTTGTCGAATGTTTGTCATGCCACTCATAAGCAAATGCGACATCATTCAACCGCTATGGTAAAAAGCTGTCTCAGTGTTCATTTTTGCTTCATACTTCATATTGTGAATTATCTAACATATAACCAAAATGAAGAAATTTAGAACTCTAGCTGAGAGACTGAAAATGATTCAAGAATTTCTCGGATTCATCGTTATCCTGTAACGAAGAACCGGGGTTCCATTTTATATATATATGGCCCTCAAATTAAGAGTAACAAAGTAAATACTGAAGATGCAATACATATTTACAGCATTTAATAAAGAAAAAGTACTGCTTAAAATAAATGGTAAATAATTTTGAAATAGCACTTTTTTATGTTTTTAAGTCTGCTTGTGAATCGGCTTTTTTTATAATTTAGATATGTTTGGAATAAATGTGAAATATTTTTGATTTTAAACGTCTTCGGTACATTTTTTGAAATATTGGAAACATGTGACTAATATTATCATCTGTATCAATGTACATAGGGAAACGGTTCAAAAATCATTCAATTCTATTACTCCGTCAGATATAGGTTGAGCGACTGAGTAACAAGCGGTTCTCGTAGACCAACTTTTGTTAACATGAGCTGTATTAAAAGAATACATGCTTCATATTGCGTGCGCACATGGTTACAAAAAAATATGTATTTATATGTTTGACTGAATGAGTGAAATTACTTATTTCACGAAAAGTGCAAAATTTTACCTAAATCATGAAATAACCCAGCCCATTGCCTCATTCAAGAATTTGGCAAATTATCTGCCAAGTACGTGAATTCCGCAGATATTTTATAAAATAGTAGTAACGCTCCGGTGGTGTCTTCTTCAGCTAAACCAAATGTCATTGATCATATAAAAATATATCAATCAATAACTACTATGTTCATGTCCATTTATCGAGCCCAAAATATCTAGAACTGTTAGATTACGAAGTACGAATTTTATTAATAGTTGTTAGTAGAAAGCCAGCGCACTTCATAATGAACTTCATCATCAAAACTATTATTTTAAGATAAAAAATTAATAACAACGCCGAAATGTGCAATGAAAACTTGTAAGAGCTGGAACATGAAAAAAATCAAGAAAAATGTGAAGTTTTTTACTTTTCCTAAGGGTCGGATTCGTGGTGGAGTGGTCGACGTCGTTAGCTTCGGTTGCGGTGCTCATGGGGTCAAATTCCAGGACGGACAGAACTGAATTTATTTCATGAATTGATTTTTCAATCTATTTATGGATTTCTGTTGGAAGGCATGTTTGTTTGTGATGTTTTAATTAAATTTCCTCTCATCCATGCCATCCTTAAAACGGGGAGTAGCGAGAGTGATAAGCTAACCACTAGTCCTGCCGTATTCATATCCGTATATCCATGATCTTTTCGAAAAAAACGAGAGGTTGACCATCTGAGTAACAAGCAGTTGTAGTAGAAAAACTTTTTTGAGATATCTTCACTGAGAGACCATATGCTCCACATTGGGAGTAGACATGGCATATAAAAAATCTTTTTTATATTGAGTGAATAAAGTGATATTAAGAAAAATCCAACATCAGTATATTATTTGGATTTTATTTTATTTTGTTAAATATTTTTTACAACACGCTACTCTTTTTCTGTTCTGGAAAAACAATGTCATTCTATAGGAAATTTAATTGCGGGTAAGAAATTGGCAAAAAGTCAAACACTAGAATCAATGAAACCAATAAATTATGCGAAAAACGAAATATTACGAAAATTCGTCGCCATATTTCAAATATGCTGTATGGTTTGTTTTAAGAAATTTCATAATATTATGGTGGCTTTTTCAAACTGATATTATATTCGTATTTTGCGTAAATCATCGGTTTCCCAAAACATTAATAATTCTTGTCCAATATTTTAGCATTAGAGAAAGTATTTTTTTAAATAATGGTTGTAAAATTTTCACTGAAGACCATTTTTTAAAATATCATTTAAACGAAAGTAATAATATCTTAGTTCCTGAAAATGTGAAACTGTTACTTTTTAGATCTAGGATGTATGTTAGAATTAAGATTTAAATAAGGGATTGAAACCAGAAAAAAGTTTGCAAAAAAAATAAAAATAACTGTTACATAAACTATAATCACAATATATATTTTATAATAGAATCCAAAAATATTTCAATTTTGATTACTAAGCAAATCATGCCTTTCGATAAATTTCCAAACAACTCAAAATTACGATGCGCCCACTGTGACGTCACATATTTTCCCTAGCAACGATGCATCTCACCTTGTAGTTTTATCCTTCCACCATGGTGCCAACCTAAAAACCTAACATATTCATGTGTGTTACAAACACATAAGAGTCTAAATGGAGATTCCTACGAATTCAACTATCTTTATTTTACGTAAGATATTTGTACGGTAGAACTTGATTATAATACGACAAAATATCAAAGTATTCAGTTCTACAAAGTTTTATTAGTTCGCTGATAGCTATTTCGGCTTCAGGCCGCGTGGATTCTGACGGCGGGCGCGCGCCGTGAGCTACTTACTACTTTTTCATAAAATACATCAATGACGTTTGGTTTATTTGCAAAAAAACACCACTGGGGCGCTACTATCTTTGCTAAATGTTTGAACTACACAGAAAAGGTCGTGCGGAATTCACGTACTTGGCAGATAATTTGCTAAATTCTTGAATGAGGCAATGTGCTTGGTTATTTCATGGATTTGGTAAAATTTTACGCTTTTCATGAAATATGTAATTTCGCACATTCGATGTAACATATCGATAAATAAGTGTATGTACATAATATATATTTTGGCACATTCATCAAACTGTATTTCCCATCCCTGGACTTTATGAGAGCAGTCGTGTTTCTCTCAATGTGCAAAATTAATGTAGAATGTGGCCGATTGTACAGTGTATAGGTACATTGGACAAGAGGGTGAACCCTACCCACTACTCGTGTGGCAAATTTAAGACGTTTTTGATGGCCTGAGATACCTCACGGAAATTTTCGTTTATATGTCCCGTAAATTTTCTCCAGACTACTCATTAACCAGATAAAGGACGCTTTCTCTTCATAAAGTAGTTTATTGTAGGGAAAAGACTGCTTTTGTTGTGTGGCGCGTAGCTCGAAGCTTTTGGTTGCCATAATTTCCTTCAGAGCTTGCCAAAGTTTATTGGATTTATAAAGAAAAAACTTTACCTTGCCAATAACCATACATATTATATCAACTACATCATATATACGAAAAATATCAAACGGAGGTCTCCCAGCAAAGTTCAAAGTTATTGATTTAAACGAAGTAGTTTAAATTAAAAAAAAAATTAAAATTAAAAAAATTCAAATTAAAAAAAAAAAAGTTCAATCAAACATATTCTTCCTCCAAAAGCGGTGAAATCTTTTTGACATGATCATGATATATCTTAGGCGGCAGTCTCACAGATGTGTTGTTTTGATGATTGCACACTTCGGTAAAAATAATTAAAAATCATGGTTATAATATTATGGTGCTTTTAAGCGGTCATTTCAGATGCCCGTTCAGTGTTTGTCGAATTGTTAGATAAATGGACATATTGTATACGTTTATCTAATAAAGAGACTAGGGTAGATGATTCCACTAGAATTTATCTGTCACTATATCAATCAAAATTGCTTACTGAATTAAGTTTATTTCCACACTTAATATATTACATCGATTGATATATTATAAGTGAGACTTTAAAAAAATGAAATAGTTGGATTTAAAAGTCTGCAACGCCATTTCATAATATTCGACGGTGTTTTGGCCAATTGATGTAACCCTCAAAATTGAAATTGTTCAGAAGAGAGTAAAAACTTTTTTCATGGAAAACTTATGTAGTGAGATGCGTTATGAATTTTTGAAATACACTCCTGTAAATTATCATGTTTTCTGATACGGGATTATAGGTAGGGACTGTCGATATAATAGTGGCTTACATCAAGTGGCCATGTCAGAATTTTTAAACTTAAAACCAATGTAAAATGATGATTCCCTTCCAAAAAGTGGTCAATTTATTTTTTTCTAATTTACATCAATTGGCCGGTACTCGCTCTGTCGACTTTAAAATGATCCAATCATTGACTCATTTTTGTATTTTTGAGGTTTACATCAATTGGCCAAAACACCGTCGATATTGAATTTATCGGATCGGATAAGGTTGTGGAAAGAATGAAAAAATCACAGATAATATCCGTGCCTTTATACAAATTAATAAATCAATTGAACAATAAATATTTGAAAGCGTTCATTCAGGTACTTGAGCCCTTGATAGTGAAACCGAAAGTCCTAGACGACCTACATCATCACGTAGGGAGGCGGCAATAAAGGTAAAGTAGTTGTTTTCGCAAAATTTGTAAGGTGCAATTTTTTCCCAAGGCGGTTAAACAAACAGTGTAATCTAGAAATCAGACGTAAAAGGGTGAATGCAATAAAGATTTGGTTCACCATTATTCCAGATCAGTCAGTAAATACGAATATAAATATCGGTACTTAGCGTAAATAAATTTACTTTCCTGAATAATATTGTGTAGGTGCTAAGGGCTGAAATTTCCGATTCTTATCGATTGAGAAACGATAATGATCGATAATGAATTTTCGATTATCGATCTCCAACGATGGTGATCGATAACAAACGATAATTATCGTATAAATAAATATCGCATCGTTTGCAAAATTACAAAATTGGCCAATATCACCAAAAGTTTTTTAGTGATGTTGACTATAGATGTACCATTTTAACTTGGCCGGTAGTGAGGGCGCAACCGTTGCGT
The DNA here is from genome assembly GCA_022494535.1 of Himalopsyche phryganea. NCBI lineage: Eukaryota > Metazoa > Arthropoda > Insecta > Trichoptera > Rhyacophilidae > Himalopsyche > Himalopsyche phryganea. The sequence goes on from JAGVSL010000034.1 coordinate 669,330, forward strand.
TAGGAATCTGCCATACTCAACCAGAACTGAAGTTTGTATAAATTCCAAAACTGATATTTTAGCGACGGTTATTAAAAATAGACATTGATTTTCGAAAGATATTTAATGGCAATTGGGGAAATTTATTCTAGACTGACAATTCTAGTTCCAAATTCGGCGGCGGCCAAGTAATGTTGGTAATACTATACATGTTGTTGTCATGAAACAGATAAAAAATCGATAAATTTCAGAAATATGTTGATAGTTAAGAAGAAAAAGAATGTCAAAACATGCTAAAAAATGTTACTGCTAACTGACGAAATTATCGAAAAAATCGAAAATTATCGGTTACACAAACGATAATATCGATCAAATGATAAATTTCAATAATCGTTATCGACCATTTTTGATGCAATCAATAATACATTTTTTATCGTTTCGTTTCGTTCATTATAGATTCGGAAATTTCGACCCTTAGTAGGTATTCTTAATGTTTTATTCTTACATTTTCTTCGAATAGTGCCGTAAATGAAAATAACAGTCACTAAGACCCTCTCTCTCGAGGGTGAAATCGAAAAAGCCCCCACGGTTAAGATAAGCCATTGACAACCCGTGGACATATCACGAAAACAATAAAAAATACTAAGAAGGAAGTTTATTGTATAGCATAAATATAGCATTATCATATTCTCCGTACTTACTGTATACAGTGTATATTATAAGGAAAGCACAAAGCTTTAAAAAAAATAATGGTGTAATGTAAAATTATTTTTGTTCACACGCACTGATTCTTGTTTTACTTTTAAAATTATTTATGAGTTTTTAGCTGTAATGAGAAGGAAGCGAATTTATAATACATGTTTTTTTAGTAAATCCGGACAGATTTAGTATTTATTTAAAAAAAATCTTTTGAATTTAAGTGGGTTATACTTTTTGTTTCACTTTATTCTATTGTATCTACGTATAATAATATAAGTTGAAACATGCTGTATCATAAAAATATCAACACAACGGGATGAACGACACATTTTCAAGCTTTATTTCATCATATTATAAATTTTCTGCTCGCACAATATAAATCGAGACCAAACAAAAAAAGATAAATTTAATAATGCTGTTCTTCAGATGATTTTTTAATGAATCGGATGCAAATATTCAAATTTAAACAAGTCTGTATACAGTTAACTGATATGTCAATAAGAACAGCGTTTGGTATGCATCATCGTTATCAAATAAGATGTTTAGAAAAGTACTGTAGACTAAATATTTAACTCTACACAATATTATATAACATCGAATTAATCTGCAGATCATACCCGTTTAAAGTCGGTTTACCGGAAATAACGACTATTTTTATTCACACTGTTAGTATTTTTTTAAAATTATAGTGGAGGGATGGGGATGTATAAAACTAGAAATGTACAACAATAGAAACAAACTTCTTCGTTTGGTAAAAGGTAATAAATTTAGAGTACGTATTTTAAAATAAAGTTGGCGCATTATAAATTAAAATGATGAATAATCATGAAGAAATTAAAGTCGTCCAAATATGTAGTCGAATAAGAACGGCTTTCTTGGATTTCGAGCTTGTCGGTGTCTCTGCAACATGTGTCGTTTACTTATAGATTCGGTCGGTGGATGGATTCAAAGAAAGGCTTTTGTTGAAATCGGATTTCATCCAAATGTTTTACTTTGCTCTTCAAACGTGTCTCTACGGCCCTTCATTACAATTTATTAATTATTTATTTATGAAAATGTTATCTATGAAGTATTTGATATTTATGAATAATATAGGTGCTGAGTAGGGATGCCAACTATTCGTCATTATCGACTTTTCGAGTGTCAAATTGTAAAACTGATACTATGCGAATATTCGATTAGTATCTGAAGTATCAAAATACTATTAAAAATCGATTTGAATAATTAATACCATAACATTATATAAATATATATTCCAATATAATTTAATTGAATTACAATATTTAAAATCTGCAGCTGGGTCGGATTACTATAACACGGCGGTATTTATTCAATTATACTGAAATTATGGCATGTTTAAAGGTTTTTTTTAGCATCGAGTCATTCGTTAAACTAAAGTATTATGATGAGATATTGAAAACGCCCGAGTTAGGTGAAAGCAAAAATAATCACTAACAAGTGGAATAACTAAGTGATCAATTTTTAATTTAATTTTATATATAATCACTACCGTTATTATTCTCGAAAATTTTTGATCTTTCGTCGCTTTTGTAAAATATTTCATTAGAAATTATAACGAATACAATTCGAATAGTTGCCCAAATATTTGAAGATCGAATAGTTAAAAAAGTGCCGAAGATATTCCGACATTGTTGGAATCCCTAGTGTTGAGATATTTGTGATGATAAGGCCACCACCATTCTACTTTAGCAATGGTGCAATCTTTCATTAATAGTTTCTTCTACAACGATTATATTAATATTGCACTAGCGTCGATTTCAGACACTAAATAGTATAAAGTATCGCGAAGTATTGAAGGCTACATGGATTTTCAAAAGGTTGGCAACTATCTCTAAGGGATAGTTTTATCAAATATTTAAGGCAACACTTACCGTAGCGTTTTTATTCACTGTGTCATTTCGTAATGTTTGCTAGAGTTTTTATCACAATTTTCATTGTTAAAGCTGTATAGTACACTTAACAAATTTTTACAATTCAATTTAGAAGATGCTTCTATTATATAGACTATTATATTTTTGAATAGCTTTTTTCAATAATATCTGCTCCCAAATTAAATCATATGGACTACTAATGGCGCTTTCTCAACAGAAGTTGTTTTTGTCAGCACTGTTGCTATTCAGTCGCTTAACCTACCCTTCTCTAGCAGAGGGAAGAAGAATAGGAGTAAGAAGGCCAATTCAATAATATTTTATGCAGATCATTTACACTTTTAAATAATTAAATCTTAAATTTTAATTGTTGAAATTTTGTACATTTCCATGTATTTCGTCACTAAAGACCCGGGTTTCGCCTTTCGTCATCTTCAGGCGCTCAAGCACACGAATGAGCTCGAACTGACGTGCGCGAATCGAAGCAAGGTTGGTGCGAGTGCTCGAATGCTAAAAGATGCCGAAAAACGAAACCCGGGTCGTTAGTGATAAAATAAATACATGGAAATGTACAAAATTTCAACAATTCAAATTTATGATTTAATTATTTAAAAGTGTAAATGATCTGCATAAAAATATGACTTAGTTATTTCACTTATCGTGTATCTAAGAGTGATAGGCGTTTCTCTCATTTGAGAATCATCTTCAGAATAAATGTATTGTTAAAAATGTCTATTTCGTTGGTATTCATTTGAATTAGTTATAACTCGGCTGCCCAATTTTAAAGTCTAGTAACGGGCTTTTTTAGAAATTTACTTTCTTTGAAATTTTTGTTGTTAATAAGTCATAATACATACAATGCTGTTGAAATGGTGTATTAAATCAGTGCTATAAGCGAACTCAACATTGTATGTCATCAAATTTGTGTTGGTGGAACGTAGGTTATGCATGAACAAGTGTTTAATCACCCTGAAGACAACTCAAATTCGCCAGTGTATTTTGTTTTTAGTTATACGGTTTCACCTTTGTGGAATAGCTGACGTAAATGGCAAAATAAGTCGACTAGTGTGATAACTATAATTTTTTCTTACAAAAAGTGAATACATATTGTGATGTCGTTATATCAAACGCACTTTGCCACTGGACAACATTTTTTTGATTCGAACACTAAAAATGGAAACATATTATTTTAAATATGTGTCACGTAGAAACAATAGAAAAACAGTTTTTGGTTGAAACCATGGTGGAAAGGGAGACCTTCCTTCCGCCATGGGTTGAAACCAAATAAGACTATCACCGCTATCGCGGAAGTATTACAAATGGCCGGGCGTAGTGGAGCGTTTTATGGTGGAAAAATAATTTGCGAAACGGGTACAAAGATTTTTAAGGCCAACCGTTCAACAAAGATCAAAATGTCGTTCTCGCACCGACCTCCCCAAAAAATCCTTTGTAGCCGCAAGCATATTTATGATGTCATAAATTCTTGATGTATGAACCGGACCGTTTTATTTCACTGGAAATATTACATTATGAAGGAAAAACTTTTTCACGGGGGATGCACGCCTCTCTAGTAAAACTGCGACCGTGATCGGAAAATGTAACACGCGCATAATAAGGACACAAAGGTAATAGGGGACCAAAAAGGTCTAGTCAGTAAGAGCACCAAAGAATGTTTTTCTTTCCAAACTTTCCATCATATTTCATAACACAGTTGAATTTTTATCATTGTCTTTAAATTCCATTATTTTTTAATATTATTAATCTATACTAATACATTTTAGCGTTACTAGGAATTAAGCGGGTTGACATTTTTTTTAAATTAAAGCAAATAATTCATAATTAAGAGGTGAATGCTCTTTCTAAAAAACTGTATCGGTAATGAACGATTTAATCACATTTGCACGCTGTGAGAGCTCTCTATTGATAAAATGGACTTCATCAATATTAATATACACTGTAATGCAGAGAAAACGAGGTTTGGAAAACAAATGATTAATTTTTTATTGTTAAATCGAAAACAACAAAAATATTTTTTGTTCACTTTTTAGAAACGTTACCGTCATCTCGATGTGTTGATATTTACTACTATATTGTTGACATGCTTTTGCAAGATTGTTATATATTTAATATGGTTTACTACTTGCCTGGTCCTGCTCTCAAACGGGATCACGTGATTTCCCCACAGAACTGTTGGCTTTGGAACCTGACTTGGAGATCACTATCAGACTGCTGGAAACTGATTCATGTACGGGGATCCACGAAGGGCATCATCTATATAACCTGCCACAGTTTTCGATCTCCCATGACTCCTTAGCCACCTTCATTTTCCTTCGCAGCGTGATTGCTGCATCGATATCGATGTCGAAAACTTGATCGGGGTCATCTGATTAGTATCGAGTGATTTCCCCGTTTTCACTTCTTCAGCCGATTTCATATAGTATATACGAATATCCACGAATAAGTTTGCAACACATAACGGGTTGTAATGAAATTTTCAAAGTTTTTTTTATGAAGTAACGGTGACATTGACAAACCATTCTCTATAAATTACCATAGACAGACTACATTTAATATTTTTATGATTTATTTACATCCAGTTTCAGCTGATATGGTCATAGGAAAGTAAAATGTAATTGTAACGAACAAAGTTAAGCCATAGAAAAATCGTAGATTTCCTTTTTATGTATAATCAAGATGTAATAAAAATAGAAAAAGTGTTCAACCAATATGAAATAAATAAATAAAAGTATCATGACTTTACAGGTTTCAAATAAACTAGACACATACTAATAACACAAAACAACCCTAAGGTTTATATTATATATATATATATACAGGATCGTGAAATTTTGGTAGAATTTACATAAGGTATATCCTGTAAATAAAGTTCTTTTAACTTTCCATATTTTCAACTGTAAAATGTGTGCTTGAATTTTAAATATTAATATTTCATAGCAGCATAGATTTGGTCTCTGTATTATTTTCTTTTACGCGAATGAATATCCGGAAAACGGTTCCGGATTATAATCCTACACGTGAATAGACTGGGAGGGTCTTTCTGACAGGCCAGTAGGCTGCGCCACTTCTGTTGTAGCTGGAAAAAGTAATGAATTTTGTGGTTAACTTGGACCATGTTAATAAATAACACTGCCTAGTCTCAGTGTACGACATTCCGCCATTTGGTCCTCAGCGGGGCATGAGAAATTAGTTACGACCATGCGATTCTGGCTCCTGTGATATCTTTTATCACACTTATAGGATTATTATAAGTGTTGACAGCAATATTTTTATTATACAGTTCATTAATTTAATTTAATTTTAGACGACCTATATTTTTTGAACCATGTCCGCTCCCAATGTAGAACATATGGGCTTGTAATCGAGCATCTCGATACAGGTTGTTTTACGAGAACCGGTTGCTATTCAGTCGCTCAACCTCTGTTTAAAAAAAAGGTAATGATTGGAACGGAGAGAAAGAAAGAAATAATAATTGCTACTTAATATAATAGTATTATGGGGTAAGTATGTTTGTGATCATTTACGTTTAGCGGTCAGCAATTTATAGTATATTTTTGTTGTTGTTTTCTCTTCTTATTTCGATGATGTTTCTTTGACTAAGTTTTGTTGTTATAATAATGCACATTTAGAAAATTTTTGAGGAAATTTAGCTTCATTGTGATTTTTGCACTGTGATGCAAAATTATTTACAGTTATAATAAATATAATAAATACAGTTATAATATATTATAAAATAACTAAATATTTTAAAGAATGTAGGTTATAAGACATTAAGACAGTGGGTTTTTGAATTAACGAATAATTTATCATGGACTTTTTAATGAATACAATTTCGGACACCGATTTATTCGAACATCCATGTAACAAAACAAAGTTTTCTGAAATGATTGAAGTTTATAAAAAAAACCTAAAAATATTTATTTTGAGTAAAACTGGTTTTTTGAAAATAAAACCTAGACTGTAAACAGTATGTTAAGTCCCTTTCTTACGATAAATTTTGGGATAATTCGAGAGGAATATATTTTTTCTTGAAAAACATAAGGAAGTTTGTGACTGTGGTTAAGTGATCAAAGCGCTAAAAGGAAAATTGCCAACGAAAATAGTAAGTGTCTCGATGACTCATCAGTCAAGTCGTCTGCACAAGGCGAGAAGAAAAAATGGAGAGAACATAAAAGCTAGAAGTTATAATTTGCACTTTTGTTTTTAAATACGTTGGCTATTTTTGTCATACTGCATTATTAACTAAAAAAATGGTATATTTTGACATAACTTATGGTGCGATAATCATTGAATATTCGGTATGGAGCGGTTGCTAGGCAATCTTCCTGGGCGTTTTTTGATTTTATTATTAAACGTCAAAAATATCGCTTTTTCAGTTTTTAGGTTAAAAGTTAAATGTCGAGAGTTGAAAGTTGAAAATAGGGCAGTTTATCTAACAATTGCAACTAAAATGACGGGTGAAGATTTCACATCGCGAGTATGCACCCTTTGGGAGGAGTTATTGTGACCGACAGACATACAAACATATATATTCCTACATGTGTTTTGTGCTATATAGTAGAGATAGATGACTTCGTGCGTTCTAAGCTGCGTTCTGTCAGTATACCCTCGATATAACAATAAAATTACTTACTAATTTAAGAAATCAATGATACTATGATCTCATTAATAAGTTTAAAAACATGAATAAGTACGAATGTATCTTACGATATATTTTATTTAAGACTGCCTGCCTCACTCAGCAACACTGAAAAAGCTTTTAAGGTTTGTTTACTTTTTGCTAAGAAATTGCTACGTCAATAATTTTCATCACCGATCTTTACTTAACATAAGAGAAAGGATTTTCTCTTATGGAACTGCAAAACAAAGATAATAGAATTCTTACGTCACGTTGGACACCATACTATGGCCAATAAAGGAATAGAACAGCAACACTCAGTTGTGACATTGCTAATCTTAAATTGAATGCACAACTAAACTTTAAGTTGAAATATTCAAAATTCATAGCCGACCATTGATTGACTCTATATAAATATTATTTGATTTTGTGAACTAATATAGGTAATAAGTGTATAAAAATCATTATTTTTTTAATTATAAAATAGTAAATGTAATTATTTTAAAAATCGTTAGTCATGTATTTTTTAAACGAAAATTAGACGCCATCAAATAACATTTCAACGAATCGCTGGCACAGTAATATGGTACAATATAATATAACAGTGAAACTTGGAAATAAATGCCGGAAAAGTTAAATATGTGCTAGAAATATGTTATAATGAATACCATTATAATTACATCTTTCGAAGAATGCGATGATAATTACTAAAACTACAAAAAATGCAGTAACAATCGTGTTTTATTTTATTAAATATAATGACTTTCCATCAAGAATTGACGGTAACGGACCTTAAAAGTGAATAACTAAAATATTAACTTATACATATTCTTCCTGTTATTTTCTTTTTTTTATCACGGAGGAGCTTTAGTATTTGTTATGTGGGCTAATGCCAGTTCGCTATAGAAAAGGTGAAATTTAAGATTCCCCAGTGACACACTCATACCCGAATCCTGACGTCATAATATTTTAGACCTACGCCATAATACGTGTCGACCATTCTGAGTTATAATAATAATAGTGATGCTTTTATAGAAGGGTGCAATAGGACGGAGGTTAACACTTGGATACAATTTTATATGAAATTTAGGAATAGTTGTCATTTTATCGGATACGTGGTGGCTCACTGTCATAACATTAAACAACGCTCGAATATTTCACGGCTTAAATTGAATGTGTTTTTTAGAATACAAACAAAAATATGCTGATAGAATATTTATAAACAAGACACAACACGTTCCTTGCTTTAGAATGAAGTTCATAGTAAACATATATGGAGGATCTTAGGAGGATCTTGGAGGAAAAAATATACAGCTAAAAATATTGAAGGCGCCAGATATTTTGAAAATTTTAAGTGAAATCAGATCAACTCTAAGAAAAAAGATATCACAAAATCTCAAATATTAGATTGAAAATATCTTAATTTGATATTGACCTTGCCAGGACTTCGCCCAGACGCACCTGATCGCAAGGGTACAGCTCGTATCAATAGATAACACAGATTATAATTGTATTGAACAATTACTTCTTTTTGGCACTGCCTAGTGTGGTGCTTGACCTCCTAAACTCTTAACGATACGTCTTCATCTAGTTCTGTTCAGAGCAGTTCCTTCCATTCACACAAGGCGCTTAATCCAACACTTGACAGTCTTGATACTATCCATCGATCTCGTACTACTAGGCCGAGCAGGGCTTCGTTTATTTTTGAACATATCAAATATCATCCTCGCTCAACTTGTCCGTCGAATTTGTTTGACGCAACCATTTTAGGTGGTCAAGTTTAATGAGTATATATATTAGAGGTCTGCACGTGCCCGGGTTTGGCCTGTAGGCCCCTACTCCGGCCGGCCCATGGGCCGGGTTCGGGCGGGTACAGACAATTGATTAAGGGTAAGGGATTTGTTCTTCAGAAAAATATTACGGATTATGTTCGGATCATGAGTACTCTTGATAACTAAATACTGTTGATAACAAAAAGGCAATAAATAAAATAATTTATTACGTTTCGAATAGCATTGGACACAATAGAGTCTTTTATTTGATAAGTATGGAGACATCAGTTGATATTTTGGTAACCTGAAACTGAGTTCATACAATTGTTATTGATCCGTGAAACAATGCTTTGTTCATTTAATCCTCACCGATAGTAAGTTTAAATAGTTCGTAAATGAATAGAGTGTGAAATTCAGTATTTGCTTTCTATTCGTTTTAGATATTCGACTGTTCCGTGTGCCGAAAAATTTATTATAAAAAAATATGAAAGATTCGTTAAATATGAGTTTCAACGATATAAAGAAAATGTTCAAAAGTGGTGACTGTGGTGATGTGTGTGGAAATCGTGAAATAATAGATTTGTCTACACGTGAAAAAGTTTGATAGGTACGTCAATCAATTTTATGCTACTGTATTTTTTTTAAATCGGGTTTTTTTCGAGTTATATAAATTTAGGTTTCGGGTCGGGCTCAGGTAACAAGTGTGGTATTAAGATTCGGGCTCGAGCTGGGTCGGGCCTGAGATGAACCTTGCTTGTGTCGGGTAATTTCATAAATTTCGGCCCGTGCAGACCTCTAATATATATATGATGTGTGGGCTCTCGTACAATGCTTACAATTCACTGGCGTACCGTGCTCTACATCTAACCCGCAGCCGAGTGGTTAACGTCGTTGGCATCGGTTGCGGTGTTTATCGATTTATGGATTTATATCTGAATGTCGAGTATCTTTGATGTGTCGATTCTCTCGCACCCATCCGACCCTAAAAACGTATAGCAATGTCAATTAGTTAACGACTAGTCTTGTCTTAGTCCTATACTTCTTATACATAATCTCTGCAAAAAAGAAAGTTTGATCGAATGAGTGATAACTGATTATTTAGAAGAGTTTCCGTCAAGTTAAACTCCATTATAGTCCAGATGCTCCACATTAGGAACGGGTATAGAAACAAAATAAATATATCAATCATCCAGTTACATAGCCCACTGGTATATATAATAAATATACCTACCTACGGCATATGACGACGACTGATTGTTGTTGCCTCAAAACTGTGTGTATTGTTTGCATATACCGCGGACGCTTAGATCATGAAAAAATTTCATACCTACATGTGTATGTGATAATAATAAAACTTCTACATCTATGCTTACAGAGTTTTTTAAAGTAAGTTACAATAAAATGTAATGAATATTGCTTGAATGCCGAGTTTTAATTCGGTGGTTTTCACGTATCATAGTTCTCCAATAGATATAAATTCCGCATCAGAGGTACAATGGCAAAGCAGGTGGAACGGGAAGAAACGTATGGTCCATAACTTCCCGCCCTGGGCATTAGAGAACAGTGTGCGAGACCTCGCCGAGCAAACCTGATTTATTACCTGCGGTCGAGAATGCCCGGGGTGCCTGGCGGTCAGTGTCGGCGGTCAAGCGTGTCGGTTTGCTCGGGATTCTTCGAGTTGTGGGCGTCGAAAGCCTCCGAGGCGTCCGAGTGACCAGTTCCGGCGTCGCGATGCAGCGCGTTCATCCGCTGCAGGCGATGCCATAAAAACAACTCCCATGAGACACATAATTTGTAACTCAATGGTAATAGAGCTATTAAGATGTAATCGTTTGTCGTCGTGTATATTATCAATGGTATAATTTATTACGTGGGAGTATTAACACACAATAAACAAACAAGTTGTAAGGTCGAGTATATTGTGGGCTACCATTAGAAAATAATGAAGTCATTTGGTATTTTGATTCAACGATGAGGTAATCTTTCCTAACCTCAAGCCGAGGGGTCTACGTCATTTTGGTTGCCATGTTCACGGGTTCAAATCACATTACGGAAAGTCTCATAAACCATTTTTCAACCGATTTATGAATTTGTGTTCAAATGCAAAAATGTATACGATGTTCGAATTCCCTCCTACCCAATCCAATCCTACAATCGGGGCAAAGTAGTAGCAATTAGCTAACCGTTAACCACTAGGTCCACCTGTCCAGCTCTATCCTTATATTATTATTCTTTCCAAAAAAAAGAGTTGAGCGACTTAGTAACGTACATTTTATATTTATTTAAAAACATGTTCTCCTTAAATCAAAACAAACAGCGTCTTACTAATTTTGGGTTAATCTAAAGTAAATAGTTTATAGAATTAAATTGTCTATAAATATATAATAATAGTCAATTATGTCAAATATTCCTTATAAATACAATCTAATAAGCTAACGTAAACTTATAAAACTTAATTCTCAAACTCCATTTATAAATCTTTGTTAATAATAAAGTTATAAAATTGAGGTCAATATTTTTTTTTAGTTTCTCATTAATTATGAAATCGGGATTTACATTTATTTTTCAATAAATACTATATAAATAATTTATTTTTTATTTTATTTTACATTTATTATTGTGTAAATGAAATTTTCATGAAATTTATAAAATAGCCAAACTAACCGCTAAGTATTTTGTATTACAACTTTGGAATAATATCAAACTACCAGAAATATCAAAATGTATAAATTTAATACGAAAATGAGACTTTGTACCTACAAAACCGGAAATGGGAAACCGTGCTCTAATTCTATTTGAAAAGTGCAGCGATGTGAAGCTATGAGACTATGCTAAGCAGGTATGTGTATTGAATTTTCTCATTTTCCATTCTGCGTTACATCGAAAGTAGGTTATGCAATATGCACTTAATCGCAATAAGGAGCTGAGGAATGGATTTAGCGCAAAATGAAAATCTACGACGGGCAAACAGGCATCTAAGGCATACAACACTACTACTGCAGGTAGAAATATCATGGAGTTCTAAAACTTAATATGATTGATAGAGCGTATTTCAATGTAACATTGTAATTGGATTGTGAAAATAGACAGTGAAAATTATGCGTTTACGGGATAAAATAAAATTCACGCCCCGGGATTAACGTTTCCCCGCTATGTATGTGTATTTTTTGCCGTACATTTTGAACACTTTACACTTACTATTCAATTTTTTTCCAGTGGTTTATAATACGTCAAAAGCATTCCAAATATTTTTTTTTTGTTCAGATCATTGTCGTAATGCAAAACTTTACGTTCATTAGTCGTATCTGTCATCATTCGGTTTTTTTTTTGCATACGAGTTACGTTAGTTAGTTAGTTAGCACGGATTAGTTAGTATGGATTTTATCCCTTGAATTTTCTACCAGTTCTGTATGTATTTTATTAGCATTTGCGTCTTAATCAATCAAGTTAAGCATTGGAAGAGAAAAAAACGTGGAAAGTACTTCTCAGAGGCGAAACAAGTGTCACACAAAGTTTTATAACCAGTGGAATAACAAAAGTATCAATTTTTATTTAATATTGAAAGAGATTTATCCAAAAAATGTTCAAAATAACATTATGTTACATGCAACCATGCTGTGGATCCTTTCAATTTATTAAGTATATCTTCCTATTTTATTCAATTCAACAATAGGTCTGGTTTAATGACAAATTCGTTAGTAGAAATTCTAAAATTTTATTTATTAAAAAATAAGAAAGATTTGGATAAGTCAATAAATAAGTAGGGTATTAACTGACCTAGTCAACATATGTTTGTGACCATTTGTGCGAGTTGAATCCCACCCTCGTGGATAATGTGAATGTTTTACATGGTTTACTAGATTTTAAAGGGTCGGTAAGATAGGGCGGACCCGGGGAGGGTTTGTTGAAGATAAATGTCTCAAGATTAGTAGCCAGGACACACCTAAGGTCATCTCTATAAGCTATAAATAAATTTATTGATTGAAAAATCAATACATGTATATTTTAAAGCAGAATATTTCAGCCTCGAATCACAGAATTGATTGAGATTGAGGTTGGTTGAAGTAATCTATCTAGCAGTATTTAGATAAACCGAAAAGTATAATGATAATTAAACTATGCGAATTCTTTCTAAGAAACCATGAGGCTTCTCTGCCCTTCACCGTTTGATCAAATTTATTTATTGTTAAGTTTACATTCAATTCTATATTTTTTCACTTTACTGCAATGTCATTTTATTGACTCTTGTATCATAAGCGTGACGGCACTGACGAAATATTATACAATAACCTTCGGTGCGATAGTAAAATAGTATACCTACTAATATACATTAAATTTGAATCGTTCAAATTTGGAACATTTCCATGCATTTCGTCACTAATGTACAAAATCTGAACGATTAAAATTTGATATTGAAATTCCATCAAGCAGCCCAGTCGATATCTTAAATTATAATAAAGATTAGCGAAACTTTCACATATTTAACGTATGAATAAAAAAAACATTATTTGTAAATTATTTGTTATTTAATTTGACACAATAGAATACGGCAGTAGTAAGTGTAGCTGTTATAAACAGTAATAAATATAATAGACAATTCAGTTGGACTTTATTGTTATGAAATATTTTGAATATGGAACTAAACCGTTAGACAAATTTAAGAATTGTATGGAATATACGACAGTCAGGTTGGTATGATGAATTACGCTTTCATTTATGAGCAGAAAGATAGTTTCAAATTTTCTGCAAGACATCGCAAGCAACAGATGCAAACAATCAAAAACAGCTTGAGGTAAAACCTAAAGAGAGCTTGTTTTCAGTACTTGCCTTGTTAAATACAACAAACGCAAAGAGGAAGTAAGAATGATAACAGGTAGATGCGACAATTCATATCTCGCAAAATGGTGGCTTAAAAAATGTCGTACGCCGCGAGTATAAGAAAAAGGCATTTATCGTAAAACTGTATAATACTCTGCAAAATAAATAGTGGGCTACGGTAAAATGCCTGGATTTAGTTTCGCGCAAAAAAAAAAACATTTCAACATGACGTGATGTGGAAAACACAAAGGGAGAGAAATAATGACGCTCTGTTTAGGTTCACCTGCTAAATACATCCGAGCTTATTGTTGCTACGAGTAACGTTGAAAGGCTGTAGGAAAATATTTTTTCCACCACAAATATGGCTGCAAGTACTGCTATTGTTGGTAAGTAAGATTTTACAAATATAAGAATAGAAAGAAGATCTTTCGAAGACATACAATGTGGGGTTTATAACCTTAACTTAATAATAATTTTATTGTCGTCCTACATAAATAAATATCTCGAAAAATTAAAAAAAAAATGTTGTGCTAATCCCACATTTTTTAATTGTTATGATAATTTAAAAATGCTCACGATCAGCAAAACCGGTTGCGGCCATTACAAAAATTTTTGAATTAGTAGAAAAAATGTATTTTATTATTATAACTACAATGTCTTTCCACCAAGATTTCACAGTTAACACCTACAGTATATAATTATTGTTATCTTGGCTATCAAATTTGATTACCACAATATTGGACATATATTTTTTTGTATGGATTTATTACTTCAGAATTTAGTACATAAATTTCAATTCAATCAGTTTTATCGTTCTCATGAATATTGTGTAATAAAATTCAGGGACGCTATTGAATGTCAGTAAATAATAAATAATTTTTTCAATAGTTATATAAATAAAACATTGCGTATAAATCGACTATGCGAAAGAAATTTTTATTTGAATAGATTTGATATTCCCAACATATGTTTAAAAAAGTCTTTGAAACATATGATTGAATTATTAAATAAAAAACAAAACTTTTCCATTAAAAAGCTCAGGTATGGTAAATTATCTAGTTTTAGTTGGATTTGCTGAGTTTTTATTTATTTAGGATCCACAGTTTATAATGAAGGTGAATGTAATATTAACCCGTGCCCGTGGATGTGAAAATTGTTAGAGGAACTTTCAAAATTCAGACGAAGTCAACCGGGAATGGAAATTAGTATTTTACACATTAGCTGGCTTACACACAGGCGCGTTCATTGGTTAGTTTGTGTGTTTTAAAACGAGAAAGAGTTTGTGACGTGTTCGTTTTAAAGCACACACACCACAAGATCACGCGTGGAAGCGCCTGTGTATAAAGCCGGCTATGAGATGACGTGTCTATACTTGCGTAAGAATCAAAGACAAAGAAAAGCTTAACATGACACGGTGTTCATGTTTCTAATAAATTACTATAAATGAAAATTAAATAGAGTTTATCGATTTGTTACAAAGTTGAAAGTATTAGATAAATAATTAAATACAAAAGAATGCAGTTAAATTTAAATGAATGTCGGCGGGTCAAATCTCATTTCACAAATGGCGTAAACTTGTTTTTAGCTCATTCCAACAACTGTCATAAAAGTTTAACACGTTTAACGTTCTGAGAAAACCTTGCAGTAAAATTTCCGACAAATTAAACTGCGACTGCCATTCCTACTTGACATTAATTCTGTGCAGCTATAACTGGACACTCTTGTTTCGTCTTGTTAATTATTTTTTTGAAATATTACATTTTAATTGAGTTTAGAGAAAATTTGCACTAAGAGTCTTACAAATACAGATGTATTTTTGTGGCAATAAAACATAAAGCAAATTGTTATAAAAGCTAATGAATGATAAAACATATTGTTATATAAATAGGCCATTGAAAATAAAGTATGCATTACGCAAGGATAAAAACATTACCGTTTTTTTTATATAATCAAGCTAATGAAATTATTCCATACTTAATGTACTATAAATTGAACACCTCAATAAAAACTGTCATTATAAACTCATTCATTAATTGATCAAAATTTAAAGGCTTTCTATTGTATTGTATAAATTGGAGAATGAACCTTTTATGTGAAAAAATAACTTAACTGATAACGCTTATGTGGATTCGATATTCTTTTTTCATAAACTAAACATATCATTTTTATGTTATAAAAGATTCATCCAAAAAATTCATAGTAATCCGTGCAACAGAAAACATTTCAAGTTTGATAACTAGAATATCTATGTAAATATTATGCAAGGTCTGACTATACTTGTCAAAGTACCGAATCTTTGGCCCATTTTAAAGCTTGGCAGAGAAAATGGTGATGCTATTACATTACTTAACTGTTTTTTAAATGTCCGTTCCATCACACCAAAATGTTGCCAACAGTAGTATCCGTCATTCATTTGTTTTAAGAACGCTATTAAAATAGCTGAATATTAATTATTTGGAGTAAAGTTAGCTGCATTATAAATATTGAATTAAATTGATTGTCCATAATGATAGCAGTCTCAATCAAAGCACTATTGCCATTGCTATCACTGCTGATATGTCGATCTATAAATATTTAAACTGATAATGATTCCTCTGAGGTTTATGTAACGAATCATCAAAGTTTAAGTTCAACTCTGATCCCCTTCCAGTTGAAACTGAATGAACCTAAATTGTGAAGCACTTATCTCAGGATCAATTTGATTCTATCAAAGCTTAATTAATTTATTTGAACAGGTAAAGTATGCTTACCTACAATATCGGAGGGGAATTATTATTTTGATCGTCCAAATTGAAAATCTATAGAATTAATTCACTGACTTGCAAAAGCTATATTTGCTTTATGTTATTGTTCTAGATGGAATACAATAAATTGAAAAATTATATAATTTATAATAGGATTACATGAAATACAATTAAATTATTGTCGTGGAATGATAAAATTTTCATGGTTTCTATATTTTATTAAATAAGACAAATTTAAGTTATCTAAATTTATTGTGTGTGAAACTTCAATTTTCAGTCTATTTATTAAGTCGAATGGCTAAATCAAAAATTAAATAAATAAACTGACAAGATACAAGTAAGATGAGGTAAAAATTATTAATAATAATAAGATAAAAGATTCTCATATAATATAATATAATTGAAGGTACAAAGATTCTTACGTGACAAATTGAAAATAAATGAAAACAATGGAATTCGTTGTATAGATCATAAGTAGGATATTTAAAAATGTATGGCGGTCCTGCCGGTTCAGCATGAAAACTATTTTTAAATACTGCATGTATAGAAATGAAGTTAAAAATGTTCTTTTTAACAATACATTTTTAGAGTATTTAAATATTGTTATCATCGAATTTCGTAGTAAAATCGTACATCAATATACACTGATTGCTTGATGGCAATATTCACGGTTTGTGTCGCTAACACTTACTCCTTATGATCTTGATTATTTAATTAATACTGCGTCCTCTAGATTTTTTAAAAGTTGTTGTCTGCATTTCGAATTACCGGAATGCTGAATTTCTCTAGTGATGGTCGCATCTCTTTTTGGCGACATGCTCTGCTTCTTTCTAATTGAAACTAGTTTACCATTAGCCGATATTTTTATTGTTATTTTTTTGTTTTAATTTCTAAGCAACATTTAATGGTCGGCCGAATGTAGATAAAAAATATAACGTAGAAACGTACCATTCTTTCTCAGTGTTTTTTTTACTTTTGATTTAGTTTGTAAGCACGTAGAAAATAAAGTGACCGTGTTTCTGTCATAAAAAATGAATAAAAATAAAAAAAGGGATTGCAACACTTTCGCCTCGGGCGTTTTACATTGCGCTGGAAATGCAAGAAACCTACGTTTTTTTTCAAACTATGGTTTCAGATCAACAAAAACAACTATTTAATATTTAATTGATACGTTTTATGCTTTGTAATTCTGCAACGAAGAACATTTAAACACTTAAGATAATAAGAAAAATAAACCAATTGAAATGAGTGGCTTGTAAAATATAAGTATTTTTTTAAACACAACAAAACATCATTAATGATATTTAAAAATCAACAAATTTACAGATTTCCTAACAATATTAGCATACTTTTAATAATAAGGTGTATCGTAGATAGACAGATAAAAATGAAAAACAAAATATATTGTCATATTTGTTGAACTTTATTTAAAAATATTACTCGGTTCAACTGGCTATTATACACCATTTGTGGAATGTGTATGTGTATTAGAATATATTTCCACCATACACAATATTTCATTTATGGAAATAGAATGATTACAAAATGAATGAATTCTTAGAAATAATTATGAATATCCAAAGCTCCTAAAAATAATATTTTAAATTAAAATAGTATATTTTATACATAAATTGAATTTCAGTAAAGTGAATTTCTACTGAATGTATTATAAGTCATGATGTAGCGGCTCGTATAACCAACGTGTAAATATAATATTAACATTGTTCTAAATATATTTGTAAGTTTTTATTTCCGGAGGAAAATGTTACAACGAAGAATCGTGACGTAAATTAAATTAAAGAATCCATTTATTTAACAAAATCATTTATATATATTTACACGTTCTTAAAAAATACTTATGATGGAATAATCTTAATTAAAAATTTATTTGCTTTCATTCCGAAAGTAAAGAAATCATTTAAAAATTGCTTAGCAGAGAAAAGATATCACAAAGCAAAGCATCGTTCATTACTCGACGAAAAGAGAAAAAAGTTCGCTGAAGACAAATGGATGGCCTGCGGTGTAGAACTACAATTTACGACAAACATATCTATGATAAACGTTTCTCCGTATAGTCTTTTAGAATCGACTTACAGAAAAATCTTGAACCATTCCTACAGAGGATTTGTTTGCGAAGATAAACCAAATATTTTAATGCTAAATATCACAAATGTAAACCTGATATTTTATGTTGAGAGCATTGTGGGCCGGGCCTTAAAATACGAAAAGGTTTGGAGGCGTAATGCCTGTTCGGAAAAGAAGTTGAAAATTCCAATGCTAGTAAGTATGTAGGTACTCCTACGAACATATTCAATTTATTCTACACACTATAACAATATGTGTAAACATATAAAACTATATTTACTCTCAATATTAACCATACGGACTCTTAATAGTATCTCAATTTTCATTTTGCATTTTAACAAGAATGAAATAGACACCCGAGGCGCCTATCCTTACATCTAACATGATACTGTTGATACTATGGATTCAAGTTTGAAATAAATACTAGCCGTTGAGAAATTATTGTTTTAATCATGCCTGTTATGTGAAGAGTATTTACGACTTGTGGATTATTTCCAAATTGTAGTCCTGGGAAGTAAGATGGTGTTAATAAAAATGATATTAACCAAATTATAAATTCCAATTTATATTCTACGTTGTGTTTTTATTTAAATAGGGATGACGATTTTAATCAGCCATATATGTTGATGTAAATTTATGTATAAACGAGTGTAGATTTCAATGTCCACATTTTCACAAAAAATGGATTTTCCACGAGAAATAGATTGACAGTATTTGTTGAACAAGAATATATTACTCTTAAAATTTTCATAAATAAGTCATATTTTAATTCAATCATCAGAAGCAGATTCACAACTGATTGTAGGTCTCTCCAAGCCATATTCTCAATTTTCGGTCCATGGTCGCGAGCTGTCATATGTTTCCATAAAACCATCGGAAAATAAATAATTTTTTAACGTTGTAAGTATTTTAATTGTTGAGATTTTGTACATTTCCATGTATTTTGTCACTAAAAACCCAGGTTTCGCCTTTCGGCATCTTCAGGTATTCGACTACACAAATGAACTCGAACTGGTCGTTAGTGACAAAATACACGGAAACGTACAAAATCTCAACAATTCAAGTTTGATATTGAAATTCCATCAAGCACCCTCAATCGATGTCTTAAATTAGTTGTAAGGATTGTTATTTATTTTAAAAATGAAGCACAAATTGTTATAAACATGTGGAATAGTTCAAACAAATTTAGTTTTATTTTTAAAATATAATGCCTTTCCACCAAGAATTGACTGTTAACACATTAAACGTGATCATTACTATTCCTTTATTAAAAAGTACATATTGCTAGTATTTCAAAAACTCCATCACTGATATTATACAAAAATTGCGGCTATAAAGTCGCATATGAAGTAAGTAGCAAAATGAAACGAAAATTATAACAAAGCTTCTAATTCCAGTTATAAATTACACGAACATTTCAGGATTAAATAAAATTGTGCAAGTGTACGTGCCTCTGGTAGGACCAAGCAAAAGCAGACAAGGCAACCGTTGTCAACTTTTACCATCTCTATAAAGACAATAAAACATCTGTCGGAGATGGTATGAATATTAAACTATTTTTGACTTGTATAATATTCCATTTGCCTTATGAATTTCTCTACCACACGTTTTATTACACGGTTTATCACTAAAAGATGTGTTTCATTTAAATTATAAAGTAGTTTAAATCTTTGCTCTTACAATTTTTGATACGCTCAAAAAGACTGTTTCATTCTAATTGGATTAGACATGTAATAAAATCCGAAAACTCCACGAATTTACTATTTTTTTGCAATAAGTTGTTATCGCAAAAAAATTATAATAAGGTTAATCAAAAAATACGTGTGGTCGAGTGGTAAAGTCATGGATATATCGTCGTTGTTCTGGAAGAAGACACTAACTGAAAAATACCAGTTTTTCATATATTTGAAATGCTATACGTTTTTAATTTTGTTTGTGTGTACAGAGTTGTATTAAAGTAATAGAAATAAGTGTCTTTTTCCATGTGGTAGGGTTAAAAATAAAGAACATTTTTTTATAACTAACACAATATGTCGTTTTTTCCAGAACCGCGACCATATTATGTATATTGTGATGATTTTATCTTACGCAAACCTGTAAAATGGGACATAACAGGGTGACTTTTCTATCCTTAATCCTTATTCAATGTGAGAAAAAGAGCTGATTGACAAACTTACACCTCAATTGAGTCAAATACCATCTGTCAAAACACTCTAATGTAAGTTTATATGATCCGTAATGGAAACGGACACAGTGAAACTTTTCTTTAACTCACGTAATAGAAATAACCCGTAACGTAAATGTATTTTTTCTACTAAATCGATTAAACATATGTTTCGCTAAAAATGCACCGATTTTGTTATGTTTGTTTTTTGATATTAAAAATACAAGATGTTAAAGTACACAATGCGGGAACAATTATGACAAATTTTATTTATCAAATTTATCAATCAACTTCAGTGAAAATGTAAGAAAACATGATTATATTCAACAGTACTCAATTGTAGTCGTATGATGACGGTATATCGATTTCTTGATGATATTTACGTATTCGCTTTCTAAGGGTGTACAAATAATTTATGTATTTGTGGTGGTTACTCAAGTCACTCATGAAGAAGTAATTTTGGCATTTATTGAAATACATCGAATTTTCATGTTTACTGTGAAAATGTGTATATTTTTCAAATACGTCCTATAGTTCTCTTTTTAAATTAGTACTGGCTTAAATAATGCATTTATATTTTGTCTAAGCCATACATATTTTTATTCCTGACTTTTTTGTAAGCTTAATTATGCACATTCAAAAATTTACTAAAATATAACATGTATATCATATTATACTGATCAATAAATTTAATCCCAATATTTTTTGAAACGGGATACAAACCCTTGCGTTTGAATCGTGTCCACAAATCAAAGATTCTGTGTAAACTTACCAGTAAAAAGTATTTTCTCAAGAGTCACGTAGGAAAAACGCTTTTACATGCCACACTGCCTGCAATAATATGTTTGTGGAAAGCTCGGTCTGTGGATTTTGACTTGTGAATTTCCTGCAGCACCAAGAATAGCACTACTAGTATACGTACTTCCTATTTCCTGAGATTCAAAGCAGTGGTGTTCACGAAATAAATTTAGCTTTAAAGATTTACATATTTTATCATACTTAAGAATTCATGCAGCCGATGTAAAGAAAGATTTGAAAGAATTTCATCACTTAGAAAATGCATTCGAGAATACATATCGTCACAGTACTTTGGTAAGTATTTTAGCTCAGTAGATAAAGACTTCAGCCTCGGTATTTTATGTTATATAGATAATTATAATATGGATTCATGCCAATCTAACACCCAGGGACAATTGCTTGCCTAAAAATCTGCATTAACATAATTGGTATAATCAATCTACTAAGTTATTCCGGACAAAGAATTGATCTCATTTTACACTTACCAACTTATGCCAGTGCAACGATTTAGCGCAGTGTTTCCCAAAGTGGTTCCTACGGTTCCCCAGGGAACCTTGTGACCGCTGAAAGGGTCTGTGGCAAATTAAAAATAATTTGGGGTGCGTGTACAATGTCTGGGGGTCCGCGAACATTTTCATTATTATGAGAGTTGAAATAAATAGCAATACATCATTGGTAGCGATTTGTTGGGTGTTGGACCCTTTTGCAAGCAGACCCACAAACTCAGATAAATCCATACTAATACATGAGCAATTTATTGAATTATTGACAAATGAGGAGTGGAAACCAATGTTTGAATAAGGAGCAAATTCTGGTTACAAAAACAGATACCAATTTTATACCCTGCATTATGCGTCACTGTACAAAGGCTATTGATTGCTTTCCCGTGGATTTAGTGCAGTTATGAACCTCATCATTCTTTAAATATCAAAATGTTTTATTTATATTTTATTTTTACATCACCATTGACCATTCAAGACAGCAAAATTAAATTCATATTTTTTCTATTATGCAGTTATGTAGAGTTTTTTACTTGGGGTTCATGGTCAGGTTTTTGCTTCAAGAAAAGGGGTCCATGGACATAAGTTTGGAAACCATTGATTTAGCGGTTACTTTGCGACTAAATCAAAATAATAATTTTAATTCTCTTATTTGTCACTTTAAAATGTTAAACCGATTTTATTTTTAAATAAAATTTGTAAACTATATGAATTATCAAAAAACGTAAATGAAATAGCTGAACACCAGATAGTTTATTATTATATGTTAGTGTTAATAAATGCTATCGAACTTTAAGGGTATCAGTATTAAGTAATAATATTTTTCCTCTTTCAGTTGGAAAACTTACTATGGTATTATATATTTTACAAAAAAATATGAGTAGATTATCGAATATATTTTAATACAATGAACACGTATTGCAAACCATGCATATTGTGAAAGAATACTGCACCCCACTGAAGTTACCACGTTACATGGTTTTCCATCCATAATATTCTCGGTCCAATAGAAACTAATGATTCTTGAAGGCCGCCATTTTTCAAATAGATACGCAGACTTAAGAATTTCACAGAAATTTTCAATTTCACCTGATATTGCGAAAGAGAAAACTATTCCAGAAGTATTTTTCGTTTTATAGGCTGTTTCACGGGCATTTCGTGAAACAATTTATTACCTAACATCCTGGCGAAGATTCTTTACGAATCGAATATTAAGAAATATCAGATTTTAGGTATTCGTGATTGTGACTTGGTGTTGGTCGACAGAATGAAGTGTGCAAAAGCTTTGAATTAAAGTTGTTGATATTTTATAGGATGTTTACGTTATCAATTAACTAATGATTCACATAATTTAAGATATTAACTGAAGGTGCTTGATAGAGTTTCAATATCAAATTTGAATTTTGTACATTTCCACTACCATTACGACGCAAAACATTGCGCAGAAAATTTTTATGAAGAATATATATAATTTTTTGAAAAACATACTATATTTTTAGAATACTGACAAATTTTATATTTGATACGTTATATTTAAAAGGTTGATTTTATATTGAAAATTGTTTTTTAAATTATAAAATATTTTTTTAAATAACATGTACTATATTTTTTTTAAATATGTTCTATATTTTTACAATCCTGTCATTTACAAATGTTATATTTAATATTAAATTTGTAGAGCCTCACAAGTTTGTTTTTCAAATATGTAAAAAAATCAATGTCATTTAAATACATTTTATATTTATTATTAATGTAGAAATATAAAATTAAAAGTTGTGAATCGATTTAGAACAAGATATTCAGTAGATTTTATTAAAATAACTTTTAAAAAATTTATAACAATTTTATTTTTCCTCATTTTTCCCTCAGCAAAATCGTCAGCAGCTTTACCAAAATCTATTTTATCTGACAGTTGGTGTGCTATTGAAAGTATTTTTTTAATCACAAATTTCTCACTATTGACGTTAAATTGTTTTTTTTATTAATTTCATTTTCGAATAACGTCTTTCACATCTAGTAGCATGGGAGGAAATAAATCAAAAGCATTTAAATACTGCGACATTAAAGATTCATGATTATTCTTAGATCTTTCAGAAAAAAAAATATTTTGCCAGCGAATCACAAGGCATAACAATTCTTGTGTTTTTATTGTCTACATAATTTTCTACTCATTTTCAAAAATGCCGCCCCTAGAAAAGTATATTTTGTCAGTGGGTCACAAATTAGAGAGAAGAAAACATGATGAATAGAATATAACTTGCATTGATTATGTAAATGTAAAAAAAAAAATATTTTTTACCGTCCAAATTCACTAGTCATGTTCAAAAATGCCGCCCCCCGTTACTACGCCGGTAATTCGAGTACAAATGACAGTTAGTAAATTGTTTATACATAAAATAAATTAATAACAATTATTATTGCGTAGTCTAGTAACAAAATTGATATTTGAATTAATTTAAAAAACACGTTAGTGACGTAATTCATGGAAATGTACAAAATTTCAACAATTCAAATTTGGTCATTTACATTAAAATCTGATAAAACTATGAATACAGAAGTCTTAAATTACCTAATTTAAAAAATACTCACATGCAATAGATAGAAATGGGAAACGGATAGTTCGTTAAGTAATAAGAGACTTAATTTAGGCGAAGTGTCAAAATACAGAATGCCAATTTCACGGTCGTTGATTCGAACGCAAATACAAAAAAGGATTATGATATTCACGGTTTTGTATTATTTTTATGATAACTTATAACTAAAGTATTTTGATTAGAAGTATGTTACTAATTGTATTTTCTAAATATTCGCTGATTTTTTTGCTCCAACTATTCTGCTAGTACAACAAACATACTTGCAGTTGGTGTGTATAAATGAAAACCAAGTACTGCGAATTGTGCGCCACGAAATCTTGAATAATTTATAAAAGATCTCATGTATTTTTAGTGCCAGCTCAATTTAAACGCAATATTTTTTTACTCGTAGCAATTACATCTCGAAAAACGAGAGAATTTTAAAACAAATGAATTTTACGGTCCAAAAAGCATTCAAATAAGCAGCGATGAAGAGCGACCTCACTTATCAATTCGAGAGAAAAGTTTTTTTTTTTGTACGCCTATACAAAGACATTTAGGTCACTGTTTCAGCTTTTCATTTAAGGTTTTGAATACAATATAAATATAATGAAATCCTTGATTCTTTCGTCCAATATATCAAACTCTCTTTATTTCAGCAAAACTTCTTGAAAATAAGTAATAGCTTTTAAAGATACAAAAAATACACATAAACTATCGATCGACAAGCAAAAACAACTATGCTTAAGCATTGAGATGTTATCTTTATCTTCATCTTTATAATTAGGGCTGTGGAGTCGTGGAGTCGCGCTGTTTTGGCCGGAGTCGGAGTTGTAAAAAATGAGCGACCCCCACTACTTTTTCTGTTAAGTGCATTTTTGCATTTCTGCGTGTATTAATGGATTTGCTTAATTTTTATTTATCCCTATAACATCTTCTTGTTGTGTAATATATGTAGACGTGTATATTATATGTATAATATGAAAAATTGAGCTATTTGCCGGATTGTTTGGTTGGACCAATTACACATACATATTGAAGGAAGGAAAAAATCTGAAAAAATAGAATTTTTTAGTCATAATCCGAATCGGAGTCGGAGTCAGGTTGTAAGTCAATGTCGGAGTTGGAGTCAGAGTCGCGTTTTTTTTGGACGACTCCACACCCCTGTTTATAATCATGGGCGTCAAAGGTCCGAGAGTGTGTTGGCCTTTTGGAACTTCATCCACCTATTCAGTGCAGTGGATTTCCAATTTATTCTTCTGAGCATACGACAGTCATTTATTTCATTTAAACTCATCAGTGTAAATTTAATTGAACAATATAGCTTTATAAAGTAATTACAATATATATATATCGAAATCAATTCTGTTATTTTATAATATTTTAATATAAAATTACATTTTACAATGAAGGGAAACCAGACCGTGCATTGTTTATAATATTTAGATTTTTTAAAATACTGTACTTATTAAAAATCTTGATTTCACGTATACTTCCGTACGAGAATGTTTCAAAAAAGCTTTCATACATGTAAACGTTTTAAAAGTAATATCGCCCAATTTATGTTCTTTGAAAAGTTTTCAGCTTGCCTTGCGATATTATTTAACTTTATAACGTGAAACTTTTTCAACAGTATCTTTATCAAACTCTTCCGCTTCCAAATTGAATCCGAAAAAATTAAGCGTAAAATTAAAAATGCACGCACAGGTACCTTCCACCTACATATCGAAAAACGGCCCATAGGATACAATTATTGTAATATAAGAGCGTTGTGTTTGTAATTTCACAGTCTTGCTTTGATTATTTAAATTCCATCTTAGTGACTGTTTATTACATTTCTCAAGTTACCGTTTTAGCTTTATGTCTACGTAATTTATCTTTTTTTTATTGTAACTAATAAACTCGAAAAGAATGTATATATAACCATGAAGAAATAATCGTTGCGACATTAACAATCGGTAGAAAATTATGAATATTACGTACACATGGTACATGCTATATAAGTAAATTCTGTAAGGACGAAAATTCTGAAAAGGGTCCTCAACGTTTATAACTGAATTACAACGGCCAAAGGAAATGTGATAAATTAGTACCTACACATTTTAACCTTCTGCTTTCCGGTCAGTTAAAATTATTATACATTTTATGATTCCAGCGCAGTGTCGTAGCGCGTTGCATTGAATAAGACACCGTTACTTGCACGGCAAAAATATCAATTCCTATATCTTCAAAAGTCTATACAATAATGCGTACTAAGTAGATCACGCGAAAAAGTGAAATGAATAAATGAAGTTTCGTGCAACTATTTTTCACTGATCA
This sequence comes from Himalopsyche phryganea, assembly GCA_022494535.1. NCBI lineage: Eukaryota > Metazoa > Arthropoda > Insecta > Trichoptera > Rhyacophilidae > Himalopsyche > Himalopsyche phryganea. The sequence goes on from JAGVSL010000034.1 coordinate 696,306, forward strand.
TCGACAGATATATCTGTAATACTAAAGAAACGCAAACGCATTTTAACGTTGCGTTTCTATTTCTTCGTCTTTCTTTATCTATACATCAATCATTATTGAAACTAAGCCACTTTCAGTGCCCATCTTCTAATACATAAATTTATTATCATCCTTCGAGATTTTTCAACATGGAACATAACATAATTTTTTGTGTCCGGTAAGAGAAAATACTAAACTTCTCGGCTAAGTAGGTCGGTTATCTTTAGTATACCGTAACACAGTCACCAAAACAACTCGACGATTAAAAAAAAAAATAAATACAAAATACCACACCCTAGATCTCAAATACTAAATTGAAAAATCAGCATTTGATATTTGCCCGAAAACTGAATTGATCTTATGACTTTCTGAACACCAAATGAATTTATAAACGCTATCATACTGTTGTTTGAACTTTTAATGTATTGAATTATCGCGTCCGCTACTGTAGAAAAGGGTTAGGTGTAATTATTAAAGCTATGAAAATTCACTCCGATGATTCAGCACAATTTTCCATCTGAATATACATCCAAACTTGTTTCGGAAACTCGTCTATTTTTATTTAAAAAAAAATTCTCCACAAAGTTATCTCATTATGTACGCGAGAAAAAGGTTTTTACGTCTTAAAAAAACACCTGCTTCAATTTATGAATAAATTAAACTTAATTTTGGGCTTTCAACATCATAAGAAACGAATAATTTATAAATTCACCAAATGTTTCCAATTGAAATCAGTCATACATTTAATAGTTATTGAAGTTTCTTCAGGTACCAAATCAATAAGTCTGTTGTAATAATTCAACAGACTTAAAAAGATACGTTTAGTATTTTTTTTAAATTGAAACTTCTAAAAAGACGGGACAAATAATTATTTGATAATTCATCATCACATTCTGCACTTAGTATAACTTCGTCACCCAAAAGCAAAAGGGCACTTGTGACATTTTGGCGGTTTGGATTTAAGTGATAAACAAGACATTTTAAAATTAATAAACCTTGGCAGTTGAAAAAATAAATTGAAAATATTGTGTAATTTTGACATACATTTAAATTAAAAAAAACCTCTGAAAAATTCATAATTTAAAAGATTACAGAAAAATTGAAATTGCATTTCAATTTTTGAGTGCTAAAAGTAAAATTAAGTCAGCGGTGTATTTCTATAAAAGACTAAAAAAATTAAAACAGTAAATACTTTTGTGTGTTCTTTACTACGACTAATTGAATGAAAAAGTGTGTGAATCTAAGTTTTTTATTAAAAATTACATATATATACAAAAATGACCGTAAGCAAAAGATATGAGGAAAAAGTTGTTTTCCCCATGAGAAAAACTATAAAAAGTTTTATTTCGTGCTGCGTCGCATGAAAAATCTAATTCTTTCTTCACTCAGATGTATTCAAACATTTGTGAAATACAATATAAAGAATTTTACTCTGAAATATTTATGTTTAAGTCATACACATAATCATCTTTTTGCACGGATTACTTTTACACAGTTTCGAAATTGCATTGTCTAATATAGGGGTGACAAACCTGCGGCCTTATAGGGTGCTCTCATATATCTCAAGTGCGGCCTGTTGACTGAAATAAACGAAATATATTTCATTTTTTTTCTTCATTTGCAAGATAATGTACACTTTGCCCTCTTCCATCCACCATCGCTTTCCAATCCGTTAACTTTATACGGCAGTATCCAGTGACGTAACAAACGTTAAGCGTATCTACAGATTTTCCCCCCTTAATTGGGAATGTCTTTGGAGCAACTCGACAAGACTAAGACAAAATAATCTACATACATTTTTATGTATGTTTCTTTAATACAGCCTTATTTGATTGCGAGAAAAAATGAATGAGGCCTTCCGACAGTAAAAGGTTCGTTGCCACTGGTCTATTATAATGGATCCAATCTATGCTCACTGAATCTTTTTTTGCACGGTTGTTTTGCATGGAACGTATCCCCAGTGTAAAAAGAAAATTGCGTGTATTTAAAGTAGAAAGTCAGGAGAACAAAATGATGGCTTTCTTAAAATACTAATTTTATAACAGATCCGACGATTATTATTATTCTGCAATTTGTAATTACATTTTATTCAAAATTGCACTTTACTCTATGTCAGCAGCCCATTCGAGGTAGCGTATACAACTCTATGAAATAAAAAGAAGAGTGAATAGATCCTTAAAAAGTATTGTTTGTTGTAAAATAATTTGTTTTTTAAGAGGATATAGTAGATTTTTCTGTCTTTTCGTGTAAATCATTAATCGTTTTCCGACGCCTAAAAAATATACACCGAAATAAAATTTTATTCTTTTAATAATTGCACCTTCAAAGTATTTATTTACACTTTTATTTAAATGGAAATAGTAAAGTATTACTGTCTAGCAAGGAGTTGACATCTGTTTTTCAGAAATACTTTTATTTGCTTTACACCGTGACTGGATTAGGGTTTATTGTAGGTTATCGAGATTTGATGTCTACGACAAAATCGTACAAAAAAGTGATCCCTCGTGTTTTGATGCAACATTTTAATCCTATCATCCGCATTGAACGTATGGTTCTATAATAACAGGTGATTTGCAAATGTTGATGTTTCTTTTTTTAATCTAAACGTGGCTAAATGTTCTGATACTCTTATATCTAATGTACTTATGGTTTTAGCCACATAGAAGTGTGGCAATCACTACATTGTGATTTATAAATGCCAGATTTGTTCTTAAAGTGGATTCCATCTTTATTGTTAATAAATAATTTGCCTAACGAATTCGTGCAATAGAAGGCCGGTCTGACACCATCAGTGAGTTGTTTTTTAGTTGCGAGCTGTCTATTTGAGTAAGTTCGAGTTCACTCGTGTGCTAGAATGCTTGAAGATGCCGAAAGACGAAACCTGGGTAGTTAGTGACAAAATACTTGGAAATGTACAAAATCTAAACAATTCAAATTTGATATTGAAATTCCATCAAGCACCCTCAGTCGATGTTTTAAATTTACTGTAATATTAAATAAATACTTTGAAAGTGCAATTATTAAAAAAAAAAAATATTTCGACGTTTCATATTTTTTAGGCGACGGAAAACGATTAAAGATTTTCGCGAAATGACAGAAAAACCTACTTATTCGCCTTAAGGCAAGAAATTGTGGTCAATAGACCGATAAAAAACACAATAATAGATAGATGTTTAATGTAAATACTTAAGAAATAAAATTAGTATCATATAATGTAAAAATAGTTCATTGAGATCAATTACCATGAAATGAAAATATTTGCTTTTATCAAAATCAATTGGTAAATCATCAAAAAAACTTATAATTGATAAAAAAAATATACAAGATCTTTTATGGCATGTATAATAATTGAGTACGCTTCGAGGCAATTTATATAATAAAGTATAATATTCAACCTTCCATGACTGTCAATTTGCCGAATTATTTAAGAAACTTTAGGTTAACTATTTGATGAAGGTTTATGCCCCAGAGGTTACAAGCAAATCGTCTTCGATTAAAACTATTAATTCTATTTTGAAACTATTTGAGAATATCTGTTTGATATATTTCAAAGCAAGTTTGAGTGAAAGCAAAAGTCACGTCATCCATTTAACATTATTTGCTTGATATTTTCTTCGCGGAATATGTAAATAATCCAATTTGTCGAAAAAGTTTAGATACTACCTTTCCCTCAACACACAATATAACCATCAAGGATATGATTAGCAAAATTAAATGTTATACACAAATCCTGTTCCAACAGTGGCCACGATTTCACATTGATCAATCATCACTTACGTATAATAATTTGTTTGCGAGTGATTGGTGCACACATCTAGTTAGATGGTCTATATATACACTTAAGAACTTTATCGATAACGTTTTAGGTATTAAGGTTGACATTTCCATGGTCACTGTATGAATTATGACCTTTAAAGGATGTGGTCGATATATCGACCGTTTTTGCGCTTTGACCTATAAAGCCTTATAAAGGCCATCGATTCACAACGAGTTCTCATAAAAATAAGCTTTATTGAAATACTCTATGCAAGCAAGGGAGCAAGTTTTCTTTATCAAATTAAAACAAAATGACAATTGAGTTAATCTATATTTATTTATTAAAATAGAAATTCATGAAGATTTCTGCATTTTTTTAACATTGAAAAATTTGTATGCGTACGAAATAAAAATGATTATTTGAATTGAGAAAATAAAATTATAAAAAAAGGAATTCTCAAAACACATATCAGCAGTATTTTTTTAATGAGTGGGGTTGAAGTATTTTCCTGTTAGCGCTCTTTTTACATTAGGTTGGAAATTTATGGAAAAGCTAATGCATATTTATTGTTCTCCACAATGATGATAATTTAACCAGCTACCTACCAGCTAGTAGTAGTTATATAAATAGACGAGAGATAATGGCTATAATTTTTGAATAAGCAACAAATTTAGCAACAAAATTAAATGTAAAAAAATATGCTTGTCCCAGGATTTGATATATTTAGGGAAAAATAAAATTTAATCGCTATATATATTGTCGGTCAAAATACATTTTTGATACCATAATATCGATTATAAGATAAATATGAATGATTAAAAAGTTAGTCATATTAGAAGAATGGATATATATTAGGTGCGAATACGTCAGCGAAATCTTTAACTGTCATAACTTAACTAGTATAAACGTACCCGTCATAGATGACGGTATTGAAACTGAAATACTGAATGACTATAGTAGCTAGGACGTCGGAACAATGTGTCCATTGCATAACAGTTTATTTTATATACACACCGCGAACGCTTAGGTCATGAGAAAATTTCATACCTACATGTGATGTATGATAATAATAAAAAGCGTCTACAGAGCGATTTGGGCTATTATATAAAAGATGGCTCGGAGATATAATTTCGTTCGGTTATGTCAACTTTAAATATAGCATACCATAAAAGTACCATAAAAGCGCTAAGTGTGCAAGGATTTTAAGTGTTATTGAATTGTGTTTTTAGTGTTTCATATTGAATGCATTCAATAGAAACATGCTTACACGTTATCTTAGCTAAATTAAATATAAACACGTTAAAAGCATATTTTTTCTTAGTTTAAAACGAAATTCTTTCTTTTCACTTTATATTTACTATTAGTACACATAATAATTATACCTGGAGTTTCGTCTGTGTGGCGTCTGTGCAGAAACTTTATTACTTCAGGTAATAAATTTAAAATCATGACCAATTAATTAAATTCTCAATGGCAGAAAGCAAAAGCAATTAGTATGAATGGCCCACATCTTTAGTTGCGAATTTGTAAAATGTTATTTGTTGTGTTGTTAGATCATATCAAATTCTATCTTTTGCTCAGTTAATCATTTTAAATATAATTTATTATTGTGTGTAGTTTTTGACTCCTGAAACGTATAAAACAATTATTTTTTAGTTATATGATGTTTACATTAAAATTGTTAGATTTTTTACCAAATAAAATACTACACATAATTTAGGTCAGGATCAGAAAATTAATCGTGGCTATAAAGATGGGTTATTGATACATGAATTGGATACGAAAAGTTAGGCGCACGCTTAGATAATTCTAACTAAACAAGATAAAAATATGTATAAATCACTGTTAACTGTCAATTATTGGTGGAGAGACATTATATTTAAAAAAACACAATTCATTTGTACTACTTTCACATGTTTAAATTGATCAGGATCAGTTTCGTTGATCACGAGCGTTATCAACTGAGCAGTTGATAATGCTAGTGTAAATGAATTGTGTTTTATTATTTTAAACTTGTGTCTTTTGTTTCTTTTATATATATATATATATGTAACACATCAAAAGAGGAGCATTTATTTATCGACTATTTATATTCATACTCAAACAAGCATATTACAATATCAAAGATTTTTAAATCATGAAACGAGCACATTTTCTTCTACAAAACACATGAAACAATCTTAAAAAAAAATGTAAAAATCTATTATTTTTAATAACTTTCTTTACAAAAATCTCACAGCGTTGTAATGATACATATTATTTTCTAATTTTTGTAAGTTTAAACAAAATATTTCAACATGAAAAATGGAATTTTATACAATTTATCATCCCAGTAACGCATGTATGTTGACACATGTGTGGAAAAGGTTCACCATCATTGGTTTAATGATGATACTATACACCAGGCATGTCAAACACGCGGCCCTTCAACAAATAGTAGGCGGCCCGCCGAGACTTCTTGGAAAAATATTTTTTTGAATTGTAAAACTATTTTAATTCTTTATTTTGATATACCTATCAAATGAATTTGTTAAAAATGGAGTTCGATAGAAGATTTATGATTTCAAAAACTGTGAATTACTTGATAATGGTTATGTTTGGAAGCACATATTTATCCAAGCAACTATTTTCTACGATTCTTAATTACGACAGCTCAAAATTTTCAACCAAATTATGATTTGCTTTGTGGAAAACGGTCCCGAGTGTCCTCAAAAAAAGAATAAATAAAAATTTGACTTATTGAGATTTTGTACACTTCCATGCATTTTGTCACTAACGACCCAGGTTTCGCCTTTCGGCATCTTCAGGCATTTGAGCGCACCCGGGTCGTTAGTGACAAAACATGGAAGTGTACAAAATCTCAATAACTCAAATTTGATATTGAAATTCCATCAGCAACCTCAGTCGATGTCTTAAATTATAAAAAGAATAAACATTTGTCGATTTCGTTATAATTTGTATATTTTAAACGTCTTTTATTTGGTCCATTTTTAAATATTGACAACATGCGGCCCTCCACTGATGTAAATTGGTTTATATGGCCCGCGGTGCAAATCGAGTTTGACATGCCTGCTATACACGATTAAGCAAATCCTTGGATAAGATTATTTCATAAATTTTAATTTAAAAAATTGCATATTGATTTTTTGGGCAAGGGTTCTGAAGTTAAAATGATCATTTATTATAATGACTTTTTTGTGCATAAACGACTATAAATTGATTGTAAAAGTTGCGTTAACATTGAATTCATCTTTTGTTGGGAAAGATTTTTATTTTTTTTTATTCCAATAATACACTCGTAAGTTAGGCTACGTTATGCGTTAAAGTATCGGCTTGTCACGTTCCTACCACGTGTTCCCAAGTACGTTTTTAAAGCTTTCGAGTATTATGTTCCCTACAATGTCAGCTGTCACTGTCATTTACGATCTCATTTTTCAGAGATCTTTTTACGCTTGTAAAACAAAACAAAAAAGAAATCAAATACAATGTTACTTGAATTCCATTAAAATAAAATGCTATGCAATGCGATTTTAAATAAAATAATATTAGTTATTGCTTTCTGTTTCCTATTATTTTTTTTCCTAAAATTATTGCTATTAAAATATGAATACTATATCAGGTGATTAATAAATGGTTGTTTCTCTTATGTCTGTGGTTTCAATGCTTAACATGTTTGACAAGAATGAGTATTAGTTTCATGTAAAAAGATAGAAATCAAAAACTTTATTCTGGACTATCCGCAGATATATTTTGTAATAATTACCAAATAGTTTGCTGTCCAGGTTATATATCTCATTAATGTATTTATCTTCTTCTTTCTCCTATATACAGAAATAAATTGGTTCATATCTATCAATATGTAAGTCGGGTTGGAAATAGTAGTTATAAGGTAAACAATAATAGTGCTTAGGAATTGAATCATATGAGTGAGTATCGGGGATAAAATTTGCAAAACGACTAGAGACTAGAGTGTAAATATTATACCATTTGAAATAATTAAATATGAAAATGTGTTCAGTTAGTTTTCAATATATGACTACATCGACCTAAAAAAGAAAAATCATTAAAACAATAAAAATTTGTATGATAAAAAATGTATCATATATTATATTCTATATGAAAAAAAGATTGTTATGAAAACGACATACCTATAAAAGTATCATTAATTATTGACAACGAACAGGCCATCCTCCACACTTATGAGACTCACATACAAGTATAACAGTGATTTATTTACATCCTTACACCACAAGCATTCTACGGCCAAAGAATCAAAAAGGTATTGCTAATTTCAAAGTGCATCATTTAAGAATCACATTTTACAAAGCAATTGCAAGAACTTCTCAAAACGGAAAAATCTTAGGAGTAAGTAAAGCATTTCAGTAGCAAAGATGATGAACCATCTCTCCAGGATAATTCTTATAAGTAAGTATATTATGTATGTCATTATCTACTTGATTGAAGTAAACAATCAACATATAGCTTTTTTTGAAAGATAAGTCTATTATTTCTTATAAGTTTATGTAAGAAATTCGTCTTACGACCATTTTGACTTACGTATAAGGTGACGGATGGAACCCTGTAGAGAATTGACTGTAAATATTTTTAAAATTAATGTTAAAATTTTGATATGATAGTTAAATACAAATATTACTCGGTGTGTTAGAAAAGTTTTGAAACAATGAATAACACATCCTTTGTTTGTAATGATACACTTCTAAAATAAAGGGTAATATACAATATTACATAAAAACATTCAAAAACTAACTCACACTGTGTGTCCACAGATGATACTGTTTTTAATCCCTCACAGCAATTACGGCAGCTATTAAAGTCATAAAATCTGATATATATGTAACTACCCAGCAAAAGTTAATGTTTCAAATATGCACTTAATAATGTCAGAGATTATTACAAGTGCTTTGTGTTCAGAGCCAAATTGCCTGTCGCATAAGACATGTTTTGAAGTTTTTTTGTTTCTAGTTTTAAATGTTTTTATTCATGCCATAATGCATACAAACTTACAAAATCTTAGAGATTTGAATCAGCATGGTTAAAGTTGACTATTGATTATAAGAAGTGTTTTTATTATATTTTAGCAGCTATACCAATCAAAACTGAACATTTTACAGATAAAATAACTTTTTTTGTAATTTGATGATATTAATAAATACCTCTTCTTCATAATAAATGGTATTTTCGTCATTATTGATAATATATGTGTGTCTAGTTATGGAATGGAAATCCGGTAATAATTCATTTAAAGTTAATATTGACGGTGTTTTGGCCAATTGACGTAACCATCAAAAGTAAAAACTGTTGTTATCGAAAACATTATATGGTGAGTTAAGTTATGAATATTTGAAATGCACTAATGTAAATTTTCATATTTGCAGATACGGAATTATACGTAGAAAGTGTCGATATAAACTTACATCAAATGGCCAGGTCAGAATTTTTAAATCTAAAACCAATGTAAAATGACGGCTCCCTTCCAAAAAGTGGTCAATTTATTTTTATAATTAACAGCATTCGGCCTGAATCTGCTCTATCGTCTTTAAAATGAGATCCAATAATAAACTTATTTTCGTATTTTTTGAGGTTTACATCAATTGGCCATAACACAATCCATATAGAGCTTCTTCAATATCAATTATTGATCACTGATATGCTTCCTGAAGACATCTCCGCCGTACAAATGAATACTCTATCAAATAGACAAATAAGAAAATGGATAAAGTGATATAGTTTTATTTCAAAACTTCTACTGTTTACTCGAAAACCTAAGTCATTAAAAACAGTCAATTGTGTGTCGTTAAACAGGACCACTGTAGTGGAAAAATCAATTATTTTTAAAATAAATAATTCTCCACCTATATTTCAATTCTAATACAAAGAAATGAAATAAAAATATTGGTTCTATAACAATCTGTTTCTGTGTGTGTATGTGTGCAAATAAATAATTGATTTTAGAACCCTTTTAAATGTTAGACATCCATTCGAACAGATTGAAAGCTCAAAAGAAAAAGAAAGAAAGCGCTTCAGCGTCCTGAATGTTTTAAGAGAGAGAGAAACAAATATTCAGGCCACGTCTCCGAAGGGGATGATTTTTTCATAAGTTTCCCGGCCATTGCAAAAAAGACGAGAAACTTCATAATATGTTCACACGGAATCGTCACACGTCGCACGACTGTTGTGGACCCTTTAAATTTATTTTTAAAAAACTATTTCTTTTTCTAAGAGTCCCTAAAGAATATGTTTATAATGATAAATGAGAATTTAAACAAGAGACAAACTTTTTTGATACTATTGGTGACATTATTGCGGTAAAAAAAATTTGGAATAAATAATTATCAATTTATGATTTCTTTATTCATTAAAATTGGATCAATTCAAGAATCTCTATCTCTACTATATAGCACAAAATACATGTAGTAATATGTATGTTTGTATGTCTGTCGGTCACAACAACTCCTCCCAAACTAGCTGCAATTGTTAGTTTAACTGTTCAATTTCCAATATTTAACTTTTAACCTAAAACTGAAAACGCGATATTTTTGACGTTTCAATGCGGGATAAAAAAAGTAATAATAATAGTCGCCTAGCAACACCTTAATGTTAATATATTCTGCAAGTGACGGTTGAGATAGTAACACGAACGCAGATATTTGTGTTAAATATTGAGTTTCATGTTAGTGATTTGTTGAAAGTGAGTTTGGTAAATTCGTGAAACTTGGTGTGCATCTGGAATCGTCATCGACAATTAGCGTTTGACTCTGACCGTATGTTTAATTTGTCGCGCTGCAGGAGCGATTATTAAATGCAGATCAACAAGCTAGACAGCTTGTTGATCCGAGAAGTTCTGCGGCGCCATAACAAGAGTGGTGGCAAAATTGTGATCTTTTATTATGGCTGGTTTGAACTCTTAACATTATTATTAATTGGTGGACTATATTTTGTGGGTGTAACAAAAGAGGTACAGTTGACGGTGATATTTTCAAATTTCAACATTAGCTAGGCAACGTCTAAATTTAATAACCTAATATAAGCGATCTCTATTTTGGGCGAAGTGTGGTAAACAATACTAATAATTGATAAAAAAATCAAGCAAGACTAACTCCATCGCGAGCATGACTGCATTGTCGGAATTACATGCCAAAATTTGAATCAGTAATCTTTTGATATAAATCGTGTAACTTTGGCCGACGACACAAATAACCACTATAATCACTATAAATTCATTGATTTTAAAGTCTTAGCAACTTTTCTTTAAGGTTTCATATATTTTTTATACAATTGAGATGGGAAAAAATATACAGCATTTGGTTTACAGATTAGTAATACAAATTGAAAATATGGCTAGTCAGATTTATTCAAACTAAAGTTTAAATTGTGTTTTATCATTCAAAGCAGACAACTTACAAATTCAATAATAAAACAAATTATGATGAACATTAATTCATATTTTTACCACAAAAGGCTACACTTAATACATTTGCTTAACTAAAAAATATTCATATGGCATTAGTAAAATCATGGTATTATAACAGTACCTTTTTCCATGTAGTGGGCCAATCTTAGACCGATGGGAAAACTTACCAAAATTGATGGTATATCATTTAATTTCTCCATTCTATATGAAATGAACAAGCTTACTTACTTATAAAGGTTAACAAGGCGAACTATGCAACTTTAATCCGTCCTTAAAATGAATTTTCCCCATGGAAATTTACGCAGAAGAAGATTGACGCGAGTTTCCATCTTTATTATTCATCTCATTCATGTACTTTTGTGAGGTACGGTGCCGGAGAAATGTGCGAATGCGAACGAATGTCGGACGTTGATTTTATTCTCCGTACAAAGCTGGTTATACAATATTTTATGACCAGTGAGCTGCACTGCTTCCTTCCATAGAAATATTTTAATTGGCTCGGTTAGCAAACTGACAATTTTCTTATTATGAAATGCGAAAGGACTCTGTTCAGTTAACTCTAGTATATTTCAGTTATTCGTATTATTTTTTACACTAACTATGATATTATATTTTAATTAATTATATTATTATTATATGCTAGTTAATTAATTAGCAATATTATATGTTAGAATTATAGTTAAAATGGCAGACCATTTGTCTTCATATGATCATTAATTTTCTAGCTTCAGAGTGCAGCAAAATTGTTGAAAAAAAATCTTGAAACTAAGTAAAACGTCCTTGGCGCAGTCGACAGCGTCATAGGCTACGGTAACGGATGTCTCGGATTCAATTCACATTGCGGAAAGTTTTCATAAATAGATCTTTCAATCGATTTATCGATTTCTGTTCGTAGTATGAGTGTTGGTGATTTCTAAAAACTCCCTCCCACCCATCCGATCCTCACGGGGCGTAGCGAGAGCGATTAGCTAACTAGTGCCGTCCATGCCCTATTCTTTTATTCCTACTCTCTTCGAAAATAAAGAGAGGTTGAGCAACTGAGTAACAAACAGTTCTCGTATAAAAATTCTGCTGAGATACCTCCCTTAGGAGACAATGTGTTCCACGTTGGGAGCGGACATGGAAAAAAATAAATGAAACAAGGTAAATCTAACCTTAAAAGTAGAGTCTAAAAGTTCTCCGAAACGTCAGTGTTATAAATAAGATTTTATGATTTTTTTAGTGGTATGGAGAAGTTAATTAATCTTTCTTAAAAATGTACTGAAATAAACATTGAAAAGTAAAAGTGATTGTTTGGTTCTATTAATTCTCTTATTTTGTAAACTTTTGGAACTTACAATTGACTTTATCTAATCTTATCAAACACGTGTATTTTTTATTTGACTGTTAAACTATTTACGTGTTCATTAATTTCCATTTGAGCAGATATGATAAATGGCTATAACCAAGTCACACGACTTTTCTTTTCAGAGATCGTTGTGGTATTACGATGAAGATATAAAAGAACTAGTTGTTATCCAAAGATGTGATTGGGAATGGATGTAAAAATCACAAATCATGTCATTAGATATATTTCAATATGTCTAATATTTTGAAAATAATTGTAAATAAACTGCTTTTTAAATGTTAATATAATTATAATATTTTAAAGACTAAAATTTGTTTGATATTTTCTTTGTATCTATTTATCTAATAGCTGTGTTTAATTATGTATTGCGTTTCTTTAAGATTTAAGAAGTATCGTAAGACAATGTGTTGAAAGCAGTTAGTATTATACAAAAAAAATAAAAAAAAGATAATTGGAATTCGTGAAAAAAGCGATATATCAAGTCACCAGGTAAACATGATGCTCCCTTTACATTGATGAAATACTTAAAAACTTTTCGCTCTCGGTATTGCTCGAGAAATGATCTTATTACTATTTATGAGGTGATTTTACCAAACATTTTAATCTGACCATAATTTAATTTTATATGAATATTTTTTATTTGAGTTTGAGCAAAAATTTTACATCAATAAAAACTTAAATGGAAGCTAATTATAGTTCAATAAAAACACGTAAAAATATTAGAATAATATGGTAAAGTATTTGGTTCTAAAAGAACTAATGATTTATTTGTATTATTTATAAACTATAGAACTATGTTTCAACAAAACTTTATATAAATATACTAAGTTTAAAGAGATTAAAAATTATCAACTGTCCCAATTTTGAAGAAGATAGATGAAGACGTTACTTTGCATTTTAGTTTTTGAATCTTTAGGAGACGCTGTCCTGTAAAATGTCATTTTTGTATAGTATAAACACGTAAGGTACTTATACGAAAGTCTTTACCTAAAATCCAATGTTTTATTTGTATTATTTATAAAACGTTCAATGCCATAATTTTATGAAATAAAAAAGTTGTTCTTGAAATTAAAGTAAGAAACAAGAACTATCTCTTTTCTTTGATTTTTGATTTTATTTTATACGGTATGACGTTTTAGTTTAGTAGAATGACTTTGGGGAAAAAGTATAATGTGTCGTCAACTTAGGCTGCCATTAATAAAATAAAGTATAACAATTAGTATTAACTCAACGAACTGAGACGTTGTCAACAGTCCAGTAATCTAGGAAATGAACAATTATTAATTTAATTGTCAATTAAAAATTAAAATACATGGCATTACAGCTGACACCAATACGCCATGTATTTATACAGTTGAAAAATAATAATAACAACAGTAATAATAATATAAAAATTAAAAAATAAATTGAAGATAGGAAAGAGAACAAGAAAAAGTATTAAAATACAAATTCATACGTGAGAAAAATATTAAAAAAAAAATATACAGACTTCGTTGCTGAAAATGCCCACCTCTCTAGGTAATGCATTGATCAGCCGAACGGCCCTTGCAACTGGTGACTCATATGAAATTTTTTATAAATTATTATTCTATCTAAAGGTAAGAACTTTACAAACCTTAGTATTTATTGCTCGTTCTCTTCATAAGATAAAATAAATATATTGAATATATATAAATGTATAATATTTTATTATTACATTCATATTTTTATACTTAATTATAAATTATTAAGAAAACTTATTACAAACCTAAATATTAACATGAAATAATTTGAAGTGAAAGTTTCAATGTCAAGCAAAATTATTTGAATTTTTATGGGAATAATAACCATTTAGTCTACCAAAATGTTTCTTATTTTTAATGAACATAATTTATTGATTGAATTTCGCCTAACTTATTACCTTGATACAAGCTGACAAACTTGTGTAGCAGAAAATATGAATTAATATTACATATCGTACATATTTGTTTTCTTCAAAATGTTCATAAGTAACTGCAAGGTACGCATTTACATAATATATTCATGAAGTCTCAAACTTTGGTATTTTCTGAAAGTTCAAATTCAAAATTTATGTAAAATTCAAGAAAATATTTATAGTTTACGCGTAAAAGTTACCCATTTTTAGGAAAACTATTGCATAGATTCATACTTTGATATTTTATGTGGTAGTGATATATGGAGGGAAAATTTAAGTAAATTAAACTTTCATTTATTTTATTGGCACCTTTCAATATTTTAATGATCTTTGTCATTGTTCAATCTTACATTTTCGGTATTCGGGAACATATTCGGGTACAGAGATTCTATTAGGAGAAATTGAGTGTGTTATATTGAATCTGGTCGATCTATTAATCTAGAAGGAACGATTTTATTTTAAATCTGAATGCATGCTAAAGTTTTTTCCGGTTGTATTCTCTGCGGATGGCTTCATTAAAAACTAAAAAATACTTTTCGGGTAAGCCGAGGAAAACTGTCTACGAGGTTCAACTCGGAAAAAATGAAACGTTCGACCATCTGCGTCTCCATAGAGTTCTCAACATTCGTCTTCAGCACTATAAATACATACATTATTTTTATCTGCATATGTATTTAAATGTTTTTCTAATTAACATAATCGTTTACCCTAAATTTCTCTGAATAATTTTGTTCTAGTGTCATATAATCAGTTGTATTAAACATTGCATAATCTTCCAAGAGACAAATAATCACTTGGCCATTACTAGGTCTCACAATATTACACGGGTACATATACCTTTATTGATGTCAATTTTACACACATATCACAGCAGACGCACTCTAATGAAGCAAAAACTTTATTCCGCATGGTCAACGACTACAGTTTTTAGCCATGCAGCAGCCGCGTGTGGAAGAGCTCGACGTCTCTTTAACACTTATGACCACCCGTTCGCTATGTTTCATTAAATACTTTCAATAGGTAGCTCTGAGTGTGACTCTTTAAGGTTTGGTCAGAAAAATACTTCATCTTACTCTATAGCTATTTCAATATTTTCTATAAATCGAGATACGACAAAAATCAATATCATAAGCAGTAAAGGCTGATTTTCATATACATACTTTAAATTAACTCTCAAAATAAAAATATTAGATTAGACAATGCAGAAATTTGTCAATATTGATTTAATTATCATGAAAATATGTCTCTCTGTAGAAAAAAACTATCTCAGATTAAACGCTGGTAGACAAATCATAAATAATTTTAGGTGCTGTTGCATTTTTTAATACAGAAATGCCGCTTATATGCATTTTTAAAACCGGTATTGAAAAACCTACCGAAATACCACGATTCCGGATTCAGTAATAATACCTGTATTACAATTCCTAATCATCACCGAAATGAAGAGACGCACGTTGTCACTAATGCATATCTTGAGGATATCGCCTAAAAGAGTGACACTTCATTCCCTCGTGCCGTTATTTGCCGGAAGTTGTTCCTGTGGTCATTGCCTACTTAATATCCAGCGCATTTACAGCGATGGCCTGTATATATTGCGAGGAATATACAGCTGGATCGATATGTCACTGTGATCTTTGTGCTTTCGACAAGTTCCGTATTGGTAAGAATATGGTGATATAGAATTGGAAGTTCAGCGTAATGGATTTGTGGTATTTTTTTTTTTTTTAATTTTTGCTCAGCTAAATGGACTTTTAATGTAGCTATATTTGTGATTTCAGATTAGTATTTATTGATTTGTAAGAGGTCTACAACATTTTAATTATAGACTCTTTTATTTGATTTATGTATAATTTGTTTGCTAATCAGTATTTTCTCGTCTTAGTTCATGAACCATCAGTTTTATATACCTTCATTTTTACACTCAATTTTATATAAATAAGCCTGTTATGTTTGTATTTTTATCAGTTGATAATTCTCGTGATGAGCAAAACCGGTCCTGATCCTTATAAATATGTGGAAGTAGTACAAATGAATTGTGTTTTAATTTTTTTAAATATAATGTCTTTCCACCAAGAATTAACCTTAAAAGTGATATGTATTTTCAATGAATGTTTAATATAAATAGGTGTTAAATAGGGTGAATAGAGAACACCATTGGGGTAACTTTGCAAAATATCTATAGAAGACGGAAATGAAACTGACTACTGATTAATAATATTCAATTGTTAAGGTATTAGTAGTAAAAAATACAAAATAAAATTCGGTCAAATAAATCAGAAAAATATGAGTGTATTTTCTACCATTGCCCTACTTATTTTTTGGAACGCAGATATGTATTTTGCAAAAAGAGCTAACGGAGAAATGTTTTCATAAGTTCATCACTGAAAACGGGTAGAAATGTGATTAGAAGATTAATTAAGTTAATAAGTGGTTTTCCTCAATAACCCCTTTTGAAAGTTGTCCTATTTGAATACCAAATGAGACGTACTACATTAAGTTGACATACCAAAAACAAGTAATTTTTAAGTGAAAAAATATATATATATTACGCACACAATAATTGCAACGTGATTACATGTATGAATGAATATACAATACTTTTAGAATATGAATATACATGTAGGTAACTTTAAAATTATTAAGTATTACAAGAGCATCCAAAGGGAGTTACTGTTGCTCTCCATCAATTTTACTTTCGAGTGAAATAAAAATAAACACGTTTACAGGAGCAAGATTAATGGAAAACTAAAAGCATTAGAAATGAATGGAAAAAATAGCAGTGGCGTGCTGTGGACACGGGTGAGTGATGGGAAGATGCGGCAGGATGGGATAAAAAAAACATGGGAGAGGACCGATGGCAGATTTCCCGGTGTAAAAAGGTAGCATTAGCACATACATGAGTAAACGCGTAAAACACTTTTATTGGCTGTATTTCACGAGATGCCGCGGTCAAAGACATTAAGGAAAATACCCATTAAACAGATGAAAATCTGACTTTTTGCTTTGAACGAGCTTAGGTTTTATTGCATTTATATGTTTTACCTTCTAATGTACACTCTTCATGCTCTAGACTTCATGACAATTCTAGAGTCCCAGGAAGAAGAATTAAAGAATAAATCTGATTGTCAATTTGATTACCTGGATACCATATTAATGGATCTGTCAACATTTTCGAATATGCTAATATAGCAAATAGTCACTTTTAAGGTTTTAATTGTCAATTCATACTGGAAATGCATTATATTTATAAAAATAAAATACATTTTTTGTACCAATTCCACAACTATATAATAATATATTGAACTATATAACTATATATTGATACCTCTAAAGTGTAACATTTCAAAGCATAGTTCTGAGATAATTACACTGTGAATTACGTGAACGAGTTCTTTGCGAGCGTGAGGCGGCGCGTCGTAACTCGAAATTATCAATCGTTCTTCGCCAAGGGGAGTGTTCTACGTGAGAAGAGAAGAAAAAATGAGGCCGCCTCACGTTCGCAAAACTTCGTCCACTTATACGGTGTTAGGAAAAAAGATTTTGGGCAGGTTAATTCTTTAACAGTATATCTATTACTTGTAAATTTTAATAAAATTCTAGGATTACTAGAATTTATATTAATAATTTAAGATGTCAACCAAAGGTGCTTTGCGGAAATTCAACAAATATTTGAAATGTTCAAATTTTGTACATTTGCATGTTTTCAATTCAAGTTCATTCATGTACTATTACAAATGCCTGAAGATGCAGAAAGGCGAAACCCACGTCGTTAGTGACAAAATACACGGAAATGTAAAAAATTTGAAAAATTCATGTTTTATATTTATAATATTATAAACATAATTAAATTTTTTTCTAATATTAATAATGGGTTTTCAGAAGTTTTCATAGAGTTTTTCGTAGTTGTTGAAGAGTGGATAATAACCACTGTCATTCCAAAATAACCACAGATTATCACTTATTACATTTTGGAAAAGGTAGATATCGATTTTCTAAACATTTCCTCATACTTAACTCAATACTGCGAATTTTTGACTAGCACTTTGGAACTGAGATGTCGATATAATATTTGGAACCGGTTTCAGGATAAACACATTGTGCTCCGAAATAATTTTATAAATGGCCCTAATTAGTAAATGTGTTAAGGTATAAATTAATAAACTATCTAAAACAGGTTTTTTTTTTTAAATTTATGAATTATAAACGAATAACACATAAAGTCATTCTTTTAGCCGCCACGAAAATGTTCATTGCGAAGCTTTTCGTTGATTGGATTTAATTAAGCAAATTCTACATGTTTTCAAAATATGAAAACTCACGCAAAATTGTGATAACTCCATGACTCAAGTTTATTTTATATTCAGAAATATTTCTCAAACGATGATAGATTGTAATATAATTCATTTGTGCAAGAATAAAATTGTATTTAATGATGTGTTTATTTATATACAGTGTTCGTTTACTTAATATTTCTGGCATCGTATTTTCTTTACGCTCAAGACGTCTTGTGTAAAATGAAATATAATGAAAGAAACGGAAACGAAATTTTCTGCACAAAAAAAGAAGATTATGTAATACAATGTGTGTGGGTAATTGATCTTTAAAAACTCTTAGATAATTAAAACGACACTTTAAAGAAAATGTGAAATCAATTTACATTATTATAGTAGCAGAAATACATTAAGTAGGTATATAATATATGAATCAGTTAGAAAATAAACGTGAAACTATTGATTCCAACTCAAATATTCAATATCCAAATATATTCGGATTCGATATTGGAATATTTGGGCGCTATTCTATTAGTATTCGTAATAATTTTTAATGAAATATTTTACAAAAACGACGAAAGATCATATCACAAATTATTGGGACTTCAAGAACAATAATGAATACCCCCAGGTGGGGGTTTTTGTCGCCTTCTCGGGTGCTTTACCATAATACTTGAGTTTGATGAATGATTCGAGGCTAAAAATCATGCCGCAATTTCAGTTATTGGAGTAATCCAACGCAGCTGAAAATTTTTAAATATTGTAATACAATGGTATGTGTATTTACTTTTTCTTTATATTTGGATTTGAAAGTGGGAAAAGATTTAGTCGTAAATAATTATAAAATGTTGCTATCTCATGCTTAAGAAAGTATTATATGTATATCAGTGATTTTTAATTTTGAATAAATGTGACTTTTATTATAAATGGGCTCGTTTTGATGGAAGTTGCAATTTATTCTTTTAGCATAATATGTTATAGCTTTTTGTTATTAATTATTCAAATCGAAATCCTAATGTTATTTTCATACTTCAGGAACCATTCGAATATCCGAATATATTCGAATGGTTTCAGTTTTACTATTTGATATTAAAATAGTTGATAATGACATTGAAATAGTTGGAATCCCTACGTGAAACACTGAAAAAAATAAATTTATAAAACAATAAAGTCATCTTCTCTAACGCAAATAATGCAGATGAATGATAACAATGACCATTGCGGAATTCCCATACTCATCACCATTTATATGCTGGTTTCACAATTTAGGAGACAAAACAATTATACATGTCAGGGATTGGTAAAAACAGACATTGAGTTTGACAGTGTTAAGAATGAAAAATTTATCATTTTGGCGTAATAATAAGCCTTTAGCGTAAACGTAGTAGACCAGAAAACGCATAACTTATAAAAACATAGATTTAAATTTTAGTTAAAAAAAACTTTCTAGCATGTGATGTTAAAGTATAAGATTATATTGGAGACGTCTAGGTTGGATTTGAACAGACTAATTTTCATTTCTTTTTGTATTTATTTATTATTTGAATAATGGGAAAAAAGTATTTAGACAACCACTTTTTTTCCTTTTAAAAGCTTATACTTTTTGATAAATTGAAGCTGTGTTCTAACAGAGGATCATAAAAAAGCTGTCATAGATACCTTTTTCATGATTGATTATGAAAATTCGAAAAAAGGGATGAGTACATTTTCTTGGTGTGGTAACATTTTAAATACAAAACTTTTAAACGCTGGAAAGCTCGCTATAAAAAGTTATGCTTGCGAAATAAACCAGCAAGTGAAATTAATTATGCCTAAGCAGAGAGTGGCTGTATATTTTATTTACTTTATTTTGTGTGCCTTTTCAAGATATAAACTGTGCGCTATTAACTTTAAAATAAAGTGTTTTTTGTGCGATTATAATATAGTAAATAGTGAGTGATGAGGCTCAATTAACGTAAGCCGATAAAAAATATGCGTTCTCACTCATGTGGATCAGGAGTAGAATGGCTTGGATTTCGTAGAGTATAAATTATATATACCCTTATACAAGTCGTAGATATACAGTAGTATCATTAGAATGAAAATCGTAGTACTTGATCTATTAATAGAAGAATCATGTAGAGGAAGCTTTGTACTCGTGGCTGCATTGAATTTCAAACATCAATTGGGGTAGCGTTGAAGTTGTAGTAACTTTATAATATTGCCAGTGCCGTGGCCATGTGGAAATCCTCTAGAACAGTGTTTCTCAACCGGTGGTCCGCGGACCACCGACGGTTCGCAGAATTTTTCTGCAGCCTACAGATAGTTAGTGCCAATTTTTATATGCCTTTACAATTCCATGCAATGATCATTATTCAAAATCCGTGAATTTAAATCTATATTAATTGAATTCTGATTATTTACATAATCTATATTAATGTTTATTTGTTTGTTCTGTTTATCTGATTTTATATTTTTAAATATTGTTTCTTATTACTAAAACGAAGATTACTTTGAAAAATTATAACTGAGAAATTCAGCTCCTATTATAAAATAATAATATTTTTTATTCCTGCGTTGGTGGTTCTCAAAATATTTATTCTAATTTTAGTGGTCCGCAGGTATAAAAAGGTTGAGAAAAACAGGCAGTAGCTCAAATTAAAAAAATATAGTTTCATTCTTTTATTCGAGTTTCAAGTTTTTTGTTGTCAATATTATGAATGTCTCCTAATAGCTAAAATCAGTATTTCTGTGCTAATGACCATATTTTATTACAAAACGCCTACAGATATCGAAATCCGTATTGAATCAAATTCAGTTTAACACTGCAATAATAATTTTACCCCTAAATTTCTTAATCCTTTTTTATGTCATATAAATGATTTTGTATATATCGGCTCAGTAACTGTGAGTTCGAGTTCATTCTTGCACTTGAATGCCTTTGATATTATAAAAAAATCACAATCATAAAACAATTGTAGAATATTGACTAGACACATTTGGTATCATTTTATTATTAATAATATTGCAGAGAGGATTTAATTTTTGAGAACAAATTTGTTGGATAAAACAGTTTTTAGTGTGTATAAAGAAATTAAGTGTGCCTGTTGTTTAACCTCTTAAGCGACATAACGTACACTTGTTATCTAACAGGCTGTATAGCACTGTAATGTCATATTTGTCTCATTTTATGTTGTACATTATAACAAAGTCTGTATTTTATGTTGAAAATTAATCTCACGAGAGAGAAACTTTAGATTAAAGCATCACAAGTGTTGACTTAATTTCGCACCACAAGTAACAGTTTGCTTAAAGCAGGGGTCTCCAGACTTTTGATCTAAGAGCCACACTTGTGTGTATATCAAATATTGTATACTGTTACATTTCTTAAAAAAAAGTGAAACATTTTTTTGGTTAAATTGACTGCTGAAAAACACAGCTACATAAATAAAAAAATATTCAATTATATTGTAGAATTATCAATGGTTTAATGTAGGTCAGTGATTGCATTTTTGGTAGTATATGATAAC
The DNA here is from genome assembly GCA_022494535.1 of Himalopsyche phryganea. Lineage (NCBI taxonomy): Eukaryota > Metazoa > Arthropoda > Insecta > Trichoptera > Rhyacophilidae > Himalopsyche > Himalopsyche phryganea. The sequence goes on from JAGVSL010000034.1 coordinate 718,556, forward strand.
ATTATTTAATTATTTTGTGCTATTAAAAAAAAATAAAGCTTGCGTGCCGGGCCGGATTCATGGTGCTCACAAACCAGCCTTGGCCTACAAACCTAACTGTGTAGACCCCTGGCTTAAAGTATACAAAGTGAACAGTATTAATTCACTTGATTGTGCACAGATTAATTATGCGGCTAAGAATCGTTGGCTATAAATTTTCTCTACACACTGTAGAAATAGCTATGCTGGGAGATTATTATAACATAAGGAACGCTAAAAATTTGAACTTATTTTCCTTAATGCTCCCACGACTTAGACGCCTAAAGCACATTTTGTAAAACATCAAGTATCTCTACTCTGTTATGCTTATATTATTTAAAATAAACATTTATATGTTATAAGAAAACTATTTCAAAACAAAATATCGAACAGAAACAAAAGATATCGAACGAGAGAAATTTTAGACACTGGTTGTCGAACAAATGAAAACATTCACCCTCTCACTCTGTCTCGTTTTATATCAGTCCGTCTTATTTATAAAATTTATAATATACCATTTAATGTTATATTATAATTATGGATGCGCTTTTTGATAATGTGCTTGTTTTTTGTTTTGGTAATTTTATACTAAAAGTATGCACATGTGAATCCTAATTTAGATATAGCGAACGCAATATTACAAAATCTAATTCTTGTCGATATCGTATTAGTTATCGTATCGATTGTTTGAATTACATTTATGTGTTTTAACTAAAATTTGTTAATTTATTACTCGTGATAATGGGTTGAATTATATAGTTTTATCAAAGTAAAAATATTAGTTCCACCAGTTCTTAGTATCACAATTATGTATTGTTATATAAAATATCAATAATTCAAATTTGATAATGAAATTCCATCAAGAACCCTAAGTCGATGTCTTAAATTATTGTTATATAGTTTATATCACTTTTCCATTAATATAATAGAGTTCCTTCAGGTAAATATATAATTATATACATAACGCTGCGGATTTGCGAAATGTGACATTCGAGGATAAGTTTTGTTTGCGCCAGAGCATTACGTCGCGTCAGCAGAATTTATAATAGTTATTAAAGAAAATAATTACATAAAATGACACTTATATCAAGTCATCCCTTCACACAACAGAGTTACAAAATGTGATATTCTTAAATATGTGATTGTAACAGAAAACAGTATGCGAACGTGAGAATTATCAATATTTGGAAAACACAATATGACGATGAAGGTGGAATAAGAAAAGAGGATATGAGTGAAGAATAAAGAAATGGTACCATCAAATTGTAGCCACTCGCCGAGTGTGAAAAATTTACTCTGAAATGGATTATCGGTATCATCATCATTATATTCCGTCCTACTGTTTAATCCAGTCACGCATTCAACATTGGAATCATATTCCTCAATATGTTAAAAACGTTAATTAATATAACATGTTTGATAATAAACAACTGGTTTCTAATCGTTTTCGATAAATACCGTATCCTTTATGTATTTTGACTTATATTAAGAGAATTAAATTAACTGAATTTGCATAATTAATTTTATACTAATATACCAGCAATGCCAAGAATGAATGTTTCAGTTGCTAAAATGATTCCTTTATTTTTTTCATTTAATTAAATTGAAAAAAATATATGGATACTTTTGTGAGTTGTGAAACTGCTCTTTTATTACAAGGTGTAAAATAAAAACGTGTACGTCAGCTCCGTCAGGATTGTTAAAATTTTAAAACCCACTAACCGCGTCACTCAATTTTAACATTGTCGGTAATTGCATTTTAATTTTGAAGCTGTTGTTGTATTCTCTAACTAAATTTGAAATTTTTATGGATTTCGAATTTTCTTTTGCTTTAAAAACGGCGTAATTAATCTGTCCAGAGTAAAAGAAAAAAAAAATAACAACATAATGCACGGCGCATTGGCGTCAGCTGTAATACCATGTATTTAAATTTTAAATTTAAATAAAAAGGTAATGAAAACTGTTAACATTTCATTTGTTAACTAACACTCAGAAGTAATACTGAAAAAATATGTATTCAGTAATATCTATGGATGATAGAACAAGATTAGCGTTTTGAATACTGATTTTTATTCATTTTTCAATCCATTTAAGAACAAATTGGTTGAGTAAGTCAAGGCGAGTGGGTCAGTTAATAAGTCAAGTTGAGTGATTTAGGCTAAAATATTTTCAGCCCTTATTCATTGCCTTTTTTCTCTTTGTACATAATAAATAGTAAAAGATAAAATCTCTGAAATTCGTTCCACAATGCCTTAAAATGCAAGCTTGAAGTATTACTAACGAAACAACCTAAATAAAAATATTCTATTATAAATTCATATGCCACATGCACTGTGGCTTCGATTTCTCAACAACTGAAGTGAAACTTTGGTTTCCTCTGCAGCCTTTCTTTAATTGACATGGTCTTCTATGCCACTTCTTCAGTTTAAGATTTAAGCTTCTTTTTCCATTTAAACTGCCTATACGGAGAACATTTCTACTATACGGTGCCTCCAAAATTCTCTGTACCCCGCCCCAGTCTTTTATTTTCTTATAAAGTCATGCAGAACCCGGTATATCTATCCTGTACTGAGCCTTTATTATTTAATTGTATTTATTATCCTTGGGACTTCATAAAAGGGATCTTATTTTTTGGTTTTATAAAAAGACGTAAATTTAAGTACCAAATAACAAAAAGAAAAACAAGATTAACTGGCTTTTTGATTTGAAATATTAGTTTCAAGTTCTAGTCACTACTGGCCACAGACTCGATATTTTGGCCATTCCTATAAAATATTATTGTTTCTCTATAGTTAACTTTAATTAACTAGTCCGTATCAGAACTAATAATTATTTGGTTTCACAATTATAAATAATCAATCATAAAATAACATTTATAGTGGGTGGTTGAATGCGGCTTCCGATTGTGTGAAACCGTTGATCGCATAGAAAACATTTCAGGCAGCTTTTCTGCCAAAAAAACAATTATCGAGTTCAATGTAAAAGAATCGAATCGAGAGCTTTCGTGATTTTATCAATTAATTTATTTGACTTGCTAAGCTCGGCCGCCCGGAAGTGGACCTGTGGAAACATTGCAAGATAAAGAAGTGGATTCGGGACTGTAGAAAGTGAGAGAGGCTGCCTGCTATTTGGTTAATTGGATCACGGCAGTCGCGCGATTTACGGATTTGCCAAATTCGCACATCTTAAACTTCGGTTAATTTTGCATATTTAACTAACTTGAGTCTATCCCGAGATTTTTAAAATCATCAATGAAACGCAAATGGAATATGAAGCATATTTTATTTTTATTTAAATTTTTTTCAGTCGAGAAGTTTTATTAGAATACATCAGATTTTTTCGGCTATAGCGTTGAATAAATAGCTACTTTTTTGTTTTCTAATAATAATACGTATATCTGTTTTCAAAATCTCCATAGTTATTAAGTAGCTTAATTGTTCAATAAAACCATTATATATGTGGAACCTTTAGTTTTTTCTTTGTATAAAAGATCTTTGAAAGGTAAAGTTCGTAATCCAGATTTAGTCACGATTTCTAAAACTACACATATAAAATTGCTAATGTAACGGGTCTTGATACGGTCAAAAAGAAGTCAATACTTTTTCTTTATATGATCGGAAATTTATAATATTGACTGCAAAAAAGTAATATATTATGATATCAGCGCTTCTCTTGTCCAAGGATGGTTTATCCATTATTTGCAATTGTATTGAATGTAGATTCATGGAATAATTGTGATTATCGCCTTAAGCCTTTCACTGCAAACATATGATTTTGTTTGCAATGTAATATTTTATTCCACGCATAGGAGAATTTTTCTAATATCAATGTTTATATGTAAATGTTTTTCTTTGATTAAATACTCCGTCAAGAAGTGTTCGATGCTACGAACAAATGAATGATAAGCCTCAATTGCGTGGTATTTTTGTAGTATCGACAATAATTGAAAATGCAGTGACACATGATGGCTAGAAATCACTGAATCACATCCCGACGGTCAATGGCGCCGCGTCAGCCGTCGCGGTGACGTCACTCAAGCTGACGCTTGTCAGACTCGACGTCGGTGTGTTTGCACGCTTGTCGTAACAACTCTCCCCAACTGTTAAGGGATGATTCGTGGCTTATAAAATTTAAACACAAATCACTAACTTAATTGTTTACCAGAGTATTTTCTTGGCTTGATATGAAAGCTTACACATACAAAGTGTATGTAATATTAATTAACGTATTGTGAAACTTCAAACAGAATATTATATGTTTTAGAGATGCTTCTCTTGCAATAAGTCCGTTTTCTTGAAACTTGCAAATTTGACATAATAATTTGATAGTGGCTGAAAAATATTGATATTTCCAAATGTGTTAAGTAGTTTTGAAATGTACCTATATACATCGATCTTTTTTATATATGCTATATCAATAAATTGTGTTTTAAATAGATCTAAAACGATTTGACAATTATTTATTTTATTGTATGCATTTACATTGTGTTTTTCAAAGATTATAAATATTTTTTAAATTTATTTAAAAGCTCATTTTCTTTTCTTCTGAAAATGAACGTTGTTTTTCAATAAGAGTTGATTCAATTAAAATTTGTTTCTTGAAAATAAAATTGTTTACCTCTTACAAAATTGTTTATTTTATAAATAATATTAGCTTTGTACATAAAAAACGATGGAGAAGATTAAACTGTTGAAGTGTGGATAGCAATAATTCATGTAAATGAGTTGTGATATTGAAAATTTTCAAAATCTTTGATGTATTCAGATAGTTACAGAATAAACATACATACATATTTAAAACAAATTGTGAACCGACATCTGTTACGAATAGTAATTTATAGATTAGAAAATCACGAAGAATATTCTTTTTGGTTAAAGTAGAAAGCAAATTTTCACTAAACGTGTTGCCATCGTAACCGTCTTCATTAAATATAGTAGAGAAATAAGCCAATCCATCTCGGTGGCACAACGCAAACAAATTACCAACTCTGTGTGCCAAGCTAATAATAATTATTATTGACGGTATGCCGTTTACCGTGTGATTGATTTTAATTAATGCTGGTAAGTTAATAGATGTCTGTTGACGCTGAAGGGGTGCTTATTGCCAAAACTTTGTTAAAATTATTCTGTATAAATAATATAGTAGTGAAAATTTATTTCCTCACAATCATTTTTAGTGAAGCGTGTGGCTATCAAAAGTGACATATGCACCGAAAACAACTTAAAGTAAAACAATTCAGAAATTGTTTCGTAATTTATTCATAAATTTTGATACGAAAACGTTTACTGCTAATTTTTTCAAATATATTCATAAATTATACCCTGAATACTTGAAGCATAACATTTAAAAATAATTAATAAAAATAAAATACATACTATTATTTGTAGTACGTATTCCAGAATAATTGTATTGAATATAATCTACCCCGGTTTCACTTAGCGAGAGAGTTTTTGCATGTGATATTACTTGTTTCTTTTTGCAATGGTTTCCGTGAATTTAAGTGGATGATCTCGCGTCTTCAATTGTCAGAAAATTTTCGTGGTTTTAGATTCATTAAGCAGAAAAAAATAACTCAAACTGAACACTACCATTGTATTGCTATACCTATGCATTGAGTATTCAATTGAACGTTTAGTTCAAGTACATTTTCATTTTATGAAACCTTTTATGCAAAAATTGTTATTAAATTCAAGAACGAGCATGATATCATACACAGATATCGTTCTTTTGGCTAAATATCTATAAAACGATTGAAAATTCAATTAATAAAAATGTCCACTCGGAAGTTCAATGTCTTGATGCACAACCGAGTAAGATGAAAGTTTATGACTAAATTATTTGAAATTATAAAATCCAAATGTTATAAAACGAAAGTTTGTGAAAAATTAATTAATTTTATTAAGTAAAACCCAAAACACTTCGTTTAATGACAGAAGGAGGAGTTAGTACTTCAAAATAAACTAATTTCCATTAGAGAACCCTTTTTCCCATCCACTCAATCAGCAGCTGATTATTAATTCAATTCGTTCGTTGACGAAAGCATTTCCTAAATGTATAATGGTTACAGTTAGTTTTGTTCAGTAGTCTCCAAACTTCTTACACCTTCAGGAACCTGCCATTTAAATGTTATTGTCTTACAAAGCTTGCTACAAAAAAATCTGTCATGTGCACATTTTTGAATGTTACTGAAAACCGAAATTGCATCAAAATCAAAACATAAAAACATCAATGCTACTGTTAAATGACTACTATTGTACACATTACGATTTTTTTTGATACGATAGCCACTTAATTCAAGTTTTCATTGTCGTTCTACTGCCGAATCTATACAGTTTAAATATCACTGGTCTTGTCTTCATGTGTGAGAGTAAAACATGTTTTGAAGACTATCATATTATTTTTAAAATATAGCGCCTTTCCACCAACAATTGACAGTGAACACTTTGAAAATGATATTATATTATAATGCATCTTTAAGTTGCAGACAAATATTCTATTTTCTGTAAAGGTTTGAAAAACTTTAAAAAGATAACGTAAATTTGGTGACATTCTAAACGTAGATAAAGTTTAATGAAATTGAGCTGTCGTAAACAATGATGCCAGTGGCTTTGTTAAGATAAGAGGTCAATAATTGAGGGTCCGAAGTATATGCAGTTAGGGAAGGGTTCGCCTATTGACAATTCTGTCCAATCTATTGTATCTGAATATACAGAATAGGCAAGAACGAATCATTGTAAATACATACGGATACGATCAAACGAAAAAGTATGCAGGTAAACTAAAATAAATGCTGAACAATAAAATACATAATTTAAATAATATGTAGTGGAAATGACGCTGCAGATTTACGTAACATCATGCTTGTCATTATTTGTCTCAGAATTTATGTCAAGTCCACAATGTGGACGAGGCTAATTGGCAAATAATATTTTATTTTTTAACGCACTTGAAAATGCAGCCAGCGAAATCAAGCGGTGACTGATATACGACACGGACACATGATGATAATTAATTCAATTCATGATGACTAAAGCAGAACACAGATAGCCGATGACAGTATATTACGAACAAAAAAGAAAGGATCGGATTCATTCTGTCAACGCCTACCGAACGGGGATTCTGTCGTATCCCGTCGGACTGCAGACATCTCCCTTAAACCGCATAATCATCATCATCCATACTTACAGTTAAATCGAGTCAAGCTTAAAACATTTGGAATTATATTCCTATATTTATAAATATTTAGCTTTATAACTCAGTTCTGCTTTTAATTTAGACTATCATTTCATCTTCCACGACTCATAAGATAAAGAAAAGATGTGGCAAATTGAAAATAGTCACCTTCTTCTAGATTTGTTAAATAAAATACACGGTGTAAATTTTATGACCATTTGACAGATTGTGTGTCGGAAGAGAACACATGTTTTGTTATTTTTGAATATTTCACATGATATAATATATCGATGGTGAGAATTTGGCAAGTTATTATTTCATAGAGGTCTTCTACGTTTGAATATTATTGTATTTGAATTTGAGAAAAAAATAAATGTTTTATTTCATAAAATTTAGAAGTATTCTCTGTTCTGTTTTGTCAACGAATCGTTTTTGTTGTATTAAGAACTTTTAGGTTGAATTATTAATCTTGAATGAAGTAATAAATTCTAAATTCACGATGTAATATTTCTAAAACATTGGGGCAAGTATGTATTCGTATGAGTTGTTTGTTTTAAATCACTTGACATTGTCCCAATAGAGGGTCAATTTATGTCTACGTTCTCCTGTATGCTGTTGAAACCAACAAACTGAGGTATTTATATTAATTGGAACGGTGTTACCAAGGGTTTTTTAAATTAATAGTCTTGGATTCAACAAATTTAATGTAATTTACATTTTTTTTGCTATATAATGTTTTTAATTGATTTCGTTATCACTATAGGACGTTATTACTTACTAACATATGTAAGGTACGTTACTCTTTTATTTACAAATACGGTTTTAGTTTCAAATTATATGAAAACAGTTTCACTTTGATAATTAGAATTTTCAGCTGATACAAAAGCGAATTAAACTAGTGTATTTATTTATAGTTCTTATGAGTAATTCACAAACATTAGAAAACAATTGGCTAAACAGCTTAAATAAATTTGTAACTTTCATAAATTTGATATCAGTAGATTGTCGTCGATTCTACCAGTGCTGTGGTTCAGTAGTGAATTATGGTTGCTAACAAATACGCAGAAAAGCCGCATATTAAGTTTTAAGAATAGATGATTACGTCGGATATTGAAGGTGAGGTGGTTTTACTTTGTGAGGGATTTGGAGATAAGCGAACGGATCAGGCACGTTCTCGTCACATGGTCATAGAGAGACGGTACAACTGGCTATGACGTGTGTTGTTGATTGTTTCGTAAAGCCTCAACCCTGCTTGACTTTTTTCCTGAAGAATTCTGGCATCGGGTGTTCACTACATGCTCTAGATATAGGGAGCGGGTGTGATCAAAGAAGAAAGAAGAAGATTGGTCGAATACAACAATTGAATTAAAATAAACAAACATAATTTTAATTTATGCTTAAATTCTTAAATGTAACAACGATATCTATGTAGTAATAAAACAAACAATTGAATTACGGAACGAAGCTTGCCGTTTTTTTTTTGTATGAATAAAAACATACCCAATCTGAAAACGAAACCGTGAAAATGTAGACTGACAATGTACAGACCTGCTTTGCGGTGAGGTGTTGCTGGAAGCTTTCGTTGGGTCGCCGTGCTAGATCCACTTAATCTGGATAGAAAAAGCTCTTCGTATGCTAGCAAATTTCAAAACAGATGCGGTACGTAGGGATGTCATGTTGCTTTAATATTATTTATTTTATTAGAAGAATCACATAAATAAACTTTATGATAACTACAAATTCCATTTTCTCAATATTACTGTTCACGGTTTAAAAATCTTATTACATAAATGGTTTTATTTGACGCTATATTGCTTTTGGGTTGTTTTCGTTGTTGTTCCAATTCATAAGTTTGTATGCAATTAAATTACCATTTAGCGGAAGTCCAACACATAATTAAAATGCAAATACACACAAACTCTCTGTCAACGAATGCACCCAGCGAGTGTATATATGAGAGCGTAAGTGTTGAGTAATGTTTGCACAGATAAGTGAAAATTTAACGCATAATACACAGACGCACTCTCTCTCCCTCCGATCCAAACCTATTGAGCGAATGCTGACTTATGGGCCTGGTAATATTTTCTAGAATATTAAATAAACACTCAGATTTAAAAACGATAAATTTGAATAAGATATAAAAGCTGATCACCATAGACAAGCACATTTGAAGAACTTTACTTAAAACATCAAAAATAAAAGGTAGCAAAACCTGAATGGAAAATTATTTAAATAAATGGACATTTAAAGTAATTATTATTAAAAAAAATTTAAATTGATATCTTTGTTATTCTATTTGACACAGCACGTAGACTAATAATGAATTTAAATTTCAAATTGAAAATTAATAGCTACTTAGTAACCACTGTATCCTTCGAAACATTACAGATGCATTCTACAATTAAGTTTATTGAATTTAGTTTCTGAAAGAAGTAAATTTAAAAGATTAAATAAAATTTTGACCATTGTCAGATATCATATTTTTGATGCCAGTAGTTTTGACATAGCCATTACCATTTTCCTTGAAAGTTTCCAGTGTTTTTTTTCATGGTTTTTAGAAGAAATATTAATTATTTTTGCAGTCCAGATGTGCCGTCATTATTCCACTATAACCTTACATTGAAAGTAACTATTTACTTATAAATAAACCATAATCCAAATATGATACTCTTCCTACCCCACGTAACCCTGCTATATTATTATCAATACGTGAACTAATATAAGAAGTTTATTTATTGAATTAAAATAAATGAGATTCACAATGAAACAGCACTTTTAAGCAAAAATTGGTTCCAATAAAAAACAAATGATAAATCTTATTTTAAATATTTTAACAATTTTGATGTTTTAATAAAAATACATGCATGTTAAACAATATTTCTAACAACCAAATATTACATGTTCTACACATGTGTAAATTATTACAAATGTATAAGAGATTGACAATATCCTAAATCCTTTCCCCGGATACGTTTATGCTTAAGTAAATACAAACAAAACAGAGAAGTGTTTGTGTTAGTATTTCGTTGTCTATTAAATCCTCGAATGAAAATGGAGAAAGTGTGTTTTCAATATAGAATTTATGTTAAAATTAATATTATTGTAAACATTATGATTTATTAAAATAAAACAATGTACATAATTTAAAATGATTGTAAATAAACGATAAAAATTGTATAAATCAGCGGTAGGCAATCTGTGGCATTTCAATTTGCCTATGAAAGTTTTCTTTTGGATATGTTGTTATAATAACTTCAACATCAAAATTATTAACCAGTGTTTGGTTTACTTTTATATTATTAATTGTTACACTTTGAATTTGCTACGTACATACATTTTTTACATGAGATATTTTTTATATATAGATGGTACAAATCAAATCTGTAAATCTCTAGTGATTATCGATTTGAGATGATTTCGAATAACATTTTAAACAAGGATACGTCGGTGGATATATTATAAGCGAAAAAATGTCGACATTGAACGAAATGATATCATTCAACACGTATTGTGTGTTTTTAGATTGACTTCAATGGTTCAAGGCAAGTTTGATTTTTACTTGACGTGAGAAGATGGGTGTTATAAAAATGACACCTTAAAGTTTCTGAAATTTTTCTTAAATTTATACTTACAAAGAGTACTTACATTATTTTTTGATATTAATTTTGTTGTGTTAACTAAGTTATCTGTAAAGATATATGAAAATAATAGTACGATTAAAGTTGTATTATGCAAAGTATTTAGTTACACAAGAATTATGAAATAAAATTGTTATAGAAGAGAGTTCTGGTGATAGCGTGATGGTAAAATTACTAAGAAAGAGGATACATAATTACTCTGGAACTAAATATTTTTAACCTTATTATAACGGAGCTCTACTAAGTAAACATCATTTCAACTAATATATTTAACAATTGTTTCGATATGTTTAATCAGTGTAGTTAAACTTACGGGAGGTCTTACGAAATCAACTTGAAGAGAATATGTATATCACTGTTGAAGATCTTCGATTTTGATCATGCTGGGATTCGGAAACGAACTTGATGATCGCTATGTGGAGCAATGTCAAGTGTACACAGATTTGTCGTCAATGATATAAGATGAGATTTAAAAAAAATGATATCTATAATGTAATATAAAGTCATTAGCGGTGACATCAACTCATAATGTAAAGTAAGATATGTAAAAATGTTCGTACATGTGAACGGAGAGAAGATAGTATGGCTCGGTGCCACAATTTTAATGCTTGAATGTTCAGAAAGCAACGAACTACAAAGCAGATAATCTGCCCATAATCTGGCAATGTACAAAATACAATGTGGAGTATTAAATGTTTAGCTAAATTATGTGCGCAAAATACATTTGCATGAGACACTTAATCGTAATAAACAAAATTCATGCACCACTGAATCCTGTATTATGATCTCAATGTCTTCAAGACAATTTTATTCGAGATACAATAAACAACTATGTTGAATAATGCGATATATAATAGATACTGTGCTTAAACAAAACGGCTTATCTTTTTGGTTAAATATGTAATTAAAAATGTTTTTATATTACCACACAAATTAGTCTCTGCAGCTTAACGGTTAGGGCTCCGATTATGAAAAAGAAAAATCCGGTCCTGGTAAGTTCAATACCAGATATTGATATTTCAATTTCAACTTTAAAGATGTGTGGTAATTAGAACGAATAAATGCTATTCTTTATCGTCACTAAAATACAGACTACTGGATGAAGGCTTCACTAATAACCTTCCAAATCATGCGTTGCCAAATAAATGTATGCACGAATTTAAAAAAAACTGAGAATCTTTAGAGCCATGTTAAAATTTTATTTCTATAAGATTATAATATATGTTTGTATCGAAATTTAAAAATTCTAAAAATTTTACTGAAAATGGAATGCCGTATGAAGTAAATATGTTTTGTAACTATTTTTAGAGACCTAATTTTCTTTTTAACGTGAGATGTAAAAATAAATTGCTTTTTTAGAAAAGCGTTTTGAGAGAAGTTTTCATTTAATCGTTTAACTAATTTTAGCCTCATAAATTAAATCTAAATAAATAATGTCTAATGCTTTATATCATTACTTTTTTTTGATGATTTGCAATTGTTTATTTATTTTGATCAACGATGGCAAGTACGCCCGCGTTCATTGATTTTTTTCATTATAATTCAGACGAAAATAGAAACATTCTACGGTGACAATATGCATTTTGCTAGAACTATTTTTTGCGACTATGTCTATGTATTACATATATATTGTAGGTATTACATACAATATATATGTAATACCTGCAAGTTTAGAATTACATTAGAATACGAAGAATGGGAGGGGCAGGAGCAGGGCCAAATGATGCAGGCAAAGAGCGGCGAATTTCGGTCGCGTTCATTTACGTCCATTGAGCGCATGCAAATTTGTTGGGAACTGTTACCCTGGCTTCCAGTTCGGTATTCCATACCCGCTTAGTAAAACAGCAACCAACTTTACACAGTTCTGCTAAACTATGGTCACAATAGTAAACTGTAATAATCAAATGTGGCGTAGTAGCTGAGGTTGAACTATAGATTGGTCGCTGTCTGTTTTATCGACAAACACGAGTTTGCTACTATAGATGGCACAATTATAACTGCTATAATTTTTTTATTCGGTTTATTTCAAACGTTTTTCAACTAATAAAAGTAAAATATTTACAATTTAATTAAACTGTAATTAAAAAGACAGATTTCGGCATCACAATTTTATTGAAATGCAGATATATAAAGTAAATGTCAATTCAATCAATGAATTCAAATGTATATATGGTGTATATATCACAAACAAAAATTTTAGAATGTCAAATATTTGTAAGTTGGAAGATATACGATTTATTATTGGAGATATTACTCATACACGTTTTGTGAATATCGGCAATATATGAAATGTCAGGTAAGAGCGTAATATTTCTTAATCAATGACAATATGTCAATCAATCCTACCTCAATCCAAATATTCTAAAAAAGATTTTACTTCGTCAAGTGGGTTAAGCCCATTAGGCTTCTTCATGCAAAATTGAGGACGTTTTAAAGCAGTGGTTTCGAAAATTATTATGCCCATGGACCCCTTCTTAAAGAAAAAATCTGACCATGAACCCCCTAAGTAAAATAACTCTAGGTAACTGCATAATAAAAAACATGTCAATTTAATTTTGATGTCTAGAATGGTAAATGGTGATGTAAAAATAAAATACAAATAAAACATTTTGATATTTAAAGTATAATGAGGTTCATAACTCCACATTATCCAGGATCTACTAAATAGGTAGACGAGAAAACAATCAACAGCCTCTGTACAGTGACCCATAATGAAGGATATAAAATTGGTATATATCTGGTTTTGTAACCAGAATTTGTGGTATCTTTTTCGAAAATTAGTTTATTCAACAAATTGCTTCCATTAGTATAGATACATCTGAGTTTCTGGTTCTGCTTACAAAAGGTTCCAACATCCAACAAATCGGTATCAATTTATTTATTGATATTTATTTCAACTTTCATAATAATGAAAATGTGTCACAGATATATTTTTATATTAAACCTTTCACGGACCCCCCGAGGTTGTCCACGCACCCCTAAATTATTTTTAATTTACCACAGACCTCCTTAGCGGTCACATGGACCCTTGGGGAGGAGGAGGAACCACTTTGGAAATCATTGTTTTAAAGCAATCAATATACCCCACAACACAGTACTCCAAGTGTACCTACATCTACTGTGATATATTTTAGTTTACGTTTTCATCAGAAGTATAAGTTTATAAGCTTTCGTTTGGAAGATAATATTCTTCAGTACCTCTGCCAAAACATTATCTTACTCGCCTTTAGTTATCCAAAATTATCGATTTTTCTGCATTTTTTCAACTTCTTTGCAATACCAATTAGTAAATGCTGTTTTAATTTTCCGTTCTTTAAATATACATAGAGCTCAAATAGAATATGTAAATTTTATAATTTTATAAATTCACATGTGTAAAAGAAGTTAACCGTTGACCACTAATCAGTTTTACATTATGAATATACCAACAGATTGACATAAAACCAGTGTTAAAATTTGTGATTTGAAATATTTAACAAAAAAAAAAAACAATTTATATCTGGTGTGGAAATATTGAGCATTCAAATAAATGAAAAATCCTTGTTTCACTACACTGTTCTTGTAATGAATAAATTTAAATCAAGGCACACATAATAATACTTATTGTGTATCCAATGAAATAAAAAGTTGTATGTATGTATTGCAAAACTTTTGAGTAAGTGTGTAAAGAGTATTCAAATTGTATTGATGTGAATTTAGTGAGTGGATTCAAAAACTTTGGCCATGTAGCGATTTAAGGCTTCAATTGGAGCGACGGCGACGCTTGTCGGCGCAACTTAAAGCTCACATTCACGTGTTACTTGTTGTGTAATAGCCACGGGGTCTCAGCTATGCGAACAATGAATGGTTTAGATTTGAAAAGTTTTTATTTACGCCGTTGCGGAAAATTTCTTCGGTATCGAAATTTTTGCTTAAATAAAGTAAACCGTTTAAGCAACTTTATTAAATAGTAAACAAATATTGCTATTTCCTTTCAATTTTTGTGTTTTCGAAAAATAAACTTTTTCTTATCTACATTTATTATATAAAAATATATATTTTTGACAAGTTGGGTTTAGAAGAGAAATAGGTTGTACAAAAATACTTATACTGATACAGTTACCATATAAATGTTGCCAATATGCCGAATAGGTTTAAAATACATAACATTTTTACGTGAAAACTAAATATAAAACAAATCTTCCTCGTTTGATGTATATCTTGTCCACCTCCACCAACCACTGCTTTCCCATCCGTTAATTTTATACGGCAGTATCCAGTGGTGTAACAAACGTCAAGCGTAATACAGTTATTTTTCCCTTAGTTGGGAGTGTCTTTGGAGCAACTGCCCAAGACTTGGTGGCGTGCACTTAAGTATGCAGAAAATCAATCCCTCCAGATAAATCAAAAGCTTCTATGATTTGAGGTCTTCTCACTCTCCGTATGACGCCGCAAATTTTTTAAAGGCATCGTAATTTGAGTTATTTGCCACCAATTCAGCGTGGCTGATCGGTTCAATGGAAGGTTAGACCGACTCGCGTAGTTTTTTCCTTTCTTCATGCATTAAATGACACTCCCATAGGATGTGTTCAGCATCCTGCTTTATAGAACCTCATTTGCATGTTGACCTATCCACTAACCGGCTAAGCTCAATGGACTTGGCAGCGAAACCACCGTGGCTAGTAATGAATTAGCTCGTCCAATGATTTAGAGTCAGTACTTTAGTTATCTCCATTCGCCACTTTAGATTCGGAAAAAATAAGTACGTTTGGCGGCCCCTGGCGGAGGAGTCCCACCATCCCTGCCAGACCCGCAAAACAGTGTCCATCGCTATGCCATCAGATGTATATAAAATTTTCTTCGACCATATTCGCTCCTTCTGTAAAGCATACGTTCACCACGTTATGGCTCCATGATTCCCCGTCACTCGCCAACCGTTTTGATTCCTCCCATGATACACCAGAGTCCCTCAGCTCCGCCGAGTATATTCTGTAGATAGTATCCGATGGTCTTCCAAAAAGCCGAAATACTACTGGTTGGAAGAAGAGGCAGGCAAGATTGAGGCTCTCCAGAGGCATCCGTAGCACACACATATAAGCTATAATTTTTTTTTCAAACACAAAATATTACCTTTAAACATAACTGATAAACAATAATATCTACCAAAAAAATAGTGATATATCTCTACCTCTTAAATTTGATTATTATTACCACTTACAATATTATTCTTAATGCTACTCTAGTAGAGAAGATAATTAAACTAAATCGATTATTAAATTTTGCTGAATAAAATCCCGGAAAGATTCTCGGAGGGGCGACCAGTGAGAGATAATCGCTAAGGGTTCAATATCTGTGTCCATTTAATCCCATTAGCCGTCCATTAGCCATTAGGGCAGCGCAGCGCGGACGACGTGCACTGGCTTTGGGGACACTCTGTGACCACTACCGGATCTTCCGGTGAATATTTCGATCAGCTATTATTAATGTGGGCTCAGATTAGTCGGAATTAACGCACTCTCATGTGAAATACAATTTATTCAAAATGACTTTATATTGCACATTCCATTTTATTTTATGGATGCCAATTAATCGAGAATTGATTCAACTGATTTTATTATGATTTATTTTCATGGAACATATTTAATGTTTTCTTACAGCACAAAAAACACATTTTCTTTATACTGATTCCAAAATTTTATATAATGATCAGTTCCAGATTCACGTTTCGCCAGCATAACAAAGCATTTTCAAAACAAAGTCGTCCTTCTAGCTATCCTTTATCTGTATGAGCGGCTAGATTATTATTTCATTTTGTTTTCATGATACACATTAAGAAAGAGTGTGATATATTGTAAACATATAATAAACAATTTAACATGATGATAAGAATTATTTTTTATTCAATTTAAAATGAATATTTGACTTAACAGCTAGTAATTATTGCCGATGTGCCAATTTTTTTGACGAATTTAAGACACTCAAACCAATATCTGTGATACCAAAAAAGGTTAATTTTATACCTACTTTTAATTTGGTTTATAATTGTGTTCTAGCCCAGGTTATTGCCATGCCTCTATTGCTACTTAAAAATAATGGCGTTTGTATATAATGTATTAAACCTCATTTAAAACCAATTTAATTTATGTTTTCTATAGGATTTAGTGAAAACAAAATATTTTCCATCTTGATTTATAAGTTAAGAATGTAATTCAATATTTTATTCCTGTCTTCAAATTAAAATCACGGTATAATAAAGTCTTTATTACTGAAAAATAACATTGTACCACCAAATAAGTAAATAAATTTATTTACAGAGAATTGACACCGATGGATTTTTATCATGACGCAAAAGTGGCACAAACCAGCATTTTAAAGCCGAAATCGAAAAAACACTCACCTACCGATCGGACGTGCCAAAGAAAGCCGGCTCAAAATATGTGAAACATTTTAACCCCAACAGTTTGAAGGTACGGACAGAAACGGAAAAGGGTAAATTGGATGTCAAGATCGATATCAGGGCACACAAAAAGAGACAGTTTTGGCATTTCGGTGAAACATTTTGCACTAATGCGTGTTCGGAAAATTTAACACATCGTGTGGATCTTCATCGTTAATGAGGGTAATCTTTTTTCCGTTCATTAACTTGTTGAATGATTTGAAAACTTAAAGGTATTTTATTTTAGATTTCAATAGAATCTAGTGCCTACGGTTTTAATAAACTAAAAGCAGAATTTTGTGATGCTTGAGGTTGTTTGTTTGCTATGAGAAATGGGAATGATACGAAAAACATATTGTCATCGTAATCATAGTTTTTTAAAAAAATGAAATTTATCATTGTAATATAGCTTTTTATGTGAAGACTATTTATGAAAAATTCAAGTGTGTATCCACGGTTTTTTCTCATGGTATTTTTTAAAAATTCTTTCTTTCAGAGAATAAATGTGCGTTGTAAAAATCATGTGTCACATATAATATTTTAAAATTAAAACAAAGTACACTCGGCGGGAATTGAATAGAACCATTTAGAAAGACGATCACGATTTTTATTATTAATGTAAATATCATAAACTATAATCATAAACTATATCTGAAAAAACAAAATTAAAGAGACTAGAATCAATTCTTACAAGTTACATTAGTAAAAATAGCATCTCTACTATATAGCACAAAATACATGTAGAAATCTGTATGTTTGTATGTCTGTCGGTCACAACAACTCCTCCCAAACGGCGTACATTAGTGACGTGAAATTTTCACACGTCATTCTAGCTGCAATTGTTAGTTTAACTGTGGAATTTCCAATATTTAACTTTTAACCTAAAACTGAAAATGCGATATATTTTGACGTTTCAATGCGTGATAAAAAAAGTAATAACAATAGTCGCCTAGCAACAGCTAAATACTAATATATTCTGCAAGTGACAGTTGAGACAGTAATGCAAACGGAACATTCGATATTAGTTTTAAATATTGAGCTTAATGTTAGTGATTTGGTAGGAATTGAGTTTGATAAATTCGTAAACCTTGGTGTGCATCTGGAATCGTCATCGAGAATTAGCGTACGACTCTGATCATATTATTAAATGAAGACCAACAAGCTGTCTATCGGGAAGCTCTGCGGTGCCATAACAAGAGTATTAATTATTTTATCTGGTTTCAACTCACAACATTATTATTAATTGGTGGACTATATTTTGTGGGTGTAAAAAAAGAGGTACAGTTGACGGCGATATTTTCACATTTCAACATTAGCTCGCCAACGTCAAAACTTAATAACTTAATATAAGTGTTCACCCTCTTGGGCGAAGCCGGATAAAAATTTCTAATTACTGATAAAATACAAATTAATTATAGATTAATGAATCGGATATAAAAGAGGAGAATATAATGCCTTTCAACCAAGAATTGACAGTTAACATCTTAAAAGTGATTATCTAACTACTAATCCTGTCCTAGCACCATATGTTTTTGTTTAATTTTTTTTAAAAGAGAGAGTTGACTGATTTACATGCATTGTAAAACAAAATAAAATAGAGAAATACAGCACTGTCAAAATTTTCACAACAAATTACTGCTACTGATAGTTAATGATGTATTAAAGATGCAAATTATTTAGTAATAAGCAGCGAGTTACCTCATAAGTGGCTTTATATTCTACCCTTGCTTTGAAACTTATCTTTTACGATGGCTCAAAGAGTTAAGACAATTTTATATAATTTACCTTACGTAGAGTAACGTTAAATTTCGCTTTGGTATATATAATATAACAGTATTAATTCTACACTAAAATAATCTTATCTTTATTCTGAAAACCTGTACTTAAAATATGTAAAGTTGTAAATGCCTTAAAAGAATGCTAGCCGTCTACTTAAAACTTCATATCGAAATTAGTACTGGTGGTTTTAAGTTGTCAGCCTTATAAAAAACATAATGATACAAAGAATAATCCATGCTTATATTATAAGAAGCCCAATGAGTATAGATATTATATCATATAATATGTTCTAGAAGGTTTAGTCAAGGCATTATTTATGGACACAAATTAAATGGTCAGAATTTAAATCAATTTTTGGTCAGAATAAAAATATGAACGGTCTGAATAAAATTACTATACGTTCAGAATAAAAGGTTTGGTTAGAAATACTGACCATAAATTATTTATTCTGACTTCTGTAATTCTGACCGATACATTATGACCATTTAATATAAATTCTGACCAATACATTAAAAATTATTACCGAAACTGAATTAAAATTCTGACCAGAAAAATGCCAGCAATATTTATTTCATTACAATATGATGATGAGAAACTGATATTTTTTAATGGTTGAACATCAACATGCATATAATTAACTTTAGGGGCCATATTGTTTTCTTTTTATATCAAATGGAATTGCGGACTTTTTTCATTCGTCCAAATGAGTACATATATTTTTTTACATTTGATCATGTAAATGCGAGTATATTGCTTGTTACGATAAAGTAAATTATTATTTAATAGAATATAACTCACAAAGCACTTGAACGCCATTATGGGTTATCGGATGATATTTTGTAGACGTGTATGTTTTTTTTATCGTAATTACCTTGCTTAATTATTTTACTTTACTATAAAACGACTGTGAGTTCTATTGATTTGTGTTGAGTATTTCCGTAATGTATTGAATAATGAAATATTTTTACATTTAGATTTTTTAATAAATCTTATATGCTCACTTCTTGATGATTCTTTTACTGCTACTTTTCTGCTATTATTCCACATATTGTAAATATTGTTACAGTTATAGACCCTTTTTTCATCTTGATAAAAACACAATAACAAACAAGAAACAAATATTAATATGAAAATAAATTTTACGTTAAAATCATTTGACTTCTAAATAAATAACTTTTATATCGAAAAATTATTGTCTATATTACTAAAATCACAGAGAGCCAATGTACAATAAATAATAACTCATGATATGAATACAATATTTGATACCTTTCCATCGAACAAATACAAAATATTGTAAACAGGAAAATGTTTAGTTTATGAAATACCGCAAGTTAAATTCAATACAATACGATTGTTTAAGTAAAATATTTGATGCGTGAAGTACATAATTTAAAAATATTTTCATTGAATATTGAATAATTTATTGATGAAGGTTGACAATAGAAACGATACAAAGTGTCGACAGAATTGGCAATAAATCACAACCAAACGAAATTAGTATTATACCTAGGCTGTCTAGATAAGTAAAATTATGGTATCTGATAAACTAATTATTTTTTAGAATTTCATATTATTGCGATTAATGAAACCATTATTCTGATTGGGAAATATAAATAACTGGTAATGATGCAGCTGGAAACACGTCATGTACTCCGTTAATTATACATCAGTTGAATGGGGCGGGTGTCATTAGAAAAAATATATGGGCCTATTTACCCCATTCGTATGACGTTTATATTACCTTATACACTGACTTTAGTATTACTTATCTCAGCGATCAGACATATCTAGATTAGATTCATGGTATAGTCAATAATTAGGTTTCCATACAATTTTTTTCATTTTTAATCTAAGACTTTAATCTAATCAAGTGATATCGTTTTCTCCTCGGTTTAATCCGATGATTTTTTTTCGATATTTGAAGTGATATTAAAAAATATCTGGCACACTGGGAATTCGGTATAATGTCAAATATCTTTGGCTATTCTTTATTAAAAGAACACAGCTAGAAACAGCGACACTGCTATATCATTAGATATAGTATGTAACACATATAGAGAAATAGCGAATTCGTTGAAAAATCGAGTATTGCAGAAAAAGATTTTTCGAAAGTTGTTTTTAATGTCAGTATATCACAAGACAAAACGATATTTTAATATTCAGTTCTGAAAATTGAACACCGACAGGCGGGAGAGAATTTTTGCAACTTGTCTTTAGAAATAAAAATGTAAAATTTTTCGCTTTCCAAAGTAGTCAAAGTTTTCCTGATTTTCTTGTTAGAAATGTTGCAAACTGTTAGTTTAACTTGTTTAACAACTAATGTCGTGGCACAGTGGAAACTCGTAATAATGTTATTAATTTGAGATAAGCAATCACTTTGAAAAATGATATAAACACGATTTAATATCACATTATTTGAATTCCACTTTAATCATACAAAATAAAAACATTTATGGAGAAAATTTAAAATAAGTTTTCTAAGCAAAAACCTAGCACATTTTCCCGACCCGATATTTTCCAAATAAAACGGTATGGAGCTTTTCTTGGAGTATATATAGCGATGGTGGGTAAGGTCTTAGTGCTCATATCAATTTTCCTAGTATTTTAGGAATGGTCTACTGCATAAATAAATATTCTGATAGATATAAGCTTTGGGATAGAACCCCGCACGAACAAAGGTTCAATAAACATATGTGTTGAATTCTTGTTTGGTCGCAATTTATTATAATTTTACATTTGTTCAGACGACCTATTTTACGGAAAGATTTATTTATAATTATGTACACCATTGTAGTGGCGCAAATGAACTTTTCGTTGTGTTTGTATCGATATAAAAATGCAATGAAAAATAATGTTTTTGATTAAAAAAAATTCATAATAAATGAACGATACCAACTGTTAACGATACCAACTGTTAACATAAGCCGTTCATGGTTTTTTCAAAACCAAATTGATAAGCAGTAGTTTTTAATTTAAAAATTCAAATTATAACATCGACATGAAAAATTGTTGTCACTAATAATTGGTGATGTATTACAAAAGAGTCATTATTCCATAATGAAATCCTGTATTTAAGTATACATATTTTAATTTTGTGTATATGTATATTATATTTTATGAAAAGATTTCCTTTGTTTGTGAGGGTAAACATTACATAAAAAATATTCTGCATTATCACGGCCAAGTCATTATATAATACTTACAAAACATTACATCTTTTAGAATGAGAAACATTGCTATTGCAAAATAAATAAATTAAAAAGGTTTCCGAAAAATAATATCTTTTATATATAATAGCCCAGAACGGTCTGCAGGCGTAGACGTAGATGTTTTATTATTACCACATATCACATGTAGGTAAGAAATTTTCTCATGCCTTAAGCGTCCGCGGTTTATATAAACTATACACACAGTTTTAACGTGACGCAAATGCTGAGGTAAACAAACAATAACCGGTCCGTCAGTATGGAAACTGAAGAACAGCTACTTTAGACATTCAGTATTTAAATTTCAATACCGTCATTTATGACAGGCGTTCCTACTAGTTACATAATACGGTACTACTAAAAGTTATAACATTCATTAGTGAATTATGGCGCAGTAGAAATTTTGAATAAAGACTTTAAGAAGTTTATTTTTTTTTACGTCAGCTTTAAAGTTTCCATCATTTATAGTAACTGCCAAATTGATTTCGTAATTGTAGGAAGGCATTATGAAATATCGAGATGATTAAATTTGATGTCACAAGTTTCCCGGGGGTTAAATTTTGGGTACGATTACAAACTTTCGTACAATTCAATGCCCAATCAATGCGGTTGCTCAAGTCTGCCTCTGTGTTTCCTGTTTTCTTATCAAATCTACTCCCTGTGTAAGCTTTAATTCTGATTCAAACAAAGGAAACATCAAAGACAATTTAGTTTCTTGTGTTATTGTAAAACAAAGTACAATACAGCACCATATAGAAAACTATACAGCTTGCCAAATTTTATGTTTGCTATGTTGCCATATTGACAAGATAATATAATCAGATAAAATAAAGAGAAAGTTTTCTTGCTTAGGCAGTTGATTCAATATTTAAAGCGTTATAACCTTCATTCATCTAACTATCTTGGGTCTGGTTTACTTCTGGTTTTTTTATTCCATGTCAACTCCTAACGTGGTGCATATGGTCTCCCAATGGAGGTATCTCAACAGAAGTTTTCTATGAGAACTGTTTGTTACTCAGTTTCTCAACCTCTCTTTTTTTAAAAAGAGTAGAGATAGAAAGATAGGGTTAAAATTGGGCTAGTGGTTAATTAATCGCTATCGTATCACCCCGATTTTGAGGATCGGATAAGAGGGAAGGAGTTTTAGAAATCACTCAGTCCGTACCGGAAATTCAACCCGAGACATCCGTAACCGTAGCCAACGACGTTACCAACTGTGAAACGGAGCCGACTTAGTTGTATATATCTCTGCTATATAGCACAAAATACATGTAGAAATATGTATGTTTGTATGTCTGTCTGTCACAACAACTCCTCCCAAACGGCGCAAATTAGCGACGTGAAATTTTCACACGTCATTCTGGCTACAATTGTTAGTTCAACTGTCTCAACTTTTAACATTTAACCTAAACCTGAAAACGATGTATTTATGACGTTTACGATTCGGGATAAAAAATTCAACAAACGCTGATCGCCTAGCGACCGCTCGGTACCAAAAATATTCCGTGAGTGTCATTGACATAGCGCCGTGTTGCTTAGTAACTATAAATAACATCATAAACGTCACAAATCATCATTGTTCATACTTGAATCGTAGAATTTGTTTAAAATCAAATGCGGGAATTTAACCTTGCAATCCTTTGCTTTCGAAGATATTTAATGCCCACATCAATGTTAAATGATTTGCATTTCAGAAACTTTAATTTTTATTATCTACGAATGCTGTTGTAAAAAGCCAAAAGGTCCAACAAGTTTCAAAGATCTCCAAACCGTCGATAGAATTGAATGTGAAACGTAGCTTGGTAAATTCGTAAATCTTGATGTGCATCTGGAATCGTCTGGCGAATCCACTAAAGTCGACATTGACAGGATTTTTTAAGCACTACAAAAATGTTAGCTTTGAGAATACATTATTTTAGTGTGATGATCCGAAATTAAAGTCTAAAAATGTTTTCAGTCGACGCAAGGAAGGTTCAATTGTTAAAGGAAATGACGGCATTTGATAATAAGGCAACGGTCTTATACTGATGACTGATATTAAACAACGTCAAAGGTTCAACGAGTTACAAAGATCTCCGATCTGTCGATGGAATTGAATGTGACACGCATCGTGAAGTTCACATATTGGGATTCACATTGAGACTACTCGATAATGACAATCAATACAAGACAGCTGCACATATTGGGATTCAACATTGAAAAAATGAACACTCTTTGCAGTAATCCTCTCATTTTGTGAAAATTCCAACACAACAACACTTTGGAAGAAAAATATGGACTGCATGTCTGAAGATATATTATTTTGAATATCTTGCGTCGAAAAAAATTCTCACTTTGTCTTGAACTCTACTCATGGCATCTACAACGAGGCACCCATCACCCATCATGGTATGGAAGTTTGTATCTTTTATTACTACTGACTATATTTTGTGGGTAAGACAAGACGTACAGTCCACGGTAATATTTTTAGCTTTCAACCAAATTTCGATATAGCGAGCTAACGTCTAAGTGAAATTAGCGTTTTTGATCTAAAGCGAATTCGGCTAAAAAATACTAGTAATTTTATATTCCCTACTCACCCGATCCTAAAAACGGGGTGTAGCGACAGCTATTAACTAACCACTACTCCTGTCATAACCCTACCCTACTATCCCTATTCTTTTAAAAAAAGAGAG
Source organism: Himalopsyche phryganea (assembly GCA_022494535.1). NCBI lineage: Eukaryota > Metazoa > Arthropoda > Insecta > Trichoptera > Rhyacophilidae > Himalopsyche > Himalopsyche phryganea. The sequence continues at coordinate 743,463 of JAGVSL010000034.1, forward strand.
GTTGAGCAACTGAGTAACAAGCCGTTGTCATAGAAAAAGTCTGCTGAGATTAAAATACTTCCATTAGGAGTCCAAATGTTCCACATTGGGAGCAAACATGGTAAAAAAAAATGTTATATCCTTCATAATAATTTCTTCCAAGACTCATTCATCTAAAGAGTGTGGCAAAAGAGTTATTGACGTTCTGTTTGGATGAAGTTGATTGACCAAAAATTTGGTGAGTGTTTTTCTTGACAAAACTTGTTTATGAAATATATATGACAATAGTAAATTGCTCTATATGGACACTTGACAATACTGGCGATGAACGAAACTGGTCCAGATCGTTATAAAAAATGTGGAAGTAGTAAGTGAAAATTAAATTGTGTTTTGCTTTATTAAATATAATGCTTTTCCCTCAAGAATTGACCGAAACTACAACTAGTACTAGAAATTATAAAAAATATGCACGGGTAAGAATAAAACATCGGTAAATGTAATTTTGGATCACCAACGTATTACTTAAATAATTTTATTCAACAAATGAGCAGAAAAACTACTCAAATTTCAATAATCTAAAAATATACTAGAATTCAAAATGTGGTATATTGTATTATTTAATGTTTTAATTACAATATGGTATTATGTTTTTGATTCCAGTATGTGTTTACAAAGAGAGTAAGAGAGTAAGTCTTAACTTTGTCAAGCTAAATCAAAACGGAGGTCAATCATGTTTGTATAGTAATCCTAATAATGTGTTTCTAGATTATACGTGATGTGACGTCAAGTAATTCCACTTAATATTCTGTTAGTATATTTATGTGTTAACAACGTCACAATGAATTGGGATATCGATGGTCCGAGATTTCAGTATTTTATTTGTTTGTTATTGAGGCACGGATTATAAACTTTTGTGACCCTTGTCATTTTCACGTATACCAAATGGAATCCTAAATGTAAACCTACCCTGAAAGATTTGGCTGCCTGTATTGCAAAATTTGAAATGCCAACTTTATTGGAAAAGTTTGATAGTTTTTTTCACAATATATTTAAAAGTGATGTAAAGAAGATATGTAGAAGTATGTGAGATTTTATTTACTACTTCTTACGTCTAATTTGGTAGATTTCATAAAATTATGTTAAATTTAATGCAAAAAAATTAACCGAAAGAGACACAAATTGAAAACTATGATACAAAGTAAGGAACAATTTTCTAAAAATTTTATGTAAAAGCAGTGTTTAAATGTCATGATATTTGATCATTTCAGAACGCGAACTATCTATTGTACTATAAAAATGACAATAAAAAATGCATAGTACATTTTGTAATTACCCTATGAGCGGTTTCGCGCAGCTATTATGTATTACAGATACATATTTATGCTATGTACAAAAACTAAATTATACGTAATTACTAATTGCTAACCTGATATGAAGAATGGTTTAAGAGAATAGAAAATTCAGCATGAAAGAAAATGACATGAGATATCGTCAATTTTTCAGAGGTTTGATTATTGGAATTGCTAATTTATTCATTAATAATTGGTAATGACATTAATAATCAATTTACTTAAATACTAATTAAACTAATAAAAGAAAAAAGTATTCTTTCTTATAAGCAATACAGTTTATTTTGCAAGAGGTATTGTGTTTTATTAAATGAGATTTATTAATTTAATAAAGCTAAAATTGCAAAATTTCAATAATTATAAAATATTATTGACAGTTACTTTAGCACCACGTCATCTTCAGTAGTATGAATTGACACACCCTGGTTTTTTTGTTAAGTTTAAGTTTTATTAGGGTCCATAACTGAGACCGCACCGTGTTAATGACAATGATTCGTAGAAATCGACCCGAATCTTGTCGTGAAGGGCGATCGGTCAATAGCCGGCGGACACGTTCGCTGGACGAATCCATTTTTGATGGAAAGGGGTGGCTCCAACGGTGCGGGAGTCCAATTTTTGATATTTGCCAGAGTCTGTTGCCAACCTTCGAGCCGGGTGAGCCACCGGTCCCCGTGACTGGTCCCCGTGACCGGCACCGTTGACGTTGTGGATTGTTTGTGTTTGTTTTGAAATTGGACTTAATTAAAAATCATTTGTCGTGTCACTTGCATTATAACTTAAAGTAAATTCATGTGTTAAGTAAATGTAAATGTAGACTCAATTTTGTGTGTTAGAATTATTTTTGTGTATTTTAAAACACTGCATCTTCGATTAAAAATAAACAAGAGTTCCGGATTTGAGATGGTGTTTGTTTGAGATCCCAGACCTTCCAGGACCTCGATAACCGACCGTTTGCCACTTTTCGATTCGGGTCTTCTCAGAATATTATAATTTTTTGTAAAATTAAACACATATTGATTTTTTGTAGATTATTAAAGCGTACTCTTCAGCAATAAAAATACCGATGTAATCAATTTATTATTTTCTTCTAATATTTTTGTAGGATGAGATTAATTAAAACTATTTAAATAAGGCTCGTATTTTTATGATCAGAATTTTAATTCAGTTTCGGTCATAATTTTTAATAAATTGCTCAGTATTTATATTAAATGGTCATAATGCATCGTTCAGAATTACAGATTGCAGAATAAATAATTTATGGTCAATATTTCTAGCCTAGCCTAGCCTAACGTTTTTTCTGATCGTATAATAATTTTATTCAGATTATCAGTAATTTTACTCAGACCGTTTATTCTGACAGAAAATTGAATTTTATTCTGATCAAAAGTTGATTTAAATTCTGACCATTTAACTTGTTGCCATTAAATAATAATAATTAAATCTAAAGTTAACATAACTCTTCACTTAAAGTAACAATGTAAAATAAAGCAGTCGTTGTATTGAGTGTAAGTATTTTCAGTTTTACATAATTTTATATAATACTTTAATGCAGTTCGATCGAACCTGTAAAGAATTTGTTATTTGATGAGACCATGAAACTTCAATTGATAACAATCTAGATTTGCAGCATATGTGAGTGGAGTCCATTATTCACGGGAGCAAGCGAAATTTCACTCACAGAGTTTCCGCTCAATGAATATGTAATGTTTCCAAAAAGCAACGTAGAAAGCTTTAGCGTATTCGTTTGCACTTTTCGCTAAGTTACTGTGATACGTAAATACACTGAAACCAAAAAGATGTAAATCTGTTACAGCTTAAATCTTGTAGATGTAGCATTAATGGTTCTTACGACGTTAAATTCTTGAGAATCATTCAATTCGTTAGAGAGATAATGAGTTTTGTCATCAATGTTGGGTTTATATAAGTGCTTTCTCGAAACATTAATAATAATTATTGATGCTGACTATTTACTATGCCAATACTGATGTTGGATAAATAAAAAAAAGTGTATTTTTCCACTCCTAATTGGTTTCATGTTGAATAATTAAAGGATAAGAATCAATATACATTTTTTTACCATGCCCGCTCCCAATGTGGAATATTTGCCCTTGTAATGCAGGTATCTTAACTTCTATTCGTAGGAAGAGAGTAGGGATAGAAGGATAGGGCTTGAACAGGAGTAGTGGTTAGCTACTCGCTTTCACTACGCCTTGTTTTTAGGATCAGACGGTTAGGAGGGAATCTAAGACACCATGCCTACGAACAGAAATCCACAAATCGATTGGAAAATCAATTTATGAAACTGTCCGTCTCGGAACTTAAGCCCACGACATCCGTAATCGTAGTCAACGACGTTGACCACTGTATCACGGATCCGATGGATATACATAGATCTACTTTTATGGTTTATTTGATCCGAGGGTGCTTTTTAAAGATGCGACACATTTGTAAAACTAAGTTAAAAATGAAAAGCAGTTTTCAAACCATTTCGAGTTATTTTGACTTTTAAATCTGGATATTTAATATTGTATAATGTTTTATTGGTATGACGTCAATAATCATTTACCTATGTATGAGTGAAAGCTTTTTCATCTATTTTTACAGTTAAGCAGGAGAAATTTACAATGATGCCATTATACTCACTCTTTGATAAAATAACATAATAAACGTTTTCGTATCTTTCGATCATTTGAACTGTTGGTAATTTTCCATTTCAAATTTTCCTTTATTGTGTATTGCTTAAACGCATTTAAATGTGGTGTAGGCTTTCATAGGCATCTCGTTACAAGCCCAGCAGGTGGTAGTTTTCCATTTGTGCTTACCCGAGGTATAGAAATTAGCAACGGGGTGTCTCCCAGCAGCCGTAGAGTCTCAACTGCGAATATTATTTCAATGGACTTTTCCTTCGCAAAGTTTTCCGAAGAAATATTACTTACCGCGATATTATCCTTATAATTTATCGCACTTTCATTGTAAATATGCTCGCGATTTCACATGGATATTAAAATAAATTTTGATATATTTTTCAGATGAAATATTTCATGTTTTGTACAATCGAAAATATTTTCATATTATTTTAAATAATTATTTCTTCTAGTTTTTAAAATAGTATATTTGATCAATTGTTAGAATTAAAAATAGCTGATAAGAAAATGTTATTACATTGGAAATAAAGCCAATTGATTATTTATTCTTTTTTAAATTATTTGAGTCAAACCCCAAGGTAATAAAACACTCTTTAAAATTTGGTAACGGCAAAAACATAACAAAAAAATGCTCTAGTTCTCAAATCAAATAAATAATTAAAACATTCAAAATTTACAGGTTCCACCTAGCGAAGGATTGAGACTACTTATCAATATGTGGAAACATTACCGATATAAAAAAGGCATCCAATCAACATATATTTATGTTCGATAAATGATCTTACTGGTGAGAGGCATTGTATGCTGGAGTGGTTTTGTTATATTTTTGATATTTTAATCAAAAAAAAAGTATTTGGCATTTAAGATAAAAGCTAAAGCAATAATTTATTCAATCATATGAAATAAACATAATGGTAATTTATAGACGTCGCGAACATTCATGTCCAATCTCATAGGCAAAATTAAAAAAAAACCAAAATTAGATATTAACAAGGCTTGGACTTGAACCCATATATCATAAAGGTGAAAACTCTTACCATTAGACCATAGAAGTCCACTTTTAGAAATAAGTATCGTTAGTGTCTTAATGCGTTAGTAATGCTGAAACAGCATTGGGGATATATATGCGTAGAATGTCTCGGGTTCAATTCCCGGTGCGGACGGTTTTCATAGATCGATCTTTCAATCGATTTATGGATTTATGTTCGTACTCTGAGTCCTCCCTCCCACCCTTCCCATCCTCACGGGACGTAGCGAGAGCGATTAGCTAACCACTAGTCCTGTCATATCCTGTCATCCTTCTATCCCTACTCTCTTCGAAAAACTAGAGGTTGAGCAACTGAGTAACAAGCAGTTCTCGTAGAAAAAAATCTGTTAAGATACCTCCATTAGGAGACCATATGCTCCACATTGGGAGCGGACATGGAAAAAACAAAAAAAAACAAAGAAGAAAACGACATGTGTGAATAAAAAAATAAAATCATATCGTACATTATAATATAACTGACAGCTGAGAAGATGAAAAGAAATTCATCAATTGGATTTATTTTGCTGTACATAACAACATTTTTCAAGGAACTGACACTCTTATAATTACATTGGCATAAAAGAGCAAACTTTAAATGAACTTTCATAGTAAATAATATACACACAATTTTAAACATATTATCTTAAAACATTGCTTAGATAGATATGAATGATTTTTTCACGATAGACATAGTCTAAAATTATTTTCATTCCGAGAAAAACAATGTCAATTTTATAACCACTGAATGTTCTACTCACAGTAACTAATAATAAATATTAATTACAGTACGAGAGATATACGTTCTTAGTCGCAAATAAATGTCTTATATTAGAGGGGACCAAGGGAATGCTAACAGTTTGAATACGACAGGAATATCAGTCGACCCATGTGCTAACAATAAATTTAGGTGTTTATTTTACAAAGCTAGTCGAAACTGTCGAGCCGCTGGACAAAATGACTGTGCTTATTTGAATATCACAGGAGTGAAATATAGATAGATGTTGAGTTTATTTATTATTTTAAGTAGCTAAGTTATCTAACAAGATTTTAGAAATCAATGAAAGATATTTAGATAATGTCTATAATGTTGAATTCAAAATGTATTTGAAAATGTATTCGTGAAGCAATATTATTGGACAATGCTAGTGGCATAAACATTGCCAGGTTGCTTCTACACTTTGGAAGAAGAAACAATTCATGGCCATTATTAAATTGAAGTGTAAATATTTGAAGGTTATGTCTGATGTCGAAAAATGTTTCTCATTTTCTTAAGTAATATGACTAGCTTGGTGATGGTGCTAGAATCCCATAATCTTTTTACTCAACACGACTTGACCTCGACCTCCAACTATTAATGGATTATGTAAAATGAAAATAGCAGTCGATAAATAATACTAAGGCTTAAATATAATAAAACCAAACATAATGACGAAGAAAACATAGTAAATTTAATTCTCCAAAAATTATTTGTCCCAGCAAATATGTTTAGAAATATATATGTACGCGTTTACACAATTAACCAAACATTTTAGCTTGATTGCAATTAAGCTAAAATGTATGTTTAATTAGTGTGACTTGTGTGGTACGTGTGACCTTTATCAGGGATGCTAAAGCTATCAACCATGTTTTTTGTTGATTTTTATTTTTTAATCGATTACATATATCGACTGTGGAAAAGAAAAAGTACGTAACCCAGACCAGATAATATTGTGTATAACTCACACAAAACGTCCTAATACACTATATTCATACATAAAAATATGATATATCGACTGTAGAAAGGCAAGAGGACTTCCCTCCATCTTTTCAATATATTTTTTTCGATAAACACAGTTTTGATTGGGCTATACACACTATTTTTTGTGTGTGGGTTACGTCCTTTTTCCTTTCCACAGTCAAAATGAATTTATTACATAATTAAAACAACAAAAATTCATTAAACAACGGAATCTTAATAATGTTTCATATTATGGAAAATTCTTGTCAGTTATCATGTTTTTTTTTTTATTTTTGTATGAAAGCCTTAGATTCAGTCATAAGACTGCATGGCCCCACCATTAGTGTAAAGTATTGTTTCGTATATTTTTGGAAATATTCGCATTCTGAGACTGGAGCAAAGTTAAAATCATGATACGTACGGAAGAAAAATCCTCTGAATTATTTATAGCGAAAAATCTAAACACATCACTAAAATCAATACACCTTTACGTTACCTTTTGTAGTTCTGTTCGACTATTTTGTGAAAAGCAATATTTTCGTATAAACGGGACCAAATAGAAACGTCTTTTATTTTAACGACCGACAATCAGAGTTAGATTTGCAAAATAAAACAATTGTAAGAAGAATAACAAAGAAAAGCTATTCGTTCGATAAACTCTTTCTTTTTATTTTGAAATAAGTCTGCAACGCATTTTCATTAGAAAAACAATTTGTTTCAAGCACGTTTCTTTTTCGCGTCTATCACAGAATTTCTATTTCTTCAACCACTAAACTAATTTATTTTTTGAACTATTATTACCATCATTGGCTTCTAATTGATCTTTAAGTATTCTTTTATATTTGATTGACCACAGTAGTCGAGTGGGACTTTTTCATAATTAGTTTCACGGTTAAGAGTTCGGCACACCGAACGAATACTTTCATACATACATTTTTCATTCAATTTGTTGATTTATATCCAAGGGATAGATATATACATCTTTTCCTTAAACCATTATTATATACTTACACCATAAAAGAGAAATTGTGTGACCGGTTACAACTAGCTTGCGTTAAGCACCGTCTTTACATTAGGATCAGAAATTGTTATATTTTTAACTAGAGTAATTACTTTACTTTATTCAATGTAGATTACGATTTAGTCTTACAAATACTTGTTTTCATGCATTTTGTTTTCTTCTGTCTTATTATTTTAAATTTTAAAGAATATGTTTGAGATATCATAGACACCCGCATATAACCAATAATGAGAGAGTCTGAATTCATTAAAATACATATTATATATAGAAAAAAGCGGACGTGAAGACTGAACCTGCATATTCATAGCGGTTGCATAAATTCAGAGATTGATGATTTTTAATCCATTGATCTACAAATTTAGATAAGTGGAGCAAAATTAGCTTTTAGCTTGTAATTTTAACTGCTATGCTAATTTGTGTGAAGGTTTTATATTTAAAATTGAGGTGATGCGATGATAACTGAATGGAATATGGTTTATTGGTTGAAATATTGCAACATAAAATATATCATGTTATCATAACGCTAATATTAATATATTCTACGATAGTTATTCAATTAAAAATGGTTGTAATTCGAAAGAAGTTTAAAAATCCTTCCAAACTTAACGCTGGTCACGAAAAGATAGTAGAGTTAAGTTAAATGGCAATAAATAAGCTATTTTTAATAAGTGGACTGCATGAAATCGACATTTCCTATGGGAATTCCCATTTTGGATTGGAGCCAGTGTAAATTTAATATTTATTCACCGAGCACCGTTTAAGCCAGAGGTCTTGAACTAATATTGTTACGACAAACTTCACTTTAAGCAAATAAGACTTAATCGTGCATTGTAGAGTTTACTTTGGCTTTGAATCGAATAGTTATTTGTTTAATCTCGTTGAAAATTGATACATACATATTATTATTGACAAGAACTAAATTGATTTCTCAGCATACAATACAACACACTCAGGCAAAGGAAGGTAGAGCAAATATGATGGTTGTTGTTTCACATTTAGCATCGTAACCATGAATGTATTGGTGCATGACGACAGCCTCAACTTCAAATATATCATCTTCCAACTGGTGGAGGATTCTAGTACCCTAGAAAACTATCAAAAAAATACATCCGTAATATGTATTTACTGGAAATATTGGTTTCTGGACTGGGAGACAGAAAATATAGAGATACTTCGATTTGATTAGTATGTAATGGAACCATTAAGCTTATAAGTATATAATTTAAGACATCGACTGAGGGTGCTTGATGGAATTTCAATATCAAATTTGGATTATTGAGATTTTTAACAAAATCTCAATAATCCAAATTTAAAAGTATATGGTAAATAATAATTCGTACAATCATTATGATTTATGATGTTTCTGGAACGTAGTATAACGGAAAAAATATTTATAGGCATTGTTGTAGTGGAGGGTATATGTCTGGTTAAATCAAAATAATTTACAGACCAACAATACAATTCTTTTTATGAATTTTATAAAGCAGTTTTAATCGGTATCCCTTATTTTCATCTTTCCAATCCACGGAGCGGTCAAGAATAATATTGAAATATGTCATCAGTAGAGATTGCAATACCGGACGAAAATATTTTTTATCTATACCGTTATTCCGATATTTCATGCTGAATATCAGTATTGTAAATATCAATACAATTAAACAAAAATGAACAGAACCGGAGCACTAGAGTGGAGTAGGAGTTCGGAGATTATGCTGGAGTAGCTGCTCCGCATATTTTTTTATGATTATTTAAATTTCGTCCGAAATCAAAATAAATGTTGTTTTTTAATATTTTCATTCGTCAAACGGACGATAGAAAATAGACCGTTCCAAAGCTTTGAAAAAAAAATTAAGGTTAATGTTACCTGTGGTTGAAATGTGACCCTAAAGAGGCATAATTACTAAAATTTGTCAATGTTGATAAGATTTTTGTGAAAATATGTTCAGATGCAGAAAAAGCCTTCGTAGATTACAACGAATGTCGGATGAGCAGTCAACAAATATTTCTACAGCAATTGCCAATATTTATCTCGAATTTTTTCAGTTAAAAATATTACATTTAAATTTCGCTTAATGGGTATTTTGGTATTAAAAAAACAGTAAAAACACCAGAATTCTGTTTTCGGTCATACCGATATTGCAATTATTAGTTGGGTTATTATCGGGTGTACATGTAAGGCATACGATGTTACATAAATAGTGTGTCCCTTGATACGATTCTGACTACAGCACTTTGTATGTATTTTAAAAATGGTAAAAAATGTATATTTAAAAAAGCCACATTAAATAAAAGAAACGGAACGTACGTTAATAACAATTGTAAGTGTTTCACCAGTGTCATAAATACTGAAACTTTGAGACAGCTTTTACTGAAAACTTTCTCCTGAAAAGCATCGTGGTAATGCACCCTTTTTTATTTTTTAAATATACTTTATACTTTATACACCCATAAACTGATTGAAAAATCAATTTATGAAAGTTTCCATAGTGTGATTTGAACCCATGTATACTCCAACCAAACCGAAGTATACAGGCCCGGAGAGCGACATATCTATAGCCGAAATTAAAATGGAAAATTAAGAGTGTTAGCCTCCGTTGTTTCTATCCATTATCAATGAACATGTTTTTTAGTTACTTCAGTTGACTTCATTTATGTCAATCTTACATATTGAAGTTCACTTTATAGCTTAAGATATGTTATTGATACTATTGAAAGAATGGATTTGAGCAATGCTTGTATGACGTAATATGAACTATCGATAAGTCTTGAATATTTATTTGACATTATCAAGAATAATAAAAAATATATTTGACCTACATTGGATCGAAGCAAAAATCTTTTAGAATCAAATGTAAAAAGTAACAAATAATGTTAGGAGTATACTGAGCGGCTTGTACATTTTGAAAATGGCATTTTAATCTGCGAGATAAGACAATTTTTGGAAGAGGGTTGACAGAAAACGTTTGACAAGGCGTAAAGATTAAATTCTATTTGGTTTAAATGTCGATTACGCCGTTACAAAAGAGAAAGGCTATTTTAATTTAAATTAATTGGTTTTTACTAAATACAGTCTTTATCCGTGTTGAGTATTATACATTTTAATTTAATAATATAAACATTAAATTTAATGTGTAATAAGTCCTGTAGACAACGATCTTCAGCGCTAGTTCTATTCTGTTGCTAAGTTAAGAGTTCAAGTCCCCGGACGGACACTTGCATACATCAAGTTTTTAATAGATTTATAAAGCTGTTTGACAGGGTATGATGTTAAAAATCCTTTCCACCCACCTTATATACGGTCCCTTAAAATAGGGATTAGAATCAGATTTTTTTCCATGTCCGTTACCAATGTGGACCATATAGTCTCCTAATGGAGGTATCTAAACAGATTTTTCTATGAGAACTGCTTGTTACTCAGTTGCTCAACCTCTCTTTTTTTCAAAGAAAGTAGGGATAGAAGTATAGATCTACGACATGACTATTGATTAGCTAATCGCTCTCTCTAGCCCCTCTGAGGATCAGATGGGTGGGAGGGAGTTTTAGACATCACAAAAACTCAGACTACGAACAGAAATCCATAAATCGATTAAAAGATCAATTTATAAAAACCGTCCGGACCAGGAATTGAACTTGAGACATCCGTAACCGTAGCCAACGACGCTACCAACTGCGCAACGACGCCGACAAGAGAGTGTCCCTATGTGAGATTAGCCAATATCATTTGTCTTCTCCTAGCCACTTCCTTGGCCTTTCAAAAAAAAAAAAGAAGTTAAACGACTGAATTTCAATCAGTTCTATAAAAACAAATTCTGTTGAGATGTTACCCAAGGAATTCATATTATGCAAGTTGGGAGCAAATAAGTTCTTGAAGGGAGATTCTTGATTTCAATCTCATTCAAGATAATTATTATTTTTCGTCGTTTCAAAACCCTTTTCGTGAGGTATTATTGAAATAAATTTTCCGCAACGTAGTAAATATTGAATGTTTAGAAAATCGTTTGAATTAGCATTTTTCAGATACAAACCACGAGCTATGTATAAGAAATAAAATATTATACTAATATGTTTCATTATCTGTTTATAATGTAACAACATCATTGATTTTTAAAATATAGCATATCAACTGTTCAATCTGCAAAAACCGGTTAACTCCACGTAGAAAAATTTTGCAGGATATAAGAAAATGAAACTTTAGAGTCAAACAGAATTTAACTATTCCAAAATACAATTTGCTAGTAAAAAGTAACGAAGTATATTCATAAAAAACATTCTATATCCTCAAAAATTGGCAAAAGTTGACTTTGCAGTTTTGAAAATTGAGTAGTCGATATGCAATATATCTGATTAACTTAATACTGTTTTTGTGTAAAAGAAGTTAGCTTATAACTGTTATAGTATTGATTTGTAAAGAAAAAAAATATGAAACCTTTACAGTAATCTGTGAACTGATGCTAATCATAGAAAAGCTCTCAACCAAAAAAGTAAGGGGTTAAGTTTCGGTTGGCCTGGAATATATGGAGATTGTAATTAACCTTAATGTGAGAAAGAATAGGTAAAACTCTTCGAAACATTACCCTTTACTGATGGAAAAAGGTGTTTATTTGGGTCAATGGAAAAGCCTCGAATGGTTAATGGAACTAGATGAAAACGTGGCTTCGAATATGTTTTTGTTGATAAAAAATCAGCGTTCTACATGCGATGTTGAATATTTGTTAAATTATTGTAACAAGAAAAAAAGATGGCGTATGTTTTGTACGAATATCAATTGAGAAATTAATCTTCTATGTCTGTCTTTGTTGTATTTCTTCACTTAACATCGTGAATTTCTGATCGTCACCATCGTGAACATCGTCACCTCAGTAGATATCTGCGATTTTTAAAAGTATGAAAGATTAAATAAAGTTGATTAATATGTTTTGTTTATAAACGATTTTTTATCATAATAATATACTATCACATAATTTTTCAAGACGCTAATTGTAATAGTTATTAATTAGTGAAAAGTTCTTTGTTTAAGATCTGGATCGGTTTTATTAATACAAGAATAGCAATCAATTGAAAACACAAATCTATAATGGATATAACAGATTGCACGAAATGAAAGATTTTTCTCTGTTAAGGATTCTTTTTGGCTTTTGGCATTTTTATTCATAAAATTAATACTTTGGTAAATTACTGTGCTATGATTCCTGGCAACAGTTCAAAATTTTTCTACCATTGCAGGTTTCCTTCTCAATGCTTGTAATAATAAAATGAGTAAATAATTTAATGAAAAAAAATGATGAGAGTGAAACAAACAAAAGTTGTTGAAAATGACTAAAACCAACCATTGAGATTGGGTTATTGAAAATGTGACATAACAAAACTGGCGAAACGCACTCACATTTTCCCAGAATAAAATATAGTTGTTTGTGAAAACATCACAATGTTACTATTTTTAAGGTGAATATTTTTTAAAATTTAATTAAGGCAGGGGGCTTAAATATTTAGTAGAATATTGCGATAGTAAATGGTCAAAAATACACAAAAGAATGTGTGGTCATTTTGGACGATTCCTTATTAGAAAGATACTACATTAGTTTGTCTTATATGTGCAAAGATTGCATTATACAGCACATCGCATCAATAAAAAGATATATTATATAAACTAAAAATCATTTAAGATAACTTAATGCATCAATAAAATAAGACTATCTATTATCGGACTGAAATATTCGGAAATTAGCTTAGTGCTTAGTAAATATTACATATAATATAAACATCAAATGGTAAAATGTTTTTAAGTCTTGAAAAGAAACTTATCCATTGAATATTTCCAATTCGATACATCTATAGATATGCTACATTAAAAGGTTTTATGATGACAGACTATCGGTGTACTTTTTTATCACACAAACAAAATAAATATTATCCTTTGGAAGTGATAACATGTAATCATGAAAAAGAATGTCATCCGGTAAAATAACAGCTAATATATTGTTAAAAAATCAATTCGTGACACCCAACACATCTCATGAATCAATAGATAATTGATAATTTTACTATTCCATTTGTTATAGACCTAAAAGTGGCATGTTTTTCGTTTCTTTGAAAAGGATCCCCAGAATAAAAGTATCGCAGTTTTTCTTCTTCATTATAGGTTTTTATTGTAATATCCTAAATAAAATTGAGAATCAAAATAATTTTACTAGTGATGGGCGGGGAGATAAGATAAAGACTCAACCCTTGCATTAATAAGCACTAGAGAATAAGGGTGGGGAGACAGGAGGGCATGGCGCATTCAAATATTTTTAATGTAATATTCATTACAAAGCTTTTATTATTTACACGATTGAGTACATATTTTAAATTGTATCAACATTCCATTAACATGCATTGCAAATGTTGTAAAATTACTACTTTAAAGACATTTTATATGTTTACATGCATATATATGAAACGTTACGAGATTTCTGTTCTTGGTTGATGTTTAATAAAACTTGTCAATTATAAAATAATTAAGTATTGAGATACTGTGATATTAAAAATCTAAATATATATTTCAAGATTTACAAATAAAGATGGATTACTTTAAGCGAGTATTTTCTACTCTTAGGAAATACATAATATAATTATGTTTGTCAGATAAAGTTAACCAATGATAATGACAATAAACAACTCGATTGCGAAGATTTTTATAATGAGATTGGTAAGAGATAGACCGATAATGGAATTTATCTTTTGTGTTTCTACGAATGCACTAAAATATTTTGTCAGTGACAATTTTGAATAGTCACACAGTATTCATAGAAGTAGATCCCGAGCTTCCCTAGTAGAATTGAATCGGTCATATTTCATAAAACCTTTCAAAACTTACAATACGACCGGACGGGCGCTTGTAAGAGGAAAATAGGGGAGGGAGTCGATGGCTGGTGGTCGGGGACTGGTAATAGAGTGTCGGCGGTAGAGATATCGACGCTTCTCGACGCCCGTCGACCGCTGCGATCTATTTATTTTCTTGAAAACTGTATGCACCTCCACATTAATGTAATACATTTATTTGTCACTTGAATAAAGTTAACTGTCAAATCAAGGTATAAAGATATTGTCGATGGCAACTTTGTGAAAATTCATTTATAATATAAAATTGATAACATTCACTTCTTTGAGAAGCATCTTTCAGGCTAAATATGTCTCAAGGTTATTTATTGCTTAGGTGAACAATGATTATAGGGTGGGGTGGGTTTATTTCTTTCTACTGGACGTAGGGTAAAACGCAAACAACAATATTACTAATAACAATTTACAACATTAATTACTAGTGTTTGGATGTGAAAATCCCAAGAGAGGTAAATGTAATAGTAGTGAGCCACCTGTCCTATATAAAATTTTATTTAAATTATAATCAAAAATTTGATTAAATTATGAAATTAGTACTACATAAACTACAGACTGTGTTTTATTTCATAAATTTAACCAACAATATTTCTGATTTTCAAAATGAATAAATGACTAAAATTTTTACGACGGAAATTGATGGCATTAAGCTATATTTAATTTTGAAAAGACCATGTTAACTTTTTTGAAGTCGAAACGAATTGTTCAAATAATCGTTCACTTTTAATGTGAAAATTCAATCAATAAGATAAAACAATTTCAAACCGGCATGCAACGTATAAAATATGATATGACTTCATGTCTTTGTATATTATTTGAGTATTAATCATTTTTATTTTGTAAAAAAATATGTTACATTATTTTAAGATTATTTGAGATACGATATCCACCACCCCTTGAGAGTTTTAACAAAGTCACTCAAACTCAGCCTGAATTGAAAAGACATCGCAACAACCATTTCCACGATCTCGAATGTCAAATTGGTATTGTATTTTAAATCGCTAAGCGGAATTATGTAAATTGGCCAACAAGAATAATTTATTAGGAAATGTCTTCTCAGAATATTCTTATAAGAAGAAAATCAGCACCACGTAGTTTAATATAGTATCGATTTCGGTAAGTTTTCCCATCGGTCTAAGATTGGCCCACTACATGGAAAAAGGTGCTGTTATAATACCATGATAATACTAATGCCATATGAATATTTTTTTGTTAAACGAATGGATTAAATAGCCGCTCCCCTGCTGGTAAAATATGAATTGATGTGCAACATAATTTGTTTTATTGTTGAATTTGTAATGATTGGAGCTTGGAATGATAAAACACAATTCAAAAACATTTATTGAAATAAATGGATTAGCAATATTTTAAATTTTTTATTACTTATCTGTAAACCAAATATTGTATATTTTTACCCATCTCAATTATGTACAGAATATATAAAAAACATAAAGAAAAGTTGCCAAGAATTTTAAATCACTGAATTTATAGTAATTACAGTGATTATTTGTATCGTGGGCCAAAGATACCCAAATTGGATGAACATTTTGCCCACCTTGTTTTATCTATAATTATGTATCAATTATAACGATAAATCTTATTAAAATTATTATAGCAATAAATATTATTATTGATTAAATTTCATCTTAAGACATTAGCTCATTTCTATGTAGAACAAAACCACAGATAAATGCAATGGCAAGCCATAAAAATACAAAACCCTCAGAACTGGCTCAAAGTTACCCAGATTGACTGTACTTACCAAATATTGAATCTGAGAAGTCCACGGTGAAAACATAGGTCGTTCCAGAAAGTTACATATTATTTGTATAATATAATGAAACCACTTATTTAGTTATTCGATGACATATAAATAAAGTAAAATATTATAAACTGCTGGAACACTGTATTGAATATACAGTTTACGCTTGTCTCAAATATTACGAACGAATGATATTTATGTTTGCTGGTTTTGGGGTCTTGCACAAGAGAGGAATGATTTGGTCATAATCTTTTGATGTACTTATTATCTCTGGCAATGAACTGCTGGAAGACTGCGTTTGAAATCGGGCCATATTAGGTATATAACTACAAAAGAAGATCAAGTCGGCAAGGGAATTGAAGGTTTGATCACATTTTGCGTCGCATTAAAGGGGTGATTTGGAATGCTTCTTTACAACTGTGTTATCTCAAATGATTTTCGTAAAGTGTCATTGAGCTCTTGAATTATATTCAAGATAAGCTAAGCAATTTTGTTATGCCATGTACTTACTAAGAGTAATATTCAATGCCCACACACAGTTTATAGAATCGAATCATATCTTCTGTATAGTTGGTACACTTACCCAAGAGCACAAGTTGTGGTAAAAGATTGTTTTCGGGTATTTTATTTAAATAGAAATGGTGGAACTTTTCGATCAAACTTTTTTTTAGAAAAGATAAGGTAAAAACTAATTGTGATTAGTCAATTAATCTGCACCCATTCATATTTTTAGTTAAGTTAAAGTCAAAATCAAAGATAGACATGGCCGGTGCGTATGCTAATATATTAATGTACTTTCTTGTACAATAATCCAAAACTCAATAATGCTGACAACAAAGCTAATTTATAGTAATTTAAAAAGACTTACAACTAAATGCATTTTTGCTTAGATCATATTCACTTTCATAAAAATAGTTACTTATAATAAATACATTCCACAAAAAACAAATTCTTTCACTAAAAATAAAGTGATCCCACATAATAAAATATTTTTTAACATTGAAGAAATATATTACTTACAAAATAAAAATTTTACACCGAAAAAACAGTTTTCACTCAATATAAATTATCACACTTTGAAATCGATAGTTGTACGAAGCTGTAATGAAATGTCACTTATTCTTTACTACTGGCCTATATTGTCTTTGCTACAAGCATTAGAATACATTACACAAACCAAACCAGACCAACCCTAACATAATCTACAACAACTTAACTCACTTTGTTAAAAGAATCCGTGACTAAGTGGAAACTAATAAAATCAAAGTTTGAGTGTACTCTATTAATACTATTTAATCCAAAGTGCAAACTATAGAAATAAAAGTTCAAGTGTACCAAGTGAATACTATCTACTACAAAGTGCAATTATTTATAACCCATTAAAAATAATATCTACTATGATACTGTCTGAATTCCGATTTCGCGTGACCGTGAGATATCACTTTAGATTTTTCACCTGTAGTTAGTCGAGAGTGCGCATCTGCAAATAAACTTTTAAAAATATGACTTTGTATGTTAATGCATAACGTTGTAACATTTTCAACAGTTTTTTTACAATAATAACCGCTCATCTCCTACCCGTACACGTTTATCCCTAAACTATATGAAAATTACGATAATTGTCGGGAGTGAACATGTATAGAAAAGTGTGTTAGAATTGAATCCATCATAAGATCAATAAAAATAAATGTACAAACTTAAAAAATAGCTATTTTTAACTGTGAACCTATCATATACTCAGATTTAGTCAATTAATCTGGCAATGCCTTAGCGAGAAGCAGATTATTAATTACAAATAATATTGTTAACGTTATGGGTACTGAAATCTAAATAATTCATTAGGCATCAGAATCTAAGAATAAATACTATTTAGGCTGAATAATGATTATTCTTTACTTTCGTAATTATTTAGTTGGTGTATAATTTATTTATAAATAAACAAAACTTATTCAGAAACACTATGTAAATAAATTCAATTGAGAATTACGTTATCTACATTTATGTCTATAAAACTCAAACCAAATGACCTACCCACGTAATTGCAAAACAATGAAATGCCCAAAAAGCAAGAATCCACATGGAAATTTTGTTTTTAATTTAATTACGATGAGGGTTGATAGCATTAAGGTATTATTATCTGTATTATCTCCAAATGGAATAAGTACTTAGCATAACCTTTATACTGTTATATATTATTTGAAAGATAATTAAAAAATATTACAATGTAAACGATTACAATATGATGAAAATATAATGAATTTACAATTAAAATTGATGTAACAGTGTTTATAAAGTGTAACACTTTCGACAACGGGTAACTAGATAATATTTTTTTATAGATTAACTGCAAATATTTGAGTTATAATATTAATTTCGTATCTAAACTCAATATTCTCAATAGGTTATAGAGACAATAAATATTTATAAATTATATCTTTTAAATGCTACCCTTTATATAATTACGCGCAAATCTTGATTAATACAAGTAATTTAGTAAGAAATCTAATATATAAAAATCACTGTAGGTTTTTTCGTATCTAATGCACTGCCATACCGTTCATCAAATTTTGATAAAACTTTGTCAAGTTATTGTTTGCACTTGCGCGAAGGATATAAGAATAAATAATCAGGCCCAGCCTGACCCGACTCCGACTCTCAACTTTTTAATTTTTAATTTACAATAGGTCTATATAAAAATCAATCTCACAATCCAGATATATCTAAAATCTAAAATAAAAAATCAAACTCGTACACATAGCGACATCTCAGAAAGCTTTCTGATTTATTCGTGTAGGCACCCGACAGAAAAACAAAAAATATTGTATGTCCAAATGCACTTCAATAAACAGAATTAAAACAAACACTTTCTTTCTTTGAGTGGCATTGCAACGCATGTCGGGTACCTCACTAGTAATTAATATTAATTACTATTTATTAACATTATTAATGAATACGTAACAAAGTGAATGTTTTTGCGAGTATGAGGATGCTGAAAGAAAATTATAAAGTCGTAAAACTCGTAAGTGACCAAAAGTGGAAAAAGTTAAAATGCTTAAAACCTATATGTCTAATGATATCAATAAGATTTATCAGCTGAAAATTGAGAGAAGAATCCTTTTCATGCTAAGATTAATGATAGATTATTAATTATTTAAACGAATAACATACAGATTATTATATTTGTACTGCAACTAACAGATATTATTCATTAAAAGTATTGAAAACCACTCATGTTAATAACGATGCAGTTGTGGTCTTTCAAAGTATTTATTTAGTATGTAAAAAAAAATTTAAATTTAAGGTGTAATAATCTGATATTTTTGTCATTCATATGTTAACGCAGCATAATATTAAATATATCTCTGAAACTAAATTTTTGCCCGCAAAATACAAAATAAAATGAAGTATTAAAAAAACAACACATTCGTATGAAATCCGCTACCAGCTCTGTTCCCAATTAAATTTTAACCTTTTCGGGATTTCCTGAAGCCGATAGATTTTAATCTTTTAAGCCGGCTATATAGGCTTATCTTTACGGCGCAAAGTATGAAGAAGTTTTATATTGATACTAATATCCTGGGAATTTCTCTGGGAAATAGGAAATCCGCTTTGGTGACACTGTCTTCCGGAACTCCCCGCCCGCGCTTGCATGCTTCCTGTCCCAGCCCGTTGCTGGATCAAACGATAAATAATCGATTGGGTCTTTCCCTTTTCAATGCTTTGGAGCATATTTGGTGTATAACAATAACAAAAAAAAATCAAAAGAATAAAGTCTAAAAAGACGCAGGTGCGTATTGGGTATAGTTATATTTATTATAAATTGTTGCTTTTTTAGATCTCTTTGGAAAACGAATAGAATGAATGTTATTGTTTTTACCATAACTGTGTTACACAATATGATAATAACTTTTAAACGTAATTAATATTGTATGAATATAATTTATATACAGTATTAACTATTAAGTATTAGAAATGTGTTTATTTAAGTATTAAAAAGAAGCCCACTGGATTGTTTTTGGGATTCCGTTTAGCTAAGATTCCGGGGCTTAGAACCCCAACCCATCCAGACAGACATTGATCTTTAAAAGTTGTCCTCGTCTATCTATTCTCTTTCTATCCGGATGATATGTCCACATATAGTCTTTCAACAAGTCTTCGTTAAAAGCATAGTATTAAAAATTTATCACTAGTTATTCATTATGATTCAGATTGAAAATTACATACACATTAAAATTACATACAAATTAAATTAAAGATTAACAATCAACCTTGGTCAAATATAATATTAAATCAATTATTGGTATTATGAAAATTTATTCTAGATGTTTAGCAAATTATCGATATAATATTGTAACAATATAACTACGAAAAAGCTCTATTTATTAATGCTTTTAATTCAAAGAATGAATTTGTTATATGGTACTAAAACCATTTCATAAACATTTTTGTTACGTGGAATTCGAAAACCACTGATTGATTCTGTTCAACCAGGATGAAAAAACCCTCACATACTGTGATTAATCCACACTTGTCATTGACACGTTTTCAATTAATAACTGACAAGTAAAGTGCAGTGTCATTAATCAAGTATCAGTAGAAAATACAAAAGCATTTGTTTCTTTTTTCGGAACCAGAATCTATTATTGTAAGACAATAAACTATTTAGGCACAGAGTTACATTAATTTGTGATATTGCAACTAGTTTGAATATTCTACGTTCATATTGGGATGTAATTAGCGTTACAATAGTTATAAAACAGATAGACTTAGAGTAAATAATAAAAACCTCTAACAATAGTATTTTTCTTCGTCAAGTTCATTATTATCGTGAGTTTGTTACAATCGTTGAAGTTCTTTTGCTCCTTCACATGTCTTAAAAGTGTCTTGATTGAAAGTGACAATAAATAACAGTCGTGTCTGATTCTTAACTATATTATGTAAGTAACATTGAATAGTTTGACAAATTAAATTTATCCGGTTTTGTAGATTGAAATTTTTATAACATGTCAAAAAATTAAACTCATCAGCTTTTGCTTTGAAAACCCAACTAATTGGTTCAAAGTTGATTAATTCACTTGACTGAACACAGGAATGAATTTTATTATCACTTGTTATTATTTAAAAAAAAATATCGTTAAAACAGTTTTTTTCCTGTACAGAAGGACCTCGATTTTCGCACATAATTGGTCCAGAAAATGTGTGCGAATGTTGAGTGTCCGAAAGTAGAGGGAAGTAAAAAAAAAATTAAAAAATTGTTTGTATCTTAAATTATTTATTTATCAAGAAATATGAGGTTTTTTAGAGGCGTTTAAGAGACATGATTAAGTGGAGTTTGCAGGTGTTTCCCGTAAAAAGTTATCAAGAGTTAACTGTTTGCCACATAATATGATATGTCTTTATTGATCACCCTACGCACTTGAGATATGCGTTGTCCATTGGGATCACAATCTTCCATAATATTTAAAAAATTGTCAAGATGCATGAAGGCTTCATTCATATGGTCCGGCCATTTATCGGCTTCTTGTTCCTCACTTTCATTATATATTTCATTTTTGTACTCCTGTTGCTCAATTAAATATTCATTTGTTAGGGGCTCTGAGTGAGATTCTATCATCTCATTAACATCTTCATTGATAACATCTAAGTCTAATTCATTCATTAGGCTGACTATATCAATTATGATAGTTTCTGGAGTTCCATAAAAAATTATAAAATCACTCATCATTTGTGGACATAATTGTTTCCATGAACCTTTCATGGTCGACTCTTTTATATTAGCCCACGCGTCTAAAATACTGTTTATTGCGTTTATAGTTCTTCCAGAAATCTTTTAATGTAGACCCACCTTCCATGTCAGTTGCCTTGATAGCGTGAGTGATTATTGACCTCAATTGTCCTCGTTGCCATTTGTACATATGCATTTAAGAATGAGAAGTGGAATGGATGAAAACGAAACATTTTTGATTATCGACAAAAAAATCTTAAACAAAAGTTTTTTTTTTTTCAAATTTGTAAAATAGCGAATTGTGTAAAAGTCGAACGTTCGAAAGTCGAGGTCTGCCCATATACACAATATCCATGCCTCTAGAAATTTCCGCCCAATTTTACAGATTTAATTTTTTTTTTGTCAAACTAGTTAACAGTATTTCTTCATAATGGTATACGAAACTACGTGACTAAAATTGTAAAAACTGATTATTTTGTATGCGTTTGATTTTATATGCCTATCTGTCTGTCCGTATAAATACTCCTTAAATGTAATAAATTTAAACAGCACAGCTATAAACATAAGAAATGCTCTACTTGTTACGTCAACTCACCAGTTGCTCATAATTTACATTCCGGACCAATGCATCAAATAAATGTGAGATATGATCTCCTTTCACAAAGCACTAACGGCAAAGTAACCAAAAAATAACACAATAAACCTTTTTCTGTTACGAACACCCTCCGTGTCTTTCCTCAAACTATTTGGGAAAGTTTTACGAGCACACCTATTCCATACAAGACCCTTGGTATATCGTTTCAAACGTGCTTTATCAAAGGTAAGTATCCTTATGCTGAACACTTCTCTAAGCAAGTTCGTATGATAAAAAGTTCCATTGAATAATGTAAATAAGTTTGTATATTTATATGGATATTCTCACCTAGAAAATTAAGCGGACCTATTTCAACCCCTTTAAAACCTTTTTTTGATAAAGTTTTACTTTACTTAGAATGTTATCTTCGATCAAAAAATAAAGTTTCGATGAACGTAATTAATGAAAATATTTCACCTTGCTTACATTCAGTCACTACGCAATAATGATAAATTTGATACAAATCAACATATCCCTTCGGTTTTATGTTTTTATACGTTTTAAAAACATCTTGAATACAGTAAATGGAAATATATAGATGCTGCCATAGGAGAAAGCATACACGAAAGCACCATCTAAAAGTGGAGTGCATTGAGCTTTATCAAACTACTTCCGAACACTCCTTTTCAATTCACCCACGAGTTATGTAATAATACCCTTTCCAAAGATATCATTATTATATCACGCAGACTTGTATATCTATTACATGTATAAATATTTCTTACTTTTTATTGTTGTGCTTTCGCGTATCTGACAGTTCCAACTAGGTCAGGGAGCGGAGCAACATATAATATCCTTATTATTGAGAAATATCTTCGTCTGTAATTTCTTTTAATATGATCGATCGTTTTGTTTATTTTGTACATTCTTATTGTGTTTTATCTAACGTAACTGATTTAAAGCTTTCAGAAGTAGGTTCTTATTTCCGCATGGTATTAGATACAAGATAATATACTTGAATGATTATAATGACCAGAATAATATAGACTGTAGTCACTTGTAGTGGAATTGTAATCGACTTCGCTTCAGACTGGCCTAGAATTCATTGTAGTTCATTAGATTTTGAAATTGACTTTTAATTAAATGAAAAAAATGTAATCATATTAAAAACCGTGTTTATTATGACGATTAAAAATTTAGATAAAACAGTAATGCAATACAAAATCCCCATACATATAAAAACCCAGACTGGTCTGTAGGCGTTTTATTATTATCACATATCACATGTAGGTATGTTATGCAATGGACACACACACACCTAACAATACACATTCCGACGTGACGCAAAGCCGAGTCAAACAAACAAAAATAACAATAGTAATCAGTCGAAGATTAACGTTGCAAACGTTTTTTCAACTAAATGGTTTCATTCAAAGATTTATTCCAATTTACGACAATGCATTTGTAAATAACATATACCCCTATTTCATAAGATTGATATGCAAAAAAGTTTTTGCCATGAAGTTCTTTAAGTATTTCGATTAAACACACACAACAATACATTTATTTATTACTAGCTAGTTTAGATATTCAGTATTTCAACTTCAATACCGTCATTAATGACGGGGTTTCCACTAGTATGTAAAATTGTATCGATTTTGTTGTACATATAGGTATCAGACTTCCTTTACAATCAAAATGAGATATTGTAGATACCGGTTTTATATGTTTAATTATTTTTTAGTTAAACAAAAAAAATTAGATGAAACGTATAGATATAGATATGACCGTGAAGATATAGAATTATCTTGTAGTTCCATAATGATATGTTTCGTTGGTGATACAAATTAATATTCACATTTTTTTATAAATTTCGGTACAACGTTTCATCATTATATTAAATAGACTCATTCTATATAATGAACAGAAAGGGCGGTTGGCTTTCATCGTAAAGAGAATATAAAAATGATTTCATTATTTTTACGAGAAGTATTCGTATTGCTATTGTTAATGCTAGATTAGTTATTTTCTTTATGTTACAAGACTATCAAAATTGTAGAATTTCATATATATTAAAAAAATAAATGTATTAGTTGCACCTATTTCGAAGTAAAAATACATTAAAAATACCCATCTCAAATACAAGATTAAAAGAATCTAAATTTGATATTGACCTTGCCGGTTTGATCACTTTCATCTCTTACGACTATACTACAGTGGACGATAAGTTTACCTACTTTATATAGTGATAACTTTAAATTTAAAATAATCAGATTATGTACCTACAACATAAACGTCACGAATTTATTTTACCAATGTACTTTTAAAAGAAACACAAGTCCCTTCCCTAATACCAAAAAGATATTTAAGTAAGTAGTAATATGATTTTTGAGAAACATTATTCTGTAGCTTTTTCTTTCATGAAAGCTTCTTGTAATGTAGTAAGTAACTCCAAGATAACGTGTTCAGTGGAGTGTTCAGAAAAACCGTTCCTAGTTGTTTAATTTATTTGAACAGGAAGCAAAAATAAAGCTTTTACTGTGATAGTTTTACTTTATTCAGCTCGTAGATAGAATCTACTTATTGCTGCTTTCCAATATATTTTTTCGAATAAAAACACATGAAATTAATATAAAGCATTTTTTTTAGAATTTGGGAATACTCACACACATGGTATGAATATTACTTATCGTTGAGACTTTTGATTCAGTGATTTATTTATGAAAATTCATTTTCAATATTTTGCTGAAATTGTAACTTTATAACAACAAATAGAAATAATGAGTTTTACTTTAAAGCGTTAATATAATTATAAATCTATTAAATTAATTAAACTCATTTTTTTATATTGAAATAAGAAATTACGTAAATGAACAAACTGAACACTGTTTCTTAACTTGACGCGTGGCTACTGAATATGGTATATCTAGTGAGTAACTCATTTAAAAATGCTGCAAAAATAAATTAAATCTGCCCATCCATATATAATTATCATTGGTATCCGTGACCTAGTGGGTACAACTTCGTTAAGCGATCAAAAGTTTCCATGTTCAAGTCTGAGATAAGTCTGGCGTACATTTTTGTGTACACATCGTTTTTTCTTGACTAGATATAGGCAATTCACTGTGTATATATTATATCGACTGTGATTTAGCCAATTGATTTAACCCTCAAAAAATACAAAAATGAATTAATGATTGGATCTCATTTTAAAGGCGACAGAGCAGAACTTGGCCAAATGATGTAAATAAGAAAAATAAATTGACCACTTTTTGGAAGGGGAGTATCATTTTACAGTGCTTTAAGGTTTAAAAATCTGACCCGGCCACTTGATGTTAGCCACTATTATATTGATACTCCCTACATATAATCCCATAATTCTCATATCTGCAAACATGAAAGTTTATAGGAGTACATTTCAAAGATTCGTAACGCAACTCACCCAATAATGTTTTCGATAAAAACAGTTTTCATTCTCTCCTGAACATTTTCAATTTTGAGTATTACATCAATTGGCCAAACACCGTCGATATATATTGTCGTTTAAAAATATGCCTTATATTTATTTTTTAATCACTAGTAATATTTGAATAATAATGTAAAACATGAAATGTTTTATTCTTTAAAAAAAAATGAAAGAATATATTATTAATTACTGACTGAACTGATGGTATCAGCTCGCTGCAACTACTTTTTAACTTTTTAAGACACAGGAACCAAAAAATATAATTTATCAATAGCTTATTGAAATATCATAATAAATACATTTTTTGACCTTTTTAACGCTTTCCGCATTATCCACAATTAAAAATGGGCCGCAGAGCGGTTAATTCCTAATCAGTTCTTTCCATTCAACTTTTTCTATTCGAATCTGTTTTATACAATAGGATGATTAATATAATTTCAATATTTGCCAACGAATTATTACTGGCTTAAATTGATAAATTACTCAAATTTAACGCTCGTGTTTTGGAATTTGATTTAAAAAGTTGAATCATAATTGGTATGGAAGAACAACGAGTATTTTTTATATCATATAATATTCAAAACGTGTACAAACCATACGGATAAAATGAGATCACGGAATTAAAAATTCTGTACGCAGAGAGCCAGCAGACAGCAATCGAAAATAAATCATAATATCCACCTCGTTCCACCATAAACAAGATGAATAAGAGCATGCTACTCTAATGCTGACAGATAATATACATCCGGCTTGATGAAAGATGAGAGCAACTGGCTTATACCCAAATAAAATTTAATGAAATATTGAATTTTCCGCTTTTCAGTGCATTTATAAATGACATTATTTCGTTACATATTGAATTATTGTATAAATACATTTAAACTCTAAATATTGAATCCCGTGGTCCACTACATTTTTTTTACACACATAAATAATGATAAACACTTGTTTAATAATTTAAAATTAATTAGTGTAATATTTCTTGCTGCATGTTTGAAATAAATTTGTAGATTAGTTTTTCCATGTCATTTCCGCAACAATTCGACTAGGTTGGTGACCACTGTCGTAGAACATATAGTTTTAACGTTATGGAACATATGTATTTCTAATGGAGCTTATCTCAACAGAAATTGTTCTAGGAGAATTGTTTTAATCACTCAACTTTTGTTTCTGTGGAGAGTCGGAATATAACGATATGGAAAAGGACAGGACACGTGGTCATCTAACCGTTCTCCCGACTTGATTTAAAGAACATTTAAGGTAATTCAATAATAATAAAAACAATTCTCAACTCACGAACCACATCTTAAATGAATCACACAACATAACTTCTAATTCAGGGCCATAATGCCTGTATATTTGTTATTAAAACCCTTAGGTAAATTTTCTCGAACAAATGAAAATAAAAGGATATAATCATAGTAATAATGGGCAAACAAACATTAATTCATCACACATAAAATTTCAATACACTTAGTTAAACGGTTAATCAATAATACCATGTATGTTCCTTTTCCTAGAACAACTCAAAACCATAATTAGTGTGTTAAATATTTTATTATTTACAATAATATATTTAATATTTCAATTTAATCAATCATTCAATAAACTTCATTATTACATAAACAATATAATTAAAATAATAGATAAAACATATGAAATCTATGAAATGAAGTTTTAAGGAAATGTTACAAATATTTTTTTTTCGTATATACTCATAATAAAATCAATAGTCTGAATAATCGAATATCCGCAGATGGAGGAAAGTTGATTTTATCAAAAATGCGTTTTCAATTTTATAATATTCTTTGAATATTATAAAATTGATCTTTGAAATTTGAATAAAATTGAATAAAATTTGATCTTTGTTGAAATATATCAATTGTGTTTCCATTAAAAAGCATTTTCATTGTAGAAGTAATCCGAAGGTAGAAGTTATTCAACTGGGTTAAGGTATGACCTCAAACCATTCCCTGGGGAAATCAGTCCACAGAATATCCTCCAGTTTGTCCGTCTTAAATCACTTTAAAACTCTAAGAGTGTTATTACTGCTGCAAATGCGTTATTCATATGAACGTTTTATCATGAGAGTGTTTTCTTCAATTCTCGAGAAACTTTTATCGTTATTTATATTTCGTATCTCAGTCAAATTTAAAAGGAACACATATATTTTTCATGGTCGTCATTGTTTGTACAGTTATTCTGCATTTATTTTTATTTGAACGATATTTTTGAATGGTTTTAAAGTTGTAACTTTGACATCAATATTTAAGCTGTATATATGCTGAAATAATAATATGTAAACAAGATCTTGTGATTTTAATCGTCTAACACAGTATATTAAAATGAGGTGTTAATTAATTCAATTTAATATTGCATACTGTTCGCCATTGTTGGAAACATACATGTTTCAAAATAAATATTATTCATGTTGCCTTTTCTCCCTTTGAAACATGTCAATTGAATGAATGAAGATGATTTCAGTGATTTCTAATCATTGATTTTAGGGTTATAAATACAATCGGCGTCCGTGGTGCAGTTGGTAGCGTTGTTGGGTACGGTTACGGATGTCTCAGGCTTAATTCCCGGTGTGGACGGTTTTAATAAATTGATCTTTCAATCAATTTATGGATTCGTGTTCGTAGTCTAAGTGTTTGTGATGTCTAAAACCCCCTCTCACCCATCCGATCCTAACGGTGCGTAACGAGAGCGATAAGCTAACCACTAGTCTTGTACTAGCTCTATTGTTTTATCCCTACTCTCTCCAAAAAAGAGAAGTTTAGCAACTGATTAACAAGCAGTTACTTCCATTAGGAGACCATATGCTCCACATTGGGAGCAGACGTGGAAAAAAATACAGTTTTACAGATTATTTTGTAAATAGTTTTCCATTTCTATACGAATATTTAAATTTTGTAAATGTAAAGTCAATGTCATCTGATTTGATAATAAATTCATTACACGTAATTTACTATCGAAGTATTCAGAGATTTTCCAACAATTCCGTTTGTTTTAAACGAAATCGTTGGTGTGCAAAATTATTATCTTTCAAAGGCTACCAAAAGCTTTCTTGGCAAAAATGTCGTATGAATCTAAATTAAATATCTCAATTAAAGCATCGTAATAAATGAATTAGTATAGACTTGATAAAATAACCATATTAAATTTTTCAATAACCTAACTGGATATGTATTATTTATAAAACAGCATCATTCAAGCTGTAACAATGAAACAAACAATAAATTTTTCATAACCATAATTTTAAGGAAAGCGTAATCAATCTAAGAGAATAAAAGCTTTAAGAAAATTCTCATAGTTTATATTTGAGTAGTAAAATATTTTAAACAAATGTTTAGATAGCGGAAAATGAGCTGAGTTATTTGCTAAGGCAGAAACTATCCGGTGGAATACGCAAGACGAATTCTGGTAAGTGGTTGAAGCGAACAAAACAGAGTTTCACGTCGACCGGAAACAGCTACGAGTATCGTAGCACGCCTCTACGAATAGTCTACATTGTAGATTTGCAAGTATCGTTCATGCCATGTCTACATGAATATAACATTGAGTATTGAATTCAATGTATTTAAATAAAATTGAATTGTAAAGTGAAATATAAAATAGATTGCTTGGCATAAATGCCTAAACGCCATAAACGATAGTCTTGATTTCACTTAAATTACGGTTAACCATAGAGAAAGCCATCATTTGTGCTGATAGATTGGAGATGGTAGCACCATAACACTTGATGATGGAATGACTGTTGTAAAGAACCAAACAAAACACAGTTCACATTTAAGGACCGATTCCTATTATTTATTTCATTGTTTTGTCAAGGGCTTAGGAGTTATGGTTGGTAAAAATATGCTACTTTTCTGAATTGTAGTTTATTTTTCTCTGCACAAATACAATTTTTGATATCATATTTTTTTCATATGATTTTTGAGGTCTGTTTTTATAACCAAGAACAGTAGATGGTGTGTAATGCTCGTAAAATTATTTGTCTAACATTTGTTAAATGTACTTCTACTTTAGCGATGTTATTTTTCGTATTGGCTAATATAATACAATTTTCGTATTCTTAGTCAAAGATACTGAAATAATCAAATTGAATCTATGTAAAATGATATGTGAGCGGTATTCGCTGTGGTGGACGAGTTACGACATATGATGATTCAAAAAGCAAACGTTTAATATTTGGGTTTGATACCAAAAGCGGATTTCGGACATTTTTATTATAAATCAAAAATTCAGCCACCTATCGCTAATGTAACGGTAGAGCTTTACTGAACTGTTCATTATATAATATTTTTGCTTCGAGAAATGTTTATATTAATTGGTTATATTGACAGTTATTTAACAAAAATGATTGGGTTCTACTCACCATTGTGTACAGATTGCGTGAAACTAGTACGACCGCTAAGTCGCTTCATTTGCCAACGACCATACCACGTTGAAAGCACCGGTTCTCGTCCGATCACCGAAGTTAAGCAACATTGGGCGCGGATAGTACTTGGATGGGTGACCGCTTGGGAACACCGCGTGCCGTTGGCTTTTTTGCAATTTTGAACATTGCGATGAATCACTTCTCACATGTCCGCACCGTTTCTATCACGAGAACGCGTGATGGTTACAGCTGATTCAATATGCTAATTATATACAATAATTTTTGTGCATTACGACTATTAAATAACAAATTAAATATATATAGACACTTTATTCTCTAGCTTTTGTAGAAACGACGTCGATAAGTTTAGAGAAGCGGTAAAATACAAAATTTGTCAGGTTCAAGTCCCTGTGCGGACAGTTTCATAAATTGATCTTTAAATCGATTTATGGATTTTTGTTCGTAGTCATGAATGTTTGTGATGTCTAAATTTCCCTCTCACCCATCCGATCCTCAAAAACGGCGCGTAGCGAGAGTGATTAGCCAACCCAACCACTAGTCTTGTCCTAGCCCTATCCTTCTACCCCTACTCTCTTCGAAAAAAAAAGTGGTTGAGCAACTGAGTAACAAGCAGTTCTAACAGAAAACTTCTGTTGAGATGCCTCCATTGGGAGGCCATATGCTCCACGTTGGGAGCGGAAATGATACAAAAAGGTTTATAATAAAGTTGTAGTTAAATAATACTATTAATTATTGCTATTAGTTGCAACACCGATTTAATAAATAGATTGATAAAAAATGTTTTATTCATTTAAACTATTCAATTAATAAACACACAATATTGCATATAGATACAGATATCCAATCAGGGTTAAAGTTTCATCAATGAAGCGTTACTTGGAGATTTCCAACATTGTCATTCGGTCTACTTGGTTTGTCAAATATACTGGAATGGTGGTATTATAAATAGAACATAAGATTTTACCCAGTTACGAATGTAAATTGATGACATTTTGGTCTGTGAATTTATTAAAAAGAATTAATTTTGATTGTCATACAATAAAGTGTGTGTTGTTAATAGATCTAATAATTAAATGTCAAAAGACAGTTCGGTATACTCCTCACTTGCAATAAAATTTAATATTTTTCATATTCTTATTAACGTATGAACTTGTATAGAAGGGAATGTGTATCTTTGATGTATTAAACCAGTTTAAGATAACACACAAAAAAAAAAAATGTTAATATCTAGACTTATTACACTAGACAAATATTCATAAAATTAAAATGGAATGGTTTTCATAATGAATCCTCTGTTTGTTATTGCATATAATAAACATATATTTACTGTATAAAGTTATAAAATAGAAATGTAATTTCAAATATCCTTCATTAGGAGTCTGTATGTTTCACATCGATAGAGGAAATGGTTTAAAAGAATATATTATACAAGAATGTATCTGTAAGAACATACTTGACGAAGAAATGTAAATTTTTGTTTACTCTGTGAAAATATTCAAAAGTCATATTCAAGGCTATTTAGCTTCAAAAGAAAGCTATTTTCAGAGTATGATAATAGTCCTTTATGTGTAAAATAAAATATTCATAAAAGCAAAGATAGCATTTTCTAAGCAAAATAAAAACAAAAAAGCGTTACCTACGGTTATCCGTCTGTCTGGCTTCACACGCCATGCCGTATATACAGCCTTAATATGAAAATTGGATTCATAAAAATAAGCCATAAAAGCTGGCTTCCCATAAATGTTCATCCACAATTTTACCATCGAGAATATTCTAATTCAAAAATTTTTTTTCAATGACGTAAAAAATGATTATTTTTATTTGAGAACTTACTATAATTATTTCACTATTTCGCCGTAAGTAGACAAAGATAACTGATTTCAAAGCAGTTGATAATGCTCGTGATGAGCGAAACCGGTCCTGATCATTATAAATATGTGGAAGTAGTACAAATAAATTGTGTTTTATTTTTTAAAATATAATGTCTTCCCACCAAGAATTGATACCTTTAAAGTGAGAACTGATTTCCCTTATTAGCAATCCGATTAATGCAATATAATCCTATACAGATTTTTGAAAAACCATATCCGCTCCTTATTAAGAGCATATGGCCATCACGCTGTTCCTCCAAGCTTCTCTATCACCCGCCAGTCATCCCATCATCTCGTAGCTCCGCCGAATACAGCATATGGATGGTCACCAGCGACCTTTCAGGGCAACGGAATCCATCTGGTTGGTAGAAGAGACAGGCAAGATTCAGGCTACCCTGGGGCATCGTCGCTTTTTATTTTGGGCTTAAAAAGAAGCTGGCCGGTCCGCTCTGTTACCTCCAATTTCCTGACAAAATCAAACCACCGTGCCCCTAGTATTCGCCGCAAGCATCTGTTTTCAAATACTTCGAATACACAAGGTTTAACATATATTTTATTTAAATGCGAAACACATTTTGTTTTTTTTTTACTCTACCTAAGGGTATATAACAATATTTCTGTTTTAATAAATTAATCGAGGTAGCGGTATTTATCATATAGCAATATATCTATTTTCTTTCAGGTGCATATGTGAACACTTACTTGAATGACACTTGAATCACATTTTTCCGATAACATACATTTTACATATCAGGTTGAAAGTGAAACGTTCAAGGTTCACAAGTAAAACAAATAGTTCTCAACATATGAAATTAGAAAAAGTGTATTCCAGTGTAAGACACAATAAATACTAATCAGTAAAACAATTAAATTTCTGTTTGAATATCCATAACAGTAATCGGCAACTTTATCGCATATATAAAATCGGGACGAGTAAATGAAATGATTAATAAGCACTGACCGGAAAAACTATCTCAATGTAGAACAGTAAAACCATCATCCCTGGTATCGAGAGTAGAGGAGAATGTTACTGGGTTGTACCTATTGGCATTATACATTTTTAAATAGGCACAGGATATAAATTGGTCACGAAATTATTTTATAATTACCAATTATCGTTGATAAATATCAAACTATTACGTAACTGATTGAGTACCTCATCTACATCGTGTGAAGTTTGTGAAGATTCTAAGAAAAGGTTCCTGTTAACTTAGTTAATTGAATATGCTCATTTTCATAGCAAAGCCGGCGTTCATCATATTGGAGAAAGTATTTCAAATTTTATTTTATTTTTATAAAAAAATGTTTCTGTCATTTAAAATAATAAATGTAATAAAATAACGATTTAAGCTTGGGTGTATATTCGTATTCTTAAATGTTTTATAAATTTAACGAGGACTTAAATAATTTACTCTTAATTACACTAATATATTTTTAAATAAAAGTGTATAAATGTAAATACACCACGATCCCGATGAAAAGGAAGATTTGCGGGATCCACAATGAACTTCCGAGCATCTCCTTAATTACTATCTAATGTCTAATGCTTTTACTTGTTTGGAAGACAAAAGATTACTCTGCGAAAGATACGGCCCATCAAATGTAAAATGCTTTTTTTATTAGAGTAGAATATACGAGTGTTTGAGTAAGTGTTTTCAAAATTTTACATCTTCGCTTAAATAAGTATTAATTTTTTTACGAGAAGTTTTTTATTGGTTTCTATAGATAAGTATCGTTTTTTAATGTACTATTGAATATTTGATGTCAATATGCGAATGTACGAGCATGTAGTCATACAAATTGTGCTAAAAGATTATTCATTTTTATAAGGAGTATAAAACATACTTGTAGAATTTAAGGCAAGTAGTTGGATTTTATTTAATGACAACGTTTTCATTTATTATAAAAAAGGTAAAAATTTAAACATTAAAATCAGAATTTACAATATTGAATACATTTTGATAAATCAATCTTCGGGCCTGCTAAGACATAAATCAAAAATGATAGGAAAAATAATGCTTCCCATGCAAATGGTTACTTAATTGAATATAAATCATTCACTAATTTTGATCACATAATCAATGTCCACCAGTTTTTAATAAGCAATAAACATACTTCATGTATTTATTATTTAATTTCAGATGCGGACAGATGACTATAACTTGTGTGATTGTTTATCATAGCAATGTTAATAAATAATAATAAATAAAAGGATGCTGGAATGTATAATAAGAATAAATCTGTTGAATACAGCGCTAACAGACGGCTATAAATCGTGGGTCATGTGATATAAGTAAGAAGTGAAAAGAAAGCATGCAGGTCGTGTTGGGAGAATAAGTATACAAAGAAGTCTTAAGAAGGTACTCGTTTCCCAGAGATCTTTGTAGGATACATACTCGAAAAATATTTCAGAGAAGGTATTGTGAAACTATCAAACATGATATAAGAAAAATAAAGACGAAGAATTCTGAATTAATAAAATAAATATGAATAGTATAATAGAATGAAATGAAAAATAATCGGTGATAATTATTGTATTCCATAGTTTATTTCAAAACAATGATCGGATATTTTCGATCGAAAATAAATATCCCGAACCTTATATTGAATAATATATGGAAAGAGTTAGGTAAACAAATTTGGATATAATTCTATGAGATTTAGTTATAAAAAAATCAAGAGAGTGACAAATTGATACACATTTATTTATTATTGTATGGAAACCTATGCTCGATTTTATTTTTTCTTTAGTTAAATACTCAGTCGCTGCCAGAAATCCGTTCTGAAAGTTATGTTTAAATCTATATATACACATACATTTCCCAACAAGAACCGACGATGTTATAAGTATTGAACATATCACTTGCACACTTGCCGTCGAACGCGCTGTAAAATTTATCGACCATTTGTCTGAGATTGAAGAAATTGGTAAATAAAGTGAGGAGACAATAATTTATTAATTAAAAAACGTGTGACCAAAAGAATGTTTCTTCGTTTTATTACAGAAATCGTATTATGATGCCTCGGTTGATTTCGCACTTACAATATCCTCGAGCGAAGAGGTGTGGAGAACGTGCAAAAAGTTATTTTCGCTGGCTGTACGATTTAGCGCCTTTTCGATGTGAAAGCTGCCTACGTTGGACGCATTAGTACAGAGGAAAAGCTCCATAAATATTTTTACGATTCAATTAGGCAAAACAGAATGCGAGGTCCCCAGAGCCTTCAATGTAGCAGGTTTAATTTAATAGGCACTTTAATATATATCTTTTCTTCTTGTGCTTTCTTCACCTTGGGTTAAATCTTGCGGAACGACAGGTCTACTTTATGATGCCTCTTTAGTTTTTGTAATGGGTTCAATGAAAATAGGTAAAGGGCCGTAGGCAGACGTAGAGTGGATAACAAATCTAGTTAGGCTTTTGTCTGATAATTATGTCTAGAATTCACCCGGTTACGTGTCGTCGCCACATAATTCCTAGCGGAACCTTATTTCGGCTATCTCGGTCCCGAGACCCAAAATGAGTTAAAGTATTAAAGAAATAAAATATACAAATCCTACCTTCAATTTAATAATCAGTACTAATTCTAATTGAAAATATTTTTCAGCATCGTATGAATATGTATGAAAGACAGTATTTGTCTAATAATAAAAACAATTTATAAATCTATTTTAGCTATAAAATGTTTAATATTTTTTTATTGTTATGATTCGTTGGCGATGGAGAAAAAAAATCTTAAATGCACCTTTGAAATAAGCATATTACGAGTGCCGCATACATGTCACTTAGGTATAAACAATAATGTTGTAGCCTAGCGCATTCATTACCTCGTTCCATACGCATTATTAAAATTTCTAATCCACTTCTAATATCACCATTCTGTCAAAACAAATTTATATTTTAATATTATGTTCATCCTAAAACTATAACGATGATTGCGTGCAAAAGTATCTTGTTTATTTTGCTAACTGAAAAGATGATCTACTAGTATATTAAAAGGTTTACTTAAAATATAAATATATATGCTTGCTTTATTCACAGAATGTAATCGTTTATTTGGGTTTTTATACATTAAATGATCAAATGCTGTGTTATTTAGATGTTAACTGCTGATGAGAAGTGGTGGAAAGGTATTATATTTTAAAAAATAAAACATATTTTTTGCACTATCCCACCATTTTTATAACGATTAAGACTGGTTTTAGGATCACCAGTAGGTAAATTGGCAATGAGCGAAACCAGTCCTGACAGTTTTATAAAAATGTTGAAGTAGTACGCATCAAAATGCTGTGTATGAATCATTCAATAATGGTGGATCCACTGTTGGATACAGGTATCTCTTGAAAAGGCACTCCAGTATGAAACTACTTCCGTCAGTATGTATATAGCTTTTGTTCATGCATTAAGCTTCGTTAATATCTAAATAATTCTTAGATAGGAGAAATGTCACAGCAAATAATCGTCTATAGATTATCTATAAGCCCATTTGTGTCAATCAGGACGTATCCGAACTGCCACATAAGGGCACACATTTCTGTGTAATTTTTTTTGCATACAGTTGTATTTTATTATATGTCTAGTGTAAAAGTACATTTGTTTCATATTATTTTCGTAACACCAAATAGCCTTATAATGTAAATTTGATTTTGTAATTTGTCTATGCTGCTTCAAATATATAAAATAAATTTGAGGTGTATTCATTACTCTGACTAATCCGACCAAGCAACGCAATACAAAAGAACTTAAGAAAAAGACAATTACAAGAACAAATCAGAAAAGTTTTGTGTTGTTTACATTAAAAAAATAATACTTTGTTGCTAATTGCACGTCTCTTCCGGAAAAAATACGGCATCGCTCATTAAAATCAGGAACATTCATTCAAGCGCATATATTTTGCACCCAGTAATACCGTATATTGCTCGTTTCAAGTTGTTAATTGCTCCATACTTCGACATGAGACACAGAAAATATACAGACGCAATTATTTAAAATATAGATACATATACGACGATTAATATGGACTCCTGGATTGGAAAACCTATCAGGTAAATCGAGACGGGAATTTGTATATTGAATGGAAGTAAATAACAAATGTTTTTAAGAATATAATATATATATATTTATATAATATAATAAATATTTGTATATGTTGTAGTCTTTCGACATAGATTTTTCTCCACCAATCCCTGATGGGTCCGTGGTGGAGTGATCAACGACGTTGGCTATTGCTACGGATGTCTCGTGTTCAAGTCGCGGTAGGACAGTTTCATAAATTGATTTTCAATCGATTTATGGATTTATATTCGTAGTCATGAATGTTCGTGATATCTAAAATTCCCTCCCACTCATCCAATCCTAAAAAAGAGGCGTAGCGAGAGCGATTAGCTAACTACTAGTCCTGTCTTAAGTTTATCCTTCTATCCCTACACTCTTCTAAAGAGATGGGTTGATCAACTGAGTAACAAGCAATTTTCATAGAAGAATTCTGTTGAGATACACATTTGGAGCGGATATGGTAAAATATTCCTATATAGTGCAACAGTTTTTCAGTTTGGTGTTCCAATCGACGATTTTGTCTGGCGAGTGAAGTCATTAACTGTCTCTCCTCTCACGTCCTCCTGGATTGCTTGACATTATTTTTTTTAGCAAGTTCATGTTTAGCCATACGGTGCACATGAGCCAACTATCACCGTCTCCCGATTTTGATTGATTGAATTGCGCCTTCACTTCAACCCGTGGACTTAAGAGTTATCTGATGAACGAATACGGCGCAGGTTTTTTTATCCAAATATTTATCGCAAATTAATGAAATCCCCAGATCTACGAAATGTAGGTTAGCTCTGGCAGTATCGAGTAAAATGTGCACTTGGTTTTCCTAGAGGAACAAGAGAACAAACGGGTCTCAATATGTGTCAATAGTCCAAAGTAGTACTTATTTTTATTTATTTGGTGGCTTCATTATGTCAGTTTATAAGAGAAAAGAGGTATCCAAAACTGTCAACTGTTTCCAACTTGTATACACATGACTTTCAATATTAATTCGGTTTCATGGAATGTAGACAAAATATGTCTTTGTAAAATATAGCATGGGTTAGTGTAAAGGTGTTATTTGCATTTGAATTGTCTATTAATATTAAAATAAATATATTTTTCAAATTCTTGTTCGTTTTTATGTAAACGTCTTCTATATAAAAACTAGTAAGATAATCCGCAAATGAAAACCATTCGTTAACATAAATTAGCAAAAAGAAAAACACATTTATCACAATCTAATGCATAATTGATTCGAAATATGTAATCCAATTTTATTGCAATGTTTTTTAAAAAGGATAAAGTGTACATCGAGGAATGGGTGTATATGTATATGATATAAATAAACAGTCCAGTAGATATTGTGTACAATCACCACAGTATATTTCAGAGATCTTCTATAGAGAAGCCTAAATACATCCGGCTGTTATTTACACCGTGTTCATATTGTAGAAGCAAACAGTCCCTTAGGTCATTACTGTGATCCCGTTTCCCTGTGGACAGCTTCTACAAATCTGACTGAAACTAATCGCATCAACCGTATTACCTCCTCCATTGGTATACCAATGGGATCGGTGTAGTCGAGAGGAGGACAAATAATATTGACGTGATTGATTCGCATGCAGAATTGATGAATGGATAGCACACTGTATAAGGTAAGTTATGTAATTTTTGTGCCCTACAACTAATAATTATAATATATTTTTTGTACACATATTTACAATAAAGTGAAAGTTAATAAATATTATACTGATTAAGTATTAAATTGATATGGAAATAATTTAAGACATCGACTGAGGGTGCTTGATGGAATTTCAATATCAAATTTGGATTATTGAGATTTTGTACACTTCCATGTATTTTGTCACTAACGACCCGGGTTTCGCCTTTCGGCATCTTCAGTTCAGTTCGAGTCCATTCGTGTGCTCGAATGCCTGAAGATGCCGAAAAGTGACAAAATACATGGAAGTGTACAAAACTCAATAATCCAAATTTTATATGGAAATGTTTTTTTCGTTTTCAGTTTTCAAAATAGTACCATAAGTGTGTTTGGATATTTTGTAATTGTCATCACCACATAAATGATTATATTGTAGCCATATTATACTTTAACTGACATGACATCATCAAACACATTGAAAATTATTTTGTATTTATATTATACATTATTGCTAATCTATTAAATCGTAGAACATGAAATCATCAAACATATTAAATAGTATTGCAATGAAGAATAATAAATGTCAGTATCCCAAGCAATATCAACATGTTTGAGGTAACATTTAACGTAAGTATTAAGTTCCACAAGAATTATAAGAATCATAAAGTATTTCATATCTTATAATACTTCTCAGTCTGTAGCCGTGTGGTCAGCGTCGTTATCTTTAGTTATGGTATTCAAAAGCGTAAATTCCAATATGAAAACTTCCATAAATTGATTTTTCAATCTATTTTGTCGTAGCTCAATCCTTCTGTTTATACTCTCTCTTCGTAAAAGAAATGTTGAGACCGAATAGAATACATATCTCGCAGAACAAATAATGTTGAGAAAATCTCCGAAAAGCAGGTCCATATGGTTTAAAATCGGAGCGGACATAGATTAAAAACGAAAAATCTTGCACGATGAAGAAATATCTATCAAATATGTGTTATAATTCTTGTAGCACTAATAACTTTGCTATTTAACTTAAAAATAATGGTATTATTTCAAGTAAATATCTATTCAATTTTCAATCTATAAATATTAACAGTTCTAACATTCGTATCATCGTTGGAAAGTGCGCTCTACTCATCACAATTAATGTTAACGACTCCTTTCAATTCTAAGTTGGGATTTCTAAAGCGATTTGAAATAATGATCAATTTTGTGATAGAAATGTTGCTATCCCCGAAACCGAGTGCCATTTGTCATATTCGTTTGCGTGGTCAAGGGTCAAGTTGCGTACTCGAATCGTAAAATTCTTGCATTGCTTTTTTATTTAAAAAGTCATGCTCAATGCTCACTCTAACACAAAAGATTATCTGCGTAGAAAATCCAAAGGCTGAGCAGGCTACGCCAACAAATACGCGGCATAGTTTTCACACATTAAAATATAATATTTTTTATAGAAATCAGTATTGTTTATGTTACTTGACATGACAGTTATTTATTAATTTATACCATGAGGTAAATAAAAATCGTTAATTTGCTTACAATAGCTGTTATGCTTATTATAGAATATGCATTTAAGAGTAAAAAAGAAAATATTTTTTTTTAAAATTTCATTTGTATATAATTTAAGACATCGACTGAGGGTGCTTGATGGAATTTCAATATCAAATTTGGATTATTGAGATTTTGTACACTTCCATGTATTTTGTCACTAACGACCCGGGCTTCGCCTTTCGGCATCTTCAGGCATTCGAGCACACGAATGGACTCGAACTGAGGAACTGAATGGAACGAACTCAGTTCGAGTCCATTCGTGTGCTCGAATGCCTGAAGATGCCGAAAGGCGAAGCCCGGGTCGTTAGTGACAAAATACATGGAAGTGTACAAAATCTCAATAATCCAAATTTCATTTGTATATGTTGTTAGTATTGGAGTGCCCGGGAGTTCTAAAATTGCTACGCGGCTGCGCACGCACGCAGCTTAGAGAGAACATTGCTCATGTTGTTTTCATACCTCCCCACGAATAAACTATCCGATCCAAAAAAAAAAATATTGTAGGAAGAGCGATTAACTTACTACTTATTATTCTAATTCTTTACCGCTGTCTTTAACCTCTCATGCCCTTCTCAAATTGAAATTCAATGATTTATTATACTATTGATATGCACCCATCCAATTATGTATACGACGGAATTCAGATTATAAACAGGTTGAATAAGTCTTTCAATGATTATTAAATTACAAATGGCGAAAAAAAATTTTTTTTGTGAAAACCTCAGATACACGAAGGATAAATTTAACGCATACAATGTCATAGCGTATGGTAAAGATGCGAATCTAGGAATTATATTGAAAATAATTTTCATCTGGCATCCAATGCCAAGGAATAAGAGCCTTCATAATAAATGGCTTGGTTAGTTGCACAATGAAAACTTCATTAGTTTTGCTTCTTCTTGTCGTAAATCAGGACTTTGATAATTTTAAGGACTATCATATATCGTATTATAATTATTACTTAAAGTCATTGATTAAAAATGTCGAAAAAAAACGAACTGGCTTGTTGATTATTACTTGTGAATCGAATTGTTTATGTTAAATTAAATCGAACAAATATATGGTTTTTATGACGTATTATTTATTATTATGTTATCATGTTGCACTGAGAGATTGCTAATTTCAATTGATAAGCTGGTAATATGAACAACTATGGGATTGATACCTATTATTGTATATACTCTATTGTATATTGTATATATGTCGGCGTCCGTGGCGCAGTTAGTTGCGCCGCAGGCTACGGTTACGGATGTCACGTGTTCAATTCCTGGCGCGGACGGTTTTCATAGATTGATCTTTCAATCGATTTATGGATTCTATTTGTAGTCTGGGTCCTCCCTCCCACCCATCCCATCCCATCCCAACGGGGAGTAGCGAGAGTGATTAGCTAACCACTTGTCCTGTCCTAGCCCTATCCTTATATCCCTACTCTCTTAAAAAAAAAGAGGTTGAGCAACTGAGTAACAAGTAGTTCTCGTAGAAAAATTCTGTTAAGATACCTCTGTTAGGAGACCATATGCTCCACATTGGGAGCGGACATGGAAAAAAACTTGTATCCTATATTTTGCTTTATTTTTATCAATGCCTTTCAAACGGAGATGTCTGTTAGCATGATTAGTTGCAGATGTTTTGATTGTGATTTATTAACCAGATTTAGGATTGAACTGCATTTAATACCATGTTTTGCGATCTACTTTTCAAAGTTTTAAAAGACAGTTCTGCGTTTGAAATGTTAGCATTCTTTCAAATATACAATTTATTGAATAAGAAAAAATCAGCAATTATATCATGGTTAAATAAAGGTACTTAATATGATATATTAATAATATAATGAAACTATTCAGTTGATAATGCTCGTAATGAGCGAAACCGATCCTGATCATTATAAACATGTGGAAGTAGTACAAACAAATCGTGTTTTATTTTTTAAAATATAATGGCTTTCCAACAAGAATTGACAGTTAACACCAGCTTAAAAGTATTTAATATGAACAGAAAAAGATGATTTATTTACTATTTCAGTTAAATATTAATCAAGTGAAAATTTGCTTTCTTACATAAACTTATTTTGTCTAGTATTATTTATTTCATTTAAACTGTGCTGTTTGGGTTGTCAATAAAAATGATTAAAGTTTAATATAAAAGTATTGTATTATATTCAATTTGTTTGATTACTAAGCAAAAGTCGACTCCGTGGTGCAGTGGTCAACGTCGTTGGCTACGGTTACTGATGTCTCGAGTGCAAATCCCGGTATGGACTTCATAAATTGATTTTTTAATCGATTTCTGAATATCTTTTTGTAGGGATAAAGTTTGTGATGTCTTGAATTACCTCCCAACCATCCGATCCTAAAAGCGATGCGTAACGATAGCGATTAGCTTACCACTAGTCCTGTCCAAGCCTCATGCTTCTATACATAATCTCTTTGAAAAAGAGACGTTGAGCAACGAGGTAATAAGCAGCTCTTGTAGAAAAAACTTCCGTTGAGATAATTCCACTAAGAGACCATATTATGCTCCACACTGGGAACGGCCATGGCAAAAAAGCATTGGTATTGACGTGTAATTAAATGTAGAATATGTAGATACTACATATGCGTTTTTAATTTAATGATTGACATTTAAAAAATATGAACTGAAAAAAAAACTAGTTAAATATTTTGATTTATAATTATTTCTTTACCGACAATTTAAGCAATAAACTTCTTGCAACGTTTCTGGGTAAATGCATTTAAGTATCTTCAAAGTGTATATGAGGGGTACAGTATTACGAGCCTAATACATTTTCAAATTTAATCTCAGAACGTCCCCTTTAGTCTCTTAGATGCTATTTCACCAAGAGTTATCCTCGTGTTTGATATGAAATTTCTCCTCGAGCTCGTATCGCAGTTCCAAAACTGTGTTCTCAGCCGTGATGAATGAAAACACGGATGCTGCAAAATTACGAATTCAATAAAGTATACGGAAAATACATATATTACGCGAAACAACTGTGCAGAACGAAATATTGCGTTGTTTTGATTTGAGGAAAATTTGGAAAGCTACGCGCGTTCGGAATATATAGCATTGAAAATGAGCTTACAAAAAATGAGGTATTCATTATTGTAATATTAGACTTCCTCTTCTTAAAAAAAAACCCTCGTTGAAATCAAATTAAATGTACTTTTCTACGATGTTTGCGTTTCGCTATGTACAAAAAATAGGTATGGTACAAGTTGGTTGCCCCACCTTCACCCGATGTGTGTATGCAGCCACAGCTCCACGGCCGCCTTCCATAATGCAATAGAGATCAAGAAAAGAAACGAATTTACTCATCATATTCTTGACCCGAAGGAGAGCTGCACGGGACCGATCTTTTAGCCACGCACTATTGTGCTTAAGAAAAGAAAATATTTACATATAAAAAAAAGTGACTTGCTCAACCACTTAG
The DNA here is from genome assembly GCA_022494535.1 of Himalopsyche phryganea. Lineage (NCBI taxonomy): Eukaryota > Metazoa > Arthropoda > Insecta > Trichoptera > Rhyacophilidae > Himalopsyche > Himalopsyche phryganea. The sequence goes on from JAGVSL010000034.1 coordinate 787,542, forward strand.
TTTAAGCCATATTCTGTGTGTCCGTATACTGAGAATCCGCCGTAGCGCTGGAGTTAAATCTTTTACTCAACGTTGAATCTAAAGAGGAATCGAGAATATTCTGCTCCCCATATGATGTTGCAAATTTATCGAATGCCTCAAAGTTGGCCTTGGTTGAGATCAAGTCAGCGTGGCCTATTTGGCTCGTTATATAGGTATGATAAAAAAAAAGCTAGTGTTTGCTCTTTAGAAACCACGATCAAATACGTCTACATAAGGAGTTGAAAAGCTTTTCACGTTGGAAGGCCGCATTCAAGAAATTTCAGTTTGACAAACTCAAAATGTATACCTACACATTACTTTGTTAATATTAATGAAAATAGAAAAATAAAATAAAAACGGATTTAGTCAAAATGCTTCTAAATAAATGTTGATGAACTTGAATGGATGCCGGTTCCCCAGCCCTGATTTGTAAATTTATAACTCTTTTCAAGAATTGAATAATTAAAACTAACAATAAGTTCAAAAAAGTCTTTATTTTAAAATCTTTCCATAAGTTAGTCTAAAGTCAAAATATGCGTCGTAACTAGTTACACAACATGCGAAATAACAAAATTATCAATTTTAATAAATTACCGGTATTACCACACATCTACAGAAAGTAGAGTTTTTGATGTTTTTTTCAACAGTTGTCTTATTTGACTTAGTGAGTGTTAAATGTCCATGCTAAAATAGTTTAAGATACTGACGATATTATAAAATGACACATAACAAAGGCATATCAGAAATTCATAATATATAAAATTTTTACCAAATAGCTCAAACATAAATTATGAAGAAACAAAGCTTTAATCAAGTATACTGGCCATTTCGAGAAATTTTATTGCCACGTTGGCAACAGCTAAATCTGTGGAATTTTTTGTTCGGAAAAAACCCAACTGCTTGACGGTAAATATGCGGAGCAAGACCACAATTACCGTCGGGACTACCTCGCTTTTTTAATTAATTTAAAACCGTAACACCATATCCACTGGGTATATAATAATATTTCAGACCATGTGTAAATAGAGACACGCTATAAAATTTGATATGAACCAAATTAAATAGAAACACCAGTTGTGTAGTTTTCAAAATTCTGCAAGCTTCAGATGCGAGTTACTTAGATGCAAGTTTGAGTTTTTTTTAAACATCGAGCATATTATGAAACAAATGAAAATTAATTACTTACACTCATTTTGATTTTTATTAGTTTTCAATTCACGTTTTAGTTTCCGGAATCTACAAGGCAATAAGCTACTGTTGAACTCAAAATAGACACTCCTAAATCTAATAAATTAGGTCATCTGGCTTCTTAAGTGTGAATGGATACACAAATTAAATTATATCGATATGATTATTACCGCTTGGTTCTGTACAAATTAAAGTGTTTCTAAAAGTGGAATATTCGTTTTATTCTCTTTTTGTTTAATTTATTTTCCCTGGAAACAAAGAGTTTTTGTTGTGATTTAATTTTTTAATTTAAATATTATTAATAAATTAGATTCTAAAAATTGTCTTTGGATGGGAAACTATTCAATTTATTATAATAAGATATGCAAAATTTTTATATCACTGTCACAAACATTAAATTAAATGTAGATTTATATCTCGATACCTTCATATAAATGAAAATATAAAAAAAAATAATTCGTTTTATTAGTGCCATAAGAAAATGCTTAAGATTATTTCGGACTCTTTCTGTACAGCGAAAAAATCATTACTGTTTTTAAATCGCAGTGGTTTACACTCGCCACAATCCATCCATATTATATGCAGCGTTGCTAACTGTAAGCCAATTATAAACATGTCATTAAAATAATTTTGGGATATTTATTTTAATGTTTTAAATTTAATGGCACAATCAATTAGCCAAACCTCGTCATATACCGTTTTACCTTTATATTCATAAACGTGGGAGTGGAATAATTGATATTTCAGATGAGCGTAAAGTGTCAAATAATAAAGGAGGCATAACTTAATTTCATTCCAGTATATGCCGTCCCCTAGTTAACCCTAATCTCAGCTACATGGAAATAAACTTTATGCGAAAACTTTATTAATACGTTCATCCCTCAAAGTTGGCGCGATTGTTATTTATGTAATTTAATTTATCGCGATTTGAGATTTCACAAGAAAACATTATTTTCAACAATATTTTCATTTGGTATTCATGAATTTGTGGCTTAATATCGTGATCTAAGCATAGGAAACACATGGAACATGCGACTTTATTTAAAAAAAACACGTTAAAATTAATATTTTTTGTTAAGAAAGAAATTATACAGAGTGAATATAAACTTTAAAACAGCATTTGTCTAAACTCACTCAAGTTAACATGGAATATGTTGATAACCGAAATTATATTGTTGACAAATACAAAAGCTTTTCATAAGGACATCATCATTATCGAGAGGGGTCAAAAATTTTGGAGAAAAAACGAGTCCGACGAACGAAAAGTTGATATTCACAAGATGTATGCTCAGAAAGAAATATGTAGTCAGGAACACACTTCAGGCATTCGATATTCTAAATTTAACAGACATACAAATAATAAAATCGGTTGGATAATGCCCCGGGTAATATCGGTACATCCTCCAATAGAGAAATCTTTAGAACCCTATCCATTATTGGGGTACATTTAATACATGTCTCGAGAAATATTTTCTAAAATCATGACTCTGAAATATAACTATATTATGAATTGTAATTTTTCAAAATAAAAGAACAAGAAAGCAATTTTTTATAAGGATCAAGCTAAACGGTAACGTAATAAGTAAAAAATAAATAATCTTTTATTTATATTAAAGTGAATTTAAAAAAATTAAAAAAATACAGCGTTAATAAATGACATTCAAACGCAACGTTGTTCTTGTATATTGATATTTTTGATATTGTCGACAAAATATGTAAATTTTTTGAGAATTGTTTTCAACATACAAATGAAAGTCTATAAGATAAATACAATAAATTGTCTGTATTTAATGTACTTCATTGTATTTGATACGACAAAAGCTTAAGTATTTAATAGTTTAAAAAAATAATTTTATAAACACCTATTTTTTATGTGAATGTCTACAAGATATGGACGTGTATTAATAAAAATATAATACAACGTGTATACTTTACCAAGCAGTTAAAAAGAATGAACCATTTGTAATTTATCAAATAACAACAGTGAATCAAGCTCAAACGCTAACTGAATTACCAAAAAACAAACAAAGAAAAAACAAACCTTGCCCTATTCAGATAAACGAATCATGTTTACCGGTTGGCCCAAAAATCAAGTGGAAAATCTAAAGAAAATACTGCTATTACAGTGGCTTTTCCGGGTATACAATGCGATATATCAAACTATCAAATTGTCCTCATAGTTGTCCGTGGGTGCTCTTCGTCCTGGATCGTATACATTCGTCACTTTTCACGAAGCTTTACTGCCTTCGTATCACTTCGGGGAAAGTCGCAGATTTTCCGATTCCGCATCGTGTAATAATGCTTAGTTTCAAAATAAACTAATAAGCTTGCGTTCTCGCATCAATAGTAAATAACCGTATCCGCAAGGTTTCGAACGAATTTATTCGTGTTGCTGTATTTGCTTGATGGTTTTTGATTACTGTTCTGGTTGCGCTTAGGTGTATCCGCGCATGTGAAAACTAGGTACAACGGCGTCGCACCTATTGGAGATACTAACTGTCGGAGGTGATCCCTGGACCAGTGCGGCAACGGACACCCGTCGAGGCAGTCGCGTGTTGCTCGTTCGTAGGTGTGCTGAAATTCTATCGCGGGAGTTTTATCCTACCGCCGTCAACTTACCTACGGTATAAAGGGACATATAAATTAACATAATTAAAATATGTGGGACACAGGATGACACTTTGTTTCTGTGGCGCTAGTTCCGCCTGGAAGTATCGTGTTCAAAGTTGGGGAACATTGAAACGTATATGTATTTATTATTGTTTTTTTGTGTTTGGTTGTGATTAGTTTTATTTTAAAATATAATACAATTTAGTGCACACAAAAAGTTTTTATTTTAAGTTTATTGTAGTATCTACTACCATTCGTGCTTCAAAAATAAATTGTAAGTAAATTGAATATTCTATACTGAAACTGTAGAGCGGGATTAAAAAAATACTGATGATTGCATTTTCGTATGCAAAAATAACAAGCCTATGAATATTTTATGAAAAAATTTCTAATATAAAAAAATACTTGAAAACGTTATAATAACAAGAAAACAAAAAGAATGATTTACTTAAGAGAATACAATAAGAAACTATTTAGTTCTACAAAATTTTGTACAACTGAATACTTTTATGTTTAATGCAAATTAAGTGCAAATTCAATCAATACAATAGTTTACTTGTTTTTTCAATGAATATTGAAGCAAAGAACTCTTGATTATTTATTGTTAATATAGAAAAGTAATAGAGAGGTAGATGCTAAAGTCGACGAGCTTAAAAAACAATGTACCCATTAATATTTGACACTTTTAAAATTGTAATACTTTATATTTTGAATGTCAACTTTCATGAAAAACTAAATTGTCACCGAGTTCATCTCTATAACTATCAATAGTGTTGAGCACGTATTAATAATTACGTCTAGTTTTATGAGTGTAGTTTTATTTGATCGTTAATTAATATTTATCATATTGGCGTTAGAAACAGATAAATAACTCATATCTTTCATAAAAAATATTGTCGTAACACTAACTAGAAAATATTAGTTTTGAGTAATTGGACTTTGAAGTTTGCCAATGCTTGAAATGCCATACGTTTTTCATTTCGTTTGTTTGTAGAAAGCTGCTTTTAAGTGAAAGTATAATTTATAAAAATAAGTGTGTTCTGTCATGAGGTTGAGCTTGAAATAAGGAACATTTTGGTATAACTAACTTAATATATCATTTTTTCGATTTAGCGTTTTCTTAGAGACAGCGATGATATGATGGTAGGGAATGTCATATTAAATTATACAATAAAATATAATAATATTTGAATCGCTTTTATAGATATCGTAATCACAAAATTATTTGTTTTGAGATTTTGAACTATATCAATAAGCAACTATTTTTGATTATTAAGTTATGGCATTTATTGGTATTTTAGGGGAAAAACATGATTCATTTTTATTTTGTGTTATTTAATGTACACAATTCTTTTCAGGCTATTTTGGATGAAGTGTAAAGCAGTAATCAAATCTCTCTTTTTTGTCTTCTTGGTGTTACTTCTATCGGTTGTTTGTCATTATTATTATGTAAATGTTAATAATGTAATTTTTTTTCACTCGTCGATAACCACTCTGATATGAATTTATTTATTATTATAGTTAACTACTAGCAAAACTACATTGTTTTCGTTCACTTTTTCGAGTGGCTTATAATCGTCAGCCACTATAGCTCAGCAGTAAGAGCTCCTATAATGAAGCAGAATGTTTATTATTATTATTTTTTTCAATTTAATATTTGAGATGTTCGTTGTGATTGTTTGTGTTGTCTTTTCTTCCCGAGTTTATCCCAAGCTGCTCTGTTAAAATGATTCTCCTTGAGTCTCCTTAGGAGCATTGGCAAAGAGATGCATTGTTAAATTAAATATTTGTATCGAAAAAATCCATTTTGTGTATTTTTTGTAATAAAAACGGCATGTAGAAATTACTTCATATTTAATTGATAACGGGTAAAAAAGAATAATTAGAATTCAATTTAATAAGAACTTACGCGAATAGTGGGGCTTCCAATCCCAGGATCCGAGATCCCGAGCAATCAGCCAATTCAGTAATCCCGGGATAGTAAAATAGTAAAAAATAATTTATATTATAGTAAAAATTTCTATCAGGTGAACTATACGTTTTCGACTGTCGGGTAACTATTTTCGATTCACATATTATAATGTAATAATATATGTAGTGTGCTCTCCCTTTAGCTCATATATGTGCCTTGTGTAGACAGGGACCAATTTATTGTTTTTTTCATCAATATCTACAAAAAACAGTTGACCACTATTCTATTTTTAGATGCGCACGTGTAAAGCTTTAGTCGTCTAATTGTAACATGTCTTCATTATTGTTATTGTTTCCACATTTCCCATTTCTTACGACATTAAGAACACAATAAAAAGTAAATAATAGAAGCACCGACATTTTTTTTCTTCTGAGAGTTGAATTCGTTACACGGCCCGCGGTGGTCTTACCCGACCCACCTTGTTTATAATCAAAATTATTATCTATCCCCTGTATTATCTACAATTTTAAGCATGAAGACCTGACTTTTGTTCAATACCGGAATCAGAAAAGGGGTTCGGGATTGGATGCCCTAGTGCCTAGTGTATAGCATCACATGATATATTGTTTTAAATAATGAAGTTAAATTATATCCCACGTGTATAATATCTAGGCAGTGCTTGAAGTGGTGAAACAAATTGATGAAACGTGCACTTTCACATTATTGCTGTATGTAAGTTACTTGTATACAGCACAACTGTTCGATTTTTCATCATATTTTACCTGCATTTTCGCTACTAATCTAGGTTATTTTATTTATCTTATATGTTTTAAAATGAAAATAAGTTTACCTTTCATTGTATATATTTATAAAAAGATAAGAAAATTCAGGGAAAACATATTTTACGAAATTTATTTTTCAAATTCTCATCAGAAAAAAGACTTATACGATTAAATTTTATGATAAAAAATTTGATGATTGATTTGATTAATGGTTCACTCTTCCGACTATTTGTTTGTAGAATAGGGGTTGGCTGTCATTATCAAAGTATACTTTATCTGAAAGATAATACACCAATAAACTTTTGACATTATTTATACACTTTTAAAAACACATTAGCCCCGAACGTATTAATTTTCCCTAATATATCAATCTAACATCTTGTCTCCCGTACACTGCGGTGTGCGTAACATTTAAGGAGACCTCGGATTATATGAAATACATGCGCCTTTATTATTCGCATACAATATAATACAAGATATTGTTCAGTTGTACTACCGAGGGACTATAAGTCTTTGTACGAGGTGGTTAATACGTTAATTCTAGGGTTTTGTAAGCACTGTTTCATGTCGTTGTCGTTGTGCATTATATAGTTTTAGCAGAATTGGTTCTGTTAGTTAATGTCACTGTATTTGTTAAGCTTTCATTTTAATCTTGATTGTCAGTAAACCGGAAAAGTTTTCAATAATAATATATCTAACTCGTCATAATGTGTGTGGTCAGTTACTTAATCGAACAAAATTCAGCATTCTGACAATATAAAAATGACTAGGCGTAATTAGCTACTGATAGTTTATGAGGTTTAAATGTCTTTCACTGTGAAAATAGTTACTGATCAATCTTATATATAATAGCCCAGACCGCTCTGTAGACGTTTTATTATTACCACATGTAGGTATGAAATTTTCTAATGACCTACGCGCTCGCTATGTATTTATATTTACAAAAAAAATGTTATGCAATGCACAAATAGCTGTAACGTACTAGCTACTTTAAATATTCAGTATTTCAATTTCAATAGCGTCATCTATGACGGGTACGGTTATACTGGTTATCAGATAAAAAGAAAACTTGAAAAAATCTCGTGATGATTTCATCAAACAGTGAATTTGAAGTTGATAGTAGTGATATAATAATATTCGATCAATTATTTAATTTAAATAGGAAAAAAGTGATGATTAATTGTACAGTTTAGTATTAAGAATATAAACATCAACACGCCTAAGAGAAATAGAGCCATAGTTAAAAAAACAAATTTTAAAAAGTCTGATCATTGTTTAGTCATATAGAAAATGTGTGTAAGCCCATTTTTATTTGAAAACATTATAGAAATAAGAAAACGTTTTTTTCTTATTAATACGTTGAAAATTTTCACTAGCACGAATCGGTTCCGTTTTTTTAATAAAATAATGTGAATGTTAAATATATATTTTAAACAACTTCAGTAGAAACGTAATTTGCTTACAATAAATAAATGCAGAACCATTCTACATAAATTAAAATGCTTCTATTTTACAGAAACAATGATCTAAAGAACCAAAGCAACCTTAAGTTACAAGCAATGCTATAAGAAAATTTGCAATTTACGAGTAGTCCTAGGAGTCCCAGGCTCTACCAACAAATTGTATGGCGGTTGTACAAAGATCGTCTCTCAACTCTGTTTTCCGACGAATATAGCATATATTATATTTGAAAAGATTTCTTGTGAGTTTATTCAGTGTTTCTTTACTATAATCATTAAATAATTTACGATTCATCGAAAACCAACATATATGCATGTTAAGTAATCATTTAATGGTCCCAATAAATTATTTTGTACAGTCGTAATAATATATATAGTGAATGGCACGAAATGCGATTTGTGGCAGGGTAGATTTAATAGAATCATAATTTATCGCAAAATACACACCTTGAATTGTCGATTAATAACAATCATTGATTACGACGAGGCTTTATAATTATACTATTTCAAAGTAAGTAAACAACTTTATTCCTAATATAAAATTAATAAATTGATAACTTAGTTATTCCACTGGCTGTGTAACTAGATGTAACGCGTTTCGCTTCTTTAAGAAGGATCTTCAGACTAACTATATCGAACTATAACTAACTATATCACCTCCAAAAAACAGTAGTTAATTTTATAATTAGTACTATAATTGTTTGGGTTTTAACCCCTTCCCACGTCCAATAGAAGGAAAAAAACCCACTCTACTCTTCATTTTTAATTAAGATGCTTCGTAAAGAAACGAAAAGCGTTACATTTAGTAACACAATCAGTAGAATAACTAAGTTATCCACCTTAATTTAATATTAAAACACCAAAGTTTCCGCCGAATCCATCCAAATTATCTTTATTCCTATTAACATTAAATATACTACATTTAATTACCCACTATTTCACATTATTAAAATATGCTAGAATTCATCGTAATTAGTTCAAAATATCGATTTCATGACTCCGCAGTAAATGTAACGAACCACTCGTCTGCAAAAATACCGGCTGACAGGCAGTACAGCATGGCTTGTAATTATAGGGGGCTTTGAAAGAACACATTTTGGTATTTTTTTTGTCTACTAATAATAAATATGAATATTGTATTACATAATAATATATAAATATGTGTATATAGTATAAGATGATCATTAAATTTGACGTTATGTATGAAAACCGATAATAAAACATTATATTTAACATTCCTGAAATTCAATATTATTTTTATGCAACAATTAGTATTAAATAACATAATATGAATCCACATTGAGATGGATTATTTTTGAAAAAGACTGTCATGCGATATGATCTGTAACAGACATTCATAATATAAATGATACGTTTCAAAAATATTTCATTCTTATAAATTCTTAAAATAAAATAATTAAAAAATACATTTGTAAGGAAAAATATTTACTAAAATTATTACGTACATTTTGAAAATTTGATGAAGGTAGACGCTATAGATTTTATGGAAATTCCTGAATGAAACATGAATTTAGTTATTAGAAATTCTTGAAAAACAACTTTGAAAGCTCTTAAATAACAATGAATAAACTTAATTCACTCACAAGTATTCAATCTCAAAAAGTATCTTTATAAGGGAATGTAAACTTAGTAGAGTTTAAGAAAGTAGAAAATATTTTACCATATTCAGTTTTTTTCCATATGAGAATCATCGATGAACGAAATACTTTGTTATTTTTTACTTCATTACAATGGAGTCCTACCAAGAATATTGTAATTAAATTAATAAATTTGACGACGTGTATTGCAAAAAAATGATTAACGATTATATCGAATTTCTGTTAAGCTTTTGAACAATTAAATAAACGATAATTCTGGGAAAGTGTGAATACTTTTAACACGTTTGAAATACTTTTTTCGTTTAAATCTATTTTTATTAAATATTGTTTTTTCCCACAAAATATGAACATAAACATTTACAGATCTCGATGAGACAAGATGAATATATAACTAAAGCTCTAATTAAATAAAAAGGTTCGATACAGGAACAAAAGGTTTTCTTTCGGTGATAACTATATTTGTTATAAAATATCTCTACTATATAGCACAAAATACATGTATAAATCTGTATGTTTGTATGTTTGTCGATCACAAAAACTCCTCCCAAACGGCGTACATTAGCGGCGTGAAATTTTCACTCGTCATTTTGGCAGAAATTGATATTTCAACTGCGCTTTTTTTAACTTTCAACTCTCAACGTTTAATTTTTAACCTAAAACTGAAAACGTCATATGTTTGACGTTTCAATTCGGGATGAAAAAAGTAATAATAATAGTCGACTAGCAACAGCTCAATATTAATATATTCTACAAGTGACAGTTGAGATAGTAACGCGAACGTAGATATTTGTGTTAAATATTGAGTTTCATATTTGTGATTTGGTAGAAAGTGAGTGGTAAATTCGTACAACTCGGTGTGCATCTGGAATCGTCATCGAGAATTAGCGTATGACTCTGATCGTATGTTTAATTTGTAGCGCTGCAGGAGCCATTATTAAATGGAGATCAACAGATGTCTATCGGGATATTCAGCGACATAACAAGAGTGCAGGTGGCAAAATTTTCACCTTTTATTTTAGCTGGTTTAAACTCGAAACATTATTATTAATTTGGTGGACTATTTTTTGTGAGTGTAACAAAAGAGGTACAGGTGACGGTGATATTTTCAAATTTAAACATTAGCTAGCCAATGTCTTAATTTGATAGCCTAATATAAGCGTTGACCATCTTGGGCGAAGCCGGGTAAAAAAAACTACTACTTAATAATTTTAAAAGTCATAAATATTTTTCGGGAAAATAAAATCGGATCTATGTATAAAATGCTGCATATTCTTCAATTTAAAGTTTGAATTTAATAATAAGGTATCAATATCTATTATGAGGATTTTTTAAATATCCCATTTAAATTTTAAAAATATCTCACCCCATCTATCCACACTTGCTATCACGTCAATTGTTACTCGTGGACACTCGTTGACTGCTGCTAATGTTGTTTTAATCATGAATGGTACATTGTTATTTAAAATTAGTATGAATAGTAATATGTATTATTAAAAAGTTTTTATATCAGTTTATTTTTACGGTTGTAAAGTTTGTTTAAATAGTGCAACTTAATTATTGAAACATTTCTTTAGTTATGCCCTTTTTGACTTTTCTAAATATAATGTTAATATTACGTTTCTTTTATTTGAGAATATAATAAACCAAAGTTTTTTTATACATATAAATGTTTGAATACGATATTTGATTATGGTAAATATGTTTTAGTACCATTCGATTATATTGGATACAGGTGCGGTATACAGTCAATCGTATAGTTTAAAACGAACCGCTTATTTCATTTTTTCTTTTTTTACGAATAATGGAAAACAGAAAAGCGTTTCCAAATTATTATTTTTCGCTATTAGGCATTGGACTGAAGCTTTATTGAATGTGCATTTATGGTTTATAAAGTTGAAATTAAATAAAGCCTCAAAGTTAAAATCACTCTCAGATAGCATATTATTAATCATTCTGTATAAACTTTACCATGCTTTAAGGTTTTAGCATAATAATATTTATGATATACACTTGATATCTCCTTTTCTGTTACTCTGAGGTCATGCTATTAAAGTAAGGGGTTTAATGGAAAAAGGGGCGCATAAATTAATTGCAAAAGACGGTGCGAGACGTAAAATAAATTTTCTAAGGAAAAGGGACTCATTTTTGGTTAAAGTATTTAAATTCGTACTCATTGTTCACACCTTAATATTTATCGCCAATAACCACGTTTTACGCCCTGGGTTTTCACCTATAAATTACCTTTTTTATAATTCAACAGCTAGCGCGTGGAACGACCCGCTAATATATTTAGAAGATGAATCCATTAAAGCAGAATGATAAAAACATTAACTTCGGATTCGATTTTGCAACATCTTTAGTAAATCTGTTTGTTTTAGGGTCACAATATTTTCACTTCTTTATACATATGACCACAACGAACTCTTCCAATAAAGCGATATCACAATACAATTTCAATATCTAACGTTTGGCGAAATATTAAAATTCAATTTATCTATTTGGCGTATTCTTGGCAAGCTCCATAACACTATAAATTTGATAAACGTTACTGTAAATAGATATTAAAATTTATTTTGCTACGAATTTCATGGGATTTATTGTTAAGTATTATTCCTAGATATTTTGTTATAAAACTGTTGTACATTGAAAATTACTACAATACTGCAAAGTACAAAGAAATTGTTTGAATATTTATATAGTAGCAATATTTTGAACGTTATCTAAAAAATAAATATATTTGAACTTAAATATTTAGTATTTACGTTATCATTACAAAAATGATAGATTCTGCATAATATGATACTTTTTTGTGTAAAATAAAATGAATGCAAAGACTTCTGAAATAGATAAAGGGTGATTGGGAATACAGTTTAATTATTCATTATTAATGCCATTTTATTTTATGCTTTCAATCTGATTGTATCGTAGAAAGAAATGCTCTCAAAAAAAAATTTAGGAAAAAATGAATTCGAGAAAACTTTGTAAGTATTTATTAAAATAATATTTTAGGAGTTATAATTAGGAGGATGAAAATAATATTGCCGAAGATTTTCACATTATTATTACGCGTTCAATGAACTTATCTTTGATACGTTTTCTTAGAATGACTGGGAATAGAGCTATCATTAACGATACGTAGTATTTAAATCATGCTGAATGCAGTAAAGCATATTGACATAAATTTTGTCTATCTCTTCTTAGTTTGGTGAGCATATCCGTTTATACATAGTTTTGACGATGTGGTGATGCTAAAATAACTATCGAAAGTATTTGAGATTCGATGTAGAATTAATGATATTGTTATTTTTTCCGTTGTCCGTTCCGGCGGTATATTAATAGAAGTTTTCCTACAAAGTTAGTTACTCAGTTGCTCGACATCTCTTTTTCAAAGAGTAGAATTCTAGCGTTGGGACAGGACTAGTGGTTAGATAATCGGTCTTGCTAAGTCCAGTTTTTTTAGGATCGGAAGGGTGAGAGAGAGCTTGAGACATCAGAAACATCTATACCTTCAAACAGAAATCGGTACATCAGTTGAAAGAGCAATTTATGAAACTGTCCGTACTGGGATTCGAGCCCGTGATGTCTGTGGCCGAAGCCAACGACGTTGACCATTGCACCATGGACCCGGTTGTATTTTTACCGTATTGTAATACAAGGAGATAAAGAATGAATTTTTAAGTTATTACTATCTAAGACCATAGCTGAGCAGCAATATATAAATCTAATACATAAAGATCAATGCTTGCTCGTATCTTATGCACTGCCATACCGTTCATCCGATTCCGATAAAACTTTGTCAAGTTATTTTTTGCACTTGAGCAAAGGTTATAGGCATAGTACAATTAACTTACAGTAGGTCTTATCTATGTATATAAAAATTAATGTTTGTTTATTTGTCCTCTATGCATTCCTTTACCATTCATCCGATGTCAATGAAACTTTGGTCGAGTTATTATGCGTACACCCGTGAATGTTTCTGAAGAAAAAAAATTGAAATCTAAAATTTAAAAAAATAATCAAATACGTACACACAGCGACATCTTGGAAAAACCTTCTGATTTATTGGTGCCAGGCTCGGGCGGGTAAAGAAAATCCAGATTCGGGTAAGGAATTCAAATTTAAAAAAAATATTGCGTACCATGTTCGGGTCATAAAGCAATTGTATTCATAGCTTAAATTATTTATTTCACATTTGCTATGAATATCTTTGGAAATACGGAAAGAATATCATATATTGTTTGAAAAGTATGAATGGATTAAGTACTACGTTAAAAAAAATCGGGCTTTTTTCGGGTCAAGAAAAATAAATCTTGGCTTTAGGTTGGGTTCGGGTAACAAGTGTGATATTGAGACACGGGCTCGGGCCGGGCCGGGATTGAAGATGACGGGCTCGGACCGGGTAATTTTATGAAATAGACGTGAAGCCCGTGCAGATCTCTAATCCAAAAGCACTTCAATAAACAGAATTAAAACACAAACCCTTTATTTCTTTCATTGCAACGCATGCTGGGTACTCACTAGTTAACAATAAAAATTATTTATCGTGTGAGAAAGCTGAATGCCAGTTTTTGAAAGAAAATTAGTTATCATGCAGGTTTAAGTTGATAGGAATAATATTTGAATAGGAGTTGACCAAAAGCGTTCTTTTGGATTCGCTGTGGCAAACAAATGGAATTTTACCCATCCTCGCTCTGATCAACAGTATGGAAGTATTGGTTGATTATCTTGAAATATTACCATCAACAATTTCAATTCGTTTAATGCTTTGAGATAAGTGGATTAAAAGAATGGGAATACTTTGACAACCAATTTTTGTTACATATATCTTAGTTAGGTTGACGTACCAATAATAAAAAAACATGTATTCACCCACAACCACGAATTATAGTTCTAAAAGATGTCATAAAACAAATCTACTATAACTATGTATTTATATAAGTTTTTTGTGACAGGTCTTGGTCAACAAGACTAAAAATGACATTTCAGATTACGCACCTGCTATGTTTGATAAATTTCTGTTATTATTATTCGCAACGAAAGCTTAGAAAGTTTGTATATTTGCACATAAAGCTTACTTTATTCTCTGGAGAAAAATCCAGCCTTAATAAGGCTGCTGTAAAAATAAATCCTACTTTGTTTGCATAGAACTTCTCGGCTTATGTTTTTTAGTTTGCTATAGGCGAGAGTTGAGTCAGCTTACATATTTTTATTCGATTTTTTACGGAGTGAAAAAAAGAGATAAATGTTCGTTTTCCATGGCCGATCGGCAACAATCTAGGTTCGACCCCTTTCGTAGTCATTTTGTATATATTGAAAATTTTATTGATATTTACATAAATATCCGATGTTATACCTTTCACAACCATTCCCAAAAAGAAGAGTGATCAACTAATAGTCAGCTGTCTACGAAACTAGTTATTTTATTCTTATAGTCTGAGTAAGAGGTTCAGTGACCAGCCAACGACCAATTCTCGTTACATAAATACGGTGGAAATAATCCATATGGTTCACATGAGAGAAAACATGTTTTCAATAAATGATAATATGCATATATTTAGTGTTATTATTTCATTGTGTTGTTATACTTTTAAAACGATATTAAGTCTGGTTAAAAAAAGAAACTGAACAATTGAGTGGATACTTTTGTTAAATGAAATCATATCATTATTCACACCATTTTCGATCTACTGATGTTTGAAATATTTATTTTTGTCCTGACACTCCTAACATATACTATGCATGTGAAATAGAAACTCATAAACTCAATAGAGATTTGAAAACTCGGAATAATGTAATGAAGCATGTGGTGGACAAAAAAACTGCTAAGCTCTATTTTTATTCTTTATGTTTCCAATGGAATTTTATAATTACCACAAAAAGTCGTTCAACTGTAGGGATGTAAACTACATAAACGGTGAAAAGGTAGGATTATTGGTGAAAAATCTACACCCGACACTTTTCAAGATATTTTTCAAAGGAAAATAATGTTTGAACGAATTTAGATAACCTTAATTTTTTGAAGCATTCTATTTTAATGGAACGAAGTCATCATCGCCGGTGAGACCCTTTTATTTGTAAAAATAATCGACAGAAATTGAAGAGGAGTCGTATTGAGTAAATGGATTAAATGAATAATTTATTGAATTCGTAAAAATATTTTTTTTACCATGTCCGCTCCCAATGTTATGGACTTCTAATGGAGGCATCTCAACAAAAGTTTTCCTACAAGAATTTTTGTTACTCAGTTGCCTCTATTTTTAAAGAAAGTAGGAATAGAAGAATAGGACTGGAGGTTAGGTACTCGCCGTTGCTACGCCCCGTCTTCGATTGGGTGGAAGGGAATTCTATATCTTTCCTAAAAAATAAACAGTGCCAAATAAACTTTCTGTTAATAGTTTAATGTAATATATAGAAATACACTTTAATAATGAATTGCAGTGATTTTAAAAAAGTTGGTAGAATAGTTAATATTAATGACCATGTTTTAATACAACTTCTTTGGCTCACCTCGTCAGCTTGATAAAAGCATATGTGTTGTTAATTGCTTGTGCTTTTTTATGTAAAAGAAAGAGAACCTGTTATGATGAAAGTGAATTGAATAAGCAAAAATAACGCTGAACAATCTATTATAGGCTGTATATATATTATATTATATGTATATATTACACAATTGAAAATTTTATAATTTTTTTTTATTTTTATATATGTGAATCTGAGATAGAAAATAAGATATAAACCTAATGATGAAAACGGATAGATGAAAAATTGCTGATCTTTTCCCCATTGAAAATTTTAGCTATAGTGGCAATAAATAACTTGGTCGACACATGACAAAGGAAGTGACCAATAAATACTATTCGGGCAGCTTTTTGAAATGCTTCACAGTTCTTATTTTTAATTAAAAATCTAATTCTGTAATAACGAGGGAGTATTTGAGGGAAACTAATATGTCCATCGAACTATTTTAATGAAAAAAGACCTAGTATTTATAAAGAGTTTTTATGACGAAATAATATTTTCATTGAACTCATGATCAAAAGACTCATGGAATCACTGTGATTTTATACATTTATAAATATTACAATAACTACTAATTAAAATAGCCTGTTTTTATGGAAAACGGTATTCAAAAAATAATACAATTGAATTAATGACATCAAATATAACTAATATCTATTTGAATTATCAGCTTTGTACACTTTTTAATAAAATACTAATACGATTTTAATTGACATGAATTCAATTTTGATTTCGCAATTAATAAAGCATTCATAATTACTGTTTGAATTATACAAAATCAATTAATTTTAATGTGAAATATATATATTTATAAACTAATTTATTGGAGGTCAATAGTGGTAGCATATAAAAAGTTCTTCATAAGCGGTTTTGTTTATTTTTCTTTGATTTCCCATTAAAATGTTTTCCTGGATTGTATAGTAAAGTGAAAAGAAAACAGTGTAATGCAAATACAAAGTCACGTTTTCTTTATACAGAAGATGATAGCCGTACAGGGAATCTGGTGAAGTATCAAATAAATATCGACATTTCCAAACATTTTGGTGTAAGGTGTTACCAATTATGATTTTTAGGCAGAGATAGTGAATAATTATTGATGTATAATTTCGTGCAATGTATATACACAAAGTTCACTACAGACAGTTAATCTAATCTATGCAATAGACTGACTTCACGATAAACTCTTATATCTTAAGAGTATCAGTACGAATAAATTTTCAACCGAATTGGGTCAGAACACACATGCATTGTAGTTATGGAATAATACTAAAAGCTGATGTACTGAAAGTTTCGCATTATAGAAATCGGGAGAGGTGTTGCCCATTCGCTGCGCATACATGTTATATGTTTACGTAATAGCTACGCGGAGTAAAACTTGGTGGTATGCTTTAACTTTGGTAAAATCGGCTAAGCTTTAAGAACTCGTTGAACTTTCGCGCCCTGAATTCGCGAACAGAAAACGGATAAAGTTTTCGTGGAGTGTTCGACCGTGCAATGCCTTAAAGTAGACTATTAGGAAAGAACTAATTGTTTATATTAAAACACTTAACAGAGTAATCGATAAGCATATTAAAACGAACAGAAGGCGTTGTTGATATTTATATCGATATAAGATGACATACAAATATGTTTATGGTGTGAACTATTATTTGTAAGTTCTAAAAAATATTTTCGTGTATAAATTATTGCTTAAGAAATATTTACTCAAGAACAGTTCGACAAGAAAATATATCTCAAGCACACCCATGCCCAAATTTTGAAATATTTTATAATTATTACTATTGTAGCTTAGCGAAAGTCCCTCCGCTGTGTTATAGAGGCTGAATATAAATTATTTCAAAGGACGGACATAGTATTTAAAAGATTGATCACATAGTTGTTAAAGAAAAAAAAAGTTATTTTAAACCTTGTTTAAATCTAATATATAAAAATCAATGTGGGTTTGTTCGTATCTTATGCACTGCCATACCGTTCATAAGATTTCGATAAAACTTCGTCAAGTTATTGCTTGCACTTGCGTGTAGGATATAGATATAGTACAATTAGTCCCGGCTCTCAACTTTTTAATTTTTAGTTTACAGTACGTCTAATTATATATATAAAAAACAATCTCACAATCCAGATATATCTAAAATCTAAAATGAAGAATCAAATTCGTACAAATAGTGACATCTCGGAAAACCTTCTGATTTATTCGTGGATGCACCAGACAGGAAACAAAAAATATTGCGTTTCCAAAAGCACTTAAAAAGCGAACAGAATTAAAACACAAACACTTTCTTTCTTAGAGTGGCATTGCAACGCATGCCGGGTACTCACTAGTTACTGATGTAAAGAGATACAAATTTTTGTCGGGTTTCTATTTACAATTACGTAAAAAACATGAACTGGCAGAGATTGTTTTGCATGAATAGTGAGAAAAGTCGTGAATATTGAACGTTTCATGTTGACATTGATATTAACGCAACTGTGTATTGAATTACGGATAGTAAAATGGACAAAGATGTAATTTTGCAAAGCGCTTTTTTATTGATTGAAATTCAATCACAATGATATGGTTGACTTAGTTTATCTGCGATAATATTTACAAAGACATGCAATTTCAGTAAAGAAATATAAATTTAAAAAACCGCTCAAGCATCTAATTGGTTTTCCATATAGGTGGCTAAGATTCTTGTTACCGAAATCAGCGATAAAAATGAAGTTTATGCCACCATAAATCCATTGATAGATAACGTCTATACATAGCCTTTTGACAATTTTGTATGTACGAAAATATTCTGGTTAGTTTTTTATGCTCACGAAAATGCGTAAATTTATACCTTAGGTAAGTTTTTTGTTGCTTACTATCTGTCGATATACATTTAAATTTTGAAAGAATGTCAAATTACAATTGTTAGTTGTAACATTACGATTCATATAAGGTATTTTTGACCAACCTTATTAACCTAAAATAGTTTTGAAATGTTGTATGATTCTAACAAACTACACTTTCACATTTTTAAAAGAAAGTTTCTTTTCGGCTTTTGACTGTTTTTTTTTGTCGGAGTAAGAGGGTTCAAAAGCATTATTATGTTTAAGAAAATTGAGACTAGTTCACGTAAAATTATTACTGCATTTAAACAAATAAATAAATGTAGTGTTCAATCGGAAGTATTTTAAGTGGTAATATATTTAAGTTACATTAGTAGATGCTTTCCAATGAGAGACTTCGTTACTCAATAAGATAGATCGAAGTTAACGATTCCGCAATATCCAGCTCGTCTCTATGCGATTGTTTATGTAGGCGACACGGATAATATACGTATATCTTGGTAATTCCAATACCGTAATCTCTAATTGCTTTCCATTGTCTTACAGCATGCCTTCCACTGAAAGAGTTCACCTGAATCTATTTATCTTGAGAGAAAACAAACGGAATTGAAAACTTGCTCTATCCTCCCGGTTGTCTTGTCGTTTCAACTTGTAGTTGCAAAGGATCGTTTCATTATCAAACTATACTTTGTGCAATGTATTTTGTACACTATACAATTTATATAGGTATTTAGGTTTAGTGGAGTATTTTACTATTACATTGCTCACTTTATATGTAATAGGTATAGTTAGTGAAATCAAATATTCAGTTAGGTAACAAAAAAACTCTCGAGATTCACTTTAATAAACAGCACAAAATAATAATAATTTGAATCATAGTAAAACGTGCTTAAGCTACTGCTCTATTTCCTTCTCGATTAAAAAAAATTTACTATATTTATTTTTAAATTCATATACGGGTTTCAATCAAATTTCTCGTGTGTTTAAAATACATATTCAGTTTTTTTTAAACTATCATAACAACCCTGACCTAGCGGAAGAATGTTTTAATAACGAACATTAACTATGGAATGTCTAGAAATGTAGCTGTTGTACGAGAATTTTTCGAGATTTTTTCATTACAATTTTCTCGCCTGTTTTGCAAGTATCAATTTTACTGATTCACTAATATTTAAAATACTTCCTTTGCATATTTATGATAAAATATTATAGTTGATGGCACATTGGTGACAGCTGCAATGTTCTTTACTATTTCTAATGAACAAAACATATAATTGTTGTGTTTAGCTGCCTAAGCGTTATATGAAGAAACCGAAGACAGTGTGCGATTGATAACAACTACTCGTTACTAAAATAACTAATAACATTTATTTTAAACTTTATATGATCCACCTTACGAACGGAGATAGGAAAAATATGGTTTTTCATACCTCGAATAATGTAATTTTAATTTCATTTCTAACATACAACATGTAGAATAAATGAGCATTCTTTACGTATTATATAACGTTATTTATATTCAGAATACAGTAACTGAAAATTTAATGTCCTATTTTATAATGTATTTTTCTTGATCGTAAAAAACCGCAATGATCTCGTCCGTCCAAAACATTTCTTTCCTTTTTTTTAATTTCACGCTTACACAAATTTTACCATATTCAAAGCATCACGTTTTTTGTTTCTGCCTTTATTTTTTGTCCACGGTGTTTCAAAAAGTGTTACTCTAATGCAAAAAAAATCACATTAAAAATATATCACGAGTTTAAATGACGTCGTGCTATATTAATTCTGAACAAAATATAACATTATATTTATGAGGGTCTATTTCACAGTATGCACGACTGTGAAATAACTATATAAAAATATAATCGTACTTTTTTTAAAATATTAAAGACACTTTATTACGCTACGCAAAAGTTTTCATAATAACTGTACGGTCTAAAGCATATTCTACATATATGTGTTGACAGTTTGAAAATGGGTCAGTAAAATGACTAGCTAAAATAAATTTTGTAATTATTTTTTTCGTTGGTGATTTTTTTGTAATTTAAGAAGCGATTGAAAATAAATATGAATTTCACCCTGTATTTCAGTTAACCAGTGATATTTTGACGAACGACCAACAATGCAACTAGCAAAAGGGAACTTACAAGAGAATTGAGATGAGTCATAAAAATGAGTGTTAAATATATCGTTTATTCAATTCTAAACTATATATAATAAACGCCGAACCATAAAATGTACAGGAGAGCGAAATAAAGAAATTACAAACCTTAAATTCGATTTTAGTTCTGTTACTATATTCAAGGACTATCTTAGTGGTTTACGATATTTTTAAAGAAGGAATTTTTAACGTTTGGCGTTTAGGATAAAAAAATAATTATCGAATAATCATAGTGTTGCATATTTTGCATTTTAAATTATACAGAAACGTATGAAATTTCATAGAGAAAGAGATAAAATCGATTGATGGAAAAAAAAACGTATTTCGAAAAATTGATGTTTAGGATTAGGTTTCCACACCATTAAATTCTGTTTAATATATATTCAGTATTTTCCATATTATCCTTTCACCATAAATATCAGTATGACGAAAATACACTATACCCGTGTAATCTCACTCTTTCTACAACCATAGGACAATATACAGTTCAATGAGATGATCTTCATAGAATTAAAGTGAATTTTATTGCTGCCATACGGATTAAAGTTTACTGTTTTTTTTTGACAAGATATAGTAATAATTGGTGGTTTTGATGTTTTCAGCATTATTTGCCTCAATCACTCACCAATCAATCTTCTTTGCTTTATCAACCGTTAATATCTCTCAAAATGAAGTTTCCACGATTTACTCATGGCGAATATTTGTTGAGGACATCGTAATTGATATGAATCCATATGCACAATTCGTTAAAATATCTTTAAGCTACGTCAATTACATTATTTCCATTAAAAATGCTATTCATAAAGTACATAAACTTCTATTAAATAAATTTAATAAATACCGTAAACTCTGTGTCAATGTAGTTCAGTATTTGAAATATGAGTGATGTATCGGAAATCAGAACAATACAACAGAATATAAACTTATATCAAATATTTATTTAAAACTTGTTTTTCCCGATAGAAAAGTGATGACGTACCCAAGCAAGATTATTTTAAACAAAACTAAAACTTCTCATTGTATTGTCGATAATTTTAGCACAGCATGTGTCCCAAGAGACTTAAGTGAATCTATAAAAAAATGTATTTTCCACTCATCTCATCTTCAGACTAAAGTTAGGCTGAGCCTGGAGGGAGCTCAAATATTTTTTTTCTCAAGTATTCAATTTAAGTTATAATATATTCCGAAGATGTGTTCATAAATTTTAGTCGAATATTTGGAATCGTTATTCATGCTTTCAATTTTAATGCAAAACCATTTACCACTGGTTACTAACTGTAAAAGTTTTAATTATATATACGTTTTCAATAACGTTAAATATTTTATTTAATATTTTTGATTTAATTTTTTTTTCGTGTACTGGTTTTATGTTGTATTTCTTGCCATTGTTACCGCAAATACTGAAGGGGGCGTCTGCAAGTGTATTGCCTAAGAATTTTGCTATTTTCGGTGATTATTTTTTCTTCTCATTATGAAATTGTTTTTTAAAGAATGATTCATATTAGCCGATTAAAGTTACAAAAAAGAATATACATTTCGAAAACACGTGGTATCTTAAAATATTAAATGTCTAGTATGCGGCTAAAATGTCCATTTAAAAGAATTGGGCACCAGGTTATGGTGAGACATCTAAAACTAAAATATCAACAATATGACGATAGTTCATTTAGTTGACACATTATCTTGTATGTTTTATACGTTTTAGATTGGTAAAAATTGCCGGTTCTGTGGTGCAGTGTCTCGGGTTCAAATCTTAGAACGGATAGTTTCACAATATAAACATAAAGTTTATTTTACACAAGCTATACTGTTACATTTTTATCATATATCGAAGATTCAGGTATAAATAAGTATTAAATGTGTTTTAAAAATAATGAAAGACTGTCGAAGATTTCTTAAAATTTGTTTTTTATCTTGAAATGGAAAAGTCTCTTTTCTTTATATAGCATAACGCACATGAACGATAAATTTTGATATCTCCACAATATAATAATTACGTATAATTTCAGAATATTTTTAATTTTCACCAAAAGTCCTATTCAATATTTTATAAAAAATGCTTCAAAGACATCAAAAGATAACATTCGAGATTTATGAAGCATGAAACCATGATAAGCTGCTTAAACACTTGACGAAAAATATTTTATTCAAACATTTTTTGGAATCGTATTATTCCCTTTGAAGTCAAACGAAAAAAATATTTTTTAAAAAGGCGAATGTGTTTTAAAATGTTAATACAGAATTTACATTTGACATACATACAAGACAAATATCTCAATTGAATTCGTGTTAATGTGTTTATGAGATAAATACATTTAGATATGCCTGCAGTAAAAAAGATTTAAATTGAATATAAATAAATAATATGTAGAAAAGAAAAAAGACGTAACCCACACACAAAAAATATTGTGTCTAGCCCACAAAGAACATGTATTAAATTGTATACATTGTGAATATCGAAAAACAAATATTTTGAAAAGACGCAGGGATAAGTCCTTTTGCCTTTCTATAGTCAATATATTATATATATATTTATGTATGTAAATGTAGTGTATTAACATGTTTTATGTGAGTTATACACAATATTTTTTAGTGTGGGTTACGTCCCTTTTCTTTTCCACAGTCGATATGTTAAGAAGCACTCTTGGGGTATTGTGTTCCCAGTTATAATTTTTTTTAGCTATACATAATATTATTAAATCTTATCCACTTTGCATGCAGATATTATATATAACACTCTCAATTGAATTACCGTAAGAGAAAGTAAAGAATAGATTTTTCCCGCTACCTTCTAGCATAATTTTTATGCTCATGCCTTTAAGTCTCTTGATAAGTCAAAGTAAAATCTTCAGACTGAAAGCCACAGTAAGAGTAAGTCGTTAAAATAATTTAAAGTTTTTGCTAACTTATCGCTCCCAATAAGTATTCGTAAGGGTTTTTTCTATATTCAACGCCTTTAGTTGATGAAATATTTAGTAAGAGATAGTCAGTAAGAGTACGAACGAGAAAAGATTTATGTTAATCTGTATTCACAATAGAAATAAAATATACAAGAAACTGAGAGTAGATTAATAAACTCAGTAGTAAAATAAATATAGACAAGAAAGAAACTTTTTAATGGGTGTTTAATATGTAAGATAAGCCCCAGTAAAATTTGTTTTTTAACTATCTGTAATGGAGTCTTACCGAATACATGTGAGGTTCCAGCAATAAAACAAATATTTACAAACATTTTGAACTGGAATAAGCTTGCATGTACCCTTTTCACTTAAGATCCTCTATATTAAAATAAATATAAGTAATTGATTGGCTATTGTCAATTATAAGATATTTTAATTCCATAACAGAATAATCGGATGTGGAAACATTTACATAGTTAAGCATCAAAGCATAAATCGTGATTGTTTATTATACATACTCAGCTCAAGACAACTGCCAACTTAACCATCATTGTATAGTTGTCATTGAAGAGCTTGGTATTTGTATTCTTGAATTTGTGACGAAATAATTAATTACTGTACAGGTGTATTCCAATTTATAATAATCCACATATACTAGGCTTAAAGAAACAGACGACGCAGTAACATAATCATTTTCAAAGTTGCGTACAGCTCTGTATAAATTTCTGTACCTCAGAGACAGGCGGATGCAACTCCATTTTTGGCGAAAATGAGTTTTTGACAGATTCATCATTTTAAAGGAATTATTTATTAGTGGCTGAGAGATGCAAGGCCTAGCTGCTTTCATTAAGAAAGATAGACATAATATAAAGATGTAAATGCCATATTATCTATAATAGAAGCAGAAGGATGCAAATGGATTTGCATCTAAATTTAAACTAATGAATTATGATTATAGCTCCCTTTCCATCTCTCTGCCATGCAATAATTTTGTGTCTATGGGCACACTAATATTTAAAAATATATTTTTAAATGTAATATGTATTGTTTTATTTAAACCTTCAAATTTATTTTATTTTGACTAAGCTACAAAAAGAGAAATGTGCTACAAATCCACAGTGAAAAAATTTCCTTAGTAGCCGAAGGATGCAAATACAAACTATTTTTTTATTTATTTGTTATATATTACAGAAGAACTTTAATTGAATTAGAATATAAAAAAATAATAATCGCAATATATATATATCCTTCAAAGTTATGCGTGTTTATTCAAAACATAAATTGTTTTTGGGCTCTCCTGAACAATTTGGTATTTTCAATGAACCGTCTGCCTTTGAGGTATAGATTTATCAATGTATTAATTGTTGAGTACAAAAAATATGTTTCCGAGATATTTATATTAAACAAAATAAAACACAATTTTTCAAATCACGTAAAACATAATAAAAGTCAACTCAATACAAAAAATAATAATGTAGAAGTACACCATTGAGTAAATAAAAAAGGTATTAAAATGAATAGTTTAGAGTTCCTAAAAATTAATAAAACCATTAACAGTAATCGATTATTAGTAAATAACGTTCTGTATAGGACAGGTGGCCCACCACTATTAAATTAATTTTCCTTGGGATTTTCATCTGCAAACACTAGTAATGAATTTATAATTAGTAGTGTAATGGTAATTAGTACTATCGTTATTTATGTCTTACCCTTTCCCCACATCTTGTAGAAGGAAACAAACCCACCCTATCCTTCATTTTTAATTTAAGAATTAGAATCATTGTTTACCTTTAAATTAAATAGTCTTGTGATATAGTTAGTCAAAATATGCTTCTTAAAATAGCGAAACGCGTTACGTTAGTAACAAAGCCAGTGGAATAACTAAGTTAACAATTTTAATTTTATATAATTAAAATCGTATAAGTAGGACGATATCAAAATATGAATACTGGTATTCAAAAGTAATATCCAACAATTCTTGAAAAGTAGTATGTTAAACCAATGAAAATCCTTAAAATAATAAAAAAAAATGAAGCAACGTAGGTTGGGCATAATATAAAGTATGTGGGCGATCGCATATATTACATAATAAAGGAAAAATGAACAATCAGGAATAAGTAAAATAAAATATATTGCCGAATCTTCCAGAATGAAATGGGAAGGCCATATCATTCGGATTTTTTATCTTTATATATTTGGTTTGAAATGTCAACAACAAAAATGTTACATTTCAAACAATAAAAACCTTAAAAATAAGTAAATATTTTTTTTAGATTTAAATCAAAATTTTAAAACTAAGATAAATTACACACAAAAAATCGAAAAAGTTTGTGTTAATAACTATTCTTTTTTAAGATATAATAATACTTAAAATTAACAAATTCAAAATACCTGCAGACCACGTAACCAAATGATCAATGCTGATGGGCTCTTGACCATTCGGTAGACCGAATTCCTGAATGGAATTGATTTTTTATTTGATTTATATCTTTAAATCCAAAAATAATCTCGGTTTGTGATGCTTTCATAAATTTCCACCCCTTATATCTGATCCAAATATCCTGGCGAAGAGAAAGTGATTAACTATATAATAGTTCTCGCATAACCCTTCATTCTTTACCGTCTTTGAAGAAAGTGATTGAGTAAGAGATAATGAGTTCTGTTTGGAAGAACGTCGAGAATCATTCAAAGAAGTTATACAATCAAATACGAGTGATTTCGAAGATATTTTAATCTATATATTTATAAAAAAATGAATTTTTGTTTGTCCTCTATGCGTTTCTTTACCATTCATCCGATTTTTGATGAAACTTAAATGAGTTGTTGTGCGCACAACCATGAAGGTTTCTGAAGAAAAAAAATTATATCTCGGAAAAACCTTCTGATTTATTCGTGCATGCAACAGACGGAACAAAATATTGGGTATCCAAAATAGATGTCTGTACTGGCTCGGATGGGTAAAGACAATTCTGATTCGGACTCGGGCCGGACCTGGGTAAAGAGTTCAAATTTAAAAAAAATATTTCGTACTATGTGCGGGTCATGAGTCAACCATAAGACAATATTTATAACTTAAATAATTTATTTCACATGTGCCATGAATATCGTTGGAAATATGGAAACAATAACATATATCAAATTTGAGTTTCACCCGACCAACGAACCGGGTTTTGCCTTTCGGCATCTTCGGGCATTCGAGCGCATGAATGAACTCGAACTCGAACTGACGGATCGTTAGTGACAAAATACATGGAAGTGTACAAAATCTCAATAACTCAAATTTGAAATTGAAGTTCCAACAAGCACCCTCAGTCGATGTCTTAAATTATAAAATAACATATATTGTTTGAAAAGACTTGCTATATTAAAAAAAACGACCTTATTTTCGGGCTGAGATTAGAAGATTGAAATTTCATATGGTACTTGATTTTTTGTTAAAAATGAAAGAAAAAAGAATTTAATCGAATGAAAGACTAAAAACCATAACTATCTCCACATTGGAAAAATTCATGGCAATATATACATTATGTCATTCTTCCAAGGATTCATAGTAAACATTATTAAATTTAGAACACGCTATCTTTAGCGGTCTTTTTTGCGTTGTTGGAAATGTAATTTCGAATTAAACTTATGTAGATCTATGCGTGATCCGCAGACCACATATAAGGCAGGATAATAATAATAGTGTACGGTAAGTAAAATGGAATATTAATAATTCATACCGCTGAGCTTAGGGACTACAAAACCGGTATTACCAAATCCGGGAACCCGGTATTTCGGCTGTTTTTTAAATACCGAAATAACGGGTTTAAAAATTCTAAATACCGATATTTCAATATATTACCAGAAACGAAATTGATAGAATTTCAATGTGATTTATTTCTTAAGAGTGTTGCCTAAACTCTAGAATCTGTATTGTCTGTCGTCCCGACAGAAAAGTATCCAATTTTGGTTCGAATTGTGCTCAAAATGAAGGCATTGTTTTGCTCTACCTATTTATATGAATCAACGTTTTACATTATGAATGTGGTTAAAAGTAAATAAAAAAACAGACTGACAGATGTACATCTTGATAATTGGATTCGAATGGGAGTGACAAGATACTCACCGAGAATTGAAAAAATTGTAAAGTAAAGCCATTCTTTTCGCTAATTATATTTTATTTTTACTCACTACTTATTTCAAGATATTTTCCAATTTTTATTTTGTTTATAAATAAATAATTAAAGTACGCATTTTATGTTTGATTGAAGGTTCGATGTCCAAATTTATTTGAGGTAATATAATAATATTTTGTATCGTACGATAAAGGACGATGATAAAAAAATATAAAGAAGGAATATGTCTAAGTAGTTCATCAGACAATTTCAATTTCTGAAAGTAGCTTACATCCTTATTGAGTTTTTGGACCACTGCTTTAGTCCATTATTTGTTTTATGTAATATCTTATGAAATACCGGTATTTATATATTTCTCTGATATTGCAAATCCCAGTTGAGCTGCATTATGTATGTGTGCTGTAGGTGGGTCTGACGGAAACGGCGTTAGTTTTCTCGTCAGTGTCACACATAAGCGACGTGCGAGGCACAAAAGCAAGAAGATATTTCATTAATCTATTATGTTATTATTATGTTAGAATACAATAACTGAGAACGTGACGTTAACGCAAGATGTAGAATACTAACACCACTCTTGAATACGAGCTTTTATTATGAGGGATAAAATAAGTGGGTTCTTTCGTGACGTTCGCAGATCATTATTTCAAGTAACAAGTGATTTTTTAACATGCTAAGACTCACAAAGGTTGTTTTGAAAACTTACTTTTTTAAGTCATACTCTAATATATTATAACCTTTACTTAACTTGATCATATTGATATCATGGTGGCCTAACGTTGGGAGCCAAATAAATAGACGAAATGAAGTTAGAATGCGTATCAAAATGATGTTCATATTGTAATTAATTAAATACGTAGCACAATAATTCAAACAGGTAATTTTAGAATATATGATTTTTTTAATATAAAGGATGCAATTAAAGGTACATAATTTGAAAAGGAAAATAGCAGCGCTTAGTATCGAACTTCATAATATGAAATTTAGACATGAAATATTTATATCGCCTATATGAGTGTGTATTTTTCTCATAAAATAAGAAATGCCTCACCTTGTGATAGGTAGCTAATATTTGACAATATATGAAGACATTGTACTGACTGTGATTGCTGAGTGGTAGCATTCTTGACGTCATCCGCTCTTCGCTAATGGTTTCAAATTCTTGAATGATCATCTGAATACAACCTTTTTAAACAATTTATGAATAAATATGCAAATGTGTGTATGCTACAATATTTAAAAATAGATTTCACCAATTAGATGAGTGAAGAGAAAAATTAGCTCTATTCAAATCTCTTATAATTGATTGATGTTTATATTATTCTTCTACGGGAAAAGAAAATCATTGTGTGCCAATTACACGTCTAGTTTTTAAATCTAATATTCACCGACCATATGTTTCTCATTAAGAGCGGGGACTTGGTTATTTTATTTAATTATATTTTATATGAGATGGAATATCTAGGATTAAAAGAAAACACTATGTTATATTAAATTATAAAATGCATATATTGAAATTAGTTCTACGTTCAGTGACTATAATAATTACAAAGTAAACCCGTGTTCTTTAAAAGAAAATCGTAGAAGAACCTTTTCATTGAATATAAAAGACTTGCAAATTAAAATAAGCGTCCCCTAAGATCCACTTAATGGGCAAACTTGATGAAACTCAAACATATTTACATATCTAGATTTAATGAGTTGTTCTTTGAAAGTCTGTGAAAGGTCTCTTAGGAGCTGGGCAGGATGTTTTTCTCGAAAACTCTTGCCCCGAGTAAGAGGGTAAAGGTCAGTGAAGTGCCAAATGGTTGGCTAATAGGGTTGCTGATCTCAATAAGGCCTAAATTGAGTAATAAACCCTATTTTCGTGACGGTAAACAATATCGAGGCATTTTGGATGGTCTTCATCTTTTTCGATGAACATTATTACGATAATGATATTTTGTATAAAAGTTTGAAATTTGTTTAATTAATTGTCTATTTCTTGTTAAATTTAATATAAGTAGGAACTCAATGTTCCATTTAAAATGCTTATTTTATTATTAATTTAAAATTATAAATTTTCGGTTAATCAACATAATTATTACCAATTGAACACTTATTTTTAATCACCTAATACGTGGATCAAGCATGTACCAATAATTACAGTAACTTAATAAATTCATCGTTATTCTCAAGAGGTTTTTATCGCACCCGATGACTCTGTCAAGGGTACGAATCCTCGAATGAACTCTTTCATATATATTTCTTTACAACAGCATGAGCGTACGCGGCGGGCATATTTCTTCTCAAAAAGTTTTAAAACGCTTGTTAAAAGAACAAAATACGCGAAACAAATAGATGATACGTAAAAGTAACAATTTTTTTATTATATTTTTAGATGTCTTTTTTTTCAGTTGATAATGCTCGTGATGAGCGAAACCAGTCCTGATCACTATAAACATATGGAAGTAGTACGAACATACTGTTGCTTTATTTTTAAAATATAATGCCTTTCCATCCAGAATTGACAGTTAACACTTTAAAATTTAAATATTTTCAATACTATCAGTCAATAATATTTTAACTTGAATCTTTCGACAAGAATTATAAAAGCGAAAGCAGCAGTAGAGTGTAGAATTTAAATGTCACTTCTTTTGCGATGAGAATACAGAATACATTCAATCTCTTGACGCGCAGCAATAGACAGATTTCCATACGAGTTTGATCAGTTGTGAATTGGAGACTTGAGGTGATTTGATAGAACTTAATTATAAGTAAACAACATTTAACACTGTGTTTAATTGAATAACAGTATTTTAATCAGAACCCTGAGTGTATGCCTTATGGATTTATAGTAATATATTTGATATGAAATCTTTAGATACTATGAATTTCTTATTTTGGGAAGAAACCTGACGTGACGTAGTCGTTGGAAGTGTCGCTTTTAACGGAGTTAATAAAATAACTATTCCATTATACGTATGATTATATCCTCCGTAAATGAACTTTTAAATGATTGGAATCAATTATAACACGGTATCTTATCAAAAAAATAAATAATGAAAAACATGCTTGCCGTACACCTTATAATTTTTTAGTACAGTCCAACTACTTACTATACCCCGTTTTACAACAGTCTGATTTCCGCCTACCTATATTATATCGCCATACCGGCGGTATACCTAACTATACCGCCACTTCTTGAATGGCCAATACCACAACTAATATCGTTGTATTATCTAAAATGTTATTCAGTGTTGAATTAATTTCGAAATTTGAATAAATTTTATTTATTCGTTAACTAAGAACGTTTTGTGAAACCAATTAGCATCGGGGTACAATTGTATTTTCACCCCGCTGTCGAAAAATTCATGGCACACACTTTTCCGCCTAAATTATAATTCGAGCAAAATTCCAGGAGACAAAAGCCAACATTTTTGTCAAAAAACAACAAACTTTAACTAGAGTTTATCGTTTAGCATCGGGTAGAGTACGCGAGGGAACGACCAGGCATCAAGTGTCAAAGGTTGCAAGACTTGTTAGGAGTAACGACTGTCTGCTTCGTTTATCCTTCCGAATGGAATGATGAAAGCTGAAAAGGTTCTTTGGGAAAATTTTAAATCCTTTTTGTTTGGCCGTTTCAAACTTCATGATGTAAAATCAATGTCACTCAGGAATAATTTAGCACGCAATGATTCAGTTATGTAACTAGATCCAGGATTAAATAGAAGATATTTTCATCCCGATTTATAGAGCTAATCTCAAATATACTTTTTTATATGGAACACTATCATTTCCTTTGTTATTAGTAGATTTATTCCAATTTTATGAATAAGATCCTTTGGGAATGATGATACCATACATAATAATTGAATCTTTGCTGGTTAAGACTGAAAGGGATTAATGGAATTAATTTACATGCAACATTTGACTGTTGTGAATTGGAAATTACCGACAATAATAAAATAAATGTCAGAATTATATTTATAGGTTCTTTACAACTTTACCAAGGTAAAAATAACCTATCTTAGTTAGGTTTGAATGCATTACCTCATAAAGATTTCGTATGTCGATATTATTAATAATCATGAAGATAAGATTATTAGTAAAAATAATCATTGTTATAAATATTTATTTTTATTTCATCCTATTTCTTGCCCTGTTTGAAATTGAAAATTTTTCCGAACATAAAAATGTCGTTTTTTACACGACCTCGATCCTCGTTTTATATATAGATTATTCTAAGAAAAATAGCTTGAAAAGTAAAAAATAGGTTTAAATATATTGTATGCATTGAAAAACTTAAATAGTATCTATTGATAATCTTCATTAAAATGTATATATTTGTCTTGATTTATCTATAAATCTGTGTGTAACGCATAGCATTCCATTGCTCACGATCCACAATACGAAGACAGGGCTTGTGTGCATTTGAAAAAGAGAGAAAGAGAGAGAGAGAGAAAGCATTGAAAGTATTGAGCAAAATTTGACAAATGGCACTGCCACAAGTTTTTACTGTAAATGTTATAGGTCAGTAAGGGGTTTGATAGATTAATATCGTTATATCATTTAAATACTTTCTTAAAAGAATAGAAATAATATTAGAAAACAACCATAAGAGGGTCATAAAGCGATAAGTTGACCCTCGCCACTAGATGGAAAACAAAATACGTTTGAAAATAATTGCCAAAAAGCTGACCCTTTTTTTGGAGAATAAAATGGGACATTTTTCGGCGTAAGAGAAGCAGCGGAAATTTCGGTAAAACTCTCAGAAATTACATCCGGAAACTTCCAGCATCTAAAAAACAAAGAGAAAAATAACTTACGGCTAAACATCTGGATGTTGGTACTCGCTTCAAACATGTCATGATAATAATCTTTAAATGAGGTATATGCGCAGCACATTTTTAAAGCGTATTATTTTACGTCATTTATAAATGAGAACTATCTTTAACATAATTTTTTTGATTTTTTAACCACCTCCGTTACAAAGCCGTGTACATCGAGTCTTGACAGTAGTAGCTGTTTGTTGGTCAATCGTTAAATAATGATGCCAAAAATGTCAAAATATCATCAATAATACCCATATAATAAAAATAATAATTATCTATAGACATCGATATTCTAGTATTTTATTATTATCCCATTATTGTTCTATGAAGAGGGAGTTAGAGCAATACACAAACTATTGGTATAGTGTGAAGTTTTAGACTTAATGCTCCATATTACTAAATTAATTATCGCCCTACTCATCGTTGCTTGAAGAATTTGAAATAATTTTTAATATAGTGTATGAGCGCCAACTTATTGATATAAGTTTTTATAATATTATTACATCCTATAATAAAATTAAGTGGAAAGGTTTACACTGGCATCCCACTTTATCGTTTTATAAGGGCTTTTAAAAAACGATGAATTCGACAACGATATATTGGTGTTCCACAGTATGTTAAATTAATTGAATGGTTAGAATGTTTACGTTTTCATTGTTTGGATTAATTAAAGACACTAATAATGTATTTAATTAATTTGCGTTGTTTTCAGTGAGCTTGCGTTTCAAAATCTGTCAAGTAATTAATTGCAAAGCTAACATGCGATTGTTAACATAATTATATAGAAGGCATGTAAACTATAATTTGCTAGTGTTTTTGGCAGGGAAGTGGAAAAAGCAATCAAAGTAAACGGTATTAAATGTGTTAATAGTCTCTAGGACAGCTAATCAGAGATACATTGCGGGCGGCAATCAACTCTCCCATTCTAATTACATTTCTTGTTCAAACAACAGACAATATAACGTTTTCTTCCTCCCTTCAACGCAGTGTTCAGCTCGTCGAGGTTCCGGTAAAATCCCGAGCAAGATTTTGTAGCTTTCACTAAGATTGTGTGGCGTATATGCTTTACGTAATGCTGGCGGTAAGGCATTACATGCCAAATTATCATTTCAGTATTATACTTAGTAACTTATGTGTTAATTTATAAAGCTTATTTGAGAAATACAAAGGACTTAAGTTATGAATTATTTCACTTACTTAGTCAAAATTGAACTATTTACACTTGTATTTGATTATTAATAAATTACATGTACTATACTTTGCATAACATATACGTAGTGTTGATCACGGTAATGGTTTTATCGTCCCTGTAAAAATGAAATCACTGTATTGTAGTATGAACAAGATTTTTCAAAATTTCAGTCATATAAAATAAAAGACATACATTTAAAAAAATATAATATTAACGTAATTATATAAAGCAAAACATTGTCAGATTTTAAAACTCCGCTTTAAAAATTCTCATTAGTGATTAGAAATAAATGTATAATTATTTTATTTTACTAGAAGATAATCAAATAATTTATCTTCTAGGAAAATAGAATATTTAATTATTTATTCAACATCTAAAGCCTAGGTCATATCAACAGCACTTTCTCAAGTTATTTAAATGTGTTGTAAAGTATATCGTTAGTCACATTATAATTTTATTAATGATTTTTTTAAAATATTTTCCATTCATTTTTCAATCGATTTATGAATTGCTGTTTGAAGGAATGAATGTCTGTGATGGTTAAACATCACTATACCTCATCAAATCCTTAACAAGGCGTAGTAAGAGCGAATAGCTAACCACTGGTCATATCTTAGCCTTATCCTTCTATCTGTGTTCTCATCGAAAAATAGAGAATGACCAACTTTTCTGTCCCCCGCCAGTCTCCTCAGTTCCTCCCAGGTCATCCCAGCGTCCCGTAGCTCCATCGAATACATTCTGTGGATGGTCAACAGCGGCTTTCCAGGGCGACGGAACCCATCTAGTTGGTAAAAGAGACAGGCAAGATTCAGGCTCCCCTAGGGCATCCGCAGCACGTGTCCAAGCCAGGTCCATCGTCGTTTTTTTTTATTTTGGACGTAATAAGAGGCTGGTTCGACCGATCTCTTACCTCCGAGTTCCTGACAAAATCAAACCATCGTGCCCCTAGTATTCGCCGCAAGCATCTGTTTTCAAAATAACGTAATATTAAATAAAAATTGATAACTTATTTCTTCCACCGGCTGTGTTACTAAATGTAAGATTTTCATCTCCGAACACTATTAATTAATTTTAGAACTAGTAGTGTTATAGTAATTAGTACTATTATTGTTTTTGTCTTGCGTCTTACCCCACCTACGTTCAGTAGAAGGAAATAAACTTCAAGCCAATCCTTAATTTTTATATTATTTATAGAGGAATTAGAATCATTGAATAGAAATAAATAACCTTGCGATGTGGAATAACAAAGCTATCAAAGCTATCAATTTTACTTTTGTATTAAAATGAATTTCCACAAAGTTACCGCCGAATCCATCGGAAATAGTCATAACTTAATGAGCGTTATTTTAACTATTCAGTGCCAATCAACGTTTATACCATTTCGAACATACCGTTTTGTCCGGTCACCCTTATCAATTTACGGTTCACCAAATCGAAAAAAAAGAAAAATTAGATTTATCGCCATTGAATGATTGATGGGTAATTACATAAATAACCATGAGTTGCATATCTCAGAATAAGTCACGAGGTTAGTGTTTGCCGCTGTTGACTTTAACCACATTTTATGTGACGTGAATTTGCGTGAGATGCGTCCCATGATGTCAAATAAAGTTTATCCTGTCAAACGTATTGTGTAATTGCTTCACTTGTGCGTGATGTCATTACCATAATTTTGCATGAAGGCTCTTTAATTTATTCAATTAAGTTATTTCATTCATCTCGGCACAACGCGGAGCACGGCTCTGAATAATATTTTTTATTTTGATAAATTTAAATATCGTTGTTTAATTATAAACGCAGCGACATATTTAGCTTCCATATTATTTCATGTTTGTTTTTATGTAAGAAAAAATCATCTTAGTAGTCCGCGAGGTTTAAAATTGTGAGTATAGTGCTCCGTGAGATCTGAAAAATTGACGTCCGCTAGTATAGATTATTAATTGAGTGTATTAAACTGATATTTACTTAGTGAAACTTCATTATAAAAATGTAAAAAAGTACAGTTAGTAGTTACAAAATAAATCAGCGTAAAAAATATGTTAAATCGTTTGGAATCACGCCATTCTCAGCAATGACCTTAATAGATTTTTTTTTCATCTAAATATGTAAATTATTATACTAACATAGACAAGAATATTACGAGGTATATTACCTATCATCGTAATTGTTCTTACAGCTTCAGTTTTATTTTTCTTTTTTTAATGTGATACCTTCAGTTCAAGTTTGTGTCATACAGAGAAAAAAGAGAAAAAAAAAGAAAAAATGTCGTCGATAAAAAAGAAGTGAAAACGCGTAAAGATAGATCGATTGATTTTACGTTAAAATTTAAAAAGATAATTTAGATGAAGCAAAACAGTATATTGGAAGCAAAATGGTTTACAATACCACTTCGCACTGTAAGCTATCATCATTAATTTAAAAAAACTAGCTCGTCGATAGGCAAGATATTACGACAATAATCTCACCGCGTGGTATGTAAGTACCCTTTTGCAATTAACAGAGATATTATAAAGTTTACATGACAAAAATGCCCTAAATAAAAAAGGTCAAGAGAACACGGGCATTTAAAAAAACTATGAATATATATGAATGGGCGCCAGTCTGAAAACAAAATTTCAGACGAAAATTATTTTTAACTTAATAAGTGACAAATTAAATTTTAATAAATAAAAATGAATTGTCACATATTAATACAAAAAGTTAGAGTAACCTCGTGTTTAACCAAAAATAAGATTTTACATTTAAAGGTTGCAATATGCACAACATATGGGATGACCATAGCTTAAGTTAATACAATAAAATAACAAAACAAAATATATAAATATGATACTGATAGAGATGTTGTTGCTCCATCAGGATCGGATGACTTCCATCAGTGCGCTGCTCGGTTGGGTAGTCTTTGCAGGACCACCTCTGCGGTTGAACACCAGACCTGAAGTATCTTTAAAATCGTCGCTCTTATTCCGGCTTAATTATGCATTCAATATCAAACCGACATTATTGGTTCCATCTTGTCCACCACGGCACGACTTGATTGGTCAAGCCGCGCCGCCGCCACAAACACAAAATTGCCATTGTGTGGACATTCAATGATTCAAATTTCACTTGTTATACTTAGTCCAACCTATTCCATATGTGTATTGTACTACATTACATTTGGAAAAAAAACCGAAAAAATGTATTTAAATAAAATTAAAGCAAAATTCTTTTATGTGTCGTAATAAGATGCAATCAACTGGCCCTATCAGAACGGTTTCAGAAAAGTGATGGTGACATATAACTAATAATCGAATGATTCTTGTGGAACAAAATACTTAACTTTGTCATCGCAATGGTGTAAAAATTGAATTATCATTAACCATCTACGTAAAATGACAAACACAGTTATATTTTTTGAACGAGCTGTTAAATCTGTTACTCGCAAAAATCATTTTACCTTTATAATGTTTCAAGAATGAAGGTGATTAAGGGCAGGACGTATAGTTTTGTTATTCTAAATAAATAAAATTATGGAATATGCTTTCAATCTTCCCAGTATAATAATTTGGCAGTGATTGATTATTTTCTCATTATTACGCGATTAGCTGTTTATATTTCAAAGAGCACCAGTGCTCTGAGAGAAAACAAAGATTAAATATAAGTTAGTTTTCTGGCTAACGAAACGATCATGGAAAAGGTTTTCGTTTGCGAGTATATATTCATGGCAGAAAAATGAATTTCCTCATACGAAATAAAAAGATATATTTTTTGAATTCAATTTTAATGTTTTATATATATGCTTCTTGTATTTATTACAAGATAAATTATAAATATGTTTAATATAAGAAATATTAAAAAGGATCCCTCCGAGATAAAAAAAAGGCCTCAAATTATGAGATATGAAAAAAAATAACAATTTTGCTTTACAGATAAGAAATTCGACTGAGCTGTAAAATTAACAAATAGTTTTTTTAAGATATCGTTTCATCATTGGTGTTTATCACCTGAGATTAAAAAAAAACTATTGCAGGCTTCGTTTTGAAGAATTGTTAAAAATCACACTTATAAATGCAATTTAAACCCAATATAGTCAACTAGAAATCAGTTCGAGTCCATTTCTGTGCTCGAATGCCTGAGATGCTGAAAGGCGAAACCCGGGTCGTTAGCGAAAAAATACATGGAAATATACAAAATCTCAACAGTTAAAATTTATAATTTAAGACATCGACTGAGGGTGCTTGATGGAATTTCAATATCAAATTTGGATTATTGAGATTTTGTACACTTCCATGTATTTTGTCACTAACGACCCGGGTTTCGCCTTTCAGCATCTCAGGCATTCGAGCACATGAATTCAGAAAAGGTGCTTCGAAGTCCATTCGTGTGCTCGAATGCCTGAAGATGCCGAAAGGCGAAACCCGGGTCGTTAGTGACAAAATACATGGAAGTGTACAAAATCTCAATAATCCAAATTTGAGTTAAAATTGAACTAGAAATCATCAGGCATCAGTGTCCTCTGTCAACATTCAGTGCTCTTAATGCACGCGATGCATTAGAAGTGTGTGTGTGCTGCGTTACAGATAGACATACAGATCTAATATAAATCAAAAATAAAAGTATGACTCTAATCTCCGCAAGTTGTATGAAGACAATCCAGTAGCCACTTGGTTTCTGTGCCACTCCTAGAGGAGAGGATAAAATCAAGAGGTATGCAAAGAGGATGGATGTGAAGGATTCGAGAGATAAAGCCCTAGGCAAAGATTCACAGATGATAGTTGTGAAGTCAAATATGTGCTTAAATGGTCCATTGGGCCAAACAAACAAAAAGTCTATATGGCCCATACCCATAGATGCTTTTTTCCATTAAGGCAGTATTTAAATTCGAAATTATATAAACATATATAACGGTACAGTGTAACGAAAAATATTAAATAGTATTTCATACAAAATTAACAATGTTCATCTTATTGACAATACGGTGAAACAAAGAATCAGAATAAATAAACGGTTTACAAATATGCGACGATATAGTTAGTTTTATTAAAGAGTAAATCTTAGCCAATTAAAATATATCCTATGTAGAGAGTGACATTTTAAGTAACTATTCGACCATACAGACAATATTAAAAACAGTTACGCATGAGTATTTTGTTTGTTGTCAGATAATTCTTTCATCTATGATGCGGACATGTCATCATATATTTTCATTAAGCATTTGATGAAATTGAATTTGATTTTATTGCTGAGGGCGTGTATAATTTAGCAACGTAACATCTGAATACGCAGACATATTAAATTTTGGTTAAATTGCAAAGGCGTGATCTATAAAAAAACATTTGACTACAGTATAGACGTGTACTGTAACAGTTTCATGATGGCGAGACCTGACGTTGCTTAGAAACGGCAAACCTCTCTCTATTTATAGATAGATGTTGATACAAAAAGTTATTAAGTCTGGCAAATATAACTTAACTTGAACATGTTTGGACTTAAACTAAATTACCTTAAAATACTAAAGTAACATGGTTATTTTCGTTCGCTCCCTGAAACAAGTGTTAACTTGTAAATATTTGGTGTTAATGGTATTGTTAGTGTTGACACTATTGAAGTATACGTATTTAAAATAACGAAATCATAATTGAAAAATTTACGAGTTACACAATGTTAATAAATCAATGGATTATCAAGCTGGAGTGATCGAATGATGAATGGGAACTTTCAACACGGATAACCTATTACCGAGCGGCCTCTATGGTCTAGTAGTAAGAGCATTATTTACGATCAGCTGGGTCTGGGTTCAAGTCCCAGTAAGGTCAACATCAAAGTTAGATTTTCTCATTTCATAATTTAAGACATCGACTGAGGGTGCTTGATGGAATTTCAATATCAAATTTGGATTATTGAGATTTTGTACACTTCCATGTATTTTGTCACTAACGACCCGGGTTTCGCCTTTCGGCATCTTCAGGCATTCGAGCACACGAATGGACTCAAACTGACAGACAGTAAACAGCGTCTAACGTTTATATACGTTATTTTAACACTAATTTACTGTAGAGTTCAGTCAATCTTGTTGTACTTGCAATATTGATATAATTTAAGACATCGACTGAGGGTGCTTCAATATCAATCTGCTTCGTGTTTCGATTTCAATATCAAATTTGGATTATTGAGATTTCGTGTGCTCGAATGCCTGAAGATATAGAAAGGCGAAACCCGGGTCGTTAGTGACAAAATACATGGAAGTGTACAAAATCTCAATAATCCAAATTTTCTCATTTCAATTTAAGATATTGTAAATGGTTTGAAAAGACCCGGATCGAAGAGAGGCGAACGGTTGGTTATCCAACGGCCTGGAAGGGCTGTGATCTCAGACAAACACCATTTCAAATCCGGTTCAAAACTTATTTATTTTCCATCAAAGATGCAGTGGTTTACAAAACAAAATAAATATAATTCCTAACACATAAAATTGATCCTACATTTACATTTACTTAGCAACTGAATTTACTTTAAGTTACTATACAAATGACACGACAAACGATTTTAAATTAAGTCCAATGCAAATCAAAAACAAACAATTCACATCGTCACCTCCGCCGCGACGAGGCTGCAACTCACCCGGCTCGACAGGTC
Organism: Himalopsyche phryganea; assembly: GCA_022494535.1. Taxonomy (NCBI): domain Eukaryota; kingdom Metazoa; phylum Arthropoda; class Insecta; order Trichoptera; family Rhyacophilidae; genus Himalopsyche; species Himalopsyche phryganea. The sequence goes on from JAGVSL010000034.1 coordinate 828,267, forward strand.
GTAATCGACTGTCTACACATACAATCCAAAAAACTGCCTGAATCGTCGGAGCTACCCCTTTCCGTCAATAATGGACTCGTCCAGCTGGCGTACCCGGTGGCTATTGAACGGCTTGGTAACAAGAGTGGGCCGATTCTGCGAATTACTGCCGTTGCCGCTGGGTGATTTCAGTTCTGGACACTAATGAAACTTAAACTTAACAAAAACCAGGGTGTGTCAGGTTGTTTGTGATGTCATTTCTTCATAGTCGATTTCAAAAGTGCAAAAGAAACAACTAAACATTTTTGTTTTCTATTGATTTCTTGAAATAAAATAAAAATTACATTTTCGAATAGTTTGGAAATAATCAATAAATTACTGCTAAGAATTGAACAAAGAATACAATTTGTTTCAACATATATGAGTGATAATATATCACAGTAAAGTAAATTACATTTAGATGGAGCAAAGAATCCTCTCTACACATCAGGCGGGAACTATGGTAATATGCGAAGTTAATTTTCCTGGAAGCATAAATTATCCATTAACGTTTTTAGCTAAAACTGAAGTTTGATATTACAAATTGACAAACAATAGCTTATGAGGGAAATCCGGGGAAACTTTTCTCATCTAAAATTTGCGATAAATTTATTATGTTTCCTTAACAAGACGTAACATAAGCAGTTTATGTATGTATAGTGACAAATATATATAAAAATCATCGAAAAAGCTAATATAATAACTCTTAAGAAAAATGGAAACAACAAGTATAATAAAATGTGATTATGTGTTTTCATATACTATCCTGATCTTGCTATTTCAATTAGTTTTTAGCTTGTTCTTTGGGATAATGTGTACTGCAACCAGGAACTTGAATTTCAAGAGATAATTTTTACCTACTGGAAAGGATGTCAGTTTGATTCATGACTCATGAAAACTTTTGCGGTTTGCTGACAAATAATCTTTTTATTCCCTTTTAATATTATTGAATGATCTATTTATTAACAGTGTTATGCCTGTTTCATCATAACGATTTTTATTTGTTGTATTTTCTTCTGAAATAGCGTAAGGAGCCGCCAAGAAGAAAAAAGATGAATCAATAAAATATTTATGTAGTAAAAGACAATATAAATAAAGTAAAAGAACGCAGAAAGTAAAAGCAAAAGTTTTTTGGTCTATTATGCAATTTCATAATTTTATCAAGACGGGTTCACCATTTTTAATCACTTGAAAATGCCGATCAATTTGTTGTAAACACTACAATTAAAAATTGATTACAAAATAATGATCAAGACGAGTCAAATTCAAACGTACTACTGTGCATGAAGAAAGTGTTTATACTGTTCAATAAAAACTGACTGTAGAGTAAAAAATTATTAACTGCAAATTGAAACAATTAGCACTCCTTCTAAATAAGTAGGCTCATGTTGAAAGTTATGTTGCACAAAGAAATAGTTGAGTTATATATGATAAATTGATTCCGTTTTAATATAAAATACCACTTTATAAACCGACTTTTTCCACAAATATCAAATTTCTAGACCCAAATTGGTTTTCCAATCACATTCAATTTCATTGTTATTGAGAGACTACTCAAACCCTTCGAGAACTGGCTGATAATACAAAAGGAATTATTCATTTTGGTTAGAGAAAACATTTTTTTTTTCGAAAATTGGTCATGGTCAAAAGAGTTATTTTTTATATTTCACGAACACAGTGTCATTATTGAATTTATTCCTAATAGTCTTCAAAGGAACTGCATTACATTTTGAAGTGCATGATAAATACGTATCGATTGAATTACACGATTCATTTATGTGATATGTTTATTATATAACTGACACGTCATGACATTTTTTGTATGAAAAGTTTGTATGAATAATTTGAGAGATATTATATCCTTTTTGTTGTATCTGACAAAAAGCATTATTCAAAAAAAAATATGATTTTTATTGAATGTTCTTGGTCTTTTAGTGTTAACGGAAAATGAACATATTTTTTCAATTGTCTACATGAAAGCATCATTCAAAATATTGAATTTCGATCCGGCCCCATACCTTTTCTGGTAGTTAGAAGTAGGTTTGTAAACAACGAAAGTTATTCTCAATCGGTAGAGCAAAAGAAAGGGTTCTTTTCATTGTTCTCATTGATGGCGGTTGGCAAAAGTTGGAAGATCGATATAGCGGGAGCATTTCTCCCTTTGTTAGCGGCCCCTTTTTCTTTCACGGAAAAACTACACGACGGATTTATAACGTGTTGAGTAACACCTTCAACCACTTAGAAAGGTTTGAATTATGGCCTCAATCAATTGTTAAGTAAACTTGATTAATAATTTGAAAGCGTGAAATTTGTGACTCAGTTGAATTCTCAGCACAAGATTCCTATATTATAGAGAGAAATAATTATTTTAATACAATTTTTTCAGCAGTTACTATTCAAAAAAATGTTTTCATTTTCGCATTACAAAAACACAATAATTTGATGGCCTTTTCATGGTTTTTGAATTCATTTAAATTGTTTCATGAAAATAGATATAAAAATAAATAACGATATTTTTTACATCTTATTATACAAAACTTATTTAATTTGTATTTGATGTTTTCTACCTCATTCGAGAAATTCTGAATAAAAAGTTTTTCATTTTTACATATTAAATAAATTTACATACATATTTAATCACTAAACTAACAATCAAAAACAAATCTTGAAAATACAATCGAATTTATTTTTGCAAAACGTTGAACCAGTATTCTCCAATTGTAATTATTGAAATTCATTCTAAAATATGAAATAATTATTTCTATGTTTTTCTGTAGCGATCAGACTGTAGAAATTTGAGTTTTGCACAGTATGACGTATTTTTCTTTATGTCACTAACCTATCTTTGCCCGTTAATGTAGTGGTTATATTGAGCTTTTGATCCGTGATAGCTGACGATGCCGATGACATATCAAATCATTTTCGCCAATTGAAAGGGCGGATTAGTGCTAAGCCGCCTGGAAATGTGGTTCTCAACGATTTGATTGCCTGCATCTAAGGCCACTGCCGATTCCCTCCTTAACGATATCTCAGTCGATTAACCGACTTCCTTGTACCCGCATTTACTTTTCATCCCTAGTTGGAACCATCAGAACTGATTTGATTTTAATTTAGGTACGACCATTTACTATATAGGCTATTGTTTCTTGACCAGTGTTCTAGGGAACCACCGAAGAAAAAACATTTTGAGGGCCCCATAGCACGTAATGGGGGGAGGGAGGGCTCACCGTCTTACAAAACATGATAAGTGTGCTGATACAATTTTACAAATATCTATAGAAATGTGATTTTTGACTGAGATATAAGACTCTATAATGATAAATTACTATGGCTTTATTCACTAATGATCATCGAATGAACTAAAATATTACGTTTAGGACAAGAAAAACACGAGAAAAGAAAATAGTAGAAGAAGATTTTATTATCGAAAGAAAACACTGACTAAATCGCTTTTTACAAGATTTTCAAACTATAAAAACATCATATATTACCCAATGTCCAATCTTTGATTTTGCTAGTAGTATTAATTGTAATTTCAAGGGTAATGACCGTAGAGCAACTCCTCAGTAAAGGCGCAAATATGGACGTAAGGATAATTAATACATATCTTAAATACATTCGTTTATATATTTCTTTCCTAAAACAAAAACGTTGTAACAAGGGAAAAAAATCACGAAAGTTGCCTTCAAGTTTTGTATTATTTATTACAAACTCGCATTTAAATAATTGACATTTGACGTAATTAAAGGAAAAAAAATACTCGATTTCTGGTTTCTGAAATTGAATTTATTTACGTATATCAAAAAATATGCCGAAGCTTAAAAATTAAACAGTCGACTGTTTTATTTCCAAAGGTTTTGGCAAAAGGAGTTTTCGGAATTCAACACAGAATATGAATTGATTTATTGTTTGGTTTAAAATTCGTTTGCAAATTAAATAAATTTACTTAAATATTTATCTCGAATTTACAGTATCGCCAAAGAATAGAATTGTAGTTGTGGGACTCCTAAAATAAGGGGACAGAAAACTATTAAGTAAAATATAAAAATGTATTTACAGAAAATAGTTATTTCCAACAAAAAACCAGTCAAAACTTGGCTGATATTAGCTTTTGTAAATATTTATTTCAAATTAAGTACTCTTTAGATATGTTGTTCACCTGTGCTTCATTGCTTCATTTTTATTTCATATAAATAAAATTTAAAGCTCTTACAAACTCTTGAGAATTTTTTTTACTCCCTTAGGAATGAATTCTGACTGTATTTGACAGAATTTGGAAATGGAATTTAAGATTATTACTTCCATACAAGATAGTAAATACTAAGTTGAAGTACAATGTGTTTATATTTTGTTAAATTCTTGTAAATATAATCCTCAAATATTCCTATGGTTTAGTTTATTCAATCTAGGATATCTCATTTAAAAATATCCGTTCAGTTTTAATAAGTGTATTGATTGGTGATGTCGTACGTTAAGCCATGAAAAGGAAATCAAATATGCACGGGTGACGGCTGAGCCTTCGGTGCCTGGTGCCTGACAATCTGACAATAATCTCGAGGGATTCGCGCTTACCTCCATCTTTGCACCCTTTTCGGTTAAGTGCCTCGATTCGATATTCGCGCCTCGTTTAAGTGATTGCTTTAGAATTACCAATGGTGACCGAAAACTTGGCCAGAGTCACAAAATCACTCATAAGAAATTGGTTGCCAAAAAACATGACAAACCATCATTTATCAATCTGCGCTGCTGCGGGTTCTAATAAGAACAACGCATTAAATTTGCAACATAAAATAAACCTTTTAACGGCTCTAAAAGTCTTTTTATTATCAATGTTAATATTTCATATTTATGTGTTTTTATGTTTGAAATAACGGCAAAATACGAGAAATTTTGAGCATTTTAATGACCTTTTTTATCGAGATGTAATTGATTGATACATAAATAATACTTTTTTAGTGCTGCCAATTTATAGAGCAATGGCAATGTGACTTTTTAAAGAACTCGAATGCGGATGAAATTCAACTTGAAAATAAATCATGGTCTTCATGAAATTATCGAAATCGGATAACTGAAGCACATTGATTATTATTTCAACGAAAGCAATAAAAATAATGTGTGTAGACTAAATCACCGCTAAAACATGATGTATTTTGCAGTGATGCAATTCTTATTCCATATGTATTCCACCTTCATATTCGTCTTCCTATTTGTCGGCGTCCGTGGCGCAGTTGGTTTCGTCGCTGGCTACGGTTACGGATGTCTCGGGTTCAATTCCCGGTGCGGACGGTTTTCATAGATTGATCTTTCAATCGATTTATGGATTTCTGTTCGTAGTCTGAGTCCTCCATCCCACCAATCCCATCCTCACGGGGCGTAACGAGAGCGATTAGCTAACCACTAGTCCTGTCATAGCCCTATCCTTCTATCCCTACTCTCTTCGAAAAAGAAAAGAGAGGTTGAGCAACTGAGTGACAAACAGTTCTCGTAGAAAAAATTCTGTCAAGATACCTCCATTAGGAGACCATATGCTCCACATTGGGAGCGGACATGGAAAAAAAAATTCCACCTTCATAGATATGCTTTTTGAAAGCCACCGTATTGTGATTTTTAGTTATCACCACACAAGTGAACTATCGGAATTTACATTCTCGAAGGGTTAAATGAATTAATAAGAACATATTTGTGTATTGAATGTAGTCTGGATCACAGTGGTATTAATTATTGAAATAAAACCGTATATATTGAGTTTTCTCCGTATTGCGTAAACGTAAGGCGCTCTTAATACATACATTGACATACATAATATACTTTGTTTAAATTTGAAAGTAAAACGCAGCATTGTCAAATGAAATTTGATTTTACGCTTTTCCATTTGCCGTACCTATTGTTGATACTTCAAATTTGGAGGTCACCATATTCCTCTACACGCGATAGATCCCAGAAACATGAGCAGCCACACTCAAAATTGGGCAAGCGGTTGAGAGTGCGGTCTGGACCGACTGAGAAATGAGATGTGATTCCCCAGAAAGGGATTTTGGCATGAGCCTGGCAACCTCATGCTGTAAAAAGGCTTTATCGCATATTCTCCCAGAAGGCTTCAAAGCATCTTAAAGTTTCAATGACATACAAATTACCGTAGGAAATTATTTAAGAGCTTTTGGAATATGTTTTCACTCAATATTATATAATCGGTTAAAACTTATGATTTATAAACATTTACACAGCTTCTATTATTATTTTTTCATTTTAAGCCTTATAGGTATTGCATGAAAAGATTTAAGAAAAACAGCTAGCTCCAGTCGATATTACCTTTTTTTAAAAAAATTAAACAACATTTTCGTTTCGCTCACCTATTAAGGCATTTCCGACATATTATATATTATATTTTAATTCAATGATATGAACATATTTAAATGATATAAGACTACTTGAAAATAAAAGAATATATAGAATTATCAAGGTTTTTTTAAAATTCATCCTAAAGAGAAGTATACTTACATAGTTAAAGCATTGCTTATATTTATTTTTATCTAAATTTTCGATTTGATTATAAAAACGGAGTGTAGCAAGAGAAATTAGCTAACTACTTGTACTGTCTTATCCCTGTTTTTATATCCTTACTCTCTCGGTAAAAGAGAGGTTGAGCTAGTGAGTAATAAGTTGTTATTTCCAGAACAAATTCTTTTAAGATAAAGAAGTCACAAATACATGGGCACAAAAAAAAATTGATACACAAAAGGATACCCAACATGCAGACAGTAAAAAAGGAATAAGATTATTACAATAAATTATTTAGTAGTGATAATTTTCACTTAAAATCTATAAAATACATTTTGCTTACTTATACTTTTATTTGTAGGTTCTTGGCTTTATTATTTCGAATCATTATTAATAAAACTGTATGTCAGTTTCAGTTAAATGACATTTCTTTTTAACATATTGAATAGAATTGTGTTTGAAAGTGTGCCACAAAATAATTGTGAGCTGTAAATTGACATGATCCATTACGTATTCAATGCAAAACTCTACCGTTAAAATGTATGCAGTCGGTTAACTTTTAGTAGCGCGTCTGTTGGTTTTACACCCTTTCTATCTACTGACGTATTCTAGAAATTCACGAATGTGAAATCACCCCACAATCCCTCGACCGCAATCGCTCCCCATAAAATGTCTTTACTTCCGTATAAATTGATCGAATTTCATGACTTGTTTCTCCAACTCTAAGGAAATTACCAACTGGAATTTCCATTACGCCTTTGTCAGAAAACAATTAGCTTTATGTCGAATAACTTTGCTCGCGACGTACACTAACGATTGCTTCATTCTACAATACAAATACACAACGAAGAACGGATAACTTTTATTATGTTGTTTAAATAACATTTAAATTATATGTGTAATAAGCTAGATGCGCTAATATATATTCTTTAAATCACATGAGATAAACTAAATGAGAGGTCATTCGAGAAAAAATGTCATCACAAATATCTCAAATAAAATCGATATTTGATATTAATTTTGCCGTTAGTTGAGCTTAGATCTATTTGATCGCTAGGGTAAAGCTTTTAACACTAAACCAAAGAAGCCGACACAATATACGCTGAAATACCTAATTAATTTTTGTGGAACGAAATATTTCATTATTTTTTACCTAATTAAATGATGTTATATTTCTGTAAGAGTTATTTGACGTCTGAGTAATAAAGAATGCAGTTTAATGTTTTGAGGATGTTACTGTTTAATGCTAATCATATTCAATTATTTATTAGATTGTCAATACAATTAGATAAGTCTCGATACGGCTCTATGACGAAATAGGAGTGGAACTGTTGTATTCGAGAGTGCTTTTCGTGACACGTAGTAAAATGATCCCTACATGCATGTCACGTGAAAATTTCATTAAACAACTTTTCCTTACAACGTAATTGCCGCTTCGGTATGTGCATTGCAGCCATGCGTAGAACGTGCACGGTGCTATGTACATTTATTTTTTATTGTTTATGAATTATTACATATTTTTTATATGATTTAGCATGGCTAGTATCGTATCGATACATTGTTTTATGTTATATTCCACATAAAAGCCTCTCTGATCATCAAGCATAGTTTTTCATAGTATCTATACCATGTGCCATTTTTTATTCTAACGTTTCACTAATGTTTTTACCGATTTTCACACAATTTGATAATATATGTTCTAAATTTTGATCACTCATGTTTGAGCCAAAATGCACACGGAGGTATCTGCTAATTTGCCATTATCTAGCTTACAACTGGCTGTATCAATGAAGTTTACGAATGTTTCAATTCAAACAGGAATATTCACGTGGCTTTGATGTAATTATTATACTTCACAGACGACACTATGCGGCCATTTCCGAAATCACATTGCCACAACATGTGAATTTAGTTAGGTTTAAGAATTAACAGTATAAGTAATTACATAAATCTTCCAAGAATTTTAGTTTATGAGATGAAAACTTACATCACCTAGAATCTAGACTTATAGTGAACGTTTGAAACATTACAAGAAAACTTCTCGACCCATGTGAATGTGATAAATTATATTTTTATCAGATTAGCCGTGAAGTCTCATTTATTAGATTTTTTAAAGAAGAAGTCTTAATAAAGGCAGTACCTTGAAATACGCGGTTAAATCACTCGTAATAAAAGAGCTAGATTAAATTTTTCTCAAAAAAGTAGTTTCCATAGATAGCTTCGAATGCCGTTTCCTTCTTTCTTTTATCTATAATGCGATGTTCAGTTGGATTCAGTCTCGTTAGGGAGACCGTGAGATTTGGGTTTTGAAAGAAGAAGTGAAATCGGACATAATCAGATTCGAAATGAGCTATTATCCCCCTTCATAGTTAGTTCGTTACAGTGGCGTATGCTAGATAAGGAAAACCAATAATATCTTATTCTTGCCACCCTTCTAGATACAGGGCATTAGTAACGTATTAATGGACGGTATCTGATTAACACTGTCGTTTTGATATCCTGATATCCATAAACATGTACAACTAACGAGTACGCATTAGCACATTTTGTATTGAACTGATTCGACAGAAAATAATTTATGTGATAATTTGAAATACCTTACAGAATTCCCTCAAAACATTACAATTTATTTCACTTGAATGGTTTTAAATGGTAACTCATGGTGGGAAGATAGTATATTTATATAAATATAAAACACAGTTAAATATGTTGTACTAAAAACCATAAAATTGTTTTATTTCAACTACGGAAGGTAGGTACATGGTTTTGAATCATTTTGTTTTTAAGAAATAAATTTTATACAGACTGTTTTTTTTAATTCATTTTCGCGTCTACAGATGTGGAATATATGGCCTCCTAATGGAGATATCATAACAGATTTTTATTATAAGAGCTGCTTGTTACTCAGTTGCTCAACGTCTCTTTTTCAAAGAGAGTAGTGATAGACGAATATACCTAGGATAGAACAAGTGGTTAGTTAATCGCTCTCGCTAGGCCCATTTTTCTTTGGATCGGATTGGTCGGAGGGAATTTTAGATATTACAAGACGGGTGCGTGGTGCAGTGATCAACATCGTTGGCTTTACTTAAGGATCTAATGGTGTCGAATTTCAATACGAACGGTTTTATCAACTGATTTATGGATTTCTGTTCGAAGGTATGGGTGTTTGTGGTGTCTAAAATTTCCTCCCACTATTTAATTAGAATAATTAAACATTGAAATTATGAAAAAATTGTAATAAATGCTATTTATTTTCTTTTGGCTGTGAATTGTACGCCATTGCTATCAGGTTTGGTTCTTTATGTCATTATCCTCAAACACTTTACCCGGTGTCGTCTTCTTCTCCCAATGTACCCAAATGGACGCCTTTCCAATTTTAATTTATTTTTATCTGTTGCGGTGATTCAATTGAATAATTTTCGAATTTAAAATTGAAATTTATGTTATTCATTTGCAGTGATTGTTTAATTGACTAATTTTATTTAAAATGATCAAATAAGTGTTTGAATGACAGAACTTTTCTGCTGTTATTCATTAGGTAAACTATGAAGATACAATGAAAATGACAATTATGAAGGTATTTGCCATTTTAATTGAAAATAAATTTTATGTAAAATATTTGGTATTCCTTCTATAAAACCGCTGTGTTTCAAATCCTTTTTTTGTATTAAACAATAAAAATCACTCTTTCATCTAGCAATTCAAACACATTGAATGGTTACGATTCACTAATTGAATTGTGTTTTCAATTACACAGCTAAGTATTTTTTGTTTTTGTTCTAATAATTGAATTACTACAACCAGAAATTAGGATATATTTGTAATCCCTTACTGTATTAATCAAAATTTTATTGCTTAAATGAATTCGGTGTAAAAAAAAGAGTTGTAACACATTCACAAAAAAACTGTGTGATGTTCTATAAGATGACCATGTACTTCACATTGGGAGACGATATGTTTAAAAACTTTAACCCTAGACGGAAAGGTTTTTTAAATGTTTTTTTCAATATATTATTTTAAAAAAAACAATGTTAGCTTATTCCACAACAATTTCATGTGGAGCATATGGTCTCCTAATGGAGGTATCTTGACAGAATTTTTTCTACGAGAACTGCTTGTCACTCACTCTTTTTTCGAAGAGAGTAGGGATAGAAGGATAGGGCTATGACAGGACTAGTGGTTAGCTAATCACTCTCGTTACGCCCCGTGAGGATGGGATTGGTGGGAGGGAGGACTCAGACTACGAACAGAAATCCATAAATCGATTGAAATATCAATCTATGAAAACCGTCCGCACCGGGATTGAACCCGAGACATCCGTAACCGTAGCCAGCGACACTACCAACTGCGCCACGGACGCCGACATTATAATACTTGTAATATTATAAACTAGGGGACACTGCCACCTGTCAACATTCTCTCGAAACTCGTACACTTATAAACGCATTAGCTCTCTGGTTTGTATCGAGCGCAAGCGCAGTGGTGTGATGTGCGTTACAGATAGACAGACAACGTGTTGGAGATTACAAAATGTATTTTGTTATCTCCAATGGTAAAGTTGAATAAAAATGGTGATTAGATTTATTTGTGCCCGGCGTTTTTGAATAATTCGTTGTTTTTGGAAAAGTGAAGCGGACATCACAACAATTTCGTTTTGCTTTGTGGCACAAATACCTCGACTTGTACATACAAATGGCGGTATTTGAACAGTCTCTGTCATGTTGGTCGACAAATTAAGGTGATATATTGTCGTCGGAACGGAACGCTCGCCTCTATATTTTGTTTATATTATTTTGCATTGGGCGACCGCACTGTGGAATTTTATTTTAGTCATGCACCCTGATCTATTTTCACGTATACGCTTGATTAATTGCTTTATAAACTGACATCAAAGCTTTATTATATGGAAAAGGTGTTATGAATATTACTCTGTTATACATCAATTCACGAGACGTATGTTGGTTAAAAAGATTATAATTATTTATTATTTATATTTTTTTTATCTATACTGACAAAACGTATTTGGATAAAAACTAGAATATCTTCTGTGATTTTTTTAATTACAGGAAATCACTAATGCACTCTTATGCAATATATTATTAAGTCTTAATTTACTTTCGATAAAAACCTGACGAAATTTTAACAAAGTCATTGGAGACCAACTATAAGAAGGGATACACCAGCATGTATTAAGTATTTAATTGATTGAAATAAAGTTTGCTCTAGGGAGATTTTTTTACGGTCGTGATTTGGTAGCCGGTATTAACAATATTAAAAATATTTTATGAAGAAATAATATAATACAGATATGCGTGGCAAACAAATTTTAATGTGTATTTATAAGCAGCGTGATGCCAGTCAAAAAATAATAATGAACAGTCATCTAGAATGAAGTTTAAAAAAAATATATTAAAAAATGTTTACGAACATTCACGTAAATTTAAAAAAATATTCCTTACGACGTTGGAAAAGTTATTTTCTGCCAAAAAGTCAAAACTGACTCACGATGGAGCTTCGGTGTCAGAAAAATAATTGCACTTTGATGGTGTCGAACTCATTTAAATTTAAGTATTATCAAGTTTGGCATTATCTTTCATGAAAATCAAAGTAAAATTTCTAATCAACATCAATAAGAAAGTGAAAAAAACGCTAAATTTTATTTATCAGGATATTAAACGCTTCGTCTCGATTACCTTATTATATTTTAACATGGAAAAAATAAATACATTCAATTTTGTTAGAAGAAATAAATATATTTAATTTCAAATTCTTTTTAACGTATCATCACCGTCAGAAATATTAAACTTACTTGTTATTAAAAAGCAATTTGATTAAAATAAACATTAAAAAGGAAAGACTAACTTATTATGTAATCATCTCATTAGATTTATAAACACGCATTAGACGATGACCCGATGCTAAAATTACGTTTTCATTATTAAAAAAGAAACATTTTGTTTATTTAATAAATAATTGATGAAATTCGTGAAAGCATTTTTATGCCAATTTTTTTTTGAAAATTGTTGTTCAACATGTAATTTTGTTGATACGATGTGTAAAAAACATACCACAATCTACTTTAAATTAATTACGATCAGAGCATGATATTTTTAAACTGTAAAATACAATACAAAAATCATAATTGTTCTTTATTATTATTAAATGCGCGTTGGCGTCCGTGGCGCAGTTGGTAGCATCGCTGGTTACTGGTAGCTCGCGTTCAATTTCCGGTGCGGACGGTTTTCATAGATTGACCTTTCAATCGGTTTATGGATTTCTGTTCGTAGTATGAGTCCTCCTTCCCACCCATCCCATCCCAACGGGGCGTAGCGAGAGTGATTAGCCAAACACTAGTCTTTTCCTAGCCCTATCCTTCTATCACTACTATCTTCGAAAAAATAGAAGTTGAGCAACTCAGTAACTAGCAGTTTTCGTAGAAAAATTCTGTTAAGATACCTCCATTAGGACACCATATGCTCCACATTAGGAGTAGATATGGAAAAAAATATTATTTGCAATCATGGCAAAAAAATATTTTACTGCCTAATAAAAATACATCTATAATGTGTTGCATGTACTTTTTGTTCATTTTCGAAACACGAAAAAATGAAGGAATGTTAAAAAACGTATTATTTTGTAATCATTTCGATAAATAAATTTGTGCATTTATTTTATCAATCAATAACAAGGTTATTTCTTAATGTAATAAATAACATTCTGCCGTACTCCATTGAAATCGTTCCATTTAAAAAAAAACCATTTCAAAATTTGTTTATTTTGATATTAAATTCATTTTATGTTATAAAAACAACAGACAAACAAGTATCGCAAATGCTTCTGTATCTGTCAATTTATAGAAAAAACTTTACGATCGACAAAATTACCGCTGAATCCATCGAAAACTCTTTCGTTGCCGTTATTTTACACAATTGATAAAAAAATGAAATCATCTACCATAGTTTTCAATATAAATATTATGATGGATATTTCCTAGATCTGATGATCCGTTTCTTATCTCTTTCTTCTTTTATTTATAAGGAGTATAAATAAAACGACAAAGTGACCAATCATTGCCCGCAGAACACTTTTACTTAATATAAATGATCAATTCGCTTGTTTTATTATGATTCATCTTCCTAGATCGTGACGAAATATCTTATGTTAGATATAACAGTAATGTGACAGAGAAATATTCCATTTCTCGAATCTCAACTAGCGTCTAACGACTCAGCCTGATTGTGTAGTTGTTATCTCATATCAAGATCTTTTGTGATGTCTGCCTTTTCTTTTAGATTTAATATAAAAGAATACGATAGCAATTTGATGGAAAAAGATACAAGTGCCTGAAACCTAAATTGATATCATCAATCGTAATATAATTACACAAATATTTGTTTGGAAAATATCGTATTGTTGTTTGCCAATAACAATATTTATACAACAAACACAAGATTTTTTATGTCGAATTATATATTATATTTTATATCATTTCAAAATATTTTCGTAAATCAAATAAAGAATGATAGAAGATTATTGCTGATAACAGAATGCATTTTGTTGATTTCTGATACAACTCAGGATGCCATCGCAGATGTATCATTTAGTAGCTTATGAACATATGCATCAGAATACGTCTGCATGTAATAAAAACGATTGTCGTCTTGGTTTCCTTACATTCTGCCTCTGGTCATTGCAGAGTCCAGTTCCAAAGGTAACAGTTCCCAGTTTAATTGTGATTAGTTATAACATATCAGCCATATGAGACTCGTGATTCCATGAGAGTTGTACGTTGCAGTTGATATAGTATTATAGCTGGACGATTTTATGATCAAATATAATAAATTTGAATCAGAAAATCGATTTTACGGCAACTATTTTATGTAATCAGATTTTAAAATATGTAAAAAGAACTAAAAATTTCTTACAAAAATAAAAAATCAGGAAATTATTCGAAGTGACATTAGTCATCTTTTTTGTGGAACAATAGAGGCTATTTTTCTGTTTTGCTTTAAGACTTCCTGGAAAATCCAACAGGAGTATAGCGGAATTCAAAAAGTACTACTTAAAGTTAAGCTACAGTAAATAGTTAACAGGAATGTAGGAAATGTTTCAGGTTACAGTAAATATTTCCTGGAACAGTTGTATACAAAATACGTTTCAGGGTGTCACGTTGATGATTTATTGAGTTGTATTACAATCTAAATGAACTTCAATTCAATTACTACAAATAGGCTTGAAATGTTAGTATTATGTTTCCTTCTGAACCTAAGCATGTAGATATACATTTTACTCACTGTAGTTCAAAATAAAAAGTGAGCGTGAAGACGTAGATTAGCCATATAATTGTGATTAGATACTCTAATAAAATAGCAAAAACGAAATAGTAATGGCATCGTCATCATTATGGCGCTGGAAAATTTGGTGGATCTTGCTCTTCTTACATAACGTTGTTTATGTCAAATGGTACAAATTGGGCATTATTCATTCATCCAGTCCGATCACTTCTTTATCTAAGTATTGGTCCCCAGTCGTAGTAGTGTTATAATTTTAATTATCTATTTTTAACTTCAGTTATTATTAAGTACACATTATATTATTGTATATAGATTAAGACTTAAGCTTAACCTTATCAAAAGGTAAAAAATAAGCATTAAATAATGGAATAAGTTGATAAAAAGAAATTCAGTAATAACGAAATATTCAAAATTTTCAATGTCTTGCCAATAATTGGGTGAAAAAGTGAACGTAAAACGCTTTTCTTATCGTGTCTATCCTACTGCTTGAAATAAGAAATTTTAGCGAAATAATTTGAATCACGTTTCATTGAAATATAATAAAACAATCTTAAATAAGTATTTGCTTTCAATCCAAACCGTTATTAGCTTTGAGTCAATATCAAACATCTGATATCTAAATTATTATAATAAATGAAGGGTTGTATATATGATGTGATCAATAATTCTGACAAGACAGACTTTATTTATTTCAACAAACTTTTTTGGAGACTTTTGAAATGTACTAAATGTACAATTCCCGGCTATATAAGTAATGGAAGTACAACTACATTTAAAAAACCTTTCATTGTTGTTGTTTGCTGCGGCTTAGTAGCAATACTGTAAACTTTCAATTTGTGTTCCACAATGCAGTATTCGCAACGTGAAATGAACATGTTCTATTTATTAATTCAGCCACTAAAAAGAGTTAGTTCATATTTTAAATCCTATTGTAATTTCATTATAGTTATTTCAGTTATAAAATTACATGCAAATGCAACCTTCGTAATAAATCTACAGTTGAAGTATTTCAATGTGGTTTCATATAAGTATGTGGAACCCGTTTTAGTCAATATTTCTGAGACACGTTTTCCAAAACTATGGAATTGGAGAGAGAGTTGAAGATATAACCAATACTTATATCAGCAGAAATATATGTAAAATGAAAATATTTAACACATGGACGGCTGTGAATATTTATATGTAATTAAAAGAGCATTAAGTTTTTCGGTTCATAATAAAAGTTCGGTGATCAAATCGCGAAGAGAAAAATACTTACATAAATAAAAACCCAAATTTAAATAACTCTTGTTTTCCAATGTGTAGAATCAGGGTTCCTAGAGGTAATAAATAAAAAAAACCAAATGCTATATGTCTCAATTTTCACTGTCGTGCGGGAAAGATGACCGGAGAAAAGACAAAATAAAGTAGTTCTTGAAATATACTCACTTACAACTTTATCCATTTAACAATCGATGACTGATATCTGCTATTAATATGTTTTTAATTGATTTTTCTGTATGTGCGCACAAAAAATATTAAAAATTACTTGACAAACAATATAAATTAATTTAATTATGTGGAATTTTGTATGTGATGTTTGTAGGGAGGTTCACTATTAGGGTTTATTTTATACAAATAACACAAAAAAATTTAACAGTAACGAAATAATACCACAATTTGTGTGGCGAATTTTTTTTATATAAAACACATGGAAACATAATATCGTCTTTGTTCTGAAAGAGTACACTAACTGAAAAATACTAGTTTCGAGTAATTAGGCTTTGAAGTTTGTCAAATGTTTGAAATGCTATACCTTTTTCATTTTGTGTGGTTGTAAAAAACTGTTTTTAAGTAACAGTATAATTTATAAAAATATGTGTGTTCTTTCATACGGTAGAGTTTGAAAAAAGAAAGAAATTGGTAAAACTAACTCATTTTGTCATTTTTTCGATTTAGTGTTTTCTTCCAGAAAAGTGACGACATATTGTAATGAATTAGATATATAATACAAAAAAATAAATTACATATTTTATAATATGAAAATACACAGAAATTATTTAAATTCTAAAAAAATATGATGGAAATACAAAACATTGCGGTTAAATCGATTACTAATTACACAAAAAGAGCCACGGATGAGAATAATGTGATTCTATAGACCGATGTAGATTTATTTTATCGGTGCTCGCTCACTGGTTAAAATTTTTGCTATAAATATCTTAAAGTTTGATGTGTCTCGAGATGTTCATGTCTCAATGTACCAAACATAATCACAAACAGACTAATGGGTTTTTGATGTCCGTTGCGTTTTGACAATGAATACCCAAGATATATTACTACCGCATTCGTCGCCGAAACAATCAAATTCAAATTAAAATACACAAAAAAAACATTCCAATCTTCTTTATTCAAGTTTCTTTGAAAAGCATTATAATATTAATAATCAATTTCATACTCAGTAAAATAATAATTATTTATGTTCTAAGAATATTTAATGGACAACTTCTCGTATTCTTTATAATTTGTTTTCATTAATGGCTTTGACTAGAATATATTTTAATTAAGGTGATGGTGAATATTATATTTCAAATTGAAAAATTAAATTTATTCGAATAAACGAATAGAAAAAGTACTTTTATATCGCACATTTATAATAAAAAAACGTACTACCGAATGCGAATTTACTTTTTGACTGATGTTTTTACGATTTATTATATTATTTTAGTAATTACCAACTCATTAGATAAAAAAGGTTAGCTAATGAAAAATATTGCTTCTCAAATTATTTAATATTACGCCTTCATTGTGATTCAATTACACTTTGCAGAATTCTCGTATATATTAATAAGTACAAAATTCCTTAACATCTTATATCAAGAAATCGTTATCAAGCCATTAGAACTATGGTTCTGACGACAGCGTCTCATTACTGTTTATTACAAACTACACAATTGAATATTTTTTTGACGGTGTTTTGGCCAATTGATGTAACCCTCAAAATTAAAATTTTTCAGTGGAGGGTAAAAACTGTTTTTAATGAAAACATTATATAGTGAGTTGCGTTGTGAATCTTTGAAATGCACTCCGGTAAATTCCCGTTTTTGCAGATACGAAATTATACGGAGGGAATGTCGATATAATAGTAGCTTACATCAAGTGGCCGGGTCAGAATTTTTAAACCTAAAACCAATGTAAAATGATGTTTCCCTTCCAAAAATTGGTGAATTTATTTTTCCAATTTACAACATTTGACCGAGAATTGGTAAGTCGTCATTAAAATTAGATCCAATCATTAACTCATTTTCGTATTTTTTGATGGTTACATCAATTGGCCAAAATACCGTCGATGTTGTGAAATAATGTATTAGGCGTACTACTTTTTTTGTGAATCATAATTGTTATTGATTAATATTTTAGAAGAACTGATTATATTATATTGTAAGTTAGTAGCACTTTCAATTAAACGAAAATATAGTATAATAATTTAAAAAAACTTCACGCTAGTCTATTTCTATTTACAGAAGGCTCTAACCACGTTTATAATTACGACGAACATATATGTAAACTGAATACTTAATAGTGTACTTTACATTGCGTCAGTAAAAATAATTAGCACTCTGTATAGTATCAAAAGGGGAACATAAAATGTAATGCTCATTCGTACGTTAATTTTGAATTATGTTGTGAACCAAACTGTTTATCAAAGAGAAAAGTAAAATTTTATTCATTTAGTCCGTCATTTCTCGGTTCCTTCAGATGACTGATGCACAATTTCCGTCACCGTTCTCAGTACAAAAGGGTAGTGGAAGTCTTGTTCCACAGGGGGCAGGATATGAAATATCACGGTCTCATATTATTTGGTGTTCGCGACCTCAATCGAGACATTATTGTACTCAATCTTTCGAAGAAATTGTTCAAGCGAGATGCCGCTAGTGTGTGGACTCGGTGGGGTGCCTGTCTTGTCGGCATCACCGATCATGACAAATAACTGCATAGTAAATTGATCTTTTACTCCTTTGACAATGTGATCGAGTTATATTGTCTACTGGTTTTCTTTGATAGTATATAGATAATGTCCCTACGGTAGGGTCAGATAGTTATTCTGTTTTACAAAGCGCTATCAGCATGTTAGACCGTCGAAAATATAGACGTATACACACGACTATCGCGTCGTATCTACTTTTTTATAATGTCATATTTAATAATTTTTATTTAAAATCTCACAAAAAACATTTAATTATTTTAATATAAAATATCCGTCAGTTATTTTGCATTGTAGACTACTTCAAAACCAAAACCAAAATTACTACTACACTTTTTTTAGAGAATCGTATGGAGTCAATTATAAATTGAGTTATTCTTTGATAAGAAAATTCATTTACAATAAATAATAATGTATCAAAAAAGAATTTTTGAATTATTTTCTTAATGTTTCAATTTTTATAGAAATAACCAATCTACAATATCGATTATCTCAATATAAATACAAACCTAAATTTTTTAACGTCAACATTTGTACATTATTGTTCAATTTTACTTTGTAAATAAAAATCTTAAGGAGAATGTTGACGTCAACAAAAAAATAGATGGTCTTTGTTGATCAAATACAATACACGCGCATTTTAAGGCTGACGAAGATTTCTACGTCAATGTTTTTTTTTCTTTTACTTCAGGTATAAAAAGCAAAAAATCTTTGCTTCATTTGATTTTTGTAAGCCTCTCCCGTTATGTAATAGGCTTTGTTTGCTGAAAGATGGAAAGAGTCCAAAATTGTCGTACTGAAAAATGTGAATGAATTTTATTGTTGGGAAAATCACAAATCTTCAACAATTATCTCATTTCTCAAAATAATGATGTCATAATTTGGGTAATTCACAATATTTTTTCCAGTTGTTATTTTATGATTTCAACGAATGCGTAACTAAAAAGTGTTATACATAATATCTTATCATTAAATTTGTACACAAAAAGTACTTTATTGAATTAAAGCAAATATATATTCGGTGACGCTAAAACTTATTTTGTTTATGTTTTTTCATCAAAATCAAACATATTATTATGGAAAATTAACGGCAGATTTTAATGATTTACAAAATTAGAATTGATAAATTTACTGTAATAACAATGTTTTCAATTTTAATTTTATCTTGAAAATGAATTTCTACAAAGTAACTTTATAATCATTTGAAATGATTTATAGATATTTAACGATGTCAAATTATGAATCAATTAGTAAACATTCTGTTTTCTACCGTGCCTTGTACTAATATATGACACTGTGACAAAGAAGCCAATAGTTAGCTTACGCTACGCCATGTTTTTGATTGGTTGAAAAATAGTCCACTCTGGTATTTGCGGCATCGCGTGACACTTGAATGCGATATTGGTAAGAAATAACACTATACCACTCGGCCATTGTGATCAAATTAAATCCTACTACAGGTTAAATTAATAACATTGAAATATTTATATACAAGAGTAAGAAGTAATTAAAATGTTCATTTATTTGGAGCAATGAGAATCGTGTATCAAAAAGCGATGCGTGTGAGTAGATACTCCTGTTAAAAGATAGTATTTGAAGGGAAAGTGGCGTATTTTGCTAAAGAATTTACTGGCAGCTTAATTGCCTGTCGTGTAGCTTAAAAGTTTAATTAGAACTTGCTTTGGTTTGATTCAAACATCAAAATGCTATTACGGTTTTATAATTTGATCCCACAATCAAAGTAAAAGAGAGTACCTAGTTGAAGTATTTATGCTTTATATTAAAGAAATCAAACCTTTGTAAAAAATAGATAAAATAAAGTTAACATTGAAATGGTTTTCAAGATTAAGAAATATGTCTATAAATATAAATTAAGTAATCAAATATAACAAGGATAAATGATTCAGCCGAAATGTTGGTGCAGATCGAACGAAGATACTTTGAATTTTGGATTATTGAGATTTCGTACACTTCCATGTATTTGAATGATGTATGAAGATACTTTGATTGTAAAAACGCTGGGTGGATTTTCTGACTAGTTTTGATGGAGAGATCATCCTTGTTTTTAACCGTAATGTTAAAATTACGACTTTTAACAGTTTAAATGTCCGATTTATTAATTATTTAAACATTTTTATCACTACATTAAATAAACTTTATTAAAATATGTCCACTTCTAATATAGGCTTTTGATGAAACTGATTGTAATTCAGTCAAGCTGAGCTAGCTTACAGCTCAGGTTGAGTGGAGAGGAATTGAAGAATATTTTTTTTAATTAATAATATTTAATTACTATTAATTTTACTGTCAAAGTTTATTACAAAGAATAAAATAGGAAAAAAGAAAATAAAAGCCAATTACATAAAGATTCACTTCAGATGAAAAGACATCATAACTACCGATGCCCGATATATAAAATGTTAGATTGAAAAAATCTGAATTTGATATTGACTTTGCCAGGACTTGCACAGGGACCCATCTGATCGCTAGGGTGAAATTATTATCGCTAAAATACAGTGGCCCATATAAAATATCATATTAAATTTTGAAAATGTTGTGATGAAATAAATATTTCTCATTACTATTCAATTCAGGAAAAAGCTTTACTTAATTGAATTATTTTCTTTAATAATATTGAGTTTGTAATTAAGGACATTATTGAAATTCTACGGCAGAATATCAAATAAAAATCACTCTTTCTTTACCAGAAACATTTTTAATAAAAGTTAAGCCAACTTTGCCAAAAATCTTTCGAATTATTTTTGAGCGGCGGTCACCGTCTTTCATTAAAATATTTGCGGGGATCTCTCAAGACCGACTTTTATGAATTTTTTACCATTTGTGATGCACAGGTACGTTCTCGTTCCTTTCTTCGGTAAAAATTCGTATATTCTTAATTTTTCTTTTAAAAATGTCCACTTACAATGTATGACATTATAATTATATTTCCAATTGAAGTTGTTTTACAAGAACTTTTCTTTATTCAATCACTCTACTACTCTATGATTAAAATATAAGGGTGCGCGTAAGAAAGGACTTATAGTTAGCTAATTGCTCTTGCTACGCCTCGTTAATAGGGTGGGATATGTGAAAGAATCGTTATTAGACAAAGATAATTCAAGCTTTAAAAATAACGTTTTTTCATAAATAGACTGTCCGGCATTTGCATTGCATAATTATCGCATAAATAATAGCATATATTCTATTATTTAACACATATAATGTTATAATTTAAGACATCGACTGAGGGTGCTTGATGTAATTTCAATATCAAATTTGGATTATTGAGATTTTGTACACTTCCATGTATTTTGTTACTAACGACCCGGGTTTCGCCTTTCAGTTCGAGTCCATTCGTGTGCTCGAATGCCTAAAGATGCCGAAAGGCGAAACCCGGGTCGTTAGTGACAAAATACATGGAAGTGTACAAAATCTCAATAATCCAAATTTGATATTGAAATTCCATCAAGCACCCTCAGTCGATGTCTTAAATTATGAAATGAGAAAATCTCTGTAGGACTTAATGGTTGGTTTCTAATTTGTGACATTGTGTACACTTGAGGATGGGTATCTATCAATTGAAAAAAAAGGTACAAAACAATATAGTTCAACACTTATATATTCACGTTTGTATTTACATTAGTGTTAACGTCAAGAAATACTGAATAAGAATAATAAATATACTAAGCTAATGAAACTAAAGTGTACAAATGCGTCGTTAAAAGGATTGAATGAATTCGATAATTATTATAACACATATTTACAGAACCAAAAATTTGTGTGGAGTTTTGAATGACAAATTTTTCTATCCACAACGAATGTAGAGAGTTGGTTTCTATGAAAAATAAATTTGACGAGTTAATACGTATATTATATTCTTTATTCCCGTTTGTTTGGCCAACTATTTCGATGTAATCTAAATAAAAGAAGTTGAAATTTTTGACGGCATAGAATATAAGCGTCAGTCCATGCGATATGAATAAATATTCATGTAGGTGCATGCATATGATTGAATTTATTTCAGACCTTTTCCCTGATAAATCACTTACAGTCCACCCTTACAATTCTTTGATTGAAGTAAAGCGGGGTAAGAATTTTTCGTAAAAAAAAAAAATCATTTGGTACTCATGTTAACCTTCATAAAAATCGACTGTCAATTTTTTGTCGTTGTGGGTTTATAAAAAAAGTATTTTTTTTTATGTAGGAATCATTATTCAAGCAATAAGAGTATTTTTAAACAATGGTATCGAAGAAATTTCTATAGGAGATTAATTTATAACCGATAATTTGTAGGTTTATCTGATAATTAACAAACTATTATTTTTAATCACGATACGAATATGCGCTTTTGTATCTTCCGAAATACTTTTTAACACCGTTATATCTTTTCGATTGCAGCACTAAAAATGTAGTTTAAAGAAAAAAGTATCATTGACTGCGTGATTGATTTTTCTCAAGTCATGTTTTGAAATGAAAAGTATAACTTGACGATTTTTAGGATTAGTCTCAGTTACTTCTTTAGTAAGGTACGCTTTGGATCGGAGTGCGTCGTTAGGTTACGTTAATATTAAACTATTAAAAAATACTCAACATTGTATTCACCAATAATTATTGTAGAAAAAAAATTATAATAGATACCTTCCGATACAAAATATTACGATATTTTCATTCCAATCATCTAGCATTCTGGTACGCGAATTGTTTTTGTATTCAATTAAAATTCATAACTTAGTTATTCCACTGGCTGGGTTACTAATTTCACACGTTAGGCTTCTTTAAGAAGAATCTTCAGATTAACTATATCCCAAGGTTATTTATTTTTAAGGGAAACAATGATTCTAGCTCTAAAATTAAAAATGATGGTAAGGGTGGGTTTGTTTCCTTCTACTGAACGCGGGCAGGGGGTAAGACACGAACAATGATAGCACAAATTACTGTAAAAATACTAATAACAAATTAATTGTAGCGTTTAAAAGTGAAAATTCCAAAGGAAATAGATTTAATAGAGGTGACCCGTCTGACCTATTCAAAGTGTTATTTACTAATAATCGATTACCGTTACTGGTTTTATTAATTTTTAAAAACTCTAAATTATTCATTTAAATTTTTTATTTACGTTATTTATTGTTAGTCTCTGTGGTCTAGTGATAAGAACTTTTCCCTAGCAATCAAGTGGGCCCTGATTCAAATCCCAGCAAGATCAATATCAAATTTAGATTTTTTCAATTTAAATTTGTGATCGTGTACATATGTGAGTTATAAAAATTCTCATCGAGTTTATCTCGTATGATTTTCCAATTTTGAAAATATTTGGCGCATTGGCTGTCAGCTGTAATGCCAGATATTTTTTTAAATATAAAATCATATCTACTATTAACACAGCCAGTGGAATAACTAAGTTATCAACTTTAATTTTATATTAAAAATAAATTTCCACGAAGTTACCGCCGAAGTTACTGTCGAAAATATAAGTTTTTTTATTTCGAGGTCTACTTTTAATTTTCTATATAAAATAAAAATACGGTAATATGCAATATAAACTGTAAGGTGGTCTAAGAGTTTTTTTGCTGGTAGGAAGTGAATTTTTTTCCTTCCGAGAAAAGCTCTTCCTTTGTAAGATTGTTAGCATTAATACCACTTTATTGCGTCTAGTTTATATGTACAGTGCTTCCTTGGTCACCCTTTGTGCGCAATATATTACTGACAACTCTGGCGGTAGTGCACTCACTTCTCTTCTAACTTTGAAGTTGTTAGTAAGTAACGTATAAAGGTGCTTGCTTGTTTATGCGGCGAGGTGCTACAATAGGGAAATTGTTCCCTACGTACAGGAATATAATATACACAGGTTAAGTGTGATGCAGAGATAAACAACTTATATTTTTTTACAAATTATATTATATATATATATTTTTTAATTTAATTGAATTTGAAATAAATTTATGATTTTAACGTACTGATGACAGTGATGTTAATAATATTTGCTGCCACTCTTTCGATTAAAAAAAACGGAGTGACAGAAAAGTGATTAGTTTTATATAGATCCTTCAACCCTTACCTTTTTTAAAAATAAATTTCAAGCTACTGAATAGCAAGAGGTTTTCTTTAAACAGTTTTTTTCAATACAAGATCAAATTTATGTTTTTTTTAAATTAATATTTCAGATCTTGGACATAGATGTCATTTCTCCTCGATTTCTTCTTGAGCGACTTAAAAATATTTAAATTGTGTTTGTATCAAGTGATGAAAATTATTAGCTGTAATGCCAAATATTTGTAAACTTTTTTTTACTATTAAAGATATGAGAAGCAATCGTGTCGTATGGTATTTCACTTTTTTCAAGACTTCATGAGAGAATTGGCGTCATACATGAATGAACACAATATTGACTAGTGATGGTTGGTTGTTAGAGTCATATTATTGATTTGATTTGTATACC
This sequence comes from Himalopsyche phryganea, assembly GCA_022494535.1. Lineage (NCBI taxonomy): Eukaryota > Metazoa > Arthropoda > Insecta > Trichoptera > Rhyacophilidae > Himalopsyche > Himalopsyche phryganea. The sequence continues at coordinate 853,477 of JAGVSL010000034.1, forward strand.
TAGCTTTCACAAATATATATTATACTACTTACTCTGAAATACTATACATTTTTAATATTATAAAAGTTTGAAACAATAAAGGTCCATTGAAGGTTTTAATGCAATAATCATTAAAAAATACTCAGATAAATTGTTTTGGTTAAGCACAAAAACATTTGTGCCTCTAAATTTCAAAACAACTGGCGTTGAGGTGTAAAAGTATAACTCTACGCTGGTTAACGTAGCATATGTATGTATGCCAGCTACTTGCCTCTTTCCCTCAAAAGAAACAACACTAGACGACTTCCCAGAAAAGTGGCGTAGAAGCACGTACACTAAATATTGCTTGCACTACGGTCTGATATAATGAACTCAAAATGTCGCTCTTCAATAAATTTAATCTCTATTTCGTGATACTTCGGTGTATTAAAGTTAAAAGCGATGATCAAACATATTGCCATTTATAGATTGGTTCGATGAAAGCGCCAAATATCTGTTTTACATAAGGTTTATTGATGTAATATTAAAACAAAATCTACTGTTGGTTGCTTTTAAAGTAATTGTTTCATTTCATTGTAGAAAACGTAAACACTTTTAATAATCGTTGATGTAGTTAGGCGAAAGAAATATAAATAAACTACATATTTTAATCAAATTTGGCAAAACAAGTAAATATATGCGAGATAATATGTCGTTTTAAAAAGTTATGTTTACAGTGAAAATAAGTATGCGTATATTTCAAGTCTTTTTGTTGATTGCTATCTTTACTTGTGACTGTTTTAATTTGATGACATTTTTATAAACAGACTTTTTTTTTAAACAATAAATTTTAGTTTATAGTACAGGCAATTTCAAATCTTTTTAATAATGGAAAATCTATCACTACATATTTTGAATTTTCCAATGTAATGTGGTGTTTGAGTGGTAAGGCAACTCCACATTGGCTGAGTGTTTGGGGTTTTCCATTTTCAATCATACCTTTCTTCTGATGGCGTCATCTTGTATCAAAACACGGCAAAATTGCAAAATTGACACTTACGTAAGCTTCGTAGTCAAAGGCATCATATTCTACCAAATCCTGAGCTATTTTCTAGTTTTCGTTGCAATATGAGTTGTGCTTGTTTTTATTTTTCATTACGGAAATCATTAACTGAAATTTTTTTTTTCAAAAACGATCAGTGACTGTACTAATCATTTGTGCCGGCTGTAGCTATATAACAATTTTTTAACAATGTTTTTAGACTTAAATTAATATATTATAAAAAGAGATAAAAAAAGATTTTTTAGATGAAATGTGATAAATACATAACAGGATCTCTCCTACATATACTTGAACGCTTTGCATAATAGAAACTTTCAAGATGGCGATTTTTCAATTTAATAATAGATGAAAAGTGCTGAAGTGTTCCGTTTTAAAACTTTTCTCGAAAGCAGTCGAGTGTTCGCGCGCTTTTATCACGTGACCCCGATTACATTACATCCTCGGAGAGTAGTCCAATCAGCGAATTTGAAGAGGAGTAAGTATAAAGCAAGAAGGGGAAATTAGAGCATATTTTTCCCCAGAGCCGGTTCGATTATTTTCCCGATAAGCATATTGAAATGACGAGTTAACTTAGCTACAAAATACTCATATGTCACCCGTGTTGGATTAAGGCTGCCAATGCAACTAGATGTTCAGGATCCAATGCGTTGTATTTTAAAAATAGATAATTTATTAGCAATGGTTATTGACAGTGAGAACTGGAAATTGGAAATATGCTCTCATAATAATGTTAAGCATTTTTTTGAATAAAGACTTACTCCAGACTACTTAAGGCAGATTGTTAGGTACATCATTCAGTAAGAATATAATGATGAAGTAAGGAAGAATTTATTGGAAAGTAGAAAGAGTCTATGGAAAAACTTTTTGTATATCTAATGCTTATATCTTATTATGGTTTACTGTACTGAGGTTATTGCTTGCTTTCCCGTCTTCCTGTTTAATAGAGCGTGGATTTAGTGCAGTTATGAACCTCATCACACTTCAAATATCAAAATGTTTTATTTAAATTTTATTTATAAATAAATTTTTTATCACCGTTTACCATTCAAGACATCAATCGTATCAAATCAACGTAAAAAGATAAATGTGTGACAGCTAAGCAACATTGATTTAAAAAAACATCTTAGTCATCTCAAATGTTTTTCAATTCAATCCCTTCTTATTAATTTATAACAACATTGTTACAGTAATAGCATTTGTTTTCGTTTTCTTCTTCTTTTGCTATGCCCTTTCCATGTTTAAGTAAATAAACATACATAGGTTTACCAATATTTATTATGAACTTATTTTCACACTGAATATTATCATTCAAACAACGTTAGCTCTTATCAGTATTATCACCATTTCCATGTTAGTTCAACACTTTGGAAGAAGAAACAATTTGTAATCGATAGCACTCTGCTATACGATCCGTTAGTATCGCTGTTTATACGATCCGTCAGTTAATCGATAGATAAAAAAGTGGATAGTGATAACTCGGAAGTATGTTACCATATGAACAATGCTTTACGAGGAAATGACGATACTCTTGCAGTAAAGGAAATGAACTGGTGATTACGTAACATTTATGCGATTCTAGACCCAGCTCTGTTTATCTAGTGCTCTGGGAAGAGGCAGCTCTAGTGACAGCAGCATCGGTAAGTGGTGATAAACCGGCGCCCGCTCCCTTGTCAGCAATTAGCATAGCGAACTCACCTCGGCCGCGGCCCCATTACGAGGCGACACTGTACAAATGGCTCCGTAAGTGGCTGCGATTGCCAGGTACCTTCGGTGACCTACTGCATTTATACAGGTAGCCTCTGCGTTTGCCGGGAATAAAAATGACACCGCTATAAATGACTGTGTTATTTTTACCAGGCTTTTGTTTTATTTTTATGTTTTAAGCCTATTTAATGGGGTGCACATTTCGCGGCAGTAAAATTTTGATGTTCGTTATGGTAAAGCTCAAAACATACAATGCTGAAAAAAATCTTATTTCTTATTTTTTATGTTTATGATGCGTGCATTAAGCATCTGAAATTCAAAATAGTAAAAACAATGAAATAATATCGAAAAAAGGCCTACTACAAGTTTACTAAAGTTTGTGTGCAAAATCACTGAATATTGTAATAATTTCATCAATATGACAATCTAACCTTAGAGACTGAAAGATTTTCGCATAATTTTGAGAAAATTAGGATTAATAGCCACCAGTTACTACATATATAAATATCTCTTAATATTTAAAAGAAAACAGATTTTTATTTCAAAGAAAAAATAGTTTTAAAATGATTAAAATATTTTTCTGTTAAAAAGTAATATATTTAAGATAAAGTTTGGTACTATATTATTTGTATTTAGTGGATCACGTTACTGTATGCATGATAGCATTAATTGTTAACTTCAAGAAACATTGCACTAATTGTGCAATGTGATAAATTAAATTGATAAGTGTGGAGATTATAAACGGCTGTAAGTGGTCTCGATTGTGTATTTTTGAACATATCTGTAGTTCAACTGCATAGCACTTTAATTCAATTGTAAAATTAGGCTTCAACACAGGAAATGAAAATGTACACAAAGCATTGGAATTATTACTAAACAAATAATTTTGCATGCTTTTGGTTTCCTGTAGTTGTATCATTCCTAGATAAGGGACGAAGCTAATTTACCTGCAAAGCTAATTTATCGTATCGTTTGTTAGGAAGTTTTCAACAAACAGAAATTAGGAGATATTGAAGTGGATTTAATGAAACATGAGGTACAGTTAGGATAAAATAGCCAACAATGATGACTAATAATTATGACAATAGTATAATAATTTTATATTTGTACGTTAATAGACGATATTTTGATTGCCAAAATAAATTTCCTTATTTGCCAATCGAGTAAGTAGCAACGCTTTATGATGTCCGTATCATGCACTGTGTACAAATATACATTTTCGTTAATTGATTTTTCGATCGATTCCTGCCCATCGTATTTAATCCCGAAAATTGAAAGTAGACCGCGTTATTAGCAAAAAACCAGTCCTTTCCTATTTCTATTCTTCAGTCATGGTTCTTGATATATATTTTCATTCAAATATTATTGTTAAATACCTACTATTACGAGATTCCTCACAGTTCGTAAAAGAGTAGAAATGGTTTTTGAATGACTTACTGAGCATATTAAGCGCAGTGATGGAATACATCATGGTATTTTATCATTTTAATAATTAAGATGGATAAAAACAATCCAAAAGCGATACATGGTCGATCGAAATTAAACAATCGAGCCGTGGTGTGTCGATACTCTTCAGAATCCACCAAAAAAATGATGAGGCACAGATTTTTTGAAAGTTTTTTCATGCGACGAAAGCTCAGCTGGACTTAGTTCGTCTTCAGAACGTGTTAATTGTAATTAACATACTGAGGCTATTATATGCATTAACGTTATTGTTCATAAGAACCGCTATAATTCATACGAGTTGTTTTTATGTCTATATTTTTTGTGGCATTTTCTTCATAAACGTAATAATGCATCACTCAGTATTCAAGAATTGTTTTATAAAGAGGAGTGACGTTAGAGATGATAATGTTGCCCCCACGATAACAAACGTAGTGAATTTTCGTTTGCTTGTTTTGTTATGGAAATCTAGTCCCAAGACATTTGAAGCAATCGTGTTTATTATACGTCATATAAATTCTGTCGTGCAAATTGACAAATAGTGTAGAAATATTTTGTTTTGTGCCTTTTAGTGAAACATTGAAATAAAAAAAAAACAGTCGCACATTCGTTTGTTTTAGAAAATTGAATATAAAATCTGATGGTATTCTTTTTGTTTTGTGTTTTGCACTTATAAAAAGCGTCTTGTGTCCTTATATGCCAATTGTTTTAATTGATTTTTTCACACATCAGTTAGGTATGGTTAACCTTTCAAGGAGTAACTATTTAATTATGGCCTCATAGGAGTGAGTTTTTTCACATCAAAATTTGATGAATGATACAATATCGATATTTTGTTGTTTCGGAAAAAGTATAATTCTGCAGTTTCTAAGGTTCAAATCTATTTTCAAATGATGAAATAATATACCCAGAAGTCCATAGATGACATTGTAATACTTTTTGAAGCTTAAATCACACACACAAACACATATTACCATACTGACCGAAATGTACGTCCATACTCCTTCCAGGAAAAATCGCGGCGACGTACAACTACGTCCATATTACCAGAAAGGTTAAAAATAATTATATTTTTACTGATATTTATACTCCTTTTAATTGTTAAGAATTTTAGGCTTCGTACTTTTTTTATCAATTTTGGAGTTATTTGTTTTTAAAATTGAATATAATCTTATTTTTCCCCTAACAATTATTAATCCTCAACCAACTGAGCTCAATCAATAAACAACTATATCGAAATATCAGTACCAAAAAATCAATATTCCGGCAAAATGAATAGTTCATTGCGAGTATATGAATTGTGATTTAAAATAACTATGTATATAAGAGAATCATGAGCATTTTTAAATTCATTTTCAAGAAAATAAAGGAATATTTATTATGTCTAAACAAAGGTTTTAAAATATAACCTTTATCTTATCGACGGTTGGCTATCATTAGTGCTTTTTTTGACTCTCTTTTAACGAAAGAACGTAACTCGATCTGTTCATCGTTTTGCTTTTATAAATCTTAACTTATTAGATTATAGATACATTAGTTGAACAAGTTAGTTTTCTCATTGTGGGATATGTTAGAGAAAAATTTAAGCATTAAATCCTTGTTAGTGGACAAAATAAGGTTATTTTTTCCATTATTAGCTTTTCACTTAACCCATTGAGCTCAATCACTGTCGTACATTTAATGGGTCTGTAAAATATGGCAATCATCAGTAAAAATATGTTCCGATATATTTTTTTTCGATGTCATTATTTTTTTTATTTAGAAATCGACATAGAATATTGTTTGTATTAATTTATCCAGGTCCCAATCAGGTGACACCTCGTATTCGTATACCATAATAGACGGTGTTTTGGCCAATTCATGCAACCCTCAAATAATACGAAAATAAATTAATGATTCGATCTCATTTTTAAGACGACACAGCAGGCCTCAGTCAAATGATGTATGTTAGAAAAATAAATTGACCACATTTTGGAAGGGGAACATCATTTTACATTGGTTTTAGATTTTAAAATTCTTACCTGGCCACTTGATGTAAGCCACTATTATATCGACGTTTCCTACGTAAAATCAAGTATCTGTAAATATAAGAGCTTACAGGAGTGGATTTAAAAGATTCATAACGCATTTCATTATATAATGTTTTCGATAAAAACAGTTTTACTCTCTACTGAACAATTTGAATTTTGAGGGTTACATCAATAGACCAAAACACCTTCAATAAGTTTCATCAATTATCTTTCATACAATTTTTATCAATTTTATTAAGAAAAAAAACATGAACAGGAATATTTACAAATAGTTTTTTTTATTTATGTGGTTTCTAATATATTTAAGCTAATTGTTAGTCACGGTAGACGTGTGTTGTTTCTCCGCACTTGGCCGCATGATTAATGATTCGAATCCCCAAATGAATACTCTTATATATGAATTTTTGAAATGATATTTGGATTGGTATCTAAAGAATCTATTATTTTTCCATCATTACGTTTTCGTCAATTTAGATCCTGAAATCGTGACTGTGAACTGCTCTTATCTTACCACTAGTAATTTTTATATCATCCTTCTACCATAACCAGCGGAATTGGTTCGAAAAAGTCAATTTTTGAATACATGTGTGTAAAAATACTTTAGAATATAAGATGTCAGTGAAAGTAACTTAAAATTATTTGACAGTTTTTTGTGAAAGAATTTATTTTAAATCAATGCATAATTTAGCGGTGTTTCGTATATTAAAAAAAGATTCACGTACACACAAAAACGGATAAATCAGTCTTTTATGGGAATCGTGATAATTATAGAGAAATATTTTATTTTATTATCTTATATATAATAGCCCAGACCTGTCTGTAGGGGTAGTTGTAGACGTTTTGTTATTATCACAAACACATGTAGGTATGAAATTTTCTCATGACCTAAGCGGCCGCATTGTATATAAATAATAAACACAGTTCCGACGTGAGGCAAATTCCGATGCAAACAAACAACGATAAGTTCGTCAGCATGGAAAATAAAGAACAGCTACTTTAGACATTTAGTATTTCAATTTTAATACCGTCATCTTTGACAGGCGTTCCCACTAGTATTTTAATTATTAACAAGGAACAAAATAGCATATCGATGTTTTAATGTTATAAACCGTATCTCGTTTATTTAAAATAATACAAAGTATTTAAACTTTTTAATGATTTACGAGTACCCTAAAATACTATACATTTAATAATTTGAAGAAAAAAAGTCTAAGATAGATATTAAGGTAAATATTTCATTAACGTAAACGTTTCTTTTAGCCTCCTTTAAAGTATGTAAAAAGTCATTTACGGGATTATAACATTAGGCCATCGATAGATCATTAAAAAAAATCCAAGTAATTAATTAATACTCTTCTAATAGACTTTTTATCGTTGTAATAATATATATTTAATTTTATTGTTTATATTTAACTGTGAAGTAAATTGAATAAAAAACCATCAGATTATATTAAATAGTACTCGAGTTTGTTTTGTTTCATATTTTTTTTATGAGTGAGTGTAAATTGTAATTTATATAATTACTTAACAATAATTTAAATGATTCACTCATCTCTTTACAGGGAAATCTTAGGATTTATAAAGAAAATAAGCTACACAACAATGTTTCTAAGACACGTTTTTGGTGTGTTGTTTTTCAGATAAATAAAGATAAATTGTGCATCTGTTTTCACAATGATTGCGTTTTCCCCTTCATGAGATAACTTTTGCCTTTTACTGTTAATGATTCATGGAAACGGTCTACATTACACATAACGTACAGCCTCCCCGAAGAGATTCACCAAATACAGTGATATTAATATTTACTTGAGCAGAAAGTACACAATTTTCTTCGAGAAACACAGAAGCGCAGAGATGTTGGCTTTTCTATATTTCAAATACGTTTCATTTATGAAAAAGGTTTCATCCAATCACAGTATACAGACTTAATATAATATTATCAATGGAGAATATTATAAATATAAAATTCAGTTTCTCTGATACGGTTTGAAAAATTTTGTAGCTTTCAAATGGTTGTATAGAAATTTAAAAGCTATTTTCTTTGAACCTGTAATCTATTAAAAACAGTAAAAAATGATTTATTTTTGCAAACAGTTTATATTAAAAAAAGTGTATTTGAAAATATACTCAGATGGTTTTATAAACCAAAGTTGGTCCAAGTGTGAAGTAAGCTAAAACATTTAAACTAAGTAATTAGCTATGACTCTGATTTTAATTATTTTAAACATGTGCATAGATCTTTGATCGTTATAGTATATTATTATAATACCTCGATCAAAATGTTACTACAAAATAATGAAGATATACAATTTTTAATGTGACAAGTAGTTTTTAGTTATTTTTCTTAACTTAGTATGGATTTTTTCTTTTTATTTGCATATTTACCTTTTATTAAAGATTTTTAAGTAAATAAAAATTCTAAATAATTCTAAATAAAAGTCCCTAGTTATAAGTTTCGGGAATCCGAGATTACATCTAATATAAAACATCAAACGAAATGCTGTTTAAAATATCAGTTCTAAATAATAAAATATAGTTAATAGGATAGTAATAATTGTTAAAATTGAATTTTAAAATCGTGAAGCAATTTATTTTTTGTGATCATAGAACAAAAAATGTCGTAAAAAACGTGAAGGTCTGATTGGATAGTAAATAGAGTTTTTCTGTTTACACAGATATCGCACACATAGATTGTTTCAGCTGCCGTTTGATTTTTATTAAATAAATACATTTCTGATATCTACAAAAGCTGTAGTACAGCGTAAAATCATTGAACTAAACCAACAGAGGTCTGTTTTACATCATTCGATTTGATATTTATCTTTCATGTAATCAATCAAATGCGATAAAATGTAGTGAAAATGACCAGACGCAATATTTCTAAAAATAATAAATTGTATCTAGAGAATTATTTCAAGATACTGTAGTTAAAGTGTAATTTAATTTCCCATTTGTGGTTTCATATGCTTTTAAATAAGTTATTACAGAGCAAAATATGTTTGAAAAAAATCTTAATTCTTCCAGTGTTAAAGATATTGACAAGAATATTTTGATGCGTATTTTAAATAGTAACCTTTGACCACAATTTAATGAAAGTGTTCGTTCAGGGATTCAACTCCATGACCACCTCGACTAACGTCAATGAGCGTTGATCACTCGTTTGCAGGACCGGCTATATTGATAATACGAGAAGTATGGTCATATATGAATAAAGACCCTTTATCATTAAGTGGCACTTCTATGTATTACTTATCGTCATTATAAAGATATGATATACACAGCTTTGAATTACATTATGTTGAAGCTAGGTGACTCTCATTTCCAAGCCGCGTGTGGCACAGCGACGCCTCTCAAATGTCTGGCGCCTGAGATATTATTCACAGACCGGTGACTACCTATCGCAGAAAGCATGCTGGGAAAACACGGCTTGCTTTCCATGCCTGCCAATTCCGTAACATTTTGCAAGGGGCTAAATTTTCTTTGCACCTCTATTCAAAGACCCAATTAGCTTCTTAATTGTATGACGTTATATACATAATATTATGCTTACATCAGCATTTTCCAACCTCAAATAATAGCTTCGTCATTTTGGTAGTAAATTTCAACATTACATTTAAATGACATCAAATTATCGAGTAATATCATTATTTGATGTCATTTATAAGGATTGTAAGTGTTTCTGTAAATTATACTATTCAGCTTTGTAAGAAAGACACAAAAATAAATAACGTAAACGTCTGTTCCATTCATATTCTAAATTTTTATTGAATATAAAACGATGTACTGGTTTTCATAAGGTGATAAAGTTTAAAAAACTATTTACCACTTGATATTTTAAGTGGCTTTCAACATTTTAATAATCAGAATATTTTATTTGTATGTCAACTACTATCTTCATATTACGCTTTCATTCCATATGTATATGTATATTTAGTATAAACATCAATCTGGGACAAGCAGCTGTACACGAATAAAACCAAATGCCATTTATTCAACGCTTGAATTCTACCTGTACTGTTTTACCGTAGTGAAAAACTCAAGACTCAGAAAAACTGTACACTGAGCTACGAGAAGAGATGCTTGCGTCGGATATTGGGGGTGAGGTGGTTTGACTTCGTGAGAAGCTCGCAGATCAGGAAACGTTCCAAGAAGCGTCCTGTTCCGTCAGTGGACATGAGGAGACGTTGGAACTGGCTGGGTTGCATGCTGTAGATGCCTCCGGAGAGCCTCTATTCTGCTTGCCTCTTTTTCCGCATGCTGAGATTCCGGCGTCTGCATCCTAAAGAAGAAGATACAGCAATTTCTGATTATAAAGTTTCCAATAATGCATTTAATCAAGAATTCAAAAATTTCAGTCGCTGAAATTTGAAAAAGACTGCATGAAAAGATGAAGAAAATGGTACTTAATCGAACATTAAAATTGCTGTTGATGTTTTAACACCAAAATATAGTATTCATTTTAATCTGAATACATTGTAATTTTTTACCTTATAATGAAAATCATTTCTCAAACATATTTTTCATTTAATAATTTTGAGTTATTACAGCATATTTGGGAACTAAGAATAAGATGAAGGAAATTCGGTCGTAAGTTAAATGTTTTCACTTGTAACCAATTAATTTAAACTTAACAAAGTAAAACTCCATTTTCCATTCTCGAGCGTAGTGTTTGCATACGAGTACAATAGTATTGTAAAATAATTGTTTGTTTGTATGGAACAAGATCGTTAAAACTTTGCAAGTAAGTCACTACGTAAAAGATGACGTAGATATCGCACTTTTTACGTAGAGGCGTAGACGGTATGTTACGATTCAATAAGATCATTAAAAAGCGTGAGTTTTACATATTTTTTTATTTCAATAATAAAAGAACCAAAGTCAAAGTTATTTTATCACGCTGCAAACTGTATTGAATGTATCTTATTTAATAACGTTTGATGATTTGGTAAAATGGCGCAGTTCTGCCTAATTAAATACCACTTTTTAGATTATTTGACAAGACCGAATTGAAGAGGGGCGAATGTTTGGTTATCACAGTCTGGGAGGTCTGGGATTTCAAGAAAACATCATTTCAAATGTAGTTCATCTCTTATTTAATTAACGAAAATGCAATGGTTTATTACACAAAATATCAGTAACACATACAATTGAGTCTACATTTACATTTACTTAACACATGAATTTACTTTTGAGTTATATTACAATTAACACAACAAACGATTTTAAATTTAAATTAAGTCCAATTTCAAAACAAACAAAAACAATTTATAATGAATGCGACGCCAGCTGGCTTCCCTTAGCCAGTGAAGCCTCTCAGTCAACTCCACGCAAAAATCAAAATTAAACTCCAGAAACTATCGGCTCCTCTCCTTTCCGTCAATAATAGACTCATCCAGCGGACGAGTTCATTAACAGCATCCGCTTTCCAAATTCAGCTAAAGCCCTTCGGCGGTTCACTTTTAACGATAATAATCGGTTCTACTACCAAGAATCATTGCCATTAAAACTGGGCGCTGTCAGTTATGGATCCTAATACAACTTAAGTTTATCAAACAAAACCAGGGTGTGTCATATTGTTTAACTGAGTTGATCTTATCCATTGATTCCAAAACTTATTACCCTCCTGCTTGAAGTAAAAATTTGACCATGAACCCCTCCAATTCAAATAACTCTACGTAGCTGCATAATACAAACAATATAAATTTAATTCTGATGTCTTGAATGGTAAATGGTGATGTTAAAATCAAATATAAATAAAACATTATGATATTTAAAGTATGATGAGGTTCAAAACTGCACTAAGTCTACGTTATACTAAATAGGCAGACGGGTCAGCAATCAACAGCCTCTGTACAGTGACCCATAATAGATATAAAGTTGGTATCTGTTTTTGTAACCAGAATTTGTGATATCCTTGTGCAAACATTGGTTTCTGCTTCTCATTTGTGGATTATTCAATAAATTGCTCACGTATTAATATGGATACATCAAATTTTGTGGTTCCGCTTGCAAAATGGTCCAACACCCAACAAATCGTTACCAATTTATTTATCGCTGTTTATTTCAACTTTCATAATAATGAAAATGTGTCAGAAATATTTTAAGCCTTTCGCGGACCCCCCGACGCTGTCCAAGCACCCCCAAATTATTTTTAATTTGCCACAGACACCTTCAGCGGTCACAAAGACCCTTTGAGTCTCTAGGAACCACTTTGGGAATCACTGATCTAATCCGATAAAAATTGTGCGTTAATTTGTGTAAGTTAACACTGGTTTTTCGATTGTTCAGTTTCAAGTTTTGTCTGTTGGCGTTGGCATGTCAAAGTTGCGTTATTCCGTATCCTTAGAGAAACAAAGAAAAATAAATGCAAAAACTGTCTTATGAAATATTTAGAAACAAAATTAAAATGATTATTCGAAGCTTCACGAAAAAAGATATTATATTACAGTACAAAGAGATATGAAAAGTTTTATATCATGCGTGAACCAATATCAAAAAAGTATTCATTTCCTTCTCAAAACACGTCTATTGATGATTTATTTGTTGAAAAAAATCATAAATAAAACTTTCATTTCAAAAAACCTTTCATTTTTTATACTAAGATATATTTCCTTTTTTTCGATACCATTTTCTACGAAAAATGTGAATTAAAATGAATAACGATATGAAGGAGATCTTCAAGTAAACGTTAGTTTTTACTTATATACCAGTGCTGTCCACTATTTTTTCATGAGATCTAATTTTTAAACACCTTTTGTACCTGTACTATTATATTTAATATTTACTTATAGTCACTTTTAAGTTGTTTAACTGTCAATTCTTGGTGAAAAGGCATTATATTTTAAAAAATAAAACAAAATTTGCTTCTACTATTTCCTCATGTTTATTATGGTCATTATAAACATGTGGAAGTAGCACAAACAGATTGTGTTTTATTTTGTAAAATATTCTTATAGGTTTGTGAGTATGCGGATGTGAAAGGGGTAATGACCTGAAATATAATGATATAGTAAAATTTAACTAGTTCACTGTCTTGTAGATTGTCTTCAAATTTATTCTTTTTGATGATACTATTATTTTTCTTCCATGTCCGCTCCCAATGTGGAGCATATGGTCTCCTAATGTAGGTGTATTAACAGAATTTTTCTACGAAAACTGCTTGTTACTCAGTTGCTCAACCTCTTTTTTTTCGAAGAGAGTAGGGATAGAAGGAAGGAGGGCTAGGACAGGACTAGTGGTTAGCTAATCGCTCTCACTAGGTCCCGTGGGATGAGTGGGAGAGAGGCCTCGGACTACGAACAGATATCCATAAATCGATTGAAAGATCAATCTATGAAAACTGTCTACACCGGGAATTGAACTCGAGACATTCGTAGCCGTTGCCAGCGACGCTACCAACTGCGCCACGGACGCCGACATTTTTTTATTGGCAGTGACTAAACTAATGTTTTTAACCTATTAAAGTTGTTCTTACTATATTATCGGAGTAATAACATTTATAAAAGCTTTCATATTTATTTAGTCTAAAAATATTAAATATCGAGAGAAAAGAAAAAAGGAAGCTAATAACTTCACAGTTTTTCAATAAATATGACAAAAGAAAATGTAGTTAATTTTGGAATCGAAAGAAAACTTTTTTATAAAGTTCTGTGTCAAAACTAGTTCAAGATCGCCATTTATATAAGGATACAAATTGTTTATTTTTCCATTATAACTTCTTTCATTTTTCTTGCGTGCTACGTAAATAATAAACAAAAAAATCTAATATAATATCTACCCTAATCAAGAAAACGTGATTTTTTCTAAAGAAGAAATTTTACGCAGTAAAATTGCTCTTGAATAGCCAAACAATTTTGTGCTTATTTGAAATTTGACGAGAGAAATGTTGGCCATACAATATTTGGCAAGGGTATCAAATTACAAGGAACAATCGACGTTTGTAGATTGCTTCGTAGATGAAAGTGATTTATGATTGGTCAGTAATAAATTATTGTGTTATAATCTCAGAAATGTTTGTTATTTCATTAAATAAATATTTGGGTGATTTATGTTATATTTAATTAATCCGAAATTTAAAGATTCGTACTTTGTAGATGTCTGAACAGCAGCTGTACTATTAAACGTAAATACGTCCTGAAAACAGACAAGGTAGTATTGTGAATGGTTGATGTATCAAAGTACTGTTGTAATGGAAAGACGTCGTTTGACAAAATCATAAAGTTTGATTGATGAAATTCTTCGTATTTATCAAGTCGCAAAACTTACTGAATAATGAATCATTTTTGAAAGCGTAGTAGCTAAAATCAAAACATGACGTCCATATTAGGGCGTCCAATCTCGGACACTTTTTACAATCTCGGGATTTCGGGATTCAGAATTTCTCAATCCCGGGATCCAGGGATTGTTTATTAAGTGTTGTTTCTTCTGTTAAATTGTACATCTAAATTTAATTTGTGTTCATTATTGCTTCCATTGCAATGTTTAGATGATTAAATATTTTCTGGGCATTGGAATGATTTTTTTACTGATTTAAAATCATAGTCATTTACAAAAAAAGAAGAGAAAAATATTAGAAAAACAAAAGAACCAAAATAATTTTATTTTATTTATTGCATTTTATGGTAGATTTTACCAAATATTGCGTCTTTCAATTTGACTATTCATTTAAGAAGCGGTCCTAATTACTTCATAAGAACGTCTGTTACGAGATATGAGAAGGATAAATAATAGATAGAAATATAAGGACTACCATAAATTTATATTAATTTTATGTGTGTTATAAAAAAAACAAACCGAGGTACACGTTGTAGTTAATCAGGAAGTTTTAATTTGATATATAAATTATTTTTTAGTATTGACATTGAATCCCGAAATTCTGTGATTGACTGAATATCAATCCCAAGATTGAATAATTTACCGGGATTTCAGCATCCCGGATCATGAGATTGGAAGCCCTAGTCCACATTTACTAATATACCTAAAGATTTATTTTAACTCTGTACGTACTAACTTCTTGTGAAATGAAAAGAGTCCACACAATAAGACCCATCGAAAATATTTAAACAAAATGATGTACCCAAATAGATTTAATATTATTATTGAGTGATGAATTAATGAGGAAAACTATAACAGATAAGAAATAGATATCAAAAATAATCAAATTAACTATTCATTAGCTTTTAAAAATTGTTCGTATATTTTTCGACTTTATTGATGTCCTACTAGAGAATAAACCGCACTATAAAAACAATACAGACTACGCTTTTTATTTATTATGTTATGTATACATGTGTATATTCCACACAAAGATATCGCAACGTTCCTTGTTTCAGTTTTAGTTCCCATTACATGCGGTCAGGAGGTATCTAAAGACATATAAGCGTGCGATTGATTAAGCCACGGAAACCTATTAAAGTAACTACCCCATCGTCTTACTACGATAGTTTTCTCACCCTTGACTTGACTTTGTCGGACTTCGTTTTAGGATGCCGGAAGTACGATTTCCGAGTCTCTTTGTGCGGAACCAACCATTCGCGGTTCCCTCAGAAAATCGAAAATTTACGTCATTTTGGATTTTCATTTTTACTTTTTGACGCATGAGGCTTAGAGACTTCGCTGGAAAAACGATTGCGAGAAAATTCTATTTCACTTGAACTCAATGTTAAAGCTTTTTTATAATGGATGCAATAATGTTTAATTAACATTCATAGTTTAAACGATTATAATATACATATATAATTGATTTATGAACAAAATTAAAAAAGTTGTTTTTCTCTAGTAAAAGTGTAAAAATTGCTACAATGCAGACAATTTACTATATTTAGTGAAGATGCCTAAATTTATGTTGTAGTATTTATATAACTATTAATATATCATTTTCTCTTAATCAATGTGAATTTTGTTTTATCTGTAATGTGATTGAAGGTTCATAAGGCTCTTTATTAAATTTAGTTTGTGAAATCATTATCTTCCATCTTCATAAAAAAACGTGATACCCGAAAACCAGGGAAGACTTTGAAAACTTTTGCCTTAATCAAATCAATTGACGTATAAGAATTCATTTTTCCTCTTTTCTAAATCTCCATAATATTTTATGTAAGCCAGAAATAAAATTTTCAAATAATGTAGGTATACATATTTGTGCATTGTTTCATATAACCAATGGAAAAATATTTATAGAATTAGTAACGTAAAAATTTAAGATTTCAAATTCCTATTTCTAAGCACGATTGTTTTTCTTTTGTTTCAGATGTGTGAAACCAATAAGCACCGAATAAAAAGTAAGTAAATAATGCATCAGTGCTACAACTCAATGATTATATATTACGTTTATGGTGTTAACTGTCAATTATTGATGGAAAGACATTATATCTATATGTATATAAAAATGAATATTTGTCAGTTCGAGTCCATTCGTGCGCTCGAATGCATGAAGATGCCGAGAGGCAAAACCCGTGTCGTTAGTGACAAAATACATGGAAGTGTACAAAATCTCAATAATACAAATTTGAATATTTGTTTGTTTGTCTCTCATGCGTTCCTATACCATTCATCCGATTTCAATGAAACTTTGGTAAGTGGTTGTGCGCACTCCCGTGAAGGTTTCTGAAAAAAAGTCAAAAAATCAAATACGCGGAAATAGCGACATCTCGGAAAAACCTTCTGATTTATTCATGGTTCTGCCCGTGGGCCAGATTTGGTCGGGTAAAGACAATTCAGATTCGAGTAAAGCTTTTTAGACTGAGAAAAATAAATCTGGGTTTCGGGTCGGGTTCGGGTAACAAATGTGATATTGAGACTCAGGTCCGGGCCGGGCCGGGCCTGAAGATGATGTACAATCCAAAAGCAAAAAAATAAATAAAACACAAACATTCACTGGTTTTAAAAATAAAATATAATTTGTTTGTACTACTTCCACATGTTTATAATGATGATGGCCGATTTCACCCACCACGAGTATTATCAATTGATAAAAATTAAATTGTAACAGGGCTATTTATATAAAATTTAATGTTTATAATTATAAGGTATATAAAACAGTTGGTTCAAGAACTATTACAAGAATTTACAGGTAATAAAACAAATTACATTTAAACGAAATTACAAAGTCTAAAATTTAAATTAAAGGACCTCTCATAAATCAATAAATACTAATCTGAAATAAAAAATGAACATTCATTATATGAGAAAAATTTGAGTTTAAATAATTCGTAAATATTCATTTACTAAAAAAGCAAATTAGGAAATTTTTAAAAGAAACTACTGAACTATTAAAATTTTTAATTAGAATTAACACTAAACAGCTATGATAAATGGGGAATGAAGGTTGGTCAGAGGCATTCCAAAGATATCTGAAAAACAAATTTAAAAATACTAGAATCAGTTCTTACAAGTTAAATTATTAAAATAAATTTATTGATATAATACATATGCATAGCATAATGAATTGGATATAAAAGTGGAGTAGACGCAAAAACAGTTTCCTCATTCAATAAATTTGAATTAGGGTTCTATATTCTACTTTATTTTAATCCCATATATAGCATTAATCTTACATATAATAATTTTATTATAAAGGTTACGGTTTTTATATTGAAGATTTTTGTATGAATTCGTAACTATTTTCATGGAAATAAAGGAGATGATAGTAATAATCCGCCAAGTATAAATTGGTTAACATTTATATAAAGATGCATAGCCCACAAGTCACTGGTGAATTCAACCATTCTTTAATGTAATTAGCTTGGAATATTTTGAATTGATTTGAAATAAATCGGAGTTCAATAATATTAAATCAGATAATTTGAGTCCTTTATTTTTGGACAAAAATAAATACAACCACTTTTGCCATTTAATTGAACGAAATTAAGAGATTGAGGACAAATTTAATTACAAATACTGCCATGATTTTATGGACGAAAAGCGTATAATAGTATTGCAGTTGGTGTTAAGTGTTTGCATCACATTTTAACAATGTTGTTTTCTCATCATGACCACAAAGAAGTATATGGAGTCATAATGGAGAATCACTCATAGAAGAATGGTGAAAACTGTTCGTAACTCAGTAAGAGTAGAAGGATGAAGATAGAGAAGAACATATAATTAGCATTATATAATTTAAGACATCGACTGAGGGTGCTTGATGGAATTTCAATATCAAATTTGGATTATTGAGATTTTGTACACTTCCATGTATTTTAAAATACATGGAAGTGTACAAAATCTCAATAATCCAAATTTGATATAATTAGCAATTAGATTTATCCAAGTTTGAATGGATGGAGTAGGCGTAAAAAGACGAAAATATAACGGATACATGGCTTTAGATGATATTCTAAAAATCAATGAAAGGAGGCTTCAAAATCACTAATTCGGACTCTCGATCGCGTAAATGAGTAAAACGAAAGCAAAATAGCGTTTACCACTCGGATAAACAACTACTAATTATTGTCTAATAACGTTGGGTCCGTGGTACTGTGTTAGTTAACGTCGTTTACTACGGTTTCGGATGTCTCGGGATCATGTCCCTGTATGAACAGTTTTATAAATTGATATTTCAATTGATTTGTGAATTTATGTTTGTAGGCATGAATGTTTGTAATGTCAAAAATTCCCTCCCACCTACCCGATCCTAAAAACGGGACGTAGGGAGAGCGATTAGGTAACCACTATTCCTGTCCTAACTTCTATCCTTACTCTTTTCGACTGGGAGGAGAGGTTGAGCAAAGAAACTGAGTAACAAAATTTTCTTGTAGAATAACTTCTGTTGAGATACCTTGATAATTAAAAAGAAGGCTTTTAGAACTTAGAACGAATTAGAAATTAGATTTTGACATTTAACTAGAAAAACAGAAACCTTTTTATTCTTTTAAAAAAAATAAAAAGATTTTTTTTACTGATAGTGTCAGAGTAGTAAAATTATAATTTATTAATTTTTAGATAAAATAAAACAGAAGAACTAAATGTGTAATGCTAAAACATTTTCCTATGGGTGCTTTTGAATGACAGCCACTTTTATAAAATTAAGCTCGTAATAAAAATTACTTTCGGTAGAAAACTTTTTTGATATGACAGCTCCACTTTTCAAGGTCTTAGTGTCAGTAGATACGGGGTAATATTTTCGTCTTAAAGAGAAATATTTTGACGTTATACTGCGCAACTTCGCAGAAAATGGAATTTACTATTTCCAACGGAAATTGCACATCGAATTATGTTGTTTTCTTTTCGCCGTATTAACTTACGCGATGGAGTCAACTAAGTAAATAATAATAAATATAAAATCTATTATGGTTTAACAAAAAAGAT
Source organism: Himalopsyche phryganea (assembly GCA_022494535.1). Classification (NCBI taxonomy): domain Eukaryota; kingdom Metazoa; phylum Arthropoda; class Insecta; order Trichoptera; family Rhyacophilidae; genus Himalopsyche; species Himalopsyche phryganea. Next base: position 872,980 of record JAGVSL010000034.1, read on the forward strand.
TTATTTGCATATATGTTTAAAAACAAAAAAAATATATAAAACCTTTCACAAAATTGTGATGGTGTCATAACACCGTAATTGTAAATAAAATAGACAAGGATTATGAATGAAAACTTAAAGGCAAGAAATCGTTATATGCTTTCGTATAGTCTTTGTTGTTGTCACGTTTAACTATTAAATAGATTTTATATCTATTAGGCCATTTCATTTCAATGAGTTTTTCGTATTTGGTGTCATTCGGTAGACTAAAAATAAAAATACAAAGTAATTTTGTGCAATATTAAGAATAACGTTCATTGTATCTAATAGTTTTAAAAATAGAACACAATTTTTTAGCACTGTTTCCATATGTTTATAATGACCAGAACCGGTTTCGCGCATCGCAAGCATTATCAACAAAATATAATGTCTTTCCACCAAGAATTGACGGTTAACACCTTAAAAGTGATATTTAATAGTCTTGAGTATTTAAGTTTGAAAATGAATTATAATTCTAATGAGGTAAAAAAATCAAAGCCTTTGGTTGATAGTTATTTCGACATCACGCAATCGTCAGAGCTTATTCATGTGGTGCTAAATATTAATTGTTATTACAACTTATAATAATGGAGTTCTATATATATTGAATTTCAATTTAATCAATGGTTTAATATATTAGTAAACTTTGGTTTACTCTTGTCAAAAGCAATAGGAAATTTTCAATGCTCAGGATGTGGTTAATACTCAATCGTGTTAATGAAATAAAAAACTGTTAATAAAATTAAAAAATGGTTTCATGGTTTTGTTGAGTTAGGAGAATTCAGCTTGCAATTGAATCCTCCAAAAAATCTTAAACTAAATATGCAAATTATTTTTAAATGAAAATAAAGTGTTGACATAGTTTTATATTTCGCAAAAAATGCTTATGAAATGAAATACAATAAATTAATATAAATTCAATTGATTGCTAACGCACACATATTTTATTCCAAAAAATCTAAATGGCTAATGTACCTTCAATTAAAAAACAACACATTCATTTTTCTTATGGAAAATAATGATCAACTTTTTACAAAGATAAGATTAAATTTTAGAACGCATATACAGAATATTTTCATTGCGTCAGGCAGTTTTTTTGTTAAAATTCACTTTCTATGTGAAATATAATGTTGACAAAAGATTTATAGGCATTGTTCAACAATAAATATCACATTTTTTATGAGATAACTTTTCATTTGAATGCGTGTAGTCTTTGAGATAATGCAATATTTCATGTGAATTGAAAATGAGTAAGCTTGGAAGTTTATTATGATATATGGTGTCAACAGAGGGTGCAGGGTTCAACGACAGTCTGTTTGTAAACAATAAATAAGCTCAAAACACTTCAAAAGAACACATAAAGTATCCCTTAAGGACACTCCAGCAATCGCTAGGCTCTCTCTCTCTCTCTGTCGACACCCCTCACAATAATATGTCATTGTTATGTACTACAGTGTCCGATGTCCAAATTGAGACCTTAACATCTGCTGTATCATTTTGAATTAAACGATAAAAATGACATTACCGACGACAGAGGACATTATTACGAGTAGAATGAATATATCTTTGACCGAATATTCTTAGCAATATATTTAATTTCATGAAATAATGATTTATATATGCATTTATTTTGTGAATTCTGTAATAAAATCAACAAGTTGATTCCACAAAAAGTCAAAACGTTTCTAGAATGGGCTAAACCCTTTTAATCTCTTTGTAAAAAATAATGCAGTTTCGCTTAGCATCACAATCAGATCTCGCTAAATAAATATTTCATTACGAAGCATCGTGAACTACATCGTGAGCAGTGAGAGATGGTAACTTACAACACATTTCATAATTTATCAAAATTTCAATACTCAATTCATTTTATTAACACTTGTTAAAAATACCATAATGATATTTCCAACCAATAGATACGGCAATAGGATGAAATATGAAACTATTTAGTTCTACCATATTTTACTAGGTCGTTGATAATTATTCCGGATTACCACCATCGTTAGAACTATACTAAAACTTATTTTAACTTAGCTATATATACTGTTTATAAGATATAGACAATATATAATGTCATCTCACGTATTCCAACATCATAACATTTATTTAAAGTTAAAATATTGAACGCCCTCATTGTGTTTTTGGAAAAGAAGCTTACGTGGTGTCATTAATTATTTTTTAAAGTAAATGCATTAAAATTTTCTGAGTTATTATAGCTAAAATAAGTTAAAGTGTAGTTCTAACGATGGCGATAAGCGGAAATAGCTGTCAACTACATAATAAAATTTTGTAGAATTAAATACTTTTATATTTTATCTTATTACAATGGAGTTCTACCAAGAAAATGCCAATTCAATCAATAAATAGATTTGGCTTATTTGATTATTTATCTAAGGAAAATTATCAGCTAGTAAACACATCAGTAATAATTATGGAAGGGTAGACGGAAAAAGGCTACAATTAGTTCGAATGAATATTGAGATGAGGAAATAGAACTTAATTAATATACCAATAGTCAAATGCTTCTTTTAACTGCCTATATTAGGTAATTAGTTACTAAAATAATAATATTCTTTAAAAGTATTGTGTTAGATATAGACTTTTAATTACGCTCGTTTAAAATTCAAATATTAAAGTTAATTAAAAAATAAACCTAAATGGCTTACGAATAAATCCCAGGAATATTTTAGATTTCACTTAATTTTTACCAGCTTAAATGTAAAAGCCCCTTGAAATTCTCTCAATCTTAATACGGAGATACCCTCCTAAGTAGGCTTATCTTTCACTTTAATTGTCTTTCTTCAAATTCGAAAAACTTTTAATTAGATAAAGTTAACTCATGAAACACTGAGGCATGCAAATATTTGAAATAAGTCTTCGCAGGCACTCAAAACGCCACCTCCAGTTTTTCTCACTAATTACGCATTCTAACCGGATGCCACCCATCGAGCTAGTTTTGGCATTACAATACGATATTGGCATTGAAGTGATTAATTAAACATTTTGAGTTCTCGTTAAACATAACTGGTGCGTTTTATACTGAAATAAGGTCCGATCACTTTTTCTTTTTTTATACGAGAGAAAAATTTTATACGTTGTGTTGCAACACACGTAATTAGGCTATTTCATAAATTATAAAACATAACGTCTGACGCATCAAAATATATTAGCAACTATTATAGGTATATATACTAGTTATGTCCGCTCCTAATGGAGGTATCTTAACACAAGTTATTTTTGCGAGATCTGCTTGTTACTCAGTTGCTCAAAGTCTCTTTTTCGAAGACAGCAAAGATAGAAGAATAAGGTTACGACAAGAATAATGGTTAGCTATTCGCTATCAATAAGTCCCGTTTATAGAATCTTTATAGACATCACAAACATCAATACTTTCGAACAGAAATCGATTGAAAATTCCAATTTATTGTAAATCAAATATCTTGATATTGCCTTATAAGTTAGCTCAGCAGCTCACAAAAATCTTTATCTTCCCTGCCCCCTCACCATTCAATCAATAATTACTGAAATTAATTTTTGTAATGCCATTTTTGTATATTTACGTATTTATATACTCCAATTTGATGACTTTAATTATTTACTCACTTGGTATTCAAATATTCTTTAATGTTGCTGTTTATTATAAATATGTCTTTAAATGTATCGTTGAGGAGATATAATCTACGCTGTGATACAAGTTAATTCAACATCGTAAAATATAAGGTGAAAAGCATGTTGTAATTAATAACTTCAAATGTGTTGATTTTATTGTAGTAGGCATGTATCGACATTAATAATATATATATAACAAAAAGTCTTCATTTTATTCAATATATCAATGGATTGTTATAATGATTGTTGATTAGACAGACCTAAAAGGCCATCATTTATTCCATCAAAGCTAATGTGTTTGCTCCTAGACAATAATATGACTGGAAATGTCTTCTATGGTATACTTATTAGTGTGGGAACGAAGATATGAAGAAGTAAACCATTTACGGTTATGGAACGTAGGTCTTTTTATTGTAATTGCTTCCCTGAAGGGTTATGACTCTGAGTCAGGGGTGAGGAGAGAGAAGTGTTAGCTTCATAGCCTATCATCTTTTCAATTGTAACTTTAGAAACAACGTGTGGAGGAGCTACGTATTTTCAACACTTATTTTATTAAACCCTAGTGGTGTGTTTATTCAATTAAATCTACTATGTAGAGTTTATTATTTGTTAGTAATTAAATTTATTCATTTAAATATAAAATAAATAAATGACATGTTCTGAAACAGTAATAAATAAAACGGAACTGGGACAAACGGATGAGAAAAAGTCTAAACTTAACGTTAAAACAGATAAATTTGAATTATTGATATTTTATACACTTCCATGTATTTGGCCACTAACAACCCGGTTTTCGCCTTTCGGCATCTTCAGGCGTTCGAGCGCACGAATTGACTCGAATTGAATTATATTGACGAATGCCTGAAGATGCCGAAAGGCGAAACCTGGGTCGTTAGTGACAAAATACATGGAAGTGTACAAAATCTCAATAATTCAAATTTGATATTGAAATTCCATCAAGCACTCTCAGTCGATGTCTTAAATTAAAACAGATAGTTTTGTGTCAACAAATGACAGAAAAATAAAATTTTAGGATTACAGCGTGTAATCGGTTATTTTTATTTTAAATCAATTCTACCTAATTATTTTGTTTATAATGTCGTGGTTGGCATTTTTTTTAACAAATAAACAAATTATAGGTGTATCACGCGATGTTTCAAAACCGATTTTGGAAATGAATCAGTTAAAATGATTTTTTTTGTAAGAAGTTTAATCTTGAGGACCCTCCGTTTTTATTTAAGTTTTAACTTATCGATCTTGAAATATTAATTGCTTAAAGTCTAGTTCAAATCTGATTAAATACACCCTTTTGAATACACAATACATTTTAATATTTAGCTCAAAAAGTTCCTTGTGAACAAACTTAATATAGTTTATAAATTTAGCTGGCCGTGTTTTAATTATTTTTATCTGGGTCACGCGACTGACAAAATCTTCCGATAAAGGTGTAACATATTGAAGTTAAAGCGCCTACATAGCTTGTCCACCTCTGTTAGTTGTCGGGGTCCAAGCGACGTGACCTCTTTAATATTTCTCTCCCATAGCCTATCATGACCCTCGATTGTACCTTGTATTTTGGGATTCTATTTTGTCACAGGGCTTTATGAGATTTTCATATTATTTTAGATTGTTTTGAAAAAGAAAATATTTTTTGATCGTTAAAAGGTATGTCAATAAGATCGCTGGGATATTTTTTTACTTATGATAATTTAATGTTGATAGCGAGCGGTAAGCTACAGTGAATGCAGCACTCATTATTAATATAATACCAAATTTGAATGAACCGACGATGAGTATTTGTGTATAATTGAAATACCATACATCAGTGTATTTTTTTAATGTCATCAATCACTATGTCTATTTGTAAAGTGAAACATTAAGCTTATTATTTTTTGTATTTCTGCGTGTTTCATTTTATTTTATGGAATTTAAGGTAAGTGTACCAGTAGTTGACCGTTTAAGGGAAAATTCAACAAAAATAAAGATTAACGTTTATCATTAGACCGAATGATGACAAAGCAAGTGGATTCATAATGGATCAAATGTATTAGTTAACATGATAAGACAAAAATTAGAAAAAGGTCTGTAACAAAAAAATGTGTTTTTTGAAAAAAATTTGAACAAGCATGTTTTTGTGTCAGTAGTTAACCATCTAAAAAATTGAAAGTTCAATATAAAATACTTAATGCAGAAGGTGTTGTTTTTAAATGGTTGCAATGACACCCCTTTCGTATTTTGGTTACTTTTATTGAAATAGGTCGACTCCTGTTACATGCTATCTTACATAATATTTTTTCTGGCACATATTATGTAGGTACTTATGTGAAATTAATCTAATTTTGTATTTTTGATACAACTGTAGAATATTGTCTAACACTTTTCATCAGAGAGTATGAATTGATGTAGTACTTACGTAAGGGCAATAAATATTTTCTTTATAAAAATAGTATTACTGGAATTATGGTCAAAGTCTCTTTTCGTAAAAATCCGTTTAAATCTTTTGAAGCAAAAACAAAAATGAGTACAAGGTAAATGAAAGCATTTAAAAAAAAGTTGTTTTTCGATCAACAGAAACGAAATTCAATTGCATTTTTGAAATATTGGCAGAGCGATGTAGTTTTTCTCACTGACATGTTGATGAAACATCAATCAGTGACATGGAAGCAGATGGATTGGCTTTATTAAAAAGCCATTTATTTCTACGTATTCATTTAACCAGATTGACCAAAATGTACACGAGGTTTCAATAAACAGATATTTAAATATTCTAGCATTTTTCAATGCTTAATTTCATGTATTATTTGAATTTATTCATTTTTGTTGTATGCCAACGCTAATTATAAATCGAACAGAATCAAAATTTTTCATTTTATTCATTTTAAATTGAAAATTATCAATAAAAATATAATTGTATTATTCTACACACATTAATGGGAAAGTAAAACGTTATTTAACTAAAAAATATATGGATCTTTATGCATTCGGTTTGGGGAATAATACGTTCAATTAAAAATACTATACTGTATAATTGCATTAAATGGAATTTCTGTAAACTTTTAATGTAATTTATCGTTTTTCTACCCAGTATTTATATACGCCAGTAATGGATACATATTATTTGATAGGATTAATGGGTGATATTAGAGAAAGTTTCGTCCAATTATCTGTACAATTCAAATAAAAAGTACGCTCCTAAAAGATACCCCTTTTACCAACACTTATATAACGTCTAAATCTAAAATGCCAAATTTGAAGAACCCTCCACTCAGCAGTGGATAGACGGCGGACGACAGTGAAGAATGATGAGATTTTAAATTAAATCAATGCTAAAGAGCAGAAGGGTGAACGACTTACATTAAAAAAGGTAAACGTATTGCGTTGTTCGCAGGGATATTGCAATTTGAGATAAATTCAGAGTGGAACTTTTTCTCTGACATCCAGCTTTGACCCCTGTTTTCTATTCTGTGAGGGGCGCTATTTTTCGGCCTTGGGCGCATTAAATCGGCTGGGCAGTAAGAGTAGCTTGTCGAAGTTTGGCCTTTTTGACCGTCGTGTGGGTGGAACGCGAATCAATAAACACCTCAGTAGATTATAGAGGGTGACGTTGCCAACAAACGGCTTCACACCTGTGAACCAGGTAGAACATACCAGTTTACAAAATATTCATATGTCTTAATAACCCCAACAGTTTTACAATAAAACGTAGTTAGTAAGCATAAACATAATTTTTTCTTTGAAGTTTTAGGGTGGGTTTTTTATGAAAATTTGGCTAAGCAAAATTAGTCATACCGTCAGTTGGAAAAGTTTTCTGATCACAAATATTTATAAATATTTTCCATAGAAAAACATGCTTTAACATTACTTTTGTAAATAAAACGTAATCGATTAAAAAAGTGGCTAAGCGTTGGATAGAAAGCGTTAATGAATTAAATTTATTTATAACATTCATCTAAGTGAGCTTTTGATGCAACATCTTCATTTCATACCTAGAAATTAATATGTCGGCGTCCGTGGCGCAGTTGGTAGCGTCGCTTGCTATGGTTACGGATGTCTCGGGTTCAATTCCCGATGCGGACGGTTTTCATAGATTGACCTTTCAATCGATTTATGGATTTCTGTTCGTAGTCTGAGTGCTCCCTTCCACCCATCCCATCCTCACCGGGAGTAGCGAGAGCGATAAGCGAACCACTAGTCCTGTCCTAGCCCTATCCTTCTATCCCTACTCTCTTCGAAAAAAGAGAGGTTGAGCAACAGGCAGTTCTTGTAGAAAAATTCTGTTAAGATACCTCCATTAGGAGGCCATATGCTCCACATTGGGAGCGGACATGGGAAAAAGATCAATAATGTCTTTACTCACATTATACTTATAATCTAAATAAAACAGTCACTGTGACTCTTCAGCTTTGTATTCGAATGGAAATCAACAGGCGGGCCAATTTTAAAGACAACTCTTTCTGTGTTTGTTTATACGTTTTCCTCTACCAGCTACTCTCAATGGATGAAAGTGATACCATGCGTATAATTCACGGCAGTAAATGATGTACTTACAGTATGCTGATAATTTTGCAAGATCAGAACAATGAAACTTCTGTTGTTTTGCGACCCCCTGGAGCTATAAATCAACATATAACATTTGTATATCATCAAATCAGGCTGAATGAAAACAAGTGTCATGTAAATATGGGATTCAATTCATGAAACATCATTCGGCGTGTTGACGTAAGTACTGATTATCCATCTGACATCAGGATTAATTGCTGAATCGTAAATAACTACTGCCCCTCACACATGTCGAGAGCATTATATGACAAAGTTACCAGTGGCTCTACTAACGTAACCAAAATAAGAATATAATAATGTCAATACGGACATATATACGAACAAAGTGGTTTGCTGAAATTTCACAAATGCGTCAAATTTGCTAAAATGATACATTTATCATATCAGTTTAATATTAAAAAACAATAATTCATTATCATGCGTTAAATTAATATCTGTACTTTTTCAATAATCTAATTTCAGTTAGGCTTAGTATTAGCAGTAGTAGAATTTCAGGTAGTATTAGGAAAATTTAATGCGTTAGTCAAGATTTTTGGGTTCGTACGTAAAATATCAAGAAATAATATAGTTACTCTCATCAGTCTCAAAAATGTTTCACTTCATGACCCAAATAAAATTATTACAGACAAATTGCTAACTATCCCATTGAAAAAACTTTTTAATTAGCGTTTTATTTAATAATACCGATTCACATTCTACTTAAATTTCATTAAATAAATTTGAATTCAGCATAGAAAGGTAATTAACGAGACTAATAATAAATACCTGGTGAAAATTCAATAAATATTTAATGTTAAATTATAATCCTTTGACTAACTTACATAAATTGAACGCTTTGATGAATCTTTACATAGGTAATCATAATTAATGCGTTCGTATTATAACGCGTAAATTGTTTCAAATAACTGCGTCGGTTTTAATAAATATTAGCGCTTAGCGGTTGGTGTGTAATGCTGAGCACATTCACGGTGGATTAAAACAATCGTGTACGTAAATCACATTTAGGGTCTGACACAACGTAAACGCGCAAGTTGTATAATAAATCCTTTTATTATATACTATTATACAATTAAAATTGATGATTTTTTATTGCCACTTGATGTAACACTGGTATGGCTTCCTATCCCGGGATCACGGTTAATTATTCAAACCCGTAATCCTGGGATTTCGGTATTCACTGTAATTGCTAAAAAATAGTTCATATATCAAATTAAATCTTCCCGATTAACTACAACGTATATCTCGGTTTGTTTATGTACTTATTTTTTTAAATAATTTATTTGATTAGAACTTTATTTGAAATGGATGACAAATTAAAACCGCTTCTTAAATGAATGGAGAACAAAATTTTCAATTCTAATTGTCCTCTTTTTGGATACCATCTGGTAAAAACCTACCTTAATAATGCAATAAAAACAAAATATAAAACACTTATGATCATTTTTTTTTGTTTTTTTTTTGTGGCGGTCTGATTCAAAATCAAAAAAGAAACCATGTCAAAATGCCCAAAAAATATCAAATCATATGTACATTCCAATTCAAGTAACAATGGACACAAACTGAATTTTAAATGTACAATTTCACTTAATAAATTAAACTTAATGAACTGAATCCCAAAATCTCGGGATCATAAAAAGAGTCCTTGATTGGATGCCCTAGTCACTAGGAGTGGACAGTGTATCGTTTTTTTGAGAATATCTTTAGACAACTGTATCGTAATATTTTTATCTATGACCTAGGCATTGATTCTAATCCTTTAAAACTTTTACATACCAAGAATTATAAGTGGGAAGATAAATTTTTATTATTTCTCATTAACTTTTGTTTTTATTTACACATAACAGTTATTTATTACACATATAGTCAGCATATATGGAGACCAAGAAAATATTAAATTTCAAATAAGCCTTATTTCAGTTATATATATTACATTTTTTACAATATATATTACAATATTTACTATAAATTCTTATTTTGAAGCAATGACTAAAAAACTATTTTATGTATTTTGTGCGTTTTTTTTTGTTTTTGATAAAAATATTTTTGGTGAACATTTCCGTTCAGTATGTGGAGAAGATGAGATTATCTCAACAGATGCCGTTCTACGAGAACTGATTATTATTCAGTCACTCAACTTCAGTCTTTCTTTTCTCGAGAGAATAGGTATAGATGTATTGGTTGTGGACAGCAGTAGTGATTGAGTTTATCATTTTCGCTACGCTCCGTTTTATGGATCGGATGGGTATGAGGGGATTTAGACGTTACAGACATTCATGCATTAAAAACAAAAATCCATAAATATATTGAAAAATCAATTTAACCGAAGACAACGAGGTTGATCACTCATCTACAGGACCGGTAGAAATACATAAGGTAACATAATCCTAAAAATTGATCTTAGAAAAAGCAGTGTTGCTTACAAACAGTTTATTACTAACCGCATGCAATCCTTATTCCGTTTAAAACGAGTATTAAGCGCTGGTTTACAACCTGCTGCGATATTTTTCCTGGAAAACTTAATTAGGTAATGTAGTAATTAATTAAACCCAATATTCAAAAAGTGAAATTATTCTCAAGTTCGCATAGTTAATAACATAAAAAACTAAACGAAAGTTGGATTTGTATACACAATGTTTCACTCTTTATGATACATGTTTTGTAATTCGATTTTGTTTTTCTCCATTTTATCGGGTTGAAATCGACAAAGTTTCGTACCGAATGTTTGTAATGTCCCGCAATACTTTTCGTTTAATGTTCCAATCGTTTGGAAACAGCACAAATGGATGCGATAAAGTGTTATCTTACACTCTCGCAAATAATATATGTGAGTTTGTTAAAAAAACATGGTCGGCGTTAATGTAAATTTCCACATAAGCAGTTTTCCTTTTATGTGAACGTTTGACGACCCAATGTGGAGACTTGAAAACCAATATAACGGCTTGCTAAACTGAAATAAAGAAAGAATTATATACATAAAAAGGATTATAAAAACTTATGTTGCAAGAAAAGGGTTATTTAAAAAAATATATTGTGTTAGTTTTAAAAAAGCCGCTAGATTTTACGGTGCCTATACTGTAGGTTCTTTTTCGATTTATTTTTTACACTCATCTTGCATTTCACATTTTGTGTTTCTTATTTAAAATAACGCACCGTGAACATTGCTTTATCTCGATTCTCCAAAATTATTTATATAACCAATGTTATATATTACTAAGTCTTAAGAATATGAATAAATATCATAATTTGGTAAATTAACGTCGTCACAAATCAAAAAATTACATATAGAGTTAGTTATAACAAATGTTCCTTATTTCAACCTCTACTGTATGAAAGAACACACTAATTATTATTGTAAATTATACTTTTACTAACAGTTTTGTACAAACAAACTAAATAAAAAGGTATAGAATTTCAATCATTTGAATAACTTCAAAGTCCAATTACTCAAAACCAATATTTTTTAATTTAAGTAATTTAAGACATCGACTGTGGGTGCTTGATGGAATTTCAATATCAAATTTGGATTATTGAGATTTTGTACACTTCCATGTATTTTGTCACTAACGACCCAGGTTTCGCCTTTCGGCATCTTCAGGCATTCGAGCGCACGAATGCCTGAAGATTCCGAAAGGCGAAACCCGGGTCGTTAGTGACAAAATACATGGAAGTGTAAAAAATCTCAATAATCCAAATTTAATATTTTTCAGTTAGTGTCTTCTTTCAGAACAATGACGATATTATCATGAATACATTAGTTTAAATATCATTAGGTTAACGTCACAATATTTAAATAATCCATTGAAGTTTGAAAATTATGAAGAAAAGCCTATCGGCAGTTAAACATACGTTTATATACATAATACAAATATTATTTCACCTTTTCAATTTATCGATAGAGAAACCTCCTACCCTTATTGTTTAATTAAAAAGAAATCAGCTGATCTGGGTAAGAAGGTTTATTTAAAAATAATAGATTTACATTGAGCAGTTTAAAAAGAACTGTTGGTTTTTTAGGTTCACCGCTAAGATAAACAATATTTTTTGAAACACCGTTACTTTTACATTTACTTTTGCATTTACGTCAACATAATGCAATCCAAAGAAAAACAGAGCTCTTTCAACAATTTCTGAATAATAAATTAAAACCCCACGTATATAATTCATATCCGTTTCTATAAAGACGTTATTGCCAATGCATTCAATAAAACTCAAAATTTTATTTATTTACAATGTCAATAAAATACGCCAAGATAATCTAGATTAAATATTTGCTCCATCATTGATTTTTCAATTCCTTCAACATTCAGAAAAATTAACGTACATATTTTTTTTTAACATTTATACGGTATAAAAAATGATTTTTGAATGAAGTTTTTTTAACACATAATATTCAGACACCCATACAACTTATAAAAAGCTTCTGAATATAAATTTTGTTCAGAATTCATAAAAGATTTTGCAAATTCATTTAAGATTAGTAAAAATGAAATATGCTGTATGCGTAATAAATTTTTGATATTCAAGATTTTTCATTTTGTTATCTAACGAAATTAAAATCTGTATAATGATCGTTGACGAAAATACTACAATAATGCAGTGAAACAGCGAAATTTGTTTAAGATATCAGGTTTTTTCATTTAACCAGTGACTATGCTTTAAAGTATGTCTGCTTCCTATGCAGAGTACAAGAAATTCTAATCGATAATTTCAATTTAAGTTATTGAACGAGGATTGGTTTTTATTCAGTCTTTCAACCTCTCTTTATCTTGATGGAGTGTAAAAATAGCATATTAAGATAAGGAGAGGATTTATAGTAAGCTTATTGCTCTAGTCTGATAATTTATAGAATAAGATAAGTGGTGGATAGGGCAAATATTACAGATATCCAAGCTTTTGAATGTAAATCGATCGAAAATTCATTCATCAAGTTTTCATTGGCGGATTGAAACTGTTTACCTCGCAACCGACTAACTGAAAGTCAAAAATGTTCACAACTTAGCGAAGGGGTCAACAATTATTTACCGTTTGAAGAAAACTCTACTACATAAATATGGCTTACAATTAAATGCACTTTTGTTAAGATCATATTCACTTTCATGAAAATAGTTTTCCCTTTGAACCAAAATGGTAAGTCTGAAGATGCTTCTTAAAAAAGCGAAACGCGACACGTTAGTGATAAACCAAGTGGAATAATTAAGTTATAAATTTTAATTTAATTTATATTATATATAGATACATTCCGCAAAAAACAAATTTTTTCACTAAAAATAAAGTAATCCCTCATAGTAAAATATATTTTAAGATTGAAGAAATATATCACACTTACGAAAAAATATTTTCACATAGATAAAATTGTTTTCACTAAATATAAATACTCACACTTTGAAATCGATAGTTGCATGAAACTGTAATGAAATGTCACTTATTATTCTACCCTATACTGTCTTTGCTCCACGCATTAGAATGCATTACAAAAATCAAACCAGACCAACCCTAACTTAACCTACTACAACTTAACTCACTTTGTTAAAAGAATCGGTGATTAACTGGAAGCTATTAAAATAAAAGTTTGAGTGTACTAAGTTAATACTATCTAATCCAAAGTGCAAACTATAGAAATAAAAGTTCAATTGTACCAGGTGAGTACTATCTAACACAAAGTGCAATTATTTATAAGCCGATAAATATTATCAAATTGAATAGTATGTACCCGTTGGTGACAAGCTTTGCATGTATAATTATTTAAGGAGTGTCAAAATCTCGATATACATGCTTCCATTTATATGAAATATTTATTCTACCTTATATAAGGGAGAGACGCCATTAGCTCAACAAAGCGTACAAGGCTTATTTTGCATTCCACATTTCAGTGCTATTTTTGTGTAGCATTTGCATTTTATTATGTGCAAATTTTCAGAAGCATACTTTAATTTCACGAAACATTAGACCTCGGAATAAGAAATAAACTCCGCAAACCGACTTTGCTGATAAAATCGGTTTATTTAATGTTCAATGAGGCATTATAATTTAAACGATTTTTCATGTTGTTTTTTTTTACTACATCAAATATTGAAATATATATTACAAGGTCAATATTGATATTGAGCTTTCACAAGTAAAATATTTTTACAGTACTATATTTTATAAAATGTGGATAGCGTGAGAAAAATGATAGGTTTTTTTCGAATATTTTTTGTTAAAATGTTACTGCTATAAGTAGTCAGGAGAATATTTAATAAACCAGTGTATGAACCTTTATTCAGTCGTAGATTGGATCCGGTACACTCTGATTTTTAAAATCGTTATTATTAGTTCTATACACGACTTAAACAAATGATTAGAATACAATGATGAAGTAATGGCGATTGTTTGTTGTATATCCACTCCCACGTATACATTAAGATGTTGATTTAGGATTGGAATTATCACAAAACAATCATACGTTTTTTTTTTAAATTCCAATTATTAAATTGTTATAAGTGATGTATGGTGGGTATAGAAAATATATTTTTCACTGGAAACGGAGCGCAGAACCTTATCTTCTGTTCTTAACCTTATCTTCTGTTGAGAAATTAAGCAAACCAAGTTACAGTCAATCCTCGTTCACCTTTATTCTCCATATTCAGAAAATACATGGCTTAAAAAATATACAAGCCCAAATTATTTTTTATCGTCATCAGGACCAGTTTCTCTTATTAATAAGTTATAAATTGTTTTACATTATGAGTAATTCTTACTAATCAACAAACGTGACATATGTATGTAGTTATTTGAACGTCTTATAATTATTGCTTTTATTCCATTTTGTATGAAATGATAGGACTCAGTTTGTTTACCATCACTGAGACTTTACTTAGGAAATCTACTTAAATTATTTTGATTTCCAAGTAAAAAATACTAATGCGTAGTAAAGTTAATCAATTGCTATCATAAATATGTGTAAATTTGATTATAATTAAATGAAGAAAATAATGTAAAATCAGTTTCCCGAAGGACTATTGTTTCTATTGTAGAAAGGTTAAAGTTCACTAGATGTGTCATCATTAAAAAAGGTAGCGTAGATCTCCTTCAAATGGTAAATGACGGTATTACGGGAAACATACTGAGTGCAATAAAATAAATCTGAATATGCACTGACTGCGATGAAGACTAAGACTGTTTAAATTGCGCTGCGAACGGTTCTGATGAAATTTTGCATGCTGAAGAAATAGTTGACGGCATAACTGAGTTACCCTCAAAGCAACAAGAACAAAGAATTAAGAAGGCAAGGAGGGTTAATATTGGTCCTTCACATTTCGTTGCAGAGCTTAGATGTTGCCATGAAGTGGATTGAGAGGCAGAAAGAATGTGACTGTAATATGTCCCAAATGTATACATCGTTTGACAGTTTCAAAGGATTGCTAGCTTTGAATATAAATCAATAGTTCAGTTTATCACAAAAATAATTATTATTTGAAGCCATATATTAAGCCGATAAAAGAAACTTGTTTTTAAGTATTTTTACTTATAATGTAGTATCTCAACAATTTTTTTTCAGCGATGTCTATTTGCTAGACATTCAATCTACCTATTTTTTGGAAGAATGTTGAGAAATCTCTAGTATACATAATGAATAATTGTTCTCTCTGCGACTCAGTGTTCAGAATCGAATAGACGGAAAGACATGGAAGCATTATAGAGTTCCACGCCTTGGAACATAGTTTTGAAGACAATTTTCGTATGACAGTGTCCAAATATTGAAAAATTGGTATAAAAACGTTTCCGTTTGTTGATATGAACACTTGATTGCACAAACAATAACGAAGAAGTTCTGATAATTGACATTTGGCTACGGGATTGACGAAATAACATTTTGTTCCATATTCCAGCGAATCTAAATTAAAATTCGGTCAGGATAATCTAGGCTCATCTATATATTATACTACTAGCTTTGCATGAAAATATTTTCTGCCATATAAACACGCGTAACATGAATAATGACTATTACATGCCCTTCCAAATTCGATCAGCACGTCAATAAAGTCATTTTTCATTTTCCTTATGTGGACCGTACGATAAAATAGTAGTTAGTTGCCTATGAAAACGTGCTCAAAAATAATACTCTTTCATGTAATTATTTTATAAGTATACATATTTATTAAAATAAAACTCTTCTCGTTTAATACGATTAGGGCCATTTAAAAATTATAAATCAGGGTTAAACTGTTCTCTAGATTATCAAATACTAGATTATATCGAGAAACTATTGTAGCTGACTTTTAAACAAACTATTAATAAAAAAATAAAATTGATAAAGATTTTTTGGAAAGACCTTCCAAATGATATTTTAAACTTATAAACAAAATACCATTTTTTGCATGTCACTTGAGATTGTTTGGATGGGTGTCTTTATGTATTTTTCCTTGAGTTTATCTCAGTTGACTTTATTTTCATTGAGTTTGGCCAAACGTATGCTGAAGCGCAGAAAACGCAGTACAGCACAGCACAGAATTGATAGGGCTGGGCAGGCAATACAGCCATGTGGGATGAGCGTATTCTGAATAGCGCAAGTGACATAGCCGAATGACACGGAATATACCGACAGTCGCCAGTCCCGCACAGGTTGCTGTGGAGTTATCATCAAAACGAGTTTTGAATTCGAATCTGACATTGAAGTTAATAATATGGTGTTGCTTTACAATCCATTTTTTTTAATTTTCGGTTGAATATTAAAAAGGAAATGTCCAAACTTGCTCGCGTGACGCAGAACCTGTGCCAGCACTAAAACGAAGCGCAACACAGACCAGACGCATTACTGTGACGCAGTCTGTACTTTTGCATGCAATACAAAATCTACACTGCCTTGTGCTGCGTGGGACTACGTCAGTGGAGCTATTTCAGTATGACGCCATCGTCAGAACTATGGAGAGAATATAAATTAAAATTGTAGGTGAAAGGTCCATCATAAAATTAAAGTTTAAGAATTTAAGACATCGACTGAGGGTGCTTGGTGGAATTTCAATATCAAATTTGCATTATTGAGATTTTGTACACTTCCATGTACTTTGTCACTAACGACCCGGGTTTCGCCTTTCGGTATCTTCAGGCATTCGAGCGCACGAATGGTCAGTTCGAGTCCATTCGTGCGCTCGAATGCCTGAAGATGCCGAAAGGCGAAACCCGGGTGGTTAGTGACAAAGTACATGGAAGTGTACAAAATCTCAATAATCTAAATTTGATAAAATTAAAATATTTTTCCAATATTTTTTTTTTGATTTTATAAATATAAAGGCGAATGTGTATAAAAAATAGCTCAATTTATTGTGACACTTGAAGATAAATCAGTTTTCATATTTTTTAACAAATTATTTTCTTTGAGAAAACTTACTTGACGTTTAAAAAATAATTGTTTGTTGGTAGTAATCTTATTGGCTTCAATTTTTTTCAAATGTCGGCTCAGTGAGCAAGAAATAAATAATAATGAATTATTAACTGATTGCCGTATTATTTTTTACTCTGCTTTCAAGTCGAATTTCATCAAAATCATAATCAGTCTTTGTATAATAGTTCTTTCAAGCGAAGCATTTAAAACATTTCTGAAAGAAAAACTTTAAATAAAATTACATAAGTACATTGTGAAATATTCCAGATGTCGCTTAACACAAATTTTTTTGTAAAAATGCTTGATAGGTAGATTTTTTAAAAATAATTTATTAGACTATGTATAGACAAAAGATTTGCCATCCAATATTGCATTAAATAAAAATTGAGGTTGAAACATTAGATTTTTTTAACATGTCCGCTACCAATGTGGAGCATATGGCCTCCTAATGAAGGTATTTAAACAGATGTTTTCTACCAGAACTACTTATTACTCAGTTTTTCATAATTAATATTTTAAAATCATTATCATTTCTGAAAAACTCTTTGCTAGACAGGCTTGAAAACTTTACTTTTTTAAAATTTGAATTATTGAAATTTTGTACACTTCCAATAGTGTAAACTAGGGCATCCAATCCCGGACCCCTTTTCTGAACCCGGGATTGACTTTTTCAATCCTGGGATCCCGGGTTGCCTGAAATTTTTAGAAGATATATTTCTTAGCGAATTTTTGATATATGACAACAGTATTTATCTCATACCTTCATAATTCCATTTTACACTATCGAATAAGGAAGTTTAAGCGACTTTATTACACCAAACTCTCGTTAAATATTTTGTATTGAAATACTCCATTATTGTGGATAAAAATGCATGTCAAATATTCTATTTAAGTTTATTTATAATGAAATATGTGTCAGAAATACTTATAAAATGATAACATATTTCCACAACGCTTAGGAACATAAAAAGCCAAAAAAACAGTGAAATGTAGTTTTATAGATTACCTACCTATAACACATAAAGACTTGTCTCTTTGAAAGATTTCTTTTCTCATAAAAAATCCGAACCATCATAAAATGATAGATCGTATTTTCCCAAAAAGGAAACTTTACGAACATCGCGTTTGTAAATTTTCAAGAATTTTGCTCACGGAAGATGTATGGCTTTTTATATAGGGCGGCGCCATTAAAAATGTTGCCCTTAACCTGCCTTGATTTGGCCATAAAAATAAACTCCTTATAATAGTATAGTTTATGTTTGGACCCTTTACTTTATTTTCCCGATTTTTATACACCACGTAAAAAATTATTAATATTAAAATAAAATCTTTTGAAAATTTATCAAAAGGGAACTTATTTGGATGGGAAATTGTACACTCAATCAATAACATAGACATGCTTCAATTAGAATATTTTTAGTAATTTATTTTTTCTATATAATTAATATTATGCTGTATTGCTGATTGATTCCTGATCCTAAAGTTGTAATACTGCAACACAGTGTTTGGGGATGTTATTGTTTTATTCACTACTTGAAAGTTTGTTATAAGGGAACAATAAATATCATCAATATTTATGCACACACATACACCATAAGTATGTGAATAATAACACCATTTTTTATCGATCATAATTTTAATTTTGTTATTTTATGGTTTTAAGGCTAACTATAGTATTCAAGGTATTCCCTTTTCGACGTTTCTCTAATTTTTATCAATTAAAATCATTATCAGGATGGTTAAACAAAAACCAATTCAAACCTCACGAATCCTCACATAATCACTGGGATTTTTTTACATTCTCAATAATAACATGAATCTTATTTTGTGGTCGCTTTAGCCTAAAGAATTATGTGGTCAGGCACTGAATCACAGTATTTCAAATCATTTCAAAAATGCCATCGACAATATCCATATACCCTTGAATTGTATATCTTATTAACACGATTGCAATGCAAGATTATGTGGATTATAGATTAAAATAAAATAAAAAATTTCATCCTTAAATCGGTAAAACAAAGAAACCTTTTGAAACTCAAACAATCGAGTTACTTTTTGCATACTTATATTAAAAAGAATGCTTATTAAACAGAAAAAAACAACTGTTAGTATATTGTTTGAGGTTCAATGTTAAACTTTGTCCAACATTTAAGGAGGGTTATTTCTCATAAAATGACTATATCTGTATTACACTAGGTAAAGCACCATTACAATAATTTCTGCTACTAAGTTAAATTTTCCCCATCATTAGGTATATTCAGGTCAGTATTTCATTTGGAGTAGGTAAAATTTTATCACGTGTGTCATCATGAATGTAGTACGCACTCTCTTAATGGTCGCTAAAGCTTTATTACTTCTTTATCACTTTGTCCTTTTGCGTTAATTGTCCCTCGTGAATAGTAATGTGTTTTATCACGTAAATGCCCCTGGTCCACTTTTTACAGGTGCTTTGTCACTTGTAAGTGCGTTAGTTATATCGAAAATAACAGTATTATGTTAATTGACACTCAAAAAATTGTATATGCGTGAAGCATTTAATATTATACTAGCCTACGTATATTATAAAGCTCTCAGCTCTATAAACTACATATTACAAAATAAAACACAACTTATTTTGTCCTACTTTTACATTTTTATAATGATCAGGACTGGTTATGCATGATCATTTGATAATGCTCGCGATGAGCGAAACAGTTAAAGCGCCTTAAAAGCAACTACATATTACCCTAAAGGAGAGCATATAAAATATTGAACTGTTTTATAACGTTTACTTTAAGGTATTAAACATATTTCAACATATCCGAATGGTGGAGTCAATTATAATTATGCAGTTACAATAAATTACATAGTTGACCATTGCAGTAATGATTTTGAATTTTAAAAATGATTTTTAAATTAAGTATTCTTGATAGATTATTATAAAAACCTTCAAATTTGATCTTTGAATTTGTGTCTTTTGATATAAAGACTTTTATTTAACCTTGTTTAATTTATTTCAAAAATATTGTTAAATTTAAACATAAAATATTTATAATAAAATCCCCTGACTGCATACTTTCTTAGATCAACAATCCATGTTATAATTAATATAATGATGTATTTTAACTACGGTTATGATCTATGTAAAAATTAACCCTTATTACAGGTCGGAAATCTATTGAGACTGAAAGTACACAGTTTTTTTAACTACTCCAAACAATAAAACTTAGTGTTAACATAGTTTAATAAAGGAATTGGACATAAATGAAACGTATTTATATTGACCGAGAATTCAAAATAACTTGAGATCACGAGTTCTTAGTGAAAAAAGTTTGCTGTTATTTCTATGAAAGTTGAAAAGCCAACTCAGCACATAGATTCCCTTTGGGTCATGTTTGATCAAAAGCCTTCACCAGACGTGATATGAATGCATTTTCTCAGTATTGTAGGAAAATTTATGTTCCAGCTGTCTGTATAAGCAGACAATTAAAGACTTTGAAGTTTTGCCTTCAATAAAGTATTAATGAAATAAACGGAAAATAAGATATGTCCTTCACAAAAACAAATGGAAAGAATTGGATATGAGCAGTGATGTGGTGAAGACTATACGGGGGTATACGATGTATACCCTATGATATATTTTGTAGAAACGACGCATGCTTATCGATTAAGTCAAAATATTGTAAACACATTGTAAATTTTGCATTGTAAATTTTCACTATTAAAGTGTTGTTTACTACAGCCAATTCTTGGTGAAAAGACATTATAAAAAAATTAAATACAATTAGTTTGTACTACTTCCACATGTTAAACATGTGTATGTTTCTGTCCATGTTGTACAAAAAAAAATTGTTTTATTTTTAAAACGTAAATTTTCAGTTAATTTTACGTTTTCTAATCCATAAAATAGTTAAGTAAAATATGAAAATATAAAGTACGCATACGGGTGTATATGCAGGGTGTACGACTTAGGTACTAGTTATGACTCATGCAAGAGATTATTTACACACATGCCATTTTATAACAATTCCTTTTCGCTATCGAATATTTTGTCAGAGAAAATGTACTCCAGAACTCCAGAATAAGATAAGGGAAGTTAAAATTGAAAGTGACTACTTATTTGTTACTCATTGTGTATAAAAGTTATGTTTACCATGCGGCTTATCATTCAACAAGTTTTAGAAAAGAAATAGAAAACCATTATCAATCAATGTCAAACTTCTTGTAATAATATTAAAGTCATCATTTGAAGAAAAAATAAAGAAAATAATATAAATTCGTGGCAGCCAAAAATAAGGGAAGAAAAACAATATTTCTGGACACATATTGAATATATCTTTTATGTTTGGTAGTACGTTTTTGGTTGTTGTTAGTTAGAACGGTTTATGAAATATTGTATTGCCTCTATTGAAAAGTAAGCACAATGACAATTATAAACATTTACTAACAAACGTCAAAGATGTAATCTATGGTTTAATATTATACACGTCATAATTAAACAGTTAACGGACAAACTAAGCCAAAAGTATTATTTTACAGACTTGCGAGTTTATTTTTAACCATCTCAAAATTAATTATTCCACTTTGAATTCAAAATTAGACACGTTTCACGATTGGATCAAAAATTGTGTACGAATATAGCGGCAAGAAAAGATTTTTTATTTATTTACACATTCAAGGTATACTTTTCCATCTAATATAAGCTATAACCAAACCACTGATATAAAAATAAAACAACATGAAACTCTTCTATACAAAATGGGTTGTGCCAAAGCCGTATCCATAAAATTGTATTACGCTCTTTCTGGTCTTAAATGCAACATCTTCCCAGTTTAACTCTCATAATAAGTAATAAAAACCTCCAAAAGCACCTCAAATTCTCTCAATAAATGTATTAATTGTATTTTTTTCATTATTTTCATTCCTAATGGTTTAGTTTCTCTAGAGCACAACAAGTGTCTCTTTACATCTACTAAAGCCCCAAGAGGTCACTTTCCTCGAAAAATACTCGCACGCCCTCTCATCTTAGATTAACTCTACTGTATAGAAATATTTACGGAAAGATATCAAACGATTTCAGTAGAAAAAAATCATTCCGTTTTTCATGTACTTAGTAATAAATAAAAGTAAATAAAAAAACTAGACTGAAAATTGACATTACAGCTAATAATAACAGCAAGTCAGTAAGTTTTTCTAGTGTCAATATTGTAATAAGATCATGGAACATCTAAACGCTCAAATAAAAAAAACTTATTTTTCTTTACTCACTTTACTACATAAATTTTCATACATTCACCTCCAAGAAATCATTACTAACAGCAGGTTCTTCTTCATAATATTTCCCCAAGAGACTTTTGGGATTTCTACCAGTCTGCTCCCATGAGGATCCATCGAGCATCTTAGTCGAGAAATTCATTCTTAGCAGGTATACCACCCATATAATTTGAAGCATTTTTATATCTGATATATGGAAAATCTAGGATCTTGTATTGCATTATTCATGCGTTCAAATATCCTTCATCTTCATAATACAATTCAAATCTAGTAGTTAGGTAATATTAATCGAAACAAGAATAAATATTGATACTAAAAAATGCAAATATTTTTATTTATTAAAGCATAATACATATTAAAAAAACATTTTTATTTGTGAAAGTAAATACATAGAGGATAAATTAAATTATAAGGGAATTCTATTATTCACTCTAAATTACTCGGTGGCTGACCAGTAAGTATAAATCTTTAATGTGGCTCTCCAAAACATAGGAAAGGCATTCTCTAAAAGCATTAAAATACCCTTTGTACAATGAATTCCAATAATCCCCTTTATCCCTTATTTGGAAATATTCAATCTATTCGCGTGCTTAAATAGTATGATTTCACCGGATGAAAGATGTAAAAGCAATACAAAGTGCTAATTAATTAATTCAATACATATATACCTAAATAATACAACGCATATTAGGTAGTTTGAAAGGTGTACTAATTCTATGGCTCAAGTTTAATAATACTTTTGTTTTAAAAGTTAATAAAAAAAATTTGCTCTACAGCTAAAAATAGCCAAGGCCCAAATATATATTTTAACTCCCATGAAATCAATTGTAGGAGAAATTTTAAAGTGACTCAAGAACAACTAGAGGAAAAAAGACATCACAAAGCACAACCCATGCATACAATCTCAAATATTAGATTGAACATATCTGTATTTTATATTTACCTCGACGGAATTGGAGCCCAGACCCATCAGATCGATACGGTACAGCTATTACTTCTAGACCACAGATGATGAAAATATATGTAATGTAAAAAAAAAATGTGTGAAAATATATGTGTTGTAAAAAACATATTACCAGGTGAAATAAGATACAAAATAATTAATAATTTTTTTACATAGACGAATAGTGATTTTTCAGTTTTCTTAATCCATTCTCACTATTACAAGAGATATTGTTTACTCGATAGATGTGAGCCAAAAACGCAATAATTTTCTTAAGATATGTTACGGCAAGAGTTCGAGTATTGATTGATAGCCAACTGATCTCCACCTTGTAATTAACGAAGAGTTAATCAATCACACACACACCTTTTTAATTTGTTTTTGTTGTATTTTTACACTTAAGCAACATTTATTTATGTATAAAACTTGTAAAAAACTTATATTATTAAAATAAACGTGTGTTACTAATACGCCAAAAATAAGCATAGTTAATGATTGTGGTTCCACAAAAGTAATAAAAGGTTTATTGCCGTTTAAATCGACGTTAAAAAAAAGCAAGCTTACTGTAAAAACAGGGAATGTTAGAATAATTTACGATCGACTGGAGCGCCAAAGCGAGATAACGTACTCCTTCTGCGAGCAACAGAATCAACCCATTAATATTGTAGCAAATATGTGAGGTTCTGCTCGATATTTGGATACAAAAGCAAGGGTTGCATTAGCTCTTCGGCTTGGGAGGGTAAAAGAGACTTCAAAAATTGCCGCTTCCCCGGGGACTGTACCCTTTCCCATCCACGACCCGTGAACTTAATTTATGGGAAATGCAAAATTGGAAAAAACAGCTTATTTATGCCCGTTTTGTTTTCAACTGTATTCATATTTCACCTATCTGCATGAGTTTCGTTGCGATATCGGAAAGTTAAAATATAATTTAGTTAGACGCGAGGTGAAGTATAAACACGCAATTTCAAAAACTCATAGCAGTTTGAATTACGATTCTCAGAGTATTTTTTGATTAATATTCCATTGCTTTACAAAAATACATATTTTAGGTACACAATGATTTAACATAATTTATCAAAATATTTCGTTTCGACAAATTCTCCACATTTTTCTGTTGATTGAATTACTACCAAAATTTTAAAAATATATAACTATCCTTTCTTATGTTGTTTCCTGCGTGGACATTATGTTAAATTTTTTTGTTTTTTAAAGTTTGAAAAATATTAAATTCTAGTTTTATAAATGATTATCTTTTTTTACCAATTGAAAATAACAATAATTTAATGCAAAGATTTCATTTTAATATGAATCTACTCAGCACATCTAGATAATATGGATTTATTTTATACATATAGAACATCTCCTACTTAGTTTTTTTTCAAAAAGAAAAGAGTTTTCATTATATTCTCTTTTCTTTTATTTAATCCGTAACCTCGTGGATTATGGATAGTTTATTTGGATTCTTTTAGTCTAATATTTACACATTTCTCGTTTTTCATAAAATTTGTGATTTCTATAAAATAGTTTTAATTTAATATTCAATATTAATTGCATTGAATATTTATTGAATCACGTTTTGGGGATTAGACTATAATTAGTTTATACGACATCAGTGTGGTTTTTCCTGTAAAAGAATGTCTTTTTTATCGCTTTTGTTGTTTTTCCAGGGAATTTACTTATTTTTAATCACCGTATTCAGATACAAAAGGATTTTCCCATTCGATTTTTATTGTAAATACATTTTTGTTTTTTAGCACATATTTCATAATTTAATTTTGTGTGTTCGAATATTCCCGTTTTAAATTAAAAAAAAGGAAATATGCGCGAATCATATTTGCTTCGTTAAAATGTCTTTCCACCAACAATCAATGGTAAACATATTTAACTTTTTTAATTAACGCGAAAAGTATAATTATTTTACAAAAATATAATAAAGATTAACCAATTCAGAACTTATCTTTAAAAATAAGAGTATTTGAATCAAATTAAGCTGAGTTTTATGACAAGTGTAATTTTGTTACCTTTAGCCAAACTTTAATGAGTGTTTATTTACACAAGTTTTAGTAACAATGGATGGTAAAATGAAATTCAGTTATTACGCTTTAGGATTAACATAATGAAATAACAAAGCAAGTGTTAGTATGAAAGTGAGTGTAAATTAAATTGAATGTTTTAGGATAAATCGCTTATGAACACTGAAGATTTATTTTAAACCTTTTGTTAAACCACCTCATTATTGTTTCAGGGTGAAAGAAGCTCAAGGCGAAAGCAAATGAAGATAATAAAAATTCTCGTTTAATTAAATGATAACATGAAAACGGATAATGAATCCATTACAAAGAACTAAGCTCGTTTGTGACACATTTTTTTAGAACAGATTTACGATGAGATTTGTCCGACAGATATTTTTTCTGTTATTGAAGAAAGTCGCTGATGTTCTTGTTTGATGATTTTAATTAAAAAAAAAATGTGAAGTAAAATTAATGGAATCATAATGCGGTATAAATGACTAATTTTGTTTATTTAGATGTTCACTCAAAACTGTATTCAAACAGTTAGTCATGTATTTAAAATATTACGTTTTAGATAGTTATGTAATATAACATTATAAACGTTATATTTAAGACATGGCTTAAATAAATTAAGTCCATTACTCCTTCTTTAAAAAATAGTGAGAGCAAAAATCGTACTAGTGAATTTTTAGGCTTCTCCAAAATAAAAAAAAATAATGTAATATATCTTTAAATAGTTAAATTATTAAATTAGTAGAGTATATTAATAATTTGGATTATTTATATAGATACCATGTTCGTGGATGAAGGTTTTATTGAAATAAAATAAAAAAACAAATGTGACAAAGAATATGCTCAAAAGTCTTAACAAGTAAACTTGAAATTTGTTCAAAAGCTAAAGTGCACTCGTGTATGATGAAGTAATAAAGAGCTGATTTTATCGTTAAATGAGTGAAACAAACTAGGCGAAACAAACGCCGCAGACGCGACGATGGCGCCGGCCGCGCGGAAAACTTTATCGTCAGCCGGAAGCGGATAGTTTTTTGGCGGGAAAAGAATGGTTTTGGGCGAAGGGCGTGTAGGCGGCGCTGGCTGGTCATCTCCATCCGGTTCCCCGTCGCCGCCGCCTGCACCGCCACCCGCGCCGCGACGCTGGCCACCCCCGCAGCTCGCAGCCAGTTCAGACACTTGCCCGAGATGCCGAGGAAGATTCGCGTCGGTCAACAGCCAGACTACGAGCCTCAACAATAGCTACTCGCACTCCTACAAAGGTAAGACTTTGAAGATTATTCTCTAAAATATCATCAGTATCATCCAGTTCAACTTCATGGATCGATAGTTATACCAAATTGACGAAAGACACAATATTGTTTTTAAACTTTCTGGTCTTGAAAACAGCATTATGTCATTGAACGCAAACACGTTGACAAATGCATTTTATGTACATATTTTTTTAATATCGTCTGTATAATAGAACATATTTTCCTCTTGAATAAGAATAACATGAAATTGACATACATATTATATGTGTGGTTTAATTTATTTAAAATATATGAGAAATCTACCCGACCTCTGTATTGCTAGACATCTTTTTTACTACTAATGAATGTCTAGAAAATCTGAAAATAATGAGAGTCAAATCAAAAGAAAATTGTTTACTTTTGTAGTTTTTACTTTTTAGGAACATCAATTAATGGAACGGTAAGGCCAGAGCTTACCTAGTATTAATCTAATTATAAATTTGGAATTAATTGGAAAACTCAAATTATATTATTCATTTTTTAAAATATGCCATCTATAGATCATCTGAAATCAACAATACTAGACGTTTTGTCGAAAAATCATATTTAAAAAAATTAAAATTCAGATTTTTCATATAAAAAACTACCAATAAAGCATTTGATATAATGTACACACATAATAATACTGATTGACAAGATTGATATCGCTTACCAAGTTATCAATTTCAGATATGTTATTTCATAAAGAAATAACATTAATCGAAACAGTGATGAAACTTATTTGAATAATTGTATGATTCTTGATTTATTGTTTCACAAAATGTTTTTTTAACAACAATAGATATGGTTTTCAACACCAAAACGGTATATTATTTAAGCGTATTTGTAATGTTTTTATTGTCTAAACTATAATTTATTTTTATTCCAGACACGATTTTAAATCACAAATAGATATATTGAAAAAAACCTTCTTCCCTCGTATTAAATGTTGCTTAATTTATTGTAAGTAACCCTACTCCGTTTTCAATGAAGTAAAGCTTCTTTTATCAACTTAAATGCTGGCCGTATCACACTTAAAGCCAGCAGAAACAAAAACAAAAATCTGCTCGTATTATACATATGAAGTTTTCACATTTAGTTCTACCGTATATCCTTGTACGTTTAAGAGAAAGTCTTCTTTCTAAGAATACTATTCGACTTCTTAAATGTTAGAGTTATCCGATTCTACCATAAGCCTATAGAAACTTCAATCAAAGGATATTTATATTGGATATTGATTTAAAAGTTTGGCATAAACCAATTCCAAACTTTGATAGGCGTAGCACACTTTTTTCTTTATACCCGTTCAGTGTGTTCTTCGTAACATATACTGAACATTGGCTCAAACTGTATAGTGATACTATGTTATTAGAAAAACCGTACAGAAAATAATAAACAAAAACTAAATTTCATTTAAAGAACGCTTGCGATTAATTTGTGTATTACGAACATTCCTATTGTTTTATTATGAAAAATATATATTGTAGTATATATCAATATATCTAATGTAGCTTCAAAAAGTGTTTTTGTTTTTATAGTATAGAATTTGTGTCAAATAATATAATAAATTGTTAGGTTTTTGAGATGCAATCGTTCATCACCAATTCTACTAATGAAAAAAGCAGCTCTTATGCTATATATGGTAAACAGAAATGGTTTAAAAGTGGTAATTTTAGTTCGAGTAAAAACAATTGTATGAGTTTTTCTAAAAATAATAACAGATACAACGCATAGACAAACCGGTGGATTCAAAATTACATAGTAACGTAACACTTACTGTCTATTCAACTAAACTTCATAACGAAAGAAAAGTATGTGATGCGAATGGCTTAAGATTGGTTTAAGTAATTGAGGTATTCATATATTATAGAAAGCAGAAAGTTTAATTTTTAAAAGCTTTGACTTCAACTGAGAACAAAATTATAAAGTAATTAATCCTTGAAACATTGAAAATTCCTTGAAAATTTATAAACAATTACTGCACTTATCATATCATTATAAAAAGTCTCGTCCTTTTTACGGAGTAAGAGAAGCTGTTGAGTGGTTCTATTGAATAAATTTCCCTTTAAAGTATCGAATATTGTCAATGAAAAATTGTGAATTAGAGCGATTTTTGCGTGCAAAATTTATCAAGTTTATAAATAATGCATTACTCTGCAAAGTTAGGTGAGCAGCAACAGTTTATGGAAATGGGCAGCGAATAAATCACACGCACCCTTTCGCAAACTGTCGAATGTGGAGCCTTTAGAGAAATAAACTTTCATTCTGAATATCTCTTGATATAACCAAATATTTCCAGCCCCCGTCTTTATAGCCACTCTATAAATTGCGGCTCAGAAAATACTATTGGGTGAAAGATTGATCGGGGAGTTTATATGCCCATAACTATTGTTAAGGGGCTGCTGTAGAGATATAATAAGCAGGAATATATATTCCGAAACTTGATGAAATATTCATTTTCATTCCAAAATAATCTGATGGAAAACATAATTACCTAGTGAAAAATGCCTCTCAATCGTGACAATGTTTTGCTTTATATTTATTTCAAATTTGTAGATCATTCTTGACATAAATTTGTTGGAAAAACTTGTATATCATATGATTTAATGACATTTTAGGTTGGAAAATAAACACTGCTACCGTGGTTATTTCTGCAAAAATAGCAGAATAAAATATTCATGTATTTAATTACATAAAAGAACCTTAAAACCATTTCATTCAAATAAAATCCAGGCCATAAAAAACAATCACAATGTTTTGGTGAAAAATTGGTTTTTAAACATTATAAAAATACATGTATTTTTTAAGCATCTGAAGCGAAATTGCTTTTAGAGAACTGCTTGTCATTAACCTATATTAATTCTAAAAGTGTAATGCTATTAGGATGGGTTAAGAAAAGAGAAATTGTTAGGTAATCGATTATAATACGCCTCATCCTGGATCTGATGGGTGTGGGGGACGGAATGTAAGCTTCAAAGACAACTGTATAACCACAAATCCATTAAATATAATTCAAAATAAAATTATCCGTGCGCTTCGTATTTGGCTCCGTGCATACGGTGAACGACGTACGCCCAAGTGCGACGAAAGCACGGCTTCATAATATTTTACTAGAATAAAGTAAAAACATCAAAAAATAGGATCACTCGATTCGTAGTATTTTTCCCATAAATGATGAAAAAGTAAAGCATAGCCTTCTTCGAGCATTATTCACACTAATAATGTGTGTTCCACGTGAAAAAGAGCCGTACATTTGAGAATCCTACATATTTTAATACATGAGTTTTCTTGAAAATTATTAAAAATTTGTTGGAATGAATAAAATTCCAAGCATCCTAAGAAGTTCATATGATTGCATACTCCAATCGACCATATCTGAGAAATATCTTTGCTTATTAAAAATGTATATTTTTTGTAAGATCTTCCAGGTATGCATTAAAACATTTCTATTTATACCTATATAATATATAGTGTTTGCCGGCTAAACTGAAAAAATATACGATACCAATACTATTCTGATGATCTACAATTTAATAGTATCACGTAACTTGTTGACCGCTTTGTATAATTGGTGTGGGAGCAATTAGTTTGCAAATAATGTTATAAATGGATTTTCGATGCAAATTAGTGCAATCTCGAAGGCACTTTCAAACCTTTATTTAAATTCATTGTCCCTCGACTATAGATTGGAAACTATATAGATGCGTATCGGCTATTTTATTGGGCATACATTATGACTCTCGTCATGATTTATTACGGCGATTCCATCAATATGTTGCATTAAGCATGAAAAAATGTTCAGGATTTACGTAGTGCGGCATAGCAAGATCAACTTAAGACCCTTTTAGTGAAATTGAGGGGAAAAAAGGCAATTAATTTTTTGGTCCGTAACTAATTATATAAATTTTCATTAATTAATTCGATAAATGGTTAATAATAAATAATAAATGGTCGGTTAATAATTATATGTGGTCAGTAACTAATTACCAAGTAAATAAAGGTTTGGTTAGGTTTAATTAAAAAGTTTACCGTTTTATATATATATATCTGAACGTCTTATTTAATAACTCACCATTTATATAAATGCAGGCCGAAAATAAGTAAAGTAAAAATTATTTTTAAGACTTGAATGATCATTCAGGCTTCTTCGTAAAAAAGTTAATCACGTTCTATGGGATTGTGGATTGTCTTCCTCGATATGAATTTCAAACGAATTTAATATAAATATATTTGTTTGCATATGTAAGCAATTGCTCATGTTAACTTAACAACCAAAGCTAAACTTATTTATTAAAATGATTTCTATCAAATTTTTGTTAAATATCATTTTTTACTACTCCATGTCATACACAGTTTTATTGTTTTTAATACTATAACGTTCTATAGAATTGAAAGATCAAAATGTATTTATCGTCTGTTGTAAATTTATTGTTTTTTTTATCGAAAGTAAAATGTCAAAAACGTACATTCGACAGGTTTAACCATCACATGATAATATAAAGCCATCCATCAACAAAACTAAACATTTTTTATAGTCTTTAATGTAACTTTACAGCGTAGCGTATTGGGAAAATTCCCTTATTTTTATTGAAATATTGGGTAGTAAAGTAAGAAGTTCACACATGAAAATAATTTATGTCACACCGTAAAAAAGGGGCAATAAAATGTTGAAATTTACCGGGGATCCGTAAGCCGATCCGGATAGCCTGTTACCTATAATACCACGAGCTTTTGCTACTTGACTTTATCGGCGTTCACTAGTCGACATTTCCACCCCCGAAAGCTTTGGACCCTGAAATTCACGTGGAATCAATGTGATTGAAGATATATCGACATCTACTTTATCCACTGACGTATTTCTGCTCAAATGGGTATGAAATAGTTTTCCGCAGCATAACAATGGAAACTATTACGCGGAAGTTTCTTATGATAAAAAAAAACGAATGAAAAAATACAGAGCTTTCCCCTTTTATCAACGATCATTAAAATTGCAAGTGATGTTATATTTTATTAGAATCATCTTCATGAAGAGGTTTTGTAGTTATAATATGAATTAAAAATGTGATGAAAAAGTCATATATCTACATTAAATAGAGTTTACTCTAACAATTAAAAACAAAAACATGTTTTAGAGCACCATGCCACTTTGACTATACCATATATTTCTGTTGTCATCTTATGAAATGTGAACGTTCTGTACATATTGCGCGGTCAACGGTTCGAGTCTCCTAACGAAAACTTGTTTCAAAATCGTTGTTTTGCAAATCGATTTGATTAAAATGTTTAAAAAAATTCTATGATATGTTACACCTTTTCCATCCACGTTGAACGCAATCTTGTGGTGTAGCAGATCAATTAGCTAATCACCTGTATAACCCCATCTTTCTTTCGTTGATTGATTGACTGACTAAAACCAATTTTCGATAAAAAAAACTTTTGGTAAGATGCTACATTAGCAATCTATACAAAAAACCTTTTTTTTACCATGTCCACTCTTAGTGCGGAGAAAATGGCCTCCTAATGGAGGTATCTCAAAAGCAGTTTATCTACGAGAACGAATTGTTACTCAGTTGTTCAACCTCGAAGAGAGTAGGGATAGAGGGGCAGGACTAATGGTTAGCTAATCGCTCTAGCTTTGCTCTGTTTTTTAGGATTGCATGGGTGGGAGGGAATTTTAGACATCACAACATTCATGCCTACGAACAGAAATTCATAAATTTATTGAAAAATTAATTTATTAAACTGTCCGCACCGTGAAATGAACCCGTGACATCTGTAACTGTAGCCAACGACGTTAACCACAACACCACGGAGCCGAAAAATCTGAAATTTAGATTTCTTTGACGGCTATAACTTCGTATTTTTCCTTTAAAGTGAAAGAGTTGACATAGTCGAAGATCTAAGAAAATATTTTCTAACATGTTTACTATCTTATAATGCGTCGTGTCAAAACATAAATCTGAAAAAAATATTGATCTTTAAAAAATATTCGATCATGGCACAACAATGTATACAAAGAAAACAGATTTGGGCTTTTCAAATAATCCCTTCACCTTTTTTTAAAAATATATCCACAACATTATTTTGCAAACACTCCCTGAGGAGAGAAAGGTTAAAAACGATCAACGAATAAATTTATCCATGAGATGAGAGATGGCTTGTTTGGAACGTTGGGGAAAAATACGTCTTCTATTTCATTGTATTTGACCGTTCGGTTTATCAAGCGCCTACTTTATATTAAAGAGCTTTTAAATATCTAAGCGAACGTGAATTCAATGAAGTACTTTATTTTGTCTTATGTTTTTCTACTTGAATTAATATTTTTAATTGTTTTTTTTTCAAATTTTTCATATTCAAATTGAATGGTTTCATAATTAAAGGAAATAAAATTAATTAATGAATAAGATTCATGATTAAAGGAAAATGTATTTGTTGCTACAGTTTATATTGCACATACATATGTTTCATCTTATAGTATATATAAAATCGCCCAATAATTGTATACCTCAGCCAAAGCCAACATAAAGATCGTTAATTCAATGAAAAACAAATACTTATTGATTTTGCTATTGACCACCTGGTAAACTACAAAATCGATAAGTATTTCCTTTTTTAATGACGTGTAATGAGTTAAAGTTAAGAATATATCGTGCACGCTATCTTTTGGCAATATGTATCTACGTTCGCATTCGGATTGGACAGTTTAGTTTAATAAAAAATCATAACCAATACTTGTGAGGGTTTTTTCATTAATTGTTTACATACGTCTTCAGACGGTAGTTAAGGGATACGAAAAAGGAATATTAAGACGAGTCTGTACTCTCCCTGGATATGGCTAGGAAACTGAAAGCTTCTTTCAACGTTTCATTAGGTAAATATACGTAAGCAAAAAAGTGATTTGGATTATTGAGATTTTGTACACTTCCATGTATTTTGTCACTAACGACCCGGGTTTCGCCTTTCGATATCTTCAGGCAATCGAGCACACGAATGGACTCGAACTGACTCGAGTCCATTCGTGTGCTCAAATGCCTGAATATGCCGAAAGGCAAAACCCGGGTCGTTAGTGACAAAATACATGGAGGTGTACAAAATCTCAATAATCCAAATTTGATATTGAAATTCCATCAAGCACCCACAGTCGATGTCTTAAAAAAGTTATTTTTTATAAAATGTTAATCATTGGTGTATATCAATAAAATTTAAATGTTGCAATAACATCTTTTGGGCATCTGATCACAGATTCTTTGATTTAATACAGTTATTTGTTCAAATTTAATATTCAAAACGCCAATTTCCTAATTGGCAGACTTTACTGCAAAGAGCTTAATGCGGTGAAAGCCATTTGAAGCTGGTTCCAACCGATGCACTCGACTTTTCGTTTCGCTTCGCTCAAACGCAGTTATTATCGATACAAAACTATTCGCGCGAGCTT
This sequence comes from Himalopsyche phryganea, assembly GCA_022494535.1. Classification (NCBI taxonomy): domain Eukaryota; kingdom Metazoa; phylum Arthropoda; class Insecta; order Trichoptera; family Rhyacophilidae; genus Himalopsyche; species Himalopsyche phryganea. Next base: position 907,454 of record JAGVSL010000034.1, read on the forward strand.
TTTGTGCAAATCGAATCACAATGAAAGCTCAACGGATTTATAGAATTCTTGATATTTATTATCTTTCATGGAAATCAAATCTCATTTAGATCATATTGTTATATCGTTTGTTTGTGTTTTCATTTTCTGTGAGAGATTTATGTTGTGAATTCTGAACTTTCGTCTATTTACAGTTGCACATCTAACACAGGGAAAATGGAAATGGAAGTTGGCAAAGTAGTTTTTTATTTAAAATTACACAACACAAATATAGTAAACAATAACGTTTTTTATAAACTTTCTTTATAATACTTTAAAATAAGTTGATATTAGTTTTTATCAATAAAACGTAGTAAATCCTTATTTCAAAGATACATCCTTATCACTGGAGGCTATCAACGCTTGAAGTGCACCATTTCTTTCACCTTTTCTGATCCTGACTCAAAGAAAAGGTCTCTAGCAATGACTGGGAAAAATATTTCAACAAATAATGAACCATCTTGTCAGTGCTCTAACGTTTCTTTCTCAGGTCTGAGACGTTCCTACTGTGTGTTTCCTTAGGAATTTTACGACTCAAATTAGTTTTGTAGGGAATTGTGCAATTATTACTTTATCCTGTTTATTAGCGAGTCTGTCAATGATTTTTATGAATTTCACAATAAACGGAACCTTTCAAAGCGTCTCATCTTAACGTAAGTTAACCAAATAATACCCATGGTGAATATATTTTTAGTGTCGCTCTATGTCTATTACGCTATTGTACGCCATTCCATTTATTCTAATGGTTGCAGGGATTACTGCTAACATTTTCTTACAAAAAACTTGCAGTAACACTAAGTTTTATCTTTCATTTTTACTATACATAGATAATCGAAGATTATAACCATAACATATATTACAATGAAAAAAAAAACATTTGCTGAGCATTTTCGACTAGCAAAAAATATCATTAAACAAGTTTATATTTCAACTCCCTGTTTTACCATTGTTGGATTATTAAATTTATATCGTTAATTAGTTTATTTGTCCTAAGTGTTTGTGAAGTTTTGACATTGTTTACAAAACGTTATCATCGTGACGTTAGTCTCTTTATACTTTTACTTCATAACGATTATAAATGTGTAACGAAGGATTGCATATTGGACTTTTTCTTGGTTAACTACTGAGCTAGAATGCTTTGACCAAAACCAGCCGTGATAATTTCAATTGTTTTTTGAAATACTACGGAATACATTTTTTTAACTTTTAGCTGTTTTATTTTAGAGTTTTTGTGAACAATATTGTCGTAAAGCAATCTTGAATCCAGAGTCTACGTTGTTTTTTTTAAACTGTGTATTTTAGCTAGCTAAAACTGTAATCCTGATCCAAACTCTTGTTACTGTTTTTATTTAGCTTTTACCTAGAAACATTCATTGGTGTGCAAAACAATAAATGGTATTTTCATGAGTATGGTACAATAATAATAATTTTATATGGTTTCTCGTCTGCACTATTTTTTTCATTTAAATTTTAGTTACTATTTTCCTGTCAAATTAAAAAAAAATTTAGTTTCAATATCTCAGATTCTTATCAATATTTACTTACAAAAAAAAAATTTTCCACGCTGTCGTAGGTATTTTTATACCGCTGTCTGAAAGTATAATGGGAGTTCTATGTCCCAATGGGATAATCTCAAATTTACGACGAGGATTTATCTGTCTTTTTATTTTCTTATGGGTGTTATAGCAATCAGCAAAAGAGAACCAAGTGGCCTATAATTTTTGAAATAAGAAACTCATAAAAAAAAATCTTATACCATTTTATTTTAAATTAAAAGTCAGAAGATACAGTTTTTTTATAACAATCCAATGACTAGTTAATTTAAACCATAATTATTAATCAATATTAAATTATACATTTAAATAGTTCGATTTGCTTATGAAAATTTCATAAAAAATCTATTGTTTTGTACAAAGATACAATTTATATTAATATGCAAATTTAAAATAAATAAGAAACTTTATCATAATGATTATGTATACTTACATTAATTTAATGAAAAATTTATTTAAAATAAATAATGAAAAAAGAATGCAAATTAAAAATAATTTTAATAAAACATTATTATTCATAAATAATGTTAAGTTAGGGAAGAAGTTAAGTAAGTGAGTAAAATATTCTTTTTTTAAATGTCAACTTTAGCATGTATTCTAAAACATGGACGTCATATAGGGGTTTTCTTAAGTTTTTTTCCACATTCAAAGCCGTCAGCTAGCAGAATCTTTAATAATAAAGTATTTAGATAGAATACATGCAGAAAAGGTATATGAAGACAAAGTTTGAAGCTATTTTAGAAATAAAAATATTCAGGGAATTGAGAGTACGCATCGCAGGCTCGACATTACTTCTATGCAACGTTGAAAACCGAAACCATTAAAACAGAATTAAGTGTAAATCGAGGCAGTTGTGTATCATTAAACTGCTTGAAAAGTGTTGGCATTGTTATTTTTAAAAAACGTTATGATAGTTTTCATTTTTAATTTATCATAATATTTGTGGTAAACCAATATTTTGGACTGTACTCTTACGTCTCGTAATATTAGTGATTCAATTTGTTACCACAGTCTGTTCTACTGCTATTATTATGAATAAACTGATTCAAACATTTACATCATTGTTGTATAAAAACTAAAGCACTCCATTTGAATAACAAACGCTTTAATTAATTCAAACAAACCAACATACTTCTCGCTCTCTACCATTTTGGACAAAGGCAGTTGATTCCATTCATGGATGCTTCACTGGAAAAGAGAAAATAATAACCGAATGCTCATTATCTCTTTTATTTTCACATCTAGCATGAACCCGTGCGAAGTTTCTATCCAGTATTTCTGAAGTGAAGTTGTCTGGCTGAAGCAGACTTTGAAAGCTGGCCGTTAAGCTACTCTGTGATATTGTTTTTGCTAGTTTAATTATACTTGCATGTTTTGCTGCTATTAAAAGCTTCGACTTGGGTAAACTTTACGTTTTAAAGTTAAGACTAACAGAACGTTCTTAAGATATAATCCACACGTTAATATCAAACAGCTTTTAATGGTTCTATGATATATCTACGCTTTTATAACGTTAATTAAAATTAATATTAACATAAGTAACATTAATTATTTAGAGGCGTAAATAACTTGTTGAAGATGTTGGAAGAAAACTGTTTGGTTAGTCAGAAATCAATTCCATATAGCATCACAAAGAAGAACTTAACAAAATTACAAATAAACTGTTCGTTAGCGAAAAGCAAAATAAAACTCTTACGTCAGAATCCCCTCGGCTCTGAAATCCCCGTCGCTTCTGCGGGAGCTTCAAATACCCGATTAAGCATTTGAGTTCATTATTTTGTTTCCAATGTCTTGGATGTTGTCGTTCGTTTACACACAATCAATAAAATTATAGTGTAAAAATAGCCAAATTTACAATTATTGTTTTCCTAAGCTCGATCGTTTTTCTGATTTTTTTTTGAAAACGTTATGCTAAACGACTGATTTAAAAAAAGTTTTTATTAAAAACTTTCTGTCACATGCTGTTTTACAAATATGATGCACTTTGGTAATGGAGAAAACGATACTGGTACTAATAATTTACATCATACAATTACGGATAAGCTTTGACTTACCTAAAAGAAAAACCAACCCTCCAAATAGTACTTGTGGGAATATTATATATGTGGAAGGTATTACTTTATTCAGTTTTGAAGCTAAAGTTAAAATAATTTTTTGATATAATAGTTACAGAAACAAAGAAACGCAATTTCAATTTATAAAAGTATCACCTAAGAAAAAGTTTTAATAAGATACATCGATAATAGATTTTTTTGTTTGGTTTTGTGATTTTCAATAATTGGCTGTATTTATTTTGATTGGTGACCACTGTGTTTCAATGAAAATCAAAGCAAATTGAATCAAGTGTATCAAACGGAGTGTGTCAATTTATATCGGACTGGCTCAAAATTGATTATGTGATATAGCAAACAAATTATTTTAATTTAATATTCCATGCTTGAATGATCAGAATACATTGCTTTGAATTTTAAAAAAATGACTATATCATATGTTGGAAATATTATGTAAATTGTGATAAAAATATGCTTTCATTTAAGTTATTAGTTTGAAAATATCGCATACCTCCAAGGTTCATTTGAGTCACGAATTAAAACAAAATCAATTCATAATAACAATTAGTGTTTGCGTTCTTAGAAAAGAAACAATTTTTAAATTTTTTAAACGAACGAAATATAACTTTTACTTTTTTTTCAATCAAATTTTTGTCGACATAATATCTAATGCTGTAGATTAATTTATTCATTTTAATTTTCAAAAAATCATTTAAAACATGATCACAACAAAAATTACCTTATATTTGGCACACGTACATAAATAATAGTTTTTCTATCAAAAGGATCCACTTTTTATCTATCGATATTACAGTAAAATAGTTTCCATAGTATGCTGCACAAATACGACGTAAATAAACTTTAGATATACTCATACCTTGGCGTAGTAAACTTTTAATTGAAACTAATTTGAACATCATACATGTTGTTAAACTAAGCAACCTCTTGTCAATGGGTAAAATTTTAATAAGAAAATGAAAATTTAATTTGCCGAATATTTTCAATTATAATTCAATATGGGAAATTTTATTTAAGTTTATGTTAACATAAGGAGAACAGTTCTTAAGATAAGTGTATCAAAATTGAGATTATAATTGGCGTCTACAAAACTGATAAAAAAATGCCTTATGCCACTGTACAAAATGTATTTTTTCTTATTCAATACATTTAGTTTCATTAAAAATAATAGGACACATCTGAAATGTCAATTTGTGTAAAAATATAGTCAAAAGCGACGACTAGACTCTTGTGTAATAAGATGAATTCATCCCGTAAATTTATTTAATGGAGTGAAATAATAACAAACAAGTCTCAATCCATTTGAATCTAGAGATCATTCGAAAGATAAAAATTGCGCTGAAAAGAAATGTTTTTTTTTCCACTGAAAGAATCGTAATTTGTAGTACAGACGAAGTAATAAAAAATATTCGAGGTCCATACAACCGCAGAATCGTTGCAATATGTTTTCTTGTGCTTTTTACAATTTGAGTAAACTTCAAATAACTCAAGCGTGTAACTTGACACGCCATACCAGAGCTTATTTTCTAAAGCTTTTCTTATTGAAAACGCTTTTATAAGAAAGTCTGATCCACACAGTATTACAAGCGAGGACTTCGTTTGTGCTCCGAGCGAAATTGCTTCGATGCCATAACACCTCGGATATAAAGCGATGGGACGTGATATTTTCAATTTCATTGGAATTATGCAGTCTCAATAACGACACGGACGTCAGATAAATACATGACTTTCGTTGCATGCATTTTGTTATTATATTGATCACAAATTCTTCATTAATTGAATTTCACCTTACGAACAAACTGTTGAACGTTTTCAAAACGGAAAGCATTAATAATTTTATAATCTACTTTATTTAACACATTGCGAAATAGACGAGTATGTGAAAATAACCATTAAAACTACACTGTCATATTTCTACAATTAAAAAAAATTGTAAAAATGTTATGAACAAGACAAAATTTACATAATGAAATGATTCAGGGCTCATGAGAATAGAGATTAGTCTAAAATCGAAGACAAGATATTTTTTTTTCTTTGTCTGTCTAAATTTAATTTTAGACGAATGTTTTCTTGTACAATTTTTAGTAATTGCTGTCTTCCGAAATCAGATGGATAAGACTCCACTATTTTAAGTCGAAAGACAAGTTTTCTACTGCAAGAAAAAAAAACATGTTCATAATGATGTAGTACATACTTTTGTAATAAAGCGATGAAAAATAACTGAAATGAAATATATCTCATCTAAAATAAACATCTTGATGTTCAACAATCTTTGCTGAGTCGTGTCATTTAGGGCCCTTTTTATAATCCCGGTAATGAAATTTTTTGAATACTAGGCTCCCGGAATTTATCATTAAGTATATTTTCATGTTTTAAATTTTATATTTAATTTGTGTCTATTATTACAGCAAATGGTATGACTATATGCTTTTATATATATTGTTAGGCTTTAGAATATTTTTTTTTATTTATGAATATTTATGTAATTTGCATTAGCTTTCATGGATTAAAAACAAATATATGAAATGACGAACAAATGAATGAGAATGAGATAAGTTTTTCATGAAATATGCGAAATGATGTCTAGGAAGGGAGAAATTGTTACGGAGAAGAGAAACTGAAAAAAAGTTTTCAGCACAACTGACCTTCAACCTGATAATCGTTTATCTTTTACCCTCGCCAGCACAAGGGGACAAATAATATTCGAGGTTAGTTGTAAGCACGATGACCAAGCATTTTTCAAAGTATCATTTAATAGATGTGGATAAGGTTTGGTAAAATTATTACCATGGAAAAAGATGGTTCAAATGATAATATATATAGAAAACAACAATTTATTGGTTTGTTTTTAGGCTATAAGTGATAAAAATTAACCAATCCATAAAAACTTTGACAATTGAATACAATAAATAAAGTTAAATAATGAATAAGTAATGAGATTTGAATTACTTTTCACCCCCCTTGCAAAGTTTTTAAGATGTCTTATTGAAATAAACCCCTTTTTATTATAATTCAGCTAATTCATAGTGTTGATTGAAATGATGATAAGCATGTGAAAATTCTATATAAATATAAATAATAGTAAAACACAAAATTTAGACTACAAAAATAGATTCCATAAAATGTGTTATTTCTGTATTATTAAAATCAGATTAATCCCTCAATTGTTTGCGTGAAGTACGTTAGAACATAATTATAACAGTTGATTTTAAATTTTTTTATCAAATTAAATAAACCCATCATTAAATAATTCGTTACTAGAATGTTTTAGAATTATTAGTACGTATTTCGTATAATTCATTATTACATATTCTTCTTAAAAATCATGGTATAATGAACAGTATAAATAGTTTAAACAATGGAAATAATCCTAAAGCTCTTTTTCGTAATTATTATGGATGGTTTCTGTTTTTCTTATTATTGATTCGACGATCGCTTAAAAAATGAAAAATTCTTTATTAAAATTAAAATGGAAGAAAACGTTTTCTTATTGTCATGTCGACATTATAAAATAAAAAGCTCTCGGGAATAGTGATGTAGTTATTATTGAAAAGTTGTTCATTACCATGGCGTAAAATTTTCTTTACAGCAAAACAGATTTTTTACAGAGCATTAAGCACACGTTTCATTTGCGCCACATTTTTCATTCTTATTGAAAAATTCCTCAATGTCGTTTGAAAAATGCGTTACATTCCCGAGAGAGTTTTTGCTCTTAATAAAATAAATAAGTTTTTTTAAGTTCTCCTATTTTTACCTGAAATATTCAGTCTGCCTCGTGCAACGTACGTAGATTTACACACTTCCGTTTCCTGTTTAGTTGTTTTATACTGTTGGACGAGAAAGCTTTTCAACGTAGAGGTTGGATATCAGAGAGCGTGGATCTGATGGAGATGAATTAACTTTTAGGTAAAAAGCTTGAAAATGTCAAGAGGGAAGTTTGTTCCCATTTATCTAACAAGAGTAAGCCTTCGACATCTTACTTAAGCACATTCGCCACAACGCTGCTTCTAGTGAGTGCCAGGTTAAGTGATTATTTTGAAAGCATTGTCAAAATCTGTCCGTTAAAATAGTGTATCTTGGAAAGATTACCGTAACCTATACATAATGCATGCCAATTACTCTTACTATAAAAATAGAATGAACGCTGAACTGATTCATTAAAGAATTATTTTATTTTAATTTAATTGGGTTTTACATATACATTATATAAGCTACACATACAATAAAAATATTAATTGTATTGAAATTTGAATTTTTGCCAAAGCTATTCAATGCCAATTTTGCAACCATTTGGCTTCTTTTTAATTAGTTCTACTATTAAAATGACAGATTTTTTAAGTTGAATAATTATTCAAGTTCACGTTGAATAAATTATTCAAACGGTAAAAAACAAGAAAACTACGCAATCAATACTCAACAAAATAAAAAGTTTAATGCTTTACTTAATGATGCTTGCAAAAGTTATTTTACGATAATTACTCGAGCAAATCTGAATATAGCCGGTATGTCTATATAATCTGCAAATATATTTATATAGTGTAGAAATTGAGTATATTCTTAATATTTTCAATAGCTTGTGTAATTGGTAATATTTCTAGTGTATTAGAATTAATTCTCAAACTAATTAAGCAAAAATGCGTGTATATTTTATTATTTTGCTTGAGTCGGCTATTAAAACGAGATTGCTTTTTTTCAGGGTTGTAACCGATGTAAATATTTTTATCGTACTTATTAGAAGTCTCATCAAGTGATGTAATATTTACTAGACATAAAAAACGCCATCTTTCCGCTTGTATAATTTTACGCATTATAAACATTGTGAATTTACTTCATGTCTCGAACACAGACCACTCGTTTACTTTGCTTTGAAAGATGGGGATGATTCATATTATGAAATAAGATGCTAAACGAACGTTTTGGTTTCATAATAAAAATATTTTTTTTTATTGCAATTGAAAGTTTGGTGGTATAATTTTAATTAGAATTTTAACAAATTGCGATGATAATACTTTAATTAGTTTCATAAAAAACGCCACATTTGGTTGCATTTGCATGCATAATGCTAGCGATGAAATGCTTCAACTTAATTACTTGATTTGGAATAATAAATAACAATAAACTTATGTTTAACGAAAACGATAAAATTGTAACTAAAATATGATACAAAGGCAAGGAAACATGTGTTGCTGAAGCAAGCTGTTCTTCTATATCAGTGGTGCACAAACTATTTGAAAGAAGGGCTAGTTTATCCGTTTTCAAAGCTTTCACGGGCTGCAGAGGGTAACTGTGTTGGAAAACAATGATTTATTATACTAGACAAGTTACGCATTTTATTATTTTTAATTTAATAGTTACATCAATTAACTGCTTATTTTGGGCAGCAACAAATAGTTTTTAGGCTGCGGTTGTGCATCACTGTTCTATACTGTTATAATAACTTGACCAATTATATCGTGCGTGGTTTAACATGATCTTATACTCAATAAAATCTTTTGAAAACTCTCCCGACTATTCAACATAACAAATAGCTTTAAATATGTAATGCCTCGTGGAAAGTTATTAGCTCGCTGTTACATTGCTTTGAAAAAACCTTTAATCTACAAGTTACTACGAATTATTTCACGGAAACTTCAAAACCTGGATAATCAACACTACAAAACACGATACAACCGCTGTCCATGACCATCTCAACACGCACAATAGCCGGCTTTATACACAGTCGCTTCCACGCGCGTGGGTGGCTTGTGTGCTTAAAAAGATAACTCAATTTAAAACAAGAATGTCGCACAAACTTTTTCTCTTTTTAAAGCACAGAAAACACCGCGTGGATACATCTGTGTATAAAACTGGTATTGACAAAAAACTGCTTGGCATTAGGAAATATCTACTATCAGTGTTTAAGCTTCATGATGGATAACTCATCCAGATACCGATTGAGTTTTATTCTGTAGCAGTGACTACAAACAAATGAACTATACAACCTAAATATGAAAAATACTACTAATGGATTTATCCACATTTTTTGAAGATGACGTAAGGATGTAGAATTTTTACGGAATTAGGTTTTACAGAGCCAATTTATGGTGGATAATCTTGACAGAACATTGACAGAACATTGCTGTAAAAAATCAGATTTCAACGAAGTCTTTTTGTTTGAGGATAATATTTTATTTTTCCAAATACGATAGCACACTGTGTAGATTTTGGGTCCATAATAAATATGCAATGACAGTATAAAGAATAGTATACGTTGTTCGTTGAGAATGTATCACAATTATTTGTTCCATTTATATTATAAAGGATCGATAGTAACGCTACATTAAGTAGGATATATTTCCGAATAAAATACTGTATAAGAAAGAAATGGACTATGAGCACAAAATAACAACAACATGACATTAATATTTTTACGGATAGATTAATGTGTTTATAAAATATTTAGCACTGGAAATATTTGTCTATTGTCGTATATTATAACTTTGATATTAAATTGCAAATATTTTTGGTAAACGTTCTAGTTAATTCTATTGAATCATTGAATACATCAATTCAATCGTACAATCGTCGTGACTGTAAGGCTAAATGTTTCGATTGTGAAAAACCGACTCTAAATTGGCATTTGTTTATTTATGAATTCACGTTAAACAATGTGTCTAGGATGTTTTTAATCTATTTTAAAAGTCTTTTGAATAAACATGATAAACGTACTTTGAATAACGGTCCTGAAACTCATCCTTACATCGTATTTCTTTCTTAAAACAAATGTTGGATTTATTTATTTCATTGAATGAATATTAAAAATATCGAGGATTAAATTCATCTACCATTGCAAGTGGTGTGGCGACTATTATGATGATAGACATCTGATTTATCTGATCATACAGTTGATTTAATTATAACATGCATTATATTTTACAATATGAATTTTTATTAGTCGTCATTTGTCAAATGAAGGGCCTCTAAACCTTTGATTGGTTATGATTTATCATACAATTCCACGGAATATTATAAAAATAACACGTAGATGCGTTAGACTGAATATTATGTTACCGGATTTCATACAGGATAATTCTGAACAAAATTTGGGGATTTTTTAGGTTGTGTCAGTAATTGAAACCAAACTATTTGCGGTAGTTGACATATTTACATACATAAATAATGAGCAAAACCAAGCTTATTAGGAATGCCATAGGTGGCTTATAATGGACTAATTTGTGAATATAGTTACTTTATTTTGACAACCTGATCCGTGTAAACAAGAATGACAATAGTCAGGAGCGTCACTGACATTCTACTGACCGATTATGAATAATTGCAAACACTGGCAAATGATTTAATGCGTTGAATTCGAATCTCAACTGGTTGAAAATGTATATTTATGTTCACGTTATTTAAAACCATTTATATTTATTTATTGTGAACATTTGTTTGTGGCGTCAAGAATCCAGAAAATTTCTGTTCACTCAACACAGAATCACATAAATAATTTGTAATGAGTATTATTACGGTTTAAAATGAGTCTCTTAAATTAACACAATTCTACCCAGGATTATCGTTGTGAGTTTTTTCCATGTCCGCTGCTGACTTGTAGCATATGGCCTCCTAATCTCAACATAATTTTCCTATGCGAACTGCTTGTTACTCAGTTGCTCAACCTCTCTTTTTTTGTAGAGATTACAGGTAGAAGGATAGGGCCAGGGCAATACTAGCGGTTAGCACATCGCTCTCGCTACGCCCCGTTTTTGAGGATCGGATGGGTGGGAGGAGGGAGTTTTAGACATCACAAACACTGCAAACAGAAATCTATAAAGCAACTGGAAGATCGATTTATGAAACTGTCCGCACCGGGAATTGAACCCGAGACATCTGTAACAGTAGCCAACGACGTTACCAACTGCGCAACTGACGCTGACATTAGTTATTACGATTTTAAATGAGTCTCTTAAATTAACACAATTCTATCCAGGGTTTTCGATATGTTTATTAACCATCGGTGATTGAATATTTTTAGAACTGTACATACCAAATCTAAAAAATACAAATAGTACATAGGTTTTAATACGTTTAAAAGAGTAAAGGTAGATGGAATATAGCTAGTGCGAGTATATTAACTTAATATTATGGTCAAACCACAAAATGTATTTATAAAAGCAATCAAATATTCTATTAAGTCATTCAGTATAATTATTTTCTGTCTATCGCTATTTCTAATATTATGATTATGTTACAAGCTCATAGAAGAGAGTGTTTATTTTATAAATCAAGTCGTTTCACATATCATTCCGTATGAAACGCATGTACTTATGTAATTATTATCCATTGACGTGTTATTTGCATAAATTACCTAACGTGTATTTAATGGACCGTATTATAGATTGCGCCATTGCCGTCAATATCGAATGACATAAAACCCATTATTAGGGTTGTTACGATCCAAACAGGTCAAAACAATTACCGAGTCTGATTTAACCCATTGGATGCGGATGTGTAACATATATTTTTAACAAAATAATTTCAAATATCGTCGACGTATCATGTCATTAGAAATGGTAATTTTTGATATAATTGCAATTATCTATGTAGAGTATATCAACGCGTTAGTATTGCACCTGTTGAAAGTATTACAAACTTTGATACCGTTACTGTATTAGGATTTCATAATTATTGAATATTTGTATTATACAATATTTGAATATAAATAGACTTATATAAACTGAGAAAAGTTCAATTACCATCAATTTGGGTAAATTTGCCCATCGGTTTAGGATTGGCCCACTACATGGAAAAAGGTTTGACATTATGCTGTTACAATACATACTGTGTATACAAATACAAATACCATATTAATATTTTTTAGCTAAGCAAAGGTATTGAGTAGCCCATGGTGGTGAAAATACGAATTAAGGTGTAACATAATTTGTTTTATTGCTGAATTTGTAAGCTGTCAACATGGAATGACAAAACAAAATTTCAAAAATTATCTTGAAATCAATTGGATTAAATATATTTTCAATTTGTAATACTAATCTGTAAATCAAATGCTGTATATTTTTTCCCATTTCAATTATCTACAGAATATATGAAAGCATAAAGAAGAGTAGTCAAGTCCTTAAAACTACTAAATTTATAGTAATTACAGTGATTATTTGTATCGTTGGCTTAAGTTACCCGATTTGGATGCAACCTTTGGCTTACCTTGTTTTATCTATATTTATATATCAATTATAACAATAAATCTATGTATATTAATTAAATTTCATCTGAAGACATTCACACATAAATGAAATGGCGAACCATAAAAATACAAAAAAGCCCTCATAACTGGGCCAAAGTTACCCAGATTGACCGTAGTTGATTGTGACGAGACAATCCGACAAACGTGGCAATACAAACGAGAGATGGTGAGTATCCGACGGTTGAAACGATCACATACTCCCATGAAGATGTACCATAATTCATATCGCGTGTCAATATATCTAACTAAATGATTTGTAGCCCATGTCTGAAATGAAATACCACTCCACTAAGTCGATTGACAAATAATTAAAGATCAAAAAACAATCAGAAACAATTTAAATTTTACTTTCAAAATGAATTTTTGCAAAGTAATCAGACTCAAATATTTTCACATATTTATATTTGACAAAAATACAAAGCACACAATTATTCACGAGAAATATGCTTGGATGATTAATATTTAATAGTAAGTTAGAGATTTGTCAATTGGTTAGATGTTAGATTATAACAATTGAATATGCTCATCCGTTCAACAAAAGCTATTTATAATATTATTTTATATATAAACCTGGTATTCTTTTTTAAGTCGTACATTCATTATGTGATTATTTTTCATAATGCTTTTAAAAATTCAAAGAATTTTTTGAAAATTTTGTGTCTAATGGAAAAAAATATATTTTTACTGCGCGACAGAGTTTAATCTCAGCGGAATCCGATTATGGGTGCATTTCAAATATGGAGAAATGGGAATGAAAAGCGTTATTATTATACTTTTTTCACGTTTTCTCATGAAATATGAAACGTTAATGCTGCTTTTATTAAATTTTTATTTAAATTCCGATGTTATTTTTATCAAAAAAGTCGTTATCACATTAAAATGTTTTTATAAAATATACTGAAAGTGTGAAAAAATTTAAAATGTCATTGTTGAATCATGCCTGTATATTTTTTTTATAACGATTTTATTTTATATTATTATTTTATGACTTTTCTCAATTGTTCAGTTAATGAAGACGGCTTATGCCAAATAGTTGCTGCAAAATTTAAACAAAAGTCATACTTTGTATACCGACATGTTTATTTAACTATTAAAATCATTTCACATGCGTTATTTTAACAAAACAACAAATTAAACAATTATATAGCCTTGGTTGAAATAACGTCTTAAATGATCAAAAATATTTAATCATCTTCTTTTCTAAGCAATTAACTGCCTCAGGTGCTATAATTACTAAAACGACTCAAGATTGGATTCAGTTGAGACACGCAAATGTATTAATTATAGTTAGTAAATGTGTTTTTATCAAAGGCACCTTGCACTAAAATGCTAGGCACTTAGGGCTGAGTGATAGTTATAAATCATTATTAAATCACCATAAAGTGTGATTCAATTATTTGCGTAATTGAATAGAGCCACGGAGAGCTGAATACTGTGTTGGGGATTAACGCAGGTTGCCAGAAAACGAAGGATAAACCCCGAGAAGATGAAAATATATAATTAATTTTCTGTGAATCTTCAGACCGAGTAAAAGAAAGCAAAACAGGTTTCATAATTAAATAAATATATTATAGTAATAATTTTATTAATGTATCTTAAAGCGTCGCATAATTTATATAAAATTTGTTTACGTTTATGTCTTCGGTTGAAATAAAGTACAAACTAGATAATCGTGATCTCATTATTGTTTGAGTTAATCCTATTATATTAAGGCTTAAATGAAACAGTCAACTAAAAAAAATTCTCATTGAATTAAAAATTTTATTCATTGCAAAAAAAATAAAATACAAAGCATTAGAGCTGATGAAAATGTGACACACAAATAATAATATACATATCAATAACGCTCAATAACAAATATAAAGAGTATAATTTGGATTATTGAGATTTTGTACACTTCCATGTATTTAGTATTAATTCCATGCATAAATACATGGAAGTGTACAAAATCTCAATAATCCAAATTTGATATTGAAATTCCATCAAGCACCCTCAGTCGATGTCTTAAATTATAGAGTATAATTATTACGTCCCAGCTAGCCTCTTATAACGGTGTAAATATATAAACAAAAAAAAAACAGCGCGAATGAGCTTGCTTGGACATGTACTGCGGATGCTTCAAGGAGCCTGAGTCCCGCCTGATTCTTCTGCCTTCCCCTAAAAGCCGCTGATGACTACCTACAGGATATACTCAGGTGACAACAATCGTAGCTAAGGATTTCATGCATACAGTCAGGGGACCAATAGCGTCTTTTCCTACATACGCTGTAGTGTTTATATTGTTGGCGCATTATGTTAAGATATGAATGTTATTATTTAGTCAGTACTCGACTGCTTTTTCTGCCACATCGTCAAATGTAGTGTGTATTGTATTTAAATTTAGCTGCACAAACGTAAATGCTTTTGTTATTAATATTCTCGTTTATATTTTTCAAAATAATAAAAGCATTAATGTAAGTCTAAGCGCAGCTTTTATGTTCTTATCTACTTGGCATATTTACGACTTAATTGCCCGTTTCCCTGTTTTATTGTCAGAAAGAAAGAAGTTTCCTTTCGTGTTTTTATTTCTTTAAGGACGGAGCGCGTTGCAATATTTTACTTTGCGAAATTATTTAACACGGTTTAAAAAATGACACGCCTAAGCGAGCGAAAATGCTTGAAGCCATTAGAAAATTGCTGATAATTCACTTTCAACAAAGCAAAAATAATTCTTATTTTCTGTAAGAGGGACTATAGAATTTAGGTGAATGTAATTATTCAAGCAACAAAATATTTTGTTTTTTGTTACCATATCCGTGTAGTGAAATTTATAGAGTCTTGAATATTTATAAAGTAGGGATTTACCCAGGTAGAGTTGTCAGTAGAATGATTGGCTACCCAACTCATATAGTAAAAATAAATGATTGAAAAATGCTTCGATTCAACGTTTTTTCAGTTGATTTATTGTCACGTTTACAGACTTATTGATTGAAAATAAAAATGAAATTCTGTTTAAGTATTCTGAAATGATACTTAATTATCCATTAGTATTTTTTTCTACAAATTTAATGACGGTAACCAAAACATTTCCTATTTTTTCTCGTTGGTAAATTCAGCACAATGCTGCGCCATTAGTTTCGAATCATTGCATACAAATCGCATAATCAGACGTTCTTAAGAAAATTAACATATAAAAGTCATAGAATGAAATAATCGGTAGAATGAATATTTAAATAAAACGGTACAAAAAAAAGGTTTATCAAGTTATCCGACATTTTTAATTATTTTCTAGATAATCTTATAATATAACTGCACTAAGAACTTATAGTATGCAATCTGAAATTTACGAAAATATAATTACAGTGTGGTGAATGAACTAGATTTTATAAAAAGAGTTAAACAAAAAGTTTTTTGAAATATTATCTTAAAGTACGTGTTGAGGAAAAGGGTTGTTTCAGATAAATTGTAAAACTTACAGGAGAAAAGTTTACCTATCCATTATGTTATTTCAACCTGATTTATGCCTAACATTCACGCTTTTTCATTTAGTTTTTTTCGCACTGTATCTTTTAATGAATCCGGTAAATTTTTGTAACATTAAAAATGTGAAAATGCTATATAACATAATGTAAAAAAATTATCGTTAAAAACTGAGATACATTAAATTAACACCGGAAAGTAGCACCACAGCGTTTTTATTATAAAGGCTCTAAGTATTTACGACGTTTTAATCCAATTGTTGTTTATATTTGGTTGTGAATTGAAATCCCAATAATCTACCACAAAATAGTTTACATTATATTATAGTCACTTCAAATGCATGCAGTCTTGGTATCGTCAGTGTATAGAATATGAAATTATGAATAATTTTTTAAAATTTCTATAGTTAAGGTTAATAAAGAACGGGCATGAAACAATATAACACGGTTTATGAAATATTTTGGTAGATAATTTGGCATAACACTATGGTTAGAATTAGGAATGTTAGAAATAGTTACTTTCAATTGTATTTTTAACAGAAAACAAGAAAAGACAAAGCAGATGTCCATTCAGTGAATAAAATTTGAGTTTTAATTAAATGATGCTAGTTATTTAACAAATGTAGGGTACATATTATGTCCTTTTTTAAAATCTCACAATGAAGTCTTGTAGCACTTCTCAGTTAGATAAAAAAAACTGCATTGCCAATTTTATTTTAAAAAGCTGTTCGTGTCCGTACCCTTCAAGTATTCATAAATATTTAAGACCTTACGACCGTTACAAATAATATTCGATAGAGTAGCTTTTAAAGAATTAACCCATGATCACGAGTGTTTCAATAACACCATTACACCAAGGATTAACAGTCAACATTCTTGAATTATTAATGTTGCTTTTATGAATACAATATTTCAATATTATATTTAAGTTTATTTTTATACGTCAAGAAGAGAGTCTTTTGTCAGTAAAATATAGACGTAAATGTTATCAAAACTATCGATTGTGTTAAAAGAAAAGAAATATATGGTGGTGTAAATATAACATTGTTACTATCATAAGTAAATATACTCAAGTTGATATGCCTTTAGGTGTTACATTATGACCAAACATGAGTTTAACGATGTATTAGAATGAGCGTATGATACGCTGGTATGAAATTACATTGTATGTTTATGAATTTTGCAAAAAGAAATATTAAATGTAGTGGAATAATAACAGGCACACGCTTCCTTTGTGCGAAACAATACGCAAGTTTATTCATATTTAAACCGAAATTCCGCTTTTATTTTGAACACTGTTAATAGCGCTGTCACTACACAGACATCATTTGCAGGCAGAAATTTTATAGATCCCTTTTTGTGCTTATGAAATCACATTTTACCCTTGAGATTTTGCATTGCTCAACACATTTCCACATGGCTGAAAAAAACCATTTACCCTGTCTCCTCCTTTTAAGCAGCTTATCTTTATTAACTGACATCTATAATACCAGTCATATAATTCTGAAGGAATTTATATATACACAGAGTGCTTTTGTTTTTCGGAAAAAGATTTTTAATTTAATTAAAACATTGTGAACAATTTTTATAACCATGTCCGCTTCGAATGTGGAGTTTATCGCAATAGAATTTCTTCTACCATAACTGCTTGTTACTCAGTTGCTCAACCTTTTTTTTTCAAAGAGAGTAATAATAAAATAATAGAGCAAGTGTAGACTTAGCGGTTAGAAAGGGAAATATAGAGATCCATGACTTCAAAAAAATATCCATAAAAGCTCGACAACTATTCAAGATTTTTTAGACGTAATCTATAACTGTTTCAGAACATTCAAATCATACATATTTTTGATAATCTTTGTTCAAGTATCAGTTAAAAATGATTACAAGCTGAGCAATAATTATTCTATTTTTCAATAAAATTGTAGAGTCTATATTTGTAGAAAATATTAAGTAAGATCGTGGTGGAAGAAGAGAACTACAAAGTGAGCTGTGAAACAATTGAACATCCGCATTTTTATTTTTAAAGACGTCATAACGTGCCAATATTTAAACGTCAAAAGTATTTTGTTCTGCGACACTGTTTAGAAGAGGTAATAAATATTTGATTCAGTGTTAAAAGAGAAACATATATATATAATAAATAGTGTGATAGAGTATAAAATAAAACATTTAGACATTCTTGTGTTAACAAAACTATTATTTTAAAGATTTTAAAGATAACAAATTAATAACAATGCCGAAATATGCAATGAAAACTTGTAAGAGCTGGAACATGAAACATCAACAAAAATGTGAAGTTTTTTACTTTTCCTAAGGTTAAGATTCGTGGTCGAGTGGTCTACGTCGTTGGCTTCGGTTGCGATGCTCATGGGCTCAAATACCAGTACGGACAGAATTGAATTCATTGTATGAATTGATTTTTCAATCTATTTATTGATTTCTGTTGGAAGGCATGGGTGTTTGTGATGTCTTAATTAAATTTCCTATCATCCATGCGATCTTTAAAACGAGAAGTAGCGAGAGTGATAAGCTAACCACTTGTTCTGTCCTATTTATATCCGTATATTCATGATATTTTCGAAAAAAACGAGAGGTTGACCATCTGAGTAACAAGCAGATGTCGTAGAAAAACATTTTTTGAGATATCTTCATTCAGAGACCATAATATGCTCTACATTGGGAGTGGACATGACATATAAAAAATCTTTTTTAAATTGAATTAGTAAAATGAGATTAAGAAATATCCAACAACAGTATATTATTTGGATTTTATTTTGGTAAATATTCTTCACGTTACTGCTTTTCTGCTTGACATAATAGTGTCATTCTCTAGGAAATTTAATTGCGGATAAGAAATTGACAAAAAATCGAACACTGGAATCAATGAAACCAATAAATTATGCGAAAAACCAAATATTATTATGAAAATTCGTTGCCATATTTCAAATATACTGTATGATTTGTTCTAAGAAATTCCATTTGTTATAGTATTATGGTGGCTTTTTCATACTGATAATATAAATATTAAAAATTCTTATCCAATATTTTAGAATCAAAAAAAGTATTTTTCGAAATAATTGTAAAATTTTCACTGCAGATCATTGTTTAAAATATCATTTAAACGAAAATAATAATATCTTAAATTTTGATTATTGAGATTTTGTACATTTCCATGTATTTTGTCACTAACGACCCAGGTTTCGCCTTTCGGCATCTTCAGGCATTCGAGCTCACGAATGGACTTGAACTGACCGCGCTTTTTGCCGAAAGGCGAAACCCGGGTCGTTAGTGACAAAATACATGGAAGTGTACAAAATCTCAATAATCCAAATTTGATATTGAAATTCTATCAAGCACCCTCAGTCGATGTCTTAAATTATATAATAATATCTTAGTTCCTGAAAATGTAAAAGTATTAATTTTTTAGATCTAGGATGTATTTTAGAATTAAAAATTTAAATAAGGTATTGAAACCAGAAAAATGTATGCAAAAAAAAATAAAACCAACTGTTACATAAACATTAATGTTAACATATACATATTTTTTAATAGAATCCAAAAATATTTCAATTTTGATCACTAAGTAAATCATGGCTTTTAATAAATTTCCAAACAACTCAAAATTACGATTTGCCCGTGGTGACATCACATGTTTTCCATAGCAACGATGCAGCTCACCTTGTAGTTCTTTCCTTCCACCATGAGGTAAGATAATATAATCGCATACAAATAAATGACTGTTGGCATTGGGAATCTTTCTTTGAAAGAGCAGAATTAAGAAATATTAATAAATATTGTGGAAACGATAGTTTGGCAGTGGTTGAATGCAAATTTTGGAGCGATATAAAAGTAAGTTATGCTGGGAATGACTGACTATACTACATGTAAATCAGTTTTTGGATAAGGATTTATGTAATATTAAAGTAGCCTATATTAGATTTGATCCAATGTCAGTAGAAAAACAGTGTAACTGTATTTATCACATGAACTTGTCACTTGTGAATGCATCTATATTCAGATATATTCACTTCATCTTAAATGATTTAAAAAATGTGATGATGAGAAGTGAAACTGATATGACAGCCTGTACATACATTTCGCATTTCTCTCGCTGAAGTAAGGATGTGAAATCAATTGAAGGCAATCCTTTTCTTCGGGGAAATAACATTAGATTTTATCGCGGTTTGGTGTGCTAGGTTTAGATTCTATAGCACCATCTTTTTATACATAACCTCACTTCAATGATGCAGTGGCGTAAAGATATCGTTTATACCTGAAAACGAATAGATATTTTTCTCAAAATAACAAACAAATTAAATTGAAAAATACACATAATAAACAGGGTTAGATAGTTGCATAGCATTACTTGTACATAAATCGATTGATATATAAATTATATGCAATTCCTTTTCTTTTCTATCACCGCTGTCAAGCTCTAAGTTCTAATGCCACTTTGCAATAAAAGGTTGAAATATGGCAATGGATTTGTACAAAGATTTTTTTGGTCAATTTGAATGTAAAGACAGTTTTGATGATATGACTATTCTCTACCTTACTGAATACTGAAACTGCGTATTCTGTAGAGAAAGTGATTAGTCTATCCTTCCACTGAACAAAATGGTAGACTAAGCGACTGACCAGTGTATTAAAACTTTGATTTACCGGAATAATGTGGGAGAAAGTGTACTCTTAAATTCGAAAGTCCGTTATACAATAAGGCAGGCTTTTTTATTATTTTAAGAAAATAAACGCCAACACACATTTATAATATGTGAATTTGATCAGTGAAGCTATCATAAATAGCTGAGATTTTTTGTGGTTTAGTGCAGGATAAATAATCGGTTGGTACGTTTCAAACTGTCGCGAACTAATCATTTGCAGACAATTATTTGCGAGCTATACTGCCCTGATAAATACAAACACAGTGTTTACATGTTAAACGATTCATCAGAAACAGACTTTCTATTTTAATTTAATTTTTTTTTGTTATATCTTGAGAGTGATTTTTTAGGATAATGTACAAAGGTGTTAATAACACAGTCTTTTTTGTGAAAACACTGTGTTTTTACGTAAAAACTTAATTTTCAATAAGTATAAAAATATTTTGACCTTTTTATTACAGAATATAAATTTCATTGTGATTTTTCTTACGTAAAATTTTCCAAATTCTTCACTTTATCATACCTCATACTTACTTTAATTTCGACATTTTATTCAAATACTGTGTTTTTACTTAGCAGAGCAGTATAATTATGTTTGAATGTTTTAACAATTTTGGAATTTTACCAGAAATTAATATGTTGAATTCGATGTCTAATAAATGTTTTTTACAGTTAAAAAACCCTGTTATTGATATTCTTGAATTAATTCAAAACTTCACCAAATGCTGTAAGTTGGAAGTGAGCAAGGCTTAAATCTGTTTTAAATAAGTTTTTTAAATATTCATTTGTTTGTGAGACTGTATGCATATTTATATCTGCTCTGTATATCAAGATAACAAATACCTTTCGATAGTATAACTTCGCTTGACCTAACATCGATATCTAAATAACCAGACTACACGCCTGAGGAAAGGTTTACCAAAATGGAAAATAAATAGAAAATACTTCTTTGTGTGATCTGCTCAAACGCCGAAGCGTATATTTTTCTTCCTATATGTAAATGTAATCTTACTTCCGCGCAAATGATGCGAAAGATATTTAAGTCTACACATTTTTTTCACTCAAATATTCCCTGGGACAATTTCAATTGGTATACAAAGATCTATTACGGCACATCTATAAGCACATAGACTTTTAGTTCAAAATGAATTTTGATTTGATGAACAGTCAAACACTTAAAAATAATTGTATTCTCGAGTCGCTATAACTTTGTGGTAGTTTGGTATCTAGATTAAAATTAAAATATATTTTTCTGGTTTCTCATATTTGATATATTCTGATAATTTTCATCTCAATTTCTAAAAGTGATAATTATTGCATATATGAGTGATTTTCCTATAACTAACTGTATGATAACCAAGTTATGAAAATGAGTTACTACGATGCATATGATATATAGATGCAATACTTTTTTTGAATAATTAAAAGCTTAATTTACTATAAAATATTAATTAAATCGACAAAATATTGAATCAAGGGAGAGTTCACTCATACTCTGTCATGAATCATGAGTGACCAATGCACTAATACAGGTTGGCGAGAAAGAGACAAGCAACGTTACTGTCTCTACCCCAATCTATTCATAAATTATCATTGCATATTTTTTTGGTATAATTATTGCTGTAGTATTTGTATACTTTTAACAGACGTCACGCGATTCAGAAATATTAAATACAAACTAATGACAAAAGGCTGAATTTTTAATCGTGTTTAAGTAAGCTTCAAATGTGCCCCAGGTTACCAAGTACTGATTTAAGTTATCGGAACGAAATAATCAAACAAAATTGGGAAAATTATTTATTGCATTGTTTGACATGTTACATTGCATTGTATTGATGCCATTTTTTTATTTATATTTTTTGTGTTTATAATGAGGTGGGATTAGTCTCACATTATCACATTAAAATTATACTTATTTTATTTAAATTAAACTGTTGCTTTGTTATCATCTTTTACTTGTGTTTTTTTTTACCCTTTTTATGAAGGACTATTTAAAGAGAATTTTTTTTATAGTAACCAGGCTTCACTAAAACATCTATATGTTGTCAAAATACTTTATGAAGTGTCTATATCCTTTTGGATCTAGACATAGTTTTAAAATTACTTAATTAATTAATTTGATTTGAGATTTTAGGAATTGATGTTTGTGATATTCTTTCTCCTCGAGTGATTAAATTTTCCGTCAAACTTATTAAAAGTGATTTGATATTTGAAAACATCTTGTACATGCCTTGATTTTTTCACATTCCGCCAGATATTTTTATGATTGTACATGATGGATTATTTGAAAATTGTTTTTTTTTTTAATTGAAAACTATTTAAATTCCAACTCACAACGAAACGTTATCTAAGTATGTAAAATAAAATTTACCACATAAAAATGAGATGAAATTTTCTAATTTCCGATTTGTGAAAATTAAAACGATTTCACAAATCGAAGACGATTATATTAAATGATCAACCATAACTTCATAATTGAAATTTTATCTTATAACTTCTAAAATGCTAGAGCTAAAGTGGTAAATAATGTTAGCGTTGTAAAAAAGTATGGCTTACAATTTCTACATTATCCACAACTGAAAATTACGTTTTTTGTCAAGTGGGACAAGAGTTACATAAACAGTCCTTATAACTTCTCATCCTTAATATTGCAAAATAATTATAATTCTATATATATATTATTTTATTTTGACGAAACGATAGCAAAAAATAAATTCTGAGACCTGGTATTGATATGAAATATTTAGTTAATTCCCAGCAGCTGCAATCTTATTCATAAAGATTGAGATTTCCATAAAGATTCATCTCAGGTTCAGTTGAGAGTGTTGAGACCCTTATCCGGTTGCACCCATTTTAATATAACAAATGAAAAATAAGCCCCAAATGATCACTGAAATTATTGGCTTAATGGTATTTATTTTTGTACTAATTTATCTTTCCTGACAAATGTGTTAAGTAATAACATTAATATAAGTTTGATAGATATAATATCCTATCAAATAAATCAAAACGTTTCATATAATTTGTTTCGTTCACTGAAGAGACATTATTGCGCCTAAATTAGTATGGAATAACACAAACCCACGCTAATCCACATTGAGGTTGTCTATTAATGAAACTATTCTGAAAAGCTTAGGTACTCACAATTCTTGTCAAACTTACCCACTATCCATTCAGGGAGTTTTTGCACATTCTGATAAGGATAGCCACGTATACAGCAGCGTACGCACACATTGAAAACAGGATAGGTAGGAAAAGTTTTCAATATAATTACTAGAACATTACTGTATTAATATAGTTCAAATATTTTTTCCTTATTAAATATGGAATTAAGCATGGTTAGAAAACTTTACAAATTTGTGATCAAACTCATATTTGTAAATCTTATTTTATTGATGCGTTTCTAAGTCAGAGCTTATTTCTAAGTTTTAATGAGTCAAGTTTTCTTTTTTTGTGTGTAGTATATTATCAGAATATTTTGATGTTATTTAATGACTAAAGTAATAAGTAATTATTGATGTCAAGCCTGTAGCCGAGTGATCAACATCGTTGGCTTCAGTTACATTTTGTACGGGTTCGAATACCAGTACGGACAGCTTCATAAAATTATTTTTTAATTCAATTTACATAATTGATTCGATTGTGAAAGCTTGGATACCTATGATATCTAAATTAACCAACCACCCACCCGATCTTAAAAACGGGGCGGCACGAGAGCGATTAGATAAAAATTTATCTTGTTCTACCCTTATACTTACCCTCTCCGAAAATGAGAGGCTGAGTGACTGAGTAACAAACAGTTCTCGTATATTAACTATTGTTGAGATAAGCTCCATTATGAGTCCATATGCTCTGCATTGGGAATGGAAACGGTAAAAATAAAGGTAAGGGTGAGAAAATTCGACAAAAAAAGACTTTAAATTGATTTACTAAGTATTTCAAGTATGGTGAAACGTTTTATATTTCAAATGATATTTTTTATATTTTCTATTTAGATTACATACTTAAAAGATTTTGTAATTACATGTGGTCATAAAAACCATTTATCATAAAAATGTAATTGTTTATGCGATTATTTTCCCAATTAAGTTGGAAAGTCACCATTGTCAAATTAGTATTAAAATTAATTCAGATATCAATACTGTTATTTCATCTTATGTATAAACGAAATAAACTATTTACTGTCAGTTCAAATTCACCCATGAACTCGAATGCATGAAGACACCGAAACGCTACTCCCTAATTGTTAGTGACAAAACGTATTATGATTATTTGATATTTACTATGGTTGCGAGACAGATGCATCACTTTTATAGAAATCGCTGACATTTAAATTTGACACATATCGCTAAATTTAATATATCAACGAGAACAACAATTGGTTTCTTTGCACTGGGCGTTATTTAATGTTTATATAAATACATTAAATGTTTTGTTGGTGCCATCAATCGTGAGTATAACCAAGGCTGACAGTGAGTTTCTACTAGTAAAGTTAAATGCAGTTCATGAATGTTAACTCAAAAAAAACGCTACTGTTCATGAATGTTACTTTGTAAGCCATCTGTCAGGCTACACACTCACCAAATCCTTGTTTTTATTTCCGCAGACATTGCGGCATCTCTGTTTATCAGGAATATCATGATTGAATTCAGTAAAAAATCTTTTCCTTGTCGGAAAATGAATAAATATTTATGTAGAATTTGAGAATATTATTTCAGACTGCTTCAAGGCTAATGGAAGTCGACGCTTTCCGTCGATTCCCTCAGATGTCAGTTGATATAGTATGAATCTAAATAACAGTAATTATTTGCATAAATTATAAAAGAAACGAGAGAATGAAAGTATTTACTGTGTGAACTGTAACTGTGAACTGAATTAAATAGTTCAATAATTAATATTTTCTCTCCACTCTGGATATGAGCTTAAAAACTCATATTTATGGGCCTTTTATTTAATATTGCGTTATTGTAAGTAGGCTATATTGTTAACAAAACAAAAATTTTGTTTGTGTATACTGTAGAGTTTCATCAAACTGACTTTTAGCAAATCCGCACCTTATTTTTATTGCAAAACCAGAGTGTACCTTCAAATATATTTTCATTAATTTATATAATGTATCATTTTTATTGATTTATGTAAAAAGGTCAGTGTTTAATTAAAGATTCGCAAACCTGATCACAGGTCGTTTAAGTTAAAGATTATTTTAAGCTTATGTTTTCTTGAAAATAATAGTTTATGGTATAAAGATAATTTTGGTGAAAAGTTTATACTCACATCGAATAATATACCAGCCATTAAATTCGTAATTTGATTGAAAATATTTTCAATGAAAAATACTAACTTTACGTTTTATGTTATATATTTAAACGTTGTATATTCTGAGAAACTTTTCTCAAGACCAATAAAATTTGAGTTTTTCCTTCATATTAGGTAAGTAATTTAATAATTTTAATCATATAACTTATTTCAAAAATTGTTAATAAAGTACCTTTCAAATATCATATTAAGAAAATAAAATTTTCTCAAAATAGAATCGGTTAAAATAAAAACGAAAGTTTATTACGTCAATAATATTTATTACAGTAATCATACGCTGTAGTTACTTTCAAATGACATTGAATGATTATGTTAAAGAGTTTAGGGGTAAAATACGAAGCGTATAAAAAATATGGCTGAATATATGAGGAGGCTTATCGTTATGATATATCTATCTTCTACAGGCATTGAAATGAAAGTTGTTTCATGGTTTCCAGTGGGAGCATTTTGGTATAAAATGTTTTATGGTCTGTGACGTCGATTATCTCATTTTATGAGACGCTTTTAGTGGATTTATTCCGCGAGTAAAACGAAAAAATTTAGAAATCGCCTAAGTAAATGGAAGAAATGTGTCATATTTTTTTTTGCGATGAGTGCATGCCGTATTTACATTTTCGAAATTTGGTACGTTGATGTCAAACAGCAAGACAGATGGGATAAAAAGCATGTTTTTTATACGAAAAATCATTTCGTAACTAAAAATATGTTTTTAACGTGACGTATTTTTTTTCTACAGAATAAACGCAATTAAAACTTCGTTTGGTGATAAATTATGCTCAATGTAACTCTACAATTAAATGATAGATTGCTAAAAATTTGAATTATATAATGACAACAATGTGTTGTCCGGCGGTAATACAAATTGATGGGGAATGATTTACAGTGAAACTTTAAAAAAATGTTCACATACCAATAATTTGGAATCAAATCGGGCTATTCGTATTTTACAATATATTGGATCTGTGTTAATACATGTTAATTGTATTTGTGAAATTAAAATTAGGATTTAGTTTCGGAAAACTAAATAATCTGTTTTAAAATTACGCCATTGACCTTTGGCACCACAGTTTTTACGATTTTTAACTTCTTTGTAATTGTAGTATTATCATGTTTGTAAATCCGGGAATCAGATAGTATTGCCTCTTCATTTGGACCAGCACTCTTTTAACTATTCCGTAACTAGTTGTTTGAATGCGTGGAATGATCATATTTGGTCAGACTCCTTTGATTGTTGACATTATCAACGCACGTTTTTAATGATAACTAAAATTACAAAAGGAGTTAATGGACTTGGCTTGGTTTAGTAGCTGATGAGCTACCATCACCACTGAAGACAGAGTTTCGGAATTATGACGCCGAAGTCATATACTCCACGTGAAGAAGAAATATGTTCAAAATGGTAATATTTAGTGGTTAAAAATTGTTTTAATCTTCGGGTATGGAAAGATGTAACATTAATAAAAATAAAACATAATATAGAGTCGTTATTAATTCAACAATTTATATTATGATCACGACCGGCTTAAATGAGCGAGTGAGTATTTTCAAGTAGTTATTATTCACTCGCAAATGTTTCTCGATAGAGATAATCGGTTCATAGTATGTTATAAAATGGTGGAATTTGTAGTACTAAGTGAAACTCATCCTGATTGAAGATATGTATATTTTTTAATCTTTTATTTTCTAATAAAAAATGGCATTTGTCCAAACCGAAAGAGCTATGAAAATAATTTACAAATATGCTGTTATTTACTGAGGCATTGAAAAGTATTCTGTATAAAATAAATTTGTATTTTACTGAATGTCAAATTGAGTATAGTGAGTTTTTTTGTAATTAACATTTTTAAGCCTATGAGCTTCCATAATTAAAATTCTTTCCGTTATGTTTACCTTTCCTTTTTTATAATCCGGTCAAAAACATATTTGCTTTCCTACTTTAAAAAAATACTTCAACTTTATTAAAAGCAACCGGTTTGTTTGTTTTGATATAATCGTTCAGTTTTTTAAACGTCTGTTTTAAAATGTTTGTTTTTTTTGGGTAAATTTTCCACATTTTCGGCAAGCTTCCCATTCCAAGCTTTGTATATTTGCAGCAAGAACGCGCTTTCATTTTCAGTGCTTACATAATGTATGTGCTGATTATAATGATACGAGTGATGATATTTCACTGTACATTATGTAGCTGTTAATATAATTGAAAAAGCATTGTACTATTATCAATAGGTAATCAGTCCATTACAAATTATAACAGTATTACCATTGTTAAAATAATTGAGAAACAATGTTGAATTCTACTTTATGGCATGATATATTTAAGTTTCCATTTTTAACAGAGATTATAACATAACTTATACCTCATTTTATTGATTGAACTTTATATTTAAAAATATTTGAAACATCAATTGAACCCATATGCGAAAAACAGCGTTGTCCTAAAAACATTGATTAGAGATAATAGCGGTTGGTTTTTGTGGAGATACCGTTTATCGAAAATATTTGTCTTTTATGAATGAAGATGGTTTGTGTAATTTTATTGAGAACACGGTTTATTGATCGAAAATCATTTACTGGATAAATTGTGTTGACAAAAAAAAACCAAATAAAGACTATGACTGTTTTTCCGCAAGTGTTCAACTATTTCGTTGTATTTGGATAACATCGTTATTAATTTAAATTATAATGAGATCACAGTTGTGGTTGTGTTATACTAAAAAAAATGAGTTTTTCAAATTACACATTATGATATGTGCTATTTCTATTTTTCCTAAGTCCATGGGATACGCATAATATATTATAATTTAACATACTTACAAAGCATAGAAATCACTGCTCTTGTGTATTTCCTTAACAATTTCAGTTTTGTATACATATTTTTATAGTGGATTATAAAAGGTGCACTATCAAATTCAAGATAAGACTAACCTTTACTTAGAATAAAGTGAGAAATACTAAAAAACAAATGGCTTGCAATTACAATTCAACTGTTAAAATATTTCCCTTTCAAAATTCTCCATTATGTCACATCCGTAATAGATGAAATACACTTTTGAAATAGAGTCAATGTTTCATAAAACGTGTTGTAAATACAAACAATACTAAAGAATATGTTTCTTTTAGGTCACAGAAACTAAACTAAGTACACATTTTACAACTCGGATTGTTTTTATTTACGATATTCAGCATTCGCGTAAATTAAATGTTCTGTATTATTTTATGATTTTATTATCAAAGTGAACTATGATTAGTCGCTCAATATATACCAACATTTGCTTAACAGGTATAAAATAATAAAAATAGCACAGTTAGACCGATATGCTGTATAATTTAATGTAAGTTAAGTGAAAATTAACATAGTGCTTCATTAACTTGTCTTCACCTCTAGCAAACTGGTGTACACGTTGTGGCATTTCCTTCATCGTGTATTTCCTTTATCGCTGTATAGCATTACAACGTTTTCCTGTTTGATATTCTCTCCAGTGATTTACACTGTGGAATTCGGGAACAACTCCGGCCTACGGTTGATAATGTATTCTGACCAAACAAATTTGTATATCGAGTTTATCAAGACTAATTTCAAAGCTGTGGAAAATCAATATTATTATAATACATGTCAAATAAACAATACAAGACATATTCAAACAACTTTTTTTATCGATCAAATATCATTATCGTTTGGATAAAGGCTCTTCGATTTGAAAACGGATTCTACAATGTAGCGTACAGAAACAATAAATAATACGTATATATATATATTATATATCGTTATCCATCTATGCCTAAAAGGATCATTAGCATAATAATATTTTGGTTGAACTAAACGGTTTTTGACGTCACGATAAAAGCAATATTTTTTTGTATAATATAAATTTATGTAAAGAAATAATCAGCCGACACTTCATTTTGCCATTGTTTAAATAATAGCTCCTTGGAATGAAATCCTTAAATATTATGGCAAAAGTTTTCACCGTTCGTATCAATCGGCCTTTTCAAAACATACATTGGTACATATTGGTTATTTAAATTGAAAATATATATATAAAATATCGTCGCTGTTCTGGAAGAAAACAATAAATTGAAAAAATGACATATCGAGTAAGTTATACAAAAATGTTCCTTATTTAGAATTCTGCCCTATAGAAGGACATACTTATTTTTATAAATTACTAGTGAGTACCCGGCATACGTTGCAATGACACTCAAAGAAAGAAAGTGTTTGTGTTTTAATTCTGTTTATTGAAATGCTTTTGGACACACAATATTTTTTGTTCTGTCTGGTGCGTACACGAATAGATCAGAAGGTTTTCCAAGATGTCGTTATTTGTACGAATTTGATTCTTTATTAAAGATTTTTTTTTAGATTTCAGATATATCTGAATTGTGAAATTGATTTTTATATGTAATAAGACTGTAAGTTAAAAATTAAAAAGTTAAGAGTCGGGCTCGAGCGGGGCCGAGCCTGATTGTACAATGTTTATATCCTTTGCGCAAGTGTAAGCAATAACTTGACAAAGTTTTATCGGAATCGGATGAACGGTATGACAGTGCATAAGATACGAACAAACTCACATTGATTTTTATATATTAGATACTTTTACTTAAAAATAGTTCTAGAACAACGAAGATAATATTCCACAACAATTTTTGGAATAACAAAACTTTAAATATTATTTTACTGAAATGTATTGATTCATTTGATTATATGTTTGCATTGATAGGATGAAATGGAACTGGTTGAAAAACGACATAAAAACAAATTACATCAACCTTAAAAAAACATATTATTTATACTACTGCTGAAAGTATAGTATTATAAAGAGTAAAATATTTTCAGTGCACCATGTGTTAAATTTACCAGTGTTCCTTGAATTGTATTCGTTATTCGTTCAACTATCTGTTTGCAGAAAAAAGAGATTTTTCTCTCTCAGAAATGTGACAAAGGAATTTAATATCCACTGTTTGACTCATTGCTAAATAATATTATTTCTTATATTTTATATTTTGAAAATTCTTTCAAATAACTTAGTTTGTATTATTCTTTAATATGTTGCAGTATTACTCAAGAATGAGAATTAACTACTTTGGGCTCTATAATCTGTAATTGTAATATTAACATACAATGCTCTAGTTCAAAGTAGGCTCGGGAGTGGGCCTATTGGGCCCCGAAAAACTTGAAATGTATTCTTATGGTGGAGAAGGTTTAGAAGACTTCTTTTCGTGTGGGCGTATGGATACTATCTATGGCTTTATCCAACTGACCTTTTCTTAGCCATGCTCATGTTTAATAGTATGAACGCTCGAAAAGAAATATACCTGGCCCTGGCCACAAATTTCTTTTGAATGATACGAGACCAAAATGAGAATTCTGCCATTCTTGAGAATGTAAAGTTTTATGTTCCTGATACTGTTTTAAGAAATCGTGGATATGAATTAAATGTTCTGCCAAAGTGTAGAACCAGCCTACCAATGGGAATGCCACTGGAAGGAGCTTTAACAATGTTACATCGTATTGCTTCAAATGTCGACACATTCCACGTGGACATGAGTTCAGACGAGCACTGTTTTTTAATGTATTAAACTAGTTTGAATTATTAAGATTTTGTACACTTTCATGTATTTTGTCACTAACGACCCGAGTTTCGTTTTTCGGCATCTTTAGGCATTCGAGCACGCGAATGGACTCGAATTGACTTACCATGGAAGTGTACAAAATCTCAATTATTCAAATTTGATATTGAAATTCCATCAAGCACCCTCAGTCGAAATCTTAAATTGTATTAAACTAGATTTTGTTTGAGCTTATTAGGTTGACTACCTTGCAAATTTCCAATGCTAGCTGTTATTGTCTAGAGAAAAAAAGTTCATCTTCTTTTACAGCATCCAAGCATTGGCTATGTTTTTCTTTCACAACACACCCAGTATTTGGTTCCAAGATTAAATATCATTTGGCATTGCAACTAATAATAGTCAGGGCTCCAGATATTTCGTTTTTTCTTCATATGGGATCAACTCAGAGAGAATTTTTAAAATCATTCGAGATCAACTTGAAGAGCAAATACATCGTAAACACCCATGCCCAAGATCTCATATATAACAATGTTTTTTTTTTATATTGGCTTCAAAGGCACTTGAACCCAGACCAATATGATCACTAGAGTACAGCTCATGCCAGACTACCAGAGCATACTAGACTACGGAGGCCGCAGGCTTGATCCTAGACAAAATTTTACAGCCAAACTTGTACGAACAAAACGGTACCGACAACATGTTGTGAGGAATGAATGATGTCGTAGAAATGGTAGGATAAATATATATTTAATTTTGAACCTTATATTAAATATTTTAAGTGTACCTTAATTTTGACATCATTTAGTCCCATACCAATTCCTCCAGTCACTGAAGTGACACCTTATATATCTTTGAATGTTCTCTCGTACATGGACATTCAAAATATAATATTGTGAAAATTTAAAATCAGCAATTTCAGCTTATATAAAACCTATACAGCGTACTTACGGTGAGTGTACAAATAACTAAGATGGAGTCATGCATAGTAATTATTCACTGCCGTTTGAGGCCACAACAATTTACATACAAATGTGAATATTATAAAACAGCGGACAGAAATAAACGACGCTCCCTTATAATGGTCTACTTACAGGCAATGAATGATCAAGGTTTTGGTTTTATTTCACAAAATAAAGTGTAGCCTTATTCCAAGTTTTCATATTTGTAGATAAGTGTCGAAAGAAGCTATTAATATAATCCCAAAATATCATGTTAATACTATTTCACGAATACATTTAATGGCAGTATGTAATCCACGAGGCTGAAAATATATTGCTAACGTTTTAAAAATTACTTTTTCTTTAACCCTTTCGTATCCATGGTGTAACAATGTACTTCGGCCTTTAAACCTTTAAACTATCTGTGAATCAGGCCATACAAATAACTGAAAATTTTTCTGTTTGTAAATGAAATGATCCTACATATAATTGATAATTAAAAAGCCATTATGGTTTACGTCTTCTTTGTTTAATTAATCATAATTTAAAAACCTCGTCCATTTTACCATAGACAAATACAAAATTATAGAAACAGTCCAAGATGCATGACTTACCGTATGAAAGCGTTTTGTTTCAAACGGCACCAAGACACGTCTCGAGTTTGTTCTGCTATGAAAAATTTCGATGCTTGCGACTTTCGATAATTTCGCATAATTTTAATGTATTTCAAGTTTTCCACACAAAATATGAAGTAAAATAACTATTTGATACTAAATAAAACCATATCTCACTTTTGAAATTGTCATTTTGATTTATAAATGCGTTTATATGACAAAAACCACACCGTAACCACATGTGATTGCATGAGATCTGAAGAATATTTTTTAGCATGCAATCGGGAAGGTTAATATAGATTGGTGCCAAGTCTATTGTGTTCCTAAAAACGTTAAAAAAACATTATTTTATTTCTTACGTCAAGACAGGCACATCAGTCTGATGATCGACAATTCCTGACACGAGTTAGTGTGTCAATTATCACCAGTGCGATCTAAACGATTACGCTTTGGAGTAACATCCTTAGGCTTAGAGCGTGAGTATTGAAATACAACTATGCATATACCTGTTACCATTTAAACAAGTGATACATTTAAACCTCTTCATTTACCCAGTACATGAAACCGAAAGGTCAAAAACGTTAAAAATACAATTTTAATTATCGCATAGCATTTTAACATCTTAATTTTATTCATTTAATGTTTAAAAATAGGAACAACGTGCCTTCATTCAAATAATATGATTTATTGATTTCAGAAACAGCTGTTTAT
Organism: Himalopsyche phryganea; assembly: GCA_022494535.1. Taxonomy (NCBI): domain Eukaryota; kingdom Metazoa; phylum Arthropoda; class Insecta; order Trichoptera; family Rhyacophilidae; genus Himalopsyche; species Himalopsyche phryganea. The sequence goes on from JAGVSL010000034.1 coordinate 941,592, forward strand.
TATCCGCCATTTTTGATGTTGATACTTTTGCATAAAAAATAGTTATATCAATCGTTTTATTATGCCATAAATTCATGTGCTCATGAAAAAAATACATCGAATTGAGAGTGTAATTTTTTGTTGGTTATACTATTATTGAATACAAAATTGATATTCTCATATGAAAATAAAGTGAATACTTGTAATAAAGACATTACTCTGAAAGGAATGTCATTTCCGAGAGAAATATTAAATTTGACGTTAATATCAAAAAAGGTTTGAAATAGTGACATCGCATAAAACCCTTACCTGTTTTCTTGAAGAAATCATTACGCTATGTGAAGTTATTTCTATCACGTCAGTCACTCCCTTCTGATTTTTATGCAAGAGGATATTCTTTAGTAATGCACACATTACGTTGAGCATACATATGAGTGATTTTGATTTGATAATATGTTATCATATTGGGTCTATTTGTTCTGAACACCATTAAATTATTTTGCACCACAAATTGAAGAACAATACAATACAAACAGATATTTACCACTTTCAATAAAATTTTTCATCGAAAATATTTGGTGTTTGGAACTAATATTTACCCACAATTCTTAATCACAAATATTTGACAATGTTTCTTAAAAATATTCATAAAAAATATTTTTTTAAAAATATATAAAACATTATAACATTTTGAAATCTGATTAGTCTCACAATTCAGTCTATTATTTAACCATATGTTTTTTACAGTAATAATAGTTGAAATATAAATGTTTTTCTTTAAAACATATTTTTTCAGAGGTATTCCACTACCGCTGTAATAAAGCTGTCGACCATAGTTAATTATTAAACTATCAAAAAATTTGTCTACTTAAAATGAATGAACCACTTAGCTTTCTTTTCTAACGGAATTCCTTTCATTTCTACGGCCAACTTCAGAATTTGATTATTGAAATAATATGCTTTTTACAAATTTATCAGTTTTAGTTGATTGCTGTTATTAAGTGGCCCTTTTGTTTCAAATGATTGTTTTACTAAATGAGTATAAAATGTTCTTGCCACTTTCAAAATTGGTAAATAAATATTTCCATAAACCAAAAAATCAATATTTTTCTTCGAATACTTTGCAGAAGTCTTGTATATATAATAAAAATGATTGTCTTACACTGGTTTTATTTTTACTTTAAATCTTTACTAAATATTTAAATTAACTTTATTCATACAAATTTATCACTGAAAAACTGGTTGCGGTTAAGAAATTACTTAAATAGAAAATAATAATAATTGAAGAAGTATATTTTTTGACTATTTATGTAGTAGGCGCGTGTTTTTTATTGTATATATAACAGACCTTGATTGTTATAACGATATTGTTTTTAGTTAAAATATTAACACAGTTTATAATGTAAATTCCTTTCCTTTCAAATTATTAACATTGTTATTTGCAAAGGTTTCTGGTGAAAACAATTTTTTTTACTATATCCGTTCCCAATCGAAAGAGTGAGAGGGTATTTTAGATATCACAAACATCCGTGCCTACGAACAAAAATCAATAAATCGATCGGGAAATAAATTTATGAAATTCTCCGTATCAGGACTTGAACCCGAGACATTTGTAACCGTTGGAAAGGACATTGATCACTGCCCCACGAACCCGACGGAATAATATTTTATTAAAAAAAATTCGATAATTTTCATTAAATGAATGATATTCAACTAAGAAATAACCAAAAAAAATAAATATTTAACGTATATCTTTGCTTGCATAGAAGGTTAATAAATAAATTAATAAAGTCTCAACGTTTTTGTATGTAAAAAGATTTTTTTCCCTAGAAACCACAATGCAAACAAGTCTCTCATTGAAAATTCCGGCCAAGCAAAACTTTGCAAGCTTTTAAAATGTTCCCTGTCACCACACAATATTAATAATGCCCAATTTTTGCCAACTCATTTGATTTGCGCGTCACACTTTGCCCCAGCTCTAAATACTTCGCCTTGCGTTTCACGAAGGGATGGTTTTTTCTTCTTTTGCTTGCCTCCGAAGAAAGATACACGTATATTAAAAGACAGGCGGGTTAACACTACCTTTATCATTTTTTTGACAACCTCTCACATTTTATTCACTGACATATCCTTAACACTTTATATATCGCTTCAATTTGTCGTTGCAAATGAAAATGACCTAGAAGCACTTTCGCCAATGGAGAAGTGACAGTGGAATAAATGCTTCGTTTCATCTCAAAATTTCAAATATTAATTATAATATTAGTTAAAAAAAAAGCATTAAACGTTATTTTACAAATAAAAATTATTCCAATGAAATATGTCAGGTTATCTGGTATCTTGGAAAAATGTATTAGTGTGTTCATGTTATAACAAGACATGGCATATGTGTAGTAAATAAATTCCACGTAATACACTACATATTTGTAATACTAAAACATTTTATTCGTATTTCAATTAATTCGGTTTTATACACATGCGCTTCCTCGCGCGATCGGATGGTTTCTGTGCGTTATAAAGAGAACTCGCTTTAAAATGTGTATGAAGCCGGCTAATAATAAATATGTCCCACAGGATACTAAAAATTCTGTTAACTACCACTAGCAAACCTATGTGTTTGGATTGCCTATCAAATCAAACACATGGAGTATTGTTGTCTACATACATCACTCAACATGTGCATGAAATAAACACAGAATACTGCAAATGCGATCTACCTTGTCGTCACGAAAACAATGAATAATAAAACAGCATCCCAGGGGACGTTCTCGTTAAAAACCAAAATACTGCCTTACAGTTAAAATCTTTATGGAAACCTTTCGTTAAGCTTTATTTTTCAATAAACGGTGTCTACAAAAATACAGATAGTGGGATAATTTGAAATCCACGAGTATAAATTAAGCAATGATATCAAAAGTTTATATAGTCATATGATTCGTTAAAATAATTTTTATTTTTAACAACTATGAAAGCGCCAATTGTTACGTGTTATTGATTAATTTTACGACGTAATTTCAATAGGAGAGTAAAGGAAATATTTTTATAATTCAGGATGTCATAAAACATATTAGATGTCACAATAAATGAACAATGTGCTAGATATACAACGACACTTTGAAATCGGTTGAGAATTACCCAATGAGGTTAAAGCACAATTACCTGGAATCAACTTTAGGATAAAAGTCATCACAAACTCACACACCGTAGATATAAAATTGAAAATTGAAAACAAAACAATAGTGTATCTAGCCGGAAATCGAATTTTGCGACCTTCTGATCGTAAAGTTAAACATTTACCACTAATCTACAGAGATGGGATAATAAAAATACATGATTTCTTAACCTAGCCCAACGTTTTATTATCTTATAATAACCGCTTGTAGTTTTCAACAGAAGGTAAAATAATAAAAAAATACTTCAATATTCCTGAAAAATATTCTTTTTATAAATAAGATTTTACTCTATTATTTCAGCCTTTTTCTTGTTTCCTCATTTGTTTTTATTACAAATTTTGTAGACATATAAAAAAGATATCGTACTAACATAATATGGTAAAACTCTTACAACATGTTTGGTTGTATAATAATGCAAAGTTAAATAAGTTATGTATTAAATCATAAAATGTATGTTTACATTTTTTTTTTTTTAGTACACTATTTGATATTATAATTGAATTATTCAAACGAATAACGATAAGGGACACACTGTAAGAATTGGAGCTAACGCTACATAATTTTGGATATTTTCCGAGTTCCCCTCCGTTGTCACATTTCATCATAAAATCGTATAACCTGCTGACTAAGTACGTCACATTTTAAAGTCCCCCGTTATCCTCGTCGTCACAAATCAACACATTATATTCAACCTCTACTTTACCTTAAGTCTCGATGTCATATGTGAGCACTATAACCAGTCACATAGAAGTAATTATAGAGTCATAAAACATATATGTATTAACAATCCATACTAAGGATTTGTTTTTCAAGCATACATTTAAAAAATGGTAAATTTATATATTTTAAGACATTAATGTAGATTATTTTTTAAATCCATTTATGATAGTGTGATATAATATATCATGAATGGATTCCTTGAGAAGATTCGTCAGACTAAACGTATTGTTAATTTTTATCATTATCCCAGTGATTAAATTAATTAAAAAAAAATTTTTTAGGATGTAAATTTTTTTATTGTTTTACTATTTCTTTTATTTTTACGTAAAAATTTTGGTCGTTTTTTTGATCCTACTGATAACTCTTTTAATATAAGGTTAACATTAACAAAGTGGTTAGTTTCACAAGAATTATATTCTATGGTTGATATTTATTTTAACTTCTTGCCATCGCCAGAACTATACGAAAACGGAATTTGTTAATTTGTAATTATTGTATATAACTTGGTCGACATTACAGAATAGGTTGAAATAGTGTATTTCTCTTTTATACAGCATATTTCTAACAATAATGTAATGCCGAAATAACTATAATTTTTTTTTCAAACAAAAAACTGTTATATGTTACTTAATATGAAAGATTTGTATTTGGGTATTTAATGTATTTCATCTTTCAAAAATAATGAGGGTTTTTATTTAATACAATATATTTTATAGAATAGCTGCCATACATAAAAAAACAGTAATATTAAATTAGTTATGATTTATTTGCTTTGAAACGTACAATCTTTTTATAATAAACGAATTCGAATAAGGCCTACAAATTTTCTTCTCTTTGATGTAATAATTTATTCTTTAGCATACAAATCGCAATCAATCAGAATAATTCTCAATAAACATGGTAAAATATTTATCCGAATACCTTTTTCCAGCATCTCGCAGAATTTTGATGGCCGCTGTGGGTCGGTGTGCCATGTTCTTTTTTTAACCAAGAATTAATATTCGATGCGTGTTCTGTACATCTGGGTAACTTTGTCAATCAGTCCAACTTTATGACACTACACATTTTTTCCCCTTAAATTGAGCAAATATTTTTGCGATTTTTGTATTTTTTTGTTAAATAAATGTGTACAGTCGGTGAGCTTTAGCAAATAAAATAAAAAGGACTGTAATAATAAGATATGCTGATTAGACATACGTTAGAAACACTTTATTTAGAAACATATATAACGAGTGCTCAACGTCGTTGGACTCGAATCCCAGTTTGGACAGTTTCATAAATTGATTTTGAAGTAGTAAACAGTTAGTCTCTCTCTTTACGTACATATTAATACATCGTCGTTTCCAATGCAAAATTGTATATTTGAAAAATCTCATTTTTTCAGGGGGACATAAAGACACGTCATTAATATTAAATATATGTATTTAATGAAAATTTTTTTATTTTTATGCACTTATGGGCAATTTTTGTAGTTTTAATAATACAAAAAGTCTCAAACGCATATGCAGATATACAGTTTTGCAATGGAAACGACGATATATGAATTAACCATTACCAACCTCGCAAATTATAAAGATACGTTTTTGCTATGCCAAGTATTCATTTTAAAATAAGCAAAATGCAGCAAATTTAAGCGGTGTTGAAATTTTCAAACTTAACCTCGGATATGATTAATCTAGGAAAGGTTTATTCAGCTTATATTTTCTTATTAAGGTCATTAAGCAAAGACGCCACGTTAGAAAGTCCACTATCATGACATGGGTAGTGCTCTCGAGAACGATTAAGAGGGTAATGACGAGATAGAGCACGTCAAAAGACTTCGCGGATACCTTTCCTCAAGAAAATTACTCCGCAGTCGCTACTATTACAAGGATGAAACTAGTCCACCTACTTTATAATGTGGGTCACAGAAAAATTGGCCCCTTACCACGGACCGCGCACATATATTTATTATTCCAGGGTTGAAACTATACATATTTTACTGTCTTCCAATAGACACAAAATACACACAATTGTGCTTTTTAACGATACACGCAGAATCACAGATTTAAGGCACTACTTCATATGTGATGAAATTATTATTTTGCACTTCAACTGATAAATTTTAAAATGTGAGTCTATAATTTTATAAAATAATTTTATGATTTTCGATGAATATATATGATTTAAACGGAGTGGTATAATATCACACCAAAAACAAAAATACTGAATTATGTATTTGTTTGCTGAGAAATTGTATCAATTTTTATAAAATAAATGTTTTTTGCGCACCTTAAATACAATTCTAAGTAGGTAAAATGTTATATGTAGGCAAAATACGATTTAAAAATCATCCAAGTGGATCAGCTATTTTGGTGGGCGAAAAATTTTCAACTCTTCAAGACAAAAGAAATTCAGGTTTTCCGAAGTCCATTAGACAAAAACGAATAATAATACATCCAATTTTTTATTCAAATGTATGAGTTTGAGTGTCTTAACTGTCGAAAGGTATACCATAAATACAGAATTATATCAACCAATTTGTTGTTGTGTTTAGTTTAAGCCATACGGTTCGTTTTAGATTACCCGTAGTAGATGTGGAGATACGTCTAACGGTGTTAAGGATAGAGTAGACTATGGCAAAGAATTCTGAATACTTAACTAAAAACGCACTTTTCATAAATATGTTTTTGTCTTTCTTACCGATCACATTACATTATCCATTACCTTTGTGCCAATAAGCTGTTTTTTTTTTATCTTAGAAACTATTTTGTCAACCCTGATCTTAGTTATTTAATTGAAGAAGACGAAGGAAGCAAGGAGGGTAAGATAGTTTAGTCCATAGCGGTTAACAGATGATTGGATGAGAAAAGTACACACCGACTTCAACAAGTAGGCTTAGTAGATGTTTTGGGATACCGTGTAACCTGAAATTGCCTTTTGAGGCTGCGGCTTTATCCGATGGCTGTTTTTATAGCTTGTTAAGCCTGTATTATGGAAGTTATAATGAAAAACTACTAATCTAAGATGTCGGCGTCATCCTCAAGAAATTAAGAGATTGCTGTTCCACACCAAACTGTTTTCTATCACAGGAGTATTAATTAATAGAAACGACTTAAACTTGTGTTTGTTTTCAATGAATCCAGCCGTAACTGGAACATTGTTTTACATTTACAATCAGAATTAATAACTTTGTAAATTGACGGGTTGTGTTACTTCAAGTAATACATATTTCGCTTCTTTTAGTCCGCTTCGCTTCTTTCAACCTCTCTTTTCTTTTTCGAAGAGAGTAAGGATAGAAGGATAGGGCTATGACAGGGCTAGTGGTTAGCTAATCGCTCTCGTTACGCGCCGTGAGGATGGGATTGGTGGGAGGGAGGACTCAGACTACGAACAGAAATCCATAAATCGATTGAAAGATCAATCTATGAAAACCGTCCGCACCGGGAATTGAACCCGAGACATCCGTAACCGTAGCCAGCGACGCTACCAACTGCGCCACGGACATGATTCTAGAAAGGGGCCAAACCACCTTGCGCATTGAACGACGCAAATCCACGGTTCCGTACGGTTAAAGGTTAAAGAAAAACACACACACGTCATATATAGTAACACAACCAGTGTAATAAAGAAGTTAGTCATTTTTATGTGTTTTATTCAAAATATGATAAACATAAAGATACTAATAGAAGCGACACTGCTGATTTATTTATTAGTTCGGTAAATGTACGGGTAGTTGACCTTTTTCAATAAAACTGCCCAAAATAAGAAACGTATACGCAGGATTGCTCTAAATTGTAGAGTTCAGACAAGTGAAACACTATTTTGTCGGACTGAGGAACTAACACATCACCATATATGTCATAGCGGTCATTTAAAAACAACACCTCATGCAGTAAGTATTCTATTTTGAACTTCTGAAGAGAATTGTTAAGGATATCAGTGAATATAAGTATATGCTACTTGATTCAACCAAGAGTGGTCTTACAGAAGCTCTAATGAAAGGTTGTCATGAAACCCTCTGAATAGGCATGGTCAACTACTGAAAAAAAGTGATCAACTACGGGAACTTTCGACTTTTTAGATGGTCAACTACTGACACAAAAACATGGTTGTTAAAATTTGAACACAACTTTTTTATAAGAGACCTTTTCTAATTTTTGTCTTTCCGTATTAATTTAGACATTTGATCCATTATGAATACATCTGCATAAATTTATCATTCGGTCTAATGTTAAACACTAATCGTTATTTTTGTTGAATTGTTCTTTTAAACGGTCAACTACTGGAACGTTTACCTTTGTATTAAGTTTTAAATTAAACTAGATTCTAGTATTGGAATCAATCCAAAACAAAGGCTTACAATTAAATATACTTTTTTTTAGATCATATTTATTTTCATAAAAATAGTTTTCATTATAACAAATGCATTCCATAGAAAATATTTTTTTTCACTAAAAATAAAGTGATCCCATATAATAAAATATATTTTAACATTGAAGAAATATATCACAATTACGAAAAAATATTTTCGTATAGATAAAAAAGTTTTCACTCAATATGAATACTCACACTTTGAAATCGATATTTTCACGAAGCTGTAATGAAATTTCACTTATTCTTTACTACTTGCAACATAGAATTAGCCACCATAGACTAGCTTACTTGTCGCAACTGTACTTTATAATAGGCCGTCTATTTTGTCTTTGTTTACTAAAACTTAACTCACTCTGTTAAAAGAATCCGTGAGTAAATGGAAATTATTACAATCAAAGCTTGAGTGTACTAAGTTAATACTATCTAATCCAAAGTGCAAACTATCGAAATAAAAGTTCAAGTGTACCTATTGAATACTATCTGATACAAAGTGCAATTATTTATAACCCTAAAACAAATTTATTATGTCAATATATTTTTTAAATTAGACAATATTGCTAATACGTATGAAAACGTTACAGGTCAAATTAAAAAAATGTACAAAAAGTACAACAAAATGTTTTTTTTTAGCTAAAAATTAAGTTTTCATATCTCCGAACCAATTTTATCAAATAATTAAAGAGTTTTTTGTTCTTACATAACCTTGTAAATAGTTAAGCTTGTGATGCTACCTGGTACCTGTTTTTCCTGAAGCTAGAATTTTACAACAGAAATAACTTAACTAAGAACCCGATAAATTAAAACTTTTTGTCTTAAGACAAAACTAACTAACTTGAAAATAGAGTCTTAACTGTGTCGTTAACCTAAAAGTTTAACACTCAAATTAATCAGCGAGTATCGTGAAAGAGACCATTTTCAAAAAAAAAGAAAGTTTAATTCAATAATTAATTCATCCTGCAGTGATTTAAACCCAAATCTCTTCATTAGAAAGTTCTTTGAGATTGAAGCATTGATTATTTGAAACTTTCAGATTGGTGTTTTATTTAGTAAAAAGGCTGCTAAACTTTTTGTCAGTCTGCGATAAAATCTTGGTAATCTTGTAAAGCAGAAGGGGAGATTATCTGAATATCCTTACAGCTTACAGCCTTACATGGCTAGATTTATGTCAAGAGTAACATAACAATTATTTACGATTTTTTAAAACACTTTAATTTGATAAAAAAACAACTCCAAAATCGGAAAAGTTTTGAATATACCGTGACTTAGAATTATTGCAAGCCATGAGTTTTTATTGTAAAAAAAGTGTGCCATTTTCTTTGTATAAATGTTTGTTGATTTTGGATATAGATTTTTCATAAATTTATGGATTAGTTTTCAAAGAGTAAAGATTGTCTATGATGACACCCCCTGCCATAAACATAGCGTAGCCTGTAGCGTAATCAGTTTAAACTAAGTCAAATTAAAAGTCTTTTCGCAGTAACATTTTTCTATGCTAACCCTCTCCGAAAAATGGAAGGTAGAGCAACTGATTTTTTTTTTCCATCTCCTCTCCCAATGTGAAGCATATGTTCTCCTAATGGAGGTATCTTAACAAACTTTTTCTACGATAACTGCTTGTTACTCAGTTGCTCAACCTCTCCTTTTTTTTCAAAGAGAGTAGTGATAGAAGGATAGGGCTATGAGAGAACTAGTGGGTAGCTAATCGCTCTCGCTACGCCCCGTGAGGATAAGATGGGTGGGAGGGAGGACTCAGACTAGGAACAGAAATCCATAAATCGATTGAAAGATCAATCTATGAAAACTGTCCGCACCGGGAATCGAACCCGAGACATCTGTAACCGTAGCCAGCGACGCTACCAACTGCGCCACGGACGCCGACAAGGCCAGTTGAACCAGTAACTTCTATCAATAAACTCCACGCTAGGATTGAGCATGATTTAGCAGTATATGTTTATGAAGATTAATTAGGAACACATTTATAACTTTTTTTTTCAGAAAGTTTCCATTTCAAAATCTAAATTTATGAAATATATATTAAGTCTTTTATTTTTAAAAGGTGTCAAGGTTTCGCTTAGGTAGCACGGACTATTTTCAAATTATCAGTTAATTGCTACACCTTATAATTTCTGGTGCAGCCACTTCTGGTATAAATATATCAATAATAGTGCACTAGTATGTTCCAACCTCTAATCTGCTTAATGGAGCCATCAACTTGTCATACTCGCGTTTGTACTTGAGACCGTTCCACGTGCAGGTATTAGATAGCTACGACATATTTCAATTAAACGTCTGCATGGAATATGCAATTTTGCTGACATTTCATTTCAACGCTAAGAGATGACCTCACAGCATTTAATGATCAACGCTCAACTAACTACTGAATTTTAATCATAATTTTGAGCATGGAAATTATTAGTCACTTAACTTCCTGTTTTAAAGTTTCGCAATATGTGTGTGGCAATATTAGTCAAAAGTTATGTATTAAATATAAACAAATGAATAACTACAAAACAAGCGTGGAATTTATAAAAATCTTATAATTAATTGACAAAATATAGTTACGATAAAAAAAATATTTGATATTCTACGATTTGCGGGATATTTTTTTGACCACAAAAGCACCCGGAGACTGAAATTGGAAGTAAGACCGAAATTTCAACTCTTATGAAAATCACGAATGATTTCTTTTAAGGTGTGAACTGTCAGTTCTTGGTGGAAAGGCATTATATTTAATAAATATTAGAATGGGTTTCGTTCGTCACGAGCATTATCAACTGACAATGCTTGTGATGACGAAATGTAATGAGCGAAACCGGTCCTGATTATTATAAACATGTGGAAATAGTACAAGCAAATTGTGTTTTTTTAAACACGAATGATTTGTTTAATGACTTACCACCGAATAAGTCAACTGTGTTATTGCTATCATTCTATGGAAATATTATTTACACTTAAAATATGTGTAGAAAGCTTACTATTGTATCTACATTTTTATTGGAGTATTGGAGAAAAGTTGTAAGAAAAAGTCATAGAATAAAAAGTTTTTTGCTTGTTTCTAGTATATATTATTCGTGTCATCAAATTTAAATGTCATCGTTTGATATTTTGTCTTTAAATTAGAACACATCTTTATTAAAATGCTATTTCTGGCCGTCAGGACAGTTTGTGCACCAACCGCGGTTTTTATATATGATTGGATGAACGTAACACGCGCGAATAACGAGGGGTTGTTGTTTATATAACGTTTGTTTTTGTTTTAAATTTAATTAAACGGCATGATGAGAAAATAACCTACGTTTATTGTTGCTTTATAACAATATTCAAATGTTATCATACCTTGTAAATGGGTGTACGAATAAATATTTTCTGTACCGAAAAACCCCGAAGCGAAATATTTTATCCCTTACAAGCAATAAAGACAAATAACGATAATAATCCAGAAACAACACTTGGTTTCCGTTTTTGAGCAGTAAATGTGGAATTATTTATTGTAATCTATGTTGGATCCTTTCTTTATATATACACAACCACTTGAACTCTATCAAAATTTTACGCTCGAAAACGTAAATATTCCCTGGCCGTACTTAATTCTCATAAAATTCGTACACATAAAAGAACTCATAGCATGGAATTATACACGAAAAACATTGTTGGTTACACCAGGATGGTAAAATAACCCAGATTTGATTTCCTGTCAAAAGCAGATGTTGGGTTAATCACCGTGTGACTTTTTTTGCTTATTGCAATGTTCGTACATAGTGATTTTATTGTGAAATAATTCTCATCATTGTTGGTGTAAACATTAAACTTTGTGAGATAATGCGACAATTTGTTTTAATATTTTCAATGTTTATAATTCAAGACTCTTTATGCCGACAAAATATTTACTAGGCCCACTAATAGTAAAGCTTGTTTAATTTCGTTTACATATAATTTGTAAATTATTCTCATAGTTCTTGAACCAATTGCAATTACAGCAATTACAAGTTTTATCAAATATACCTTGTTACATTCAATTTTATATAAATATCCTTGTTAAGACTTATATTTCATTAATGCTCGTCGTGAGCAAAACCATTTCTGATAATTATATAAATGTAGAATTAGTACGAAAAAAGCTGTGATTTGCTTTAAAACAAATAGTAAAATTGTCGAAAAAAACTGATATGAATAAAAAAAGATGTTTAAGTATGAACTATTTACAGTAGAAAATTTTGCCTATATAAATAAACAATCTTTTATGTTTAATTTCCGAAAACGTTAAATAATAGAAATTTATATCATGAAAGCTTGAGATATCATTTGTCTTCAATATCCAGTGAATTTGATTAATTATTATTGAGTCAACTTAAGAAATACAACTTTCGAAATAAAACAAATATCTGGCATTTGATGAGTTCTTTTAAGCAATTACTTAAAATGAGAGCGAAGCCACATTGCTAAGGTCTTCCAAAAATGTATTGGTTTATTTATACACTCAGAATATCATGTCTAAGTGATCACATTACTCACTACTGAATACCCCTGATGATGTATGATTTATTATTTTTTTAATCCAAAACTTAATTAGTATTGTCATGGATATCTCAGAAGTTTTCTTTTCTTAAGCATTACTTGAAACATTAATTACATAATAAATTTATATTAATATGAATAATATAAAAAAATATTAATATAAAAAACTACGTCTTTTAAAATTGATAAATTTTAATATTTTGAAGGAGTAGATTATCTCAAAAGGATTTAATGTTATTGTACAAACAATTTAACATGATTTTTATGAGAGATTTTTAAAGGCTTACAATTAAATGCACTTCTGTTTAGATCATATTCACTTTCATAAAAATAGTTTTCACTTATAACAAATACATTCCACAAAAAACAAATTCTTTCACTAAAAATAAAGTGATCCCACATTACTCAAACCAAACCAGACCAAACCTAATTTAACCTATTACAACTTAGCTCACTTTGTTAAAAGAATCCGTGACTAAGTGGATACTATTAAAATCAAAGTTTGAGTGTATTAAGTTAATACTATCTAATTCAAAGTGAAAACTATCGAAATAAAAGTTCAAGTGTAACAAGTGAATAATATCTAACACAAAGTAAAATTATTTATAACTCATTTTTAAATATGTAAGACTGAATACAAAGGGACGTTTTCTGTGAGATTAGGTATTATTATAAGTATCAAATCTTGGGAACGCAACTGACAAAGAAAAACGGTGAGTGTTGAAAGACGAGAACATGAAGAAAAAAAAACGCAAAACGTTAGTCGTAATTGAATTTAGTTACAACCAAAAAGGCGAGCGGATTCGCCTACTCTTGGTGATTGGATTATTCGTTTCCAGTGGGTTAACTAAAGTGATTTTTGGAGCGTGCATGGCCTCCGCCCCGAGCAGCGTCACTCCTTTATACATTATTTCTTCCCCGGAGTGATCAAATAATAATGTATTACTCTAATGTTCTCTGGTAAACCGCAGATTCCAATTTTCTCCACTCAAATATGCTCTCAGAAAAGTATTATTCAGTACGCGCTGCTTTCAATTTTCTTTCAGAATGAATAAATCCTACATACATATTGGATACTTTATTACTATAGAATTAACTTAAATATTTAATAAAAACTTTGAAAAAATTAGTATTATATAAATACTTGTTTGTATGTACGATTTCACTTTTTTTCACTGAAACTATCTGGAGTCTGTAAAATGGGTTCAAGTTTCCCTTCTATTTTATTATTCAGTTGGAGCCGCTACTCCTCTTTTCTATATATATTCTAGATTATAAATAAATAATATCCTACTTTCAATAAAAACCAAATAAAATTAAGGTAAATAAATCAGGGTTCTGTCAAATTGTCAAAGAAAAAAAAAGCCTGACATAAAGCGCTTGCAACTAGAGTCTCATATGACTATAGCAAAGCAAATGATGTTGCTTTATAGAGAAGCGTAAATCTCCTGCTGTAAGTACTTATTATATTTGAGTAATATTTTTTAAAAATAAAAATTGAAATTTGTTTAAAAAAGTTCAGAGAATAGGTTTTTAATGTATTTTGGAGTTTGAAAATTAGTAAGATTTTAGATGACTTCAATATATATATATATACATAAATATATCTATTTAATTCTTCACATTTGAGCATTATTTCTCTAACTGTGCATGAATTACCTCTCTAGTTATTTTGTTTATTGTTGATTGCTTGAAATTTTGGTACAATTTAAAAAAAAGGTACTTCCAATTGGATTTCTTTTCGATTGTTTATTGAAGTAACAACTAATTTATTTTATAATATATATATACTCTATCCCTTAAAGGTGACTAAGTGAATTGAACTTAAATATGCAGCTTTATCACTGGCTAAAACAAACACATTTGTTTATTATTTTACTGAACCAAACATTGTCTGTTGGTCACTAACGAGTGGTTCGTATACGTTAAATAAATTTGATTACGCAACTAACAAAATACACAGTTGATATTAATTTGTGGCGAATTCATTTGTGCATAATTAAAACTTTTCTTTGTACCCTATGTTTTATGAAAAAAAATCATTAGAATAGTAAATTTAACTTTTTCCGATCAGAAACAAAATTATAGATGTTTTTTATTTATTTACTTATTATTTTCTATTGATTATTTGAAAATTGAACTAATTTTATTTGATTTTTTTAAAGTATAGTTAATGTATTCTGCATAAAATAATCATTGTATAACTGTTATGATCACTATCAAATAAATTATTTATGGTTTCATATACTTGTAATTCTATATTTCGTCTCTGAAAACTAACTAATATTAGTGAATAATCTTAAAATTAATTTAATTTTCTAATGCAAAATAAATAGCCATTACTACCGTCATCATTATGCACAACAATGCTGACTTTCAAATAAAAACATTTCAAAATGTGAATTGAATTTGTGTAAAGTTAAATAAACTAATTGCACTGATTTAAATTAAACAGTATTTATTCAGTACTTAACAGGCATAGGACATAGCTAATTAAGTGCCGAAATAGCAACTGTTAAATGGAATTTTGTTAAATATAAAAAAAATATTCGTAAAGTTAAGCTATTCTTGCTCGTCAATTTTTAATGTATTTTACAAAATAGTTTATTTGAGCTGGGATGAATAATTTATTTGTATAAATAATAAAATGTCACTGTTTAAACACGCTACAGGTACCCTATCCACCACATTAAGTACATGGTTAATGGAATAGGATTATAATAAATCATTTAATCCACTACAGCTTTTCAATTTTCTAGGATGCTATAATTCATTAATAACACGAATATTTTAATAGTTAAGAGTCCTCATTAACAGATATCACTGTTTCAAAACCAGAAGCGTTTCATTAACCCTTGAGGACGAGAAGACGGATGAAAAGAAAGCTGTTAATGTGAAATATTTCAGTCTTAATATATAATTAACATGTTCGAAATAAAAAAAGTGAAATATTCACTAAAACGTACAATCACTATGCAATTCAAATAATTTTTTAAAAACATGTTTAATATTAGTCTGACTTAAAAAAGTAACTAATTAAAACTTAGATTGGAAAATAAATTACTCTGTCACCAAATCTATCAATTATAGTATTTAAAACCACACAATATATAAAAAGCAATTTTAACGAATATGACAATTATTACAACATTGCACGATCGATTTTTCATTAACCATAAATGTGACACAAATCATAATTCCTCCGTGTTTTGGCCAATTGATGTAACCCTCAAGATTGAAATTGTTCAAGAGAGAGTAAAAATTGTTTTTATCGAAAAAAAAATTATGGTGAGTTGCGTCATGAACCTTTCGAATGCACTCCTATTACGAGATTATCCGTAGTAAGTGTCGATACAATAATGGCTTACATATAATGGCCGGTGAGAATTTTGAAACCTAAAACAAATGTAAAATGATTTTTCCCTTCCAAAAAGTGGTATATTTATTTTTTTAATTTATATCATTTGGCTGATACATACTCTGTCGTCTTCTATATGAGATCTTATCATTAACTCATTTTCGTATTTTTTTAGGGTTACATAAATTGACCAAAACACCGTCGATATTAAAACAATTTTTGCGTATACAATTTGATAATTACAACATTTCGTTAATCATAAATGTGACACAGATCATTATATATTATGTAGTATAGTAATATATTAAAATTACATAATGTGTGAAATGTTATCTTCGTATTTGTGGAATAATATTTTAATCTGTTGAAGTTATTACTTAGGTTACAGATATAATTTATATAAAGGATAATTTATTTCTTGATAATGAATATTCGGCAATGTTTTTGAAATCTGGCGACTGCTACAAATACTGACTAATCGTCTTCGTACTTTATCTTTCTACTTAGAAACACAAAGCTTATTAAACAATGTCAGTACACAAGAACTCTAGTGAATAATTAAAACTCAATTAATCATGTTTGTTTGTAAATCTCATTTCGAGGACGGCTCATCCTATTTCTCTCGAAAATTTATTATGGAGCTTTTGTGGTTGGAGCCTGCTTATTAATCCTTATGTAGTTGACAATGGCAAGACGAATACGCGAATATTTTTCCGTTGACAGATACAAAATACAAAATGTTATTTAATTGAAAATATTGTCAAAATTTTCTTGCTGGATTAATCGTTATTATTTCCAGTTTTCTTAATATTTACGAGATTTTAAATTAAAATTACAAATTACAATTAAAAAAACGTAATATTTGTTATCTACTACACTAACATGTATTTTTTTTATCAAAATAAAGGAATTGTATTTAAACTTTTGAAAATCATCGTGATCGAGCCGTAACGTTACACTTTTCATATTGGACGTCTGTATTTATTTATCTGTAATCTAAACCAGAATAAGGAAACATTCAAAAAAAATTGACAAGGTGTTCTTGAAAATATATGAACTATGGACATTGTTTTGTGAATGAATGACAGTGAGTTAATATAAAAAAATGTATCTCGTATATCGATCGTCCAGTTCATTAGATTGATTTAAATATGCAGTTATATGTACAATTTTGCGCGCTATCTGATTAAGTTCTCAGATAACTCAAAAATATCACCAAAAACTGCTAAGGCAGATAACCTTCTAAAGAATTTAAAAAAATAATGATATTTCTGGGTCAGTAAAAAGATATTTCGAAATATCCTTCTACTAACTTTACTCGGAAAGTACCTAATTGTTAAACACCTGTTTATAACATTTATAAAACTCGTGTACAAATCGATAATATTTGATTATTGCTTTTTCCATTATGGATTATTCGGAGATTTCTGAGTAATGAACTTGACGATCGATTTATAAGAAATAAATATGAATTGAAAATAGCAGATGAGCGTATTTGGTTGTTGATTCTTTTCAATCAGCGCCTGTTTTGCTTATGATAGTTGAAAAATCTTTCTAGTTAAGTGAACTTGGATTTATAATAAAAACGGCGAAAAGATTTTCTAAAACTGAAAGAAAGACACGCCAAGCAATATTGGAATACATAATTAAATCTCGTCGACCGATTCGTTGTCCTTTCCATCAATAATAAACACCTTCACACGCGCCTGGATGTTTCTCGGTTAAAAACCAGTATGAAGTCACATAAAACAACATGCTGGATGTCCTATCCAAATCCAGATTTTTTTTTATCCTGGGATATCGGCATTCACAATTATTCCATCCCGGGATCTCGATATGGGTAATTAAACGTAATTTTATATTTTATATTGAATTTATGTATATTTAAAATCAAATTTGCTTCCATTGTTATTTCAATTGGGATAAATGTATGGTCTTAAATTTTTTTCGGGCCTGAGAGTGTTGTTTTATTTATTGAGAAGATTTTTTATTAAATAATGTAAAAAAACAACAATAAAATAAATTGTTGTTAATATTGTCTGTTCCTTTCTACGGGGCTTACGAAATATGAATGTAAGGAGACCAGAATACATATTTTATATTAATTATGTTGATATTATAAAAAAAGCAAGTAAACAAACAAACTGCGTTATGCATTTTAGTTAATCAGAAAATATATGATTTAAAATATAAATTATTCTTTTACATTTACAGTGAATCTCAGGGTTTTGAGATTGCAAACCCTAATGCTGGCATATCAAAGTATTGCTTTAAAATCCCAAAACTAACTTTATTATATATTACTTGTGAACTTTGTCGTCACAATATCATTTGTGTAAAGAAAAAAGAAAAGGTTTAATTTAAAAAATCATAAATACGCTTGTAGGATTTAATGAATCAACGCTTTGAGGATTACTTATGTAATAATTATGAATGTCAAATAAAAAGATACATCGTTTATGATTATTTGTGTATTTTGTAGCTTTTTGGTTGAAAACTTGATGATGAAATAGATTTTATCCGAGAAATTACTTTGTGTACCAGCACTCAATCATTATGGCAAAGAGATAGAAGCAATCCAGTTGTTGCCTTAGGGCAGCATTTATCCTAGGCACGGTTCTGCAAACAAGTGGAAGAAAAACAAAAGCATTATTTATTCTTTATCAACTGCCTCCACATACATATATTATGAAACACATGGTACCTGTGTATTTTATAGGAAATGTTGGAATGAAAACATTCGTAAATTGGACCGAAAAAACAACATAAAAACTAAAAACAAACCAACATTAAGGGCAAACCATTACGTTGGCATTCCACAGCTTATGTATAAGTGTTATAAATTTGTGAGTGTATGAAAAAATAGTTAGTTAATGATAATTATCTATTTACATAAGGTACCTTCACTAAATATCCAGTTAATATTTTTTGCAATTACAGTCATAAAAATAAAACACATTTTTTGTGATAATTACACAATTTCAATATTGTGGATTTTGTACGAAAAAATGTGTTTTATTGAAAAAGAAACAATGCCTCTCCAACAAGAAATGAAGGCAATAGAATCATAAAAGTATCATTAAAAGTTTAAGAATGGGTTAATGACCAACATAACCTACTCAGTACCCACTATTTTCTCCAGAGAGTTTCAACGACTAGTTTTTAGCTCAAACTCTGATTTTCGCATGGCAAAATAATTGTAAAATCCCAGTTTTTCCACTAAAAATTAATATAATAATTTTTTCAAATGTTTTTTCCTTTAGTATCGATATAAAATGGAATATATATGTTTGTTGCTTAACCGTAGTACGTGACGTCACCAAAAGAATAATAAATAAACAACACGACATTTTCTAAGTTGGTTTTTAACACTGGAGTGCTGTCATTTGAAAATTGTCATTTTGGTTTTCAAAAAGGCGTATAAATCGAACAATAATGTGAAGAAATATATTAATCTTATCACATAATCTATATTAATATGACACATATTACGTCAAAAAATTCGCTACCCTTGGAATAATTTCTTTACACGGTTATTTATACAGAATTTATGAAGAAAAGAAAAAAGAGTTGTTATACTTAATCATCAATCCATGAATATTCTGACATGAATAGATTTTTGTCACACAAGCTTGAATGGTGTTGAAAAGAAAATTAATACGAACAACTTTCCTTCCAGCAATTTTAATCACTCATCGATGGATACCACAAATATGGATGGATTTTGAACATATTTTATACGCCACACGTTTACATCGCATATACGATAGTACGCAACGGAGTGTCCCCCCGGGGCAAACAATAATGTTGATAGGTAGACATGTCACGCCAATTTGTGCACACATTACTTTGGAGCATCGTTGCATCATATTATCCTTTGTGTAGCGTTCGCTCTTCTAGAATGGCGGTTTTAAAAACAATATTTTCATGTAACAGTCTGCGTAAATGACGCTTTGACAACTGAGTTTTGCCAACAGCTGATGCCGGCGTGAACAAATAATAACAAAGATAATCAGCACGAATAATATATTTGTTTGGTAAAATCCTCGAAACGATAAAACCGCTGCTGAATAAATGGTAGAGTATAGATCAATGTTTTAAGAGAAAGCCGGTTTAATGGTATTTGCAAAATGAATATTCTATGTAATACATTATATCGAATCCTCTGTAAAATTGTGTCGAAATTATAACATTGAAATTTTTGAGTTACGGATTTGATTGAAGTTGTGATCTTTTGCTCTACTTTTATAAAATATGTTCATATCTTGAACTAAAATAGTGTCAGAGAGAAAACACTTTATTCTTTTGATCACAATTAAAATACCGCGTTAACTTCATAGTTAAAATATTTTCATTGTTATTTATTTTAAAGAAAATTACATCTGAAGTTGTGAAGACATCATGGTTTCCCATAAACGCAAACATTTTTTCAAGCATCTGGACTAGGGCTTCCAGGCCGGTTTAAGCTAAAACCGGTTAACCGGTTTACCGAGAGTTTTGAAAAAAACCGAAACCCGTTATATTTCACACAGCTAAGTGTTTTTTTTTTTTTTTAAATATTTTTGAAATTCTTTTATCTACACTATTTTAAATTTCTAAGTGTTTCCGATAGAAAAATGTGTATATTGTTATTTAATCACCTATGTCACAAAGTTGTTGAAATTATGGAAAGAAATATTAAATTATAAATTTTATACGATATGCAATTACGCGACATTATCAAAAGACACAAAGATTCTTTAACTATTTGTGATAAATAAGGTACATGTAATATAATAGCTATTATTGTAAATGTGAGAAATCATCCGTAGAAATCTTGAAGAAATCGTTGACTAGAATACTATTTGCTACATTACAAAAGTAAGCAATTTTAAGATTTATAACCAACAATATGTTAAACATTTTCATATATTTATGTGCTAGTTATTTTATAAATATTTCTTTTTCCTTTTAAGTGATAATTTTAAAAATATATTTTTAATATTTAAAATTATGCTAATATACATTTAAAAAACTTCTATAGAATATTTTTCCGAAAATAATGAGTTCATGTATTTTGGTTTAAACCGGTTAACCGGTTTTATTGTTAAAAAAACATCAAAAACCGGTTAGTAAATATCTCCGGTTTGTTAGATGCCCTAATACAGGCTTTTTTGTAGTTATTATATAGCACATTTTTAAAAGCTTCACATTATTATTCCCCTGCAAAATGTGAACAGAGATTGCAATATGCTTGTGTCAATTATCGAATACTACTTATAAATGAAATATTTTTAAATGTATGAGACCATAATTATAGTTTTCCAAGTCAAACTAATGTTCATGTTCAATAAGTTTGCATGTAATTATATCCGTTTGTTTTCAGGTGATCAAAAGAGAGTAATACTCTTTTTAATTCGCTGGATACTTATTTCTCAATTATTCAGTTTTGTTAATTTTTAAAGATGCAGTTTGTTATTATTCTAAACAATAGCCATAATTTTATGAGTGAAAAACCAAAGAAACTTATTTCTTTTATTAATAATCTCATAACTTGGTTTTTGTTTTGCCTCTATCATCCTAAACCCTCAAAATATTGTATAGTTGTATTAACAATTTCATAGATTCCTTGTAACTTTTTAAAGATTTATATTTATAACTATAGATTAGCTTTTTAAGAGATTTTAACATTATTTCATCTATAACTAATACAACATATATCCGATATTGAAAAGAAATAGGTATCCAATATTAGAGATGATTGTAGTTATGATCGGCCCATTTATTTCATATGAAAAAAATGTATATTTCTAATAAATGTAATGATATATACTTGACTTTTTTTTAAAAGACGATAGTATTGGTTGATTGGGTTCAATATGGAAAAACTATCAATTCATTCAATGAATTACGTGATCAACATGAGTATATGGTGATTGTTGATATAAAGCAGATATCAGAAGGTGGCTTTAAGTTAATGGACACAATTTATCTAACTTTAACTGTAAGACGATTTATTACTTGACGTTAAAAAACAACTCAAAGTTATGCTAATGAATAATGACACATAAAGACTAAGATAATTATTTGGCCTTTTATTAAATTTCAGAGCATATAATTTACGCTTCGTAACAAATGAATGTATGGTAATAAAGAGATGGTAAGGCAAGAACATACTTTGTTCAGCATTCGGTGATTATTTATTATAACTTTATGATTACTATGTTAAAATCTATTAAATTATAATTTGGGTTATAAACTAGTAATAACTTGATATCCCTATATATTTTACTCGCATATTACGTGGTTTTCATTACATATACCATGTACGGAAGATTTGTTGTACTAATAACGCATCCTAATTTCTAGAGAGAACCGAAATACTAAAAGTAACGAAACTAGAATGGCGAGATGTTTTTTAGGGTATAGCGTGAAGAGACAAATAAGAAATCATCGGTATCGAATGAAGAACTGTAAAAGAATATTCACTGACTAGATAATGTTCGTAGAAAAAATATATATTTTCTTCCACAGTATTCTTGAAGGGTACAAATGGAGCGGATTTAAAATTTATGGACGTCAATACGAGTACTTATTTTGGAATTTTTTCAAAAAAAAATGTACACGGGTGTTTGCTTTGTTCTGTGAACAGAAAATAATAACCGTTTTTGGCATATATTCAGGGTCCTTTTTCGCATTTTTTTTGTTTATTATACCATTTTCTCGCTTCGCTAACCGCCATTAAAATCGCTATGTGACTTATAGTCTTACTTCATTTCGGGTGTTGTTATTATTTTCATTCTCTTAACACATAATTTCCTTTTATTCCTATTGCTTCATGCGTGTAATTCCAAATAATAAAATGGCTCTACTTATTAAAGCAATAAACGATAAATACTTACGGCTTACGCAGTAAAAAGGAAATATTAAAAAAAAAGAAACAATTTTATTCTGACACAAATACATACTTATTTTAACTGTCACGATATCCACAGTAATAGCATCTTTAGGTACTCAAAGTTATACCCTCGCCACCAACCAGATACAGCTTCACTCTCTTCTTACAATGTGTATGTACCGCAGGGTAAGTGTTTTATAATAATGTTATTTGTTTATCAAATTAAATTATAGTTTCTGACAATTTACAATACTTAAATTTTTTGTGAACTGAAATTTAGCGAGTTAAAATAAATAAAAAAACCTTGCTTGACATTTTGCCTTCAAAATGGGATCTGCGGAGTCTTTTTTACCAATAACTAAGAAATAGTTCGCATTAAAGATGCAGACATTTATTACTGCAGCATTGTGATGACCAATAGGAAAATTTTCAACCCGGTAGCTGAGTAGTCAATGACTAGACTTTCGTCCGTTCGGCTTTGAAGTTACGGGTTTTAAGCCCGAAATGTCATCACATATTTATTTAGAAATTTTTATCACTATGAAAGTATGTATGTGTGTTTATATTCCTCCCATCTACCCGTTATCCAATTATGAAAACAGGACAAAGAAAGAGCGAGTAACAAACGAATAGTCCTTTCTCAATGCTTACTTCTTAGCCAGCCTGAAACGGAGAAATTAAGCGATGGAGTTACATTATGATGCCTTACACTTACGTACGATAACTGTATTATTGTGATTCTGATTATACCAAGCTGATTAAGTAAAGTACAAGATAACAATGGCTTGCTACCAGAAAAGCTATCAATTTTATAAAAAAATCCAAAATCGAATAAAATAATCTTTATTTTATAACTATTAAAAAAATCCATTCAATCAGTGAGTTGGGGATATTTCCGTTAAGTGATTATGTGGTTAGTGACTTTCTTCATAAAATCGACGATAATACTCTTAGGCTTTACGACAGCTCTTCAAAGTTTTCAATAAGATTTTTATTTAATCATAACTGCCGAATATTCTTTAGTTAACGACGTAAGATATCCGTAGGAAGCTTTTAATATCTATCAATTCTTCTTTTCCGCTTGCACAAGAAGGAGTATTTTTTTTTCATGTAAAATCTTGACATTTCAATTTCGTTCATACATGTTTTCCAAACGTCGTTTTTTGTCAATTTTTTTTTTAAAAGCGCTACAAAATTTTAATCAAATGCAAATTACGAGAGAAAAAGCTTACAATCTCGACTTATAATTTAAACGAGCAGGTGGCGTTGGCATGTTGAGTGATATTGTCGCAAACAAATTCCTATGTATGGCGAAAATTTCCACATTCTTTTTTCAAATAAATTATTAACGACTCGACGCTTTCGCATGACAGAATCAAAAAGAAAGAGAAATGGTGCGTTCAGTTTGGTTTTGAATAAAAAAAATCTGAAACTCTTTTTCATATATATTGGTGACACATATAAGGTAGATAAGTAGGGATAACGTATACGTATATATACGATAAAAGTCATTTTCTATCATTTGTATCGTTAGCAACCGCTAGAATTACGGATTGGATACATTGGTTTGCATGCTTTCTATTATGGAGAATAGAAGTACAAATCCCCGAATGAAAAAAAAATTGACTATTTAAATTTGACATGTAAATTCCATTAAGCACCTACTGTCGATATTTTAAATCATACAAATAAATGAGTATTGACATTTCAATCGATACAAAAAATATTATCATACATAAATACACTTAAAAATCAGTCATAATCTATGTACGTATCTTTGTCGGTGACAAAAACTCCTCCTAAGCGGTGTAAAATAACGGCGTGATGTTTTCACATGCCATTCCTGGTCAACTGTGCTATTTTAAACATTCAACTCTCAACTTTAAACTTCAAACTAAAAAAGCTATATTTTTGACGTCTCAATGAAAAGGAATGGAAAAAATAATAGCAAGTAGTTGCATAACATCCACTTCATACTAAAATAATCGGTCATGTCGTCGTATCGATTGAAGGGTTGAGAATCTTTAGTAGCCTACACAGTGCGTGTCCCAGCCAGTTTCAATGTATTTCTATGACCGAAAACGTAACAGAGAAATGAAAAATGAAAAATGACGCAAAGTGACTGAACTAATTCAATGAATTAATTTTTATGACATTTCAAATAAGAAGTTGATATTAATATAATACACGTAAATGGAGGGCATAAGAAATACTTAGATGTTAATTTTAATTAAACTGTTTTTAAATTGCGTCTACTTTTAAAGTATAATACCTTTCCACCAAGAATTGACAGTTAACAATTTAAAATTGATTTACAAACTGTGTCTAGATGTGTCATTTTTCCATTTTTTACGATGTTAAACAGTATTTAATATAACTACATTTAATAAATCTAATGTCATATTATCGCAGAATAATTGTTTAATTCGCCACTTATATTGGTTTGAGAATATTTAACTTTCTTGTCTGGCGTTCAAAATAATTTACATTTCACATTGTTTGTCTAAGTTGACTGACGTTTTCCGGTCTTTTTCAACAAATTTTTATTGCTTCTAATAGCAATTTGATGGTAATGCCACTAATAACAGTGCAATGCAAATCTATCAAATTTAAACATGTTTTTTTTAGATAATTGACCACTGAATATTAAAACTCGTCCGGTTTTTAATGTGTCTATCTCAAATTGTAATCTCGTAAAAATTAAACCAACATTGGAATATTTAAGAATAAATAACCGTGACTGTGTTTTATATGATACAAGTTTCCAATAAATTTTAAAATTGATGACAATTGGCTCAGTAAGATTTCTTTTTAAATCATTAATTAACCAGATGGGGACAGAGGTTGTTATTCTATTATGTAATTATAATATTGATTTCATAAGGTTATCGTTAATTTTTGTCTTAATAACGACGAATATTTATATTTTCAAGAGAGCCATTTATCTTGAAAAATTGTAAAAATAAAATTTAGCGCAGAATGACGATGTTCAAAATGGCATGAATGCTCCGAGTTCCCTGGACGGCCATTTAAAAAAATATTTCTGTACCACAAGAGTTCGGCATCTGAAACCACCAGTCCTCTACCCCTACGAAGCACAATTTTCATTTTTTATATAGAGCTTTAAGCTGAAATGTTTCTTCTAGTGTTGAAGACAAGTCGGGTGAGTGTACATCTGCCAAGTGATTAGAAAAACACTAGTACCGCTACAGAGAGAGATTGTCGGTAAATCATTTCGCTAAGCAATCTAAACATAAATGTTGGATTCTGAAAATGCTACACGGTTAAAGGATTTTCCATCGTTGCCTAAGATTTTTAGTATGCCAGAATTAAAATATAAGCCATTAGGTAAAAAGAGCAGAAAAAAGCAGAACAATTTGAAAATAATATTTCAGTCGTACCTATTATTTATTGAACATATAAGAAATAAATAATCTATTTATTGATTAACATAATACTAGCATTTTTTACCCGGCTTCCCCAAGATAGAGGTACATTATATAAGGTTTTTTAGACGTTGACTAGCTAATGTCGTAATTTTGTTGATAATTGAAAATATCACTGTGAACCGTACCTCTTGTAACACCCACGAAATATAGTCCATCCATATATTATAATGTTAAAATTAATTATAAGTTATACGTCATGTTAATAGTAAATGCAAAATAAAATTACCTTACCTTAATAAGTGCCTCTATATAGATGATATCGGTATAATTAAAGGTATATTATCAGAATTTTCTGGATAGAAGATATTCAAAATAATATATTTTCAGGCATACAGTCGTAATTGTTCTCCCAAAGTTGTTGTAACTTTCATGAAATGAGAAGATTACTGCAAATAGTGTAAAATTTATCGATGGTAAATCCCAATGTGAAGTTTCCTTCCATGGATTGTCATTGTCGAGTATTCCCAATGCCAGGCACACTTCACGATACGTGTCACATTCGATTCCATCGACGGATCGGAGATCTTTGAACCTTGTTAGGACCCTTGACTCTGTGCAACAACAGTCGTAGGTAATAACAATTAAAGTTTCTAAAATACACAGTTTCGTCAGTGTAGACACAGCACTCCGCGTTGATGTTGGCATCAGACATTATCAGAAGAAAGGGATTGCACCGATAATCAATACCGACATTATCAGATTTAATTTTAACAGTTACTTCACCAGTTGAAGGTAAAATTACCATTTTTCCATGATAAGCTGTATCTGTATCATTAATAATCGAATCTCTCAAATGAATACATTCTTCGACACGTTAGTTCTTTTGATTCTGTTTTGATAAATAATAATCGCTTGAATAACTAATGAATGAATTGCAAAAGTTTACCAGTATTATATTCATTTCTTCAGTATTTCAGAAAGAACGAAGGCTTGTGTATTCACTACTGGTTAATGATTGAGAATCATGGATATCTACGTTAATGTTTTTGCCCACCCGCTGAGGGTAAATCAAATTTCCCGGCCTTCTGTTTGGTGTGAGCTTAAATCAATTGGATCAGAGCCGTAGGGGTGAATTAAGGTCGTTAGTTGTAACGAAGGGTCTCTGCGACACGCACAGTACCCTAAAAGTCCTTGGTCGACTTTTAGTTTGAATACTCTCATTATGTATTTCCTGTTGAAATTGTTGTTCGTAAAACTAATACTATATACTTTTATCTATATAATTTGGATATTCTGTATGTCCATTAACAGAATTAGAATAAGGAGACAATCATAAGATATATATATACGGTCCCAAATATGTACTCTTTTAAAACAAAACTACCGTTTTGGCACTTACACTATGTGTATTGGAAAAGATGGATACATTATCAATTAGCAGTAAATTCGATCTAAGTGATATAGGTCAATGTGACACATAAAGTATTTGTTTTGACTGTACATGATAAAAATGATCAGATAAAAATAATACTGAACGTTTTTTTTAATGGTTAATTCATTAAATAAATATAATTTAAGGTGAGAGGAATAATATTCCTTTCACCAAACTTTCCGATAGCATTGATGAAACTCTTTCGGTTATGCAATAATTTATTAGATATACACTTGTTGACAGAAATAAATTATTGTAAAACTAGAACATATTTTACTAACCAAATATATTTTAAAAAATAAAACACAATTCATTTGTACTACTCCCACATATTTAAAATGATCAGGACCGGTTTCGCTCATCACGAGCATTATCAACTGATGTTGATAATGTTTGCTCAGTTGATAATGCTCGTGATGAGCGAAACTGGTCCTGATCATTATAAATATGTGGGAGTAGTACAAATGAATTGTGTTTTATTTTTTAAAATATAATGTATTTCCACCAAGAATTGACAGTTAACACCTTAAAAGTGATAACCAAATATATATTTTATGTAAATGCTTTCAATAGATTCAATCACAAAATTGTATTATATAATTAATATTCTTTGTAAAAAATCTTCTATGGAAACTACCCGTTTGTATTAGTATAATTGGATAGAGATTAGCAAAAGGGAACCAACTACAAATTTTAAATATGGAGATATTAAGCCTCAAAGTTTGCACATGTTTTCAAATACTTTTGATTATTTTGGTGAACGTGAAATCTTTATGGCTTTTATTAATAGCACTCTATTTACTTAAAAAATATAGAAAACATTCATAGATTTTTAGATATTAATCAATAATTCAGTTGGTTCCTTTTTATTTTATGATTATTCACATACATACAGCAGTTGCAATCGTTTTGCATAAGGGAGCCAACTGTTTGTTCCTATTTTCTATGGATTCAGCGGTAACTTTGTGGATGTTCATTTTTAATATAAAATCAAAATTGATAGTGACTCAGTTATTCCACTTGTTTTATCATTAACGCGATACGTTTCGCCTCTCTAAGAAGCATCTCCAGACTGTCAGTTGGTTCCCTTTAGCAAAATTCCCTCAATATGAAGGCCATCAATAATGTATTTATTATAAGGTAACCAAGTGCAAATAAACATTTTTATGTTTTGAATACTCTATGAATAATTATAGATTATAACGAAATATTTTATTTTATAAAGTCGCCTTTGTGAACAATATATTTGAATAATGATATTATACACACAAATTAGACACAAAGACTGCGTAAATGTACCGACGCTGGCAATAGATAACAAACCTTTATTTTTGTTTAAATGAACCAACTGCAACTTAGCGATCAACCACTTGTTATGCATAACAGATACTTTGCAATTGATTCTTTTATCGTGACAGAAAATTTGACGTTTTAGTATGTTTTTTGTTAAGCAAAAGGGAAATAATGAAAATAAAATGAAATCTAGACGAATCCAAATTGGATCTCTTTAGCATATCGAACTTTGGACTTTTTATGACTAGTTCCCATTCATAACTCAAAATACCTAAAAATGACAATTGGTTACCTTTTGCTTATCTCTATCCAATTAACATTTGTTTTTTGCATCAGTTAATCTTTAACTAAAAAACCTTTGACCTTCGGATTGAACTACTTTACGATGTTACGTCAACTGAAGGTGTTCTACAAAAATTGCTTGTTATTCAGTCAACCAACCTCTCTTTCTCGGTGACGGTAGAGATGGAATGATGGGGCTAGAACATGGTGTAAGAAGTATGTATAGATGGGATGAATCGTTTTTTTTGTAAAATGTGTAACGTCACTTTGATGATAAGCGTTGTAATTCAATGAGCACAGAATGACGTCAACAAATGTAAAAATGGTGAAACGGTTTTTTATCCAGCTCATCTATACGTTATACATCATTCATAGGGCTAGGATACGTCCTGTAGTTACCTAATCGTTATCGGCACGCCCTGTTTTTAGGATTGGATGGGTAGGATTAAGAAGGGAATTCATACATTATGTAATATATCAATGCCACCAAACTCAAATCCATTGAAAAGTTTAAAAATCGATTTATGAATATAGTCGTGATAAAATTCGAGCCCGTGGACACTGAAACCGAAGAGGAAGACTGACCACTCGGGTAAATACATTGTATTATTAATTATAATTATATGATTTCAATTATCGCCAACGTGGAAATTACATTTTAATTTTTAACTCATTTATTTGTTAAATATACAAGCTATTCATGTAAGCATTTTGTAACTGTCATTGGTAAAAAAAATACAAATAATATTTCAGATAATATTTTTCATCGTTTTAAAAATGTATGTTTGTGACGCCAATTAATTATTACAAAGACTTATTTTGCTTTCCTTTTACGTTTAGCAATAAAAGTATACTCGTTTTCAACTAACGCTCATATTGCTGGTGACAAAATGCTATCTTTAGGAGTCTTTTTCCGTCTTTTGAGGCGTGTACAATATTTCTAAGCTCCATGGTTTCATTACTTCTTTTGTTGGTTATTAAAAATATGAAAGGAAGCTTTGAAAACTTTTTGAGAGAATTCAGCCAAAAACAAATACACTCGCCTGCCTTTTGAAGTCTTTGTAACCGACCATTATACTTAAATTGTGATAATACTACAGAATTATATTTGTACTCTGTCACTTATTATATTGCTAATGTATATATTAGCTATAAGAAATTGTAAATCCAGATTAAAATTATGAAGTTATTATGTAAAACTTTATATCTGTAATAAAATTTTTACATTTGTTGAAAATGCTCTCTCGCTAAACGAAACAAGTCCTGATCATAAAATAACGTTGTGAAGTAAGCACTATTAATTGTGTTTTATTTACAAAACATTATTTGACATCTTTAAGTATAAATATTAGTGTGATGAGTTGAAATTTTTACAATTATTATATTTATTTATGTGAAATAGAAATATGCCGCGCTTAAATCCGAGTGATTAACGTAATTCGCTTCTGTTGCAGTGCTGACGGGCTCGAATCTTTATACAGAGAGTTTCATAAATTGATTTGTGTTTGAATGCAGACGGTCATCTGATCGTAAAAACAAGCTTGCCCTAGCACTATCCTTCTATCCTCATTCTCAAAACAGAAGTTTATCATTTTTGTAATGAGCAGTTCTCGTAGAAAAATTCTGTTGAGATAACCTCCATTAGAAGTCCATGTATTATGCTCAACATTGGGAGTGGACACACACAGTTAGAGAAAACTATCGTCAACCATTATGGAAAACATTGATACAAGAAATGTTGAAAATGATACATTATAATTTGCTTATTTTTATTTCGAGTTTCAATTTAGCAAGAGTGTATAAATAAAAAAAAATAACCTGTCGCACAAGGTAAAAATCGATTAAGCTCTCTATAAATAAAACAAACAACATGTGCTACAAATTTATGTATATTAAATTCAGTGAACGACTCAAAATTAAATTACTTACTAACTCACCGAAACATATTACAGCGGCCCACTCTTTCATTCTAATTGAAATTTTCTAATCTTGTCTAACAAATTGCTTGCCTTGCATATGGCCTTCGTATTTTGAGCATATGTAATGACTACAATGCTTCAAAAATCAATTAGAATTTAAAATAATTATCATTGGCAAAATGAGCAAATAGAATGAGTTAGAAAAGGCATCAATTATGTGTAGTACTATTTAACTCACAAGACTTATTTCAAATTCGAAGATTACTAAATTCGGTCAGCATAATTTTTCTTCATAATGACTTTGGAATATTTATTTATTCAGAATACTTTGTTAGAATAATAATCCTTGCTTGAACACGTCATATCCTTCTTAGATGGTTCAGATTTTTCATCTTCCGTCAGACAACCTTTACAATCTAGACAGTTTATTTACCTCTTCCTTACTTTTTTCGTTTTCGATAATAATGTTGCATTATAGGCTTTTTTATGTTTAATTATTTTAATTTCTTAAATATATTCTGATATATATGGGGAACGTTTTTTTGATAAAACAATCATACATTTTCATGTTGTTAGGATAAAGATAAAACCAATTAAAGATTGACTTCTGCGAAAAACACGTAAAAATAGTTTCATATAGCAAGTGTTTAAGCTTAAAGTTAAATTAATTTTTAAAAGGTGTGTATTCATTTAAATTAAGTAATCATATTTATAACTAACCGGATGCTTTAAATCACGGTATTTTTTTGTAATAATTTAACTGTACGGTTTATTTGAGAAGTACTTTAAAAAACTTATGTCTCTATTAGCTATAAAATTATTTATTTCAACTGGAAATACTTGTTCTTAATAATTTTACTAATAAATCGACTCATAGGTTTTTATTAAATAAATTGTATTGTGTAAGAAAAATTCTTTGCTGTGATATAATTAAGGCGTTGCTTATTCTGAAAAATCTACACTTTAATTATATATTGTATATGGTATGGGCGGTCAATATCTTTATCATTGACGTTGTTCAAAGATTTATAGTTTTTTTAATGTTGCTTATAATTTCAGAACCACGGTATGCTCTGGCTTCGTTTATAATCTTTTTGATTTATTCGAGATTCAGGAATACTTCTTATTACTAATTTACAACATAAGAAACTAATATATTGTTAATACATTTAGTATGACTATATTATTAAATGACATGTTTAAAAAAAATGACTTTATTATCAATCAGTATAATAATTATTGTTTAGTTTAGATAGTACAGTAAAAAACTCAATCTATGTGTCCCAATTTCACTATATGTATAACAGTTTCGTTTCATTTTTGCTTTTTGAATAACGTTGATTTTCCTCGATTTTCGTTGAACAAATTTTTATGTATGTTCCCGATGCTTTTTCTCTGAAATAAAATCGACTCCTCGCTTTTGTTAATACAATATTTTATAATCCTTATTTGTCGCTTTTTTATGGACGATTCGTGCTTTAATTCTGCAATCGTTGGTTCGAGTTGGCCGCTTGTATTTTTTAGATAACATTTGAATTTGTATCCATGACAAGTTTCTTTATTTTTCAACTCTTACTATACTGCCGTAGTATGTAAAAAGATTATATATAACGGCAAACTGCATATTCTGAGTAATGAGAAATTAACTTCAATTCAAACTTATGTTTTGTAACTGATTCATTGGTAAGCAATCGTATGAAATCATAGTTTACAATTATATAGAATTTAGTTTACTGGAATAGTTTACAATATTACAAATCTTGCACCAAAATATTCAACGTTTTGTTAAGATATTTAATTTTTAAATAGGTAAGTCATTATTCTGAAATACATTTTTGTTTATAATAACGCTGTTTTCAATTGAAAAATTCGTGCCTCGTAATATAGCAAAATAAATATAATTATTCAAATCTATTCATGAAAGGAGGAAGCTTAAAAAAGCTTAAATGAATAATTTATTAATTCTTGAAAAGAAAAGGCTATCGCAGATTTTGCGCCTTTTCTCATATCAGAATGGAGTTGTCATATTTTTGAATAACGATGGCATAAATTAAGAAGCCTCAAATACACTCCAAGGGAAAATACTTTCCATAAAAGTCCATTTCAATTTCCTAAGTGATTTTTTCCGTTTCTTTTTACGATAAAATTATTTTAGTTAACAGTCAAATTGTTTTTTCTTTAAAAGTAACAAAATGATGCCTTCTGATTATTATTAATAATGGAATATTTTTGTGTAATATTTATCAAAGGAAATCATATTTCTTTTGACAACGTTTTGCTTTGTTATCAGAGTGAATTATCAATTGAACAATTATATTTTTAAACGATTATATTAGAAAGCAACTTATAAATGCGTTTAAGTTGAAATAAGTTGGAATTTGTACGATTATCTAACGCTGCAAATCTTTTTTTGTTGTACTTCATTGAGACTATCGTAATATTTTTTTTTGTTTTTAATTGATCATCCTGATATCTTGCAAATTGTCAAACCGTTAAAATAAATACATTTCCAGTTTTCCAAATGCATGACTGTGGGATATCGTTTGTAAATGGGAAATCTTTAAATAGGCTACGCGGTTTCATTGTTCGAAATTTAGCGGTCTGCTTGATACTCAGAAATACCTTCTATACCATTTATTACTGGACTGAGCAGAAAAATCAACTTGATCAGAAAACTTATGGCTATCCTTGAGAGTTTATTTAGATTTTATTGAGTTGCAACATTCAAAGTTGATGTGGGCATCAAATATCTCAGAAGCAAAAGATTGCTAGGGACGATCCGCTGAATATCAATACTCACAGTTGCTATTTGTCTACCGCCTGGCTTCCTTTGTAGGTAGAAATGATAGCCATCTGTTGCGAATTGCGTTTCTTTGATGAATTAACTATAATTTTCTGCATTTTACATTTTTTAAGTATCGTGACAAGTGACAACCTATTGAAAGCACGGCATCGGCCATGCACCATACTTTTAATGACAATGTCAAAAAGCTTTTTATCTGCGTAAGTATTTGGAATTTCTGGAGAAACAATATGATCAGGTTTTAATTGTGTGTGTTAGTCAAACCAAAATGTGTGAATGCGTAAGTTCGCTTTTCTGCCATTCGAATGAGTATAACCAATACTTAAAATCACCAAAAACTTGACCTTTTATCAGTACGTTTATGAATTTTATAAGCTTTTGCTGTAAGATCCTTGTTACCAAATCTCGTCGATCAGTTTTTGATTGGTTATTGGCCAAATTTCGGTTCATTTCTTTGTAATTTGGATTGAAAGTTTGCGGCTTGCCTCCGAACGTACGTGATAACATCTTGAGCATATTCACGTATGTTTCGTGGACACCCAGAAAACATTGAGGGTATAATTTTCAAAATTTCCATGATCAGGTGTATCGGTATCATTTACAATCGAATCTTTCAAATGAATACATTCATAGAATTCACGCAACTTTTGGTCTCGTAAGTATTCTTCAAGTCTACGCATTGTCAAGATAATATCACAAATCTTTATTTCATTTATAGCAATAATGTCAACTTCATTTACTACCTATTGAAGACACGAAATGAAGATGTTACTCATTTAAGTTTCATAATTTTAAATTATGGATAATTTTCCGCTCAATCTTTTGATTTTTTACAAATTTTACGATTCAAGCATGAAAAGTTATTATTTGTGACGTCTATGCCATAAATATGTATAGTTGCTTAGCGACGGAAAGTTGACAATCACGGAATACTTGGTATGAAGCGGTTGCTGAGCAGCGCTTGTTGATTTTATTATTCCGAATTTGTAAACGTCAAAGATATCGCGTTTTCAGTTTTAGGTTAAAAGTTAGATGTTTAGAGTTGAAAGTTGAAAATAGCGCAGATGAACTTATAATTGCAGCCAGAATGACGTGTGAAAATTTCACGTCGCAAATGTGCACCCTTGGGAGGAGATGTTGTGACCGACAGACATACAAACATACATATTTCAACATGTATTTTGTGCTATATAGTAGATATAACGCAAAAGAGATGGACAACATATAAGATTCTGTTTTTTAATCGTTATTTCAATTAACTTTATTCTAGGATTTATTGATTAAACACTAGTACATTAATTTCACGAATAATAACTAACGCTTACATAACAGCCTAAGAAAATGTGATCGACTATTGTGTTCGATCTTTAAGTTAAGCCTGATTTTAAATGTTCTAATTTATCGTTGCTCTAGTGCAGTGGTCACCAACGAAGAAATCGTGGCAACATGAATTTCATATTTAAATGCCTACCATTAGTATGAGCTTCATATTTCGACCACTACCCGAGAAGAGGAAATTGAGGTGATGAACCTGAGTAAATATTAGATAACGATTTGCATTGCCAAGCCTCACATTAAAATTTTTATTTTAAAAAAATATGTCAAATATGTTTTAGTAAATTTAATTGAATGTAATTTAAGACTGAGGGTGCTTAATGGAATTTCAATTTCAAATTTGGATTATTGAGATTTTGTACAATTCCATGTATTTTGTCACTAACGACCCGGGTTTACAGATGTCACTAAACGTGGAATGATTGTATATATTTACCCTTTCGTTGAATTGCATCCCGTCAAAACCCACAATACTATTATAATTGTAAAATCACTGGTAATTCTAAAAGAAGTTGGAAAGCGGCAATTCGCCACTCTGTTAATGTGGTGTTTACAAAATAAGGATTAAAGCGATTCTCGAAATTTGAACTCAGGTATCAGTGTGACTCTCAGACGTATAATATCTTAGCTCGTAAATAATATTTGTCGTATTTGTATCTTCTATATAAACGTTAGACACTGTTTACTGTCTATCAGTTCGAGTCCATTCGTGTGCTCGAATGCCTGAAGATGCCGAAAGGCGAAACCCGGGTCGTTAGTGACAAAATACATGGAAGTGTACAAAATCTCAACAATCCAAATTTAATTGAATGTGTTTTGTTTTTACAATTAATTGA
The DNA here is from genome assembly GCA_022494535.1 of Himalopsyche phryganea. NCBI lineage: Eukaryota > Metazoa > Arthropoda > Insecta > Trichoptera > Rhyacophilidae > Himalopsyche > Himalopsyche phryganea. The sequence goes on from JAGVSL010000034.1 coordinate 977,859, forward strand.
ATTCAGATATTATAATCATTATCTTAGGTAATCCATTCAAGGTAACCGTTTTAATATTAATTTTGCAATCAGCTAATATAATATATTAGCAATAAATTATTTTTTGGCAACATGTATGCATACGAAAGATGAATTTGTGTACCTACCTAATATTTATCGGAAACTTGGGAGCGATATCAATACTATTATAGTTCATATTATGCGTTTCTGTAATATTACTTAACTGACGTGTATCTTTGGTAACATCATCTCACAGTTTCCTCCCCTGTTGATACAAAAGAGGTGGATAATAAACCGGGTGACTATGCCAAACATGCGAAGAGTAAACAAATGCGATCAGGGAGAGTGAGAGGAATTGTAACGCTAAATTTATGTTGATGTATCTACGTGTCAAAATATTCACGACGCCTTTTCTTTTTTGGATACAAATTGTTTGGATGTACATTGATGAAATCATTTTTCCTTTAATATAACAACAATACATGAGTTTGCTTAATACAACGTGGTATTCATTGAATGTTAAAGCCATATTTCAGTGGGATGTGATAAATGTCGCTTTTTACTCACTCACTTCTTTGTTGTTTACTAAACAAAAAAGTAAATTTATATGTGTGAAAAACTAAACTATGTTCCCTTCCGAAAGACCGAAGTGCCAACACAGCTTTTTTGTGAGTAAATTTTTACATTTCATTGACACTCTTTGTGAGAATAAAAAGCTGTGACAGAATTATTTTTTTCGTCAAAATCTATTCTTCCTCAGTATGCAACTTTTTTCTTGTTATTATTCTCTTATTAAAGCTTATCTTGGAAGTCTCGCAGTAAACTTTTTTGTTTCAGTATAAAGATAGAATTGACAATATTTAATGTACATTTATTAATATATGAATGTTTTCATAAATATTCTAAAATGCTTTCATCTTTCTAATGTATTTCAAAAAAATAGAAAGAAAACTAAATGGTTAATAACTATTCATTCCAACATTATTTATTCACACACATACCGTCTGAATTAAAAGTCTACTGACAACCAGTCTTCAATACTTATTCAGCCATCTAAGATCAATAGGATTTCATTTGTTTCTATTTGGTGGGTAAAAAAATAATCTGCTTCTTTATGGGACATCAGAACGAGCGTCATAGACTTGTGATGCCGAATCTGTAGATGCTTAATTTTTATTAAATAAAGTATTATACTATTGGGTCCGTGGTACAGTGGTCAATGTCATTGGTTTCGGTTAAAAATATCTCTGGTTAAAGTCCCTGTACGGACAGTTTCATAAATAGATTTTTTAGTTGATTTATTGATTTCTGTTCGTAGGCTTAGATGTTTGTGATATCCGGAATTTCCTCCCATCTATCTGATTCAAAAAACGGCGTATAACGAGAGCGATTAGCTAACCACCTATCCTATCCAAGCCATATCCTTTTATCCCTACTCTCTTCGAAAAGAAAGGTTGAGCAACTAAGTGACAAGTAGCATTCGTAGAAAGCTTCTTTTGAGCCTCCATTAAGAGGTCATATGATATTTAAAAAAATATTCTAGAATCAAAACTTCACTTAACAAAAATGCGTTGGAAGTTTTTTTAATTTTTTTTAATATTATTTATTTGTAAAAATAGTTGCATATGTATTATATGATAAATTCTAAATAACTACTTTCTTTGACTTGAAACTATTTATATAATCTACATAAACCTTCGAGAAATCGTCGGCAAATTTGTGAATCTAATAAAATGATCTCGTATGCAAGGATTATTTCAAATTTGGAATACTCAACTACAGTCGTTAGTTTGACAGATAGAACAAATAAAATATACTAATCAAAAATGTGTGCAAGTAGTTTACGTTTACCTAATATCAAATCAATATTCTTAATTTATTTTGTTGATTGATTTTACAACGGGTGAATAGTATTTGATTAAAAAGAAGCATTCTGTTTCAACTCCGCATCTTAATCTATTGTATTTCCTTTGGATTGTTGCCAATCCAGCGGAATCGAATGACACTGAGATGCATTTGTTTTCTCAGCACGCTCTAAATTTGAAATGTCCTTCAGTCTTTTTTTGTTTTTATTTTCTTCACCTCTCCATTTGCGGTATTGCATTTTCTCTCGTGGAATGAAGAATCATCTCAATGTCTGACGCCAAGGAAATAACAATTTGAATTCTAAAATAAAGTCGGTATTAGTATTATTTTGCTTCTTGTGTAAGAAGGTGAGTTAAATTTTATTGTGAAACTTTTATTTTACATACATTAAATGCAATAAGAAAAAATACATTGATGCTCTGATATCTATTTTGTATTATTTCAAAAATATTTTAAAGGAGTTAGATAATTACGGTTTTATCGATTGACTTGGTAGAACTCCGTTATGATAGAATAAAATATCTCACCATCATTTTGTAGTATTTTGTGTAAAACTAAATGCTTTGATATTTTAGCCTATTTATTACAATTTCGTTTGAGATGACAATTTGTCATTATATTTAATTTTAATGCTATACCGTTTCCATCCCCTGTACGATGGGAATGAACTCTGAATTGAGCATTTCAACAGTAATCTTTTGGACAGAACCGATTTTAAGCCAGTCCCTCGAGTTATTTTTTTAGAATGAGTACGGATGGAAAAATTAGAAGCATTTTTATTTATCTAACTGTTTCTTTTTTTTCCCATCGTTTGTGGGTGGAAATGTATGAAAAGGTTACAGATTTACATACATTTTCATGCAAATCCATAAATCGATTAAACAATCCAGTGTTCTTAGGGAATCCGAATAATTTTTCACAGTGTACCAAACCCCCTACAGCGTTACAGCTTTAAGAACAATTAAACTCTTTCATACTAAACAATTTACTATACAACAAAAACTCCATTTATTATATTATGCATAGTATTAAAATTTTGATTAGAGGCATCATTTTTCATTGACTTTCATAATATATTTATATATTAGCATTAATATTATGTACAGTATTCTAGGAAGGGAATAAGTTAGTTGAAAATGTAGGATTCTGTTCACATATATACGTTTCAATTAATGTTGTAGGTATGTAAACAATCACATTAAAGACATTTTTTTAAATATTGCTTTCACACATTCAAACAATTTAACTGCAAAAAAATTGAGTCAAGTTGTTTACGGGCTGTGACTTTCAATAATTTATAGTGCATATTAGAATAAGTAATAAAATAAATATTTTTTGATATTCTTAGATTACGCACTATGGTGGGTAAAATTTGGTTACCAAAATGTGTCGAATTTATGTTTTTTTTATTATCAATTTTAAATAAGCTAGTAGCAACACTTGAATTGACGTACTTATAAAAAACATATTAATTCATTTCAACCCATTTCATAAATATAGCTAGGTATTTTTCAAGATGAATGACGAACGAACAGAGCTGTTTGCTGTAGCCCGTACTCATACTAGCCCAATAGGCCATGGTGACTTGATCTCAACGAAGGTTAACTTTGAGGCATTAGATAAATTTTCAATATTGTGTTGGGATCGGGATATTCTAGATTAAACGTGGAGTAGATTAAACTCTAGCTCTACGACGGATTCACAGTATACTATACATAATATCACTTAAACTAAGTGGCTGGGCAAGCCGCATTTTCTTTTTTCTCTCTACCTTTTCTTTTCTTAAGCACAGTAGTGCGTGGTTAAACTATCGGTACCGTGCAGCTCTGCGCCGGTCCAAGAAAATGAGAAGTAAATTCGTTTCTTTTCTTGATCGTTATTGTGTTATAGAAGGCGGCCGCGAAGCGGCTGCATATACATAACGGGTGGAGATGGGGCAACCAATTTTTATGAACATATTTATTTATCATTCGTATATCATAGATTATCTGCCAATTTTACACTTTTGTTTGATGGTTACATTGGGAATTGAGAATAGCAACACGTAAATATAATATTATTGTATGAACGCTTACAGTAAAGAAACTTGTGTATTTTGTTTACCATTATCTTTTATATGCATGTATTATTACTTTTTCATAACACAGTAAAGAATTAAAAAATCCATTCTTAAACAAATACATAGTAAGTATTACTGGAATTATTTTTTTACATTGAATTTTGACCGATTAATTTATTTTCAGACATTGGGTGTCCTCGAGGTACAGCAGAGGTCGAGGAAGAGTCCGGGTGGGCAGGAGCGGCTCTCTGCGAGCGAGAACTGCGAGCACTCCACCGAAGCGTACCAGCCCTGCGCAGGAGAGACCTCGACACTCTCGCCATACGACAGCATTTTTACCCCGAGGGCGGCTGGGGGTGAGAAATTCACTTTGCATTTTCGACGTTCTGAATTTTTTGTTGGGTCACAAACCAGTGATATATACACGTTAGAGATTTTGAACCCATGAAATGTAGCAGACGTGATTCAAACCACAATCTTACAGACATTTTTATACATACGACTTTTTATGAAAGAAAATCTCCGCATTGATAATATATTTTTATATGGAAATAGAGTTGGCAAGAATGTTGTATTTACTTCTGCATTTTCGTAAAATATAATGAATGATTGGTATCATTACAATAAAAGTTTTTTTATATTTTTGATTTCCATGCAAATCATTGTTTTTATTAGGTTTTCGAAGTTTCTATCAATAATTATATTGTTATGCTTTATGTTACCAATAAAAAGTTGTGTTACTGATGCGAAATCCTTTTTTTTATACTTTGGCTTTGGGTCGATGAAATGAGACGACAGTATCAAATGTTGTCTCAATGATTACAAGATTTTCTGATGACATGTGCATATTCAACAGTATTTTTTTGAAAATACTCTTTTACAGTGAGTATGTTTTTATACAGACTAGAGTACGCTTTTCCTCTTTACATTGAATTTTTTCGATATTTTTTAAACATTATTTGATATTTTCAATTTGTTATAGGTCAATTTAATAGTTATAAGAGATTATTATAACCCAATTCTCACGCTGTTAGCTGTTATTTTATAAATTGTCTGTTCAGAAAAAAACAGATAACTCAAACATAAACAAAGAAAAGTCAGTAACAGGTTCTGGCATCCGTCCCTCAACCTGTTCCAATCAAATTTAGACAACCACTAATTACAAACTCTAAGCGAACGGTAGTCATCAACAGCTTAGTTCAATCAGTAAACTTAGGATAAATATTTTTTTAATGCTGTGAATACAAGTTGATTAATTTGCTGAAGTTTTAAATTTATGACAAGACATCTTGTACCTACAACAACTCCTGTGGTGCAAATATTTAATCTCATGGGAATTTAAATTTAAGGGATAAGCAAACCAGCTTTAAAACATGAACACAAAGTCAATATTAAAAAATAACAGTGTCATCTAACAAGTTTTGTGAAGAGCAAATTTCATTACGAAATCATCCGAGAGTTAAAAAAATATCTCGTCCAAATGCATGAATGTTATTTACCCTGTGCCCGTTCATTTTTGAAACAAAAATGTTTTGTAACGCAAGTTAGTCAACATAAACAACCACCGTGTCCTATCTTGCTTATCGTTTTGTTTTTATTCGTTAACGAAAATGTATAAGCTTTAGCTTCGAAAATATTTGAGTTTTATTCATGGGCGTAGTCAAAAATCGCATATACATGACAAATCAAATCAATTAAAAGACTCGAAAATTATAAAGATTATTTGATTAAAATGATTCATTTTTCGTTTGCAACATTTTCACTTATTACGTGAAGTATGTACACCTCCGATTCAGTATTTAACAGCAACAATATTCAAGTCAATCACTTTTCTTTCCTTTTCATATTGCCGAAAAATTGTCTTCATATTATGTTGATTTAATATTCTATATTAAAATACCTAAACGGTCACTATGGTGTCATTTTTTTATAATATTTTATTTTATTTTACAATATATGTTTTATCTTTGATCTCAAATATTTATATTTTTGACAAATATTATTTTACAAAAGTGTATTTTACAAATTATCTGATGTCTGCGGAAGTCACTGCCTGTAATGTATGCAGGACAAAGATAACGTAATACCGTAGCTAAAAAATGAAGTGATACATGGCCTCAAATTTTATGCGCAATCATATAATTATATTCATAATTTTATTGATTGCCATGGTAACGTATCTCCACCAGTTGACATTAATACAGTTTTATCGTATTCGTGCTTTTGCATATTGCATATATTCTACTCAGTATTTATACAAAAGGCTACAATGAAAAAAAAATTCTTTAATATTTCAGCGAAAAACTATTTTTCTTTGGATAAGTGAAAATTCTCTGTATCCTTTATGAAGTAGTTAAAATATATTATAATCTAACCACAACAGTCTAATTGCAAACGGTATTACAATCAGGTCAGTATAGGTTTCTGATTTTGACATTGATTTTTCGACAAAAAAATATTCTTTCATAACAACAACGATTATTACCTTTAAACATGAGAGACATTCCAAAACAGTACGTATTAAGTATCATTTTGATTAAATAAGATTATCCAGATTGATAGTCCCAACTACTACAAAAAAAATGCAATTCTGACATAAAATATTTTCACATTTTTCCCTAAAATATAAAGTTGGAGAAGTTGACTTGAGGTTTAATCACGTTTTGAATAATGGTCATTTTAAGTGCCAATTAAATAAAACAATTATATTTAATTGCTTACGCCTCCGACGCAAGCTAAACTAAATAAGAAATTATTTTGCCTTCAGGTTATTAAATATTTCATATTTGTGTATATTGTAATTGATTGATTGTTTATTAATGTAACCACATCAATAATATTTATTATTTATTTTGTTAGAAACTTAATCAATAATAATTAATAAAATAATATAGTCACATCCAAATTTATAATCAAAAGCAAAGCTTTTGTTTGTTAAAAGATTAACTGCGACAGGAATATTATATAGTATAGAATTAAAATTGGTTGCTTAGTTATTCAACTGTCTTTATCTTCACTGGAATATTGTATTTTATATATTGTTCATTTATGCTTCTGCCTGATTTGATATCAGAATTATATCTAAAAAAAGCATTAAAACATTTAAAAAACTAACACGTAATTATTATTACTTTGTCTATACATATTATATATTTTAAAGTAAGAGTTTTTCGTATGTTTTTAACCATGTCCCTAATTTGTACACTTGTGAGTCACTCAACTAACCTTTTCATTGAAGGTCAAGATACAGAGAAATCGCCACTCGAATTAATTAATTTAAAAGAAATACAGACATTAGAAAACAAGAAATAGTTCATTTACTTTTGAATTATATTAGTTTTTTTAAATTTTGTGAGACATTATAACCTTGTTCAGATGCAACAATGAATTATAATTATCTCCAAAACAACTTGAAGCCAGGAATATGTGGAATAAGTATTTTTTTTCGACTACAAAAAATAACAGTTATTCAATTAAATTACCGAGAGAAATATACGCACAGAATTATTGGCGATGAAATTTTTACGCTTTCAGACAGTTAATTTGAGGATACGTGCCTATAAGATGTGTTTTATTGGATTAAAATTTCCGAAAGATTTTAGTCAACGCAGTAGATTTAAAGGATGAATATTGAATCATTGAAAAAACAACTGATTTAATCAATATTTTGCGAGTGTCTTGTCCCAGTTGAAATTTTAATCGTTGATAAATACGCAGATATCCATATACGTTCTCATCACAATAATAATTATCTATATATATAAAAATGAATGTCTGTTTGTTGGTTTGTTGGTTTGTCCGGATCTTATAGGCTCCTAAACTACTCAACCGATCACGACGAAACATTCAGGAAGGACTTATTGTGATCATGCCGGGAAATATTATATAAAATAAATGTTTGTTTGTCCTTTACGCGTTCCTTTACCATTCATACGATTTCGATGAAACTTCGGTGAGTTGTTGTGCACACACCCGTGAAGGGTTCTGAAGAAAAAAAATTGAAAAACTAAAATTGAAAAAAGAATCAAATACGTACATACAGCGACATCTAGGAAAAACCTTCTGATTTATTCGTGTACGCAAAAGACGAAAAACAAAAATATTGTGTTATAACCAGTGTGATATTGAAACTCGGGTTCGGGTCGGGCCAGACCTGAAGATGATGGGCTCGAACCGGGTAAGTCTATGAAATTTCTCTAATCCAAAAGCAGTTCAATAAACAGAATTAAAACACAAACCCTTTCTTTCTTTGAGTGGCATTGCAACTCAAGCCGGGTACTCACTAGTATTATATAAAATTATATGAACATCGTAAGGGGTAATTGTCGTTTTCATTTATTTCTTAGATGTTATCAAGCTATTTTTAATTTTTATGGGCTATTTAGAGTTTTTTTTTCATTATTATATTTTAGGTTGCCATGACTTCACTGCATAAGCTGAATTGAATTGTATCAGTAAAACTGAATCTTGAAAGAAACAGTCTCTGCGGTGGAGTGGAATCTATGGTAATAAGAAAATAAGTTCGCCATTAGAATTTTGGATGTTCTTGAGCCATTATTCAATTTTTTTATTAATCTTATGCATTAATTTACGCTGGTTTTGGAGAATATCTACCGCGTAAATTGCGGCTTGAGTGTAGTAATATTTGGACTAATTTTATAAATAAAATATTATTTTCATGTAATAAGTTAAGAAGATATTCATAAAAATATTTATGGAAGTTCTTTATAGCAGTAGTTGCTTATATGAATATAAAAATTATGATCATAAAACATACTTTATTGTAAGGTATACTTTTTGATGTATAATAATATATAATAATTTTATAATAAAATATCTTTTACGTATGAAATGTTGTCAGTGCAAATGTCATAAAAATGTTGTTTTTTTTTGCAGCAATACTGAAATATCTAATATGCATATCGTGATTTTAATAAATAGATTTCTTTACGTTATTTATTAAATTTGTCTTTCCTCATAAATGTCAAAGAGTTTGGCAGAAAATTGTTTTAACCCTTATTCAAATTTTAATTATAGCGTCATCGCAATCCACTGTCAGAAACTCGTATTATTTATTTCTCTAAAATGGGCATTTGTGAAATTTTAATCAAACGTTCTAGGTAGAATTGTAACGGTATCAAATTAGGTTTGTTCGTCATTTAATAAATTCTAAACTTGTCTGTTTTACTATAATTAATTAATTTAAATGTTGAACAAAAAACAGAGGTATCTAGAAAATTGAAACGAGTTTAATTTTGTTCAATTATGAATTCTCCCCAATTAAAATATTCCTGCTTAAAGCAGTCGCTAAATATTAAAGTATGAAAAGAAACACTTATATTTATTATAAGTATTTTTCATGACCTATTATTTTATTTTAAGATGGAAAAAATTATGTTTTGTCAGTCTATTGATGCTTTTTTTTCGAAAACAGATAATCGAGTGCTACAGTAATAATCAACGCAGAAAAGGATCATTACACATTGTATTTATCAGGTTTATCAGCCTTATTAACCAACTTATCCGGATAAATAGTACGGTATCAATCTAATGTACCCTTCCATCCCAATGCGTAAGCGCCGGTGGCCAAGCGATAAATCACATGAATTCTTTATCGAGTAGACTAAATGTTTTTGACGAATTAATGGCTTATAAAGATAAGTGTTCTAATAAAAAGGGACTTAAATGACCAACAAAAAAACGGTATTTTATTTCTGAATAGGGTCAATTAATAAAATATGCCTTAACAATAAAAAGGACTGAAAGGACTACAAGAAAAGCAATTTGTATTAATTACCTATTTCGTGTGCGCGTTTTGCACTTTTAAGAAGCATCTATGAAATGACTTTAATTTAAAAAAAGTAAGCTTTTAGCCTATTGGTCACCGATTTTTTCTTCGCTTGAGGTGTTCAAAGGCTTAGATCCTAGTACAGATAAATTGATTTCTCGATTTGTGTTTGAAGGCATGGATGTCTGTGATATTTCAATTTTTTCCTACCCACTGACTGAGAGCCATATAATAACCACTAGTCCTGCCTTAGCCGTTTTTTTTTGGATATCAACTTAATGGAGCGTTAAGTCCTAAGACGCGTTAGCGTCATTGTTCTTTGAGTTTCCTTCATCTCTAATGTTTTTTTTTTTTGTTTCACTTCCATCGTTGCAGATAGATGGGCGTGATCGCTGCAGAGCTAATAAATCCACAGTAAAGCCAATTCACATAGGCGCCATTTGCATTTATATAAATATACCTCCCCGCATACTGCACCTACACACATATAGCTATATAAACAAACGCATACACACATAATGCAATACGTAAGAAAGCATCCCAAGGAAAGTCATTTTCTATTACAAGGGGTCATGTTGATTCAACAAAATTCAACGAACACACCGCGATCAAAAAACGTCAAGCTAATACTGCAAAAATAAGATTAAACTTTATGTTAAATGCGAGGAGCAAACTTACTCTCAAAAGCAAGCTGTTCTTCTATACAGCAATAACTCGCCCAATCATAGTGTACGTTACTCCGGTATGGGCCTTTTCTCACCACAAGCATCTGAAGACTCTCCAGATTATTCAAAATAAATCATTGCGACAAATATTTAACGCCCCATGGTACGCTCGCTGCTACACAGAGCCTTAAAAATACTTACAATTCGAGAGTTTGTTCGAAAAATGTCTCAAAAATTTCACAGTGATGTAGGCAAACATTATAACTCAACGATCTCTTACCTAAAAAATTACGATGAGACCATATTTAAGAATTGGTTTAGGCCGAGAGCAGTTCTGCTCCCCTTTGCCATATTATTATATCCTAGGCCTCGGTTCAGGTGAGGAAAATTCCATATTGGTCTCATCCACGTGGAGTCAATTTGTACTAGCTTAGATACATTCATTCATATTTCTCCGTGTGGAACAGATATCCGATAGTCAACCACAAAAAAATGAATCCCGCGCGGCTCTGTTTCTATAGAATGCCCACAAGGTGTTCAGTTTAAGTATGGAAATCATGTGGTTTGGACGTGTTGTGATAATGAAACGATTGAACATAGAACTTTTTATTGATGAAGTGAAGAAAAGAAATTCAATTTGAGATATCCAGAGCCCAGATTATTTTAATAAGATAATAAGAAAGCGAGAGTTATTTTCTCAATTTGGGATATAGTGCTGTAAGTGGCCATGTGTAAGCCTATCTCTTAATTTCGAGTGTACCCAGAAACAAATTTTGCTTCTTCGACTTCCATGTTAACACTTAAGCTGGGAGCTCAGAAACTGCGTCTTTTTGAACAGCTATCAATTTCCGCGTGGTCCAATACGCGTGGAAACCACTATATCTGAACCAAGCCTTACTCTTTAGGAAAAAGAGACCTTGAGCGACTTGAGTAACACACAGTACTCGTAAAACAATTTATCTTCAGAAAAGCCATGTAAGAAGTCTATTAGCTTCACATAAAAGTCATTAAAATTATTTTATGATATCGAGAAACAGTTCATGGAAATCTTTATCATGATAATAATTTTGATCATTTCAGATAAAAAAGTGCTTTGATTCTTTGAGCAGCATTTTCTCACTTAACAAACAATAATCAACACATTTAAAGTTGGCATAACGAAAGTAGCCATTTATTTTACTACAAGTCAATGACGATGACACATATTACACAGTACTATTGAACATAACTATATTTTAAATACTTTTTCGTGTTGTTTTTTCAAGAGTAAAAGTTAAGTATGTACTTCCTTTCGGAGCTGATGTGTTGCCGACATATACAGAAAAGGTGTAATCAAACCGCGCTAGTATAAAAAAATAAAATGGGTCTACTACCACCTAGATCCGGTACACTGAGAGGAATTATGTATATTTTACACGTACGGAAACCATTTAGTGCTATCGTGGAGGGGACTAGCGGATACACATACGTGAAAACTCCCACCATGGAACAGTGAAGTACCTTTAAACGTGCTTAAGTCGAACTTTAAAACAATGTGTGTAGTTAGAATTTATTTTTTCTTTAAAATTTCATCACAAAGACGTTTGATGAAATGATTTCGTTACTAACGTTACTATTTTGGTGATCAAACAAAATTGTTTAATTAATTTAATTTTTCGCTCAAAATATTTTGTTCACATCGTCATATCCGTGATTATATTTCATTTGATGTCGTCATACAACTGTTTTAATTTCTCGGCCAATCATTCGCCATGTTTTGTGGAAGCTTAAGAAATGATGTGACACTCCCGGCGAGGCGGGTGGGGGAGGAGGTTTATGCAGATAAAAAAATGATGCAAAAACAGCTTTTCCTTTTCAGTAGTAATTGGCTTCGGGTCAGGATAAACTCTAGACAGTCCACAGTTAAAACCCTCAGTCTTTGCCGAGAATATCTTTCTTGAAGTTAGTGCATGGTAAAGGTTACTGTTGATTACAATTGTTACAGATTTCTTGCCGCTTTCGGCAATTCAAACTCTCTCTTGCAGAAGTGAGGTTCCGGCCCTAACGATCACAACCAAGAGTCCGGACCTAACTACACGGCTAGGAAGCGTTGTAAAGCGAATTACTGACGAGATACGACTGACAAAAATACATTTAAAAAATCTGTGAGGAATTCAACGTGGCTCTTCAGCAATTCACCAAAATGTCACGAAATATATCGAATGGTGCACGTGAAGACGCATCGGGTGTATTCGAGTAATTTTGGCCGGTTACCTACTCAGAAAAATAACGATTAGTAGATTAGCCATCGGCTTGAGGTCTCAGGCGGTAGAAAATTCTATTTAGTCGCAGTTTGTTATTTTATTATTATTGAGTCACGGCGCAAAGCAAATAAATGCATTTCTGAAAAAGTTTACTATTTCTATTTAAATAATAGTGCAATAGTGTAAATAAATACTTTGAGTACAACGAAAATAAAAAAAAATATTTCGTTGTGTCATATTTTTTAGGCGACGAAAAACGATCTAAATAAGAAAAATCTTACTAAATCCTCTTAAGAACAGTATGTGAATTTCTATTAGCCAGTTAACCGATAATTGTAATAAATTTAAGTGGCATGCAATTTGTCATAACGGAATTTGCTTGCAACTGTGAACTTATGGATTGATGTCATAAAGGGTTTCAATTTTTGTTGGGTTTTGCAGGTTATTTATGATTGCATATTGTGTGAAATGAATAATATATGAACTTTTTTTTTTGTTGTTCGATTTTGACAAAATGTGGCCTTGAAGGCTATTGCTTTTAAGCGTCTCATTTAATATATCGTATGTATTTAAACACGCTTGAGTACGCCTTTGCCATATATATATATGAGAGAGATAGCTCGTAACTTCTGCCCTTAAAATTAAGCCAGACAGAGTGTGCCTCTTGAAGGCTTAGGAAGTATTTTTATTTTCCTCTTTTAAACAAAACAAGGGGAAATACCCTCACAATTCGGAATGGTACGTCAATTGGGATGTTTTATTTGAAGTCGTTTTCGGTTGATTGTGATCAAATTACAGAGTCTGAAAAAAAGAAACCATTTCGTATAATTTTTCAGAGATAAAACAGTTATAGCGACTGTAAAAAGGAGAACAAAGTGTATCTGTAACACCAGTTTATCCACTTTGAGTTTATGACGTAATGTCGTTTTATAAAAGAGATTCTTTATTAAGGCAATTATTAAAAATTCTGTTTTTGCATGCAAAAAAGAATGATACAGAAATAACAATAAAAATAATTATTACAGTCAATGTTTATAAAGAACCAAGAGTTTATTTTTGAGTAATTATAATATTATAAAAACCCCTCCATTCTTTCTTTCTCCGTAATTAGCGGCTGAGTAACATACAGTTTTCGTAGAACTACTTCTGTTGACATAAGTTACTTTAGGAGTTTATAAACTTCACAAGGGTATGGAAATGATTAAAAAATATATAATACGTTTAACCATAAAAATATTGCATGGAAGGAATATTTTTACACTTGATGAAGATAAATTATTTATGGGCCAATCTAACACTTTAATTCAACTGCTCCTTCCGATTGCGTCTTACTGATTCTTTCATTCGATTTGTATCACTGCGTTACTGAATAAAATAACTGGGATATATGGGGTTTCAACTACAAACTGGATCCTCTATGATCCTCATTTTTTTCTCACTCTGCCTGCTATTAATAAAACAGAGTACAATTGAGTGAGAAAGTAAGTGATCCAGGTCGATCGTAATATTTCCGTAAAGATTGGCTCTATAGTCTACTACAAAGGTTTGTTTTTTTTTGGATTTGTCCGTTATGGAAAATGTCAAAAGCAGTTATTAGCTTATGAATATGATGATTTTGAAAGAATCAAAATGTGAATTCCTTTATTTATAAGAGACAAAGGTACCGACAGTAAATCTCACTTTGGATAGGTTAGTTCTTCAATAAAATTAGAAATAAAAGATTAATAATATTAATCTTTTATTTATCACGCTGTAAACAGTCAATGCGTATATCAGCAGACATTATTTTAATGATGTGTATACTGTGCATCTCATTCTATCAAGGGTTTGACGATTAAAGTATTATCTATAATATAGATTTCTATAACATTTTATGTTTTGATACCACACTCAATTGTTTGTCGAATTATGATGGCCCTGTACTAATAAAACTATACAAAATTGCTTCTTAGTAAGTATGTCAATGTTTAGAAATATTTAAAATAGTCCAATTCGTCTTATTGTATAAAATCACTTTTTACTTGCCTGCACATTATTTTTTTTTATTATTAATGCGGCCCTTACCCAATAACTATGCCCAGGCCTGGCTTATATGTTTGCATGAGATGGATAACACTATAATCATTTTAACTAGTCGTCATAAAGCATGTTCATAATTTAATATTACACAAAAAAGATTTATGAATAGATAAATGTTTCATAATACATAATACCATATAATTCTAAAAGCTAAAAGTATTACGCGAATAGCCACCAGACTGATACAATAGACATGCTAAATTCAAAGTGTGGTACGAAATTAAAAGATGAACAAAGCATGTTCACAGCCAATTGGGCAAGTAGTAATAATCTCTTCCTAGTACGGAACCGCACCACTTATTTATGTCTTGTCAATATTGAGCCATACACCAGAAAATATCTTCGTGAACCGAATACCTTTGATTTTAAACTGAATGAAAATATACAGCTAGTAAAGTTTGTACACATATATCCATACGACTCAGTTAAGAATTGCGTTGCGTGTTATTGACTAATAATATGTTATTAAAAATATTATGTTTCACTTAATCTAATATTAAAATCAGTTGTTTACTTGAAATACTTGTGTCTTGTGAATAATAATGACTTATGACAGAATGTGGGCCGATTGAAGTCACTATTTCGTAATACATTTTGCATTCTCAGGATCGTCAAACGAGTTTTGAGCTCTGTACCATACGAATCCACCAAAGAAATAGTTTATTACGACTGTATGTAAAAAAAACAGTAAAATAAACTTAACAATCATTGTTTAATAATAAATGAAAACGTCAGTTCAATCAGTCAAATTTTGATAGTGTATATTCTCAAAGATAAGTTAGTATTTACTTAGTCTATAAATCACTTAAAGCCGACCCAAAACTCGGATGCCACAAGTAATTCTAGATACAAAATTTCTGCTTAACTATAGCTTCAACAGAAGGAAGTGCACGTAGCTAAAATTAATAGAATACATTATTTTGAAGAAAATGGAACTACGATCTTTTCATACGTGTATCAACTACTTACTGTATGTTGTTGCTAGTGTATCCCTATTCAAAATATGTGTTATTTCCTCTAATAAAAATGTGTATAAAATAGCAAATATTATTATCGATATTTCGATATGCCACTGAAATTCATAAGTACCTCCACCGCTTAAAAATGTATTTCGGTCTTCTTTTCAATACCTACTTTGTGGCTTCCAGAACTTTTTGTGAGCTCTAATATTCGATTCAGGAGTACTTGAAAGAGACGATTTTTCTTTTCGCGTTTTACGATAAATTACGAAAAAGATCCCCACTATTATTTATTACACTTTTTGAATACAGTCCAAGATAACGACGTCTGGTACCATATAACGTTGAGTTTTTCAGAAACAATTATTTATTTTAGTTGTTCTTCTTTTCATTTTGTTAAAGTTCAATGTAGCCCAACATTTGAATATTACTGACTTCACCAAATGGTTCTTGACAGTCATGACCTACAACTTTAGAACTATTATAGAATTAAAAATATTATACACTTATTTTAATTCAGTTTTTTTTTTGTAGACTATTGTGCTTGGGCCAATTATTTCTATGTTAAGTTAGTATTAACAGCCATTAGAATGTTCTAATCTTCATCAAATAGTCAGTGCAATCAAAGAACCGGTCAACATTAAAATATCTAAATTGAAAAATGATTGGTGTATTTAACAAAATTCAGTACGTAATAAATTTTAAGTACTATAATTAAATTGCTCAATATAAGATGAAACATATGATAAGCTGGAACGAGAAAATTTATTGATTTCTTAAGAAACTTCTATGAGTGTTAAACAGATTTGAAACAAGTTAATTCCCCAGACATAATGTATGCATTTTTAATTCGAAATAATAAATTGTCTTTTGAGAAAACATATAAAATCAAAACGTAATAATTTATGCGTTAATATATAGATTGTACTATTTGATAGTGTATATTGCTTATTGAAACAAGCTGTTCTAAAATATTTGAAATGATTTATGAAATTGTTTTTATATTTTACACGAATATGCGATAAATAAAAGTAGATGTTTATTCACTTCAAAATTTTGCTGAGGAATTTAAACAGGTTATGTTATTAAATAATGTTCGAATTGTTTTTAATCATGCGATAAATATAAATGTATATCCTTTTACGAATGTAAATATATCCTTTTAGATTGAAATTCTATTTATGTATTTGATACAATGTCCGCTTCATAAGGTTTTCATATAACTTCAAAAAATTTAGTGAAACAAGAATTAAGTGCTAATTTAAATTTGAAGTTTAAGTAAAAACCGTAGATGAACTAATTCGTCACAAATAATAATATAGGTATTTTTATTAACCGGCAAAACGGTTTACCGAAAATCAATAATGCTTGAAGATGGAGTGTGTAACTATTTTAAACCTGAATAGAGTTAATAATAATATTGGTTTAATTAAACAACCTTCTCCATCTGAGTGATCAATATACATTTATTAATCATTCAAAATAATTGCATTCATGAACGTCAAGTACGTAAATTTTTGTTCTAGCACTTTTCGTACGCTGTACTGGATTACCGAACATGACTCGTTTGTTATCATTTATTAGGTGAACAAATCTGGCTTCGTAAATATTTTATTTTATAAAAAAAACAATTGCATTTATTTAAACATATACATTGAATTCAAATTGCGTACTGTTCGAACAAAAGTACAAATTACTACCCTATATATAACGGATAAAATAAGGATCCTCAATAATTAGCAGATGTTACTTAATTCAGTATACACCTGTAATCTGATATTAATAAATCTGTATGCAAAACTAACATTCCTGGTATCAGCTCATCAAAATTCAAAATTGCAAAGCATTAGTCTGAGACATAATTAAAGATTCTTCTCAGATGTACACAATGAAAGCCGACAACTTCTGCTCACGACTGCCTAGAAACTGCCAAACAGGTGACAAGGGTTCCTATCTCTCTTGGGGAAATCATATTACTTTCACAGCGAGCACAATGTATTTTCTACAAGTTTCAATTTACATTATAATTGACTAATCTTACTCTGTTGTTAATTACGCTAGAGACAATAAGGTTTAAATTCATCTGGAATTTCATTCCCTTCCCTTACTTTTGGGAAAATTAGATATAACATTGAATGTGGTATATTTTTAGATCGATGAGTTTTCTTATTCTATCATATTAAACTCTTCAATATTTGCCGTCTTAGAATGTAATTTTTTTAAGTCATAAATAATTTGAAGTAGACGATGACTGTATATAAGTCCATCTCTAAAATTCACATATCGATGTCGATTCGAGGATCAGAATCCTGGAATTTTTACTACCATTCTGTTTATCTCGACTGGAAGCGCAGTGCTTTATCGTGTTGTTTATTTAATCATACTAATGTTGAATAATATTATTTCACTGTCTTATATGAAATTAAAAAGAAAAACTTTAATTTTGATCGAAGATTTGTCCTTCGTTGACAATCTTTGACAATGAGAGTAAAAGCTAAATGACTAACAGCTCTCTCAGACATCTTAAATGCTAACTCAATCAATCGATTTATTATATTTTATTCTTTACATTATTAAAATTTTTCATCAAAATACATATTCTTGCACGAAAACTGGATACAATCAAAAGACTTTTGACCGAAAAACATGTTAAGTATTTCGTAGATAGTCATTTTAAAAATATATTTATGTGTAAACTTAAACAATGAAATGAATATTATTCTTGGTAATTATTATGTTTTTTGTTCCATTTAATTTAAATTTTTTGCTACAAAGTTGTTTTCACCCAGCGGTAGCTTGCGATAAAAAAACTAATCCAGTTTAATTAATTGATGTAATGACTATGTTGTAAATATTATAACTAAATTATTTCCTGCCATGCTAGTCATATTTAAACTATTTTTTGAATATTTATAAATCTTTTACAAATATAATCACGATTAATTGTCAAAATTTAAGCTGAGCTAATTTATGAACACCTCATATTATCCAGCGCACAAATAATTGTTTTATACCTTATGAATATGGATATGTCATCCCAAACGTGACTTAGATAATAATGGGCCAGATTAAACAAAGGGCCAACAATAATTGTTATACGTTTTCGACTAAACAATAACAATCCATTTCCTGAGGCACAACTCGCTCAAGTGAATAATTCAAATCCTTTTTATTATAAATAGCCTATTGCTAGCGATAGTAAAAAAGATAATAGTTAAAGAATATTATCTCAATGGCCTACGACCTACAACATCGTATGCCATGCCTATTTTATTATTAAGTTAAATTAAACAAATACTTATAGAATGAAATTCTGGCTAGGTCTATTGTTAAATATTGTTTGATAAATTCAACTAAAAGTCACGTTAAAAAATAGTGTATCTCTATTTTTATAATATAAATGTATATCTAATTATCTGTCTGTAACAAACAGCACAACATTACGCTTACGTACGACGATGCACATGCGCTGACAGAGAGAAGTTGTGTATGGACGAGTTTGACAGGAGGTAGTGGCGGTGGCTGTTTTATTCCTTGTTATTGATATTGTGTACGGTAACATTCATTTTTGGTTAACAAGATTATCACTCAACCTTGTAACAGTGCAATTCATGTTTTAAGACGAACAACAGCACCAGAATTCAAGAACTGAATTAGTGGCACAGCGTTTGAATAAAATATTATTGCAATACCGACAATGATTGCTACATACGTTTTTATATTTTGGTTACAGATGGATCATATGCGGTGCAGCGTTTTTGGTGAATTTACTCAGCAGTGGTTTGCAACTCGCTTTTGGTTTGCTCTACATTTACGCTCTAAAACATTTGGGAGAAGCTGCCAGCCTAATGGTCGGTAAGTTATCAAAATATTTACATTTATTAACACATTAAGCGAGCCAAAACGGTTAAGATGTTTTCCAGCTTTTTCATCAACTCTTTGTTTACTTCAAAGAAAAGGTAAGCTCTAAGTATAGGTAGGTACTTTCACCTTAACATAAAATTCCTGCCGTTTTCATTAATCAGAGAGAGAAAAAGGTTAGATTTACGTGGAACGGAATGTTTTGAAAAAAGTAGCCAGAATACTAATTTCAATAGAGAATGAAACAGAAAAAGGCTTTAATTTTCTTTACATACACTGAACCGCATAAATATTTTTCGTTATAATTATATTACAGGAAAGTATTGATTATCGTAATTCTTACATTCAATTTTTATTTATTCACGTCGTCTAAGCGTTTCTTGTTATAATATAAGTTATATTTTCATCATCCACACGTAGAACAACGAAGACAAATAAACCAATACATTAAATGTAAGCCATTTAAAACAAAATAGTATGTGTTTTTGAATGCTTTAAATTATGGTAATTGTATTCAAAAGATTGTAAAATAATGAAGGTGGTGAGGTCAAATTGTTTATATCAGGGGAGCCGTATTATTTCGGCTCAAAACGAAGCTCTAATTTTTAAATTAAAAAGATTTAAAATTTCCATTGCAAAAAAGAATTATGGATAACATCAATTATATATCAGTTAAATTGTTAATTATCACTTATTACTGAAAATTCATTCTGCATTCGAAACTCTGCTGTTTTTAAGATATTAATGTTTCATTCAATAAATTGAACTGTTCAATAATTGTTTTATTTATTGATAATACTCAGATTTTCTAATAAAGACGTTTATTTTGAGACATGCTGGTGATCCCTCCATTACGTTATATCTTTGGATATTTAAAAAATCTAAATGCTTAATCGGAAAAATATTATCAGTTTATTAGAAAATTTTATGTTTCATCACTTATTGTCTGCAGTGTTCTGAAAACAAACAAAAGCGATAGTATAAGTAAAGTTGGTTCACTAAATGCGCAGTCAAAAGTAGATATACCTACATTATACGTAATGGAGAACAAAAGGCACGGCTGCAGCACATCTTCGTGCAATTTCTGCCCCCGCTGAAACTTACGTGCAACAGAAGCGGCTTTTGAAAGTTGTGGCAATAAAAATAACTAAAGCTATCCCGGACTTGAGCACAACTTTTACAAACTCTTCTTGAAAGCTTTTAGGGCCTACGAATCAAAAACTGTGAATTTACTTTCCAAAGAAATGTATATCTCCAAAAACCCACTGGACAAACATGAAAGATAAAAATAATACGAATATTTTAGAAGACAGCATGAGAAATTTTTTATAATGAAATGTATCTCCTCAAATAACAGTAAAATTTAATGTACTTTAAAATATTTTTATATATTACAGTTGATGAAAATTCCGTATATAATGCTTTGTGGAATGTTTAAATATCTTTATTCTTTACTGATTTTTAAGTTTTATTAAAATATTCTATGTTTTAATAAATGATCTTGTAAGAGAAATTGAGAGATAAGAATTTTTACCAATATGAGAATATTTTTATGATAAATTTAGCCTGAAAATGCTTCAGTTATAAAAGAATGACATTTTCCACAACAAGCACAGTAATACAATTTTATCAATATTAATTCAATGTTGAAAATGAATTTCTACAAAGCTGCTGTCGAATGTATTGGATATATAAATCAATTTATCTCTTCGATGAAAACATTCTAGAATGTTTTCAATTTATGAACCCAATTTGACATTTCAGTATGAATGTTATGTCCAATATATAACATATGCTTCCAATTCTTTTATGCTTATAAATTACCTAGTTTCTATACAACGAAAAGTATTCAAAGTATGTGAATTTAAATAGAAAAATTTTCACTTTGACATTTTTGTTGATAATTGGTAAAGTGTCAATCTCTTTATTAAATTTTAAGGTGGAAATTCGATGAAGCTGTTTGCGATTAAAAATATTTAATATTATTATTTAAGAAGTAGTTTTTGACAAACACACTTATGCAATATGTTACATTGAACTTTTCGTTAACTTTCCAATTATTGTTTTATAATTTTTTAATAATTAAGTTACACTTGGTACAATTTTTATATGTTTTACTTACATACCCGAGTGTTATATTGGTTTATTATAAAATATTATGTTTTAAATGATGAATTTGTTTGAATTTGTTGAACACTTTGTAATTTTCGTCAACAATCAATTTTGTGATACATAATCACATAAAAAAGGCAACATGTCAAGTGATGAAGGTCATAATGGATTAACATACGGTCTTAGCAATAAATGTGTGTATTTTAATCTTATAATGAAATCCCATCAAGGTAAACTGTATTGAAATTCTTCGGTCTATGATTTATGGGAAGAATCAAAAGTATTGATAATTTCGTTTGATATTTTTAAGGTAAAATAATTAAAAATAGTAGGTACTTAAAAAAATAATAGTCCCCTTTTGTAAATATGAAGCATGAAGATTGAATATTATGTATCAATAACTTCTATCAATTGGCTTTGACTTTTTATTTCAAGAACTCCTCTGAGAAATCTATAAAATAGTTTTGAAATCAAAAGCCACGTATTCACGATTGATATATTGTCTTGCAGCATGTACGGTTGAATAAGCAAGCACTGGTCAACGCAATTCGATGACCGTAGTGCCACTTTTGCTGAGTGCCCAACCGATTTGAAATTTCCTAAACGAGTAAAAAGTTTTCCTAACAAAGTTATTGGGATTCAGTAGACGACATCGATAAAATTTATATCGGTTTACTGTCTCAACTTGTTTGTAGTGTAAGAAGTTCTATAATAGTCTTCGTCCAGTTGAAATATTCTTCTTTTTACAATGAATAACTTATATGTATTCTATAATGTTTAGAAGATAGTGTTAAAGTACTCTTTACATTTAAAATAATTGAAAAATGGCGAAAAGTAGTTATTGAGTATAAATTGAAGCGATTGGTGATTAACAAAAACTTTTAGGTCACTGATGTTTTGCAAACAAGGATTCAGATTTCTAAATGTATGCAAACATGCATTGATTTTTAAATCTATAAATTTAATTACAAAGTTGTGCATACGTATCATATTTTTATTTGCTCACAACAAAGTGTTCGTTTACTTTTTCTTCAAGACGCGTTGAGTGACTTACTAATTAAGTATTTTTTCTTAATTTAAAGATTTGATACGATAAAAATAGTTTTAGGCATTTAGGAAACATGATGAATACCTGAACAGTTACTGAAAAAATAATATTTTTTAGTGATTGACTTGGCATTTACTTGGTAATAACAAAGTATTTAGTTCTACAAACAATTTTATCAGGTAGTTGATAGCTATTTCGGCTTTACGCCATCGTCAGAACTAGTCCTAAACTAATCTAACCTAACCTTTGAGAGGGAAGTGGCAGGGATAATTTTATATTTCCCCTTTTCCTTTACAAAAATTTGAAAAGAATACAGCACATTTTTTTGTTTAATAATTTAATATGATCAAGAAATATTTCATTGATTAAAATCAATTTTAAACAAGAATTTAATGTAATCCATCCTTGTCCCTTAAATGAACTATGCACATTCGATAAGAATTGGGAAATATATGTATATACCGTATCAGATAAACAAAACCGTTTTTTTTATTTTGAAGTTCTGAAACATTTTAATGTCTCTTCATTCATTCATTCAAACGATCTGAAAATGAATGAAAACAATGTATTTTATATAAAAAATTGAGAGTAGACATTGTAAATGTCTTTCTTGAACGGTACATTAAGTTTGCACTTAGTAGTAATGTTATTTGTACGATATTCTCTAGAGGTTTTCTTCCACCGTAATACAAGCAATGTATTACGAAGTATCAAAAACAACGTACTTTGAAGCAGTTTCATATAGAAATTTCTGTATAAAATTTCAAATACGCCTAATGTACAGCTACGATCTGTAGCCAAAATAGGAAACTGCATTCAAGCTACTTGGAAAGGGCTTAGTTTTGATTATTTGAAGCGGAAACGTGCATTCAAATAAATTTATGTCACGTAAAATTGGCGCCGGAGGCAATTCGAACGGATTATTTGGAAACTACAAACGGTGAATGACTGGAAAAATGTCCCAGTCCTGTATTTTTTTCTATAATTTTTATCGTTCACGTGCAAATTCTTGTAGTATCTTGAAATCTGTAAATGTATAATGAATTCTAATTTTTATTAATTTGTAATATAAAATTTCTCATGCTTCAAATGTACTGCTGAAAATTTTTACTCAATTAAATAAGACGGTATTAAAAATATATTCATATCGTATATCGTCTATTATACGTGTATTCATTATAAAAGCTGTATCAAAATTATTTTTAAGGTGTTAACTGTCAATTCTCGGTGGAAAGACATTATATTTAAAAAAAAAATAAAACACAATTCGTTTGTACTACTTCCACATATTTATAATGATCAGGACCGGTTTCGCTCATCACGAGCATAATCAACTGATGACTAAAAAAATAAAACGAATTGTGTTTTATTTAAAAAAAAAAAAAACTGTATCAAAATATTTTTTATTCTCAATTGTTTGTTTTGATTTGTCACTTAAACTTATTTGAGTACGAATAAATATTATTGGTTTTAAGTATCCGTCATGCTGATAACTCTCTGTAACGGATTGACGAGAATATTATAAAATTATATTTGGTCGATGTAGTGAATTTTTGGGACGAATCTAAGAATATACATTATGGGTTTGATATTTGAAATTAAATAAATATATTGCATACAACCTTACAAGCAAGACCCAACTACGTATATTTTATAATATTGTAATGGCATTACAAGAATAAGTAATTTTATATTATAATTTGCTATACTATCTGAATGTTTGAAATTCTGGGCGACTTAGTAATTGAAAAATAAAAAAGTAATTGTATTCAATATTTACTTATCTCAAGTCCTCTATCTACGAGAATTCAGTGTCATAGAACTATGACAATAATCTTTAATCGTTTTTTTAATTTTATTAATGTTGGAATAATATTAATTTAAAATAAATAATCAAGAGGAAACGTAGCTTATATATTATTAATGGTTACAAATAAATTCTTCAGTAAGCACTCATTGGTTGTCAGTCATTATCTATCAACACTGCAACACGATAGTATAATATATTATATAATGCTTTACTAGACTACATTTGAATCTCATAGACTCTGTTAGTTGAAAGTATTTGAAATGAAAAAGCATTACGGAATTAAATATATGAAATTTTCCTATTTAACAACAAAATTTATTTTTTTATAATTAATGATTTATGATACTCGGACTGAAATCCATTACATTGTATTATTTAATAACGGAATGGATTCAATATAATTCATAACATTTCAATCGTTTAAATTTAAACATAATAATACTTTAATTATAAGCTTTTTATACATATTTTCTCAATCATGTTTCTCCAGTCGGTTTATAAAAAAACTCACAAGATATATAAATAGTATTCAAATGTAATTACAATAAATCATATGCCTATTTGATATTATTCAAAGCATTTTAAGCCTGTATTGCACTAGAAATATTTCAATACTGTACAGGTGGATTAATAGAATTTATTAGGATTATCTATTTCATTTGGAATTGGTATATTTCATGCGCAGTCCATCAATTAAATAGACAATAGCAGTCCGCCTAGACAGGTTCGAATGGAAAGTTGATAGTTTGCCAATAATTGATGCCATTGTATATTATTAATAGAATTATCTGATACGGTATTATAAATTACCTGAATCAAGTATTTATTACGTAAAATTCGACAGATGGAAAATTTCTAGTCTCTTTTGAACGCAAATACAGCGGAAGCCGATGTTCATTCATTAATGGACACGCTTGAATATTTAGAAAATATAAATTAAAGAAATATTTGATTCAATGAACTGACAATTAAGCACACATTTGTTTGTTTTTTTATTCTGGAATAATCCATTTATTTAAAAATAGTTGGTTTTTGATGTCTATATTTATTTCTGTCGAATCCAGAAAAAACGGATTTAGGGAGGTTGCCAACAGGTTGGTATTCTTCAATCCCCTGTTTATGAAATTCAATGCTGGTTGATTCATTAATTTTTGCCTAATTTACTATATATTATAGCCAATTAATACTATTAAAGAAATATAAATCACGAAGCCTTTCTCTCATTTTAATTAAATGATAAAACACGTACAAACCTACACTATTAATAGACTTTTCCGTTATGCCCTAAGCATAAGACGTTTAACACTCATATCTTAAAATAGCTGCCCACGTTTGACAATAAATTATATACCCTTTAAAACAATAGATTCCATGCACTTAGTGGTGTATTAGGGTTGTGTAATAATGTTCAGTTAATGTTTATGTTAACTATAATATGCGTAGAAAGGAAACGATTGATAAGGAAAGAAACTAAAGTATGTACGGGCGTAATTCAGTTGCAAATCAAGATTTTGGGGGTAGAAGAAATGTGCATAGCTCCATATAGTATAACTAGTTTTGCGCAAAACGGATACACATTAACAGTGGAAAGGGGAAAGGACGTAACCCACACACAAAAAATAGTGTATATAGCCCAAACGAAGCGTGTATTAAATTGTATGCATTGTGAATTGTGAGTATCGAAAAAAAATATTTTGAAAAGGCGAAACTATAAGTCCTTTTGCCTTTCTACAGTCAATATATTTTATATTTATGTATAAGTATGGTGTATTAGCACGTTTTGTGTAAGTTATACACAATATTTTTGAGTGTGGGTTATGTCCCTTTTCCTGTCCACAGTCGACATGAAAATATTCTTTGGAACATTCAAAAACACATCGCAACAACATCATTGACGGAGAACGTTTTTTTGTGCTCGTTTCAAAAATATATAAACAATATTTATCGAGTTATACCATTTTACATGATAATTTTATACATTTCAAATATCACATAATATGCATATACAATACTTTTGCTATTTAACATCATTTGTTAAATGTTTTATACCCGGAACTTTCTTCACTTTAAGAAATATAAAATCAATAATTCATAAACATATAAAATGATGTATTCTGAAAATCATCAACGTGTCAGCAAAATTTCTTTACTTGCAACCTATGGAACGGGTATGTCTTAAATAATTTTGCGTTTGAGGTATATCGTATGAAAAATTCACTTATTGCTAAATTGACATGTATTTACGAGCACAGAAGTATGCTTTTATAGAAGTGGTCTTTTAAAATTGTCATATATCATGATACAAAATATTGCTAAGATTTATGAAAAATTTTCTGTATTTGAAATCAGTAATTGCTAAGCTGTTATTCAAATAAAGTAATTTACTGCTATTATCGATTATTAAAAGTTTGCTATGGTATGGTGGGAATCACAAAAAAGGGTACTTAGGTGAATGAACGATGACAGATTGATAATGCAAAAAATGCTTTTACCAATAGTGAATTTTGTTCTTAAATAAAGTTCATTATGAATTTTGTAAACTTTTAATCGCTAAAGTTTTTATAGGGTCGCATTATATTGGAGTTGGATATCAAAAATTTATTTACCCATTAAACGCGGATGAAAATTTTAATTACTCATTGCCTGATAATAATAATTTACGAAGGCGAAAATTTATTAAACACTGTTCGGCACATCGTCCCAGGGTAATTGATGCGAATTTGTACGAAATTAATATTTCACATTTAGGTCTTTCCGTTCTATTCTGTATATTATATTGCCCCAACAAATTGGTTTTCGAAAAGAGTTTTCTGATAAAAGGTGGGCCAAAGACTAAGTGTTTTTGTTTTTCAAACATTCAATTTGTTTATTAATATGGTTGATATATACAATATTCACATAACAGATTGTTAAACATTACAATGTGGCTGTTGATTATGTTATATAGTAAGCATATATTTTTATAACAACTTACTAAAAAATGCGCAGTGTTATTATTAACATTTATCAACCACTCACTGACAATGAGTTTCATTTTATTATTAAATAATTCTCTCAAATTATTGACGGTTTTTAATAGAAAGTAACAATCAGTATTCAATAATATTATTCCGAGATTTCTTAATTTTTGTATTGAATGTAATGTGTTCTGTATTATAAGCAGCTCTTTGTAAATGGTCATGGAGAGTATTATATACGAGCCTGTGCATATCGAATCTGGCTATATCCACTAAATTTTGAATAGAGATTATGTCAGAATAAAAATAATCCTAAAAATGGCACCATACGTTTGTTCCATTCATTTTTCTTGTGGTGTATGCTTTCGTTGCTTTCGTTGATTGTAATGGATTTGAACAATCTTTATTTCTACAGCAATGTAGATTAGCTGGGTTTTGGAAATGTTACGATTTTATAAAAGATCATAAAACATTTCCGCTTTTATTTAAATACATTTTTTAATTTTTTTAGTGGTTGATTGACCCGTTTATTTTCAATCATGATTTTATAACATGTCAAATCCCAATTCGGAGCATATGGGCTCCAAATGGAGCATATCAACAGATTTTTTTATGAGAACTGGATGTATGTTATTCTTTAGAACAATCTATCTTTTTTGTAGAGGTAAATGATAGAAGCATGGAAATAGAAAATAACTTTTATTTAGCTAATAGATCTATTTCTACTCGCCCTATATTATTATCGGACTAGTATAACCATACCCGTCATGGATGACGGTATTGAAATTGAAATACTGAATGTCTTAAGTAGCTAGTACGTCGGAACTGTGTGTGCATTGCTCAACATTTTATTTTATTATCACCGCGAACGCTTAGTTTATGAGAAAATTTCATACCTAGATGTGATATGTCATAATAATAAAACATCTACAGAGCGGTCTTGGCTATTATATATAAGATTAGAGATGGGTGAGAATTAATTAAAAACTCACACCTATCCATGTCATTGAATACGATAAAAAACAATGAATACAATTTTAAATTTGGGAAATCGAACCTGTGGCCCTGAAACCGAATAATATAGACGTTTAATAATGTGGACCACTCAGCCCAAGGTCAACGATAATGATACATAATATATTTTAACATATTTTTATGAATATTATTGTCCACGAATTGAAAATTTTGTTTCAAAATTCAGCTTACTTCTTGTAGTACACTAATGATGCTCCCAAATGTATACTTAACCCTACATAAATTAGATATTATAAATTTCTACACACGGTGTAGATTGATGAAATATTTCTGTGTTCTGGCAGAAATCGTAGTACTAAATTTTCGTTAAATAATAATGATAACTTATACGTACATACCTTAATACTGAACACATTCTATTCGGGTACGCCTGCCGCCCTGGGGGTCTCGGACGTGCTTATACGCGGAAAGGTGCCCAAGAAGTACTGTTTCTTCTTAACCCATTTGAGCGTCTCGACCAACTATTATTAATTTTTAAATAATATTTTTAAACTCAAGAAAATGATAATTAAAACTTGGAATCAACTCGAGAAGAACGGAGCACCCACATCAAGACAACGGGTACATGAATGATTATTTTTAAAAATCAGTTGATTGCATTGGCATTTACTTGGTAGAACTCAATTATAATAGGATAACATATCAAGTATTTAGTTACTAGTAGTGACGATGGAATTAAGCCAAAATAGCTATCAAATAACTGATAAAATTTTATAAAACTAAATATTTTGATATTTATCCTATTAATATTTAAAAGTCAGCATTTTGTATTTATATTAAACCGGAATTGAGCTCAAAATCTTTCAATCGTTTAGAAGAACTCTTAAAATTAAGCGAAATATTATGCTAACTCTAAACAAAAAAAATATGTTTGTTACACTAGATACATTTTGTCTTTATTGGTTAGTTAGAACTGGCTTCATTTGAATTGAAATTATACTGGATTGTTCTTTTATCATCAGGCCTTCAAGAAAATAGTATCATTATAGGAAGTAAAGTTAGGTGATATGTATGTTTAGGTGAGACATCAACAAATCGTGTTATATTTGGCGGCTCAATCTTATATATTAAGTCAAAATGCGACCCTTTAGCTAACTAAATTAACCAAAGCTGCTGAAAGATATTCGCACCTTATTGAAAAGAAAATGATATTACTAAATATAATTCTTTTCATTATCTTAAAACTAAGTTAAACTAACGATCTCAGTCGACACATTACATTGATGATAAAAAAAGGAAATGTTCATATGTCTACAGGAATAAGGCGCACTCTTTTTTTCACTATTCCTTTTATTACCTAGAAAAAATACCCAATCTAGTTTTATAATCTTGAAACATGATCATTTATATCAATTAGATTGTCCGCATGTACGGAGCGCGAAGGGTTAACTAGTTTCATATCACGTCCGATTACCGCCATGGGAACATAAGTCCAGCTTTCTATGCAATATCAACTCGAAGAAATAAGAGACAAGACTGTGTGCCATTAGGAGAACTTCGAATGGAGGCACGGACCCCTATTTACTCAATTGAGACAGAAATCTGTTTTTCTGAAGCCAGGCAAATTACAGTGAACCGGATGAATTCTCTAAAACACTTTGTTGGAGCGCTCTAATTATGCTTGTATTTATATATTATTTACGTTTATAAATATTAATTAATAGTTTTTTCCTTGGTGTAAAAGTAAAATAGGGCTGTCCCAAATGTCAAAGAAATTTTATCGCTTTAAAAATATAATTACATTATTTAAACTGAAAAAATATACTATGACATATATACATGAATTCAGTTTGTCTGTGTTTATACTGTGTTGACTTTTTTTTGACTTCAAATAATAAATCTTCTATGATCAATATTTCATATTCTCATCATGTACACCTATCTATTCATTCTACTTCAAAAATATGCATTTCAACAAGAAGTATTCACTGGGTGTTAACAGCTTAACGGGCTCATGTTTTTTCGCATTTTCGCAAAAAACTGTCATTTCACTAAAATCACTATAATTTGCAAACCAATTGATATATCTCAAGAAAATTTGATATGATGGCTTCCAGATACTTTGCCGCATAAAACAATACCGTACAGTGGTTCTATATTTTTGGATTGCATACTTATGTGATGTAGTGAAAAATACTTAAATCTACTAAAAAATCCCTGCTTCTCATATAATCGCTGTTGCAGATGTTACAATTCACCCCGGAACAGGATACGGCTATCATAATGACTCAAACACCATAAAAATTATATATGGCCCATTCAATAAATCACTACGCAATCTGTAAATAATAATAACCAATACTACGAGAGAGAAAAAAGTAAACGTGTATCATCTAGGGGTAGTTTTACAAAATTGTGTGGTAAAAATATTGTTTATGTTTTGTTAAATAATGCGTTGATGTGTATACCACCATTTCTCGTTGACATTTGAAATCAAACTCCATTCCTTTATTGTGATTGATTATCCTGGCATGAAAACTATGTTACTTAATATTAGATCATACAGTTTATTTTAAATACGATATAAAAAATTATGTTTAGTAAAAAATGACCATCCCGAATTATTATCTTCTCGATATGAGGCAGCATGTATACTGCTTTAATAAGTAAAACAAAAAGATAGTTAACGAGAAAATGAATATTCTGAACACTAAGAAATTAACTGTGATTTGAATCATTAGATTTTTTCAATATTTTATTAATTCTTTCGATTCATGATTACATCGCTAAACAAACAAATGAATAGAGATTTAAAAAATCGATCGACGTTTATATGATAAACAAATTTACTGTAAAATACGTATTTTTTTATCTTGGCTTTAAATTCGCAAGAATTTAATCAAAAACATTTTCGAAACAGGCTCTGTACGTATAACAACTTTTGTTATTTTATTTAGCGTAGCATGAGTATTATTACAATTGTTTTGATGATTTTCCAATAAGAATTAACAGCCAATAAGTTTTTTTTACGTGTTGCAAGCTTTTTTTACTATTAGGATAAAAACATGTTTTAAGTTATAATATCTTTATATTGAAATTAACTGTAAATATATTCATAGTCATATAGATAAAATAATATCAAAAAATGGTAGTCTTGCATTGCTCTCCAAATTGCAAGATTACGCAATTATCCTACGTGGATAACATGCACATATCTCATTTGAAATAAATTGTTACATACGTGATAATAAATTATAGATACCTGCAACCGTCATTATCTTAAAAGCGAACCCATTTAACCATTTCGGAACAGCTTCTGGCTGAGCGCTGATTCCTTAGCTAGCTCAATGCTCTCGTTTAAATAATTAATATATTTGCTTTTAATTTTCACAAAAATATGGCCAATGTAAAACTATACAAT
Source organism: Himalopsyche phryganea (assembly GCA_022494535.1). Taxonomy (NCBI): domain Eukaryota; kingdom Metazoa; phylum Arthropoda; class Insecta; order Trichoptera; family Rhyacophilidae; genus Himalopsyche; species Himalopsyche phryganea. The sequence continues at coordinate 1,009,702 of JAGVSL010000034.1, forward strand.
AGAAATTTAAAATTTCGTGTAAAATCTTCATGCATCGTTAAATAAACAACATTTATTTCATGGATTCTTGTAGAATTGTATGAGATGCATAGCGAACTAATGTTTTACAATACGTATTGATAATTTTGGTTAGATATATGATAATTATGAATCGTTCTTAAAGACTATTCACTGTACTATTTTTCATGGTTAGATTAACCTGGATTTATCGTTTCTTATCAGTTTCTCTTAATCGGTGATCTAGTGTTATACCAATGCTCCACAACCTTTTCTCTTCCACGGTACACCAAATTTTTCCTTAGATCACCGCGGCGCAGCACAAATATAAACACAAAACTCTTTACGCCAAACGCATGTAATGAATTTTTGGCTCTCTCGCCACCGCATGCGGGCTCTAGTATCATTACATCAGAATCTTCGTCAATGCTCGTTTTTGGCAAATCAAAAAAAACTGTTCGCTACAGTTACAAATGAATAGTTTGATACAAATAAAACATGAGAACAGACATTTACACTATGATAAGTGAACAAATACTGGTGGCCATGACAGTACAATGTCGTACTCTCATTGACTGGAATGGAGATTATTAGTTGAAAAAATTATTGGGTATTACAGAATATGAGTTTTGAAAATTGGCAACATTTTCACATTAATTTTAGATGGTAGTTTGTTGGCAGTAGAAAGATTTTCTATAATTTAAATGGTAGGTGTAAACACGAAAAACAATGCTGCATTCATAACTCATTTTTGACATATGCTGGAAATTATGACTTATGATCCCTCAAATTTTAAGTGAAGGGTGCAAGCGAGATATAAGGGCATATTGGCGTTTCCTTTTTTATTCTACTTGATTTTACATAAGTGAGATTATTTCATAGAGATACATCCATCGCACGCCGATGTATTAATCTTTTAACTTGATATAAACACGTATTCGACACAAGAGATAAATCATTTGTTTTTTTTCGAATGACACGCTGACTTGGTGGCTACATGAAATTATTAAATTGGATCTAATAACTTGGTGGAGTGATACGAATAGAAATTAAACATCAATGTATAGATGCTTTGTATTAAACAATTTTCATAGTTTTTTCAAGCATTTTTTTAGAAAACAACAACCAAGTTTTGGGTAATTGCTCTTTAGACACTCCTGGTGAAAAATTGAAAGGTCATAACGATGTTAAATTGATAGAAACGCCTATAAAACACGGGTTGTTTATACAACGCGAATGGTAGCGGATACAACGTACCATAGAAAGATTCAATGAATGTTTGCATCTCTAAAATGTTTTATTATTGAATATTTTTTCAGCTTTTAAGTGAAACCTTTTTGTAAGTAGCACTCATAGATAAAAATCACTCCTTATTATTACGGAAAATTGTGGTGAACTAAACCGAGACTCTAATCTATTCAAATGGGAACTTAGGATTCTATTCAAGCACATTATGGGACCACTTTGGATTCTCGTAAGCGGCGTAAATATTACAATCAGTGGCGTATGCATTATGCGAAATCCCTCTATGAGAGTGACATTAAAATATCCCACAAATGTACACAAAGAATGATCGTTATAAATTGTGTGCAGGTTGCTTACTTTTACTTTCGATATTTTGCAATAATCGTTTTCCATCAAATATAAATTTATAGCTGAATAATACTTACAATTGTAAATTTTCATTCATATATTATATTATACGGGCAATTAACATGTATATTATTATATCGACGGTGTTTTGGCCAATTGATATATCTCTCAAAATTAAAATTGTTCAGGAGAGAGTAAAAACTATTCGTATCAAAAACGAATCATTGAAATGCACTCCTGTTTGCAGATACGGGATTATAATCCCGTAGGAACTTTAGGAAGTGTCGATATAATAGTGGCTTACATCAAGTGGCTGGGTCAGAATTTTTAAATATTAAACCAATGTAAAATGATGTTTCCCTTCCAAAAAGTGGTCAATTTATTTTTCTAATTTACATCATTTGGCCGAGACTTGCTCTGTCGTCTTTAAAGCGAGCTCATTTTCGTATTTTTTGAAGGTTACATCAATTAGCCAAAACACCCTTGATATTATGCTTTGTCGGTTACTTTACATCAAACAAATCAAGCGTGATTTAGTAATTTTATTTTGGACACTGTTTTATGATTATTGCGAATTGATGTGATGACGATTATCAGTACATGGCATCTTCCCAAAATAAATGTATGCAACGCCTTAAAATTTGAATGAATTCATAGAAAATTTTTCGCTTGAACATATATTTTTGTAGAATTTAGTTATGTATAGAAAACGAGTTGTTTTGTTTAATCTGTTAAAATTATATTTAGTATGATAATAATCACAATTCTAAAATATTAATTTACGTATTCATCGATACAGCTTATCTTCGGCTTCCTGAGTGATTATTATTGTAATGTTCATATTTGCATTAATATCAATTTCTATTTGAATCACCATTTCCTTAATGAAGCAAGTTCACTAATGATTTGAATAGTTATACGCAAATTATCAAAACCAAAATTAGACGACAATACCTAGTACTGTGATTAGGAATAGCTATTATTTAAATAAATTGTAGAACATTAACATATGATTCATTATCTTATTAAATTCAGTAATAAATTCAGTATGGATAAAAATTACAAATTTTTTAGCCTCATCCTGCATTATTTAGTATTTTATATGTGATATATCGTCACATTAGGTAAACAAGGTTCCATCTGCAATAACTAAAACTCTTCAGGAGAAGATATTTAAGATTTCAGAAAATGTATCTTTCTGAATGAAAAACACTTATGCGTCTACATATGTGAATGAAACTGAAAACGACTGTGATTTCTTCATGCAGTGTTACTAATTATGTATGCAGATGGAACCTTGATGCACTGTAAAATGTATATGTTTTTCAGATAAAGATTTTAATTTTGTTGGATATACGGACAATTGTAAGGTTTTTTAAATGCAGATAGAACCATATTTTGAATGCGAATAAAACTGCGTAAAAAGTGATTTTGTAAAAAATACAGCAAATGGAACCATGTTTACCCAAAGCGACAATATTTTAATCATAAAAAAATATGAGAATCATAAAAATCACTATCGTAAAAGTATTGGAAAATTAACATATTTTTTTGGCAGAAAAATGAAGGCATTCGTTATAGTTGCTACATGATAATAAATACATTATATAATATGTATATTACTTAATTACCACTAAAAGATTTCACCCACGTAAATTAATATTTTGAAATAATACTTTATTTAATGTAGCAATACACGAAACTCGGAGATGTGAATATTCGGATGAAAATAAAGCAAACAGTAAAATAAAAGATAAAACAATAAATTATTCAAAAATCCATCATCCAAAACCAAGTTTTATTTTTATTTTGTTTGTTGCTGTATTTTAGCAAAAAATATTTGACTACTCTAAAATGATTATGCATTTCAAATAATCTCGATTAAAAAAATACTGTATATTTTTTATGCCTGAAAATAAGTTACTCCTGTTTCATATAAAATCAAATCGACATTTCATTTAAAGAATTATTTTGTGTCAAGGGTGGTCTCAAAAAGACAAGACGTATTTGTTTCTAGTAAAAAAACGGCACATCTGCTTTTACCGAACCGGAAATCTCATCGAAGGAAATCGCTCTTCAGAGACTTGGGCAATTTATTCAAATACGCAAATTTGCAGAACGTAATTGAAGCCAATACAAAATAATACTTTCACAACAGTTACGTGTCAAATGTGGTTTTATTATGAAGAATGTAACCTAAATCACGCAATTTTTTTCGTTGATTTAAATTTTCTTTATTAATAACACATTAAAGAACTGTTGGATCGTAACACTTAAAAGAAGTATGATAAGAAAATAATGTTTTTTTTTCATTTTCTAAATGCTATAATATCTTCAATTCAATTTTGCTTCCTTCAGTTGATATTGAATCTAGTCAATTTCATGCTATAAGAATGAAATTTTTGTTGCACTGTTAGAAAATACTTAATACCATATGATGGAGTGTTTGTGTATAGTTAAAATTACATAAATTCTGGTACTAAGTTTATTCATTTAAAGAAATATACCCCGCTGGTGATTAAGTTTGATTTTCAGTTGATATTTTCCAGAGTATTTTTTCGTTACGTCAATCGAGTCTAGTACTTGAATTATATAAGAATAAGTAATATTTTTGAGATTTTAAAATGATACGGATTTTTCGTGATTTATTTATCATTAAAAATGGTTTAGACGAATGATTTAGTAAGAGCAAACGACGCGTCTTTATACGTTAAGAAGTCAAACCATGATGCTTGAGAAACGACAACTGCTGTGATAAATATTTAAACATCTTATATGGATAAAAACTCCAAGTTTACGCAGTATTTTATCCAACATTTATGGCAGGGGTATGTCTACGAAGCTTTACAGTAATGTACGCCATTCATAAAGTTTTTTTTCCAAATCGGCCGTAGTGATGTAGAAAAACGTTAACATCGAGATAAAACTGACAGTACCATTTACAATTCGCCAAAGACATGAGCATTTGTAGAGCAATACGCATTTTTACTTGTAAGTTTTTCCCAGCGATTTTCCGCTCGTAACTCAAATCGTAGACCCGTTTCTTATCGCTGACTTTGTTATTGGCATTCGGGAGATGTTTATTATTTGGAATGAAGTCTACGCAATCGGTACCTAGTGGTGGTATTTACCGTAAGGTAACGTACAAGCGCTTCTAGCAAACAAATACAAGTTTACTGACAGAAGTGTACCAGATTATTCACGCAAAAACTTTTCGTTTTACTATGAACATAACTAAAAACAACATTTCAGAGTAGTAATCTCAAAACATTAATTACAAATAAATACTTACTTTTAAGGAGTTAACTGTCAATTCTTGGTGGAAAGACATTATATTTTAAAAAATAAAACACAATTTGTTTGTACTACTTCCACATATTTATAATGATCAGGACCGGTTTCGCTCATCACGAGCATTATCAACTGATCAGTTGATAATGCTCGTGATGAGCGAAACCGGTCCTGATCATTATAAATATGTGGAAGTAGTACAAACAAATTGTGTTTTATTTTTTAAAACAAATAAATACGTTAATAATTATTTCACTTTTTGAATAAACACTGTGAAATGTCTAAGGGCCATGTAAATCTTAATAATAAATGAATATTCTTGGCCAAAATTATATAAAAAAGTATAAAGAAAAAACAAAGTGTATCTATAATAGTTACACATTTCTTTTTATCTTTGAAGAAATGGTCTTTTTTTAAATTAGACGCCACCTGTATTTGTCTTGTATTGAGCTCATCATTATCGTTTGTCTCCTATATGTTATTTTGGAATACAGCATGAAATATCAGAAAATATTGATTCCACGATAAATGAAATATTCTCAATTTTACTCTATTATACGACGAAAAGAACTTTTTGAAATCATTTTTTAATACGAAAAATTTTTTTATTCCGTCTTTAAATCGTTGTGTAAATTAAAAAACGTATTAATATTCCTCTAATTAATGGAACTCTATTATAATAACGTGAAAAATAGCAATATTTTCATTACTATAACACATATTATCGATAGATATTTTCAAAATCCTGATGTAAACATTAATATTTTAAGCTATCATGGCTATGAACAAGATAAGCAAATACGCAAAAAAATCTTCAAAAAGGTTTTTAAAAAGCTTTGCAGTAACTTTTGCTATAAAACAAAATTTTTAATACACTTTATTTGAATTCAAAAATTCAATTTTCAAACGAGGCACTTTAAAAAATGCAACGAATGAAAACTGTTTGTGCAGCTCTTAATATTTTACCTCAATGTTTTACGTGCATCTTGATATAGTTGCTAACCGTTTGTTTCTGACTTAAAAATTCCTGCTTGAAATTATAACTTCGTATTTTAAATCCAATTTGATGAAATATTTGGACAAAATCTAATGATATCACATAACATTCAATAATCGAGTCAGGGATATTAATGATTTTTTTAAACGGATTAAATGGATTGCTAATATATCAGTTAAGAATAGGTATTTTAGAGGACTAGTCTTAAGCGAGTAGCTACATTTCATTTTTTAGAAATGCCAAGGAAGTAAGTATTTTGGAAAAATCTTAAATGATTTGGCGTTAAAACCAGTTGCTCGACGTCATGTTTTCATAAGTGGGAGCAAAAAGCTTCAAAGATCATAGTTTTTTCAGTTAAGGAAAAAGTTATATATCTATTGAAAAAACGTTGTTAGTGAATTTATGACCAAAGATTGCAACTCCCGATTTCAGAATGTATGTATGAATATAGTTTTTCTTCTCCTACGTATCGAGCAATGACATCTGTGAAAACAATTTTTTTTTCCAAGAATAATACTTGTGAAACCAATACCTTTTAATAAAATAACATTCAACTACCAACCATGTATATTTCAGAATTTAACATTAAATTATTATTTGTTGTTAGATGAATGGCAGTTGCAAGTGTTGTAGGTTTTAGTAAAGGTTTTTGATAATTTGTAAATCTGATAATTCTGACTCTCTAAGAAATTAAATCGTTGGAAATCGCTGGTCTGGCAGGTTAAATACTATTTATCAATGAAATATTTCTGTTAGTGTTTAAATTTTACAACGAAACTTAATTTAATTCATTGGTTTTATACGTTTCTTTTTATACAACGTTTGGCAAAGTAATTATCTTGTCACGATTTATAATAAGGGGCCTACGACATAATTATTACTGTTTGTCGAGCAACAATTGATTATTTTTGAAAAATTCTGAAGTATGTGCATGACAAAAGATTATTTAACTTCTTATAAAGTTAGAAAAGAAAAGGATGTCGAAAAAAGTTCAAAACATTACGTACTTTGCTTGATGGCTTATGATTATAAGATTTGCTAAAGCAAAATTAAAGAAGTGAAAAAATACGACGAGTTTTTTTCCGAAATGGCTCGCTGTCAAAAACTTTTTTCATCATTATTTATGTGTCCGAGCTCGGCTCATTATTTACCCACATAATTGGCTTTCACTGACATAACTCTGTTAAATATCCCCTGGCTTACCAATTATTTGCACAGATAAAAGATATTTAGCTATTTAAAAAAATTTCGTCGCTGGATTATTAAGTTAAAAAAATATGTTGAAATCTTGTAAATGTCATGTTTTATATATAATCTAAACATAGAGTATGTATCGAGTGTCGTATTTTTTCTTAGTAGAATACGTCTAACAAATCATCTCGTAAACGTTAATTTGATAGGCAGTATTTTTATTTTTTGACGTAGAATTAGCATTTATCTTCGATGCGAAACTTAAACTTAAAATGTCATCAATCATCATTATTTTTTATCATACAAAACGATCAGACTTTCAAGTAACGTTTAAATATACGATAGAAAAGAAAAATGAGCAAAAATAGTTTCTTTGCCAACATAGTTCACATGATTTCAATATCATACAAATTGCCATTGATTTCAGTACAACTATTCTAAGAGACAATAAATTTTAAATAACTCATATTATATTAAAATTCGAAATTTTTTTTTGTCATTTAAATCATGTTTATATCCACCTTTTAAACACATTTAAAAGTTGTAACTATTTATGAAAAAATATTCATACTCTAAAAAAACTTTTCGATGGCGTCCTTGTCTATATTTATAATACATTATCTTTTCTTCTGTTTTAGATACGTGGTAATTTTTTTCTCCGTTTTCTCTTGACTCTGTTGTTAGCAATATAGAGACTGTATATTATGTAATATTTTAAATACCGGTGTTTGAGACAATTTCTGGATATCCATTTTCTTTTTATCTTGTTGATAGATTCAATACAGAAAATAAATTATGAAAACTGATGGTTTTGTTTTTTTATAGAAAGACGAGCACATTGTATGCACCTATATCCTTGAATACAAGCTCGTGTAGAACAGAAAAAAATGAGAGGTTTATACGATCCCAACCTTATTAAATTTTGCCTACTAAATCACATTTTATTTTTTTTGAACTATTAAATATGCGGATGTGCAGATAGGGCGGCAACGTGGAGAAGCCGTTATTCAGCACTGAATTACATAAAACAGATATGGCTGCAGTTTTAAACTTTTATTTATGTTTTATGCGTTAAGCAAAGCTTGCTTCATTTAACAAACATAACGTTTGTTCACTCTAGGACTATACTCTAGGACACTCTACTTTAAATACATATGCGTAGAATTAAAGGGATGGTATTGGATGAGTAATAATTACACAGAAATGCCAATTCATCAATTATTAAGGATAACTGTTACTATGAAAGTCGATTGATACATTTATATTTATGATAAACACAAATATCATTTAACTGAATTTATGGTTGGACACCATCATCAATGCGTGGTCAGTTGATCGATCGTCTAAATGACAAATATAAAACGCTGTTTCGTGGGATAAATATTAGGATTATGCCGTGGGATTTTCATAAACACCCGGCATCACTCTGAGATGAGGTGAGGTATAATTATGGAGTCACATTATTGAAAAACAAATGGTACTTAGGAATTTACTCGTGACTCGTAGCGCATCTCTTAGAATTTCAGTAAATAGTGAAGTTCAAACATCGAGGTCGGTTATTTGAAGTGCTAGTAGACACTGCCAAGCTAATGTTTGTATGTACGTACTATATACTTATGTTATAAGAGTAAAGGTGTGGGGGTAGACGCAATTTAGAAAATAAAAATGGTGACTAACTACGTCTTATTTTACATAATAGAAAGACAAAGTACTCAATAAAATAATGTAGCTTATTTCAACGAGACTGAAAAGTAAAAAGAGCAATCTTTGAAATGTGCCACTTGAAACAAACGCCAGAGAGAGAATTTATATAAATCAATGGAACTTTTTATTTGTTTCTTTCGTGGGTAAAAGACATGATTGTGTTTGTACCAAACTTGAGTGCACACCTCAGATGGGAGAGCCCCGCACAAGTAATATTATAGGACCATTCAATCAACAGCCGTACGCGTACAAAAAGAATTTTTCTCGATTCCAATTGAAATCTGTCGGGACGACTTACGTGATTGAAATCTATTTCGCTGGCAGGAAAAATAAAATTGTTACATCACGTGAATCGACATTCTGCTATGAAGCGGAATTTTCTCCACACGTACCATGTACATTGTTATTGTCAATCAATTCAACAATTTAAGACATCGACTGAGGGTGCTTGATGGAATTTCAATATTAAATTTGGATTATTGAGATTTTGTACACTTCCATGTATTTTGTCACTAACGACACACGAATGTTTCGCCTTTCGACATCTTCAGGCATTCGAGCACACGAATGGACTCGAACTGAGAGACAGTAAACTGTCTGTCTGACACTGTACACATGGAAGTGTACAAAATCTCAATAATCCAAATTTAATTCAACAATTATTTGAAAGAAATCAACGCAAAAATATGGCTTAACTTAAAAATTGGGAAGAATAATGGCAAAAGTTAAGCAGATTGAAATAAGTTGAAGATGAATCGGATATTTTAACAAGTTCTGTGTTGTTTTTCTTTCCTTTTAAACAGAAATAAATGCTATAATTTAAGACAACGACTGAGGGTGCTTGATGGAATTTCAATATCAAATTTGGATTATTGAGATTTTGTACACTTCCATGTATTTTGTCACTAACGACCCGGGTTTCGCCTTTCGGCATCTTCAGGTATTCGAGCACACGAATGCCTGAAGATGCCGAAAGGCGAAACCCGGGTCGTTAGTGACAAAATACATGGAAGTGTACAAAATCTCAATAATCCAAATTAGAAATAAATGCGTTTACACTTTTTGTCTTCGTAGTTTAATTACATTTTAGGACAATTAGTTGTATCGTACTAATATGTGGGGAAAAGAATATCTTTGTGTTTTCATATAATTCATTGAATTTCGATATAAGAATGCGATCATAATCTGTTTAAACGAAATCTCGAGATTATGAGATGCTATGAAATCTGAAAATAAGCAGCGTTAAAAATATTTGAAAAAAATGGTAAATACGTTAAGCTCTTCAGATGCATTCTTTGTTAAAAAATAATAAATTGTATTGCATAAATATTATAATAGATATAAAGCAGAATTTATGAGCAGATTCTTTTGTGGTGCTTTCCCTGAAAAATAATATTTAATTAATCAAAAGCTGTTTTGGAGTATCAGTTTTCATGCCTATTTTTTTGTGGAAAGAAATTTTTTTTTAACGAATTTTAACTTGAAAGCAAAATTATTAGATATTTCATTAGGATTTTGAAGGTATTTTAGTTATAAAAAATTCCAGGATGCAACAGTTTGTATTTCTGGTACAATCAAACCTGCTGTAAATCCTTCAATTTCAATCATTAGTTGCGATCTTTTATTGGCTCTTTCTAGAAGTTTTCTTGATTTATTGATATTTAATATTAAACACATTATGTTTTACTCAAAATTTATTTGTTGATTGAAACTACCAGCTGCCGTAGAACAGTTAAAATATTGTTTTTGCTTTCCTGATACTGGTATAAATAAATACTAATATATTTTGGTTCCATTAGGGATTGGAGTTTCTTTTAATATTTGACTTCTTATTAGGAGTTAAAGGTGATTATCCAATTTGTAAGACCCACAGCTAAAAACGTTAACTCAATAATATGAGTAACTCACACTATGTTAAAGGAGTTAAATTTTATGAGTAAAAATAAAATAAATATTTGTAACAAAAAAAAATTTGTGTAATCTTTATATCTTGAAATTTAAGAATATTTTTCTAGTAAAATTTACATCGCAAAAATGTCGAACAAGAAAAACCTTCTGGAATTTCGAAAAGTTGTGAGTATTATAAAAAAAGGACTGCTAAAAATTCGTATGCTTCTCTGGCTTCTGAATTTTCTTACTTGATGTGAATTTTATAAAACTTCGACGTTATCACAAATATTTGAGCAACAAGCACAAAATGTTGACTTGCAGTAATGCTTTGAATTTCTTATAAAATAAAAAGCTTCAACAAACGTTTTGAAGGATCGCTGCAGCAATATTTCATTTAGGTTATGAAATGGTTTATTTTATTATAAATTTTAAGATATTTCGCAATTACCTAATACATGGTTTCATAGTGTGATATATTGAAATATACAAGTCAATCTGAATAATTTGATTTTTAAAGAAACAGCAATTGATATCAGATCATCTTTTTTTTGGGATGAATCGTAATTAGTAATCGCGTCAGTAAGGTAAGGATGAATTTAATTAAAGCATCTACAAGTTTAGAAGTAGTATTACTAAGTGGTAACGCCCAAAGACTCACATAGAGTTTAAATTATCAATTGTTGCATTGACCTGTGTACAAAACATGAATATCATGATTGAATTCATCTTTTAAAAAATGAATTAGGAAATAGGAAGTGATGCAAATATTGAATATGCTCAATCATGATAATGGGATGTATAAGCAATGAATAGGAAATAATAAAATCTATCCACTTCTAATCGCAAATGCGCACCATTGCTGTATATTCAACTCCACATCGTATAAATACTCACATTTTTATAACGACTCCATATACTTCAATCTTAGAGAAAACACCAGGGGTGTGGTGTCGTCAAAAAAAAAAAACGCGACTCCGATTCCAACTCCTACATTTATCAACAACCCGACTCCGACTCAGACTCAAATTACGACTAAAAAAGTTTAATTTTGTGAGGTATTTTTTTCTTAATTTGCCTATTTAATGTGATTGGTCTTTAAATTAAACACCAACCAATAAATCCGGCAAATAGCCAAATCTTTTATATAATATATTCATAATAAATTACAGCTCAAGAATACGTTATAGGCATAAATAAAAATGAAAGAAGTAAATTAATACACACAAAAATGCATTTATAAAAAAAAATTATCGGAGTCGCTCGTTTTTTACGACTCCAACTCCGACTGCGCAGCCCTGAAAAAACATAACGTTACCATTTATCTCAAAAATATAAATTAAAAAAAAATTAAAATAAAGATAGTTATATGCTTCATAAAATAAAACAATGTAATACAGTACATGAAGCTTAAAACCAAGAATCATTTCATTTAAATTTAGTATTCATCAGAATAAAAAGCATACTTAGAGAAAATCTTTCACAAACAAAATAAATCTCAAAACCTAGTGTAGAGCTTATTCAGGGTATACTTAATATGGGACCCGACGAAAATAAGCCAAGACTCAGATGCAAAGCGATTCAGAAGTTTACAAGTAACTGGGATCACGTCTGAATAAACACCGAGTTTTTGGTGTTCTTATGTAGTTTTTACAAACCACCAGTAGCGCGCAGTCCATCGAAGCATCTTTTACTATGATAATCTACGTCTATCTACAAAAAGCCATGTCCACAAAAATACTAAAATATATCATACCTAGAAGTAGATTCATTCGATTCGGTACCATTGTTAAGGAGAAAGTAAATGTCGAATCTGTGGTGCAGTAGTCAACGTCGTTGGCTTCGATTTCGGTTGTCTTGGGCTAAAATCCCGGTACGGACAGTTTCATAAAATTGATTTTTCAATCCATTTATAGATTTCTGTTCGTAGGCATGTATGTTTGTGATGTCAAAAATTTCCTCCAACCCAACCGATCCTAAAAACGGGACGTAGCTAAAGCGATTAGTATCTTGTCCTAGCCCAATCTTAATATCCTTTCGAAAAAGAGAGATTGAGCAGCTGAGTAACAAAGCAGTTCTCGTAGAAAAATCTTTGTTAAGATACCTCCATTAGGAGTCCATATGCTCCACATTGGCAGTGTACATGGAAAAAAAAGGAAAGAAGATTTTTAGTTAAAATGTTAAAATAAAATTTGTATTTTGTAATTACCGTAACCCTTTCTCTACTCTGCCGCAGAGCGTAATTTCCCACTCCCAATATTAATTTAAATCATAAATTAAGGAATGTTAGTGTCAAACATACGGATATGGTGGTGACATGATAAATTCGATAGCATAAAATTTGAATTATTGAGATTTTGTACATTTCCATGTATTTTTTCACTAACGACCCGGGTTTCTCCTTTCGGCATCTTCAGGTATTCGAGCACACGAGTGGACTCAAACTAACTCAAACAGACAGTTTATAACGATTATATACAAAGTAAAATAGGACAAATCTTATCGCTGTGTCTAAGAAATTAACATTTGGACTAGCGACCACCTTACGACTGAATAGAGGGGTGAAAAATAAATTCGATAGTATAATTATCATACTTGAAAGTTTTTTGTACAACACTATTGGTTATTTATCGACTCTGTAACGATCGATTTCTTTGCGATGAACTATTTCCGGACAAAATTTTTCGCTTGACAAATTGTCCATGTGATAAAATCTCCGAGTTCATTTTTTTGTCAATATTTAAGCTCTCGATGAAACTTTTAAGTGCGTTAAACATTTGAATCATTGTGTTATTTAATTTAATTGACAGTTGAAAAACTTCTTCTATATTTACTGCGTATACTATGCAAATTTAAATTTTCGTGTAATGTACTTTAAACATACAACATTCTAATACTATAATGTTTAAAGCTGTATACTGCTTTCTTAGTCTATCGACATTGGGCGCTACTGTCACCCCATACCCTTTCGTCGCGTTTCGTCAAACATTATTTTCAATCTCACTATCTCGCCCACCGAAGGCGACGTGTTTTTTTTAGTATTCGGTGAAATTTGTTTTTAATACGCTTTTAATAGAAAAACTTTGAGCCGAAAAAAGCACTCGCCACAGTATACCGCGAACGAAAGTTTTTTAATTTAGTGATAACATCTGGATTTTGTTTGGGTGGAGTCACGGATGAATTATTTCATTATTTGTTTTGAACCGTCTATTGAATTGGGTAATATCTCACATTTTTTTGAAATGACTTTGATTCATTATTTCAAAAACTTCTTCAAATCACGAGATGTATAAATATATATACATATATTATATGATGCGTCCTAGATTTTTTAGTTAGTAAATATTCTCGCTCATTCTTAATTTATTCATTTAAAATTAAATTCATATATGATATTCCAGTTGCTGGTTAGTAATACTCCGGTCATTTTGTTTGTGAATCCATAGCTATGTATCTATTTTTATGTAATTATATTATAAGTACTTCACGTGGTATAATCATTAATGAGCTGCTAAAAATTAAAAATGAAAATTTTCAAATTGAAAAAAAATTATCATACATTACAAAATTATTTATATATATTACATTACATAAATTCATTCCACATAGAGTTTTGATTTTCATTCAAAACTTTGACTTATATTCGTCTATCATCTGCTGTGTGACGGTGATTTCTAACGCATGGTTTAACGAATGACTTGGAATCCCATGAAGTCAGGGGTAAACCTATTAAATTAATGGTCATTAAGTCTAATATATGTCGAATACGTATATTTGCCCTTTTTTATGAACAAATAGTATGCATCAACGAAAATCCTCGTTCCCCCTCTGAAGAGTTTATTGCAATTGTATTAATAATATTTTTAGCTTTTCTGGCCGTTTCAGGAAGTTCATCGCGATTATCTCTTAAAATATTATCGATATTATCTCTGAAATCAGTTAAATTTATTTTGAACTTAATAATTTCACTTAAAATTTTAATATTAACGGCCGCAAGTTTTCACTTTATCCATATCGAATCAAGTATTGTGATCGTTTAAAAATTCGATGTCGGAACTACGATAATAAAAAAAAATCCGTATTTTAAGAAGCAGCTCTCCGAACCACGGCGCCAGAGAAGTGGAGAAAACTTTAGTAAACAAGAGAAAATTGTAATAAATATTATCATACAACACTTCATCAAATACTGAATTTTGATGGCAGTAAAATAATATATAAAAACGATGGTATTTCTTTCCGATTGATATTGGTATATTAATACGATTAACACTACTTCAGTTTAACACGGTTTTCATTTTGGAGATTTTTTTTTATTAAATCTTGCTTTGTGGTGTATTGCATTTTTTTAACGTACGTAACGTATGCACGTAATCGCAAGCGCGAAAAGTCAAGGACTACCTGTAATTAAAGGTGCGTTAAGAATTTTTATATTTCTGAAATTTTATTAATGAAAAAAATTGAGTTGATTGAAAAATATATTTAATTTTTTTAGCCTAATGTCAAAGTAAAAATTGACTAGAAAATTAATTTCTCTGGAGATCTAAAAAAAGAACCCATTCCCTCTTTTCCACACATTTTTTAGTCTCGCTTTACACTGTTTCGTTCAACATGGTGATCTAGCAGAACCTATCTTCCGTCTTAAGCGAGGGATGGGTGTATATCTGACAATAGTATGGCGATGCATTGAATAGAAAAGTGTACATGTTTTATTAGATAATTTAAAAAAAATCCATTGCTATCGGGAGGTATAATTATTATGATATTAATAAACTACATTCTTCAGAAATTATCGCAAAAAAATTCAATTTTTGGTCTTGTTATTTTATATGCAAATACTGCAGGTGCTTGATGTTATGAGACGATTTCAATTTTCGAATCAGGTGCTTCAACAAATGAGGCCGTTATCAAAATAGGCATCAATTTAATATCAGTCTTATAAATTTTGTCCGCAAGGTATGTTCCAAGATATGCTGTTAATAAATACTTGAAAAATAAAACACGTTTCGAAAGATGCTCTATTTATAACACAATGGAAACATTAAAATATTTAAACACTATAATTTGAGGCAACACTATTCTGAACAAGAGAATATTTTTAAACATCCACGAACTGTATTTCCAGCGAAGTAGAATGACATGTTGGTTACACAACAAGCGAAATGGAACGATCAATTTTGTTGTTTTTGGAGTTGCCATCGTGTATGAATAATTTCTTCGCGCTCACTTGTATTGTAAAACACAATAATATATGAGCCTATTCTCATATTGTCAAAGAAGACACCAACTGATTGATATGAACTTATCTTTTTACATGTTCGATATTATAAGTTAAAGTGAAAACTTTTCAATATATTTATATATATGTAAGGGTTAAGTGTTATATGTATAAATTCTAGTACTTAACAGGTTTATCGTGTAATTGGATATCAGAACTTTTTTATTCAGCTTAAAAAGTGTACAGTCTGTTTATAGTATTATATTCATGTCTTACACATGAATATAACATTGGTGTAATTTATTACATGGCGGCAGTTTCACCTGTCAGCATTTACTTGTAACGCTTGGTGTGAAAGAGGCATAGACAAAGATTAAGTTTGCGTATGTGATGTGTGTGTGTGCTGCGTTACAGATAAATTAAGATAAATATATATTATAATAAGCTTTTATATTAATCAAAGAAAATAACAATGCATGTATCATATTTATAACATAAAAATAATCGAATGAGGGTGCTTGATGGAATTGTCATATCAAATTTGAATTGATAAAATTTTGTACATTTGATTTAAAAATATTGCATGTTTAAAATATTTCGTGTATTAAAATACATGGAAATGTAAAACATCTCAACAATTTAAATTTAATAAAAATAAACATTTAGGATCAAAAAGGCAATACTTAGTACCTCAAAGATTTAAAAAGATATTTTGAGGATCAATATAAAGCTAAATACTATGCCGATTATTGACGTCTATAATTGACTAAATCATTTATAAGAAACAACAATAAAAAACTATAAAACTTTTATAAAAATATCTACGTATTATTTTTTTATAGAATATAATAATTATAATAAATCAACAAACAAATAATTAGTAAATGTTGAAAGAATAATTCTATTAATTGGATTAGGTATAATGAAAATATTTCACTTTTAGCATCCAATCCCAGACCCTTTTTATGACACCGGGATTACGAGACTATAATTTGATTATGAATATATGATTTTATATTTATTTTTTTGGGTATGGGAATGGTTTTTTTATTTATTGAAAATCAGACTTTATTTTTATCTATTGAGAAGATTTTATTAAAAGATAATAGTTTATGAAAAAAAAACAAAAAAATTGTATTGTCCAAATTATCTGTAGGGAGACCACAATACATATATGTATTACTTATGCAGGTATTATAAAAAGTTTGTACATAAACATACCGAGGTACACGTCGTGGTTTATCAGGAAGTATTTAATTTAAAATATGAATTGTTTTGTAACATTTTCAGTAAATCCCGGAATCCCGGTATTAATATTTAAACACTTCCGGACTACGGCATTGACTAATTGACCAAAATTTTGAATTTCAGGATGGGAAGCCGTAATTTCACCCATAGAAATAATTTAACGGGTTACGATTTTATATAGCAACAATTTAGAATTGCTAAATAAATTCTGTTAATCTAAATAAAATTTCTATAATTTTATTCCTCTAGAATCATTTGTAAATGTAACGTTAATTTATACGCTGAAGTTTTAGCTGACTACATTCATTATTAAATAAGTAATAAATCATTACTACAAAGAAAGTTATCGTTTTTACGTTATGTCGAAAGCACATGTAAGACGCCCATTCCAGTGTAATTCAGACGAACCCAACGTGTAATTACGTATGTTAGATGTAAGAAGCATCCTACCTTGCTTTACCCGGTAATTTAGAGCACATTTTTTACTCATTTTATTTGCTCGTTGAACTAAGCATCTCTTAAAATGATAGATTCGCTGCAATTCTAAGATAAAAATATAAAGTAAGAATCATGTTCAATTATATCGTCATCTTGTTTCAACTTACTACATAAAAAATAATAACATGTTTTCAATTTCAAATTTAAGTATTAGACTTAGATAAATATATAACTAGTATTTTTTACTCGGCTTCGCCCAAGATAGGGGAAGCTTATATAGGGTCATTGAGACGTTGCTTAGCTAATGTCGAAATTTTGTTGATAATTGAAAATATCACTGTGAACCGTACCTCTTGTTACGCACACGAAATATAGTCCATCATTATATTATATCGTTAAAAGTTGAAAATAGTAAATGAAAAATAAAATACCGCACCTTCATAAGTGTCTCGATGTAGATGACATGCTATTATTATGTAGATGACATTGGTATAATTCAAGGTACCGGCAGAATTTTCTGGACGAAAATATTCAAAATAATATATTTTCGGACAAACAGTCGTAATTGTTCGCTCAATGCGCTGGAACTGGTTGTAACTTTCATAAAATGAGAAGATTACTGCAAAGAGTGTAAAATTTATAGATATTAAATCCTAATGCGAAGTTTGCTTCCATGGATTGTCATTGTCGAGTATTCCCAACGTCAGGCACACTTCACGATACGTATTACATTCAATTCCATAGACAGATCGGAGATCTTTGAAACTTGTTGGACCTTTGAATTCGTGAAATAACAGTCGTAGGTAATAACAATTAATGTTTCTGAAATATACATTTTCGTCAGTGTAGGCACAGCACTCCACGTTGATGTTGGCCTCAGAAATCTTCAGAAGAAAGGGATTGCAAGGGACCATCCACCGATAATCAATACCGACATTATCAGATTTAATTTACACAGTTCCTTCACCAGTTGAAGGTAAAATTATCATTTTTCCATGATAAACTGTATCGGTATCATTAATAATCGCATCTCTCAAATGAATACATTCATCGACACGCTAAATATTTTGATTCTGTTTTGATAAATAACAATCGCTCCGTCTCAATTTTGGCATACATGTCAATCAAATATTCCTGCAAAATCAAATCAGTAAGTTTTCTTCAACTCTGCACATTATCAATACAATATCACGTTTCTTAATTTCATTTCCAGCAATGATGATGGCAACTTCATTTACTATCGGTGCGCTAAAAACGCGAAATGAGGATGACACTGATTAAGATTTTATAATTTTAAATGATGAATAAATTTCCATGACCAATAATGATTTGTGACGTTTGTGCTATTATTTATAGTTACATAGCAACACAAAGCTATGACGATGACAATCATGGAATATTTGATATGAAGCGGTTGCTAAGCAGCGCTTGTTGATTTTATTATTCCAAATTTATAAACGTCAAATATATAGCGTTTCAGTTTGAGGTTAAAAGTGAAATGTTAAGAGTTGAAATTTGAAAATGGCGCAGTTGAACTGACAATTGCAGTTAAAATGACGTGTAAAAATTTCACGTCGCTAATGTACGCCGTTTGGGAGGAGTTATTGTGACCGACACACATATAAACATACAGATTTCTACATGTCTTTTGTGCTATATAGTAGAGATTGTAGTTATTAATGGTTTTATTTTCCTTTGAATTGTAAGAAATTAATCATATTATATTATCAAAAGAATCTTAACTATATGAACGTTATGGATTCATTGATTTAAAAGTTAAAATCAATCCTTTTAACTCCATTCTTCCATATTTCTTACAATGAAATCAGTTCTAGGACTATTGAATAAATAAATGGTCACTTTTAAGGTGTTAACTGTCAATTCTTGGTGGAAAGGCATTATATTTTAAAAAATAAAACACAATTCATTTGTACTACTTCCACATATTTATAATGATCAGGACCGGTTTCGCTCATCACGAGCACTATCAAATGATGATTTCAGTTGATAATGCTCGTGATGAGCGAAACCGGTCCTGATCATTATAAATATGTGGAAGTAGTACAAATGAATTGTGTTTTATTTTTTAAAATAAAAAAATAAATGGTCATAATGAAAATATAAAATTTACATTAACAAGAATACTGGTACAAATATTTAAAAGGCTTACAATTAAATGCACTTTTGTTTAGATCATATTCACTTTCATAAAAATAGTTTTCATCTATAACAAATAAATTCCACAAAAAACAAGTTCTTTCACTCAAAGTAAAGTGATCCCGAATAATAAAATATATTTTAAAACTAAAGAAATATATAACACTTAGGAAAAAATATTTTCACAAAGATAAAATAGTTATAGACTAAGCTGCAATGAAATGTTACTTAGTCTTTACTACCTACATTATAGAATTTGCCACCATAGACAAGTTTACGTGTCGCAACTCTACCCTATAATAAGCCGCCTATATTGTCTTTGCTCCACGCATTAGAATACATTACACAAACTAAACCAGACCAACCCTAACGTAACCTGCTTCAACTTAACTCACTTTGTTAAAAGAATCCGTGACTTAGTGGAAGCTATCAAAATCACAGTTTGAATGTACTAAGTTAATACTATCTAATTCAAAAAGCAAACTATCGAAATAAAAGTTCAGGTGTACCAAGTGAATACTATCTAACAGAAAGTGCAATTATTTATAGCCTTATATAAAATAACTCAAATTATAATAACATAAATATTATAAATATAATTTAAGACATCAACTGAGGGTGCTTGATGGAATTTCAATATCAAACTTGGATTATTGAGATTTTGTACACTTCCATGTGTTTACAAACAAACACATGAAAGTGTACAAAATCTCAATAATCCAAGTTTTTTTATTATAAATATATATATCTAATATATGAAAATCAATGTGGGTTTGTTCGTATCTTATGCACTGCCATACAGTTCATCCGATTCCGATACAACTTTGTCAAGTTATTGCTTACACTTGCGCAAAGGATATAGGTATAGTACAATTACGCCCGGCCTGTCTCGAGCCCAACTCTCAATCTATCTAAAATCTATAAAAAATTTAAAATAAAGAATCAAATTTGTACAAATAGCGACATCTCAGAAAACCTACTGATTTATCCGTGTACGCACCAGAGAAAAAACTAAAAACTAGACTAAAACCATTCATTTTCAGTAGCACTTGTAATGTAAGAAAATGAACAATTATACAATATTAATCTCAGAACAATACTCTCTTATCACACATTACAAAAAACATAGTGTCTCTAACTAAGGCTAATTCACTGGTTATAGTACGACTGTATTTATTGGTTTAAAATCCAACGTCATTTGAATTTTACCAATTGAGAACAGTTGAATTTGTGTAATCATATATCTATATAATCGTAAGATATCCATTATAATATAATTAGTAATGAAAAGTAGTTTTTTTATAGCAGCGGAGCTTATTTTTTCAAACGATCTAATTTAAAGATAGAAACCTTACTGTGATTACTCGTGAAATAAAAAACGAAAAATCCCTTATCAATTTACTTTTTTAATATAAAATAGAATGTGCACACATAAGGCTGCACTGACATAATAAAGAGAATAACAGTATTGCCGCAGGCAATTTTTTCGTCTTTAGATATTCATACATGATTTTATACAAATATTTTTTCACCAACCACTAAGGTTCTTATTCACATAAAAAAATAAAATTTGTACATTATAAATTTGCAAAAGAAAAAAAACAGCCAGTAATTTTCTTAGAATAGGGAGTCAGCATAAAGTCTGATTTAAAGAATCGGGTTTTCGAGGTGATATTTCCCAATGACTGATTTAAAATTTCAGTATCTCATAGTAGTTCAATGGTAGTAGCACGATTATTGATGTTTATATAAATGGATTAAAAATATTATCTGATTCAAAGAGATGACAAGCGCTTGTTAAATCACCGGTCGGTACTCGTTAAAACTACTGTAGCTGCGTTAACACGTACTTTCGTGCGCATAAAAATGTTGTAAGTGGTGACTCTGAAGTCCGTTTTATAAATTTCTACTGTAAATACTATGTGTTGTGTTGAATGTGTTGGTTTGTAAATTGTACGGTATTTTACTGCCGTAAAAATAGTATACGTGTCTTTCCACCAAGAATCAAGAGCTAACACATTAAAAGTGAAATCTTCAAAATTGTATAAATCATATGCCATATACTTTAAATCATCCCGTGATCTACCTCGTGGCCACCTATGATGTGTATAAATAGTTTGCATTATAATTTTGCTTCACAATTTCATTGGGAACAATCAATCATCAGTTAGTTTCTTCAGCCATATTTAATATTTCGTAAAGTTTGATTACACTTTTTTCAAGATTTTGAGGTTAATCACCGAACAAATTTAACAGTCATTGAGGTTGTTAGCATCAATCATAGCGAATGCTAAAATAGAAATACGAAAAAACATGTGCTCAAAATTTTGATTTATAATATCACAGTATGATTACACATTTCGTATTTTCATAATTGCAAAAACAGAAAAAATATTCGCAAAAAACACCTCTTCTTCAATCTAGTTATTATTCAACATAGATAAAAAATCTAATCAAATGTCTGTGACAGTAAGTTGTACTCTTTTATCTAAGTGTGTTACGGTTGTAACAAAAGATAATTATGTATATACATTCTTCTTCGTGCATAATGTTAAAGTGATAACACAAGTAATATAAAATTAAAATTGATAACTTAGTTATTCCCATTGTTCTATCACTAACTTGACGCGTTTCGTTTCACCTCTTTAAGAAGCATCATTAGATTAATCTGATTAGTCTGGAGGCTGGAGATGCTTATTAAAGAAGCGAAACGCGTCACGTTAGTGATAAAATAAGTAGAATGACAAAGTTATCAATTATAATTTTATATTTAAAATGAACTTCCACAAAGTTACCGCCGAATTGATAGAAAAGATTTACAAGTAATGATTGAATTATTATGCCGAAAATTTTGATGAATGTTTTTCATTAATTATAATGACAAACAGCGATTTGTCATAACCCATTAATGAGAATTGGTGGATTACCACATATTGCTGTATGTCGGACGATATATTTGTTTAAGTTAAGGAATAACAGCTTTTACCGATGAACAATTAAAATATTTAACATAAATGTTGAGATATTTTATATGTAAAGGTAGCTTATACATTTTACAAAATAGGAATCAGTTTAATTAATATAAAATTCAATAAGATATAGTGTATTGAAACTACTCATCAAAAAATAAGACTCGTTTAACGTTTTTTTCGCAAAGTGGAGTTATATTGGAATTAAATTCTATACCACATATCATGTGTGCATTACATTTATCATCTCAATTTGATAAAATCAAGCAATTTAATAAATTAAAAACACGAATAAAATAATAGTATCTGATTATGATTCACTGTGGCATTAAATTGTTTTGATTAAAACGCGTCACGATTCAAGTTATAAAAAGATCTCATAATTCATCTAAAATAATTTGATTATAACTATAAATTATTGTGATGCTGTGATTTTTATGGAATAATAGATTGTCAACATAAATAAGCGTACGATTAAATTCTGAATTATAGCTGAAATAAACCGATATGAAACAACACATTAATTTTATTGTAAATCACTTGTTGATAAATTCAGAAGATTGAAAACATTACTAGCTTTGACAAAATACTTTGATTTTTGAAAATTTATGAAAATAATAGCAGCGTATTTATAAATTTAAACGTATCACAATTATCATGCACATAATTTGTCAAAAGAACATATTTTTTGTTCATACTTTAAGCAAGGTTTTTTTAATGTTATCGAAAAAACATGCTAGTTTGATATTCCACGATAAATGGAATATGTCTTAATCAACTAATTAAAAAAAATATTTTACGATAAAAACCGATGTCGTATCAATTAGGAAAAAATGGTAAAACAAAGATTTCATATAACTAACGCAGTGACGGTGTGGATGGACGCCAACCATGTGGCAGATTACATTATATGGATTATAGATTGATTTATCAATCAGACGGTCGCCTGTACAGTGAGTTGGAATACACCACAATTCGGAACCTCCTCGGTAACTGCATAGTAACTTCATTTCATTATTTTTAAAGCTAGTGTATTGTATTTAAAATTTAAAATTTTATTATTTTCTTAACGTAAAAATATTAGTATTGAGTTTATTAATATACACTTTTTATATAATTTTATTCTATGGTTAAGGTTTGTTATTTTCAAATCGTCTAAGAATCATTTTTTTTTATTTAATAATTATACCTTAACGTTATCTCAAAAGTGGGACTGAGAGCAGAACTACAAAGTATTTATTAAAAGCGCTTTCGTTTCAAATTGCACCTAAATATGAGTAGAAAAAGTATTCTACGATTTCCGACATTTGAGTAAAATTTTTTTAATTTTAAAAAATACTATTTGTTTGTACTGCTTCTAAAGTTGGTGAAGTGATCAGTTGATAATGCTCGTGATGAGCGAAACCAGTTCTGATCATTGTAAACATGTGGAAGTAGTACATACAAATTGTGTTTTTTTAAATATAATGCCTTTCCACCAAGAATTGACAGTTAACACGTTAAAAGTGATTTTTTTATATGCATATAATATTTTGTTAAATTCTTCATAATAAGCTTGAATGTTAAAAACTTTATTTTTTAATCACATTTTAGCACAGATATGTAATAGCCAACCATCAGAGATTTGATAATTCACCAATAATAAATGTACATGAGAGGCATACTCATCCAAGTCCCAAATGAGTATGTAAATGATGCTAAAGTATAGTTAATGATCATGTTTATAAGTGGCAGAATGATGAAAATCCTACCACAAAAGAGTAAATGAATTTCCTTTCCTTTAAGAATGCAACAACCACAACTCTTAATGAATATACGTTAATCAAAAGGTGTTTTGGCTCTCCTGAACATTTCATGTTTTCATATGCGTCTCAGGTATAGATAATAACTCTTATTGCTTCATTTCATATATACCAGTAAGCGCATCGCTGTGATCTCTTTATTTGCAAGTATCTGGAGACGACATTTAATGGAGATAACTACGTTGCGTCACATCAGCAATACACTTTTGTTATTGTATGATTCTACTAGAAACGAGTTAAAAATCTTTAATCTGTAGAAGTTTAAATGCAGTTGATTTTCTGATACGTCATAAAAAGCATAATTATTGATTGCATACTAATGTCGTCGTCTCTGGGTCCATTTCGTATATTTATTTCGACGATCGTTACCGAAATAAACCGTCCAATAAATTCGCTCCCGCAAGAAGGCGATTGACCAAAAACGCCCCCGTCACATTTCGTTGCCTCTTTCACTTTATGTTTTTCAAATAAAATATAAACCCGGAAAATATTATTCTTAACAGCCCCAATCCTAAATAAATATTTAGCTTTCATTTTGACTTCAAAAATAAATTCGGCGACGCAGCTTTTGAATTTTCGATTGTTATTCTCAAATACGCGTTGTCGAATGCAAATACTATAACCATGTCATATTATATATTATATACAAAATTATTTTAAATTTATAAAATAGTGATAGTGAAAAATGTTTCATGGAATTTGATATTTAAATAATAAAACAGAATTTGTTTTTTACTATTATAAACATGTGAAAGCAGTACGAACAAATTGTGTTT
Organism: Himalopsyche phryganea; assembly: GCA_022494535.1. Lineage (NCBI taxonomy): Eukaryota > Metazoa > Arthropoda > Insecta > Trichoptera > Rhyacophilidae > Himalopsyche > Himalopsyche phryganea. Next base: position 1,034,967 of record JAGVSL010000034.1, read on the forward strand.
TATTTAAAAAAAAAAATACCTTTCCACAAAGAATTGGCAGTTAACACATTAAAAGTTATGAATTTGGATATGTTAGTTGTCGAGTCGAGCTCCCAGTGTTTCAAAATCATGGAGTAATATAACTGAAAAATAAAGGTTTTTACCTCTAAAGTTGGCATTGATTCTTTCTGTAAGGCTTATCAATAAGTACGGTATAGATAATTTCTGTTGATGAATTTATTCAAAATTTGCTTCTTAGAGGCGAAACACGTGCCACACCTACTTTTGACTACGTTGAAAATTTAATTGTATATTAACTGCCTTATATTTCTTACTACGGGATCACGGGATATCACCTTGTGCAGCTAATAATGAAATGTTGTTGCTCATAAAATTGATAGCTGTTGTCTTCGGATAACTGATGATCGAGGGCTGATTCATGAAAGGAAAAACACGTGTGATATCACTACCATTTGTATTACCTGTAGCCATTTTTCAGTGAGCATGCCATGAACAAGTCACTAAATATGATATCTGTGATATCAAACTAGAAAACAGTCGTAAACTCAAAGAGATATGATCAAGAAACACACGCGACGGCTAGATAAATAGATATATTATAATTACACGAAAAAACCGCTTTTCATGTTGATAAAATTTTATATTAACTGTTGTATAAATTATACATAACAAAAATATTGGTTTCATATTACATACTCAACACAAGATATTTTCTTTTTAAAAATTAATTACAAAGTTTTGATTACAAATTTATTTTCCATTCTACCCAATTTCATTCGATGTCAAAATATTGACAAAGCTGGCGTATGTAAAACATTTATCAGCACATTTTCCAATTTCACATTTGATTTGAAATATTTTGCCCACGGCTTTGCTATTGCACGATTTATATTTTTAATGCACACATACGTAAGGCCAAGTACCCACCCTTAGCAGTTTCTATTTATTTATCCTCGAGTTGCATTTGCAAAGGTCTTACCTTGGGAGGAAATAATAAATTGCAGTTATCGATGCAGTAATGTGGCCATTAAAACCGCTTTGTTCTTTATCGCTCCTGAGTGTACAATTTTGGGTGGAGTGTTTGCTATTGTGGAATACACTTTGATACAATATGCACAAAAACATACTTATTGTAAACTTTGGTAAATTGAAAATAGGTACTTTTATTAATTTATTGATAATTGGTTAAGAATTTTTATCTTGGAAAATTTTGGTCTGTCTGTATAAAACCGTTTTATTTATTGGGTGCCGGGTAAAGTTTTGTAACATACTTTGTTTTCCCATTATGTTGCTATTTTAATAGTTAAAATGAAATGTGTTTAAATAAAAGTACCTTTATACTTATTCTACATCAGTTTATTAAATCATTTAAATTATATAAAGCACTACATAGTAATTTTCTTCCTATAAAGTTATTCAATATTCATCAGCTTATTTGATTTATGTTGCTTTGGTTTTCTTCATTGCTAATGTTGCTTCTTTAATAACTGTTACTTAAAATGACATGGCACATTAATTACTGATTTCATAAATTAGTAATGTAGATATTTCTCGATAAAGTTTTTTCAATTACTAAAGAATAATATTTTCTGAAAGTGTTGATGTTTTACTCCGCCCCGGTTAACGGTTTATAGCTACATTAATGCAGACTGGGCCGCTAGATTTTCATTTCCTTTGGCCTGTGCTTCGGGCCAAAAATAATTATAAAAGGCATTATTTTATAACCGTAGTTGTTTCGCTTCGTTACCCTACTAGCAACGAGCAGCGCTAAGCGGATTGTTTATCTCACTATGGGAGCGACATTACATATTAGATTCATAGATATGTACTAACGTAAATACTTTCAATTTATTAGTATAAGTGTTTTAACTATAAACAAAAATAAAAGAGTACTGCAGTATCATACATATTTAATTAATTTCTTGGGCTGAACCATTTGATAGTGTAATTATTAAATTTAATCATCTTCACGACGATAAAAAAAATCTTCATGCATGTCTTACGTTCCACTAACACAAATTTGGCAATGTCCAATGTTGAATTCACTTATATGTGCACTGATTTAAACAGCAATGGTATGTATTATGAACCCGTTAACAACAGAATTGCAAAGAAGCGTAATTTCTAACATCTGACTGCAGAGAAAGTGCGTTATTTGTATTACTGTATTGACCCGAGTATAGGGCGGCCCTCATTTTTTTAATCCGTCTTTTGTGAAAAATGCCCGATTATAAGATAGAGAAATATTTATTACTATCTATTTGAATACATTATGTAGGTATTTTCAATTTTGACAATAGCACTATTGATTTTGTTATTTGTAACTCAAAAAAAAGCAATGCGCCGGTAATTTGTAAACAATGCCATCTGTTGAACGCGCTCATTAAAATATATTGTGATGAAAGTAATATAGAATCTCGCTCATCGCGAGACAGTGAGTTTATTGTACATTTGTCTGAGACTCGAATATAAGGTGACCACGCTATTTTTGTGTTGCGTTTTTTAATAAAAAAAACCTCGCCTAATAGTGGCGCTAATACGTATTCAAGCTTATAGATGTGATAACTAAATTTGTATGTAGAAAAAGTGTGTGTGTGAGCCTACGTGTTGAATACACACACAAAATTTCTCGTATATTGAGCGAATGCTGATAGGTGGAACAGCCATCTGGTAATAATTGCTAATATATGAACATTAGCAATTATTACCAGAATGCATTATAATTTATTTTCAAAGCTATTTTTAAAGAAAGGTATTTGTAAGTAATCAAGGTTCATTTATTGTGAAAGATTTATCTTCATTTTCACGATTCATATAATATAACTAATGATCTTGTTATTCCCAAGATGCTATCACAATACCGTTTGATATATTTGAACTTGCGCTGTATAATTAAAAAAATAAAATACTGTGCTAGCTCGTGTCTCTGGAACACGAATCTAAAAATACTCGGCTCTAATTGTAATCAATATAACAAGTTTCGCGGGCAATTAACGTATTTTATTCCAGAAGATTTATTTGGATGTTAATCACGATAAAGTAAGCATATAATTGCCTTTTTGATATTGTTGCGTTTGAAATCATAACGAGGCGTTAGATGTCGCTTTTTTGGTGATAAATAATATTTTAATCACGGGCGTATGTTTTTTTAATGCCCCATTTATATTTATATCATTCGATTTGCTTCTGGATTTTTTATAGTTCGGTGTCATAATAATTTGCTTTATGGTTTTAAAGATATATTCATTGTCAGCTTATAATGCGAAGCTCGTAAGTCTCAAAATATATTGATAATTAAACTATTAAACGTAACTTTGAAGCTTATTTTTGAAAGATAAAATATATATTTTTTTCAGCGTAAACGTGCTAAGTCTGCTCCTATACTCAACTATATTGAATTCTGATGGAGTATTGCAAAAGAACTTTTTTTATGAGTAGTGATTCCAAATCACTTGACCGACCTCTTAATTAACGGTTATGGCAAAAGATGGAGCTAGGAATGGGTAAGTAACTAGCTAGTAACTCTTTCTACGCCCTTTTTTTGAATAGAATAAGGAGAGGGAGGTTCGAAACATTACGTAAATTTATGCCTTTGCATATGTATACATCAGTGGCGTGCGATGACTTATGATGCAAGGCATGCTGTAAGGGCGGAAAATATGCAAAATTTATCTTGTTTTTGAAATTCAGTTTTATTATTCTCACGAGTTTAAACCTTGATTTCAAATCCTCTGCAGTCTTTAATGTTCCATATTTAATATTCCGCTAATTGTATTATTAAATTCCCTTTCTTTTCTTTGCTGTTAATTCATGTTGAGGGTATCGACAAATTAAACCCGATTAATCTGACTAACGGCGAGACGCTAAAATCCAAGCGCATGCATCCGCATACCAACTGTCTTGCGCGATCCATAGCGCAAATCAGTTTTTTCATTACTGCGCGTGCGCGGGCATGCGTGTGAAATTTTGATCAATTTTAGTCAGAGACCGTACGTTTATCGAGCAGTCAAGGCTGAATAGAACGCAGATAAATGCCAATCAGGACGAGCACACTTTCTGAATTTAGTGTATAAACGTGGAACTTTGAAGCAGTTTTTTTTATAATTTGATAGCTTTAAAAATATGAGAAAAAAAGCCTTTTCATTTCCGAATTGTAAGGCATGCAGTGCATCTACCGCATGTATGGACGGCACGCCACTACATTTATGATGCTTACTTGTTGTGGAACTAAAAATATTTTTCACCTTAATACTGTAACTATTTAATTGTTACACACAAACACAAAACCAATGATTTATAATATTTTGATTTTATGCAGTTACGAGGTTTTCTCTTTCGGTTGAGTAAACGTAGCTTACAACATTAAATATTTACGTCATTTTTGTTCGGGATTTATAAACGTGCGTGGATCTTGGACTTTTCCAAGTTCCGCCTTCTTTCAAATATCATGCATACCAAAAAAAAAATTGCGTTAATCATGTTCAGATAACAGCCCATTTTTTAGCTAAATATGATTCAAAGTATCCATTAAAATTTTAATTGCCAGCCTCCTTTCTGGCCTTTTAGTAACTTACTGTATAAAATATCTTTCGACCTGTGTACCTATACATAAATAAAATTATCCAATTTAATCAAACAATTCTACTTATTATTTATTATGAGAATAGTGGGCACTATTGCAAGACTTTTGAGATGTTTGCTAATAAAAATATCCAGTACAAAATTTAACAAGTAAGTGATTTTGCTTTAAAAACAGTAAATTAAAAAAACAAAATAGAAAGACAGTTAATGCGATTTAAAAATACGTCGTACTTTTATTTCCCCTTGATTATGTATTTTTAGTATGGCATCTTTTAAGGAATAGTAGTGAATACTTCGGGATCGAAAATTAAAGATATTTTAAAATAAAAAAAAAATCACCCATACATGCCTCTAATACGGATCATATAGACTCTTAATGAAAAATTTCAACAGAAGTTGAGCTATGAGATTTGGTTTTTTGGGTATAATAAAGATATAAGGATGTGACTAGAAACGAACTAGTTATTTAGCTAATCTCACTTTGTATGTCCTGTTTTTTATGATCGAATGAGTGGGAGAGAATGTGGACACCCATGTCTTTATTTTATTTCAATTAATGTGGGTTATTAATCTTCCAAATAAGAGAAGTAAACTTTTAGCTATTTATATATATCATTTGCTTGGTAATAAGTATGACGTATTGGTGGAATAACTAAAAACTGTAACCGAAATAATATTTCCCTACATTTTTCCTTTTCTATCAAAATTTTAATACTAATTTAGAAAGTCTCTTGGCCTTTTACAGACACCTGAACCTTTCTTACTGTAAATTAATCATCTTTAACTCAATACCTTTTAAATAAGGTTTCCATTATTTTGTTTTATGCAAACTTGTAACCAGTTTGTCCTTAAATTATCGGTAAATAATGCTGAGCAGGAACCGTTAAGCACCTTGTTCACGAAACACGGAAAACAAAAGCCTTTCCTTTATCGGCAGCTTCTTAAATTTTGCAGAGTCGAAAACTTTTTAAATTTCCTAAATCAGGTAAGATGAAGCTTAACATGTTTCGGCATTATGTTTCTTCGTGAACTTAAAAGTTGCCAATATTACAGAAGTAAATATATAATAAATCAGATTAATTGATTTTGTTCTTCTTAATATCACCGCCAAACCCATTATGTTTTAGAAGTGGAACACTACAAAATATGATGTTAGTATTTCAAATAAATTATATTGCCAACTTCCGACTCGAATAGCTGCTATAAATAATATTGCTTCAGTATATTTGTTATTAATAAAAATAAGCAGAGATACCTTTTACATATACCTATCATCATGATCTTTTTTATTTTCTAATATCATTTCACATAAAATAATCATCACGCAATATAAAATTATGTCAGAGTAATTTTTTTATTTTTTCCTAAAGTCATACAATATATGAAAAATTTGTTTCCCCGTAAATTATTAATATAAAATGAACTTTATTTTAAGTGTTATTCTTACCAGACTAGACTGTTTGGCAAAATAAAGATTTAAAAAAAAAAGTATTTAAACAAGAAAAATCATCTGTATTCGGATCGTGTAAAGACAAAAACCTTTCAGGAAAAAGCAGATCATCTTTAATATGGTATAATGATACAATCTTTCAAAATATCGCAGGTTTTTTTGACAACCATGTCCGATCTCAATGTACAGTATATGAACTTCTCATGGTTATCTCAACGGAACTGCTTGTTAGGCAGTCCTCCCTTTTTTAGAGATAGTAAAGATAGAAGCATGGGGGTAGGTGGTTACATTTGAAAGGTTTCCCTTTTTGGTGGGCGGGAGGGAGTTTCAGACACCAAAGATATCCATACCTTTGAACACAAATCCATAAATCGATCGAAAAATCCATTTATAAAACTGTCCATACTGGGTTTAGAGCCCGTCAATACCGCAACTAAAGATAACTACTTTGAACACTCTGCTACAGGCCAGAGTCCACACATTAATTATAGAAACAAAAATTCATCCGTTTAAAGTAATTTCGAGAAAGGGTATCATTCTGTTTTTAAACTAAAGATGTTGTCACCAAACTGTGTTTTCAAACACAAACTGTGAATATGGTATTCTTGGTTTTCAATCCTAAGTAATATTTTTATTTGAAACAACGACAACAGTCGATAAAAATTTCTTTGGTATTTTAATTAGTTGATAGTTTGTAGTCATTTTATAGTCAACGTTCTAGCTGATAACTTCAAAATTTTTGATAGGATGGTTGGATAAGCAAAGTCTTCGATGCAAAGTTGCTCTACTCAAAAGATGCTATTGACATCCTTCACGAGTAATACAACGTAGTATCTCAAGAAACTTTGCACTTTCTGTGTCCAACAAAGCAATATTGTCTAGTTAGTTAAGTTAATGCTTTGTTTAAAATATGCTCTTTCCTTAGAAATCGGATTAAAATTTTGAGAACAAAAAGAAAATTTACTTAGCACAGAATACCGTTAAACTGTCTTCAGTTCAGTATTTATCTTACAAAGTCATCGAGTAAATGATAAAAATATATATTTATTTCAGAGATTTAGTAATTATTGTGCCTTTCTTACAATTTAATTATTTCATTCCCTATTCTATACCGGTCTTGATCTTTAATAACAAATTAATACTTTGGTTTGATAACAATGTTGTTACTTTTAACTTAAACAAGAGAATAAAAGTTCAGATATTTTTTTGCTTTTTTGTCACTCTTGTGCAGAAATTGTGAATACTCTTCGGCTTTCAAGGGTCAAGGGTTCAACTACCCAAACAGGAATAAGGATTGACGAACGATTTATATTTTTTTTCTCTGAAGACTAGTGTGATTGTGTATTGTTTTCATTCGCACCTGCTAACTCCTGATCAGATTCTTAGAGAGAACGTCTAATTAATTAGTGACTATCAATCAGTTCTCATTAAATAAACTTGTTGACATATTAAATTACAAGTCTACATGATCAACATTAGGTAGTAGAAAAAACTTTAGGTATCGAATATTAAAACGCATTGGTTACTTTGGCGCAGTTGGTAACGTCGTCTCAGGTTCAATTCCCGGTGCGGACGGTTTTCATAAATTGATCTTTCAATCGATTTATGGATTTCTGTTCGTAGCCTGAGCGTTTGTGATGTCTAAAAAAAACTCCCTCCCACCCATCCGATCCTCATGTGGCGTAGCGACAGCGATTAGAAAACAACTAGTCCTGTCCCAGCCCTATCCTTCTATAGTTTTATACCTACTCTCTTCGAAAAATGAGAGGTTAAGCAACTGATTAATCCTTCTAAGCGGCCAACGAAGTGCGTTGATAGCCCTAACCAAAGCATACGGGACTACTTCGACAGATGCATTGCCAGTCCTGGCTGGTATACTTCCGCTAGATCGACATATTCAAGTAAGAGGCGCAACAGTAATACTACACAAGGGTCTCAAATCTGAGATGGGGGGAATTCTTTTGCTTCCTCTTCCTCGACTAAATCCATACATTCCTAATGTTTATAAAATTGCATCTCGTAGTGTAGCAATGGATGCTGCAATACGGATATGGCAGAATCGATGGGATAACTCTTCTAAGGGCAGGCATAGTTATATTTTTTTTCCGAAAATAAAGTGGCGAATGGGAATAACCAAAGTTTTGACTTCTGCTTTCTGGATCAGCCAATTCATGACCATGGTCACTTTGCTGCCAAGCTCTTCCAGCTTGGCCGGTTGGTAGATAGTCCTCTATGTAAATGTGGCAATATGATCCAGGATGCTGATCACATCCTTTGGGAATGTCCGGACATGAACAACGAACGGGAAAAATTGTTCAAGACGATACGACTATCGGTCGGATCTGTCGGCCCCGTCGGTCATCCGACTTGGTTGCATCTCTGACAAATTACAAGGTATTTAAAGAGTTTACGGCGTCCTATGGAAAGCGATTGGAACGCAATTCCTTAAGACATTAAACCCATTGTTTTTCCATTTCTTTATTTTAATACTTATTTTAAACGTAACCTCCTGCACACTAGAGTGCATGCAATCAAGTCTTGAGGAATTTCTCCTCGGACATTCCTGGCAAACATTTGAAACAGGCATAACGTTGTTCCGCTGCGGAATACACTCTGTAAGAGCGTGAAGCCATAGTGGGTGGTGGTGGGTACAACGTTGAGTACCCTAGGGCATTAAAAAAACTGATTAACAAGCAGTTCTTATATAAAACTAAAACTGTTGAGATACCTCCAATAAGAGACCATATGCTAAACGTTGGGAGTAGACAGACATAGAAAATTTCTATTATCATAACTATTCTATTAGTGCTTCTTCAATCAAAGTGCTACTTTCATCATTATCGTTGTTAGTTGAAATTGTTCCTTATTCTAAATAATAATTAATTGTTTAATTTAATGTATAGGTAATTCATTCATTTTTTTATCACACGATAAGGTTAACATGTGCAAAAATATATCAAACATTTTCAGAAATATAAATATAATACCTATCTCAAATTTTTAAATAAATATTTTTCATTTTGCTACGAAACGTTCAAGCCACGATGTTCTGTGTGGCCGAACATGCGTGTTTTATTTGATTTTTTCGCTACAGAAAAATGAAAAAGGAATCGTACAAAACGTTCATAAAAGTGTAATGGCCTTGGGCAGGAGTCGTGAGATATTGACATCGATAAAAGCAAACAGCGGCGCAACAGACGAAAATCGTTAAATCTGTTTTTATATCTCGGATGGAAACCACCTATATCAATTTAAAGGAAACGTTTGGAAGAAATTTAATGATTCAAAAGCTCTCTATTTATACTTCTCCATTTTGATATAAAATGGTGTACAATTCTAGCATATATTGTATAATCTGAGTGCATTACTGAATTAAACTAACTTATTTCAATGTTTTACATTTTTATGCAATTGACTTTTTAAAACGTAACAAACCTACTATTATATTATACCATAGATTCCGAAAATTACAACCCGGCTCAAAAAAAACTCTCAGAACATGGTGTAAGAAGTATAGTTGAGCTGGACAAACAATGTCAGTCGCCCTTTTGGATTTTGTTGACGTCATTCTGTGTTTATTGAATTACAACCTACTATGTTTAAAATAGTGTTTGACTGACAGAAAAAGTTTGTTTTGTCAAATTGACGTAGATATTTTAGAAAAACAATGATCCAGCTCACCTATACTTCTTACACCATGCTCTCAGATAGCATCTAAGGTAAAATATTGTTACTACGTACTGCACTAATATGGCATATGTTTGTTTTTTTCTTATAATTTTAAACTTGAGGCAATAGGTTAAGTAAATATTCTGGTATTAAATGTATGTAATAAATAGTTTAAACAAAATAAAAAAGGTTGTAAATATATTTTTATGATTATAAAAAGAAATAACGGTAATTTCTTTTTAATCCAAATCACTGTTCAAATGTGTAATTGTTATTGCATTCATGTCGTTGAAGTCTCTCTAGTTATTTATATAAAATATGTTTTAATTAACTTAACACAACAAAATATATTCCAGAAATAAATCATAATTTTTAACAACTATAATACATTTTTTATAAACACGCTACAATTTTAAATATTTTTGAGGCTGGATTGCCATGTTTTTCATTGTATCGTTATTTGAAATGAAATGTTTTAATAACCAATAAGGGGCAAGTAAACAATGCTCAATGGTGTGTGTGATTTTTATCGACGATTTGTGAGTTTTCTATAATTAGTACGATTTGATTGTCAATCATATGTACTTACAGAAATCAGTTTCCAATAGACTTATATTAAGTTTTTACCCAAGCGTCAGTATAATGCATGATAAAGCTTCTGAATACCCGACATCAATTAAGCCACAATGTCGTGTAATGCATAATATTATTTTGTATACATTTCAAGATACTTATCTACATAGTACAAAAAGCAAACTACTATCTTTGAAAGTGCTGAGATTGTAAATCTTTTACTTTACTATGCTTGCAGCAGTAAAAAGAGAGCCCCTTTTTTTCCTTTGTACAAAAAGCACGCAATCGCTCATACCGCAATTACGGGCTTCTTCCTTTAGTATCCTTAATCGAGATGCTCCATCTCATTACCTGCCGAGTGGGTAATTGCGGATGCGAAAGGCTTGTTTGCTAGTACTATCTTCAACGAAGGATACGTATTTAGTCGATAGGTCTGTTTGGACACGTGCAACATTCTGTTTGTTTCAATTGACTATCTACTGTGTGGTATTTTAAATAAATGTCAACACACAATACTCAAGTTTCATAAATAATAGATTACTAATGGATTTAACTTTAATATAGTCTTATTGAAACACACTACTTGGGATACTATAACTTGTCAAAACATAATATATTCAGCTGTTAGTTGTTTTAGATATTATATATAAAAACGATCATATATTTTTTAAACTAGCTGTATTAATGGTACGCTCCAAAATTGACGGAAAAAGGTATTAAGATACAAAAAAGGTATTAAGATCAGAAAATATGGTGCGCATTTTTAATCAGGATCGTAATCATTATTAAAACTAGAACATTTTGGCGAAAATTAATATCATTTTGTCACCAAAGATCTATTATATTTTAAATCGTTGAAATATGTACAGTCGGACACTGTAAAATTATTGTCTCGTAGTTTTTGCGTTGTGTTATTTTTTGGCTTGCGTCTGACTGAAAAAACTTTACAATCACAAGAAATAGTGCCAAGTAAAAATTCTGTCTGACACACACAACTTATATTTAATTAGTTTCACAATCAATCTCAATTATGCAAGCGTATGTCGCGTTCCCATTTATATCACTAACTTCTTCTTCTATGAAACATTTTTAAGGAATAACTGATATTAGAGATGTTGTCTCTGAGCCATTTCTCCGTTAAGTCACTCCGACTCAGCTGGCATAACGCCAACTATTGTAGCTTAAACTTTGAATAAAGAAAGCTTGGATTTAAAACACTAATATATTATTATGTGAAGTTTTATATTATCTATAGCACAAAATTAGCCCAGTATTTTTTTAATGTACATTTTTTGGACAAGTTTTATTGTGAAAACATGGAGATTAATTAATATTCATCGCTAGCTACCGCAGCCAAGTGGAAAAAATATACGGCTTTACCACGCACATATTGAGCCGTCTAAATTTTCATGTGTTTTTATATTATCAGAATATTATTGTTAATTTTAATTATGTTTTCTTCTCAAAGATTTATATAGTATTCACATGGTGTGTGAAAGTCTAGTAGAAGTATGACTAATTTAAAAACATTAAACATTTTGAAAACAATTATCCAATAGCATGTATGCATTTTATTTCTATAAATTCAATTCCTTTAGACCAAAAATTTAAAGTTCACACCATTAAAGTGATACACATATTTTTTTGGTGTTTTAAAAGACTTTTTCTCGTCTTTAATATGAAAGTATGACAAAAAGACGACGACGCTTTCCGTAAAAGTGTTGATGCTTTAGGTCGCTTTTATCATAATAATTATGTTAAAATATTGCAGTTGATACCATTGAAATTGCTGGCTTATCTCTTTCGAGTCATTCTCCATATCAAGATCTAACCATTGTCATCAAAATGGTTTCAAGCTTTTTATAGGGCCATCGTATTTTATTTAATACCAATTTAGCATAACTTTCATTTTTAAAAAATGCAATTTAAACCTACTCAAAACCTGTAATTTATGGAATATGGCCGATATATTTATGTTCAATTACATATTGTAATGTCTCCCGACCATTTGTGAATGAAATATCATTTCAAATCTATCAAATTATATAAATATTTGTTTTTTAATTTAAATCATTCACACCAATTATTATTGATGTATTGAAAAGATTTTCTGTTATTTAATTTTTGAAAGTTACCGATCATGAAAAATAATTATATAGTTTTGTCTCAAATATTCCACTCAATCGTTGTAAATACTTCCATTTAATGCTAAAAGACTAAAAGCTATCAGTAAGAGTTATAATGTATTCATAGCAATAAAACAAAAATTTATTTTTAAACCATTTTTATTGATTCTTCCGATTTGCCATCGATTAAATATTGAAAGAAAAAAATACTGATATTGAAATCACAGTTAATGTTCCATGGGCCCGAGGTATGCTATTTTTATATTGATGTAGTACTAGGTACATCAAATATATTTTAGTGGCAAATTGAAAGTGTTTCACAACATAATAATGATAAATTGATTGATAACAACATATAAAAGTTTGTCTTTAGGCTATGGTGCAGTATCGTTTTTGGATTATTCAGTTTTTGATACAGTTAATGATATTTAACCAAGTAGATTGCAGAATATTGTTAGAAGTAAATCTTAAATAAACAATTAATCATCTGATAAATCAATGAACCCATAAAGGTTTCCAGTTTAAGCTCCACCAATATTTAATCTCAGCAAACCTCTGATAATCTGGTAAAATTTACATATTAATAATAAAGGAACCCAGAGGTCTTCCATTTTGGCTTCACTTGCAGTGCCCTGAGATAAGGTTCGCTGATACTCCATTCAGTTATTGTTTTGCGGTTTGATCATTCAAAGCCGATTACACGAAACAATTTATCTCGGACAGATCGTAAAGATGATCGCGAATGTACAACATTTGACAATAATGGCACGAACTTTCGCAATGGTAGTAACTGTTACCCATCCAAAAAATATGCTTTTCAATAAACTATTGCGAGTTTTCTGAACGACTGCTTTTTATTGGGCAGTATTATTGAAAATATCACGCACAATTGTAGTATACAATATATCAGTAAAGGACGCAGTGCAATTTATTGTTCATCAATACATTAAAATGTTTCAAATTATATACAGTTTTCATAGAGCTCCTAATTTCATAATATCGATGGTGTTTTGGCCAATTGATGAAACCAAAACAAAATACGAAAATGAGTTAGTGATTGGATCTCATTTTAAAGACGACAGAGCAGGTCTCGGCCAAATAATATAAATTAGAAAAAATAAATTAACCAGTTTTTGAAACGGAAACATCATTTTACATTGGTTTTAGGATCAAAAATTCTGACCCGTCTACTTGATGTAAGCCACTATTATATCGACAATGCCGTATCTGCAAACAAGATAATTTAAAAGAGTGCATTTCAAAGATTTATAACGCAATTCACCATAATTTTTTTTCGATAAAAACAGTTTGTACTCTTTCCTGAACAATTTCAATTTTGTAGTTTACATCAATTGGCTCAAGCACCGCTAATATATCTGTGAACTTCAAATACACTTATTTTATTTTAAATTGCTACGGAATACCTAATTTAAAACGCGTTAATTAGATATCTAAATATGCATGATATGCTTTTACGGTACACTTAAAAACGAATGCTTATGTTCAATTTTCAATAAATATGATTTTATGATATGTATTTCAACCCACTAACTCTAAACAATTTTCATATCAACAAAAATTCAGATATTTTTATCGTTCATTAAATCCACCAAATTATAAATCTCTAGAAAGGATGATATCTTGAGACATTAAAAAGTTTCCAAACATTTTCAGAAATTCTTCTGTGGTAAAAACATTTTATCGTCCCACATTTTTAATGCTTTGATCGATTCACTGGAATTATATGCTTGTTGTTTTAATTTATTGACTCATTTAAAATTAAAATAGCGGATTGCTATTTACATTTTGATTTATCATTATCTAAAAAAAAATGTTTATTTCAGTGTGTTTTGATTATGTTGTAAGTTTTTTTTAGTGTCTCGTTATTAATGACGACGTTTTGAATAATAGAAAAACTTAAAATTGATTTTATTTCTTGACTTAAAATTTTCATTCCAATATTTATTCTATTTTTGACGTAAAATTCCAATAAACATAGTAAGTACATAATCATTTTAATTGTTGTAACTCCCAATGTACTTATTGTTACTGTACTTTTCAATGTTGCTTAAATCAAATTGTTCTACAGCATGCATGGGTGGCCTAAGCGTCGGAGTATCTCTGGCCACGGCTCCATTGGTGGTCGCCATCTGCAGAAGAAAATCTACTAGACTGACTGCAGTACTCGGAGGACTTTTGCTGGCGCTCGCCTGCCTATTCACATCGTTTGCTGTGCAACTTCATCAAGTAATGCTAAGCTACGGTAAGATTAACATACATATCAGTTAAACCTCAAACATAACCGATCAACATATTATTGATCATTAAACATGTGCTTTTTTCAGTCAGTTTGTGGCAGGTACTATATGCATCTTCCGATCATTATAATACAGTTAAAATATTAATGTGTAATGGTCCTATCGATGATGGCTTCAAATTTTAATCGAATGATATGAAAACGAATTAAGTATTATATTATATATTACCAGTTTGGATTCAAGCACATGATAACTTTCAATATTGTATTCCATGTTTTCTTTTTACATTATTTACAGTTCGTAAAATGAGACTTTGAAAAAATGATTAATAACGAATCCCTCGCATACTATTTACATCGGAAAAGAGAAGGAAAAAAATAGATGAAAATGTTCGCATTGAGCGAAATTTGTTCTGATCATTTTATAAAACTGTTAAACTTATAAAAAAATAAATTCATAAAATTTGTCTATTATTAAATGATAATAATGATAAAATAATCATAGCAAGCTGATGAAAATAACATCAGCAAATTTCATGGTAAAAAAATGTCTTCGACGAAAGTTGAATATATTCAGTTATACCCGTTTAGGTTCATTTATTAGATTTAAACAGAAAGAAATATAATAGTATGAAGAAATAAAGATCGTTTCATATTACTGATTACATAAACATTACCTAAATTGTTAATATATTCTTTTTGATGAATAATATTAGCGTTAGTTTTTTATTGTTATGATAAATTGAATACTATATGAATAATTCAATTCCATGTGGGCAAGTTATGGTTTCATTGGGAAATTATCGGAGTAATAATATTATAACAACTCTGTTTGTTTGGCCTTAATAGTAATTTGAATCCGTTGGAGGAGAATAAAATTATTCTCTTTAGCAATGTGTCTAATAGACATCACGGGTATTGTTTGTATCTACTATTAACAGATTTAGACAAACCCTTCATATTTGATATTTGTATTTACTTTTTGTTTGATCGATTTTATCGCTTCTGACATTATTTTCTTGTAGAATGATTTGAATGTATTTATCATTTATATTGCAATAAAATAAAAATACATCTTAAATTTTTTGATAACTTAAATTGAATAATAAGTATACTTATTTATTCCGTAGGCCTAGTCCTTGGCGTTGGCTGTGGCGTGGTTCGAGAAACTTCTTCCCTGATGCTGGGCCACTACTTCAGAAAGAGACGAGAATTCGTTGAGATGGTAGCACAGGCAGGAGCTGGTGTAGGGATTGCTCTATTCAGCGTGTTTTATAAGGAAGCTGTAGGGTAAGTAATATGACTGACAAGTATACATTATCTTACAAAATCAGATCAATCGATTTAATTTACTCTATCTGCTAGATTTTATGAACGCCTGTTGCCCGCAATCTTCCATTCGGAATTGAAATATTTTCAGATCTGATCCACACAATCATTTACTATAGTTTGTAAACGTTATGAGCGCCTGATACCCGCAATTTATTCTACACGTCAAACCAATTGAAATACATTTACAATGAAGCGTTTGTCAATATAATTAATAATGTTCATAATAGGGCAATGTTTCTCAATGATTAAACACGCAAAGATCATGTTTGATGCTCATAAAAATTGTTAAAGGGTTATAAACTAGAATATAAAAATGCTATCACTTAACGACTCTTTATGTCTTGTGGTAAGAAAGTTTTGTATTCTCGAATGTATATTTCGATATTTCAGTTATTTTATCTCACTTCAGAATCATCTCTACAACATGCGACGATTCATTGTTTTACTATTTAATATGTTAAATCAAATTCACGTACAATAAAGCTTACAATACATCGTTTTTATTTTTATGCTTAATATAATAATCAATAATTCTGTGTAACGAAATTTAATCATTCAAATAATTTCATTTATCGTTTCTCTTGCATCTGTGCTTTTTACAATTCAATGACCTCGATTGCAATTCTTAACAAAAATTATAATTTACAACACTATTCCAGAGGCAATAAAGCACATGTATATCGAGTACAACTATATAAAAATAGATGCTTACTTTAAGCTTTGTATTTGCCAGCGCTATGCGGGCAGCAAATAGCTAATGGTAAAACCAACAAAGTGATTGGCTCCAGGGATTTAAGTTTCTTGCGGATTGAGTTTCTAGTTTTCAGTCAACCATAATTAGCTTTTAGTTTTCGCAAATTTCGCTCCATAGCTAGTTTTCAATATAATGTATTGTTATCGTCAGTCCAAGTAATCGCAGATAATTGTTGTGATGTCCAAATGTAAAGTCCAAGTATTTTGAAAAGCATTCAATAAGAAGTCGTCTTTAAAGTAAACTTAACCCTTAAACGCATGATTTTCTACTTTTAAATAAAAAAATATGGTCATCTGCAATGAATAGGTCAGATTATAGGAAACATAATCAAAAAAAATAGTTTTTTGATATATTTTCACCCAAAAACACTTTGTACTTAATAAACGCCATTGGGCATTAGCGACATAAAATATGATACTTACACAATATTTTTAGGAGATTACAATTGTACAAAAAAATATTTTGACATTTAATAACTGTTAAGTGCTAATTTTAGGCTAACCTTGTATAAAATAATAAAAATAAGTATTTTATAGCTTCCAATATAAGAATCCATTGAGTCGACTGCTTCTATAAGCTGATCATACTCTTTAATAATTGATTGATTTAGCATGTATGCGGTAGAAATCCATTATAACGAAATAAACAATAGCAAAATACTTCGTTCAATAAAATTATACAATTATTTGATAGCAATTTCTACATCACGCCATCGTCAGAAAGATGGCATGTTGCCGAAGTAGCGTTAGATTTCACAAAATAGATTGACCGCGTACTCTCAAAACTAAATATCATTAAAATACTGCTTTCCTGAAATATTTGAACTGAAAAATGACAGAAATCAAAATTTATATTGTTAGTTTTGACACATGTTTTTGATACCTCAAATGCATGTTGTACTACAAAAAGTACAAATAAACATTTGAACATTTAGTTACGTCGAAATTATTTTAACAACTATATTGTCACAAATAATCAATCAACATGCATCAATAAATCCAGTAATATTTTTTTCGGTAAGAAAATCTAATATTTTTAAATTAAAAATGAATTTGAACATTCTCTAAAATCAAGAATTTCAAAAACTCTGAATTGCTTGATTGCAAATTAAAGCCAACAACCGCATGTGACCACAATAGCTGATAAAAAAATGGAATATTGATATGTATTATACTATTAAATATGAAAATAAAATCTACTTCAGTTTTGAAAAAAAAATTAACAAAAATTTGTACTTTTCGTAGTCTTATATGCATTTAAGGGTTAAAACAGAAATAACAACTCGTTAATTTTTTTTTAGGGTAAATCATTCAAATGCAATCAAAAAATATTTACTATTAGATATTGTATACATATTTATATTAAACTAGAGAGTACCGTGCATGCGTTGCAATGCCACTCTAAGAAAGAAAGTGTTTGAGATTTAATTCTGTTTATTGAAGTGATTTTGGATAGAAAATATTTTTTGCCGTCTGGTGCATACATGAATAAATCAGAAAGTTTTCTGAGCGGCTGTTTGTAGGTTTTTGATTATTTTTTTAGATTTGTTTTCAGAAATCCTTGCGGGTGCGCGCACAGCAACTTACCAAAGCTTCATCGCAATTGGATGAATAGTATAGGAACGCATATGGGACAAACAAACAACCATTCATTTTTATATATACATAAATTAATATAAATATTATTACCGTTAAATATACTCATTGCTATCGTTTACATTGTTGGTTTTTGAACAATTCCTGCTTTTCTTCTTCCTTAAATATCTTATAATAATAACTATTCTATACATAAAATAATTTTCTTTCAACTCGGTTCGATTGCATAAGTGGAAGATAAAGACTCCTTATAGAAATTCTCAAATGAAATTGTTTTTCCGAGAGCTGGTTGCCATTCATTTACTCAGTCTCTCTTCGGAGAGGGTAAAAATAAAAGGATAAAACTAAGAAAGGATTTATAGCTACCTTATCGCTCTTGCTATACGCCATTTCAAAGATTTGATAGATGCATACATTTATACACAAATCTTTAAAACAAATGAAAAATCAATTTATGAAATTGTCTGTACGGATATTTCAACCATTGGACACCACAACCGAATAGGACGAATACCCAAACACGGCAACCACTCATCTCAAAGAGTGGCAAAAAAATACTGATCTTAATCTTTGAACAGTTATTGATACAAATGCGTAAAAACAGTTTTTCACGTTTTTAAAAATATCAAGGATATGTAAATGTTAAGTAATATATTAAGTTTTGATGTACGGAAATACGGAACTATTTTAAAAATTCAGTGGGTATTTTATGTAATTAAATTTTCATAATCAAAAATTCAAAGAATTATTTAATACGTAATTTTTTTTTTCGTTGCGTTCAGTTTCTTTTATTGTGGAAAGAAAAATCTCTCTTATCACAAATACTGGATAAATAATCAAAATATAATTCGTCCGTGACAAAATTATACGACACCAATATGAACGCTGAAAACATGATGGACATAAATAATACAAAAATTGATTGTTTGAAGAAAAAAGGGAGAAAATCTTTTGAAATATTCCCTTAATTGAAAATTTCCCTAAAATAACGACGTCCCTTTTTCTCTTCGCGCTGTATATTAAAAACATACTTCATTGTTGAGAGACAATAGCATGTCATACAAAGGCGGTTCTTTTTTTTGGAAAGCTTTCCTATGAATGAAATAATAAACTTGAAACTACGAAATTCTCTATATTCACAAGTTTTTTATGAAAAATACGTGACATAGATAACTTCTTAATTAATGTTAAACATGTCTTGTTACAAATAGATCGAGAAAACATTCTAACCGTGAGTATTGATTGTTGAAGCTGAAAACCATTTAAAATATTTTTTTAAAAAATAAATTATTTCGCTTGTCGCAAATTTATGGGTATGTTTTATCTTTTTATTCTGCCGGGTCCCGGGGATATCGATCTCATGAGTTATAATTCGAGTATTAACAGTTTTATAAATTGATTTTTCAATCCATTTATGGATTTCTATTCAAAGGCATAGATTTTTGTGATGTCTAAAAGTTCCCTACTACCCTAAAAATGGGGCGTTGCGAGAGAGATTAACTAACCACAAATACTATACTAGCCTATCTTCTATTCTTCTAAAAAGAGAGATTGAACAACTTGGTAACAATCAGTTCTTATAGGAAAACTTCCGTCGAGATACCTCCATTAGGAAACCGTATGCTCTATATTGAGAATGGACATGGTTAAAAATATATATATATATATGAAAACGGTGGGATATTTTACCAATTGAAATTTATTAAAAAACAATTTTACTATCAAAATCTGAATTGCGAATTTCAGATAATAAAAAACAGGTTTTGGTCAACGGTGTGTTTGTTTAGATAGCGTATTAATCGGATTGACCGTTTGGTTATTCACTGCTTCATATTAGTTACTTTGATGAAACTATAATTTTACATATTTTAATTTAAGAAAATACTTCATAAATGAAAGCTCCGTAATAAAACTGTTGTATTATCTAATTCTGTCTTGTGATATAAAAAAAAACAATTAGGGACGGTGTTTAATCGTATTTGTTCGGTCGGTTTTGCAAAGTTTTTCTTTAGATAAGTCTAGACATATAGTCAACAGTCCCAGAAAAGTTTTAATTAATTTTAAATATACATGCAATGACAGGTCCTAAGAAGTAACACGGGTATACAAGGGGACAGCCCAATAATGAGTAAGGGGTCGCCCTTTTTAATTAGTATTTAATCAAATCTTGTTTATTTTTTATAAACAACTGTTGTACCGCATTTTTATTTAAAAACAAACTCGATTAAATAGTCAGTGTACATTTATTTTTCTTGTCGTTTAAATTACGTTATTACCTATTTTAAATTATATTTTAATTGCAAGACTATCATAGTATCTTTCGGTAAAATTCAATTCGGTGTTATTAAAACGTTGTTTGTTTTTTTTAAAATATTTTTCGATTTCATAATGAGTAACCAATGAACATTTGAGGAAAAAATATTTAATATCATAACAAAATATTAACGAGGGCGTTGTAAATAGTAAACTCGTTAATTGGGTATATTTTATTCATGATAATGAAACATTGAAAATTGAAAAATATTTCAATTTGCAATTTTGTCGGGTCTCGTTATTACGGGCTCAAATCCCAGTAAGGATGGTTTCGAAGATTGATTTTTCAATTAAATTATCTATTTCTGTTAGAAGGCATGAATATTTGTGATGTCTGAAATTTCTTCATACCCATCCAAACTATAAAACTGGGCATAGCGAGTGTGATTAGCTAACCACAAATACAATCCTATGTCTATTTTTCTTTCCCTATTCCCTTAGAAAAAGAGAACAGAGTGACAAGCATTTGTCATAGAAAAAATCTGTTGAGGTAAATTCTATGAGGAGTTCATATACTCCACATTGACAGTGGACATAATTTTAATAAATGTTGTTTCAAGAAAATACAAAGAAATAATATAGGATCTCATATTTTAAGCAAATGTAGATATATTCATTTGTTTGATATTTTTCATTTGACTATAGTTAGTGCACACGGAAATATAATTTCAGTAAATTGAAGATATGAACGATAGATACAAACTTTTATTGCTATATCTTGACCATTTAACTTGTAACCATTAGGTAAACTGTATTTATGATTAGTAGCATAACAAAAAAAGACGAGCACTATCTGCCAACTGATATCTTCAATTGTATTTATCAGTACATTATAAGTACATTAAAATTTTTTAGAATCCCAATACTATTTAATCAATAAAAACTCGTGTATGTAAAAAAACCCGCTAACATGTCCCTTAATTATATTGTATAACAAACCGTTTTGCATCTGATATGTTATATTGTTTTCTGTTTGTTAGCAAACTGGGTTGGCGACTGGGGCTGCAGGCGGTGACCGGTCTTCTTATTTTGGGATTTTTCCTTGGCCTGGTTTACCGCAGTGCTTCCCTCTACCACCCGCAGAGACGAGCAATACTTCACTTGAAAAACCAAAGAAAAAAGGTCGGAAAGTTTTTTTAATTAACTGTTCATAAATTAGCCGCACGAAAGTTTTCTATTCGCCAATACATTATGTTTTCGCAACTTCTTAACAAATGCGTTGAAAAGGGGATTTCGAAATTACTTTCCCACAATGAGACTTAGCTGTGGATTTTTAAGATATTTTTTTACGTGAACGCAAATCTTGATTTTGAATGTCAGAGTAATAAGAGGATAAGGTACAGTAAACTATCTTGTACTATTCGAAGCAATAAAGAAATAATCCGCCTTCTGGCTATTAACTAGTTACTATTGTCCTAGACATGATCCATAGACATGATCCGCATGATAATAAGCATACATTCTTGGTACAGTTTTCTGATGAACACTAGGACATTTAATAAGTATTTATAGCGGCTATTCGTAAATTGACAAAAGAAAATGGTTTTTTCTTTGTGTCTTTGTGGCAATAAAAATGGTTTTCTCGCACAAAAGCACAATTATAAAACACCATACAGTATATTTATATACGTTGGTTTAAATTTGTGTGGTATATTTGAGCTAAAAGAATAACGTAGATAATCATCTACATACATTAAAACATGTATATCATTATATAAGTATTGTATCATATTTCCGTTCCTGATGAAAGGCTAAATTCAAATATCTCAGATTGCACAAGGCTTTAATTAAGTCAGTCATATTAATATTGTTTTATTATCATTTTCTTTCAGCATACTGTTTCATTTTTATTGATGGGGTGGAAAAACACATAAAAAATAGCCGGCGTGAGTTTTCTATAGCTGAAAACCTTTTTTCCGTGTCGCATTCATAATAATTTCCACATTTTTCCGCTCACTCACTTTTTACGATTTCCAGTAATTCATTCATTCACACATTTACGTAGCCTTTCTGGTGCGTAGCTTCGTTTTTCCGGTCATTTTTTATACATTTGTCTGGTGCGAGGTGCGACCCCGTCTTTCATTTCGGCGTTTTAAAATTACACAATTTGGAGAATAAATTCGTTTCATTGAGTATACGGAATAACTAATAGTTATTTAATAACATTTTGCTCATTTTGTTTGAGGAAGTAAATACGAACGAAAAATTTCCACAAATCTAATTTAAGCTTTTCCTGTATTTTACATAAATTGTTTTCATTTTTTGTTAAACTTTATTTGACCCTAATATATCGATCTCCCTCTTCCCCAATCAAAATATATTTACTTAAACCAACTCGATGTAACCGTTTACATAGTACATGTATTTAAATTTATTAGTGTCTCAAAATAAAAAAATCACTCGAAACGGCTTAATAAAAATCTTTTTAAAATTAAAATAACGGTATAATTTATTAAAAAACCTTAAATGCTTTAAATTTTTTATTTATCCTTTTTCATTTATTGTGAAAAAAGTAACTACTAAAAATTAATTTGTAACCAGAACGGAGAGTATTTTCCTGCTTCGCATATTAGAAAATGGTTCAGAAAATATTTCACTAATCTTCTTATAACCCTTACATTCAAAATTATGATAAGCGTTCTCGGAAAAATTACTAGATATCTTAAATTATGTATAAATATTTTATAGTATTTTTAATTAATATGTTAAAAATTTGCAGGTGAAAGAAAAGAAAACCCACATTCGTGTACCCAAGCCGCCATTCTTTGACTTTTCACCGTTGAAGAGTCGAACTGTGCGAATGCTTCTTTTGGCATCGGGGACCGCAGCATTTGGATTATATACACCGGTTTTCTACCTGGTACGTAAATAATTTTACGTTGAAACTACTAAGAAAAAAAAGTAAATATTTGTATATTTTTAACATTGTATTTTATACTGTGAACATACAGTAAGTATTGATTTTATAAAATTATTAATAGCAATTTAGTTTCAGATCACTATTTTTACGTGTTAAACAGCAGTTGTGTTGCTATTTGAGTTTGATATCTCCGATAACCCCAATTCAAATAAAATATTTATTTCATGAATCGATATAATATGAATTTATATCCACTGTACGGTCGTTCCACCTGTATTCACATTTGTATTATATTGGGTACCAAAAACATCTCATTTTACCTTTTTAAACTAATTATATTATAACCCTCTCTAAAAAAATAGTTTTACAGATTTAAAAACAGTGGTCGAACAATGTCTTCAAATCTACAAGAATTATCCTAGATAATTATTTTGAGATGTATTAACAAATTATTCATAGCCAATGAAAACAGTTATTAGTCCAGATTTTTACTTTAAAAAAAATATAGCTCATATTGCGTATTTCCTAATAAATTATACTATATGAAAGGTTTCTTCTCAAAAAAAATTCTAATTTTATAGTATTTTGTTTATAAATTAAAAATCGACTATAAATCATTTACCAAGAAATCGTTTCTAATAAATTTTAATAATGTATTTTGTAATAAATTAAATGATTTTCGTAATAAACATCTAAGAAAACCTTCGATAAATACGGTATCTAACTCTTTATGTTCTCAAGGAAAAGGCATAAGTAAATAATATTCTTTAAATATTTACGCAATCATTAAGTAAATAAATTCTACAGAATTCACAACGAAAAAAATACCAAAGCTCTTGGAAGTGAGAGGTAAAAAAAACTCGTAAGATTAATATTCTGTCCGCGACACGGTCATTCGGACAAACTTCCGGTAGAGTAATGGTTAGGCATTCATCCGTCAACTAAATATGTCGCCACCAAAGGAAATGCTATTATTAATTCAACTTAGTAGAGAAATAAAAATTCATTGCGGCTTAGTAGTAAAAAACTATAGGGGTATTATGATGACACTTCTCTTAAAAGTAATAATGTTTCAAATTAAAATGTATTTTGATTATGTGTTTTAGCTTTATTTTATAATGTTTTTACTATAAGAGATTAATAATAATATAGATTATTTTTAAATCTAAATTACGTAAATTACATTAGTAAAAATACAGTAACGGTTTGTAATCATTCATATGATAGGTTGATTACTTTGCCGCACTGCAAAGAAAATATGTTATTCAATGAAGCGGTCCTTATAACTCACGTGTTTACTAAAGTGATATTGGTACGTCGTCAACAACTACTGTACTACCAAAATGTTGTCAAAAACACCACATCGAGTGTAATAATTATTATGTATTTTACTTGTTTGCAACTGAATTATAACAGAAATTTAGCTACATCATTTACAATTATAATTAATTTATAACAGGAAATTTATTTATTCATTTCAGTAGCTCTCGCCATTCTAGAATTTAAATACACTTGGGCCTCGTATAACACGGTCATATGGTCCCAAAAAAACGTCGTATAATACAAATCCGTGTTATACAAGGTTTTAAATTGGTATATGTATGAAGTTTGTTAATATCCTTTATTTTTTTTGAACAAACAATCGAAAAAATATGCATTTAGGTTTTTATTGAAGAAAACTTTAATAACATACAATATTATCATTCATTCATCATCGCTTTCACTTACAGTTCAATATTTTTGACACTTTTTCACTATCGGAGAATTCTGAAGTGTCTTTGGATTTAGGCTTTAAAATTCTGTAATAAGAGATTGTTTGTTTTTACCGTATATATCTTTACGTATTTCGTAATAAGGGGCCAAGGTCAGTTGTAATTCGTTCTTGAACTTCAAACTTCTTTCCATTACAGGATCGTTTTCTATAAAAAAAATGCTGAAACCGTGTTATATAAAGCGTGTTGTACAAAAATATTTCACAATTCATAAAAACCGTGTAGTATAAAACGTATACGGGGCACAAGTGTAATTGAAATTTTATCTTGTTTATTTTAGAAAATATAATACCTTCATCATTCTTTTGTAGTATTTTTATTTGCTAAGTCAATAATATTTCAAAAATATTTGTAAATTTGATATTTTAATCTCTTATAAGAATGAAAATAAATTACTGTTTAGTACTTGTGCAGATCAAACACGTTGTTATTTAAAAGAGCTAACAACTTGAGGTCTCAACAATAAATATACTCGTCTGGGGACCGTTGAAAAGGTGCTCACCACCAATTACCGAGAGTGTTGCCGCGTTCACTTCATATTGTAAAGAAAGTTCACCGAGAATTTCGTCACCTCATCTACCTGGCAACACAAACAAATTACGCTAGGTATAGAAGTTAATAAGTTACTTTTCTGACTATTTTGAAATAAATGATATTGGTTGAAGAAGTAAATGAACTATTTTTAGGCGTATCATTAATTTTTCTATCCAAAAAAAATACAAATGGATTTTTGAAAGCCATGAATAATTTACAACGACGAAATATACATTTTTTGTAGTTGTTGAAGTATAAAGTTAAAAACGATAATTTTTTTATTACAGTGGTTGTGTTACTAGGTGTATTGCAACTAGTGGAATAACAATGTTATCAATCTTTAGTTTTATAATCCAAAATGAATTTCCACAAAGTAACTACCGAATTCATCGAAAATTTTATTGCAATATATTAAAAAAAATCACCATTTTTATCAGATCAATAAATTAAAATTTATTTTAAAATAAAATTAAAAAAACATTTACCCATTAAGATAAGTAACATTAGATTATAAATAATAAATAGCCCAGTCAAAAAAACATTCCTACCCGTCTTCAAGAGTCCTTTTTTTTGTGCAATATTTTTTTAAATAGCATTATTCTTTGGGTATAAGAATAACGTCTTGATTTGTATGTCCATTAGGAACAAAAAAAACCCGTTCACTATGCACTCCACAGTTATACTGCTATATAAATTATTGTTAGAAAAGATATTCAATATCATAAAAGTTTCTGTTAGAGTTCATTATTTAGCACTTACAGATTTAAAACATATCAAATGTCATATCTTGTATAAGAATTTTCTATTCAAAATCAGCGCACTTGACATTATATTCAAACCGCGAAGACGTTTGCTGTGGCTGGCTTCTACGACTGTCTCTACGGCCTACGCCATTTTAATATCTCGTCACCGCCGCGGACTTTTCTGACTAGAAATGAACCAAGGGAACAATAAAAACGTAAAGACACATCTTGTGAAGTTTCAAAACTCGAAAATCAGATCACACCGCGAGGAGAAATACCTCACTTGTGATGAAAAGAAAAGCAATTATTTAGATTTGAACTGAAAATATAACATTTTATGTATTTCTTCTCGACTGTTTTTCAAAATTATTAATCCGAAAAGATTCATTCCATCTTTCATTTCCAAGATGATATTTTTATATCGAGCTTTTTAAGATACAATTTTTAAAATACATATGCAGCATGGATAATATGTGGTCTTCATTTAATCCTCATTCCTCTCTTTAAACATAAGCTTTTAGCCAAGAACTGGTTGCTGGTCACTTTTTTTGTTTTTTTGTGGATAAAAAAAATCGAGCTTTGTCATGTTTTATCATAAAAATTCATAAATTGATTGCAAGTTGGGTGGAAGAAAACGTTCAGACATAAAAGAAATAATGTCACAATTGATTGTAACTACAGGAAACAGTGAAGGTATTACAGATATCTTGTGCATATTTAAAATTTAAATTTATAAATAACCTTCATCCCTTAGGTTTTTAAATAACATCTGCTTCAGTCTAAGATAGCAATATATTTTGAAATGGGGGGTCGTATGTGCTATTAAACACTTTATAAGCATTGCTATTGCTATAAGTTTATATCGCTATTATATTTCTCAAGTGGTTAGTATCTTAAATTGACGTTACAATTAGTATTACATAAAAAGCTATTTGAGGAAAATACATCGACTCTTAGAATATTCTCGAAGGAAAATCTCTCCAATATAAAGAAGTAATGTTTTTAAAAATTATCGTTTTCCATAGTAGGTAATATTTTTCTAAAGCTGAACACCGATCGTTTTGGCCACGTGATGACGCTTTGTGCCTCCATTCTGTGAACCGAGGTTTGACTTCTCATCACGATTGAAATCTCGAGACAATTTTGAATTTAATTTTAGGAACTTTGAATTCTATTGTATATTGTTGTTATTTGATCTATTTTTTTCTTAGCTAGAGTGCTTAAAATATTTATAACACACAAATAAATATACGATTTTCATAAAACAATAGTTATATAATTCTTCCTGGATTTTCGAATGCTGTTTTTTTATCGAAATCGATTGTTTTTTTATACATATTTTTTAATTTAATTTTAATTATCTTGTAAAGTCATCAATCATTGTTGGTTTATTAACTTACCGCTTTTGTTTTATGAGGCGTTCAAAGACAGAATATTATAGATCCAATATGCGAAATTAGCTAGTAAACAACATCATTTTGTTTCAAGTTTAAAATACAGTTTATTTTTCATCGTAGTGCATTTCCAATTAAGAACAGTAGTAAGCCTACTGATACAAGCCAGTCAACCACTTATTGGAATAAATACAATCAAAATCAAATTTAGCATCTCAGGATCTGCTTGTAACTAGGAAATTCATCGGAATCTGTATGACATTAAAAGTAACGATATTTGTTTTCGTTTGCTTTTGTCAGGTTTTACAAGTTAATAATATATATTATGCTTAACATAATTAAAAAGCATATTCCATGTGGGTCTTAAAGAAAATTTTCAACATGAATATATTTCGCAATTTTGCTTTCCTTTCATGAAAATATTCAACCACCAATCAATAAAAAACGTTGTTTGTTTGCACATGTTTCTGAAATGAATGCCAAATTGCGCACATTTATGGCCTTATACACAACGAAAATATATTAATGTTATTATTAGCTTAACAAAATGCCCACAATCTGTTGTGACATGTTCTAGCCGTAAAGACAAGTTTGACGTAATAAATTTCGTATGGTATACAGTCACGATCGATTCTCATAACATTTTATTATTATTAAGAGCGAAGAAGCGAATCACGAGCGTGTTTACAATATACATCTTGTGCGTTATACAAATATATGTTTCTCGTATATTTAAAGTACAAATAATAATAAAACATGTTATGTCAAACATCACATTGTAGGATTATTCACATTTTTTTTTGAATCTGAGTTGATAACACCACAAAATAAACGATAATAGTTCATATATGCAATTATCTTAAGTATGTTACTTATAATTCTGACTTAATTCTCATATGAATGGTGTATGTTTATTGTGTATAGATATGCTTAGAATTATCTTGATGCTAATACATTATAATTATATTGTGTAAGGAAACGAGTAAACAATAATTCGACTGTGTTTTGGCCAATTTATGTAACCTTCAAAAAATACGAAAATGAGTTAATGATTGGATCTCATTTTAAAGACGACAGAGCAGGTCTCAGTCAAATCATGTAAATTACAAAAATAAATTGACCGATTTTTGGATGGGAAGCATCATTTTACATTTTTTTAGGGTCATAAAGTTATAATATTGAAGGTTTGTTCAATTTTCTTAGTAAATATTTTTATTCCAATAAAGATTTTTTATGATAATTACAGCTAACATTCAGAAAAAAATTGTCTATGGAAGGATAAAAGAACAGTTTTTTAATTGTAGTGTTATGGATTATTGATCAATGAAAAATGAATGAATCCTTAGTTTCATTTTAAATAATATAATATATACAACGTATGTTAGCTGGTTACAGGAGAAAATGAACCTCTATCGAAGTGAATGTATTTGAAAACACTTGATGAGATTACAGTTTTGGAGGTTGAAAGATTTTATAACCCCGTAAACTCCTTCCATTGTTTTGGTTCGTCACGTGTCATCTTCTTCGACCCTTGTCATTATAGTCACATACACTGCAGGATTTTATTAAAATAATCCGTCGTACGGATCCAGTGAGCTGATTCTGGAATAAAACTATTCATACATTGATTTTGAATCAATTAATGGATTTGTAACCAAAAGCCTAAAGCCATCTGTGATATTTTTATACAACACCATCCCTATACGTTTTTTAAAATGGAGCCTAAAGAAAGTGAGTACCTAATTACCAATACTTTCCCAACTTTATCCTTTTTTCTTACTATTTCAAAAGAGAGATATTGGAAAAAGACCAGTACTCGTTTGAATAAGATGCTCGGTTAAAAGTCCATATGCATAATATTAAGATTGATCGTGGTAAATCTACTTTGTTTCTTCTCATGTGTAATTGTTTAGCTGATAAGATTTAGCTTGTAGTGTAAAATATCTACTGGGAACCAATTCCCTCAATGAATTTCGCCACGTATATCTCTCAAATACTTCATTATTCACGTTGACAAGGGTCGTTTATAATACACAGAGGGCTGCCAATCGGTATCGATATTTTTACATCACCCCTCCGAGGACCTT
The DNA here is from genome assembly GCA_022494535.1 of Himalopsyche phryganea. NCBI lineage: Eukaryota > Metazoa > Arthropoda > Insecta > Trichoptera > Rhyacophilidae > Himalopsyche > Himalopsyche phryganea. The sequence continues at coordinate 1,065,007 of JAGVSL010000034.1, forward strand.
AATGCGCCACGCCGTGCTCTGTTAACATTATAATGATTTTATTGCGTGATCCATTTATTTGGAGGCTGACACTGTCAACTGTCAGAATGCATCGATCGATCATCATTATACGACATATTTTATTCAACGCTGAAACAAGACTTTCAGAAAATCAAGCGACAAGATGCCACCACAGTGTTGATTCATTAGAACTGATCCATATCATCTTGGTGCACGAATGTCATTTAAACAAACATCACGTCGAATTAACATTGCGTTACCATACAGTGAACGAGTAAATCTCAAATCATAGAAGCGTCTCATTATACATTGCAGAGTCTAGGGTAATTGATCATGAGATACTCCTGGCAATAATTTGTAAGCGTCTAATGCCTTTTAATGTGTTAACTGTCAATTCTTGGTGGAAAGGCATTATATTTTAAAAAATAAAACAAAATATGTTTGTACTACTTTGACATGTTTATAATGGTCAGGTCCGGTTTCAGAACGTTTAATGCCACAATGTTATGGTATACGCATATTATGACAGGATCTCTGTAATTTTTACATTCCTCTCCCATCCATCCAATCTTAAACACGGGTCATAGAGAGAGCAACTATTGTACTCGTTTTTTCCTAGTCCCACCCGTCTATCCTTAATCTCTTCAAAATAGAGAAGTTGAGCGACTCATACATAGAAAACAGTTCTCGTTACACGACTTCTGTTGAGATGCCCGTTTAGAAGTCCATATACTCCACATTTGGGCGTATTTAGTTTAAAGAAGAGTTTATAAATAAATGTTTCCAGGCTAAAAAATAGCTGATGTTTTCTGTTATTTCTCAGACTCTTGATCTAAGATAATACGAAATACGCTGTTTTGACGTTGTATTATATTTCACGAGGCAATGGATTTACTATAATATGAACGAAATGTTTGTAAGTTGACTACAATCTATTGCAAAATAGTGTCTGCTTGACTTTTATTTCTTTTCCGCATAATCTATCGATATTTGAAGCAATACATGGAATTATTATTATAGTTTTTCTACTCGTATTATCAGAATTGTTCCGTCTTACCAATATGTTCGAAATCATGATTCTTTTTTTTATCTAAATGAGTAAATACACAATGGAAACCGTGTCGAATATTGTAGTGAAACTACAATTTATTGGTAAGTGACTTGAGTTCCATTTTTTAAAATAAAATACTCATGTTAGGAAATAGTAATTATTATTGATACCAAACAATAAGTAATCGTTAAAAAAAACATGTGCGAAGATTATTAGGGCATAATATTGGGCTACATAATTAGTTTTATAATTCAGTTATTTCGATATTGAAAATTTAATATGTTTAAATAATAGTGATTAGATATTTTGTACTATGTACATATGGCTCTTAAAATGTGAATTCATTATACACAATGGATTCATAAAATAAGTATGTTAGTAAGAATTCTATTCTCATTATTTTCCTGATAAAATAATAAAAACAATGTATTATATTATATATAATTTTTTATCACAGTTTACATAATGGAATAAATAATAATCAAAGTTAATGGACATTATAAATACATAATATAGATTATATTTATATTAAAACGTCTCAGCGTTAAGTGGATATAAAGGACCTTTTCGCATTAACTTTACTGAATGATATTTACATTGTACCAATATTCATGATACATTTCGCAGAGGTCTTCTCCTATTCAATTGAAAGACAATAAGCCCTAAGAAGCTTCTCTGAGCTTGTGATAATAGACACATTGCTGTACAAATGTTTGTCTTCAACTAGGCAGCTTCATTTAACGGAATTCAAATCAAGACGCGAATATATTTTAAGATACGATAATTCAATGAACTTAATTTTAAACGTTATTCACTCTGTTGTATTGATTATTCGGTTAGTTTATTGATATTCTGTTTGGTTTAATTTTGGTAACGATAGTGATTTATTTTGTATAACAAAGTATTAAATAATTATAATAAAATTAAATTAATTGGTTGGCATGTGGTGAAAAAAACATCGTGAAGCTCTTTAGGAATCACAAGTCTCAAACGGTTTCTAACATTTTGTTTTAATAATTATGTAATCTCTACTACATATCAGAAAATACATATATAAATCTGTCTTTATGTATGTCTGTCGGTCACAAGAACTTCTTCCAAACGATGTACAGTAGCGATGGGAAAATTTCACATGTCATTCTGGCTGCCATTTCTCGATCAACTGTGTTATTTTCAATTTGAGCTTACTTTTAGTCTTACGAAGACTTTGTACTAGAAAACCTTATATTTCTGACGTCTCTGGGATTAAAAAATTAACAGAAGAAATAATAAAAAAACATCGCCTAGCAACCGCTGCATACTAAAATATTTCGTTATATTATTATGTTTTTTTCTTTGGAACATCTAAATTGTGATTTAAAAATGAGATAGTACTACAAAACGCTTACACCCCAACACGACGTGAGAATTTATCGGATTCGTTGACCTCCGAATTGGAGGATTCCCACGTTTCTATTTTTTCTAGTTGTTTTATGATCACTGATTTAATGTTTATTTAATTCATACCAATAGAATGTATCGCATTGTAGCACAAATACATAACATATATTTACAAACTTCTTAAGATTAAATAAGAAGTACGTATTGTCTGAATTCAATAAGCAAAAATAACTGCTGACTGTAAAGTAAATATCAGGAATATTTTAGATATTTAATCTACAAAATCTACCACAAAAACAAAAAACTCATTCATCAGTATTTCCTGTTTTTGCAGTGCCTTTTTTGATGCTTTGGTAATCGTAAAAACTAGTAGCTTGTGATTAATAGTATAATTCTCGAGAAATTACGAGACTTCATTTTTAATTGTGATCACGGAGCATTTAGCTGTCACTCGCATTCCGTGAATCATTGTCGTCAGTCTTGTTGCAGCTCGATACGGAAAATAATGAGATTTCTCGATTTCCAAACAAATGACTTGAATGCTTCGATGGAAACTCATTCATTCCCTTTTGCCGACTCATTATTGTGTCGAATGACTACATTATACGGGTACATCACCGTTACATTTGAGATGATTGACATAAAAGTTATAAAAGTATATTGAAAATGTTTTTCCAAAGTGAAGCTTTTTTCAAACAAGATTTTTACGTACATATTTTTAAAACAACTAAAAAAATTGATATCTTTACTTTATCAAAATGAGTTATGTTCAAAGTAAACACTAATTCAATCAATAAAGTTTTATATGTAAGATTGGTAAGAAAAACCTGTCAGCAAGTAAAAAATGTTTCATATAACGACAGTTTATTGCTTGCATTACATCTAAGGTAATGACTACATTTTTGTTAAGCGCCTTGCCTTTCCATCTCGAATTTCCCTAACCAAAACACACGACGGGATGCCACGCATAATAAATGCTAAATTTTTCATAAAAAATGATCGTCTTGGGGAAAAGTCTCACCTAGACATTAATACTGTAAATTCACAGGTCATAAAAAACGCGTAGAAAATCTCTTGTAATTTGTTTGCGAGATATTAATGTGAAACATTTGTTCAAGTAAATTATTTGGAGCTCTGCTACCCTCTTTCGGATGATGACGACGTCTCCGCAGTCGACTATTTGTCATTCTTTCGTTTACTCGTTGGTAAAGTCGACTACTTTCATAAAAAAAGATGCTACCCGACCTTCGTTTACAATTGTAGAAGACCTTTTCAAAAAGGTATTATTTAATTTCATACTCTTGATTGTCTTCACATATCGTGACCCGAAGAAGAAATAAAAATGAAATGAAATAATCAAATACTTTTAAAGGCATAAATAAATTCGTTAGTGTGACTTCAAACAGAGTGTGACTCCAAACAGTGTAACACTTCAGCAGTAGATATTTAATGGTGTATTCTCAACAATCAACCCTCATTTGAAAAAAAAGAATAGCTGAGAAGAACAGTTGTAAGTTAATCGATCTCTACATGATTTGAAGCATTCAGAAAGATAGAAAAGTATCAAATATCACAAACTTCCATATCATTTGACTATTCATAAAAAAAATCAAATACCGATGTCCCCATTCAGTCATTAAAAACATTGTCATAAAGAAGGCAAAATGGCTAAGGTGAAATGAAGGTTTATAAACAAAATCTTGAAATCAATATAGCTTTGTCCACATGTAGGTATATCATCTAAACGAAATTATGGGGAACAGGCAAATTAGGGTCCCGTTTTACTGGTTTTACTTCACTTCGCGTTTAACTTCACTTAATGTCAACATATTTAAAATTCTGTCGGTTTACAGTTTTGTGCAGAAAAAATATCCATTGAAAATATTGACTGTTTAAAATGCAAAAGTACGCTAACTTTTATCAAACTTTTTCTTATTCAGTAGTTTTATATTGTTATCGATAGTTTGAAAATGTCAGTACGACATAAAGTAACTTTCTATCAAATTTTCCGTAAAAATCTTAGAATTTCTCAATAGAACGATAGAGAAAGTTTAAACATTTCAATTAAATTAACTATAATTTGAACTGTCTTCAATTTGGTCAGTTGTGTAATGAAAATCTTTTAATTGCGTCATGTTGTATACCACTGTATAGTCGGTTTTGTTCAGATAAGTAATTAAAATTTTCATATTTTGAAATTTATGTTGGCATATTGCGAAAATGAAATAAGGTATTAATGGGCATAATATAATTGTATTTTACATCGTTTCAGGCTCTGCAAGGTTACAAAGAAGGTCTGGAGGATAGTGCTTTGGTTCTTTTGCAAACCTTTCTGGGATTTGCGACGGCGCTGGGGTGTGTTGGGTTCGGCCTCGTTATCGTCAGACCAAGTAGTCAATGCCTCATCTCTCGACAGTATCTCGCTCAGGCTGCGATGCTGGGAATTGGTATGAATACACCCTTTTCAGAATATAAAAAAAGAAATATACGTCAGAATAATGAAAATAATGATATCTCGCGGGGGACGACAAAATTTACTAGTTAAACTCTTTGGATTTCTCCGGTTTTATGTTATGAAACTCCTTGCATACAAAGAATAATAATTTTTATTAAAAAAAAGCTTTTTAATAATCTTTCTTTGGTTATTCAAAAGCTGCTTTATCAATTCCTTCAAATGTGAGTTATAAATGAAGCACTGTAAACATTTTCCGTCTTATAGATACAAAATCTATAACATATATATATGTTAAATTTAAAAATTTAAATTATTCGTTGAAAAATGACAATTTTACTCTCTCTGAATTTAATAATATATAAACCCTCTCGGTTTTGTAAGTTTAATTTTAAATTTACTCGTAAAAACTTTCAAACAAATTTAATATATTACGTGCTATTCAAACAAATCAAGTACGACTATTATCTGATGTCACATGCCAAGAAAAAATAACTTATAGCGTGTCTGAAAATTTCTTTATTGCCGCCGAAAATAAAGTTTTATATTCTCAAGCCACGCCATTATTGCGACCGATAAAAATTCTCACCAGATATTAAACCCAGAAAAGCTGCCACTTTGCGAAGTGGATCACTTGGGATTATACTTTATGGCAGTTGTTTAAAATTTCAGGACTTTCGCTTCTTGCGCTGAGCAGCGTCCAGGGATATCATGGCTACGTACTCTTCGTGTGGCTGTACGGCCTCTGCCTTGGAGGCTTCTTGTACTCAGTCAAGATGCTCACGATGGAGAGAGTTCGGGCGAGGCATTTTACGAGAGCGTGGGGTACATATGCTTATATCGCGCGTATATTTAATTCCCACATTCAAAGGGTTTCATAATTTTCACCCTTTTAACCAGACAAAAGTTTTTACCGGATTATCATTATTATTTGTAAGCAACATAATAATTTGCAGCGATAAAAAAATATATTTGTCTCTAGATTATTTACATGGATTAAGAAACATGTTTAATTTCATGATGATCAATAATTGATCATCATGAAATAAAACTATTATTGTTTCATAATTTATTTTTATTTATTGTAAATTTAAAAAATTTAAATGCATGGCATTACAGCTGACGCCAATGCGCCATGCATTTCACAAACATAATAATAGTAACAATAATAACAACAATAATACTAATAAAAACAATAATGAAAATAAAAACATTTTTTTTTAAATTATTAAATACAAAAAAACAAGATGTATAATTTATAAGGAACAAATATTTGGTGAACAATACCCAGAGTTTTTTTTTTTTATTTAATTTAGTGCTGAAAATATCCTGCTCTCTAGCCAGTGCATAAATCATCCGAACGGCTGTTGCAACTGGTGACTAGAATGACCGACGCAAAAAACAAGTTTTAAGAATAAAAATTGTCTGGATATGGTTACGGCCACGTAGATAACAATTGGGAGCATGTAAATTAATAGTCATGAGAATTTCAGAATTATAAACTCGTCCCCGAAGAAGAAGAGATAAATGCTTTAGAATCGAAAACGATCTTCGTGCTTCAAGAGAGTGAAAAGATAGCATACCTAAAATAAATCTGGTTGGGTAGGACTCTTTTAGGGAACTATTAAAGGGAAAATATTTAAATTTTTTGAAATAGAAATATCGTAGAAATTTCTTATGAACCCGCTTCAATCTTAATTATATATTATTACATATGAAACAAACCAAAACATGTGTTTCATATACTAAATATATGTTTAAATATTATAGTATGATGCCGACAGTGTCTACCAACTTGGTTTTGTATTCATATTGTATGTAGAGTTAGGGTGCAGACCAATACCATCGACAATCAATATTAAAATCCCGACAAATAGAACAAAAAAAATCATTTGTTACTTTTCAATTGATTTGTAAATAGTCTATCAGTGTTTATGTGTTACCCCTTCCCCACCTCCAGTAGAATGGAATAAAACCCACTCCACTCTTTTTTAATGTAAGAATAAGAATCAATATTTACCTTAGAAATAAATAACCTTGCAATATGATTAGTCTGAAGATGCTTCTTGGGGCAAAACGCGTCACGTTAGTGATAAAACAAGTGGAGTAACTAAGTTATCAATTTTTTTATATTAAAAATGAACTTCCCCAAAATTACCACCGAATCCATAGAAAATATTATTTTCTCTTGCTAAACGTTTGACATGAAAAAGAATCTTAAAAATCGAACTGTCTCTTATTTATAATATTATGTATTTAAAATATACGGTAACACACAGTGTTTTATTACAGGATTCGTTCAAGGTGCCAAAGCAATTCCTGTGATACTAGGCGTCCCAGTGACGGGCTACATAAACCAGCAAAGCCCAAGAGCTGGATACTATTTTTCATTCGCTACCACCATTATCGGAGCCGTACTCCTGTTCTTCGTCGGTTTTTCCAAGCGACCAGAACCCAGCAACTCCATCAACTCCAACATGACGGCGGCCACTCTAACCAACGGAGACTGCATATGCCCAGGAATGTCGCCACAAGTGCAACGATTCAATAATAACTTCAATCATTGCGGGAACGTTAACTATGGCCACTATCCTCCTCCCCTTCAAGCGCCAGTATATTCTCATGAGTTCTTTAATCATCACCACCCTCATCATCCGCACTCATATAATCACTTACAAAATGGTCTCCCAAAATCTCTGTCGTTTGCCGCTCCTTTAGATTATCACGAAGGAAATTATATCAACTGTCTGAACGCGGAACACTCTTGCGCAGGATACAATTGTGTGAGATCTCCATATCGATACAGACACAATTACAACAGGGGCTTAAGGCCTTCCAAGAGCGTGCCTGAAGGCCTCGCCAGGTACGAGCCTGGCTGGTCCCGCGGCGGGTCCTGCAGAAGCTCCTGCAGAAGGCCGATCATTAGGAACGTTCAAGTTATTGAACAGATAACTACGTCTGTGTGATGAGATTAACTAGTATCAAAAGTGTTCAGTAGGTAGTTAAATTAATTAATCAAATCTAATAAATAAAACAAAAACATGTTAATACTTTAACGAGAGAAGCGTGCAATTCTGAAATATTTAAATGTGAACATGTAGATTGTAAAAAGTAATTCATGTTGGTAAAATATTTATTGTAAAAAGAAAATATAGCATTAAACTGTATTACTGTTTTTATTTATTTTAGATATAATCCTGAAAATAGTAGAAGTAATGGTAATTATTTTAATGAAATATTCTTGACAAAACATTTTTTAAGACTATTCATTATATTTTCCCAAAGATTTGTTACGAATATTATTATTTATGTTAATAACAGTTCAGCTCAAACGTTTGCTCATATTAACAACATTTCTAAGACTCATTTATAAATTTATAATGTTTTTAATAACACGTTTTAACCATAAATACAAAACAAAAAATACTGTTTTCATTGCTGTGATTCTAAAATTTAAAAATCTCTCCCTTTCTTCCACTATTTGAGTTTATTAACAGAATAAATAATATATATATATATACTTTTAAGACTGTTGTAGGTATTATTGAACCATGATACTGCCAGCTATTTTTATGTATAAAATAATATGTATCTGTTAAAAATGAACAATCATTACATTATACCTAATAAATACTAAGAATCTAGATTTCCTCTTACAAAGTTATGCTTATCATCTAACAATGTAAAACTTTTGTACTATGACCTCTTCTAACCTATAACTTAATAGCTCATCTATACACGTTACGTTAGAACAAACGAAAAAAGCATCAAGACGTCGTGTTTGCATATAATATGTCGTAAATTTAAAATTATCAGAATTCATTATAAACGATATCTATTGTGATGTTTAGAATCAAATCCGTATGCTCATAAATTATTTAATACTATTGTATTTCGGGCAAGTAGCATTATAAGTTTATTGAAACAAACCCTTATAAAATAAAAATCTCTAATAGTAAATTATATTTTGTTTGTATTACAATAACACATATCCACAAATCTTTTACCAAAGTCACATAATCACATAGTCACAAAGTCACAAGTCACATATATATTGTTTGTATCGCAATAACACATATCCACAAATCTTTTACCAAAGTCACATAAGTCCATAATACATCAATGGCTTTTCGACACATTGATACTTTATTAACAAAGTATGGATCGGAAGACCCACAAACGCATAAATCATGGCAAATACAAAAAAAAATATAATTATATTTTTTTCCGATACCAAAAAAAAAGATTCAACTGTAATAGATTCTATATGTTACATTCAATGACCTGATTACTGTTCTTTGCTTTTTTCAATTCAATTAATCCAATCATGTTCATTTATGTATAATATAATGTTCGTATTAAAATTAATTCGTTTTTTTTTATCTATTTTGAATTTACATTTATTTTTTAAAAATTCACAAAACAGTTAAACTGGGAAATTGTTAGCAAAGCTAGTTTACAGTGATTTGAAGATAACAATTTTTCTATCTATTTATTTAGCGATTATTTTTTGAAGATTTGTTTTAATAATTTCTTTATTACACTTTTTAATATTTTATCAAGACTTTAAGATTTTATCATTATTTATTTTAAATTAAAAAATTCTGTGATTAATTATTTTTAGAGTTAAGTTGGATTGACTTCAAAAGCTCAGTTGATATATTTTTTTCTTTTCAATTAAAACATTAGAATGTAAAATAATATGTAATAAATATAAAATTTTAAAATCAAAGTGTCAATTTCCTGTAGAAGTTATATTATGTCCTTGAGGGACCATAAAATTTGTAAAATGTTTAAAAAACTGTTATGTAAAATATAAATTAAATAGCATGTTTCTTCGATTTAGCGAAAACATTTAAATTAAATAATTATAAAATTTTCAGCTTAAAAGTTATGAATTTATAAAATCTCATAAATTAAAAATTTATCATAAATAAAACGCATTAGAAAAAAATCCTAGAAATTCATTAATATAAATACTAGAACCTCGATTTAGTACTTTCATCATTTCTTCATACTATTTTTAAGTCGATCTATCTGTATAAATATTTTTTTAATCCCAAATAAATTCCTTACCTAAATTTCAAACAGAACTCTTTAAAAATCAAACTATTTTGTATTATAAAAATGATATACATAGATGAGTCAATAGAAATATTTTCTGGGAATTCTATAAATTCCGTATCTTTGCTTATTTATACTCTACTAGTAATATTTTAATTTATTATTTTGTGATGATAACTAATAAAGCAATAATATTTTATATGAAAATGTTTTTTATTTTTTCCTGTAGTTGGCAGTCAAATGTGGGTATTTATGAAGGTGCAGACTGACATTATATTTATATCAATCACAAATTTACGTAACGTTCAAATTGATAACTTTTTAATCAAAAATGTTTATTGAAATAAAAAACGTGTAATATATAAAGGAAGTCTATATACCTAGTTGCTTTATTCCGAAAATTTAATAATCTAATAGCCGTGAGTTATGTCTGAGTGAAATCGATCCGATTTCCACACAACGTCATCTATTAATTAAAAAAGTTGCTAAATTATTTTTAAAAACATTCACGTTATACGTTATACCATTAAATACAGCTAACTAAGATTTTTAAAGAGTCTCAGTAACTGGGACTCTTTAAAATTGATGACTTAGGCATTCCTTGTAATATTATTCTATTTGCTATTTTTGATCGATTTTATTTATTTGCTGTGTTTTGTTGATTATACTTCTTAGATTTTAAAACTAACAGAATCGGAGCGTACCGCACCTACTATCGATGACTCGCGAAACGCTCATCTTGCGTTTTGTTTTTATATTCATAAATTGATATTAAAAGCGACGACATCTTTGATTTAATATTTTAACGAATAAGTTTTGAAAGCTTAAATTTTTATAACGCTACTAGATGTCACTGCAAATTTAAACAGGCAACAATAATTATTGAAAAAAGTAATTTTAAATAATTTTATTCCTACGTAAAATTTCATGAAAAGAAGAGATGTGCGATGGTATCATTTACTAATTAATAGCAAAGAGCAAATCTGCAGTTATTTTATTTTATTTACAGTCCCTTGGCTCTACTAAGTGCCCCTGTAGAATTTATGGATAGATTTCCGGTAATATTATTTAATTTATCTGGGAAAAAAGATGATCATAATATTACACAAATAAAAAAACACATATTTATATTTATTTAGGAAAATTAGATTAAATTAATTTCTCGAATATCTGAGGAATCAATCTGACAGCTACGATATGTCTAAATAGTGATTATCGAAATCGCATTTTTTTCAACCGTATCTGATTTACAATGTGGAGCAAATGGAAGGTAATGGAGAATATCAACAAGAATTGTTTTTAGAATTACTGATTGTTATTTATTCACTCAACAAACTCAATTTCGGACAGGGTGAGGAAAGGATAAAACATGTTGGATCCGTAGTGCAGTGGCTCAGGTTAGGGATGTCTTGGGATCAAATCCAGGTACGTACTGTTCGAAAAATTTATTTTTCTATCTAATTATGGATTTCTGTTTGTATGCTGTATGTATTGACTGTGATGTCTAGAACTTCTTCCCACCCATCAGATCCTTAAAAATGGGAAGGAGCGACAGCGATGAGTTAACCACTAGTCCAGTCCTAGTAATATTCTCTTATCCATACTTTCTTCGAAAAAAAGAGGTTGAGCAACTGAGTAACAAGAAAAACTTATGCTTAGATATCTACATTAGGAGTCCATATGCTCCACATTAAGAGCGGACATGGTAAAAGGGATAGAAGAATGGGACTAGGAAAGTACTACTAGCATGTTAATCGTTGTCTTTAAACCTCGTTTTGAGGATCGGATGGGTGAGAGATAAAGTCGGTAAACATCACAGAAATCATGTCTGATTTGCCGTGATTTAATTGAGTTTTTAGCGTGTGGTAACCGTCAATCTGACTATTTCCGTAAATTTACTAATAACATTGGATATTGATTGTAAAAGAAAACCCGTTGGTCGGCGACTTTTCGGGATCTCTCTTACCGGACGGCGAATGGAAACGTCGGATGATCGTTTTATGACTTGGAACACTTTCGCTTCGCATAATATTCCACCTCGCTACAGTCAAGCTTTGCGTTTATTCATTATTTATAAAATTTATTATTAAAACGACTTTCTTTTGGTTAAGTTAAGTCGCTGGCCGATTCCTTGGACGTTCTCCGCAAATGTTATTGAACGCTTTGCTTTAAATGCCTACATAAATAATTGGCATAATGAATAGCATTTTTTTAACAGAAATAAATTAGTTCGGTCTTCGTCTATACAATGAGTACACACACATAGTTACCTTAACTTCCAAACTTCGTATCGACATGTTAACAAAAAAGAAGCATAATAAAAACTACACTGAATGAAATCGATCCTACATAGTAAAATTTAGATATGGTCACCGGCGTAACAGGGGGGGATTGCGGCATTTTAGAAAATTTCAATGCTGAAAAATAAATATTTTTTTTTATATTTACATAATCCATGTTATATTCCATCTAATTTGTGACTCGCTGATAAAATATGCTTTTCTAGGGGCGGCATTTTTGAAAATGAGTAAAAAAATATGTAGGTAATAAATAAATAAGAATTGTTATACCTTGTGATTTGCTGATAAAATATATTTCTTGATCTGAAATATCTATGAATAATTATAAATCCTCAATATCGCAAATATTAAAGTGCTTTTAATTTAATTCCTATAGTGCTACTAGCTGTAAAAGAAGTTTTTCGAATATTAAATTGATTTGAGCAATTTGGGATTAAAAAATACTTTCAATATCCCAAATATTTTTTTTATACTTTTTTTACTTTCATTCAAGTTAAAAAAAACTCTCTCCTCATCTCATAACAAAGATTTAAATGGATTATTTTCAATATATACTTATAATTTATTCATAAGCCATCAATAAAATCAATCATTTTTGTTTTAGGCTTACGAAACCAATTACAATAATGCATATCCCTCCGTTATGTCTTTGAATCCAGGAAACGTGAAACGTGCTCACTTTATTGTCAACTGCGATATTAAACCGTTCTACGGAATTATTTTCATTCCAGGATGCCGGTCAAATAATATAAATATATCCAATAAATTTGAAGAAAACCAAGGGTTAATCAAACGTATAATAATTATTTTTGGACAAACTCTTATAATGTATTTTAATTTCTGTTTTGGGGCATATATTCCAAATTTTCCCTTTTATCAACTCTGCTTCATAGAAATGAAACATTTTGGGCACAGCTGTATTGTTTATTGACATTCATAATTTTCATCGCTACTTTATTGCCTCGGTACCTTTTGCTAATTTCCTAAAACCTCTAATATTACAGCGTTGATTTTATTATTTGTCAAGAATTTTTTTTTTAAAAATTATGTGAATTTTAAGATTTTAGTAACTAATGACAAAGTGATTATAATGATTTGCGACACTCAATTATTAACGTCCGGCAGCGACAGACCGAAAATTATGTCATGGAAAATTAATAAATGGTCAGTGACCGCGCTAATCACAGTTATTTTTAACTTTTATAAATTAATAAATAATATATCGCCCATCCAGTATCAAAAAAACCATAACTGCTAATTCATAGTTTTGATAAAATCGCATTTAAAATACTCTCAGATGGAATATCTTAGATATGAAGATATTTTTTTTGTTTCCAAACAGTAAAATTGTATGTTTCAAACGGATTTCAAGAAAAATATCTGAAAATGTCAAGACATGCTGTTTTTTAATTGTAAATATTTTAAATATACTAAGCATTAAAAATGAATAGGAGTGACTAGCAGTAGTGATGTTTTTACACTACAATTATGTGAATCTTACGAAAATTGCTGCATTGAAAACAGAAAACACAATTTTAGCACATATGGTAGTTTTATACAGGATGGGCGATATACTTTTTGCTTTAGCGGGGCAAAGTTTATGATCCTAACAGCACAGCACATTTTCCATATGGCCACCACGCAGCGCCTACGTGATTCCCTGTCACCCGCCAACCACTGTGCTTCCTCCTATAACATGCCAGAGTCCCTCAGCTCCGTCGAGTACATCCTATGGATAGTACCCGATGGTCTTCCAAGACGCCGTAATCCCATCGGTCGGAAGAAGAGACAAGCAGGATTGAGGCTCTCCGGAGGCATCCGCAGCACGTGACTCAGCCAGTTCCAACGTCTCCCTATGACCCCTGATGTAATAGGGCGCTGCCTGGTCTGTTCCCTAATCTCCGAGATCCTCATTACTATAGAATATTGTATTTAAATTATTACTCGTTCCATATCTATTATCGACCCCAACAAAGTTCTTATAATAAGTGTCTATGGCGATATGAGATGTTTTCAATATAGTTACAATATATACGTCTCAACGTAAATAATGTTAAATATTTTTCTTGACATAGTATGATCATATCTCATTTGTTTGTAGTGGTTGAGAAAGGTAATTCTAGCATTAAGCATATTTAAGTACCCATCTACTTTTCAACACTTGTTTTTTTTTCAACAAATTTTGACATAGACACTTCTTCTACCAAGGTCCAGAAATATACTTTATTTTTTAAATTTTAAATTTTCTCTGGACATTTAAGGCGTAAGCCCCAGTAAAATCTCAAGCAGCACTTTTACAAGTTTATACGGTTTGACTTAGACCTACTTACATGAAATAGAATAGGATCTAACTTTTATAGATCAATAGGAATTAAAGATTCTGACGCTTTTTTTTTTAAATATTTAAGGACAACAGTTGTAGATTAATATATGTTTGAACAGTATGAATAGCAAGTGTCTATAATATATAAAGTAAAAGTAAAGTAAAAGACGAGATTCAAGTCAAAGAAACGATTTGAAATTAATAAAAATAATGTCTTCCAAAATTTCCAACGATAAAATAAAAGATTAAACTGGCCTTACGATGTACCCGGTAAATTTAATAGATTAATCGAATTTATCTTAGTCGAACATTATCGATACATTTAATATTGACAATTATGTTTAATTAGACGAACAGAAAGCTAAGCTAAGCAGAGCCAGGTTAAACAGCTGTTCTGGTCAATCCTCATATTTCTCTCTCACCTCAACATTCACATATTATAAGTACAAGAAATACGAGAGATGAGTACTTAAAATTTTTAAATAAATATCACAAATAGAAAGCAGATTAGTCGTTGCATAACAGTATTAGAAAAATAAAAGGTTAAACCAAATTATTTTTACAATAGACGATCATTTTATTTATAAGTTATGAACATGAAGCAAATAACAGAATGAATTATTATTCCCGGCGATGAAATATTTCAATTTTATAAATTGAAAAGTAACTCTAATTAAGAACCGTATTAATTATAATAGCACAATTACAAACGATTTCAATAAAATTGTATATTCTACCTAATTAATTGATAATTGTTATACCCACCGTAGTCAGTACAGTTTTCATATTTTTCCTGAGCTACTAAACTAAATGTACAACTAAAAAATTAGCTGAACCAGTTTCTTTCAGTTAATGATCATGTATTAATTGAAAATGATCACTAGCTAAGTCAAACAGCCTCAAATAGAAATTGCGATTATTTACCATATTTTTTCTTTGTTATGTCTTGATTTTGGTTATTAAAATATTAAATTTTAGGATATAGCAGTAAAATTATGTTATTATTCGTAACGATAACGCGTAGCTCATATCTCGGTAATCTTCATATATGAATTAGTATGACTAA
Organism: Himalopsyche phryganea; assembly: GCA_022494535.1. NCBI lineage: Eukaryota > Metazoa > Arthropoda > Insecta > Trichoptera > Rhyacophilidae > Himalopsyche > Himalopsyche phryganea. The sequence goes on from JAGVSL010000034.1 coordinate 1,080,643, forward strand.
CGGACTCAACGGTATCTAAGAACTGTATTTATCGCAGAGATCTCTATAAATGCAAACACACAAGGTGCCTTCAAACATTACTAAAGCCACAAAATATTTTAAAAAAACATACGGTCTGCAATAATTCACACTATTACGAGGTTTTCGCATAAACTAAAATGAATATAAAAACAAAAAACGTAAGGTTTTCTCACATTAATCTTTCTCGTGTTTTGAGGTTTGACAGTTACGCTTACGGTGGTCTCATTATTAAAACATTACGGCTGAAAAGGCTCAATACCAGTTGTTCTTCGAAGTTGGTATATTTTGAATGATATGAGTATTTAAAGAAATCCGAAATAAAGGCACAGATGGATGTTATATCTAAAACCAATACAAATTCATAATCATATTTAGAAGTGTGTTGTCAGATTAATTAACAGTCATTCACCTATATCTCAATATTTATTATTATTTTATACTTGCATATTCATTAATTTAATCTTTTACATTTGTATATTCTACCGGACAAAAATGAAAAACATTTAAATTGCATAAATAATGTGGTTACCCTTTTATTTCAATTTAACTGCTTTCAAAAACCATCTTCCAACAAAATATCTATCGATATTTTTTTGTTGATCCTTAGAGATGAACGATGCCCAAAAGAATTAATACTATTAAAATAAAGAGTGGAAACAATAGCTTAATATTACCATTAATAACAAAAATATGAAACTATGCATTCATTAATAAAGGGAAATTTAATAAAGTCAATTCGTAGAATTGCTTATTTCAGTATTGATTAACGACTAAGAACAGTAAACTTGCATATCGTCTAGTATTAAATATTTTAAAAATTCCAATTCGATATGAGTACATAAATAATAACCGAAAATTATTGATAGTTACAGTTAATTATAATATATACATTGCAATATTTGATTTGACGTCTGGCATACTGAAAACAGTTTCTCCCATTTTTATCGTAATGCCGTTTCGTTATATTCTCCGGACGTTATGATTTCACGAAGAATGCTATAGTGAAAAACTCGTAATATGACCGAGGTCGCACATCATAATAAGTGCGTTGGACTGACAATAATTAAGTACGAGGTTTTATCATAGTATCTTCCGAATGATGGGTATTGTTTTAGGAAAATAAATGACAACTTCCGATCTTTACAGCAGTACACATTATAATAAATACATAATTGCTTCAAGTGACTGCTAATTGAAGACAAGCACGTTTTTATTTTAACAAGTTATCATAAAATAAATGATGTTCATGTTGACATTTCAATTTTGCATTTATTTATATAGATTCATAGTTTGTCACTGATTATTTTACAATACAATTTTTTTACAAATAAATCAACTTATTTTGACTGTCAATCAAATTGAAATGTGTTTTAAAATATCTATACAAATAGGCTTTCAATAATTCTTCATGAAATTGGATACGCAATATTCATCTTTGTCCCATGTGAACAATGGCTTAAAGGTTGCGCTTAATACTATTTCAGAACCCAAATTTAGATTTAGTGTAAAAATAGTTATTATAGTAAATAGTGAAGATGAAAAAATTGCATGTTACCTGTAGTATTTGTACATTAACTGCGTTGTTGGTCACAGTGTCCTTGACACAAGTGCTCCGCTTAGCAATCAGAAGGCAAGTTAATATGACATATTTCAATTGTTGCCATGGACATTATTTCTTTTCTGTTCGAGCTTATCTTGATGGACTTTTCTTCAGCTTTCTTTCGGTTTGGATTCGCAATAATCTGTAAATAAAAATGTAGTTTTAATTGAAAAACGACAAAATAATTTACTTGATTTTACTGATTGAATAACAAAATTATCAATATAATTATCCTCCTCCCGCGTTTACTCAAAATACTTTATTATTCCTAATTGTTTTAAGTTTCAATCTTATATATAATAAGTATCGAAGGCTCAGTGATACAACTTAGTTACAACCAGATCAGAATATTAATTACACTATGGTTTTTCTAAATTTTAAACTTTTTACACCACGCATTTAATTCTCTAATAACGCTATATAGAGATGGAAATAACTGTTTGTTTTAAAAATAAGTATTTTCTGTATTTTGATAGATAATTCAATATCAGTAGTAAACTTCTAAGTGATTGAATTAGAGATAGTCGAATATCTCTAAACTGCCGATGGTTCCAATAATTGGCAATTTATTTTATAATACACTGCAACACTCGTAAAACAAAGGGTGTACATCATGAAGAAATTCAACTTTAGAAAAATGTTTAACAAATGACGTATAGCTTAAAAAATCCAAAAATATGAATACGGTATCGTCTGCATCTTATATGAAAGTTGCTGCATGATCATTTTCAACTTAATAATAATTCAAATGTAATGAAAACATGATATCTATGAATATAATTTGTGATTAGTAATGGATTTATTGTGTACGATTATAATGAACATATTTACGATATTAAGCGTTTGTTTATGAAAATGAAACTATATATTTAAGTTTCCAACCGGTATCGCAACAGTTTCCCATACGGCCATTATTCACAGAAGAGAAATCATTCAGAATCTTTTTATCACAGAGTGGGCTAAAGGCTGCTTCGTTGACTTTTAATTTTATTGTTTTGAATTTGTCTCAACTGCAATATAACACAATTGTCTTAAAATTGAAATGAATTGAATGAAAAACTGAAATTGATGCTCGGGGCACATTATTAATCAACTGTTAATAAACTCGCTTTTCTTGAATAATATAGCTTAACGAAAGCATTTAAAAGTAGGGTAGAATTATTCAAAAATTTAATTAAATGTTATTCCTTAATGTCGGGATCTTTTTAATGTAATTATATATATTTAAAAAAAAATACTTTTAATCATTTTTGATGTCCCTCTGTCAAGATTAAATATCATAGATAACTAACAAATATTCATGGCATTAACACACTTGGCCACTAGGAATGTCTACGCTGAGCAAATCAAAGCAATTAGTTCCACAAGAATTATGAAAGAAACTTTCTAGCTATTTCGGCATCACGTCATCTTCAGAACTAACTGCATTATATCGTATTACTAGAGACCCGTATTTTTAGCATCTATTTTTTTCAATTTTCGCATTTTGGAGCATTTAAAAACTTGGAACAAATCTATTTAACATCTATTTAGCATCTATTTTTACAAGACACAAATATCAAATAATTATCAATTCCAATGTAACAATTTTTTTATATAAAACATTGGCAAATATACATAATTATTACACACAATTAACACAACAAACAAAATAATACAAAAAATGGCAATCATTGAAATATAAAGTCAATTATTGGACTATTCAGGAATGAACTCAACAGTCTCAAAGTTCATTTACCGAAAATCCGAGGAGAACCCAATCCAGCGATAACCGATGGTTTAATGAAGTTGTCAAGTTGTTTGTTCTACATAATAGAAATGAAAGGGGGTTAAAATGTTCACTGTTTAATCTTATCTTACTAATAATGATCTAATTAAAATTTATTAAAATTAATCATGGAGCATATTTCAATGGATGATTTTTTTAGATTAGTGTGACGATCAGTTACTATTAAATTGTATTTGCTGAAGAATCTTTCAACATCAACACTATTTACTGAACACCAAATTGATTTGATGGCAGCACAACTAAATTCTTCGTACCTAACTTTTTTTGTGGCCAATTGCTAAAAAAACAAGCAAATTTTGCAATTATTTGTGATTCTATAATATATTTGCATATTTTATGAAATTCGCATTTATTAGCTAGCATCTATTCCAAATGTTATCATGTATTTCGCATCTATTTCAAATCGCTAAAAATACATGTCTCTACGTATTACCTATCAGCTATGTTAAACAGTTCCAAATAAATGCCAAAATTAAATTAAAAACAAAATATAACACCATCGTAGATATCAAGTCGGCGTGGTCGATCGCTCCGTTCAATTGTTCCTCTCTTCCTTCGTCTTTGCACATTCAAAGGTGATGTTATCAGGATCATGTTCTTAATGGCCACATAGCTTACTATATAAATACTAGAAGCTTAAAATGTTGTTGGGACTAAATTTTGTAGTCGATCCGTGTTCTTGGAGACACGAAATGCCGCAAAACCATGAATGACAGAACAAATTATTTTTTTATGTTTTCTATATATTATATTATATATATTATATTATAGATGTATATTTACTTGAAATGCAAAACGCGTCATTTTCTTCGAATATTCAAATAAAGATATTATAAGTAAATACTGAAAAACTTACTAACGATTTATGTTTACCCTAATTTCTAAAGTAACATTGTTCATTAACCTTACATTTAACAAAAAACATATCGTATGAAATTCTTTAAAGCTATGCCATAGTTTTAATATTAAACAAATAGAATCAAATTTAAACATATCTGAACTGACAAACCATGCAATCTTAAATAGCAAGAAACAAGTATATTATTAGACACAGTTTTATACGTTACTTTTGCCAAAATTTAAAATTAATGCTAGAACAAATATTTATTATCGATTGCGATTGAAAATCAATCGGAAAATTTTGTGGTAATCAATTATAATTATTTCGTGTAGACTCGATTTACATGGTAAACTCACGTATCCGACTCACAAAAGCCAAGACAACAGGTGTTAGTGAGGGAGCAGACGAATCACACTCGCACATTTCTTCTCGCCGCCTTCATTTCTGCTCGGTTAACAGCAGAAGCTGGTACTCTCTCCACATCGTACACACGCTACATGTTTGTTTTGAATTGTATACGACGACTCCACGCTGCAAGCTTTCTTTATTTTCCCTCCCAAAACAGTGTCAAGTGCATCGCGTCGCGTCAAATCAACCTGAACTTGAAACAAATGACAATCGAATCAACGAAAACAATAAACAATCGAATATTCTTAATTTGAATTAACGATACATTTTTGACAGCTGAAATCGTGTTGTTCTAATCAAAATTTGTGAACTATCGTACGTTTCAATGTGTGTTTATTGTAATATTTATCATTCGTGCTGTTATTTTGATATTAACGTTTAATACGGTATTCTATATATTTTTTGAAATGGAATTATTCGAATAATAACTTCGTGATTATTTTATTACGATCATAATAAAATCCGTTAGCCTGCCTTGTCATTAAGTGAATACATATTTTTTTTATGTGAAAGTGTAATCAAGTCAACGTGCTCATTATTTATGTGATATTTCTTCTTTTTTTTATTATAATTGAATTAATTTATCAGTGTGAATCACATTATTTTTAAATTAGCATGTATAATTATTGAGTTAAAGTGATATGTGTGATGGTGAATCGGCAAAGGAATACTGGAATTGATGCATTAAAGTTGGAATATTACATTTTTGCCCAATATTCAGGTGAGTGATATATATCTCACTATACTCAACAATATTATCATCTATCTGCATTTTGTCATGTTTTATAAACAGTCTCACATTTTATTAAATAGTGTTTAAAGCAATTAAAATACTATGAGTTATTTTTTTTTAATCGCATGTTAAAGAAATAAATTATTTTCCATTCTCATTCTCATTTATTAAAAAATACAGTTTTATTTTAAATTAACCATTTTACTTTAATTCTACTTTTCAAATATTTATTGAAATGAAATAAACATAAATTATTAAGTTTCCTGAAGTAAATATACTTGCATTAAAACTTTTAATCAATGTATACATTTTTTATTTTAGAATCTTATTTATTATAAATAAACCCAGAAAAAATGTTCAATCTTCATAGGGATATCGACGGTGCTTTGACCAATTGATGTAACGTTAAAAAAATGCCTAAATGAATTAATGAATGGATCTCATTTTAAAGACGACAGGGCAGGTTTCGACCAAATGATGCAAATTAGAAAAATAAATTGATTTTAGGTTTAAAAATTCTGACCTGACCACTTGATGTAAGCCACTATTATATAGACCCTTCCTACCTATAGTCCCGTATCTGCAAATAAGGGAATTTACAGGAGTGGATTTCAAAGATTCATAAAGCAACTCACCATATAAGGTTTTCGATAAAAACAGTTTTTACTCTTTCCTGAACAATTTCAATTTGGAGGGCTACATGAATTGGCCAAAACACCGTCGAATTATTAATAAAATATTAATATTTAAGCCTTCTGTATACACATTTTAATCATAATAATCACATATTGAATATAGCAAAGCATGTCAGGGTAAAACTACAAAGTTTAACTAAATATAAAGATATTTATTTTGGGAATGGAAATTATTATTGACGATTTCGGTAACATTTCAGTCATTTTATTAATTAAACCGAAAAGTATTTATTTCATTGTGGATGTTCTGGCGAAAGTTGTCGAAAATAATTGACTAATATGATAAGAATGATTTGATTGGGTGTGCAAATGTGTAGAACACAACTTACTGATAGCATCGCTCGTAAAAAAATATTTTTTCATTGCCACACTCCTCAATTGCAAAGCATCCGCAATACCAAAAATGTGAAAGCTTTTAAAAATTTACACATGCATTGCCTAAAGTCGTTATTTTTGTGATTTAATTAGATTGCGTAGAAGAGTACAATTATTATTAACTTACTACAAATAAAAGTACATAATTGAAACAAATTTTAATTAATACGTCATATAAATCAAATTGAAATATTGACGCTCCTCAGTAAATGACGTAAAGTGTAACATTTGTCATAGAATATATTATTTACTTGAATATATTTAATGAAATGAAAAATCACAATATTCACTTACTATATTGCCATATATTATAATATATTAAGGCTTACAATTAAATGCACATCATATTCACTTTCGTAAAAATAGTTTTCACTTATAACAAATACATTCCATATAAAACAAATTATTTCACTAAAAATATGTGATCCCACATACTAAAATATACTTTAACATTGAAGAAACATAGATAAAATAGTTTTCACTCAATATAAATACTCACACTTTGAAATCGATAGTTGCACGAAGCTGTAATGAAATGTCACTGATTCTTCTACCCTATATTAGACCGCCTAGATTGTCTTTGCTCCATGCATTAGAATACATTACACGGAACAAACCAGACCAACCCTAACATAACCTACTACAACTTAACTCACTCTGTTAAAAGAATCCGTGACTAAGTGGAAACTATTAAAATCAAATTTTGAACGTTCTAAGTTAATACTATCTAATCCAAATTGCAAACTATCGAAATAAAAGTTCAGGTGTACCAAGTGAATACTATGCAACACAAAGTGCAATTATTTATAACCCTTATATTAATTCTTACACATAACATATGTTCTTTGCCGATATGTTATATTTACATGTATCAATGTTGAAGGCAGATCTGAATACTTCTGTTTATCGCAAATTGAGTAACCATATAATAACAGATATCTCTCCATCAAAATAAAAAGGATCAATATTGCATCCCAAGATACACCATGGCATTGCTAACAAATGATCGATAATTAAGTGGAAGGAAATCTTTGATTGATGCTTAAATATGATGAAAGGTTCTGTATATTATATTTTGTAATTTTCATTTGAAGCTTGGTGTTTAAAAGTAGTTTTACTGAATTAGCTGACGCGGAACTATACCTAGAGTATGTGTGGTTAAACTCCATATTTAAAAGATGTCTTGGGGTTAAGAGTACCGTTAATTTATTATTTTGATACGTATATGATGCCGGTTAGTTGTATTGCAATGGTGGGAGAAAATGGTATTTTTTCCAAATCTATGATCGATTTTCTGTTAAGTTTTATTCAAATTTCATTGCAACTAACCACCTTTGAATATTTTTGCTCACCGTAGTTGTAAAGGAAGGTAACAGTGGTAACAAACAGTATTAAATTTAAAAAATAGCGTATTTGGCAGCCATCAATCAGGGGTTAAACAATACTTAACATTACAAGGAGAATAATTTTCTGAGCTATACTTTTCAATTTCACATTTAATAAATTGGATTTCGTTAAATGAATAATAAATGCAATTGGCATCAAAATCGTGTAATGATTGGTGTACTGCTATGATTGACATCGGAACTCAAATTGGTATTGTTGCATGCAGTGAATCTTTTTAAAAGAAAGATTCGATGCACGATCGTACAAGGCAACAACGTCAAGTTTATTTCTTTGGTGAGAAACGCTGGAGTACCATCTGTACAACTTATCGATGAGATGAAAGCGGTTTCACATCATTCAATGTATCGCTCACCAAAACTGATGGATTGTAAAAAGTTTGCGGCGGCGCAAGAGAGCCCGCTCTCGGCCGGAGGCGATTCTCGAGAAGATCGTCTGGCGCTGGCGCTGGTGGTGGTGGATAGTGGAAGTACACTCACAGAGGCATCATGCCGTCCGTGTTCTACTTCCGCTGCAAGTAAGAAGTAAACCACGCAGCACAGTTCTTACTCGAACGGTTTCACACTTCTTTGCAAATTGCAGAAACACTGCGTTCATTTGCTGCGATGCTTGATACATTTTTAATATCACATACTCATCTTTGCAGAGTGGTACTTAGTCATAAAGTAAGTCCATAATTTGCTTTATTATGTTTTCCTTTAATTTCTTTTTTATAAATCACACAAATTATTCTCATAACCCTAAATACGATAAAACATAAATCCAAAAAGTGAGATAATTTTTCATGTAAACGGCTGATTAGATAACAATTGGTAAATAATATTTGTCTGCTCCATGGCGCAGTTGGTAGCGTCGTTGGCTACGGTTACGGATGTCTCGGGTTCAATACCCAGTGCGGACAGTTTTCATAAATTGGTCTTTCAATCGATTTATAAATTTCTGTTCGTAGTAATGAATGTTTGTAATGTCTTGAACTCCCTCTCACCCAAACAATCCTCAAAAACAGGACGTAGTGAGAGCGATTCGTCAACCACTAGTCCTGTCCTAACCCTATTCTACTATTCCTACTCTCTTCGAAAAAAGAGAGGTTGAGCAACTGAGTAACAGTTCTCTTAGAAAAACTTGTGTGAAGATACCTCCGTTAGGAGGCCATATGTCCACGCTGGGAGTGGACATGGCACAAAAAAAATTTAAGGTATTTCTCCTTAAAAAATATATTGGTTATTGCGTGCTGTATTTGAAAAGATTTTCGAACAAAGTACTTTTATATTTTTTATCTAATTATAGAATAGTTTTACCAAGTGAATAAGTTCAATAATACTAACTTCCACTCAGTGGTTCGTTTCTTATCAATAAGTGAATTATTTAAACACATTATTTATTAGACAAGATTATTCATCATTCCATTATACTTCGTCCAGACCAAACGTCAAATTGTTACTGAATTCAAGTTATAGTTGGAAAATAAAGTAATTTATTATTAATATATTATATTATAATATAACAAACTACACAATTAAAGATAAATTCAAAGGTTTTCGCTTCGACGTAAAATGATAATACTGATAAGAATGATATAATTTTATTTCATCAAATAAAGTTGTAAGATTTATCTTCGTCATTTTAAATAGCAAATATATATACATACCGAAACATTTCCCTATTCAATTTCTTAAATTTTCTATAGTTCATTGATTCATCTTTTATTTAAAAATACTCGTACTTGATTGAGATTATCGATATGAATATAAATATAACGGCTTAGACATGACATATTAAACAATTCTATTTTACATTCACATTACTAATTCGCTTGTCTATTGGACTCTTATACTTATCACTAATTGATGCCGGTTTTTACTTTAATGTTTCCCCATTCAAAGTGTTCAGCTTACAGAATCTTAATAAATATATGACTTAGCTATAATACTTGCGGAAAAGTAGCATAAAGAATTAATCTGTACCCATTCAATAAATAAATTAGCTAGGAGAACGATAACCGGCGAAGCAGTCTCCAAATATTTTCAATAGTTAAATATAGGTAGCTAAAAATTATATGAAAAATTGTAAAAAGGTTCCTCCGTTATTTTTTGATTAGTTTTTTACTTTTGCTGCAATAATTGTTTGTAATTGATGTCTTTTAATTACTTGGTCCGGCACTGGTAATCGCATCTCCGCCTTTTATCTTTGCGGTCCGCAGACCATTCAGCAGCAACAATTCGTCGTAAAGAAACTATGGTTATTCAGTTGAGGCCAATGTGCCATTTTTTAGCTTAATGATTTCCACAATCATTTTATTCTAGTTTATTCTCGACTATATTGATGTAATTAAAGATTTTAAAGCCTTGCATGCATATTACTTAACCGATAAGACTAAAAGAAATGTTGATTTTAATTCATAAAAATATTTATGTTTGGCAATATACTATAGAAAATATTTTTTATTCCAGATAACATTAGCGATCAATAAATTGTAGCTCCTGATATTTATTATATATAAGGGTTGGCAATCAGCGGGGCTCACTGAAATCTGAGTGCTAACGATACTTATTTAATGTGCTCACCACTAATAAGCTTTATAATATTTACCTTTACCTCCAACTTCTTCTATTCAATAAAATAAAAATAAAATACCTTTTGTCATAATCAAGCACGGACTACCCAAATAAATTAGCGAAAACTTCCAAATCTGAAATGCCTTCGTTATGCTTGTAGAATTTTTACACTAATCATATTTATTACACTGGCGTCAGGTTTAAATTTAGTGTTAAAAAAACGATCGTCGTATTATATAAAACGGACGCAATTTCAAATTGGATTGTGTCAACAATGCTTTATAATTAATATTATAATATTCAGACAGAAAGTAATGTAATTAGTTTCGAGCATTGAATAATTTATATAATTGTATGTTTTGTTTTTTAATTTTTTTATGTTGGCTACCAAATCGTAAATACTATAGTAATTATAATAGACATATAGGAAGTTTACATATCATCTACTTTTACAAATAAATAAGTAATGGTGTAAATATCACATTCTTATATACACGATAGTCTTACCAATACGTGGATATTATGGAGTAGTTAAGTTTTTATTTTTATATTAAATACAGTTTTCACTATTTAATTATCATTGATGAGTCTGCGTTAATTTATAGCATGTCTAAATTATGTTATTGTAAAACGTTCTATCCACACTTAATTATTTTTTTATATATATTATTAGCGTTATAAGTTTCTCAAAATGAAAGTATTGCATTAAATATGTTGAGAGCCATTTGCAAAATAATTAAAGTAATCATCGGGGTAAAAAAAAACTCGTTCGTATAATGTCTGTCCAAAGGAGCCGGAGAAAGTAAAATGAACGGGTTTCGATAATTAATGTTTTTTCAAGAGCACGGGGAAATAAATGTATTTAATTACATACTTTGTTTCGTGTTTACGTCGGTATCTTTGCTACCAAATAAAATTTTGCATTCTTTACTTACATCCGCAAAATAGTACAACACGTGAAAACATGCATACCATTAAAATAATATTCATGGTTTCATGAGTGTAGAATATACATAGACTTATAGAGTTATCATGGTTTATTAATGCAATAATCTCCGTGTTTGGTAGAATAAAATTAATTTAATTGATATGTTAATCATTTGAAATTTCCTGACTGTATCCGCTTACAACAGCTCAAAATTTACTTTGCTAAAAATAAAATAAAATGACCTTGTTCAAATAGTGTTGGCAACAGATAATTTAAGTGTCTTAAAAAATCTAAATTACATAACTGAGTGATTTCTTTTCTTAAATATCTGAGATTAAATAATTGTTTGAACGGTTAATTAATCAAATATAATGAGAACTTAATGTTAAATATGATTTGAATAAATACATACTAAAAGTTTACAACATGAAGTCTATTACAGAAAAGAAATAAATATATTTTTTTACTAAAAATAGTTATTTAAAATTGTAGAATATGGTTTTGATTATTATTGTGATTACTTTTATTGAGTTCTAGATTATAAATTTTAACATAGCAATTATTTGTTTGAGACAATAAAACTCTACAATTAGTACTAAATCAAGCTGAGAGTTATTTATTTTCTTCGTCGATTTTATGGTAGCAAAACTTAACTTCTCGTAAAGAATTTGCGTGAAAACTTACTATCAACACAAACGTAATTTTTAATAATCTTTTGGTGATTCGCAAATAGATCGTAATAATAACGCAGTGCAGCGTGATTAACGACTCGTTTATACTGAAAGTTAAAAAGTACAGTAAAAATATGAATTTTACTAGACTTAGTTGGCACCTATAAAAAACATCATATAATCATACATTTAGATTTTTTATGAAGTAATTTTATTAGTTAACAGAATAAAACAATTACTGTTTATATACTACAATTTTAATTAAATAACTTTAAGATAAACCATTGTCCGATTATTGTTAACTTTGTTCTCTTTTTAACTACTTTATTACCGCAACAATGGAGAAAACGATTTCTTATCGGATGGTTTGTTTGAAACGAGGCTATTTATTTTAAGATCGTAATGTAAACAAAAATCTTTCCAAATTGAAATATTACACGTACTCGTAAATCGCGTATTTGACATCTTCCAGTTGTAGCTTTTATTTTATAATCCGACACGCACCGCGGGCGAAATATTTTCAGTTTACTTATAACATTTTTTAGTCTTCGTACATGCATATCGTATGAATTGAGATTTAATTAAAGAAATAAACACAGCTGCTATTGATTGTCTCATTCAGTATATTGTCGCGTGCACAAATTAATTAAAGCGTTAACTCGAACAATAAACTTATCGCTTCCCAACATGGGAAATTCGAGCTACTACAGAATACAATTAGACAAGGTTTTAAGCGACTGTGTACAAAATTAAACTTTTTAGTTTCCTCTTACGCATAAAAAATACACATTCTGATTTTAGCAATTCTATTCAAATGTTTACAAATATTATTGAGGAGTAATTTTATTTAAAACAATTTACTATTATGAAGCTTTTAGCAAAGATACATATTTAATTTACTGAATTTTTTCGCAGTTAGTTTAGATATATAATTTTTGTATCTGCATACAATTCTTTGTTTTTCTAGATAGGTAGAAACAATGTATTTTGGTTTTGAAGAAGAAGTAATAATGTTAACTTATTGGTTGATTTATGGATTCGCACACTATTATTTTTTTTTTAATTTTCTTCGTCGTTTTTTTTGACAATATCGACCAAATTCTTTTTTTATATATTGCCAGATTGCATCACTAACAATATGTAAAAAGATCCGTCCATGTTTCAAAGCATTGTAAGAATCTAGCATCGCTGAATATTTGGTATCAGAAGATCGCAAACACACTTAATATGCAATTCTGAAAGACTATTCCGATAAATACGATCGTTGGAGATACAATTTCAAAGCTCATTAAGATCTTTTAAGTCAGTGACGAATGACGATGATGGATTTTCCAATGTTAACTTTGTAAAAGGTAATAAATGATTCTCTGATAAAATGTATGGGTCCTCCAAACACTTTAATTGTTTTAATTTGATTGTGTCCAAATTGCACAAAGGTAATAATTATAATATTTTTAAACAACAATTATTAAAGATTTATAATACTTTTTTACAATGTCTTACTTACCTAATCTGAAAAAAATAATCGAAATACAATAAGTTTTTTTTAAATTATTCTTTCATTCTTTGCTCCTTCATTCTATTTTCATCAGTAGTACAAATAGTTTGATGATTTTTTAATACAAATAAAAGGCATAATTTTTAATGAAATTTTTACGATGGTTTGAAAATATTTTAAAACTCAGGATGCTGTTTCATCAATAATTTTTCATTTTATACATTTATTAACGTAATCGACCAAATTACGCTTTTCAAATGTTTCTGTAATACGACGCAATCTCACAGTTGAGAAATTATTTTCAGTGGATACACACTATAATAATACCTTCCAAATAATGTTAATATTTTTCGTCATAACAATAACATGTAATAATTATAATAATACGTTTTATTTTTTAATGTTATCATTCACTATTTTTCTCAGTTGTTGTTTCTTGGCATCATTCAAGTTTATTTACTTATACATAAAATTAATATTGTATTCTCATATGAATCTGCTGCCTAATCATATCAAATGGCAACACATATTACTTCCAAGTTTTCTCTGTCACTTGCCAGTCTTCCTGATAACATCATTGTTAAGATCTAAATTCTAATGATGCTTACCTATGACTTTCCAGAATTTAACCATCGGGTTGATTGGAAGACGAGACAGGCGTGGTCAAAACTTTCTTGACGCATGAGCAGGACAAGCCTAAGCAAAGTACATCGCTGAAGTTATACGAGGCTGTATAATCTGTTCTATTATCTACGAATTGCATAATCTATCAAAGTCGCCGCATCTATTTTCGGAGCTCAACAGACAGTTACAGCTACATTATCTTTGCATTATCATGCATTATTTTATTTAAAAGTTTTCTTTAAAACCAGTAAATGTCACTATAGTAAACATAATATATTTTTACAGTCAATTCGTGAAGAATAAATAATATATATATTTTTTAATTTAAACAAATGTCTGGCATTACAGCTGATAGCCAAAGCGCCAAATATTTTTGAAAGTTAGAAAATCATACGAGATAAACTCTAAGAAGTCAATCGTGTCCAAGATCATAAATTTCAATGAAAAAATCTACATTTCATATTGACCTTGCTGGGACTTGAACCAGGACCCACCTGATTGTTAGGGCATAGCACTTATCACTAAACCACCGAGGCCGACTTATTAGGCCAAATTAGTCAACATTTGATAAATCTCCTCAAATATTAAAAAAAACAATTTTGTAATAGGTTCCTTTTCTTTTGAAATATGATTGTGGTATTTAAATTGATTTTTATACGATGTTCAATTAAAATTAATAACTTTTATAATTCCACTGGCTGTCTTTGAAAATAATCGAATAACGAAATAATACATTTTATATTAAAAACGAATATTCACAAAATAAAAGTCGAATTTATCGAAATAAATAAATATTTACGCTAATATTGTTCTAAAAACGAATGAAATAGATGATTATTATGGAACATGGCTTTGTGGCCGTCATGTTTTTTAAAATGATATTAAACGAAAAGATTAAATAACATATTAATATAACTGTTTGTTTATTACAAATACAGTTTTGGAGACGTTTTTATTAATTCAGGATAACACGATTTCATTGTTTTTGTGGCATTACTTTAATCGGAATACTTTTTGTCTATATCTGTTGTTCAAAAGCCCAATACAATATTAATTTATATTCAGTCACTGGATGCGCATTGAAATAACAGTAATTTTCTCGCTTATTAAATTCACTAAAAATTGAGTTGAATATTGTAGAACAAAATCAACTATACCTAATATTATTCTAATATGTGGTATCATTGTCAGTTATGAAGCAGCTCTATGCTAATGTTGTATAATGTGTTTTGCCACGAATGCATTTTCCTGGAAATAGAATTGAGATCAACGGTGGCTAGATTGATAGCCGGCCATCGTAATTTCACGTTGTTGGCCATCATCGGTGCAGAATTAAATTACATATAGCTGCCCACAATAGATTGCTGATACGCATTTTAATAGCGGGGTTTTTTCAAGTGGCATTATCGAATTAGTCGGACCGCTGGGTTTGAGAAGCACTCGTATAGAAAGTCAGCGCTGCAATTATTGCGCGGAATTTTATTATCCTAATAAATCTTTTTGTTGAAAACTATCAAAGTTTGAGATCTATACATTACAAACACAATAAAATCGTCAAGTTTGAATGTCTACCAAAATGTTAGTTTAAAGTTTCACACAATGCTGTACCTATCTATTAACAAAAAAAAATGAAGTTGATATTTGAAAGCCTTCAAAAGGTTTATAATTTATTTGAAAAAAATTATGAAATGGCATAATGCCATTAAGAGGCATATTTTTTTACCCGTCAAAATAGTCAAACTTGCCCTGCAGTCGAGTTTGTCCAATTCGATTGCACCGTCCACGGATTTGAATCTCTATAATAACAATCTCATACCTTTTAATTAGTTTATGGATGTGTATTCAAATGTATGTTTTTATATGCAACGTTTACATCTTCTCCCACACATCCGATATTTAAAACGTGGGATAGCAAGAGCGATTGGCTAACTACTAGTCATTTCTTAAGACCATCGTTCTATCATTACTTTCTACGAAAAAAAGAGGTTGAGTGACTGAATAAATTTCGTAAAAATAACGACCCCATACGCTCTTCATGGGTAGTGGACAAGGTTGAAAAAATAGCAAATAGGATTGTGATTTTATATACCACATTAAAATTGAAAGCAAAAGCTGGATAACAACTTAACTATAGTTCTGAATTTTAACGTTTATATATGTACCATGCCCTCTCAATTAAATTATTATTGTAGAATTTCAAAAAAAGCAATGAATTAAGAATTCTTAATTTTTATGTAAAAATGTTGATGTCATTCAAATTGTTACTTGCAAAATAATTATGATTGTATAATATCTATTGAATATATCTACTCTTCATTTTGTTTTCATTAAGATATGTAACAATTATTTTATTCTGTATCAATTGAGACAATCAGACCAACAATAATTCAGTCTGAAGTTCCCATACCAAAAGTTTTCAATTTTGTTTTTTAAAAGAATTACCGCAAATTATTAATCGTGAAAAATCAATACTTACAAAAGGTGAAAGTAAACCGAACACAATTAAGGTTTATTTTTTATTTACCTAAAGTACAATGTGATGTACAATAATTGATGTCGATTTTCCTTTCGATTTGAATTCCCACTTCAATATTGCTGAAATGCGTAAGCGTCGAACAACGACCGAGCACTTTTGTTCTCATAAATATCAAGTATAAAATGTATCTGACCACAAGAATGTTTTATCGATTCAGAGTAAATCAACTATGATAAAGTTTCAGTTCATTTAAATTTATTTATCCCATATCTGTGTTATATGTTTGATATCATTCTATCCTTAAAATTATTGTTTGTTGTATTTATTTACAGTAATTGGATTCACACCAATTCTTCCAGGAAATTTCAATCGAATAAATATTTTACGTATGTATGGTTTCACACACTTCTTTGGTAGAGAGCGGCTTAGTTAACTTTTTATTTGGTAAGAAAACTAAATAAAAAAATAAATTTATTGTAATGCAAACAGATGCTTATTTTTAAGTGAATTGTCGATGATTTAATTTTATATATACTACTTTTAAATATATTTTACTTTATGTATGAAGCTTATTTACTGCATTTGATATATTTTTTCCGCTTAATAGAAAGTTTAGTGTTTAGTGGAATAATAAAAGATGGATTTTGAAAGAAGTTATATCAATTATAGCCTTTATTGTGATATAATAGCTATGATAGTAAAATTAAAAATGTCACTTTTTTAAACTTATATTTTATTTAATATTTCTACAACATATTCTAATTGTTTACGATCGTATTTTGAAATTTATGCGAGTGCTTTTAAGAAAATTAAAAGTCTACAATACTTTTTTTATATTAATATATTCATAAATTTGTACAAAGTTTTACTATGCCTGATAAATATTTGCCAATGCTGAATCGTTGATAAGATTTTTTTCATAATCTGCAATGTGGAGACTAAACGGCTTAGAATCTCTAACCACCTTAAACCGCAGGAATAATAAGTTGATGTAAAATGCGTGCCCATCTAACCAAAGATGGTAGTTCAATAAGTAGGCTTCTAAAGTAGAGTATTCCTAAAGATTTTTTTAACAAAAATGTATTTAGCATTATTTGTTTCTAAGATAATGATGCATAAACTGCCATGTATGAAGAATATAACAAATTATCAAATGAGTAATTTGCTCATTTGGGTTGGGAAACAGATATTATTTAAAATTAATCATCAGTATGTAAAAAATAAATGTACCAAATATAATTGACCATATATTGTTATAATACAAATATTGTTTTGCTTTCTATTTTTTTTAACATCCATAAACCCATGGATATTAAAAAAATCGTAATCATTTTCCTGCTGTTGTTTCTTCTCAGGATATTGCTTAAAATATAAAACGATATAAACAAATTTAAGGAGATTTCATATACACAATCGATGAACGTAGCACACATTCGTTCTCTCAGTTATCCAAGCTAGTTGTCTAAACTATATCTAGTTATATAAAATATAAATAAAGAACTAAGATTCAAAATAGTGAATGGGAGAAGGTGACATTAGTATATCTTAATTGCAGTGCGGAAACTTTAGTTCTTTGCGTAAAATAGGTAAATGCAGCCTTTTGACTTATGAACTTATTATATTATGCTAAACTGTAAATACTATAACATGTGTCCTAGCTTAATTGTCAAGTCAATGAGTTTTGTATGAATCTAGCCAAACAATGTTAACCGAATAATGGTAATTAAAGCCACGAACGCCTTTCTGTTGACCAATAATTTTGTAATCTTGAAAAACTCTTACGATAAATTATTGAAATAATGTCCAGTCAAGACCCGGCTGTCCGCTATAACGTTTCTTTATTTATATACATTCATATGGATAGTTTATGACTTTTTGAATCTTTTCATGGCTTCAAATAAATCAGCAGAACGGTGCTACAAAGTCATTTAAATCATGCAATAAATATAAGTAAGACGGTATAAAATTAATGTTGACACCTATTTATTCTCATGGTTACTGATATACAATGTCATGGTAAGCATAGTTACCGTACCATTGCACTTTGGTTGCAGACTTTCCCCTGATGCGCTTAAAATAACCTCCATATTAAATATCCCATTTTCTAGAGGAATACAAGAGATGCAGAACTATTTTTAATCAAACGCTATACTTAATCAGCTTTCATTAATTCACTAGAATGTCAAAATACTTAAAATGGTTCGTTATCATAATTGCGTTGATGAAGGAAGTATAAAGTTATAATATTTATTTCTTATACGCTAGACCTATAGCCGAGTTTTCAGCGTTGTTGCCTTCGTGTGCAGTGTTCACAGGTTTTCATCCTAGTACGAACTGTTTCATAAACTGATTTTTCAATAGAATTATGGATGTTAGAAGGCATGGATGTCTGAATTCCGGAAAATGGAATATAGCGAGAGCAATAAGCTATTCACTGGTCATGTCCGAGTCCCATCCTTTTATCTTTTCCTTATACGAAAAGGAGAGATTGAACGAGTGTGTAACAAAGAATTTTTGTAGACAAGCTCTGTTAGGATTCCATATGCACCTTATTGGAAGTGGGTATAGTAACAAATAAAGCTTACTTGCCCTCCTCCACCCTCCGCTGCTTTCCCATCCATAATTTTGTACGGCAATATCCAGTGGCCAAGCAAACTTTAAGCGTTTCTACAGTTTTTTTCCTTTACTGGAAGTGTCTTAGAAACAACTGTTAATGATTTGTTGGCGTGCATTTAAGTCTGCAGAAAATCAATCTCTCTAGATAAATGAGTTGAGACATATTCACAATTTCTTAAATATCTAGAATTTTTATTTATTTACCACCAAACAGAGTGGACGATAAGTTTTTAAAATAGTGTCCTAAAAAACATTTAAACAAATAAAACTCTAATATATCAAATTAACAACAATCTACACAACATTAGCTATTGTAAAATTAAAATATATGCTTACTTTAAACCTTGCAGTGTTTACTTATTTTTGTAATAAGAACTGAAATGTCGTAGAAAAAGTCTGCATTTGTTGATATTTATGTGGTCATTGAAAAAGTTGAGAGCCATTGCAATAGGTTATGTGAGGACAGTCAGTGGTTGCTTGGTGTGCAGCACGGAACGAATGAAATGCGTGTCGGAAAATTTCACTTGCTCTAAAAGCTAACAATTACTTATGCTTAAATTTACGTAGGTATGATAATTGGGCTATTCATTTCCGAAAAGAAAGTGCTGTTAGGCAACACCATGCACACGCTCCCTGGCGAGTGAATCGCGAACTCTTAATATACGATGTGAATTATTTTTGACGATATGTTCTGTGTGGGGTTTTTTCACGTGCATAAATTTTAATCTGTTTTACATATTGCATATTTTTAAAAAGAAAACGAAACTCTTACGTGCGAATTTTCTATTTATCTGAAAACAAGTACCTATATGCAACAAACATGTTACTTAATATCAAAACTAGAAGTTATCTTGCTGATAAAAATGGAACAGAAAGGAAATTTATTTTTGAATACGTTAAAAGGTCAAGCTGAAAATAATACACTTTACATATTTGTAACGTGTTTAACTAATTTTAATTTTGATAAATCCCAGTAAATCTCTTAGATATGAAATGAACGAAGTGTTTTATCAATATATTTAAAAGAGATTGAGTACACGAAAGGTATAAAAACAATTCGTGACATTTTCATAGTAGATCAACATAAAAAAAATCAATTAAGTTACTATTGAAATGTTTTTTCTCAGAATGTTCAAGAAATATATGCGACTTTGATGATGAATCTGTCAATTCATATATTAAATTAAATAATATTGTTAAAATTAAATGAAACTTTAATTAAATCAAAACCGCTGAACTAGTAAGCATTATCAAAATAGTGATTTGAAAGTATGAAAATATTTAAATTGTTTTATTCTAAGTAAATCTAGTGAAGAAAAATAAAATGAGGCAACCCAATTAAAAAATACCTGTTGTGATATATCTTGGAAAGTAAAAAATATATTTTAAAGCTACAAATAGCTCCTGTAGGTCAGTTAGCTTGACAGCCTCACTATGGTATAATTAGTATACTACTTTTGAAAGAAGTTAATTGTGTTACAAATAATGAATTCTAGTAAAAGTGTTAAAGAAAGCTTTTGATGATCTGCATCTTTGCTAAATATGCCAATAGAAAGTATGTTAATCTGATTGACCACAATTAGCTATATTTATTGTTTAGTTTACTTTAATGTGTTTTTGCATGGTTGTACATTCTATATACAATTATGAATATTCAAAGTGAAAAATAATAATTGAACGTTTTATGTATTTATAGCTAAATCGTCATTTCACTTATGATAATATCAGTATCACCGATTTAACATTCTATTAAATAATTAAGGCTATTAAATAATTAAAATGTATTCCAACACCAGAATATTAGTAATCCTACTTCAACTAATACCACCAGCATTCGTAGGAATTCTTCAGCGAAAAAAAATCGTTGCTCCCGCCAGTGAACATTTAATTTAATAACGTCATTATGATTACCAACTTACAATAATGAGATTAGTTGTATATTAAGTCAAGAAAAACGATACTATTCAATAAATTATAAATACTGAGAAGAATATAATCCAATAATAATTATACTCTATTAGATTACACATTTACAAAAAATATGTTTAACTTTATTACGAACTGTTTATAATATGAATGTGCTTTTGAAGATCTGAATATCATTATGTGTATAAGGAATCAAATGTTCTCTCGGACGGGTATTTTAGAAAGAATAAAATACGCGTCGTCATCGATAAAGCTTGAATGACGAAGGTCGACGGCGCGTCACGATTCGTATATTACCCATCATGTTTTTTAAATAAAAGAATATCTCCATAATTGTCATACTGTATATTATACTGGATTTATGTATGTAAAACTGTAATGATCAGATTCATTTGCAGAAAATATTGCGGTGTACTTTATTCACAATATGAGATGAATTTTTACTGGTGTCAATGCTATAGTCGTGGTCTACTGAGCCAGACCAATTATATCAATACTAAAAGGGGACGAACACACACCGAATGGATGCGACAACATCCATAGAACAATACGGTCCACTATTTAGTTTCGTGCCTATATCATGCGAGGACAGACCCCATGTTGAATTAAGTGAAAATATTGTATACATTGCATTTTTGTATTAAAAAAAACTTACGATAAATTCATTGTTATGTTTCTGTGTCAATTTTTAACTTAAATATTATTTTGTACAAGTCTATTCAGAAATTAATTAGTTTTGTGTTAAATAATTAAAATATAAACGCCAACAAAAGAACATGACTTTGTTGCTATGAAGTAGTGTCTTGTAATGCTGCTTAATAATTTGACGACTATAATAATTATTCCTAAGATAAAATTAAAGATTATTTCTTCGTATTATGTTTTGTTGCTGCTGTGATTTTGTGCAATACATTAAAAAAGTGTGGTGCTGTTCGAGTAATCGCAATCGGTCGCAGGTGATTGAAAATAGGATTAGCGTAAAAATGCCACGAGACCGACAGACAAAAAACATTTCTACACTTAATCGAGACAACAAGATTAGTACTGTAGTGGACGAAGAGTTTTTCATTGCTTACGCAAATAAATCGCAGAGATTGGATAAAAATTACAATAATCTGGATAGATCGGTTTTTAATAAGTTATCTAATTCCAGACTCAATAGAAGATATTACGCGTACTCATATAAGAGTAATTTTTCTTTGGATGATAACAATTCAGATAAACTTGATAATTTCAATACAGATATTGACGGTTTTAATACAAATGACGATAGCGAATATTTAGAACCGATAATTTACTCACCCAACAGGCTACATTCTGGAGTTTATAGTAAACCTATTAAAAAGAGAAATAAACATGTTACAAAGGAACAGTTGAGGTATGATAGGAATATAAAAAGGCATATTCAAATTCGCTTCATGCTGAGTTTGAGGTTAGTTGAAGATATCAAACGTAAAAATCGTTCAAAGGAGAAGAACAAACACCAGATTATAGTTAAAAAAAGTTTCAATGAACCCTTAGTTGGGAGAGGTTTCCGGGGGAAACTGTTGTTTGATATGGAAGAAGCAAAACAAGAAATATTTTCGCGTTGTCATGGCGATTGGAGCCCTCCTGTGGGTGGTAAAGGAATTGAATTGGGAAATGAAAGGTAATAAAAAATCTATTCATAGTTCGTATTACTATCAAATTTTCTATCTTTATCTTTAATAATTTTCACACACATTATGTACTATCGTATCAAATGTATAAGATTAATAATGATAAATTTATCTCAGAAAATAGAAAAAATATTGAATCAGATCTTGAATTTAAGTATAAAGTTGTTTCAAATATAATACATGTCGTCGCTTTCACGGTAAAACCACTTATTAAAATATTTTCCATCGTCCAGAAGAAGCAAAAAACATCATAAATAGCAAGATGTTATATTTTTGTTAACAATACATATTTTTATTGCGAGTTTCCATGAAACAAGGGATGAAAAGTCATTATTTATACTACCATCACTTTGAGATTCTATAATTCCTGGAATAGAAGATAATGGAAAGAGAAAAACTGATAAGCGTTTTGAAATATTCAAATTAGAGTCTTTCTATTGGTCCCCTATTCACATGTTTTTGCCATGTGATGTAGAATATTGATTTTTATACAATGACATTTAAAATTTAATTTCCCATTTTTTTCTGATAAGTGCTTTTGTCGTGGAAACGACGATATTCAAACCTGGGAAATTACACTTTTGTTTCATTACACAATTAATAGTAAAAGTGACAAATATTTATTAATCTTCCATATTATATTAATCTAATCTGTAGCAGTGTTGAGTCCTTATTGAAGCCATCGCTTCCACTTCCACTGCAAGATTATTTAACGCTAAAAGTAAAAACGAAATTTCAAAAATACACTTTTGTTTACATGTATTTCTTGCAATAGGTTTCTTGAAACAGGGGATTTAGTATAATCGTCTACTCGGATTTCAGCATTACCCCCCAAATGTTTAAAATATAGAAATGCAATATAAATTATATTTATTTTATATGGACGTAATAGGGCATTTTCTCCTGATAAAAACAGTAGTTTACAGTGCTTCAGTCTTCGAAAATTTTTGTGATGTACAAATTCAAACTGTTTTCGTAGATACAAGGTGTGTCAAGATTTTTAATGCTGAAATACGTTACTTAGTCTGTGATGATGTATTTTTAATACTAAATAACAATCTTACATGATATAACCATACATTTCGATCGCTTTCGATCTGTGGTTGTTATATAACGTGAAAGAAATATAGGACAGTCTTCAAAACCAGTTTAAGGAAGTTAAGACCTTGAACATAACGGGTAACGTGTACCTTAACTAAGTAAGCACAGACTTGAATACATTCCTAGGTCATGGTCGGTACTGGTGCATTGTAGTTGATTGAATTTCGTCGTGGTAAAAAAACTTGTTCAATCTTCATGGGATTTTTATGTTATAAATGTGTTGTAATTACAAACGAACAATAATGATTTACAGATTACATTTATTTACTTATATTTTATGTTGTGTACAAAAATTTTAATTTGTATCGTGAATATATAAGAATTATAAAATTGTATTAATTAAAATGTCTCTATTATTATTTACTTACACTCAAACCAATATGAAATAAGTAATTAGACATTACCTATTTGTAAAATTCTACAACAAATGAAGCCTCCCCACCAATAATGATCTACGTTACAGCACATAACATTATTGCAAGGAAATCTTTCTAAGATGTTTATAAAGTTTTCTTTTCTTTTCTGTTTATTTTTTTTTTTTAAATAAAAGTTCATTTACACATGCACGTATAAAACACAAATACAAATAATAATTATAAACGTTTCCTTCCAAACAAAACAGTTTCATTTGATTTTCTCAAAATGTCCAAAATGATAGAAAGTGAAACTGTCTTGTGCTGGATCATATTATTCCAGAATAAGTAAAGAATAGCTAAACAAAAAATAAATGTTATCGAGCTTTTTATAAAAATATTTTCGAACTGATGTTATTTTGCATGTCGAAATCAAAAATAACTTGTAAGTACATTATATTTCAGATGTTAAATTCCTACATAGCGTAAAGGATACTTTTTTTAATTCTTCGGACTTTTAATGGGTAGAATTTTAAATATACGTAATATTAATTAAGGAACTTACATCATTTTTGTGAGCCTGTTAGTTGTTAGTTGACGCACATATTTCAAAATTTTGATTAAACAATTATTTATTGCGTTGGCATTTCACAACTGTAAAAGTTTTTGTATAGATAGTAATAATCGTAGTTAGGTATGTTTTTTTATACTAATGACCTAAAGCAAGCGATGAACATAATCTATAATGATTTAAAAAAAACTTTAATGATTCTACAGCATCTAGTTTTTGCCTAAAACAAATAACTGTTCACGATTGAAAGTCAGCTAAGTTTTCAACGATATATGTTTTTAATAGCTTTTTTTTGAAAAATGAGATAAAATTAATTTTGTTTACTGTCTATCCTGTCACACATGCCACACAATGAATTCAAACCCATATTCACACATTGTAAATATCCCATATAAACTATACTTCGTTGATTTGAGTGGTCAGATTGAAATATGTATGGAGCATCGGCATGCGGTGGAATGATCACTATCTCTATCGCACAACCTAATTTGGGTATGAGCAAGAAGGATACAAGAACATTCGCCGCATGCACTTGCATCTTGCTTGCACCTTCACTATTCATGTGATTGAGCGAGAAAGAGATTAAGCCACCGCACGCGCCTGGTATAGAGATATTATAATCGACGGTTTTTTGGTCAATTGATATAGCCCTCAAAATTGAAATAGTTCAGGAGATAGTAAAAAGAGTTTTTATCGAAAATTATATGTTTGAATATACACGAAGGGAGTGTCAATTTAATAGTGGCTTACATCAAATGGCCTGGTTAGAATCTTTAAACCTAAAATCAAAGTAAAATGATGTTTCCCTTCCAAAAGTGGTCAATATTTTTTTCTTATCCACATCGCTTGGCCGAGACCAGCTCTGTCGTCGTCAAAATTAGATCCAGTCATTAACTCGTTTTGGCATTTTTTGAAGCTTACATCAATTGGCCAATACACCGTCAATATAATTATTTTCAGTGTAGGAATTTATTATTTTTTCAAAAATTAATTAATACATTTTGACACTCTCGCAAGTGACGATGCGCCGTTCATTGGAAAACATTTATATGCAAAAGAACAGAAGCAAAAAAAATGAACTAATCAACTAAAATAAAATAATGGCATTACTTCAATTATAAAACTTTGGTCGGAGGGTTTAAGGTTTTCGATGTGACTGACCACTACTATGTGGAGGGTGGAATTTTTTTCAACTATTTGTATATTTTTCAACGTAATATTCAAAAATCATTTGTATAATTTTTTTAATACTTCAACGTTTTATGTAATCGTTATCTTTAATGTTGCAAAGGTTTTGTGAACTAATATAATTTTATGCTGTTTAGTAAATTTCGTACGTTCTTAACCAAACAGTTCCGAATTAAAATATTAATCATACTGGATTGTTAAATGAACTTCTATAGTATTCACATGATAGGGAAGATCTACAAAATAAAATTAGTGTAATATTCATATGAAAACAAGGCATTGTGATCGTATACATTGTCCCAATTTAATTGCTGTAGTATTTATGATATTTTATTATATTGTTTGGGTTTGGTATGTTATTTTTTTGTAAAATTAAGTCATTGGAAAAAAGATTATTTTTTATGGGTTCATTGCTTAACCATGAATATTTAGCATTAAAATATACACTTTGTTACAGTTATTATTGATATTAGTGGCTCTTTTAATATCACATGTTTGAAGAATTTTGGTCGGAAATGAGAAATACCAATTTAATATTTTTTGTATTCAATACTCAACTGAGTATTTTAAATGTTTTTAAGCTATCATTATTCTACTTTCACTGCTTTTTCTGGTATTTTTGATTTGGCAATCTTCCTCATAGCGTGTTTATTATTATCGTACTTCGCGATATTTCCAACATACTGAATGATCGATATGCTAATTACTTCAAAATTTGTTATGCCACCATGTCCAACTCCATCCGTGTTACTGACCAGTGACCATCATCGCGTGAAGGAAGTAGACGATTACATCCTCATAGTATTTATAAAGGTTGTCTCTGTCAGTCACACGCGCGCCACATTGTTTTTTGTCGCCCTCTTGTCATCCGCAACATGGACCGACACGGTGCAAAGCACTTGCCCAGGAAGTGATTCAGTTCATTTTTATTTGCATACTATTCCTAGTCTGCAACATGAATATTTCATGGATATTTTGTATACTGTCTGACCGTGCAATATTTTTTTAGAATCCATTCTGTAGCATCAATGCATGGGCACTGTGAACGTCATTATGAAAGGGAAATCCCAACTAGCTAATGTAATTCGAATTTTTTTCATTGTGATTTCATACTAAATATATTTGCAATCGAGAAGTTAAATGACTATTCTATTTTTTGAAGTCAAAAGTAGACATGCTAAACTTCAACCTATGTGTATGTTTCTAGAATTGTTTCCATTTCTCATCACAAAAATAACCGTTGTCAATAACACTGCTGGCTGTAGTACCCTTCAGAATTTTTCAATACGCCGTTTCAATTCTGAGGATATAGCCTTAAAATCTTTGATACAAAAGGATGGGTACATTGTCTAAAGAAAATCTTAAATGCGAGTGATTAATATAATACTTACATAAATTACTACAAAATTATTTGAATAAATTGGATTCAATAATAATTTTCAGCAATCGTTCGTGTGAATAAAAAATATTATAAGCGTTGGTGCCAAATGGAACTCTGAGCAAAAATGCTTTGATACACTGCTTATGTAATAAATAACCCGTTGGCCATAACGGAACACAACAAGATCGTATCATTTAAATATCCGCTGCTCAATCATAAACATATTTAGTGTAATTTTGTTAGTTGAAATATTTGAACGCATTCATTCGTAGAAACGAGAAACCCGAAAAACTTATATTTAAAAAATAATCTCAAAGTTATTTATACTAACAGTGACATCTGTTTTTTATACATGTCTCTATGACTTTGACTCTTCGATTTGTTCAAATATTTGGTAGATAAAATTAAAAAACAATGTATTGTTGTTGAAAAAAATAGCGTGTTAAGTAATTAATTTGATTAAAATCAAAATGATTAACGACTTTTCGTATTGTTATGTAACTACGAGTGATGCGATACGTTGTATGGTTAATTAGTTTAAAAAAAACATTTAAATTTAATGCATATTTTGAAGGAAGTTAATTATCTTATCATAATGATTGGCTACTTTTAAAAAATAGATATGAATTTTTCTCATTTATTTTTCGTTTTTGCTTGCACCTATGATGATCTGAAAACAATCAGAATAGAAATTTTAAATTTAAAACAATCAATTTAACTATGATGACTTGCTTGACAATTTCTCTTACTATTCCATTAAAAGCTCGACTGACCGGTTAACTTTAGAGTGGTCAATTAGTTGCTCTAGAAAAAGCATATAATTAGACTAAATACAGTAAATGGTCTCGGCTGTCTCGGTAACTCATTAGTTACAATGTATTAATTAGGATCAATATATCTGCTAGTTATATGTACATAGTTAATAGATAACATATCATAAGATAATGAGCTTTTATATTAAATTATATTATTTGAATCAAAGTCTGTAGTTTTATGAGCATAAAAACTATTTTATTTCTGTCTTAATTTCTTTATTTTACAAAGCATCATTTTATTTACTTTGTCATAAAACTACCGTTAAAATTAAAAACTATTTTGACATCTCCTAAAGAGAAAATTTTAGCCCTATAATGAATTTAATATTGCTTCTTTTTATTCATTTACACAATGAAAACTGACCATAAATAAAATAACCATGTAATGAAGATAATCCACAAACTTGTTTTTAAAACAGGACCGACTTAACTCATCTCGTATGCATTTTTCTTCTATTTTTTTATTTCTAAAATGTTAAGCAATCGATTGTTTAGCGATATGGGTTTTTAACATTTTATAAAATTGTGAAGTAAGTGCTTTAAATAGTTTGTTATTTTACAAATAAAATAACTTTTCACCGACAATTGACAGTCATCATTGTGGCGCTATTTATTTGTATTGAAATTTAAAAATCGATACTTGCAATAACAAATCAATCTAACTTTGTTTTTTTTATTAACATGTTAACAATAACACCATGGTGACCGTGAAACATATATATTTCATCTTATTTATTAAGAAAAAGAAGTTGCTTTTGTTTTTTATTAAAATATCTTAACTCTCATAAGACGTTTAAACTATTTAATTCAACGACATATTGGTACCAAAATTACATATACGGCTATTTTATTTCAGGTCGCCCAGCGGTGGAATGGGGCGCGCGCGCAACGGAGCCCTAGCGCTCCACTACGCCGCTGCCCGTGGCTGCCTCGACTGCGTCAGGCTGCTCGTCGATTCTGCTCCACATATCAGGTAAATGTGTAATCAAATGCCAATCACCTATTCACACACATCATGGATTGTTCGATGAGCCATATATTTTAACACTGATTGAAGAGGCTTAAGTTTTTTTTCTCATTGAATACACCCGCTATATTTATGTCGATATCAGTTATAAATAATTATACCATTAGAAGTTTGCGTACTTGCTGTATGAAGAATAAAAAAATAATCATATCTCATATCAAAGAAATGTGAGCTTGCAAATACATAAACACCAGGTGGTGTAATATTGTGTCGTCATGATTATTTTATATTAATATCTTCTAATAATAACAATTAAGGCCTGCATTAATTGGGTCAGTAGCTATTTCAATTTTTAGTCAGTAATTAATCAAAATAGTCCGTAACTAATTCAACAAATGGTCAGTTTCCATGTGGTCAATAAACAAAATAAAAGATGAGTAATTTTTGTAAAATGGTCAGTTATTCAATTATACGATCAGATATTTATATGAAACGGTCAATTTTTTAATTAAACCTAACCTAACTTTTATTTGTTTGACAATCGCTTACTGACCGAACACAATTACTATCTCTTACTGACCATTTATCGAAATAGTTGCTGACCAAATAACTAGTTGCCCTAAAGTAATAATGTTCTATACGTGTTTTTGCAATATTACAGTCAAAGTGATATTTCATTATTATTATGTAATATAGCTCAAGATCTTGGGTGTCTTTACTTATTTCGTCATTAGTTTATCTCAATTGGCTTTGCATTCATAAAAGTCCTTTGGACCTACAATTTGTGGGGTGTGCGGAAAAATGTAACTTTAATATTGATTTAAGATGTTTCCTTATTGAAAAGATAAGTTTTCGTTTTTAACTTTCGTAATCAATACAATTCGTAACCTTACAAAATGAAATTAACTACATTTTGGGTAAAAGCCCCAGATTCTCCGTATACAAAACGTTGAAATAATGTTTGAATCAAATTTATTTTCTAGTTAAAGAGGGCAATTGGTAGCCCCGATCGGAAACTATAGCACATATTCATCTATTCACAGTCCACATGTCTCTTCAACTGACAGCTGATCATTTAGCTAGGCAGAAACATCGCCCATCTTTCTTCTACATTGCGTTCTTCATTTGATGCCTCCGATAATTCAATACAGGGCTAGGAAAATACACTTCGTATAACGAATATATTTTTTATTAATGTATGAAAAAATATGCATATTTGTTCTGAGAAAATTATAGCACAGACAGTAAAAATAAAAAAAACTGCATTCAAAATAGACAATGTTTATATTTCATAAAAAATTAACAAATAAAACTATTCATTGACTGTTATTTGAATCGTTAGTATCGTTGGTATGTATTTTTTTTAATTCATGCGGTCAGATTTTAATTAAACTTAACTATAATTCAAAACATGATCATTCTTCATTTATCCATATTATTTTAATAAGAAAATACATCCATACAAAGTAGATAATATTCACAATTAATTTATACACTAGGAATGGATTTGCTCAGGAAATTGACATTTAATGTGTAAATCAAGTAGGAAATATGTACACACTGAAGATTTATATTATTATATCTGACAACAACACTTCAATTAAGAACATTTTGGCATACATATATTTTTATCTACATAAAAATCAAATCAATTCAATACTAGCGTAAGCCAGTTGTTAGCACTTTGTTCTTAAATGTTATGGTGAAGCATTCAAATCCTTAGTTGGACACAAATTTGCAAATTATTGTTTTGTTATTATAAGTCTGGATCGACCGGTTGAAGTTTTCGTGACATATAACTAGGGCATCCAATCCTGGACCCCTTTTTTCAATCCCGGAATCCCTAGATTGAACAAAGCCAGCTTTTCATGTCAGAAATTTTCAAAAAAAAATTTTGCTCTTGCACCAACCGGACGTTCACGAGTCCGTCATACGGCGAGCCGGGTAAGGAATTTTCAGAAAAAAGAATATTCGGGTCATAAGTCTACTTCTTGCGAATACCGAAATCCCGGTATTAGTATTGAGTCAATCCCGGGATTGAAAGCCTTACATATAACCCATCAGCGTTTACGATATATTCATATTGTATGCGTTTTTAATTGTGAAACTGGAATGGTCGCTAATTTCACAAATAGATTCCTAAAATCGCCAAATTGTAAATTTATAGATCGATAAACTATTAATAGATAAACTTAATGGAGTGGAAAAAATACGATGTAAATTTTAAATTAACACTATTTTTTTAATGAAATGGGTGTCAAAATCGGAATATTCACGTTAGATCCAGTACTTGAGTATGTGTTTTATACAGCAAATTCATATTTATATGGTAAGAGAATACAAACTTTGTGATTTTTTATTTACGCTACAACCCTAAGTGTGTAACGTCTTCTATAACTTACGGACTTCTACGTTCTTGCTTTAGTTTTATTGCAGAAACATGTTTATTGTAAGTTGATTAGAAAGTCCGTTGACCACTATCATTGCCAGCCTTCAAGTGATTTGAAAAAAAAAATTCAGCCAATTTATTACAAGTTTACTTAAAATAGATAGTATCTAATCTGATTACTTCAAAAACATGTATAAATTATACGGCACAACATAAATCAGAACTTATATGACGCAATCAAATATGATTTAATGCTATATTCACGCAATGGTACCTCATTAAATTACACATTAGGTGTAAGTATTTAATGTGTTCTATTTTAAATGTGCTTTCTATTGTAATTCATTTTTTGAGCGCGCTCAAACGGAAGAATTTTGAAACTCGAACATCGCGCGTTTTAATGTCCATAATACTAACTATATGCGATCCAATAATCGTCAAATTGTGGAGCATTGTTTTTTTTTTTATTCGAATGAAGAAAGTGAATTCCTGAATGATTGTTTGCTTTTAGTATGAAAGATTTTAAGTAAAATGATTTTAATTGTATAGCAGCATTTTGTTGTTGGGCAATATATCAAAATTGAGGTTTGATTATTAAACCACAATTGGTGAAAATATTTTTTTACGCAACAATGTTTACTGAGATCAATTTATAAATACTACATTTCCTCAATAAAAAAATACTTTATTCGTTCTTTAAATATAATAACAGTATAATTTGTTTACCAAATTAAACATAGCAAAAAAATTTAACGGCGTATATTTTAGACGATTAAAAATTCTTTATTAGATGATTAATATTGTTAAATGCTTTAATAATATTTATCGTACAAATTTCATACTTTGTTTACATTGGATTTATCAGATCAAAAAATTGAGTAAATTTGGTTTATAATACGTCATTATTTCATAGGGTGTGCATCAGTATAGACAAATTGGGAAAGAAATGGCTAACGTTTTAACTTTCTTAAGAGAATAACACTTCTGATGGAAATAAACATTCTTAGAAGATATGCTCTCTTAAAATATATTTAAGCAATCGTATATCAACGATAGCCATCTGCGGAGTATTTTTGTATCAGCAAAAAAACTTTATCGAATGACAAAATTAGTTTTTTACTATATAAAACTGTTGGTATATAAAATATATCAAATAGCATAATTTTATATTGTGATTTAAATTACTTATCATTGACTGATAAATTTTCAATGAAAAATAAATTTCGTTTATATTTTTTCCGACTGCCGACTTTGTGACTATGGCCATTAAGGGCCATTTACAGTATATTGATTTTAATTAAAATGTGACTTTTTAACTTCGTTCTTACTGTATCAACTCTTGAAAATTGAATAAATGTCCACTTATAAATTGGCTGGCAAACCATTATTGTCAAAAACTCTCATGTTAAAATAGAAACGTAATTCTATAGTATATCAATATACTTCGCGTTGTGTGAAGATATGGTCTTTTAGTTTATTATTCTTATTGTGTTTTGAATTACTAATCACGAATTAACATTTGTATCTAGTTTTCATTTATACAGTACTTGGTTATGTAATAGTTGTTTATTATATCAAAGAATCATGTTTTGTAACTTTTTGTAATATAGGATAATCACACTTTGATGGCCGGTTACTTCTAAGAAGAACTTGTTCAAATGAAATGGTATTTATTCAAATTCAATTCAGAAATAATTATTTTTATGTCAATCAAAAGCGGCATTTAGTGGGGTAATTATAAATGTGGTAACTATTTTTTTTTCAAATTTTAAAAGGTTCCTAATGATGTTTATGATGCATTCAATTTAAACAACATTCGTTTTACAATATTATATATATATATATTTATACTCGTATATATAATATAACTGCAATTTGTAAAAATATTGTGACACCATTTATTATAATATATATATAAAGCATTTTATTTTAAATCACGGTATCAAAAAAAAATAATAGTTTATACTAGGTATGTGTGTTTTTATGGTAGTTGAGAATTTTCAGATTCAATATGGTGCTCAACGAATTTTATTTTTTTGTTTGTGATGTTTTTGCTATAATATGTGCACTCATAATATTGACAAAAAATAAGTGTATAGTATATACGGCTAATTTTTAAATTAATAAGTTTAAATGCAATACTGACTTACTGACCCATATTGAAACGATTAAGGAAACCTTAGCTTTACTCAATGGGTATATTTAGCAGATTTGATAGAAATATTTTTTTAATGTTTACATTGAAACTAAAATCGCAAATCAAATAATATCCATTCTGAATTTCAAAAAGAATACTTATTTTTCATTACGAAAAAATATTTCATTGAAGTGTTATTTTATGATTAAAATATATAGCATTATATACATTTTTGCGGTGCGTTTGACAAGCTAATACCGCTGAAATATGACAGTTACTGCGCGGCGGATAACTTTGATTCTTTAAATAGACAATTAATTATAGTCATCGGCATGCGAAGTATTTTTGGCAATCTTTTTTTATTAGCTACTTATATCACTGAATACCTACATAACTTTATTAAATAATTATGAGCTAAAATTTGTTAAAAAAACGAATTCTAGAACTTCATTTTATGCGTATTAATTCAAACGAGCAAATTAATACTTACAAAGTGATATGCGAATACTTTTTTTGAACGGCAAGTGTTGAACATTGAAGTTAGCTAATGTAAGTTAAAATAGAACTGTCTGTGGTACGGTTATCCGCAAGTTCTACTCACCTACTTGTTCGAGCAATAATCTGTTCAACATGACGTGCTTTCGGATACGATCGGTTAAAAGTGTGAATTAATTAAGATCGGTCTTGATTTTCTTATTCTCTGTAAAATTATTTTTTTATCTCTCCGTTTTAAACGAAAATGAATCATTTTACTATACAATTTGAATTTTGGTGGACAGTAAGATTTTTTTGATTGCTTGGTTAGGTGTGTTCCAAATAAATGATTAACGTAAATGTTTCTTAATAAAAATAATAACAATGATTCCGATCGATTGAAAAGTAAACTAGAGTAATGTATATGATAAACTGTTAAAAGATGTAAATAATTTGGATCGGCATTTATAAAGCTAATATTATATTTATAAAATATATTTCCATGAGGTATCGTTACTAATATTATTAACGGCTGGTCCAAGATACGTCATCAAATGAACGAAATAAGGCTTAGAGAAAATATATGATAATGCAAGGAACAAAACTAAGAATTGAAGAAAAACCACGGCTGATGGCTTTATTATTCCAGAAATCAATTTAGATAGTTTAGTTTATCTAACCATTTGTATATTTAATCTTGAATATATTACTGAAGTATGCAGTATTATACACAATTCAATGGTTGTATTAATATGTGATACCATAATTAGGGTAAATTCGCCCATCTGTCTAAGGTTGGCCCACTTTATGGGAAAAGGTTTGATATAATGCTATTATAATACCGTGATAATACTAATGACATATGAATATTTTTTTAGTTAAGCAAAGGTATTGAGTAGCCCCTGGTGGTAAAAATATGAATTAATGTGTAACATAATTGATTTTATTTTTGAATTTGTAAGCTGTCAGTTTGGAATGATAAAACAAAAATTGAAAACTTTCTTGAAATAAATTGGATTAGCCATATTTTCAATTTATATTACTAATCTGTAAACTAAGTGCTGTATATTTTGTTCTATCTCAATTAGGTATGTATAAAATATATCAAAGCATAAAGAAGTTGCCAAGACTTTAAGATTACTGAATTTATAGTAATTACAGTGATAATTTGTATCGTGGGCCAAAGTTACCCGATTTGAATGGAAACTTTGACCCGCATTGTACTATCTGTATTGATGTATTAGTTATAACAATAAATCTGTATATATTAATTAAATTTCATCTTGAAACATCGGTACAATTCTATGTAGAAGAATACCACACTTCAATGCAATGGCGAACCACAAAAATACAAAAAACCCTCAGAACTGGGCGAAAGTTACCCACATTGATCGTACTTTTAATTTTTATATTATATTTTATCTACAGTTAAATATTGATTACTGTTTTTATTTAAAATGTATCTTAAATGATAGTGTAAAGTAATAGTCATTAATAGAAGACATTGAGTATAAAAATTGCTCTTATAATTTTTTAGAAAAAATGATTACCTATGTTTTTATGTATGTGTTATCAAACACATATAAATATTTAAATTATAATTTAAAATAAATATATAATAATCGCAAACAATCATATATCGAATGCAATATTGCTGCCCGTTCACGTTGAAATAAATAAATTCAAGACGTAAACAATTTTGACAAAACTATCGGAATTATTCTTCCGTTAAGAGATGAATTATACTTTTATTTTATACGAAGAAATGTAATCAATCACAGAGCTGTTAATTTAAAAATACGATCGTATTTATGATTACTTTGTTCCAAATAAATCCAGCGTTGAAAAGAAACTCGCAATAACGAAATAAAAATCGGTTACGTCCACATTTAACTGAACGTACTCGAATCGTATCGCGATAACTGTGGACGATTCTCCTCTCGGTTAATTCAGTACTTGTTCGTGACCGCTGCAAAGAAGACACTTTACAAGAAGTTTTGCCCAAATAACAATGCTTGTGGTTTTCACACGCCTCTACAACATAATCAAAACCTGAAAATCGAAAGTCATCTGTTTTTTCACACTACGCCTCATTAATAAAAACAAATTTAATGTTTTTTATATAAAATTGACGTGAGCATTGTTTTAATTAGCTATTATTACTTTTGGTGAAATATGTGAAATTATAAAAAATATCATAACATTAAGAAAGTGTTTTTTTTTTCATCTAAATAATTAAAAAGTGCAGTGAATAAATTATTTAAAATATGTTTTCATAAATTATGAATTTTAATATTGCGTGTTAATAACGATGCAAATATTAACAACCCTTTAGTGTTGACTGAGCTGTATTGTTGTGCGGTAGTACAATTCAAATGTTTGTTGGTTGCTGACGGCTTAGTATTTTCTTGAATGCCTTCCATGTTTCGCAAGAAAATGTCGCGAACCTGGTCCTGCACGACAATGGACAAGCGGGAAAAGGTTAAGCTGGTTTCTCGCCATAGCTCCACGTCGTGTAACAGTAAATCATATAACCGGCACCGCTACTGTTCCAGAAATCTCAGGTGAGATTGCTTTAATGTTTAATCAGTCACCGGCTCTAACAGGTGTCTTATTGCATTTTTTTTGCCGTTGCACAAGTTTTAGATGTCAAATCTGAAATTGGTTTATCACGCTTTTCAGTGAAATCTCCGATTATGGTGACCAAATGAGGTTTTCTTTTACGAAAGCAACGTGTGTTATTATTATTATTATTATTGTGAAAAAAAAGATTACAGATTTATTTATAAAAATAAAACACAATTTAAAGAGTTCATTCAAAATATTTTTTGCAACAGTTCAGCTTCAGCTAAAATTATGTCATAATTATCAGAAATTATGTATTATTATCATTAAAATAACATCTTTTTACCTACATTTGACAGTATACACCATTAAATGAATTATATATATACATATATAAAATGAAAATACTTAATTATGATTTATATAATATTGATATTTCACAAACAGACAATTAAATGCATTTTAATTAAAAATTCTTATATGGAAAAAATGCTTTAACCATTGAAATATTATTTTATACAAAAATAATTAATCAGAATAAATAAAAATTTTCATATAAAAGGAAATTAAATATAGGAATGGAAACATTAATATTTCCTCTAAAGCTTAAGGAAATATCGCTCAGTAAGTTTAACCATGGCAATTTCCGACTGGCAATTATTTTATAAATTATTACTAAAAATAAAGTTTTAATATACCTACATTTATTGTATATAAATAAATAATTTATAACATAAAATAAATTTACTTATTTAATAAGTATGGGTATGGATACAGTTTGACTTTCAATGATTTCCGGATTAAGAACTGTATTTAAAAAATAATTAAAATGTTATGTTTTTCAATTTAAACTTTACTTTATAAAAAACATACTTTTCACTAATAAAATTATACAATATTAAAAATCATGTCTGAGAAATGACTTTATTGAATTCACTAATATTAAATTTATACATTCACTTCCTAAAACAGTTAATTATCATAAAAAAACATAACTATACTTATAACATGCTACTGGAAATTATAATGCATTCTTAACATAATCGTAATTATACGGAAGTATTGATTTTCATTTACTCATACAATATTTGTGATCGATGTCTAATTGCCCGTTAATATTTTTTTCCTAAATAAAATAGGTATGTTCATGTTTCATTTAGTTTGTATATGTTACGTTTTATTGTACTTCCTTCTTCCACGATCAACAAAAAACTTGATATTCATATGTATAATGCTACACACAAGTTTTTAAGACAAATGGGAAATGACAATACAATAAACATATGAATTGTAAAAGTTTCAATTAAATCTTTCTAATACACGAGTAACTTAAAGTACACAGTAATAACTTTTAACTAAAAAATTTTTAGTGTAATTCTTTCAATTACTCTTCTTACAATAAATTCATTTAGTTTCTGTATTATTATACTTTAATTTATTTAATTTCACCCACCATCTTGTACAATCCTGAAGTTCAAAAGGAAACTTAAGAAAAGCGACTAGCTAACCTTTAACCTTTACCAAAATCTATGTTTCTATCTTTACCCTCTCCGAAGAGACCTTCCTGAATAACAACCATTTCTCAGTAAGTTATTAAAATAATATTTTGATAGAAATAGACGCACTAAAAGTCGTCATTCTGGTGGGCCTAAATTATAGTCACATATTCGGTGTAATACAATATACAAGAAGTATGTATTTCAATAGAACAATTTTAATTTGCTTATTTTTAGTAACTTATGATAGAATCTTTTAATCGGGTCATATTTATGCATTTTATTGAATACTAAGGATAAGAAAAAAAATTAGCAAATAAAATAAACAGTTAAGCAACTAACTTCCTATTTATATGTATAGTTATGTAAAATTACAAATGCCTAAGTACACTGTTTTTAAAGGCATCTTATTGCACATTCTGAACTTAATATTTACTCAATACTATGCTTACATAAATAAAACAATTAAAAAAGTACTGTATGAAATCATTCTCGAACAAATTGATTCTACATTTTGTAACGTTTTAAACATATACAGTATTTCTTCAGAGATGCTATGTTTTAAATTGCGGAATTCTGGCCATAAATTTACAAGTACTACTTAGGCAGCATAAAATACTTTCAAAAGCTTTGAAATTCCATTACTTATTACAGATTAGAATGGGTAGACAATATAAAGTACTCCTTTTCGAATGCTACAAAAAACTTTTGTGTGAAATTTCAATAAATTTACTTTTCGTTTAATCTGAGATCTGTGCCAGCAAATTTTGTATTCTTATAGAAAAGAGTAATAAGTCATATAACAAATAAAATAAAAAATTTAATTATATTTGAATCATTCAAGAGATATAATACATATTTTTTAAATCACGGTTAATAATGGTAAGCATACTCGAATTCATTTTAATTGTTACACAATTTGAAAACCCACAAAAGTGATTTCCAACCTTTGCAAATTACCTCAACTCTTCTGAAATATTGATGTTCTCAGAACGGTGTGTTATTCAGTCGCTTAACCTCCTTTTTTCGTATAAAGTAAAGATAAAAGGATGGGCTAGGACAAAGCTGGTTAATTAGACCAAGAGTTGTTAATCACTTCCGCTACGCTCAGTTTTCAAGATTGGATGAGTAGTAGGGATTTTTTAGATTATAGACATCTATGCCTTTAAGCACAAATATATCAATCAATTTATGAAACTGCCTTTACTGGAATTCAACAGCGTGAACGTCACAACCGAATGCAACGACATTGACCACTCGGTAACAGGCCACTCGAGACAACCCGAGAAATAATTTCTGTGAATGCTATAGTTTTTTTACGTCTGAATTCCCTGTACTTTTTTTAATGGTATTATATACAATTTAATCTAAATAAATAATGGGAAAGTGGTTAGTCGCATCCCAAACCACGTGGTATGGTATGTTTATATAGAATATAATATTATCGTATGTATTATGTCCAACGTGACATCGTGATAGTTTTACCTATGTCCAACTTACAAGAAATATTATGAAGGAAATGGTTTCAACGACCCGTCGAAAAGGGTTAAAACTTTCTAATAAAATGCAATATAAATCTATACGATATGACCCGATCAACTGTTTTCAAATATGACTTCGAACGAAATAGCAACGGAAAAATAAATAAAAATTTGTATATCGATCTCAGAGTCGATTATTTGAGATTTCTAATATATATCAAACTGAATTGGAAGAGTACGTGTTATATGACACCGAGTAATAAAGAAACAAACATAGTATGCTTTATTCAAAAGCTTGCAAAAATCCGTAATGATATTTTGACATCACCTTCATGCAATTATTGTTGCATATTACCAACAAAGAAATAGAATTCATACCTCTCAGTCTCAAATTAGATGACCTTAGCGTAGTTTTTTCCTATTCTAGATGTTCTGAGCGCTGATTTTTTGACAATGGAAGATGCAAGTCAACAAAATGTTGAGCAACTTATTGAAACAATGAACGACTTACTGGAACAGCGGTGTGAAAAATATTTCACTTAAATTACTAGCTACAAGTAAACAGCATAAATTTATTTTAACTTGCGATTTCGAAAGACAAATACCATTAAGTTGTACATACTGTGCATTCTTATATTCGAAATGACGTCAGGTGATTTAAAAAAATATATAACGTTTATTATTGGTTTAAGGGAAAGTGCAATACCGAAGATTCGTCAATGACATCTGTCAATAAGAAAAAAGATTACCTAACTTCCAAATTGCTCTCTATCCAAATTGCTCTTTACTAAGCGTAATAATAAAACACTTAAAATATTGTATTTAGATGGATTTTTCAAAACATAAGAATACGCGTATCAACTTTAAATACAGATTATGCTACTTTCATGAAAGCTTCTGATTGACTCTCTTACTTGAACATGAGATTAAGGAACTCTTAAAAAATACATATTTGTAGTACTCTCTAACTGATAAAGAAATATACGGAGCCATATTTAAAGCAATGCCACATATTACTGTATCTAATGTAAATCAAATTTCAGTACAAATTAAACGCAAACAAAAGTCAGGGCCTGAGGTATTTTCACTACAAATACGAAACTTAGTATGATGTAATTTAATTTCACCAGGAATTCTAAAATAAACTAGCGGACTCTGCAGTCCTTTATAACGTTAGCAATTATTTTGAACTTCGTGGCTTTGGGATATGTTTGGTATCATATGTTAAAGATTGCACCTCGTTTGTCTCTCTATTTAACTGACTCGCTTTCAGTAGCCACATCCACTCCCTCCCTATACAGAGCAAGAAAGGAAGAAAAAAAAATAACATTATGCCATATTTTTTTTTCTGAATGTCCATACAGTTATTTAATGAGTCGCATTCACATTTAAGTAATACGTACACGCTTTAATAATACAAAAATGAAATATCCGTTAGAATTCTAGAACTAGTTCAATGCAATGCACGTTTATTATATAGAATTATAATATATTATACTTACTACACAAGAGGTTTAGATTGAGACCGCTTGCTGTTGATATGTAACACATCAAAAATAATGCACTTCTATTCATTTTTCAATACGCTCTACTTTTTTACGGTTTTTCAATATTTCTATTTATTGGAAAATAAATAATGACAGCATTAACAGAAATTTGAGGTAATTTCCATGATTCGTTTTTTTTATCAACTCATCTTTGAGTTCACAGAGAAAGTGATTTTTTTATAACATATAACCAGAGAAATACTGTTACAAAAAAAGGTTAGTAATATTTTTTTATTGATATATTGGATTCAATGCACTTTTAATCTAGAACTTCATGCAGCCATTGCGTTATAATTTGCTAAATAAATAACATGTTTTCATTTAAAACTTAAATTACGTTATGTATTTATCTTAAAGAAGAAACAAATATTATAAAACCCAGAAAACATTACATATTTACAAACAAAACATGCAACTGAATATAATATAATATGTTGTCTTATAATTGTAATATGTCTTAATAAAAATAAATTACTAAAACAACAACAAAATACAATCACGTTATATTGTCATCTTTTTAGACAATATTTTTAAGAACAACCCTTTCACTTAACATCTCACACGATCGACACAAAGAACTTTATTTATAGGATAAACTATCTTTTAATTCCATAAAACAGAACAGTATTTAGATAATTTCATCTTCAACGTTCGGCATTTCATTCATTTATTTATTTATATCTACTGCAGCACGAATTACATGCTTGCATACTTCTTTTTAATATAAATGATGCATTCAAATATAAATAAACTTAATATGGGATAATAAAAATAGGCACATCACAAGCTGTTCACAAAAGTCCACAGAACTTTATCATATTTCTAGCATGGCCTCACGCAATCATATCATCAACGCTATAATTTCGATGATTAATAACAGAAGTAGAGACACCACAGCCTTCTAAATGGCTCCAAACTACTGAACAGAACTTTTTATTAATATGTCTTTTTTTCGGCATTGATTATTTTAATCTTAAGACTTACATGATTGTTTTAAGAACCAAAAAGTAAATTTAAACTTTCAGATTACTTAATTGCATATTTCCAACGTAAAGAGGTTTCTCAGATTTACAATTTACTATATTGTAAAGAAAAAATAAAAAATGATATTAATCATGAGCTTTTAATTTGCAAGACATATATTTTATCATCCTCAATGTTCACCTCAGAAAACATATGTGTCGAGTGAATCTTATATAATTTAAGACATCGACTGAGGGTGCTTGATGGAATTTCAATATCAAATTTGGATTATTGAGATTTTGTACATTTCCATGTATTTTTTAACTAACGACCCGGGTTTCGCCTTTCGGCATCTTCAGGCATTCGAGCACACGAATGGACTCGAACTGACTGAAACCCGGGTCGTTAGTGACAAAATACATGGAAGTGTACAAAATCTCAATAATCCAAATTTGAATCTTATATGTTTTTTGTTTCTATAACTGTTTATATTATTATGTATTGTATACAAATTTTCTTTTCTTCAACTATTGAAGAGTAAATGAAAGTAATTGAATGTAAAAATTTACTTTACAGAAAGAAATTTACAATATAACTATATAACTTGCCTTTTCACCATATATTAATTAATAATTTCATACAATTATTCAATAATAATGTACGATAAATAATGATAAGCGCATCTTATTTTAAAAAATATGCGTATAATATCGATGGTATTTGGCCAATTAGTGTAAACCTCAAAATTGAAATTGTTCAGGAGAGAGTAAAACCTGTTTTTATCGAAAAAAAATTATATCGTGAGTTGCGTTATGAGTCTTTGAAATGCACGCTTGTAAATTCTCATGTTTGCAGACACGGGGTTATACGTAGGGAGTATCTATACAATAGTGGCTTACGTTAAATGGCCAGGTAAGAATTTTTAAACCTAAAACCAATGTAAAATGATGTTCCCCTTCCAAAAAGTGGTCAATTTATTTTTCTAATTTACATCATCTAATGGCAGTTAATTTCGAATTTCTAATAGAATAATTTTCATATTTTTTTAGTTTAATAGTTTTGAGTGTAATATAAATTTTCATTATTCATTTTCGTATTTTTTGATGGTTATACATCAATTGGCCAAAAGACATAATTCATAATTTGTATTATTATATAATTTATCATCGTATGCTTCATCATAATAAATTAATATATCATCAATCATGTAACATTAAAAGCATTTAATAACTTATGAATATGAAACGAAAAAGTAATTTTCCGATCATAAATGGCGGCAAATTCTACGAAACAGATGGTGCAATACAAATTTGCATCTTACAAATTAATTTTTCACGCAGACTTGTGAAATTCGAATAAAATGTGTACTTTCTAATTACACAAAGTGAATGAAGTTTTTTTAGCTTACTTAAATTACCAGAGCAAATATTTTTTTTATCATAATACATTTTAATTTGATAAAAAAAAAACTGCGATAGGAGTTATACATTTTAAAAAATGTTTGATTTCTGTCATAATTTCGACACTCCCTACGTATAATCACGTAAGTGTCACATACATGATTGTATGTACTTTGCATTTTTGTTGTTTACGCACTCAGATCTATAGGTAAACATCAAACAACATTGGTAAAAGTACCTACTTCACCGTTTTTTCGTAAATTATAAACACGTAACTAGCCACTTATACGAGAGATCTTTACCTAAAATCCGAAATACAATATCGTATCTGTAATATTTAGAAAACTATAAACTTTTGAGCAAAACGTTATATAAAATTAGAAACTAGATTGAAAATAGCACTGTCCCAATTTTGAAGAAGATAAATGCAGCCGTTACTTTGCGACTGCGTTTTAAATATTTGAGACGCTCCCTGTAAAATGTCATGTTTTCGGGTACGGAATTATACGTAAGGAGTGTCGATTTGATGATTATCTTAATAGCTTCCTAAAAATGAAGATAATAATCTTTCAATAAAGTTTGGCTCAATTTTGATGTTGGATGAATAACAATTTAAAAGTCATCTCGGTACTGCAATTAATATCATGTATTTCATTATAACTCTCCGAGAATATAATTAATAATAGAAAAGTATTTAAAAATAATTTTTAAACCTTCTTTTTACACTATTCACATTTTCCATCCATTAAATATGTGTAGCTCAATGAATTTATGAAAAAGATGAATTCCGGCTTCTGTAATTTTTTTCGAGTCCACAATGAAACCGGGTCCGGCCAGTCTATATCTCAAGTTTTCACCATGTATATTTGTAAGACTTAGAGAAAATAAGAAAATGAAGGTGGAAGACTTTGTATAACAGGTTTTAATCTTTTCTATTTCAAACACATATATTCTCAAAGTGTAGACACATCTGCGGCTGTAGTTTACTTTTGTTTTGCAAAATCTTTTTTTTTGTATTAAAATAATTTCAAATGAATAAGCTAACCAAGGT
The DNA here is from genome assembly GCA_022494535.1 of Himalopsyche phryganea. Taxonomy (NCBI): domain Eukaryota; kingdom Metazoa; phylum Arthropoda; class Insecta; order Trichoptera; family Rhyacophilidae; genus Himalopsyche; species Himalopsyche phryganea. The sequence goes on from JAGVSL010000034.1 coordinate 1,125,340, forward strand.
TTATTTCGTCATGATTTCATAAGGGCCATTATACAATCTCTATATAAGTTTCCCTATCAGTCAATGTATAAAATAATCTCTGTAATTGTTTCCCTAATAGTCTTTTTGTTGCCGTTATAACATAAATGTATTCAAAGTGTATTTATGATTGAAGTAATTTGATCTTCTGTATGAAAGAAAAAGTTTATCGACTAAAAAAAATACATACGTTATTGTCTGGAAAAGCTTATTTATCTTTTTCATGGGTGGAACGGAAGTGTAATAGGCAGTTTATTTATTAATATTTATTATTTCATCGTAGTGTATTAAACAATTTAACTCACAGTACTTTTCCATGACTCATTTATAAATTACCATTTTTACATGTACGAAAAAATCACACTTCATATTTTAGGGTTTATTATTTCTAACATTTCTAGAAAAAAATATTGTCTTCAATTTTAGTATTTTTGGTCGATAGTTTGTTTTTTTTTATAAATAGTTTGTTTTAAATTGTACGCACGCCAAAAATCAATTACTTAATTTTCAGTTCTAATACATCATCATTCGTTTGTAAAACAACACTTTCCAAGAATATAATAATGAGTGGCTTAAAAAGTAGCAAGCATTCAATGTAATAAGTAGCTTTCAATTTTACAACTTTATTAATTACACGTAGTTCATTTAGAAGAGACATGTCTCAATTTCAAATGATATAATTAATTGATTGCCAAGTTTTTATTTAACATAATTGAGGTTGTGTTATTTTGTTGTAAAACTCTGTCCCTCTGAACAAGACTCACTTTTCAACAAATTATAGATTTCTACTGTTCCCCGCAAATTAATCGCAATATTTCTTGCTATTAGTGCAGGCAGCAGCTTTCGATCACCATTTAATCGCGCAAGATTCTCTTTCTTCGGTTGAACTGAAGTTAAGAGTATCGAGTGTCGATTCGCTGCGTAGAGACGTGCATTAAAAATGACACTAAGTCGTCGCGGTCTGTAAACTAATCCCAATTTGTTTTTTGTTTGTTTTGACAGTTTGCTTTCGTTTTTTCCATCAATCGATATTTCGTATTGCGCCTCTCGTTTGCCGCTCGGGCATCCCAAAAGGGAAAGTTGTCAATTGTCAACGAAGTGCGTGAATATGCTTTATGCTCTGGACAATTTTACTTTGATAAAGTTTTTAATGACAGCCTATTAATTGTATATTAAATTTGTGTCTATAGATTTAATGCTAGTTGCTAATTCATTTGGGAAGTAAAAACTTAAGCATAATAAACGCCTTACGGTAGCTTTATGACTACCGTATATACTAAGTACCATTATGCAAGACTATTAAGCTTTTAAGTGTTTGATTTATTACTTTAAATTATGGAATGCTAACAACTATTACTAGTGATACTCAAAATAAACAGTTTTCTTAGGGTAAAAGAAAATTTTTGTTACTTAATCAAACATACCATACTCTTGATTGTATTAAATATTGTCTACGTTTGAGTATTTTAAAATTGAAAATTGCTGTTCAAGAGATATATGTAATGAATTTGTGAAAGCTTTTATTTTTTTTTGTGTAACAATAAACTGTTGATAAATGGCTTTTATTTTTCTGTAGTGAGTGTAACAACTTTTTTTAAATAAAATATTATTTTAGCAGAGAGAGTTAATTTTATCACAATGAAGCTAACAACCGAAAGAGAAAGGTATATGGAGTCAATGAAGTTTTTTTTTAAATAACAAAATATTAGTAGATTATCATGTTTGTCCTTAATTTTCATATCATGATTGCTCAAAATTATATATGTTTAAATAAAAATTCATATAAAGATGTGAATGGATTGTTCAAACACCTTAATTAAATGTGATTTTATATAATATATATATAATGCAGTGTAAAAATACCCCATGGAAATTTAATAGAGTGGAGTCAAACTGTGATTACGTCACTGGACTTTTTTATTTTTCTGAGGCTGGTAGTTATGACAATGATTATTATTTCAGACAATGAAAACTTTTTAAAAATCTGGAAATAAAAAGACTACTGTAAACATGTGACAATTATGATGTTTTAATTGGTTACTCTTACAGTGTTTACCAGTCTGTCAATATTATATTTAATGTCATAATGTTTACCGCTGTAGCATCACGGAAGTTATAACAGACAATACATTTATTTTGAAGCAGATATCAATCGATGAAAAATAAGATGATATTACGCTTACTAACCACAAATTGTTGGAAAAAATATTTGGGACTTATCACATAAAATGATGATAAATTACTTCCGTAGTTTTGGCTCGGTTTCAGTTAGCTGTAATCGATTGTCGTAACTTCTTGACAGGCATTTAGGTGCTTAATGCGAAACAGATAAGTAAATTGGATTTTAATTCATAATAAAATAGATCTTAACCGAATAATGTATTAATTTTATCGGTCGTTTACAAATAACTAATGAAATATATCGATTTATTTGAAAGGACTTTTGTGCGGCTATTAAATGTATGAGTTATGACGGTGGTCATAACAAACAGTAGCCATATACATATATAGATCCTTCTTAATGATACAATATGAAAATACAGTGTTAATAAGTAATAAGTATTATCTTTTGCATATTTAATTCACTTATATAATATTTTAACTTTCCAATACCAACGCAAAACTATTTCGTAAAACTAAGTAAGATTTATGAAATTATAGATACTGTTGAGAGGTGACAAAAAAAAACACTAAACTATACGTAAATATACGACTATAATGAATTATTGTTTGCTTACCATGCGAGCTTCTTATGTTAGAGCATACGGACACTAAATGGAGCACATCAATGGGACACGTTTAAGTGAAATCTAACTTTAAGATAGGTTCAGAGATTGTATAGAAACAGGATTACGACAGTGTTAGTAGTTGGCCGATTTCTCTCTCTCTCTCTCTAAGACCACAGGATTAGATTTGGTGAGAGGGATGAGACGAATGAATTACCACTATGATATGTTGGATACAAATCTATGGAGACCCAGCGATATCAAGAGAATGTATCAAGAATATGAAATTACGTTGTTTAAAAACAAACTCAATTTATCTAACAAGTTTAATGTAATATAAAATAATCATGAACACCAGAATTGTGGGATAGAGTAATTAAAAGGAAACAGTTATCACCATTTTTATTATAAAATCGTAATTTACGTAGAGAAGTGGATTGTTTTTGATGAAATGCGTTACTTAAATACATTACATTTTATAATATCGTAATAAATTTCATATGAATGTTGCAAAATATTGAATCATGTTTACATCATATATGTCAATAAAAATATTCAGTAACTGATTCAAACTAATACATAGTTTTTGTTTTTGTAATTCGATAAGCCTTTTTATTGCACTGGTACAAAATACACGCGTGGCTGGACATGGCGAAGCTAATAGCGAATGCTTCCGCGCTTACACTAAATGTCCCAAAACTTCAAGATGATTTGCGGAAAGCGTGACGTTTGATATAGATAAATTTAAAAATCTTGTGATAAACTATCAAAATTAAGTAAAATCATCCTAAATATGCGGATATGTTTTTATTTTTTTGACAAATGACCTATTCATATACCAATCAAAGCTAGGATTATAGTATAAATGAACTCTTATAATAATGCTAGAACTTCCTATGTAAAACGTAAAAATTGTGTTACACATTATATTAATACATTTATAAGTAACTTTAATATGTCACTGTAGTGATCAATTATTTGACATTACTTTTTCATAATATATAATTATATTATTGGGTAAAACAATTGCTATGTATGAAAGTAACACATAAATCTGGCTGTACCCAATACAATATGTAAAGTTTTAGTTGCATTAAGCATTTATTTATTGATTTTCAACCGTGGTATATTATTTTGACACGTTTTATTTACATTACAAATTTTTTTGTTTGCATTATTACCCAGTTTCTTAAAAACTATTCTTATTGAGTTTTGAAAAAATGATCATCACCATGGAAAGACAAATTATCTTACAAATAAAAGTAATTAAAATACATCTCTATTTAAAATATTAATTTGAAGCTTTTTTCACTGTCATTGGGGTTTTATGAACAATTTTTACAAATAGTTTTAATAAATGATTTGTCGGCCTCTGTGTTCTAATGATAAAAGCTGCACTCTAGATATCTGACGGCTACAAGTCCAGACAACGTCAACATAATATTTGAATTTTTCAATTTATAATGTGAGGTCTTGGACATGGACGTTTGTAATATATAGTTGATCTAATGCGATTTAAAAAAAAAAATCGAAATTTTAATATGTACCAATTGCTAAATATATATTTTTTTCATACAAAAAGAATCATTTAAATTGTACACGTCTCCATATGTGTTAATCGAAAACATGGATTTCACCGCTTGCCATCATAGGGCGTTTTTAAGTAAACTGATTATTTCACACTCACAATCACAATGTAAACATCCGTAAGCGAAAATATTGATAAATGTTATATTGCTATCGCTAATACTTTATTTTATTAGGATGTTTTATAGTTTAATTCGAATAATTCATAAAAAAAAATTTGTTACAGTGCGGATACACAAATGGACAACGATGTGACGCCAGTGTACTTAGCTGCGCAGGAAGGCCATCTCCAGGTTCTGAGGTTTCTGGTGGAAGAAGCGGGCGGTTCTCTAGTAGCGAGGGCGAGAGATGGGATGACACCCCTTCATGCAGCTAGTCAAATGGGATGTTTGGATTGCTTGCAATGGATGGTAAGTTGTTTTGAGAGTTTAAATACAATTTTACTAACCAATTATAAAAAGATTAAATATGTATCTAGTAAAAAATTATGTGATAGTTTGATTTTTTCTAATGTATGACGTTGTTAATTATTATTATGTTCAAATATTATTATATTCAAATATTATTTATTACCTAAATTTAAAGTAAAATTTAAATAAATGACTGCTATATACTTCAATAATCAAATTTAGAAGATTTTTGCGTTTGGTTTTTTGGTATGTTTTCACATTACATCTCTATCTATATTAATTTATGAAAACAGATCAGCCATTTTTGAAACAATCTTTTTTGAAAAAAGATACAAAATATAAAAAAACTTTCATGATGAGTAAATTATCAGTCTACGCTTATGTCACTTCTAAGTAGCTTCTAAGTGCAATATAAAATAATCAAAAAACATTTACTACAACAACCTAGTTTTTTAAGTCATCATTAATTTAATTCTTTACAAATACATTGTTTTTGTAATCTATGATTTACTATCACGCACTGATTCCTCTTTCATTGTCAACAATTAAATCTCGACATTTTGTTACGCGTGCCTCTGTTTACAATGCACGAGTTTCATGGAAAACTATTAATTATTTTTAAACTAATAATGCAGTCAGCTTACCGTAGTAGAGCATGGTTGATTAATCATTTCGTAGGTAAAATAATTGATACTTAATCAGATAACCGATCAATTGATACATGCATTTTATTTCCAGATAGTTTATCAATAATTAATCAGTACAAGAAACATACTACAAATTTTGTTTCCAAACGATGTTAATGTAGAATTTTACCACAGTTTAACTAGTTGTTTGACTATTAAGCCATGGAAGCGGTTAATGTTTTTATTGTAAACATGGAGAAATTCCGTTTGAGTTATAACTTCCTATCTCAAATAAATTGATCTTGTTTTTTACCGGACCATTAACGGTTTAATTCTGGTAAATCGTAATTATCTTGTTTATTTAGCACGTCCGTATAATCCATTTGTAAATATTTTATTATTCATTGCCAAGAGATTTAATTTCCCGTAATAAACTATAGTTTTAAGACAGGTTTCTCAAAGTGGAAGTTGATGATTTTTTATGACCAATCGTAGAAAGTAAAATTTATCTGATAAACACTTATAACAACTTAATGTGTTTACATTTTTTAAAGTGTGATTGCGTCGAAGATGTTTTAACGGATGTATTTTTTTCAGTCATAAATAACGACATATTACATGCGTTTTGTTTTTGTTTTTTAAAAAACGTTTATATTTTTAGATAATACGCAATGCCCAAATAAATAACGACCATCATAGCAACATTATAGTATCGTGAAAGCGTTGATTTCTCTGTAATAATACTAAAATATAACAACTTTTTTTCACTCGGTTTTAGAAATTAATGTAACGACACAGGAAGCTACTTACGTTTGATATAATACGACGAACTAACACGACTCTGCGTTATCCGTCACCGCAATCATTGCTCGATCATTTCGTTTTTTCACCTTGCCATTGAACTTTGAGCCAGAGGCTTTTTTTTCTCGCCGAGATCGGCTTACTCTGTGACAAAATCGTAGCTTTAAAATAGAAGAGATTTCACTCGTTACGGAATGAATGATGCGGAAACTTTTAAGGACTAGCAAATTCATTAATGTTTCACTGTTTTTGAGTCGTAAATAAAAGTAAACAGAGTAATATTACACAGTAGTTGTAAAAAGATGTTTATCATTATAATGATTGCATCTAAGTATATTTTTTTTAATGTTATAAAACTTTACAGAAGCAGCAGTTAATACTTCATCATCTCATCATTAAATATCTTCATCTGCCTTATAATAATCACCAGCTTAGTAATAATCAGAATAACTCAGTTGAAAAACCATTGAAGAGTCTTTCTGTTGAGTGTATTGGTAAATTACCTAATAATGAGATATACAATTTAAATAATTCCACAAGGATTGTCGAATGGGATAAAGATATTTTGTTTTTACGCTATCGTTCATCTCCATGATATTCTCATGGCAACAATAATAACTCATATTATTACTAATTGAATTGGCATTTGCTTAGTATAACTCTATTATAATCAGATAAAATAACAAATTACTTAGTTCCACAAAATTTTATTAGGTATTTATCGCCAGGACTAGTGGATAGTTTAGACGATGGCGTCAAGCCGAAATAGCTATGAACTACCTCATAAAATGTTATAGAACTGAATACTTTGTTATTTTATCTTATCATATTAATGTGTTTACCATACATAAATGAACGTTATTAAATATTGTTTTAATATCTTATTACATCTGTACAATATGATTGAAAACTGTTATTTGCATTAATTTATAAAATAATATCAAGCGAACCATTTCACACCATATATGTATAATTGCATAAAAAAATACATAAAAAACTGGGTAATCTGTCATTTAAAATTATCAAACATATAGTAGGAAATCAATTTTAAAACTGGTGGAAAAAAGGACAAATCGATATCATTCTTTTTTAGTTATTAAGCTTTAGTACATTCTAATAACGCCACAGGTATATAAATAGCATTATTTTGCCATGTGGCTTAGGGCATTCAATTTCGGACCCCTTTTACGATCCCGGGATTGGTCATTAAGTTTAATTTCATGTGTTAGATTGTACATTTAAAATTTAATTTGTGTCCATTATTACTTCAATTGGAATTTATATATGATTAAATATTTTTTTGGGCATTACAATGATTTTTTGTTGATTTGAAATCAGACAGTCATTTACAAAAAAAAGAGAAAAATATTTGAAAAAAGATATAATAATCAAAATTATTTTATTTTATTTATTGCATTATTATGGTAGGTTTTACCAAATATATCCAAAAAGAGGACATGTCCTTCAATTTGAGATATTGCCCTCCATTCATTTAAGAAGCGGTGTTAATTTATCCTCCATTTAAAATTATTAAAAACGACTGCTAGAAAATTAGAAAATATGAGAAGGAAGGAGACTACAATAAACTCATTTTAATTCTATAGGTTTTTTAAAAAAAACTATGTACGTACATGAAAAAACTTAAGTACACGTTGTAGTTAATCATGAAGTTTTGATTTGATAGATGATTTTTTAGCACATACAGTGAATCCCGAAATCCCGGGATTGACTGAATCTTAATCCCGGGATTGGAAGCCCTAATGTAGTTGTACGTGACACTAGTGTAATCTTGTTATTCAAAATATTTAATGTAACCATGTCAGTCATAATTATCGTAAAATATGATTCGCTTTCTTTTAAAATTACAAATCATCAATGTGAAATAAAATAATTATCCATTTACAGGTGGTGACTATTAAACCAATACTTACTTATCAATGTGTAAAATTAAATGTGTGCCATGACTCACTTATTCAAATTTTATTATCATTGTATGAATAAAAATATTGAGAGTAATGGAGAATATTTTTCTTTCTTTTCATTTAGTAACACAGCCTACTGACCAGATCAAGGTAAATTTGAGAAGGCAAAACTATTTAGTTACGCACTTACATAGAATTTCAATTATTGTTTTCAAACAGATACAAGATTTTTTTCTCATTATATCTAGATATCAAAAAGAGTACCGTGTGATTTGAACATGCTCTTAAATATAATTTGAAAATGATGCACACTATATTATATTATATATATCTACTATTTTTTTACCATTATAATGAAGGTATCTCAAAAGAAGTTTTTCTGTGAAAACTGCTTTTTACTCAGTTACTCAAACTTTATTTTTCAAAGAGAGCAGGGATAGAAGATTGGGGCTAGGACAGACACAGTGGTTAGCAAACCGCTCTCGCTACTCCCGGTTTATTAGATTGGCTTGGAGGGAGGACATTTTCGATATCACAAACATCCATGCCAACGAACAGGAATCCATAAATCGGTTTAAAAATAAATGTATGAAACTGTCCTTACCGGCATTTAAACCTGAGACATCCGTAACCGAGGTCAACGACGGTGACCACTGCTCCACATGGACTATTTCAACAGAATATAGTTGATAAAGAGTGGTTATAAGTTTGTCTTTCAACCTCTCCCTTCAGAGGTAAGTAAGGCTGGTAAGGATTCATACATATACCATTAAAGTATAGATAATAGCTCTCTCAGAGATCCATTTTCAGTTAGATATTAAAGCACTGCAGACATCTATATATTTAACTATACAAATCGATAATAGGCTTTGATAGATGAATAAAATAGGACTACGTGAAATATTGTCTGCGAATTCTGTATAGTGTCTTCCGTATAAATGAAAATACACATACATTTTTTATTTTAAGAAAGCGTCAATAGTTTGGTTATCAGTTTGAAATAACTTTTATTGAAAGTTTGAATTATTGAGATTTTGTACACTTCCATGTGTTTTGTCACTAACGACCCGGGTTTCGCCTTTCGGGATCTTCAGGCATTCGAGCGCACGAATGAACTCGTGTCAGTTCGAGTCCATTCGTGCGCTCGAATGCCTGAAGATGCCGAAAGGCGAAACCCGGATCGTCAGTGATAAAATACATGGAAGTGTACAAAATCTCAATAATTCAAATTTGATATTGAAATTCCATCAAGCACCCTCAGTCGATATCTTAAATTTTATTGAAAGTAATTTGATTTGAAGTATACTTGCGCTGTGGCATGACTGGAGTTGTCTGTTGTATTTATATGGGGGCTTTCTGTTGAGTCTATTTATTGGATTACTTGCTTGATCATTGATAACTAAATTATAGCCGACAATAAAACAGAAAGGCAAAAGTAGGACGTGAAGAGAGAAGAGAGCAGCGCCATTGTGGTGGCGGGCACTTCGACTTCAAGTAGAAAAATTAGAAAACGAGAGCGAAGACGAGAAATCTCGCGGCAGTCATTATTGAAATATTTTTCAAATATGTAGCTCAATGCCTCGGCCGATGATGCCCAAACTGGAAGTCATTACATCTGTTATCATTATGCCGAACACAATACGTTTATAAATTTAATTTTATCAACAGAACAGTATATTTTTATTTCCAATTTAAAGTGGGTTTATGTGTTACGTTTTGAATATTCATTGATTATTTATCATTAATCTTTTTTCAATAAGTAAGTAATGAAAACATTTTATTGTATTTTAACAGAGAGTTTCTAAAGAATAAAGTGTTTCTTTTGTTTGAATATTTTTGTATCTGTAATACAGAACATACACACACCCAATCTCTCTTTTAGTGCATGCGCAGAGTGAGTGTGTGTGAGTTTTGACTGATTTGTAATGCACATCACTCACACACACTTTTTTCGCTCTTTCGCGCTCTGTCTGGGCATCGATCGTATCAATCGTATAATGCGAATGCTGACAAGTAGCAGTGCTACTTGGTATTAATAATTGCTAGTGGCAAAAATTCAAAACTGGACACTAACTGAAAAATATTAATTTTAAGTAAATGGACTTTGAATTTTGTCAAATGTGTGAAATGCTATACCTTTGCACAAAACTTTTTTAAGTAAAAGGATAATTTATAACAAGTGTGTTCTGCCATATGATAAAGTTTGAAATAAGGAAAATTTTGCTATGACTTACTCAATATATCATTCTTATCGATGTAGTGTTTTCTTCCAGAACAGTGACGATATGTACCGAAAACGAGTTGGTAGGCGAATATCACTATAAAACTGAACATCTTTTTTAAATATTTATGGAATAAAAACAACAGCAATATTGTAGTTAATTTTTTTTTATTTGATACAATTGAGGGCAAATCAAATTATAGAACAGTTTACTCATCTTTGATTCGTGAATATTTCGAGTATTGATTGCTAAATTTTGACTTTACATCACAATCTACACAAAAAAATATCAAACACTTGCTTAGTGTAAAAGAAGGCTATATTACGGACTTTTGGAGCGGTTCTTTCATATAAACGATTACACTTTATTAATTATAAACGTTTTAATAACGCTGGTGAGATGAAAGACAGTCGATAAAACATCAGTGAAGTCTGATCAATGCTCGAAACCAGTTTTTTATCAAACGTTTCTCTTTGACGTTAATAATTATGTTCATTATTCTTGCATACATATCATATCAGTGATTAAGTATTCTTTCATAATTTAATCATTAAATTAATATATTAAAACTATTAGCTATTTATGAACAATAATTATTAAGCAGAATTATAATCTATAATCAACGGTGTTTTGGCCAATTGATGTAACCCTAAAAATTGAAATTGTTCACGAGAGAGTAAAAACTGTTTCTATCGAAAACATTATATGGTGAGTTGCGTTATGAATCTTTTGAAATCCACTTCTGTAAATTCTCATGTTTCGTAGGGAGTGTTGATATAATAGTGGCTTCTATCAAGTGGCCGGATCGGTATTTGTAAACCTAAAACTAATATAAAATGATGGATCCCTTCCAAAAAGTGGTCGATTTATCTTTCTAATTTACATTATTGAACAGAGACCTGCTCTGTCGTCTTTAAAAAAATATCCAACCATTAAATAATTTTCGTATTTTTTAGGGCTACATTAATTGGCCAAAACACCGTCAGATTATAATCACTATTCAACGCAGCATGTCAGTGAATGAAAAATTACTTACTTTTAAAGTAAATTATAACGTGCACGGTAATCATTCGAATTTGACTAGTCAATAGTGAAAATGGTTAATGTTCAAATCTGAAATAAATATTAATGCAAGTTAATTTCTAATCGACTAATTTTCTTAATTTTTCAGTTTAATAGTTTTGAGTATAACATAATGTTTGATTATCCAATATTACACTATGTCACGTAGTCAAGTGATAAATTATCTTGGGCTTCTGCGACACGCTCAAGGGCTCGAATACTCGACTATCATTCAATAGCATATTTTTCAGTGTTGTTTTTATTCCTGCCAAACAACATCCAACTTAATCGTTTGTTTATCTTTATTTTCAAATGAAGTTTTATTATTCGGTAAATTATTCTATATTAAAATAAAAACATTTTGTATAAATCCAATGCTATCGTTTATACTAATAATATATAATTATTTCAATATTTAATACCCATTCATTGTAATTTTCTTGTCGATAAAAGGAATAAAATTCACTTTATTCACATTAAGCCGTTAACATGTTGTTGCCTCTTTTCATAACGAATATGGAAGAGAGTTAAATTTGGTAATACTATTAATATTAAATTATTGTTCCCTTTTCAAGTAAACATGTTTCACGACGTGTGACATTAATAGAGTTGTAAAAGTAATTTAATTTAATACTAATTCATAGTCCTAACAAGACAAATGAATTTAATTAACTACATTCAACTGAAAAAGCATGCGGCCGAGTTCAATCCTATTGTGTGGAATTATTAACTCAGAATTATAAAACTACTAATGTTGAGCTATGAATCTTTTTTGTCAAGATGTTTTTTACCAAAATAATCCTAAAACCGGAAAATGCCTGACAATTGCAATATTGACTAATTTTTAAGAAAAAGAAATTGTGTTGCAAAAATGTATGGTTTATGTACTCAGAAGAAACTCCAAGATCATTTTAAAACAGTCGTTCGAGAACAACTCAAAAAAAGAGACAAAAAATAAACGTGCCCAAAATCTCAAATCTCAATTTTGAAAAAATCAACATATGTGATAATATATTGAACTTGTTAGGACCTAAATCCAACGACCTTACATGAGTAAATGGCTTAGTAATCCAGCTAGGCAATAAAAGTATTCATGTAAAATTAATTATGTCCCTATGATTGTTTTAAAATACTGCAAATGTATGAAACCACATAAACCCTCTTAAAACGTGTTCCAAACGATTCATTCATACTTTTAATAAAAATAATCGAAATAGTGCCCAATTAATTATTATACAACTGCTCTATAAATATTAAAAAAAACTTGTAATACTTTCGATGGATTCAGCGGTAACTTTTTGAAAATTCATTTTTAATATAAAATTAAAATTGATAACTTAGTTATTCCACTGGCTGTGTTACTAAATGTGACACGCGTTTTGCTTCTTGATCAATGGTAAAACAGCTCATTTTTTCTTGGCTTATCACATATTAAAGAGGATTTACATTTACAAACACGTATCTTGAAATATAAATTCTCTTTTCACTTACGCCGTCGTTTGGTCGCTTTCTGTTTACATCAGCTGCCAATTGGACAATGTTTTAAATAAAATATTAATTGAGCTAAAAAATGATTTTAAGCTGAAAATTATATCATTTAACCAAATGTTTTCTAATAAGCCAGTATGCAGCATACGTAAATATGTTTTTTAAGTAAACTGTATATTGCAAAACTCTAAAGTAGCTCTTCTGTAGTAAGAACAACTATTATTCACTCTCTCTTCTTTTACCTTAGGTCAAAAGATCTCGACAACTATCTCTTCAAGCATAGCTATTATTTTTGAATTATAAGGTCAATGGCAACGAGCATGATAAATTATATTTGCAGGTGCTATTTCAATTGCAAAATGTATCGCTAAAGAAGAAGAAAGTGTACTTCCGATTTGAAATAATTTGACCATTTGTTTTGTAATACGTTTTACGATAAAATTATAATAAAAAAAATATTTATCGTATTACTTCATTCAATCGTTGATGTGCTCATCAAGTAATAACGTTGCTATTCACTATTATAAACTTCCTTCTACCGTCATGGTTTTACTATCTTACTTAGTAAAATAAATATTTTGTGTTTATGTTCTATTATGAAAAGACATAAATTTTACGACTCTTTTATCTAATCAATTTACATTCGTTTCTTCGTAGTTTTATATCGCAAATTTTTTTTCTCACATTCTCAAATTTAAAATAATGCCTTACAGTTAAGCAGTTTATATTGTTGGTGTGGTTTGTAATTGAAACAAATCGTATCCGTTGCAGCATGTTTTTTGCTTTGTGTATGCAACGCATATCTTAGAATATTTTTTTAATGCAACATATAGTTAAAAAATCATTTCCGTAAAGTTTTTCATCGATCCAATTACACGCGGAGTTAACAATTAATCGAGGTGTGCTTGAAATTTGCATTCATCTTTATAAGATAGCGTATCTTGGTTAACCTAGGTTTTAGAAAGACAACGGAAAATACTTGGTTGCCATGATATGACATGTGCTGAAAATATTGCCAGTGTGATTTATTTAACTATTTCAGTCCAAGATAATATAAATTGTATGATGGAGTATAATAATTAAAACTTACTCTAAATGGTACTATTTATATCATTATCGCCCTCAGTATATCCGTTTTAAACTTATTGTATTATAAATATGGAAAAAGCCGCCCTTAAGTGCATACAAAATTTCAAAAAAAAACAATATTTAAATAAATTTTATATTAAATATGAATTACGTGCTTCGGTTTTGGCTTTAATTGGATGAAGTTATTTTTTAACTGTTTTTATGGCCCTTCTGAAACATTGATATTTTGCAGATTTACATTTTTGCAATGGAATCGACGATATGGACCTTTAATGTAGTTTTCAATGATATCCATTATATATTCAAAGATTCGTTACTCATTTCCTTTAACTAGATGCTTTAAGTTCACTTTTAAATTTCTTTATACGTGTAAATAAGTACAGAATAAAAACATAGCATATCAAGATGTTTTTAGATAAAAATATGTAAATCCCTTTCGTCAAAAAACAAAGTGTTAGTTGGTCACTGAATTTAATGCTGCGACGTTAATACTCTGTTGAAATTTCTTTAAAATATGTCACATTTTTAGATATGATTTTTAAATTTATACTTACCTTTTCCCTTATGCTAATTTCAGATCTTGGAGCGTGGCGTAGACCCAAACCTACGAGACGGCGACGGAGCAACGCCTCTACACTTTGCGGCGTCGAGGGGACACTTACCGACAGTCAGATGGCTTTTAGCAAGCGGCGCCGTTATTACACAAGACCGATTCGGCAAATCCCCAATCAACGATGCCGCCGAGAATCACCAAGTCGAGGTTACACTTTATTTCGAATAGCTCTTATGTACATATTAAAATGTGCAATTAATTATAGTGTAATTGACTTTGTTCTCTAAGGTCTGAAAGTCTCAAAAGGTAAAAAGCGATTCTTAAATTGAAAAGATTTCAAATTTAATAAATTCAAATCCATTCAAAAAAAATTAAATTTACTTTAGTTAACTGGAATATTAATAATTCTTCCGTTTCTAAAAATAATAATACCATTTCAAAGAATGAATGAATGAATTCTCTTATTTGTTTGAGTTTATTTGTGTTCGTGAAATATTTATATTATTCATTTATATGGGGTATTTTTAATAATTGTAAAAAAATAGTATTGTTTTACTTTGTTTTTGTTCCAGGCAATCCACCAAAATAAAATTATAATAAAAATATTTTCAACGTCTAACCTAACAACTTACACATAAAATAATTTTAAAAAGTGTCAAGAAGAAAAGTTCTTTTTAAGAAAAGAGATAAATATTTTATTCGGAAAGCATTCTTTGCAAACCTTATAACGATATTTTTTTAAGAACATCACAACACGCACACGCACACCATGCACAAAGTTAAAATATTTCTTTTTCGTTGAACCGCTCCAAAAGTGTAAAATAACGTTACATTATTTAAACCGGTTGCGATCAAAAGTAAAAATTCACTTTTCATCTCGAAACGTTTTGTGAGATATCTTGTTTTAGAAAGCATGGGAAAATCTTAAATTCGCGCCACTCCACAATGAACGAACGAATGGCCAGAAGCTCAATTTATATTTTGATTATGCGTCTATCACCATTTTGATATGAATAAATAACCTAAAATTATTGAATTATGGGATTCGAATAAAAAGAAAGTATTTCAACATACGTTATATAAATTCTCTACGGCTGTATTATGGTTAATTAAAAAATAATAGTTTTCATATCTCTTGTGTGATTAATAACTTAAATTTGTACTGACTTCACCGATAATTTCATTAGTTTTGGATCTAATAACCAACTCAATGTGAAATTATTTATTCAACGTAATCGGTCATATTTCATGGTAGTTTTATTTAAATTAAAATTTCAAATTTTAACGCTCATAATTTCTATCCATTGTACTGAACTAAACCAAAAGAATATAAATTATATGAAAAAATAAAAATGAAAATTTGACGCGCATAATAAAGACTTTGATTTATATTTTATAAAATAATATACTACGTATAGTTACTTTTACATTTGCATGGTATTGAATTTTTATACGTCTAAATATAATGTTATATTCATTTATCTGCATTTTTACTCTCTATTGACTCTCGTCATCATTAATTTTGGAAAACTTTTATTTTTAACATTCATTTCTCAGAGTTTCAATAATCTTTTAAAATATATTATCAATCTTTTAATTAAATATAATTTATTTTATAACGTTGCAATTTTTTTTTACATAAATACATTTTTAGTAATTGCTTCAAATTAAGATACAAACTTTAATCATACTATATTTAAATGAAACTTAACTTTTTAATTGTCATGTTACGGGAGGCTTTCGTAAAGATCTATTATATTGCTTACCGTATTCAAAACAAATCTTTAAAGTGAACAATACAATAAACGAAACAAGTAATGTAGAGAATTATTTTCGTTTGACACCATTCAAATAAATAAAACTACAAAATGTATGCTCCATATGAATTCCAGAACATGGCCGCAGTCATGAACCCTTCTTCAAAAACGATTTATTAATAATGCCTACTAATATTACAACAATCATGAGCTTGGACTTTTTGTTGGATTCTTTGATTTTCCAGGAAGAGACTAAATTGTATAAGTAATCACATATTTGCTTTTTTCATGTGGTGTAAGATAACTGGAATAAAAAAGTTATTTTTTTTTCAAACAGTGAGTTTTCTACAGATCTTTGATTTTATAATTAAATCGATTTATTTTATGTCAGCAGATTAGTGTAGCGTAGTAATTTTTTCATATTCGTCGCTTTGTCTTATTTCAGTGTCTAAATGCACTCGTACAACACGGAGCTGCGATGGAAGGACGAGATGGGAGAGACGGTAGAGACGGAAGGGAAAACAGAGAAATTACATCTCATAAATCGCTTGGTGGATACAAGGGAGTTCATTCTTGTACTTGCAGGGAAGGAGATAATATGGTTAGTGTACTGTTATTTTTAATCTTTAAGGTAACATGACTTAGTTCATTAACATAACACTTATAAAATAATCAGAAAGTGTACGAAATAAAAAAATACAATCAATAAAAACAAAAGATTCAATTCTAAAAATATAAGCAACAGTAGATTCTGAAAACGTTCGATGTGAGCCCACGCGTAATAATTACAAATTAATAATAACTATGAAATGTATCTCCGTAACTTATTTTTCAAGATGCGAATTATTTTCTGAAGACTTTGTGAAAAATGTGATTGTGATGGTAGGCATTGCAGGATTGTCATTATTTTTCTTGCATCAAAACTGTATTATTCCAGAATTTGTATAGTAAACAAAAAGTCAACTTTTCCGATGTTTTTTCTCACCTTCTATCCCTGCAATTTACTGACAACCAGGTCTTATTAAAAATTAGTATTGAAATTTTCGATACGGAACACATACTATGGTCCATATTAAAAGTGGACATGTTTAAAATGAAATTATCGTCAAATGTTAGCTATAAAAGCTAGATTTGAAATATGTAAAAAAATCCCTTGTCAGGGTTTCTAAAAAGCAATCAAATTAAATTGTATACAATAAACGCTTTAAAGAACAATTATACGTCTATAAAATTAAAAGTGAAAATGCAGCTGCCATTCATGGCAATGTAAAAAAATATTCGAAAACAGGTTTTACTTCTCGTCAAATGAAGCTTCATTCACCTATTTAAACCGCTTTTAATAAGCAGTTTAAAAATTCTCTTGCCTTTGGTCATCATCAGTGTTGAATGAAAGTGTCCATTCTGAGATTCGACCGAAGCCAACGGCGTTTAGCACTCGGCCAGGGACCCGGACATCAGCGTTTGCCATAATGAATTCCCTTGTAAAAGAGACTCGAAAATGCTTATGATGAGCGAAACTATATTTCAACGAGGAGTAAATTAAACTCTAGCGCTACGGCGTATTCTCACACATGACACTTAACATCGCTTAAAAGTGGCTGAGCAAGTCACATTTTCTTTAATTTCTGTCTTTTTTTTACTTAAGCACAATAGTATGAGGTTAAAAGATCGGTTTGGTGCAGCTCTGAATCGGGCCAAGAGCATAATGAGTAAATTCACTTTTTTCTTGATCGTTATTGCGTTATCGAAAGTGGCCGTGAATCAGCGGCTGCATACACATAACGGGTGGAGGTGAGGCAACCAGCTTGTATATTATACTCCGTTTGCACCCGGAATAAATTTACAGTACCGTAAAAGTGAATAATTCAGTTTTGGTGAAAGCATGTTTATTCATATTATTTTCAAAATAATATTATCCATCACTACGAAAGAATTAAAAGGTTTTTTAGTGTGATAAATATTTATATATCATACATGAAATTTAATAAATTATCTTCTAACAGCTTTTCCATAGTTTTGTTGAAGCTTTTAATCCAATTGATAAATCGGAATTTAAAAAAACACTCCTATTTCTCATTGCGAATCTGTTGCCCTATTTCTAAGTCAAGCTACCCAAGGAATGTCCCGTTAAACCCTACATAAATTTGCGTTTGCTATTATTTGCAGTGTTCACAAGCAGATTGCATCAATTCGAATCGTAGGCGCTCACATTCCGTGTCCAGAGCAAGTGAACCCTTCTACCTGCATCCCCCAGTCAGTGCCAATGGAGGTCATGCAACAGGACCAGCGCATGCACCATCCGATGGACTATATGTAAACCCCATGAGAAATACGCCACACGCTACTGCATCTTCAGGGGAAGAGAGCTCAGGTACTTATAAGTGAAATTAAAATAAACATATTAATTTATAAAACGACGGTTAATGAATAATATTAATTGAAGGTGCATGACGTAACTTCAATGCCATTTTCAGATATGAAATCAAATGATACAAAAGATATGGTTATTAAAAAAATCATTAAAAATGTCACTTTATTTTGTAAATAAATGAATATTTAAAAATAAAGATGTCAATAAATCATTTTATGACATTGAATGCTTCAATATTAGACTGATACTTTTACTACGCATTTTAATTTTTTTTATTTATTAATAACAGTAAAAGGTTAAAGTTAATAAGTTTATGTGTATAAAATAAATAATTAATATTAAAAAACAGCAAATAGCGTACTTGTAAAACTTAAATAAAAATGTCATTTTCATTAAAAAATTCAAGCAAAAAAAATGGGGAAACTTTTTGAATTTATCCAATACTTCGAATTGGTATGAAACGATAATATTATTCAATTTCAATTTGCATTTTTAATAGCAAAAATCATGTAAATTTTATAAATTCTTGAGATAAAATCGTCAAATATTAAATTTGAGAAATGATCTCGATAATCAAGACTTATTTTCAGCCATCAAATTTTATTTGCAGCCTACCGATACGGTAAAAGTTTATAGTATTCACGTTCTACAACATTTATTTATTACAATAAACGAAGCTATGCATTTTATCAAATTCAATAAACTTAACTTATTGTTGATAAAACTATAAATATGCTTTACAATTATGTACTAATTTTATTAATTTTCACCATCAAAACAATTTTCCATATAAAACTTTATTTTAACGAACAATTAAAGATTATTGATAAAACTTTCAAGCTGCATGTTTATATTCGTTATCAAAAACAGGAAGCGACACAATATGAAATTTATTCTACTTCCCGAAAAAACTGCTGATTTTAATTTGTTAAATGGCTAGTTTAAAGTATTATTTTACACTATAAAATTTAATGAAATTTTTAAAATATAATTTTAACTTCATTCAGATTTCATTAATTTTTCTACTTTTCATTTTCAAGATAAGCGTATAAACGATATTCAGATTGTATTCTCGTAAAAACATTGTTCCTGGTCTGCTTATGGGACTATAAATTGAATTAAAAATATATAGTAAATTGTATGATTCGTATATTTACTTGTAATGATATGCTCAAACATTATGGTAAATTATTATAATAAATTCTTTGTGCGAGTATTTGCGATATATTATTTCCAGTTAGAGTAAAATCCAGGATCTTGAAGGTGGCAAAAATATGACGAAACGAAAATTTGAACGGTTCACAACAAGACTGAAAAACTGCACAACATTTTAATTGTTCAAATAAACGAACATGTTTTCAAAATTTGAATGTGTAGAAATTATGCTCTCTATCTGTTGGAATGTTAGTCTCCATTAACGAACGCCGTTTTATCTGAAAAATTTGCCATTTCATTTAAATGAATTGATGGAGCATAGAATTTTCTATTATTTAATATTGACGTGTCATTGATCTGTTAAATGGCCGGCCAATCATTAACTTTCTCTCATCAACGATACACCACAACGCCACCGGGTTGTGTTATATAGTGAAACTACAACTATAGGTAATTCATAATAACAACTTGCTCATAAGCAAAACACCTTCCTGGTGGGGTAGGCGTTATGTTATTGTTTTTTCGCTCTTCGGGAATCTCGGCAGTATGAAATTACCTCACCCAATATTGGCGCTTAGTCCAATTGCTCATTTGCTTTCGGTACATTGATATGTGTGGATTTTTTTTCATCGCGTGTTGAGTAATAGCATCCAATTAATTGATTCGATTCAAATATACGTAGTATGTGTTATTTCACATTACACGGTGACACAAGTGTTCACGATTGGTTTTGAAAATAATTAAGTGGTTGGTGATATTAATAATACTTTTGAAATTTGTTCATCAATCAATAACTGCCACAGTATTATGTAATTTTAAACAACGGATATCACACAGAAATACAAAAAGTGAAATAATTCTTAGCAATTAAACAATTTTTAAAGCACCTCTGAAACAATATTCGTATTATTCTTTTGTTTTTACGTTTGTGTTTACGTACATTTTTATATTTACTTTTGTCGGCAGTTTTTCTTTTAATATAGTTTTATATTGAATTTAACATAATAAACATAAGTTGAAGTTATTTCCAACGAAAAATCCTTGATCGAGTAAGTTTTAATTTTTTTATATTTAATTAATTGGCTGTTTGATTTCTTTCATATGTTGAATTATATAACGATATATTATTAAAGGTTTCTGTATAACGATCTGACATTCATTTAAAACTAAAAAATAGTGTAAAATCCTTTAAAAATAAACCAGATTCTACCCCAAAAGCATATTGTAATCAACGATAGTCAAATAAATTTTGATTTCCGTAAATTTTTCAATATTTTTACTTAATGAGGGACGTTTTGAAATACATTTATTACTAAATTGAAATCGTAATATACTTACGCCGCCTTAAGCGTTGATGAATACTATTCTCCACCGATAATAAATTTTATAATTTTGAAATGTCAATAATATTATCATCATAGAACTTAATATTGTATATTTAAGAGGACAATTTTATGACCAATTTATATCAGAAATTACTAACTATATCAAAGTGTTGTAATGAATTACCATTAGATGCCGTTTTATTTGAAATTCACTAGAAAAGAAATTAATTTTTAATTTATATTCCATATTAATATTGTTTTTTAAAATTTTAGTTAAATTAATATTTTTAATATTAAACAGTTAGCACTCGGCTAATACGCCAACGTGACTATACGTTTATCTATATGTTTTATCTTTTTCTTTCAGCCGCATCGACTTCGTCATCTGCCGGTGGAGAAAGCTTTTACCTCCACAATCCCCAAGAACTGATCTATAATCGGGTAAAGGACCTGTTCGAAGGTAAGGCGTCTCCTGTCCCTCTTCGCAGCATAACCGACGAAAGGGAAAAAATACGAAAACATAACGACGGAATGACGGGTGATTATATTTTTTAACATAAAATCACGTTATTATATGACTGCTTTACGGAAAACCATCTGGCATAGACTAGTAAGAACAGTACACATATTACGTAAACAGATAACAGTTAAGAGCCAATAGAATTATGAAAATTATTACTTTTTAATCATCACATGCAAATGTATGAAATAAAATTTGATCCCAATATTTCCAGCGATAACTACCCTGGCAATGGGCGTGGTAAATGTGTATTATATATAATGTGAAGTCAGATAGAAGTTATTAGACTAGATATGAACAACGAAAATTATATAACATAGAAAATATCCAATAATCAAATGATTTATAATTTCAATTTAATCTTGAGGATAAAAGTTCAATATCTAACAGTTATATATTATTAATAGGATAAAATAACAAAGTATTTAGTTCTACAAAATTTTTGTATAACTAAATACTTTGTTATTTATATTATTATAATGGAGTTCTATCAAGTAAATGCTAATTCAATCAACAGTTACATATTATTTCATATAATACATAATATTACTTTTGATTGCCGGTACTTTGGAAAACTGAAAGCCAGCTTATTATAATATATATACAATAAATACAATCATATATGAAACCATCATAAACGAATAATATTGCTTAAAAATGTATTACAAGTAACGCAGTGTGCGCCAATACATATGATGATAGGTAACAAATAAAACTTAATGCCAGAGTGCTTTTTTCTTGTTTTACGTTACATAACTGTCATTTTTTTAAACTGTCATGCCTTCAAGAACACGTACTCATTCGAACTAATGAACATGTGATCGGTTTCCTAACGCACCCTCAATAAATAAAAATATAATTTATGAAATAATATAATACAACAACGATAAAACAAACTTTCTAAAGATTTTGCAATATACGAGTAGTCGTTTTGTGGCATTGTCAAATTGAGAATAAGTAATCATTATTTCATTTACTTTCATATGCAGTCAAAGCAGAAATTCATTCGTCAAGTTCAGGGGCGGGATCCGACGGTAACCTCTCATCATCAGACGGATCAGACGTGCGAGACCATCGAGATATTCGAGATCTTCGCGAGCACGATTACGAAGATATCTGTCCGCCGGGAAGAGCAGAAGATGCAAGATCCATATACATCAGAAGTGCAAAACGTGCGGCGGAAAATGAAGCTGCTTTAAGGTAATAAATACTAACTACTGCGTTCATTCATTTGTACATAGCGTCATCTGTGAACATTTTTGTTGTACTTTACTTGTGCTTGCTTTGATATTCACTGTTTTAATTTCAACTTATAAAACTATTATGAAATATTAGCACTTTCTTGGGTGTTCTTTCAATATTTAAAACAATTATTGATATATCTGATACTTACTTTGCAGTATCATCACATAAACAAAAAGTCAAAAACTTAAGTCTCAAAAAAGGTTGCTTCTTGAACCAAAAACCTAATTAAACACGGATTGAATAAAACATTTTTTTTTATTTAAAAACAAAATAAACATTATCTTTATTTAATTTTAAATTATTGAGAGTCATAGATTCTAATGCATTTCATTTCAAATTTTCTTACTGCGTAACAATTTAATTTGTGTATTTCTTCGGTTACAAATAAAAATGACGGACATTGTTTTCTTTTTTCTCTTGAAAGAATGAGCTTGCAATTTTGTTTTATTTATACAGAGAATCACGAAAAGAGAAAAACGCTGACGACAATTCAAAGAACAAACGAATCGTCAACGATGCATCGGCAGAATCCGGAGTATCGAGTGCTTCCGACGGCGGAAGTTCCTGCGAAGAGGGTGGGGGAGGAAGAGGCGCGGGAGGAGGACCTCCTCCACCTCCACCGCCACCCGCCCTTCCGATTCACCTCGCTCATCATCCAGCCTTCCATATTGCTGAAGATAGAAATAATAACGGTAAGTGAAAATATTTGTCGTTAATTTACTCTCAGAATTTTTTTAAAATTATAACTATTTCTTATTTTTTCATAAACAACCAATTTGTTTTCATTTTCAGTCTTTTCTTTTCTCCTTAATCAAAAAGTCATATATGAATTAACTTTACAATTAATCCTTACTAGTTTTTATGTAAATTTTGTTCAAGTGCTCGCTATGCATATTGCAGTTAAATCAATGTATTTTAAAAAATAAAACACAATTCATTTGTACTACTTCCACATGTTTTGTGGAAGTAGTACAAATGAATTGTGTTTTATTTTATAAAATATAATGCCTTTTCACCAAGAATTGACAGTTAACACCTTAAAAGTGGTTAATAATATGTACAATAAGCACGAGGTGGAGGGACAAAGATGCTTCAATTATCACATTCTTCACTTTTAAGGTGTTAACTGTTAATTCTTGGTGGAAAGACATTACATTTTAAAAAATAAATCATTTTTACACTCAATTTTATATAAATAGGCCTGTTATGTTTGTATTTTTATCAGTTGATAATGCTCGTGATGAGCAAAACCTGTCCTGATCATTATAAATATGTGGAAGTAGTACAAATGAAGTGCGTTTTATTTTTTAAAATACCACATTCTTCTAAAAAATCATCAAATAAAGCTTAAGAATTTTCATTTTTGCATGTTAATTCTAATATAGAATATTTGTTTTAATTTTCGAAATTTAAGAAACCAGCTTCACACAATTTTGAAAAAAAAAATGCACTCCACTTTGGTTTAAATTCTCGTGAATGTACTTTTCAACTAATATAAGGTTTATTGAAATTTCTATTTTTCTTAGAACCTATAACAATTGCTTTCGTTTTTTTTTTTATTTAAATAAATCAAATTTTAGACAGTGCTTTAATAATCCCTTCACTACAGTCATTGCAAAAGGAGCATTCCAATACTTCATACATGAATTGAAAATAATTCGACTTTGAATAATAACAATCTTGAATATTTGTAAATTATAAGCCATAAAAAATGTCGTGGTTTGTGTATAATATAAAAAGAAAAGAGAGGTTGAGCAACTGAGTGACAAGCAGTTCTCGTAGAAAAAATTCTGTCAAGATGCCTCCATTAGGAGACCATATGCTCCACATTGGGAGCGGACATGGAAAAAAAAAAAAAAAATATCAACAGTTATTATATTTTATGCATTCATGATCAGAAAAGTACTCCGAAGCAAGAAAATGATTCATGGTACACAAGACCATACGACTGGTATTCATAAAATAGAAAAAAATAATTATAAAAAGAAAACTTATTCTTATCATTGCAGGGCAACTTACATAGTATATTAATAAAATATGTATTTTAATGACTCACACCGTTATTTAAAAATGCGTATGTATTTAAAACCAATACTGGGGTACTTATTATTAAATATTTTCCGAATTACTTGCAAGATTCACAGGCAGTCAGTCAATTAATAATTTTCATTACAGTTAGCAAAATCTCTAGCACGGTCTTCTTACTTTCTCTTATAGATGCCGTATCAAATCAATGTAATGGCTTTGTTTCACTTAATTCAACATAAATCCAAAATTACCTGGGAATAGTGTGTATGTGTAAATTATTATATTACGACACATATCTTTCTGTAATGAAATCATTTAGTTAAAATGTAATATTGATCCGTATAATAATATATCTCTGTCAAAGCTTACGCCATTCTTAATACGTCAATTTTGATTACATTGATTTCATCTAATGCAGATGATTGAATTTTACATGACGCAAATTTGAATCGATTCAAAAGTTTGACCAAAATTTGGTCCAACTGTCAAAATAAATATAATATGGTCACTTGACACCCGCTTAACCAAGTTAAAGGTGTTGTTTAGTTTTTGCAACTTTTCTCTACGTTGATTTAAAATAATATTTTTTATTTAAAAAGTTTTCTAGGAATATTCAAAAAAAATTTATTGAAGTATTATGTCTGCTTAATGAAGCCTCAATATACTCAACATATTTAAACCTTTTTAATTTATACATAAGACACTGATTATTATTCACGTGACAATTATGTAGCAAAAAAAATGTTTGTACTGATGATACCAGAATTTTTCCTCATAAACGATCTTCACAATTTTGTTAAAGTGATAAAATAAAATTTGAATAACTATTTCTTCATGTGGTAATTAATTTTTGATTTTTAATGATTTTTTTTTAACGTGTCTTGATTAGATGGTCTAAAGTCAATTTGCACACTGATTTCATTTAGAATGTCAAGAAATCTAAATTAACGATACCATGCGAAGATTTTTTGATAATTACATTAAATCTCATTAATAAATGCATTTCGTTTTAACATTTTAAAAAATAAAATGATTTTTCGCCATAGGCGGTAAAGTAGAAATTCAGTTTGAATAAACAACATTATTAATATCTTCACTTCACATAAGTCATTCCAAATTTCTCTGTTATTCTATTCATTGGAAAGACAAAGCAAAGAATGTTTGGAAAAAAATGGTAGCAGAAAGTTTAAATGACACATCACTTTTGTAACTGATTCAAAAAATCAAACATTGCTGCTAACGATAAATTTATCGTTCAGATCGAACAAAATCATCACTATTTATATAAATTTCATCTTCGTAATTTACTTCCTATGATTAAAGAAGAACATAATAAGCCGTTGCCCTCTCCAATTCACAATACTATCTATCAGTAAATTCATGACGAAATTGTTCGACATTTTGGCATTTTTCTTATTATATTTTACCAGCATAATGAATGCATAAGCAATATGTTTATTTCTCATTTGATTGATCACTTATTGCAGATAATATAATAATATGTTAGGTGTTGATGATATGAATGTGCTTCAATCAACGTACAAATGTAAAAAAGTAAATGATCTTACATCGTTAGTTTTCAATTTCTTAAATAAACTCGATTTTTAAAGTCAGCCAAAAATCTTCAGACATTTCAACTAATATCTTCATAGTTTTGGGATCACTGTGGTCGAATGGCAACGTTCAGTGCCTTTAGTTTATAATACTTGGTTTGAATCTCCAACCTAACATAGATATAATTAAACACACGTGGATATTAATCTAAAGACATGGGAACATGCGATGTTTTAAATCCTTCCTACCTCACTGACTTTCTAGATCTGCGATTGGATAGATTAGGGTCTTTTTTGCCAGCCTTTTCTGTGTACCTTTACTAGCTCTAAAAATAGTGAAATCCAGTGATTAAATCACAGCCAGCCTCTATTCGATCACTGCTGTTTCACATGCTTTACATTTTTAATTTAAACGGTTCTTAATATTATTTACCTGAGAAAATTAACAGTGTGACATTTGGATTAACTAAGCTACTCGCTACATTACGCAACGTGATTTTAAATAAATAGCACAAAAATTTGACAATTCAAAAGTTTTCACTTTCTTTTTTAATCTTAATTTACAATATTACTGAGAGCAATTATATTATTCGGAATCTCTTCTTTTGCCTGTCTCAATGTTCATTCGGAATATTCAAATACGTAACGTATTACTAACTACGTGACTGATAGCCTGGGTTGTTAACGAGAATCCGAAAGATAACAATAAAAACACTTTCCTTATGCTAAGCAGTCGGATCAGACGATGGTGTAGCCGTGGAGGAGGAAAATTTTTATTTTGACTTACTTATTAATCACGGGCGTGCTTAAATTTTCACGATATTGGGATAGAAAATAGAACAGACAGCCAACCAATCTTTCAATAGTTTCTTAAGTCAAATAATGTTTCGAAACTAAATTCAATGATCTAGCGGTTAAAGTATTGAAGTTGCTTTTGAAAAATATACTTTTTGTTATGTTTTATGAACACTTATGTTTTGTATACATATCTAACAGTACATCGTTGTCCTATGGTAGTAAAACTGAAGTTGAAATTCTCACATTTTAGTAGCGGTGAACAAGACGGAATAAAACCATGCAAATTATGTTTTTGTATTATTTGGAGGAAGGTTTCTGACTTAAGTCTTAACTGAATACCTACATACTAACACAAGATAATAATTACACATAAAAACGGTTGTAACCTTTTTTTTAAATCTATTTTATTCTAAAGAATTGAATCCCATAGTTATCTTGCAGGATTTTCTTTTAGTCTAGTCAAATCAAATACGATGTAAAGATTTTTTTAAACTTCTTTTCAAATTTCATTGCTACTAACGCTGTCACAATAAATTTAAATTACTCATTCAGAAATGTTAAATTACCTGTATCGGAGAGCAAATACGATAATTTATAATCCTAATGCGCGTTGACCAAATATCTTGTCCAAGATTCAGAACCAAATTACTGAATTGCTAAATTTGAATGTTGAATAAAATACTGTGTGCAATTTAAAGTCTCAAATCTTATTTTCAACAATTGAACAATTTTTGACGAAAATATTTAAAACCTGTAATGTGTATATTTATCATAAAGAAAACAATTTACTAGAATACTTACGTATTCAATATAGAAGAAAAAAAATTTATATCTTAAATACATTAGAAGAAATAAAACTACTTTCGTAACTATTAATAATTGATTAAAAGTTTATAAGTCATCGACTATAACAGATTATATACTGCATTACCTCTAGCCAATCAGCATTTTTCTGTTTTGTACTTATTATTGCTCTCATGTGTATATATAAATAGATCATTTTATAATGCATAAGATTTTTTCTTACTTTTAATAGATTCGGGAAGCACGCCCCACCTATTAGGGTGTCACTGGTGCAAACGCAGCTCTATAGTAAAAAATAAAGATTGCTAAGATTACCTGTTACTTGTATACAAATTAGTCTAAATCCGTGCTAATTGCTAACGAGTGCAATGATCGGCACGGTGAAAGTGCCAGAGAATCTGAATGAAATTTGTACGGTGACCTGCAATAAAATTGATTTTTGTGAAGATTAAGATATTATCGCGTCTCGGTTCCTGGAGCCTGTCTGCTTGTGCATGTGTGTGCACTGAAAAAAACGGATTTTCTAAGACTTAACATTCAAAAATCCATGTGATTATAACTGTTGAGTTATTAACCGAAGAACCACGACAAATGTATCTAAGCCGAAACTTCTTGATTGGAAAGCGCAGATAATTATTCAAACAGTGTTTTAACTATCCATAGTATATTCGTAACGATAGATACAATCGCTTTGTATTTAAAAAAGATGCCTTCATATTACAACTGGTTATATTTTACTTATTGGTCTCTAAAATTTGAAGACATCCTCGCGACATTTCCGGTGACCGTTCTTCTGCTGTAAATATTTAAAAACATGCTATCAATAATAATTTTACCAAATAATTTCTAAGCAGTAGTTTCTTTAACGTAAAAAGTTGCTCAACACAGATTTTCAAAGACGGTAGTGATAATACTAACATTCCCTACGTATAATCACCCAAAGTGTGTGAATATATGTCTTGCATCTTCGTTGTGTACGCGTTCAGTTCTATCGGTAGGCATTAAGCATCAAGCAGCAGGAATTGGATTTAAAATAGTAGCACTGTCCAAATTTTGAAGAAGATGCATGAAATCTTTACTATGCAATTGCGTTATGAATCTTTGAAACGCTCTTTTGCCAAATCCTATGTTTGCAGATACAGGATTATACGTAGGGAGTGTCGATATACAACAGTGACACTAGAACATGACTACTTTTGAGATCATAACTCTTTCTATGTACCGCTTTCAGGATTGTAAAGACATGAATACATTTATTTCATTAGATAAAAAATCATAATGATATTAGCGTAAAACTAAGAATTTATTTACTATAAGAAAAACATTATAAAATTTATCATGCAGCATTAATTCCAACAATTCACTAAAATTTAAAAACGCGTCTTGCAAGTTTTAAGAGTTTAGCAGTTTCAAGTATAAAATTTGGATTATTGAGATTTTGTACACTTCCGTGTATTTTGTCACTAACGACCCGGGTTTCGCCTTTCGGCATCTTCAGGCATTCGAGCACACGAATGGACTTCCATCAAGGAAATTCCAATGGAAATTCCATCAAGCACCCTCAGTCGATGTCTTAAATTATAAAGTTTCAAGTATAATTATGATCCCAATTTGAATGCCCTACCTCATGGAAATACATTATAAGATATGTTTACAAAGACATTGTATATTACGTATTTAACTGAGTTTCATGACGTGTTGTTTAACCCATACAGCGCGAGCCGTTTTCGCAAGAATTTATTTTCAGTCAATTGATCTGTTAAAACGCTCACAATGGCTAAAAATAGATCAATTTTAACAGTAAAAAATGGAGAATAATGTGAAATATATATTATTTATCCTAAATACAACAAGAAGTAAACTAAACCCGTCGCATTCACGCTAAAATAAATCGAAGAAAATGAAGAATGTGAAAAATATTTAATCTACGACTTTGCAAGCAAAACGGCGGCGGCCAGTCTGCATATACACAGCCAACATGCACACAACCAACCGCGTAGCCACATGTGTAATACGTAGGGCTGACGATTAATGCTGCATATCGGCAGTTCACAGCTGAAATTCTAAAGACTAAATATCGAGAGCTCTTTTCAAAAATATGTTTTCTTGTGTTCTACTTGACATTTTCATGACCTGTTGTCTATTTTCTCTACCTTAAGGTTTGAACTATTTTTTAAAGCATATCCACAAGTGTTTCCTTCTAGTTTGGCCGGAAATACGAGTTAAAGTCTTAGACATGTAAGCATCTCCAGCGCATTCATCGTGTTAAATAACTATTACATGGCTTTTTTCATATATTGTAAAGCTTAAACATAACTAACCAATTTAAATTTAACAATAAACATTATTTTTTCATATAAGACAATTCGTCTTATATGAAAAACAGTTTTTTTTATTCTTATATTTTATGGTCGAGTAAATTGTTCATATTTTCCTCTAAGCCGCTCGGTAATTAATCATATAAAAAAGATGACGATCTTTGTGTGTCGTAAAAATATGCTAATAAATATTTAATTTTCTATTTCGTGTAAAAGATTCCGATTTCCGAGCTACAATAATACCGTAAAATGTTTTTTTATTTTACTCACCATATCCGTTCCTATTTTTGAACATAATATGAAACTAAAGTAGAACATTAAAAAATTTTACCAATGACTAATTTGAAACTCTTTCTTTTTTTTTTTTAATTTTAAATTTTTATATACAATATCTGCCGTTACAGCTGACAGGCAATGCGCCAA
This sequence comes from Himalopsyche phryganea, assembly GCA_022494535.1. Classification (NCBI taxonomy): domain Eukaryota; kingdom Metazoa; phylum Arthropoda; class Insecta; order Trichoptera; family Rhyacophilidae; genus Himalopsyche; species Himalopsyche phryganea. Next base: position 1,156,141 of record JAGVSL010000034.1, read on the forward strand.
ATATTTTGAAATTTTTAAATCATACGACGTAAACTCGATGAGAATTTTTATAAGTCACTCATGTCCAAGATCACAAATTTAAATTGAAAAAATCTAAATTTGATATTATCATTGCTGGGACTCGAACCAAGATCCACCTGATCGCTAGGGCAAAGCTTCTGCCACGGAAAAAACAAAAATTTAAAGACTATTTTAATATCTGTGATTGAGTTGAAAGTACTACAAAAACTAATACGTTTTACGCAATTTCATATAACAGTCATAGAGGATTGTATTTTCGAACCCTAGATCAGAAGAATACAGTTTTACCATGATTCTAAAGTTTTTAATGTACAAATCGATTTATTGCTTCATATAATTTTTACTTTGGTACTTAAAATGGTTTCCATTGTTTGTCGAGGAGATATTATCGGCTTATGGGAAAAGGTTTACGAGAAAGTATTTTCCATACAAAACCGCGGTACGTAAACTCGGCGACCGGTGCCATCACCCGATCTGTAGCTCGTGCCAGAGCAGATCTCGTTCTCTAGCTGAGCTAGTTTCACTACTTGTCTCTACGATAATTGCACACGCTTTTAATTAATATTGACCTCCTTGCACTGACCGCAATGCAAAATGATGCACTATTTCAATAAAAATTCACCACAACAGTTCTACTGCGCGGCATTTCAATGTCGGATGAAAGTTTTATTTACTGCATCTTTGAATATTGTTGTTTATGAATTTTATAATTAAATAGACAATATAATAATTTAGCAATTTATCGCTAATCTTTATCGACGATTGAAAACTTACGGATCTCTTTAGCGCATAAGTAATTGCATTGAATAGTTTATAATAAAAAAGTGCTCACACTAGAGTATGAAATATTTTATTAAATCATAATTCCTCTTAATTGAATAAATAGTACACTATAATTTAGAGAAAACCTAACTAATTTATGTAGCACCCAGTGCTCAGTGAATAAATATTTCGATCTTTAGTAAATATCTGCAAATATATATATTTTATGTATTTAAATCTTATCTTACCGATTATCCTGATTATTATATTTATCGCTCTTATTATTGTTATATATCAATCTTAAAACTGTTAAAATGAATTGTTTATCGGATAATAAACATCTGTAGTTATCAATTTAAAAATGATGTTATAATTATTAAATTTACTATCACAACTTTTTTTATAATTCAGTCTTCTTTAGACTGTAAATATACTATTTCGGAGAGCAAGGTTTATAATTGTGTGTTCCCTGAAACTCTATAGTTAATAATTAAAATATAGTATCTTACAAATAGTGAGATATTTAAGTATTACTTTAGAACAGGTGTCTAAAATCATTCTATTGAGAAAAAAGTAATTATTCTCAAATCTATTAAGCTTTTTATTTTGAATTAATATCTTTCATGAATCTTACCCAGTTTACATGGTGTTATAAACGATTAAGATTATTGAAGCAAACGGAACATAAATATCCAAAAATATGTAGTAATAATATGAATCGTTATAATCAAAATAACCTTCTTTGACAGTTTTTTGTTTTATTTTAGAAGAAACAAATTTTCTGATTTAAAAAGTACTTCCTACTTTTAAAATAAATAAATTGTTTATTCTATCATATTAGCGATTTGTCTGTTGTCTCAAGCATGTTTATGCGCTGACAGCATAATAAGTAACTATGATTACCTTCTGCTTATGTCACAACATAGCTGTCTGCTGTTATGAGTAAATATGGTCCACGGTGGATGGTAATAATTGACGTGCGCCTATGAAGCGCACGGGTGGCTTCTAGGCGCTACCTCGACACTTTATGGTACGAAAGTCCAAAGACAGTTATTCTACCACATCTCTACTTATCTATTCATCTGCATAATCGTTCCATGTAGCATCTCAACCACTAAGCTGAATCTGATTTTATTTCATTTGCGAAGACTTAGAACAATTTACTTTGATTCCAGATTAATCTTTTCCTTAGTGCCTTAGTTGGAAGTAAGGTAGCAATACCGGTATCCTGATATTTTGACAGGTCTTTCAATACCTACCGAAATACCTCATTTGAAAATACAAAATATCGATATTTCGTTACAAACAAGCGTTAAATCAGAAAAGGCTATTTTCTGCAGCCCGATTTATTTGAACAAATATCCAATCAAAATTGAAAGTAATTTCATCGACTGAAGGTGTTTGATGGAATTCCAATATCAAATTTGAATTGTCGAGATTTTTTACCTTGCCATTTAAATACATGGAAACGTACAAAATCTCAATAATTCAAATTCAAGATTGAAAGATTTCAACATTAATGAACTAACCGTTTTAAGGGCATATTTTTTTGAATTCAAAGAAAAATAAATTTACGGTATTTATGAAAATCAACTGTGTATGCTGATTTTAAATATTAATACTTTTTTATATAAAATAACGGAATTGATTTATTCATTTGGTATCGCAATCCCAAATAACTGTTTTTCTTTTTTGATCATGTTGATATATTTTAATTTATGTCACAATATTAAATATCAAATATCGAATTATTAGTAAGTATTGATATATTCGTCTGGTGTTATAATCTCAAGTTGGAAGCACGAGCAATTGAAATGCTAATGAAGCTTTTATTCACATATTTAAAAAACAGTTAGATAAATAGTTCTGACAGTAGCGTGAAACCGAGAAAGGTATTATCTTTTAATTCGTACAATTAATATTTATTTTTTGTTTACTTTAATAAACTTTCAATAGATAAATTTCTGTAGTTTAATGAATAAAACTATTTTTTAATATCGAAATAAACGGACCGAATCTCTTTTCGGATGACTATGAGGAAATCGTAGCTTAGCCATTTAGTACAATTATAGTATAACTGATTCTGGCTTGCACTTGATAATTATAAACAAAGCCTATCCCTATTGTCAAATTTAATTACAGTGCTAGTTAGTTCAACAAAGGATGAACAATTAAAATGAATCGTGAGCTTGCAAAACGCTTGGACATGACTTACTCTATAGAATACAGGGCATTGTTTGTAAATTTCAATATGTTATTATTGGAAACTAACATATACAGTATATTTTATTGTCTCATAAACGTTTCTTTATTTTATATGATAAATGAATTATTTTTCCATTTTATTTTATTTGATAATTTGCTCAGTGGTTATTTTTAAATGGTACATCGCGTCATTTATTATATAATAATTGCAAATCTTCCTTATTATATAGAGACAATACATAATAAGGAAGATTTTCACTTTCTATTTCATTCAATTAGGTTGGTGAAATATGATTTAAAATGACGTCGTTTTTCATTATATTTAAAAAAATCATTCACAATTATTGTTTTGAAATGTCGGCTGATTACTTCAAACATCGCAACACAGCAGCCGACCAAAAATATTATCATTCATATTAGCTTTAAATATTGGATCTGATTATGATAGAAAAAGTACATTTAGATATAGGATTTACTTACGTCAAGTGGTCTATATATTTAGAAATAGGAAAAAGCAGTAATGAAGTACACATATTAAATAACCATGAAAGCAAAATTTATTAAAGAACACCTTTCATCAGTGCAAGTTCTCGTAACGTGGATGATTGATCGAAGTGATGAACTTTGATGTTCATGATTTATGGATTCTGTTAATTATCGCATCGATTATTTATTGGTTAGATTGGCTTTGTGCGTTCAACCACCTGTGAGTGTGAGACGAAGCCGAAAAAAGTGTTTTGCGGAATAATTGGTTGCAGTCTGAATGACTTGCTTAGAACATGCCTCACGAGAGAGATCGCATAAAACCTACTTTTAAAACGGCAATGCCTCGTTATTAATATTAAACACATCATTTATTCAACATTTATACCTGAATAACAACAGACATAACGTACGTTCGCTCTATAAAAAAAACATATATTTATCGAAACACGGAAACGATTGCCGCGTCATTTTGAAAACGTCTGCGGTCACAATTAACGTAATCATATGGGCCGCTTGTTCGGCTGAGATTTTTCTTATGCTGAATTCCGCCGAAATTGAAAATAATTATTGTTGTTCAAAAGTCGGTCAATTTTTGTATGCAGTGCGAATCGCGAAATTACGACAATATAAATTATCATTTTGCTGTTAATTTAATTTGATTCGAATTTGTGGGTTAATATGAAAGGAAATAAAAAAAAAAAACAAGACCACTCATTGTTGTGTGAATTGAAACCAATAATACTTTCCTATTGTCTTACGGTTATCACCATAAAGAATAAATTGCTCTCATAGCTATTTTGAAGATAAGTATGACTGACTATGTAACTCTAAGTTCGCACATTTTGACTCGGTTCGCACCGTGCCACATAAAATATCTTATTTTGAATTGGTCGAAGGCTGCCTGTTTTTTTTTAATATTAAAAAGATAATCTTATTTTGACCAAACAAACATACATAATAATATGTTCTTTAATATGCAATAAATAATATAATAATTTAAGAAGAAGCCATTTTTACCAGAACTGATTTTAAGACAATCTTTGAACTCTTTTTAGTGGATAACTGTTTTTAAGAATACCCTATATTTCTTAAATTAAAAGAATAAATCGGGCAGGAATAACTCGGCACATTGCGAGAGCCTGTTTTCTTAAATATAAACATAAAATGTTTATAAGAATTTTGAAATCTATACCACCAATATTAAGGTATACGCAGTCTTACACTGTACTTTGGTGGTTGGCAAATTAAAAAAAAAGTGTTTTAGATAGTCATACTATTATTTATTTAAATAATTTTTCATTAATAATGAAAGAATAATATATTTATGTAGTTCGCTTTTACTATTTTCAATTTGTTAATGCCATGAATGATATTTGACTGTATAATTATTGATAACTAATGCTAAAATATTATACATACCTGCTTAGCAAAAACTACATCGGTTTTTAATAATAAATTGTGTAATCTCTTTTGAATCTATAATTTATTAAGCTTAAAAAAGAAAATCAGCACTGTTTTTCCATAGGGACATTAATACTTGGTTTTTAGCAGATATTACAATAATTGTAAAGATTCTGTCATACATAAAGTACATATGCAACTTCTCCTCCATAACTTTTTGATATAACCACTCTTTTGAGAAATGAATTTGTATGTAAAACAATTGCCCAGAATCAAGTTATTTTAAAAACAAACTATTCCTCAATTTTTATACAAAACATGATAATCAAGAGGCATGTTTCGTATCGATAAGGTTTATGAACTAACTTTTAACTTTTGCATCTTATATCAAAGACTATTCCGTTATTGCGGAAAACAAAAGAAATCCAAAAATAGAATCAACGTGACACCACAGGAAAAAAATGCACGACTTTGCAATTTCGATTGTTTGAAACGTTCTAATGAGTCGAGGGGTGAAAGAGAGGTAGCTCCATTTTCTTGTTACGAACAATTAAACACGCTCCGTTATTAAGCCCGGCAAAGTAATCACTTTTAAATCACGATGACACATTGAATGGCTTTGTGTATTTATTTATTAAAACCTAGCTTTATAACATATTCAACACTTTCAAACCATTGTTCAATAATTCTTTGAATATTAATTAACCGCATTATTTTTTTTTATAAGAAAACCATTCATAATTTTAATACGTTAAGTATTAAAATAACAGCTAAATTTGTTGTTCTACTGGTTGTAGCTGTGTCATGGCTTTTTACACAACCAGTGTAAAAACAAATGTTTCAAAATTAATTAAATATTAAAAATTATTATCCACAATGTTGCCGGCGATTCCAGCTTAAAACAACAATCATATTTATTTGTTATATCGTTTCACACAATAATCGAATAGAATGTTCGTTATGGTATTTTTTGACGTTATGTCTTAATTACTGTTGTTGGTTCGGGTTTAGAAGGTGTCAATTGCACGCACAGTTGCACCTCTCTTTATCACGGCAGCACACTTGCTCACCTCCCACTTTGGCGATCCTTTCTTGCTACGGTACCGTCACTCGGGTAGCCAGAGATCGCGACCAGAAACAGTGTAGTCTCCGTTTACCGGCACATGCGATTGGCAATCCGACGATGAATCTTCATCTCGAAACGAGTCGGTAATCGCTGATCAGCATTCGCAAAAAGAAACGTGAAGTTCGCAGTATTGCTGCAATTTATTGCAGAAATCGATGAAAACACATCGAACCGAAAAGCGCGCCGGTCGACTTCTCGGAGAAAATTCAAAATTCGAACCAGTTCCTCGTTATCTGTCAGAATAGGTTCATTTGTTTTCTTTCGTGGTGAACATAATAATTGCTACTATACAAAAAGTGACTAATTGTAGTAATAAATACTATGATTACAGCCTGTTTTCGGAAAGTGTCTTATAAGTTCATGTTCTGAATATTATAATACCCATCGTTTTTTGGGTTAATTCTTTAAACAAAAAGTGTTAACACATTGTTTTCAAACTATTACGTGCTGGTTTTGGAAAGTTGTGAAATATTACATTTGGATTTCCATAGCTTTCTGAGACGGTCTATCTGCTTTTTCAAATCCTTGTAAGTATATTTTTAGCGTCGTGTTTTATTTAATGCATTTCGTTTTCAATTGATTAAATCTAATAGAATATATACATTTCACTTACATATTACTAACTACTCTTTCACTATTGCGTTCTTTTTAATGATGTCACATCGTTTACTAAGTTGGATAGGCTTAATTATTGTAGCATTTCGTTTCAAATTATGATAGAGTTATTATTAACTTCTTTTAGATGACTAACATTACATTATAGTCAATATTTCTAATGAAATGCAATGCATTTGCAATATATACAAAAATTGAAAAATATACTTCAACAGTGAACACTACAAGTACTTTTTTAATATTAGATGCTAAGTGAACACGATTTAAAAAATCAAAAATGTCCAAAGTTTATTTTTAAATGAATTTGTTATCAATTGAAGTCGTGCATTATAACGTCATCATTAAATTTAATAGTAAATGTAAGCGTAAATAGTCAAAACATGATGTGTGAGCGGTTCACTCTTCAGGGATAAGTGAACTCTTCTGTAATTCAATTTGCCCACAACGATTCTCATAAAACAAATAAATATATGGATTATTCTTATGAAGATATTCTGCTAATAATTCATTTTAGATACACGTGGGACATTTCCTATTTTGATTGTTAGCTACTAATTTTGGATGGTAATATATGAAAATATTGCGAATGACTGTTTGTACTACAAATCAGGACCGCTTTAAGCTTGTAAACATTACAGTTGACACTAATAATAATTATCACTCGCTAATTGAAATCTGCCCAGAACTTTGCTACTATAAACATTGGTAACATTATTTACATTAACTAATATGTTACTACATGCCAGCGAAAATGACAAAAATAATATGATAATTAAAAATGTTCAATTTATTTTCTCTCTCTCTGACTCTCTATAATGTTTTTAATCTCGATCTCTCCATATCATATTGTCGAGCAAACTGTAATTTACTATCGCATATAGAAAAACTGGGTCAATTTTTAAATCATTTTTTTATTATTATTTAAGTCCATCTATGTATCGGCGCTCTCCGTATACTTTTTTTACCTTGAGGTTCCTTAGCGACTTACTGTACCACCTCTAATAAATACTACATTGCAATTGGTTATTTTAAATAGTACAAAAGTTAATTGATTAAAACTTGATGATAATTGGAACTCATGGAATATAAATTATGGACATACATTTTTAGTGTAACCGACAACTGATATAAAAACCAAATCATTCCACAGACGAATTTACTGAGAGGCTTTATAATTATTAGAATTCATATGTATACATATTTTCGTGTTATTTTTATTGATATTTTCGCCTTAATAAATGGACTATGATAGGTTGGTCGTGCTATTGATTGGTTTTATCTAATATTTCTGTTCACTGAAGCATTTCAAGTGAGCGAAGCTATATAGACCGTAATGATAGTAAATATTGCAATTCCGTGTTTAGATGCATGTACGTAAGATAAAACAAGAAAATTTATTGGTGAATATCTGATGAATACAACTATTTGAAAAGTGTGTGACGCAGATTTTCTTCTTCTTGTATTATAACATTTTTTTAAATCTTCTGACCTACGACTTTTGCTTGAAGCTATTATTGACGTGTATTTTCGTATTTTAAATTTAAAACACAAATATATTCTTGGACAACTCGCAATCAATTTGTGTGATGCATATTTTTCTATAATGGGTAAAACAGAAAATCTAATTGCCAACATTGTTCTATCAGTCGTTTTCTAAATAGTTGCAAAACTGAAATGAAATTCGGTATTACTATTATTATTCGGTTTCTTAAATTAGTACTGGCACTCAATCGATCCTCTGTCCGTGTGATTAATGCACTTGCATGTTGTCTTACTCGGTTACGGGGTCACAGGTTTAGATCACCGTAATATAAACTTTCATGCGTAGATTATTCATTCGATGTATGGATTTATAAAAAAAGCATGCATATATGTGTGGATTTCAACTGCCCCCACCTATTCTTGTGCTCGGTTAACAACTCTTGGAGAGATTGGAAGTCCATTTTCTCCATAATGAGAGAGACATTGTTCAAAAATAAAATGTATATTTGTATAAGATTATTGAAAATATTTTCAGAGGGCAATCAGCGTCCGGCGTCGAGAGCAAGCACCCCAGGTGACCGGCTAGTAAACAAACAACTAGTGCTCCCTTTCATTCCGCCGAGTTTCCCTCATCTCGGGGATTCAGATAGGTTGATAAAGCCATCGGAATATTTGCGCAGTATCGGTGACCGCCGTTCTTCAGCGGCTTCCTCGAAGCACTCCTCAGACGTTGAAGACAACTACATGGTGGTCTCTCAGAGTGAAAGAGGAAGGAGCGAGGGCCCTCCCATTGACACAGCACCGCCCCCGCCGCCTCCGCCTCCTCCACAACCCGCAGACACTAAGCTTCAACCCCTCTCCACGATAAGCATCCGAGACCTGAACAGCGTAAGGTTGAGGAGGACAGACAAGATGCTGGCTTCGAAGACTCTCTCTGCGCCGGTGCGGAGTGTTAGCATGCAATGCCTGGCGACGGAGCCGTTCCAGGCGCAGAAGACTGATTTAATTGCCGAGCTGAAGATGTCTAAAGACATTACCGGAATCAAAAAAATGAAAGTCGAAAGGGCCAAAATGGAAAATATGGTTGATAAAGAAGTCTACTCCGAGTTCACCAAGCAATTTACCGCTAACAATTTTGTGGAAAAGGTGAGTGGATTTTTAGTATATTATTATGATATTTAAACAATTTAAATCCGTTATATATTATGTCAGGTAAATTCTTTTACTAGTCGTACCAGCTCTATTTGCGTCAAATAAAATAAACTTATTGAAAATTCCATCAGCACACTAATATGCCATAACAATGAAATATGAGTAATTGATATACCTTTTTTACCATAGTATTTAATAGTAATAATGTATTACCAAATGGAAATCCGTATCGCCTCTATTGATAGCTCGTCAAAAATCTCGTATATAAATAAACATTATGAAATGACGCAGCGAAAGCTCTTAATTATTACGCATGGATTTTAAAATTGGTTTCATATCTTTTTGTTGTATACAGGAACATTATTCATAGCGGCTGTCGGTGAAAGTAAATTAATATTTTAAATGCAAATTAACATCCGCTCGAGTTGCGCACACTGAAGATTTTTAATTACTTTTTTTTAATCAACGGGATGTTACCAATTCTGCGAAAACCGCGCCGCGTCCTTTAACTCTCGATGCATTTAATGATACCAATATGGTCTATCTGTTGGAGTTGTATTTTTACCGGTTGTCTCACCACGTTTTTGCAATATTTTTCGCATCAACACGTGCACAAGATAGCATCACAATACCGGATGGACCAGAGCGAAAGTCGGCAAACAAATGCAGCTCGGCTGTTGCATCCGGCAATCTCTACAGTGAAATCTTCAGATGCAATATGCATTATTTAAGCATAATGACGGCTAAAATTAAATGCATTTGGAACAAATTCCTTCCTTTCCGTGTTTAATAATGAAGTACTGTTATGACCACAGTTATAAGTCAAACTGAATAGTCGTAGCATGTATACTATTATATAATTTGCTACACTAGTGAAAACATTATGATAAATTCATGTGATTGATAATAGATATTAAATTCACCGTTACCATCAACGGGTCATTTTCCATTCTAATGTGATCGCTGTTCGCATCTGACTAGCATAAAATGTTTCAATACGACATAAAGATGGATGATTAATTCGAATTGGTATAGAATTTCAACAATCATATAATACAAGTATCACCAAAACTTTTGCTGATTAAGAAAAAGCCTGAGCTAATGTTACATGAGCTGTAGAACACGATGGTCATGAATGTTCGATAAGAATTATATGAGGTGTAATATAAACAATTGATCACTAAGTATTATGAAAGAAGAAAAAACAAAGTTTCTAATTTAAAACAGGAGCTTCGAACTCCATCGAATATCCAACGCTCCGACGGTCATATCAGCATTCATAATGCGATTCCATATCCGAAGAAATTACGCTTCGCTTCCTATGGATCAAAAACCGTTTAAGCCAAAGAGAAAGAAATGTTTGAACGCTCATATGTAACGTTAGATTAGACAGCCATTGTAATATTTAAATAAAAACAAATCTGATAATGCGTGAGCAGATTGTTATACTTAGCAAACGTAAAATCTTAGGCTCTTACATAATATTTTTGCAGACATGATAGTACAACTATTTACATTATTATTCTTAAATCAACTTATCAAACTGAAAATAATCTAATAAGCAGGAATGAATGCGTCATGGAAAGTTATCTCAATTCTTTTCTCCATCATGTGTTAAAAAAAGATTTGCGAGGCATTCGTATCCACCACTGTAGGGCGGAGTCGTATGTAGGGCCATTATTATTGATAACAACAAAATCAAAGAGATGCACCATTAAACGTATAAACCTTCTAACCGCCCCAAGCAGATTCCTGAGCGCGACCCGACGGGGAATGTGATTCCTGCATGGAAGCGGCAGATGCTGGCAAAGAAAGCTGCCGAAAGGGCGAAAAGAGAACTGGAACAAAGACTAGCGCGCGAGGCAGAGCACAGAAGACTACAAGCCATTCCGGCCTGGAAGAGACAACTCCTCGCAAAGAAAGAAGAAAGTGATACCAAAATTAAGTAAGTAACTTAATTTTGCGTATATTCAAGACTTAAATTAAAATCCTGAGTTAGGTAGGTGTATACATTTAATTTCTCTATGAAAACCTGATAAAAACTTTTCTTCTAGACTTTGTTTCGAAAAGTTGCTTAATTTAAATGGTGTTCTATGTAGCTGTGACGTTTTGATAGTTACCTCCATGTTATATAGCATTTAAAAACATTAAAACTTAACAAAAGCATAAAACGATATGCACGTAAATTCGTTATTTTGATTTTTCAATCCTCATAAAGGTATGTTTATAAATTAACTTGTTTTAATAATAGGTCGACCATATACACTCCTCGTGTAGTAGACGAGCCGCGAAATGGATTTCATCAACATGAAGTGGACGCGTGTTGGCGCAACCGTTCGCCTTTCCCGCCATTTTCACCGCATCAGCGCGCCGTATCCATCGACAACATAGATTTAGCCGTTGACAAAGAGGATCGCTTTCAAAATGGAGACAAAGAAAACCACGAAACAAAAATGAACGGAGACACCGAAACAAATGGCAATGGCGAAAGTCATAGCGAGGGAAAGACACACGAGTCCGATGAAGAAATACAAATTATTCCATGGAGAGCGCAACTCAGAAAAACTAATAGTAAATTAAATCTCCTTGATTGATTGCGACACTCCCGCCAGTTTAGTCGTACTATCAAATTTCATACAGCTTAAACGCACTGCAAAAAATTAATTATCTTCACAAAGATAATTCATTATTATCATGAGGTATTTTATTATTAAATAGTTATAGAACTTTATTTTTTTTAAATCATAACACACGTACCTACAGGTTTTTGAATGTTTCACCACAGTAGGTATTACAAAATAAATACTTCTATAATAATATATATTATTTTAATTGTGTGATTAAGGAGTATGGGTGTTGATTCCTAAGTATATTTTTAAATTAATTATTACTATTTGCATGTGTTAATAAACAGTCATTTTATTTCAATAAGAGTCCAACTGACGCTAGCGGTAAAATGTGGTTCCCATTCTAAATTATTTTTATGGGGTGAGGAATAACGATCGCTATCCCTAGTTTTTATTAAATTTATGTGTTTAGCGAATACTGCTAATTTTATTGTTAAATGATAAACAAATATTTAAATAGATACACGCTTACGTAAATAGACGTTTTTGTGAAAATATGTATTTAGGTATATTTTGTTTTTTTTCCTTTTCTGCAATATGAATTATTTTTAGTTGAATTGATACAAAAAAAATGTATCCATCTCCATGAAATATTAATTTCAACTAGCGATACGCTAGTCATTTTGTAATCTGATGTGCTCTCTGATTAGTTGCAATATCCTTAGCAAAACTATTGCTCTGTAATGCCGAGGATGCATGTTTAAAAAAACTGTTTTGTTGAATGAAAAATATTTTACTAATTTTGGTAAATTAATATCAGCAAATGAAAAATACTTTCCATACCAATTTTTTTTTTAAATTTTTGTAGTTTGACTTAGAATGAAAAAAATACTTTAGGAAAAACGTTTTTATGTAATGTGTAACTACTTTTTTCAACCTACTGTAAATTTATAGAAGCATGATTAAATTAATGATGAAATATTAAATGTTACAATATTTTACTATGCTTAGCTTTTACTAGTAATTATTCTTTGCTTAAGATATTTTTTAGTTTATTGCCAGTGGTCCAATGAAATGATGACAAGAGATAAAAAAAAAGCTGTGCTGTGCAATAAAAACTGTCGTTTACCTACAATGTAAATTACGATAAAAACGTAAATAAGTACTTTTGTAATTTGTGTTTAATTAACTATTTTGTATTGTTAAAATCGTTGTAATTTTTTGATAAAATTAGAATTCCAACATTTCTTATGCTCAAAAATTGTTATTTCATTTATCTACATATTACAAATGAGATATAATAATAATGTATGATTATTCAAAAAATGTAATGATACAGTATTTCTCTATCATTTGATTTATAACAGTTAGTTCATTCAATAAATCCGTACCTATTAGTATTCTGACTTGAATTATCACGTATTTGATCAAGTTAAAATTCATCTATTAATTCAAAAAAAAAGTGTGATTTTTAGTCTCTCTCAGTCCTAAAAGAAACAAGCTTAAGATTAAACATGTCACTAATATAAAATAAAATTTACTAACAAAATATCTATTAAACTGAATGTTTTGAAGATTGTGTATTTTGAATATGGATACCAAACTGTCAAAAGATTGAAATACGTTAGGTAAGAAAAATATACACTTTTAAAAATGATAAAGCAACAACTTTGGATATTGAAGTTTTAATGAGGTGTTACTGAGATGCTATTGTATAAGCTAGAACTTTAGGAGGTCATCATGATAGTATAATAAAGATTAAATGTATCTACCAAATATTTTTGCAATATTAAATTTAAGTTTATATTAGATACTAATGTAATTATTGTTTTTTTTATAAATAATCATTACTGACAAATGGAGTATGACCTAAAGTAAAGCATGTATCGATAAACCCTCTGTAAATAACTATCTGAAAATTTGTATTTTTTAATAGAACATGAAAGTGATGACTTCAAGTTAAAAAAAATACTTTATATAGCGTTATTATATTATGTCCCAGTGTACCATCTAAAGGTTATTTTGATAAAATCATCAGCCTGCAATTAAATAAATATCAAAAACAGATAAAATCAGTATTTTACATAAGGCATATCGATATATGTGTAGTTTATGTTGTGGAGAAAGGGTATATGTGCAAAAATACAAATGCATAGATTTTGTAGCTATTTCATTTAATCGGAAGCCCAATGTTATTATGGTCATTTGAAACATAAGGCTACAGAATAAAGGTATACTGGTGCTATTATAAAATATTTAATAGTAATTGTAAATTTTTCAAAATTTAAATAATATTGCTCTTAAATAAAATAATATAAGAGATTGGTCTTCAAATAAATATTTTTGCCATATATAATTGAAAGGCATCTCCTACATTAAATGCATATTTCAGATACATGTGCCTATCTGATCTTGCATTCATTTTTTATAAATAAGTTATATATTATTAATTTATTGGTTGCAGAGGATATAAAGCCTCTTATTTTTTTCATTTAAAATCTAATTTCTCTTCAAATAACAAATTTGAGACAATTATTTTGTACCACTACAACAATTCTTCTGGAATAAGATATTAAGTATCTTTCAAATCTTATATTTTTACAAAAACTTGTCTTTTATCTCATTAAGGTTATATGCCGTTATTTTTTAAATTTAAATTAACATAAATTGGAATTATTAAAATCCTTTTTATTTAATGGTTTACCATTCAATTTGTGCACTGCCTCTCTGTACACAAAACAATAAAATTAAAAAAATGCTCAAATTTTCCCAATATCATAAAATTTTTAATTAGTATTCTGCGCATACATAAATAACTATTACACAGTAACATTAATTTTGTTCAAATATTAGTTGCTGAATACTGAGGTAACAGTGCACACATAGTATATTAAAGACATCGCGTATAGGATTATCACAAATAAAATGAGATCCAAATTGACTATTACAGAAAATATCGATAACAATAAAGGTACCTATGAATGGCTTTCATTCAATGTTGTAAATTAATATATATATAATAAGAAACTGTAAATGATAAATATAAAATATTTAATAATAAATGCTTTTAAATTGTACATTCTTGACATGTTTATGAATAAATGCATTTTTACACAATATTATTTTCTAACATCGATTCCAGCAAAAGAAAGATACAAACACACTATGCAATCAGGTGGAGTACGATCATTCAAATATTCATTTGCCTTCAACAAATAAATAGTATTAAACATAAATATTTCCATCGACATTTCTTACATTCATGATAAATTTTGTTAATTTTAGTCTGGTTAAAAAAACAGTATTCAGTCAGTTTAATTTTCTGTTATATGCATTAATTCCAAATGCATTATTTTTTAAATCAAAATACAACAGATATTTTTAAAAATGGAATGAGATTACTGTTAATGATAATGAGTCTTGATACAAAATAATACAATGCAATTAGGTGACAAAGTAAAAATAATAAAAAGGCTCACTAACGTAAGCTTATATAATGTTAACTATCTGCATGAGAAGTAGCAGTCTCACTACATTTTTCAGGTTTCAAATAACATTGAGAAGGAAGCATGTGATAGTCAATAAAACACCGTACATGCAACCCAACATCACATTTGCAACAACGTGTGAGTGTTTTCATTTTACAATGAAAACATCTTGTTTGTTTCGTTTGGGGTGTGACATAATGTTCCACACCGTCATATCTGACATCGTTATATTTCATAGAGTTGTTTTTCTTAGAAGGTCTTCCAATGATTTGGATACCGTTTCTTTTTTTCACACATCTTTGCTGGACACCCTTAGTTGTCGAAGGTTTTCCGTAAGTGGTGAGATAATGGGTAACAATATTACGACGAAATCCAAGCAAATCCACAGAATCCTGATTTTTCTGTCGGTATATCTGCCAAGCATTTTGAATCGCTAAATCTAACACGTATGCCAATAAAAATTGAGAAGTCCACTTTTTACCGATGATAGTAATGGCGTATAGGTTAATATTTTGATCCAGTTTATCAATACCCCCCATCGGAGAGTTGTAAACTTTGGAAGCCTCTGTTATTTTTTCTGAAGTTATTTTAGAATTCTGAAGAGACTTGTTTAGAGACATCGATACCCTATTTGACACAGGTTTCGCTTTTATTCCCATCAATTTCAATTCATCTTCTATTCTCAGACTAGTGAAAATATTATCGTACACAAGACAGGCCTCGGACAATTTCAGAAAAGACATTTTAGAGGCGTAAGTAAATATTTTACTCACAGCCATGTGAGGGTTTGCTGAAGACGATTCGGCGGCAGTTTCTTCAATATGATCAAACCATACACAATATCCTGAATTTGTACACCCGCACCACACTTTCATTGTTTTCGTTTTAGTGAATTGTCGTAGACCGGTTGCCTGCTTATAATAAGGAACATTCAATTCATCCACACTATGAACATCTTCCGATGGAGCGTAATGTAAAAACTTTTCTCTCAAGTTATCAACTAGAGTGCTTATTTTTGATAGTGGATCTTTTTTGTCAACTGATGGACTGCCTACGGCATGTAAATTAGTGAATATAACTTCAAATCTATCCCTGGGTATAGCATCTACAACTAATGGAAAAGAAGTATCCGGTGCTCTTTCCCAATACATTCTTACCCTCGGCAGATCGACATACCCACTTAAGTATAAAATAGCAATGACGCATCTGATTTCCTCAGAAGTGACTGGAGCGATTTTATCCTTTCTGTTCCGTGGTATATTATTGATATACCAATTTGTTCCGTGAACGAGAAGATTTATAAGGTGATCATCTAGGAATAGGTCCATACAATGACTAGGCGACTGACCAGTTTCGTTGTTATCAGAACTTGCAAGTCCTTTTCTATGTATTTGTTTTTTCTTCTTCAGTTCTGTGTGTCCTTCAGAATTTATTTTGTGTTTTTTCTTCACTGATTTATGACCAATTGAAGGTACCTTGTGATTAGAGAGATTGTTCTCTGCTGAAATAACAGCCGGAATATAACTAGGAATCATCGCTTCATGAAGCATAGATCGGTAAGATATTGTTGGCTGCAATGAATCTTGAACCAAAGCATTTTGTTGATGCGCAATATTACAATTCATATGCTCAGATAATCCTACCATGTGATGGTACCCGTGTTGCTGGCTTTGAGAAATATCTCCTAATATATGACCATGACTGGTTGTAGCCATTGTTAAATAATTTATGAAATATGTGTTAGATATTATAACGAGATAAATGAGGCATGAAAAATAATAGGATGTAAATAGATCATAGTATAAAAGGAGTATGCCTAGACTACAACAGAATTTAAGTTGACATGATGTTTGACGTTTAAATTGTTTATACTTTTCAATAGTTCTCTATGATACTTTGTCTACGGTATATAGAAACTTGCAATAATGTTGAACTAATTTTTAGTCTTAGAAATAGAATTGTAATATTGTTATAAAATGAACTAATTAAAACACAAAACAGATTTTTTTAATACTTTTTCATAATGTTTTTTATATCAATTGTTTTAATAAATATTTTTTTAACAGCAACACACGTATCAACTGTCAGAACAGTGGGGATATTAAATTTCAAAAGTTTATCTTTTTTTACCCGTTTTTAACTAGCGTTTTAATTCATTTTAGAATGATTTCTCTTCAAGGGTTTCCTGATTTACCCCCAAGGGAGGAAGTAACTTTATGTGAAGTTAACGGAATGGTTTGCAATATGAAGAGGGAATTCGCAAATATTTCCTCGTTTACAAATTCTGTAGGTTATAATATATATACTTTGTCACATATTAGATTTATTATTTTCTTGGATCAGAGGACAGTTTATATCAAGTTTTATTGTTTTAGATCAATCACCATCCAGTTATAAACGTTACCAGGGATATATCTTGCACGAGAGATGAAGGTGTCTCTATGTATTTGGAAGTTGAAGATACCTTGTTGAAACGTCTCACTAGTGTTTGGTATAAGCAGGGTTTCATTGAAGCCCTAAAAGTTGCCGCTGAACGCCGAAACGATTCTGAAAATCAAATATTAATGTATACCGCTACATACTGCTTGAAAATAGCAAATATGTTCACTAAAATTCGACACATATTTCAACCTCATCTGAAAGACTTAGGTCCAAAATTAACCGCCTTATATTCGCATACAAGAGACTGGGCTAATTCTCCCGTAAGATTTATTGTATGGCATCCTCATACTACCAAAATAGCTGTTGCAATGGCGGATGATAACGTTAGAATACACAGTTCGGAATCAACACTTGTCCCATTGTTAAAATGTAGTTCACAAAAGGGTGTTTCAATGATGGCATGGCGGCCATTTTCTGCATCTGAAATAGCAATAGGTTGTGAAGTTGGAATCATTATTTGGATAGTCGATCCTAATTCTATTTTTGCAAAACCGTCTGCCAGCAATGCCACAATTTTAAAAAGGTGAGTACCCTCCAATCTCATTTTTAGTTGTCGCTTGCAAAAGAAATGTTTTGGCAAATTTTA
The DNA here is from genome assembly GCA_022494535.1 of Himalopsyche phryganea. Classification (NCBI taxonomy): domain Eukaryota; kingdom Metazoa; phylum Arthropoda; class Insecta; order Trichoptera; family Rhyacophilidae; genus Himalopsyche; species Himalopsyche phryganea. The sequence continues at coordinate 1,174,474 of JAGVSL010000034.1, forward strand.
TTTCTTTCAATGAGGAGCCTCAAAAAATTGCATGCCTCAAGCTCACATTCTATCTGATGTTCCGATTAATATGATAACAAATCAGTACCTTTACTCTAGAAAAAATTAAACACAAAAGTATAACAGGTTTCATTATTTTAACTAATTCACAGAATTTCAGAGAACGATTTCCTATGCATATTTATATTTTTTTTCAGTCCGGGTCATTCTCCCGTAACCAGTTTGGCATGGTCCCCGAGTGGGGAGTTGCTTATCAGCGCTTCAGGAGCAGACAGCTCTCTGTTAGTTTGGGGTCCCGGCGGTCCTGAGCCACGAGCCTTAAGGCGAGTGGCCGGCGGAGCTGCTGGACATATTGCATGGGCACCTGATGCTTCAAGATTATTCAGTGCGACCAGTGGAATAATATTTAGGTAATGTTTTGTATTATTTTGTTCCTGAAATAATTCATCTGTGATTATTGAAATTGGCTAATCAATCACTTCACCTCCTTTTTCAAGACGGGAACAATCTATACATATTATATCATTAACAACCTTTGATATTGTTATTATTTTCAGAGTGTGGGAGACAAGTTTATGGCAAGCAGAGCGATGGTCTGTGCGCGGTGGTAGAGTTCAGGCTGCCTCCTGGTCCCCGAATTCTGAAATACTCATATTTGCTACCGAAGAAGAGCCCCTTGTCTTTGCACTCAAGTTTGCCAATGCAACACTTTTTGCAGGTAATATTTGTATCATCGTAGGCCTCATATTGACTCATATTGACCGCAGATCATATTCACTCCTAATCGAGCACTACAACATTATGTTTTTATGAGAACTGTTTGTTAGTCGGTCAACCTTTTTTGTGAGAGGGAAAAGATATTAAGCTTAGACACGTACTAAGCTTGTCAGTTTCTTAATAGCTTTATTTTAAGATCAAACAGGGTGGGTGGAAAGGTATAACAACATCACAGACATCCATGCCTTTGTAGACAAATTTATAAATCAATGTATGATTCATTTGGGAAATCTAACCCTTGACCACGCAACCGAGTATAATAATAGTTCACAAGGCTGCAGCAATCAACAAACTTAATTACATTTATCTGAAATGACCATAGACCACCCCACTGCTCATTTAATGACACCTGTCACATCCTAAATGTTGTTTTATACAATACAGTAATACAAAATGTTGTGTAATAAAGTTATACACATTTCATTAAAAGGAAAATCAACCTGCATCAAAGAAGTGATTTATTAAATTTACAAAATCACCTTTTTATCAATGTAATTGTTCTCTGGAATTCACATAATAATTATCATTATCTAGCTTGATTATTAATATATATTTATATAATCTACTTTATTTTTTTTTTATTAAAAATCTTTGCGATCCAATTTTTGATCAATGCATAACTACATCATCTGTAATGCATTTCTTGCAGCATATATGCCAAGTCCTTAGCGCATATTCATTGTAGAGGATAGATATTTTATTGAAAAACCCAAATATTTAATTACAGATTTAGTGATGCCATTGTATTGTAAATTTAAAAAAAAAATCATCTGCATGAAATAATATTGTATGATTGATGTTCATAAATATGTCTGAATATTGTTTTATAATATATTTAGACGATTTTAAGTTGTGTTTTTTTCATATATTTTCAGAAGCTAGCAAAATTCCTGCCACAGCTATCCCGGTATTGGACTTATCAAAGGTGGAACTTGAAGATGGCGAAGTGGCTGGAGGTCGAGTTTTGGACTTACAGTGGAGTCCTAGAGGCCACCATCTTGCCATCACATTCAAAGAATCAGCCGTTGTTGCTATTTTCAACACCAATATACAAGGCACTTTAAGTTTTACCCCATGGTATGTATTCTGTTCTGTTTTTTATCAATATATAAATATTTCTTCTTACTTTACCAGATCTCCTCTGTGTATGAAACATATAGTCAGTAGTCACCATAATTCCGCAATTCTTTGTCACCCACCCAATCTCTACACTTCCTCTACCATAATGACTCAATCGTCTTAACATATAACTAGTAATTTCTATTAATTTTTATTTTAATAAATCACCATTATTTTCAGTTGCTACTTATCCGGAATCAGAAACGAGGTGGCGTGTGTGATAGCTTTCCAACAGAACTTTGAAGAGGGAGCTTGTCTTAGCGTTGGTTGGTCCAGTGGTAGAGTTCAACACTTCCCAATTATTTATTCTGATCCAACTGCCTAATCTTATTCCTACCAATATAAGTATATTTTTACATCTTTTATATCTGTTCCGTACATGTCTTCTGCAGATCATTTTAAAAAATTCTCAAAAAGTCTATGTAATTATAGAAAAACCTCGATTTAATGGACTAATGTGGGAAAAGGATATCCTCTTAAGCCGAAGGTTGTATAATAAAGTAGATTTTCCGACTACATTTTGTTTCATTAGTAACACAATATATTTATATACAACATCAGTAAAGTTTCCATGAATTTGTTAAGCAAATAATGTTACTAAAAGAAGTATGAGTAATTTATGTATGAATGTGATGTGCCTTAGTGGTAATCAAACCATCAGTTGGCATGTGTTTAAATTGCTGCAGCTGTGTGATCACATACTAATCATTCGCACAAAATAGTTAAAGATAGATTCCTCTTGGACTTATACATGTAAAGTGGGCAGCAAAATTGTGTCCGCACCCAAATAAAAACAAAAATCCTCATTTGATCACAATATGTCATCATAATTTACGACGTATTGAATACAGAATGTTGAAATATACTCCCTGAATAAGTTTTCATGAATTTGATCGAGATAAGTTTATTTGTAAAAATTAATTTTTAAGAAGAAAGGAAAATCAGGAATCGTGAAATTAAAAGACCAACTTTCTTTCTTACATCTACCATTTTGATTAATCTATATCTATCTTTTTATACACACTAACTACGATTTAAACTTAATATCTATTATAAAAAAATAATTTTAATATTTGGTATACCCCTTAACTTTTATTTTAATAACTGCCGAAATTCTATTTGGTATTGAATGATATAATTTTTTTATATAATCGAGTGAGATATCGTTATGCCACGTATCCTCAATTATATTTTTTAGTTCCTGGATACTTTTAGGACACTTATTCCGAATCCCTTATTTTAATATCGCCCATAAATTCTCTACGATGTTGAGACCTCGGCTGTTCGCAGGTCACCAAAGGGACTCCAAAGATTTATTGAAATTCGTCACATAAAATAAATGATAAATTATTATGTCTATAATGACTAGTGCATGTAAATAAATGTAATTTATAGAATAACAAAAATAAAAGGGTGGGCATGCAGTGAAAGTACGATGACAATGAGCTGAGTCCCCTTGCAATAACGGTTCAATTGTGTGCTCCGTACGACCTTCCAAAGCTGATAGCGCGTTTTTTTCTATCAATTCTTGGTACTGAGCGGAATTCATAGATCCCTGAACGAACTATAAGGGGTTCTAAACCATGTGCAGTTATGCAGTCGCATATCATAACACAGGGTGAATGTTTGTCACACGGTAACCCACAAAAAACGTATATTTTAAAACGTCCTCCAGTTCTACGGCAAACTGTCAATTTCCTATCCGAGCCAAACTGATTAACTTTGGGACTCGTCGGAGAATTTTATTTATTTGTTCTGGATTTTTTTTCTTTCACTAGGGTCACGCTCTTTTCTTTGACCGATAAATATTGCAAATTTGCCATATCAACAGTTTGATGTTTTCAATTCGAGAATATCAAGTCAAATAAAAGCTTTATTTGAAACAGGGTAGTTTCTGGGCAATGAACAAGGATAGAAAATACAAAAAAAAAATATTTCGGGTCGCGGAAGTCATTGTTTAAAGCAGGTAAAGAGACATATTTACAGATATTGCAAAATATGTTAGGTGCAGACACAATTTTGTCGCTCACTTTATATCAACAACAGAATGTTTTTACAATTTTCACATTTGAAGGATGTTTTGCTTATAAATCTATCGTATTGAGGTTTTATTCTATTTTAGTTAGTTAACTTGTTTGCAATAAGTTGACTCTTGTATCTTCTTTGGAATTCATTTTAAATCTGTTGTATTCCCTAAACAATTTTTATTAAGTGAAATATGTGTGCAATTTTTCAAATCAGTTTTTGAATGTGAATTTGTTTTTTTTATTTGTCAATCATTCTTGTAATTATTATTTCATTTTAATTAAAATATCGCCCCTTTACCCTTGTTCTCGATATAATTAATAGTTTAAATAATTGTTTCTTTTAAACCCTGTCAAAATATCCTATTTTTTATACATTATAATAAATTAAGAATAAATACAAATGTGGTTTTGTTTACATTTTTTTTTAATAAATAGTATATTTACAGGTTTTGATACATTTCATCAATTTTATTTACACATTCAGCTGAAAACAAACATTACAATTCGAAGATTTTGTTATAAAAAAATATTTGTGTACAATATACATTATTACCATTTTTTCTTATTCATATTTATGGGAAAGGAGATTCAGTACGTTTTTTAACCAATTTTGGAAGACACTGATGTGAATAACCATTAATTAGGTCTGTTGATCGCAAAATGTCATTAAAAAGGATGTCATGGTTAGCATTTGGGTCGTGACCATTAAAAAACCAGTTTTTATATAAGTGTTTAAAATCTTTTGTTATATTACATTTCAATTGTTTTAAATTGACTAAAAAAACAGTGGCTAATATAGTGAAATGTTTCTTTAAAAACACGTTTTGTCTCTTCAATTTTGGCCCATTTTTACTGGAATTTTGATGACCATTGACAATAATAAACGTGTCATTTTGAAATCTTGTTGTTACATGTGAAATTTAATCTGTTGATTTAATCCTCCTTGGATTCATCCCATATACTGGCACTGCCGTTGAGTTCACTCGTTCCACGCATAAACTTTTGTATGAAAGGCAGCTTGTAAATATAAATACTGAGAATGGCACCCGCACAGGCTCCTACCCAATACACAACCGCATGTTCCAAAAGAGTATTTCCTTCGCAGCCGTATTTGAGCGATGTTGCCAGAGCCGGATTGAAGTATCCACCAGAATAATCAAAGGCTACAAAACAAAAGGATTTAAATGATTATTAATACCTTATTGCTAAAACAAATTAAGAAAATTTCTGTTATATTACTTTAAAAAAATATTATCCCTTATTTTAACAGTACTCTGTTTTGTATTTTTATTTTATAATAATAGTTTTTGAATTGCATCATTTTAATTATCAATATAAGTTTAATAGTTATTTATTAACACAGTGCATGATTTGTATACATTATCAAAATTTCAACAAGGTGCTGTGACTTTATTAAAATGATGATTTATAGTCAATGACTTTGAGCTAATGAATGATAAAACTATTTTTGATGACACATCTAGCAATTGTTTAAATTCTTATCTTCTATCTTAGCAAAATTAGATTTTTGATCTTCGTACATGCTCTATTTATATAACAACCAAATTAGAGCCGCTTCGATATTCTGAAATACAGATTTATTGCATTTACAAATGAATACGTTTTGATACAAAAAGTATGATGATGAAAACAGATATTGTTAAGTATAAAATGAAATGATTTGTACAATTCCATTGGCGTTCAGGTATAAATTATGCAAATAAATATGTAAATATTGAAACACATCAAGGCCCTGTTAGATCTACCATAACAAGCAGTCATGAAACAAAAAGACAATTAATATGAAAAACACTTATATAATACAGTTATTACAAGCTCTAAAATTCTGGTACCTTGGCCTAACTTGACTTTGCACAAAATGGATACACTCATATCTGAATTAGTTTTCGTATCCTGGAAACTGTAGATGTATTCTGTATGTCTGAAAATTACCCCTGGAATCGTACAATATGGGAATTGATGAATGCCATAGCAATTTATGTGTCATATACTGAATAGATTGCTTCTATTACTGATTAATTTTATCTGTAACCCAAAACCAAAATGTAATGCTGCCTACTCTTTTGAAATACTGATAACACATAAAGCACATCTGTAATTTTCGTTGTTATTATGAAAAAACAACCAATGAATGAATAACTGGTTAATAAGATTATACATATAGTTTTATTGATTGATATGATTATCAATTACAATAATAAATCCAATTAAAATAAAAAATATTTATTTTTTAACAATGACACCTATTAATAAAAACCATGCGCTATGAACACACTATGAAATTGTACAAATCGTTACATTTAACTGTGTTACTCTGAATAATTCATGATTAATTGTTGTCTTCGGTTTCATTTGAGAAGAATCATTCTTTTGTCTTTTACCATCGCCTAAAAACACTATTTTTTTTTTCAATAAAACGAGTCAAACTTCTACAATTCGAATTGATAAGAAAATAAATGATTATTATTTAACAATTCTATTATTTATTTCAGTGCTCCGCAACCGGTGTTCCGGTGTGCCGTGGCACATTACGTCAAAAATGAGTATTTTTACATTAGAAAAAAACTATAGCCATTCGGTGGCAAATATCTCCGTTTAAATTATTCTCGTTGAAATAAATATTGTATTACTTTGATATTTAGGAGAAAATTGTATTGCAAATAGCACAGATAGTGAAATTATCCTTGCTAAGTAGTAATTTAGTGTGTTCATGTTTACTGAATATTAAATAATTAAATAAGTTTTATTAAAAAAAAAATAGTTAAGAGACATATCATTACAATATTTCCTGTGTAATTGTAATATCCTATTATATTATAAATAAGTTTAATATGCACCTATTTTACAATACGATTTATTTTGATTCTCACCTGCAACAACGAGAGACGTGGCTATGAAGGAATCAATTGCTGTAGAAAATCTGGGACTCAAGTCTCCAAGAGATTTCGAAGTCAACCGGCAAACGCATGTTGCAACGCCCTCAACTATTGCTCCATACAACATCGGAACCTGTCAGATATAAAGTTTAAATGTTGAATCACATCTAACTAGTTTCTTTAAAATCTCTTTATTTAAAAAAATATTTATTTCTTGTGGTATTGTTAGCAAATGTACTTTTTATTGGTATGCAAATAATAAAAATTGCCAAATCCTTATAGTCTGCGAGATTCGTGTACACGTTTTTTACAAATAACAAATAGTTTGTTTTGACTCTTTCATTACTTATTTCTATAAAGCTTTCTTCTTTAAAACATAGTATACCTAAGGTTATTCCATACAAATCTTGCGTCTAGAAGAGCATTGTTTGAAATTGTAGTATGTTAATTTTTTCATTCAGAGGTAGCTTCTATTTGTAAGCATCTATTATTTGGATAATTGTGTTTAATTATCTAGGGTTGGACCGGAAAATGATTTCAGGATGTTTGATGCTCTGGGATTATGCAATAGATTGATGAATAAAAACAATGATAAAGTTGAAATTAATAACATCAGAATCTAAAGATCAAGTGCCAACTTCCATGACAGGAAATATGAATATTAAAAACAATTATTTACCACTGATGAAAGAGTTTATTATATCAATAGAGGATTTTTAGAAATAATTAAAAATAAAAAAAATATTTATCAAACTTGAGGCTCTTTCTAATTTAGCAGCCAAGAGAATCACAAATATTAATAAACTGATTAATTTTTACCTGGAGATCAGCTCTGCAGTCTTCATATGCTTTATCCTTATGGGTTTCTACAATTTCCAAAGCCCAGTACATTTGAACATACTTGAAAACCATTAAACCACCTGTCAACTCAGCCCATGCTTTAAGAAGTACATGTCGTAAATCTGATTTACCTAGGTAAAAAAAAATAAAAAATAATCATTAGATATTTGAATCAATCACTTGCAGATTTTTTATTCCATGTTATAGTTGGCGATAGCTAATCCTCTAGTCTGGTATTTAATGACATCTAAGTACCATAGCTCTTCTCTCTTAGTTTTACCACATTCATCATTTATGTCATTATTAGTCGCAGTTAGGTCCTTTGACTTCTCACGATTGTAGGTATTTTTTGATGATATCTAGAGAAAAAAACCGAGGTTGTAATATCCTTCTTTCTTGTTGAAATTTACCTTCAATATAGTCTTCGAGATGAGTATACGGACAGGCTGTGGCATCACCCCAGTTGAGGGACCACCAGATAGTCAACACGAATAAGAAAATACCGTACGTAGCGACTCCAAAATTATCCGCAACTGAAAAAAGACAGATAAAAATATTATGCACGTTATTTTTAAATAATTCAAATGTTTAAAATAATATTTTTATTGATGATAATATGGCTATCATTATTAAAATCACTGAGGTTTATTCTCTCACTGATTCGAGCTAATATAGCCTTAAAATAATTTTGTATAGGCTTTTTAAATAAATGGCAACCAAGAATGACATCCTGGTGCCAACGTCTCCAGCCATTCTAAAAAATAATTCCAACAGCAAATATTTTTCCGTTACATACAAGCTATTTCACTTTAAAATAAAACATCGCGATTTGGTTTTAGCTGTGGATTATTCGATACATTTTTTATTAATTAAATAAATAACTCGGAAAATAAACCGCGCCAGGCATTGAATAATTGAATGCATCGCTAATTGAACTAAGCGGTAAGTAATAATTTACGTTACCCTCGATCCAAATGATTAACCTTGGAATTGGTAGTACTGACTGAACACGCATGAGTTTTGCAATCGTTTGTATTCACGGTGTTTTTAATGTTCGTAAAATATGTATACAGTGGAGTGAAACCAATAAAAGTTTGACAGTAGTGCCTGCTAAAATTCATATAATAATAAACATGCATTGAGCTAGCATGGTGTTTTGAAATACTACCTACTTTTTGCGAAATAATACTCAGTGGAAATTATCCAGTGCAATTTTGTCCACACAGAATAACTTGGTACGTGCCTGTAACGCGGATTGCTAGAAAGACCATTCAACAGACAGTATGAAAGAAATCGACGCATTAGCATCTACTAAGAAAATCACCAAGATTACAATTTACGCTACTGTCTTCACTACATTCTTTTAATACAATGCAACTATCAGGAGAAAAGCTCAAATTTATCACGCAAATAATTATTGTTGATTTAATAATATTTATTACAGTTTGCATTAGGAGAACGAAACTTTGAGTTTTAAAACTACAATTCACAATGTAAAGAAAACGATTTCACGTAAAAAGACTGCGATGGTATGTATTACTGAAAGATTTGGGCAAAATATTGATTTTTTAATTATAAATTTACTATTAAGTAGGTAACTAACGTAGTCTATTTTCGGTTGCCCTTTGCGTGTCGTAATTAAAATAGCGCTCTATTCTATTCTTTCGAGAATAACGTGACGGTATTTAAGTTATTTGCGTAATACTTTTTTTTCCATGTCCGCTCCCAATGTGTAGCATATGGTCTCCTAATGGAGGTATCTTAACAGAACTTTTCTATGAGAACTGCTTCTTACTCAGTTGCTCAATCTCTCTTTTTTCGTAGAGAGTAACAATAGAAGGATAGGACTAGTTGTTAGCTAGTCGCTCCCGCTACGCCCCGTGAGGATTGGATGGGTGGGTGAGGAGGGAATTTTTTTAGACATCACAAACACTCAGACTACGAACAGAAATCGATTGAAAGGTTAATTTATGAAAACTGTTTCCACCGGGAATTGAACCCGAGACATACATAGCCGTAGCCAACGACGCTACCAACCGCGCCACGGACGCCGACTGACCGAAAATATTACACATATTATGTATCCGATTGACTATTATATAAAAAAATATTAGTCGAGATTGTTATTCAGTAATGGAATCGTAATTATATATTTTTTTCACTTTAATGCATACAATATCGATAAGGCGCTATTAAGACCGGAATATTCAACATTGTACCGCAACTCACCACAGTGACTACGGTTGACACGCTTTTTACGGAGTATATTCCGTAGTGCAACAACGTTTAGCTTATTTCAATTGGTTTCAAGTTTCAGGCAAACTGCCCAAGAAGTTTAAAACTGGTTGGCATGCACATCAATATATAGTCTACAGAAAAAAATAATGAGGTGTAATGTTTTACGTCTAATGCATGTATATCTCTACATATAATCACGATAGTGCAAAATATGTTTCTCAGTTATATGGGTAGACGTCAAACAAAAAGGAAATTTAGATTTAAAATAGTAACACTGACCCAATTTTGAAGAATATACTTGCAGTCGTTACTTTGCAATTGCGTTATGAATCTTTGAAATACTCTCCTGTAAAATCTCACGTATACAGATACGAGATTGTAAGTCGGAATTGTCGGTATTTTAAGAGTGTTTCGGACTAAGGTGGGGAACTTTTTCATGACGGAGGACGATTTTATAATGTAATCTAATAAGGCCTCATTCAAGGATTGTCAATTAAATTTGCATTATTGAGATTTTATACACATCCATGTATTTTGTCACTAACGACCCTGGTTTCGCCTTTCGGCATCTTCAGGCATTCGAGCACACGAATGGACTCGAACTGACCCGAGTCCATTCGTGTGCTCGAATGCCTGACGATGCCGAAAGGCGACACCCGGGTCGTTAGTGACAAAATACATGGAAGTGTACAAAATCTCAATAATCCAAATTTGATATTGAAATTCCATCAATCACCCTCAGTCGATGTCTTAAATTAGATTGTCAATTAGATAAACTTAAAAAAGCATATATACATTATTTTGTAAACGAATAAAAACAATGAAATCATAACACGTATTCAGTCATAAGGCCATATTTGTCAATATAGAAAGCCGCAGATTTTCCACCCTTGGTTTAGGGTAGATGAAGAGAAACGAAATATATTTTGCGTCCTTCAGAAAATCCCGTGGATCCACAAACATTCTCATTAGTTTGAGAAGTAGCTTTTTTGACGACTAGTTTATAATTTATTAGCAATTCATAAACCAATTATTCAAATATAATTTAATCTGTAAATAATAATAAAAATACTCACTTATAATTAATTCAAAACAGCACCCGCAGAGTTCGGCAGTCGCAATGGCTTCGTCAAAGAGCGACTTGACGAAAGGCTCTTTCACCAGTTTGGCGACAGCTCTTCGCGCACAGTGTGCCAGTAATGAAGTCAAAAGTATGAACAAAGTTGATACCACTAATGGCGCAAATGTCATCTTATTTACCTGAAATGTTAAAATAAAATATCACAAATATATTCCACGGCATAAATATATTCTGTAAACCAACTCCTTTTTGATTATCATATAAAAATATTTAAAGTGGGAATGACACCATTGAAATTTGCATCACTAACGTTTATGAATATAACATTTATTAAATTAAAAATAAAACAGACTACATTTACAATTCTTTTACAATATATTAGATGTAAATAATATAAGCATGATTATAGACTAGACTAGATTGGTATATGAGGGCTCTAGAATCATAACTCAGAATCTCCATCAATGCTTGTTTTAGACAAATTCAAAAAATCATTTTCATGCTACAGTTCAATGCATAGTCTGATACAAATAAAACTGTGGAACAGGCGCTTACACCATAATATGTAAACAAACACTGGTGACCATGTTGCACTCTCATTTACTGGAATGGAGATTATTAGTTTAGACCAGGGTTTCCCAAACTATGTTCCGCGGAACACCAATGTTCCACTGAGCCTGAATAGGTGTTCCGCGACAATTTGGAAAGGTTTTGTACACTGTGATACATTTAAAGACCTACTTCATATTGAAAGGCGAGTGATGACCAATCTCCACTGATGTCTATGACGTCAAATATCTAGGTTCAAGCGGAGGACCATATTTTCTCACACCATGCGCATGAAAGAAATGGGCTATATTCTAATATTACCTATGGGTATATTGTTTTTACCTGACCGGCTGACTAGTCAGTTTAACAGCAGTTGCCAAAATTGACAGAACGGTTACCTGCGCTAATAAATTTTGTTCATAAATCTGATAAAAAAGCAGCTTTAAAATACGTGTTAAATATTCAGCATATCAGTGTATAAATTCTGGAGGAAAAAGACTGCGAGTAGTTTTAGAAGTAAGTCTGTGTTGTTTTTTTAACCTTAAATTATTTTTTTGTTTATCAATAACACGTGTTTTTCAAAACAAGCTGCTATTGTTTTCTTTTCGTTTTATACAACATATTTATGCGAAGCGGGATTTTCTTAATATGCTGCAACGAAATCAAAGAGCAGGAACAGCCTCGACGCCACACCAGATATTAGAATGCAACTATTGTGCCTGATATCAAGAAGATATGCAATTCAAAGATTCAAAGCGATTAAGCTCTTTTTTTTATTCATATTTTTGTGTTTAAGTTATAGTTTATTTTTAAAGATAATTACTAAATAAATAATGTGTTTTAATAACATTTTATTTTTTTAATTTTTATTAGTAGGAATAAGCCAACCTAAACTCAGTGCTTAATTAAAATATCCGGGTTTGAGAAGTGTTCCAATACAGAAAAAGTTTGGGAAACCCTGGTTTAGACAGTCATAGGGCATCAAAGAATATGAGTTTTGAAAATGAACAACATTTTCACATTCATTTAGATGGGAGTTTTTAGAAAGATATTTAATAATTTAAATGGCACACCAAGAACAATGCTGCATTCATAACCCATTGTTTGCATATGCTGGAGGTTATGAGTTACGATAGAAACTCGACGCTTCACATTATTTGGTCATGAACTATTCCGCACTAATTACGTGAATTATAAACTTCATGTATGCGCAATGAAAGTGTTAAGGGTAAATGATCGTATGTTCAACTGTAAATGAAAATCATGAAGTTCTCTCTCTCTCTCATCATTGTTTTCGTATTTATTATAAATAAGTTTTATTTAATGGTACTTTATCACTTACTTTAAATGGTGAAACAATTCGTGACGATTGTAAGGTTCTTAAGAAATAAAACTATTATCACAAAATCTCGCGGTAGATCCAGATCACTGATTAATTTGAAACGATACCTACATGTTTTTAAATATTGTTGTTATGTATAGTTTTTGTATCCGATTTGACTCCATCGCCCGATATTAATTCAACTGGACGCGTTTCTGGCTCGGATAATAGTTATATGGCACCAAGTATAAATACAAAACCGGTATTAATCACAACCGTTTTGTACGAATCAAATGATGCAGTACGAGATCGATAGTTGAAGCTATGTGGAAAATACGTATCCTTTACTCGAGAGCTATGAATGCGAACTGTCGTGCAAAGCAGCTCAATGAAACAATAATAAATAAATTGACAATGAACGTTGCTTATACTCATACGTTGAACTCAAAAAGTCATGTGGCTCAATAAATTATAGGTGTGTTGCATAAAATCTCTACTATATTTCATCTGGCTAAGCAGGGACAATGCGTAAAATGATAATATATATTACTGGATAAAGCTCGGTTTCGGTTATGTCCGGGTTTGAGATTTCTCATAAATGTATAAAACACAACTACCCTATCTTTACTGCATGTAAGTGCAAAAATCGGCCAACGCGTGTTTAGGCACCCCTGCTTTATTATATTTTGTGTTTTAGGACTTTCTAGGATTTTACGATTTAGTAGGTAAGATTTCAATTTTAAATACGGACTTTTTCGGCTCCATTCGTAAAACTAAGCAGATTAAAATCTGTTTTTATATGATGAGACTCTTAATTTTGAACGAATTTTGATTCATCGGTATCACAGGTTTGGTGTTTTTTTTTTAATTGACATTAAAATTTAATTGAATTTTTATTATTATAATTACATTTTTTTCATAAAATATTTAACTTATAATAATTGTGAACAAAGGCAAAGTATACAAATATACACAGCTCGTTTAGAAAAATTTACGCATTTAGACTAATCAATGTTTTTAATCGTGCTTTTTTGACTTATTCGATCAAGTGAATGAATATTTTTTTTCATCATTATATTATAAACAACTAAAAAATCGTTTTTAAAAGATCTCGAAACAACACGATCTTGAGGTACAAATAAATTCTTAGTCAGTAAAAAATAGTACGGTTTTATCTCATTATAGTATTGATCAAACAATATTTATATCGTATATTTAAAAAGTGTGATTCTTTGTTTACGAGAAAACCTTATCGATAGTAGAACTTTCAAGTTTTTTAATTCCATTTATCATGTATCTATCATCAATGCAAGAAAACCTTTTTACAAAGCTCTCAATGGCTGACATTCTGTTCTTTATTCCGATTCAGTAATATGTCAACGTTGTTTAAATAAATTGGAAATTTTACATGGTGTTTATTATTATGATAGCAAGATATTGACCGATTTTATGACTCATTTTCTAAATAATTTAAAAAAACCGTAGTTTCACTAATCTTCTTCAATATGCCCTTGATTTAGTGAGCTGAAAGTGTTGCTTGATATATTTTTGACAGCGATCTAATTATAAACGTATTAAAAATGCACTAATTCGTTTTCTTTCCAAGTTTTCTCGGCTATTTACATCACAGATTATTTTTAACATGTTCATAAGTTAAAACAGCTATGCAGTGAATGTTAAAAGAAATACTATATTAGTAGCTTATCAAAATGTGGAATGGATTAATAGTTTGAAAGTTAAATTTTTCTTAACACCACAATTTATTGATAAAGATTACATACCTTGATGACTATCTTTAAAAAGATACCCAAAACATCGATTGTGATTTTCATTTTGAGTGATTTTTATATTCTCTCAGTTCGAAGAAATTATTAAAATCTGGGTTACCGTGCAGAGGAGGAATTAATCATTTCCTTCAATCAAACTCAAGTATCTATACCTTCATCTCGGAGGTCATTTTGAATGTTCTAAAACAAAACTGCAAGCACGAAAATGATATTAAAATCAGTCAGCGTGTCCCAAATGGCTGTACGCGCAAGTAATATGAATTACTTGAAAGTTTATGTATGCATTTGTGTCTCAAAGTAATTCATTACGTAATAAAGTTTTTTTCTTACCGTTTTTCGGTGTGTCGGATAAGTTGGTGCCCTGCGACCGACTTCGGGTCAGTTTGAGTTCCACAAACAAGTTTTCATTGCGGTTCGGGATGGACGTGAATTTTCGCAATCCCGTGAATAGACGCAGCGGAGTCGGGTCGAGGCGGGAAAGCGTCAAAAGCTCCGGCGGCGGGCGCGCGTAGCCCACACTCGCGAGGAAAGCTGACTTCGACATTGCGAGCTTTATTTAGACACTGAACTCGCAGCGTCAGACAGACTGCCGCGAGCCGAACGCCGCGCATCTTTTATACCCTCTGATATTATTATAATACAAAACGAAGCAAACAAAAAAGCGCAATTCGTGAAAAAGAATTCGAGCGACGCATGTGGCGACGTCGTTCTGTCACTATTTTTGCGCAAACTTCGCGTGAGAGCGCATATTTTTTGCAAGCTCTCCCGGATCCACTTTATTTTTATTGACTATTTGTGTTGTTATTGTTATGCATTGCGTTATCCCAAGCCTTTACGAATGCAACCAAACAATACGACTAAAAACACCCTCGCATCTAATTCCATCGTATAATTTCTTAAACTCATTTCAAAAGCACAACGGTTTGATGAGCTTTTTCTCAGTGGGTGATTTTTATAATACGGTCAAGGAAAATCCAAGGTTATCAAAACTGAAATGTTGGCATGTCATGCGATTAATTAAAATTTGCCGTACGTGAATTTTATAAAAATACAATATACCTATTCAAACATGCTTACGAATAACAGTTTTTAATGAGTCAACGAACACGCCCACAAAAATCTCAAATAATAGGATTATTTTACATTTATTATTCAGACTGTCATAGCAATATTATGTAAAGTTTATTTGAAAAGATAACACTGTATACCTTAAATAATTAGTGCATTTTTTCGGTATTGTTCTCATTTTTATTAATATGATGCATTTAGAAACAAAATACTAACATACACCCATTCAATATAAATGAAAGCGATGTATTCACAAATACAAGATATCTCTTGCAATAGACATAATTGGGCAATCCCTAAAAATATGCTCAGAATCTTAATTTTTATCACCACACGAACATTATGGGTCTGGTTTGATTTTAAACTCATATAACTAGGCATTAGGCAAGTGATAAATTGGGAGGTCCAGTGATCTGGAGAGAACCAGGTTGCATTCGGAGCAAAATAGATACGTAATTCTATTTCGAGGGGACATTGACCACAGTTTTTGTCAAGTCATCACAACAGTTAGTGAGCAGTTAGTGAGTTTTTTCAATTTAGCTTTAAGAAACTGATGAAAATTCAACGGGTGAAGAATTAATTATTTAGAATACCAGTTTATTAAAATATTTATCTGAAAAAATTACAAATGGATTGTCTCATCATATCACAACAATACTAACCATAAAAACTATTTTTTTAGCCTCTTCTTACATGGTGTACCTATATGCAGGATTCATTGAACTTGGTTTACTTTTTCACCGTGCATTCCAGCATATTTTTATTCCGTTGAAATGCTATCATATATTTTTTAATCATGTTCGCTCCTAGTGGAGAGCATATGGACCACAAATAGAGGTATTTCAACAGACGTTTTTCTACGAGAACTGCTTGTTACTTAGCTGCTCAACCTCTCTTTTTCGAAGACAGTAGGGGTAGAAGGATATGGCTAGGGTGGGACTAGTGGTTAACTAATCGCTCTCGATGCCGTCTATAGGATCGGATAGGTGGGAGGGAAATCTCATATTTTTAGTACCTATAAATTGACGTGGTTGCCTTCCGTGACGCCAGAATCTGACTGGTTTCCATCCATGAATTTTGAGCCTCTATGAACAAATAATTCATTCGACGGTGTTTTGGCCAATTGATAATACGAAAATGAGTTAATGGTTTTGTCTCATTTTAAAGACGACACACCAGGTCTCGGCCAAATGATGTAAAGTAGAAAAATTAATTTACCACTTTTTGGAAGGGAAGCATCATTTTACATTGGTTTTAAGTTTAAAAATTCTGACCCGGCCCCTAGATGTAAGCCACCATTATATCGGCACTCCCTTTGTATAGTCCTGTATTTGCAAACATGAAGATTTACAGGAGTGCATTTCAAAGATTCATAACGCAACTCATCATATAATGTTTTCGATAAAAACAGATTTTACTCTCTCATGAACAATTTCAATTTTGAGGGCTTCATCAATTGGCCAAAACACCGTCGATATGAAATACGATTCTGATACAAAATGTTGTTTTATATAACATTTTATGTATGCGACAACTAATATAAACTGCCAAAATAAGAAACATTTAAAACAATAATAGAAGAACATTTTTATTTACTCGTTGCAAAAGAAACGTATCAATTGAATTCCAATGCTACATTTATGGTAATTCACTATTGGATTACAAAGTGATCAAATAAATGTCAAAAAGAATATTGCTGAATAATTTCAAGCATGCAAACTTTGTGTGAACATCTGGAATATTTGAGCAAGTGATATTGAAGTTACAAGATACGGTTTTTTTTATTACTATTTGCTAAATTGTAATTAATCATCAGAAAACTTACGCTGTAGACGGTAACACAGTTATTAGATTCAGCGCCATGTAGGAATATAAAATATATCATATTAAACAGTATGCACAATTTATATGGACATCGGCATGAATTTAATTTACTTCGTGGAATGGAATAACGGAATAATTATCAATTTGAATTTTATACTAAAAATAAATTTTCCATACTGACCGCCAAATGCATCGAAACAAAAATGGTTCATACACCCTACGTAAAATTATTTACACTATCAAAAATTATTATATACAATAGCCGGGTACGTGGACGAGTAGTCACCGTAGTTGACTTTGGATCCCAATACAGACAGACTTTTCAATCGATTTACGGATTTCTGTTCGAAGGTATGGATGTTGAAAATTCCCTTTCACCCATTCGATCCTAAAAAACGGGTATTGGAGAAAGTGATTAGCTAACTACTAACCTTATCCTATCACGAATCTCTAAGAATAATAGATGTTGAACAACTGAGAAACAAGCTGTTCTCGTAGAAAATCTTCAAGGTTTAAAAATATAGTATACAATAATACCCCAAAAATCACAATAATTTTTCTATAAAATTAGCATGTTTTGTAATAGTTATATTACGAAATACAAAAATAGATATATGGCTTAATATATTGAAAATTATATAAAGAAATAGAATAGCAAAATGTTCGATGCGTGATATAACATGTTTATTAAAACTATTGCGTGTTAATAAAAGTAATATTATACCTATTGTACGACAATAAATATATTTAAATACATAATTAATGCAGTAATACTAAGCTATAAGTTTCTTAAACGTGAATTATTTATTAAATTTTTTTTTTTAAAAGAGTGTATCCCAGGGTTGCCAGATTTTTAAAATCACAGGTCGAGACCGTCACCATTTTGAATGACAAAAAAGATATGTAGTTAAGGAATAAATTATGAAGAAATCTACACTTGCACTTAAATTATAATATTTGTGAATATTGCATATTATGAAGAAGAGACTAAACTTTATACACTTTTGCATTTTCGTTGTCTACGCACTCAGCTCTGCAGGTAAGCATCAAAAAACATTGGGAAAAGTACCTAGTTCACCATTTTGTCTTCACGTAACTAGCCACTTATACGAAAATCTTTACCTAAAATCCGAAGTCCAATGTCGTATTTGTAATATTTCAAAAACTATAAAATTTTCAGCTAAACTTTATATAGAATAAGAAACAGTTCCAATTTTGAAGAAGATTGCAGCCGCTACTTTGCAACTGCGTTTTGAATCTTTGAGACACTCTCCTGTAAAATGCCATGCTTGCAGATACGGGATTATAAGTAGGGAGTGTTGATATCATTATATAGTATTCATAAAATTTGAAATAATAAAAATTGTCCCTTTTTTTATATTATTTTACTGGATTATCAGAGGTAGTCCGAGACTCTGGATGTGTTCGTTCGGTACAGTCAACTAATTAAATCGGGACGGCTGTCAATCCAGATCTATTCTTATAACTCCACTTTCCCAAATTAGTTCTGTTTTCGGAACATCATAGCAAGTCTCACAATCTTGAATTTTTTAAATTTCCCTTTGTTTTCATTTAATATTTGTCCATAATGTTGTCTTTCACATTGTTTACACCACTTTATAAACTCATGCTGTAAAGAGTATTTACCGAATTCAATATTTTTCTTCATTCTAGCGTAAAATTTTCGTTGTTTTAATTGCTGTTGTTTTTTCAAATTCTTCTCGGTCACAAATTGAATTATTAATTCTGATATGAAAATAATCGTTGATATTAGTATACCGAGAACGAGAATAAAAAACGCCCCCTGTAAATGCTCTAAGTTAAGGGTTTGGTCAACGTAATCGTGACTTCCGGTTTCTCGGACTAATTTTGCTGCCATCAACTTTGAGCGGACATTGAAACGGGTGTAAAAATGATGCACAAGACCGTTTGACTTAAGTATGGTTATTATAAAATTAAATCTTTCTAAAAAAGCAAATCCTTTCACTGCAACCATTTCAACTGGAAATGAGAATACATTTGAATGTAGATAATAAAATAGAGGATCTCCGTGTAAGTCATTATATCGACTAGTTGTACCCGTTAAGTGTTTAACATAAAGCCTACTTGTGAGTACTGAAATGTTACGAAATTTAATCACGTCTTCGAGAACGTTATGGATATCAAATTCAATATAATTTGAATAAATATGAGATTCAGTTTCGTCGTTTGAGTTATTAAAAAGAAATCTAAAAGCATCGTTTCCTCCAATTTTCAACTTTGAACTAAGTAATTCTTCAATGTCGGTTATCTGATGCTCGTAAGTTGGAGTTGTGAGAATAGTTATCAATTTGGTTTGATAAATGGTGCACCAGATCATACTGTACATACAAAATCCGACAAAATATATCCGCATAGAGTTACTGTTCGGCCTAGCCGCCATTGATACTCCTAAATTAATACAGAGAGAATCCAAAACTCCTGGTATGAATTCTTTGTATTTTATTCCTGTTTCATAACACGGCTTGGATAATAAATACCAAATTATAGTGCAAATACTATATACTACCCCAGAAGCTAGCCACATAGTAGGCTTAAGAGTAATTATCAGATTCTCCCATTGTGGTATTTGTCTTGCACGAGGAACAATCCAAGCATATGAATCTTGTAAATACGAAAGAGTCGAATCGAAGTCTTCGTGAACATTGTTGTCAGGATAAATAGCGCCAATCCCGACTTCTCCTTTACCCTTTTTAAGAGCACCCATAAGACCGTCCCAACTACCATTTGGAGCTCGATCTCCCCACGTACTCTCTTCTGTATTTAATTCCAAAGTGAAGTTCATTTTGTCCGCTATTGCATCAACCATATTCCGATCGAAGCCAGCATCTTCGCCGCTCATGTTATGATTGAGGAAAGGGTGCCAAATTACGCCCAGCATCTTTATCGGACAGCCTTTAAGATCCTTAGGAACTTTATCCGGAAACAATTTGATGCCTTCAGTCAGTTGGCCGCCGACGCACGTATCGTCAAGGGTGATATATTTTGACACGTCTTGATTTTTCTCCCCGCATCGCGATGGTGGATCGTACGGTCTCCAAGAAAAGACATTTACTACTGAATGGTTTTTCCAATCGTGCACTAACAATATAACATTTAAAACATGGTACACCCAGAGAGACTGAAGAATATTCTTCGGATAGAGCATCATCCTTCTTTTCGATTTAGGAAAAACTGAACAATATATCACAATAGGTGCTCTGGCATTCCACGACGGTATTTTTATTAACTGTCTAATTTTACTATTATACATACGATAACTATCTATAAACACCACGTAAAAGTCTGAAAGTCGGATAAACATGAGATGCGATTGAATAAACAAATCCTCTGTGAGAATCACTCCTAACTCATCCGCATCATCTTTGAGATGATTGGCGTCGGATACTTGCCCTGTAAGTTTCCATTGTTTATCTTCGCCATCATTTCCAACAATCATAACAGCCGTCTTTTGTGATGCGTAAACAATCTTTATGTAATTATTTTGAATTTCATCAGCTGTCTCCGACAGACCAAAGGTTTTGGTAATAATCATAAATCCCCTAGGATTAAAATCGAACTCTCTTCTTGTAATAAGTGTTAAACATTGAACTACGTTCGAAACAATACGTTCATCGTGGGTTGTTGAGAAATTACAATATACATTGTTAATCAAAACACTTAAATAAAATACGAAAGATGGAAACATTTTTTCACCATCGGAGAATCGACACATCTGTCTAAACACTCTAAACTATCAATTTGTTTTGGCTTTTATATATATCGATACAAAATATAATTAATTATGTTTTCTATCTTTTACCTTTGTCACGTAAACAGTGAATGTAAAATTTAACGGACTAACCTAATTAGCTGTTAAAATATCCAGTAATCCATGTTTCGTGATATCATGGAAATTTTCTGTTAAACAAACCCCGTGCGTGCTTTGTCCACTAAATACACATTGCAGAATACAGTGGACGTGTAACTATTATTTACACCATTATCGTCTATATTTATGCACGATACAAAAAATATTTTATGCAACCAATTATAACGTACAATGTATATGTACCTAAAGTATATTTGTTTTGTGCATTGCGAAGTTTTGTTTGTTCGCTGTTATTTGCATCTTTTTTCATTGTAAAACTAAGCGCTGTGTTTTAACTTAAATAAATTGTGGGAATTCCCCACAATGGATTACAAACGAGAAGACTGTTTTATCGTGGTCCGTCTTCATACGAGTCCAATAAGCTTTGCTTACGATTGAAACAAACGCTAATTTCATTTGATTTCAGCTATTTACTATTTTAAGACATCGACCGAGGGTGCTTGATGGAATTTCAATATCAAATTTGGATTATTGAGATTTAGTACACTTCCATGTATTCTGTCACTAACGACCCGGGTTTCGCCTTTCGGCATCTTCAGGCATTCGAGCTCACGAATGGACTCGAACTGACAGACAGTAAACAGTGTCTAACGTTTATATAGAAGATACAAATACGACAAATATTATTTACGAGGTAAAATATTATACGTCTGAGAGCCACACTGATACCTGAGTTAACATTTCGAGAATTGCCTTAATCCTTATTTTGTAAACAACACATTAGCAGAGTGGCGAATTGCCGCTTTCCAACTTCTTTTAGAATTACCAGTGATTTTACAATTATAATAGCATTGTGGGTTTCGACGGGATGTTAAATTCCTTGCCAATTTTGAATGAGCAGCTGAACCTTCCTAATTCTCCGTTATTATATCCTATACGTTGAAACACCTACCAGATGTCACTAAATGTGGAATGATTGTATATATTTACCCTTTCGTCGAATTGCATCCCGTCGAAACCCACAATGCTATTATAATTGTAAAATCACTGGTAATTCTAAAAGAAGTTGGAAAGCGGCAATTCGCCACTCTGCTAATGTGTTGTTTACAAAATAAGGATTAAGGCAATTCTCGAAATGTTAACTCAGGTATCAGTGTGGCTCTCAGACGTATAATATTTTACCTCGTAAATAATATTTGTCGTATTTGTATCTTCTATATAAACGTTAGACACTGTTTACTGTCTGTCAGTTCGAGTCCATTCGTGAGCTCGAATGTCTGAAGATGCCGAAAGGCGAAACCCGGGTCGTTAGTGACAAAATACATGGAAGTGTACAACATCTCAATAATCCAAATTTGATATTTACTATTTATTTAGGTATAGCCAAATCCTAATAGCACCTTGATAGCCCCACAATGATTGATTTGTCATTGCCGCGTACATACAATCGTCAGCTTAAAAAAATATTATAATTATCATGAAAAGTATACCAAATCGATTTATGGATAAACTAACATAGGTAATTGTTTTAAATGAACTGTATCAAAAGATCCCGTGAATAAAATACTGTCGTCAATAAAAATATATAGTACACACTGTCATAGTAAGCTTAATGTGTTTAAATTTTTTAAAAGAATATAAATAATTTATGAATTTGTTTTGTGATTGATAAAAATCAAAACCTTTTTTATCATATAGTTAAATAGAATTGGTATATCTCCATAAACGGACCAATGACTAATTCTCAATCACTATTCAATCCTAAATTATTCTTACTAGTTCCGGCACCACTTGCAGCAATCGTATACGAGTAATATCGAATACCGAGTCGAATACGAGTGTTAGAAAGTCGAGAATCGCATCCTAGGAATCAGTGGTCCGCAACCGGTGTGCCGCGGCACAATGGTGGGCTGCGAGATAACCCCAGGTGTACCGTGGCACAGTACGTCCAAAACAAGAAAAAAGCGAGTATTTTTATATTATTAAATTTAAGCCAGTCGGGGGTAAAGATTTCCGTTTAAATTGTTGTCGTTAAAACAAATATTGTATTATTTTGATATTTAATGGCAAATAGTATTGCAAACAGCACGGATAGCTCAACTGAAATGATGAGGAATAAAATGGGGTTTGTCTCGTGTATGAATCATAAAAATCCTTTTTGTCACGTTTTGCTATGTGGTGTGCCGCGAAATACTAATGCATGCTTGGGTGTGCCATGGACGAGAAAAGGTTGCGGAGCGCTGCTGTAAATCATCACATCAAAATTGTTTTTGCCAAAATCTTACACATACGATAACTACTGTACTTGCAAGACAGAATATCCACATAAATTACAAAAAATAAGTGTTAACCATTTCCAATTTTTGTTTTCAATGACTCAATTAAAAACGGTTCTGGATAATTTTTATTTATTCAAATTGAAACCGTTTACGCCTTTTTAAAAGGAAGTCTTTGTGTTTATTTACCTTTCCATCTCCCATACACACGTGGCGATATTTTAAATAGCACATTTCAAGCCACCGCCTATTTCTTATCCCACCAGATGTCACTAAATGTGGAATTTCCAGTTCAGTTAGCCACCTAAAGCCCTATAGTGATAAATTATGAATATTTATCAGTACTAACACTATTCAGCTATCCTAATATAAACCGTCCATTCAAATAAATTCATAAAACCTTTCAAAATAAATTAATATTTTTACAACTCGCATATATAATATCAGTCTAGGGTTTCAGTAAACAACAAAAATTGATAGTGGGGTTAAATATACTGACACGTCACACAACCTTTTGACTATTAAAATGGTCGAAAATATTTATTTTCAATTTCCATAAATATGTAAATTATGGTGATGTTTTAGCTTTATAGTAAACATGCGTTAACCGGAATCGAACGAATCCAAGCGACCTAATCTTTGAAATGAACGAGAGTCACGAATGAATCACAAATTCTCAAGAACCGTTTACACTCTAAACGAACATCTTATACTAGACATACTTCTTTGGTAAACGAACGATAATAAATCATGACACTTAAAGCAATACATTTTCTATGTTTTTGCTCCTCCGACTCCAGAAGCCGTCGCGGCGCACTTCTTTTTGTTTACTTATATTATATTAAAAATAGCGTCTCTGTGTAGGTGATGCCTAAAAAATAGCATTTTTATGTATTTATATTTCAATACATAATATTTGTTTTATTATTAACACTGATTTTATTTTTAATCATTCAAATTTAAATTATAATTGATTTGGCTGAACGTATATTCGATGATAAATACGCTTTCATATTCATACATATTACCTACATTTGGCAAAAAGAGGGGAAGCAAACAATAAAGTTAGTTGGTACATTGACCCAAAAAAGTGACATGAATGAACGAATTGCAGTGGTCAATTGACTCACCAATAATCGACTCTAATCGATTTAACAAAATGTTTCATTTTATTTGATGCTTTGGTTCACTCAATTATGATGAATGGAAAAAAAATAGAATATTGTGGTTGAAAACAAATTTTATTTTCCATTGATCTAAATATGCAGGTTGTCTTAAGCTATATTTCTAGTTATAACGGCAATAATAAGTAATTGGCAGTTAAAAACTTTATTACGCATATCAAATAATCAAACCTTTCAAAGCTCTACAACTTTTTTGTCCACAGCAAACAGTGACATCTATTCAACTTTGCTTAAAGCATTGTATATTTTCTAAAATTTTTTTTAGAATTTGATTTATCTGATTTTATTATATTATATAATAATATATTATTATCTCTATGATCCAGATTTTGGAAATGCCGTTAACTGTTAAGAATATGAATTTAAAAGTCTTTCAAAATAAATTGAAGTGAAGAAGTGTTTATCTGATTTACTCACATCAAAAATTCAAAAAGTAACTGCTTTGATTCGCCTTGATATTCAAGCTTGAAAAAGATCTATTGAAGAAAGAGTGTGCAATTACTTCCATACATACATGTGTACATACGGCAAAAGTGTTATTCTGACCTGTCTCTATGTCTTAAATAAATTGATTCTTTGAAAAACGGTTGTGTTTTAGTTTGTTCATTACAAAAATTCACGCACTAACCGCTACAAAATGAGGAAATTTCCTCCGCTGATATTGGTGTAAGTCCGTCACATTGAATTATTGATGTTGAAGTGTATTATAATACAGTGTATTATCTCACTGGCATTACTTGCAAAGCATCGTCCAAACAAAGCTAGGTATTTCAGTAAATAAAATTCATATTCCAGTGTTATCATTTTATTTATTATCAATATGTTTTTGTATTACAATATGCATGCAATTTTTAAGTGACATGAAAATTAATTCCAACATAATCTCAAGTGTCACAAAACACATTTATAATTTGGTATAAAGTTGAATTTTGTACACTTATATTTTTTGATTTAAAAATAATTATTTTTGAATACCGATAGGTAGACAATAACAACAGAACACAAAGCATTAATTTTGCCTACAATAATAATCAAGTCTCTGCGAAACACAAATAATACATAACATCATGAAACTAAAACATTGTCTTCTAATTAAACTTTTATACATAATTACAATTCATTATTAATATATATATTACATCCATTTAAAACATTTGGTTATTTTCTACTTAATTATTTTTATTTTTATTATCACAAATATTAAAACGCTGTCACATATTAATATTAATAGAATTAGATAGAACAAAATCCTACTAAAGTTCAGTTCAATTTGAAAACAACAAAATAACCAGATGATTACTAAACATTTTAAGATAAGAATAATTACACCGATATTATAAGATATTCAAATAATAACAAAAATATATTATACAGAGTAAAATATTTCACACTTAATATATAGTTGATTAGCATACTGTTTTGAAAATAATGATTTTTGTTAAGAGCGTTTAATAAATGAAAGTGATTCTATGCTATTACATTTATGTCATCAAGAGGCAAAACCTTTGAAGATTATGGATTTATGTGATTTATAAAAATGATGCATATTTTTTTACAAATCCTAGTGATGGCGAGCGAAACAATCTTTGGTAATATGTGGACGTGAGCATTATGAACCATTTGTGTGCTTCTGTTTTAACATGATAATGAAATTATATTATTCGCTGTATAATACACCTAAGCCGGTAATGTAAATCTAAGTGAATCAAACTTGGTTCCTGTTGCATTCAATATAAAATTAGCAACTATTATTTTGACAATGTCATTGGATATATGAAGGAAAATTTTGATGCTCACATGGTACGAGAAAAGAGGTTACGGAGAACTGTTCTGAAATATTTATACTTCATATGAAGCTAATATATTACAAAGTAATAAAATTAAATGCCAAAATGTTGTTTTATTATAAAATGTAAATTATAAGAAATCTATGGAACTAATTTTGCTTCTCGATGACTGATAAAGTAATCTACTAAGAGTGATTCGATATTGTAGTAATCTTTATCATACTGATTTTATAGAAACTTAAATAGATCGACAGTGTAAAGTAAAAAATATTAGACAACACTTTTCAAAATTTCATTTGTAAAATGGTGAATAAAATTCTACTAACTATGTAAACATCGAACAAACAAGATGATGAGTTAAATACTCAATCTTTCTTATTATACAATAAATTTAACAAACCAGCTGCTCAAATGTAGTAACTAAATATTATCTATATTACCCACTCAGTAATTTACTATAGACATAAAGCATGATCCAACAAAACAATAGTATTTTGTTCCCAATATTAAAATCTAACAATAGTCTTCTTAAATGCTAATATTTAAAGCGGTTATTTAGAGTAATAGAATTATACTTTATGTTATTTATTATTCACACAAAATTGAGATGAGATAGAAAGACAATTAACAAATATTGAAACATTGGATAAAGCTTTTACAATAATAATATTACTAGAATAATAGAATCTTTATTCTTAGGACAGCTATTTACTTTGATACTGTATTAGTATAGTTAATTGATAATATTTATTTTACAATATATATTTTTTTAATATGTTGTTTCTTCTTCCACAGAAATCATGTGGGTATTTTATTCATAATATCGGCAGTTTTAAAATTTCAACATATATATATATATATATAATCCGTTCAAATTCTTGCAAAAGAATAGTCATTTGCTGGGATGGTTGCCTTTATGCTGAAGTGACATTAAAAACGTCAACCATATCAATATGCTTACTTGACTAAGAAAAAGCAAATGTTTCAACTAAAAATATCCGTAATAATAAATGAGAAAAACATAAAAAAAGATGCTTAGTTTAGTTTTTCGATCATTATTGGGGTATATTTGGCACACAATATTAAAACTAAATTAACTAATCTTGAACTATACAATATCACCCTTATCAAGCTTTTTTTGTTGATCTTCTTTTGTGTAATTTTAAAAAATATTTAATTTTTGATAGTATTTAGTAGTAAAATAAAATAATTTGAATTTTTATTTGATAGAATGAATACTTCAAAATCTATTTGTGATGCCTATGATATGCCATAGTAAGAGTTATTGGTCGTGAAATTAGTAATTACTTTTGTCACCAGATTGTGTACCTATAATTTGTTTATTGATAATACACCAAAGTATTGTCACTTATTAGTTTCATATGGTTCGAGCCACACCATACAATTTCACTCCGTGGTAACTATTTTTAAAGCTAACCGTTCCACAATAATATGCTACATTCTTTTATAAGGCATCGAAATAAAGCATACTTATGTATTCATAATTCAGAATTCTTATTCATTCTTTAAACAATAAAATAATAAAATTAAGACTATATGAAATTGTCTGGAGATAATGAAAATTTATTTAAATTTCGAGGGAAGTAATTTCAATTTAAAAACAAAATCAATAGATTCATTCGTTAGATTTTCTATCTATAAAATTATTAGACTTTTTATTTATTCATCCCAAATAATTTAGAATAATAGTGAGTGGTGTAGTGCTTATTTGAGCCTCTGAATTATATCTAAAAAATTGGTTGACGGAATTTGAAATATAAACATACATAAATAAGGTGAAATGCAACACAGTGTGGATGTTTGGCGCAGAGAACTTGCACTTACCAGAACTGAAACTAAGTGACATAGTCAACAATCTTGAATTAAATACACTTGCGCACGCCATTAAAAACTTAAATTTTGGACATAATTGTTATTATTAATACTATTGGAGATTAAATGAGTATTAAACAGTTTTATGTATAAAATATCTAACCAAAGATGAAAATTAAATAACCTTTCAAAGATAATATTGCAGTCAATAAATAATCAGCTAACCACACCACTGCTATTGAAAAAATCAAAAACGACATTTAAATAAATATTATAACACTTGTTCACACAAAAATGATACATTAATTCTTGTTAAAGAATGTCTTTTATAAACTGAATTCATTTGTCATTTATAGATACTTCATAATTATTTTTATGACATTAAATCATTATGTTCTATTATAGCCACATCTACAAACAACAGTGATAGCTATATAACATTAATTTAAACAGAGAATGTTCACAGTAGTTAAAACCTTTAATAATTTATAAAATAAAATAATTAAATTATTCAGTTTTCATAATCAGAATCCAAATAGTTGTTGGGTAGATTTTTTAATAAACTTGAACACTCTTGGAAACTTAAGAGATTTCAAAAATTGATCAGTCAGTGTATTTTTATAATTTTCCACGATTTCATCAAATGGCATAATATATATTTTATTTCAATTAATCCCATAAACAATGTGGTTATTGTATGTGATAAATAGAACCATAATTCAGTTAAGCTAGTAACAGCCTCAACACATATTTTCATGACTATTAATACAATTCATGAAAATTGTGACAAAAGTGTAATTTCAAACATCAAATTTGCGATGTATTTTCCATATAATATTGGAAGAATTTTTAGTGTTCCATAACTGAACCATAATATTTAATGGTCTAGCAGTTTTTAGGCTGGATCGGTAAGTGTAATTTATATTAGCGGCGGGTATAGCTTCAGACTTCATTTCCCATTTGACATCTTGGTGTGTCTGAGCTGCAGCTGCCGCCGGCAAAAGATCACATCACGCAGCAACTCTTCGCGCGACCCTTCAGCTCAGCTTTCAGGTCACGTTTGCTCTTGCTGCGGCCGGCTGTCTTCTGAAAAATTAACACAACATAATTTAGCCAACATCATTAAAAAGAGCCAACAAGAGGAGTTTAACATTACTAATCTAGTTTATATAAAAAATATTTTAAAAAATAAAACACAATTCATTTGTACTACTTCCACATATTTATAATGATCAGGACCGGTTTCGCTCATCACGAGCATTATCATCAGTTGATTGGCTGATCATTATAAATATGTGGAAGTAGTACAAATGAATTGTGTTTTATTTTTTAAAATATAATGTCTTTCCACCAAGAATTGACAGTTAACACCTTAAAAGTGATATGTAAAAAATACCTAATATACATTATACGGCGAAATGAATGAGTTCTTACAATAAAAATCTTGTTCTGCTTTACACACCCTGAATGAAATGAAAGCTCTACGCTCCCTAAAAATCATCACTATCATTAGTGTGACAAGTCAAATTGGGTCTCAACACTCATAATCTGTCTCTTTTTATAATATAATGGCCGAGATGTTGTCCAATTAATATAACAACTTCAAGCAAGTGGCAATAACTGACAACTCCATTCAGCCAGCAACTTATAGCACCCGGATTCACCTACATCTTATGATTGCTGGAAAATCAGACATTATCCATCATACTTCGTTATTTATTCTCATATGCAACACATGAGTCAAATATAGTCTATGGTTTTCTTGAATAAGTTAATAGTTAAAGTTCACAACCCCTAAGCATTACAGGATACACAATTCAACCACAAGAAACAGGAATAGTAAGTAGTTACCTGTTTTTGGACGACACCATGATTTTTATTGAGTTTTCCTAGAGCTGCTAAGGCCGCAACTTCAAAAGCGTCTTTTACACCTTTTGCTGCATTTTTGGCTGATGTTTCGACATAAGTTGCAGCTCTAAGTTGTCTGCTCACAGCGAGTGCCTGAAAAATGAATAAAATAATCACTCTATTAGTTGACATATTTTGACAACTTATCAGAGTAAAAACAAACAAGCAACAAAAAAAGCAAAAATAACCAGACCATCCAAAAATATTTTCTGAGAAAATAAATATCTCATAAATAATAGCCCAGATCGGTCTGTAGGCGTAGACATAGACGTTTTATTATTATCATATATCACATGTAGGTATGAAATTTTCTCATGACCTAAGCGTCCGCGGCGTATATGAACAATACACAGAGTTCCGACGTGATGCAAATTACGAGGCAAACAAACAACTATCAGTCCGTCAGCATGGAAACTAAAGAACAGCTACTTTAGACATTCAGTATTTCAATACCGTATCTATGACGGTCTTTTTCCATGTGTTTTTTGGGTCTCTTGAACTATTATAAATGCACAGTATTTTTTAAAAATCTATATAACATTGTGGGTGTTATTATTAATTAGTTAGTAATCGATTTTATAAGATTTTCTTACTATTATTCAGAAAGTTATACATTATTAAATCTCAATTTTACAAATAGGTAACTTGAGTTTCAGTGTTTTTGAGAAAGATATTGAATATGATTTTATATTAACTTCTTTACAAAATACTAGAACTAGGTAATTCAATAGTTAATCGTAACTGTCTAATGTTTTGTTTGACTAACATTTTGTAGAAAAGGAAATGTAGAATATCATTTTCAATAGCTATCTCAAAGTCATTGAAAATCAAGTTATCTAATTGTAGGTAGTTTTGAGATAGCGAATTCATTTATATAATGTTTCAATATTTTATTTATTGTTTCGAAAACTAAAACCCAGTTTGCTAGATAAATATTAAAGGTTTTAAACTCAATTTTCTTTCAAGTAAAAAAGGAACGAGTAACTATTTGAATCCTAGCAGTATGGCGCTAATTAAATCGAACATATTATTTGAATCACATAATCGATGTTCATTTTTCTTTAGTATTTGACAAGTTTCTAAACATATGAATTTCAAAAAATGTAGACTACCTAACTTGTTTCCGTATGAGACATATTAATTTTATTTAAAACCCATTTTTAGGTGATGTTAGATGCCATTTTTATATGCCTTAACTGTATAGAATTACTATGTGATCTAGTTCAAAATATAACGATGATTATTTTCTATAACCCAGGATTTAAAAAATGGAAAAAAGACTCAACCTCAACGACAGAAAAAATAGGATGTGAGATGTGACATTAAAACATTTAACGCGAAAACAACATATAGATTTTAATATAAATATTTATATAAAATATACTAAAATATCGCATGACTACAATTTTAAACGTATTAATTGTGGAATCAAATGCATGGAATAACGGTAAAAGATATCGCCCCGTCGGGTCTAATACAAAACAATTCGTTATGTCCCGTGAAAAGTGTCTGTACAAAATAATCTAAGAAAGTAATATCGCGAGAGCCTTTTATGTTTTAAAACAAATGATAGGGATTCCGAAAACCACTCCAACTTTTACTATTTGATATCATCTTCAATCAAGCAGACAAATAATAGAAAGATGGTTTCAATGGAAAATTTTGCAAACTAGTTCGCTTAACATTTTGCATAAATTGTGTTTGTATGATATCCAGGGCCATATATATGACTGGAGTGAGGGCGAGAGAAAGAATTTATTAATAATCATGTTGTGACGAATAATGAAATATTTTTTATAAATACGTACTGGTGTGATCAATACAATAAAAGAATATTTTTGTAATGCTTCTAACAAATTTAAAAACCTGCTACGGAGAGGATTTGAAACTTTTTTATACCTTCCCACTCAATGAAAGGTGATTTTATCCATCTTTAGAAAATAATCCTACTATTTTAAACATAAAAAATAAGCGTTCATGATCGATTTCAATAATTTTAGAATAGCAAGATTGTTTCGTAGATTTCTTGCGTAATAAATGATTTATTTATTTGCGGAATCACGAATTCACTATGCCGCCAAAAATAAATAAAGCTAGTTAAAAAATAATATCAGCGCTATGCTGGTAGATCATATAAAATTGTCGTGTAATATTAATATATTTATTTTCTTACCTGTTCACTGGTGATTGGTGTAAGGTGATGTTTGGCGAGAAGTGCTACGACTTCTTTGTCATTTCTCAAATCGCTACGACATCCACAAAGGATCACAGGCGACGTAGCACAATGACTCCTGATTTCTTTATACCACTGCAATTTAAAAAAAAAAACAAAACGAAATTTTATACTGAAAGTTTTCAACCATGTCATGCTATTTAAATTATATATATTCAATTAATATATTGCCTGTCAATATAATTTTTTCTACTCACGTCTATTTTGATTATTTTGATTTATATCATAACAGTTAAATTTTCAACATAATCGAAGAAAAACCTCATTAAAACACGTAATTACTTGTACATAATATTATTATGTTTGACGTGTTATTATTTTAAAACAACATTTTAATGAAACGCTTATTATTTAATAATACTTACAATAAAAGTAATATTAAGTTTTAATTTACACATGTATCTAAAACAATTACATTTATAACGCGTCTATTGTTAAATTTTACTAAAATATTATGTATGTCTCTCTCTTTTGCCATCCATCATTTTGGCAGCAAAATTAAGATTTGATGTGAACCGGTTTGAAGTTCGCTGCATGAATAGTTTAAAACACGTAGGAAACGGTTTGACTCCCATTTACCGCAGTATAAAAGAAATCAAACCAAACTTCAAAAAGCAAAGCAGTCCACAAACCATCAGAATAACGTATCAATTCAATGTATTGAACTTTAAATGTCAAAACACCCATCTTAGCATAATATATACGATGGTACTAGTTAATGTATCTTACTTTGAAATTGCTCTCTATAAATTGAATTAAATTCGATAAAATAATTCATTGGTACTGCAAATGCAACCTGAATATTCCAGTAAGCATCTTTGCGTCAGTCTAAAGCTTGGTCGTAAATACGTATTAATTCGATATACAGATAGAACGCTACTAAACATCTTAAGAAAGACGTACAATATTCCCAGAATGCATGATGCTACAACATTTAAGTAATGAGTTTCTAGGGTATTATAAAATAATTTCCATCTTGCATTGAAAATGCACAACGGATGATGAATTATTAATCTTCTATAAACATCGTAAATCCTTTTCATATCGCTATTTTTCTTCTATACTTCTTCTTGTGAAAAAAAAAACTGTTGCGCTGGAGCTTTGACCCCGGGGAATTCGATAGCTTTGAAATTAAAAATTAACTCTGCAACAGAACTTGCTTTATGGTTCTTTATATAATAGATTTTTCATTCGTTTATTGAGAGAATGCTTTATAATATTTATGAACAAAGGCTATAACAATATATTAGAGGATAAATTAACCATTACGATTATAAATAAACACACGTTAGACATGTTTGTTTTTTAGACTTGCTATTTTATTTTTAATTCAGCCGGTCTTGAAGCGGATTGAGTGGTTGGGCATTCGTTTTAATTTTATTTAATAGATTAATTCTCCTATCAGTGTTTGGACTTGTCGCCAAATGTGTGAATGTCTGTGATATTTACATTCCTTCCTACCCACCTTCTACCTGGGTAATTAACTAACTACCAGTCCGTTTATAATCTGTATTTCCTTATCTTCTCCGAAAACTAAGGTGAAGAAACTTATCAAACAGAATTTCTCGTAAATATACGTTTTGCTGAAATGCTCCTTGAGTTATCCAAATATTCCATATTGGGTAATCCCATAATAAAAAAATATAACTTATGCCCTTTGCAAATATGTTGCTTTATTTTAGCTATTTATATTCGCTTCCAATTTGAAACAAATAGACTCATTATGGCGCATTTCCAAACAATATGTTTGACGAAAAGTAGTTGTAAGTAGTAAGTTGACTATCTTTTATGCTCATTTTGTTTAGAATCAAGAACATCAATGGTTTAGAAACTTCGAACCTCTTACATCACGGTGTCTTTCTAAAATAATATTTTTTATTATGAATGGAGTTAATATTTTAGTGAAGTAGACACTGTCATAAAAATACATTTTACCATGCAAATGTCATGAATTTTTGTAAAGGTCTCTACTATGAATTACAAGAAAACACTATATTTAATTTTACATAAGCACCATAAATTTCGAAAGTTACATGTATTCTTTAATATTTTTTGTACTTTATATATATATTTTTTTTTTAGTAATCGCCCAGAATGAAAAAAAATTCTTCCATCCCCCTGGATACCTTGAGCGTACCCATAACGGCACTTTTTAAATAATATTTCTTATATTATATTCCACATATTTGTAAAAGGTTGTATGAATGCTTACTTTGGTAGCAGCGTTTTGTAGGGATTCTGGATCGGTAACAGTAAAGCATAGTAAAAATACTCTAGCATCTTGATAGGCGAGTGGGCGTACTGTGTCATAAGCTTGGCTCCCTGAAATGAAAAATAATACGGTTATTATTGGTAATATTAATTCACCCCACAAAAATAAGCCATCACTTCATTTTATCACCATATTTAGTAGTATTAAAATAGACGAACGACATTTGGTAAACACGCATTAAGTACACAAACATGTCATGAATTTACTCGTAAGTCAGGAATATTTATATAACAACATAAAAAATGTCATTGATAACTTTTCTATTGCACTAGTTGTATGACTAGATGACTTTACAATTGAAAATGAGCACCGAACTAATCGAATAGAATATTAAATTATACATATATTTCATCAGTGAGTGACATTCAATAAAAAACATTTCATTTATTATTTGATCATTTAATTTCATCATTCGGAAATGGCGTTTTAATCATTGCAACAACGTTCATGCTTTATTACTTGTGAAATAACTTTTTCTCCTAGTAATGAATATTGAGCATGAGACATAGTGAAAAATTGATGAATTCGGTTTGCATAATTATGTATGTGGGAATGCACGATGCGCCGTATCGTGTATTCCCAATGTGATAGTTCAAGTGTCTGAAAACTGAAGAGGGCGCGTTACCATTTTCACATAATGACAGTCGCCAAGCGGCAGCGGAATTATGATTATGTGTGATTGTTATCGGATACCTTCTGTGACCGTGAGAATCGTCATATACGATTATCGGTAGACGCGTTACAGCGAGACAAAATATAGAGAAAGATTTATCAGTCTGAAGCAAACCTCCGATCGAGAAACACCGATTCATCCGTCGTCAACATACAAACTTAAGAAGCAACATCAATTCCTAAATGTATTACAAATAATGACAGTGATGAATCAAGTATAAAACGATAAAACTTCTCGTTGCCAAAAACTGTAATTATTGTTGTCCTGTGCAACCTGTACAAAAAAATAACACCTTTGAATCAATAAAACTTTTCATGACAATCGCATGAAAACTCAATCTGACAAATAATTATTTTACTGAAGTTGTAAAATTACGCTTCAAAGTAAAGCCATCGTTAACAATTTATGCGAATCACATAGTCAGAAAATTTATAGTTTGAACACAGAGTATAGTTATTGTTAGTATAACTTTAATATTCAGTTTGTTTATAGCATACAATCAAGCTCGCTTGGAGAGACACTTTTATCTGTACTAGACACTTTTCATAAGCGAATTAATTTTACTGGATGTGAACAAATATAATCATTTAAGTAGATAGTAAACAAACCTCGTCTGAAAAAGGGTTCAGACAAAAACAAAAATATACTAGCTACGAACTTAATACTTTAATGTTTCAGAGTGACGGTTTTTACAAGTATTATATATCGCTAGAAAATGTGTCTTTAAAACACAACTGAAGACGATCATTTATTTGTTTTTTTCAGCAGCATAGAAATATTTTATCATACTGTGTGAATATCTGTTTATTAAATTATATAAAATAACGTGATAAAAGAATTATTTTATTTATAGCAACAGCGTCTGTTAGATCTCATGCAATATGAATTGTTATAAAATTCGTTTTGTATGATGTATGTGCTATATTGAAATGACTTGCTGGCAACTGATTTTAGAATAGTAGATGTTATCATTGTGTGTATTTCCGACAGCGTCAAGATCGTCTAAAAATAGGAAGCGCAGTTAATTACTGTTTAACCTTTCTAAAGTAAATTAAAAGTCCTTTTAAGTTTAAACTTTCAACCGTTCAACAATGTGGGCGTAGCGTTGTTAAAAATACATTTATAATTAGGTAAAAATAATTCAAATTTGGTTTCGGAGTTAAGAATGTGGTGTGAACTGTAGTAGTAACTCATTTTGATCAAGTCTGTACTGTACCAAAGCCCCATATAATTACAAGCCATGCTGTACGGCCCGTCATCCGGTATTTTTACAGACGAGTGGTCCGTTACATTTACATTTCGTGCCATTCACTACATATATTATGATGACTGTACGATATAATTTATTATAACGATTTAATTATTACTTAACATGCATGTATGTTGTTTTTCGATGAATCGTTAATTATATAATGATTATAGTAAATAAATACTGAATAAACTCACAAGAAATCTTTTCAAATATATGTTATATTCGACGAAAAACCGAGTTGAGAGACGATCTTCGTACAACCGCCATACAATTTGTTGGTAGAGGCTGGGACTCCTAGGACTAATCGTAAATTGCAAATTTTCTTATAGCATTGCTTGTAACTTAAGGTTGCTTTGACTGTACATACGATGTATGTGTATTACAGTACGGATTTACGTTGAATACAAAGCTTAGAGATACCTAGCCAAGCTTCGAATATTTATGGAAAAATCGTTATTCAAGTATAGTACATAAGCTTAGTTAAGCTAGTGTTTATATTAACATACAGGTATCTGGAACATTTTTGACCTGATAAAACTATGTCACAGTTTGAGCTATCGCATTTTACGAGTGATATCTTGGATAAAGTGAACCTATTTAATACGTCGCTATGGTCCAAATGTTGTGTAATATAGTAATTATTTCGTGATTGACAATAATATATAGTCTTCTTTTGCACGATGGATTCCTAAAAACGTTCGCTTTACACAAATGGATAGCTCTTTTAAGCTGACGGCTCCCTTGTACGGTGTACATTAAATCAAAAGCGAGCGGGACTCTTAAGTCCTCTTTCATCTATCGGGCGTGAACGAGAAAATGATTAAAAAAAAAACAACAAACGTAGAGCTTTTCTCACCTGATGTGTCCCAAGCTGAAAAGGTAACCTTGTAGTCCGACACATTAAATGTCGCGCTGTATTTTTCAAAGCCTGTAGGTGTATATGCCTGAAACAAATATAAGAAAAAAAACAATTAATTTTAACATTATAGAAATAAAAGCTACTTAAGTATTTTTTTAAATTGCCCTATAATTCTTACTACATTAGTCCGCTGTTATTTCTTTCTTGAAATATCTTTTATTCGCTTGTAATAATGTAGGTATCTGTGACACTAAAAATTGCTATAAACAGATTTATTTCTTAATCAAGCATAACGGTAAAATAAAAAATCAACCTAAGTAATTAAAAGAGTTCTTCTGGCAAATACTTATCTTCAATAATAAGTAACGAATTGATTTTAACTTGAATAACTCATTCATTCATTATTTTTTTGATATTTATTAAAGAATCTGAAAGGGGTTTTTAGATGGCAATTAGATACGTAATATTTTTTATTAATATCAAATGTCACACTATTTTTACCCGTGATAAACTTATAAAATGAGTCACACGTCGTCATAATTCATTATTATAATATACCTAAGTCCAGATGAAATATTTGATGAGTAATGAAGTACAGATTTTATAGATTTGACATTCCACCGACGAATTATGTTTCAAGCCATAATAATTATAGTATTAGTGCTTTATCCAGAAAAGTTATAAATAAATCTATGAAACCGTGTGTTGCGTAGATAAATCTTTTAGGTATTTTATACATTTGCGTCGTATTGTTTAGTACCTTACTTTTTATGATTTAAATGTATTTTATTTAAGTTTACACCAAAAAATAATAAATATTCTACTCAATCACTCAAAGTATAATGTTTTTTTATATTTTTTCTCAGAATACAATTTGCGATCTAATTAGCTTAAAATTCTTAAAATGTGTATTTGAGAATTTAAATGTAATATGTAAAACGTAACAATCTTAAACTTTTCACATCTCTTACCGTATTAACCTACATACTGACTGTCACACTATAAATCACAGAACCAAATAGCGTGGACTTTATTTAAGTAAGTATTTCTTTCTGATATATTGAATAACTTGCTTAGCCTTCGAAGCAAAAAACTTTAAGTTTAAGCCCTTTTAAGAAACCATTTGAAAGTTTCCATCAACTTTAATTGAATTTGTTGCAGCTTAGATGCGAATCTAAGCTTAAGGTTTTTATTTTCAAAGAATCAAAACAGCTTCGGTACTGTAAAAATAAAGTAACGTCGCTGCATAATCGCATTAGACTTTAGAAAAATGCTTTTTTATCAACTGTGTATTTTTAAAAAACCGTTGAGTCTACAAGAGAAGATATCGAGAGTCTAGGGAAGACTCAGAGAGACAGTTAAATATGTTCATCAAAACAGATTACTTATTTTCAGGAAAAATCCGACATCTACATTAATACACTTTTGATAAAACAAAATATTGATTTGTACCTATACTGTAGTAGTAGATAAAACATGTATCTACTCAAATATTACTTTTAACGAGCATCTGACAAACGCCCGGTGCAAGTAAACAAGTCATAATTGAGTTAATTTCTGTGGATCATTTAACATAATACAAAGTTTTCCCAATTGTATATTTAAATGCTGTAAATACTCATGTAGGAAGTAGGCATGTGATTTTATTTAATTATTTTCGTTATTAATTAAATATCAATGTGCTTTTAAAATAAAACTTAGCAGTATTTCTGTCAAACTCCATCAAAGCTCCGTTCATATAATATTATATTATCAAATATTCAAACGTAATTTTACTCATCAGTTTATTTTTAAATTTCAAAAAATGTGTGTAGATATTCAAGTAGAATATAAACAAAGCAGTATTGCTTATTGAATTGATATTATCTAACACTTGAGTATTTTATCTGATAAAATATCAAGTAAATTATGAAAGCCTTTCTTTGTAAATGTAGAAAGATTTTTTCAGAAATTCATTGACAAAAAAGACTTTTTTTTAAAACAATAGGCAACTGACGCATTGAAAAAATCTCGTATTTAAGTACTTCATAATAAAAGCTTGTTTCTATACAAATCATTTTCACATTCAAATTGGGTTTTAAAACCCATCGTAAAAACAAAAACGAAATCCTGTTATTCGAAAGCATTCCGAAAAGCACAAAAGTTTGTGTGAGGAAATACTATTTTTATGAGCGGCGCAGATAGTAAAATAATCTTATTTAAACAACTTAGTCGATATTTTTATATCTGCGGTTTGTTATTCAGTACCAAACATTTCTAATCACATAAAAGGCTCAACAGAAAATAGAATTTTAAACTAAACCGTATTCTGTAGGAAAAAATCACGTTCTGAACCTAAACAAACAATAACAATACGAAATGTTTATATAATAATCGAATTTTTGTATTGTCCCGCCATGATTTGAAATATTGACATGTGTGTATGTGTTCATATTGTCATTAAAAGTTGTATTTGTAAACCACTGCTGTAAAGCAATGTTTTTGTTTCTCTAGTGACAATGCAGTTTAATATTGTAATTTCAATTCATGAAAGGCAAGTTCAGACAGATGGGATTGAATCATTTCGCAGGAAGCAAGCTTTTAAAATATATACCATATTCAAACCATTGGATGTCTAAATATCGATTGAAAAATCAGTACAGATTCAAATTCTAGATCATATTTAGACAATTACCACTCGATCACAGCGATATTTCTTTATCAATATAAGTTTAAGTATTAATGCTATTTATAAAACGTATATTATTATGTACCTATATTAAATCGTATTCCCCAAAAGAATAACTAAATAATTAAAATTTAAAAATAATACATTGCCACAGTTATTCTACAAGCCACAAGAGAATTTTGACTCTGCCAATCTATTATATTATAATGTAATTCTGTAGATTATAATGACATAATACTTTCCTTCTCATGCATGATAATTTAAAATATCTACGTTAGCTACGACTGCATTCAGAAAGACAATGATAAGACGTTTATTCCAAAGGGGTATTCTATTCAATTTATTTCAATATATAATTTATATAGTATTTGAGAACTTCTACGTTATCTTCACTACGTCAATCAGTTTTCATTTACTAACAGCACTTAACGATCTATTTCGCATTTTGTATATCTTTGCAATATTATGCTGACCTATATTTTTCATATTTGAATAAATATTGTCAGAGATAATAACTATTTTCTCGGCGAATTTTCTCTCAAAATATTCAAATGTATTGAAATATTCATGCTTCATTCCATAGTATTTATATTACGTGATAGTATGTAGAAGTTTGCGACAGGAGAATCTTTTCACTGCATACAACTCATAATACAAAATAATAAAACGCTCAAAATAGCCCAACAAATATTCATTTTTCTTGCATATAAAGCTGAAAGCGTTTAGAATTCAACGTGTCAGTATGTCCCAGTGTCCACGGTCTATGTAAATGAAAAGCATATAGGTTTTTACATAGAACAAAAGCTCTATATAGTATATAAATTCCTACATTTACGAAGGCTTTTAAAGCGATTGTTTCGTCAGCTACGGAGCTCTACGTTTTGTTGAAAAATGCTATGGCGTAGAGTTCGAGGCCTACGAACTTATACTACTATAACTGACAGGGTGTGAACGTAAAGGTTCAGCGGGTTTCTACTTGTTGATATCTTTAGGATTTTTATTTTTTGAATAAGCAAGCGACGTGGAAAGGCAGGCGGTAAAATTTAATGGAAGATAAATATAAATGTCTCGACTGAGTGAAGGATATGAAAACAGTATTCATCATGCGATTTATAAGGCCTTTTGTAAAATGTAAACGTAAACAAACATCTTTCAGGAACGTTTCAGAAATGACTATTATAAATAAAATGTACGAGATTTTCGGAATATTTATAAACGTATTCGAAAAACAAATGGGCTACATTTTAAATAATGTATAAATAATTCTTAATAAATAAATGTATTTGAAAATATTACATGCGAATAACAGAGAGCTACCAATTTTTAAAAGTTTCTTATTTATTCACATGCATGTTATTCATAAATGTATATTTTTCTTTGAAAGACATTAAATACATTCTGTTAATAAAAATGTTACGAAATATGCAACACTCAATTTTCATTCATTTGTCCATTCTTCGACCAGCACTAATTTTTCTCAGCTATAGAACATGAACTACTAATTCAATTCATGATGATCAATCATTTAGTATCAAAATATATAGAAAAAAATTAATCTATGTTTATGAACAGAAGGATTTCAACATAATACTTCTACAAACTGGGTTAATTTTACAAATTATTGACAACTACAATGAAAGGATATAACGTTTTCAATTTTTTTTTTAATTTTTCAATTAATGTGAGTGTAATTTAAAGCATCGACTGAGGGTACTTGATGGAATTTCAATATCATATTTGAATTGTTGAGATTTTTATGTATTCTGTCACTAACAACCCGGGTTTCGCCTTTCGGCATCTTCAGGCATTCGAGCACACGAATGAACTCGAATGCCTGAAGATGCCGAAAGGCAAAACCCGGGTAATTAGTGACAGAATACATGGAAATGTACAAAATCTCAAATTTAATGTGTGTGTTTAGTGAGTGAATTTAATTGGAATAAACGAATTATAAAGACGTTAAAAGAGTTTATCTACAATCAAAATGTTCACAAGAGTGATATTATTCGCCCTATACCTTTGCGCTCCGGCTCTAAGGTCCAGCTCTGGGATCCGAACTGATACATACACGGGATCCATACACTGATCGTACATACTGGTCCACTTACACGCTTTATGTATTATACAGAAAGCGTATCAGTGTAGTAAAAAGTGCGAAGTTATAAGGCGTATAGTAAACATAGAAGTGATAAGTCAAAACAAAAAACGTAAGATAGAACACCCCATAAATAATAAATCAGATTTAGAAAACACAGCAAAGTAATCTGCTATTTTTAAAAAAACAAAACACAATTCATTCGTACTACTTTCACATATTTATAATGATCAGGAACGGTTTCGCTCATCACGAGCATTATCAACTGATAAAATACAAACATAACTGGCTTATTTATATAAAATTAGGTGTAATAAAGCAGGTATATAAAACTGATGGTTCATGAACTAAGACAAGAAAATACTGATTAGCAAACAAATTATACATAAATCAAACAAAAAAGTCTACAATTAAAATGTTATGGAGCTCTTACAAATCAATTAATACTAATCTGAAGTCACAAATATGGCTACATTAAAAGTCCGTTAGCTGAGCAAAAAATTTTAATTACATTTCAAATGCAATAAGCAATAGTGAATCAGGATGTTTGTATTTTTATCAGTTGATAACGCTCGTGATGAGCGAAACCGGTCCTGATCATTATAAATATGTGGAAGTGGTACAAATGAATTGTGTTTTATTTTTTTTAAATATAATTTTTTTCTACCAAGAATTGACAGTTAACACCTTAAAAGTAATTAATCTACTACTTAAATAGTACCACTACTATATCAAAAAAATCAACAGCCTAAGCATCATAGGTCCTTTCTAGGCTACAATTTTGTCTTCAAGCAGTTAAACCTATTTGTATAGCTACAAAGAAATCTCTCCCATCCATCGGATCCTAATAACGTAACGAGAGAACCTAACCTAACGACTAAACCTGTCCTTTTCTTTTTTTCCTATCCTTCCTGAATTTCTTCGAAAAAAAGATGTTGAGAAATTGAAAAACTTCTCTTGAGATACCTCCATTAGAAGTCCATATGTTTCATATCGGGAACGGGCATGGTAAAAAAAATACACGTGGTTTTAAACATAATCTCAAAATGAAGGACAAATATTATTACCAATAAATGCCTGTTTGCAACCAAAGTTCCAATTTTTAAATTTAGTTACCTATGAGAGCTTCGATAACATAAAATGAAATGAGTAACTGAAGGACGTATGAAAGCGCATCTAAAAAGCATCTGTCACTGCCACTGATTTTTAACTGCAAAAGCACTCTCGTGGGCATACAAATCGTGCTTTATAAATGTTGCAATCGCACCACAATCATTGCGTACAAAAGCGAGACGTGCCCACTAATTGACGATGATAATGACCAAATAGCTATATGGCATGGGTGGTAAGATTCCCCTGTAGTTTCAGATCCATCAATGCTGTTGAAGTGGGAATAAATATGTACAAGTTGAACTGCGTAAGGTTAACCATGTTCATAGACGCGCTAGTAAAAAGCGATAAAAGTTGAAAAATTTTACCTCCTCCATATATGCAAGTGATTAAATACCAGAGTAGAAGACCAGTTATTATTAATAGACACCGTAAAAAAACAAATACTGACTACTAACTGAATTGGATTGTTTAATGTAAATTTAATTAAAATATCATAATATCTTTAAACGAAAAATAAATATTATTAACAAGCTTCTATGACAGTATTAGATATTGGAATGATCCTGTATAAAAACAACCCTCTGTAATACTAGTAAAGCGAGTGGTTGTGCGTGTGTATGGATGTATTTATATATAATGATGATATCGTGAGTCGGCTGAACAGCAGAAAAGCATCCGCTCTCGGATTGCTAGAGGAAATGAGAATTTGTTTGATGTC
Organism: Himalopsyche phryganea; assembly: GCA_022494535.1. NCBI lineage: Eukaryota > Metazoa > Arthropoda > Insecta > Trichoptera > Rhyacophilidae > Himalopsyche > Himalopsyche phryganea. The sequence continues at coordinate 1,218,723 of JAGVSL010000034.1, forward strand.
AGGGGTAAATAGAGCGACCCCCAAAACACAACTTTAATAACTTAACAAAGCTTCGTGATTAGTTTATCAGAATAATTATTACATACACATACATATTTATGCTAGTGTTAAGGATGTTTATGACACTTTGCATATACTTCGCGTATAATTTCCATATGATATTTTGATTAATCCTATTACTGCGTCATAATTTTGATTACATAGTTGCACGTTGTTCAGCATATATTTAACTTCATATTAATTAATGCATTATAATAGATACATAATAATGCAATTTATTCCATTACACATAGTGTTAATTTATTGCTCTGTTTCAAACGCTTTAATAATACCTATTGTCGATGTCAACTAAACAAATTAATTCAGTACTGTGTATCTAGCTATCTTCACAGGAACCGAAAGTGTAAAACTCGTATCTGCATACGCATGAATTGCGCAGTTACAGGTTCTGCTATAATATATGATAAGTTTCCGAAATATGCGTATGAAAAAAATATTTTAATTGATATATGTATCTCAGTCATATGTCCAAAAACAGTGAAACAATAATATTATAATACAACAGAATAATAATAATACATACGTTGAATGTTTGAACGAACTCAGATAATTTTCGTCAATGAACACATCGATAGAACAAGAAGTAAAGGGTAAAACACACATCAACCATCGAGTGAAGAATGTTTGACATGACGTTAAAACCTTTTTAAAAAAACTGTGATGTGTATGCGAGATGATACAAATTAGAACCTTATAAAACAAATTTATGAAATAATATGTTTGGATAGAACTCCGAAATACTGCTAACTCCCTCATTGCACAACATATGACTCTGAAATCAGCGTTTTTGGTCGAATGCGGCTAATGCAACATTTTTCAATCAAAATGTCAGATAGAACCTTTTCAAAGTAAGGTAACAAAATTTAAATGACTTTTTAAGATCTGCAGAAGTGCAGTCGACATTTATTCGAAGGAAAATTCATTAGGATGAACAGTAACGTCGATTTTTTGGTATATAGTTGATATATAAAGATATCAGCTATATATTGTTATACCTGCTAACTGGCACGTGTGAAGCTATTTTTACACCTGGAAATAATTTAAGACGAACAAAAGTGATAAACGAACGAACGGAAAAGAGCCCTGTTTGTTTTTATAGAAGAGGACACAAGTTTTCCCAACAAAAGCGCTTGTGTGCTGCAACCCCGTGTTCCAACTGACAGGCAATTACTTGTTGTATTGGCAGCGAAAGCATTGGAGCTTATATCGAATGCCATTTTACTGGTGAACCGAGACTTTTCAATGAGAATAAAGGGATGTTTTGCCATATATACACGTTAAATGGTCCAGAAACATTCGCGCTTGCATATAATTTTAAGATTTTCCGTCTCGAAGACTTTTTCATTCCTCTGAAACTTTTACTCATTACTTAATTCGTAAACTTTTAAAGATATTTCACTTTTTTTCAAGTAATTTGCTAGAAAAAAAAATCTGAAATGTAATTACGTATCTTACCAGCATGGTTTGTTGAAACACTATTTTCTTAAAAAGAATTATTATTTTAGAAAACGAATTTCTCGTCATGATAAAAAAATATGCCTGACGTTTGAGTAAACTTCATTATATCTAAAATGTATACATATTATCTTTCTTTACTCAAGAAAAAACTTTGAATTTCATAAGGTCTTGATAAATAGAATTTGTGTTGACGCAAAATGATATATTTATTATATCTTTTAGATAAATTACAATATTATGTTTATTTTCTTATATATTTTCAACTGTTTAATAAGAAAATACTGAGGTTTCTAGTATATGGATTTATGTTTTCACAAAATATTTTCATGGAAAGTCTAGAATATTCTATTTGACATAACAGGTGTATATAACATTTATAGTATTACAAAAAAAGAGCGAGATAACATGGCAACATAATTTATTGCATGAAAATCAATGCGTCTATATTTCTCTATATCAAAGATTTTGTCCTTTCGTAAGTCGACTGACGCTGGTAGTAGCATTTACATTTTCATTAAATAGTACTTATCAAATATATATATATATATATATAGGATACCATATGGACAACGCGATAATTATGGAAATCACACAAAAAATCTAACTATAAAGACTGAGAGTTTATCTAACATAAAGCATCAATCAGCCCGGTGGATAAACCAAAGCCCTTAATGTTATGTAATTAATACACTTTATTATATTTGCTACAGATTAAGCGATTAATTTGTGAATATACATTTTCAATTTAAAACTATCTGTGATACGTGTTTTGGAATCGTTTATTTAACTTAAGAATAGATCTGCCTCCGACCTACTGCGGTCGACGGCCAGCGAAGTAGTATTATTGTCTTGTCGTCTGTCTCGATGTATGGTATGACGCGTTCTAACGTTGTCTGTGCTCCTCCAGTGTTGGCAGCACGTCTGTGTTGCCATTATTCGTTCCCAACACGTGTTTCGCTTCGTTGAGAAGCATCATCAAACAAAATATCTCTTAAAAAATATCTTCATCATAAGTATTGATTTTATTGAAGTGTTTTATTGAAGTGTTTTAGTGAAGTGAACAATGACCTGACGACGAGAGGAGGAGGAGTCACCTCTAGCATTAATATAACTATTGTTACTTTTAAGGGTAGGAAAATCCAAACGAGATCTTGATTAGGGGAGGGGAGTAATTACTGATACTGATTGCTTAATCTTTATTATTGCCTTGATGGAATATAACATTAATATTATTTTTTAATTAAATACCAGAAAAAATAAAACACATCTGAGGCGCCCAGTATCAAAGTTAGTCAAAGGTACCCTTGCAGTTTTTTTCAGGAGGAAGGAAATTCTGTTGCTATACTTTTGACAATAAATATTGAAGTGAAATATGCTTCACAATATACTAGAACCCATCAGAAATCCTTAAAAATGAAAAAAAAATGCATTTAACTTTATTATTAGGGCTCTAGCATGAGGTACAAATATGCTCTTGGCCCGTTTTGATAGTGAGTTTTCCCTCTTTTAGTTAGATAGTAAGCGATGAACTTTTGGCCTTTTTTGATACTAAATGAAAGGAAAAAAAAATAACCAATGCATATTGAGTAAGATTATCATGTTTTATTGAAAAATATTCAACTCAAACAAATAACCACCCAAAAATAGACATTATAATTTCACAAAAAAATCATTAATTTATTTTTATACAAGAAAATAAAATTATTAAAATCGAAAACAGTTCTTAATGATTTCCATTTTATATTTCATCCTATAACATGAGGTGGACTTCGCAATCATTATCAAGTTTTATTAGAGTTTTTTGAGATTTATTGTTGACGTAGGGTGGGGTATATCGGTCTGTTTGGTTTAGTGGTAAGAGCTTTGCCATAGCGACCAGGTGCGTCTAGGTAATAGTCCCGGCAGTGTCAATATTTAATTCAGATTTTTTCAATGCGATGTGGTGATGTTGTTTCTTCTCGAGTTGACCTCGAGTGACTTGTCCATGGCGCAGTTGGTAGTGTCGTTGGCTACGGTTAAAGATGTCTCGGGTTCAATTTCCAGTGCGGACAGTTTTCATAAATTGATCTTTCAATCGATTTATGGATTTCTGTTCGTAGTCATGCATGTTTCCTCCTACCCATCCGATCCTCAAAAACGGGGCGTAGCGAGAGGGAATAACTAACCAATAGTCCTGTCCTGTCCCTCTTCTTCTATACCTGCTTTCTTCGAAAAAAGAAAGGTTGAGCAACTAACAAGCAGTTCTCATAGAAAAACTTCTGTTGAGATACCTCTATTAAGAATCCATATGCTCCACGTTGGAAGCGGACATGGTAAAAAATCTCATTTCATTGTTCAATTTCAAATAATTGGTGCCATTAAGTGAAGTGATAAAACTGCAAATACAGATGAGATTTCAATTGTCATTTTAAGATAAACAAAATGTCTACCGCAAAAAAAAATGAAATATATGGAATGTTCATACTTTTATCTTATCTGAGACACATATGAAAAGTATGCACCCATTTCATTTTTATATTAAATAACGTAGACTATATTGTAATGCAGTGATTTTTTATGGTTGTAATTCACTTACTTCATTTCCGTTTGTCTTGCACATTTTTATAAATATTGGTCTCTTGTACCTTTTACAGTGTGACTAATTTCATAATCTTCCATTTTCGCGTTTGATTTTTGAAGAATTATTATTTTGTAACCAAAAAATCAATAAAATACAACCAAAAGATGAGAATTTACAAATTTTGTGAATCAAACGTGTATTATGGCGGCCATATTAGATTATTTAAATTCAAGGGCTGTGATTGGCTTGTCAGTCCTTCGGCCATTTATATTGAAACTATGGAACAAACTTTTAAAAAGTTCAAAAACTTTGGCTGATTTTGATACTCAGGTAATTTTAAAAGTCGATTTAATGAAGGTTCTGGACGATTTTAAATCAAGTAGCTATAGGGGGGCAAAGAATTTAATGTCATACAAAACTAAAAAAATTTAAAAAGTGTCTTAGGCTAACTTTGATACTGGGCGCCTCATTTTTGTGTACTTATTCAAGAATCATCAAATGCATGCCTAAGGGCAGTGAATGCTGTGTTGGAATCGGCGACGTAAAGATAGAATGGTTTTGGGTCTCAACCGGAGTCAGACAGGGCTGTGCTCCGGCTCCGTTCCTCTTTATAATAATCTTCGACTTCATCCTGAGGAAGTCAATTCCACCTGACCGAGGTGTGACCGTTGCCCCCAATCTGAGGCTATGCGACCTCGAATATGCTGACGACGCTGTCATATTTGACAAATCTGTCGAGGGTATTCAGGAAACAATGGACAAGCTGCGGAGCAACTCGTATCGCATTGGCCTCAGAGTCAATGCAAGTAAAACCAGCTGGAGCAACCTTTAACTCAATGTGGAAAGTCTGGGAACTCACGGTTATACTCGGTCAGAACCAAGTGCTACTTATTCAACGCATGCATCCTGACGGTGTTGTTTTACGGTTGAGTCATGGAACAACACCAAAGCACAGGGTAACCGTATACTTTTCTTTGAAAACATATGTTTGCGGCGAATACTAGGGGTACGGTAGTTTGATTTTGTCCGGAACTCGGAGGTAAGAGAGCGAACTAACCAGCCTCTTATTACGTCCAAAATAAAAAAGCGACGATGGACCTGGCTAGGACACGTACTGCGAATGCCTCAGCGGAGCCTGAATCCTACCTGTCTCTTCTACCAACCAGATGGATTCCGTCGCCCTGGAACGCCGCTGATGACCATCCATAAGATGTATTCGGCGGAGTTACGAGACGCTGAGGTGACCTGGGAGGAAGCGTGGAGACTGGTGGGGGACAGAGAAGCTTATAGGAACTGCGTGATGGCCATATACTCCGAATAGGGAGCGGATATGGTTTAAAAAATAAGCATTTACAACTGACCTAAATAAGAAAATGTGTTTCACACAATTATCCATCAAGTGTAATAATAACAAAGTTATCAATTGTATTAATAATTTTCTTTAGTGACTAATTATTTCATTAGAAGCAAAATCTATATTAATAAATAAAATATATTGTGTGCTGTATCGAGAAAATTAAGTTTTTATTACATAAACATGTAAACGTAGTAAAAATTAAAAACCCGTTAACTATTTTTTCTCTTTACGTTGTGTTTATTAAATTCTTAATTAAAGCGTCATAAAAAATAACAAGCTTTCTTTTCTGTTTTGAAAAAAAATAGCATCGTGAAAAATACATTCTAAAATATTCCATTAAGTAGCAATATTATTGCGGCTTTAAAAGCAGAGAGAACATAACGCTGCGCAAAATTGCCGGCTACTTGTGCTAACAACCAAAAGAGGGCTACATTTTCCTGCAAAGTATATTCATTAACGCCATTCACTTAGTTGCTACCCATAAGGTAGTTACTTTATTGCCAAAAATCGGCGAGGCACTTTTCACTTATTCCCACATGCTTTGTTTATTTTGTTAAAATCAACTGCGCCGTTAAGTTTCGCCCGGGCTCCCCCTTCGCTCATTTCAATTTGGCGGGAAATGTTTTTCAACTCAAAACGGAAAAGGGTTAAACGGAAGTTGGCGGGATGATTAATGGCGGTCAACCGAGAGCATGACTAAAAGTGTAAAAGCTTTAATCTTGCCGACAAGACGGCAGGGGATGATTGCTTTAATTTACTTATGTAAAAGAATTGCACAGGTTTTAACACGAGGTGGAAGAATACCTATTCTTATCAATTATTTTCAAAAATCGTGCTAATCTGAATCGGTTTTCAAATACTTAAGCAAAACTAATTTTCAACTAGCAACTATAATCATATCTTTTTTAAATAAAACACAATTCGTTTGTACTACTTCCACATGTTTACAATACAATAACTTATCAACTATTCTGTTGATAATGCTCGTGTTGAGCGAAACCTGTCCTGATCTTTCAACATGTGGAAGTAGTGCAAACAAATTTTGTTTTATTTTTAAAATATAACACCTTTACACCAAGAAGTGACAGTAAACATCTTAAAAGTGTATAATCACATCATTCAGGTTGTAATTTTTTTATTACCTGTGTCGCTTTTTTCAGTCGAAATCGCGAAATGGTTGTCTTAAGTGTGACCACTCGGCTACGGCGATCGGCACCATACCATATAAAAGTACTCTGTGAAAATACGGTCTGATTTTCATTTCAATGTCTCAACTGAATGATTTCTATGTATATCATTGGCAAGCGAATGATATAAATAGAAATCAAATATAATATCATTTCTTAGATGGATATGTATGTGAAAGTTAATGCTGTTTCGTTGCTACAACGATCGTAAATAACTATCAATCATTTTTCGTATTCATCGCGAAAGCTTTTGATGGCTTATCCGATGTTTTCGTATGGCCAAAGGTACTTAAGGCTTTCCTTGAGTGAAACGACCTATAAGGCATCTGCTAAATTCTTTCGTTAGACGTGATTCTTACTAAATATATAAATACAACTTCTGTGTATAAATCTGGCACACATGTTTCAGGTAATAAATTATGTCATGTTTCGTACAACATTAATTCTGTTCTCATTAAACGTATAAGAAAAAATCTATTGTGTTAAAACAATAGGTAAATATAAATCACTGGTCACATTTGGATTGCATGTTTTTCTGAAATTATAAGAATCTACATTTTTAAATTAATAAAGCTTAGCGTAAGTTTATTCAAAAGGTAATGGAATCAAACGACCATTTTTATTTTTTAATATAACCATCTTTTATGCCGATATATATTTTTGTAAGGGATAATTATCTTTTCTATAATACTAAAAAATAATCTGAATTGTTGTCTTCAAAACGGACTTCTTTAAATCGGGTCGGGAACTTTCGGACATTACTACGTACCTCAAAATTAATGTTATAAATATTGAAGTTAATCACAACGTTTACAGACAATTCTTTGCAAAAACTCATAATATTTATTCCATGTAGTTTTATAAATATAGAACCGGTTTCGATCAGTGAGTGATCAGTTTCAAATGATGACATCAGAAGAAGATTATCTTTTGTCTAATGTTATGTTCTTATCTATGAAAATCTTTCAAAATCAATGGAATATTTATGCATCTTTTATGACTGGTTTAAAAACATAGTCTGCCTTCAACGGTTATTTTTACAAACATATTTAGAATTTATAAGTTTTATAATACATTTAAATTGGAACAACATCTTTGTTTATTTTTAATAAATAAGATTTTTCATTATGAATGCGTAGGAAAAATTAAACTCTTCAGCATCAAATCATCATTCTTGACAAAACATATACATGAGGCAGCAATCTCAATTACTCGAAACACTGTTTCTTAACCCTGTAAGACGTTATAAACTGTGTGGCGTGTTAAAAAGGTATAAGAAGTCCACTAACGATTTGGAGCAACCAGGAACACTTCAAAACAACTGGTATCCACTTCAAGACTGGCAGAAGATATGATGAAATAGGACAAATGCAGTTCGACTGTGGCTCAGATGGGTAGCTTCTAGGGGTTCCAACAGAAATATTCGATATTCGAATATTTGTGCAACTATTCGAATAGTATTTGTAATAATTTCTAACGAAATATTTTACAATGTCGACGAAAAATCATATCAGAATTTCTCCAGATTTCAAGAACAATAACGAATACCCCGGGTAGTAATCATTTTTGCGTTCACCCAACTCGAACCCTTTCAATATCTTATCATAATACTTGAGTTTGACAAATGACTCGGGGCTAAAAAACCCTTTAAACATGCCGATTGAAGAAATACCGTTGTAGTAATCCAAACGCAGGTGCAAATTTTAATTATTGCATTAAAAGGGATCGGTATTGGAATGTGTAATTAACGTTATTAATTATTCAAATCGAATATCCTATATATTCGAATAGTTTCAGTTTTACTATTTGATATTCGAATAGTTGGAATTCCTAATTGAATTATAGGTTTGAAATAATTTTACATTTTTATGGAATACGGTGTGACATAATTTACATATGATATGATTAAATTGATTGTATTATAACTCTTTCAGTTTTGAAATTGTATCGTACGGTTAAACACTTACTTGTAAAGATAATTAAAAATAAAATTTCAAAAAAAGACTTTTATCACTAGCACTATTTTTATCTTAGAACAAACTACAAAAGAAAAATTCAATCACTACTTTTCAATTGAACGAATTCAATTAAACTTGTAACTTGAGTTTGCATTTGTTCAGTTAGCTGTTTGAAAACAATCATTGGGGCATTCAATAAATCGCAGCTACTTCGTACGTACAAAGACTACCAACTATCTTATTTGGCTTCAGAATAAAATAGTAAGAAAAATAAACTGTTTATAATTCATATTTAGAATTACCTTTATACGCCGATGTTAAAGATTATGTATGGTATAATACGAAATAATTTGATTAGTTCTACACAGCATGAAAAGCAAATCTCATAACGCAATCTTTCTAGCACGAAGATGTATATTATAATGTGAAATTGCGTGAAGCAACCGATTAATTAGCTTCTTATTAAGGGAAGGAACTTAGATAATATATTTGATGATTTGACAATGTGAGAACTGTCAATTAGAGCTTCCAATCCCGGGATAACGGTCAATTATTCAATTACTTGAATATCAATCCCAGGACTTTGGAATTATTACAACGTGTACCTCAGTTCGTTCATAATATTTCTATAATTAATATAAATTTATTGTGGTTTCTCTTTTTAACCGATTTGAAATGGAGGATAAAGGAGAACTCTTTCTAAAATGGATGGAGTAAAATATTTTAAAGTCAAATGGAAGGAAATATCCTCTTTTTGGATACTGAAACCTACCAGACTATTTTGATAACTATGTTTTTTTTTGTAAACGACTGTCTTTTCAATCAACAAAAAAACCATACCAATGGCCAAATAAAATATTAAATCATGTAAACATTCAAATTGAAGTAATAATTTAAACAACGCAATTATATTTAATGATCGATTCCGGGATCCCGGCATTGAGAAATTTTGTATCCTGAAATCCCGGGATCATAAAATGTGTCTGGGATTAAGTGCCCTACTGTCAATGCATATGATAATTAGTTAACTACACATATCCAGTGGATTCGAGGGTTACTCATTAGAACTTCATTTTTAGTATACAATATTTAAAAAAACTTGTTGGCAAATATTCAACCATATATGAAGTCACATCCTAAAGGCGAATGGGTCTAAAATAATGAGATGATTTGCAACGAAGGGGGTGGGCGATTTGTAGAAAATGTAGCAACAAAATACACACTCATTATTTCAAACAATACAATATTACGTCAGAACATCTAAATACACATCACAAGACTTCATTTGGTTGGGTGAGTAAAATATTTTGTGAAAAAATATAAATAAATTCAAACAGTATTCAAATCATTTATGGATATTGAGATCAAGTTGATATAAAAAAAATTCACAAAAAGTATGTCACATGATAGACATATATTACTCATGTATTATTGATGCTCAGCATTAAGCAGATCGCAGTGGACGAGTGGAATAGTTCCAGGGCCTCTGTCTTACATTTTTTTTTACACAACACAGATGCGTTGAGTTATTTTACGCGTGCGGGAATTTAACGTGACGTTGAGGCTTTCTGCTATCTCATGGTAACACACTGTGATGATAAATAAAAGTATCGCTTGAATCATGATGGATGATAATGGTAAAACTTGGATGTTGTAGCGTTTGATATATTACAGCACTTTTCTGCGATATATTAACCAATTCCACGAGAAAAACTGAAGTTATTTAAAAAAAAAAAACGAAGCAAACAAAGATGAAAGATAAAACAAGAACTAACGCGAGGAATAATTCATACGCTGATGGCAATTTATCTTAAAAGCAAAGTTTTTTCAGCTATAAATCATAACGATCACATTTTTGGGATAATCCAAACAACGGGTGCGATGAACGATCTTAACCTTAAAAAAGAAATGAATCAACGACTTAATCGGTCGTGAAAATAAATAAATCTGTGCATCGATCATGACGACTTAACATATACATTAATATATCGACTGCCATGATCACGAATGATAGTACAATAATATACACTCGGAGTGCCTTCAATACTGTTTTCATATCATACTATCTGTAAGATTTCAGTAAAGATCTTATATTACAGATATTGGTTAACATGCAATTTTCGTAACCTTCCTTTGCAATAAATCTAATATTTTAAAATAAAAATCAACTGTGTTTTGACTAATTGATGTAATTGGATCTCATTTTAAATACGAAATAACTGGTCTCGGCCAAATGATGTAAATTAGAAAAATAAATAGACCGCTTTTTGCAAGGGAAACATCATTTTACATTGGATTCAGATTTAAAAATTCCGACCCGGTCACTTTATGTAAGCCACTATTATATCGGCACTCCCTACGTATAATCCCGTATCTGCAAAGATGAGAATTTACAGCAGTGCATTTAAAAGATTCATAAATCAAATCACCATATAATGTTTTCGATAAAAACAGTTTTTACTATCTCCTGAACAATTTTAATTTTGAGGGTTACATCGATTGGCCAAAACGCAGTTGATACATTCAAGTTGCAAGGCTCAATTTTTCTGCTGTTGGTGTATTAAAATCAGCGTAATGGAAACATATTTCACTCTGCGTAAAAAAATATTGTCCTGGATTTGCATATACCATTTTCAAATACAACCAAAAATATATATATAATAAAATCAATGGCATGCGATGTTTTGTAAAATCTGTATCAATTAAATATGTTACAAATGAAATGAAATCAGATGAAAACGTAAGTTTTCAACACTTAATGAAAATAAGTATGTACCAATGAATACGTGTCAGCCCAAATGTATGTACGTTAAAGTTTTACGATGAAATATAAAATAGTTTATGTCTAAGAAACTTATGCGTATTTTCTCGACGTAGAGAAGTTGCTTAACGACCCGTTAAGTAACTTTATATTCCAGAGAAATAATAAGAACACAAAGTATCTTCGCACAAATGTAGAAGGTGCAAACGATAATTCGCATTCCAATATGATCTGTCATTTTCGTAACGATTAACAATATTCCTTACGCTCACTGCATCTTATCGAATGCGACAGTCACAGCAAACCAGCGACACATTCGAAAATCAGATTAGTCTTTTCCATATGTTTGGTATGTATTTCATTTCCATCGTTGTGTATTTAACTTTGTACTTATATTTCGAATAAGTGAATAAATAATAACAAAATCCAACTTAAAAATTAATTTCAAGATAATTTTAAAACTTTTGGCAAGAAATTGAAAAGATTTGCTGTTACTGAAATGAACTAAGCTGGCCAAATAAAGAATAAATCGATATTCGGTGCATCGAGAATTATATTCAATTGTCATAAAATTATATACAAATAAAATTCTTGGGTATAGAAAGAATTCTAGATGGGCCAAGCTTCATCGTGTACAGAGACTAAGCCGAAGACAAATTATTCACTCCAGTGTGTAAAAATACACTTAATTTATTGGATAATAAGAATGCAGATCCTTTCTTCGCAGTATGAAACGCATAATATATGGCTGAAAAGTAGAATTCATTAAATAGCTTTATATGAATAAATAATTAGCGTATTTAGTTCGAAGATAAAATTTTACTAATTGAGAAGACCCCGGATCGAAGAGAGGCGAGCGGCTGGTTATCCGGAGTCCTGGAAGGGCTGATCTCAGACAAACCATTTCAGATCCGGTTAAAAACTTATTTATTATCCATTCAAGATGCAGTGGTTTAATATTACACAAATATATAAATCTTAACACATAAAATTGATTCTACATTTACATTTACTTAGCAACTGAATTTACTTTAAGTTTTAATACAAATGACACAACGAATTTAAATTAAATCCAACGCAAATCAAAACACAAAAACAAACAAACAGTTCACATCGTCACATCACTTTCGTCGCGACGAGACCTCGTTCGTCCGACTCGGCAGCTCGTCATCGACTGTCTACAAAAATTCAAAAAAACTCCGTGCAAAGTTGGAGCTACCCTTTTCCGTAAAAATGGACTCGTCCGGCGGCCGAAGCCCGGGGGCTTCTTAAATGCCTGACAACAAGAAAGAGCGTATTCTGCGAATTATTGCTGTTTGCCGCAGGCCGATTTCAGTTCGGGACACTAATGACACTTATACTTAAGAAAAACCAGGGTGTGTCATAATTAACTTTTTTTAATTTTTTATCTATTTACAATATTAAATGAAAAACTAAAGTGATTCATATAAACGAAATTATTTCGACAGCTGGAAATATTTCAGGGATAGAATAATTATCAGATTAAAAGTAAAAAAACCTTCATTTGTAAAGTTTTGCGTAATGTATACAATTATTTTATAAACATGTTTCGAGGTGACTTAAAGCACAACTTTGAATGTCACCTCAGCTTGTCACATGTTAAAATCTAAGATAGTGTTCTAGAAAAGGTTCGTTCGCACTGAGTTCAAGAAAACTTTAAAACTCTTGTCACGAAGTCGTTCCAAGAGTTGAAGACTTGCCGGTGCTGAGCTGAACTCAGCTGAGCAGACAAAGGAGAAAATGATACTCGTTGCATTCCATCGGTTATGGCGACCACTTATCAAATTTGTCAAACGACATTCAACAATAACGCTTTGATATATTTTTATTCGTGACAGCTATATGAGCTACATCAATACAAACAAAGACTTTTCAACAAATTACTCGATGATATAAATAAATGATATTTTACAAGTAAAAATTTACACTCATATTAAACTGATTATATATCTCCAATACTGTGCTTAATCGAATCGAATTTCAATATCCAATCAATCCATGCATTGATGAACAATATTCAATTCTAAATCTATACAATCATAAATATAACATAAGCGGAATTTCTGGTAGACAATGTTTATTTGTATTTACTGAAGATCCCAAAAAACAATTACTCTAGTTGTAAGAAAATGCATTCAATTCAGATAAACTTTTTCAATAATCATACTGCATTGATTTTTAACTTTTTCCTTGCATCATGCTCAAAAATAGCTGAATATTTATGTTTATAAGAAACATTCCTCGATAGAGTACAATATGAAATTGATATGGAAATAACCTTTACTACACTAAGTATATTTTAAGTCAAATCATAACGCAACTCAAGATTACAATCATGACGCATACAGTCAAAAAGGTAATTAGATTTTGAATAATGTCATTTTTTACAAAATTAAATAAAAAGAGCACGTTTCTTCTGAACATTCTTGCCGATTTTAATCTCAAATTTTTCACTAAGACTTATTATTATCATATATTATTCATAATTATTATAACACAATGAACCCCTGTCTTCCTTTTTTTCCTTTTTATGAAATAATATCATAAAAAATAATAAACCTTTTTTTTATTATAACTCTTTACTACATACATTTAATTCTTGGTCAACTATTCGGAACAATAATAAATATCTTCGAGTGGGTCAATAGATAAAAAAATGACAGAACGCTAAATGACAAGAAAAACTACTTAACAATGAGAATAAAAATTAAAACTAGACATAATTATCTACTCTCTAAGTAATTTCAGAGATGGTCAGTTAGAAATAATAAATGGTTAATTAATAATTATTTTTGGTCAGTTAATAATTGCCAAATAAATAAAAGTTAGGTTAGGTTTGATTAAAATATAGATTGTTTTATGTAATTTAAGACATCGACTCAGGGTGCTTGATGGAATTTCAATATCAAATTTGAATTGTTGAGATTTTGTACTTTTCCAAATACATTCCATGTACAATTTGTGTGCTCGAATGCCTGAAGATGCCGAAAGGTGAAACCCGGGTCGTTAGTGACGAAATATATGGAAATGTACAAAATCTCAACAATTCAAATTTGAGACTGTTTTATGAAGTATTTCACGGTTCTATTTAATAACCCACCATTTTATATAATTTACTAACCGTTTATGTTATTAACTGATCACGTGTATACTAACAATTTATCGTCTCTTTATCTGTGTGTTTTTTTATCGTCACTGTTTGACGTTTAAGTCACTGACCATTTGTTATTTTTTACAGATCAAAAATTGAAACAGTTACCAATAAACGCATGCCTCAAAACAGACGGTGTTTTGGCCAATTATACATCAACCCTCAAAATTAAAATTGTTCATGATAGAGTAAAAACTGTTTTTAACGAAACCATTATATGGTGAATTGTGTCATGAATCTTTGAGATGCATTCCTGTAAATTCTCACGTTTGCAGATACGGGATTATACATAGGGAGTGTTGATATAACACTGGTTTACGTCAAGTGGCCGGGTCAGAATTTGCAAATATAAAATCAATGTAAAAAACGATGTTCCCCTTCCAGAAAGCGGTCAATATATTTGTCTTATTTGGCATGTTTAAGTAAATACAATACTTAATTGTAGTAGATAATTATATCAAAATGTAATCAGTATAATCAAAAATGTCTTAACATCTTAAAATTTAACCGAATTAAAAGCAATTGACAGTGTAATTCTGTAATGTAATTTATTGTGATAAAATTTTCATATGGCGTCATTGTAAGTGTCTAGTAGCACAAAAGGGGTGTGAAGCGTTTCAATATTCAAATTCAACTCAAGTGGTACACATTAAATTTCTAACGAAAGGGAAGGGCAAACGACTGAAATTAGAATTAAGCATAAGTTTTATGTGTGCCATAAAAGCCGCTTTTACATTTATTAAGTTTAAATACTTAGTAGATTCATTTAATTTAATAGAATGGTTATTTAAGCTCTTCGGGAGTAATAACCTTGTTTACATTCTGTAGTGCTTAGTTTTAATATCGAAGGTATTAATTTTATCACTGTGATGGATTCATGTACAAATAATAGTATCAACAGTATATTTCATCGCAACAACTTTTGATATTATAAATAAAGTGAAAGTTCATGTTTTTTTAAATCAGTGATGACCAATAATTGAAACCTTTAATAGTATACTATATATTTCACTTTACCGTTTTATTGTCATTGAATAATTAGGTGTGAAGATGCCACGATAATCATCCAATGCCACAAAATCATTCTTAATATCGACAGTTAATGATTGGATCTCATTTTAAAGACGAAAGAGCAGGTCTCACCCAAATGGTGTAAATTAGAAAAATAAATTGACCACTTTTTGGAAGCAAAACACTATTTTACATCTGATTTAGGTTTAAAAATTCTGACCCGGTCACTTAATGTAAGCCACAATTATATCAACACTACCTACGTATAATCTCGTATCTGCAAACATGAGAATTAACAGGAGTGCATTTCAAAAATTCATGACGCAAATTCACCATATAATGTTTTCGATAAAAACAGTTTTTACTCTGTTCTAAATAATTTCAATTTTCAGGGATACATCAATTGGCCAAAACACCGTAGATATAATTTAAAGAACAGCGATATTTTTTCTATCGTTTATTTTGAAATAACCTTTTTAAAATTCATATATCGTAATGCTTTTTATGCAATATTTATGAGAGCTGGAAGGTTGGATCAATTTGAGTCAAATTAGTGTGTCGCCAATCATATTGTTGGTCATTAATTTATTATATTAGTTTCTTACGGACGGTTTTTATTACAAAGTAAGTATGCTAAGATGTAACGCAAGTCGCGTAGTCAAGAAGCCAATGCGTTTTGATTCTATCGTGTTTCTTTAGTCGGTCAAATATTCGAATCCCCAAATAAACACTTTCATGTATTATTTTTTCACATGATTAATCGAGTTGTATCCAAAGCTGTCTGTGACGTTTTCAATCCCCCCCATTCACCCACCATCCGACGCTAAAACTGTGCGTATAACAAACTGCTACACTTTCCAAACCCTATCCTTCTTTCATTACTCTCTCCGAAGAAGGATTTCAAGAGTTTTCTATGTTTTATGATGAGATGCACAATTGGGAGTTTATATTTATGTTCGACATTGGGAATGGGCATGGAAAGAAAAAAAACGATTTATGCTTCACAAACCTGAGGCGCTGTAAGTGACCGTTTTTTAAATTAATAATTTCAAAGATGATATAAAATTTCTGACTGAATATGTTGTTCCGTGGGACGGATTGTGCTTTAAGAATATTAAGATGTTTTAAAAAAAGAAAGAGGCTGACGTTGTGAAGTTAACGATTTAAAGGAAGTCATTTCTGGTTAAACGCTAAAATAAGTCGGTATATCATTATCAGAATTGATGTGATTCCGTGCTATTATTAATAATAATGTTATATTATTATGACTCCATGTTTTTCGATTGCCGAAGCGTGTCTACGTTCACATAATGTGATGTGTTACTAGAAGAAAATCCGCGCCAAGCCGAATAACAAAAAAGACTTTGATTGTCATCCGTGGCAACAATAGCCGTCAGATATCTAACGGTTTACTGATTATGATTACCTATGGCGCGGAAAACTATAAGTGATACGCGAAAATCACGTGATAAATAAACCGTTCCGAACAGACACGTTTTCAGTGATATTTAATATCAAAGAACTGTTATAACTCGCCTTATAACGAATCGGTATTGAGGGAATTTACGTGACGCTAATGAGATGGAAACATGATATAGGTAGCAAAAAACATGTAGTGTCAAATCTTCACATCCTACTTTGCTCAAGTATTAATTATTAATATTATATTCTGAGGACGTTACTAATTATCATCATTCATTTGTGTATTTTAAGTACTGCTCTGTAAATTATGTTATCCCCTTAATGTATTAATTGCAAATTAATGTTGGTGGACAGGCGTTATATTTAAAAAATAAAAGACAACTTGTTTTCTACAGATTAAGCTTTTTTTTATAAAGATCATGTCCGATTTCGCAGGACAGTACTAATTCCGTTGATAATGTTTGCGATAAACGAATCCAGTCCTGATATTTAAAGAAAATGTTTTATTTAAAATAAAATTTTGTCGATAAAGCAATTTTATTAATCTTGGATGAGATTTTCACAATATATTCAGAATTTCTTAAACTAAAACCGTGTAAAATTTATGCACAAAATGTTAAATTTATACAGAGCAATCACCTAACCAATGAATTATAATTTTGAATAAATAAACTTATCTGCATATGCTTTTTATCAGTTGAAAATTTTGAAAAGCAAAGGAAACCAATCTTAGTCGTAATAAAACTTTGGATTTTTTATTTAGCTTTCTCTCATCGGTTTATGATTTTGTGTTGAGAAGATGAAAACTGCATTGCGAAAAGTTCCTCTTTAAATTATGAGACCCATGCAGACCTCCTTCTAAAATGACCTCTGTATATATATAAAGATTAATTTTTAAGGAGTAAACTAATTCATAAACACTATTTTCACTGTGAATTTTTATAACCATATTGGAAAATAATGCAATCTTTTATGGAAGATAAAAATAGTTATTTAATGAAGAAAGTTTTAAGTAAACTGGAAGTTTCACATTACGGAAACTTAGTTAATTGCTCTGGATAACTTGAATAACAGTTTTAAGATAAGTTTAAAATGCGATACTTAGTATGTCCCGTTACTCAGACAATATCCATTGGGACTACCAACCGAGTGCTTGTTACTTATGACTGTCATAAGTTATGACATAACTCTCGTCAATTTCGCAAGTTATGATTTGGTTTCAAAGCATTCACGTGGAACATTTACTTGGATATAGCGTTCTGCGCATAGATGGGTACTTTATGAGGGCGATATTACAACTTCTTAACCTTTATAGCATGTACAAAAAATAGCCTCATTTAAATTATTTATCACGTTTAACTTTTATTATGAATAGTCTCACCAAATGTATTCATGCATAACATTTAAAATTGATTCTACATCAAATGAAAGTAACAGTTCTATTGATTAAACTATTTTTTTGTTTCATTATGGAATAAACTATTAATCTATATGAATATTTTAAAATAATAAATGACTGTAAGTAAGCAATGACTCCTCGGAAAAGGATAAATAATAAAGGGCGAGAGTTTTGGTTTCTTATTCTTGGCGACCGTGTCCGTTAACTTTCATGAAGACGGCTCGGAATAAAAATCTTGTCAAAAATAATACATCAACGAAGCTTACTCTCTTCACTGTCGTTAAAGATCAGGCATCAGACAATCAGCATAATTGAAATAACTGTGACAGTTTTTTTTTTATTTAAAGCCTTGAATATTGTTGACTACAAAATAATTTAATTGAATGAATAGTTTTAAAATATGGACAACGCATTCAAAGTGGTCATATACATAACAATAATATTTCAATGGCAAACAAATTGAAATCACCGTATGATAAGTGTTGACAATGAACCAAATTACTAAAGAATGATTTCTGAAAACTTGCGCTAAGAATACTTTGAAGAGACTTACAAAGTTTATACAACAGTAAGGAACGTTATAATGATTGTCAGTGTGTATTCGTATGTTCAATATATTAACTGATAAAATTATACTTATAATAGCTTTTGTACTATAAAACTAAACAATAAATGTGCAGCTCGGTGCAGCATTACACTGAACAAAGCATGACTGGTGGAAAGTTACCTTGCCAGATCGCAGATAGCACCATATACAATACAACCTTTGTGCGATGCCTGGAAAGTTTTATTATGAATGCCAAGTGCGGAACTGTATGAATAATTAATATAGAATAATACCTGAAAGACATCCCCGAAGTTACATCCTGAAATTCGCAGACTGCGTATAATCACGTAAAAATATTGAATAATTTAATTTTAATACCGCACTAGATATTTCGTTGAAAGCCAACTCAATAAACAAATAAATTTAACATTTTATAAATTCAAATAGCCTTTATAAAATTTTAATATGACCATAATGGTGATAAAAAGAAAACAAATAAACATTATTATTCCATTCGATGTATAATAGCTAAGTGCGACACGAGTTTCGCTTCTTGTAAAAGCATGATTACTCCATTTTGTATGTATAAAGTTTATTTATTGAAAGTACTAGAAAATGAATGTTAAGATAAACTGTATCGACAAGGAAAGGGTAGACCTCAGCGATTCTTTTCATATAAGTAAAACAGGTTTTAAGTAAACAAAACTATCAATTTTATGTAACATTTTATATTAGGTATTTGCACCGGATATTTCCATCAATGAAGCCAAGTCAAAGACTGTTGAGAATAAGTGTTCGTAATGGCGTTAAATGAATGAATGTGTTTCCATGAAATTAAATGTCGAAGTACCATGAATTTATAAAAACAAAGTGCCTCAACTTCAGCATGCAGGCAGTGCAGTCAATTCAACGTAATTTAGAAACGTGATCATTTCAACATATTTCTAGTAATTAGTAGCGTTCGAAACTGTTTTCTCCACAATCTTGCGTTTCAATAAAGTAATAAAAGTTCTATAAACTTTTTAATATGAAAATTTGTGATCGTAGTAGTTTAACGGTGTGTTATTAATGAGCATATTATGGAGGTAATTCAACACAAACTTTTGAAAAGCTTTCCTCAGCTTAATCCTTAACGGCCACTAGAATTACCAACAGAAGTTAGATGCAATAGCACCTAGCTTCTAACGTCACATATAAAGAAAATATATTGTACCCTTCAGACATTATCCCTCCCCTAAAACGAGTTTCCATACGTTTTCTCTAAACGGTATTCTATAAAGTGTAACGATGGAATAATTTCGCTCGTTCTTGTGATGGTCTGGAAAAGCGGTGGAAAACCTAAAAGCGAGAATGATCATTTGCGGCTTACTTGATATTTTTGTTCGTAGAAAAGCGAGAAAACATTTTGCCATTCAATTGTCGAACAGCATTATATTTATTTTGTCCGTACACCGACTTGCTTTTAACAACGATTGGAAATATTACAGATAACATTTGTTGTGAATTAGAGATAATGAAATATTTAAATATAATCGAAATACATTTTACATCGGAATAACGAAAAATTATATTAAGATAGAAAATGTCAGTAAAACAAAACGATGGTCCAGTTCCATATAAATATAATCGAAATACATTTTACATCGGAATAACGAAAAATTATATTAAAATAGAAAATGTCAGTAAAACAAAACGATGGCCCAGTTCCATAGCAAGATAAGTCAAAAATTTGAGTTTTTGAGTTATGTTAGCCATTATATTCGAACACCGCTCTTCTACAGTTCCACAAAAATAAGCTTATACAATGTACAGGTTTTCTCTCAAAAGGCAGTTATTTGCATGTGGAGATCAGCAAAATAAATAATTTCTCGGTTCCATACATAATGTATATGGAACCGAAAATATATTTTTGTGAATCGTGGCGTTCCATAAAGAAACAATTTTTCATCCTAAAACTATGAGTTATTGACCACGTATTGGAATAAAAAAGTATTACAAATAATAAGCCATCACTTTTTACGAGTCAGTTTAGATGAGTAAAACTTTGATCGGTCATATCTCAAAACTACCAATTTCTAGTTGTGCCACTATGGAACTAGGCCATCGAAAAAGTCTCGTCTCGAAACTACTACAAAATACAATAACCAGATGTTTCGATAATGAGTTCTACTGTACATCGAAGTAGACTCAAAATCACGACGTATTATTTAAATTTCCACAATGATACACCTGAAATATGCAATGAAATATTAATTCTAAGGTGATTTTTGTATAATTTTATTAAAAAATGTTTCATAATATATTACACAATGCATATTTCAATTGCGTGTTACTGTTGTTGGTGAAATTTTAGTGTACTTACATTCCTTTAATACGATTACATGATTAGATTTCTAATACAATATACAATAGCTTCAATTGTCGTGATTTTTCAAAACAATTAAAATTAGGACAATGATTATATTTTAATATTTTTTTACTTCAATGTTTAAATGCATTTAAAAATGGATTTAGTATTATTAATATCAGAAAAACCTTCGACTCTAGATCCTGCAAGTTAATTAAAATTAATCTTAATTTGTCTTTCACTTTTCCAAGACTTGAACTTGTAACTTCCTGGTAGAATAGCTAAGCGGAGATTTTAACGCATAGAAGGCCAACGTCGCCTCTCTATATTATCCAAATCTATTGTTAGCAAAACCATCTTAATCTCTATTTAGTTCTTATAATCGAAACTTTACTGTTGTAATGAGAATACTATAAAGCTTCCAAATTGATTGAAGCTTTGTGCTTTTGACAATCAATACATTGTCAATCTTGATCAATGTTACGAGATCGCAATGAATATACAAGGTATTCTTATCTATTAGTTGATTTAATAATGCGCACGACATAAGTGTAACATACCAATACCTGATGGCTTCTTCAGCAGAAGGTATAATTACAAGGAATAGTTCAATCACGTTCACTCAAATTCTCATACGCGTTCATACAAATCCATATTTGTATTATATATATGTAAATGCATACTACCATCATGTCTCAGCCAGTGTGCAAATAAAGGATGTTTTTTTTATAAATTGTTTAAAAGATATTCACCTTCTAACACGTATAGTGGAATAACAATTTTATTGGATCTAAATTTTACATTGAAAATGAATTTTCACAAAGTAACCGTCGAATCAATTTCTAGAATCCATTCAATCAGGTATTAAAATTTTATGTCCATTCGTTCGACCAATTTTCATTTAAATTCTTTGTCTACTATTATAGCTATATTTAAAAAAATATCCTACAGAACTATTTTTTTTTTAAATTCAAACACATAAAAATGTATTTAATTAACTATCCCTTATCATAAGTTTTTTGTGTGAAAAGCACCATTGCATTAAATATTGAAGGGTTAGAATTGAAACAGGATTGAAATTGAATTGAAATAAATATAGCTATATTTAAAAAATTATCCTACAGAACTATTTTTTTTTTAATTCAAACACATAAAAGTGTATTTAATTAACTATCCCTTATCATAAGTTTTTTGTGTGAAAAGCACCATTGCATTAAATATTGAAGGGTTAGAATTGAAACAGGTGATTAATTCTTTAGAAGGTTTAATTGGAACCTGACCTTACAGGTCGTTTTGGGTAATTGTATCATAAAATTGATACATTGAATTTCCCAATTTCTACTTGAACTAGCGACGTAAAATGTTTACTATTTCTAGTATAATATGAAGCGGTCGATAAACTTGGGCGGTCGTAAAGTAGAGGTCGGGTGGGTAACAAACCCACAGTCGGTCACCTCTTAACGTCTTGGATACGTGTCGGTATCATTGACTCTCATGCTTTTACCATATCTAGTAATATCTACTACCGCACTAACAATGTTCTGATAATATCGCAATAGTGTAAAATGAACTATCTGATATTATATCCAATTTATGAACATACATATGAGTGTGAAAGCAAAGGGAAATTACTTGCTACGCTCAAGACATTTGTTTGTTTAAATAAAAAATGTGATTTAATTACATTACTCAAGATCCACTCGAGGAGAAAAGTCACAAACACGCATGACCTAAAATCCCAATTGTTTAATTTAATAATATCAACGCTATGATAGCGATCTGGTTTAGAAAAAATAATAAATTTATTTATTTCGAAGAGAGTAGGGATATAAGGATAGGGCTAAGATAGGAGTAGTGGTAAGCTAATCACTCTCGCTACCTCCCGTTTTTACGATCGAATGGTTGGGGGAGGGGATTTTGGGCATCACATACATCCATTCAACAGGATTCGAACCGAAAAAATGAAATCCGTAACCGAAGTCAACGAGGTTGACCACTCCACCACACAGACCCTACAAAAATAAATAACATCTTCAATCGTTAGGCCTTTATAGACATAATCTTAATATAATATGTAGTTATAAAAAAATTCTTCCAGTGCTCATTAGAGTTTTTTTTAGTTTTTGCTCAATTTGCAGTGGTTTGTTATATTCATAACATATTATTTTCTTGAAGAATGGTTTAAAGTAATATTGACTGCAGAAATGTTTTTAGGGGGTGCTATTTTTTTGAGCGAGCAATTTTGATTTTGTTTTAAAAAAAATCGAAACAAAAATTTTATATGACAAAAAAACATTCCAACGTTAGAATTTTTTTTTTAACCATATCCGCTCCCTATTCGGAGCATATGGCCATCACGCGGTTCCTCCAAGCTTCTCTGTCTCCCGCCAGCCTCCTCACCTCCTCCCAGGTCATCCCAGCGTCCCGTAGCTCCGCCGAATACATCCTATGGATGGTCATCAGCGGCCTTCCAGGGCGACGGAATCCACCTGGTTGGTAGAAGAGACAGGCACGATTCAGGCTCCCCTGGGGCATCCGCAGCACGTGTCCAAGCCAGGTCCATCGTCGCTTTTTTATTTTGGACGTAATAAGAGGCTGGTCCGTCCGCTCTCTTACCTCCGAGTTCCTTACAAAATCAAACCACCGTACCCCTAGTATTCGCCGCAAACATCTGTTTTCAAGGCACAGTATACGGTTACCCTGTGCCTTGGTGAGGTGCCATGACTCGCAACCGTAAATCAACACTGTCAGGATGCATGCGTTGAATAAGTGGCACTTGCTTCTGACCGAGTACAACCGTGAGTCCCAGACTTTCCGCATTGAGTTAGAAAAATTTAGCAGAGTCAAAATGTATTTTGATATTTACGTACTTTGAATGCAATTAGAACGAAAATTCAATATTATAAAAGAAGTTAAATATTTATTTAATTTCGATACGAGAACCAATTGGAGTATACTGTATCAAATATTAATTTACATACTAAATGATTTTGAAATATGGGGTGGGGTTAAGATGACCGGTATATAAATATACAAAACAAATTTATAGAAGTAGACTGCAGCAAGGAAGGACGAAGCATTAACTACTAAGCCACGGCGGTTGACAAAACTACATACTTAATTAATTTAAGATATCGATTGAAGTTCGTTCGAGAACCCGGTCGTTAGTGACGAAATACATGGAACTAAACAAAACTTCAAGAATTCAAAATTTTCTTTTAATATTCATTATTATTTTACTCTAAGCTATTCCAAACTATCAATGAAAGACACGACAAATATTATAATTATCTAAAAAAAATCTTTTAAAAAAACCCCGTTAGAACATATTAATATAACATATTGACATTTTCAACATCGAAACTTGCGTTGAACAAATAAATGAAAAAAAAAACAAATAAAAAAACCAATTGACTTTATTGACAACCATTTTACAGAAAATTCCCTTTTGAGATATTTATTTCATTTAGCTTTCATATTACCATTTGGAAAACTCGTAAAAAGTAAACAGTTGCTCGTGAAATGTTATTGAGTTCATTTACTTCTGATTATTTCAGGAAAAATCCCAAATTGAGAAACCGCGATCAAAACGTAAAACATATCGAAATGTTTTTTTTAATAAAATGCCAATGCATTTAAGTATTCTACCATATTTGCACATAATTCATGGACTATTCATTTTCACCTGTTGTATGAAATACTTCCCTTTTCACAGTTTCATAATTTCTTTCTTATTTCCAGCATTTGACATTGTATAATATCATTAATCAGCGAACTTTCTAGTCACATTTTGATATTTTGTTGTATGATAATTACAACTTACAATTAAATGCACTTTTGTTTAGATAATATTCACTATCATAAAAATAGTTTTCACTAAAAATAAAGCGATCCCATATAATAAAATATATCTTAAATGGCAGAAATACATAACACTTGCGAGAAAATATTTTCACATAGATTATATATATTTCACTCAATATAAATACTCACACTTTGAAATCGATAGTTGCACGAAGCTGTAATGAAATGTTACTTATTCTTCTACTCTATATTGGGCCGCTTATATTGTCTTTGCTCCATGCATTAGAATACATTACACAAACCAAACCAGACCAACCCTAACATAACCTACTACAACTTAATTCACTCTGTTAAAAGAATTCGTGACTAAGTGGAAACTTTCAAAATCAAAGTTTGAGTGTACTAAGTTAATACTATCTAATCCAAAGTGAAAACTATCGAAATAAAAGTTCAGGTGCACCAAGTGAATACTATCTAACACAAAGTGCAATCATTTATAACCCAATAATTACTGCTATAAAAATAATATAATTATATTCAAAAATTCTCGCTTACCTGATATAAGTAGCTTTATTATTTTTCAAGCTGATAAAAATCTATCATTATAATAATACATAAATGAACCAATATGAAAATTATATTTTTCACCAATAATAGGTCTGCTTATGAGAAATTTCACCTGTTTTTTAACTCTGACTTGATGACCAAAGCCCTTCTCTTTTAAAAATAAAAATTGTGGAATATGAACTATAGCTACATATTAATTTTCATACATCTTGTAATACCTTTACAACAAGTATTAAAAACTAAAAATATAAATATTGTTTCAATTGTATTATAAGTATGATAAAGGATTTATATAATAAATACTGAAAACCGGCAATTAATATTGTGATATTAGTGTTTTATGATTGTGTATAGTAAACATGGACGAAAAAAAAAAAAAAGCTTCTTTTAGATTTATAAATTACCAAAAGATGAAAACGGTCGGCTTCGTTTAGCCAGTAAGAAATGTCGTCTGCTCGTTGAACTGAATTTGTACTAAAACGAATACATTTTATTCAATTGATAGTAATATTTTAATGGATAATCGGATTATATTAAAGTAAAGCATTATTTTCTAAAAATTATAAATATACATTTAACTAAACATAATTAATTGAAATACAAGGAATAACGTAATAATACAAATACTACTTCACATATTATTCAATCATGTATTGTAACAATTTAATATATCTAAGAAGGAAAATTAAATTGGCGTTTTACTCATTACTTCGCTTTTTAACTACTTTTGGTGAATTCACATTGAATTTTTACGGTTGATAGTGAAGACGTTAATCTGAACTGTTGCTTGGTAGTACTAATAAAAAATATGGAAATTGTTCTTCAAATTAAACATTGCTACTTCAGCTTTAACAACGTCAATTTCCAGGTTTTACCAAATGTTGCACAGTATTAAAATTCGTGTTAACTTTGTTGTTCCACTGGTTGTGTTACTAGTTGAGAGACGATTTGTTGACAAGCATCTTCAGACTAATTGTATCGTAAGATTTTTATCTATGATGTAGACATTAAATATAAAATTCTTAAAGTTTAAATGACAAAACCAAGGGTAATTTTTTTCATTCTACTCTACGTGGGGAGGGGCAGACACAGACAATAGACTGCTATTATTTATTACAATCTTAATTACTTTTATTTAGAGGGAAAAATCTCACGTCCTATTTAAAATATTACTTATTTATAATCAATTATTAATTTTCAAAAACTCTTAAGTAAGTTTTTAATCATTAACTATTTATGGAGTATTTCTACGGTATTAATTTTGAGAAATACTCGCAATATTATATAATCGTGAAATTATTATATATTTCTTGAATTACACTTACCGCCACTCAACTGATTAACTATTTTTTTACGTTAACAATACATTATGCCATACTTACATAGTATTTGAATATCAAGGAAAGAACCTGACAACTAACGATATTACAAAAATGCACCAGTCAACGAAATCAGCGAAATAAATATTTTTTTCATAATTTAAATACACGGCCTAAGATGGTTAACTATATTTTTAAGATTTAAGTCATTCAAAATTACTAGACGGTGGACCCTGATGTCATGATATACAGTTAATCAAGTCAGGTTAAATATAAATATTACATGTTAAAAAACTTAACTATTTGAATCTAAATTCCGGTTGACGCCTCGCAATTGCAAAGGAATTCTATGTATTTAAAATCACCGTTTACTCATTACTTTTAAGGTCGTTACCTTACTCTGAAAAGGTTCTAATTGCACTTGATCATGTTTTGAGATACGAGCGTTTGAAGTTTTGACTGATCATATTTTGTATTTTGAAGGAAAAAGTGTATTTTTAATTAGTGAGTTAGCATATATTTATATATATAAATATTTTACTTGTTTTTTAAATAATTTATTTTAAGTAAAGCCTTTATATAAGAAAATTGTGAGTATCTCAAGCTTTAATTAGAACTGACAGCAATAGTTTGTTTGAAAAAATTTTATCGGATATTTCAATTCTATCAAACAAAATTTTCTGATTTTTGAGATATTATAATAATTATAATACAACAGAATAATAATACATACATACTTTAAATGTTTGAACGAACTCAGCTAAATCTTGTCAATGAACACATCGATAGAACAATCGAAGTAAAGGGTAAGACATACCAACCATCGAGCAAAGAATGTTCGACATGACGTTAAAACCTTTTCAAAAAAACGGTGATGTGTATGTTTTTTCTGTGAGATGGTAATAATTGGTTATATCGTTTCATAGAAAAGTATAAAACAAATTTATGAAAGAAAATGTGTGGATAGAACTCCGAAATATTGCTAACTCCCTCATTGAAGAATATATGATTCTGAAACTAACTTATATGGTAGAATGTGGCTAATGCAACATTTTCTCATCAAAAGGTAATTTTAGGCCAAAATGTTAGTTAGAACCTTTTCAAAGTAAGGTATTGAGGTTTTAACTGTCAATTCTTGGTGGAAAGGCATTATATATTTTAAAAAATAAAACACAATTTGTTTGTACTACTTTCATATGTTTTTTTTTAAAACGCCGCTCACCGCTTAGAATCATTCAATGCACTAACATTATATTATAATACAGAATGTACAATATTTTAGTGCACTCGTATTGCGTCTTATCTTGTTTTATTTCATACTCATAGTTGTAAAGAGACACTGCGAATCTTACGAGAGTAGATATTGTCTCACGTCATAAAACAATCTCAACATTCCCGAAAAACATTTTCACACTGTCA
The DNA here is from genome assembly GCA_022494535.1 of Himalopsyche phryganea. Classification (NCBI taxonomy): domain Eukaryota; kingdom Metazoa; phylum Arthropoda; class Insecta; order Trichoptera; family Rhyacophilidae; genus Himalopsyche; species Himalopsyche phryganea. The sequence continues at coordinate 1,247,071 of JAGVSL010000034.1, forward strand.
AATATTCGCGAGATACTGCTACATCGTCATGTGATGGATTTAACAACCATAATAAAACAATGGATGTTGTTTTGATTCACATTTTCTTTATATGTTTTCTCGTAAAGTGCACAAGAATGGCTACATACTTAATTGAGTTTTCCGAATGGTAAAATATGAGCTACAATATAAAAACCGTATAAAATTCAATGTATTGGAATGTCGAGAAGAAGTATACGTTTTTACTGTGTCATATTTTGAACATAAAAACTCTTACATGTTGTGTTACGCTCATAGTTACTTAAATTAATTTCAGCGCATAGTGAAATGAAATATATTTGTCTTGATTTGTAATCTGCCTATCTGTAACGCAGCACTCACAAGAACACTCAGACAAACAGACTCACACACAATCTCTATTTCTCTGCGCAACGTTCACATCAAGATTACTGAGCGAATGCTGACATGTGGCTCTCTAGTAGTGAAATATTCATTAAAACGTTTTAACAGTTCATTTTTATCAATACAGAATGATAACGGCATGATTAATAGAATACATATGTATTCATTATTCATTTCATCGCTTGATATGGAAAATATTTTTGATGAGTAGCCGTCAATTTTCAAATAAAATATAAGACAATTTTAGACTATTGCTATATATTAGAATAGCAAAAAACGTAATAAATATTTGAATAATAAGTATTTTAAAAATACTAAAAAAACAAAACATCGATTATCATAAAATAGTGTTTTGGTTGTTATTGATTTCTGCCGCCGTTCACGCTCACAATATTACTACTTTTTTTTTTAACCATATCCACCCCTATTTGGAAGCATATAGCCATCACGCGGTTCTTCCAAGCTTCTCTGTCCCCCGCCAGTCTCCTCGCTTCCTCCCAGGTCATCCCAGCGTTCCGTAGCTCTGGCAAATACATTCTATGGATGGTCATCAGCGGCCTTTCAGGGCGACGGAATCCATCTGGTTGGTAGAAGAGACGGGCAGGATTCAGGCTCTCCTGGGGCATCTGTAGCACGCGCCCAACCCAGGTCCATCGTACCTTTTTAATTTTGGACGATTATTAAAGAGTCTTGTCCGTCTGCTCTCTTACCTCCGAGTTTCTGACAAATATCAAACCAACGTACCCCTAGTATTTTCCGTAAAAATCTGTTTTCAAAGCACGATATGATACTAGTAACTTGAAGTTATAAAATAGTTTTTTACTGTTACTATAATACATTCTATAATAAGTGTATGAAAATATCTAATTAAAAATGAATCAAGCATTATATTTTTTAAGAGTCAGATTTAATAGGAATATCGTTCCAAATGACGGATAATGTGTGAAAACACTCATTCTTGGTTGACAGTGATTTTCATGAATGCCGTAAAAATGTATATAGGCCATTATTTAAATTCAAAATGCACTGAAATTTAAGACGTGCTTTAACCGCATTTTGGGTAAAATGACGTAATCGCCTGTCCATGGTTAACCGAGTTTGTAAGTTAATGCTGTTAAATTACAAATAAATCCCTTAATCCGACTCTTAACTTACAGCAAACATTATCAAGTTTACAGTAAATTTTCCTTACACAAGGGTCATTGCTAAGGTCAGAATGGTTTCATTTCAGATTATATATTATGAAATGTATAGTTCTTCATCTTTATTTTCAAATATGTTATTCCACTAAGTTATTAATTATCTTACTCTTTTATAACTCGGCATAACTTCGCTTTATTTGTTCCTAAAGGAATTATGAAATATAGTCAATAGCTATTTTAACATTACGCTATCGTAGGGACATAGCGAAGGGAGATATATCAGGTCAGATCCTCCCCTTGGTGACCACAATACATCTTACTATAACACTTATATTTAAATCAAATTTGTAAATAATATATAGTATTCATTATAATGTAAGTGAATATTTTTTTACCATGTCCGCTCCCAGTATGCAGCATATGGGTTTCTAATGGAGGTATCTCAACAGACGTTTTTCGAAGAGAACTGCTTGTTATTCAGTTGCTCAACCTCTCTTTTTCGAAGAGAGTTGGGATAGAAAGATAGAGCTAGTACAGGGCTAGTGGTTACCTAATCACTCTTGCTACGATCGATTGAAAAATTAATTTATGAAGCTGTCTGCACCGGAACATGAACCCGATACATCCGTAACCGTAGGCAACGACGTTGGCCACTGCACCACGGAGCCGACACGATTTAATTATTTGTAATGTGTGAATTTTCAAATGGACATATCTAGCTTAATTTTATAAGAATTTTTTATTATGTCTGCCTCCCAAAATTTACACTTGAGTTGTACATTGTACAATTGAGTTATAATTTAAAATATTATCTAATATGTAGATTTAAAACAATTAAACTGATTGATGAAATTGTATTTTAAATACCGAAGTTACAAATACTTACGATACCTGCACAAATGCAGACACGAAAACGTTTTGCATTTTAAATGGCTCGGTTTGAAACAGTTGTATTTCACTAAAAATTATTTGGATTCACATATGTTCATTGCTTAAGTGTTATTATCTGATATTATGTTATACGATTTTTGAACAAATAATTGTATATCATCCAAAAATATTCAATGCTATTTACCAGAACAACGTTTACATAAGCTCATTTGAAAAATAGTGTAAACGCAATATAATTTTTTGCCAATATTACTTTACAAGTAAGTAATAAGGATACGATAATAAATTTACCAATAAACTAGCGAAGTATGATTTTTTTCGGAAAATATCTATAAATGAAACCTTCCATTTCCATTAGTTATTGAAATGTTTGAGTGGAGTAATCATGAGAGGTTAAAAAAGGCAAACAAACAGAACTCAATATCGATTCATTGGCGTAGTGAAACGAGACGAAATATTCATCGTGAGCCGTAAAAGTGAATCACTTCTGAAACTGTAACAGCCATAATCATCTCGGAGGAGAAAGGATTTTTATGTGCGGCAATAAAAGTTGGCCGTTTATTCACCCTCGCCCTGATGAATGTACGACAATATCATTCGTTATTTACTTTGCAAACTTATCAAATATTAATTTTGTGCCTCACGACGGATCCGATCACTTATTTATTATTCGACACCTCTGGTTCGTAAACGTATTCAACTATACTCCACGTCAGTCTGGGTTTATATTAACTTACTGACCTGATAGAAACAGAAAAGGCATCTGTACTATATTAAAATTTTAATGAAAAATTATCGTTTTGTATTTATAGATTATATTTACCAAATACGGTAAAATAATCAGTGACACCAATTGTCTGGCTAAGTTTTTACAATTAATTATTTTGAAGCAACGATGGATTTTTTTACCATATCCACTCTCTATTCGGAGCATATGGCCATCACGCGATTTCTCCAAGTTTCTCTGTCCCCCGCCAGTCATCCCAGCGTCCCGTAGCTCCGCCGAATACATCCTATGGATGATCATCAGCGGCTTTCCAGGGCGTCGCTTTTTTATTTTGAACGTAATAAGAGGCTGGTCATATATCAGTTTAAATTGTTCTCGATGACACAAATATTTCATTATTTTAATGTTAACGAAATAATTGTATTAGTGTTTGCAGGGGTGCAGGGGACAATGATGGGGAATGAAATGGGGGTTGTCTCGTATGTTAAACAAAAAATCCTACCATATAAATTACACATTGCTGCATATATTGGGAAGCATAGATGGCGATAAATTTCCCAATAGAATTACTAATTAACCAACGTATCAAACTAATACACATTATCAAATCAAGGGTCTAAAATGCTCACTATTATACTATTTTAAATTCACCAAATAAAAACAAATTGTAAATTTTGTTTATGAAATTTACATATTCTGGCTTTTGAGGTGTGCCGTGAAATATTAATGAGTGCTTAGGTGTGCCGTGGGTGAGAAAAGTTTGCGGAGCCCTGCTTTATACACCAGTGTTCCGTATGACATATTTTGAGAAACCCTGACTTAGACACACATTTAATACATATCGTGATGTTGTAGGTAGGTATTATAACTGAATCATTCATTATAATTGAATTTCGATAAATATTTATTAAGCATGCGTTAAACCATTCATTACACTGTATAGAAAGTTAACATAGAATGAAAAGAAACCATTTTAATGATGAAACTATTAAGTATTATTGTAGCTGTATAAAAAAATGATTGTAAATTTAATTTAAAACGCTAACGAATGCGTTGAATAATAAAACAAAAGCGAAAATATGTAATACTGTTTTTAATAATAAGAATATAATTTACAGTAACAATAAAAAAGTGGAATCGATATAAAACCAATCCAAAATAATTAAATTTTATCTTATTCATTAATTAAATAAAAGGATTGTCAAACAAGAAATTTTTTCAATTACGTTACGTTAACAAATTTCATTTTTAACCTTCAAACAGACTTTTTTCTCAGACAAAGGGTGAATATTGGATTTATAATAAGAATGGTTTTAAAATAAAATATGTACCTACGTAGTTCTAAGACAACACCTTTATAAGTCGCATAAAAGTATTTTCTATGGATTCGGCGGTAACTTTGTGGAAGTTCATTTTTAATATTAAATTAAATTAAAAATTGATAACTTAGTTATTCCACTTGGTTTATCACTAACGTGACGCGTTTCGCCTCTTTAAGAAGCATCTTCAGACTAACCGTATCGTAAGGTTATTTACTTCTAAGGTAAACGATGATTTTATTCTTAAAAGGGTGGGGGTGGGTTTTATTACATTCTACTGGACGTGTGGAAGGGGGTAAGCTATAAACATTGTTACACTATAAACAAATCAATTACTGGCACCTGGATGTGAAAAACCCAAAGGGAATAAATTTAATAATGGCGAACCGCCTGTTCTGTTTAAAATGTTATTTACTAGTCCTCCATTACTGTTAATGGTTTTATTGATTTGTAAAAATTCTAAGCTATTCATTTTAATACCTTTTTTATTTACACGATGGAGTATTTATACGTTATTATTTTTATTAAAAGTATGATCATTTTCAGTTAAATGATTCGCAAACTCTGAAAAATTATCACTTTTGAGACATCTGATATGTTCATTTTTTTCACATCCAGGGGTTTTTCACATCCAGGTGCCAGTAATTGATTTGTTTATAGAGTAACAATGTTTATAGCTTACCCCCTTCCACACGTCCAGTAGAATGTAATAAAACCAACCCACACTTTTAAGAATAAAATCATCGGTTGCCTTAGAAGTAAATAACCATACGATACGGTTAGTCTGAAGATGCTTCTTAAAGAGGCGAAACGCGTCACGTTAGTGATAAACCAAGTGGAATAACTAAGTTATCAATTTTTAATTTGCATAAAAGTATTTGCAATCATACGCCATGAAAATAATATATACATTGAAAATCATTCGCAATATTATTCAATTCCACAGTACACATAAATGAAGATATGATGTTATTTATGGATTATTACCATATTTATTTTGATTACTGACGTAATCTACTTCAGCTATAATGGAATTTCTCAGAATAGTTATAAATGCATCGTATAATATAGCTAATAAATAAAGCTCACTGCTTTCCGTGAAACTTTAATGGAATTTCAAAGTTTCTTTTGAAAACGGTATTTTCTGAAGCACGCTACGGTAAGATTTCATTTTTGAGCTGAACGTTGTTTGTAATAACGCTATATTATAATACTATAACATCAACCATATTAAATATATGCTGATCCTTTTCTCCTACTATCATTATGTACCGCAATAAAACAGTACTCAAATTTCATTTAGGAATGCTATCTTTTCACTCTCTTGAAGCACGAAGATCGTTTTCGATTCTAAAGAATTCTCTCTCTTCTTCTTCGGGGATGAGTTTATTATCCTGAAATACTCAAGACTGTTAAATTGTAATTTAATTTAAGTGTCGTGTACTCGGATGCCTGAAAATGCCGACAGGCGAAACCCGGGTCGTTAGTGACAAAATACATGGAAATGTACAAAATCTCAACAATTCAAATTTACTATTAACTTGCATGCTCCCAATTTTGATCTACGTGGACGAAACCATACCAAGCAATTTTTATTCTTAAAACTTGTTCTTCGCGTCGGTCATCTGAGTCACTAGTAACCAGAGCCGTTCGGCTGATCAGCCTAGAGAGATGGATATTTTCAGGACAAAACTCTTTTTTCCTTATAAATTAATGTCTTATTCTCTGTGTATTTTGTAATTTTAAAAAAAAAATATTTTCATCATTGTTTTTAATATTATTATTGTTTTTGTTAGTGTTCTGTTGTTATTATTGTGTAAACGAATGACGCATTGGAGTCAGCTGTAAGCCATGCATTTTATTTTTGAATTTACAAATAAATAAAAATAAAAAATAAGTATTTCAAAAATGCAAATTCTTAATATAGTATTACAAACATTACTTGGCCGCCACCGAATTCAGAACTAAAATTGTCAGTCTAGAATAAATTTCTCCAATTGCCATTTTATACAAAATAAATATCTTTCACTCTTTATAACCTTCGTTAAAATATCAGTTTTGTAATTTGGGTGGGTGAGGAGCAAATTTAATTTTTACTATTAACATAAAAATCATTTACTACACTAACCGTCTAATTACACGCAGTCACAATCATCGCGTATTCTATATCCCAAAAATTTATAATCACGATATGACGTTCAATATTTTTTTCATATGAATTTCAGATTGTTTCAAGTACTATCCAAATCGTTAATTCCGTTTTCATGGACTACGTTAATCGCTCTTCTAGATAGCATTACGGAACGTTCCATACAAAGGTAATTTTAATAGTGTTTTGTGTTTGAATATCGTAATGTTCTGCTCGCTTTTAAATCTGAATATATTCGGTAAACAATACGTATCACAAATAAAAACCATTTCCAGAAATAAATACAGTTAAAATAAAATGGACGCGCACTCATTATAGTATAATGTACACGCGAGAGCACGTAATATTGGTAAACCAATTATTTTTAGATTTACTATTCAAATACATCAAAAATTGCGGATGTTCTTACTAATGTTGTTACTAATAAATGTATTTCGTTATAATTTCATAATGACTTTCATAATTCATACAAAACAACCATCGCCATCATATATAGGTAATGGATTATTCGTGTAGAAACTTTCTATACAATATTTACTAATATATCTGTTTTTATTTAATTTCAATACAGCGAGTGAAGAACGTTTTCACATCAAAAGATTAGTAGTGAATAAATCGTTCACCTAATTAAATAAAATAAATGATTAAAAAATTACTTAGTCTCGTAATACCGAATGGTATAAAATCGTATTTAATTGCACGCTTACTTCCAAAGTGGATTATATGCATGCAGTTTTTTACGTTATTTTAACGGTGTCTATTTTGTCAAAAAATGATTAAGTGTTGATCTCTTAATTTACTTTTACAATTTATCATCTATATTAGATTAAAAGTATTAGGTTTAGGTGTTGGGGAAACTAACCCGACATATTTGTGTGCAGATATAGCTCTACTATAAAATATATACACGTCTTTTAAACTACGCAACCACTTTAAGCTCGAGCAGTGCAATACTGCTTCGTCACCGATACTTTATTTTTGAATATTGGACAGGATGATATATAATATATTATTATGTCTGTATACAGTATTTTAAAATATTCCTCATTGAGCTGTTGATTTTAAATTCTTATGTGGCTCTTGAGCCAAAAACCATACCATGACTAAAGCTACATATTTAAATATTGTATTTATCCTGTTTTTTTGTGTTAAATTTATATTTTAGAACCCAAATTTGAAGTTGCGAAAAATTTGAGATTCTTTTATGGTTTAAAAATGAATGTGTGTTCGTGAGGCTCTTCTTGCATTTAAACATATAATTCAATAGTGGTTAGGTAGATTCATCGGTCTTTTGCCAATGCAACTTGTAAGGTATTTGTTTCCCTGAGACAATTCTATTCACTTTGTAAGAAAGAATTCCATCGGATAAATCACTGTTGTTCTAATACAAGTACAGGAAATATTTATGCCGTGCGTTTTCTCATTTTCCTGGGGATACTCGAATCGCGTTTTACGACCATAAAGTTTGAGGAGAGTCGCAACACTTTATGGCTGCTCACAGTTGAAAGCTGTACAACGGCAACGACGCCCTCAAAAGCGTCGAAAATATTTTGTTGTATGTAAACCATCCCATTTAATTTGTAAGGGCCAATTTTTAGACGGCAAAAAATATGTGCAATACTCTTTAGTCAGTGGATTTTTTGGATCATCTCACGAAAATTCATTTCATGAGATGTTTTGTATTCGTGTAAGATAATAGAATCCAAATAGATTTTACACTTTATTATTTTTTAGTCCATTGTTTCTACACTCTACCCTCGACAGATACTGTGCTTCGAAAACTAGGGGTACGGTGATTTGACTTTGTCAGAAACTCGTAGGTAAGAGGACGGACCAGCTCATTATTACGTCCAAAATAAAAAAAAAGCAACGATGGACCTGGCTTGGACATGTGCTGTGGATGCCTAAGGGGAGCCTAAATCCTGCCTGTCTCTTCTACCAACCAAATGGATTCCGCCACCCTGGGAGGCCGCTTATGACCATCCATAGGATGTACTCAGCGGATCTACGAGACGCTGGGAAGGAAGAAAGAAGACTAGCGGGGGACACAGAATCTTGGACGAACCGTGTGATGACCGTATGCTCCAAATAGGAATCAGATATGGTTTAAAAAATCTATTTAATAGGCAGCCCTGTAGACGTGTGGTCAACGCTGTTGGCTGTTCGTTATATTCGGTCGCAGTGTCTACGAGCTATAATTCCCATGCCCCTACGGACAATTGATTCTTCTGTCGTCGTGTTCAAACGCATGAATTTACTCTCACCCATCCGATCCTTCAAGTGGGGCGTAGCTTACTAGACTTGCAATAGTCCCATCAGCTTATATTTTCTCTCTTTGAAAAAAAGAGGTTGAATAAATAAATAACATTATCGTAGAATAACTTCTATTAAGATGCTTCATTTGGAGCGGAGCTTTATGATTTGAAAAAATTTAATTAAATAAATTAGATACAATTAAATAATCCTAAGTTTTAACTGAGGCGCCAGAGAGATTTGTTCTTTAATATATATGTAATAACGTCACAATCCGATAAATGCAATTTAATTTTGATAATTGTATTTATAAAAAATCAATTATGGTTATTTACCCGATATGAAGAAACGGATATGATCGCAAAAGAAAAACAATTCGAGAGAAAATTAATTTTATTAGTTATAACATAAAAATATTGCTGTTTGGGGAAAATGAAAGGATCATAGAGGGAAAATAATAACGTGTTTTTAAAAGTACATAGTATATTGGTACAACATTTAAACTAGATGTTCTTAAGCGTAAAAACTCACCACATCCATTGTATTTGCTTATCCGAATTTATTCTTGAAAAACGCTTTTTAACTTTTACAATCTCATTTTACTTTTTCATAATATTTCACGGCCCTTTCCCGCTATTGGCGATATTCGTGGAAGGCAACCATGTGCGAGTCTAGCCATATCTTTCTATAGCCCTTTGTCGTTCACAGCGAAGAAAGATTATTATCGTTACTTGGTAAACATCTTATTTTACATGGGAATGTATTGGATAGATATGAAGGTGACCCCAGTTCCAAATAGATATTAGAGCAATGCTCATAATAATTTGAATTGTATAATTTAACGCGGTTCAAAGTAACATTTTGATACTAAGCTCAATGGAAACTTTAAATACTATCAGTTCTTAACTACTGACAGTTCGAGTCGGATGACTCAGTTTGAGTCCATTCGTGCGCACGAGTGCCTGAAGATGCCGAAAGGCGAAACCCAGGTCGTTAGTGACAAAATACATGAAAGTGTACAAAATCTCAATGATCCAAATTTGATATTGAAATTCCATCAAGCACCCTCAGTCGATGTCTTAAACTATATATTGTGTTGAACATTACATTGTGAACGTACATATTTGAACAATTTGCAGTATTTCATTACCACAGCAGTTGAATTCTTGAATAGTCTATGATATGATATTATAAAAGCTACCTTTCCATTCAAATATGTTTAGTTTTATTTTCATACCGAAATTTTATCGCGTTTAATTTGTGGAAAATTAAATATTCATTTGTCTTTAAATATACAATCAGACTAATACTGAAAATTTTTACAGAATACAATAACTTGCCAATGCGCTGGATATTTTAAAATTTCAAATTGCTTGATGTAAACTCAAGTCACCTAAGATCAACTGAATGGCAAAAGACGTGACAAACACTCATACCCGAGACGTATAATGTTAAATTAATATTGCCTTTGGTCGCTAAGCGGAGTTTTTACTGTCCGGCTTCAGACAACAACGGGCTTGCCACCGTAAGACCTTCGAGTCTGAGGTCTGAGAGAATGACGATTCTCTGATAGACTGCGTTTACAAACGGTGGAAATTTGTCATCAATTCAAAATTAAAATTGATAATGCAAATTACACTTGTTATGCAACTTATTGTGACACGTGATTAACCAAGTTATTAATTTAAATTGTATATTTATACAAATATGTAAATATAATTACTTATATGAAGTATTCCGGAGAAAATAATCCATTAAAAACAAAGCAATTCATCCCAGAATAATTTTGGTGTGATTGAACGTATTCGTTGTTCCCCCGCAGGGTTACATTTTATTTAAAACTACAAGATATTCAAAACACAATATTTATAAAAAAGGAAATCTTTACGACTAAGTCAGCTTATGTGGTCTATTGATAAGAGCTTTGCCCCCGCGATTAAATGGGTCTTGGTTCAAGTCCCAGCAAGGTCAATATGAAATTAAGATTTTTGATCTTGGACACGAATGACATAAAAATTCTCATCGAGTTTATCTCGTATAATTTAAGACATCGACTGAGAGTGCTTGATGGAATTTCAATATCAAATTTGAATTTGGATTATTGAGATTTTGTACACTTCCATGTATTTTGTCACTAACGACCCGGGTTTCGCCTTTCGGCATCTTCAGGCATTCGAGCACACGGATGGACTCGAACTGAGAGACAGTAAACAGTGTCTAACGTTTATATAGAAGATACAAATGCGACAAATATTATTTACGAGGTAAGATATTATACGTCTGAGAGCCACACTGATACCTGAGTTAAAATTTCGGGAATCTCCCTAATCCTTATTTTGTAAACACCAATTTTGACAAAACAACATTTTGTCAAAATAAGGATTAGGGAGATTCCCGAAATTTTAACTCAGGTATCAGTGTGGCTCTCAGACGTATAATATCTTACCTCGTAAATAATATTTGTCGCATTTGTATCTTCTATATAAACGTTAGACACTGTTTACTGTCTCTCAGTTCGAGTCCATCCGTGTGCTCGAATGCCTGAAGATGCCGAAAGGCGAAACCCGGGTCGTTAGTGACAAAATACATGGAAGTGTACAAAATCTCAATAATTCAAATTTATCTAGTATGTTTGCCAATTTTCAAAATATTTGACGCATTGGCTGTCAGCTGTAATGCTAGATATGTTTATTGAAATTCATTAATATGTGAGTATTACTTTTTATTTGGCATTTATTAAAATACATCCATGTATTTTAACATTATCAATATTTATTATGTATTATTATTTCACTTTAGAAATACGCTTTCGCTTCACAGTATTTATTAGTATGAAATTATAGAACATATTTATGCAATATTTTCCTGTTGATTGATCCATCAAATAAATAGATAATATTATTGTTTCCCATAACATTCTTTAACGTGGGTATTCTAAGATACAACAAAATAACAATAACACATATACACATGTTTTTTAACACAGCCTAACACACAATAATGGGTCCCACATATATCACCATATTTGGTTTCTCACTCGATATTCTGTTGAACCTACAAAACCAACGTGTTCTATCGATAACTTAATATTTTGTTTTTATTGATGCTGGCATTCCTTTTTTGGGCATCTTCTTCACAACACTAAATAGTCAAACTTTCGGCAAATTGCGTAGGAAGATGTGGAAATAAAAAAATATAATTGTGAAATAAAACCAACGTACTTACACTCAATAATAATAACCAAATAAACACGGTAAAGATATTTTTAAATTCTTTTTGTATTATAAAACACGTGCCGTCTAGTATTACATCATTTCTTTAAAAATTAAATTAAATCATTCAAGTTGTTTTAATCTTTAAATATGCGAATAATTTAAATGAAAGTATTTACACTACGATTAAATTGGACCTGTTTTTCCGAAGACACTTCCACTAATCTTTGAAATGCAAACAAATTGAAATATTTTTATTTAAAGTAATAATGAAAAGATGTTGTTTTGTATACATTCCACGTTTAAGATAACAGGACTGACCTTGCTCAGCATTATCAAGTATTAAAAATATATATTTCATCCGACCCTGTAGTCTCGTGGGTGGATACTGGTTCAAGTCCCACCAAGGTTAATATCAAATTTAATTTTTTCAATTTAAATTTGCGGTCTTGGGCATTGACGATTTGTGAAAATTCTCATCGTGTTTATCTGGTATGATTTTTCAATTTTTCGCAATTTGGCGCATTGGCTGTCAGCTGTAACACCAGGTGTTTTTTTTTCAATATTTAAATTTAAATAAATAAATATGTGTATATAATAAAATGGTGAGACCAATTAGAAAGTTGTGACAAATAAGAATAGAGATATATAAAAAGAAATAATAAAGATCTATACAGCTATAACAGCGTTAGTCTCACTATTTTACATCTGCTTAATCTGATTAAAATTCTCATTAATCGCGACAAGTCAAGCAAATAAAAAAATGTGGAAATTGTACTTTACCTATTGTTTTTACATTATTTAAATATTTTTTTTATTCCAACATTGATATCCGTTTTATTTTCACGTATTTTTACAACGAGACAAAGTACTGCATATAATAAATTAATGTACAATAATTACAATACGGTTTAATAATATTGCTAAGAGATATATTGAAAATATTAATTCAATATCATCTTATAAAGAAAGAAAAAGAACCAAAGAAAGCTCGATATGAATTGAATTTGTATTGCTGTAAAGAATATTCATTTTTATCGACTTTTAAGTTTGTATGTTTTTACGAAACTTGGTCAAGCAAAAAACCTACCCCATTTTCGGAAACTATGATTAAGGAAGGCAGTGTATAGAGGAATGACAGCCCGGTGTGTTTTTCTAATTGATTTGATATTTTTGAGCCCTTTTTCTCCGTGCTAAATATCGTCGGATAAACCAGGAAGTAGATGAATCAAGATTTTATACCACTCATCACAAAAAATCATAGTCTACCATTGATAACAGTGTTGCCTTATATTTTTCCTGCCATCTTCCGGTGAAATGGAAACCTTACTACTCGTATGTCATAAGTGAGATAGGAAAGCGACGTTGTAAATCGTGAACATGCTGCTGCGTGGCAAAACTATGTAATCATATTGGTCAGTAATGTAATTTTAACGTATATAAAGCAATTGCTAAATATATATTTGTGTTTGCAAGCACGCGTTGTTTTCAGGACGGAAATACAATTTCCTTTCGCGACGAGTATGGATAATTAAATTATCCGTGACGTGGGGTCGTGGCAGGGTTGCTACAATCTCTGCTGCAATAATATGATGTAACTAATTTCCTTTTGGTCCTGAAGATCCGGTTATTATAATAATGATTTGCCACAAAGTTTGAATTGGGATAACATCACATTATCAGTAATACACCTCAATACGCCAAAACATAGTGATTAGTGGAAAATATAATACATTGCGCATCGGACACAACAGCGATATTTTCACAATGGACTATATATAGTTAAAAGAATTTTTTGCCGAGATCATGCATTGAAAAGTAAATAAGCTAACATAATTTGAGAGAGTAGGTCCACGAAACAACAACATCTGTCTCGCTCGCCGCTCGAGGGAGGACGGTGTAGGAGCGGGGAGAAGCGGGGTGCGGGCTTCAACACACTTCAAGGCCCGCGTCCTGGGACAAGGACAAACAAAGGACAAAACAACGGCTCCTTCGTCTTCCATTAAAACCCCGGTCGTTTATCCGTATACTCTTCTGGTTTATTGCAATTAGTTTCAGTTAGTTAAGACATTAGACACAACAGAATTACACACTTTTAATTTAAACTCTGTAAGTGGTTTTATAGTAAGCGATGGAATAAGCCGCTCCGCCGGCGACCTTCCCCGGGAAAGGTCGGGACCCCACTCGCTCTGGCAGGATCGCAGGCCCTTCCCCCCACTTCAAACTGCAAACCAACAACAGCAACCAAACAAATACGACACCACTCTTAACGCCTCAGGAGGGGTATTACATTTTTAAATTTTCATTAATAGGAAGAGTCTGCAGATTGGTTTTGAAGACCCTGTCCGCCCCATAAGTACGGGGCGGTGTCAAATTGTTGCGTGAAAATTCAACATACGAACTACAAATGTCATTGTGTTTGTGGTGAATTTCTAAAGAAATGCGAAATAAAGCTTTGATGAATATATTATTGATAGATGGACAGTTGACTCAAATATTGATGCCTTTCCACCGTGAAATCACAGTCAATCATAAGTGATTATTAAATTTATCAGTACTTTATGTCAAATAGAAAACCAAGATTTAATGTCAATCTGTGAATATATTTATACATCGAATTTGGATTATTGAGATTTTGTACGCTTCCATGTATTTTGTCACTAACGACCTTTTGTCGTCCACAGCGAAGAAAGATTATTATCGTTACTTGGTAGACATCTTATTTTACATGGGAATGTGTTGGATAGATATGAAAGTGACCCCAGTTCTAAATAGATATTAGAGCAATGCTCATAATAATTTGAGTTGTATAATTTAACGCGGTTCAAAGTAACATTTTGATACTGAGCTCAATGGAAACTTTAAATACTATCAGTTCTTAACTACTGACAGTTCGAGTCGGATGACTTCAGTTCCGAGTCCATTCGTGTGCTCGAATGCCTGAAGATGCCGAAAGGCGAAACCCGGGTCGTTAGTGACAAAATACATGAAAGTGTACAAAATCTCAATAAGCCAAATTTGATATTGAAATTCCATCAAGCACACTCAGTCGATGTCTTAAATTATATCAATATTTATATATCCTTTTATTATCAATCATTGTTTCTTTGGCGTATTGTCGCGAGTGATCATCAATGGATCCACAGGCGGCCGGTTGACAGCGGTCAACGTTCTGGCCATTTAATCATAATCAAATAAATATTTTATATGGATTCGGCGGTAACTTTGTGAAAATTCACTTTTAATGTAAAATTAAAAATGATAACTTAGTTTGGATTATTGAGATTTTGTACACTTCCATGTATTTTGTCACTAACGACCCGGGTTTCGCCTTTCGGCATCTTCAGGCATTCGAGCACACGAATGGACTCGAACTGAGAGACAGTAAACAGTGTCTAACGTTTATATAGAAGATACAAAAGCGACAAATATTTTTTACGAGGTAAGATATTATACGTCTGAGAGCCACACTGATACCTGAGTTAAAATTTCGGGAATTCCATTGGTTTTGTCACCAACGTTTCGCCTCTTTAAGATGCTTCGTAAAGAGGCGACGCGTGTCGTGTTAGTGATAAAAGCAGTGGAATAACTAAGTTACCAATATCAATTTTATATGAATAATGAAATTAATTATAATAAGAGCATCTTGCAACTGACATCAAATATCTCATAAACGCTTTTATCGGCGAAAAGTTTGTTATTTTATCAAACGGATATAATATATACATAAATATAAATAAATCCGTGGATAACTTATTCACAAAATTAAATTCATATATGAACAATTTTATTGATAACCCTAACCATCAATCGCGGTAAACAAACCTCGGCCGAAACACCGTATATATTCGATATATCAAACCAAATGCTATCAAAGAGATGATTCTACGTAACTCATGCGTGAATTAAATTTGCAACGTATATTTTGAATTAATATGTTGGAATCAAACGCTCTCATCTAAATTCTGGACAATCTGACAGATATGTAAAAACATATCTGTCAAATTATCCAGTCTGTTTTAGACTTTCATCGTGCTTCACTGCAAGAAGATTGTTAAAATCATCGGATATCTTTTATTTGATCCAATTTAAACTAATGGATAGCATTAAGATCTAATTTATCAATTGATAAATAAACTGTGTCCTAAATATCACCTGTCATATTCACACACAGGACATAAACGCCAGTAATGGCTTCTCTTCAAACGTCTTATCAATCTAGCAAGTCCTGGACAAACCATTAATGGTACTTTCTAAATGGAACGCAGGTCATACAGACAGCAACTGAATTTATCTTGATTAATTATGGGCTATACTTTCATTTCTAACGGGATATCTGCTAGAGAGGAAGCGCTTGAATTTAATGCATTTGGACGCCTTTCTATGACATATTAAAGAAAACTCTTTTTATTTCGCAACCGGATAGTCTTTTTAAAGATATGTTATTCGGATAAAAAATAATTAACGAATGGTTCCACAATGTGAACTCGACTCACAAAAACTCAGTTTGGTATGTAAAAATGCATTATTGGCATAATTGCGTAAGGGTCACAAATAAAATTATGTGACAATGAACATCCAACAGTTTTTTTTTCCTTCATCCTCTATACACCTACTGAAACTATGGAGCCTGCGAGGCAGGCTCTCATTTTTATGACTTTTAGTTTTAGAGGATACACTTCACTGATTTTAACTCCCATAATTATTACAAAAAAAAAGAGAATGACGATAGTTTATCATAATGATTTATATTTTACTATCGCTTGCATTCAGATTTCATAGTATAAGTTGGCCTCTGTAAGAATTTCCGTCAAAGGAAAGTTCCGAGCTACAGGTCAATTTAATTTCGATGTTAACAATTGAAATCTTGGGGTTTATGATGTCTTATCTCACTGCGTTCGTCTCAAGTGACTTCATAACCTCATGTATCACACATACGCAATTATACCACTATTACTTTTCGACCAAAATTAAAAATCATTCTTAATATTCAACTTTTCATAAGATATACTTAAATATCTAAATATTACGCAAATACATACATCGATTTGTTTCTTTTTATCATTTTTTCCGTCTTACCAAGTGTATAGGGTAAGAATGTTTGAAACGGAAAACATTGACCGATACGTATAATGCTCATATTTTCATGATGTTACACATTCATTTAATAAAAGTATATAATATATTAACTATTATTTCATCAAATTTTGGATTATTGAGATTTTGTACACTTCCATGTATTTTGTCACTAACGACCCGGGTTTCGCCTTTCGGCATCTTCAGGCATTTAATATTGAAATTCCATCAAGCACCCTCAGTCGATGTCTTAAATTATATTATTTCATCGTTGTACTGTATAAAACGTTCATTTTTAACTTTTAACAAACTCTTTAAAAGACTTATTATTTAAATTACTTTCGATCTATCAAATTCTGCATTAAAAACTACGTTCAAACTTAAATTGAAATAAAA
Source organism: Himalopsyche phryganea (assembly GCA_022494535.1). Taxonomy (NCBI): domain Eukaryota; kingdom Metazoa; phylum Arthropoda; class Insecta; order Trichoptera; family Rhyacophilidae; genus Himalopsyche; species Himalopsyche phryganea. The sequence continues at coordinate 1,264,617 of JAGVSL010000034.1, forward strand.
CTAAAAAAAACATTGAAATCTGAATTGACAATGTAGGAATTTTTTATTTAATTATTTTAACGATAAGATATTCCTAATAATAAAATAGCGGAAATGCAAAAATATATTATTTCGAAAGCTCTCAATAAAGATTCACATTTATGACTGACTTAAGAACTTAATATCGTAGTATAAACATTACTTCGAAAACTTAATCGTATGGGCTATTCCAAAGAGTAAAGCTGTATCTGTTTATTTGTATTCGTTCTTTCAGTATTGCTTTATTTCAAGCTTTTATTCACTCACCTTCAATAAAACATAATCTGATGGGAAACTGTTATTTAGGAATAGTTTTAATGAAAATACCACACATTTAAATGTTACACTGTATAGTTATTTATTTGCAATTTATGTGTGTATTAATTGTATGAATTAATAAATTTTCCATAATAGTTGTAGAATATTAACTGGTTCAATAAAATCTGATTTATACTTTTCTTGAAAACAAACTAGCTAATCGACCGCCTTAACACTTGAACCCATGACACAAAATCTACTTCCGCGTATGAGTTACGTTAAGTTATATCAAATCATTTTGATTTGAGTAATTAATTTAACATTTTGGTAACATTAAAATCCTAAAATTCATTTAGGCTCATTTGAAAATATGTAAAAAGTTTTGCTAAAGTATTCGGTTGAAGGGGTGGTTGTTATCATTTATTCAATTTCTAGAGTTGTAAGTTACAGAGCATTAAAAATAGTCATTTGCTTGGATAACGATACGAATTCATTTATCAAGTGAAAAAATATCAACATGTTTCCATCGCGTAAGCCGAAATCGTTTGCGATGAAACTGATATCATTGGCTTTTTTTTAATTTCCTTAGTTTTACATCTCTAGCCATTCTCGCTCCCTATTCAGAGCATATAGCCACCACTCGATGCCTTCAAGATTATCTATCTCTCGCCAGTCTCTTTGCTTCTTTTACAGACAGCCTAACAACTTATGTCTCTGCCGAGTACATCACATGGAATGTCATCAGCCTTTACAAAATGGTAAGTTTAGGTAATACGGAAAAATCCCTGTGATTCTTCATCATCGATAAAAAATATGTTTAATTTAAAAAAATACTGAAAGAACGAGTAAAGTAGTTGGGAATAAACGAATTACTATTATTTTGCTCGTTGTAGCACTGTCCCGCCCTCTGAGCGCAGGATTGGAAACGCCCTAGGGATGAAAATCACTTGCCGGAAAAAGGAAAATGCACAAACAACAAAACTCGAAAGGTTTAAATGGGAACAGATTCAGCCCGCGGCCAAAGGCCAATAATATCTCTCTCGCAAGTAAATGAAACCTTTCGGAAAATGGTTCGGGTCTACGGCTACGATTTCCAACACGTGGGTCGCTACGCCGTAGATAAGGAATAACACCGTATAAAATTAACGTTAAAGCCATTTATTAATTTCATATATTATTCAAAATAAGCTCACTCAAATTAAATTAAGGCATAGCGATTAATTAAAATAAGATCAAACGTCAAAAACAAATTTAATACACAAGTTTGTAACAATTAGTTGCTGAATATTATTAATTGGTGTGACTAAATGTTTCATCTTCAACTTTTTTTAAAGTTATCAAGGTGTTCAGATGATATGATTCTTTTATGATCTTTGATTGAAATCAATATTTTTTTTAATTTAATAAAATATGCAATTTTAAAAAGTATTAATAATTAAATTTAACAACGTTTAATATGTATCTCAATGCAAAAATACATGATGACTCATTCACTTCTCATAATGGTCAAAACATCGTGGATTTTGATGTTAAATAGGTGAAAATTTTGTACAATATTTTTTTAAATTTATTTGCTGACATATCCATTTCAATTATTCAATCCCATAATTTGGAAAAAATGCTATATTTTCATCATATTTGAATGAATACTAAATAGTTACATGTCGCTTATTATTATTCTACTGTAATTAATATAAAATGAAAGCGTGCTTTATACATATAATATATAGCATATACCTCTACTATATAGCACAAAATACATGTAGGAATATATATGTTTGTATGTCTGTCGGTCACACTCCTCCCAAACGGCGTATACTCGCGACGTGAAATTTCCACACGTCATTCTGACTAAAATTGTTAGATCAACTGCGCTATTTTCAACTTTCGACTTTCAACATTTAACTTTTAACCTAAAACAAAAAACGCGATATTTTTAACTTTTAATAATAAAATCAACAAACGTCGAAGAAGCTTGCCTAGCAACCGCTCCATATCGAATATTCCGTAATTATCGCACAATGAGTGCTGTAGTATATTATGACAAAATATATCATTTCTTAGTTAATAATGCAGTTTTATTCAGCATTTTTTTGTTTATTTATTGCTTGAACGTAGTAACTCAAATAAAATGTGAAATGCGTTGTAATTGAGTTACTTCACTAAAGCATTTACAAAATATTTAAAAAAAAATGATTGCCATACTATATTATTAAGATATAATATGATTATGTATCAAAGTGATGTAGGTATAGTGAATTATTTTTATAATGCCGCTGGTGACTGGTGGACGAACCGCACATTAAAAATCCCGATTGAATTAATACATAACGGAGTGCCTGTTTGCAACATCAAAAAAAGAAGTGAAAATGCCAAAATGTTTCCTGTTTGACTTGGATTTGCAATCACAATCAATAAAGGCGCAAGGGCCATCAAAGTCACAGACTTGGGTTTGACTGACGAGTGTTTCTCGCATGAACCGCTGTATGACAAGGACGATGGATGCCTCAACATTGTTCATCATCGCCGATGATCAATAATACACTCAACATATTGTATATAGCTAAGTTTGGAATAATCGGATAAATAGGAACAACTAATTATAATGAATGAAGAATGAGTTTGAATCTATCCCGGGAGAAGCCAGGTAATAAATACTATCTTTATGCTACATAGCAGAAAATGCCATGTATCAATCTGATTGTCCGTCTGTCAAGAACGGTTTACAGTTGCGAAGTAAAATTTGTATTTTCATGCTATTTTCTATTTTTAACACTATTGTTAACTCATGGACTATATTTCGTGGGTGTTACACAAGGTGTGGTCCACAGTGATATTTTCAACTAACAAATTTAAACATTAGTTAGCTCCAAAATAATGCCAATGTCTTAATTAGAAAATATAAGCGGCATGTATTTCGGGCGAAGCCGGGTAATAAATACTAGTATAATATATACCAGAACGATGTACCATATTTTCCTGCGAACCCATTGAAGCCTTACTGAAACATTTCCTCAACTGCTTAAAAGTGTTCCAATAAACTATTACCAGGCTAAAAAGTTGAATCATAAAAGATGGTTTCATTATCTGTCTACAGCAGATTCTTTTGTATGAAGCAATTTCCAAGGATATTTTTAGTTCATAATTTTTAATAAGGAAACGATGAGTTAATAATAGACAAGATTAGTTATTAATTACTCAATCAACCCGACATTTTCAAGATTGCATAGGGAGTGTGTTGAGATAAAAATGAAAGATTAAAGTTGGAGATTCTACCCTTGACTGCATTGACAACATTAACCACTCAGCTACGAGACTGGCAACCAGGAAGTAATCAATATAATTGACGAGTCAAAAAACTGTCAAAGTATTTTAACCAAGACAATGTGAAGAGTGCTGATGTATTATTTAAATTTTAAATTGTTTTATATTATAAAATAATGGATTACACAACATATAACAACATAAACAATCTAACAACATGTGGAAAATATTATAATACATTAATAGATATCACATAATGCTAGTCAAAAATTCACGAGAGGAAGTACAAAGCATATCAAATGTAGAACCCATTACACTTTTTTTTTTTTTTAAATAAAACACAATTCATTTGTACTACTTCCACATATTTATAATGATCAGGACCGGTTTCGCTCATCACGAGCATTATCATCAGTTGATAATGCTCGTGATGAGCGAAAGCGGTCCTGATCATTATAAATATGTGGAAGTAGTACAAACGAATTGTGTTTTATTTTTTAAAATATAATGTCTTTCCACCAAGAATTGACAGTTAACACCTTAAAAGTAACCCATTACACTCATTGTTGAGTTTTATTTTTTAAGCATTATTCGTAGACACAGATTAAAGTGCTTACAGTTTTGATATTATCGCATTTTGAGAAACGAATAAACCTTAGGAGCAAAATGTAAGTCATCAAAACGTCTCACGAGCTACTATGTATATATGAGTCACTATTACTTGTAAAATTTTCCATGCTATTGACATCCGCTGACCGAAAAGAAAATACAATAAATGCCTTGGGAGCTTAAGAGAAAGCCGTTTATGTTATGGCCGCACATTTTATGACGGTAAACAAAAACTACAGCCATTCAAAAAATCTATATGAATCGTGTAAATTTTTAACAAGGGTTTAATAGCTGCTACCATCGCATAAAATGGAAAACTATCGAATGCTTTTCAATCAATTTATTGAACCATACATTTCCAGGTAAAACATAAAAGACGATTCTATTCAAAGCGCATAGCTATGAAGGTTTTATTTGCTTTTTCTGGATTTTTCAACTTTATTTTGTGACTTGTGACCGAATATCTATTTCATAAAACATAGACAACACTTTACCATATTTGAATATAAAATTTCAATAGCAACGACAATTATTTTACGGCAATTGCTTCCTCGGTGTTCCAAATTCAAAATACAGTTGGCATTGCAGTTTAAAAATTCAATTATTCTCGAACAAAGTTTTCATTTATTTTAATGTATTCATACAATAGATAAAATTCAATTTTCATCTCGCAATAACGTAAATCTAAAATATGTCTGCAGATTTTCAAGGAGACAAAGAACTGAAAAGAGATGTAAATCCATGATATATAGCTAAAATACGGAAAATGTTAAAAACTATTAATATGACGTGATAAAAGGAGATTTTGCTTTTTGCTTGCATATAGTCATAAAATAACATACCTGATACAGCAAGTTTGCATATGCATTATTCATGGATTCCTGTCAAGGTAAATTCATTATCTTCGCTGCTATAAATCATCATATACTTTTGTATTTTTACATACATAAATAACATGTACCATATTTAAATTCGCCTATTGCATTTTGAAATTTAAAATATAAACAAGCAGTACGGAAAAAATATTTAAAAAAAAATAAACTGAACAAATGACTGTGAAAGAATACATATCTGTACCATATAATCTATTTTATCAACTTTACATGAGGATCAAAAACGTGTTTCTAAAGCGGTTTTTATTTTATATCAATTAGCATAGTTGTTCTGTTTTTATTTACGTTCTTTTGCAGTTGATAGATAAGAGGCATGGAGAGTATCATCTACAAGTGAAATCATGAATTTTTATTTTAGGATTTAATGGATTGTTTACGCCGTAAATGCATTTTGACATAGAATTGATTTTGATTAGGGTATTTTGGTAACCAGCCCACATACGCCAAAGTTTTATTTACCCATCTATAGATCTTAAAATTACAAATTATGTGACATTTACAACATTTCACTATTTTTGTACATAGGACTATTATAAGTCTCTGAGGTTCAGATATATTTTCGAATGATTGAACCTATTAAATTTGGATTATTGAGATTTTGTACACTTCCATGTATTTTGTCACTAACGACCCGGGTTTCGCCTTTCGGCATCTTCAGGCATTCGAGCACACGAATGGACTCGAACTGAGTTCCAACCAGTTCGAGTCCATTCGTGTGCTCGAATGCCTGAAGATGCCGAAAGGCGAAACCCGGGTCGTTAGTGACAAAATACATGGAAGTGTACAAAATCTCAATAATCCAAATTTAATATTGAAATTCCATCAAGCACCCTCAGTCGATGTCTTAGATTGAACCTATATTAATATTTCTTTTAATACCTAAGTATATAAAACACAATCGTTGAGTGTTCAAATTGAGGGAAAAAAGTGTTTTCGATTTCTCTTATATTGTAACACTATATCATTCTCATACTAACATCAAAAATAGAAATCTATCGGGACATACAATTTATAATCAGAACGAAATTTATTATTTTTATCGAATCAGATTTTAGGAATATTATTAGTCTCCCTAAAATAACATAATCGTATACGCAAAAGTTTTCAACGATCGATGACTTGTTTAACTCACCATGCTTTTCAACTCATTATGAACAATTTCTGATAAGATTTGAACACTTTTGTTTAATAAACACCCACAATCAATAATTGTAAGCGGTTTTTCTTAAATAATTGCCTTCAACTGACAGTATCTTTAGTAATAAAGTTATATTTCCAGGAATGGGGATATCAAGTCTGTACTCACCCTAGTAATGTAAATAGACAGGAAGCTGAGAGTCCGCTTCGCAAACTCCACATAGTTTCAAAATAAAAATAGTAAAAAATTAATAAAAATTGTTTAAAGGCGTGTGTGAAATAAAACATTTCTATATTTTAAACAAAATGTATATTTCATTGTCATTCAGTAAGAATCTTACATATCGACTGTGGAAAGGAAAAACGACGTAACCCACGCACAAAAATATTGTGTATAGCCCAAGCAAAACATGTATGAAATTGTATGCATTGTGATTATCGAAAAAAATATGTTTTGGAAAGACGGAGGGATATGTTTTTTTGCCTTTCTACTATTGATATATTTTAGATTTATATATAAATATGGTGTGTCAGCACGTTTTGTGTGAGTTATACACAATATTTTTTGGTGTGGGTTACGTCCTTTTTTATTTTCCAGTCGATATAATATCCCAGACCGCTCTGTAAACGTTTTATTATTATCACATGAATTTATGAAATTGTCTCATGATGTGAGCCTTCGCGATGTATATAATAAAATAAAATAGTATGCAATGCACACACAGTTCCGATGTTCTAGCTACTTTAGACATTCAGTATTTAATGTTTAATACCGTCATCTATGACGGGTACGGTTAAACTATAAATTTAATAATAGTTTCTTGGAATATCTGAATATTTCACAAGCATGGTAATTTAAATAGCTGACATGTAGATATGTTTGGACACTTAAAATTTTTTACCCAATTTTGTGAGATTCCAAAGTTTTTTTTAAGCACAAACAAAAAAAATGCAAAACTCAAGCGAGGCTTAATGATACATTCCAGACGAAAAATAAGCAGAAACAAAAAAGGGGCGTTTAAGGGCAAGAGTTGTAGATTATCGCGAGTTTGTGAGCGAGGGTGATATCCCGCTGAAATCAGCAACACATGTGAACGAAAAGAACTGTTAATTAGTGAAATAATAATAATATCATCTTTACCCAAAATGTTACCCTTACACAAAAATGGCTATAAATCATCCATTAAGCTGCCATGCAAAAGCAGATAACGTGCACATATGGGGCGTGAGATATGTAACAAAATTTGTCTGTTTTTTGGTTGTATTTTTAACAAAGCTCCCATTCCTCAATTGGAATTAAATGAACAATAAATAAAACGTTTTATATATATTTAAGAGACGATTACTTTTTTATTGCAACGATTTTTATATATTATTTTGTTTGGTTCGGCGATTATTTCGGACACAAAATATTTGGCACAAAATGAAAATATTTAAATATTTGTCGGGTCCGTGATGCTGTGGGCAACTTCGTTAGCTACGGTACGGATGTCTAGGGTTCAGTCACGGTACGGAGAGTTTCATTAATTGATTTTCAATCAATTTATGGATTTCTGTTCAGTAGGCATGGCTGGCTGTGATGTCCAAATAGCGTCCCGACATATTGGCTTCACTTAATACGGTGGCAAAATATGTTAATTCAAATGATCAGTCGATAGTGTTCGCGATGCGTGAAACCGGTCCTGATCATTATAAAAATGTGGAAGCAGTAAAAAAAACTAATTTTGTTTAGTTTTTGAAATACAATATACTTTCACCGAGAATTGACGGTTAAAGCCTGAAAAGTGAAAATTGGATAAACAAACTTAAAAATAAAAAGAAATTGTCCCCGCTGAAAAAACCATTAAGTGCTATCAAGTTGACGTTACGCCATTGAATTTGTAAGTCATTGGCATGGATTAAAGATTAAACCATAGTATCAATTATTTATACTCAAAATACAATTAAAAATTAAATCAGACATGATTATGGAGTATGAAGGGTTTTTAGATTGATTACAAATGTTCAAAGAGTTCACTTGAACATTTTATACTGTGTCACTTTCTCGTGTATGACAACGGTATGCATATATTTTTTCCATGGTTCGAACCTTTGTGTAGATAACAGAATGAGAAAGTTTTACCACTCAGCAATAGTGTCAAAAGTTCTTTTATTAAAATATAAATAAAAATATAACTGGCGTTATGCAGTGAGCATGTCACTTATTCGTTAGGCGTAAAAGAATATATATATATTTGCTTATGCTATTAAAAAAAAGTGGCAATCCAAAAAGATTCGTGGCATAGAGATGGACGACAAAGTGGTATCAGGGGTCGGCAATAAATCTCGAGAGATCTTTCCGCCACATTTAACAATACCAAAGAATACTTTTTTGAGATGGCTCAGGTGACCGAGCGAAGAGCTTATTCCAAGGCTGTATCCACTCTCTATTGTACTTACCTACAGGGAGATTATAATATTTAAATTGGTGACTTATTTCGAAAAGCTGGAATTTTTTATTGAACACAACGGTATATGAAAACGTGAACATGGACGATTCTTTATTATATACATGTGTGACTGCACAGAATTCTCAAACATGCGCATCTACAATACTACCTCTATAAGAAGAAAAGACAACATACGGTAAATGGAATAATACTCTGAACCATATAATAAATTAATATAAACAGTGATAATAGCATTTGAGTTTTTTAAAATTATATCGGTAATAAATGTCAACCGAATAAAATCGTTAGCTTGGTTGATATCTCAGGATATAATGTTTCATCGCTCAGAATATACCAATTGCTGTTAATTAGTCCAAATGAGATTAGTTGAATGTGTCAGATTAAAAAAAATCATTGATTGAATTAGCATTTACTCGGAAGGATTTCATCGTAATAAGGTAAAAATATCAAAGTATTGAATTTATAAAAATACACAAGAATTTCTTTAGAACTTATGAGGTATCTCAACAGAATCTTTCCACGAGAACTGCTTGTTACTCTGTTGATCAGCATTCCTTTTTTCGAAGAGAGTAGGGATAAAAGGATGGGGCTAGTACAGGGCTAGTGGTTAGCTAATCGCTCTCGCTACGTCCCGTTTTTTAGGATTGGATGGATGGGAAGGAATTTTAGACATCACAAACATTCATCAGTTTATGAAACTATCCGCACCGGGACTTGAACTCGAGACAAATCGATATTGTTAACTTATATTTTGGGAACATCTCTGTGTCCTCCGTGTAGTTTCAATGACATTTTCTTTAGTTGAACATATTTTAAAGCTTTAATGCTACATTTTTTGACGCATTTGGCAATAATTAATAATTAGACGTTACATCAACAGCATTAAAACAAAAAAAAAATCCTTTTCAAGGTAAGCATTCTTACTGAATATACAAATACAAACCATTGTAATCTCGTGATATTGTTTAGAAAAGCACACCCCGTAAGTATTAGTATACGTTTTATACTTCAACTGCCGCATGCATAAATCATATCTACCTTTATCTGACTTTGTTTTATCTATATAAACATAATGCTTTATATTAATAATAAAGAACCCTCCAAATATTTTCATGAATAAATAGCCATTTTGCCACACCAAGTATGACACCACTTTTCAAAACAAAATAGTGCCGTTTGGTATATTTGATCAGATTAATTGTTTATTGTTTTTTTAAGACTATTAAATACAAGTAATTATTCTTCGGTTGATTGTGACAGTGGGTTGTAATAATTACAAAAAGCATTCATGTGTCGTCGTCTTAGAAGATAAATTTAAGATATCGACTGAGGGTGCTTGATGGAATTTCAATTGTTGAATTAATGTACATTTCGATGTATTTTGTCACTAACGGTCCGGGTTTTGCCTTTCGGCATCTACAGGCATTCGAGCACACGAATTAACTCGAGTTCGAGAAGTTCGAGTACAGACAGAACTGTCAGTTGGAGTTAATTCGTGTGCTCGGGTCATTAGTGACGAAGTACATGGAAATGTACAAAATCTCAACAATTTAAATTTCAAAAGAGAAAGTTACAAAGTTCACTTTTTCGGGAAAATTAACAAAATAACTATATGAATATTTGTCAATTCAAAATTTCCAAGCGGTTCTTTTCATGACGTTTTCACGTATGAAATTCTCCCTTGTGACTACAAAATGTGACAAATGAGACTCGTTTTACCTATTTGAGAAGATATCTTCAAACTTTTAATTGAATCGTTAAATTTCAGGATTATTTTTCGTCAACTGTTTTTCATTCTTCAACTGACTATGCTCGCGATTACCAAAACTGGCCCTGATCATTATAAACATGTAGAAGCAGTATAAAAACAATTTGTGTTTTGTTTTCAAAACATTATGCCTTCCCACCAAGTGATGCAAATTTACCAAATATGAACAAGCACTGGATAACTTTATTCGGCAATTGTGACTGCGTATACATAGGCCAACTATTCGGTAGCTTGAATATAGTAGCTGCCGAATTTTCCCCAATGGACACTATTTGGTATTTGAAAAATACTTGGCTTTCAGTCTGTCATCAATCGAATAGAACATATTTAAATCACATCATCGATGTTCACTTGTTTTAGGTATTCAGCATCACCCGGTATTATTTCGAAAAGAAGTAATGGTTTATAAACAATAAATTATTGACAATCATCTTACAAAAATAAATCACAATATAATGATACAAAAATGTTATTCAGTAATAAGATACATATCTATCTAAAAATTTAAATCAAAATGCGATGTAATAAGTTAACTCTTGTCAATACGCTGTCAAAGTTCAGAGAAAACCACATAAGCGAGAACGTTTTTTTGAATATTCAATCATTCAAAACGTTTCAAACGGAAAACATGTTTTAGAGCGTCTAGTCAGTCAAGGACTGGATATTTATGTATTCGTGTAGTATAACACGTAATTTTATTACATTTGTATAAATAAGAAAATGTCGGCAGAATCACAGGATGCAAAAAACAAACACGCAGTTTTTTCAATATTCGAGATGACGTTTTACGAATAATGTCGAAAATTTATTAGTGTAGAACTTGCTTTCATTGCAAAAGTCGGCTTATTTGATGTATTATCTGATAACAAATATTCTCATATTAAATGGAAATTGAAATTAAGTCGAAAAAAGAGAAGTTGAGAGGTATATGATTCGAAATTGGCCTCCTTAGGCTTATCTTTCGATAAATAATTTCTATCGGTTTTCAATTGAAAACCCCGTTATCAACTTGTGAGGCATTACAATTTTCAAATTCCATTATTTGATAACATCTATATGCTTTAGCCATAAACGTAAATTTATATTTTAACAACGGCTTTTCGTTTATGTTATCAACTTTTAATAGATTCTTTACTCCAAGCAATAGACAACACTAATGAAATATATAATTTAAGACATCGACTGAGGGTGCTTGATGGAATTTCAATATCAAATTTGAAATATTGAGATTTTGTACACTTCCATGTTATTTGTGACTAACGAACCGGGTTTCGCCTTTCGGTACCTTCAGGCATTCGAGCGAGTCAGTTCGAGTCCATTCGTGCGCTCGAATGCCTGAAGGTGTCGAAAGGCGAAACCCGGGTCGTTAGTGACAAAATACATGGAAGTGTACAAAATAATTCAAATTTAATTAAGTATAGTTTCTTTCGATTAATTATTCTTTTACACTTCATATATATATATATATATATATATTTTTTACAAACTTATAATTGAGAAAATTGTATTTTTAATGGTACATTATACTTAAAACGATAATACCAGCTATAACAATATAAAACAGCGTTTCTTTGTGAGGGTGTAAACGCTGTCTGTGAGTACTAGTCCAAAATCCGAATGAGCAAGTTCATGGTGCAAGGTGCGATTATATCAGTTATCTTAGTCTTTACTTGTAAAATGTATAAATTTATTTCTTTGCGTCCGTGTATCCAACTTGTTCTGTATCGAATATTATTATGATAAAATATTCGTAAAACAGTCAATACATACATATTGCCTATATACATCCACTATTACAAGAATATGGGTTGAATTTGTATTGTTTTTAATTTTATCTATTGGCAATTTTTTTATATAATATACAGTACGATGTTTTATGCAATTCTTCGGGCACATTGTGCATCAATAACCGGAAAGCCTTTAAGACCAACAGATCTTGGCAACGTGCCAAGTAAAAGAGGCAGAGGACGTGAGGTGGAGCAATCAGTTAAAAGAAATCACTGAGAAGCAACTGGTATCTCTTTTATAGTTGACGAAAAATATCGGAAAAAACATACAGCTAATCCAAAACTTTACAATGTTCGAGAGTATTCACAATCTTTATATATAAATACGCCGAATACGGCTGTATTAAAATGATGTTTTCATGGCATATTTAATTTACTCTTTCCCTGCTGAGAGTGCTAATCCAAAACATAGAGTTTTCCACCCTTAAGATAACAAAAATCACTTCAGCAATGGAGATGGCTGGATCAGGAGAAATCAATATTTCCATTCAAAATTTAACTTCAGGACGTGCCGGGGTAATTAGGGAAAATTGGCCAACCCCGTAACCGATTTTCAATGATTGAAGATTGGAGACTGTGCCTTACTCTCAGTCGCACTCTTACCTATTTAGACCCCTGAATATTCACTTGCATAAAATAATTTTTGAATCAATCTTTGTGTGAGTTTCCTATGGAACGGTTGTCTGTGATGATTTATTTCTTTTCTACCAACCGTATTCGATACATAAAATTAGAATTTAGAAAGCGTTTCGCTAACTCCTAGTGATTTCCGTCCTTATCCATCTATAGAAAGAGATGTTGGGCGGCTGATTTGAAACCAGTTTTCTTTAAACTCCTTCTGTCGGAACTTTTTATTGAAGTGTACTGTTTTTAAATATTGAAAAATTTTCACATTACATCCAACATCATTACATCATCCAACAGCCATTTCCAATCTACGCAAGCATAAGGATCTAAAACGCAACCGCTCATGTCGAATTTCCGGCGTTCCGATCGGTTTCCGGCTAAAGACAATGCATCTATTCAAACGCATGACCGCAGATTGTGTTGATGGATAGAGAACCATATGAAAATACGCCTACGATACTCTCTACATATGAATTGTGCTAATACTCATCATCCCGTTGTGTATCAACACGTTGTACATACTTTTGGGTATGGTGTGGCTATTTATTTTAAATACTATATTTGTAAAGAAACATATATAATTGAAAAAGTAGTCGAAATTGGCTAATTTCCGACAATTCCGAATGCGCCCAAAGATAATCATTAATTGAGACCTCAATTCCAGAGCCCTGTTAAAATCTACCGTCTAGTTTTAACCAGCTCTAGTTAAATACTGCCTTTATAAATTCTCTATCAGAAAGTTAACTTGCTTCACATTGCAAGCGGATATGCTTGAAAAAATCTTCTGAAAAGTCTTCTTGTGTATATTACACGATAATTAAGACTCCATAATTCAAAGTTTCGCGGTTTCGTTAGCGTGGGTTGCTTTCCAATTTATTATTTTTTAAATACAAAAACCGCGCCACACATTTTTGATTACAGAATGGATTTCGCTCATTGTTTTGTTTCGACGCTCTTAATACTTCATGGACAGAGTGTGTTTTAACTACCGATATACCAAGTGGTTCACAAACACAGTTTCAGCTAGTTAATTAAAAATACAAATTAATACATTCCCGCACAACATAATTATACAGTAAAAAATCTAGCATGTATAAAGATATACCGTCAGTAATAAATTTAGATTTCGAAAAGGTTTATGCACCGTTTACTTGTATGGTAATAATATTATAGCCACTGCGTGACAATATATTGATTACAATTTGGAAGGAGTTATTTTCAATATCGATAATCAAATATTTTTAATTATTCGGGTTATTATTTAATCAAAGTACTAGTTGAATCCACCATTTGCAGTTTCCAAGGCAAAAAGGTCGTAAGGTATGACAGATCATGAGAGCAAAATGAAAAAGTATTGATATAATTCAAGGTATTGACAGCGGGTGCTTGACAAAATTTAAAAATGAACGATTCAAATTTGAGAAAGTATTGGCTTCGTCAATACAATTTTAATATCCGAACGATTTTCACGGCGGGTAATTAAAATAAGGGATTTATGTGCACTTTACCGCTTTTTTGAAAATGTGAAAAAAATGTATGCTGATTCCAGGATAATAAAATGCATATTTATAGAATGTTCGAATTTTATAAAAATATATTTCAATAAAAAATAACCTAAACAGTGATATTTTAAGACACATTTGGGCAACGCATCTAAATAATATTTTATAACTTATTCATGTGTGAGATAAAATATTGCAGGTCTTTGAAATAAATTGAGTAATCATTCTAATTTAATGTAAAAATGTTTGTTACAACTATTTTGAAACGAAGCAATCGTTAGATTTGGAAAAAATTACATTTTTTTAAACGTTGTTCTAAGACATTGTACTCAGTCAGAACCAAGTGCCACCTATTCAACACATGCATTCTGACGGTTCTGCTTTACGGTTGCGAGTTATAACACCTCACTAAAGCACAGGTTAAGCGTATTCTGTGCTTCTAAAACAGAGTACTAGGGGTACGGTGGTTTGACTTTCTCAGGAACTCGGAGGTAAGAAAGAGGAAGGACCAGCCTCGCATTACGTCCAAAATAAGAAAATGACAATGGACCTGGCTTGGACATGTGCTGTGGATGCCCCAAGGGAGCCTGAATCCTGCCTGTCCCTTTTACCAACCGGTTGAATTCCGTCGCCCTGAAAGATCGCTGATGACCATCCATAGAATGTTCTCGGCGGAGCTACAGGACGCTGGGGTGACCGAGAAAGCACGAAAACTGGCGGTGGACAGAGAATCTTAGATGAGCCGTGTGAT
Source organism: Himalopsyche phryganea (assembly GCA_022494535.1). Lineage (NCBI taxonomy): Eukaryota > Metazoa > Arthropoda > Insecta > Trichoptera > Rhyacophilidae > Himalopsyche > Himalopsyche phryganea. The sequence goes on from JAGVSL010000034.1 coordinate 1,279,681, forward strand.
GGTCATATACTCTGAATAGAAAGTCAATATGGTTTTAAAAAAAACATAATATTACACTTCAAATAATCCATACTATATATAAGGTTCAATTACAAATTGCAGAACAGTGATCTGTAATACTGAATTAGATTAATAATTATTATAATTGAAATTTTATCTAGTAGGTTGCTGTTAAGTATGAATTTTATTGGTTTAATAATACAAATGATATTACACGCATTACCATAAAACATGATGGAGCTCTGCTTTGTATTCATTATAAAACAACTTCACATTTGAATAGTATGCTGATTTAAATATAAATAGCCAATGAAATAAAACGTACACTTAAGTTTTATTTACGGACGGAAACAAATGCGTGCAATCTTGAATGCACACTTGAAAAATATCTCCTGAACTTACATATTCAGAAAGAGTACTAAAGCGAAGATGTTTTCTTCCTTCCCCGAGTCAAAAAATCCCATTTTGTCGGTGACACGTTAATGGAGGAAGAAAAAGACGATATGTCCAAATTAACTCAAAATGAGGAGAGTTTTTCTCTCTCTAACCATCAAGTCTCTGGCGTTCTTAGCATTTTTGCACGCCACCGCTGGCTTTGTCATTATTAAATGTAATTTATAAGAGCCGTTTAGACAAAATGGCGTTTCGAGAATAAAGGAAAATATGAATATTATTAAACCGAGAACATTTGGAATTTTTTCATACAAAAGAATTAATTATGAACCAAATGCAAAAAATGTGCAAATGATATTTCTGTAATTTTTTATTAGTTAATATTATTTTATTTAATTAACTGATAATCAAATAATTGACACGAAACTTTACTCATTTAAAAAAATGTTTAGATTTACTGCATTTTAATATCTTCCATTTACGAAACAACGTAAATTTTAATAACGGAAATATTCCATCAAGAAGAGGTAAGGTATGTGACAATTTAAAAACGGGTTATAAATAATTGCACTTTGTGTTAGATAATAATCACTTGGTACACTTGAACTTTTATTTCGATAGTTTTCACTTTGGATTAGATAGTATTAACGTAGTACACTCAAACTTTGATTTTAAATAGTTTCCTCTTAGTCACGGATTCTTTTAATAAAGTGAGTTAAGTTGTAGTAGATGTTAGAGTTGGTCTGGTTTGGTTTGTGTAATGTATTCTAAGGCGTGGAGCAAAAACAATATAGGCGGCTTTAATATAGGGTAGAAGAATAAGTGACGATTCATTACAGCTTCGTACAACTATCGATTTCAAAACGTGAGTATTTATATTGAGTGAAAACTATTTTATCTATGTGACAATATTTTTTCGCAAGTGTTATGTATTTCTGCAATGTTAAGATATATTTTATTATAGGGGATCACTTTATTTTTAGTGAAAGAATTTGTTTTTTTGGAATGTATTTGTTATAAGTGAAAACTATTACAAAAGTGCATTTAATTGTAAGCTTTTCCAAATTAGGTGGCGCGTATTATTTCAAAGGGGGCGCGAAAAGTTAAACAATTGAATTCTTTATTGCTTCATATATTAAATTCGCAATTTAAAAATGTACCTGTATTATTTAATAAAATAAGGGAGGAGCCGATATGTTTAGAAGCAATCGATTAAATGTATTGAGATTTTCATTGAATCTTATCTGTCTTGATTTTTTAATAAATTATTAAATTTATAATTAAGTCCATGTTCAAGTTATTGGCCTTAACATGGACATCTCTAGAGCTTGTTACATCACTGTCAGCGAATTGAAATCGCTTAATATTGCCAAAAACAAATCTAAGTCTACGCAAGCAATATAGTTAGTCCCATTAAATCATCATAATTTACCGTTTGACAAATTTCATAACAATGATTAATCGCTCCGTTTTGTTTTATGTACATCTGAAGCAATGAATTGCATGAACAAACGTCAGAATCTCATCGCTAATTTGGAAAAACGGTTTCAACAAACCGTTTAGCCTCGTGAAAAACGTTCGGAACGGTTATGGGCCGATACACTTGCCGTGTCACGCCTTGCCGACCAATCATTTCCATTTTATCTGAGCTGAGAGAACGACAATTCCCTCGTCCGATGCGTGAAACACCGCCACGGCATTGGGCGTGACCGTTCAATTGAATATTTTTTCTCAACCTATGCGGATGTAAAAGGTGATCTTGTTATTAAATGTTATTAAATCAATAATAATAACATTTCCTATAAACACTAGCAGCTCGAAAATGTGTAGCATAAAATAACAGATGAGAAAGTTTATTTTTTGAAATGCTGTGGAGTTAGCTATACACTTATGGCTATTGTCACCATGAAAATACTTCTCGGACTGACTTAAGTGGAGTTCTTATTTCTAGAAGAAGGTTAAAAGTAATTTTCCGAAATACTGTTTAGTATACGTCTCACATTCTGTTGAATATTATATTAGTAAATCTTTATTTAGTCGGCGTCCTTGGCGCAGTTGGTAACGTCGTTGGCTAAGGCGGAAAATTTTTTATAAATTGATTTTTCAATCGATTTATGGAAACTCCCTCCTCACCCACCCATTCGATCCTCACGAGGCGTAGCGAGAGCAATTAGTTAACCACTAGTTCTGTCCTAGCCCTATCCTTCTATCCCTACTCTCTTTAGAAAAAGAGAGGTTGAGCAACTGAGTAGCAAGCAGTTCTCATAGACAAATACTGTAGAGATTCCTCTATTAGGAGACCATATGCTTCACATTGGTATCGGACATGGAAAAAATCTTTATCTCTAAAGCACAGCTATTGAGTTTGCCCAACCTGACCAGATATCACTGAAAGCTAGGTCAGGTGAAAAGGAAGGATTATCTCACTATAGGATTATCGTTATTTTGGACAGAACGTCTCTCACATTATGCATACTGCCATTGCTGTTTCTGTTCGTCCATTAATATCCCAGACAAAAATTTCTAATAAATCTATATGCTGAATTCAAATTACTAAACTGTTTCTCGACTAATATGAACAGTTTGACAGTTTATCGTTCACTGGACAGATATAATCTGTGAAGTCTAAACCAAATCTCGCTAAAGCTTTAAACGGTTGTTCAGGATCAATTCTTTTGGTTCTTTGTCACGCTACCCGTAAGTTCAGTTATATTTTGAAGCATAATTGTCGCGACAAACAGTAGGTCGAATATAAGCTTGGAAGATCCCAGATGGATCCCAGATATATACCAATAATACAATTCAGCTACTGATATAGAGCTATGGAAATGCATCACCAGTTGTATAAGTCCATAAAAGAGATTTTAATAATGAAGCTCTTTTTCTCTTTGTTCCAAAAATACAATCAATATTAGGACACTCTATGAAGAAGTGCTAGTAATTCAATAGAACTAAAATTTGGTATATATCTTAAAGATAACGCTAAAACAATTTCACGGTTCCGTTGCGGTAAGATTTATTTATTGAGTTAACATTTTATTACAGGACGGTTATCGATTTCGACTAAGTGTAGAATATTGAGTGTAAAAATTAAGTACCCAAATCTTTAGTAATACAAACTGTTCGTAAGACAGAAAACATAGATTGACCTATGTAAATTTTATCGTACTATTTGCGTCTGTAATGACTATAGAATTACAAATTCACTATAAGGAAATCTCGTTCTCTTATCCATGGAAAACTCTAAATGCATACTTTCTTAACAATTGAATACCATGGCCTAAAAATAGCAAATGTCATAAACCTCATTTTGTTCAGGAGAGGGTAAAAACATAATGTCTTAAGACCTTTACTGTTTCCATACAAAATCGCCTGAACGTATATTTTAAAAAAAACGGCATATTTTTGAGAGCTGATTTGAGGGATTTAAGATTTGTTCAAATATGTCTGCACAGTTGTATGGAGTCATAAACAGGTAAACGAGAAACGCAACAAAATTAAAATGGAAAATAGTGGACATTTGTTGTTTTTAGACCAATGTCTTCAATTACTGGTGAGTATTATTTTGATCGTTACTTTCCACGACCCTCTAAATTCTATGCAGCCGTTATTAGCTGTATTGTTTAACTTCAATTCTTTTTATATCTCTAATTCAGAAAAGGTATGTATTTGTTTAGTACTTAAATCTTTCTGATTGAAATCAACTCAAATATTTGGTAATTAACCTTCTCCACCTAAAAAATAGCTTTATTTTGATATGAATTAAAAAAAACAGCATTGGTAATCTTTTTTTTTTAATATGAAATTGAACCAAACAATACGTATTTTTTTCAATCACGCCGTTTTCTACGGTACAGTTCAGATAGCACACAACCATCAAAATGACAGTTCAGTCAAAACCAAAATTGCTTAAATGAATCCACGGATATTGCTATTTCTTTATTAAATATTGCTTAACAATCCTTTTTAAGAAACACTCATCAAAACTCTCAAAAAAGAATAAGAACGTTGACTGATGATGAACTAGCTCAGCCTTAGAAACTTTCTCGTAAACCCCAATAAATATAGGCGTGCATTTTGCAGTACTCAGAACGGAAGTTAATAATTGATCAGTTTTCTCAAATAATGTATCAGATATTATGATAATATCTTGTAACATCACTTTTCAATTTTTATTCGCATTTATTTCGAATTGCCGCATATAATCGACCGACGCAATCATTAAATCTTGCTTTCCGAGGTTGTGGTCACTTGATTAATGCAATAATTTGGCCAAGCGAACTGACAATCTACTTAATTGAAATCCTTAATACTGAATTGTTTAAGGTTGACCTTGACCGAAATAAACTGGCATTACGAGCTAGTACCGTTTGCATGATAGTTAACGAATTCGTCATGTCGGAATAAATCAAAACGTTGAACATTTTATCCATATTGCAGAATATTTTTTCTTTTGTGAAACTTTTTGTACATTTTTTAAGTTTTTTATGAGATAAAACCATGCTCTATATATTTCGCATTTTTAAACTGATAGTATTTGTTGAGTCAACTGGCCCCTTTGAGAGACATTTGCTATAAATCACCGACATGAGACAAGGAACAAATTTACCACGGTAACACAGGACACTTGATATCTTTTTATGACAAGTTAAAGTGAAATTGGTGATTGTTATACAATATATAGAGACAATAAAGTCACAAAAAAACAACGTAAAAGACTGTAGAAAGAAAGTGAAAGATTGGGGTTAATATATTTTCTTTTTTCAAGAATTAGACCTTTTGATAGGGATTAGACTAATAAGCTTCATTCATTCTAAGCCGGCTCGCACACAGTACGTGATATCAACTTCCACAAAAACATAATAGTAATCTATGCCCACTAGGGCTTCCAATCCCAGGATACCGGTCGATTATTCAATACGTAAAGCCGGGATTGATATTCACTGTAAGTGCTAAAAAATAATTCATATATCAAATAAAAACTTCCTGATTAACTGCAACGTGTACCTCGGTTTGTTCATGCACATATTTTTTTTATAATACCTATAAAATTAATATAAATCTATTGTAGTCTCCCTCCTTCTCATATTTCGTAACAGCCAATCATAACCAATTTGAAATGGAGGAAAAATTAGAACAGCTTCTTAAATGAATGGAGGACAATATTTCAAAGTCGAATTGAATGTCCTCTTTTTGGATACCATTTATTAAAATCTATCATAACAATGCAATAAATAAAATTATGTTGATTATTATGTTTCTTTTTAAAAATATTTTTCTCCTGTTTCGTAAATGACTGTCTGATTTTAAATCAACAAAAAAGCCATTCCAATGTCCAAAAAATATTTATATACATTCCAATTGAAGCAATAATGAACACAAATTAATATTTTCTATGGATTCGGCGGTAACTTTGTGGAAGTTAATTTTTTAATATTAAATTAAATTAAAAATTGATAACTTAGTTATTCCACTTGGTTTATCACTAACGTGACGCGTTTCGCCTCTTTAAGAAGCATCTTCAGACTGATACAGCGTCACGTTAGTGATAAACCAAGTGGAATAACTAAGTTATCAATTTTTAATTTAATTTGACACAAATTAAATTTTAAAATTACAATTTAACACATGATATTACACTGAATGACCAATCCCGGAATCCCGGGATTGGATGCCCTAATACCCACTGAGACACGCAACTAGGTATCGATATCGCATTCTGTTGCAAACGAGTCGCCGTGCGAATAACCTTTGGTTAAATCAATACAACTCCGACCATTTTCTACTTACAGATGAAAGATATCGGAAGAGAGTGTCAATATAAATTTTATGCACGAGTTTGAGATTGCTTGCAACTGTAGAGATCCTACAAAGTTCTAATATTTATATTTGCTTTGCCATCTTTTACGATAACACAATGAAATGTATTCTTCGTCTGACAATTCTGTAAGTTTTGATACAATATAACACTGATTCTGTGCGTATCAGAATTGATGTCACTGTGAGCGTTCGTGCGAGCTCGGTGTTGCAATTTGTTTTGTTAATTTTCGAAAAGCGACAAAGCATGTTGCAGATTCCACTGGCCGTCTACAAACCTGTATACATTTTCGAACACCATCTATTTCAACATTGAATGAATGCCTCCCATATATATTTCATGGTCTGCAACATTACCGCATCAAAAATTCGTTGTGATAGCTTTGACGGAACATTTTTATTAGAATCCAATCGCTAAATTTACGTTTTTAACAGATTTTAACAGATAATGAGTGCACATCACAACACATCTATTCAAATAAATTAATATAAACAACAAACTTCAATACAAAACAAATGAATACCTTTGTCAGAACCTATTGCGTTGGCATATAATATAAAATTCAAACAAAAGAATGTCAAGTGACATTATGTTACATCCAATATATTTCGTATAATAGATTTTCAAAAGTTTTTAGTGCATGTAGTTAGTTATATTGTCCAAATGTTCGTCAAATATTCTTTTTTATATCTACAATAAAAGACTACGTATTTTTTAAATGGTAAACAGACGTTCCGTATCTGTTTAAATTCCTCTCACGGGAGTATTATTATATTTTATTTTGTGTAAATATTTTTCTGCATTTCCACTAGAAATATCAAATGTTAAAGTTTTTTTAATAATAAAATGATTTCAACTAATACCCAGTACATTTTGGTATCTTAATAAATAACATCTTGCAAACTTTTCCATTGTTTAATCTGATTCAACATCATTATGAATGATGTATTCCTGCATGTATTATATTGCAGCTTAGTACTACCTTAAGCCTTCAGTTAGCATAACATTATATTAACAGAAGGCTTTGTATAGCAAAAAAATTACCGGAAAAACCTAGTCAATACTGACTGTCAACGAAAATTGTTCAATTCTTATCAGGTATTATTCGCAATACGATTTTAAGTGTGAAGAGAGGTTGAGCAACTGAGTAAGAAGCAGTTCTTGTAACAAAACTACTGTTAAATATGAGATAAGCTAAAATGGTGAACGGTTAAAACCGTACGGGAAAAAAAGGCGGACATGGAAAACACCGGACACTGGAAAACCGAAAAAGTCGCATACAAAAAAAGGCAAACGGAAGATGTTTAAAACTACTATCAAAGTTTACCCATATAACGCGGTTGTAATTGGGTAAGGTATTGTGTTTTTCGTCGATGATCAACAATTTACTAGTGGTATATAGAAAAATAAACTAATACACAGATGCTTTCATATTAATAAAAAAATCAGAATGTACTCACTGTAATACGTAATTCTGGATAACCTCTCTTCAATGATAATTACGCCATTGCAAGATGAAAAGCATTGGTTTTCATATAACAGACCGGATAACTGCACTGTATCCCAAATTAAGCCAATGAAAGAAACTGAGTTCTTCCGATAAATACATATCTAAAAAGGATCCCTATACCTATTTTAAAAATATTAATATATCACAAATATGGTTTCTAGCCGTATACATACATAATACGAATAAGTCGTATTTTATTTATTTAATATTTTTCATTTTATATCATTCATGACGTTCTGAGTCTTTAAAAAAAATATTTTGACGTTATTTAAAATTAAAGATCTGATTTTAACATTTTTTTCAAGATGAAAAACTTATGAAAAAATTAGAAGTATTTTAAATGTGAAACTTTTTCCACTCTGTGTGCGGTTTTTCCCATGTCCGTTTTTTTCCGTGTCCGGTTTTTTCCTGTACAGTTTTATCCTAGAACCAGTTAAAATAACATAAAGAGAAAAAGGAAATACGAAAATAAAAAAATGTTCTTTAATGAATGTTAATATCGCAACACTTGATTTTTTTATATTCTATATTATTTGTACCTGCCTATTTAGATTTATTTTTTTTGTAAAAGTTCACGGCCTTTTTATAAAACTGAAGCACTATACTTGACTTGGCGCGTTGAGTACACTTCACTTATTTTTGTGCATTTTTCCTGTTAGTAAATTGTCATTTTTTATTGTGGCACTACCTACGTATTCAAATATTTGCAAAATTAATAAATATCAGAGACGGACATTTTTTAATTTATACCGGTTCTTGCAAGCCAGTAAACATCAGACGTTACTGAGTGGATTCGAAACCAACATACCTAATCTATTTTTTTTATTTTAAGAAATTCAATTCTGATTTATAAGTTTATGCAATTAATTCACTCTGACTGAAACCATTATATCAAGCTCACGTAATTACGCATAGTCAATAAAAATTTAATGCATTTACTTTAACGATTAATTAATAATATCACGTAAGTTTCTTTTCCAAAAACACCATTAGTAGGTACGCTAAATATTTTAATTTCAAATAAATGTTATGATGTTGAAATAACTTAGATGACATAATATTTTCTATTTCTTCTTTTTTGTTTACCATATCCAACGTGGAGCAAATGGTCTTCTAATGGAGGTATCTCAACAGAAGTTTTCTATGAGAACTTATTGTTACCCAGTTGCTCAACCTTCCTCTTTTTGAAGACAGTAAGGATAGCAGGATAGGGCTAGTACAGGACTAGTGGTTAGCTAATCGCTTTCTCTACGCCCCGTTTTTGAGGATCGGATGGGTGGGAGGGAGTTTTTCTCTTCTCTTCTCTATTCTAAACAGTATATATAGCTAAGCCAAAACGAATTTAAGCATAGTTCTGACCATGGCATGGCAGCCGAAATAACTATGAACTACCTAATAAAATTTTGTACAACTAAATACTTTGATATTTTATCTCATTGTAATGGAGTTCTACCAAGTAAATGCCAATTCAATCAATACATGTCAGTTATATTTTGTTTTGCAGCCGCTCATTTCGCCGAATGTAGGTATTATCTAGATATGAATTATGAATGTGAAAGCGTATTGGCCCATTAAGGCGACACGAATGAACGAATCTTTCAAAAAAAATCACCGTGGCCAATTGAATCGTGAGTCTCCAATAATTCGACTCATTTCCCAAACCTTACTGTACACACCCATGCTTTCGCTTATAAAAAGAGGTATTGAATTTAAAAAAGCAGCGATCATACACAGTATCAATCTATATTTCAAGTATTATTGATTGTGATAATAAAGCATTAAGATTTGTGATGTTTTCAGCCCTACCTACCACAGTCAATATATAACTATTTATTAGTAATATTTGGACACCCATCACTGGTATAAACCCAAATGAAAAGAATTCGTCAATATTTCATAATACATTCATTTGCATACCTCCGCGTAACAGGGTCCGGCCTTGGTTGCTCATAATAATATTCAATTTATCGAAAACTTGGACCAGTAGATACCGAATTCATACATTGCCTAGCAAGGCTGAACGTGTTTATTTTGTTTTGGTTCCTAAATCATTTCGTCAGGCGACAAGATAATATGCCGTATTTATTTGACTCTCGTAAGCATTTCATTGACAGTATTGATGGATCGAGGACATATAATTTTCCGAGCGAATAAATCACTCATATCCCAACGCCGGCAGGAAAAAATTCTTTTCATATTGTTCGCGAAAGAATTTGACTACTATGCCGAAATATATAAATATCTCTAATATAACACAATACATAGCTTTAGTTATAAAATAGTATTTAAGAACCATCGAATCCAGTTTTTGTCGTCTTTTTGTACCATATCCGCTCTTAATGTGGAGCATTAATATATGAACTCTTAATGAAACATCTTAGAAGGTTTTTCTACGAGAACGTGTCGTTATTCAGTTGCTCAATCTGTCTTTTTCGGAGAGGATAAGGGTAGAAAGATAGCGCTTGGAGAGAAGTCATATTTTAAAAACAGCTGTAATTGGTTGGGAATGAACGTACACTTCATTGTCATCCATACATTTGAATACAAATTCCTAAATCGATTACAATCAATTAATAAAATAGAGCGGTGACTATTTTGAAATATGGCCAGAAAATCAGAAATTTGAATGTGACATCGGTACATTGTGCATCGGTACATTGTGCACCTGTACCGACCTGATAAAGTCGGACACCGTATCCTTAGTATTCGTCGCAAGCATCTGTTTTCGAAGCACAATATACAGCTACTCAATACTTTAGTGATGTGCCATGACTCGCAACCTTGAACAGCACTGTCAGAATGCATGCGTTGAATAGGGGGCACTTGGTTCTGACCAAGTACAACCGTGAAAAGATACGGAACTTTAAATAATATTCACATATATATATAGAAACCTGATAATCCTCCAAATTGCAATAGTTTTTTATTTAATCTTTCTTTAATCTATGTCCGTTAAAAAAATGAAAAATAAAGAGTAAATTTTTAACCGGAGTAACTTCACGAAGGCCTATTCTTTTCATAAAACAATAATAATAAAATTTGTTACGATTTTTTGTGACAGTATACTAAAAAGATTTCAGAAGAGGTTGAGAAATTCTTCCATTGTAAAAAAAAACCGATAAATTAGGAAAATAAATTATTCTTTAATATGCTAAAAACGGCGAAAAGCAAAGACGTTTTTTTGCTTAACGTATCGAGGATTTTTTTTTATATTTTACGTGAAAAGAGTAAGTTGAATCTTTCAATAAAGAACATTTTTTGTCGTGTTTATAATGGTGCTTAACTAAATTAGTTCAAAGTATACATAATATAAAATTTGTCTAAGGAATAAGATTCTTTTAGGAATAAGAGAAAATAAGATCATTTCGTTAGCTTTATACACTAGATGTATTGTATTATCTACTCTCTGATTGAGTGTTTAAAATAAAAAAAAAATAGTTTAATAAATAACCCGTAAAAATAATATGCTATTTTCCATATATATATCAAACGTTTCGTTTAACCATGAGAATTACATCAGCCCTTACAGAGAGTACAGGGATGTTTTCTTATTTTCATCAGCGTTTCAAATTTGTTGGAAAATTGTATCAATTAGTTTTTCCAAGAATTCCTGCATTTCTAGGGAGGCTATAAGCCACCAACCCACTCTCTGTGCGCCTGTTGCCAAATGTATTACTTTATAATATATGATATTTAACTGTACTGATATATTTGGAATATTATTGGCTTTACCGTAAATATGTATCGGTAAACTAAAGCACAATATTATAGGGAAGCGAAAACAAATTCCAATAAAATTAGTTTTGAATTTATGTGTATTGACAGAGCATTTTTTTTGTCTATTAATTTCATCTTTCCTGGTGCTATAGTCCGGAGAAAACCTTGGCCGTCTCAATCAATTCCCTACACTCCACCTTTCTACGCCAATCGCTAACCCCCACACATCGTTAATAATTATCTACATTACTATATTCTATTATTCTTGTGGAACTAAATATATATTTTGTTTACCTTATCACTTGTTAGTTACCACTTTCAGATTATGTTATACTGTGATATTTTACTCACAGTATAATATCAGTCCAATGTAATATTTCTTCAAGTGAAATGTTTAACCAACAGTTTAAAATAATTAATCAAGCTTGTGAAAAAAAAAATGCGGAACGTTAACAGGTTAGCCATCCAGCGATAAGAGGCAGAGCTTACATAAACCAAATAATATTTTGTTATATATTCAAATTTATGTAGCGCTTTGGCATTACGAAAAAATCACAACACAATGCGTCTTTTTACGCGAAAGGTCGGCCATTTCGGCAAAACAGAGGGAATATTTTTCTTCCTTTTATTGTGTTTAAAGTAACATCCGCCTTTTTTGCAGAAACGTATTCTTTTCGCTTCTTATGTAAGCGAAATTCACCGACGTTATAGAAAAGATGAAGCCCGTATTGCTGTTGATATTAAAAAATATCTTTCTAAAGTTTAAATTACGTCCTGTCGCTTAAATAACGTCTTTTAAGGGGCTCGAATAATAACGACCCGCCGTTATTTTGACAATTAAGGATTTAATTTTAATATTAATTATACAATTTTGAATATGGCGCCGAATTTTATAATTGGAATAATAATTTAATAATGCAATTTGATGTCCCAGCTTTGAAGTGGTGATACTTCAAATTAAAATTTCTTCAGATACAAAGAAATGACTTGAATTTTGCAATGTCCTTCATCTGTATATTATATACAACTTAATCGTAAATCGTCTCTAATATTTACATTATTTTCGATATCAAATTATTATCATCAATATAATTATGTTACTTTCATAGAAGTTTCAGTGTTGGACATCTCTTTAACGAGCATAATAGACAATAGTCATTTCTATTATTTCTTAAAATGCTACTATAAAATGTATTACAACAACTATATTTCATTTATGGCTAGTGTTTAAAGATTGTTATTAGACGATCAAATATGTGTTGTTTAAAAATTTAGGATCTTAGCGGTTCAAATCCACATGCTATCTTTGACCTATCAATTACTGACAACTACAATTTGGTGGCCCCTATGTAAACTACCTAGTGGGCCAATATAAATTGGTTAATATTATTTGCAGTAAATTCTTAAGTGCATAGAAAATTATACACTATGCTTGCGAATTCTTACTATGTTGCAATCACTAGAGTTGTATATCAAAAATAAATATATATGATACGTAAGTGATTGTTACGCCTTTTTTGAAACGCGACCATCTACCAAAAAAACATACTAATGGTAAAGTAATATTACTTAATTATAAAAGTTAAGCATCGTCAAACACGTCGTAGATAAATTTAAATTTGTTAAAAAAAATATAGGGAAAGAAAAGAGACAGAAAGAAGAGAAAAACATTCTTGCCTCACAGTATTTTTACATATTTCTTGAAACTAACAACTGTTGACCTTTATAGATCGTAAGATATGATCACATCGAAAACAATCATATATATATATATATATCGGCGTTCGTGGAGCAGTTGGTAGCGTCGCTGGCTACGGTTAAGCATGTCTCGGGTTCAATTCCCGGTGCGAACGGTTTTCATAGATTGATCTTTTAATCGATTTATGGATTTCTGCTCGTAGTCTGAGTCCTCCCTCCCACCCATCCCATCCTCACGGGGCGTAGCGAGAGCGATTAGCTAACCACTAATCCTGTCATAGCCCTATCCTTCTATCCCAACTCTCTTCGGAAAAAAAGAGGTCCACATTGGGAGCGGACATGAAAAAAAATTTATATATTTATTTATTGTAGTGTTATATTCTTATCTTCAAAAGGTTTTCATTCAATTTATTTTATCTTTGTTTAGTGCTTATGTGGTAATCAGCATAACTTCTTAGCAATACATTATCTTCATTCAGGCTGATCAATTATGTCCTCTTAAAGATGTTATCACATATAAAGTTTTTTTATTACAGTAGATTACTACTCTTTAAATGTGATTTATTCGAATCATAGATTAAATAGAAGCCATAATGTGAAATGAAATATTTAAGTTTAATCTAAATCAAGAAAACAACTTTATAATCTAGCACAATACAATATTGCATGCGGATGTGATGATTTACCCAAATCATAAAATACCATTTATAATGCTATGCCGGTCATAAATGAAATTTAGCCACGCTTAATTTGTCATCAAATGTATACTGCTCTCATTGATATCGCATGTTGACCTCCCAATTACAGTCAATCCCAATAAAATGATTGCATCTGAATCATTATTAAAAAATGCTTAAGCCAATGGCGAAACTCGGTTCTAAGCTACTTATAAAGACATTTTCTTCAAGAGCCATTATTGCTCAATGTGTATTCAAATTAAGGTTTTGTTTATGTAAGCAAGATCTACATTTATTAATCTAAAGTTAGTTTAGTATTTGAAAGTATGTTTCCGATTCCTAATTGTTGATAACTTTAGTTTATTATATTGATTTTATGTTCAAAATGAAATGTTTAACATAAAATTACTTTCAAAGCCAAAAACATAAATCGTGATGGTATACAAACGAAAAAACGAGCAAAACATATTGTAAATAATTAAAAATTTAAATATTAAATTGAAAGTTTTGTAAAATACTTGGTGATTTAAATGGATTGTAGATACAAATTTAAATAATCGGATAAAGGGTAACTACTGTTAGTTATAGAATTAAACCAAATTAATAAGCACATTGCAATCGCTAAATACATAATTATTCAACAGTTTTCGAACATCAAACAAATAAGTTGATTCTTATTTAATAATAATATACATAAATATATTATATGTTTACAAATACTTCCATATTTTAAAACATTTTTCTTTTAGGCATATTTATATGCTATTCAATATCGTAATTGAAGTAAGACGTTGAAGTAAACTGCGCCACAAAAAATACATCTGTTACATCATGTTGGCATTTTAAAATTATAATTTTTTGTAAGTATATCAAAAATATTTCTTTTTTTAGATAGTTCTTTATGGGTTTGAGACCTGTTGCAGTCTTACGGAGAAGCAAGAAAACGGTATCCAAGTATTTAAAAACAAAATTCTACGAAGAATAAATTCTTGGACTTGTCGAAAATATCTTTGATAACCAATGGTGTGGGTATCAATGCGAACCGTTTAAGTCCCATATATTGACGACAAGAAAACACAGATAAGGGGAACGCAAACTTCTCCGTAAAATTTATGAAGGAACTCTAGTAGGAATTCGAGGTTCAGGAACTCCCCAGGAGAAGATGGGCAGACAACATCAATTTTAAGGTGTTAACTGTCAATTCTTGGTGGAAAGACATTATATTTTAAAAAATAAAACACAATTCATTTGTAATACTTCCACATATTTATAATGCTCAGGACCGGTTTCTCTCTTCACGAGCATTATCAACTGATCAATTGATAATGCTCGTGATGAGCGAAACCGGTCCTGATCATTATAAATATGTGGAAGTAGTGCAAATGAATTGTGTTTTATTTTTTAAAAGACAACATCAAGACAAGATACAGAGATTTCTGTAGGATAGTTATTAAGTCAGTCTGGATGTACCGTAGCATGAGCCATATAAACAAACAATTTAGTTTAGGATTTGCAAAATGAAGCTTCATCAAAAAGTAATTATGTCTTTTGTAAAGTAACGAACTGTGATTTCCACACTGACTATAAGGAAACATTTTTTTCCAAGATTTCAAAAAGTTGTATGTACTTTTATTAGTACGATTATGATTTATGAATAAACAAACAATTTCATTGTCCGGATATACATGATTGCTTAGTAAGCAATCTTACTATGAAATTGCCGCTGTGGTCTTTACGTTGTAAGTAGGCCAGTGGCCGATTATAAAACGCTAGGTTTGACACATCACAAAATGCTTTCGATGGCAATACGATCGTTGTGCGAGACATTTTTTAAATGACAAGAACAATCCAGTCACGATCCGTAAAAGCACGCAAAGTACAATAAAGACGCTTAGAAATATTGTCACGGAGGGAAGGCACGGGTAGGGTTGCAAGACAAATTTCAGGGGATCGATATTATGATAACAGCATTAAGCGAACGATTTATTGGGTAACCTTTGGTGATATCGTAAATAACAGGAAACCAATTCGGCTTATTTCACGTATTAATTCAACATTTACAGATGAAATATAGGTGTAAAATTCAACTAAAACATCTCTTCCACTAGTATCATATAAGTATTAATATTGTTGAAATGACAGCTGACACAACATTGTAGTAATAAGTAACGTTACAAATATTGAATATGATTATCATTTTCTATGAAGCTTTTCAAATTTCTTTTTTCGTATTATAAAATTTTTTTATATCTTTGATGATCTTGATAATATCGAAAATGATTATACGCCTTCATATATAATACAGATAAAAACTTCCATTCAGAATTATGTTGAATATTAGATTTTTTTACAATATAAATGCAAAATTATTTCAATATTATTTATATCTTTAAATTTTCCATAAAACAAACGTCAAACAAATCAATTTATTTGTGAACTAGGGCGTATAGGTAGGTTGTAATGGTCTATAAACACTTTCTTAAATAGTTTGATTAGTTACTTCTTTTTAGATTTAAAAATGATTTTGGTGAAAGATTAGAATAGATTTTGATTGACAAATTTTTATTTTAGCTAGAAATTGTCTGTTTAAAATAATGTGTGTAAATATTCATCCGGCTCAAATTACGAATGAGAAGTTATTTTATCAAAAATCAGTTTGCTTGTTATAATTAATTACAATTAATTATCAAAACGTTATTGAATGGAAAACCCCAGATACTCATGGTGAAAAACTCTTTTGATTATTCTTTGAAATACTATATCAGTTAAATGTGAAAAGTGGAATGGTTTCTTGAAATCACCTCTAGAATGAAGCAGTTAATGTTTGTAGCCCAAGCAGCCTTGATCGCGATCTCTAAGTCACGCTCTCGCATACGTCTCTCCATACCATGGCATTATTTTTACCCTTCAACTTTTATTATTATTTTAACAGGAAATTTCCCCCGCGTGGGTGATGGTGGATGCACTTCAGCCAACTCAGCTTTATATTTTTACCGCATAACGACCCAGGATATTCCTTCTTCCAGTAAAAGTAATCAAGACAAGTCGTAAAAAATAAAGTCATTAACTTGTAGCATAATAAATTGAAACACTTACCAACTTTAGGATATTTAACTGGAGCGAAATTCTTACCGGAATAAATTATATAAACTTCGCACAAAAACCAATTAAGTGTGAGATCGTAAGTTTTCACGGTTGACTCTAAGTATATTTAAGCTTTCGATGTATTTTTTCCCCAAGTGTTGAATACAAAATTTGCGTAGAAAGAAGATAAAAATTAAAAATCCATTTAGCTGAAAATGAAACAGTAAAAACCAGAAATAATAAATACTAAAATTATTCTTATATCGTAAAATCAATTAAAACATATGACACTTTTTCTGATACAAAATCAATATACGTATTGAGCTTTAGTTTACATTTTTTGTTTACTAATTAATATATTAACAGATAAACATAATTAACAGGTAAACTTATGTTATAAAAATATTAATTATTTTGATTCTATATGAAGTGCTTTATCAGTGATGACTGCCGTACAATACAGATACTCTCCATTATTATAACTTCCCTCCCTACTTGAATAATTTGTTTCCTGTGTATGTTATCCTACTGAAAAAAAAACAACTTTTTTTCACTTGGTGGGCATTACGAAGTAGGCTTTTAATTAATAAGTGAACTTCATCACTTAACGTGCGGAAATATCTCGTTTTATTATTCATCTAGTAAATTTCAAATTACATATTAGAATCTAGTTCTGTTTAGAAAGCCAGATATAAAATAAACAAGAACAAAGAAAATTTGAAATCTAAGGGAACACTACAGATACTAATGAATTCTGAGTGGATTCTTAACAAGTAAATGATCGATGATGCTCTACTTTCATTTATTTTCCATCGTAACTTCTGTGTAAATATACCACGTTAGTATTTACATGCAATCTGACGTCTAAACATGTACAATGCACTTCCAACTGACAAAATAGTAAATATTTGCGCTCATAAGTACACCTCTGGAACGAGGTCTTGTGTAAAGACATCTCTAGCAAAAGTGCACACAAAGGAATTCTTCGCTTACTTTGATGTGTATATGCAATTAACGACGTAATTATTATATTGAAATATTTTCATTTACAAGTCATAGAGATTTTAATATACTTATAATATATACGAACGTTTTTTTATATGTCATTTAACGACCAAAATAAATAATGTGAATTATTAACATGTATTATGAACACACATGAATTTTTTCAAATGATGATGAAACGTGATTTCCTCCAAATATATCATCGTTTTAAGTAAAAATATACTCTTTCTGACAACAATAGTAAAACTAGTGGATTAATTTCCAAATCCACATAATTCGTAGTGCTGAAAAGTTGGTCAAGTCCATTACGACTTACGACACATTAAAGAGCAAAAAAAGCATTCAAAATGACATTAGACACAATCCAAAATTGTTTCGTTAACAATATTTTTATGGGCAATTTCCTCACATTGATGTCACTTTAGTTAGCCAGGTTTGATTTTTACTGCATCATATTATATATATACTAACAATAATCAAAATTTCCTTTTTTTTGGATACTCGAATATCATTCCGCATACGAAAAATAATTTCACTTCGTTTAAAATCTATGTTCGCACTTGCCTTGGATAACATGGATTAATTATGGTTATTTCGGCGGTGGGTAAATAGCTGGATGTCAGGCAATTACATTAAATAAATTATAGGAGACGATATTCCTAATTCTCCGCTATTATATCCTATACGTTGAAACACCTAACAGATGTCACTAAACGTGGAATGATTGTATATATTTACCCTTTCGTTGAATTGCATCCCGTCGAAACCCACAATGCTATTAAAATCACTGGTAATTCTAAAAGAAGTTGGAAAGCGGCAATTCGCCACTCTGTTAATGTGTTGTTTACAAAATAAGGATTAAGGCAATTCTCGAAATGTTAACTACAAAACAGTTTTAAAGTAAAAGTATAATTTATAAAAATACCTGTTCATGCGGTAGAGTTTGAAATAAGGAACATTTTGGTATAACTAACTCAATATGTCATTTTTTCGATTTAGTGTTTTCTTCTAAAACAACGACGATATATATATATATATTTATTTGTTTTATTCATCCTAAAAATCAAAATATATAATTTATTTGAATAAGTTCTACGAAAGCTTCATTGTTCTGCCCATCATTATAGCCCATAATAATCAACATTTGGCTAGTCATATTTAACAAGCTTATAATTATTATTATAATACGTAAAACATACTCTATTAGATTTTTCCTCATTCACATTTATATTAAATTTCACACATTCAAATAAAACATGTACATGTTCGATTTGCTTTCAGTAGTGTAGTAAAAAATAATGAGTTGAACAGGGGTGGTATGACTCGACTGTACTTGGCGTTTTATTTCGTTGAAAATATAATACAGGAGACAAATGGGAAGGACATAAATACAAGACAGGACAGTTATATTATACGTAAAATGTATGGCATCCCTAATAACATTTTAGTACAACCAACAAAAAATAATCACGAGAGCTAATTAAGTGAGCATACGTTTTTTTTAATGTGAGGAAATATAGACACTAATCCTTCTGAATGGACTACAATGTCATCGAAATAAAAAAAAAACTCATTCTCATATATGGGGCAAACAGGTACGGCAACAATCGAAGACCAATATAGTATATTACACTGAACTCTATGAACCGTACGAAATTCTCAGATATGTTCAATCCCAGACTGAATTGGTAGACTACGCTGGTTGAGAAAGAACCAACGAAGAGAGTGATATCCGGCTGTCTGGGATGCGTTGGCGAGGGTTTATACTAAAAATTCTGACTGGGCGGAAACCTGCATGCTTGTAGTTGGTGATAGGAAAACTGCTCCTTCACAGAATACACTCAATGATGTTGGTACAATAATTGAGATCATTTTGCCTTTATATAATATTTACACCCAATCCGTTTTTATGCGATACATTGGTTCCACAAATTAACGCGTAAAAAAGCATCAAGAATGTATATAAAACTAAAATTAGTTCAATTTAAGACATCGACTGAGGGTGCTTGATGGAATTTCAATATCAAATTTGGATTATCGTCAGTTCGAGTCCATTCGTGTGCTCGAATGCCTGAAGATGCCGAAAGGCGAAACCCGGGTCGTTAGTGACAAAATACATGGAAGTGTACAAAATCTCAATAATCCAAGATTAAAATTGGTTCTTTAAATTCGTGTGGAAAAGTCTTTTATTCACATAAATGAAATTTAAAATGAAAAGAACAAAAGGAATGATCTTATTGTTGAAAATGAAAAACAATAGTGTTGTTGAAACACTCCTTAAGTTCGTTTGCCCGGGATAGATGCTCAAGTTACGTCATTTGGTTAGTATACGTCGCCAGCGACGCGTGTTTTGGGAAAGTGAAGAAACAAACTAGTCCACGGTGATTAAATAGTTAATAGTTTTTGATTTTTAACAAAGTTATAGAGTTTCACAAACTCGCATAATTTGTAAAGGGCACTTCTTGTGATAACATTTTTGATAGAAAAAATCACAAGTGAAATCGCGCAAATAAAAATCGCGTAAAAAAAGTACTGGGTGTACAATTTAGATGTATTATAATGTTGACAAATAATCATCACAATCGATATTATATTTAACATTATCTTATGTCCATATCAAAGTAACATGATTCGTAAATATGTATTTCAATAGTTCGTATTTTACGATGGCTGCCAATCATCTGAAAATAAATCACCGTATATTTACCGGAAAGCGCACTTGCTGATCAACGAATGCATTTAAAATAAAATACACGACATGGTAAATAAAAGCATTATTTTTTTAAATATATTTAAATATATTAGGTATATTATAGATAATGCAATGATAAAAGCATCACGCAAACAATTCGTGTGAGTAAAATTGAGGCAATAAATTGTCATGTCACACCTTCTTGTTCGTAAGTATACTTTGGAAACTTTTATTAAAAATATGTTTTGGTCGATAACTTTGGCCGAGTGAAACAACTGTATACCATTTTTTTGGCAACAGCTGAAAAAACTATCATTTGTCGGATGTTCCTAAAATGGCTGTTAAGCATGGGTTAAGTTTCGCGATACAAATTGTGGTACATAAAATATAAACACTATTACCTAGAAGGAAGCTTTGTTATGTAACATTAGTATACAAATTAATTTCTGTGATATTTCAAATTGAAATACGCAGAATTATAAGGAATCCATTAACAGCATGAGAATATAATTATAGCTTAACCTTCCTGTGACGTTTTGATGTTATGATTATTCTTACATGATATTAAATTATTTTTTGTAATTTCAAATCATACATTACCTACTCAGATTTGGTTGCCTCCGGCTACCTCATGTCAATATATTATATGATTATCATGTTCGGTGTTTATTTTTTTAAATAGCAGCAATTACTAATACGCCAAATATTACGAAATTTCAAAATTCATAAATGGTAGTTCATAAAAACCCAAACCCTGAATCAAGATTTTAAATAGAAGGACATTACGAACGGAAGCTTACAATTTGTTTGTACTACTTCCACATGCTTATAATGATCAGGACAGGTTTCGATCCTCATGATCATTATCAACAAACCAAGAATTAACAGCGGACACCTTAAAGTGACTTGTTTTATTCCGTAGGATAACAACAACTCCATATATTATATGATATTCGACGGTGTTTTGGGCAATTGATGTAACCCTTAAAAAATAAGAAAATTAGATAATGATTGTATCGCATTTAAAAGACGACAGAGCAGGTCTCAGCCAAATGATGTAAATTAGAAAAATAAATTGAAGATTTTTTGGAAGGGAAACATCATTTTACATGTGTTTTAGGTTCAAAAATTCTGACCCGGCCACTTGATGTAAGCATCTATTATATCGATACTTCCTACGTATAATCCGGTATCTACTTTTTTTTTTTAAGGTGCTAACTGTCAATTCTTGGTGGAAAGACATTATATTTTAAAAAATAAAACACAATTTGTTTGTACTACTTCCACATATTTATAATGATCAGGACCGGTTTCGCTCATCACGAGCATTATCAACTGATAAAAATACAAACATAACAGGCGTATTTATATAAAATTGAGTGAAAAAATGAAGGTATATAAAACTGATGGTTCATGAACTGAGACAAGAAAATATTGATTGACAAACAAATTATACATAAATCAAATGAAAGAGTCTACAATTAAAATGTTATGGACCTCTTGCAAATCATTAAATACTAATCTACAATCACAAATATAGCTACATTAAAAGTCCATTTAGCTGAACAAAATTATTAATGACGATAATAATTTAAAATGATGAGAATATCTATTTATTGATAAATGGTTCATTAATTTTTACTTATAATTTCCCTGAGTCATCATTTTAAATTATTATCGTCATTAATAATTTTGTTCAGCTAAATGGACTTTTAATGTAGCTATATTTGTGATTGTAGATTAGTATTTAATGATTTGCAAGAAGTCCATAACATTTTAATTGTAGACTCTTTCATTTGATTTATGTATAATTTGTTTGTCAATCAATATTTTCTTGTCTCAGTTCATGAACCATCAGTTTTATATACCTTCATTTTTTCACTCAATTTTATATAAATACGCCTGTTATGTTTGTATTTTTATCAGTTGATATGCTCGTGATGAGCGAAACCGGTCCTGATCATTATAAATATGTGGAAGTAGTACAAATAAATTGTGTTTTATTTTTTAAAAAACTCCGGTATCTGCAAAAAAAAGGAATTTACAGGAGTGCATTTCAAAGATTCATAACGCAACTCACCATTCAATGTTCTCAATAAAGACAATTTTTACTCTCCTGAACAATTTCAATTTTAAGGGTTACATCAATTGGGCGAAACACAATTGATATTAAATAATTTGCCTTTTAAATAAACTAAATACGGTAAAATTGGTTACTTCATATACCTACAGTATGTCTCTTATGAGTCCCAATAATGTCCAAAGTACATACACCTTTGCTCAATATGTTTCTTTTATTTCCATCAAATTCTACTACGAAACACAATTCAAGCGACGTTATTTGTCCCGTTGAGTTTTATTGTGAAAACATATGCCACAAACATTGCCCCTCGTTTCTCCCCAGCATCAACTGAAAAAGCCTTACGGGCTATCAAACTCTACGACTAGCGCTTCATCCATTCAAAATCTGTAGGTATATATTTTTGACTGTCCGAGTTTTATTCGCGGCAAACAGTCCATAGAAGAAAAAAACATTAACCGCAGAGTCCATAACAATGATTCTGAATGTTTTCATTTTGTTTTTTTGAATTGAATAAAGTTTAACAACCGCAATATGTCTGGCACCCTAAAAAATATGCAAAAAACTCTAGGCTTGCAGTACCTACTTTTCCATAGATAACGTTACGATTTGCGCTTTTTTACTGAAAGCAGTTTGTTTTTAATCCTCGTAGAGTGAGAGAGATAATAGTATCGTTAAGTTTAACGTGCTGATACGCTATGAAGCGGGATAGGTATACATTCATAATCAGGCTTGAATCAAGTTATTTAATTTAAAACCTAAGCAGTCACCATAATAATATTTTATTTTGAGAGAGAATTCATTACTCGATAATGAAATAAATTCTGATTGATGGTGTATATCTGGCTCGATCCAACTGACTTCTCTTACGCGCTGGGCATGTTTACATGCCCAAGACTTTATCTCGTATTCCCGGCCAAGCTAGAAGAAAAACTTGTGGATATATGCTTTAAAAAATAGTTCAAACCTTTCAGTAGAGAAATTAAGCAACAGATCATGAAAATTTCAAGTAGAACACAAGGAAACATATTTTTGAAAAGAGCTCTAAAAATTCAGTCTTTCGAATATTAGGCTTTGAACTGCCGATACTAAGATTAATCGTCAGCCGTGTGTATAACACATATTTATGTGACTACGTACTCGCTTGTGTGCGTGTTGGCGGTGTATATGAAGACTGGCCGCAGCCATTTTACTTGCGAAGTCGTAGAATAAATATTTTTCAGCTTCTTCATTTTCTTCGATTTATTATATGTATTTGGGATAACTAATATATATTTGACATAATTTTCCATTTTTTGTTGATTTGTTGAAATTGCAATTTAGCAATAGTGAGCGTTTTAACAGATCAATTGACTGAAAATAAATTTGTGCGAAAACGGCTCGCGCTGTAAGGGTTAAATAAGTCCACATTTAACTGTGTAAGCGTCTGAAAATAAATTTGCGTGGTCAGGTCTTCGTCCTACTTTCCTTCTTGCTTTTTCTTAAATCAAAGGTGAAACGAAAAACTTCAGACTAATCGTTCATAAACATTTTGATGTTGAAAGCTTACACAAGAGACTATTGTTTTGTATGGCGGTGTCGCGTCTGCCATGCGATATCAGTCTGCACTCTGCAGTGATTAAACTGGTGATGCATTTCCAATACTCTCTCTTTTGAGCCGCTTTTGTTGCTGAAACAATATCTTTATATTCATCCGCACAGCACTTACTAGAGTTTTAAGATTTAAATACATCACCATAAACTTTACATAATGATTAGTGAGTATTGCCAAGTTATTGACACAAGTGTATTTTTTTAATTTTGCAAAAAATGTCCGCCATGCTTTAAATTAAATATGTCTAATATACATACCTGGGGTTACAATACTCTTAATGTGCGCTTTTCTTTCTCAGCATCTAACTTCGAACTTTGCTAGATGCCTCATGCAGTTTAATTCATCGCGACCCGGAATCAAAACGGAGATTTCCGGGCCTCGTATTCAAGTGATGAAAATTAAACCTGGTCATTTTCAGGTCCGATAAGGAGGGAGTTAATGATGACGTACGACCGAATTGGTTTGCGGATATGATCTTCACAATATGTGTAACTAAAGTGTCTTTTACTCGGTTTGTATAACTAAAATAGAAATTATATTTCATATAAACTTGAGTCAACTTACTGGATGGTTTCAATATCACATATGTCGGATAAAGCATATAAAGAGTGAGATAATATACAAACGTCCTTATTTGATAAGCTAAGTGGTCGAATATCTTCTACGCTTTTATTCGGCGATCGTCAGCTTTTTATTCACGAGCCAGCCAAAGCTTTTATTATAGGACCTAAACATAACTTTTGTATTTTAAATAGATGGAAAAATGTAGCAAGCTATTTTTAATTTATTTTAATTGTATGCACATGATAAAATGAGACAATCCGCCGGAGAAAAAAATGATTAATAAATATATAGCCATACCACAAAAATATCTAAGCTTAACACCATTCTGATAAGTTTGTTTTTCTCAACTATGTCAATCTTGAACAAATACGTAACGACGACTTTGTGGCAGCATGTGACATAGGACTTTTTCCAACCGAGAACTCTCATCACATAATATACTAGATACATTTAATTTACATAATGTATTAATAATTGTGGACTACCAATCCTTGAATTTAACTATTTTCATGTGACTTGAGAATTTACCTATTATATTTTGAATTATTGAGATTTTGTACACTTCCATGTATTTTGTCACTAACGACCCGGGTTTCGCCTTTCGGCATCTTCAGGCATTCGAGCGCACGAATGGACTCGAACTGACAGACAGTAAACAGTGTCTAACGTTTATATAGAAGATACAAATACGACAAATATTATATACGAGATAAAATATTATACAAATTTTGATTATTGAGATTCTGTACACTTCCATGTATCTTAACACTAACGACCTGGGTTTCGCCTTTCGGCATCTTCAGGCATTCGAGTCCATTCGTGCGCTTCAGGCGAGTCAGTTCGAGTCTATTCGTGCGCTCGAATGCCTGAAGATACCGAAAGGCGAAACCCGGGTCGTTAGTGACAAAATACATGGAAGTGTACAAAATCTCAATAATCCAAATTTGATATTGAAATTCCATCAAGCACCCTCAGTCGATGTCTTAAATTATATTAAATATTATACGTCTAGGATCCATACTGATACCTGAGTTAAAATTTCGAGAATCGCCTTAATCCTTATTTTGTTAACAACGCATTAACAGTAAAATAAATTACCAGTCGACATAGAGGCAACATAATCAAGTTTTAGCGATTTACGTGAAAGCAATTGATTTAAAAGTAGCTTGAGGACGCATTTATCCAGAAAAATATTAGTGATGGTTTTAATGAGTTGAATTGACTAGCTCTGTCCATTTAGAATCTATCATGGATCTAAATTTTAGATCCATAGCTGACTTTAGAGCAACTCTGTTTCTGGGGTTAGTACGAAACAATAATACTTAAATTAAAATGAATTAATGAAATAGAATTCCTTTCTTCATCAACGTTGTAAAATTCTGTTCATGCGTGCTTCTTTGAAACTAAACAAATATATATCTTTATTGAGAGGCACTTTATTCATAATATTCTGAATAAAATAAAATAAATCGTTCACATAAGGTCTCACAAATAATATAATCATAGACGAGTTTTTGTGGCTCCTATAAAAAATTTTGCTATACGTTTTTAAAATGCTCGCAAAAAATATCCCCGAGTCAAAAGTTTTCCGAGCCCAGTTGTACGTTGTACGTTGTTTCCCTACATTTCAAAGTGCCACACCTACTCAGATAATACTTTTTTCTGTTCAACTGTTTTTGCACTTATCCTCTAACAAAGCTTGGATAAAATAAATGTGTATTTGTCTGATAGTGTATTATACTTCTTACAAAGTAAATGTATACAATTCCTCGCATCTATACGAACGAATGAATGGATATGTTCCTTGGTGGTTTTGGATTGTTTCGCCCGTTTTCGGAGGGGCTGTAAATTCAACAAGTTTGTTTTGTTTTGAAACAAACATAAAAAAATAAATCGTCCAGACTACAAACGAGCAAACTTTAATCTTTGTAAGTGTAAATACACTTTTATATCGAATCAATATAAATACAAATGGGCAAACTAAAAACACATCACATGATCTAACTTCTAAATTAGCTCAGCTATAAATCTTCTCTCATAATTTAATATTATTACGGTTAATATAATTATTATTATTATCATCATCAATGTACAATAGATGGCTGCAATGCTTTACTCAT
The DNA here is from genome assembly GCA_022494535.1 of Himalopsyche phryganea. Taxonomy (NCBI): domain Eukaryota; kingdom Metazoa; phylum Arthropoda; class Insecta; order Trichoptera; family Rhyacophilidae; genus Himalopsyche; species Himalopsyche phryganea. Next base: position 1,306,633 of record JAGVSL010000034.1, read on the forward strand.
TGAGAATGTTCTTAACGGCTTTAGAAGCCTTGGCCTCTTAATTTTCGTCGACTATGTATGAAACAATTATAATTATTGTAGAAAAATTGCGTCTTTTATAGTCACAGATATCTACCATTATTTCCGATATAAATATTTTACAATCTTATGTATTGCTTGTAATAACATAATATAGTTCGATGAGTTCACCGATTATTTTGAGGAAGTTCGTTTCAAAATATAAAATAAAATATATAAACTTGTTAGGTATTTATTCTACATATGACATGTCACACGTATTTTGGCTTTTTGGGAAGGCTCTTTAGTTTTACGATGATTTTCAAAGCTTCTTATTTATATTTCAAACTGATTAAATACAGTCTATAAATAATAAAAAAGAAATTCAACACGTTAAATAGTGAAACGGGTTCGTATAGAAGTTTTTAGATAATTAAATAACATTTGTATTAGACACGTGTGACGAATTAGGCATATTTTCAATATTAAATATTGATTTAAAGTACACTGAGCTTTATTCTTATCACTAATGCAGTTTCCAATTAACTCTTATATTCACTTTTAAGGTGTTGACTGTCAATTCTTGGTGGAAAGACATCATAGTTTCGCTCATCACGAGCATTATCAACTAATAAAAATACAAACAAAACAGGCCTATTTACATAAAATTGAGTGTTAAAAATTAAGGTATATAAAACAATTGGTTCATGAACTAATAAGACAATACATTACTAATTATCAAATAAATTATACATAAACCACATAAAATAGTCTACAATTAAAATGTTAAGGACCTCTTACAAATCAATAAATACTAATCTGAAATCACAAATATAGCTAAATTAGAAATCCATTAACTGAGCAAAAAATTTGAATAACATTACTGATGCATTAAGCAAATAGCCTATTGGAAAAATTTTAAGAAGAAATTAGTGAACTATTAATATTAACAATAAACAGCCATCGTAAGTGGAGAACGCAGAGCAGCTAGGAGCACAAAAAAAATGGTAGATACTCCTAAACATTTGATCATAATAAACATGTGGAAGTAGTACAAATTGTATTTTATTAAAAAAAAACTCTTATATTGGTAAACAATTGTATTAACAAGTGTATTGAAATTAATAAAACTATTTATTCAACCAAATTTATCATCTACACAATTATTGTATGAAAAACTCTTGCATCCATCTAAGCGACATTGACGTAAAGGGAGCTTTAAAGTTATGTGACTACGAAGCGAGCTTTGATGCATTTTCAATGCAAATTTCACAAGGCAAAGAAACAGCTTATAATTGAATTTCAAACAAACATAACGACTCGTAGATGTGTACAAGTTAAGTCAGTTGATACAAAACTAGTGTAGAATTGTAGAAGTGCATGGCAGTTATGAACTTGCTCAACAACCATCAGCAACTGTGTTATGTTATAATATAGTAATTGATTGCATAACTTTCCTTCTGACCCACTCATGCGATCATACAGTAAAGGTAAAAGCTGGCTTCAAGCCATGAGAAGTTTAGAAACAATACTCACCAACACACCAACTTTGTAATTTTTGAACACTTTTACAAACAAACTAAAATTGAAAGATTTTGCTAGTATAGTTTCAAAACAAATCTCCAATAAAATAAAACAAATTATTAGTTTTTTCATTACATGTGACCACTTATCGAGCATAACATCACCTGATTTTTACAATAGCTTATTATGAAGAATCAAATTAATAGTGTGGATAATATTTCAGACTATCATCGTTCTTCCCTAGATGTCGTCTTCTACTGAAGCTCACAAGTAGATCGCCTCGGACTTTGTATCAGTAACAGAGATTGCGTATCCAAGAGAATCCGTTTCTACCCTCCTCCTCTGCCTTCTATTTCCCTTGCAGTAATTATTAAATCGTGACAGAAAACGTCAAAAAATCAATAAACAAAAGGATTTATTTTTTATATTGGGTGTCATTTATGTTTACTTCAGCTCAAGAAGTAGTAAATTAAATGAATGCATATTTTTATCAGTATATGTGATTTGTATGCCTTGACTCACCCTGTCCATATTCTGAAATTAGTAGAGTAGAGTGATGTACTGAAAACCTTGCAATGCACCTTAATTGATTCATTTACTCACATACCTTCACTTGTCTAGAGAGCAATACAATCAATTAATTAAACATCCAAATAATTCATTCTAAGGGCGGAAATATCAGCCTGTTGACAGTTATAATGTCATATCGCACCTGAAAACGAAAAGTGACACTATTCAAAATTCATATTTTATCAAATTACGAATGACATCTAGTGTAAAACATGAAACGTGACAATATGGAATAACCGTCATTTTTGTATTAAAGCTGCCCATTTGCATCCAAGATTGCATTAGTTGCACACGAAAAATATAAGTGACACTGCAATTGTATGTATGATTTTATTTCAATGTTAAACTAATATTCTTTAAAAAATGGTAGCTCAGCTGTAAGAAGTTAAACATGAGATCTAATTAAGACAACCAGATGTACCTTATTACAATAACTAGATTAGTAACGACAATGCTAACCACAATAGCAATGATATCTTGATCGGAGGATGCGAAACGCCAAAGACAGTCAAGTCCATTGGCTCTAGCGGGGGGAATATTTTGTCCAGCATTAATCCTTGCCGGTCTGGCGGGCAATCTCTCAATGTGCACGAGTTTGGAATCAGAAGCGAGTTGAACTGAACTCGGATTACTCTTGCAAATTCAGTCCTGGCGATATCACGTTTGGGTGTCAGTAGTTTCTTTATGTGAACTACCAGTAACGTGCAACGAAAAATCTCGCTCCTTCAGTGGTTGTTTTGATTTACCGATATGTCTGAAGAAAGATTATTGATTTAAATGGCATTTACTTGAGAAATCCATTACGCTTAGTTCAACAAAAAATGCACAGTGAATAACTATTTCCGCACCAGGATATTTTCAGAAATATACTCAAACAGATTTTATCTCTCGTCTATCGTTTGTATTGTGTGTAATATTTTTCATTTTATTAAAATATAATTTATTTCATGAGATAACTTCGGTTCAAGCTGTTCTAACACAATATCGATGGCTTAGTCAATGGACGAATAGTCTGTTTCTAGGTACAGTGGAATACCCAATTACACTTCCTCGAATTACGAACCGAATATAAATATTCACCGCAAATCCTCCAATTGCGCGGTCACATTCCATTGTGGTTGCTGTGCAAACAGTAACTTAATATTTTGTCCAGATATTTTTTTCATTCATTCTTAGTTTTGGCAGTTTTGCAATTTTCGCGAAAAAAAACGTAACCCTTAATTTTGTATGAGATTCGTTCCCCCAATTACGCTACTCCCAAGATCGCGGTCCCGACTTCCGCATAAATGGGGATTTTACTGTAGTTGGTTGTTAAGTAACTTTTTTATTTTTTTCAAGCCCATATTTTATAATACACAAGTCAAATTTTTGGAGCGTTTTACACCGTATGACATAGGGCTTTAAAAAAATGGGCTTGTTTGATATGGAAATGGTTTTAAACTCACAAATACCCAAAATCGCACTTAATATGTTTGTACACTTTAATCATCAATATATTATTGAATTGATATTAAAAACAAGTTTGTAATAATTAGATTAATAATGTGAGATTATCCTGCATATTTCAAAAGCATGCTAAAATATATAAAATAAGGTGGAGTATCGAAAGATTAAACCATCTATAAAATAGGCATACGCTTCTTAAAAGACTTATTCAATTATGGTGCAGGTACAAAATATATGTAAATTATAATATAGTTTGTAGTCAGGGAAATATGTACTGCATAAACTTTGACATAAATCCCCATATTGCAATATCCGTGCTGCTTGCCATGTCCTCAAAGTCTATGTACGCTACTGGTAACGACTTAAGGATCTTATAGGTAGCTTTATATGAGATATTCCCGGCGGAGTCGAAATTGCCACCCTTGAGGTTTATCGACTTGAAAAAAGGGTCACAATGATTTGGAATCGCTGCCTTGACTTGGTAATTCCTGCTTTATATTAAACGTTAGATATTATAAAATACAAAAATTCGTCTGACAACCATATTTCTTGAATTAATTTATTTAAGAGTTTTAAATAATTGCACTTTGTGTTAAATAGTGTTCACTTGGTGCACTTCTACTTGTATTTCGATAGTTTTCACTTTGGATTAGATAGTATTAACTTAGTACACTCATACTTTGTTGTTAATAGTCCAGTTAGTCACTAATTCTTTTAACAAAGTGAGTTAAGTTGTAGTAGGTTATGCTAGAGTTGGTCTGGTTTGGTTCGTGTAATGTATTCTAAAGCGTGGAGCAAAGACAATATAGTCGACCTAATATAGAGCAGATGAATAATTGACATTTCATTACAGCTTCGTGAAACTATCTATTTCAAAGTGTGAGTATTTATATTGAATATTTGAATATTGAAAATATTTTTTCGTCAGTGTAAAATATTTCTTCAATGTTAAAATATATTTTAATATGTGGGATCACTTTATTTTTAGTGAAAGATTTTTTTTGTGGAATGTATTTGTTATAAGTGAAAACTATTTTTATGTAAGTGAATATCATCTAAACCAAAGTGCATTTAATTCTAAGCCTTTATTTTACTGTGAATCTCTAAACTATTATATAGTATGTTTAGAAATTAGCATAGAAATGACTACTTAAGACATTACAAATCAATTAATTTTTCACAAAAGAAGTATCATTTCAAGATTGACACACAATGTATGTGTATACAATTATTTTAATGACTATTTAATATCTTATTTTTTTTTAATCTGTAAATTATTTCTTACTATTTGACAACTTTACTAATCAATAATTATACCGGCGATATAATTAGTCCGCTATTTTGCTCTTCTGCAATTTTGTTTGCCCCACCACCACCCGTTATGTATATGATCAAGAAAAGGAACGAATTTACTCATCATGTTCTTGGCCCAGTGCAGAGCTGCACGGGATCGATCTTTTAACCACGCCATCTATATTGTAATGGAATAATAATCGCAATATAAGTTTCGTGAAAATATATTGTAACAATCTCGTATTTCGTTGGTTTATTATTATAAAATAGATTGCTACACTTTCGCCAGACAATGCAGGGTAGAATATTAGGACTAGTATCATGGTGTAGGAAGTACAAGATGAGCTGGATAAAAGGTGACAGTCGCCATTTTTGTATTTGTTGACGTCACTACGTGCTTATCCAATTACAATGTACTATGTTTACAACGGTGTTTTGGTGACAATAAAAATTTGGTTCGTCAAAGTGACGTCACATATAATACAAAAACAACGATCCAGCTCACCTTGTACTTATTAACACCATGGACTAGTATCAAACAATCGTTTACAGTTTGCAACTTGTCTGAAAGGCAACGAGAGTATTTACATCCCCACGAGGATTGGGTGTGAGTGAAATCACTCAACCGTTTTGGATTAAGCTACGATAAGATATGTTTTACCGTTAACCTAATTTCTATCTTATTGCAGTCAAATCCCAACGATCTAATTTCAAAGAATAGGTTATGAGATGAAGTCTTTGACGACACTATTGGTTCAAAATTCATACAAAATTTATACAAACACTTCAAAAAGAAAAAGCGTGATAGCTGATAGCATTCAAGCACTACTGATGTGATAATTGTATACTAGCTTTATAGCATTGTTCAGTTTTGGGGAGTTAGTAAAGTAGCTGGCTTTAATAGAGGTTAGAGTATTAAATAAGTAACAATCTAAATAGTTATTATGCCATTACTCGAGACTATTCGAGAGTTCATTAGTGGTAAGATTTATCGAGGCGGCGCAATGCTGTGAATCCGAAAATTAAGCTACGATCACTGCATTACGAATAAAAATATAAAGGTACACTGCCTTGTTAAGCTAACTTATACTATCAAGCAAATCTATTTTATTAGTGAAAAGATATCTAAATTATCAAATTATATTTCCTACGGGCCAACCGATCAAAAGATAGCGTGTTAAAAAAATTAAGCAATTCTTGAATGAGGAGAACTAAATTTAAGATATAAAGAGTCACCATATAAAATTTCTCCCAACTTTCTTGCACGTAAAAATTAATTTCTTACAACAGAAATATCAATAACTATATTTTCATCTCCTTCTATGTGAACGTATATTTGAGTCGTATAGTATCAAAAGTAGAACTATCCACAATTTGAAGTTTCGAGATAAACACGAAAAACGTTTTGTTGGCGTTTTTGAGTTTTTTGATGTTTTAAATTTGTATGCGCGGCCATATTGTGACATCACTTAGGGTAACTCTGTGATAGATCGAAAGTATGATTTACCAAACCGTTCACTTCTGTTTCCAAAGCTGTTAATCGTTCTGATTTTGGTAGCAAGCATCATTTTCTTTTACGTTTTTATACCACATACACATGATTTTGATACCAAAATTTTATTTCTAGCCATACGCTGTGACCGGTAGAATAGTGTGGCAGCATTAGTTAAATTTCGACAAAAATGGGATAGTTTATACATTACGTAAACTAATTGCTGTTTCCAATAGAGTGAAAGACAGGAAAGGTATTGGTAATAAATTTTACTAATTTTAAAATCATATTGGAGGGATTGCAATGTGGTTTTAAAATTGCCGGAACCAGGATTCCGGTATTTAGGCTATTGTTCAATAGCGGTATTTTGGTATAATACATTTCTCGCTACACACTGTTTTTGAAGATCGGATGGGTGGGAGGGAGTTTTTTTATACGTCACAAACATTCATGACTACGAACAGAAATTCATAAATCGATTGAAAGATCAATTTATGATACTGTCCCCACCGGGACTTGAACCCGAGACATCCGTAACCGTAGCCAACGACGCTATAGATAGATTTTTTCGTCAGTAACTTTGTGGAATAAATAACCTTACAGTACAATATCTATAATTTAACACATCTCTGGCGGGGCTGGTTGAGCGTAAGTTCATTAGCGACGCGGGCATATCTGCTTGCGTAATTATTCGCGATATATGCTGTCGCGAATTATTCGCGGACCATTAATACATAGATTAAATATTTAAATTCAATATTGTCTTTATCCGAATAATTTGAATCACTATTTGGAAGTATTTCGTCGACGTAACGATCCGAATTATCATTATTCAAATCCATTATCGTATGGGTTTCGAAAAATCAGCAAAATAAAAAACGAGATTGAATATAAAGTCCACACACGAAAGCTTACAAAGCACAACTAAATATATTTGAACTAGGTAAACTAAAAGCGTTCGAAGAACTTATAAGTACATACAAAAATGGAGTAAATCGGGATCATATGTTTTGACATGTGGTTTCGATCTTTACCTGAACACATGTATGAGTGGGGACAATCCCGATTTATACTAGTATGATAAATTTTCAACAAAAATTCAACATATGTTAGTGTAAACCATAAATATCGCAATATAATAAGCAGGACTGTAATCGCAGTCGCCCGCCACAGCGGTAATTTTTTTGGTAATTGTAATTACAGTCTCCCCCGCAAATGGCGATTGGCGGACTGAGGACTGTGATTCTCGTTTCCCGCCAGAGATGTGTTAAGATAAATTTAAGACATCGACTGAGGGTGCTTGATGGAATTTCAATATAAAATTTGAATTATTGAGATTTTGAACACTTCCATGTATTTTATCACCAACGACCCGGGTCGCGCCTCTCGGCATCTTCAGGCATTCGAGAGCATGAATGGACTCGAATTGACAATTCCACAATCGTCAATTCGAGTCCATCCATGCGCTCGAATGCCTGAAGATGCTGAATGGTGAAACCCGGGTCGTTAGTGACAAAATACATGGAAGTGTACAAAATCTCAATAATTCAAATTAGTACAATATCTATTGACTTTTAATCCTACAACCGTTGAATCGGAGTGGGCTATTTCTGCAGCCGTTTTTATTTGCACGTAGATCCAATTGAGATTGACAGATTTCAGCATTGGTAAACTGGCCTCTTAAAGGTCATGCTTTATTTAAAAAAAAAAGAATAAGCCGAAGGTTTTTATGAAAATAAAATTATGATGAAGATGTATTTTTTTCTGCTTTAATTAATATGAGATATCGCTATCGCGATTCCAATTGGCCGTAATTACTGTTTTTTTTGCACTTTTTTATGAATAGTTGTAATTTTATATGAAATAACAAAAACTGGCATTGACTTATTTACCTGATATTTCAATACCCAATCACGCACGATCGCAGAATGACAAGGAAGACCATTGATCAATCAATCACTGTACTGCCTTGTTATGAACAGCTCTTTCCTATTCAAATAACTTCAATTACAATTATTTATAAAATAGTAATTATATTCACAATTTAAATATGTAATAATTCTAGGTCTTCTTACACTTTTTTTTAATATGGATACGACTTCTGTGCTTAATACGACAATTGACGCGGCTAACTCACTAACATCACAAACATTCATAAAAGATGTAATTAAAAAAAATATATTTACATCAAGCCTAGGATCAGACCCTGAGTTTTGATCGTTACTCGAGTTTCTAACGCCAGATTTAGTCCGTAGAAATGCATCCGCGAGTTGCATCCTATGATTAAAATGCATGAATCTCACTTAATATCAAGTCATCATATAACGTGCCTTCAAAGCAATATATACTGTTTGACGTCAGTCTCGGTTTGCAGGCTTCACTTTCATAATCATGTACATAGTGTTCGCGCACAATCGTCAACCGGTGAAAGCTTTTGTCGATGACATAGTTGAGACTTAATGCATATTAGTATTATTCCAGAGCTTTTGGGAATGGGTTGGATGTAATTATACTTACTATATGATTCCACTCATTAATAGCTATATATCTACAATAGTTGTACAGATATCACTTAAATTATTGCAATTAAATGTTAATTTTTAATTCGTTTACTTTTTCAACTTTGCTTCAGTGATACATTATATTATAGCTGCTACTTTTCCATACAAAACGAAAGGACCGGGATAAATTATCACAAATAGGTTTTTTCTTAAAGGAATTGCGTCATCTAAATTCGCATACACAGATGACTATTAATCCGAATGATGATTTAATATAAATAAAATATTTTATTTGTACAATTTAATCTTGAGAGTTCCTTAAATATAACACGAAAGTTTCCCAATGTTCTAAACAGGCTTCTCAAAACTAACTTGAGAGATACATTGCCTATTTTGCTATTTATATAAGGATTTTCAGCCACTCTTATGATGTATCGGTAAGGAACTTGGCTAACCCAATCCCAAATGTACATCCACCACCACTCGTTGCGGTTTCACACTATGTATGCAAGGAGAATCCATCAAAACAACAATCAATTGGTGTCTACGATTTTCTATGCAAAGATAAATGGCAGAAAAGATACCTTTCCCGATTATCTGGTGTGAATAGCTTTGATTTTCTTAATTCGTCACTTTAAGCCGCCATATTTGTTATATTTAGTCACTAGAACTAGGAAAAATCTTGAATCGTTTAATATTCATAATAATTACGGATAAGTTTTGATGAAAAAATTTGTATGAGAATATTTGAAATTTTAAAAATCCATCGGTATTTTATTAAAATAACTTTTCAACTCTTCGCTTTCGCACTCGAAAATTAGTGTAGCTAAAACGAATACAAAAATCTCAAAACTTTTCATAAAAACTGACAAAATTATTTACGTTGGTGTTTAACTGAGCATTCACTCCAATTTTGAATAAATATAAATTCTACCTGTGGGTAAAATTTCTTATAAATTTACAGTTGTTCTGTCGTGCTTCTTAAAGAACTTTAATAATAAAAAAATATATATCTCTAATTCCATGTATGAAAAAACGTGTGGCAAATATACCTTTCAAATGAGACCGCCATTTTGTGACGGTAGGGTACGTAGTGAAGAATATATTTTATAATATTTATGAAAGTAAAGAGATGGAAAAATTGTTTTATGAATATTTTAGTTTACAATTGACAGCTACAAGATGATGTATATATTTGTGTGTTTTGTGGTGTTAAATATTTCAATAACTATTTCGATCATTTATTTGTGCCATCAAAATAGAAGTTCACAACGGTGTTTTGGCCAATTGATGTAACCCTCAAAATTGAATTATCGAAAACATGATACGGTGAGTTGCGTTATGAATCTTTGAAATGCACTCCTGTAAATTCTCATGTTTGCACATACGGGATTATACATAGGGAGTGCCGATATAATAATTGTTTACATCAAGCGGCGTGGTCAGAATTTTGAAATCTAAAACCAATGTAAAATAATCCCTTCCAAGAAGAGGTCTATTTTTTTTTAATTTACTTAATTTGGCTGAGACCTGCTATGTTGTCTTTAAAATGAGATTTAATCATTAATTCATTTTCATATCTTTTGAGGGTTACATCAATTGGCGTCACCATCGAATATTAAATTCTCAATATTTACACGAACCTGTACATCTACGTTATCAACAATTCATTGGCATAAAATACCCAACACCACAAAAAATTTCGATTGCTATATATTATCTGAATTGGTATTTGCAATTTCGTTTATTTTGCGCATATATGGATGATGTTTCTTCAGAACTTTTCAACTTTTAAGGCGTATAATAGTTATAAGCAAAGCTAAGCCAACGCAACTCATTTACGTTTACGTTCTATATCTGAAAAGGGAGATGTAATAATTAACTGTGGCACATAGATCACGTTAAAAAATTCTTGCGTTCCAACTCTTGATTAAAGTTGAGAAAAAATTGCATTTTTTGTCGGTTTTTGTCGACTCCTATATTTGATTGCTTTACACTTTGTAATACTAAGTAAGAACGATTCACACATTTTATTTCAAAGACCAAAAATTATATATGAATCACATTAATTTGTTAGACTCGTTACCAGCCTATACTCTAAATTTTTATATCATAATAGTTTCACTTTTAAGGTGGTAACTGTCAATTCTTGGTGGAAAGACATTATATTTTAAAAAATAAAACACAATTCATTTGTACTACTTCCACATATCAGGACCGGTTTCGCTCATCACGAGCATTATCAACTGATAAAAATACAAACACAACAGGATTATTTATATAAAATTGAGTGTAAAAATGAAGGTATATAAAACTGATGGTTCATGAAATGAGACAAGAAAATACTGATAAGCGAACAAATTATACATAAATCAAATAAAAGAGTCTACAATTAATATGTTATGGACCTCTTTCAAATCAATAAATACCAATCTTAAATCACAAATATAGCTACATTAAAACTCGATTTAGCTGAGCAAAAATTTTTAATGACATTACTAATATAATAAGCAATAATAAATCAGGAAAATTATAAGAAAAAAATAGTGAACCATTAAAAATAATCAAATATTAAGTATGTAATTAATATTAACAATAAACAGCCATCTTAAGTGGAGAAAGCAGAGCAGCTATGAGTATCCATTATATTTTTAATATTTGAAAAATAAAAATTACAGAGACAGAATCAATTCTTACAAGTTAAAGATAACCTTACAGGTATAATACAAATTGATGAATCGGATATAACAAAGGAGAAGAATTTGAATTGAGCAAAAATTTATATCTATTTATTTCTAAAATCTCTTTTTTATCTAGTTTTAAAGATTTGTTATTTAAGTGCAGGATTTTGAAATTTTCTGTTATGTCAAACGTATATTTATTTAGAAACAAATGGTTACCAAATGTAGACAAATCATCTCGTTAAATAAATAAAATTCCTTTTTAACTATATCGTCGCCTCAGGTAAGCAAGGTCCCATCTGCCGTTTTTTTTCAAAATCACTTTTAAATGCAGTTTTATTCGCATTAAAAAAACGGTTCAATCTGCATTTAAAAAACCTTACAATTGTCCGGCAATTCATCAAAATTCAAATTAGAAAAACGTTCTATCTGAAAAATATACAAATATTACTGTGCATCAAGGTTTAATCTGAATATATAATTAGAAATACCGCGTGTAAGAAATCACAGTCTCAAAAGTGGTCGTCTCTTTCATTCATGAATGCATAAGTGTATTTCATTAAAAAAGTTTTAATTTCTGAAATCTAAAAGTGCTTCTCCTGAACAGTTTTAGTTTTTGCAGATAGAACCTTATTATTATTTAAAAACGACGATATATTATTATTTAAAAAAATATTTTACGAATTGAATTATAAATCGAAATCATTTTTTATTCCAAAATATAATACACAAATAGGCTATTGTAATTAATTAGCAATGATAATTAACTTTTGGTGTTGGAAGAAAATACTGAGAAATGTAGCAAGTGATGAAAAGAAAAGCAGCAAATAACAAATATTCAATCAAGCTATTTCTTTTTGTAAACGACCGATATTTTAAAAAATGTTTTATTAAATTTTCATTTAGAGGAAACGCTTCTGTAATATTTTTTTTCTTTCAAATTCCCTAAGGCAGAAATGTTTATTTGTTTGCCGACGCAATAATTTTTATTTGTCTATTTACCAAACAATAATATGAACATTTCAGTCCCATTCAGCTTGTTTCTCAGAAAAATATTTATTTTATTGTAACTGTGATCATACCAGTAACAAAAACGTCTAAAATAATTCTGATATTTGGATTTTCATATAGCGAATATTATTTTTTGAAAAAATGATATTACTACTGAAGAATCATTATAGTTCACATTGAGCAGGGGTCTCCAATCCGGCCCGCCATAGTATATTTTGATTGCATTATAAAATTTACAATATAAGTGAATTATAAATAATAATAATCAGATGTTTTTTTTTACGACTAATCAAGACACACAATAACTGAAGAACATAATGAAAATGAACATGTTAACTATAAAATTTTAATTGTTGAAATTTTGTACATTTCCATGTATTTCGTTACTAACGACCCGGGATTCTCCTGTCGGCATGTTCAGACAGATATCTTACCTACCGGCTTGTCAATTCAAAAATACAGTATGTTTGTATGATGAGCTAGCATTGTCTTGGCCCTTGGGACTTGGCTAATAAGTTTGGAGATATCGAGTGTTTGAATTGGGATTATTTAACGAGAACTGGATGTATGATATGTCATTCGTTCAAACTCTTTTTGGGCACAGAGGATAAGGAATAAAAAAGAAGATTAGGAAAGAACTAGACAATCTGGGTAAGTTTGGCCCAGTTCTGAGGGTTTTTGTATTTTTATGGTACGCCATTGCATTTATGTCTGGTAGTGTTCTACATAGAAATATAGTAATGTCTTACGATGAAATTTAATTAACATAAATAGATTTATTGTTATAATTGATATATAAATATAGATAAAACAAGATGAGGAAAATTTTCATGCAATTCGGGTATCTTTGACCCACGATACAAATAATCACTGTAATTACTATTATATTAATTCAGTGATTTTAAAGTCATCGCAACTTTTCTTTATGCTTTTATATATTCTGTACATAATTGACATGGGAAAAAAGTTACAGCATTTGGTTTACAGATTAGTAATACAAATTGAAAATATGGCTATTCCAATTTATTTCAAGATATGTTTTAAATTGTGTTTTACCATTCCAAGCTGACAGTTCACAAATTCAACAATAAATAGGCAAACTTCCCCAAGTTGGTAGTATTTTAATTGAGATGATTTAGCGAGAACTGGATTTATGATATGTCAGTCGTTCAAACACTATTTAGACAAATGGATTGAGAAAGAACTATTACTAAGCTGATTGCTTATATGGCTATAGAATTTAGGACCACGAGATCCATATACTGCTTTAGGATCATGGGATTCATACATACTAATACACTGATACGCTCTGTGTATTATACAGAAATCGTGAAGTATAGTAAAAAGTGCAAAGTTGTACGGCGTATACTCTGCCTGGGGTTTTAGAATTGGATAAATGGGTGAGAAGAGATAAAAATATATCACAGCAATGACCAAATGTGCAAAAAGTTTTTTTTTTGTGTTAAAATGTTTTATTTATAAATTTCTGCGACTTTTTTTAAGAACAGTAATTGTAATTTCGTTAAATTTTTGTATTTTGCCGGACGATAAATCAAAAGGTAAAAACAACTCTTTAAAACAAATTTTTGATATAACGTTTTTGGTAATAATATTATGAATATATTCAGTTACATTACTGGTATTAGAAAGGTAAAATATTTATTCCATCCCGGTTACAGTATTGCCATAGAGAGAATGAAAAAAAATATTTTTTCATATTTTACTGGTATATTTATTAGCGCTGATAATGAACGACCGACCGTATGTAATTCAGAAGCATATTAATTGGTCGACAGCCAAATAACATGCAGATAAATTAAATTGCTTTTTTGTTGTGTACGTCCACAACAATGAATTCGTTTTTAGAAAATTTCAGAACAAATCAGTGGCAATAATTTTAACAAATGCTCATAATTAATAAACAGTATTCAAAAATATTTGATTCTTTATATAAAATCGCAACATTGGAACGATTATTTTGTTATTTATTAAATAAATAATTGAATAAACTTTATGTTCGCTTTACGAGTTGTAACCCTTTTTAATTTTTCACGGTAAAAAAACATTTAAAAATTGTATTTACTTATTATTGATGAGTAAAATAAATAAATCAGTTGATCACAGATTTTATTACAATGAAGCCGGCTACGTCATTGGATATCAATATGGCCGAAGAATAAAAATGAAAAAAATGTGATTTTATTATCAGATTGTGAATATACACAACAAAAAATGGATTCGACGTATATTTGACTAGTTTTATGTAAATCAGTTTTATGTGATTGTGTAATTTATATATTACCCTTTGTGTGATAGATCTATACTAAAAAACATAAAATAAATGAGTCTGCCATAAGTATATCTCCCAAACGGTCAACAGTAGCGATGTGACATTCGCCATGTCATTCTGGCTACCATGTATAGGTCAACGATGCTATTTTCAACATTAGCTAGCAACAAAATAACGCCAACATCTTAATGACCTACTTCTAATAATAGTATTGTCTATCAAAATGTACTTTGTTAAGCAATTTTCCATTTTACATGCGAATGACGTCTGCGCATTTTGTAGTACACAGCGTATTAGAGGAACCAAGCTACCATTAGAATTATTGTAGAAAAAGTGTATTATTTCTAATGTTTTATAAATCGATAATCTTATTTACAAGGTTCTGTTTCAAGCATTCAGCAAGTATATTATAAAGGTAAAACAAACTTTATTTTAATTAATTTAAAGATTTTAAACTGTTTTCAATATTTCACTAGCTACTGGGATGTATTCGGATGTCAGCGTCCGTGGTGCAGTTGGTAGCGTCGTGGGCTACGACTACGGAAGTCTCGGGTTCAATTCCCGGTGCGGACAGTTTTCATAAATTGATATTTCGATCGATTTATGTATTTCTGCTCGTAGTCTGAGTGTTTGTGTTGTCTAAAACTCATTTCTCACCCACCCATCCAATCTTCACATGGCGTAGCGAGAGCGATTAGCTAACCACTATTCCTGTCCTAGCCTTATCCTTCTATCCCTACTCTCTTGAATAAAGACAGGTTGAGCAACTGAGTAACAAACAGTTCTCATAGAAAAATTCTGTAAAGATACCTCCATTAGGAGACCATATGCTCCACGTTGGGAGCGGACATGGAAAAAAAATATATTATTCGTAGTATTCGGTGAGCTACGGGACGCTGGGATGATCCGAAAGGAAGCAAAAAGACTGGCGGGAGACAGAAAAACTTGGAGAAAGCGCGTGATGGATATATTCTCCAAATAGGGAGAGAATATGGTATAAAAAATGACACTTTATTTGAAAATTAACGTAACTTTCTTAGAACAGTTTAAACTAGTAAGGATATTGTTATTAGTTTTTTGATGAGTTGTTTATTTATTATATCGAGATTAGTTATATAATGTATCCTTTTAAGTAAATTGCTGGCGAAATAGCTACATATCTATAATATTCTTTCTGAACAAGGTAACTTTATTTGGATCTTAAGTTTGTTAACGACACGCGTGCGTGATTGCTTAAAGGTTTATGTAAGACTTGTATGTTTAGTTTTAGACAAATTTTGCCGGAAAAAATAATATGTTTTATTATGAATTTTTGAATAGATAGATATTAATAACATGAAACGTAACATAAATAAATAAATATGTATAAAATCGAAATAAATAATATACTTTGTCATATTCTATTTAATACGTGCTAGATTCTTTTAAATTTAATAACAATAAATCTTTTCGTGCAAGCTAGAATGCTATTATATAAATAAAGCATATTTTGAATGATTTCACTGATTATGAATGTTACATATTTTTATAGGATTTATCTGAACCGTTTCACATAACCATTATTAAAGTTGGTTTATAATAACTAAAAAAAACTATTACGAAATGTGTCATCGTAAATTTTTCCCCAAGCTTAACCAGCGAGAACACATGGGTACCCTCTTTTTGCATGAAAGTAGATCGTGGACGTCCAAAAATTTACCCTGCTTACTTTTCCGGGACGAGTTGAAACATTTTAAAAGGAAACTCACCTTCAATCTATATTCAAATGAGATTTTCCGAGCGGAAATGACCTCTTACTTATTGTATACATAACAAAGACAACCAAGATATCTTCTACCACTTGGTTTTTTTACGAAAGAGATGTTGCTATTTTTTGGTTATCAATATGCTACTTCAAAAATTGAATAATAAATTTTATTCAAGAAATTTAGCATTTTTTGTCATACCTATGTTTCCCAATATTTACGTAAGAATAAGCAGGCAACGAATCGCTTTACAGACATTTGATGTGTATACACTTGTACCATATATGTAAATATATAAAAAAATATATTCATAAACTTCACGATCAATTACCGCCGCAACGATTTGTCCCCACGATCAATCCTTCGTTTGTCAATTATTTATTTTGTTGAAATGTGGAATCACCTAGATAGCATAATGCAATGATTCCATTACCTATAATACCTCTTCAAATATAAAAGTGATTTGTCATCTTGTAATATTGGTCATCACCGGAAGTGAACAATGACGAAGAACAAGAAATGGGCTTTTTTCTCGTGGATGGCTTAAGAGAAAGATATAACAGGACCGTCACTTATTGTTGCACTGAAAAGGGCCGCACAATATCATCTCATAAGCCATGTAACGACAAACCTATAACAATAAGTTTAAGAGAAATATGTCATGTAACCATTCCAGTTTTTTTTATGAAAAACCTTTACAGGGTTTTATATTAGTCATCATCATCTTGAAAACCGGAGTGTTTTCTACTTCAACAGCTTTCTCTCCCTATCTCGATGCAGTGCAGCAATAATCAGCAATAATGTGATTATTTGAATTCACAACAATGAACTGTGTGCCATGTGTACTAGCCATTATTTACTAATATATGTTTTATTATGAACAAATTCTTGCAATTCTTATTGATTAAATTTCGCTGATATTGTCATATAGCCCGTAGAACTCATCGTTTGATTCATATGTCACCAAATCGGCCCATAAATATGATCTAAAATCTATATTTTTATATAATATAAACAACGAGCTTGGCGACAAAGACTTCAAAATTCAATATATATATACACTTGGGCCTCGTATAACACGGTTATATGGTTCTACAAAAACGTCGTGCAATACAAATCCGTGTTATACGAGTTTTGAAATTCATACAAAATTTGTTAAAATCCTTTACTTTTTTAAATAACAATCGAAAAAATATACATTTAAGTATTTATTAAAAAAAACTTTGATAAATATAATAGATCATTCATTCATCATCGCTATCACTTACAATTATATACTTTCGACTCTTTTTCGAGATCGGTTGTGAGTTTTAATTATCAGAGGACTCTGAAGTATTTTTGGATTTAGGCTTTAAAAATTCTGTAATAAGCGATCGTTTGCATTTAGCGTATAAATCTTTACGTATTTCGTGATAAGGGTCCGATATCTGTTGTAATTCCCTCTTGAACTTCAAACTTCTTTCAATTATAGAATGATTCTCCATAAAAAAAAAGTGCTAAAACCATGTTATACAAAAATATGTCACAATTCATTAAACATGCTGTATAAAACCGTATTATACGAGGTCCAAGTGTGTATAAATATATATATATATCTATTTTTAAATCAATTTCTAAAATATTACTACAATTTGAAATAATAGTATCATGAAAAGTTATTGTGCAGTTTTCCGAAGCAAAATAATAAAAAAAATCAGAGTTCAATTTTTTAATAAATATTGTTAGTTTATTTAAAATTGGATCTGCATATAAGTCTACGTTCAATTCCATTTAGTTTATCTTTCGGTGACATGCAATGTGCAATTGGAAATGACAACATACTTCACTAAATAATACTAGACAAAAAAATAATAAATGATTTATTGAATTTATTTCCCGCGAATGAAAGTGTCACTGTGAAAAAATGTTTAAATAATTGATTATGCAAAAATTACGTATCACTAAAATGCTAGTGATAAAATCGTTCCCATATGATTATAATAATAGAATGATTATAATATTACCATATTTTCAAATAACAACAAACTGTTGAAAATAATTCCTAAAATAGTAGTTTGAAATTTGGATGCATATATACCCAAATAGCTTTTATTATTTCATTTACCGATCTTTATAACTTCATAAATTTAACATTGATAACGCATATTTGAACAAATTTTAAGTCTACAACAATTAACTTTCACACTCTTAATTGATTTCAAAAGATTTTTTTAATGAATTACTTAGTTGATTTTTTCTATTATCAATAGAGAGTTCTGCATTTTATTGTAATCTTCTAGTGTAAATCTGATTTCCGTATTGACGTAAGAGATGACTACTAATTTATCGGCCGATTACCACAGCGAAACAACTAAAAAGAAAATCAAAAGCATGTTTCAGTGTGCTGAATAAAAAAAGTGAGAATTGGCCAGTCACTTTGTTTCGATTTATATTAATTACTCAGAGTGTTCTGAGAATCCACCGTGAGTTAAATTTATTCCGGGCTGAATCTAACGAGGAATAAATCTTATTAGGACACTCTGTTGCCAATACGTTTGTATTTTTAGTATATTGCAGCAACTCTCAACAATGAGATTCATTATTACGGATCAAAATATTTCGCGTATTTTGTTGCAGTTTTCGTGCTAAGCCAACGCCGCTGGCATTGTACCTGCGTTGTTCATTTGGCCAGCGTTTCAATTGTGGAAAACTCTAACAATAACGTTATGGTTTCTTTGAAAGCAGAGTATTGCCGACATTGTTTATTTTACTGAACATCCCACTGAAAAATGATCCGAGATCCGCCCCAGTTAGGCGTACCCCGCATACTAAAACGGAATTTTAATTTCAGAGTCCAGAGGGCATGCGGGATGGAATGGGCGAATCGATAAAAACAAATTTAATAAGTGTATTAATACTCGAACAATATGGCACCACATTATATGGAACGTAAACTGGAGCATTATCGCTTACGGCCTTATGGTATCCGAAACGAAAGTTTTTTCAGGCATCGTAAAGTTTAGGAACAGCCTGATGGAGGGTTTTACAAATTGTGGTAAATAAAAGCAAAACGCTGCGAAAAGAGAGAGGTTTTTTTTATTATTTTGAGAGAAGGCATTACCCAACATGCGGTGGTACTGTGAAATTGAATTCACGTTCGTATATACAATCTGATTTGCTAAAGGTGAGTAAATATTTGATTCCTTATCAGAGCTTTGTTGCGATTCATTAAAACTTTGGCTTTACACCACTTTCTTCTTCTACTATAAATAAATATTATTTTATGAAAAAGAAACCTTTATATATTGTACAAAATAAATACCGACAGATTTACACATAACTTTTGCAATTCGTATGGCTATTTAGAATCAAAAAGCTGATTATATAATATTATATTTCAGATAACATTGTATCTTGTGCATTACATTATCGACATTGGTTCATGAACATTGCCAAAATTAAAAACTGCCGTTTTATTTATGATAACATTTCTATTCTGCAGATGCTAATCATATTTTATGAGTTGATTCACATATTAAAATTCATTGTAAAATAATATAAACACAAATCTCATGATATACACATTATTTGCATGTATTCGTGGAGTGCACTATTCATGTTCTGTGTTTTGATAGATTTTCTTATTTAAAAAGTGGATACTAGACAACCAATTATCAAAAATGGATCAAAACGCTGTTTCTAGTTTAAATAAATAATTTTAAGGTGAGGATAACGAACGATTTAAGGATAAATTATAATTTTTCATTCCTCCTATGGCATACTTAAATAATAGTGATTTATTAACTTTTTTAGTATGAAAATAACGAAAACAACCGCGATCACCCGGTTTAGCGTCCCTGCAAGGTACAATCTGATCCTATAAAATATGATCGAATTTATTTTTCAGTGGTGTGTAAGAAAAACCATCAGTTTATGTTTTAAATGGCCAGAAACAGTGGCGTTTAAGACATAAGCTTTTTAAGCCCATAATAAATCCCAAAATAAAATCCTTGATTGTATTTATTGTCAATTGATAATACTTACAATTTAAATGAAACTAGTCGCCGAGTAGCAAGAACTTTTGGTATTCATAATGCATTTTACCTTAATTTTAATGTTTAACAAAACAATATTAGAGTCAGCAAATGGAAAATTTATAATTCAACGATGTATTGACCCCATTGATTCGTTTATACAAAACATATACATATATATATTTATCCCTACCGTCTCTGAAGAGAGAGGTTTAGGGACTACCTAGCAGCATAACAGTTATATTGAACAACGGACAAGAGTAAAAAAAAATGAAAAGCGTAACAATTTTTTAAAGGACAGAATAACAGTAACTCACCTGTCACGAAATAGAACATAATACAGGCTATTTTGAAATGAAGGAGACCACTAAGTTTTGTTTATTGTGTCTTTTGCAGACTTCCAACTCAAAAAACAACATTGTTAAATGTACACCACACAGTTACTTTCGTTTATGCAATTGTACATGTATGTGTGTGTAATCTAAACAATAATTAAGTTGAGAAGGAATCTCAATGTCGAAAAGGTTATTTTTTAATTTGAATAAATGCAAATCATGAATATCTTTTCTTTTTAGAATGCAAATACGACCACTTCACTTTAATAAAGCGGATGTCAAGATCATGGCTTACATATTCTAAAAGTTAATCCCGTATTATATGCATAATCTCGTGCTTTTGGAAAGATTTTATTTATATAAATGTTAATTCAATTAAATATTTCACCCATGATTGATATAATGAGAAGTGATATATTTCTTGTCCAGTTTTGCTGAATGAGTTTTTTTTATCGTGTATTCCTAATAGAGCATTTCAATATAAGGCATTTAATGAGAATTGGTTGGAAGTCAGAATACAACAAAATAATTTGTTTTTTTTTTTTTCCATGTCCGCTCCCAATGTGGAGCATATGGTCTCCTAATGGAGGTATCTTGACAGAATTTTTCTACGAGAACTGCTTGTCACTCAGTTGCTCAATCTCTCTTTTTCTTTTACGAAGAGAGTAGGGATAGAAGGATAGGGCTATGACAGGACTAGTGGTTAGCTAATCGCTCTCGTTACGCCCTGTGAGGATGGGATGGGTGGGAGGGAGGACTCAGACTACGAACAGAAATCCATAAATCGATTGAAAGATCAATCTATGAAAACCGTCCGCACCGGGAATTGAACCCGAGACATCTGTAACCGTAGCCAGCGACGAAACCAACTGCGCCACGGATGCCGACAGGAAATAATTTGTAGTTAGTTAATAATTATTTCTTTTGTGCTCCTATTTTTTTTTATGCTAATAGCTCCATGGCGCAGTTGGTAACGTCGTTGGCTACGGTTACGGATTTCTCGGGTTGAAGTCCCGGTGCGGACAGTCTCATAAATTGATCTTTTAATCGATTTATGGATTTCTGTTTGTAGTCGTGAATGTTTTCGACGTCTAAAGCTCCCCTCCACCCATCCGATCCTCAAAAACGGGGCGTATCGAGAGCGATTAGCTAACCACTAGCCCTGTCCTAGCCCTATCATTCTATCCCTACTCTCTTCAAAAAAGAGAGGTTGAGTAACTGAGTAACAAGCAGTTCTCATAGAAAACTTCTGTTGAGATACCTCCATTAGGAGGCCATATGCTCCACGTGGGGAGTGGACATGGTAAAAAAACTTCTTTTCTTCATGCCACGTTTTCAGGATTGCATTGGTGGAAATGAAAGAAACCAACACAAATATCAATGCTTTTGGATAAAAATCTATAAATCTGAGGGCAGAATCGAGCGTAAGAAAGTGTCAAAAGATGATTCGGACCCTTGTAAGCATTTGTTTTCAAAGCATCGTATACCGTTACCCTGTACTCTATTGAGGTGCCATGACTCAAACCCGTAAATCATGCATGAATGCATGCTTTGAATAGGTGACACTTGGTTCTGACCGAGTACAAGTTATGGTACATATTAGTTAAGCATTAAACATATTAACTTCTTTTTTTACATTACCAACCTACTGCATATTTCAATAAATTTGTTATCGATCAATATGATTTAAAAACGATAAGCAATTACTTCGAGCGGCATGTTTATTTTACTGATTATATTCCTATGAAGATATTCCAACAACCAGAAAACAATATGAAATATACTTCAGAATATAAAACACGATTCCAATAAACAAACGCTAAATTAATAAATAATATCCTTCAACCTCCAAGCCTCTTTTAATAAATTTATTATATTTTTCTTTCTCTCATTTTTCTTAGTATTAATATCGTCCAATATTTTGTTCGCATTCCAGTAACTGTTCTGTTTTTAAAACAAAATCATTATTTTTTTACTTCACGTAATGTATTTACTGTCATAATAACCCAATCAAAAAATAATAACATTCATAACAAGACGAAAACGTACTAATATTTTTGCCAGTCTCTATGGTAATTTTCGTGGTATATGGGTTACGATGATATTTCGCAGATTTATTATAAAATTCTGAAAAATAATAAAATTTCCAAGCAGGGCTTTCAATTCGTTAAAAATCGTTTTTACAGCACGTTTCTAAAACCGGTTAATCAAATAATGATAAATATAAGACTCATAATAATATTAAATTTGATTTGGTTTTCCACAACATTAAAACTACTTTCTTATTACTGTACATCGTATTTTATTTATATCTACTTTAATACATGTGTAATTCATCTTTTACAGTATGTATCGATAAGTATATATTTTTGATTTCATATTTCGTTACCTTACTTTTAAAAGGTTCTACTGACATGTTGGCCTAAAATTAGGTTGAAAAATGTTGTATTAGCCACATTCTACCACACACGTTGATTTCAAAGTCATCTATTGTCCAATGAAGGACTAAGTAAGTAGTATTCTGGTGTTCTATCCTCACATTATTTTTCATAAAAATACTTTATAACGTTCTATGAATCGATAGAACTGCTTATTATCATGTCACAAAAAAAAACAGAAAGCAAAGTTTTTTTAAAAAGGTTTTAACGCCATGTTGAACGTTCTTCGTTTGATGGTTAGAGTATGTTATTCTTTTCTGCTATCGATGTGATTATTGCCGAAAGCTATCCGAGTTCGTGCAATCATTCAAAGTATATATGTATTATTATTGTATTGTAATACAATATTGCTGTTTACTCATATGGTTTAGCAAGTCATGATTACATACAAAATATTAAAAAATATTTCAAAAATCGGAGCATTTTGTTTGCTAAAGTTCAAAAAGCCGATAAAACCTTTTCAAACAAATTATTCTTGTCATTTCTAATCAAAGTTTTACTAATATCTCCTAATATATTGGCTCTCCTACTCATTATTTCCTAATATATTGGCTTTCATTAAAACAAATTATATTTATACCTATATTCTGTAGTATATAGAGAGTAAAACCAATGTGCTTTGCAACAGTTTCTGTCTCGACCCAGACTACCCTCTGACGAGCGCGAGGCAAGACATCGGATGAGTCGACGGTTTCATGTACTTGGGGGTACACATCACGGGAGATGGCAATCCGCGTAAAGAGCTCGCAATCCGATTAGAGATAGCTGGAGCAACCTTTAACTCAATGCGGAAAGTCTGGGACTCACGGTTGTACTCGGTCAGAACCAAGTGCCACTTATTCAACGCATTTATTCTGACGGTGCTGTTTTACGGTTGCGAGTAATGGCACCTCGCCAAGGCACAGGATAACCGTATACTGTGCTTTGAAAACAGATGCTTAGGGCGAATACTAGGATTACAGTGGTTTGATTTTGTCTGGAACTCGAAGGTAAGAGAGCGGACGGACCAGCCTCTTATTAGGTCGAAAAATAAAAAAAGCGACGATGGACCTAGCTTGGACATGTGCTGCGGATGTCTGAATCCTGCTTATCTATTCTACCAACCAGATGGATTCCATTGCCCTGGAAGGCCACTGATGACCATCCATAGGATGTATTCGGCGGAGCTACGGAACGCTGGGATGACCTGGGTGGTGGCGAGGAGCCTGGTGGGGGGCAGAGAAGCTTGGAGGAACCGCGTGATGGCCATATGCTCCAAACAGGGAGCGGACATGGTTTAAAAAAATATCCTTACTCATTAATTAAAAATACCTATTCACTTTTTTTTCCATGTCCGCTCCCAATGTGGAGCATATAGTCTTCTAATGGAGGTATCTTGACAGAATTTTTCTACGAAAACTGCTTGTTACTCAGTTGCTCAACCTTTCCTTTTTTTCGAAGAGAGTAGGGATAGAAGGATAGAGCTATCTATGACAGGACTAGTGGTTAGCTAATCGCTCTCGCTACGACCCATGAGGATGGGATGGGAGGAAGGGAGGACTCAGACTACGAACAGAAATCCATAAATCGATTGAAAGATCAATCTATGAAAACCGTCCGCACCGGGAATTGAACCCGAGATATCCATCGTAGCCAGCGACGCTACCAACTGCGCCGCGTCAAGTGCAATTAGAGCCTTTTCAAAGTAAAGTAACGATTTGTTATAGATTCAAACTTCGCATGTTTATTTAAATTTTCATTATTTTACATTGTTAAAAAATATTTTTTTACATTAGCATATTTTTGAAATCATAAAACGCCGAAAACCGGATACCTTTTCCGGTTAATTGGAGACCCTAGTCCCTAGTATAAAATACATCAACGTGATTTAAGATTCTTTTTAAGATGCTTTCAAATTCTGCACTTTATGGCATTTATTACAGTCTGTAAGAACGTAAACAAATGCTTGCGCATTTTTTCATGAAAAAACTTATCCGCGGCATAATTGGGTTGTAAAAGGAATGACATAAAATGAAACTCACTTCGCTAAATTTGTCGGATATAAACCTCTGCACCAGCGACGTCTTTCCACACTGCGTGTCGCCAACGAGCACCACCTTCACTTCCATCTCTTCCATGTCCCTCCCGGTCGGACTCTCCGCCATTTTGTTCTTCTGGGACCACATTTTCAAAATCTTCACCAAACTATCTAATCACACTATTAAATAACACTGTTCACATACACGTATTCCTTATCGGGTTGTCTCACTTTAGCAGCATTGTATACCGACCTAATAGATGGTATGTTTTGATGCTGTCTCATATGGATCTCGTAAAACTGTTCTCCGTTTCCGGCAATAGTCCATCTGTAAATAAAAAAGAATCTCTTTTCAATACACACAGTCAAATATGATGCGGTTATTTAAATCGTAAAAGGACTATATGCGAACATAAAAATTGGTTATTACGTTACACCGTCAAAATAAATGGATCCTGAATGGCGTGTTTGCGAGGTTTTGCAGCTCTTTGGTACGCATATTAAATGTCATTAAGTTATGTCTTATTCAACATAAAAATACATCTTTTAGAGCAGCGGTCACAAAACTACGGCCCGCCAAAGAATTTCATCCAGCCTTTCAACTATTCATATATATATGAAATATTAATTTTATAAAATTTCATGATTTGGTTGTGAATTCATGACACCTATTAATTTTAATTCTTCGAATGGGATAAGGCTATGGTAGTGGACCTAAAGTGAAAAAAGTTAGACATAAAATTTATAGTTGGATATGAGTAGAATCAGACGAAATACAACAAATGTCCAAATAATTACCCCAAGCGAAACTATTCAGTTGTTTTTCAAAGATTGCAGAGTACACATCGCTTGATTTTTGTGATAACTTGATGTGGATTAGTAGTGATTTTTCTAGTTGAGGTATGTAATGGTAGTTACTCCCACAATTTATATAAAACAGAATAAATTATTAATATAAATTGATATTCTAATTGGATTCCAATATACAATTATTTGTAGTCCAGCCGCCGAAGTTTTTAAAAAATTCAATCCGGCCCGTTCCTCAAAACGTTTGGTGACTACTGGTTTAGTTGTATCCTATACTTAATATAGCAGTACATGTACTTCATCAAGAAGTTCTGTATTCATTTTAATACTTATAAACAGATTATGTCAATAATGTAAACTATCTGGTTTTCCACCATTGCTATTGTAGTATGGTTGTTGTTTTAAATACAATTATAGTTTATACACTCATAATAATTAACTTCCATTAATTTAAAAAAATAAAACACAATTCATTTGTACTACTTCCACATATTTATCACATATTACAAGGAGACAAAAATGGACGTGAGCATAGTAAATAGTATACCACCGGAATGTTTAATATTTTAGTTATAATAAAATAGTATTATTATTTTTTATAAAAAACGAAAATACCTTTTACGAGATACATGAAAAAACTGTTTTCGTCCAGAAATTTCATCTCAACAGTGTCTAAAAATACCCACTAACTAAGTGATGTGAACCTAAAGTATCGCTCTTACCAGTCTATCAGAACATCGTTTTTAAACTTTTGATCTCTATAACGGACAGTTTCTCTCTCGTACAAAATGATCGATGGATAAAATTTGCAAATAAGTTTACACTAGAAATATGTATGTAAATCTGAACGAGGAAATTTTTTCACAGTAGAAAAAATCAATCAACGTAAACGAAATTATTTATTTTATTGAAAATTATTTCTTCTGGTACAATGAGATTTTCTGTGTATTTTATATCTTTCATATAGAATTTTGTGTTTTTGAAATGTGAATGTCCGCTCCCAATGTGGAGCATATGGTCTCCTAATGGAGGTATCTTGACAGAATCAATCTATGAAAACTGTCCGTACCGGGAATTGAACCCGAGACATCCGTAACCGTAGCCAGCGACGAAACCAACTGCTCCACGGACGCCGACGCCGATGTGAAAAATAGCCGATCAATTTTAATTTTATATTTATGAATCTTATATTTAACAAAGGTTAAAAAGCAACCATTAGTTATTTCATGCATTTCATTGAATAATTTTACGACATTAACTTAGGGATATATTTAGTCTACATTGTATACAATAGGAGAGACAAAAATATGTTTTAGGAAAATAAATATACATGTAAATAGGTGCAAAAGAAAAGTTAAAGCTTGGTTCCATCTAAATGTTTAAGTGCAAAGTATTCACTGAGCAAAAATTCTCTTAGTTTGATCTCTTCATACAATAAAAAATGGAACGACGGTTTGGCGAGTTGGGTTTTACACGACATTTTCTCGTACGGCGACTGCAGGTCGGTCGATGTTATAAAAAGAATAAATTTGATGCAAGACAGTTTTACGGTTGACCCAGCGTAACAAGAAAACGTATGTTTTCCACGAAAACAATTTAGCTTTCATTACAACTTTTTATCACTAAAGAATATATTGTACATATACGACGAATTTGTCGCTAGAAAGCATTTAGTAATTTAATTACACAATAAAAAACGTTGTAACAAAAGTTTACTACGCAATTTAAAATCTTTTTAGGTGTAATCAAATTTGATTTCATACATTTCATTGAACTGAATATATAACATTTACTTCTTATAGCAGTTTATTTTTCCAAACGGAATAACCAAGGGTGGTTAACCCTCCTATATTGGAAGGCTGTATATTGTTACATACACTTCTTAAATATGATGTATTTTGTAAAAATCTCAACAATTTATTTTAAATAAATATCAAACGTTGGGCGACAAATACTCTTTGATAGTGTAAATATGTGTGTAAACACTACGATTAATAAAATGAACCATTTTGTAATAGACACACAGATATTATCTCTGTGTGTTTGCATCGTGCGTATTGAGCGAATTTTGACATATGACACTGCCGCCTGGTATAAAATTAAATAATTTAAGACATCGACTGAGGATGCTTGATGGAATTTCGATTATTGAGATTTTGTACACTTCCATGTGTTTTGTCACTAACGACCCGGGTTTCTCCCTTTCTGCATCTTCAGGCATTCGAGCGCACGAATGGACTCGAGTTCAGTTCGAAAGGCGAAACCCGGGTCGTTAGTGACAAAATACATGGAAGTGTACAAAATCTCAATAATCCAAATTTGATCAAATTAAATATTCATAGGAAAAAATACCAACCATACGAGCTATCCCAATAAGACGTTGACTATGGCGGTTGAAGAAAGGCGAAAATTGCAAGAAAAAATCTTTCTGATATCAAATCATAAAAAATCTTATGTCAATATATATTTATTTTATAATACAATATCCGATTGATGTAATTGCAACGAAATGTTAAGTTTTATCTTTGGTCTGCTATGCAACTTTAACTTTTTATTTCAATTCCTGTCTCATCTCAAATTGAACAATTCTGTGAGATTTTCTAATATCCTCTACTTAATGGGTTTTATAAGAACAGTGCTCCATAAGTAAAAAGCTACTCGTTGTTAATATTCTATTCTATTTTTTCTCTATTCGTATTTAATTTAATTTCGATATTTTTAAATAAAAATTAAAACAATAAATACTGAATTTATTTCACTCATTATATTTATCTTCCATTTCATTGTATTGCCGCGATTGTTGAGTTCCTGGAACGCACTTAATGCTCAAAATAATTTAGAATTCGACATGAACTAATAATTGGTTCGCGGAAACTTTAGTATATCGCGCTGTGATTATTTCAACGGGGTTTTAAGACGAATTTATATATTTTAATTAATTTGGTTAGTAACGTTTACTGAAAATATTTGTCAAGCTTTTGAAAGCCATTAAATAATTAGCACGTGCGATTTTATCTAGAATCGTTAATAAACATCAGAAAAGCGTGTAGTGATTTAACTGAAATGCTATTTATAATTTATTGTATTGAATGTAAAAAAATATGTATGTTTTAGACTGTCGTTGTCAAAAAACTGTATACAAAGAACAACTTTGCATTCTCTACAAAAATAATACATTTGGCTATGAGTTGTAAGCAGGGCTGCGGTGTTGGAGTCGGAGTTATAAAATCGAGCGACTCCGACCATTTTTTCTATAAAGTGCATTTTTGCATTTCTGCGTGTATTAATGAGCTTGTTTCATTATTATTGATGGTATTTTAAAAAATAAAACACAATTCATTTGTACTACTTCCACATATTTATAATGATCAGGACCGGTTTCGCTCATCACGAGCATTATCAACTGATAAAAATACGAACATAACAGGCTTATTTATATAAAATTGAGTGTAAAAATGAAGGTAAATAAAACTGATGGTTCATGAACTGAGACAAGAAAATACTGATTAGCAAACAAATTATACATAAATCAAATAAAAGAGTCTACAATTAAAATGTTATGGACCTCTTGCAAATTATTAAATACTAATCTGAAATCACAAATATAGCTACATTAAAAGTCCATTTAGCTGAACAAAATTTTTAATTACGTTACTTATGTAATATACATCAGTTTTATATACCTTCATTTTTACACTCAATACACACAAAACGGGTAGATGTTTTAATACAAAATCTAAAAAATGTATAATTATAATATTAAAAAAAAACTGAAAAGAATATTGTTTTTCACTACAACTGATTTAATATAAAGTTATTCATTTAAGACATCGACTGAGGGTGCTTGATGGAATTTCAATATTACATGGAAGTGTACAAAATCTCAATAATCCAAATTTAATAAAGTTATTAAATGAAATTGTTATATCATAGCTTTCCCGATGAATTTGCATATTTTATAAATACACATACAATGCAAATATATTGCTATGAGAGATACACTAAATCTGATCAACGTAACAGAAGACGATAAGTTAGACGAAGCCCAAGTTGCAAATTCCAAGTTCTGCATCACCTCAAGGCAATACAACTTATCAAAGTGATGCAGTGTGAAATGGTGAGCACAAAGATATATGTAATTATCTGGAAGTACCAACATTGCAGACCGAGTTGTCGACAAATGGCAACATTGAATACTATTTGACTAAATCTATTTCTTCCATTGCCCTCTGTCTTCGAAGCAGTAGGATGTGATTTCAGTAAAACATACAGATAAATTGACTTAGTTTTGGATGATTTTAATATGTTATTGATACTATTAGTCGTAAAGTACTAATCCCTAGGGATTCTAACTCAAATATTCGAATATTTAATATCCGAATATATTCGGCCGTTTTAAATCTCGATATTCGAATATTTGGACAACTATTCGTCATAATATTGAATGGACTATTTTACAAAACCGACGAAATATCACATCACAATCTCGAGATTTCAAGGACAATAATAGTTTTTTTTCTTCACCCAACTCGGTCGTTTTCAATATCTTATCATAAATCTTTAATACTTAAATTGGACGAACGACTCGGGGCGAAAAAAACACTTTTAGCATGCCATAACTTCAGTAATTGAAAACATAACGTTGGAATAATCCGACGTAGTTGCAAAATTTAAGTATCTTAATACTATTAAACGGTATTACAATCAGTTAATACTCATAGTAATACTAATATATTTTCTGTATCTGAGATTTAACAGAAGTGGGAAAAGATTCAGTCGTAAATTATTATAAGATCGATTTGATTAGTATGTAATAAGTGTGATTTTTACCATAAATGTGCTTGTTTTCTTAAAGTTTTAATGTTACTATGAAATTATTATTTTAGTATACATAATATAAATACAATATGCAATTAATATTGTTTTCATACTTTAGAAACTATTCGAATACATAGTAAAACTGAAACTATTCGATATCCGAATAGTTGATAATGACGAATAGCTAGAGTCACTATAAAGGACTCCTTCTGACAATACTACAGATTTGTAAATGCATGACTGAGACATTAATTCACAAAATTTACAATACTCAAATGCAATGAAACAATGGGAAATTGCGTTATCTTTGCTATTAAAGTATCATGATATTGATTACACTAAAAACATATCAGTAATGATGCATGACTAAATGAGAAAATGCTTGGTAAAATTTTAACAAACAATGAAACACTGAAACTGAAGATGGCCAACATCCTATATATATATGTTTACCCATTTTGCCAGTTTATGAGATATAATAAATAATTAACTGAAATGATTTTTTCTTCTTATCTGAGGATAATTGTTGTTAGAATTCAATTAATTCTAACAAGAAGCTTTTCTCACTAGATTAATACACAGTTAATTAAATCATTCATGTTGTTTACTAGACAACGGCTACTTTATTTAAATTTCTTTCTCTTTACAGCTGATAGTATCAATTTTCATTATAGACAACAAATTAAAAAGCTTCCTAAATACAATTCGCATTGCCAAGTATTTGTTTTAATTATCGCACTTCGCGTAACTGTAAATATTTCGCGGAGGGAACATAATTTATCACAAAAAACAAAGGAGAGTCTTACAAATATTTTCGTTATGTTGAAGTATTGTAAGACCATTTAAAATATGCTATTTTCTGTTTTAAATAATTGTCTGTCAAGTTTCTCGTGTAACTTTGAAATTTCGATTATTCGGTACGAGTATAATATGTCTGCCAAATTTTCTTTACACAATAGTTTTAATTTTTGAGTATTTAAATTGATAATAATATTCGAACTTGCACTGAGAGTATATTTTCTAATGAATTCCGATCCATAATATTAAAACACAGGTTTTATTAAAACTTTCTATTCAGGGATTTCTTTCTATTTAAACCAGGGATCACGTATTCCAAAACACCATCGGAACATGGTATAAGAAGTATATGTGAACTGGATTAATAATATCAGTCGTCATTTTTGTATTTTTTTATGCCATTCTGTGCTTATTGAATTACAATCGACTCTATTTACAACATTGTTTTGGTTACAATAAAAATTTGGTGCGTCAAAATGACGTCACATATTTTACAAAATCAAAGATCCAGCTCACCTATACTTCATACACCATGCTCTCGAAAGATATTTAATGTGCCATGGTGTAGAGTGTGATATATGAATAAATGTAAATGATGAAGTAAAATAAAAGTATTATAATAGATTACAGCAAATAATTCATTGGGCAGTCTTTGCAGAGAGGCTATTTCAACCATCACAAAAATATGAATTCCGTACCATCTCTAAATCAAATAATCGATCGAGACTAACAACCTGACTTGAATAATTGCTTAAAACTAAGTATATTTAATAAAGTATGTGCCTAATAATAAATCTATTGAAAGTTTACAGTGCGAATTGATTTTTGTATAGTATAAATATTATTCGGCGTCCGTGGCGCAGTTGGTTTCGTCGCTGGCTACGGTTTCGGATGTCTCGGGTTCAATTCCCGGTGCTGACGGTTTTCATAGATTGATCTTTCAATCGATTTATGGATTTCTGTTCGTAGTCTGAGTCCTCCCTCCCACCAATCCCATCCTCACGGGGCGTAACGAGAGCGATTAGCTAACCACTAGTCCTGTCATAGCCCTATCCTTCTATCCCTACTCTCTTCGAAAAAGAAAAGAGAGGTTGAGCAACTGAGTGACAAGCAGTTCTCGTAGAAAAAAATCTGTCAAGATACCTCCATTAGGAGACCATATGCTCCACATTGGGAGCGGATATGGAAAAAAAATTATTATTAATTTAAATCACTATTTTTTGGGACAATTTGTTTTTTAATTTCAGAATAATTATTGAGTTCAACAAAAGCATTGCAGTCTTCGCAGTAAGTAAAGAAAAAAGAACTGGATTAGAAAAGAACTATTAGTTGTCTAGTCACTCTACGCCTCGAATGAAAATATCAAAGCCTTTTCATCCATACCTTTTGAATAAAATTCATAGATTGATCTGTTTTTTATATGATAGTTGCTGTTCGAGGAATAAAATGTTGGATAGTTAATAAGATACTATACTATTGATAACATGTCAACGCAAAATTCAAAATTTTGAATGAAATCAGATCAGAATAGATAAATAAGAAAGGGAGAATCTGAATCACACTGTCACAATCTTTCAATCACCTCTCATAAATAGTATTAACAGTCCATGGTTAACCAAGTTTCTAAGAATGCTATAAAATAACATATAAATCCCTTAATCCGACTCTTAACTTACAGCAAACATTATCAAGTTTACAGTAAATTTTCCTTACACAAGGGTCATTGCTGAGGTCAGAATGGTTTCATTGTAGATATATATAGATTTTCGTATCTATTTTGAATTATTTTTCTCAGAATGTACTGTATTATATTCCATTAGCATTTACTCAGAAGGATTCTATTTTTATAAGAATTATATTTTTTAAGAGTAATACGCAGATATTTATTAGACTTGGCACCCTATAAAAATAACGTAATACGTTATTTAAAATATGCATATTACTTACTTATTAATTTATTTTTAGACGACAAGAACGCAACAGATTAAATGATTATAATGGCATTTATCAGTTTTCCATATATATAAAACAAAGGAATGAAGACCAAGCTCAATGATTAGTTTTATTAGTCACTTTATGTCCAAGATCATAAATTTTGATATTGACTTTGCTGGGACTTGAACCATGACCTACCTGATCGATAGGGCATAGCTCTTGCCACTAGAACACAGAAGCTGACAATTATATTAAATTGCCTAAAAAGTTAGCTTAATTTTGTAAGCATTAATAAGTACATACGTGGCAAAATATCGTAAAATTGTAATTCTCTTTTCGCCCGTTGTAAGCAGACATTGCTTTGAATATATTGTTATAAATTTCCATATTGCTATCTTACATTTTAAACATTTGTTATCCTTTTTGTAATATATCTTTACAAAAAGGCTCTTATCACATTTTGCTAAAATTTCATAACAACCGTTGTTAAGGTACAGACTGTCCCCAAAATAAATGGGCACTACATAGCTACTATGTTTTAAATTTAAAAGCCAAGCCCAGGCTGCATGCAGTCTTAATTCGCTATTTCAGCAGACTGTTGTTATAATTATTCGCTAAGCCTGAGCCAGTTTTTCCCTTCATTTCCCCGCGAGATAAGCCAAAAGCCGGCCAGTTTTAAGAGAATTTTCCAGTTTTTAATTTTTAAACCTTGGACTCCACGTGTTTTTTTAATGTAATGTTGGCGTCCTGGATGTGCTGAAGTGTTTAAATAAACCTTCTTGATAATAGCTACATTTCACCTTTTTTACACAAAATTTGGACTGAGGCAAGCTATTCTAACAACAAGGCATTAGGCTAAAGCATTTTTTAGTCAACTTTTTACAATATAAGCTTCAAAAAGGAAAAATGAGGATTCACAAACACTTTTAATATTTATAATGAGACAAAAATAAATCCTAAGGACTTAACGGCCTGAAGCAGAAATAGCTATCAAAAATATCTTATAATTCATGAATAACCTTTAAATATTTAAATATTTTCGACAGATTCGGAAGTAATTTTGTGGAAATTCATTTTTAATATAAAATTGGAATTGATTAATTCGTTATTCTACAGTCAGTAAAATAACTAAGTTGTCTATTTTAATTTTATATTAACTAAATACTTCGCTATTTTTACATATCTTTAGTAAATGAAAATTCAGTCAATGATTTTCGAATGTTTGATATTTGGCTATTTTCTCTTTTGGCTAATGTCTAATGGGTATGATTTAGAGAGATGAGAAATACACCATCGTCATTTCTAAGAACTAAAAACAAATTCTTAACATTGGCGCAAGCTGGAGTGTTTTTGTCATGCTAAAGCTAAGCATACATCTGGACATTCAGTGTCTAGAGCAGTGTCAACTATGTCTAAATCTGGAGGCAAATAAGTTGATAGAGCGATCTAGTTAGAGCAGTCTGGTAAGAGCAGTGTTCCAAGCGTCCACATCTAGTTATTGGAAACTTTTTGAGACACTCATATCAGTTAAAAATAGTCGACTTTGGATGCAGCCGAGCTGCAGATTACTAAACGCTATCGAAATTTAATGCTAAAAGTCCGCACGCAACATTAAAAAACACTAAATCCAAATGAGGTGATGACAGTTACAAGTTAAACATTCATTTGATAAACTTAATCTTCTAAAAGTATGAAAACTAAGTTTGGCACGGCTCCATACAGTAGTTGTTCTCAGTCATATTATGTCATATGCTAAATGATGGAACAAGCTGCCAAGTGCATCGATGGATGATGAATATTGATACCTGAGAGCGTATTGCATAAGTTCATATGCGGAGGAATACGCTGAAATGTTGATTAACATTTGATTGACTGCCTGCTTTAACCAGAATTCATTAAAATTATTACCCATTTCAAGAGTTGAAATAATCGTAAATATAGCGGACCGATTCTCTTTATCACTCTCAGCACTCAAATACAACGAAACGTGCTTCACTCGCTTTATTATTAATAAGGTTTTAAGTGGTTGATATAGCATTAACTCAATTCTATATTTTTGAATGTCTAATTTTATTGTGTTAAAAATGCTTTTATAGTTTTGAAATTACGTATAAGAACTGACATAAGAGGTTCCACAGCAATTAGATATTGATAAAAAAACAACCCTTGATAACAAACTTTATTTAAAATAAGCAAAGTACGTCGTTAAAAAAGTAATAAGAAGAAATCAATACGGATGAAAAGTTCTGTTCTATCAGTAACTATTGTCAACCGACAAAATTAGTTTACATTGTTTTCTGCTGATCCTTGCTGGAAAGATACAACAAATAATATAATGTCTTCTAAGGGAGATATCTCAACAGAAGTTTTCTACGTGAACTGCTTGTTGCTCAGTTGCTCAACCTTTCATTTTCAAATAGGGTAGGGATAGAAGGATGAGGCTACGACAGGAATAGTGGTTAGCTTACCGCTCTCGCTACTCCCCGTTTTTAGAATCGGATGGGTGGTAGGGAATTTTAGACATTTATAAACATTCATGCCTACGTACATAAATCTATAAATCGATTGAAACATAAATTTATGAAACTTTCTGTACACGAGACAACCAGAACCGTAGCCAACGACGTTAGCCACTGCACCAACCCGACAAATAATGTATAATAAAGAAAATGTAAATATTCAAACAAAAATACTTACAACCGACTTTGCATATCTTTTTTTAAAACTACAACCACTGCCAATGTGTTTTGGAGGTATTATTTATCGAGAACCGGTATTAAGTCATCCACTCAACCTCAACCGAATTTTAGACAGTGCCAGGATTGGACTAATTGTTAGCTATTCGCTCCCTTACCACCCAAATTTCAGAATAAAATACAAGGTGTATGGGGAGGAATATAAATATTACGTGTATATTCGCCTCTGTATAAAAATAGTAGAAAGTTTGAAAAGGCAACACTATTCCTTTGTACTACTTCCACATATTTATAATGATCAGGACCGGTTTCGCTCATCACGAGCATTATCAACTGAACTTAAACGTTTCCAATATTTGATTCAAACCTTTGAATAGAAAGAAAGCTTAAAACCATTGAGCACTCAGATTGGCAATACCAATAACGTATTTTTTGATATCATAATATTAGCGGTATCGATTTTTTTGTTGAGTCGACGTCAGCACTATTGAGAATATTTTTAACCAAAAAAAATATTGCCACAATAAATAAATAAATATACATAATAACCACATTCTACAATTAAGTACATACGTTTGAAAGATGTAAAATTTGCTTCATTATAAGTTTCCACAATAAAATGCTCGGTATTCGTTCAATCCATTTTCCCCGGAACCGTAAAAACAAATGACACTTTCGAGACCTAAAATACTCCCAGCATAGAAGATATTAATTAATTATTGATGGCATTAAGTACGTTTCCTGGTACACGCGACAGGGAACTCACGAAGTAACTTTATTTCGGTGCGCCTATAAATAAATTTCTTTGCTGCGAATCAACCCTCTATCGAACATTTAGTCATAGCCAATTAATTGACTTTGTGGTGGGCTTAATTCTGACGGAACTTCTTTGACTATTATTCGACATAGAAAGCAGAAATTAAGTGTCGCTGGCAAAACCATTAATCTCGTGAAGTTTAAACGTCATGAATATAACTAAGCCAAACCTTTTGATTAATTGCAAATCTATGTTCATATTACAAATAATTATCGGTTTATTTCAATAATCGATAAACCTACCATCAAAGGTACTCGTTAACTTGTCATACTATATACAAATGTTTTATGATTCAAGCTATAGACTTTTTCTTCTCTTTATGTCATCTTCTTTCATACAATGCGATAACTAAATCTCTCTATACTGGACCAATTGTATCAAATCACCAATTCTGTAGATATTGAGTCACAAAGTGAAAGGTGTCAGAATTGTAGACAGCGAGACCTATCGTATGATAAAAATTGTCAAATTAAATTAGGTGTTTTAATTGAGACGAATTAATTTGACGAAGAAAAATAAAAAATTGAGACGTTTTCAAAATTTTCGTTAGTCAAATTTTATCAATTGCACAGATTTATGCTTTGATAGTTTTTATCATTGATAGATGTCACCTTCGCATAATCTGAGCCTTTCCGTATAAACTTAAGAAGATTACGTCACCAAGCGAATGTGTTCCTATTTATGCATGTTTTGTAGATATATACAGTATTTTTTTATGCATTTTATGTTTTAAATTTGCATTTTTTTCCGAAAGATAATGTATGTCTGATCTTTATGTTACAAATTCAAATTTCGAATGATTCTCATTTTCTCCAAAATTTATTGAAAGTACATTCTTAACTTGAACTAATACAGTAATGCTTGGTGGTAACTGATTTATGTACATTCACTTTTGTATTTATCAGCAAATAGAAAATAAAGATGAAAATTTCATAATAACCAATTAGAATAACTAAAATGGCCGAGTGGCATTGCTTTGCAGTCATCCTATTCGGTTTCACGGTTAAGGACTCAAATACACGGTTTTTAAATCAATTTATCAACATGTATCGAAAGTCATTGTAGTTTAGATCTTTGCCCGGCCATTTCACACAATTCTGGAAACGGAGCGTAAAGAAACCGCTCAACTAACAACTACTTCTTCCATTACCCACCTGCGGAGATAGCCACTGCAAAAAATAATAATCTTTGCAAATAAAGATTGCGACGAAATTAAAACTTCACACTATTTCTGAAATATCTTCTTTGGGAATATATTAGTTGTGTTTAAAAAGTTAAATGTTCAAATTTATTACTGTTTTTTTAACTATTTAGTGTTTAAAGCATTGCTAAATCAAAATGTTTTTATATATATATTATTCATATTTAATAACATACAAAGAAATGATATCACCACTCTCTTATGTCATTACGACACCTCATACAAATAAGAAAATACCCCTTTTGAATGAAAGCTATTCGACTTCATACTTTTTCTTTGAATTTCTCGCAAATAATCGATGACGCAAATCAGAGCTTGACAGTGACAAAACATGAAAGGAAATTATTATATGGAAATTATTCGAGGATTTACAAGAAGCCTGTGAAATCTGAATGGGCAATAAAGGATGAATGCTATGTAGTACATCCACGAAACAGATCATTTGTATGCCATTTATTATGGCGTGGAGTAGATTGTGATGAAATCTAGTGCGGTACTATGTAGTTTCATTACTCAAATGAAAGGTTATATATAGAAATATAAATTGTCTTCGTAACCACTTCGTTAAATTTGAAATATTTTTATAACCGCCGCACAGTTGAACTCTAGGGCTTTTTTTATATTAAAATGAACAGAAGACCAAAGTTCACCTAATCAATTTTGTTTTGTTTT
Source organism: Himalopsyche phryganea (assembly GCA_022494535.1). Lineage (NCBI taxonomy): Eukaryota > Metazoa > Arthropoda > Insecta > Trichoptera > Rhyacophilidae > Himalopsyche > Himalopsyche phryganea. The sequence goes on from JAGVSL010000034.1 coordinate 1,345,730, forward strand.
GAGATGTTCACAAAAAACGCATATGGAACCTCTAAATTAAAAAACAATATTTTTTTATAAAATCAAATTGAATTAAATATAAACTTCATAATCAAAAACATACCATAATCAAAAATATCACAGTTTTTGAAATATTTAAAGAAATGTCATACACAAGAAAACTTTCGGTAGTGTTTTATGGACGATGTATAATATATATTATTATCTATGGGACAAGGTGAGTTATGGTATGGTATTTTAAGTGTATTTTAAGGGGGAGGAAATAAATTAAAAACAATGAATTGATTTCTTGACGACTATTCATGTTAAAAGTCACAATGTGTTGATGAACACACGATGAAAATGGCTACCAGACAAAAAAGACGAATTTTGAAATTGTACACTGTTTTTAAATCTTTATACTAGTTGCAATACACTACTTGTGGAATTGTTCATAGAATAGGTATGTTCTACTATAAATAGGTAATGATATTGCATAGTCAGTTCATTTTTGGTAAAAACTGGACAACATGTGTGAACATGTATATTTTTTGACAAGACACTGATATTAAAGTGACTAATTATTCTTCATTGCTTAATAATAAGTTCTGATGTTTTCGTGGTATGAAAACGGTATCCTAGACAAGGGCTGAATTACAGACATTCGATTCTCTACGTTTCATGGTGCTACGCATGTAATTCAATTCGGTCTTTAGATACGATGTAATTAGGGAAATATGTAGCGTGGATGGAACAATATTGCTCATTAGTCGGCCGTACATCGGAGCACACTGCTACGAAAATGAATCGCTCTACGAATGACGTCACATATTATATTATATTGAGAAAATTGCTGCTGAAATCTGTGTGAAGCATGCATTAAAACCTACTCGCTCGTATTTATGCATGTTTCGACGCTACCTTTTAACTAAATTAACGATACGAGGGTTTTTATTTTCTTCATTAAGCAACATAAAAGATTGCAAAGTACATTAGTCTATTACTTAGATACGGAGATATATATTGCTATCATTATTTTTTAAATATAACGAAATATTCTTACAATAAATATTCTTAAACTAACTCAACCTTTGAAGTACGATATGAATAGCAATATTTTTGTGTTTGAGTAGAGTAGCATCTGTAAGAAACATGACGTTGCGTATTGGTGAATTGTGATATTTCAAGTGTTTGGCCTGCGCATATGCACTTATGAAATGTGATATTACTGAGTGAAAATATAAGTAAATACGTGATTGTAAAAGAAGACCCGTCTACAAGTGTGAGATTCATTGAATGCCATATTTGGAAAACGCAATACAACGAGTGAAGACTATAGAAAAGAGATATTAAATACTTTATAAATCTCATTCATTGTAATTTAACTCACCCTGAAAAGAAAATTTAAAGAATTCATTGACATGCGGTGGTTTGACTTTGTCAGGAACTCGAAGGTAAGAAAGAGGACGGACCAGCCCCTTATTATGTCCAAAATGAAAAGACGACGATGAACCTGTCTTGGACATGCGCAGTAAATACCCCAAGGGAGCCTGAATACTGCCTTTGTCTTCTACTATCCGGGTGAATTTCGTCACTGATAACTATCCATAGGATGTACTCGGTGGAGTTACGAGACGCTGGGATGACTTGGAGGAAACAAGAAAACGGGCGGGGAATAGAGAATCTTGGAGAAAAAATATATGGTGGTCATACGCTCTAAATAGGGAGTAGATATGATCGAAAAAAAATGTATTGACAACCAGTTCTCTCACTTGTACATTCTTCTTAAATAATAGAAAAGTCTTTTTTGATATTCAAAATAATATAATTCATAAAAGTATGGTAATAATATTACTAAAAGAATCTGCGTAAAAGAAAAAGAAGCTTTGAATTATCACATTTCAGAAAACTAGTTCTAGTATCACAAATAATTCTCATTAATCATAAATGGTTGATCGTTATGAAAATATTAAATGTTACATTGATTCATCAATCCAATATATTTTAAAATAAATTTCCCGAATTAACGGCATAAATGATTAATTATTACTGACCAGTTAAAGCATTTTTTTAATCCAACAAAAATGATGTATTTTATTTTAGTATACTTTCTAAAACAATATCAAAACCAACACTTCTTCGGATTCGCGGTTTTACATTCAATTTCCCTTCATTTATTTCGATTAAGTAATAAACGGTTGACCTGTATTTTGCACGCCTCTTAAAACAAAAGAATACCATTTAATAAAATAACAAAAACGTGCTACTTTGAAAATCAGTCACTTGTTTAATTGTATCTGTTCTTTTTTTAAAAATCTTTTCCGTAAAAGTGAAACCGCATGATGTTGTCTGTGGTTGATGGGATTTCGTACAATTTTTCTTTTGCAGATTTAAAGAGGTTAAAATCCAACGAAGTCAAAAAGATGTTTTATTATTATAAAAGGAAACTTGGCTCAAGATGAAATGTTAAATTTTACGACTCGGTCCGTACTCCTAATGCTGATATCTAGTAGGCTCCGCTGCTAAGAGGCGACAGTTATATAAAAATATAACAAGCTTAAAAGAAAAGTAAGAAGTGGGGAAGGGTCGTAAAGTGGCCGCACGTTAAATCACGGGAAATCCCACCCCAGCGGGCAGGGGTAGAAAATTACTTTGGCAACTGGGCATCATATACCTACTTACATCTTTTTTACTTATATTATACATCGATCACTAAACGGTTTTTCGTAATGAACGTTTAATATCTTTTCTTAAATCATTAAGTTACTAATAAATTGGTATCTTCTATTATAAAATCGTATTTATACTAACACAATAATGTGTATAGTATCTATAAACCTCCATTTAATTAAAATTGCCGTTTTTATTGAATTTAAATGTACTCAAAAAATATTACGGATAGAATATGCCGTGAAAACTATTAAATGTTTTGTATATTTGAAAACAGACAAAAATCAAACAAATACATAAGCCTTTCGGCATCTTCAGGCATTCGAGCACACGAATGGACTCGAACTGAGACTCGAACTGATGCCGAAAGGCGAAAACCGGGTCGTTCGTGACAAAATACATGGAAGTGTACAAAATCTCAATAATCCAAATTTAATATTGAAATTCCATCAAGCACCCTCAGTCGATGTCTTAAATTAAATACATAAGCGATATTTAATTCAAATATTCAATGAAACATCAACATTATCCATTGAATTCACCGAAATACATTATGCCATCCCATTTTCAAATCGATGAATATACAATCATATTGTTTATAGTTATTAGGTTATTACCCAACGAATTTAATCTGCAACAATTACTAGATAATTAGATTCCTCGATTATTTTTCTAGTGTTTACAAGTCGTTTAATTGATAAAATTGATTGATGTGATTAAAAGTAATTATTTTCTAAGACTTATGTTACATATTAGATAATTATCTCTGCGTGGCTCTAGCATCGACAGGTCCGTAGTCGAGTGGTCATCGACGTTGGCTTCGGTTACGGTGCTAACGGACTCGAATCTCAGTACTTAAGATTTAATAAATTGATTTTTTTAAACGATAAATATAAATTTCTGTTCAAAGGCATGGATGTCTATGATGTCTAAATTCCTACCTACTCATCTGATCCTTCAGACGCCCAGATTAGTTAACCACTAGTTCTGTCCTAGCCCCGTCCTTATAACGTTAGATTGAGTGACTGAGTTACAAGCCGTTTTCGTAGAGCAACGTCTGTTGAGATAAGTTCCATAAGTAGTACATATGTTATCGGAAACGGGTACAAAAGTTTTCTTTTTCGCATTGCATGCTGTAGTTTTATCTTTCAATGGATAGAAAGGGTTGTAAAAACATTTGTGAGATTCAAGCATGGCCCGCGGGCCGTAGTTTATCCACCATATAAGGGAACATCCGGAATCACGGACGAGTGGGACTCGTTATCTACAATCGCAACGTGAGGTTTTTGCCCTTACAACTACGTTACATACATATATTACGCTCGAGGAGTAATATAACAATTAGCAAATACTGGGCTGCTATAGGGTCGGACCTTATTGTGGTCGTTTATCTGCGATAATAGTACATGTAAGAAGTTATACTCTGGATATTAATATATCGTAAAAGTCTTTAAGTAAAAAGCTAATAAGAAATTGCACGCTATTTTGTTTTACGACGCATAAATAGTTACTCACTTTACCATTGTAGTATCCCTTTAAAATTTTGCGGTAAAAAATGAGATACTAATTATTAAATATAACTCGCTATTGAGTTCTATTCTTACAAGTTAAAAATAACCTTACAGGTTTTTAACTTTTTTAACTTGTAAGAATTGATTCTGTCTCTGTAATTTTTGTTTTTCAGATATTAAAAATGTATTGGATACTCATAGCTGCTCTGCTTTCTCCACTTAAGATGGCTGTTTATTATTCATATTAATTACATACTTAATATTTGATTATTTTTAAATGCTTCATTAATTTTTTCTTATAATTTCCCTGATTCATTATTGTATATTATATTAGTAACGTCATTAATAATTTTGTTCAGCTAAATGGACTTTTAATATAGCTATATTTGTGATTTCAGATTAGTATTTAATGAAGAGGTCCATAACATTTTAATTGTAGACTCTTTCGTTTGATTTATGTATAATTTGTTTGTTAATCAGTATTTTCTTGTCTCAGTTCATGAACCATCAGTTTTATATACCTTCATTTTTACACTCAATTTTATATAAATAAGCCTGTTATGTTTGTATTTTTATCAGTTGATAATGCTCGTGATGAGCGAAACCGGTCCTGATCATTATAAATATGTGGAAGTAGTACAAATAAATTCTGTTTTATTTTTTAAAATATAATGTCTTTCCACCAAGAATTGACAGTTAACACCTTAAAAGTTGCTATTGAGTAACAAAAGTTATATTATTCTGATTTCAGAAAAATAATAGAATGTCGTACCATATTACTTTCTTAGTATTTTATTACAGACCATGAGAATGAATCATACAATAGTTATAAAGGCCCGGCGATTTCAACCCATCATAACAATTTATAACAAGTAACTTTTTAAGCATTTTCAGATCAACTTAATTTCATTTCAATAATAAATGAACATAAGAAACTGAAAATAAATCGGACGTAGTGCATAATATGTGTATCACAAGCTTTTAAAAGTTTTTTCTGTGACCCGGTTGGTAATAAGTATAGTATAAAAATGATATCAAGACCATTAAAAGAACAACAATTTAATATAGAATTATGACTTCCAACAGATTTCGTTACAGAAGAAATAATAAAGAACTTTGTTCCATTAAAACTTTTTAAATATGTCTGTCTTATCATCAAACTTTGCGTTCGATGATACATATACCAAAATAATCATTAAAACACTGAATTGTCGTGGATTTATACTGTTTCAAATATAATCATAGTATTTATTTTCATTATTTCGATTTATTATTAACCCTTACAGCACGAGCCGTTTTCGCACGAATTTATTTTTAGTCAATTGATCTGTTAAAACGCTCACTATGGCTAAAAATAGATCAATTTCAACATTAAAATATGGAGCTTCACGCTTAAATAAATTGAGGAAAATGAAGAAGTTTAAAAATATTTTATCTACGACATTGCAAGCAAAATGGCTGAGGTCAGTTTACATATACATCGCCAACACGCACACAGGCAAGCACGTAACCGCATAAGTATGTGTAATACTTATATAGGGCTGACGATTAATTCTGTGTATCGGCAGTTCAAAGCTGAAATTCGAAAGATTTAATATCGGAGAGTTCTTTTCAAAAATATATTTCCGTGTGTTCTACTTGATATTGTCATGATCGGTTGCCTAATTTCTCTACCTAAAGGTTTTAACTATATTTTAAAGGATATATCCACGAGTGTTTCTTTCTAGTTTGGCCGAAAATACGAGATAAAGTCATTGGGTTAAATATATATTTATAACAATTAAATCAAATTAAATTTCCATTTGAATTTACCTTTTATACTATTATTAATAGTGTGAGAATTTACTTTTATTTTGAAGTGGTTAGAGTCATTTGGAAATAAAGATAGTGAAAAAATCCAATAACAATAGTATTGATCATTGATATGGTAATACGATGGGCGAAAACAATATTTCATGAACGTTTAATATGGGATAACAAATCAATAATTTATGAAACTATTTAAACATGTTAAAATTCCATCGCAAATCCACGAGACTAATAAAATTCCAAACTCTCTGATTGCAGATAATTTATAGCTTGGATCTACATAATACGATACCCGCTATTGAAAATTAGACGCAAACAAATAGTTTCTGTGATCAATACAGCGCTATTATTACGGCGGAAGGCTTTGAACAATCATACTAAATCTGTATTGAATATTTGAAAATCAATCTACGAAATATTTTTATCAATCTCTGAAAATTTACACAGACGCTATTTTTAAATTGACTGATATCCGCTGTATCGAGATTCCCCCTGTTCAAAATTTGCTTTGATCAAAATTATCCCTTAGTTTTAAGCTTGAATTGCTTTTCTTTATCTTTATATCGGACTCGACTCTTTGTTTACGCAATAATTGCGCAGATGCCTTTTGTACTGACGTCAGCTTTTACAAATAAATGAAAGCAATAAGAGACTTCCCATCTGCCTTCCTATTGTACATCTTTTAATATCAAAATTATAATCAACTCCTAGGAAATACAATCATTTATGATGAAAATATTATTTATTCATATTTGAATCCAGAAATAAAATTAAAAATTTCATTTCCCGCCTGAACACCTACAATACAACAGATTTCAGCTGTAGTACAATACCATTTCGATCGATCAAACGATCACATACTTCTATAGTTGTTCCATGTCCAATCACATAGTTGTCAAATCAAAAATCTTTCAATCAAATTTCTTAATCTGCCGGTCTAGATTAAGAATTATATTAACTGAAGCCGTTGTGCGACGTTTGGTAGATCAAATTAGCGTTAAATTATCTATTTATTGCCTATCAAACATTGAGTGACAGACAATATGATCTGAGTTTATTAATAACTACTTAAAATGTTACAATTGTAGTGAAACATTATGCTTGTCATTATTTTTCAGCAATACAGACAAGGCTAATTGGCAAATAATACTTTATTTCTTAACGCACTCAGTAAAATTAAGCGGTGACCGATACACATACGGATTCTGCATACATTACGATAAAGGCGAACACTCTAAAAATACACGTCATAATGACTAAAGTAGGACACAGACAATCTACGAGATTATATATGTACAAAGAAGGAAAGACCGGATTCACTCTGTATCTCCTTTGACCTGCATAAGCTTCATCATCATCATAATCCGTCTTACTGTTTAATCGTGTAAAGCAATAAAAGATAGGAAATACATTCCTAAACAATTAACCAATAAAAACACTGATCAAGTAATATGGCTGAAATAATGTTTCAAATTAATGTATTTTGTGCAGACAACTCCTCTGACATTGGTTCTTCTAAATACAATTTATAAATCACTAGTGAGTTGAGTAGTTTAGGAGCCTATAAGATCCGGACAAACCAACAAACAGACATTCATTTTTATATATATAGATTGGTAAAGTATCTACTTAATTATTCACAAGGAATATTGAGAGGTAGGTTCATCAATAATCTAGTGCTGTAATTTGTATTGCTAGTTTTATACTTTACGCAAGGGGATTTTAATTATATTGCCTTCGCCAAGATCAAGTGTGTTTAAAGCACTTTCTACATTAATTGCTTCAATACATTTTCATGAAATGAAACTGTTGACAAGAGAAGAGCGCTGAACATTTTACAGTCTTTGCTCATATAACTCAATGTGTACAATAAATATTCATCACTTTAAATGGTATCAATTAAGTGTCAATTCTTGATGAAATCATATTTATAAAGATTAAATACAATTTATAGTACCTGTCCAAGAATTGTATATAATGATCATGATCGGTTTTTCCCTGCGATGAAACTTTTACAGAGATAATCCATTAATAAATACTAATAACACCTCATGGAGTATTTCAATAAAATGTGTTCTGTTTTAAGTCAGTCGCTCAATCTAGGAATTTGATTCCAATTGTTGAATGCTTGACGTAATTAAGCAGTAGGACAAATGATAATGATTATGAGGTTGAAAGGAGATGTTTTCCGTTCGGCGAGTGGCGACAGAATAGTGGTCCTTTTTCTTTATTCTTCACTCCTGCCCTCTTTCCTATTCGTATTTCACTTTAGTTGTCATATTGTATTTTCTTACGATTGTCAACTGTTTTATTTTACAATCACATATTTATTTATTTTTGCGCTTAGGAATATTACGTTTTGGAACTCAAAGTGACGTAAGTGTCCTTTTTATGGAATCAATTTTGCTGACGCAACGTAATGCAAACTTTTCCTCGAATATCACATTTAGTAAATCTGCAGCGTCATATATCACTACATATTTTTGTCAGAGATGGTAAGGATGAAAAGATTTTCTATCCTATTTTCTGAATGCCTGAATATCTGAACGCCCTGAATTCCGTTAACTGAACTATGTCTACATTCAATGTGGAATATCAATTTAAAAAAAGAAATTTCAGAGAGATTGAGATTAATAATTGAAAAATGATTATTTGTTACAAGTATAATGTTGTGAAAAGGAATGTATGAAAACGTTACATACACCTAGAAATCAATTTATTAATTTATGAAATGGAGATTCGATACGTAAAACGCGCAATTGATTAAGTATAAATTCGCAGAGTATTATCACTAGGATACGGCTACCGACATAGTAGTACAGCCAGTGGAGTTCATCATTTATAATTTTCTTTCAATTTCAATTCCACCCACGATCACTCGTCTCTTGGAGGCTGTCTTTAATGGCGTGCGTTGCGGAAACTTCATGCGTGTTGCTTCATTGTTCCAGTATCCTTGGAACATCTTCTTACAGGTAATTTATGACTCTGATCATACTCCGCGGACATACGATTCACGAGAGGTGGATACTATGTCAATAATGTATTCTTTATATTATTTATATAGTATCCATCTCTACCTCTTAACCTCAGAAATATTCGAGTGGATTGGAATACCTACCCGAATGTATACCTTAATATATAGACTTTTCGATTGAATCCGTATCCAAAAGCGTGTATGTCTGTGATGTCTTTGATTCAGTCAATAAATTAATTTACGTATTTTATGCAGTTGGTAAGCGAGTAATTTTGACATCCTATTGATACAGTTAGGGGAGCGGTTCTAAACATGTGGATACGGTAAATTTTGTTGGTGCTACAAAAACGGTCGTACCTAAAACAATAGTAAATTTCTTTACAGTACATCTATGCCAACTGCACTTCTATAATATTAACTGTTTCCACAAGATTGTTAATTCCGTTCATTTAAAGTTATCACTTTAATTATTGTAATCACTAATTAAAATTTAATAAACATGAATATAATTTTTTAACACATCGCTGAAAAAATAACAGTATTATGCGCGATCGCTTGACTCGCGTAAAACCACGTTTTACTCTTGACTATTACTACAAGCAATGTCCAAATAGATCTATTCCACCTATGACAGCTATTTATTTTTATTATCCACCTCGTGTATTAATATTTCCAAAATTTATAATACGATTATCTAGTACGAAAATTCTATCACAGCAATACGATCTAAATTTGTATTACAAGTGTATACAGTTTAGTATAATTTGATTTAAATTGGCATTGTAATTTATACAAAAAATACTTTAGATCATACAATTTTCATCATATTTTGATTATAAATTCTCTGTTACATGTCTGTTAACATCAATTCACTGTTAAAAAAAAACTCCCTTATCATTCACGAATTACTGAGATTTTCTTATTTCAGTTACAGCCCCACATCAAGGAAAGAAGCGCTATACTTTTTAACCGCAGCCTAGACTAGACCTACTGAAATAAGATCGAATGCTACTCTGTGATTATCGGTTACTGACAACCAATTAAAAAACAAATATTATCAACCGCGATAAAAATAATTTGATGTGTGTAGTAGTTTTACTATTTTTATTTGAGATACTTTAGAGTACAGTTTATTCGTTTCAACTGAATGCTCTTTAGTTTTACTTGAAACTGACAAAGACACACGTTCATAGTTAATGGCAACTTTTTAAAATCATTAAACATTAATCATTGATACATCCTTAATTATGTTTCGAGAGTTTCGGCGATTCATTTGTATCATCAGTTATCCATAAAGTTATAATATATTTTTTCTCCGAGTGTACAGTAGTACTTCACAGGGTATAACATTCGCATGGCGTGTTCAGAAACGGTGAGCTAAATTTCCTTTTCTACTGCTTGACATTTTTCACCGTCCGTTTGTTGTCTCACATAATGTGCAACTCTTGGGACGTCCCTAAAAATGACAACTTACATTTGACAAACCCAAGCATCCACTCGTATGAAACTAATGAATCATTTTCTTCAGGCACATACATAATACACCGATGTCATAAAAACACATAGTAATGCAGAACTGTAGTAAATCCATATAATTTCCGTAAAAACATAGTCAGTTACAATGGATTGCAATACCAGACTAATCTATCAATACTGCTATTACGAAAAAACAATACAGCTTTAGGAATTCAATTCCACATGTTTCATAATTAAAGAAATTACTTTAGGTGTAGGATGGTATTTTAAAGTGACCATTATGTGGATCCAGACATATGTTTTCGGTTTGGAGCGCGACGATGAAATGTAGTTCCTTTTCGATGGTTGTCGATTTATACTGTCGTCGGGCTGTATTGTTTTCTACATTAGTCATCACTTGAATTGATGACTACTATTCCTGGTCGTTCACCTATATAATTACGTATGCAGAATTTTCCGCAGATTCTGCATCAGTCATCACTTGAATTTTCTTACTGCTTTGCAGAGGCGTTAACTTTTATGCGTTTCATGCGGAATTTACATTGTCTATATTGACTAGTTGCCACACAGCTTACTGAGAACGCCATTACGTACGAATAAATTGATCATGGTTTTTCGATATTTCATTTTAACTACCGGTAGATATTAAATACCATTTACTTTAATCATAAACATAAAAAACTAATATTCCTAAACATGTACCTTAAGTTTGTTGATTCATTGAATTTATTAAAATTTGACATTAGAATTTGTCAATGTTAATAAGATCTTCGTGCAAATAAATCCGACTGCAGAAAAAGCGTTCTCATATTCAAAGCATGTTGGACGAACAGTTGAGTAAAATAGCTGTACACTAATTACAAATATTTGCTAGCAATGTTTTCAGATTGAAAACATATTAATCAATTGCATTTACCGCTTCTACTAACATTCCACTTCATTTTCAAACCTAATATTTAGGTATTGTAAAAGCAGCCAAAATATCGGGATACCTGTTTCGATAATACCGTTATTGCAATCCCTAATTATTGTATCATGAAGGTAAGATGATTTGCTACTTAGCAAAATTAAAAACACTGTGATGGTGTAATGGCACCGTTACACATTGCGTAGGTACCAATTTGACGAGATAAAAATTAAACCAAGAGTAACGAGCATCACAAAGTGACCTATTTTACAAACTTTAAGTACCGTTGAACTTACTCTAGTTAGTATAAAAAATGGGATACAATGTTTGAGTTGCAGTTGGCATATCATTTAGCAGGTTCGCTTAATAGTTTGTGGAAAGATAATGCCATGACTTCTCGCAAATAAAAATATTATTTTGGGTAAGCGTCGTGTTTCAAATTGTGGTAATCGCTTGCAGCTCAAACCGTTATTTCATTCCCAATAGCAATCAAAAGCACGGAGAAAATGTTGGGAGCATAGCAATAAATATTTTCCAGAATTTAATGTTTCATTCGACAACATCGTGTTGGAATATTATTCATTTATTTGAATCCAATTACATTGCTGAAGGATGTCGTTAATAAGGCCGTAAAATTGTGAGCACTGTTATTAATGCGTTGAGAGAAGAGGCGGCCACTTTGTTCCAATCAATATTACATCATACATAATATTATCAAAGCGTACATCATTTGCAATCGCATGTATAAATGTACTAATTACAACTGTTCTAAAAATAACCAAATGAGAAGAATTGTATTTTTATCAGTAATTGAATAATTGTTCTGAATTTTAAAGATCTATTTTAGGATGATTTCAAATTATAGACCACTAAATTCGCTACACCGAAGCGATTCGTTATTCGCCTATTAAATTGGCATCGTTTTGTCAAATGTTAAAACTTGTGTTTTGGATCAAAGATGTAGAACTTCTGGCAAAACACGCAAATTTATTTAAATACAAATTCTGTTTTTGAGCACATTTATCTAAGTTCATGTAGAAATGCAAAAAAACGTTAATTCGTTTCATAATCGATTTACCAATAACTTTTATTTTAAAAATAAAACACAATTTGTTTGTACTACCAACGGATGAGCTAAGCCGGTCCTGATCATTATAAACATGTGGAAGTAGTACAAAAAAATTGTGTTTTATTTTTAAAATATAATATCTTTCCACTAAGAATTGACAGTTAACACCTTAAAAGGTATTTCCAATAACTGTTTGTATACCTTATCATTAATCATATATAATATTAAATAGATAACTCGGTCTGATAATTATATAAAATTGTGGAATAAAAATGATTTTTATAAAAATAATGTTTGTGAAACCAATTTGAAATATGGTGGGCCTACGAAGAGCATTCATACATTTTAATCTTTGATGGAAAATCATGACGTTTTCAATTTATTTCACACAATCATCGTGCATTGTATCGTAGAAATGTCACTATAATATGTACATTTTCATTCGTATACGATAGATAAAAAAAATGTTATCAAAAATCACTTTGCTACAAAAATATATCACAGACAAAACTGAAATCATCGTTCGTATTTCGCGAGAACCCATTTTCAATCTCTCTCTGCATCCGTTACGAACAATGGCGTAGATACTCTGGTAAGAAGTAAGATTAATATATTAATATCACTTATAAACCTTTTTTACATGCATAATTAGTCAGTATTTCATGTCCACGTTAAGAAAGGGTAATGTTATAATGGCGAGGTATGCGAGATGCCCGACTGAAAAGTAATCGCGCTATGCACCGTTTTGGAAGAAGTATCGTAAGACGGGCTGAACAATTAATAATGCCTTGGCTACAAATCCATGTATATATTCAAGCGGATCAAAAATCTGGGAATCGAAACACAGTATCACACTCTATTAGCGTAGAAAGTAATCAATCGGTCTCACAAATCGGTAACAAGTGAATTATTACTTTTGATTAACTTGGTAGAACTTCATTACAATTAGCTTACCAATTCTGACGGCGGTGTAATGCCGAGAAAGCTGTCAACTGTATTACATAATTCTTGTGTAACTAAATACTTTTTTCCTAATCATAGTATCATAGATTTGATGATAAACATACATAACAAACAGTTTTGTTTATTTCTTTCGTGACAGTATAAGTCACTCTGGCGGGATAATTATTGTAATGTTTCTGTTCATTAAATAAGTAACACATTGTATCCCTATGTCGACATGTTTGAGGTCTATATTTCTTAAATATTTGTGTAAATATTTCGACGCACTGTTTGTCAAAGTACAAGACAGAATGAAACTGAGCCACCTAATGCAGAGTTCCTTAGTGATTCAAAGTGATCACGAAGAAGAAAGTATACGTATATGGTGTGTGCAATATATCTAGGGCCTAGTTCCATAGTGATGCAAATAGAAATTGGTAGTTTTGAGATATGGCCGATCAAAGTTTTAAATCATATGGATGAATATAACAACATTATCAGCTGGAGGATAAATACTGCCTGTATTTAGAGTATTTTTTTTTCCGTGTGGGCTGCACGCCACTTGTTGGCAGTGTATTCAGCAGTTCTATTCCAAAGCTCGGTTCGGTTTCATATATTATTTTCCTTTTCGTTTCGGGGTTTCGGTTTGGGACGATTTGAACCCGGTGCAAGATTTCCACATTGCCGGTGCATCTTTTCTCTTTGTTCTGCGAGGCGGCAAGTCACGTATTGTCTATTTGTCCCTATCTCTCGCGGTACGTGAGGCAAACTAGACTTGTGTATTACTGTTTTATGTCAGAAGCGGATAGTTTATACATCTTTAAGTGGGTATGACAACACAAAAACGTGAGCGTGCAGACATCGATCAAAATAAATATCTTTAGACAAAATTGAATTACCTTGTAAGTGTGCGTTATTGGAAGCATTTGTTTTCTTTGTTATGTTATTTCGATGTAGGTCAATCATAAAAACATATACAGCTAAAAAACATCGACAATAATACAATTCTTAAATAATGGAAAAGAAAACCGATAAATTTCATACGGCTTTAAGGTTAATAAAAAAGATAAACAATTTATTATTATGGAACGGGTAAGTATTTGAAAATATTTATACACAATACTGGAGAATAAAACGCTAATGAGCTATTAAATGTATTTGTATTATTGAAATAAAATTATATTTACAGCATCATCGCGATGAAAACGAGTTTTTTAGCACAATAATTGAAATTACTTGTTATCGTCGCTCTCTTTTTATCCCATTTTTAGTGTTGGTTGTCATGCATGAAAGCATCACAAACATTCATTAAGACCTACCATTGAGTAAATATTACATCAAATTTGAGTTATTGAGATTTTGTACACTTCCATGTATTGTGTCACTAACGACCCGGGTTTCGCCTTTCGGCATCTTCAGGCATTGAACTCGAACTGAATAATTCGTGCGCTCGAATTGCTGAAGATGCCGAAAGGCGAAACCCGGGTCGTTAGTGACAAAATACATGGAAGTGTACAAAATCTCAATATCTCAAATTTGATATTAAAATTCCATCAAGCACCCTCATTCGATGTCTTAAATTATAAATATCATATATTTATTAAGTTAGCTTAGTCGTTAAATAATCCAGATAAATAGATACCTATATAACGGTTCCATGATTAAACAGAACATGAGAAAGCAGAACAAGTTAAAATTAATATGTTATCGTATGTATCTATTTATTTATTAATTAACGGTTCGATATTTATAATATTTATGTAATATATAGAAAAAAAAATATAAAACACTGTAATATGCAATTAGAATGTGTTTATTTAAGATATTTGCAAATGACCTTTCAGTTTATTTCTTACAATACCAGGCATTTGGGTTAACATCGGGTATTTTAACTCTTGTGAGATTTTTGATTTTGTGCATAATTTAGAGGAGGGAATTTGGAATATTGAATAAATTTAAATAATTTAAAGACCCGTGTTAAATGTGAATTTTTAGAAATTCTATAATAATCTTATGCAGTGATTAACTACATTATATATTTCTTTTTATTAATAAAATGGTACAACAAAAGAATCATTTTTAACTTGTTCTGTTTTGTCCGGTTACCGTCAGCATACACGCAGAAAGAGCAGAGTGTGTGTTTAAAAGTTGAGTGATTTTTTTAACGCACAGCGCACACACTCTCAGTCGAAACATTTATAATTTAATTTCTAGTTTCAATAATATATTTTCCATTAAATATTATAATTGGTTATTTCTATATATTAAAAATAAATATTGACTTACACATAACAATAATGACAAATAGATATTAAAATAATCCCCGATATTTATTATTCAAGCATAGTTTAACTAATACTCAAAATAATTTACGATATCAATTTATAATATTAAATTTGCCGGCCTTCCCAGCTTTCGCGTTAAATGGTGTGCAAAAATATTTACGACCGGGATGTTTAACCGTTTATAAATGAATTAAATATGTATCCATAAAAAAACAAAATATACAAAATTAAGCATGGGTATATCATAATACTATTATATTACAATAAATATGTGTGAAATTAGGAGGAGTTAATAGGTAAAAAAAATAGTGGTGCCGCCATTTTATAAGTGAATGTTTGATCTTATTATGATAAAACGAAAAACCAACCACATTTTATTAAGATAAAATATAAATCCGGCAGGCAAATTATATGTCATGTTTTAATATTTTTTTACAAATATTTGTGCACGATAAAATGTGTCACTGAAAATAGCCCAATTCTTGCTTGTCACTTCGATATTCCAATAAACTTATAGTATAGTATAATTTTATTTTATTGTATTTTTTACTATTTTCAAGAAGTCGATATCTTAAAAAATGAAAATATAGGTGTCGATAACGGCTTTATGAACGGAGACCTCTGGTCTAAAATCATTAACTTTGACTTGGGGGAAGTGTAATTACCTAAGCCAAGTATTTGCAAGACATACTGAACATTTAAAATTTTAATAAATATTATTAGTCATATGAAGTTGTTTTTCCTGTGAAACTAATAATAAATCAATAGAAACAAAATTACTAAACCAGGTACATTAAATGTACTTAGGTTTGTATTTTGTGTTATACAGCATAGTATAAGAAAAGTAAAATGTAATTTCTCTTTTATTAAACATATTATGTTTAACTACAATTATTGTATTTGCTAAAAAATATTAAAACGTTTTCGTGATTCGTTTTTTAATTGTAAGGCTGCAGAGTTTTTTCACAATATTTAATAAAACTATAATATTATGTATGTCTTATATAACTATGTAGTTATCCTATTATTTAATTATTATACGGCATTTTAACGACACATTCCAGGATATCTGTTTCCTGACAGCTCTTTCTTAGATGGCGCTTATAAATAATTTTCTTGATTATCTTGTAATAACGACAATACGAGTTGAAGTGTTATTCACGTGGAATATAAAACTTCCTTTTTCAACGGATTAATTTAGACTTAGATGAATAATACTGTCATGCCTGAAATTGCCAATATAAATAGTTTTTCTAAAACACAATAATCCAAAGCAAACTATTGTGGTAGAAATAAAATAGTATGACAATACGGTGTGTGGTGTCGCTTTGTGATTCTAATAATCTATTCAATATCTTTGCGGCGAGTTGTTAATGCTAAATGAAAACACACAACACACCAGATGTTTGCAATCAGATGGTAGTTTATTTCCATGTTCGTTTATCAGCGAGGCTCCATTTTCCGAATTAAAGGCCTAACCCCCGCATCACATTTCCCCGATGACATGTGAGAGAAAATTTTCCTATTACTCAACCACATTCGTACAGTAGGACTATATTAGCCTAAATAATAAAACGCATTTATTTTGTTAGCGTATTTATCTAAAAAGATTATACAAACAAAACCTCTCGAATACTAATCGCCGTGACTTAGTGGTAACGCTCTGCGATTGGTGTTTCAATCCCAACTCAATATTTATTTATCATAGGTAAACAATAAAAACTCACTCGAAACAAAAGCAAAAAATCTGGTTTTCACACGACACAAAATTCTATTCAAAAAAATTAATTCATGTTTCAAATGACTTATCTGAATGATAAACCTTTTCAAACTTCTATTATTCCTAGGCCGATTTATTTTTGGTATTTGTATTCTTGTGTTGGTCATTGTCATTTAATAATCTTATTTATTTGATAAATTTGTATAGCATTAATATTTTTACTTCAGTCAGAATTTTATTGTACCAACAGACATGCTTGTTTTATTCTTTTGTGTTTTTCTAAATCTTAATTATCATTAATTATGACAGTTCATTGCATTATCATATATTAACTTTTCATCACATCGCGTTTCTTCATTGTTTTTGTTGAAAATGTATGTTCTCTTTATCACTATATATTATATATTTAGTTAAAAAGTTAAATAAATCTAGCTCAGTCTTAATTTGGAATATTTATGCATAATTAAACAAGAAGTGATTGTACGTCATTCGCTAAAACATATTTTAAGTGAGACTACGGAAGGAGAGTGACAAAAAGATAAATAGTTGTTGACAATCGCTCTTCTAACCTTTCAATATAGTTGACTAACAAGGATTGAAAACATCAAATAACAATTTACATCCAACAAATTTGCTAGTAATAAGTGATGCTTTAACATTGAGAGTTACTTCAAGCCATAATTATTTTCAAACAAAACTAAAATAATGCTATGTCATCAGGTAGTGATTGACTGACTTACATGTGTTGAGCTTTGCTAGGCATTATGAAAAAATACTAAAGTAAGCTAGTATATCTAAAATGAAATATCGAGTCACATTTTAGACGATAAGGGGGTATAAGTGAATATACCGTCATGAGTATATGTGTTGTAAATTTATTCCTTCACGAACTTGCATTTAAAGTTCGGTCGAATTCATTGAGCAAGTCACTTCTTAAGAATGGAAGGAAATGTAATGGCTCCTTAAAATAAGAAAGATTGGAAACGATAAATCAAAAGATAGAAACTATTAATTAGTGGACCAGTGTAGAAAGAGACATCGGCGAGGCTTAGGCAATCCAAGGAGCATGCAAGGAAACATAATATATTGACTTTTAGTTACGATGCTAATTATAATATCATATATGCATCTGGGGACTAGAGCATAAGATCACAGATAGATAAACAAGATATTTAACCACTAGTGAAGCACACATTTTAATATTTTAATTCACGAACTAGCCAAAGTTGTAACCCTTTCAAAAAGTTTAATATAATTTAAATGCCTCAGTCACATATTCCTCTTGTCGTAAATAAACTCATATAATATAAAGGGTGATTTTGACAAACATCGGGAAAATGCCACATGTAAATTTACTTTACTAAAACGCTCAAATTGACGAGAGTGAGAAACTGAAGTAACAGTAGGCACTACAAAAACAAACATTCTGGATAAACCCGAAATCTCCGCGCATACAAACACTAGACGTAGCAAAACACAGACTATCCATTATTCAAATCAAGTTGGAGATTATTACTATTGTAGATTTTAGTAGTCTCTATAAAAAATGGGTGTACGTTAAGTACTAAAGTAATCAAATGTACTGTTAATTTGTTCCATTTATTTGGTTTGTATTAAACTTTAATCACATAATGAATAAAATCACACATTTTGAGAATGAAGTAAAGTAAAATTTATAGTATGACATTCTTACAGTCTAAAAACGCATAAAACAAAAGGTGGAGAAATGCAGAAATACATTTCAATTGAAACAAAATCATACATTTAGATTCACAATATCATTTATTGCATAACAATTACTATTTTTTCGACATTTTATTACATTTATATGATATACTGTTGAACTGTATTTGAGTTACACGTTCTTTTATTTTATTAAACGTCTTTTTCCACTTAAACTTGCGAACGTCAACATCAATATTAAACCTTTTACATTTACGAATACGCCAGCGTTTATTTATTAATTAAGTACAATATCGATTGTGTTTGACCAAGTGATGTAACCTTCAAAAATTGATTATACCTGATTTTTAAAGACGAAAGAGCAGGTCTCCGTCAAATAATTCAAATTAAAAAAATAAATTGACCACCATCGAAATTTTAACTCAGGTATCAGTGTGAATCCTAGACGTATAATATTTTATCTCGTAAATAATTTTTGTCATATTTGTATCTTCTATATAAACGTTAGACACTGTTTACTGTCTGTCAGTTCGAGTCCATTCGTGCGCTCGAATGCCTGAAGATGCCGAAAGACGAAACCCGGGTCGTTAGTGACAAAATACATGGAAGTGTACAAAATCTCAATAATCCAAATTTAAAAAAAAAGTAGACCGCTTCTTGGAAGGGAAGCATTATTTTACATTGGTTTTAGGTTTAAAAATTCTGACCCGGCCGCTTGATGTAAGCCACTATTATATCGACACTACCTACGTATAATCTCGTATCTGCAAACACGAAAATTTACAGGAGTGCATTTCAAAGAATCATAACTCAACTCACCATATAATTTTGTCGATAAAAACAGTTTTTACTCTCTCCTGAACAATGTCAGTTTTGAGGGTTACATCAATTACTTTTAAGTTGTTAACTGTCAATTCTTGGTGGAAAGACATTATATTTAAAAAAATAAAACACGATTTGTTTGTACTACTTCCACATATTTATAATGATCAGAACCGGTTTCGCTCATCACGAGCATTATCAACTGATAAAAATACAAACATAACAGGCGTATTTATATAAAATTGAGTGAAAAAATGAAGGTATATTTTTATTTTTGTTAACAAATTAGTTATTCTCAATTAAAACGCTTTTTATTTCATTCACCACCTTTTTTCATCAATAGATGGCACTGTCAAAGAATCATAAGGTTTTGCCTCATCCCTAAGATAAAAAGGCTGTGTTAGATGGAGGGTATACCCATTTGTATTATTATGCGTATGACATGGTAATAAAAATGTCGTCTTGATAATTATGACTGTCGTTAAGCATGGCAGCAAGTTGAAAATTAGAATATTAACTTAACGAAATTGCGCGGCTATTTTTTGGTTTTAGTTCCCGAGTCAACGTATTCTCGTTGAACGTGAGGATGTTCGACATTCAAGAAGTAACTGCAACCATTCAGACTAACGAGGTACAATGTTGCGCATACCTTTTTATAAATTCTAAAGCACTTTGTAGTCCTTAGCCACAGCGTGCAGAAAAAAATGGCACACATTTAGCCAGCATCCTGTAGGAAAATTTCCATAATCATCGTACATTTTTCCGCTGCACGCGATGCAACTTTGCACCCTGAATGCAACAACACATGTGGCGTTGTCCTGATCACGTGATGTGAGCTTAGTAAGAATAATGCCTTCGATGGTTTTGTTTAGTTAATTTGTTTTGAATATATTTGTATTGTGAGAGATCGATGATGAAATTACCGTACATCATATTATCGACAGTGTTCTGACCATTTGATTCAACTCTCAAAAAATACGAAAATGAGTTAATGATTAGATCTAATTTTAAAGACGACAGAGCAGGTCTCGACGAAATTATGTAAATTAGAAAAAATAAATTGACCACTCTTTGGAACATCATTTTACATTGGTTTTAGGTTTTAAAATTCTGACCCGTTCACTTGATGTAAGCCACTATTATATCGACACTCCCTACCTATAATCCCGTGTCTGCAAACATAAGAATTTACAGGAGTGCATTTCAAAGATTCATAACGCAACTCACCGTATAATATTTTCGATAAAAACAGTTTTTACTCTCTCTTGAACAATTTCAATATTGAGGGTTACATCAATTAGGCAAAACACCGTCGATATTTATGTAAAAAACGTATGGTTATAAATTTATACTTTCAACACATTTTTTTCAGAATCTTTAATAAGGATCAGGACCAGCTTTACCAGATTCAAAAGATTTTTAATAATCCGATAAAAATAAAAGCTTCTTTATAATTTTATTCAGATTCATTCTTTTTACTTCTTTCAGTTTAAACGAGTCAAATTGTATTAGAATTTTACAAAAAAAACTCAAATTGTATTTCTTTCTGAAAACACTAAAAATTGTGGATTAGTTATTTAAAAAAGAGCTAAAATAAAAGTACAGTATTTTTGTATACCATTTATTTATTTTGTACTGTTTATTTTCTTCAATATATAAATTCAGTCATCCGAAGATATTCAAAAGATATCAAAAGATTGGCTTCATAAAATAAAGTTATCCAATTCTGCGAAAAACACAGCTACGTAAATAACGTTCAAATAAACGTGCTGTGCTTTCGTCCAGAAAACGTTATATCTTACTATTTTTAAGATTCGTATACATTGAATTTCAGAGCTATATTTATATTTTTAATATAACATTTAATATCATTCATATGTGGTCGGAACAACTATAAACAGAGCAACGACATTGCAGCTTGGAGAGGGATCTTATTGGATGGACAAATACATACAAAGTAGAAGCTGTGTCGGACTGTGGACGTTGGTATACTTTGCATACAGGGTCAACTAGAAAATTATTTGTGGTCCCATAACTCCATACATTCAACTTTTTTATTGACCTTATCGTAAAATTAGCAGAAGTTTCGCTTCACTGACACGCGTTAAAATATTACTGCTGATTTAAATTCCTAGACCGGATTGTAAATTAGTGATTTTTATAATAAAAACAACCATTTTAGACTACTTGTTACATTTGTCTTTGATAATACAATACTGGTTTCATCAGCCGATACATATTTTCAATTAAATAATAGCATATGAAATGTACTTGTGTGTGAATTGCTTCTTACATACCTAATACTGGATGATGAAATATAGCAGACTCCCAGATAACACGGTTTGTCATTCAAATTTACAATTTTTTCTTGATTACAGGTTAAAATACTCCGAGATAGTTCGCCTCCCCTATCGACCGTGTTATCGGGGAGTATACTGTACAAATATAACTGTTACATCTTGAAAAGAATTTAGTCAATAACCACAAATTGGTTATCTATGTTTTAAGAACTGATAAACGAAGGACATTTTTTCGAATTTAAAAAAGAATTTTCACTAAACTTGTCTATCAAATATATTCTTTATATATTTCAATTTTTCTTGATACCTTTAGAGTTCTGATTAAAAAAATTTACTGAAATGGAGAAAAGTCACGCCTTTGATATTCGATAGCATTTTAAAAAAAAAATAAAAGATCACTATTATAGCCTACCCACTAAACGTGGTCGAACACTTAAATGTTCATGACTGTATCGACCTTAGTTATGACTTAATATTTATAAAGTGAAAACGGATTTTATGACCGGCAAGCATAAATATCACAATCCTATTTATTTTGAAAAAAATTAAATTTAGCTTTTTATTAATATTTCGGTTTTTACTGCGACTGAAGCTTTATTCGACGTCTATAAACCAATAAAAACTTTCATTACACATTAAAATTAAATATGAGCATGCTAAAAATACTGCTGCTCTCTTTACTCGTAGTGATGAGATTGATTCCCTTTGAAAACATTCAGTTTTATTAAATGTATAAAATATTTCATATTCAACATTACTCTTTTCACATAGAAAAGAGAACAAACAGTAATCTTCATAAGGCTTTATTAATCAACAAATTTCTAGCATATATCATCGCTTTCTAGTCAGCCAACGAAATTGCAAAATTTATTGCCTCTCACTTCATTCCTGTGTAGAATCCAGCTGTGTGTTGCATTTAACTTTGTTAGCAAACGGGCAGCTCGTAAGCAAACATTGGTGGTATACAACAACTTACCCCACCGAGATGGTAAACATAGGACAAACATTTAATTACTGATATGTGCTTCCAAACATATCCAACGTGCAATTTGTCATCTCATTTCAACTTGGCCCCACTGAAATTCATTCAAAAACTACCCCGAATTTGCGGTTTCATTGTTCAACTTTTGACATGGCACGAAATAGTTTTATTTTCATCACATACATATTTAGGAATATGATTACAATGTTGTTGCTTGACGTGATTAATACAGTAGGGCGGAAGCTGTTGATGATGCTTCAGTCAGTTTAGTCAGCGACTGACGACAGAAATCACGTTCGGTGGCGATTATTGAATTACGTTCGGCAAACGATACAGAATGAATCCAGTTGTTCCTTGTTTGTTATTTACACTCTCGCGTTGAGTGTCTGTGACCTACTTTCATCATCGTGACATTGATGAGTGTCCACCTGTTACGCAGCCTCTGCAGAATATCAAATTTCGGTCAAATATTATTTGCCAATTAATTATGGTTAGTCAATAACGTTGACAAAAATGGCAAGCATAATGTTTCGGTAAAAGCGAGTATTACATTTCGTAATCTGCAGCGTCATGTCTCGCCACATATATTGTATTTTATATGTAATTTTGTACTTTTCGTTATGAAGGAAATCGTATTAAGCGTATAAATTTTAGCAAGTACTAACCAAACTCATTCTCAAAAAACAGACACTCCCTACGTATAATTCCGTATCTGCAAAAAGCAGATTTTATAGGATAGCATTCAAAAGCATCAAAGATTCATAACCCAATTGCTGAGTAACGACTGCATGTATATTCTTCAAAATTGGATCAGTCCTGCTATTTTAAATCTAATTTTCCTTGTTGTTTGATACTTTCCCATAGAACTCAGTGCGTAGACAGCGAACATGCAAAAGACGTAATAATCAAATATTACACAATTCGTGATTATAGGCACGCAGTGTCGCTTTTATCCCATTGAACCTTCTACGTTGTTCGCAGCTCTGCAGGAACATACGCAATTGTATGCAGCTTTTCACGTGGAATATATAATATTTTCATGAGTTCCACTACAATCGACCATTTCATTTTAAAAGTAGTGGTAAGCCATATATTTGAAACTTTAGCAAAAAATACATACGAATAAAATACGAAATGAATTTTAAGACTTCATTCTTTCCACAAAGCATTTATTCTGAGATACATGAAGTTTAGTGTAGAGCTTACAATTCGATGGATAAATAATTAAAATTAAGTTTATAAATTTGTGTTATGTTCTAAGTCATCAAATATTTTATTTTAGAGAAACACAGAGATATTCCTACACGATCGAGCATGTGCTTTTTATATCAAAAATGGAATACGTTACAAAATAAATCGTAACGTTAACAGATCATTATTATTGAAAACGCAATTGGCTGTACGATCGACATGTCTTTGAAATATATTTATGGCGTTTATCTTCTTTACATTGTTTTATCAATGAGTTCTTTAGATATTATCATTAGTAGGACCATTAACCAACATTTAATAATACTTAAAAGTAGGCTAGTAATGAAAACAATACGTTAAAGACTATTTTTATTGCACAGGGTTTCTTTCTGCAGAGAAAAGCGTATGGGGTAAAATATCAACAATGTCTACTGAGTCAACAAAACAAATGAAATCTATAAAACTTTGTTTATTTAAATAACTGTCAAGTTCAGCTTGCCGCCGACATTAAGTCCATGCGCTCATTATCTTTTTACCGATAGAGCGCTTACTTTGTAGCTTTTCATTTTGAATATTAATTTAAAAGTTGATTACTTTGTAAATAAACACACAACATGGTTTTCACGAAAAAATTTTAATTCATTTTTTTATTGTTTGAAGTTGTAAATGGAAATAAGCGAGTAAATGTTTGAAACATTGTGTACATTTTGATATTAAAATTGTACCCGTTGATCTACGCGTCAGTCTGTGTTATCCATTTATATAGTAATAATACTTCTGAATTTAATATAAAAAAGTAAAATAACCTAAGATCACAGCTAAGATTTGGATAAAAGATGTACGATAAAACTGTCTTTTTATAAAAGCGAGCTGACTATATAAAAATATATATTAACATAACGTGTAACATCTTTGTCAAGAATTTCATTATTTAGAATTCTTTTCTCATTCAAAAAATACTCATCTTATCTCCGGCGACGTTACTTCGGCGAATAAAAAATTAAATCATGTGACTACAAAAAATAATCAATCACGAACGCCTGTCAGGTGAAAAGACATTGAATAAATTTGCAACAGGTACCTTTTACAACACAGAAAGATGAACATTATTCTACTGCTGGCAAGATATTCAATTATAAAGATTCATATAATTTAGTTTAATATTCCTAAAATAAAGTGTCATTTTTCGAAAATTATTGTTGTTGATATTTGCAATTTAATTAATTGCTTTAACACTTAGATTAAGTCGCGCTCTATTATAGATAATACAGCTCACATGAAGATAATCATTTGACCAAAAGAAAGAGTTAATAAAGTCACTTTCTATCTGGAGAATCAACACAAACATTTATCAGGTCTTACATAAATTCATCAACTGCCTTTACGGAAATAACACTATAGTGAAAAAAACATATTATGTTTTATTACTTTAATTAATTTTTTTAAAACCGTTCATGAATTCATTTATAATATGAAATTAAAATTGATAACTTAGCTGTTATTCCACTGGCTTTGTAACTAAATGTAACGCGTTTCGCTTTTTTAAGAAACATTTTAACATTGTTGATGTTATCAATTTTAATTTTGTATTAAAAGTTACCGGTGAATCCATCGAAAATATTAGATTGATTTATGAACGAATTATCTGTTAAAATCTTGTAATCTATTGCTAAGATGTAGTTTTTTTAACCATGTCCGTTCCAATGTGAAGCACATGGCCGCCCAATGGAGATATCTAAACAGAAGATTTTTTACGAGATGTTTTTTACTCAGTTGCTAAACCTCTCTTTTACGAATAGAGTATGGGTATAACGATAGGACTATGACGAAACTAGTGGTAAGCCGATCACTCTCACTACGCCACGTTTCGACCAGAAATCTATATAAATCGATTTAATTTAAGACATCGACTGAGGGTGCTTGATAGAATTTCAATATCAAATTTAGATTATTGAGATTTTGTACACTTCCATGTATTTTGTCACTAACAACCCGGGTTTCGCCTTTCGGCATCTTCAGACATTCGAGCGCACGAATGGACTCGAACTGACAATAATCCAATTCGGAATATTGTCAGTTCGAGTCCATTCGTGGCCTCGAATGCCCGAAGATGCCGAAAGGCGAAACCCGGGTCGTTAGTGACAAAATACATGTAAGTGTACAAAATCTCAATAAAAAATATAAATCGATTGAAAAATCAATTTATGAAGCTGTCCGTAATGGGATTCGAATCCGTGAGATCCTTAACCGAAGCCAACGATGTTGACGACTAAACCAAGTACCCGGTTTCATTTACTGATGTAAAATTTAATTGAAATAATTAAATCATTTTTGTATAATAGTAAGAACACAATATTTCTAATAATTATTTTTCCTCTGTATAATACATTCCTCTAGATAAAAAGGTCAAATGAAGTATGTTCGGCCATCTTTTATTGTCTATTGAATTGATACCAAAATATCCCGTACGGTACGAATGAATAAAAGAAATGTTTAATTGGAAATTCTCCAACTGGCAATGTTCGATTGGACACATTCAATCGGCCATCATCACGTATTCATCAAATTGCCCACGCTTCACAATCACAGGACACTGCCAATGAAAGCCAAGAGTTTTGAGAGCCTCTGGATAAAAAGGAGAGAGTGGATTTATTTGATGTCGGCAGAGGGGCTTATTTAAAAATTAACAAATACATTATCGAAGTCGAATACATTGATGCATGTAAAAAATTTACATTTTTTTATTGAATTGACATTTCCTAATATATATCCATTACTTATTTTATTTATGTGCATAGCTTAACCCTTTTCACTGAAATCATGAGTGACACTCGTGGTGTCATAACCCCGGACGTAATTGGGAATTAATTAGTTTTTATATCATTTATAATTAAATAATATAGAAATGGTTCGACAAATTTATTCACAGTAGAAAGGGATAATATAATTATTGTAAAGAAAAGCATGTAGTTGTTCAAGAATTAAAAAATAAAGTTGATAGCTATTTCGGCATCACGCAATCGTCAGAACAGCACATAAACGAATGTTTGTTGAACTAAATATATATCGTCGTTTCCATTGCAAAAATATTTTTCAGCAAAATCATTTTTTGTCATTTTTTCAACTGTATAGATGAAAAACTAATTATCGAATTAAAACAAACAATTTTCATTTTGCAGATATACAATTCTGCAATGGAAATGACGATATATATACTAACTTAGCGGAGATAAATATATTACCGTGTCACTTGTACCAGAACGTCCATAGCCATCTTCAGTTTTATTTAAAAACAATTTATTATAAATGAAGTAAGTAAATAAAATATATTGAAACAATACTAAAAATCGATCTTTGTACATTTTTAAGACTAGGTGTAATTAAATGAGATTCATATAGCGGTTTAAGTAGTGGTGATGCATTGATATTGGTTTGGTTATAAGTAGGTTATTCGCGAGATTATACCTGTGTAATTG
The DNA here is from genome assembly GCA_022494535.1 of Himalopsyche phryganea. NCBI lineage: Eukaryota > Metazoa > Arthropoda > Insecta > Trichoptera > Rhyacophilidae > Himalopsyche > Himalopsyche phryganea. The sequence continues at coordinate 1,373,526 of JAGVSL010000034.1, forward strand.
CTCCTGGACATTTAATGGCGGTAATTTGTTACAAAAATGTGAGCAGTTACAGTCAAAACTACAGACGTTAGTGTAAGTAAGGTGACATAGTGTAGAATTTAGAATATATCTCCCCTGAGCAACGATAAAGATAGGTGAACAAAAATCCGATGCCGAAATATATCAAAATTATATTTTATAATTATTATGGAACAAAATGCTTTGCTATTGTTTATCTAATTAAAATCACGTTAGTTGGCATTACACATACTTGGTCTTACTATAGTGATCATATCACAGCATAAGACAAAGTAAAATGCGTTTAAACAAATATGTAACAATGGTATATATCCGTGCCGTATGGCGTAATGGTCGACGTCGTTCGCTTCGACTATGATGCTAACGGATTTGAGTCCCAATACGGATAGTTTCATAAATTGATTTTTTAATCGATTTATGGTTTTTTTCGAAGCCGATCTTTCTATGCGATCGATTTCTATGCGATCATTAAAACGGGCATATCGAGAGCGATTAGCTATTCATTAGTTCTATTCCAGAAAAATGTAAATTTAACTACCAAGTAACAAGCAGTTTTCGTTGAAAAAGTTTTTGTTGAGATACCTCCAACAGGAGTCCATCCGCTTCCACATTGTGAGCGGACATTGGAGATTGTTTTAAAAAAGTTTATTTTACTACAAATACGTTTTCCATAGAGATTCATGAATATGAGATCTAAGAAGTAGAAAACAAATTTCAAATGTACAGTCCTTACTATTCATCTATTCGATCAAACACCGAGTAATCGATTCCTTCAGAGTGCAAACTGGGAAAATTATTTTAACTTAAATTTATTAAAATTTCATATTTTTTCCCTCTTCAATATTTTAAGATAGCGAAGTTTCTCGCTGTACTAATAATATGAGATATTTAAATTGTTGACACTGGAACTAAAATATTTAAGTATTATTCATGAAAGAAAAACGCTTATCTTCCTTGTGCTGAAAACGCAAAGATTAACCAAATTCGTGATTAGTTTTAATAACTAGGTAAATACTAAGTTGAAAACATTTTAAGAGGTCCATAACATTTTAATTGTAGATTATTTTTTTTGATTTATGTACAATGTGTTTGCTAATCAGTATTTTCTTGTCTTAGTTCATGAACCATCAGTTTTATATACCTTCATTTTTACACTCAATTTATATAAATAGGACTGTTATGTTTGTATTTTTATCAGTTGATAATGCTTGTGATGAGCGAAACCGGTCCTGATCATTATAAATATGTGGAAGTAGTACAAATGAATTTTGTTTTATTTATTAAAAAATAAGTTGAAAACGTTTAAATTTATATTTTAACTATTTCATTTACGTATGAGAAAAGATTTCGTTTTAATATTCCATATTTTAATAGTCAATTAAATCGTTAAAACCACATCTTTGTAAAGTCAAGATAAATTTTAATGAAATTTATCGGCATTGTTTAGATAGCAAAGTCACATACAAATGATAGGGCTACTAACGCACATTATTGACAAAGATAGTATTCAAAATGTCAGTTGACTGACCGCGTACAAGACGGATGGATGATGTCAAGTCATTCTTAACTCTTTTTAACATAAAACTGATATTGACGAAGACTTGCATCCCTGGAGAAGGCTATGGCTCTTATATAAGTTAATTTAGTAGCAGTGGATCAACGGCCGTCGAGAATGATATTTTTCACCATATCCAATCCCATTGTAGAATGCTTTGGTTATTTCAATTGATTTTTTGAAGACATTGTCTTAGTCAGTCATTCAGGAAGGATGCGTAATAGATCTTTAAGTTGCATACATTGATGGCAAAATCAATATCTATTGTATTATTGCCCATCTGGTTATTCAAACTACGGACTCCAGAACGTAACTCTCGTAGAATCTAGAGTTTCTCGCCTGGTTGCTGAAAAGGTTGGTCACATGTGGTCTAGATCAGTGTTTAAACGTGGGGCGCACACCAGCAAAAAACATTGATATTTATTACATTTTTTATTAAAAAACGACATTTATCGAAAATATTTGTTTGTTGTTGCAACCCTGCAATCCGAGAAAAATATGGAAACACTAGCGCAAATTTCAGCACAGTTATGAGCTATGACTATGTGCATTTTTTATTTGAAGCAGTCATCAATTTTTTTGGAGAATTTTTAAACCACAAAATTATGATAGGGTAGGGGGCATGGAGCTTTCTCAAGCAGTGAAGTGGGGCATGGCACAAATGGTTCAGAAACACTGGCCTAGAGGGTTAGCCACATGTGATACCTCAGTCCCCTCCGCTAATTTTTCTATAGCAAGTAAAGCTGCATATACCTACATCAGATCGATGTGTTATTTCTTTTCTATCTGTAATTTTACAATTACTAACAAAAAATCTTTTTAAAATATTATCAACATCGATAATCATTGCAGGCATCATAAACAATCATTATAAGTATATATAATATTTATATATACAATTTGCATAGATTTGCTTTAATATTATGTTTTTTTTTGTGTTTCTTTAACATATTTTTTACTCAATACACTTGGTCAATATATTTCGACAAAGAGGACGAAGATCTATCAGGATATCAGAAGGTTAAGCTGTCTTTTAACATCACATAATCCAATCATTTTCCTTTAAAGCCTTCCTTCTTTGATGCAAAAGTCTATAAAATCCATGTTGTTATCTACAACGCTCCTTTAAGTCCAGGTTTACTACCTCTGTATTCAGATTATTTATCATGGATTTTATGAATATTATAAATAAACTTTTTCAGAGGTATTCATAATTCAAAATATTTTCACATTATCTTCATTCTATATATATATACATTTGTGAAAGGATTTCTATGAAATATAAGCCATCAGACGCCATCTTTGTATGTTAAGAATCTCGTATCGATCTTTATAATTTTGTTTACAAATTTTCGAAGATTTCCCGAACTGCTCAGTCAATAATAAGGAATGAATGATACCTATCATTGAAAGTTGATTAATTGAGGTTGAAAACATTTAAATTGATACATTCAGGGGAGTAAACAATCATTAAAAAATTATAAACAAAATTAAGCATAGCTCTAATGTTATTATAGTTAGGTTACTTAATTCTAATACAGATAGTATTATATATACAAATATTTTGGAAAAACTGTTCTGCTCTCGATATAATAATAATTTTCAATATTAGTTTTGTCAAACTCAAAAATTCATTTTATCCATAAGGTAGATCTCGAGACTATTTACAGAAATTTCGTTTATTTTTCTATGTACAGTGTATACACAAGACTGTGATCTAATCAATATACTGGTATGTATATCACTTTTAAGGTGTTAACTGTCAATTCTTGGTGGAAAGACATTCTATTTTAAAAAATAAAACACAATTTATTTGTACTGCTCCACATATTTATAATGATGTTAACTGTCAATTCTTGGTGGAAAGACATTATATTTTAAAAAATAAAACACAGTTCATCTATACTACTTCCACATGTTAATAATGATCAGGACCGCTTTCTCTCATCACGAGCATATTATTTTAGTCTTCTGGCCCTTTGTTACTTCCACGAATCCCGAATTATGGATTGTTGACAACAAACATACCTCTTTCCTATCCTACCACTTCATGACACATGTCTTACCGTGTACTAATAATAACCTATATAAATGTCTCGATACAATTTATCAACAACTCAACACTATCAAACAAAGAAAGAACGCAACAAATGAATCTTTCGTCGTCGGACTTTCTGAGTTTCTGAAAATTATTATTTGACGTTATTGAAAATTACATTTTTTCTATCCGAAAAACTCATAAAACGATAGGGAGTATTTTAAATATGAAACTTTTTCTACTCTGTGTCCGCTTTTTTCCTGTTTGGCTTTTTCCTGTACGGTTTCATCCGTTCACCGTTAAAAGTATATATGTTCCTATCTTTAGTTTCTTTCTGCCTTTTACTACAGCATATTAATTTATCTAAAACATGAGATGCAAATACTGATACATATTTTGTATTTTATCATTACTCTCGGTTACATCACAAAGATTTCCATTTCGAAAGTAGGGTACATAAAAAATAGTGGGAACCACTGGTCTATACGATAATAATGAAAAATATATTTGTAGGGTTATGTACTACAGTAGGGTAACCAATTTAAATTCGTGGGTGTACAGTCAGCAAGATGTGGCCGTGAAAATTTTAGGATCGTGGTATTTTATAGGAACGATTTAGAATACCTCAATAAACTTTATTGTGTTTTTACTGTTTGTTGATAAAGTTGGTGAGCCATTTTCTAGATAGAGTTACGCTTCATCGGGTGCATAAATTCAAAAGAAGACTTTTTTACTTGGCTGTAGCTTAGAAATTTAACCCAGATGTGTTATTACGAAACTTGTTAAATCAAGCACAAAGTTAAATAAAATATATTGTGTGCCTCACAATGTCTAATCATTTTTTACCGTGTCCGCTTTTGGACTAAAGAATATTTTTTTACCAAGAGTTAAAGATTTGACATCAGCCTCAGAACAACAACATCATGTTTTTGTGAAAATAATAATTTTTAAACTATATCCTCTCCCAAAATGGAGCATGTAGAATGTAGACTGCTATTTGTGTCAGTAATCCCTGTTGGAATAACAGAGAAAAATATGTATTTATCATTTATCGACTCAAAATCTCTTTTGAAAGTACACCTGTCGCTTAACCATAGTTAAACTTTTGAAATGGTATCAGTTAATAAAAGTATTCTTTATAAATACTATTCAACAAACCGTTTACTGTAAAAAACCTGATAAGGCGCCAGTGTGGTCTATCAGCGTTCACCTGATAGATGTTCGTGTAAAGCTATTTCTTTTCTTTAACGCTATGGTTTTCAAAGAATATGTAACGTTTTATTTGAGACTTGATCAAAAACGTAATTTCTCTACGTTTACGAAGGCACTCACTATACATCAGGCGATTAGTGAATAATTATTATAAATGAGAATATTTAAATCAACCGAGTCGTTTAAAAAAAATCAAAAAATAACAGATTTCTTATCAATAGATGTCATTGTCTCAGAATCGTCTTACCCTTGAAAGATTTTTTAACGAACTTATGTTGTCATTTGCTCAACATTATTTTTCATATATAATAAGGATGAGTGGATGAGATATTATGTGGTGAAATTTACAAATAACTAGCAGCTCTCTCTGTGCCATGTTTTGATGGTAGGGTAAGAATTATTGAAAATATTAAAAGAAAATTATAATAAAAATCAACATATTATTCAAACGTCCTTTAACTAAGAAGAATAATTGTAGCCCAGTGCATTATGCGTTTTTTTTTTTTTTTTAACCATATCCGCTCCCTATTCGGAGCATATGGCCATCACGCGGTTCCTCCAAGCTACTCTGTCTCCCGCCAGCCTCCTCGCCTCCTCCCAGGTCATCCCAGCGTAGCTCCGCCGAATACATCCTATGGATGGTCATCAGCGGCCTTCCAGGGCGACGGAATCCACCTGGTTGGTAGAAGAGACAGGCAGGATTCAGGCTCCCCTGGGGCATCCGCAGCACGTGACCTAGCCAGGTCCATCGTCGCTTTTTTATTTTGGACGTAATAAGAGGCTGGTCCGTCCGCTCTCTTACCTCCGAGTTCCTGACAAAATCAAACCACCGTACCCCTAGTATTCGCCGCAAACATCTGTTTTCAAAGCACAGTATACGGTTACCCTGTGCCTTGGTGAGGTGCCATGACTCGCAACCGTAAAGCAACACTGTCAGGATGCATGCGTTGAATAAGTGGCACTTAGTTCTGACCGAGTACAACCGTGAGTCCCAGACTTTCCGCATTGAGTTAAAAGTTGCTCCAGCTATCCCTAATCGGATTGCGAGCTCTTTACGCGGATTGCCATCTCCCGTGATGTGTACCCCCAAGTACCTAAAGCCGTCGACTCTCTCGATGTCTTGCCCCGCGCTCGTCAGAGGGTAGTCTGGGTCTGGACAGAAACTGTTGCAGAGCACATTGGTTTTACTCGCATTGACTTTGAGACCAATGCGATACGAGTTGCTCTGCAGCCTGTCCATTGTTTCCTGAATACCCTCGACAGATTTATCAAATATTACAGCGTCGTCAGCATACTCGAGGTCGCATAGCCTCAGATTGGAGGCAACGGTTAAACCTCGGTCGGGTGGAATTGACTTCCTCAGGATGAAGTCGAAGATTATTATAAAGAGGAACGGCGCCAGAACACAGCCCTGTCTGACACCGGTTGAGACCCCAAACCATTCTGTCGTTACGTCGCCGATTCTGACACAGCATTCACTGCCCTCGTGCATGCATTTGATGATGGCGACAATCTTGGTTGGGATTCCGTACAGTTTTAATATGTCCCATAGGGAAGGCCGGTGCGGACTATCAAAGGCCTTCTCGTAATCAACGAAGCAACATGCCAGCGAGCTGTTGAATTCGTTGCTTTGCTGGAGAAGGCATCTGAGATTATGAATCTGGTCCGCACAGGATCGGCCAGGTAAGAAACCGGCCTGGTTTTCCCTGAGGATACACATTATTGGAATCCTTATTCTCGCCAAGACTATCTGCGCCAAAACCTTGCCAGGCACGCTGAGCAGCGTTATGCCCCGGTAATTGTCGCAGCAGAGTGGGTCACCTTTTTGTGAATGGTGATGACCTCACCGTTTACCCAGTCCCTCGGACAACGCTCCTGCTCCCACACCTTACTGAGAAGTAGGTGCAAGGGTTGCAAGAGTGCCTCCAGGCCGTACTTGAGAAACTCTGGGTGTATACCGTCCACGCCCGGCGCCTTCCCATTCTTTAACCGCTGCACAGCTGAGGTGATCTCAGCGTGCGTCGGTGCATGGTCAGGAATGTTTGGCGCTCGGGGATATCTACAAGTGTGGCTTCGCTGGGTATGTCAAAGGGGTTCGAGGGAGGAGAACGGTTTAGCAACCCGCAGAAATGATCTCTCCAAATCTTTCTAACACGCTCCGCGCTTGACTCTATTGCCCCGCTGGGAGCTACGGATGGGCCCGGGGGTCGGTGGTCGTCTACCGCAAATTTCGCGCGTGATTCTAAATAGTTTTCTTGTATCATTTCTGCGCGCTGCCGTCTCTGCTGCTTCAATCTGGTTGTCCATGAATCGGCGTTTATCGAGTCGCACAGATTTTTTACTATCTTATCTTGGTACCGATAGTCTATCCGGCGGTCCTCGATCCGGTCTGGGTCTGTCTCACTGTCCCTCAGTGCTTTAAACCTCGCTCTTTCTTCAATTTTCCCCCACGTGTCGTCGGACATCCACTTTGGCTGCCCACTCCTTCTGACTCCTAGCACCTCATGAGCGGCTAACGCAACTGCATCTTTGATGCTGGACCATTCCGATTCAATGGTGTCGCGTCGGGGTTTTTCCCGTCATGCACACAGTTGGTGACGTTCTTTCTCACAGCGATGTCGAAATTCAGCCGAGTTCGAGGAAATTGCAGTCTCTCGATGTCGATCCTCTTTCGAGTCGGGGGCCGTACTGTACGTCTGAGTCTGAGACGGATTTTGCCGACAAGCAGCTCATGATCGCTGTATATGTCGGCACCCCTAGGTTCGAACATCGAGAAGTTCCCTTCGGTGAGTCGCGCTGTAGAGAAAGTGGTCAATTTGTGCTTTTGTGCAACCATCAGGAGAAGTCCACGTGTATTTGTGGATGTCTCTGTGGGGGAAGATTGTACCGCCAACGGCGAGCTCATTCATAGTTGCAAACTCGATGAGTCTCTCACCGTTGTCGTTGGCTTCACCGAGGCCATGCCTTCCCATCACCGTGGGGCCAAGCAAAGGATCCGTTCCCACTCTCGCATTGAGGTCCCCCATTACTATCACGCGGTCTCTACGGGGGATTGTGGAGATGGCCGCGTGGAGAGGTGTAAGTATCCTTTGCCTGTGTGTCGGCTTCCTCGGTAGGCGCATAGCACTGAAGGACAGTTACCGAGCTATCAGTCGTCCTGAAGGTGGCTCGTATTAGTCGTTCTGAGATGGGTTCCCATTTGACAAGGCAGCGGGCTGCCCTCCCCGACATCAATACTGCCACCCCTTGGCGATGGTATTGCTCCTGACCTGAGTATAAAACTGTGAATCCGCCCTCCAACAACTTTTTCCCGGCGCCTTTCCAACGCACCTCGCTCAGCCCTAAAACATCAAGCTTATAGGTTTGCATGATGCGAGTGGCGTGTAGGTCCTTTCCTGGGGTACGCATAGTACGCACATTGTATGCGCCTATGTTCATAGAGTAGTTGTTGGAGAGTATCATGTCCTTTTCGTTGCTGGGTCGTCCATTAGCAGGCCTAAGCGTCCGAGGCTTTCGCATTGACGCTTTATGCGTACCTACTATAAAATAGTTTCTTACGGCTTCAAGTTTCTATGATATTGTAAAACTTTTGATAAACTAAATATTCTTTTGAATATGTGTCATCTTATAAACTCATTTGGATGTCTTATTTTTTTACCATGTCCACTCTCAATGTGGAGCATATGGACTCCTAATGGAAATGTCTTAGCAGAAGTTTTCTACGAGAACTACTTGTTACTCAGTTGGTCAACATCTATTTTTCGAAGAGAGTATAGATAGAAGGATAGACTAAGACAGGGCTTGTGGTTAGCTAAACGCTTTCGCTACGCCCAGTTTTTAGGATCGTATGGGTGGGAGGGAATTCTATCCATGCCCGCGAACAGAAATTCATCAATCGATTTGAAAAATTAATTTATGAAACCGTCCGTTGACTCGGACTTGAACCCGAGACATCCGTAACCGTAGGCAACGAATTTGACCACTGCACCACGTACCCAACGATGTACTTTTACACTTAAATTATTAATTTCTTGCTCTAATTTATTAGTCGTAAAATTAATATAGCTGTATCTACTTTATCATCGTAGAGTTAGTACCCACGCGTATTTAACTATTTCATGGGTAACTTTATTACAATAATACCTCTCAGCGGCGTCGGTATGTAATTAAACGTTTTTTAATTACCTACGTGATGAAATTAAATTAACTTCCACGCTGAATTTTCAGTGGAAAACTTTTCGTCAAAATTAAAAGTTTAATTCAAGTTAGACTGAGAATAACACCAGTAAATTATCACGATGTGAAATATTAATAGCAGAGCTTAACAATTTAAAAAATATTACTAAAAATAGCTAGACAAGTAACGTATTTGGCGGTCAATTCACTATAACGCTGCTAACGTTATTAACTTTAATATTAGAGTTAAAGAATATATTATAAGATGTCTCAAAAGTTATAATTTGTCCGAGTTTGCGAAACATTTAATTGAAAATGATCATAATTTTAGTAAGAATAATAACCACTTTTAATGTGTTAACTGTCAATTCTTGGTGGAAAGACATTATATTTTAAAAAATAAAACACAATTCATTTGTACTACTTCAACATGTTTGTAATGATCAGGACCGGTTTCGCTCATCACGAGCATTATCAACTGATAAAAGTACAAACATAACAGGCATATTTATATAAAATTGAGTGTAAAAATGAAGGTGTATAAAACTGATGGTTCATGAACTAAGACAAGAAAATACTGATTAGCAAACAAATTATACATAAATCAAATAAAATAGTGTACAATCAAAATGTTATGGAACTCTTACAAATCAATAAATACTAATCTGAAACCACAAATATAGCTACATTAGCTGAGCAAAACTTTTTAATGACATTACTAATGCATTAAGCAATAGTACATTACAGGTATAATACAAATTAACGGTCCTGATCATTATAAATATGTGGAAATAGTACAAATGAATTGTGCTTTATTTAAAAAAAATAATAATAATAATAACGTTGAAATACTCCATCGAGTAAATAAAAAAGGTATTAAAATTAATAATTTAGTTTTTAATAAATAAAACCGTTAACAGTAATGGAGGATTAGTAAATAACATTTTAAATAGAACGGGCGGCTCACCATTATTAAATTTATTTCCCTTGGTTTTTTCACCTCCAAGTATCAAATTGATTTGTAAATAGTCCATCAGTGTTTACGTCTTACCTATGGATGGAATAAAACCCACTCTACCCCTTATTTTTAATGTAAGAATTAGAATCATTGTTTACCTTAGAGATGAATAACCTTGAGATATGGTTAGTCTGAAGATGCTTATTAAAGAGGCGAAACGCGTCACGTTAGTGATAAACCAAGTGGAATAACTAAGTTATCAATTTTAATTTTATATTAAAAATGAACTTCCACAAAGTTACCGCCGAATCCATAGAAAAAAATTATCTGATGTTGGAATACGTGAGATGACATGATATTTTATATCTCTTTTAAACAGTTTATATAGCTAAGCTAAAATAAGTTTATTAAGTATAGTTCTAACGATGGCGTTAAGCCGAAATAGCTATCAAATACCTAAAGAAAATTTGTAGAACTAATTACTTTGATATTTTACCCTATTATAATGAAGTTAAATACCAATTCAATCAAAAAAATAAAAAGATTTCCATTGTTCATATTACTAAAACAATTGCAAGGGATTTTTTAAATATGTGATCTCATAGTTTTTCAGAATGCAAATGAATTGGAGAAATATTGTTCCGAATCAACTCTAAATAATTACCTTTGCAAGGGCATTATTTATAAAAAATCAATGTTATATGTATATACAATAATAAAAACTGCGTATATTCAAGAAAAAGGGAAGGAATATGCTAGTTTGATGTCTCGATGAAACCATGTATAAAACACATTATTTTAATGACACCAATTTTCAGTCTTGTTTCTGTTTTTGCCGTTATATTCGGATTTTCTTTTTACATTCCTAATGAAGACATCCTTATTATAAAGCATGTCGTACATAATAATATTATATATATACAAACACGGTATTTCATAAAATTATGTCTACACAAAGTAAAACAGACCGTAGAATACTGGATAATAATAAAAAACCATTCGTAGATTCGCTTTTATTTTCCAATAACTATGTAAATTTTACTATGTCAAATTCAAGTGTTGTAAATAAATATTTATTTTTCTTGAAAATTAAGCTGTTTGATTTTGTAAAAAGATTAAAAACAATTCACTGTTTAAATTGCCTTATTATATGAATATTTATATACTTCACTCAAAGAGATGAGGTTATAAAATATATTCTTTTCATAACGTAATTTATGAATTTTTTTATTTGCAAAAATTATGGCAACAAAGAAAATGGAAAGACAATTTTCTGTGGCGAAAAGAATACCACAAATTTAAAAAACGTAATCCTCAAAAATAAAATAATTGAAATAATAATTACAGAAAAAAAATAATTCATAATTTATGAATGAAAAAAGAAACATTTGATAATTATGTAAAACGATTTAATTGCTAATTATGTAAAAGGAGTAAGATTTAATCACAAAACTGAATTTAGACGGAAACACAAAGCATTAAGTGGGTCAATAAAAATGTCCATATCCATCAGGAGTGAATTAGGGAAATCGCAATAGTCTCGCAATAGGTGCTCTTGTGCTCGACGGGAAGAATAATTGTAGATAGAAAATACCCCATGAGATCTGTCACGGAGATAAAGATAATGTAGATCAAAATAATAAACTAACAATTTCGCGTCACAAAAGAAGATTTATACCTTTACAAATTATACTCTGAAAATAGATGTATTATAATATAAAAGCGGTCGGCGAAATAATTGTTTCGTTCTAATTATCACTTTTTCTAATTTGGTAGAATTTACTTGTTCTGGAATGAATCTATTCTCGTGTCTCTGATAATTATTATGATTAGATGTCGATTACAATTTCCGTTGTATTAATCGTATGATTGGTAAATGTGGTAAATGCGAGGATAAAATCACAAGGAAAATTACTTAAGCAAAATGCGCAATGAAGCACGACGAAAATCACCACAACGCGTCTGGACAGTGTCCAGACCTGTTTAATTTCATCAATTTTATAGGAAATCGTTGAAGGGACCGTGTGATGGCCATATACTACGATGTTTTTTAATTCTGCACTCAATATGGGATCAACATCATTGGATTCGGTTATGATGAATACAATCTCGAATCCCGGGAAGGACTGTTTTATAAGTTGATTTTTCAATCGATTTATGTATTTCTGATCTATAGTTCCGTTAAAATTTTGTCGTACCTATCCGACCTTAAAAACAGGGCGTAGCCGGAGCAATTAGCAAGCCACCAGTCCTCCCCTAGACCCTTCTATCTTTTCTTCCTTCGAAAAAAAAGTGGTTGAGCAACTGAGTAACAAATTGCAGCCCTTGTACAAAAACATCTGCCGAGATACTCCACATCGAGAGCGGACATGGTCACAAACAAACCATAATAGACTTTGAAGGCAATTATTCAAGATGTACTGTTGAGGGAGGATTTTCATAATATTGGAGACAATCAACCGGATAAGCATGAATTATTAGAAGAAGATTTTTCACCGTTTACCGTCGAAAAATTCTCCACTTTTTCGGCTACATCGCACGCAGTGGAGACGACTTGTCGAAATTGACTCTTTTATGTCATCAGGTTGAAAGCTAGATCAATACAGCCAAAATTTTAATCAAGGACCAAATACCTGACGCCGAATGACCAAGAAAATGAAACCAAGCCATAGTTAAGGTGAGTCGAGAGACTGATCCTGTAAGTCATGGTTCTTACACATGACTTGCGACACCGCGAATAAAGAATAAAGGTATTTAAAATATAAAAAAACACATATAAAACAACTTCAATATCTAGTTAATGATTCTTTTGGTTAATTCTATCCAGTATTTATATTTTCATGTAATACCTCAATTTAAATATACAAAAAACCAGACGGTACTAAACATCGCGTGCTATGAAAATATTTTAATTAAATGTCAAACCGTTACCAAATTGAAAAAGGTAATTATGTAAAACCTTACGTGAAAACACGAGATTTTTTGATACGACGAACAGTTCTTTTGTATACTAGTGTCGTCCTTGGAAGTATACCCTACAAATTAATTTTCTTTGTTCAATGTAATTTGTTAAGTCGACAGCACTTCCTTCTCTCGGGCACGTGTTTGATTTAAAATATGTACTTTCAATTCGGGGAATTAAGTGAAAATCCTAATTGCCACGTGGTAGGTTCTTATGCCAGCTCAACTTTAAAGTACAAGGTGTATTCAAAAATGAATTGTTTACAGTTATCAACCGAGCTCTGTCCAAATTTTGTTAATTACCTTTTGAGTTCCAGCTTTTAATTAAAATATTTTACTGTCGTTTTTCATTATTTATGGTAAAGATTTTGCTTCGTACTACTTACACGTTCGTCATCGCTAAGTGGTTAGCGCTTCAGATATACATTCCTCACTCCGGAATTCGAGACCCCAGCTAGATCATTATATTTTATTCCTTCAATATTCACGAAATTCCACAAACAACTCGATATTATACAAAATAATTAAAGTGAGTCATGTTTAGCTATTTTAAATGCAAGATGTTTTCTAGAATAATTGTTCAATTAATACTCTTGTTTTTCCCATTTTCAATTACCTGATACGCTATGCGCGGCCATAAATTTCCCAATTATAATTACTTATTTTATTTATGTTTCAAGGCAGATAAACAATTATAATATAAACATTTCCTATCCAATCTGTAATTAAGTTTTACAGTAAATAGCGTAATTAAATTTAAAGAAAGGGTTAAATAATTAAAAGATAAGTTAACTTTAGATAACGAAATCGTCGAGCAATATGCACGGCAGGTGTAATACCATGTTCAATTTGTAGGCAGATGGGTAGAACAGGTCTGGTCACAATTTTACGCGAACATGAAATTACGTATCTTATGAGAGTGAGAAAATATTTTTAATACAAATACCAAAATATTAACTTCATAGTTATTTAAGACTACATTAATAGTACATATGACATCGATTTCTTCGTTAATTTTCGAGCATTTTAAGACATCCTTCCCGTTTCTGAAAACGGGGCACAGTGATAACAATTAATTAAGAACTTGTTCTCAGTTCCCGTTCAATACAAATTTGCTTCGCATTTGAGGCGGGCAGGAGTTTTTAAAAATTAAAATACATCATCTTTAACTTTTTCCAATAAATTATTTTTTTTACCATGTCCGCACCCAATGTGAAGCATATGGTCTCCCAATGGAGGTATCTCAGCAATTTTTTTCTATGAGAACTGCTTGTTACTCAGTTGCTCAACCTTTCTTTTCTCAAAGAGTGTAGGGATAGAAGGATAGTGTTAGGACAGGACTAGTGGTTAGCTAATCTCTCTCACTACGCCCCGTTTTTGAGGATCGGACGGGTGGGAGGGACTTTAAGACATCACAAACATTCATAATTACGAACAGAAATCCATAAATCGATTGAAAAATCAATTTAGGAAACTGTCACTACGCCACGGAGGCGACAAATTAATTAATTATACGATAGAATAATCAAAAAATCTCTATAGGCAACTTACTGAATAATAATTTTTATTATTTTTTTATTTAAACCAGAAAAATCGACTAAAACATAATAATATATGAGAGAGTGTGGCGATAAGCTGCTGCCATAGTTGGCAATTTGGGCAACTTTCACGGCGTGTGCAAATGTCGGAAACTATTTTGATTTTGAAACTCACAATTGCTTTTGGGACTAGTTGCGTTATTGTAGACGGCTTCTTTAAATCGCAGGCACTTTCTTTCACAAAAGGCCCAGGGAAATCTAGAGGCACAAAGTGGTGAGAGAATTTCTCGAGCACAAAGATGAGACATTAAGGTGAGAATCGAGGCAATAAACATTCTGCGGGTAAATTATTGCGAAATTAGCTCCACGTAAAGTAAACTTTATAATATTATTAATGAAATAAAATACATAAGTTTACGCGGTATATATTTTTGGATAAAATTTTACAAGATTTAACTCCAGCCTTTTCAATTGAATGAAATACATTGTTTGAATCACAACGTAAAATAATAACTTTCAGTCTATTGCCTTAACAACGTAATTATGTAACATACTATCAGTCAAGTCTTTGAAAACTTCTTAAATAGTTGTTAATCTGAAATTACTTTCGTCCTCGTAGGATATGTCGATATCCGAAACAATACGTTGAACAGTGTTACGCCTCTTTACACTGACATCATTATTGGTAAGTGTTGTTGGCCTCAAATTTTTTTTAAAAAGATATTATAAATTGTATGATATTAGCATTTTTTATAGATACTACAGATTAAGATAGAAACGGTTATGCTTAGAAATAATGAAAATCCTAACTCGTCTGTTTGGGTATTTTTGAGAAATATGTATGGACAAGTTATTTTTTTAATGCTACTTAGTCTGTGATGAAAGTTCACTATTATTAATCACCCGACTTAGCCTGGAATATAAGTTGACGTTATTATGGCGTTATTTTGGTGCTAGCTAATGTTGAAAGTTGGATGTTGGACATAACACCGTGGACCGCACCTGATGTAACACCCACAAAAATATAGTCCGCCGAACAATAATAATAAAAAAAGTTGAATGTTGAAAATAGAAATGGCACCCAGAATGACATTTGCAAATGTCACGTCGATACTGTTTACTGTTTGTTTGGAGGAGTTCTTGGGACATACAGACACTTTTTTCTGTTTGATGTTATATATATGAAATTTGAATGCTGATTAAAAAACTGACTTATTTTTACTGCTTGGAGAACAGTGTGTACTATGTAATTCTTAAACTAATATAGATCGGGAAAATTTCTAGACCTTCTGACCACTGATCAGCTGTTGGTAAAAGATAGCACGAATAAAATTAGCTAGGAAGTATTTTATCTTAACAAATCATAAGAAGAAAACGGAAGGTAAATAACGTTTTTTTACCTTATAACTAAAAACATACAATTGATACTATTCCACTAAATGTGTACCAATGAGTGAAACGTCAAATGTAATAACTAAGTTAACAATTTCAATTGTAAAACTTAAATTATGAATTTCCATGAAGTAGCTCCTGAATCCATGTAAAATTTAAGTCGATTTAGTCCATCCCTAGATACAATTAAAAGTTCAACGATGCTACGTAATCGTCCATTCTTAAAAAAAAACTATAGCCTTTCTAAGTTTTTCTTATGTATGCCTTGTTAATTAGTAGGCATAAAAGAAACTGAACGCTGTTCAAAAAAACTTTCATGTATTCTATTGTCGAAGCTTTATTTTTAAACCTGAAGAAATTTTGATAAACTTTTTCTGTGGAGAGCAAAAAAATGTCTGCCTGATTTAAAAAATAAAAATCTCTATAAATGAACGTCTGGAGATTTTTTGTCAAAGTTTATTTTTGTCTCAAATTACTTTGTGGGTCGTTTCGGTATAAAATATTTTTTTAACAATGACTTAAAATGAATAATTAATTAAGATTGGATAAAAACAAATGTTTCGTTTATTTGTTGAAATAAATATTACTTTTAGAATAATGAATTCTTTTTTACATTTGTTTTCTAATGTTTCATAAAATGTTATCTACCTAAGCTAAATAAAACTTTATTTACACGTACAAATAAAAGTTAAATTATTTGATAATTATTGTTCAAATGTTCAACAATATCTGATGGCCATCTGTATATCCATAGTATATCTGATAGCCATGCTTTAATTCAAGCCCATATTTCATAAATTAATAATCTCAGACGAAATATTCCAATGCCTAAATAAACAACACAATTTTAAGCAAATCGAAAATGAGTGTATTATATTTATAAAATCTTTAGCACAAAAGATAGCAAATATACATATTGGCTTAGCTAGTATCTAGTATATAACCAAAGAAATTCAACGACATAATAACCTTGTAATAGGTATGTTATTGGATGTAATATATTTTTTAATTGATTTAGTACTTAATCCTTCACCGCGTATAAAAAAATGGGAACAAATTACTTAATTCGAATCAATTTCGTCGACGTATGGTTTCTCTAATATATTTCTGAATCATTAATACTAAAAAGTTAAATAGACTATAATTTGTACATCTGACAAAATGTAACATATGCTTTTAATGTTTTAGACTTTTTGGAGTATTGAGAATGCGTAGTGTTCGATTGTATTCGTTTTATTACGTACATAAAATGTACTTACTGAAACAATAGTTTTAGTTATGTTAAGCAATCGGAAATATTTCAAACAGAGTTAATCAAAGATCTACTGTAATTTTATTTATGCAGGCTTTCGAAAAGTAATTCAATCTTTCAACCCTTCATTTTGCGGTGGGATTTAAATTTTGTGTGCGATAGAAAAAGTGCGTTAAGACTAACATCGGTGCTTTCCAAGAGAGCCAAAACCAGATTTGCGTTTATAAGAACTTTGATGAAAGATGTGATGTTGCAACGTGAAATTTACTGATTTAGCAGCATTGATTCGACCGGTCCCTTTTCATTTTTGTGCATAAAATTATACATTGTAGTTATTTTAACACATTCAACTAATTTTTAAGACTTAACGACGATTTTCTTTTGCACACATAGATATGAGCAATTTTAAATATACTGATTTAGAAACAGACCCCTTTTTGGACCTATGAGAAGGGCAGTAAAAGAAGGGAGGAAATTACTTTAAAAAGTTTGTAATATTTATAATTTAAGACATCTACTGAGAATATCCGAACTATCTGACTATATCTGGGATAGATTGGATAGATCTTATTAGATTATACAATAAAAATACGGATATCGAGAGAAAATATCACGAGAGTTTAATTGTCCACTGTATCCACGGATCCATTAGTAGACAAAACAAAAGAGAGCACTCGCGAAAGTACCTTTTTAGCTACAAAAAATATCGCTGAAAAATGCGACATGGCTATTTATTGTATATCAAAAAAAGCGCTATACTTTGTGATACAATTCAATATTGCCGATAAAGGACGGAGTAAATTTTGCAGCCCGTGACAGAATGTATGTTTTCAGTTTTGTTTTCACATGAAGCAAATAGCTAAATAATGCTTTATTGGGTCAAGTAGATTTCGTTGGATTTATTCACCGATTTTTCAGTCGATTACGCAACCCTGTAACAGTGGCGTCAACAAACTGTCGTAAACAGGATGAAATTAGATAAATCATTGGAAAAACTTCCATTTTCCTCCCAATTATTCATCTCATTTTATGTATGTTTGCTACGGTATATAAGCTGAATCGACATATATATTGTATAATAGTCAATTAGAATACTCTATTTTCAGATATTTACTTTATACCAATGATAATTATGAATGCTATTATTTATTTCGATTTATCATAATACTAGTAAAACCGTACCCGTGATAGATGACGGTATTGAAATTGAAATTGAAATGCTGAAGTAGCTAGTACATCGGATCTGTGTGTGCATTGTTTTAACAGCGAACGCTTACGTTATGAGAAAATTTCATACCTACATGTGATATGTGATAATAATAAAGCGTCTGCAGAGTGGTCTGGGCATTTATATATAATTATAAGACGTCTTAATATTAATTTGACAAATAACATTTACTGTTTTCTTTTAATATTTTACATTTACCTGTACTTAATTTAAGACATCGACTGACATGCTTGATGGAATTTCAATATCAAATTTGGATGAAAAACGAATGGACTCGAACTGACGTGACTCGAGTCCATTCGTGAGCTCGAATGCCTGAAGATGCCGAAAGGCGAAACCCGGGTCGTTAGTGACAAAATACATGGAAGTGTACAAAATCTCAATAATCCAAATTTGATTTACCTGTACATTTATTTATGTATTTTAATCATAATTTTCAATTATATTCGTAAGTAAATTTATTTATTGTGGTTATATGAACTCGTAATGGCACGTTTAAACAAGTGCTGGTCGTAATTCAATCTGTCAGTCTCTGAGGGATAAAAGAGGGTAGGGATGGAAGGATAGAGTTGAGAAAGCCCACAGAGTAAACTAATCACTCTTCCTTCAACCCTCTGTTCTGTAGTAATAACAAATTCATAAATGTATGTAAGTGCTGATTCTAGAATTCGTACTCTTTACCACGCAACCGAGTAAGAAGAAAGCGTTAATAGCTAGTTAATCTGATTTGGGACATTATTGAAATACCAGTGGGACACCCGTCATAGATGACGGTATTGAAATTAAAATACTGAATGTCTTAAGCAACTAGTACGTCGGAACTGTGTATGCATTGCAGAACATTTTATTTTATATATACACCGCGAACGCTTTGGTTTTATAATAAAACGTTTACAGAGCGGTCTGGGCTATTATATATAAGATTCCCGGTTTCAATATACAACATATGGATGACTAAATGAACATCTCAACAGTGCTCAACATCTCAAGTTGTTTCCTTTGGATAAAAATCCTAAATCGAATTTAGTAATATCTACATAAAATCAATACATTTTTCTATCCATGCTGGTGGAAAATATTTAGCCGCGTACATATGGTATATTTATTTACTCGTCTGCATTTGCCATCAATATATTATCTAGTTGGCATGCCACTGACAATCAGTCCTTCGACATGGCCGAAACGAATCTATCACGCAGGATACGAATAAAAAACAGCGTTATTGAGATTTTGGAAAAAATCGAAACGGCCCTAGATTGATGTTTGAATTTGTTTTATTCCTTCGCCGGTCACATATTGGATGCGAGAGCCTTTACAAAAATGTATGTAATCGATACACATTTACGCGCATGAAGTTGGTTCAATTAGCTGTACGGGCAGGATTCACTGATCTAGTCCGGTACATTCAGGCTTTGTAAAAAAACTTTCCTTTCGAGCGGAGGCATATTTAAAATTCATTTGGAAAAGTTTCCCAGGCTTCGGCTGGAGCTTTAAGCTAATCGGATGTTAATTTCTGGCGCACATAGACGGCGCAGACATTATTAGCAAGTTAATGAAATTGAGCCGGAGATAGTTAGGACTTTTTGTTTGAGTATAAAAAGTTTGGTCATATTGGCCGAGCTGGTTGAATAATTTGAGTCTTTTCAGTTTGAATGGCCGCAGCCATTTTCAATATAAGAAAATAAAGGAGAATTTTGAAAATTAAAAGAGTTTCAACTTTTAATAGTCTTTATTCGAAAAAAAACATTTTTTTTAACATTTGCGTAATGTAAAATCTGAAATTAATATCATTTCATAAATTATTATGAACCAAGTCAGGGGTACCTAGCTTTTTTTTTCTATTCACCATTTCACTTTTGTTCAGAATATAGTTCCCCCTTCCCAAAAAAGTCTAATATTTATAACGTATTTTTTTATTATTCATGTATATGTAAATTAAAAATTACAGTAAATGACATTACAGCTCACGATAATGCGCCATGCATTTACAGTATTATATAACAAAAATAATAATTAAAACATTTTTAAAGAA
The DNA here is from genome assembly GCA_022494535.1 of Himalopsyche phryganea. NCBI lineage: Eukaryota > Metazoa > Arthropoda > Insecta > Trichoptera > Rhyacophilidae > Himalopsyche > Himalopsyche phryganea. Next base: position 1,393,886 of record JAGVSL010000034.1, read on the forward strand.
TATCCCAACCAGTATGGAACCCCTCGTCTAAGGCATTCTTTCCTACATAGAATGTCTTCAAACAAATTTATTTTGATACACCTGCTAAATACACAAAATCGTATTCTTTCCGTCAAAATTTTTTGATGGGCAACTTTATCTCTTGAATAATAAGTTGAAATGTAATAATAATTATAAATTTTGAAAAGCAAAAACAAAAAATGATTAATTGTCACTAACTTTGGATATTTGTTTTTGATAATACAATATATGTTTATTCTAAAATAACTTGTCAAATACCGTTTTGTAAAAGTAGAATTATTTGATTTATAGTTTGTATCAGTTGATAATATAATATTATGTACTCGAAAACAGAGCGAAACCGGTTCTGTTGTATATAAAATGTTACATTTCCCATTAATACATGAATTTATCATCATATATATATTATTTCATTTTAAAATTCTTACTCAAATCACTTGACAAACTATTTATTGGAAACTAAAAGAAAAACACCGACAGTATATAGGTAACAGGTTTCATTTTTAAAGTGTTTTTTTTTTCTAAAAAGAAATCAAAATGTTAGATGCATTTAATAAAACGTACCTATGCTTCTTAATAACCACCAATTTATTTAAAATGTTATTAATATCATCTAAATAAAAGACTGACGAGAAATTCAACGCTTTTTCTTGATATTCAAAGAGGTCAAATGATGATTAAAAATTGAACGCTTTCCATCAAAGTTTATTTCATAAATAAATATACCCAAGTATTGAGAATCACATTGAAAGTCACCATTAACGAAATGAATTTTTGAATTTCAATCTGTATTTCGCTTATTTTTCATTCAAGTTTGATTGAAAATCCGACGGCTAATGTAATTAAAATGTACATTAAGTCGTATGAATTTACAGTGGGTGTGTTATATTTATTTTTTATGTTGTACGATGCAAAATATATCTGTAGTGGTCATCGGTCATAATGTTTATATAAGTCACGCCAAAGATTGCTTAAAATATGTCAATTTTGTATCGATTTCAACTGAATTTCTGTCTACAAATATATTATTATGTTGTACAATTTAAATTTAATCTTAGCATAAATATTAGATTCTGTGTTGATTTATAGCTTTAAATAAATATACGATATACATACTTTTTCAATGTTATCATCTTTATATTTAATATTATCAATCGCAGCTAACTGTAGCTCAGTTTATAGCTACTAAGATTCTGCATTGTATTGGTTTTATGTAGTGTTTTATGAATGTCTAGTATTTAAAACTGTAAGCTAACTCGTAACTGCTTTAAGATTAACTATTCGACAGCGATGTATGTGTTTTTAAGGCATGTATAAACTGCTATTGAATGTTTACTACGTCAAAAAAATCGAATATAAGTAATTTATATTCTCCTCAATAGTGTGAAAACATGAATTAAATTTACACACTTTTCTTCTGACTAACTTACACATAATTCGCAAGCCGTGAATCAATTAGTCATTGATAGTGAATTCGAAACAGGCTAAAGAATCATCACGATAATGTGCAAGAAATAATATCCTGTATGAATTTTATTTAACCCTTGTCAAACAATGCCAATGTATCAATAATAATCAAATGTGTTTGTTTATGAACAATGATAAATTCTATAGATACCTCATATTAATAAGGTAATAACATCAAAACAGAGTAGGTAATCCATCACAGAAATTATTCATCATATAGCGTATTCTTGGTCAATATAATAAATTTCAATCTTTTGATAGAATCTTATTGTGTGTATCTAGATTAGGGATTCCAATCGAACATTCGAAAATATTCTGCTCTAATTCTTCTCGGACAGAAGATTTGATAACATATTCGAATATTATTCGTTCATAGCATATATTTTTCTTAAGCATCTCCGCTCCCGGTGTGGAGCATATAAAATCCTAATGGAGGTATCTTAACTGAAGTTTTTCTACAAGAACTGATGCTTACTCAGTTGCTTAACATCTATTTTTCGAATAAAGTAGATATAGCAGGATATACTAGGAAAAGACTGGTGGTTAGCTAATCGTTCACGCTACGCCCTATTTTAAGGATGGGGTGGGTGGTGGTAGGGAATTCGAGATATGACAAACATCCATGTCTACGAGCAGAAATCCATAAACCTATTGAAAAATCAATTTTTGAAACTGTCCGTACCAGTATTTGAACCCGACACATCCGTAAACGAAGACAACGAAGTTGACCACTACAGCACGGACCCGTCATAGTATTGATGTATTAAGTCATTGAATTAATAAAAAGTCGCATTATATCTTGATATAATCGATTTTAAATATTTAACTACCATAATATTCACTCAAGACACGTGCTGACAACTATTATATTACATGTTAACAATTAAAACATCTCTGGAGAAATATAAAAAAAAAATAAAGATGAAATTCATACACAATATAAGATAATATTATTCGAATATATTTAAATACTACAAGGTATAATACTGGAATATTTGTTTTCAACGAATATTTGGAATCCCTAATTGAGATTTATTATCGGCATGGTTAAAAACATTACGTACTGTACAATGTAAAAAAAATCACAATAGAGTAATAAATGTATCTACATATACATAAGTCGAGCAGTAAATTGACTTAGTGGTGTTTCAGCAGTTGTTCAAGCATAGGTCATTACCGCAGAGGTTATACAATACTGCAGTGTTCCGGGAGCACCATTCAATTAAATTAAACTAGCTATATATAAAAGTGATTGTTTACAAGATGTGAGTTTGTCACTAGCAACTGTGTACCCCACACCAAGTTCTCCCGCTGGGTTAGAAAACAGAGAAATAGATTCTTCGAAGAGAGAGAATGAGTAGCGACTAACAAGTCTTGCACAGCTGTTTTCCTTGAGCGCTGTTTACAATAATTTATGGTCAGGACGGCGCTCGCGTCCCGTTTAAAACAATATGTAAACATTTTTTAAGTGAACACAATATTGCACGTTTCAAATATCATCAGAAAGACACTTTGAACGAAAATATCTACTTTCTGAACATCGATAATAAAAAATAACGTATATGCGTTGACATGAACGGTTACACAACATTTTTTTACCATATCTGCTCCCGATATGGAGCACATGGACTCCTTATAATTGCTGTATCTTAACAAAAGGTTTTCTACGAGAACTACTTTTAATCAACTACCTAACCTCTCTTTTTTGGAAGGATAGGGTTTAGACAGAAATAGTGGTGAGCTAATCGCTCTTGCAATGCCCTGGGTAATGCAATCTTTTAGGACCTGATGGATAGAAGAGAATTTTAGACATCACAATCGACAAATCGAATGAAAAATCAATTTATGAAACTGTACGCACCGGTATTTGAACCCGAGACAACCGCAACCGAAGCCAACGACGTTGACTACTGCACCACGGACCCGGCTACATATCGACTGCTTAATCTGCAAACTACACTTGGGCAAATTTTAATGGCATAGAAAAATCATAATAATTTAACCATCGATTGTATTGATAGTTTTTATCATATAATATTCAATATAGTATTATAATTGATTTCATTTGGTATTTACTCTGTATAAATTAATTTTTAGTATTACGTTAACATCATTAGAAACATCACATGGAGTTTATGATGGCATGATGCCAAAATACCTGTCAACTACTTTTTATAACACTTTTAGATTACTAACTGAAACATCTAAAAAATGAGATACCTTTTTTGATACATAGTTGTGTAAGCAGTATCATAATCAATCATATATATTATTCCTATTTTTTAAATTTAAATAAAAAGTTGACTACTTTTAATAGACACTATAACAAGTAATAATAATATTGTATTATAGAGATATGGGAGCGGATATCGTTAAAAAAAAAAAAAAATAGAGATACTTCATTGCGATAATTTTTTCTAAGCTTAATAAAAAGACAGATATTTTAATGGCGGTCTTTTTAAAGAAAGATTCTATTTCGGGTACCGTTTTTGATGACAATTTCAAATATCGGCTATTTGTACATCCATTCAAAACTTAAAGCAACTAAAGGAATGTGCTAGAAGTTAGTTACAAAATCGCATTTTTCTCGTTTAAATGAACAAATATAGAATTTATGTTAAATTAATCGCGGGTTCTTTCACCCGCCTATCAGTTTCAAAGTTTAATCATAATTTATAGTCAACTGCAGGTAAATATAAAATGAAAAAAAGTATTTACATGATTTATGGATTTCTATTATTAAAGCATAGATGTTAGTGGTGTCTAAAACTTCCTCCTTCCCTTCCGATCCCAAAAACGGGGCGTAATGAGGATGATTAGCTTACCACTAGTCCTATCCCAGTTCTATCCTTTTACCCTAACACTCTTCGAAAAAGAGCAAAAGGCGGTTCTCGTAGAAAAACTTTTATTAAGAATGTTGTGATGCTCCACATTGACACGTGGTTGAATATATATACATTACATATTAAATACATGACGAGAAAATGATTATCTCAATTATAAAAACCAAAACCAAATGAATTCCAATGTAATGAATCGTCATTCATAAACAGTTCATCCACGATTATGTATGAACTTCTGTAACATAACACCAACAGATGTCGTACTAACACTTTTTAATTAAATATCGTCGTTTCCATTGCAAAATTAAAATTCAAGAAAGCATGAAAACAGTTTAAAAAACATTTTTATCGAATCAAAACAAAAATAAGAAACACATAATTAGTATAGTTATATATATGTAATATTATTGCGTGTTTTTAATTATTGTTTTAATTAAATATAGTTGTTTTTAAACTGTTTTTATACTCTCTCGAAAAAATTTGAATTTGTAGATATACAATTTTGCAATCGAAACGACGATATGTAATATTGCTTTGAAAGACAGACGGAGAAACGTATTCTGGTATGTACCTTTTTGCTTATAGCTCGGTTCTTGATGTGAAATATTTATCAATTTTAATTTACGTTCAAAAATACCGTTCCATTAAGTTCCTTAGAATCAATCGTAAATTTCATCGAATAACATAAGGTTTAAAAATTAAATAACAGTTTTTTTATTTCTACATTAATGGTCCCAGGAATATTTCTATTAAGTTCAGCGGTCGGGATCTGTAAAATGGTTAAAGAACATTATTGTACTCGGTCAGAACCAAGTACCACATATTCAACGGTTGCGAGTCATGGCACCTTTCCAAGGCACAGGGTAACCGTATACTGTTCTTTGAAAACAGATGCTTGCGGCGAATACTAGGGGTACGGTGGTTTGATTTTGTAAGAAACTCGGACGTAAGAGAGCGGCCGTCCAGCCTTTTATTACAACAAAATAAAAATAAGCCACGATAGACCTGGCTTGAACATGTGCTGCAGATGCCCCAGGGGAACCTGAATCCTGGCTGTCTCTTCTACCAACAGGATGGATTCCGTTGCACTGGAAGGTCGCTGATAACCATTCATAGAATGTATTCGGCGGAATTAGAATGACATGGGAGGAAGCAAAAAGACTGGTGAGGGACAGAGAATATTGAAGGAACCGTGTGATGGCCATATGCTCCGAGTTGGGAGTTATTATCATATAAATGTCTAGTTACTCTGTGACGTCAGTATACTCCGCTGCTTCGGGTTTTGGGAGAATCTAATACGATTTATGTGACAATATTCCACAGTTAACTTCCGCTATTGATGTCTTCATATCAAAACATATGATACATTAAAAAAACATCAATGCCAGAACGTTCTTTTTTTGAATTGCGGACGCGTTATCAAGGAATCGTTTCTATACAATCGTAACTACAATGGGCAGAAACTTTTATTTTCTTGGTACTGCAAACGACAAGTGATTGCTAAAGAAAAAGCACCTTTATTACAAGAAGAAATAATTTTCATTAACTATTTTCATTCAAAATAATTAATGTTTGAAAGAAATATCGGAAAACCGTTCAAACGCGGAATGTCATTTATATAATATAATTATATATTTAGTTTCTTATAGCATGCCGTTTTTTTACAGTTTTTTTTTTTATATAATATAACTTAATGGTAATTTTATCGTTGAAAATAAGTTATACCGTTTTAAATTTAGTGAAAAAACACGTTAACGGAAAGAGACAGTTTAATCGCTTAATAAATAACAGTGAAAGACGCTAAATATATTTATATTCTTTTAAAGAAGCTGTACAAAAAATACAACTACTTACCTAAATCAAACTAATGTGTAAAAAAATACTTTTGTTATCATTTTTATTTATGATTTTGTGGTCGAAAATATTTTACAATTTAAAAAATATATACAAGAGTGAGCCTAAAAATTGATGTAAGTGTGTCACGTCATTATCAAGATCTTCAATATTAACTCAATGAAGTATTTGAATGTTTATTTGTAACCATATCTTCTCGAAATGTTGAATAAATGGGCTCTTAATAGAGCTTATGGCAACAGACGGTGTTCAATGAATACTATTTTTCTGCTTTTTTTTGGTCTTTTGACTTTATCAAAAATTTTCGTTGTGTTGTTTTAAATAGAAAGGATATAATAAAGGGGAGTTAGGGAGATTAAGTTGTTCGCTCAAAATTGGTAACCTATTTAACTGTGCTCTATTTTTATTTTCAAAATTTTCTGATTAAACAGTTTATGCTCCCTCATGTTTATAATAATTTTCACCTCTTCATCCTCATTTAACGAGTGATTCTCTGAAAACAAATGGTTGGCAAATCAAATGTTGATGTATCTTTTTTTAATCTAAAAGCAGCTAAATGTCTCAAATTTTCTCAAATAAGGTTAAAAGTAATTATTATCAAATCAGTATTAAAATTAATTCAAATATCAATGTACTTAATAATATGTTTTAATAATTTATCTTATAATATGTAAACCATATAAACTGTTTACTGACAGTAACTGTTCTGTTCGAGTTAATTCGTGCACCCGAATGCACCGAAGATGCTGAGAGGCGAAACCCGAATCGTTAGTGACGAAATACAAGGAAATGTACAAAATGTTAACAATTCAAATTTGATATTGAAATTCCATCAAGCATTCTCAGTCGATATCTTAAATTATATAATTACATATATTTTTTTATGTGTATTTTATTGAAGTTTCTTGAATGCGGCCTTCCGACATGCATAGCTTTCCCCACCCATGGATTTGACAGAGATATATATTTGATAAAATTCTTACCAAAGAACTCATATTATTATTTAATGTTCAAAGGATTTTTCTCAGTACTGTTTTAACAATATTACCTCTTATAATATCGCTATTCGAATATTTGTTTTTCAATTCGTTTCACCAACTTATTGGGGGATGGAAAAAAGCAAGAATCTTTTCCATTTTTCTTTCCTTTTTATTTGATAAATAAAATATAAAGTTTGTTACACTCAGACGTCAGCGGATGCTTTTTCTAGAAAAAATCGACCAATAAAGAAGTTGGTGCTACGAATTTCGTGACCGTATTATTTAACATAAAAATTCCTGAATTCAAAATTGATACTCTGACATTCGCCCGTCCGTCTTCTTCTTTCTCTTCTTCGTGTCGGTGTGTATAAGTTTCCTTTAAATACTTAGTTCTCGTTACTCAGTTGGGAAGCTTAGAATGTCGCTGGGGAAACTCATTCCAGAAATTGTCTATAATTTTCTCTCGGCAGAGATTTACAACCATAGACTATACGTATACTGAGAATAGTAATCTACTTACTACATTATTTTATAATGAATTAAATCCCTTACTATTGCACGACAACATAAAACATCAAAGGCTTAATTTATTGTGTTTTTTATTAATTATAAATGGTATTTATATAATGGAGCGTTAATAACAGAAAGACATTTTAATTTTAGATAACTGATTCAGTAAATAGTTTCTAAAATTATTTGTACAGATAGCGTAAAGATAAAACTGTATTAAGTCGATAAATTTAATACTACTCGTTTACTCGTCAGACTTGCCTATATAATAATACACTTACTATGCAAGGTTCAGTTTAGTAAGCGACATTTTGTTTCCAGGATCGGACATTTTCATTGACCTATGCATTTCAAAAAAATCAAAGATTTGCTTATTCTATGTTGCGCTCAGATTTTTATTTCAGTTTATCTGTTGTTATTCCTGGAAATTTAGAATATTGCAAAATTGTATGCAACACCTTTTCTGGCATCACTACCGTAAAGTGAGATTTATGCGAAATTTCTATTTCGCTCAATTGGCCCAACTAAAAAGGTCGGATACCTCTTACAAATTTCCTTCTTTGTTTCTCACTGCTTACTCTGGGCAAATAAAATTCTGGCATAGTTTATCATTGGTTAAATTATTATGTAATCGAATTTCGGAAACGTGGTTCTCCGTATACAAAATTCATAAATCGAATTTGCTAATGGCGGCGGAATATGAAACTGCGGTAGCTCGTTCTCCGTCAAAAACCATCACAATTAAATAATTTCAAATTCAAACAATCTCACTAATGTATTGCTGCGTTCTGTATTTGAACATTAAAACGTTCGCGCTCGTTATTATTACCCATTAGTTGAAATTGTTCCAATTATTGACACCGGAGTTGCCAGGTTAATAAAGTTTGATATATAATATCCGATACAAGTTATTAGTAAAATATTGAATTTAATAATCATTCGGTACGGAATGGAAATAAATTTTATGTAATCCACACACTGAAATAAATTCATTTAAAAAGGAAAAAAAAATTAAATTGAAAATTCGTTCTCGTGATCGAAGGCATTAAAATATTTAGCACGCAATTTATCAGATATGACTGCTTATAACACCTATTCCACATTTTATTTAATGGTAAACAAATCAAAATTTTCAACTATTCTTTGCTGATTTTCATAAAATATGTTTCAATTAAGTTTAACATATTTTAATATTTTGACAGTTTATCATTGTATCATGAAAATAAAGAAATATCTTGTCACTTTATAAAGAATATGAATAATTATTTATTTGGTAGACATAACCTAAAAGATTTATAATATTTCATTTTCATTCCATAGTCCAAAAACAGATGTAACAAAAAAAATTAAAACTTTGCTCTAAAAATACTGAATATTCTAACTATTCAGAACCTTTTAATTTCAACCAATTGATTAAAATAACAAATACGTATCCGTGCAGATATAAATCACTCAAATTAAATTGAAAAGTTTTAAAAGTTGGCTCCACATCCCACACAAATTTATAGATTATTCGTTCTGAACAAATAGCGGACTTTTTCGTCGCATGATGTTCTCCATTTTTGTTGGTCAAGTACAATCAAGTCAGTCACGGAACCATAAACAAGAAAAATTGAATGAATTATCAATTGATTGACAATACAGTGCAACCGAATAATCTGTTGTTAAAATAATGACTGAAGATTTGCGTGCCATAAACACTGTTCGATTTTTGAATTCGATTTCAAATTGGAATACCTACTATTCTTCAATGCGGTATGCTCTTATAATTCCGGACATAATTTTATATTGTGCGATTCTTTTTTTAAATATTTTCATGCATCTTTGATCACTGCTTTCGGATCTGACATTTTTTGACCGCGCAAGAGAGGGTTATAAAGTTTAAGATCAGTTTTATGAATATGCTACAATATTGGAAATGATTTTATTTCACTAAGAATTTGTTTTATTGCAAAACTGTATGTTAACAATGAAACCAATCGTATCGAACGTCGATAATAAAGAATCATTATCTTACGGGATGCGGAATAAACTAAATAAAGGTATTTTAATCTGTTAGGTCACTAATAATTATAACTATCCGACAATTTATAATTTTAAAATTGTGTATGTAGTGATATTATTGTAAGAGTTTCTTAGTATTTATCACAAATAACAATATTTCCTCTTAGAAATTTTCTAATTTTAGATTTATGTATTTATTTAGTATTCCAGTAGTTTCTAAGTCTTATTAACTATTAGACACTGAAATTAAATCCTGTTTGTATCACAGATTGAACAACAGTTTCTTCCAGAACGCTAAAATTTACAACTTGCGAAGATTTTATACGTAAAATAGGTTCATATTTTGACGTAAGTACCCAGTAAACTTGTAAATAGTAGCCGTAAATTTGATGTTGAGTCTGAGAGGGTTTTAATGGTGTAACGAGCTAAGTAAACACATTGATGGCGCAAGTAACTTGCCTATGATATACACACTCCCCAAAATCAGAAAATCATTCGGAATTGAATCACTTGTGTAGGATTTCGAGCCCAATATGTAAATTAGTCGAATTTTCTCCGATTACTACGCGAGACTGAATTTTTAGCCGCGATCTTCAAAATTCTAGGTTTACTTTAAATAATGGTGTATCTTAAAAGCTTTCTTTATACACAATTAAAGAATAAATTAAAGAGGTTAGGTTTTCTAAATGTACTTAGTCACAATACGCAGCTATATTAATCTAATATATCGTCGTTGTTTAGGAAGAAGACACTAGTTGAACAATAATAGTTTTGAGTAATTGGACTTGTGTCAAGTTTTGTCAAATGTTTAAAACGATATATTTTATTCGTTTAATTTTCCTGTACAAAACAGTTTGAAATCTGTTTTTAAGTAAAAAAAAGTATACACATTCTAAAAATAATAATAATGTAATTCAAGAATATTTCCGTCAATTTCCTTACTTTGATGTTTTTCGTATTGAAATTACATAGGAATCATGTTAAATAACACTAAATCAATTAAATCAAACACCATATCAATTATATTAGTGATATAATTTTATTAGTGACGTGTTAAATATCCGTCTTAAATTGGCGAAAAAAAACATTACCGTGTACTAAAAACCCAATCGATAAAAAAGCCCTGTTTTATAATTAAATAAATTAATATTCGGCGCCCGTGGCGCAGTTGGTAGCGCCGCATGGCTACGGTTACGGATGTCTCGGGTTCAATCCCCGGTGCGTACGGTTTTCATAGATTGGCCTATCGCTCGACTTATGAATTTCTGTTCGTAGTCTGAGTCCTCCCTCCCACCCATCCTATCCCAACGGGGCGTAGCGAGGGCGATTAGTTAACCCCTAGTCCTGTCCTAGCCCTATACTTATATCCCTACTCTCTTCGAAAAAAGAGAGGTTGAGCAACTCAGTAACAAACAGTTCTCGTAGAAAAATTCTGTTAAGATACCTCCATTAAGAGACCATATGCTCCACATTAGGAGCGGACATGGAGAAAAAAATATTTATTTAATCATGTTTCTACTGATTAGATTACTTAACGTTTATGTGTACCAAAACTATAACGTTATAAGTTTCTATTTTACAACAAAGTCTTAATACAGTAGCAAGATAATCTCTTTCTCAGTATGAAACCCGTGTACAGTATGGACCAAGAAAAGAATGAAAACATCATCCAGTTTCACGGATAGCTTTAGATATAAATCAATATATTAACGTTTCGAAAAGCGATACCATGTAACGCGAACATTCCTGATTTTTGCCCCCAATTTGGAGCATAATATAGGAACTATTAAGAAACACTTCAACAGAAGGCGTTTAAGGAGGATTAGCTATAAGTGGAAATTGATGGGGTGAAGGAAGGACCAGCAAAACAGTGGAATAAATCTCGCTCTACGGAGCATTTCGAGAATCGGATAGTTTGGGTAGGAAGCGATGAAAACAAATTAAAAAAAACATGGCTCATGGTAAAACAACACATCGTATAATACAACAGAGCACAAATTTTACATCAAACGAAAAAAAACTATAATCAGTACTATTGCATCAAATTCCGCATTTTTTTTTTGTATTTGGTCATAAAAAATGTATATTATTAACAATACATAACTTCCAGTAACAAATACGGTGGCTTACGATTAATTTTTTTTATTTTTCAAGTTGAAAAATGAGTGATTTAAATCATTTTTGGTATACAAAATTTTATTATGTCGCGGCGTTTTTTCACTGTGAAAGTTGTAGGATGCGAGGTATTGCTTTATCATGATTGATATACTCAATAGTTAACAAATATTTTCAATGTAAATAGAATTTACCGCGAAATTCATCAATTTTATACTTGCAATAATATGATTTTAAAAAGGATACAAAATATCCTGTATTTTGCAATCCACTTTAGTATTAAAATGAATTCCGGTAAAAGGCATTCTCAGAAGTTTTGTTTATCATCAAGTATGAACAAATTTTGTTTATTCTGAGTGGAGTGATCAAACAGAAGAGAAACAAACATAAACAACTCCATTTTGAAGTGAATACAAGTGAAAAGGAATTTAATTTAGATAGAGCCCATAGTTTACAGCATTTTGATTCATTTTCAGAGACATTTCTTAGTCGCAGTAACAACAAATATAATTATTATTATCATCATCTACTATGGCGACAATTTGCATTTGAAATATTCTAAAATAAACATCACGCTATTTGCAGAATGGCTGAAACGTCGTAAATAACCTGAAGATGTTTGGTGTATAAAATATTTTTTTACTTAATAAGCATTCTCAGCAGTTATAACGTTCTGACATCTCAGTCTCACCGCAAGGAAATAACGATAAAATCAAATCAAATTATGATTTCGTTTTTTTGAAATATTTTCTTGTTAAATTTTTTGTTAGGATGAATAAATTGACCAATAAACGTACGCACTAAATAAAATTGTACTATACTTTCAAATGATAATAAATACATATTTATCAAAAACAGTGTTTTTGTTGAACAATATTTTTCAAATCACATATCGCTATAAATGTAGACCATATTCAAAAGAACGGGTTGAACAAAACTGGTTTAAAATCCCTAAATCACTCGTATTTGAATATTTATCCTTTTTCGGAAATTCCCTCCCACCCATCTGATCCTCAAAACGAGGTGTAGCGAGAACGATTAGCTAACCATTAGTCCTGTCCTAGCCCTATCATATCCTACTCTTGACTATCAATTCCCATAAAAAAGTTCTGTGAAGATACCTTCATTAGGAATCCATATGCTCCACATGGTAAAAAATAAATAATCTCTTTTTCGGAAATTGGTGTTTGGAAAGGACTAATAGTAACTAATTAGAATAGTGCAACCTGTCAACATTAACTCGATGCGCCTGATGCGCACAATACGGAGACAGAGTGTGTTCTGTGTTGTACGGTGCATACCTTTGGCGTTACAAATCAGCGATGGGGCAGACAAAAAAAAATAATCAATCGGTTTTTCTAGACCCAAACGGTGGACATTATTTATTGAAATTGTATATGAATGGTTGTACATATCGTCATTGTTTTGGAAGAAGTCACTAACTGAAAAATACTAGTTTTGTGTAATTTGACTTTGAAGTTTTTCAAAACGTTTGAAATGCTATACCCTTTTCATTAAGACTATTTGTACAAAACTGTTTTTAAGTAAAAGCATAATTTATATAAATAAGTGTGTTCTTCCATACGGTAGAGTTCGAAATAAAGAACATTTTGGTAAAACTAACTCAATTGTAATTTTTTCGATTTAGTATTTTCTTCCAGAACTGCGACGATTTATAGATAATACATATACTCATGTATATGAATGGAATAAATAATACGAACACTGCTGCCCGATATTTTGGCATAATTGTTTTTAAAATAAAGTCGTATTCTGGTTTTTAAATGTTCAGATATAAAAATATATGTACCACAAAATATGTGTTAGCGTAATACTGTACCAAAGTCTCGGGGGAAACTTTCACGTACCGGCAGAATACATATCTACACTTTTTTTGTAAAAAGTGGTGTGTTTAATATTTGACGCCACACGTCTCACACAATTCGTAATACCTAAACGTGTCTCACTGACAATAATAAATTTCTCTCTCCATACAAAGAGAATTTATATGGGATATTTTTTTATACGTGAAGGCTGCATATTAATTCGGCATGAAATATTTTGTAGAAATAATTATTATAAATATAAATTATCCCCAGATGGTAGTGCAACCTATCGGTATTCGCTCATTACGCTTGATGCCAATGATACGCAGACAGATTGAGAAAGAGAGATTAGTGTGTTCTAAAAATTCACTCAACAGCTATGCTCACATACATACTCTCTTTCAGCGCATGCGTTGGATGAGAGAGAGATGAGATGGATGGGAGAAGACAGAGGGAGTATTTATGTGTGTGTCATTTGGAAATATCAAAACAAGAACTGGCAGTAAGACGACCTCAGTTCCAGCAAAGGATTAGAATACAACAATATACATGAATTGGAAATACCAATTAGTTATTACTCAAAAAGTCAAATATAACTTCCGTTCATTCAATTAAAATAATTGCCACTTTCATCACTTTGTTCGGATCTGCCGTTTATGGCGGTCCGTGTGGATATTTATAATGTTACGTTTGTAGTTGTGATTTGAAATTGAAAAAAAATTTTATTAATTTTAAAATCTCGCTAAGGTTTTTGTTTCAAATTCCCCATTAAGAAAGGCTTCATGATGTAGGCGCATGAAGTTCGCTTAATTTTTTTTTTTAATATTTCCACCGAACTTCATGTATGGTCAAATATGATATGCACTTTTAGCAATATGGGCATCTCCTCTAAGATAAACTCAAACTTTAATCCGGCCAGCCCAACGTAAGCTCATAACGTTTACCAATCGGTGACGATTATATATTAGTTTTTTCATATTTGTAAGATGAATAGAAAAATCTCCTTAATATATTATTTTCGTGTTACATAATGGATGTAATTAATAACTGGTTATTGTTGAGTCTGAAAATTCATAAGGTACACAAATAGTGAAATTATAGTACCTGCATATTAAATTTTATATCAAAAATTAATCTCTACAAAGTAACCACCAAATCCATTTTAAAAAGTGTACGTAGAGTTGAAAAACAAAACATTCTCATTAAATTACGTTCAAAGGAAGCCTTCACTCTCTTATCCTTTAATCTTATTACTTAAACGAAATATAGTTTAGTACTAGTAAGCTTATGGTTTAAATGTTTATTCAAGAAAACTTATTTATAATTACGCAGTTAAATTTCGTATAGACGTCACCTTAACTAAATAAGATTACCGAAGGTATTAATTTCAAGGTTTCTATATAAATTCAAGCAAATTTATCGTTTAAAAATAAATATGATGATTTTTTTTATTGTAATAGCAAATTATTTTTGAAAATTATATCTCGTCGTTTTTCAACTTTAAAGTATATGAGATAATATACTTTTATTATTTATAGTATTAGGACCAAAATTGACCGTGCATAAACAAAACGTTAATGTATTACCCCAGATATATTGTTGAGAAGACTGCAAAGCCAAAAGAAATTAAGCAGGTGAGCCTTTCACCCAATAGTCAACGCATTAATGTAGTGGGCAATATTCCATGTAAACAAAGCCAGGGCACATTTTTAGCTAACGGGCGGGCCACTTTAGGAATTCAACATGAAATTCCGCAAATAATATACTTTTTTAATACACTCTAGATATAAATTATGTAAAAAATTATCATGACAAAGAATTAAAACGTCAAAAATTAAGCGATTCTCAAATAACCAACAATTTAATGAGAAGAACCACAAAAAATGTGTTAGAACCGTTACGGAACGAATTATCTCTCCTGCGGCGCTTGTAGTCTCTTTTTACAAACGAATATTTTTTCGTCTTTCGGAACGCTATAATATTTGATTCTTTTGTGTCAATCAAATAGAATTTATACGTTTTGAAAGGCGATATAAAATGAATAAATTCAAATTTTTGGTATACATAGTTAAAAAACGAATTTTTCGAATTTTGGATATTATCTTGATAGAACGGGGACGATAATATGTTCAACATAGAAGGAAATAAATTTCCAATCGTTTCGAAATACAAATATTAATTACATTGCTTTAAAATATCACAATAAATTCGTGAGCGGCAACCAAGAACTATAAGCATCGTTCCTTAACAAAAGAATGAATAAAATAAAACAAACATGAATAGATCCATCATAATTAGTTTATGAAAAAATCCACAGCAGTTACTTTGATAAATTTGTTCACGAAGCGACAGCTCGTTGGTTCAAAATAATGTAATTCAGCCGGCCATGGACACTGTCTATTAAATTACATTATTCTTCATGTAGTGACTCGATTTGATTAGTATTGTACAAACGCGTATGGTTTTGATTGAATCTTTGATGTGTCAGAATTAAATTAATTTATTGAATCGCTCGATTGATTTCAGAAATCAAAACCAAAGAAACGAAGAAATATATTATATTTATCTTACCATGCTTAATATCTGTTCAAAATTTTTACTTTCAATTCGAAGCAATTGAGTACACATGGAATCTTTTTTTTTATTAATTGAAAAATCAATACGTATTTACTTACTCGTACATACTATGTAAACGTCTGTAAAAATGATTTAATTATGTACTTATTATTATTATTACACTTGGTAAAACGATTTTCTTTATGATTGCAAATACTTCATTTATCTTATTCTTATTTGATTTTTCTAACAATATAACTCCAGATGTTGAAATATTTGTAAGTGCAAACAAAAAGTGTTTGAAGTAGGCTAAGTTTCCTTATTTGTTTTTAAATAATACTGATTTTTTAAGCTTCATTTAAAATTTTAAAGGGAATTTAACAATTATTAACTAAAACTGTCATCAAAATATAATTACACCCTACCACTTTAAGAATATAGAGATGCTAGTGGTCAGTGTTTTTTTATAGAAAAAAAGGTGCCAGAACTCACTTCTTGTAAAGCTTTTTACTAAATAAAATTATATTCAAATATAATTTCAATAAAATTTTGAGTGTATTTTCCTATGCCACGAAACAAGTAAAAAATAAACATTTTTTTCCATGTCCGCTCCCAATGTGGAGGATATGGTCTCCTAATGGAGGTATCTTAAGAGATTTTTTCTGTGAGAACTGCTTGTTACTAAGTTCTTAACCTCTCTTTTTTAGAAGAGAGTAGGGATAGAAGGATAGAGCTAGGACAGGACTAGTGGTTAGCTAATCGCTCTCTCTACGCTCCGTAAGGATCGGATGGGTAGGAGGGGGTTTTTTATACATCACAAACACTCATACTACGAACAAAAATCCATAAATCGATTGAAAGGTCAATTAATGAAAACCCTCCGCACCGGGAATTGAACCCGAGACATCCGTAACCGTAGCCAATGACGCTAACAACTGCGCCATGGACATTTTTTTATATTATAGAAATCATAAGTTAATTTTGACGACGAATCAGGTACCTATATAAATATGGATGTAATTAAGTAGGCGCGAAAATTGTTATGTCTAATTTCTTATATTAAAAATACCGTGAAAAAAGGTGCCGAAACGCCGTTACACCGCGTTACTTGGCTAAAAAAAACCCTGCTAGTGGTTATGAATTTAAGTCTTAACTGGCACAATTTAACAAAACTCATCTTTTATCCGAAAACGCGTCTAAGCCGTACAAATCTAACCCATTCAGTATTAGAAAACGGGACATGAAAGCCTTATAACCAGACCATCTTAGAAACGTTCAGAAAAGGGGCACCCAAGACAGTCAGTTCTCATACCCCACTGTTGAGATACTCTATACGAGTTCTAGTCGAAGTATGGAAATTATTTAATTAATATTAAAAAAAACACTTAATTTTCGACATGCATGTAGTAGTAAAATTATATTTTAGCTTCACATGTTGCGAGGTAACCTTTTTCGTTATGAAATAAATAAATATTTCATAATACAGAAACATTTCAAACTATACGAATATTTGGAGGGAAAAGCTTTCTTTGACAATGTTATGTACTTGCTTTACCGAATAATATACTGTGACTAGTGAATAGGTCTTTCTTCATCCCTCACATAATATATTTCAGGACATTTTAGCAAAACATGTTTGATACCGTCCAACCCAACGAGTCCTAAGACCATTGAGCGCCCCCGGAAAACAAAAACAAGGCTGCTTCGAATTGTTACGATATCCCTAAAAGAGCTTTCCCTCCCTATGAGGCTTTCACGCAGTTCTTGGTGACACACTTAATTAAAAGGCAGTTGGATTGAGACCTTCGCAGCCAGGCGTTGCCAGCCTTTTACGAGGGCAATATTGCAATACGTACGTTTGCAATTATAATAAGGCCACCCGTCTTCAAGACTGGGATATTGCATTGCGGTAAATGCCAGCATTTGTAGCCTCTTGATATGCAATATAATCACATTTACTCTGTTATGTTTACCTTATTATTTCAATAACACATTTTTTCCCCATTTTTCATAATTTCTCAACCCCGTTATCTCGGGATCTTGGAATTGTGTCATTTCGATGTAAGTGTCATTTGATGTGCTAAATTGTACATTTAAAATTTAATTTGTGTCCATAATTGATTCAATTAGAGTGTATATAATGATTTAATATATGGTTTTTGTTGACTGGAAATCAGACAGTCAGTTAACAATAAACATGATGATCAAAACTGTTTTATATTTTATGTCTTGCATTTTTAAGGTAGGTTTTATCAAATGGTATTCAAAAAGAAGACATACCCTTCAATTTGACTTTAAAATATCGTCCTCCATCCTTTTAAGGAGCGGTTCTCTTTTGTCCTCCATCTAAAATCTCTCAAAAACAGCTGCATTTTTTTTCCATGTCTGCTCCCAATATGGAGCATATGGTCTCCTAATGGAGGTATCATAACATAATTTTTCTACGAGAACTACTTGTTACTCAGTTGCTCAACCTCTCTTTTTTTAGAAGAGAGTAAGGAGAGAAGGATAGATCTAGGACAGGACTAGTGGTTAGCTAATTACTCTCGCTACACCCCGTGAGGATGGGATGGGTGGGTGGGAGCTAGGACTCAGACTACGAACAGATATCCATAAATCCGAATAAGAATAAAAAAAAAGAATTGAACCCGAAACATCCGTAGCCGTAGCCAGCGACGCTACCAACTGCGCCACGGACGCCGACAAACATAGATTTATATGAATTATATAAGTATTAAAAAAACCATGAACTATTTTTTAGCACTTACAGTAAATCCCAAAATCTCGGGATTGATATTCAGACAATCCCAGGATTACGGGATTGAAGAATTGACGGGGATACAGGATAACGGAATTGGAAGCCCTAATGCCAAGTTATAATTTATATTATTAAATTTCAATATTCGTATGTATATTTATATTGATAAATAATGGACCATTTACTTTTATTAATTATATATATTATATAATTGACTTCCTAGTTGTTCATGATAAATTTTCTACCTAACATTGATATACACATGTAGCTTAGAAGTCCATTTTAGGCAAAGACATTCCTTTATAAATTAATTAGTATATTTATCTTCAAAGTCCCCTAGTTCAAATACGTACCTATTTTGTTGGGTCCTTTTGCAATGTCTTTCGATGCGTGTTCTTTAAGAGAACATCTGCAAATTACAGAGTGAATGAAAATTAATTTAAATGAGTGAAAAACTATGCCGAGTACTTTTTCTTTTGAAGTTGCCAGACGTTTAGCGAGTTTATTCGAAGATAATTTCGCCATCATAGATAAGAGTTTATATTTTATTTCTTTCTATCTCAACTCACTTTGAATGCAGACAGCGTATCAAATTATCGATCTCAGTTTCCAGTGTAAGAAACCATACAACTTATTTCGTTTTTCTTATAATCAAATTGTTAAAGTATTTGTCTAGACTAGACGAATCCACTGAGATGACATCAGGTAAGCATAAATTTGGTAACGTTAAAATACAAAAGTATAAAAGCAAAATTTGGTAAAGTGCAACTTTAAGAATTTAATATAAATAATTAAAAAGTAGAATATTTTTTACTCTGTTGTTACACTGATTGCGGCAATTTAACTAATACTAAATCATCTGATTATAATATTCGGGTAAAAACACTAATTCAAAATAACTAATAATAAACAGAAACAAATGCTTTATCAAAAATACAACCCGTCTTCCGGTGGTTATTGTGTAGTGCTAAAAGCCCCCTAAATTCTTAATAAAAGAAACATATTTTAATATAATTTAAGACATCGACTGAGGGTGCTTGATGGAATTTCAATATCAAATTTGGATTATTGAGATTTTGTACACTTCCATGTATTTTGTCACTAACGACCCGGGTTTCGCCTTTCGGCATCTTCAGGCATTCGAGCACACGAAGTCAGTTCGAGTCCATTCGTGTGCTCGAATGCCTGAAGATGCCGAAAGGCGAAACCCGGGTCGTTAATGTCAAAATACATGGAAGTGTACAAAATCACAATAATCCAAATTTGATATTTTAATAAATTATTTTGATACTGAAATACAGTAAATCAGATCATATCGATAGTCTAGTCTCATAGAGCTACAACTAAATTGGTATTTTTTTAAATATGGCTCACCAAAGCTTTGACTCGTCTTAAATCTTAACTGACATAACTGTGTCTAATTATTTTTATGACTTTTTCAGTGAATAACAAACAGCTTCACAATATTGAGTCAATTATTAGTGTCAACGCAAAACATTAGGCCCTAATGATCGGAGAATTCTTTTGATGGATTCGGCTGGAACTTTGTCGAAATTAATATAAAATTAAAATTGATAACTTAGTTATTGCATTGGCCGTGTTACTTAATAACGCAGGAATACTGAGTAAATAATAAAGGTATTGAAATGAACAGTGTAGAGTTTTTAGAAATTAATAAAGCCATTAACAGTAATCCATATTAAGGTATGTTATGACCAGTGCCTCCAAAATTATCTCCGGTCTTTCTCAACCTAGCTTCAACCCAAATAGTGATAAGCAGCTTTTCACAATACCAGGTGGTCAAAGAAAGACCCTTCTGAGGCATCCGTCGCATATCCCTGAATCAAACCCACGACTTTTTAAGTTGAGCCGTCATAAAGGAAAGCGTTTCCACTCTTTTATTTTGGTATGTACGATATGTTCAAACCTCCATGCTTCTAGAATACACCGCAAGTAACTGTTTTCGAGAATCACTGTATGGTTACTCTGAATCAAGGCAACAAACACTCCACAATTCGTGAACTTTTAACGCAATATGTAAATAGATACATATTAATATTACTATCTAAGTATTTTAATCAGAGAATAATAGTATACAGGTAATTTTGAAACGTAAACGTTTCGATTTTTTAAAATATATATATTAACCATTACGTGTTAATATTTGCGAAAGGGCACTGGCTTAAATTATCATTTTTGCTTGATTTTTTCGAGGGTGAAAATATTTGAATATTTAAACAACAAAATATTTCACATCGACACGTAAAATATACCATTTAAATAAAAATTATTCAATATATTTTATAGTATAAAGCTGACTCTGGGGGGAGTTTTTAAGATGTCGACATACAAAATGTCTTTATTTAATTTAAAGGAACACAAAAGCGATGTTTCAGTAAACAATTGTAATGAAAATGAATTATCACGAGGTAAACGGAAGAGTAATGGACGAAAGAAATATTTTCAACGGTTGTTTTTTATGGAAGAACTTTTTCTTGTTATTTTGTTGTTTTAATCTTCTTCGGCAAATTACACCAAAAAATCGCCCAAGTTTGATTCAATATTTGTTTTGCAGCGAGCGTAAATAAACAAAATAAATATTGTGAATAATACCAACCGACTTCTAGGAAAAATCTTTAATGTTTTCCGTTTTTTTTATCGCTGACATAAATATACTCAGAGCATTAAATATGTAGTTATAGAATATTCGCTGCAAAAAATATGGACGCCAACATTAATGAAAATTGATACTAGGGGTGCTTAATGAAATAAAAATCACATCATTAAACTTGAAAAGCATACTTCAACAGAAATGATAAAATTAATTGAAAGGCAATTCTGAATCAGGATACTAAACTTTTTCATGCACAACGTTAATTGAATTTGTTTTAATTTATTTACACAGATAAAATATTATACACATTTTTAATAATGATTTATTTTTGGCGTTTATTATATAAAACTGCATGCTTTGTCAACACCCATTGAACACAGTATTCTTTTTTTTTGACCCTGTCAACGGCACCTGTTTTCAGAAAACTTCTTTTCATTCAGGCGTTCAGCCTCTGTGTTTTGAAGATAACAAGAATATAAAGATGAGGCCACGACATGACTAGTAGTGAACTAAACGCTCTCGCCACGCCACATTTTTAGGATCGGATGGGTGGAGGGATTTTTTTAGACATAACAGACATCCTAGTCTCCGAACATACATCCATAAATCGTTGGTACTAGAATTCGATTCCGTGAACACCCCAACCGATGAGCATGTCTCGGCTAGAAGCCCGGTAGTTTATTTTTATGCATACTAATAGCAATTAATAAGATTAAATATTATTTTATGATCCATAAAATAAATTATGAATTATACATTACAGCATTATCGAAAACGAATATGGTTTATCATAAATTGTATGACGCTTTTTGCTGCCACAAATTGGTCAAGATCATCTGACGTTTTGATCCATTGCTGACCGCTATAATGATCAAAGGTTGATCAAACAAGAATATGATTATGTCGTCATTAATCACGTAACTTTGTCTTCCCGCAAAAACATTGCGGCCAACTCTGAAGCTCCGCAATCTAATAAATGATAAAAAAATCTTTAATAGTGAAAGCAAATTCATAATAAATTATTTTTCATATATTATAATGTTGACCAGTAGTATATAAGTAATCTTAGCCGAATGATAAACGTTTTATACGTTACAACAATATTATACAAAAACAAACTAGAAACCCAGTGGTTAGTCGCCTTTTAATCTCACAAACAACCACTTATTCAAACCAAATTGTTTTCGAATTGAAAACTTCTAAAATACATATTTTTCTAAACTTTCATAAAAAAAAATTTTTTTCAACAATGGATCCATGTCATAGATATAAAAATAAATATAGATTTTTGACGGCTGAAAATATAAAAAGTCTTTAATGGAATGCCAATTATATGCGAAGAAAGCAAAAAAAAATATATAAGAAAATTTAGACCGGTTTGAAAACGAAATTGGTTTTGCTATAAAATTGGTAAATGGTTGGTTTGATAAAAATCTATTAAACAAGTACTCTTATTCGTTATTTTATATTTTTTTTTATTTTTATAAAAAAAATATCTGGCATTACAGCTGATATTTTGAAAATTAGAAAATCATACGAGATGAACTCGACGAGAATTTTTAGAAGTCATTGATGTCCAATATCACAAATTTGAATTGAAAAAATCTAAATTTGATATTGACTTTGCTGGGAATTGAACCAGGACCCACCTGATTGCTAGGACAAATACTTACCACTAGACTACAGATGCCTACAATAATGATTAGTTACTGTCAACATAGACTGTATGTAATTGAATTAATTCAGATTATTCATTGAATTGGCATTTATTTGGTAGAACCCACTATAATAGGATAAAATATCAAAGTATTTAGCTCTACAAAATTTCATTAGGTAGTTGATAGCTATTTCAGCGTAACTCCATCATCAGAACTGTCTAGTTTTGACGATGGCTAGCTATCAACTACCTAATAAAATTTGGGTTATAAATAATCGCACTTTGTGTTAGATGGTATTAACTTGGTGCAATTGAACTTTTATTTCGATAGTTTGCACTTTGGATTAGATAGTATTAACTTAGTACACTATGAATTTAATAGTTTTCACCTAGTCACGGATTCTTTTATCAAAGTGTATTAAGTTGTAGTAGGTTATGTTAGGGTTGGTCTGGTTTGGTTTGTGTAATGTATTCTAATGCGTGGAGCAAAGACAATATAGGCGGCCTAATATAGAGTAGAAGAATAAGTGACATTTCATTACAGCTTTGTGCAACTATCGACTATTGAGTCAAAACTATTTTATCTATGTGAAAATAGTGTTTCGTAATTTTAATATATTCTTTCAATGTTAAAATATATTTTATTATATGGAATCACTTTATTTTTAGTGAAAGAATTTGTTTTTTGTGGAATGTATTTGTTATAAGTGAAAACTCTTTTTATGAAAGTGAATAAGATCTAAACAAAAGTGCATTTAATTGTAAGCCATACAATATTGTAGAACTAAATACTTTGATATTTTGTCCTAGTAATTCAGACTACTGGAATAGCGATCGCCAACGTTTCGGAGTTCACGGACCACTAAGTTCGTTCAATTTTAAGCAATATTAAATGCTGTTGGCTTCAGATACGGTGTAATTAATATTCATTGATGTTTCATAATTTATAATGAAATGGTAATAACACTTGATTAATTATAAAAAAATAATACGTGTTATATGTATTTACGTGTGTTTTAATGAAGTTTGTAGATCATTGGCTCCAATGACGTTACTGCAATCACTACGCGGACTACCAGATGGCGACCGCTGCTCTATATTGGGAAGATGAAGCATTTGGAATAAATAAACAAAGCAATATTAATAAACGCAATTAATTTACATCAGGGTCTTTTCAAAATTATTTTAGATGTAAAACTTGTGGTGTGTAACTATATGCCCAGCGTAAATTTCTAAGTACGACAAGCGACAAGTAATAGGCACAGCGGCCAAATTTACAGCTTCGCAGCTTGAAAAGTAAGCGATATGATTTGTTTCATTCCAGAACCACCCCGCATTGTTCACAATTACCCCGCGGGATTTCAAATTTAATAACCTGCTTTATATTTTCTTATTCCCTCAGATCACGAGGCGCCGCTTGAAAAATTATTAACCAACGCAAGTGGTGTCAAAATAAAAAATAGCTTCACAAGAAAAATTCTCCACTTCTGCTCGAGAGCTGTTTCGAATTTTTCTTTGTTTCTTGAGAGCGAAACCGACCTTAAGACAAAAGTTCTCAACCGGTCGATTGCGAAGCAAATTTTGGTCGATCCGAATTGCGATTGCGTATTTTGAATATAAAAATGATTCCCATATTTTAAATCTATGGCAAATTTAGAACCACAGTTGATTGAATTGTAAAATGATGTTACATTGATACACTTGAAATCGTCTGTTATTTGGAAAGTACTGAATCCAGAAAAATACTCATGTTTAGAGGACATTTACCATTTGGAATTAAATATGTATATGAATCTTCGTTCACTAATATGAAATTTATTAAATCGAAATATCGAACACATTTGACGGATGGTCACCTTAACAAATTTTTACCCTTTCCAACAAGTAATTATAAGCCAAATTATTTGAAGATTGGCATTGTTAAACGATGTCAAACATATCATTAATTATATTTTACACTATAATCATTATATCTGAATATATTTTTAATAATGAAACAAAATGAAAATATTTTTATTCTTTCTAGCTTCTCCATTTTTACAAAGGACTATAAAAATAGTATAATGATTTTTTTGAATCAATCAGTCAATTGCTATGATAATTAAAGAAAGTTTAGATACCCTTGGTTTAAGAGCTCAAGCACGAGTATTTGATGGAGCATTGTTGTGGCAACTAATTATTTGGTCAGTAACTAAATACATAAATGATCAGTATCCAATTCCGTAAATGGTTAGTAAGAAATAGTTGCCAAATAAATAAAGGTTAGGTTTAATAAAGAACTCAGCGTTTAATTTAATAAGTGACCATTTTATATAAATTGCTGACCGTTTATTTTATTAACTATCCAAGTGCATACCGACGATTTATCGAAGTACTAATTTTGATTAATTACTGACCATTTATTATTTCTTACTGTCCAAAAATTAAAATAGTTACTGACCCAATAAATGCAGGCATAACTACTAAGCAAATATTCAATTCTAATAAACACCTTTAGTCTATTTTAATTGTTAATATGTTTGTCATAAGTTGTCGGGTCATTATCTGAGTGGTCAACGTCATTGGCTTCGGTAACAGTGCTCACGGGTTCCAATCCCAGTATAAACAGTTTCAAACCAAGGGCAGAGATAAACTCAAACTGACTATTGAGATGTTTCTATGCGAGACGATAATGCTACACACTGCGGCTGTCCAATTTCAAAACCTGCTAAGTGTTTAAACACAAAATCTTTAGAATGAACAAAAAACCAACAACAATTTAACAATTCGCAATATCGAGTTGACTTATATATGCATTGATTTCACACACAGCTTCAACAGCAGTGTTTGTATTATGATTTATTAACAACGGAATTTCAAAAAAAGTCTGTTACTAGGTTATAAAATTGATACGTAGTTTATAAGAAAATTAAATGATTACTTTATTCTAAAATCATATAGTTCAATTTTCAATGTACAAGAATAAAAAAATACTGTATTTCACATCTCACATGGAATGCCTTAATATACTTTTTTAAACTGCATTGTGTTCACAGCAAAGAAGACAACACAGGCTGTTGTCCAAACGGTTTGATCGTATATCACTATTTGAAGAAACATTACAAGTAGCGTAACAGAATTATCGCTGCAGAATAGCAGTTTGCATAGGTCGCTTGAGCCTTAAGGCCTGCAGCACCCAGGTGTGTACATGTCCATAGATGCAGAAAAACTCTTCCTATAACCTGCTACTAGTGTCGATAGTACGATTGTATTTATTCGCATTTTAAATGGCCATTATATGTTATGCCACACCTGTAGCTCTCAGTAAGTGCGACAAAGCACTATAAAAATAAACTTCAACATACACACACTACAAAAGAAATTCAGAGTATGAAATTTAATTTACATAAATAGATTTATTGTTATAATTGATTTAAAAATATGTACAAAAAACCAAAGTGGGTAAAATTTTCATCCGAATCGAGTCACTTTGGCCCACAATACAAATAATCACTGTAATTACTATAAATTCAGTGACTTTTAACGTCTTGGCAACTATTCTTTATGCTTTCAAATATTCTGTACATAATTGAGATGGGAAAAATATACAGCATTTGGTTTACATATTAGCAATACATATTGAAAATATGTCAATTCCAATTTATTTCAAAAAAAGTTTTAAAATTGTTTTTTTGTTTATTCCAAACTGACAGCCTACAAATTCGACAATTAAACAAATTACGTTGCACATTAATTCATATGCTTACCATCAGGGGATAAACAATACGTTTGCTTAACTAAAAAATACTAGTAATAGCATTAATAACAGCACCTTTTTCCATCTATTTGGCCAATCTTATCAATACTTGAGAATATAAAATATATTTTTATATCAATTAATTCAAGCTCAATTCGACATTTCCAACCACGCCCGATGTGTAATAAATAGAATCTGAATGGATTATTATCGACAAGATTTAATAAACGCGTCATATTTTGGTATATATATCGACATATTTACGTGATTATACGTATTTTGCATTTTTGTTGTCTACTCACTCAGTTTTAAAGGTAGGCATCAAAGAACATGGGAAAAGTACCTACTACGAAAAGTAACTAGCCACTTATACGAAAGATCTTCACCTAAAATCCGAAGTTCAATGTCGTATCTGTAATAAGCAAAACTTTATACAAAATAAGTAACTGAATTAAAAATAATAGCACTGTCCCAAATTTGAGGAAGATAGATGCAGTTGTTACTTTGCAACTGCGTTTTGAATCTTTCAGACGCTCTCCTGTAGAATGTCACGTTTGCAGATACTGGATTTGAGAATTCCCCCGGATCGAAGAGAGGCGAGCGGCTGGTTATCCGTAGTCCTGGAAGGGCTGATCTCAGACAAACACCATTTCAGATCCGGTTAAAAACTTATTTATTATCCATTCAAGATGCAGTGGTTTCACATTACACAAATATAAAAATCTTAACACATAAAATTGATTCTACATTTACATTTACTTAGCAACTGAATTTACTTTAAATTTTAATACAAATGACACAACGAATTTAAATTAAATCCAACGCAAATCAAAACACAAAAACAAACAAACAGTTCACATCGTCACATCACTTTCGTCGCGACGAGACCTCGTTCGTCCGACTCGGCAGCTCGTCATCGACTGTCTACAAAAATTCAAAAAAACTCCGTGCAAAGTTGGAGCTACCCTTTTCCGTAAAAATGGACTCGTCCAGCGGCCGAAGCCCGGGGGCTTCTTAAATGCCTGGCAACAAGAAAGAGCGTATTCTGCGAATTATTGCTCTTTGCCGCAGGCCGATTTCAGTTCGGGACACTAATGACACTTATACTTAAGAAAAACCAGGGTGTGTCAGATTATACGTAGGGAGTGTCGATATCATGCATGTGCTCTCATTGTATCGTATAATGTTACCAAGGATTTGACGCAGGGGGAGGTCTTAAGTAATGTGATGATTTGTAAGGAAGGGGAAAGTGGTGGTTTCGTAAGAAGATTACTATTACACATTTAACATTTTTAAAGAGGAAGAGGGGTTCAAAATGTTTCGTCATACAGTCAGGGAGTTAATTTTTTTGTGATTTAATATGTCAATGGGAGGGTACGATTTCTGAAATCGTATGAAATCATTCATGAAAGACCTAAGCAATATGAAACTAGTATTTTTTAATATAAAATTAAATTAAAAATTGATAACTTAGTTATTACACTTGGTTTATCACTAACGTGACGCTGTATCAGTCTGAAGATGCTTCTTAAAGAGGCGAAACGCGTCACGTTAGTGATAAACCAAGTGGAATAACTAAGTTATCAATTTTTAATTTAATTTTATACTAAAAATGAACTTCCACAAAGTTACCGCCGAATCCATAGAAAATAGTATTTTTTAAATGAAGTTTATGAATTTCAAAGTTTAACAATACTCAAAAAACGATCAGTTCAAATAGTGTTATAAAAAATGCAAAAAAATGTTATATTCATAACATGAAATGCAATTTACAATAGCGCGAATTGTAGATTTGAATTAAAAATACTTTAATACAATTGTACAGTCAAGTCTAAAAATTACTTAGCAAAGCAATTAAAGTGGTAGTGAATTAAAAATAACACGACACATCATGGGAATCATATGCCAACTAAATCAGATAAGATATTACAATCGATTGTCGGTGGCCAACTTTGTGCTGCAAATTTTCCGAGAACCTTATTTATAATTTCAATATAGATTTTAAAAACATCAGATTATTCCTTTAGCTTAACTTTATCCATACATGTAATATCGAACATTGTAACTTTGCCGAATCTTCGGTGTAATCTTATTTAGATTATATTGTATTATAAGATTGTTTAGAAAGATAAAGCTATCCCAGCCAATGGATTCTAATCACAAACCCCGTGATTTAAAAGGAACCTCCCACACCAACGGTGCATTGACACAGCTTTAAGGACAAAGAAAGCTTCTGGCGTAGAAACAGACCGCTTTGTGCAATAGGGTTCACAGATAAAATTTGCATATTTTGTACAGATTCGGCAGTTTGGTACCTTCCTATTTTAGGTTAATTCATAATTACGAATCGGATAAAGCTTGTCACTTGGGATAGGTTTAAATTTTAATTAATCGTCAAAATTTAAGCAAGTATTATTAAATTCCATCAGTTATGAACGGTTTCGCGGCGCTAATTTACGTCATTATGAAATATGATTTAATATAATTATCGACTAAATTTAACCCAAAATCTGACAATTATTATTATACAATGTTATTTAAATTATATTACATTTTAATATTTTTTTCCAACACTTATGAGTCAGGCGGTAAGAAGCTTAGCGATATGAATAGGTCAAGATCGATTTCTGGCAAAATTAAATATATAACTATAATTTTAATTTCACATTCAATTTATTTGATCTTAGCATGGATGTAAATGATATATTTTCTCATTGAGTAGATCTTGAGTGACGTTTATGAAATTCGCCTTGAATTGAAAGAAAAAGGTAAAAAAAAAATATTTGGTGTGTTATTGTACATGTTATGAAATTCATAATTATTGTACTGTATATAATAAGTACATGTTATGAAAAAAATATGCATTCTGCCATACACTAAGTACGAATATACTTTTAATGCGATTCATTCCGTTCTTTCGTAAGCTAAGCGATATTGTTTTAAAAAGATTAAGTAGTTTTTACTAAGAGATATTTTAATAAATAAGATTTTTTTAATTCTTGGTGGAAAGGCATTATATTTTAAAAATAAAACACAATTTGTTTGTACAACTTCCGCATGTTTACAATGATACAATCATAGCATGGATATTTATATAAAATTGAATGTTAACAATTAAAGGTATATAAAACAGTTTGTTCATGAACTAAGACAAGAATTTACAGGTAATCAAACAAATTAAATATAAACGAAATCAAATTGGAGATCATTAACATTTTAATTGTAGAACTATTTAATCGCGATGATCGTAACCTGTCATGATCATAATAAACATGTGGAAGTAGTACAAGCAAATTGTGTTTTATTTTTAAAAAATTAAATCATCATATTTATCCACGCCGTCTACACTTCTTATAGAAATTGAAATTTTAGAGTATGATATATTATCCTTAGATATATTATATTTCGGTCCGTGGTGTAGTGGTCAACGTCATTGGTTTCGGTTACGGATATCACGAGTTCGAGTCCCATAAATACGGAGAGTTTCATAAATTGATTTTCAAATCGATTTATAAATTTCTGTTCGAAGGCATGGATGTGTGCGATGTCTAAAACTCCCTCCAACCCATCCGATTAGCCAAGCACTAGTCTTGTCTTAGCCTTATCCTTCTATCGCAACTCTCTTAAAAAAATAGAGGTCGAGGAACTGTGCAACGAGCAATTTTCATAGAAAAACTCCTGTTGAGATACCTCTATTAGGATGCCATATGCTCCATATTGGGAGCGGGCATGGTTTAATAAATATATATTATACAACTAAGTATTAACTACGTTTAACTCCCTTTATAATTGACTTACAATTAAATATATATTGTATGCGTGAATTCACTTGACATCAGATTAAGATGACAGACTTCGATACAATAAAATAATAATAAAAGCACTTATTATTTGGTCAATAAATAAAATAAGTTATAGTTATATATGAAAGCGGTCAGTAAGTCATTTAAAATGATCCTCATCAGTTACTCAATTAAGCCGTTAGTACTAACCTAACTTCACCATGATACTGGCAAAAATACTGACGGCTTTTTATAAATAGTCACAGTCCGTTTAACATGTGGTTACTGACCCAATAATTATTGGTTACCCTTAATAAACATGCGTCCATTAAGTTTAATGAATTGATATTCTGCCAGATGTTTGTGCATGAAACTACACTATGTTTTAATAGAAAAAACTGTTATTAAATTAATTAATTACATGTGAATAAATTTTTAATCCCTCTCACCACGGCTGGCAGTTGAAAAGTTTTTCATATCGCATGAAAAATGACGCCACTTTCATAAACCACTGCCATGGAGTATTTAATCAGCTTTCAGTAATAATGCACCAGCTTTTAATTTCCGAGAATTAATGCGCTTTTGATGGCCATATCACAAAACTGTTCCACGATAAACTTTTCATATTTCAACCAAGCTAGATATTATATGACTATATATGATGCTCATCCAGTCAAAAAGTAAATAGAGATCGTTAAACCATTTTGTGGTTTTTATTTCGCTGAATACCGTAATTAAACAAAATACTATAAGCTTTTATATCACTCTAAAATGAAGTACCACTCTTTGTGTACATAAAAAGATATTCATTTTCTAAATCAATAACTTCATTACCGGGAACACTTCGAATCCCCGACTTGATACGTTAATATATTGAATTTTAATCAATCCGTTTTATTCCGTAGACAGAGGGATTATAAAACTACTAGCGTTTTCCTTACCAGTTCTTATATCCTTGCCCTATTTAAAAAGACAGACTGGATTATAATCAGTTCAACCGACCAAAATTACTAGGCTTAAGATAGATAAACTCCATGAACCCAAAACAAAAGATAATATGCTGAATTTCTGCTCTTTGCTGCTCTTTCAAATATAAGAAATATTAAATGTTTACCAAGTCATTAAATATACGGGACGGTGTTTACTGTATGGATTGGGTTCTAGACACTCAAAAATGTCTTCAACAACTAAAATATTATGCTGAGAAGTTGATGATACGAGAAATAAAAAACTTGGCTATCAATAACCTGAATGACATTATAAAATTCATATTAGTACAAATGAATTATGTTTTATTTTTTAAAATATAATGTCTTTCCACCAAGAATTGACAGTTAACACCTTAAAAGTGATTGTAAAATTCGTCAGTCATTACACTTTATATTTCCAAATAGTGGAGAGATTTAAAAATAAATTGAAATACACTGGTTCTAATTAATTTTAATAATAAGTAATGGCTTAAGAGTAAGGTTTGACTTTTTATCAATCAAACGTTTTTATTTATATCAGATGCAATATTTTCTTATACAAGTTAAGTTTTTTCTATTTGACTATTATGATTTGTCATATCGTCGCTTCCACGGCAAACCATTTATAAAAAAAATGTGAAATTTAGTTTTGATTGTCATTGTATTAAAAAGGATATTTTACATCTCTTGGCAAAAACATGTAAATAAAGAACCAAAATGAAGGAACTAATTTTAATATTTCAAAATACTTATTAGTTTTTCTCTTTCCATTATGTTCTGTTTGGGTATGGTAATATAAATAATGACATGTTTCATATACATTCATATTCATACATTCATATTCGTTTCATATTCATATATTCACATAATTGCATGTTTCATGGAAACTTGCAATAAAAATATGTATTATTAACAAAAATACAACACCTTTCTTTTTTAAGCTATATGATGCTTTTTGCTTCTCCTGGACAATGGCAAATATTCTGATAAGTGGTTTTGCCGTGAGCGACGATATAGTAGTTACAGAATGTTCAGATTATGTAGTTACAAAGCGTATAATAAGTGAATCCTAAAAAGTATTCGCAATTTTCTGTCGAGACTTTCTATTAATACAAATAAATCACTAACAACAATACAGCAGATACTCGACATAAAACAAATATTTAAATAATTTGAAACAGCTCTACATATTATAAATTATTTTCAGTGGAAAGTATCTTCAAGTTATCCCAGCGAGTCTGCTGAAAACAAAAGGCCTTTTGTAATGCAACATGTCAAAATTCGCAAACTAAAGTAAATAAATGGTTTTGATAATTTAACGGCTTGATAATATTATTCTGTAGAACAATTATTTGGCATACAATCAACTCGAGACGTTTGGCTGGCCGACAACATAGTACTCGGGGACTGTAACAACTTTTAAACGTTCGCAGATTTTATTTCGGGAGACATAATCTTTTAACTAAAGCTCTGGCAATACATTTCGAGATTCGTTTTACTCTCGTTGCTTCCCTGAATGAAATCGGCTAGCCGAAAGCAATATTTCTACAGTAAGTAAAGCTCCAGGGAAGCCCTACACGTTACCATCTGAGACAAAAAAAAAATACTCCAATGCTAAAGATACAATATTTTAATATAAAATTAAATTAAAAATTGATAACTTAGTTATTGCACTTGGTTTATTACTACCGTGACGCGTTCGCCTCTTTAAAAAGCATAAATCCATAGAATCCATATAAAATACAATGTTTTATTACGAATTTTATATAATATAAATACAATATTCGTCGGTATAGTGATGGAAGGCGTTAAATCAAAAAAACCTTATTTTGAGATAATCTACTAAAAAATTTAAGTTTTTCTATTTACATACAATAATCATTAATTATTAAACTAAAAAGTTAATGAGATTCGATAATCATTAACGAATTCGATGTAATTATTACTAATTCTTTTTTATTGTAATATTAATTACAGTTTTTGCCACGAATAACTGTGTTCGAAATTGACTTAATTCATACTGATTTCTCCAAATTACGTTAAAAAATACGTGCAATATGGCTAAGCTCATGGTGTAAGAAGTACAAGGTGAGGTGGATCGTTGTTTTTGTATTATATGTGACGTCACTCTCATGAACCATATTTTTATTGTCACCCAAACACTGTTGTAAACATAGTACATTGTAATTGGATAAGCACGTAGTGACGTCAACAAATACAAAAATGACGACTGTCACCTTTTATTTCTTACGCCATGGGCTGAGCTTGTTTTTTTCAGACGATAGACCGTCCTAAAATCTATCGTACTGCATTTATAACTCAAAACAGCTGATTTTCGACTTATCACCTTCTGCAAATTTAGCACTATGCCGGCGATATGACGAATTTCGGTATTTTTTTAGTTGTTGCTTCCAGAGGATTGGAACGGACAATTTTTTTTTTGAATTGCTCCGTTCCGCTATCAAAGTACTTGCTCCAGTTCTGGGTAAAAAGTTAAGATAGCACTTATTTATTACAATAGTTTTCAAATAAGGATTTTTTATTGTTGTTATCATTATTGATTGTATAAAATAATCATTCTACACCGTTTGTCTATTCTCTGTTAATAACAATTTCAGCTCAGAAAATAGTCGCTCGACACTCGTTTAAATATTGGACATGGCAATGGCAGTGGTTATAGGGTTACGAAATGCTAAGTATAAATTCTTTAATGATAAAATTAATGACAATAATTATTTAAAAAAAACATGTTTATTGATACGATTTTTTTAATCTGCAAAATCTTAAAACTGTATTATTGATAATATGTTCAAATTTAAAACGTTCCAATGGAATATATATTTCTAAAACTACAGATGAACTCAAACGAACTGGAACGGCTAAAAAAACACAGTTCATACATTACTGTTAAGTTCCATCATACTCTACGAACCGAAAGTATCATCTAAGTTATATCGACGGTGTTTTGGCTAATTGATGTAACTCTCAAAATTCAAACTGTTCAGGGGAGAGTAAAAACTGTTTTTATCGAAAACAGTGAGTTGCGTTATGAATCTTTGAAATGCACTCCTGTAAATTGTCATGTTTGAAGACACGGGAGTATACGTAGGGTGTGTCGATATAATAAAGACATATCAAGTGACCGGGTCAGAATTTTAAAAAGTAAAACCAATGTCAGATGATGTTTCCCTTGCAAAAAATGGTCAATTTATTTTTATAATTTACATTATTTGGCCGAGACCTGTTCTGTCGTCTTTTAAATAAGATCCAATCATTAACTCATTTTCGCATTTTTTGAGGGTTACATCAATTGGCCAAAACACTGTCGAATTACGTTTGTGGAAAAATCAATAGAAATTTATAATAATTAACGAAACCACGCTGAATTTATTTTGCCACTTTCCATTATAATGCGAGGCTCAACTGAGAGAAAAAATATGCTTGTATTAATGTGTTATCATTAAACAATTATTAAGGCTTTCATTCAAGACTAAAAACAGCGTAGGTAAACATAAATTTAATTTTAAAACCGTTTGGTGAATTAATTTCATTCTCGTGAAGGAAAGGTACATAGTAAGTTTCAAATTATTTGGTTGGGTATGAACATTCCATTTTTAATCACAAGAGAAGACTCCATTGTTCTACGGCAAAAGAGGATATTCTTTCAAATCGGTAAGATTAAATGCAAATAAAATCGTTGAAATCTTTTCTAATTTCCGCGAAAGAGTCATTTCGTTCAATCATTAAGTTTTTTATCTTATCTTTAAGTGTGTCCCGCAAAATTAAACGCCATTCGAGAAAATGACTGGCGAGCGAAAAAATTAAATCCGCTCCTTGTCTTACTCTTTCCTCGTAATTATTTTCGACCCCTGTTTATGCAAAGAGAACATTTTTTTCGGCAAATAATATTTTTGCGGAAAAATATAATCGTACGTTTAGACTGAGGAATTTTAATAATGAAATGGAACGAAGAAATTATAAAGAAATGTCGTATCGGCGGAAGAAGAGTACAAACGTGTTTTCCAGTTTCGTTTTCAGCTTTTCTTATTAAAAAGTTTCGTATGTTTTCAAGAGATAAATTCATTATGCGAATATTTTTTGGAGGAAATTTCGCAACATTGTCACCGTTAAACTTTCGAAATTATCTTGTTAAAGAAAAACATTGGTACATATTAGATATGTTTTAACTAGTTTGCATTTTAAAACAAATTCACAATGTAACAAAACATCACCAGTTTAGATGACATATACACAACGCAGAAAATAAAAACTTTAAATTAATTATATGCATAAAAAATTGAAATATGCATCATCTTAAACATATGTGGTATTTAATTGAATGTATAAAGGGGTCTCGCACAACTAGACGTTCCTACATTAAATCAAGGATTTTTAAACCCCATGCATTTGAAACGTCAAATTTATGCTCTAAATGGTTATTGGATTCTGTAATGCATAACATTTCATATTTTATTATACATAAATCAATTATTGAATATCGAAAAAAATTTTATTCTTTTAACGTGGTTTTTATATAAATGAGCAACATTAGTAATCGATCCATAGCGTTTACAAAAAAATCTTTTATTGTTTATTATTATGTTGCGTTCTCTGCAATAAAACAATTCTTTCATACTGCCTACACGAGTCTCAATCAATGTCAGATTAGACAAAATATTCAAACCTTAATTTATTAAAATCCTCAGTAAGAGAGTATATATACGAGTTTTTTATAATTTTCGAAAATTAGCTATTAAGAGAGTCTATTACGTAAAAAACGTCACGTAAACGTAATATATATTATCTGTAATACATATAAATATCTAGTTTGTATAATATATTAACTATCGACAAACGTTATCAAAGTTACTCCTAAACAAACTGCCATAATAGTATTTCATAAAAATACATAGAATATATATATGACCGTGTGATACACCTCTCAGAGAATGGCGATAATAAAGTAGTAAACCAAAATAAAAACAAAACTTTTTCGGCCGGATACATTTTTGATTGGAAGCACGTTAAAAAAATAGAGTACAGCTTTTAAAACAACCCAAAAGCTTTTATCGGAGGTAGTCACTCACGAAGGTAAGAGCAGATATAATAATACCGTATGGCGAGTGGTTAGAAGTGACAAATGACAAGTGGGGAAAAGCAAGTAACGAAACGTGGCAAGTGGCATGTACAGAATTGCAACAGTCCGCGTCCGCTAATTGCAAAAGTATGTAGCCAAACTTGTCCATTGTGAATTCTTTAGTCCTTATTCTCGCGAAACAATAAATCAGCGATTCTGGTTTTTTTCGCTTCTGCCCGGAACCTTTTTCCGTCATGATTTAGTTGGGCAAAGTGTGGCGATTAACCTTTCAGCTCTCAGGCATACACAATGCAAACAACGGGAAACGATCTTGATAGTTTACTTATCGAATTTTCATGTTTCAGCGTGCTTTCATACTAAGAATTAAGTGAACCATCCAAAAATAGCGTATAAAAAGAGTAGATTTATTGTATAGTTAGGTAAAGTCGTAAATCTATAGCAAGGTTTCTCGCATAATTTTAAACTCCTAGATAAAAAGAATCAACAAATAAGTTTTCATAGTAGTCTTTTTTAAGATGGATGAAATATCAATATAATTGTATTGTTTCTACTTATCATTTATTTAGGTACTGTTATTTATTTCAAATAACATATTTACACATGAAAGTTACATGTCAGGAATGACTAGATAAATACATTGCATATATTATATTAATCAAAGGCTCGCCATATATGAGCCATTGAATGAACTATTCAATACGGTGAACGGATAAAACCGTAGAGGAAAAACCGTATAGGAGAAAAGCGAACAGGGAAAAACCGCACACAAAGTAGAAAAGAAGTATTCACATTTAAAATACTTCTTATAGTTTCATGAGTTTTTCAGCTTGAAAAAATGTTAAAATCAGATTTTTAATTTTAAATAACGTCAAATATTAATTTTCAGAAACTCAAAACGTCCGATGACGATAGATTCATCTGTTGCATTCTATTTTTTTGAAAATGTTGAGTTGAGTAGAAATTGTATTGAGACATTAAAGAATTTTACTATTTATCATTGTTAATAACTTGTAAGAAAATTAACTCAAAGATATTCGTCATTACATGATATATAAATTGCTCCGAAAAATCGGCAGTACGCATTATGATTTATTTACATTTAGAAAACGTAATAATAATAAAAAAAAAAGAACTCGTGGAAGAAAGAATGCAGTATAATATAATCGATAAATGAATACAAGTTATTTATTAACTAGTATTAGTTAAAAAGAAAACTTGAGGATTTATCTATAAGTATCTGTTAAATGTTCACAGTGAAGGATCTATCTTTCATGACGCGTATCCACTTTCTTATCAACTTATCAAAATCGACACAATTCATGTAAATTATACATGCATAATCAATTTGGATTATTGAGATTTTGTACACTTCCATGTATTTTGTCACTAACGACCCGGGTTTCGCCTTTCGGCATCTTCAGGCATTCGAGCACACGAATGGACTTGAACTGAGAGACAGTAAACAGTGTCTAACGCTTATATAGAAGATACAAATGCGACAAATATCATTTACGAGGTAATACATTATACGTCTGAGAGCCACACCGATACCTGAGTTAAAATTTCGGAAATCACCCTAATCCTTATTTTGTAAACACCATATTAACAGAGTGGCGAATTGCCTTTAAGAACAAATCTGGTATTTATAAATTACAATGCAATGATTGCCAACATTTCTATGTGGGTAAAACCACACGTACATTAGATATAAGGGTATCAGAACATTTAGCTGCCTTTAGATTAAAAAAAGAAACTTCGACATTCGCAAATCACTTGCTAATGGAGAACCATACGTTTAATGCGGATGATGGGGTTAAACTGTTGCATAAAAACATGGGGGATCATAAATTATTTTATCAGGAAATTTTAGAAATTAATAGAGCCCAGTTAAACTCATTGCCAATCTTGAATGAGCAGCTGAACCTTCCTAATTCTCCGCTATTATATCCGATACGTTGAAACACCTAACAGATGTCACTAAATGTGGAATGATTGTATATATTTACCCATTCGTCGAATTACATCCCGTCAAAACCCACAATACTATTATAATTGTAAAATCACTGGTATTTCTAAAAGAAGTTGAAAAGCGGCAATTCGCCACTCTGTTAATATGGTGTTTACAAAATAAGGATTAGGGCG
Organism: Himalopsyche phryganea; assembly: GCA_022494535.1. Classification (NCBI taxonomy): domain Eukaryota; kingdom Metazoa; phylum Arthropoda; class Insecta; order Trichoptera; family Rhyacophilidae; genus Himalopsyche; species Himalopsyche phryganea. Next base: position 1,432,817 of record JAGVSL010000034.1, read on the forward strand.
ATTTCCGAAATTTTAACTCAGGTATCGGTGTGGCTCTCAGACGTATAATGTATTGCCTCGTAAATGATATTTGTCGCATTTGTATCTTCTATATAAGCGTTAGACACTGTTTACTGTCTCTCAGTTCGAGTCCATTCGTGTGCTCGAATGCCTGAAGATGCCGAAAGGCGAAACCCGGGTCGTTAGTGACAAAATACATGGAAGTGTACAAAATCTCAATAATCCAAATTTAATATTGAAATTCCATCAAGCACCCTCAGTCGATGTCTTAAATTACATGCATAATCGTTGCCAAGTTTATCCAACCCATACAAGTTAAAAGTTTGTTAACGCTTTCGTTCACACCCCTACATTGTATGAATGAGATGGCTGAAATATTAAACTTTGCGTTTTGTCGTTATTTGAATACTATAATTCGTTATTTCAGTCACGCGTTTTGGATGAAAAGCCAGCCAGTTAGTACGCAGGAATATAAACTCGCGTCTTTCTTCCGAGGAGACACTCTCGATTATAAACCACCCATGTGTAACGTTAATTTGCCGCTATCAGCATACACGTGAAATCATATTTATCATACAAAACCGAAAAATAAACCAGAATTCTCAGCGTGAGCAATTTGCCAAATGGGGGAATTGGGATTGAGTGTATTTTTCTCATTCTTTTGTGAAAGGTGGAAGGTAAAACTTGGCACACTGTGAAAGATTGATGTTATTATTTTTTCTGACACATACCGGCTCACGAAAAAGTTCCGATTACCGTTTATTTATATAAATTATCAAGATGGATTCCAGGCAATGCCTATACGTCTAAAAAAAATACTTGCAATTGACACAGCACATCTATGAGATCAATTATTTTTGAATTCGGAATCCAATACGAACAGAAATATGTACTTATTTCACTCAATTAACTTTTCGTACATGTATGGCATCATAATCTCTTACCTTGCGATCACTTTGTATGGCATGGACAGCGGTTTTTCCAATTACAATATAATTGATATTTATTAACTACTCTAACGGCTATAGGTTATTGTTTGAGGCTCAACATAAAATAATGTTGTCGGACATTTTAAATGTAAGATTGTTTTAAAAGTATCCTATTCCAATATGAATTTTTTTAAATGATAGTCGCTTCAGAAACAAAACAGTGAAAAAATACTATTCGTTCGATATCGCTACTTCTATGGCTCTTTTTCATGGTCAGAAAGAGTGAGTTGGGATAGAATGAAAATATCACAAATATTTACGGTCTCGGATACAAATCCATGAAAGAATTACCTTAAAACTATACCACTCGGCTACGGGAGTTGCAGGTTTTATATCGTGTCAAATATCTTTAATATTGAAAGTATGTTAAGTCTGATATCACTTCTCAATTCCATCGATTAGTGTCGTTTTACAAACATTGCACTCGATTTACATAACCTTGAAAATTTTGGTAGTACGCATTGAAATGGCTTGACAATAGCCGAGCGAGATACCGTGCATAGCTCACGTAGTGCATGACGAAAAATAATAAAGATATAACCTTATCACGGAAAAATATATTATTGGCCCCTCTTGGATGATAATAGTCTAATGTATATACGTCATAATTTAATGAACATTCCATAACCAAGGTCACGATAGGTCAATTGAATTCATAAATATCAACAAAATAAAAAAAAAAACTTTACTGCCAATTACTTAACTATGCGCGGTATGCAAATATTGTTATATATGTACGTAGAAAAAAACAATTTATTAGAAAGTAATTTGTAGTCATATTTATATAATCTCGTAAGGTTAAAATTATCAGCACATTTCATTATGCTATGAATTTGCAATCGATATATAACACTCCACATTAATTTATACTGTTTGATTAAATATCTGTTTAGTATGTCTTCGTTATTAACTTTATGTGTATCCGATCAGTTTAAGAAATGGGTTGTGAGATTTTGCTGACTATGTTTATAGGCATACGATTATTGTTGAATCCCTAGTAAAACAGTGTTGAAACCATCCCTATTTTAACCCTTGCCCGACACGCGATCGTTCTATCGGTGATCCTTTTATAAACAAATCGTATCGACTATAATATATTCTGAATGTGGGTCGCAGACATAACTTTTAATACAAATGATACAAACCCCATTCGCAGTCTGACCCTTTTAAGGGTTGAGTTAATATCATTGCCACCTTATGACAAAAACGTCATGCGAGACCAATGACAAAATGGCGGACGAGGATAAGCCATGGCCGTTCACATATCAATAGAAATAATCTGAAAGCAAAGAAAGGGGTAGGAGGACATCGGCTACACCGCAGGGTTCCGGTTAATACAGATTGAGTACCCTCCTCGTATCCGGTATGAATTTTCACGAATCGACATTGTCGTGCTACAGATTCATTTACATATTATTATTAAATCATAATTCGCTACTTGCTGATTCACATTGTAACAAACTAAATGATGGGTAAGGTAAGAAAGCAAAGTGAAACTTTCTCTACAAATTTATTGCCTAAACATATTATCAAGAATGATGTTATATATCTTGTGAAGTCACTCAGCAGCGCAAGTTTGGAAACGCATTCTAAGACTTTTGTTTTACCTTAGTGTCCATAGTTAATTGAACTTGGATCAATTCTTTATATCACAGAGAAAAAAAAGATACATATTCCACTTTTGTTGCTGTGTCGTTAAATACTTCAAATTCTTCATCGTAGGCTTTGATACTTCGGTTAACTGTCACCCATTAATGACTCCACAGACAACCGGTAGATTACGGCGGACGTTCTGAACATCATCACTTCCCACGCAATCGTTTCCTAATAATGTATTGAAAGTAGGCAATAACAAGAATGATATTAAATGACAGATAAATTTTTTTTTGGGACAATACAATTTACTGCGTAATTGTGCGCAGAATAACTAACAATATATAAATATATATAATCCGACATTATAAGTTTCTTAAATTTTCAATTTAATTCTCATTCAAGGGGATGTGTGCTCATTTGCAAATGTGGTTGTGGAACGGACACATCAAGCGACAAAGTTATCACTTAAGTATGCCATTATTCCCTCGAAAGGGCATACCACTAGCGTTTCTAGACCATGCGTTTTCCAGCCGATGGGAAAATACCTACTTAATACGTACGTAATAAGATAACGTTTCACGGGCGATTATATGGAGTGTAGATCAGGATAGGAGGAGTTTTTTTCTTCATATTGAATGCAAACCACTGGGAGCCACTGGTGGTCAGAGTGGGATCAGGTTCTCGGAGCGCGGTGTGCGTTATCGGGAACGTGACGCGAATAAAGATGGGCGCGACGATATTGCCTAATATGAAAGTTGTGTCTGGAGATGGGAGATCGAGATTAGGTTGCGGGCGGTGCTCCGCCGATCGGTCAAAATTGACGAACCGTGATTCTCGGGATGGAATCTCAGATTAAATTGCCATAACACCAAGCGCTCACGGGACATGTTCAGGGTTTCAGTCAATTTTGGACCCTTGACCGTTATCGCACGGATTCCGTATAAGTTATTAGCCTCCCGGGGTCGACTTTCAAACTTACATCGATCTCCAACTTTGAACTCAAATCTCAGAGGTCTCTAGGTTAGCTACACATACCGACAGAGCTAAATAATATATGTATCTCTTGTACTTTGAGAAGTGTGTCGTAACCAGAGGCGCAACTACGATTCAAGAGCTTGTGGAAATTTTGCACTGTGGAAACATACACACTGTATGTTTTTTATTCTGCCATATAAAAATTTGATAAACTATATAATAAATTGATTTAAATTTTAATTTTTGAAATTTTGTACATTTCCATGTATTTCATCACTAACGACACGGGTTTCGCCTTTCGGCCACCATCAGTCGATGTCTTAAATTATACATTAATTTGTTCTTCAGTGTACATTAGAACTGGAGTATGAATGAATCAGTATCGATAAAATTCGACAATGCTTAAGATTTCCATTAGAAATGTGAATTTAAATGATACACAAGACATGCCAAAAACAATATTTTCCTGCCACTATTTTTATATTTTAAATGATAAAAGAGCAAAGTGATAATTGGATAAAGCCAAAATTCTTTCAAGCAAACTTACAAAAACATTTTTTCAAAAGCAGAGCTCGCTAAATCTCTTTCCGATAAATATGAAATAATGAGTTTCCTGTGAGGCCTTCGAGCCTTCTTAATACGAGAAGAAAAGTAAGAGTGTCAGTAAATACGCAGCCTTTTAACGTATACGTTTCTCAAATACTGCTGAAGAATTACTAATTATTATAGAATCTGTATAAAGGTGAAAGCGGTAACCTACATAATACAAAATTGATTAAAATTATTCAAATATTTTGAAGAACATTAGCCCAAACGCCCCCAACGCAAAAGCTTTATTAATTTCAAGATTAGCGTAATAATTTCATCTAAATTCTGAACGGATTCTAAAGCAATATTTACATTCCAGATAGATATCTATTTAAATTATTTGCATTTCGTACTTTATTTATGTTGTACTTATACCAACGTTTAACTTACCGCTTCTACGTTTCAAGCGAAGACATACTTTGCGTAAAATAAATAATTTTATCTTTAATTAAACACACAAACAGGTAATTAAAATAGAAATGATTCATTGCTACAATTACTAAGTTAATATTTACATCAAACAAGGTTATTAACTGCACGGAAAATTACAATATTAGGCTGGGAATTAATTATCCAAGAAAAGTGACAACCATATGACAAATGTATTTTGACAGTTTAGTAGAGTACACGCCATATAACTTTGCAATCCGGCTCTAAAGTCCGACTCTAGAATTTGGGATCGCGGATCTATACATACTAATACACTGACACGTTCTGTGTAGTATACAGAAAGCGAATCAGTGTAGTAAAAAGTGCAAAGTTATATTTCGTATACTCTAGTTAAGCTTATAAACGTGATCGCTTTCTTAAAACAAAAAATGAATATTTTAATTGTTCTTGAAACGCTTTATTGTATTTCATGTCTTGATGCGCTTAAACAAAGATCTTTCATGTGAAACGGGGAAGCTATTTATTTTTAAATTAAGGTGACATCTTTTCACAAAATCATCTGTGTAACGTGGTGGACCTGTAAAGTGAAATAAGGTAAGAATTGCGGCAGTCGTTCATTCAACAGGAAAACTTTGGCAAATAGTAGTGCCTTAATGTTGAAAAGATGACACGAGTAATGACGTCGATTAGAGCATGTTACAAACATCTATTCTAAGCTGTACTCAAATCCGATCTAACTGCAATTTTACAAAAACACATATGAAACACTGAGTTTACGTAGATGGTAATTTGTCTCCGAGTTACACGGAGTACAGTCAAATCATATACAATACAATGTCAAAAAAAATAATGTAATTAATAATGTATGAAGCAGGTATTTTCATCAGGAATATATCCAAAGCTGAGAGCCAATACAGTCATTACAAACAATAATACCAATAATTAATTAATTATAACAAAGTAACAGCATATTCCGTCTGAAATATAATGAATGATTTCGAAATGATTAAACTACCCAGAATACATGCGTGTAATGCTTATTATATAAATATCTGGAAAATAAGTTTTCATCAAAAGGCTTACAGCAGGTTTCCGTAGATAACGTAAAAAAATGTAGAAAGAATGGTAGTAATTGAACACTGATAATTTTAAATATTTTAGTTTTTATAAAAATTCAGTATAAAAACTCATTATAAAAAAATATAAAAGATTCGTTAAAAATGAGTTTCAACGATATAAACAAATTGTTGAAAAGTGGTGACTGCGGTGATGTGTGGAAATCATTCCGTGAAATAATAGATTTTTCTACATGTGAAAAAGTTGTGTAGGTACGTTAATCAATTTTAAGCTACTGTATTTTTTTAAAGAGTTATTTTCGGGCCGAGATATATAAATTTAGGCTTCGGGTCGGGCTCGGGTAATAAGTGTGGTAATTAGGCTCGGGCTGGGTTGGGCCCGAGGTGAACGGGCTCGGGCCGGGTAATTTCATCAAATTTCGGCCCGTGCAGACCTCTAATGTATATATTATATGTATAATATGAAATATTTTGTTATTTGCTGGATTGGTTGGTTAGTGTTTAATTTGAAGACCAATTACACATAAATAGGAAAGGTAGGAAGAAAACCTGACATAATTCAACTTTTTTTAGTCGTAATCTGAGTCGGTGTCGTAGTCGGGTTGTTGCTCAATGTCGGAGTTGAAGTTTTTTTGGACGACTCCAAACCCCTGTTATATACTGAGTTTTAAAACACCGCGGAGACGCAATATTGACATAAGCAAACTTGTGTTACATACAAAGTGTATTATATAATCGAATGTTCTAATAACTTCGAACTTTAGAATGATTGATTACTTTCTAATTTGTCCTGAAACCCATAACATACCGATTTCTTATTCGCAATTTAGTGTCGTTTTTGAAGGCTCACGTGATATTTCATATTACATAAACAAAATATAGTACGAATGGCTAAAATATTTGAATTTAAATTAATGCTAAAAACACAAAACTTCAAAAATAAAACCTTAAATAATGACAGAGAGTAAAGATAAAATTGCGGAATACCGCTTTTATACCGTAGACACGAAACCATATTTCAAAATGAATAAATAAGTGGCTGACTTTTATGGAAAATGTACGATACAGGGAGATAGCTACTTTACGAAAAATTACGAATAATGGTTGTAGACAGCTATGTCCCATTTCATATTACTATAATAAATAAATTTAAATAAATATGTAGGTTTAATCTTAAATTTATTGAAATAAATTAGGATTATTCTATGATGAACGTCTTTATGTTTTTTTATTTATGACATTTTTTTTAAACTCGCTAAAAAACTAACTTCTGTCGCTTCTGACGCTTTGTTAGTTGGTAACGTCGTGGGCTACAGCTACGGATGTCTTGAGTTCAATTCCCGGTGCGGACAGTTTTCATAACATGATATTTCAATCGATTTATGGATTTCTGAGTTTCTGTGTTGTCTAAATCTCCCTCCTCACCCACCCATCCAATCCTCACGGGGCGTAGCAAGAGCGATTAGCTAACCACTTGTCCTGTCCTAGCCCTATCCTTCTATCTCTACTCTCTTCGATAAAGAGAGGTTGAGCAACCGAGTAACAAACAGTTTTTATAGAAAAAATTCTGTTGATACACCTCCATTAGTAGACCATATGCTCCACATTGGGAGCGGACATGGAAAAAAAACTTACTCCATCATAGGTACTTATATAGATGTTTCCAATAATTTCTACAAAAATATTTAAAGTATTTTAATGAATACAAACTCTTCCTCCTCATGTAAAGCGAGTAGATAAGAATGACATTTGGATAAGAATGGTTATTAACCAATCGTTTGAGAAATTAGTATACATCATGTCGACCGTGGAAAGGAAAAAGGACGTAACGCACACCAATATATAGTGTGTATAACTCACACAAAACGTGCTAATACACTATATTTATAAATAAATATATAATATATTGACTTTAGAAAGGCAAAAGGACTTATCTCTTTGTCTTTTCAAAATATTTTTTTTCGATAATCACAATGCATTCAATTTAGTACACGTTTTGTTTGGGCTATACAATATTTTCTTGTGTGTGGGGTTATGTCCTTTTTCCAGTCCAAAGTTGATGTGTAGACAAAATTAAGGAAGGTGTAGTGAAAGAGTCCTGAAGCTTATTAATTTTCAATAAATTCTGTTTTATTAGTAAGTATTTATCTGGAAATATGAATACCTACATGAATATTTTTTTGAATACTTTACTTTGAACTAAAAAACATAAAATATACTTATCTAATCAATAAAAATCAGGTTGGGCTCCACTTAGTGTAATGCAAGAGTCCACAAGCGTGTTTTCAATAAATTCTTTTTTATTAATAAGTATCTGCAAATATGAATAGGCATATATTTTTTAAATACTTCAACAAAAAAGCATATTTAGGCATCTAATCAATAAAAATCAGGGTGAGTTCGACATTCCAAATACATTTTATCAAAAATAAATAAATTCAAGATTATGTAAAAGTTTCGCATATAACTAATAGTGCATTTGATAATCCTACGTATATTCAACCAGTGGCGTTACTAGTCATTATAAACGACCGCAATGCAGGCGGTCTCGAGAGCATATGGACCTCCGAAACTAGAGATTGCTTTTGTTTTCTCGTAATTGCTAAGAAATAATGTGTTTTAAAAAACATTATAGCGCTAAGAAAACCTTTAAATATACATATTTTACAATTGTATCGATCGAAAGCAAGTATCAAAATAATTTGCCCCACCATAAATTTTACATGGGAACCCTAAATTATAGTAACGCTATTAAATAAACATTCTTATTATCCCATTATGTTAATATTATACTAAGAAATATTAACGTTAAAATACTTTCAATGAAAGAATTTGAATTAGCATTGAAACTAATTATTTAAGTAACTTAAAAAACTTCAACCGGAATCGCTTTTAAATTTATGACAGACAGTAACTCAGATACTTACGTTAAATAAATTAAAATGACATTCAAACAAGTTAGACACTTAATAAAAGAGCGTTGAATGACATTTGACAATCAATGCCAACTACTTCAATTCCAATAAATCTTAATTAAACTCATAAAGGCATAGAAGCCGGTTTAAATTTACATAACTGCATAGCTATCATATTAGATAATGTTTTGACTTACCCGCAATTCGTTTATTTTAAATTCCAGAACGTACAGCTTCGATATTTAAAAACGTCACTTATTGTCTATGTCATTAGTTCGGAGAAAACTCACATGGATGACTTGTGATTTCAAACAATCTTAAATAAATTACGTCAGTTTATTGTAAGAGTCATTCAAATTGTCACTAGTAACATCTGTATAATAAGTCACACAAGTTATACACTGTACAGTAATTATAGGCTACTGATTAATTACCGGTAAATAACCGGCAAAATTTGAAACGTGGACACGTGATATTTCAACTAATGAATTGAGATATAATATGTATTATTTTTATTAACTTTTAACACATTTAATAATAGTTCTTATTCACTAAACAGTAAATAATTTTAAAATCGACAAGCGGTAAATATTTTTAAAAAATATTATTGTTTACAACAAATTGTCTTAGAAGAGAAGTTCATTCGGATTTTTGTTTATTGAAAAGGAGGAGTGTTTGTGTGAAGATTACTGTCACACGAAAACAGCTGTTAATTTCTATAGACCGTTCGGTCTGACGGCCGTACAGAGCGGGCGCGGACGACTACTTCGCGAAAAGTTTCCGAGCGGACTGGCTCGGTGAATAAGCAGCAGGCAGTGGCCGGGCGCCGGCGGCTCTATCGCGTATTCCGGTGGAGCCCTGTGAAATAAAAGCCACTTGAAATATCTCGTGAACAGGGTATACCGCGCAGCATCTATTGCACATGTTTCGCATGTGTAAGTGTATACTTCTGGCATTAGTAGAAAGACAGCTTTCATCAACCGACATATTTTAAGGCACATATGGGTAATGGTGCTATGGACAGGAATTTCTGAATGATACAATAAGATTAAAATATTGTTTGCCCGTTCTCTCACATGCCGTTGGATTTGAATTTAACGATCTTATACATAACAATGGCCTAGTTCCATAGTGATACAACTAGAAATTGGTAGTTATAAGATATAGCCGATCAAAGGTTTGAATCATCTAAACTGACACGTAAAAAGCGATGGCTTATTAAATGATACAAATGTATTACTTTTTTTATTCAAATAGGTGGTCAATAGTTTATTGTTTTAGGATGAAAGGTTATTTCTTGAGGGAGCGCCACGATTTACAAAAATCTATTTCCACAATACAACAAACTGAGAAATAATTTAATTTTGCTGATTTCCATATGCAAATATCTGCCTTTTGAGAGAAAACCTGTACATTTTACAAGCTGTACTTTTGTAGAGCTATAGAAGAACGATGTTCGAGTATAATGGGTAACAACTCAAAAAATCAAATTTTTGACTTATCTTTCTATGGAACTGGGCCATCGAAAGACACCAACATAAAAAGTTCACTGCCAGTGTAGAAAAATATTTGTATTCCGACTGTTATATATTATTATTCTTTTACCGGTTAGCATGAATATAAGAGTTGAGAAATATTGAAACACTATGAAACAGTATTATGTAACATAAGTACTTAAAATACACATGTATAGCAATGGCAATCAATAACAATCAACAGTCTTCTTACGGCAAACCACATATTATGAACAAAACTTAAAAAGTTATTGCAATCTTAGTTATGTATGCGAATGAACACTGGAAATGGAGAAACGAACGTGCGTTGGGTTGTGGCAGGTGGTGCCAGTTGCTCTTCTCCTGTAGTCTGCATATGAGTGAAATCGCTGAAAAATTAATAATGTTAAATTAAAAATTCTTTTATCTATAGTCACAAAAATCAGTGGGATAAAAAAATCATTCTTTTTATCATCACACGTTAAACTATCAGTTGAATGATTACCATAAAATATCATTCTCCATTATGAAGTATTTTTTATCCAGTTACAGAAATTTTCATATAGATTATATATTTGTGAAAAATACACATGCAAAATTATTTTGTAAATTTACTTTATCTAATATTTACTCTGGTATTTACTCTTTCTAAATTCAACCAAAAGAAATCAAATTTAACTTTAAATATTTTGTCGCCGGTTCCTTATCAATTTGCTATGTTTACAAATTGAAATTCCTAATCTAGTATGTAATTGAATAAATAAATTTATAATCTTTGGACGATTTTAAAACTGCATAAGTTAAAAACTTTTTCACTGAAGCAAGTATGAACTATCTTATCTTTCCAGATCTTAAAGGTCGTTATTCATTCATAAAATATCCGTATTTTTTTTAAATATATAAATAAAATGGATATTACAGATTAAATATAATGCGTCAACCAAAAAAGAGCCAAAATTTTCACTTAATAATCATTCTATATCGATAAATAATCCATGCTTAATCAAACAGACTTGATAATTTACTAATTAAATGTATTGACACACATATAACAATATTAGATTGCATCATTATATTTATAACATTTGATATTTCGATAAGTCTTATGTTAACGCGAGATTACAATCGACGCGCAAGCGTGGTTACATCGAAAATAGACAGTAGTAAAACCGTTTATTATAATGCAACAAGAAAAACTATTACATTGTGAGACTGGCAAATGCCGTAAGTTGGTTAGCGCGCTGACAACGACGACAAACACTTCGGATATGGACAACATTTTCATTGTCCGTGCGGGTTGAATGTTGTTCTCATAGATATAAAACTGAGATAATTCTGTGAGTTACGTGAAGCTCACCATATGTTTTATTCTGCACCGAATGATTGATACCGAGAGGCTTTCGGCGAATATTTTGTTCCGGTCATAACATGTTCGTGTCAAAGTGCGCTTATAGGTATTAAGTCGAATTTAGATTACTTCAGTTTTAGTCTCAATTCCAAAGACATTTAAACACAGAAGTGAAAGTATTATATTATGTATCTTATACTTTGAACACCGTTTGTAATTCAAGGAAAAAACGAAACAATGCGCAGCCAAATCATAACCCCAAAATTAAGGTGTCTCTCTTTCTCTCACACATATTCCTACATATAGTATACTGCCCTTTGCTTCGCTCTTTTTTTGCTATCCATGGAACTCTAATCAAATTGACAATTGTTTAAGAGAAATTGAAAATTCATCTTCACTTTAACGCGAAGATGATAATTACACAGCGCAAAAAGTTAGCTTTTTTAGGGTATTATTATGAAACAGGATGTCATTTGTAACTAAGAAAAAAGATTATTGCAGTTTCAATAATACTATGAAAAAATACTCTCCACTTTTCGTGGTTCGCAGTATACACCTGTCTTATTGTGGCAAATCACCCATTCATAAAAACATATTGCTCTCTCTCTTTCGCGCAGGTACAGCATTGAAAGAGACAAAATTTTAACGTCATTTTTACTTTTTTTCACACTATTTACTGAAAAACGACCTTCTAAGAAGCATGGCTGAACCAAAAAAAATGTTGCTTCTCACGACCGGTAAATCTTTGATTTATATTGCCACTAATGGTAATTGTCGATGACCATTATGTCTACAATAATACTACTTGAACATATTATTGTACCAATGTAGGCGTGGTGTCTGGTTTAATACCCCCCAAGTGGTAAGGAGGCTTGTTTCGGCCTTCATTTAAGAATTTAATCATATAATTAAGGCGCCTAGGTGTTTAGATAAGATTAGTAATACTACTTGTTACTATTATCTATTTTTCTGACACTTTCGGTGGTTTATTTATTTTAATAATGATAATAAAAAATATCATCTAAGTAAATAACACGTCGGTGTCCGTGGCGCAGTTGGTAGCGTCGTGGGCTACTGCTACGGATGTCTCGGGTTCAATTCCCGGTAAGGACAGTTTTCATAAATTGATATTTCAATTGATTTATCGATTTCTGTTCGTAGTCTGAATGTTTGTGTTGTCTAAAACTCCCTCCTCACCCACCCATCCCATCCTCACGGGACGTAGCGAGAACAATTCGCTAGCCACTAGTCCTGCCCTAGCCCTATCCTTATCTTCCTACTCTCTTCGATAAAGAGAGGTTGACCAACTGAGTAACAAACAGTCCTCGTAGAAAAAAATCTTTTGAGATACCTCCATTATATGCTCCACATTGGGAGCGGACATGGACAAAAATACCATCTGTTTTTATACATTTTTACTACCATATTATGCATTTTAATTAGCTTAATATTATTTTATTACCACGTCCGCTCCCAACGTGGAGCATATGGTCTCCTAATGGAGTTATCTCAGCAGAAATTTTTCTATGAGAACTGCTTGTGACTCAATTGATCAACCTCTTTTTTTTCGAAGAGAGTAGGGATAGAAGGATAAGACTAGGACAGAACTAGTTAGCCAATCATTCTCGCGACGCTGCGTTATTGAGGATCGAATGAGTGGGAACGAGTTTTTATATTGTATATGATTATTTATATTCCTTCACGCTAAACATTTTTTATTAATTAGGTATGTTTATTTTCTTAATAATAAACACACCAAAGTGAACTTTTGATTTTGTTTAGTTTACTTACCCATCATGACGAGTTTCGCTTATCTGTACTGTATTAATTTTATGTTCTTACTTACATTTATAGTGACCGGTTTCGCTCAACGCGAGCATCTTCGGTTGAAATTTCAAAATTTCATAAATTACATAATTGAATAAACAGTTCGTTTTTCATAAATTATATTTATCGACTCTTATTTTGTCTTATTTTTGATAGACAGTTTGTCAAAATAAGCAATTCCAGTGAACAAGAATCCGTTCTTTGTTAAGCGAAACATATCCTGATTTTATGGACATCTTAGAATTTATATCATATTTTAGTATTTTCGTTATATTACACATATTAATCGTCATATACATATTCATTAAAAAATGAACCCAACCATTTTATAATTTAATCAATCTCCAGTATAATTGACCTAGACCAGTACTCCGCAACCTTTTCTCACCCACGGCACACTAAAGTACTCATAAATATTTCGCGGCCCACTACAAGCCAAAATATGTAAATTTCATAAACAAAACTAACAATTAATTGATTTGTTTTTATTTGACAAATTTGAAATATTGGCTAATATATTTTTTTACATATATTTGTTTGACCAAATCCAAAATAACCTTTCCGTTTGTCACCCGAGACTTTCCTCCAAAAATTTTTTAGCCATCACGAAGCAAAAGATTGCGGCGCTGGCAGAAAAATTTTATATGTAAATATGATTTCTTGAAAAATATGTACTATATTTTTACAATCCTGACAAATTAAAATTGAAACACGAAATTATTTATGTACAGTACATTTATAGATATAAATATATTGTACAGAGAAACGAGAATAATTTAAAAGGAGATTTTATCAAATGAGTGTTTTAATTTTTTTTCTGATACGTATAAAAATACTCGCTTTTTTCTCATTCTGAAGGCACTGCGCCGCGGCACACCTGGGATCGTTTCGCGGCGCACCAGTTGCGGAGAACTGACCTAGACTACCATTATTAAATCGAGTTTTGTTGCCATTCCTCGACCGCAATTGAGACATTATATTAATTAATAATATTAGACAAATATGTCAATCGCCTTGGCCGAATGCGAACGGGTTTTGCTTCCGTTCTGCGCTCCATAGTTCGGATCATACGCCGAATTAATTTTACAACCGATATATTATTTTTTATCAAAGACATTGATTGGTCTTTTTCGAAGTTTCGATTCTTTTTTACGCAACTCTTGCTTTCAAAATCAGTACGGATGTGGTTGAAAGGTCTGATATTAATTATTCTTTTGAATCACATGTTTCCCCCTTTACTCTCGTTAAATACCAAATGCTGAAATACTGATTTAATGGTCCATATTGTGATAACATTAAATACGAAATTATTATTATTGGTATACTGCTGAAGAAAGCAAAGCTGATATTTTCTGAATGTATATAGTTATTTATCAAAACAAAGTTATTTAATTATGTTTTGGTACCATATTTATAGGCGGCAAATCACGATCTACATAGCACGATTGAGCGGAATCTTTGACATTGGCTTAGTGCAGAGCTTAGAGGTCTGCTCGGGCCGAAATTCCATAAAATTACCCGATCCGATCCCGAGTCTCAATATTACACTTGTTATCCGAATCCAACCCGAAGCCCAGATTTATTTTGTATAGTTATTCATTTGTACTTTTCAAACAATATATGTAATTGCTTCCATATTTCCAACGAGATTCATAGCACATGTGAAATATTTTTTTTATGTTATGAATACTATTGCCTTATGGCTGACTCATGACCCGAACATAGTACGAAATATTTTTCCTAAATTTGAATTCTTTACCCGGGCCTGGCCCGAGCCCGAATGTGAATTGTCTTTACCCGCCCGAGCCCGGACCACGGGCCGAGCCAAGTAAAGACCCGCGGGCTACGCCCGGACCCTAGCAGACATCTAGCAGAGCTATACTAGATTTATGTCTCAAACATCGATGTTGCTTAGAACACAATGATTTTTCAAACATTAAAAAAACTAGCTTACCTTAATCACTTTAATAGTTATAGGTAATAGTTGTTGATTATTGGTTTAGTATATATTTTTTTTACCATGTCCGCTCCCAATGGTATGTCAATAGAAGTTTTTCTACGAAAACTGCGTGTTACTCAGTTGTTCATCCTTAAAGATAGGGTTAGGACAGGACAAGTGGTTAGCTAATCGCTCTCGCTGCGCCCCGTTATTAGGATCGTATGGGGGGAGGAAGTTCTAGATATCACAACCATGCCTACGAACAAATATCCATAAATCGATTCAAAAATCAATCTATGGAACTGTCCGTACCGGGATGTGAACCCGAGTGACATCTGTAACCGAAACCAACGACGTTGAACACTGCACCACGGGCCCTACGTGATGCAGTGGTCAGTGGCCTAATGTTATTTTTTTATAAAAATAAGACACACTTCGTGTGTCACAATTTTATTACAATACTTGCTCACTCGCAGAATGACATTGTTCTTTGGCATTCTAAACATGAATGAAATAAGTACATACTATACACTGTGTTTATTTTTTTATATAAAAAAACACTTAAATGTATGTATAGTGGTGTCAAAAAGCAGTGCACGTTTGTAACAAAATAAAATAATGGCTAACACTCAAGTCTTGTGAAAAATTTGCATTTACCACTAGTCTACGAAACCCGCCGTTTTATAGTTTACTCATATAGTATGGAGCAAAAGAATTAAACTGCCATAAAAAAATTTAATAAATGACATTGAGATATCACATAAATCAATGTATATATATATCGAATTGCGATGCTTTATTTCCGTTCGTGAAAGATTTTATTAAATACACTCCGATGCAAGAAAATTCTTGCGCCAACAAGTGAAGACAGGAATGCTATTTTTTTTTTTGTTTGCAACCCGAAGACATAATTATTGTGATCCCATTTCCTGAGAAATGCACACGGCGGCTCATCGTCAAAGCCATGCAACGTTTGGCAGGTAGTTATTCGCTGACGATCATGGTTACCCACTTGAGTCCTTATTTTTGGCACCGTTAAAATCTTCAAACCCATTGTTAGTTTGTACCTCACACGTGTAATAAATGGACCCTACGATGAAAAGGTATTTACATTATATACTCCCAAGTGCATATCGCTTAATTTTCGCCGAAAGCCGTAATATTTTGAAACACTGGCACTCAATTGCATTAGTCTGGACAGTTTAATAAAGATCTTTAACGACATTTTTTTTAAATTAAATTCACTTCTGTATTTGATTTGAATAGTAATTTAACGATCATTAATCGTTTACCTTGACTTTGAATGTAATGATATTATAACACAAGTTGATTTATTTTTAAATTTAAAATACTCAAAACACTTGAGATTGATATTATCTTTGCAAAGATTGATCTACATCAAATAACAAGAACAAAAAGATAAGAGAAGAGTTTCTAGATCGCGTAAATTTTAAAACTCTTTTTTAGCTAATTTTAATAAACGAAACCGGTTTTTTCCAACACCCCACCGCGCTCGCTATTCGCTGCTTTGAAAATAATAATAAAAAGTGCACAAGAGATTCTCTTTTTTGGGCGGTAGATGGTATAGACCGTAGACTGTAGACACATCGTATATCGCAATCAGCTGTTCGAATGAATATACTCATCAAAGCAATCGCGTATGATAGTGATTAATATTATCCAAGTAAGTTTGATCGAAAAAGTGAAAATGATTCGTTTTGTTGCTGATGTTCACCTTTTCTCCAACAGGCGATATTCGCTTACTACAATCGTAATATTATGCCGTAATGCGTGTCTTCGGGAGTGTCAAATTCAACGTTCGATTTCTAAATGTGTTTACAAACTAGAAACATTTTTTTTTAATATTTGCTATAAAATGTTAACGTTTACTTAGGTATAATTAGTGATACGAGGCCCGGAATAAACTGGGTTTTTATTAGGGCTTAAGCCCGGGAATAAACTCGTATGGGAAATTGGACAAAAAAAACAATTTAAAATTTAATGATAGCTGTATATAATTTTTAGCATTCGGTAACACTTATTTAAAAACCGTAGCAGTTTTGTCGTATGCACACATTATATCGCCAAATTTTAAGTCATGGACAGTTATTAGTTTGGTGATATAGATGGAAGTGAGAAACCTTATTCAATATCGGATCACGTATGACATATATCTCCAGGTTGTCCTCTACGTACGACCGAGATAAGTTCCTGAACTTTGGTCGGAAGTCGAACTACATACGAAATATTAAAATTAAATATTATTAGCTTCAGGTCAGTTTCAGCGGCGTCACTTTCATTTGAGGACATAATGCAGCTGCAACCAAAAATAGTACGGATACATTTTAACACATCGGAGTTCGCTTTTCAAAGTTTTCGTTTTTATATTGTAGCTGTCAAACGACAATCACAATATTATCCCAATTTTTCGCGCAGATCCTCTGTTTTTAATGAATAAAACGCTGTAAACACAATTTTATTATTTGCAATGCAAGTGGATGAAATAAGGTTATGCCTGCAAGAATTACGTTCATATTCCTTTAGGATTACAATATTGTTTTACTTCCAGAATAAATAAATTAGGAGGCTGGGTTTTTCGGATAACAAAAAATGGTCGAGATTTTTAGATTCCGTATGTCCAGAAAATTATTACATATTTTTAATCTCTTCTAATCAAAAATATCTCATTATTAATGTCGAAGGTGTTCCAATGAATGAATAAATTTAAAAATATATACCTATGGCATTTATTATTTATTCAACAAAAAGTTAACAGAATTAAAGAAATGTGGGTTATAATATATTATAAATGAGCAATTTTTGAGACCCCCTAATATTCGGATAATCATTTATGAGGTAATCCGCCACTGCAAACCATGTAAACTTAAACTTACGATAATTTAAAATTAAATAATGCATTTAGTTAAAAAGTAAACACAATAAAGTATGTACTGTGTCAAAAGTTTGAGAGTTGTGATTTAGTAAGTGAATACAAAATGACAGCCCTTCAAATATTTTTGAGTGATTATGTTTGAAGCAATTTTAAAAGCTTTTCTTTTATGAACATAATGGGATGAGAAGAACAATTTACCTCTAGACACTTTAAAATAAACTGTTTTGAAAGGCAATCATAATGAATTTCAATTATTTTAGATCATCAATATTTATAACCACCATCAAATTTTTCAGCCATTATCAATTGGCTGATCTGAATGCTTCTTCAAACTCATTCTTCACAATATTTTGACCAACGGAAACGCGCTGCGGTATTAAACAATACTTACTCTTTACTTTTTCGCTAATCATGGACATTTTCAAATAATGAATTCTCGCGATGCGCGAAACCGGTCCTGATCAATGTTTAAAATTGATAAAGTAGTACGAAAAATGCGATTTATTTTCATAAATACATCCTCTTCAAGCAAACATTTTTCACAAATGATTTTTTCGTTTAGTCGGGATTCAGATGCAATGGTTGTCGTTATCGTCGGTTATTTTTCGGTTGAATTCAGGATAGTTCCGCTGAAATATGAACGACTGGCAACGTTACGTCGAATCGAAGGCATAAACGTAATATTATTTTTTTTTTTAAATCTGTATGCGCTTCAGTTATGATGGGCGTAGTTAATAAATAATGACATGTAATCAAACATTCCCACGATAATTTAAAAAACTTTATGAATAATCATTAGTAAGCTGATTACGAATATAAATATGAGAATATAAACCAATTAAATACTTAAAGGGGTAGATAAAATTCTCTAATTGCATGTGTGCTACTGAAAAAACGATTAAATTTGAGTTACACGAACATCCTATACTCACAGAATCTAATTGTACCCTTTAGCTAAATACTTACTGAAGATACTTCATAATTATTTTCTTATAATTGAACATTTTTATATTCTTATTAAAAAATAAAACTAAATGTCGGTTGAGACTCTCAACGTTGAGAGGTAGATGGCAGTGGCGCTCCCAGAAGAGGCCACATCTTATTACAATTAACACAAAGATGAAAACAGCATTTAAATACATACACGTTCCTATTAAATATAAAGATATTTAAAATTAACAGTAAAAAATGAAAATTGTCATTGGAGCTACAGTTTATAATTACCAAATCACAGATGGTAATGAATGACATGAGATGTAATTATTATTACAACTCGATGAGATTTTTTCATGTCAGTCGTTGCGATTCGGGGGGAAAAGACATTAGTTCAAAATATTGATTTAAAAAATCTTCATTTAATGTTGACCTTGCCGGGAACACAGAAGTCCATATGGTCCAAGCTAAGGGTGGTTATGGTTAAAAAATAATATTTCCAAATGAATTATCTCAAAACTAATTACTTAACATATCTACTTACAAAAACAAAAATTGATATGAATGCATTAAAAAAAATTAAATAAAATATCCCCTCTTTTGTTTTCAAATATTGAAATGATTCAGAAAACTACGCGTCTATCTATGAATTATCATTATCATCGTCAATTAAGATTAAAAATTGACAGTAAAAGAGCTAAGAATTATAAAACTAGAAATTACCTGATTGTAGTACCACTTATCCAAATATTTGTAGGTGACTTACTGCTTACTACTTACTCTACTGTGTAGCAGAAAATACACCCGCCTGTCACAGGATCTTGTCCCAAACGGTGAATTGCATCAACGTAAAAATTGTACATGTCATTCTGGCTGCCATATCTAGGTCAACCGTGCTTTTTTCAACTCTCAGCTTTTAACATTATTGTTGATTCATTGAATGTATTCTGTGGATGTTACATTAGATACGGGCCAAGGTGATATTTTCAACATTAACCAGCAAACAATTAACAACACCAAATTAACGCAATAATAACACCAACGTCTCAATGAATTAATGTTAAAGTCCTGTTTCCCACGCGAAGTCGGTTTATAAATACTAGTAGATACATAAATCAAGAAAAATATAATATATCGATGGTAACCCTCAAAAAATACGAAAATGAATTAATGATTGAATCTTGTTTTTAAGACAACAGAACAGGTCTCGGTTAAATGATATAAATTAGAAAAATAAATTGACCACTTTTTGGAATTTTACATTGGTTTTAGGATCAAAAATTCTGACTCAGCCACTAGTGGAAAGCCACTATTATACCGACACTCCCTACGTATAATCTCGTATCCGCAAACATTAGAATTTACAGGTGCATTTCAAAGATTCAGAACGCAACTCACCATATAATGTTTTCGATAAAAACAGTTTTTACTATCTCCTGAACAATTTCAATTTTGACTGTTACATTAATTGGCCAAAACATCGTCTTATATTATATTAACAGTGAATATAATATTAAGTAATGCCAGTTCGCAATAATACGCCACTGGCAATCCTGCATGTGTAATGGATGTAATGGTTCATATCCTGCACTCGCGACATTCCGATGTAAAGATAAATGGATAAATAACTATTAACTTGTCGTGAATAATAAAATAAACAAGATTACGTTATTCACGCCGCCAATATGCACAACTCCATTTATTTTACCCTTCTATAGGCACGAATAATTATTATAATGGATCCATAAAAACTCAACTTTCCAAATAAATGCCACCCAAATTTAATATTGCAACAGTTTGTATTCCTTTCATCCTGCCCAGCAAAAGTATGGTCTTACTAACCAAACAAATTTATAGTTGATTTCAATCTTTCTATTAGTAGCAGAGTCAGTGATAGTTAATTATTGCCAAGTCTCAAGATTCATAATGATATCACAAGGATGGTCAAAGTATAATGTGGTGGCATATACAGGGATTTTATGAAATGTGGCATCACGGAACCAACAAAACATAAATTGCATTTTTCAATATAAAAAATTCTTCTTGGCAACATTATGAAAGTACGGGTATTTTTGAGGGCGTTAAAAACACAGTCGTTTTAGAAGAGATATATTTTATGTCGAAATGTGACCATAGAGAGGGACCAACGTCTTGTGACGCCACTAATGGAGAGCAAGCGGCAAAATGAGATATTTCTCATATAATATTTTCATTTATTATTTAAATATTATAATTATTTATTGAGCTATAGTTTATATATATCAAGTGCGTGCCGGGGATTCCTCTTTTTCTCGCTCAATCACATGTAAATAAAAGGTGCGAGCGAGATACAAGGGCATGCGGGAGCATGCTCTTGCATACTACTTGCTCATATACAAATGAGGTTCTGTGGTTAGGAAACACACAGGAATTATAAACTTACAATATTTGTGGTTTTGACACCGTGTGCAGACGTGCTTGCCCAAAAGCAGGTTCTTTCACTTCCCTACTACACACATAATTATTTAATTCATCACACTCAATGCATTCTTAAATGAATAAGCTATATTTGCCGCTCCCAGATGTTTATGCGCATTACATAAACATCTATGTCAACAGTGTCAATGTCATCCTGTTATAATAATTTAAGTGTTGGATGAAATCCCACTCAAATATTTCTACGTGGGTCACTTATGTAACGTTTAAACAATTTATTATTTAGCACCAGCAATGTGACTAGAATGGCAAGTGAGTGTTTATATTATTCCTACTTACAGAGATAATGCACCAATTACATGCAAATTGATCGCAATTAAAAATGTAATTATTTAAACCTATAATTAAGAACGATTTCATCGTAAACCGGTAACTTAGAATAGATTGCAAAACAAATACATATAAGAATTGATTAGTTTATCCTAGTAATTTAAAGAAATAATTCACAAACACACGTATATTGGTTAAAATAATCATATAAAAAAACAATAAGACACAATTTTCCGTCATAACATTTCTGCATTAAGACCAGTGGTTCTATTTTATGCTTTATTATTGTCCCTAAAAAGTGTGTCTAAAAGTGCCCGGTCAGTAAGGCTGAACACCTTTACGTCAAACATCATTATTTTTCTATCTGCTCTATACATGTTTATTAGGTTGATACTAAACATAGCAAATATCGTACTACAGGAATGAGGTCATAATTTTAATGTACATATCATGATCTGATCTGGAGATGCTCTAATTGACAAAACTTTCGTATAATGTGGAGTTGTATTGTCAGTTTTTGTCGTTCGTAATCTTATTGATGATCAGAAGTTTAGGGTTTTTTTTATTTGAAATCACAGTTATTATTAATGTATCATTTATATTTTATTGGTTGATGTGAAATGACAAATATTTTTAGTAATAATTTTACTAACCGTTTATATTGTCCATTAGGATATTTTAATTGAACTTCTCAACCAAGAGTGATAATAAAATATGGAGGCCAAGCGTTAAATTTAGGTAACAGACATGGCTAAAACATATTGAATTAAATATGTAGAGGAAAATCGAAGAATCGCCAAGCCCGTAATAACGTCGGCTAGTAATGATTTAACAATATGAACACGAGGTAAATAAAATTTGGAGCATATCTCTCGCATACTTGAAGGACGCCCTTCCACTTACATGCGCGATTTTAGCTGATAGAAAATTCAAAGAACGTAGATAAAAAACATATGAAAAATATTAAGTGGCGTACTGAAATGGATTATGAGACATAAAAAGGAGCGTCGACAGAATTATTTTATTTGGCCGATAATCCTTGGTGGCTTGCAATCTTTTCCATCTGTTCTAGATGTGGAATATACGGCCATCATATGCTTCCTGTCATTCAACAATCGCTTTTCATCGTCTTTGACCTATCAACATCAAATTGTCTTAATTAACCATGTTCGCTCCCAATATGGAGTACAGTAAAAGCTTTATTTCTTTGAATGAATACAACATTTAATTTTGAAAAAACCGTTATCATGTAATGTAACAGAAAGTGATATAGGAGATATCACAAAAGCAGCAGCACAAATTTCAATATGCAGAGATGAAGATGTCATGAAGTGGTTAAATTGCGATATGAACAATCCTGGATTCCAAATGTTGAATGACGAGGAAATATCTGCCTCAAATGAGCAAGATCAAAAAGACGAAGTGATTTTACAAAATATTCTAAAGCTTTTCAATGCTTAGATGTGGCCATTGAATTTTTTGAGTGTCAGAATGAATGTAACATGAGAAAAAGCATGTGTCTTAAACATATTCGTGATTTACCAGAACGGATTGAATTTCTTACTAAAAATATTTTCACTTACATATTGATGTGTGGCGAAGCGTTTTTGCCAGTTTTTAATCGAAGATTGTAAGATTTTTCAAAAAATATCAGGGTTGGCGCAACACAAAATACTATATTTTTTTTCGTAAAACTTACTTTTATAAATATATTTTTTTGTAAAATTAATTTTCCATTTTCGTAAAAACTACGCTAAATTTTTATATTAAAAAAACGATATTATAATGTTAGGGTTGCCGCAACACATTTTTTTAAATATCACATTTTTACACAAATCAACAAATTGTTTAGACACAAAATCATATTTAAATGTTTGGGCTGCCATAAAATAGTATTTTTATAAAAAGAAATCAATCTTCGAAATTAATTACAACTCAAATGTAACAATCTTTAGTCATATATTTTTTTCGAGCGGTAAATGCCAAAGCATGGAGCAGAACACATTGGCATTTCGCATTCCAGGCAAACGAATTTGGTTTTTTGAACTTTTTTTGTGCAAGACGTCTATAAATTTTTATATGCTATATTTCACAGTTTACAGTTTCTCCAAAAAACGAATTACATTCATTTTCTTCCGCCATTATGAAGGTTGAACAAAAATAGAGTTTATCAATACAACAAATTACCACGTAAACCTTCGGTGAATCGTCAATTAACACAGAGATCACTTTATGTGCGAAAAATTCGGAATCGCGGAGATAATATTACGTTTATCGAAAGTTCGCGATAAGCTTCGAAACAAACTAACAAATCCATCTAGTGAGAATTGAAAAAAAATCCGTGTTCTTGGAATCAATGTAAAAAATATATTAATTTTGGTCGTCACCCCAATGAATTTGAGGCGGCCGTCATAAATCAAAGTGATAATGTGTTCCATGTGGCAGCCCTTGTGGCAGCTATGCGACACGCTTGTGAATATTATTCTTTTAGGTACTATACACGGGAATTTACATATTTTTTTAAATTTATATTAGCTCTACACTCTACATATGTGTCACTATGTATATTCACCATATCCAAATAAAATTCTATTGGAATACCTTGTAATGATTTTTTTAAATTTCATGGACACCGGTGTCCGCTTGGGATTCAAGTGGTTAAACATCTCAAACATCCAAGCCTTTGAATACAAATCCATAACATCATCAAGTGACAAATCTACATCGCAAAGGCGTCGCGTGTGTCAGCGAGCATAGAAACAGTGAAACCATGGTGACACACGTCATACTTTTATGAGAAGGAGCATCTTAGCCTAAACCTAACCATCATGGCCTAAAAAAATTATAACTACGTACATTAAAATCAATAATAAATTAACCCTAGGCACGCCACTTGCGAAAAAATTCTTATAATCGACGGTTGGACCTTCACACCACAGTAATATTTAAAACACGTTTTATTCAATAGATACATGCGCAGTACGCATGTATATTATGTCCTAAGACCTAACTATGTTCAGGGACAGTTCAAAGAATTTTTATTATTTTAGATGTTGAATTTTATTTGCATTCTTCGTTACCTCCTTTTCTCCGACGTCTCAAAAATATTATTTGCATAAATTTAATATTTTATAAAAGCTATGCTAATGTTATTGTACGCCTGTTTCTATTTTATAACTCGATTTTGATTATTATTTTTATTATATTTACACGTAGTAGAAACGTTTTAGAAAACGTATCCATAAATAAATGTAGGTTTTTAATAATACATAAATGTAGGTATTTATTATACAATTACAATAAAAACTAAAATAAATCGAAAAGAGTTGACATCTGCATACATGTGACATGCGCAAGTATTTTGATTTTGATAAACATTTTTTAGCATTATTGTAAAAAATGATTAATCATTTTATATACTCAACACAATACTATTGGATACAAAATCCTTTTTCAAGTAATTGTGAAAAATGTACAGAAACCTGAATTTTGAGTTTCTCTGTTATATATCGAACCGAATATAAAACAAACGTAAGTATCACATTTAGTTATGTTCTTAACTGGTGTCCCAAAAATGTATTACAAGTATTATCTAAAAACGTTTTCTCAAAAATCTTTGATGGATTTTGAAATTTTCATGAAATTCCAATAACCAGCTATCTTAATATCACACAGACACTGAAAATTTCTTTACAATTTTCTGCATTTTTTTGTGTAGCTTCACATAAACATTAACTTACATTCAATCTAAAAAATATGAACAAAGAAATAAGCCATGTCACATAATATTATACCTGATATTACTAAAATCACCAAAAATCGATAAGCTCAGATGACAAATATAAATTATTGATCGTAATCATGTAGCTTTATTTTTTTTAGATACGACTTATACAAATATATTTTTTTAATTTTCGTAATTTTAAAAGGGTTTAACAATTGGTAAAAATTAAAACAATTTTTTTTTATTTTGTTCATGAAATTGACATCAAATATGTGGTAGGTCGCGAAATTCTATGGAGTGCTTATGTATGCCGTGGATGAGAAAAGATTGCGAGGCTCTGGTGTAAGGTTCGCTTAAAACACCGTACAATTTCAAGTATCGAACAATTCTCTATATCTCTATATAATTCTTGAATTTTATATGAAAATTTTTGAAAATGTGCCCACACTTTTGCGGCAAAATAATCACTAATTTTATTAGCCATTTTTATAGACAACGCAGCGACACGGAAATAGTACTTGTAAGCTCGAATCTACTAAAAAACAGTTTTCTACTTTAACATAGCCAATGGCCTACTGGCATAAAGAAAAGAAGAGTGCAGACGAACTTGACGTCACACGAGGTCAGCTGGTCAAAATGTATATTTCCTGTTCTGCACTCAAAATCAAGTCTTTTCCTTCAAAATCATCTGTATTTTATCGGAGTAGTTTAGTAGAAACAATTAGCAAAATGTAAAGCAATTCTTAAAACCTCATCTAAGTATATAAAATCACAAAGTGCCATGATATTTTAAGTGAATAAGTGCAAAAATAGCTATCCTCAGTACGCTTCGTATCCAAAACGAATATTATATTAGCTGAATGACTTTGTTTATTATAATATCAAGTCGACATTAGGGTGAGTATTGACATTAGTTGTAATATTAACAAAAATCGTCTGCTGTTCAATATTTCCGGATACAGTGACCTTTGAACTCATTCATCGTAGCATGTCTTCAAAGGATACAAATGAAATTGCGGAAGTTTTATCGATTTCATTATAACCTAACATACTACGGTATGTAGAGTAAAGGATAATTCAATTATTTTCACCCGAAACTATAATATACAATATGTATGCAGCAATGCGACACACATTCTGATTATTTACGTGAAGAATTTGTAGCTATTCTTAAAAAAAGACAGAATTATATTATAGATTTTTACCTCTGAAAAACATAATTACATTCATTGCTCCACTTTACATTAAATTTTACATAAGCTGTCACTTTTATGCAAATTAGTTGATCTTCACTATTGCGTTTATATTGACAGGTGTTTAAAATATTATTCGAAACAATACCTATGTCCACGCACATGAAATAACTTATAAGATAAATAACTATTGTTCAATTTTTACGAACTCAAATTTTTAGTTGAAGTGTTGACATAAATAAACAAATCATAAATTTAGAGATAATTTCTTTTGATAATCCCTTCCATGTTTTCGTAACTTATCATTTTATTATCAAATTTATGATACCTAGTTTTATATCAGATTTATGAAAATATCTAGTACTTACTTAATAGGCACTGATTTGAAACATTGTTAGTGTTAGGTTTTCTTCTAATCTCCATTTTAAACTAGACAAATTAGTGTAATATTTACATGACCTGGGTGAGTTGTCAACGATCACAGAAGTGTACATTATTTTTCTCCAATCATCATTTTTAATTTACAACATAAAAATCGAGAAAACCTATCTTATATTTATAATATACTCCATCTTTTACGTCCACCCTGTGTACTTATAATTAATGAAATATTCTTTCAATATAAACATTATTAATATATTATTATGCGGGTTTATTTGGTCCCATAAAATTCTGTAACCAACCTCCCAAACTTCACCCTACATACTGAACCTAAATAATCCATTTATAGTTAACAATATTTCAATACTTTTATTATTAAATAAACATTAACTATGAAATAACATTCCTATTTATGTTTTTTCAGAGTAACTAAACAATGCAGAAGTCTTCGGTATCATGAAGCATATTTAATTTTTCTATAATAAAATAAATATACTGACATAAAAAATGGCTGCCAACAGCCCAAACCCGTCTTACACGTGTGAGATATGCGGACTGGAGGGATTCTCCGATGAAGAAATGAGAGCTCACACGGTTATGTATCACGTGGATGGGCAGGCGACATGTCCTTTCTGTGATTTAACCGATTTATCTTCTGACGAAATGCTCATCCATGTCAACCAAGCTCATTTAGATTTTTTGACTCCTGAAGCTGAACTAATGGTCTTCATAGATGACCAAAGTCCTGCGTGAGTATTCATATTAAGAACTTACACAGATATAGTTTTTCAAAACAGGTTAAAAATTACTCATTTATTCGGTATATACGATATGATGCCTTGCATTAGACCAGCGTTTCCCAAATGGTGTTCTTGGATTACCACCGGGTCAAATTAAGGCTTCCGTAAATCCTGTAACTGTCAAATACCCAATGTCTCAAAATAATCAATGTATATTTGTACCCAATTTGTCAGCGCTGAGTTTTCATCCACTCACTTACCGGGTGACAGACTCAAATGCTGGAACGGAAACTTTCATGCATTGACTAATCGATTTATCACCCTCTATCCGATCCTGGAAACGGAGCATAGAGAAACCAACTAACTCACTACAGTCTCGTTTCCTTTCGTCAATGAGAGGTTAATCAACTGACTTACAACTAGCTCTAGTGAAAATTAGTTGTATTCAGATTAAGAGTTAATATAGTTGAAAAAAGTACTCCTGATTGTAAAAATAACTATTTCAACTATCGATCGAAAGTATACCCATAATAAAACACTGCATAAATCATATCTAAGAATAATATTATTGAAAGTACTCACTAGCTTAACAAAACGCTCTTGACGTTTCAACAAAATTTGTACTATGCATTGTTTGTACATTATACAGCCTTTTTGACCGAAAAATGAATACTAACTGTGGAAAACACAAAAACAATTCAACAATGTTACTTTCAATAACACCTAATTCAAAGCATCTAGCCGGGTCTCATAAAAATATCTCTCACAAGAAATAATGGTAAATTTTTGGGTACAAGAACTAGGTTTGTAGCAGTACAATATTTCTAAATAAATAAACCGGTCTAAATAAAATCTTTGGCATACGCACAATACATATATTTGTTTAGGCCTTATCAGTTCAGTAGATTGCAATTTCTTACCAATATGAATGTTTTGATACAGTGAAACGATAATATTTGTTTGGTAATGTGTGATTAATCATTGGACTCTGAAATTACTTTGAATAGGTTGGAATTGGTTGATGTCGTATGCGAAGGTGGTCAAAATATTGATTTAGTTTACAGACTTATGTTATATCATCCTGGCTGCCCACTGCAACATTATAACTTAGATGAAGTCTCAATAAATTGTAATTCTTCTTACCTACTCATCTATGACACCAAATATCACCCTCAATGACTATTATCATTGAGATATTATTGATTATCGTCAAATATTTTCATTTCCTGATGTTTTAGGTAGAGTTGGTCAAATATATACTGACAACTAATTAATGTAATTTGATGACATTGTTATATTGATGATTGAATGAATTGATCGGTTGACTCGTTAAAATTTAGGTTTGACGAAGACTCTGACACAATATCAGATTGCCGTGGCTACAGCAACACACCTAACTCAATTCAAAATGGTTGGCACACCCCGACTAGCAACGGACACGCTCCTTTGACAGTCGGCGCCAAGATGAATCACTCTCAGTATACCAACGGCTCCAGAAGTTCGAGCCAAACTAGTCTGCTATCCCAAAATAACAGCGAGAACGGGGTGAAACCCAAAAAACATTCTAGCGCTCATACCATTAGAGAGCCGGTGGCATCGCATCACAGCAAAGAGCTGTCCCAATCCGCAAAAGGGTCTCGAGAGACTGCATCTAGTAATAATCATAAAAGGAGTGAAAGTAGTTTGTCTATCGTGTCGAAGGGGAAGAGTAAACTTAAATCAACTAGCCGGCAGAGCTCTGTTGAAAGCGTTACATCGAATAGTCACAATGGAACAAGCAAACAAGGTAAAAAACACTAATATTTTTTTTAATTTCACCCTTACCTCACCAATATCATTGACTTTCAATTGTTGATAAAACATTGACAAGCAGGTTGAGCCAGTTTTGGCCTCGTTAAAAAATGTATACCTAAATGACATAAAGGACTTTGACTTTTGATTTCGTAACTGAAATTTAATGCATTAAAAGTGTCAAAAATTAAAAAAAAAAAAAAAGTTTGCCGGGAGATTGAAGATTCTATTTCTCATTGATAAATCTGTTATCAACACTATTGATATAATAAAGTCAAATGCAACACCAACATACTATCCACCCTTGATTTATAATGTAAATATTCATTTAACATGTAATAATAGAATGTATATTTACGTCTGGTATCTTTTACAGAAACCAAAAATAATTCCGGTAACAATTCAGGCAGTGAATATGAGCTGTCACCGGCAAGTAGTAAGGTAAATATTGTTTTTTTCTGAAAATACGTATTTTGCCAAGGTATTGAATTTAAAATGTATTGTATAAATTTACCAAATCTCATTTTATAGATTTCGTTATCGAGTGCCGGACAAGGATCACCGTTAAGATCTCAACTGGCTCTTAAACTGAAAGCTAATACGCCTAAGAAAATTAAACCAGCTACTCCGAGTCCAGCCGTTATTCAAGTAAGACTTAACATGCAAACATGCAATTAATAGATTTCCTCTCCCCTTTGGTTCTTAAGACATTTCACACTTCGAAAATATGTATATATCTCGTATATCTCGTATTATTTTAAGTTAAGAAAAAGATCTTTTTTCTATTCATAACACAATAAAAAAACTATTGAAGGTTAAAAATTGACACCTAACACCAAAATGTTGATTAGTTGGTACACAATATCACAAAAAATAATCTCAGTGTCCCCCTGTACACCTTAAGATTACACTGCAACCTGAAATTTTCATGACTGAGATTCAATATTGCACGTCTTTTTCGCATCAAATAGTAAAAGCAATACACCGTACATCCTCGACTATAAAACGCTATCGATTATAAGATACACCCTTATTTTTAAATACCAATAATAAAAACACCATGAGAACTCTGTTCAAAGTGTTAAAAACGTCAAATAGTAAAATAACTTTGAATTAGCGACAGATTGATGCTACTGTATTATTGGATGATTTATTTTCTACATTTTTCTTATATTTCTAGTGCCTCATGTGTCAATACACATCGGACTGTGCCCAGCGATTAGAGGAGCACATAAACCGCGCGCATTTCGACCTGACATCGCCATCGTTAAATAGTGCCAGTGCTGAAAGTGACGCTCAACCTTCCAACCCGACATTAGCATTGACGCAGAGTCGATTGCATTGTCCGCTGTGTGAAAGAACATTTTCAGGAATTACTGATCTTGAACTCCATGTCAATATTGAACATCGAGATATCTTAAGTCCGCAAAAGGTAGAAGCTTATATTATTTCTATTTGGAAGTGTGAATGTTTTGAAAAAGCAACTTTTTCAATTTTAATTCTGCACTCAACATCAACCATATTCATTAAAAAAGACAGTTTTTTAATCATAGTACCCGTATAAGAGTGACCAATCTTGTTTCTGTGTTTTATAAGAATGTGTCATTAACATATATTCATCAAACAATTGAAGCCTTGCCACCATTAACTCTTCATGCCTCTATGATGTGCATAGCACACAAATCAAAATCACTCCCAGGGAGGGATGCGTGCAGGGCACGAAAACAATGCTCTATTTAATCGTTGATTTCTACATTCACCGATTTCATTCAAATAACTTGAGTTCTATAAAGATTGGTTTTGAAGTTTTATTTATGAATACATTCTATCATATTTTTTTTTAATAGAAAAAAAAACGGATGTTGAAATAATTGTTTTTTGTTAAATACGTAATTTGTAAAGTAGAGTTTTCAAATTTGTCACAATTCTAAACTCGAAGAACTATTTTTATGAATGCTACATGTCTAAGTATTATTTAAAATGGTGAAATGATGTGTTCAAAGCTTTTTAGCATTGCCATTAGCGGCGGCCTGGGTAGTAAATTTTAAATAAAAAAAAACAAGCAAACACTGGTGTCGTAAAATCATTTGCCCAAAATCTCACCACAAATGTACTTAAAAACAAAAAATCAATTTACACGTAGAGCTTATAAAATCTATTTCAGGTATATGTTACTCAAAAGTTAATGATTTGATTTTTGGATTATTGAGATTTTTTACACTTCCATGTATTTTGTCAAAACGGGTTTTTTCGACATCTTCAATTTATAACGCGAATGGATAACTGACTAGTCCATTCGCGTACTGCCTTGAAGATGCCGAAAGGCGAAACCCAGGTCGTTAGTGACAAAATACATGGAAGTGTACAAAATCTCAATAATCCAAATTTGATATTGAAATTCCATCAAGCACCCTCAGTCAATGTCTTAATGATTTGACTTTGGCAACGGTAAATATTAAATAAACTTACTAACTCAGGTGTATTTAGGTTTTTTTATTGGAATTTTGCAAAACTTTTGTATTCAATTTATAACATAAATCATTAATGGTAACAAGGATTCAATTATTATTAATGAGAATTATAAATATCATAGTTAAATTTGGATTATTGAGATTTTGGTTTCGCCTTTCGGCATCTTCAGGCATTCGAGCACACGAATGGACTCGAACTGAAGATGCCGAAAGGCGAAACCCGGGTCGTTAGTGACAAAATACATGGAAGTGTACAAAATCTCAATAATCCAAATTTAATATTGAAATTCCATCAAGCACCCTCAGTCGATGTCTTAAATAATATCATAGTGTTTGAATGTATTTCCAGGATGGGGCAACAGGTGGTGATAGTGCATCTTGTCTCCAGACAGCAGAATCTATGCTAGTGGAATCAAGTCCATCACCAGGGGCACTCGTATGTCCAGTTTGCTGTCAAGCTTTACCAAATTGTACCACACAACAGGATATGGTAATGATTCCAATATTGTAATTGCCTATAATTACTATTTCATTCTAGCAGATATAGACCATGATAGAAATTAATATTTATTACCACACTTTTTACTCAACTCAATAACAAAAAACATTTGTTATGACAGCTAACTTCAATTGTGCCAGATATTTGAAAAATATTAAATCATTCTAAGGAAAAGTACATCACAAACACTCGTGACCCAGATCTCAAATGTTAAGTTGACAAAAAGTATTATTCTCCATCCTGGAACTGGAACCATCTGATTGCTGGAACAAAACTTTTACTGCTAGACTTAAGAAGATGATCACACATGTTGAAACACATGATAGGGACCCCCTACTAATTATTATGGCTTATGATTTATGGATATGTATTCCAAGTCGATGGATGTATGTGATGTTAACGTTCCCCCACCTATTCAATCCAAAAAACTGATCTAATTTTCTAACTCCCTCTGTCTATCTGTAGCCTTTCCTAAACCATACGAGTTCTTGTAAAACGTCTTTTGATATGCTCTATTACGGGTTCATGTTCCACACTGGTAGAAGAAAAATCCTCTATTTTTTAAATAATAAATGTCAAGACAATCCAAGGCACAGTTGCTTAGTATTTGTTTATTTTTTAATTTAGACAAAGCACATAGAAGAACATTTTGAAAGAGGAATAAGCGAAGCCGCCAACAATACAACTGTCACTGATCAACAACGAGAAGTTCAGAGGCATAGAGAACAAAGAGAATTTGAAATGTTACGGGTGGGTATCTCTGTATTTATAACACTAACAATTAATCCTTTTTATTATAAGGTATTGTACATTATGTACACTGATATATAAATATTGGAAGAAAACTTTGGTTGCTGTTCAAATCGATTAATTGTTGATGAATTAGATTTTCATAATTATCTGAGTCTACACGACTGTTCGCATCAGTCTGTTCTTATGTAGCTCATAGACTGTTCTTAAACGATGTTAGACAATTTTGGGTTTTAATTTTTTTGTATACCAGGCCCAGTATGGCATGGACGAACAAGGCAATTATGGTCAACAAGCTGCCCGTGGACTTCGGCGAGCAGTTTACACAGGAGAACTTTCCGTTCGAGATTATTATGAAAGAAGAATTGGCCTTCGACGAGCTGAAAGCGACGGGGTTGACGATTCCACAAGCTGTACCAAAGGTGATTCACTTTACTGATAAGAAAGCTTTTCTAAAAGTAGTGATTGGTTTTAAATGAGGACTATCCCAAAAGTATCATTTTGTTGAATTTATTATCTAGCTTTTTTGATATTTAATGTAACCTATTTACTTCACCAGTGACTGTATCATAAAATAATGTTTCAAATCACTCAACGTATTTATTTATGTAACACATAAATATCCCTGTTTTCCGATACAAAAGAATGAGAGAGGATAAAATATTGCAAACATATTGCTAAATAATAAACAGAACAGTTTTAATTTTAGGTAGATACCGAAACTATGTCTAATTTTATGAAGTGGTTCCATAGCTTACTGAGTAAACTTCTCTATTCCATTCCCACATAGTATTTGTAGTTGATAAACTATTCAATATTTCAGGTATCCTTGCAAGAATACAGACATCTAATTCCCAGAATCCATCCATCTTGAAGACTTACCTCTGCTCAGCTGTTGATCATTATGCAAGTACTTATGGAGATAGAGGATGGGGATGTGGATTCAGGTTTGTTTTATCAAATAATATTTTCTCTTGTTTCATTCAATCTTTTTGCAGTCATTTCAATTGTTTCAAAATATTGTTTTATAGGAACATGCAAATGCTTATATCCTCTCTGGTGGAGCACACCGGTTACAATGAGGCAGTCTACAATGGAGCTTGGCGAGAGGCGTGCGGCGGGAACGGTCATGTCGGTAACGGGGGATCAGTGGCCGCGGGCGGTGCTGGTAATAAACCTCGTCAACCTCGAACCGCCGTCCCGTCCATATCACGGTTGCAGCTCATGGTGGAGCATGCATGGAATCTTGGATTTGATACGCAGGTAAGAATCTCATGAAGAATAAATTGAATGCCAATCGGAACACATCTACCTTCTGTTCACGTTAATGTAATTCCGTTCATGTATTTATCTTCGGTTCAGGGTGCCGAGCAATTAGGATCGAAACTTCACAACACTAGAAAGTGGATTGGTGCCTGTGAGGTGGTGACCGTGTTATCTTCATTGCGAATAAAGTAAGTTTTTCAACAAATATTTATTTCTTTATAATTTAAGACATCGACTGAGGGTGCTTGTTGGAATTTCAATATCAAATTTGAGTTATTGAGATTTTGTACACTTCCATGTATTTTGTCACTAATGACCCGAGTTTCGCCTTTCGGCATCTTCAGGCATTCGAGCGCACGAATGAACTCGAACTGACAGACAGTAAACAGTGTCTAACGTTTATATAGAAGATACAAATACGACAAATATTATTTACGAGATAAAATATTATAAGTCTAGGATCCACACTAATACCTGAGTTAAAATTTCGAGAATCGCCTTAATCCTTATTTTGTAAACAACGCATTAACAGGGTGGCGAATTGCCGCTTTCCAACTAATATTAGAATTACCAGTGATTTTACAATTATAATAGCATTGTGGGTTTTGACGGAATGCAATTCAACGAAAGAATAAATATATAGAATCATTCCACATTTAGTGGCATCTGTTAGGTGTTTCAACGTATAGGATCAGCAACGGGGAGTTTGGAAGATTCTGCTGTTCGTTCAGAATTGGCAAAGAATTTAACTGGGCTCTATTGATTTCCAAAATTTCTTCATAAAATAATTTATGATACCCCATGTTTTGATGCAACAATTTAACCCCATCATCCACATTCAACGTACGGTTCTCCAATAGCAAGTGATTTTCGAATGTCGAAGTGTCATTTTTTAATCTAAAGGCAGCGAAATGTTCTGATACTCTTATATCTAATGTACGTGTGGTTTTACGAACATAGAAATGTTGGCAATCACTGCATTGTAATTTATAATTGCCAGATTTGTTCTTAAAGTGGACTCTATCTTTATTGTTAATAAGTAATTTGCCCAACGAATTTTTGCAATAGAAAGCCGGTCTAACACTATCAGCGATCATCATTGTTTTTTAATTTTAAAGCTTGTACAACCTAAATAACTAATTCTATACCAGTTCCTAGGTTGTCATGTGTACAAAATCTCAATAACTCAAATTTATTTCTTTGTTAAAATTGATAAATTTGTAAATGAAGAGGAATAAATCAATTCCTACTGTGATTCATTACTATTTATTGTTAATGTATTATTCCAGATGCCAATTGATAGATTTCCATCGACCGACAGGGGCAGACGGAGGTCATCCAGCTTTATTTGCATGGGTTTTGAAATACTTCCAAGATAATCCGGAAGAATTTAAACCGCCCCTCTATCTTCAACATCAAGGTAGAGCTATTATTGATTTTCATCTAGATGTTTATGAAAAATTGTACAATTTCTATCTGTGGGGCCTAATAGGAAAAGAAATAAAATTATTTTTATGCAGTAATTACAAGATACCTGTCACCCCAATTAATTGCGAACAAAACTCTGCCTGAGAAAAAGATAAACAATTTTAAATGTAAGAAAACCTTGATCTGCAGGAGCTTTCTGTTCTCAACGAGCCTAGTTTATTTACCCAGAAAGATGAAAAAATATCGACTGTGGAAAGGAAAAAGGACGTAACCCACACACAAAAAATATTGTGTTTAGCCCAAAACAAAACGTGTATTAAATTGTATACATTGTGATTATCGAAAAAAAATATTTTGGATAGACGGAGGGATAAGTCCTTTTGCCTTTCTACAGTTGATATATTATATATTTATATATAAATTATTAGCACGTTTTGTGTGAGTTATACTCAATATTTTTTGGTGTGGGTTATGTCCTTTTTCCTTTCCACAGTCGATATGTTCAGTGCTTGTCTTGCCAAATTGGAGATAACTCCTTTCTTGATAAGTGCAGTCAAATGCTTTACTATATCACCATCGAAACCTGGAGATTCATAAATCTTTGGTGGAATTTGTAAATCATTGACCAACTCTTAGCAATCTGTTAAAAGCCCACAAGCAATCTAACATAGTTTCAACACGTATTAATCATTTGGCTAGCGAATTTTTGGTGATGTACATTTTGTGAAATAGGTCACTCCCGCACAATAATCGGTTGTGAAGTGTCTCGCGGAGGCGGAATGCGTCTTTTGGTTTTGGATCCGTCTCACGGGGGCTCTCAGCTGGAAGCGGCCGCACTGCGTGCTCTTCGTAGAGCTCCGCCTGCCTTGCGCGCTCGCCAGTATCAACTAGTCGCCATCAGGGGCCTCATGGATAATGACCAGGAGTATGAGGTAATGGTTTTCTGATAATACAAATATAGTATCATGTCACATAAGAAATTGACAAATGTTAAGTGAATAATTTAGCCACCCCTCACCCTATACCATATTGACCTCTGTTATGTCTTATTAAAACATAGTTTTTACATTGCGGCCATATCTAAAATTGATTTTTTATTCACTAATCTGTTTTAGCTGTGACATATGTGTCAACACTAGGGAATCCAATTGAATATTCGATATTTGAATATATTCAGGTCTTTTGTAATATTTCAATATTTGATAAATTATTGATTCATAATATTAATATATATTAAACAACTGAATTCACAAACAATGTCTCTCGGCGTCACATTATACCTTGATATAATCCACACTCCTGCTGACAAATAGTATGTGGTAACAATTAATACGTCTTGCCAAAAATATGAAAAAATCACTGAATAGACATGCTGAAATTCATTATCATTCACATTATTCAAATATATTCGAATACTATATATCCTGTTTTAATATTCAATGATAAAATATTTAAAAAAAATAAAACAGTTCATTTGTTCTACTTCCACATATTTATAATGATCGGGACCGGTTTCGCTCATCACGAGCATTATCAACTAATAAAAATACAAACATAACAGGCTTATTTATATAAAATTGAGTGTAGTTCATGAACCATCAGTTTTATATACCTTCATTTTTACACTCAATTTTATATATATAAGCCTTTTATGTTTGTATTCTTATCAGTTGATAATGCTCGTGATGAGCGAAACCGGTCCTGACCATTATAAATATGTGGAAGTAGTGCAAATGAATTGTGTTTTATTTTTTTTAAATATAATGTCTTTCCACCAAGAATTGACAGTTAACACCTTAAAAGTGGTTAAAATATTTTTTTTCAATGAATATTTGGAATCCCTAGTCAACACATGTGTGAATCATACAAAGAAAAGCAGAAATTTGACACTCATTTTTCATTTTATATTATTAATGCATTTCAATTACCAACCTGTGATTAAAAATCCTTTGTTTTATAGCTGTACAATGTGTATATTATTTCTGTAATTATTATCAATTAATATGTTTTTTAAATTCATATTATAAACTAGATTTAACAAGAGTGATTATTACCACTAAAAAATGTAAAGAATGTATTAACTCTTATAATATATATTCTTAAAATAATATCCTTGTGCTATATTATAAATATTATTCAATTGTCTTCCAGGCAAGCAAGGTGCTCAGGTCTGTTCGAATACCTCCCGACAGATGAAATGATCAACCATAGTCAGAGTAAATTCACAGTACTGTTCCTACATGTCATTTCACTTCAATTTCACCGTAATAAGAAAAGTGACTACGATCTATAAAACTGATACTCGAAGGAATCGGAAAAAGTCAGAAGCAGCACCATGTCATTATTTTAGCTCGACTAAATTCCACTGCATGTCACTGATTTAAGAAAATTATTTTGCCACAGCATTTTGCAATAGTTATACATGATTAATTAAATACACATTGTTGACTGTAAAAAATTTCAGTATGTGTAATCTTACATTTGCCATTTGAGAAAAAAAAGATGTTGTGAATTTGTTAAATCGACTACAATAATCTGTACTCCTTGTTTCAGGTTATTAATTCTGTCCATATTTTGAATTGTGAAACTTTACATGCATTGTATATTTTAATACATTTATTTTTTATAATCATTTTACAAATTTCTCTTTGAGAATATTAGGTTTACCATCTAACTATGGAAATATAGCACAAAGAAATAATTTTACATTCGTAGACCCACTCGATTGTTTTATTTGTTACTTGTTATGTATACTCGAAATTTTTAACATCTTTTGTTTGTTCTTAATTTCATTGCATTACGCTTAATAAAATGCTAATTTGACTTTTCTGTTGTTCATTTTAGGGACTGATAAAATTAAAGTAACTTTTCTCGAAGTCGTCGATCTCATAAATTTAATATTGTAATATTTTTTCACGATTTATTGGTTGTGGAAATAATTTTCTTCATAAGTAATGTGGACAATTACACGATAACGTAATACTGTGCGTCGCATGAGTAATTTATAAAAAAATAAAAACTTATTAATTACATCACCGCTGAATAGAGATAAATACATAAAATGTACATGGACACGCGTTTCGAAAATCTGTCGTGATTTAAAAATAACGGCTTAGTAAAATGTAAATTGTTATGAACACGAAACTAATTTATTTACATTGTTGTTAATTATTTAATTCCTTAAAAGCACGCTAGTACAATTTAAAAATAATTTAGAATAAGATTGTTACACAAAGTAAACTAATGATAATTGTTTCATTGTACTAAACGGAGCCAAGCTTCTCTCTTATTCTCTTCGTTTTCCAGTAAAATACTGCTATTTCAGATTTTGATTGCTTTCAGTTTGAAAAAAGTCGAGAGGTTTATTGTTTCTTTTTTTGTCTAATAAAAGTAAACTTTCAGCTGTTCACTGCTCAACATTATTGTTTATCTATTTTGCAAATCATTGTAGTAGTCTATGTCATAAAATTTCCTGAGTCCCTGTTATAGTTTTAATAATATTTAATACTCACTAACGAGCGCAATGAGGGGTCCCTCAAGGGGACGATTCGTTAAGAGAGGATTGAAAATATTGTTCAAAGTAATGGTGAAATTTGCCTTTGAATATTCCATCTAAAAAGTGTTGGATTGTTACTATTATTTCCAGGTTTTTTAGGTGGAAGCCTCGCACCCTAGAGTCCTCTCGCTTCCTGAATGTGCTCCCGCCCTCTAGATAAATTGAAATTTCTCGCTTCTAAGCTTAAATCTCAATTGCCTTTTTAGAATTAAATGAAGTAGCATAGTCATCTTGGAATGTTTACGAAACATTAAAACAGAATCAATAATAAGAATCAAAGTGTTAGTGTGTAAAATGAAACTTATTGTTATTCCATGAACATAATATTTATGAGTCTATCTCGCGGAATAGGGTGATAAAAATCTTAATTAAATATACGGGTAATTCATAATTAGGAGGACCACCAAGAGATTTAAATAATGCCGAGATTTGAAGGAATATTTATAATGATATATTATTAGTGAAAAATATGCAACACATTTTATTTATGTCTATAATATAATATATGTATGTATATATGTAATAATGGTATAAAAGATATAGTGTGCGTTGGGGTTTTCTTAAGTCACATTTATTTTGATGATTATTCTGTATCTTCAGTGAAGTCTACTATTATAGTCTTCAAATGAATCATTTGCATTCCGACATCCTCCGTTGAGTTACCTTATCTAGCAGACGAATGTTGAAATTGGCAGAGATAAACTTAAAAATGCCGTCTTTTACACAAACTGGAATGTAATGAGATTTCCACGTAAATTCGCATTTAGTGCTGATTTTATTAAACATTTAATAACACTTCGCAACGATTATGTGATACCAAAACGAAAGTGAAATAGAAACAAAAATGACTATAGTTGAGAGCTAAGCTATAATCACCGCGATTGACAAATTGCTTTATGTTATTTCACGCCCTTCCATAATGCTTTTTAGTAATGTTTGGTTATTGCAAAAGCTTCTTGAATTAA
Organism: Himalopsyche phryganea; assembly: GCA_022494535.1. Classification (NCBI taxonomy): domain Eukaryota; kingdom Metazoa; phylum Arthropoda; class Insecta; order Trichoptera; family Rhyacophilidae; genus Himalopsyche; species Himalopsyche phryganea. The sequence continues at coordinate 1,473,288 of JAGVSL010000034.1, forward strand.
AAGGTTAGTGCAATAATATTATCAAACGGTGCAATAAACATTTGTTGATTTTTGAAATTATCTAGTTTTTACGTTCGTTTAAACCTATGCTCCGCTCCACTGATACAATCATAGATTAGTTTATATAATTAATTAATTTATAATAAGTTCAACTTGTTACAGTAGTCGTACACGCATTAAATTCAAAGCGAATCGAGTTTTAATTAAAAAATTGTCTGTTTTATATGTTACATTATATCACTACGTATTAACTAGCCCAATTGCAAACACCACGCTCTCTGTGATTTTTTGATAGTGATAAGAAAATTTACATTTGTATTTTTGTCATAACGTGTTATAAATATTTATATTTCCCTGTGTACGTGAAGAGCTGATTATTATTGTTACGTATTTGAATTGTTTATAAGGTATGCATTTGAATATCGATTGCTAGTTTAGAGAATTTAATTATTATCACATACAGCCATGGTTTTGAAGCAAGTGTCAAGTGAAATTTAATGAAATGTATAACTATCCGAAAAATATGCATTAAAAAGAATGCAGCATTACTTGACATGTTCACATTAATCAAATACTGGGTAAGTCAGAAATAAATAAGAAATTTGATAATCTTTTTCTAGCTACGAACTAATCATATAATATTTTCGACCTGCCACTGTCAACTTAAAAACGTTAAGTTGTAATTTGAAATTCTGTACAGTGCAAAGTATTGGGACATTTTCCTGAAAATCATGGCTTAACAAAATCACATGCTTTCCTATTTGTATTGAATGAAAACATTATTCATTGCTTTAATTGAAACATTATTTCATAGCGATGAAAATATATCCAAATACTCTTGTACAATTTTACTTTAATCTTAGTATACCAATTCCTCGTAGCATATTTAAAACAACATATTTATTTCACGATCTGATTAAAAAACACTTTTATGATTTCACACTTAAGAAATTGAGCTTTATAACGCAGCTAGGCTGTGTTTTACTTTTCCAGTAATTTATTTAAATAAATTCTCTCTAAGATTGAATTTTGTTTTATTGAGAATTATTTACCTACACACAAATCCTCACCAAGTCTATCCTCTTCCAAAATTGAATGGTACTAAAAGGAAAAAAAAATGTTGGCTAGGCCAATGCTTCTCAAGCTATGGGTCGCTGAATGTTTACAAATGCCATCTTTTCAATGCTTGCATTGCGATGTTGCTGCATTACATGAGCAAATAGGGCCCAGAATAATCGTATGCTCTAGATTAGGAACAATCTGATAAAAAACCAAATGCTTTTGGTAAGTGAGTCTGCACGAATTGCATCTTTCTAGAAGATCACTAACTATAATCTATAAAATGGATTCTGTGATAGAGCTGCAGAAGTACTAGGGTGAAGTGATAGAATGCAAACTCCTGAAGGCACCATAGAAATCCTAAATTTATGATGAAGTAGAACATGAAAAATATCTAAAAATAGTGTTGAGTCTTGAAGGTGAGTTAAATATGCGAAAAATATCTACAATGCATGATGCAGAAAGGGAGCAGTTGAATTAATAAATTTGGTTGAAAAATCCCTTTTTTAGGATGTTATCAATTATGCAAACAAATCTTTGCTTGACTTAGGAGCAAATAAGTCTGCGGGAATAATTAAATACAACAATAAATATTCATTTTATTATATTTCTAAAAAAATTAAATATATTGTTTTATACAATTCACATGGCTAATGAAATTATGACTATGAGTGTAATTATTATAGAATACGACCATTCTGATGATCAACACCAAAACAGTAAATCAATTATACTAATCCTATTTATAATAATCCCTATTATATAAAATACATTGATATTAAAATTTAATGATATTTTGTTGGGTAGATGTAATAAGTTTTGTGATGCGGCATAAATGTATTTAATGAAATTGATTCACACAAATCAAATGATTCAATCAAACAACTACCTTGTATCTTTCACTGTAGATTTATAACTTTTTCATTTGGACGACACAGTGGTAAATTGGAGCAGTTTTAATTGTTGAATATTTTTAATGGATTATTAGTCATATTTAAACTGTTCATATTTAAGAATTTTTCTCTACTACTTTATTCATAAAATATTAATAATAATTCTTTATAAAAAATAGAAAATATTTAATTGGTATAAAAGAAATGATACTAGCATTTTCAATTAAATAATAAATTAAACTATTGTTGATAACCTTGATTGATAAAAATAGCTCAAACGAAAGTTTTTATGTCATAAATTTGGATTATTATTTGCAGACAGTTAAATACAAAAAATACACTTGAACAATTAATTGACAGAACTACAGGTATAAACCCTATTAAGTATCAAAATCCTAAAAAATCATGGGCAACCTACATCTCTTTCTGAAATTCTTAGTGTTTTGCTATGCTAAGTGTCTTTTCCTAGATAATTTAAATAAGAAATTTTTATAAATATAGTTGATGATCACTCTTTAAATAAGGCACAATTTTGAGGAATCTGTTATATTATCAATCGTACAGAAGGATATATCAAAACGTAAATTGATTTTTTAAAAGTCATGATATTTAATTTAGAAAAGTTTCATACCATATTCTATAAAAAATTGTTTATGTCAGATATTTTTTCTGCTACATTAGTTTATTTACTATTGAAACACTTCAAAATGTGTTAATAATCTAACAATTATCCTATAATATCTTCTTATATAACTTCTTAACAATTAGAACTACAGTACATAATGTGCGAACAACTTAAATGAATCCTACATACTCTAAATGAAATGGATTTGTAAAATAATAATGAAACTAGTAGATTAATTAAATCAGTACGTAGGTACGGTAGTACTTTCATTTTGATAGATATAGATATATAATTTTTTTTCTGACTTTTAAAATTGAATATGTTATACAAACAATGATTACGTGACAATTTTGAGAACAAAAGTTTTATACAGAGAAATGATAAGTAGATCATTACAATGATTTAAAACAGGATTTCCTTGACTAAAAATAATATTTTAAGTGCAGGATATCTCAAAATAAGTAATAAGATATGATCTTAACAAAGATATTGCAGACGATTTGCTTCTATGTGTAAGTTTACTAACTCATACCATTGATAGAAAAATAAACCGTAACAATAGTTTTATGAATACACAATGTTTTAGTTGGTTGTGTTGATGAGCTAATGGTGTCAAAATGAAGTTAAAATATTTTAGAGGTTCCATGTTATTGTACACCGTATAAACACAGCAATTTAAATGAACTACGCTCTTTGAGAAGAGGAATTGCACTTTTTTTGCTACTAAAAAACAGCATTTTATATTTGTTGACAATTACAATTTATTCAAATGTGCCCATTGTTGTCATTTAAACAACATCTTCAATTTGACCTTTAACATACTAAACAAAATTGGACCACATTATGAATTTGGCAAAAATGAGACTTTCCAATAATGTTTTGACATTTTATAAATATTATTCTATTTTACATTTTATGGTTAATGTCATGATATCAAGTTATTTTGAATATTATAGATTAAAAGATATTTTTTCATTATTCTTCCTACTATGGATTAATTTTATCTGATATCATAAATTAAATAAGTTTTATTCATGCATCTTTTACTAAAATTTTACTTATGAATATAATATTTTTTTTGACATTTTGAATGGAGAGATAGACAAATATATGCTCAAATAATTCACAAACAACGGTTAAACACTAGCAGTGACATTCAGATGTTTAAAAAAAAACACACATAAATTGTCAGTATCAGATAAAAAAATATAATACCTACAATCCCGTGTCAAATCAATTGTAATTGAAATATAAATAATGGTATAAACAATAATTAAAATAAGAATCAAAATGGCTTCACTATTAATTATTTTTATTGACAAACAATGTAGTAAACACAGACCTTTGAAAGAATCCTTTTTTTTATTACTAGCTCATTTTAAATTTAGTCTATGTAATTTAATGTATGTGTTTTTATATGTATCTTTATAAAAATAATTATAGTTTTATCAAAAATTGGTTGACATGTGTAAAATGGAGGCGAGGTAAGTTAAAAATAATGCATCCACAGAGAAGTTTTCAAATTGTAACAACACCAGTTACAGCGTGTAAATATACATGTTTCAATGCCATACTTCTCATAGTGTTCAAAATTTTTGGCAGTAACAATATAATTAATAGAATATAAATTATATTTAATTTACGACACGAAATTTATAGATGGAGTAGTCATCAAAAAGTAACATCGCTACTACTCCATTAACATTCAGTTTTAAAAACAATGTCAGCGGTGCAACATTTCATTTCAATTGATTGGTGAACATTAACTACTTTTTCGAAGATACACAATTTGAAAGTATGGCGAAGATTTGCTACCTATTTTTATCTAAGAAAATATTTTTGCTACTTATTCCTTTTACTGCTCTCATATTATCAGACATGTAATAATTACAGATATGTTAAAAAACATAAAACGGCAATCAAAATGATGAAAACCATTCGCCAGATCAATCAAAAAGCATATTTTTACCCAATACAATTTTAAAGGTAATTTCTATTCAAATCTAAATGAAAATCACATTGACTTCAACATTTTTCGATTGATGTACAGTAAAAATGATGTATTACTGAATTTCGTTCTGGCAAAAGCGTTAGGTCAGAATTACTAGTTTTGAGTGATAATTTGATATAAAATAGATGTAATTCAAGAATCATTTAAATTTCAAAATATCCTTCCTAACTGTTAGAAATTAAAAATGAGATGTGTTAAAAGCAATCAATATATTTATGTTGATCGAATTATCAGATTAAAATTTAATTTCACTCAATGCTTTTCAAAAGAATTTTAATTTCAATGAATTAGTGTATTTTACCAGACTATAACTTGAAAAGAGGAACATTTTGGTATAAATAACTCAAAACACGGAACTTTTGTGACATTTTTTGTCAAAACCAGGATGATATTTGTTATTGATTGTTAGAAAAATATTTTTCAATAAGATTTCTTTATTTTTTATGATTTCTTTGATGCCTTGAATATATGACGTCGCATGCTAAAGGGGGTGAGGGAGTCTAATATAGTGTGATGATTTGAGATGAAAAGGTCCCTAGGAGGGTTGTACAAAATGTGACAAAATATAGTCTTATTTTTCTGAGAATTTAGATATATTACATTGAAGGCGATCATTTTAAACTCGTCAGACATAAATAAGAGCAAAAGTGGGACCAAAAAATATCAAAAATCATGTGACATCATATATGGTCGACCTCCAAGATGAATAAAATGATGAAGTGATTAGTATAAAAAATTAACAATCACAGATATTGATAATACCATCGACGAACTTAAGATAAACGCACCAAGAAACTCGGTCCAAAATCCTACTCAAGGAAAATAACACTCATAATATCAAAATTCTTCATATTAATTAAAGCCAGCATATTTCACATAGTGAAAATAAAGACATGTGTCAAACATTTCAGCTTTTAAATAATGATTTACCAAACACTTAAAAATTTTATCAAAATCTGTTTACAACAGTTAATCTAACAATAACTACGTTTAATTGAAATAACTTTTATAATTCAATAAGAATGGCACTTATTTTTAAGTGAATATGTCTAAAAACATAAATAATAATTGATTTCATTGAAATACACAAAGCTCTGAATGTTTTAATACATTAAAAGTGCAGGGCAAGATCTTCACTAATTTTTGTCATATCTGAACGCTACACTGTCAAAAATGATGTCAGTATAAGTTCTTTCTTTGAGGTATATAAAATTTTATTCAGTGATTTTAAAATACTTTAATAAATGACACATTTTCATCTAATATAGTTGATCACATAACTGCTAATTAGCTTCCAATATGGCTGTTAAAACAGAGAATCGTTCAAACTCTTTAAATAATTATTTATTCTACAGTGGAATGTCTTCAAGCGGTAATCTTTTCTTTGAGAGGATGCAATTCTTCAGAGTTTTCATCTTTGGAAGCGGCATCATTAGGAGTTCTGCCGTTTATCGCTTGGACAGGTGTATTGCCAGCGTTCCACGGCTGCAATTCTCCGGATCCAAAGAATAGGAATGTCAATGCTCCACACATGTATGTTCCGGCCAAAATCCAGAATACAATTTGCCACTGACCGTATGTTTGCTGTAAAAATTATAAATAGTCAATTAACGTATGGTATTCAAATAGTTATCTATGAATAACAGTTACTGTGATTAAAGAATCAACTCTGTACAATTAATAGTTTTGCTATCCTAGAAAATCAACACGTTAATACTCACATTATTTAGCGTCAATGATCCAACCATATATGTTGACAAGAAACCTCCGGCTGAGGAAAGTGTATTTGCCATACCGAAAATGGTACCTGTGAATTGGAAATATACTTTATTTTAGTAATTATTAGAAAAGTACATTAAATCTTTCTCCAATTTTTTTAAATAGATTTAGAAATCTATATCAAGATCTTCATATTTGTGGTTATACAAACGCATATACGCATATACGCAAATCAAATTAATGTGTTTTTATTTCTTGTGGTTCCCCATTCCAATGCACTGATTTCTACAAGCATAATAAATTGGGACAGACCAATATGTCTGATAGTGTAGTTTCATTAAAATAGTGCGATAATCTCACCTGAATAATTTGGTGCGATATCCAATCCGTTACCGAGGTATCCACCTGTTACTCCACCGTTGATGGTGAGAGCAATGGTAAAAATGGCAACCGACCAAATCCTGTCGTATCCGAAGAAAACCTGAGCCACCATGAACAAAGACGGAATACCAATAGCTGAAAAGAAAAAAATGTGCATATTATAGTCAATATTTAAAAACAAGAAAACTCAAAATAACAGTAATGGTTAAAGGAAGTACAAAAAGTCAAAGAAATATCGGAAACCTTTACTATATATTTCTCTGTAGTAAAGATATCACTGTTACCATAGTGTTCATTTTTAATGAGAATACATATTATATACATTTGCAATTGTGAGACAAAATTCTGATATGTTTATATTTATATTTCTTCACCCTTCTATAATATTAATAGTAACAAAGAAATATCAAAATAACTATTAGTAAATTAAGACTAGTGGTTAGCTCATTGTTTTTAGAATCGGATGGATGGAGTGGAATTTAAACATCATATACATCCATGCTTCCAAACAAAAATCTGTGAATCGATTGAAAAATTAATTTGTGAAACCGTCCATACTAGGATTTGACATATACGTTAACCACTCAGCTACAAGCGTAGCGAGAGCGATTAGCAAACCACTAGTCCTGCCCTAGCTACATCCTTCTATCCTTATTCTCTGTCTGAAAAGGAGAGGTTGAGCGACTGAGTAAAGAGTTTAATATGCTATACATTGAGAGCAGACATAGTATCAAAAAAACTGGTTTTTAGGAGGAACCCCTGAATATTTACGATATTTTAATAAAGCACCAATAAAATTACGTGTGCATACCAAATGTGGTGAAAAGTTTCCTAGTCGCTGTAGTGGTAAGTTTTCCAGACTGCTGCAGAAAATCAGCCAAATGGGATGTCACAAGGGCAAACATGTACTTTCCTAAGTAAGGTAATGATGACAGTAAACCGTTCTGGAACCAAAATAAAATCACATTTAATAATCATTGTAGAGTAAACAAGACAAGTCAATTTCAGGTTGACTTTACACGGCTTAACTAGACGAATGGTTGCTAGACTGTTAAATTCATTAAAAATAACCTCTTCTTAACTAATTATCGGTTCGCATATTACGAAAATGATATTGAGAATACTGTTCTATTTACAAATAATTTCGGTACATACGCTTTTCCTATTTACTTGTTACCGTAGCTTTATAAATACTTTAGTTAATATTTATTATTGATATATTTTTTGAAGGGTTACTTGAAACGCATTCAGATAACCCATCATCCAGATAACCAATCAGTTTAAAGAGGTCAAGATAGATGATGTGATCTCTCCAGCATGTCTAGACGACGTATAGTGTCAATAAATTTTAATTACGCATTGAATTTGATAATCTATTTTGTCTAGTAGTTATTTGTTTGATAATTATGTATTATTGGATGTTGATGAAATTAAAAACTGTGTATTTTCATAAAGTACACGATGTACTTATTATGAATAAATTTTAAGTTAACAGTATACTTGTTTGTTCTATACTAAACATAAAGCAAATGTTTTGTACTTTACGACTTGATCATTTACAACTTTTAATGCTACTTATCACATCACGCATCTAACTTTAAAGCCTCCAACCCTGAGCATAATTGACGTTATTCTTTTTTTTTTAATTTGTCCAGACTACGGAGCGAAGGTAACCCCAGAAACAAATAAATTCACGTTTAAATAACACCATTTCAGTTTATTTTTTGTTACAAAATATTCTGCAATAATATATATTTTAAAAATCACAGCATTAAAACTTACAATCTTATATATAATATAATTTAAGACATCGACTGAGGGTGCTTGATGGAATTTCAATATCAAATGGACTCGAACTGACCGTCAGTTCGAGTCCATTCGTGTGCTCGAGTGCCTGAAGATGCCGAAAGGCGAAACCCGGGTCGTTAGTGACAAAATACATGGAAGTGTACAAAATCTCAATAATCCAAATTTTATATATAATAGCCCAGATCGGTCGGTAGGCGTTGTATAGACGTTTTATTATTATCACATACGCATGTAGGTATGAAATTTTCTCATGACTTAAGCGTTCGCGGCGTATATAAACAATAAACACAGTTCCAACGTGACCTATCCGAGCCAAACAAACAAAAATCGGTCCGCACTCCGTAAGTATGGAAAAGAGCAGTTACTTTAGACATTCAGTATTTCAATTTCAATACGGTCATCTATGACGGGTGTTTCCATTAGTATAATATAAATGCCTTTATTTTTTACGACGCCAAAAAACATTATCCAAGTATTGCTATAACCATAGAAAAATATTATTGGGTACCTAATTATTACGCTGTAATACGCGATTTATTTAATTAAAAGTCATTAAAAAGATGTAATTTTTTCAAAGTTTTACACAGAGTTTTAATATTTATTAACAACGTTCTCTCTTACGATATAGATTTGTTTAAATATTTTTAAAATTTGTACAGTGTACACGACATCACGACCTCCCCCATGAACAAAACGGGTGACGAGGGTTAAATAATTTTATCGTATACTAAATGATATGTACCAATATATTGTAGTAAGATTGATACATGCAATAAAATTTCACCGGGTTGACAAGAGTTCACGCATTTTATCCATGTCAACATGTCAATACACTCGGTGTCAATTAAATTCACGCACGACACTGTCGACAGTAATTGATGATTCGCAAAAGAGATTTGAATGCAACAACAGGACCGCCGTAAGGGTTACAGTCGCCTGTGATCGAAAACAATTTCACCCGAGATCAAAAAAAAATTATTCCGTCTATTTCAATAAAACACTGTATTTAAATTTATATTGATTATTTAACACAACGATGGCAAGAGCTAAAATTAATGCTTTACGAGTGAAATCGATCTTAATTCTAGTGTGAGTACCATAATATAATAAGAATGGATATAGCAATAAGAAAATTGTATAATATAATTGGTTCTATTACGGGCATCAAATTAAATTTGTAAAAACCGCAAATTGAAAAATAGTCGGCAAAAAAAAAATACCAATCACTTTTTAATTTGGAGGAAATAATTACATGTATAGTTATTACTGAATACCTTTATCAATTTGCTCGTCCCAAGCTTTCATTTACAGAAATCGGGGCTTCGCCTAGGTTTAATTGTGCAATGGAAAATTTCGCAAACGCGATTCTAAGTATAATATATTCTAGTATTACTCAATCTTCAATTGCCACCAAAAATTAAAACGGAGAATAAAAAGAATCAAACCGACAATAAATATAAATCGAACATCTCTAAATCCTATAATTTCAATATATCTAAAAACAGGATCTATCCCATCATTCCTTGATACGCGTCTAAAATCAGCTATAGCCTATTATACTTACATATATCACATATTTATTTACTCCTTTCGTTAATATATGTGTGCTATATCATTCCGAAAGCACAATTACCTGTGGAATTCTTCCCATCGTATATCTGCCAAATCCATCAACTAATCAGCGACTAACATTAAAAACCAGTTAAGTTTCATTTAGTATTGTCTTGATTACGCTAAATGACAACGAAACACGTTGATATTCTAACATAAGATTGTTTTTTATAAAATGTACAAATTATGAAGATAATGATATATTAGATTACTATACGTGATGCATTCTTCTGGAAACATAACATATTACACCGAGATGCCAAGAATTATTAATATGTCTATTACAATTGTCTGAAAATATGCAACTGCGCATCGAGCTATATAATTACATTAACAATATTCGCAAAATAATACTCATATAAACATAACACAATATGCAATTAGTATGTAGGTACGTATTTGTAATAAAATACAATATTGGTCAATGTCAAATGCAAATGGTCTCGTCCACGTGATGATTTATATCGAATGCCCTGAAGGCATTTTAGGAGGATTTTTCATTGAAATTCTAATTAAAAATTAGGCTCATCTACGCATTGAATTTATTATTTATAATAGTAGATTATACGATTATTAGTTGGCATTCCGCCTCTGGTTTGGCAGTTTTCTAAAGATCCGGGCTGACACACTAAGTGTATAAACAGGGTTGTGTTGATGTTGTTTTTAATTGCATTCAAATAGCGCATCCCTAGTAATAAGTTCAAATTCAGGCTGGGTGGTGTACACATTCGGTATGTCAAACTTAAAGTAAAAATGTGTTGCCAATAACAAAAAGTATGTATATAATATTATACTGCTGCTTGAGATACATTTGAAAGAAGTTATCAGCTTCTTATAACGCGCGAAATAAATTTCAAGTGATTTGTCGAGACGGGTGATATCGTTGGTGTAATGGAGAAAGTCACTAACCGCATAAAACACTTATCAGAGAAAAGCAGTTTTTAAAACAATTTTACAATATGAGAATATAAGAATATTTTAAAACCAGCTTAACGCAATAGTCACATTCGTGGCGATTCTTACTCAATTAAAATGACATATATTTGATAATTTGTATGTGAAGGCAGTGTATTTAGGTATAATATTAAAACAATGAAAATAATCATGTTCACAAAACAGGAACACCTATGATAATAATATGTTTCCGATAGTTAATTATTATCCTTCCCACCTGCTGTTCGGTGAACACGTCTTAAGTTCTAGCTCTGGGGTTCAACAGGGTGACCCCCTCGGGCCATTATGCTTCTGCTTGATGACGCACCCCCTATCATCATCGCTGGTATCCAAGTTCAACGTCTGGTATCTGGATGACGGCACCCTGGGAGATACCAGCGACACAGTATTGACGGATCTTAAGACTGTTATGTCCTGGGAAAGGGAATACGGTCTTTCCTTAAACACTAAAAAATGCGAGCTGTTCATAACCGGCGGGAAGGACAAGACCAAGGGTGATATACTTAGTGATTTTCAGAAGGTCGCTCCTAACATAAAAGTGTTGGAGAAGGAAGACGTCAATTTATTGGGGGCGCCTATAACAGACGAGGCAGTGCCAGTAGAGTTAAATAAGAGGTCTGAGACTATTAAAGTGCTAGTCTCAAGACTGAAAGCCTTAAATTCGCATTATGGTCTGTTTTTGTTGAAAAACTGTCTATTGGTCCCCAAAATCATGTATACCCTAAGGTCTGCCCCTGTGTGGGAACACCCAACTCTCCTCCGCGCCGTTGATGACATGTTTCGGGTTAGCCTGCAAAAAATAACCAACGTGATTTTGGATGGTCCTGCATGGCTACAGGCGACACTGCCCGTTAGATACGGTGGTCTTGGGATTAGGCGGACAGAAGAATTGTCTCTCCCGGCTTTCTTAGCCTCAATTCACTCTGTTAAGAATCTGATCACAGCCATACTGCCGGATATCGATTGGGAAAACATAGTCAGTGCCGCGAAACAAAATTGGTGCAAAATCACAAATATGCCTGCACCGGACAAGCCATCTATCCAAAAAGAGTGGGATATCCCGATGATGGAAATTAAAAAAAAAGAAATTCTTTTATCGCTCAGTGATCCTCTGGAGACTGCTCGGTTCATGGCAGCTTCGAGGAATGAGTCGGGGTTGTGGCTAAATGCTCTTCCATCGCCCAGTCTCGGAACGCTTCTGAGCGATGATGCCCTGCGAATTTCGGTTGCTCTACGGCTTGGTTCAGCGTTATGTCACGAGCACAAGTGCACTTGTGGGAGGTTGGTGGACCGCATGGGGCGGCACGGATTGAGCTGTCAGAAAAGCGCCGGAAGACACAGTCGGCACTCTGCCATTAACGACCTGATCTGCCGCTCTCTGGTTTCATCGGGGGTCCCATCGAGACTGGAACCTCTGGGGATTTGCCGCCAGGATGGCAGGAGGCCCGACGGCATTACGATGATCCCCTGGAGAGAGGGGCGATGCATGGTCTGGGATGCTACTGTGGTGGACACAATCGCGGCATCTCACGTGAATAAGTCCGCTGAGTCGTCGGGCTCAGCGGCTCTCACGGCTGAAACCTCCAAATGCAAAAAATACGACTGTCTCTCGCCAAATTTCATTTTCTGTCCATTGGGTTTTGAGACGTTCGGTCCCTGGGGACCCTCGGCTTTGAGGACGGTGGCGGAAATTGGTCGAAGGATGACGGACAGGACGGGTGAGTGCCGCTCAGGTGAATATCTTAGACAGCGAATAAGCATAGAAATCCAACGTGGCAATGCTGTCGCCGTTATGGGTACGCTCGAGGTATCCAGGGGGATGCAAGAAATTTTTTTCATTCTGGGCGATTACTAAACATTAAAAATTACTACAAAAAAATTGTTAAAATTATGTTATTTTAGTAAATTGTATTTTTATTGACTAATTTATAGAATAAATAAAAATATAATACAAAAAAAAAAAAATTATTATCAGTTGCCAGTCTCCCACCATGATACTTTTCTCAAGAAAGGGATATAGGATAACTCCACTCCCCCATTGTAACATTTCAACACAAAAATTTTAAGCAATTACGGTAGGTTTTTAATACTCTCGATATAATGCTGTCTTCACGAAATATTTTATTCCCAGAATGAATGAATTTATATTTTGTTACGTCTTCTATAACCCGTCTATCATTTTATACTGAAGTCTGCCAATGCAACTATATAGTTCTTAAAATTATCCCCTTTTGTTTAAGCTGAGTGGGTTTTTTTCTGCATACCGAAGATGAACTGTACTTAATTGTGACTGGCCAGTTCTGACGTTACCAATCACGTGAATACTTTATTTTTTTCGTCCCAGTAAGTTACGCCTGCGGGCTCTAATATTAAATTCATAAATACACGATTAGTTATGTGTAAATATCCAAAGGTCAACTGTAGCGCGAATATTTTTTTGGTCTAAAATATCCAATTATCTTTAAAACAAAAACCAATATCTCAAACCTAAAAATTGTGGTTTATTGAAACCTTTCAATTATTATCTTGTTTGTAAGATATTCTTCTAGATAACTATCAAACTCTGAAAACAAAACTCCATTACAATTTTTGTTAAATATTTTATTTAAAATGATTGTCTTCGATCCTGCAGGCAACTTTAATGTCGAAGGGTCGCGTTTTCATTTGTTTATAGGTACCAAAAATCCGGCGCATGCGTTGACTTTATCTCTTTCTCGCTCAATCAAATGAAAAGTGAAGGTGCAAGCGAGATGCAAGGGCATGTGGCGCATGCTCTTGTATCCTTCTTGCTCATACCTAAATTAGGTTGTGCGATAGAGATTATAAAAAGCCCACCGCACGGCACTTGTCGTAAAAAAATGTATTATAAGTGGAATGAAATTATTTTAAATTTTAATCATATAACCAGATTCAAATGTTCATTGTTCATCAGTTAATATGTTTACGATATTTGAAAAATACACTGTTAGATTATATGTGATATTTATCATAGATTTACTCAATAATAGTACTTCCTATAACGACAAAATTTTGTCGTCCTGAATGTTTTAAAGAATGCAACTACTAATACACTTGTTTTTTGTAAATTTATTTAGCTAGCGGCAAGGACTCGCGGCTTAAACTTGTATAATATTTTTCTGACCTACCATAACAATCTAAAAATTCTATAGATTTATCATAATACCAATTTCCAATGATTCAATCGTGGTCATGAATAAGGTTCACATAAATTTAATAATTTATTCATTACTAATTACATTATTTTTTATACATTATATTTATGTAATCATTATTATATTAAACTCTTCTACCAAGCAAATTAAAATAAATAATAGGTTCATCATGCGCAAAAAATAGTTTTAAAAAACAACAGAGCAGTAACCGCTCATCCCTCTCTCTCAATGACCTCTTGGTTAACTATTTCAATAGAAAAATCTTAAGGAACAATCGTAATAGTACTTAAGTCAGTCAATCAAATCCAACCATGTGTTAATTAGTGATCAGTGGTGTAGGTTGCCATTTAATACCGATTATTTGTTCAAAACTATTTTGTAAAATATGGGTATATTTAAGTTAAGCAATAAAAACCGCGATATTTGCAATACGTTTATTATAAATTATATCTGAAGCTATTATACTGCAACATATTATATTTGGTGAATGGGATTTAATTATTATCTGTCGTTTATATGAAATTAATATTACATAGAGGAGAATAATATGTAAAAATTGTCTTCTGCAATTTATTCGCAGTACAACACTGACTTATATCAGGAATTGCGAAAACATTTAAGATCTTCTCGGAAAGAAACCTCGGGCCAAATGTGTATATGGCCTCGAAAGGACTTTTTATGTTAGTCACCACAACACAAATCGATTTTTTAAAAATAGTTTAAGCACTATTGTTAATATATAATATTTTATACAACACATGCATCATATAGTAAGGCTCCCAACTTTTTTGCTTCATTCCTTCTTTCACCATTGTTCAGAATATAATTCCCCATTTCTAAAATAGTCTAACTCAAAATGCGCATTCCAAATAATACGCATATATCTATGTAACATTGAAAATACACTTGGGCCTCATATAACACGGTCATATGGTTCCACAAAAATGTCGTGTTACACAAATCCGCGTAATACGACGTTTGAAGTTTATACAAAATTAGGGTATGTGTTAAAATATCGAAGATTATTAATTCCTTTATTTTTTTTAATAAACAGTCGAACATATATAAATTTACGTGTGTGTTGAAAAAAACTTTAATAAGATTTAATAAATCATTCATTCATCACTTACAATCGCTATCACTTACAATTATATATGTTCGACTCTTTTTCGGTTCGGTTCGAGACCGGTTGTGAGTTTTCATTATCGGAGGGGACTCTGGAGAATTTTTGGAGTCAGGATTTAAAAAGTCTGTAATAAGCGATTGTTTGCTTTTAGCGTATAAATATTTACGTATTTCGTAATAAGGGGCCTACATCTTATACAGATCTTATAGAGTTATAACTCTCTGTTGAACTTTAAGCTTCTTTCCTTTATAGGATCACTTTATATTAAAACATGCTGTAACCGTGTTTTATAAGGCGTGTTGTACAAAAATATGCCACAAATCATCGACCGTGTTATACGAGGCCCAAGTGTATTATATTTTAAGCAGCAATTCCCTATCGGTTGGGAATCTTTAATGTAGCATATTCTAACAATCAAAAGCCAAAAAGATGATATACAAAGATATATCGCAATTGTTTTGTCATAAGTATTTTATAAGATTTGATCTACATGTGAGTTATATTATAGAACTTTCAGATCAGAATTATTCATAGATAAAAAAAATTGTATCGAAACAATTATTGTGTACTTAATATTTTGATTTGATGTGGATTTCAAATGAAAATTGACAGTAAAAATTTTTATTGAAGTTCTTGCGCTTTAGAAACATGCTTTTTAAAAATATTGATTAATTTGTATTTTCAAAACTATTGCAAATCATCTCATAATTTTATATTTGTAGTTTCGCCTATGATCCTATATGTCATAACCGATGAACTAAATTGTAATAAAATCATAAACTTGCGTCTTTATTAAGTAAACACTGAACGTGAATTAATAACAAAATCAAACTAATTTATGTTAAAAGTATTTAAATAAACGAAGTAGACACGAGTCTGCGTCGGAATCAGTCGTTTCATATTATTATTAATTGTAGATTGTAGGTATACAAAATGATGCAAGCAGATAATCAGATCTGATGCAATATTTATGTTTTTTTCACATTGTCTATTATATCGCATATGGCGTTAACAACTTGCTGATTAATTGGCTTCGGGTCGATATGAAAATACTCGTGGATGACTTAAACTCCATTATCCTTGCGTCAAATACAACAACTGCGCAAAACTCTGAAGTTCTGTGAAAATATTATATTTGTAATGGCTGAGTCCTTCTATGATTTATCTGATATATCTTTTAACATACTGAAACACGTAAAAAGTAAAGAAAATTCAACGTATAATATTTCTGTTGATTGTTTTACTTTTTTCATTTACGTTTATCCAAATTTCATGCGAATAAGGATTTCCATCCACAAGCATGTGACGTGAAGACTAGGGCATCGAATTCCGAACCCATTTTTTTTAATAAATGGCATTACAGCTGACAGCCAATGCGCCAAATATTTTGAAAATTTGAAAATCATACAAGATAAACGCGATGAGAATTTTTACGAGTCATTCATGTCCAAGATCACAACTTTTAAGTTGGAAAAAATGTAAATTTGAAATTGATCTTGCCGGGATTTGAACCAGAACCCACCTGATCGCTACGGCGAAGCTCTTACCACTAGACCACAGAGGCTGACGCCCATTTCGCGATCGAGGAATTTCGGTATTCACAATTTTTCAATCCCGGAATTCCGGCATTGGTCATTAAAATTGTAAATTTAAAATATTTGTGTCCATTATTACATACATATATTACAATGAATATATATATAAATTAATTTTTTTAAAGCGTGAGAACGTTCTTTTTTTAATTTATTGATAGATAATAGTTGAAATTGATTTTTTATTAAATAACGCAAAAAACGGCCAAAATATATTGTTGCCAAAATTTATTATCTTACGAAATATGGGAAGGATGTATTTACTTGTATGAACTTATGCATTATAAAAAAATATGTACATACATAAATT
Source organism: Himalopsyche phryganea (assembly GCA_022494535.1). Lineage (NCBI taxonomy): Eukaryota > Metazoa > Arthropoda > Insecta > Trichoptera > Rhyacophilidae > Himalopsyche > Himalopsyche phryganea. The sequence goes on from JAGVSL010000034.1 coordinate 1,490,551, forward strand.
GAGGTACATGTTGTAGTTTGTAGTTCATCAGGAAATATTTAATTTGAAATATGAATTATTTTTTAACATTTACAGTGAATTCCGAAATCCCGGGATTGAAAGTCTGAGTGAAGAAACGTAACATCAAGCATTCTATATTACAGTGCTTCACAACCAGTGTGCCGCGGCATACCGGTGCGCCGCGAGACGATCCCAAATGTGCCGCGACGCAGTGGGTCCAAATGAGAAATATCGAGTACATTTATACTATAAAAAGTTGAAGTTATTCGGTTACTAAGATCTCTATTGATATTCTTCTCATTGAAACACATATTGTATTATTTTAATATTTATTAGAATAATTATATTATTGTTTGCATGGATAGTGCAACTGCAATGATGGGAATAAAATGGGATTTGTCTCGTGTGTAAAACAAAAAATCGTACCGTAAAAATTATACATTGGGAAACATTGCTGACTAATAATTTACCATTGGAATTATTACAAACAATCAACGAATGTATCACAATAATACACATTTTCAGATCAAGAGCCTTAAATTCGCATTTTTTAGAATATCTATTCAAAATTGTTTCACAAAGACATAGGTTGGCTATCCCGAGGAAAAATTTTGGAAAGATCATTTGAGCTTCGCTATGGGGCTATTTATTTTTTGCTCAACCAAAAAATGCCACAAAATCATCAACTCTTTCAACATAGTGCAGTGGTCATTGTCGTCGTCTTTGGTTACGGATGTCTCGGGCTTATTTCCCGGCACGCACAATTTCATAAATTGATTTTTAAATCGATTTACGGATTTATGTTAGCAGTTCTCGTCGAAAAACGTCTGTTGAGAAAACTCCATCAAGAATCTATATGTTCCACATCGGGAGTGGACACGATTAATTTAATTTTTTTAATCGGTAGTTTTTTTATGAAATTAACATATTTCGGCGTGTGGTGGGTGACAAAAGATTGCGGAGCACTGCTGTATTACATTGTATTCCTAGGAATACCTAGCAGATTTATGGTATACTAGATCAAACACACTCTGGGAGACTGAATTTGTTTGCTAACTGTAGATATAAACCTTCTTTAATGTCAATGTCTAATATTGCTTCAATCGTTATACCTAAATACTTTTTATTTGTTATTAATGCTATTTGTTTTTTAATTTGTCATGTTTACAAGATTTTGACGACCGTCGCTTTACACCTTTATTTTTTGGTTTAATTTTATTCTTGCTTATCTATATCTTTACTTACTATCGTAATATTAAAAAATTCCATCGAATTAAAATATTAAGCTCTATTTTAAAAACTAATCGACCCCTGATTTGAAGCACACTATTTCAAAGAAATAATCACTGCAGTGTTCATCGGCGAAAACATCTCGAAGCCAATCAAAACCAAACACGAAAAAGTAGTGAGACCGCTAAAATCTCCATTCCAGGGGACCCTATCATTAAATTATTCCCACTCTTTTTTCAAATGGAAATTATTTTGAAGTTAATAATTCGTTTGTTTTTATAACTTGTGGTAAGTCTTATTAATTTATCAACAATGCATCCGGGGTAGGTAAAAATCGAATCCAGAAACGACTACTTTGTTGACAAATTGCTTGTCGATTATTATTCATTGTAGAATTAAATGGTGTATCTCTAATGCGTTAAATATTATACGATCGGTGTCTGCAACAAATTTAATGAAATATTTATTTTTCTGAAATATATTTTCTTCATGAATATGCAAATGAAAACTCGTTGACACAGGGTGAATATTCGCATTTCGTTCATTGTTTTTAACACTGGCAACTTTGAAATAATGTGAATGCAGATGAAAACACTTTCCAGATGAGTAATCATTTCGAAATTTGTAATTTAATTCGAAATATGAATAACAGTCACACGAGGGTGTAGTCATTCGTAATAATTAGGATTTTGCGCACTCATAACGCGTAGATAAATTTAACAAAACATAATGTTTTAAACACGTCAATAGAAGGAGTATTTAAAAGATGTCTGAAAAATAAGCAGTGATCCAATCGTTCAACCACACTTTTAAAGTAACCAAGAAGACCGATTGAAAATATCACAAGCATCCATGCATGTCATTCAATACAAATTCAAATATCAACACAGAAAGTACGCCAACATTCATTATAGCATTAACACTAGGCCATGACTGTAGTCAGTAGAAAACTGTTATCTGTTATTGTTCGCAGATTTGCATGTTCATTTTAAAGTTTCAAAAACTATAGTAATATAATACCCTAGGACATTTTGGGCATCCTTGCGTTGACGAATCAGTCAGGAATAAAAAATTGTGTTTCTTAAAATTAAAATATTTTTAATAGATAATTATTTAGCACTATCCTACCGACTCATATTGTCACTCATTAAGAAAATTAAATAAATTTATCAACTGTTGAAATAAACACTTCTTCTGGCAGGAAGCTGATAGAAAAAAGAAACACTTGACGATCAAATTTGTGAAGTGACATCTTTGCTTAACGGGTGATTTAAAGGTAATCTTTCAATCTGCTTAGTAAGTAGTCGCTTCCTCTGACAAAAAACGGATAAAATTGCTACAGAAAAGTCAAAAGCCGTTCACACGCTTATCATAATCGTTACTTGATATTCTCATTGGGGGCCTTTACGAAAATCAAGACCTACTTGCGAAATTTGTGTTACAGTTATCCATCAATTAACTGACTATTATAATTATTTTGTATAGAATCTCCGCACACACGCGGTAAGATAAGTACTGACGCTAATTGGGATTCGAATAGTGTGGGCTGAAAAACAATGGGTTATAAAAATATACAATTACAGGTGTTTCTAAAATACAATCATAACCAAAATGGACACCAAGGCTTCGCAATATGACACATCATATAATTATATGAAGTTCTTAAGGGGTACTTCGCGTTAGATGATTTTGTGTAAAATTTATATCAGACCAATTTTTTGAGTCTATTAATGAGGTGGACCTAGTCAATTTTTCTTTGTGGCATTATTGGCAATTAGTGTAAAAATCTTTCCGGTCTAATAACCGATACTTAATCTGTCTTTATCACTTACCGCTTTGATGTCATAGTGAAGAATTGTCTTCATGTACGTGGGGAGTTGGTTGACCATCGTGAAGTATCCGTAAACAGACATGCCATGGGTTATTATGATCGCCCAAACTGGACCCGAAGTCAAGATTTGTTTCCACGGCACACTAGAATGCTGTGGAATTGAAATTAATAGTATCAATTTAAAAAGGAAATATAATACATACAATACTTGTGACAAATATTTTTTCATAATATGGACTTTGATTGATCTATACATATTTATAAAAACTCAGTGTGGACGTGAACGATAGGAATAGTAAAGCATCTATCTAAATATATATTATGTATGTCGTAAATTGCATACAAATTGTATTATATTACATTCGTCTAAAGTCTGAAGACATACTACATCTTTCGTCATATATAACCGAATATTCTGCAGTCATAAGTAAAAAAACAGTTCACAAATATTCTGATAAATAACACATAAGCTGTGGATCTGTGATGTTTGACTAAATTTTATTATTCATTTCAATTTACGATAATTTACTTTAATTTGTTGAAATCACAGTTTTTGTTTAATTGTTCAAAAGTTGTCTTTTATTTATGAAAACTGTCCAATTGTTGAAGGGTCCACCATGAGTCCATAGTAATGAAACTATAATGGCAGATAGCAATTTATGCAATCGTCTGCAAAACTGTGTTTCATCTATAAACATTTCTTCAGGTTAAACAACCGCTCAATAGGGAGACAACAGACATTTATTTACCCACGGCAAAGTACAGTTATGAAACAAAAGTAAGTAAAATTAATGCGCATGTTTAAATATTATATTTGTCCTGAAAGACATTGGTCAACATTAAACATAGATATGTAAATATATGCAATTCAATAACAGTTAACCTTCTTTCTAATGGTTTATTACAAAAAGATTTAAATTTCAATACATTATATCAAATCCTCTCCAGAAAACTCGGTTAGTTAATGCACATAGAAAAAATAAACGTCAGTTTTCAGTGCATACTAGATATAAAAGAAATCTAAATAAATATGTAGTAGTGAATACCTACTTGTTCAGTTCTTATGATCAAATTATCAAAACAATTGAAATGTTCGGAATTTAAAAAAAAACAATTCTCTTTGAAATTAAGTTTTGACAGCTCATTAATACTAAAGATAGTCCCAAATTTATGAATCATATTTATTAGTTTACTAAATAACTGAAATACACGAATGAAAAACATACACGTCGGCAAAAAATCATTTTGCACGAATACGTAATCATTTACAGCAAATGATGCATCTATTGTAAATTGTAATTGCAAATAAACATATTAATATTGTTTCTTACCGCTTTCTTTGTGGTGGTTCCAATTGCAGCTTCAATGAAACTTCTTTCTTCGACAGATATTCTCGGATGCTGAGCAGGAGAATCGAAGATCACCAGGAACCATACAGCTGACCATACCAAACCGATCAGCCCTGTGAAAATATAGTATGCTATTGTATTGAGATAATTTGACATTGTTTTCGAGTTATTCGCAGTTCATTATAATTATGTTTAGAGTTAAGCCAGAAATCCTTGCCAAATCATATGCAAAAGATTGATTTGATGTCGAATCCTATTCGAATACGACATGTTTATCGAAAATCTATGTCTATAAGCTGTAAGTATAACACTTTTATATACTGTCTACAAATCTAAGCGACTAAATATTTCGTTTGCGCAAAATCAATCTCATTATATCATTCGAATTTTTCTGTCTACGTTAACATTGTCCATTTGTGGTTTTGACAGTCGGACTTAGAAAGTGAGATTTATCTTCACACGGCTACACAGAAAGGATTACTAATATTACAATGATTTTAACATATTTATAGTTATAACAGTTTGAGTGACTGTTGTTTTATTAAAGGTAAGATGAATCCAACAATGAATATCAAGTGCGTGGAAGACTTACCAGTAAAATAGAACACACTTTCCCATCCCAAATTAGCAATAAGGAATCCGCAAATTGGCATTGTGATGGCAGCACCCAAAGAAGAGGCTGATGGACAAGAAACAAATAAGATTTCATTAGTATAAAACAGTCATGTTTTAAATGTTATGTTGTTGTTATTAATATGTGATAAAAAATAGCAGACTTTCATCAATCATTAGACTGATTTGTAAAGAACAGCCTACCATGTTAAAAGATTAATGTGTTTCTTACGATCTACGCATCGGCGTTTTTTGTATAACTGATATACGAAGCACAATCATCTACTATCATGGATATATTTTATTCACAATAAAGATTAACTTAGTAATTGTACATCAATAATAAAAAAATAATTGCACACCGAAGAACAAGCAACTTATTAATGTTGAAAAAATGACATATAATGTAGTGCAGACCTGGGCAAACATTATGATAGAAGAATCATATGAGAAATTCAAAATGAACGGCGGGCTGGAAGCAATCCACTATTTTTAGATAAACATGATGATACATTTTCTAATAATCAACAATTTAATGAGACGAATGAGTCGCACAAATATACGCTTTGGGCTGCATATGGCCCGCGGGCTGGGTAGTTTTCCCAGGCCTGGTAGCATGACACGAGTGTTCAAAATAATCATCTCATGTAAAAAAAATCTAATTTGACAGAATTATTATAATACTGTAGGGGAATTAGCGCAGAAAAGATTTTAATGTACAACGATTCTTAATCCAAACATTTAAAACGTGCTATGCATATTTAAAATTAAATACTTGATCAGTCCCCATTGCACATATTATATTGCATCTATTGCAAAGGGATTTGAATATCAACAAGGAACTAATACAACATTTTAATCTGAAGGTCTTGCCAATTGAAACGAGACTCAATAATGAATTTGTTTTTGCCGTTGTCTAATTGATTGTTATTAATTCTTAGTCTACATGGGTCGTGAGATCACATCCCCAATTGACACAATTATTAAGAGTGACCCTGTGGAAAATAAATGAATATTTACATATGCGCTACAATAAATTTTGATTGTGACATAAGAATTATTCAAGAATTGTCTTTAATTGATAGTTTAAAAAACCAATACTGTAAAAAACTACTACGGGAATAACGTGGTGAAGCATGCAGTGAAACGATATAGAAAATATGAATACAAAAAATGATTACCTAAATAGTTACCCTTTAAATATGTAACCCACATATACTATCATCATCATGGTCTCATTTCGCAGCTACAACGATGGTAAAATTTAAAAGTATTTTATTGTTTTTTTTTAAATCGTAACTCGCAGTAATATTTTTTAATTCCTAATACTTCTGATATTTAAAAAAAAACGTCAGAAGAATATTGACAAAATCACTTCATATCAACTGGAGGAGAAAAAACACCATAACCATTATTAGATAAAATACAAGTAATCTTTTTAAAAAATTGTGCAGAGCAATTTTAAACATGTTATTATCATCTATTTACAATCCTTACATTAATTGTATAGAACAGACGTGGGCAAATGCTGCTCTTCGTTGGGTCAAGTGCGGCTCCCAATATCTCTTGATTAAAAGATGGGTATTTTCTTTCTCCATTATACTCGTATTTTAGCGAACTTTACTATCTTAATGTTGTAAGTGACAAACTTCTACGTAAAAATGTGACTATGGTGTGGTTTTTTATATATGGATATGAAAATCCAGAATGTGGCTCTCGTTGACCTCAAGTATGCCCATGCCTGGTATAAAACCATAAAATAGACTTGAATGAAACATCTCTTTACATTTCTTGACTATTTTCGCATCCGATTAGGACTCCCGGGATGGTTATTATAAGAAATGTGGAAGTGGTAGAAAAAAATGTGTTTTATTTTTTAAATGGGAGTATCTCAATATAAATTGTTTAAAAAACGACTAGTAGTGAGCAAATCGCACTTTCTAGGGCCTGTTTTCAAGTTCATATATGGTGTGGGTCGAACGAAATGGAAAAAAACATGAAAATCTACGCTTTTCGATACTAATTCTTAAATCAGTTATCAAAAAGCATTCATGTGGTAATTCTAACCCTTGACCACACCACCGAGTTCAGTAGGCAATCAACTATATGGTCGCAAATTTAAAAGAGGAGCTATTTCTCACCCATCATGTTTGACATGAACTTGGATCTGTCCATTGGCGGGATCCATCTAGCCGCCATGGGATGGATTGCTGGCCAGGTGGCTCCGAGGAAAACGCCGAGGATTACTCGGAGAATAATCACTGCGACATGAGACATGTTGGCGGCTAAAGGAGTCAGCAAGGTTATTAAGCTCGACGCCAGCATCGAATAACCAAACACTCGCCTGTGAAAAACAAAAATATATTACCATATGTGACCATAGATCACGGTTTTCCACATAAATACATAAATTATTTGAAAAATCCTTTCTGCATAGTTATTTGTTATAATAAGTGCTTTAGTCGATTGGCTATTTCCGAATACTTCTCATATTGACAAACACGCTATTAGGGAAATCTAAGAGGTAATTTTACATTATGGTAATGTTATATTTTATTATCAATAGAAAGAAACAAAACCAACTAAAATATTAATTCATTATACGATCAAAATTGTTAAATGCAGATTCTTACAGTCATAATTGTTGTGAACATACATTACAATGCAACTATACAATACACGGAAAAGGCGCATTTTTATACATTTGAATTGAGTATTGAGATTGTAATCCAAGGAATGGAAACAGTTAACATCATTAATTACAGGAAATTTCCAATGATTTCATATTCCGTGGACACAAGCAAAAGACAGCTAACGGCGAAATGAATAATCTGAGTAATAAAACATACATAGTGATTTCAAACTTACAAATTTTATTCTCAAAAATATATTGATTAATCGAATCGAAATGGTCTCAAATTTGTTCAAACATTAATTAAAATGGCTGATATCACAGTTATATTTATTTTGTCATTAGCTGCCTATTTATTTGTATCGTTGTCGTTGTTGATTGAATATTAATTTATTATGTTTCTTTCCCTCGATAGATTAAAGCTATGGAGAAAGAATGATAACAACAATATATTTGTGGACTTACTTTGAGCCAATAACTTCTGCAAGTCGGCCACCTGGAATCTCTGTTAGGATATAGCCCCAGTAGAAGCAACCGAGAAGCATATTCTGTTGGACGGCATCCCATTCAAATCGCTTTGATTCAACTGTACTTTCCTAAAGAAATATTCAAAAATATATATTTAATCTAAAGTCATCATATTATTTCATAAGTGTCTATAGATGTACCGATTTAACTTGGCGGTTCGTGAGGGCGCCACCTTTGCGTAACGAATGTTACCATACTAATGTTGGTAATACTATACCTTTTTGTATATATTTCTAAAATAAAGCTTCTTAATGGATTATTATAATTTATCAATCCATGCTCGGATGGATTTTAATGTGTCAGATTGGAATAGGTAGCACTCGATGATACTAAACGTTGCACTCATTGCTACCGGCAACCGCTTCACTCCCTTTAAACAGCGTATCCACATCACAAACCCCTTTCAAATGCTTTCTAGGAATGGCAGTCAGGAAAAATAACCCACAATTTCTCGAATACTTTCTTCTACTCACCATCCGTATGACAATGCAATATCTTTCGCCCACATATTTCCAAAGTCTACATGACTGAGTAACTCTTCCCTGTCCATCGCCAGATATTCCCAGAGGATGCGACTAGCATTATTAATTAATTGCTACATTTAAAATACGTGACATTGTTTAAAATTGAATGCTTAGCTCACGCAAGGACATAGCATGGTACATAAAAACTCGACAAGAAGCCGAAATAAGACATCACTCAACACCAGAATGAGAGACAAGTGCACAATTATAATTATGAATATTGTAACCATCTTTTCCATAAAAAGTACGTTGAACGAAGACAACTCTTATTTTCGTTATGAAATGTCTCATAAACAAGGGTGTTTAAAATAAAATATAGTAAACCGAGGAGCCTAGTATTGTGATTATAACGCTTACAACGCTACATATAGAATCGAGAATAACAAAATGACACCAAAGTATAAAATACTTATTTTTTCTCGAAAAAGCTTAAAGTAAAAAGGTTTAAAGGAAATACTTTGTTATATTTCTAATTTATGAAAATCACTTTTTAACACATTGTGAATATTCTCAAATATTTACTCTGCATATTTACGTATCATTCCACCAGCTAAAGTCTGCGATTTAAATAATAAATACAAATCAATTGACTTTCATAAACGCTAAGAAAATTATGAAAATATTCGCATAGTGACAACTCTGACAGCAACGCTTTACATAATATTGAGCATGCAGAACGTATGTACAATAAAGTATAATGTCCATAAATAATCTTCGACAATTTTCTTATACGGAAATAAATTTATTCAAATGTATGGATGTTAACAATAGGTTTTCGTTAAAATATTTCATAGTATTTAAAAATATGCAACGGTTCAAATTTATAGTTTAACATGGAGGAAATGAACGTTTTTCTTTTTACGTTATTTTCCATTTCGTCATTCATAAGGAGTAAATAATTATAATATTTTAATAATATCAGCGGTGGAAAATCAATCTTTCTCCGATGTATGAATATTAAAATAAGATGCTAACAACATAATTATATATTTACCATTTAAAAAATCAAGGTATAAAAAATTTACCGAAATACAGGTGTAACTGGTGATTTTTAAGCGGTCATTTACTATCTATTTCAATATTATATGTAACGATTTTCGTGATGGGTAGACTTGATCTTCAAATTTTATCCGAATTTCTGATCGGCATCATTTGGCAAACCAGCTTACGAATTGTAGTCAGGATATTAAAGCATCCTGACTGAGCTGGTCAAAAAATATATTACTTCTCGGTTCTTATTCTCTATATCGGGCCAAGTATTGTGAAATGTATTTTTTCTTGTCTTGGTACTACATTATTAAAGAAAAATGTGAAATAAACGGGCTAATATATACGAAAAGTGGCTAGCAATTTGTATTGGTGCATATGCGAATATATTTACATAGATATTAATTTAAATAACATCACCTTATGAACTTTTTAAATTTCATTGATTGCTGATGTGTGTCTATCGTTTATGTATATTAACATATTTCATCAGTTTGAGGCATATTACTTGCTCATAATTGTATATCATGAAAATTTGATTTGAGGTATGATCAGATTTAATTAACGGAGATCTGACGGCAGCATATTACCTTGCGTCAAAATTTTAATAATAACTACCATGGATAATTTCACAAATACAGCGTTATTATTGAATTAAAGTTGTTTCAAAATGTAAGAACAAAACGAATATAAGGTTTTTTAAAACAGATAGTAATTTTTAATTACATATTATAAAACACAAATAAATGTCCGAAAAAAATTGCAAGAAATTAATCATTACGAATTATGTCAGAAATACTTCATCATGATGGTAAAGTAATAGGGTTATATGCAGTAGAAAAAGGATTATTTAATTGTGTACATACTGTATCGAAGAAAAAAATGTTCCCGATCTCAGATCGATATGTCAGAGGCAACCATCAACTTATATAAAAATATATTATACTAAAACACGTAACAAAGATAAGGCATGATGTAATACGTGAGTAATGTTAATGAAAGTGTACGTTTCTAAAACAAATGTAATTATACCTCAAACCCATTGAGTTTCCAATCATATTCTACAAAGTAGTGTTTTCACTGTGAAACCTAATAGCCACCTCTTTAGCGGCCTATTCTTGCAGTAAACGATTGTATGCATATGAATGAGCTACCACAGGAAGTCGCGTATTCAAATAACCACCTAATGCATTTGTTAATTATTTCCAAGATACTTGCATTTGGACTTACAACAATATCGATGGTATAATAATAATGATGCTGAAAGGCAAACTTGGGTCGTTAGTGACGAATCACATGGAAATTTACAAAATTTCAAGAATTCAAATTTCATAATTGGATTAAAAATATTAGGTAATTTTTCTTAAATATATTTATAATGCGTGAATGGCAATTTACGATCGGCGTCTCAAGGATTATAAGATATTTATGTATGTATAACATTAACAGAAAGTCCGTTATTCTTCATTTTCGGAGAATATCTACTCCCCATGTGGAGCATATGGCCACCGCGCGGCGCGATAAAACACTAGAAACACCTTATACTGAGCATTGAGAACAGAAACTTGTGTCGGATATTAAGGGTGAGGTGGTTTGATTACGTGAGAAACTCGGAGATTAGGGAATGGACCAGGTATCTCGCTGTTACGCTAGCGATCTTGGAGACATGCTGAAACTAGCTTCATGGATGCCTTCTGAGAGTCTCAACCCTGGCAGCCTTTTCTTCGGACCGGTAGGATTCCGGTAGTGCGTAGGCGTATCGTCATTTGACTCTATTTAACGACATATTTCATAATGTGATCATATTCATCATACACAACATATACTTATGTTGAGAAGCAACCTGTGTATCCATTGAACATATTGATTGAAGACTATATCACAAAGATTACTATTGTTATAATTTAAGATATAACAAACACATAGTTAAGTATTTGTAGAATGCTGTGAAGAAAATGTGAATTTCTTGTGAATTAAAACACTTTTTCGCCACAAATTTGAAACATTTATTCACCTGTGTCACATTTAGTCCACCCAATGTTGAGTTAAGTTCTTTGGCTGTAGGCGTGACCATGGCTACGATGCCAATTGTTAGATTCACCCGCAGCGCATAGTTAAGCATGAAGCCAAGAATCACCATGATGTACAGCACCACACGACATGACAGCAACCCTTTGGGAAAAGAGAACGATAGGTTAATAAAATAACATTACACAATATTTAAAATATTAATAAGCACATTAGATACCAATGAAAAACCTTGAGGCATACAAGTCGTGGCAATTTATTAGATACATTAATTTAAATCACAGTGACCTGGTACAAAAGTCTAAGCCTACCCCAAGGCATCGTATAGGTTCTCAGAAAATTTGATTCATCAAAATGGATTTTTCCTGATGTTAACGATATTAGCAATTATATCTCAAAAAAGAAAATGTAAATTACTATTGTTGAAATCGCAGTTCTTTTAAATACAAACTCTGAAATTGACTTTTGACGTTTGCCGTCTTTCTTGAACATACTTTTTTGAAAAGGTTCCTAAAATTGAAATATTCGCTCTTTGAATTACAAGTGCGTACTCGAATTAATTTATCATAAGAATTCGTACCAACTTACAAATAATAGCAATAAAATTTTCATTGTCCTAATTATCGTGAATTGGATTGAAATTCATATTCCCGTTTCTATCACGAACAATTATTTTAATTCATGCAGCTTTACATACAAGCGCTTATTAATATAGCCGTCAATGAAAAAAACTATTTAATTTTATTTACCTAGTTGCTATGCAATTTGCGATGTAAACTTATTCACAGTAATGAATTGCCCACTGCTGCCCTCAGTGGATTCTAAAAATACTTTGACACTCTAATTTCAAAAATGAAATAACGTTTCTCTTGTTTATGTTTCTCGGAAAATTATTCTAGGTTGCTACCTTGAATGCTGAAGTTGTGAACACAAAACATTGACGAAGTCTATTGAACTCGTAAGAAAAATAATAAATATCATGTAAGGCACCATCATTTTACTACAAATTTTGTAGATACAGATATAATCTCCATAATTATTTAGTTCCAGTAAGTCTATTATGTGTACAGTTTTTACAATTTCTATAAGGAGTTGAATAAAAATATTTTTTTAGTGCCATAATTGTACGGTTATTCCGTATCTTTCATCGTTTTATATGAAATAGTTACAAGTTATATTTCTTGACGATAGTTGTAATTATAATATAACTTCAATTATATAACACAAAAGATATCATATAACTTGCATCATAATTAGATTAGCTGACAATTGTGACTATTAGGAGAATAAATTTTATAATAAAATAGTTATTTCTGTACAGATGGCTTTAAAAATTGAGTATCGTTATTATTGTAGTATTCCCCCAACATAGTGAAATAAACATAATTTAAAATACATCGAAAACAAACATTTGACACCGCCCAAACTTATTGGGCGGATCCTAGTTTGCCTTGTCAAAAAGCTGGGAGAAATCATCTGTAAACTGTATCAATTGTATTGGTTGAAATCATCTGTGAACCTGTATTTTGTTACCAAGCACTGAACTACAATAAAGAAGATATTACCACTGATATTTGGGAGTTTTACTGGGTCCGGATATTTTATCCTGACCTGAAGCCGATTGCTGCTTTGACTGTCAGAGAAAGTGGAGTGTGTTCGCTTTGCCTCTCTAACCCCTTCCTCTTCGGGAATTATCACATTGTGTTTATCTGATTTATAAATAATAATTATTTCATTGAGTGGTTGCTTCGTATCAGTGAGCAGAATCAGAATTTACCTACAATCTGATTGATTTAATGGTCAGAAGATCGTGAATCAGAAATTCTTAAGAACCAGGAAGATAGCTAGACAATCTTCGACACCCTCAATTAATGAGGCGTTTTATCTGACGCTTGATCGAGCAGAGTGGAAGAAGTTATATCAGGAATGTCAATGTTTAGGACCAAATGAACATTGTTTGTTTTATGTAAAGCTGTTCCACCAGAACCAAATAATTGAAAAACACCTTGAACTAACATACAAAATAAACTATTATACGCAAAGGCAATGTTTAAAATCGAATTTATGTAGTAATTGTAACATTAGTTTTGTTTGCATGTTTCCACTTTCAAAAAACCGTTAAAAATCTGTATGTACAGGACTTATTTTGTCTAAGAACACAGAATTATACCACATGTTACACCTAGTAACTCAATCTCTCTTTCAAACTGCTAACAATAACATATTAATTGATTAGATATCAAAACAACGTCAGGATAATTATCTTTACGAGCTTAAGGTGTATTGTTTTAATCATATTTTGGGTATTTGGAAAATATTGTGTTTATATTTGTATTGCTTTATATCCCAATAAATGTTGACATAAATGAGTTCTAGAGGAGATTTGGTAAAAAATACAACCATTGTGAACTTTTTTATTCGCTAATTTATCAATGAGTGTAACCAAGGAGTGACGTGAAAAGTGAGTACATAATCGCATAGTTGACACACCCACTTGTGAATTATTTGTAATCTGACAAATGAATTGATTTTCAATGAAAACTGATAAGTTGACCTTGCGAAGGTTACTATTACATATACATATGTTTATAAGAACCAATTCTCGTTGCCTTCAATCTGTCATCTTAGTGACCTTCTATGACCAAAGAGTATACGAAGTAAAACAAGACACCTGTGGCGACTGAATAAAGTTTTTGTTAAGCAATGTTTATAAGTATATTCATGAGAAACATTGAAAGAATTGTGACTCGTCCGGTCTTGGCCCGTGGGTGTCTGTCTATCCGATCCGGCACGTGGACAGGGTTCGTTTGGGTAAAGACAAATTATACTCGGGCCCAGCTCGCGGGTCATGAGCCAGGATTATTAATATATAAAATTGAATTTTTAACATAAGTTTTAATTACCAGTATATTTTATTGTATATGTAGGGAAACGAATAAATACGACGGACGACACCGACGAGCTAACAACACCGAACAAAGCAGAGAAACCTACAGAACGCGTCATACCGTACACGGATTCGGGCGATAGACAGACCGCGATCGAACGTCATAGAAGCCGCACTACCTAACTCTTCTGAAAAAGACAACAATGATTTCTCACTCGAAGTCGACCGCAATGGTTGGCGGCAGACTGATTTCAAAATGTTAAAATATTTGTAATTACACAAGACGAATAAACAAACACATTCTAAAATATATTTTAAAAAATTGGGCTTTTTCCGGGGTGAGAAAAATAAATCTTGGCTTCGGGTGGCAAGTGTGATATTAAGACTCAGGTGTGAAAGAACCGGACTCGGATTGGGTAACTTTGTCCAATTACGGCCCGTATAGATCTCTAGTATCCTGAGTGGAATTGAGCAAATGTGATTATGTTTTAACCGAGATATGAGTTTCCCAGACAGTCTGCATTACAATAAATATGGCTGTCGCGTTTTCCTGGGAGAATAACGAGCTCGTGACGATCAATTTTCTGTTTCCCATACATCACTTGACACCGCCCCGTACTTATGGGGCGGACAGGGTCTTCAAAACCAGTCTGCAGACTCTTTCTATTAATGAAAATTTAAAAATGTAATACCCCTCCTGAGGCGTTTAAGAGTGGTGTCGTATTTGTTTGGTTGCTGTTGTTGGTTTGCAGTTTGAAGTGGGCGAAGGGCCTGCGATCCTGCCACAGTCAGTCGGGTTCGACCTTTCCCGGAGGAGAGTCGTCGTCGGCCGGCGAAGCGGCGATTTACTTACAGAGTTTAAATTAAAAGTGTGTAATTCTGTTGTGTAACTGTCTTAACTAACTGAAACTAATTGCAAATAAACGAGAAGAGTATACGGATAAACGACCGGGTTTTAATGGAAGACGAAGGAGCCGTTGTTTTGTCCTTTGTTTGTCCTTGTCCTAGGACGCGGGCCTTGAAGTGTGTTGAAGCCCGCACCCCGCTTCTCCCCGCTCCTACACCTTCCTCCCTCGAGCGGCGAGACAGATGTTGTTTTCGTTCCTACTCTCTCACACTTCTAATAAATTATTTAAAATTGCTATGTAAACTTAAATGTTTAATAGGTTACCATCATGTAGTTAAAAAATCATTAGAATCACGAAACAAGACATCTTGATTAGATAATTTATGAATGCGTGCTGAAATTAATACACCAATTGATTAATAAATTGCTTCTAAGTGCTACAATAACCGAGGCCTTTTTTCAACCAACATTCACAAATTTGTCACTATTAAAATTGTTGGCATTTTGTGTCTCACATAAAAAATCTTAAGAGGACATTTATTATACAACTGTCTGACGTAACACAACAATTAAATATACCTCAGCATAAAATGATTTACAATTTTGCACTTTAGACAAAGTAAGAATATGTACTAAAATTCTTGCGAATATTCTCCGTTGCAATCAGGGGTGTGGAGTCGTCCAAAAAAAACTCCGACATTGACCAACAACCCGACTCCCACTAAAAAAAGTGTAATTTTGTCACTTTTTTCTACCTTTCCTATTTATGTGTAATTGATCTTCAAATTAAATACCAACCAACCAATCTGGTAAATAGCGAAATTTTTCATATTATACGTATATATTTATGTGCATTGCAGGACAAGAAGATGTTAGGTAAAAATCAGTATTTACGAACGTAGCTTATTTTTATATGTAAATTCCATAGCATCATATCATAATAAAGGAGTGAAATAATAAAACTATAATTAATAAACATAATATTTAATAACATAAAATCTTGTAAATCTCAAAAAAACATAAAGTAGTCAATGAAAAAAGTTGAATGTTGAATTCATCTGGGCTTAGATTATACTCTGGCTTTCTACATAGTTATATGTTAAATGTAACACACTTCTTCAGTATTTTTTTAAAAATCTTATTTTGAGCTTGGAAAGCGGGCTCTCAATTTCCTGGCAACTTTTATTTCAAGGTTCAGTAAGACGAATAGAGTATGTATATTAATATTCTACTTTAAAGGTGCTATTTGATAAGGCTTCATATTTTAATAAGTACAACAGAATTTGTTTTGTACTTCTTCCACACTTTTTAAAGATCAGGAGCGACCTGATGATGACGCTCGTCATTAGCAAAACTGGTCCTGATCATTATAAAGCACGCATTCTAGAGAAGTACTGACTTACTTTAGATTATGTCACTTGTATGTTGTAGGCTTTGAATAAAGAAAACATTTTTTAAAAAATGTTCAGAGTGTTCAGTGAACAAAAAATGGCGATTGAAAAAAATTAGTCGTTTTATGTTTCATACGCATAGCCTATAAGATTTTAAAACCGTTTCAAATCTCGATTTAACAGTAAAATTAAAGTTACTCTTTGACATTGAAGATTTATAATTGATTAAATCAAAGTAATTGTTTGAAACATCTTGTGTTAGTTTGCACTTAAACGAAAGCCACGAGCTCCCAACAAGTAATCCTTAACCATATGTGAAATAGCACACCGAAAGAACTATTGACTATTAAAACGTCAATTTCCGTGTTATAATCACTATTTGTGGCTGTTCATAATCGCTCGTTATTACTTAAAAGAAAACATAAACTTCCTGTTTATAATGAATACAAAAAATGATCTACGTGTAAACGCTAACGGAAATTACATGTCACGCAGACAGTACAAATAGAAAATTCTGCGACTAATGATGTATTAAACCAGGGATAATGAAAAGAAACGATTTTCTCGCCTCTCAAGATCCAGCGGAAACCATGTGGATTAATCAAGGTATCTTTACCCCTCACAACTTCCTCCAAGACCTAGAATCTACAATACATCAACAGAATCAGCACTGTAAGGCAAAAAAACCTCTATTTTATATTAATCCGGATGCTAAGAACGAGAAAATATTAAATATATAAACTCTTCAAAATTTTTCGCGCCTAATTTGGAGCACGCGGACTCCTAAAAGAACATCTCTACAGAAGTTTTTTTTAACGAAAACTGTGTAGAGTCACAACAACTGTAAGTCATTCGCTCATCCCCTCCTTTTATACATGGTAAGGAAAGAAGAATGGAATAAGGAAACGACCATTAATTAGTAGATCGCTCTAGCTACGCCCCGTTTTTATGATCGAGTTGCTAAGAGAGGATGGAAAACAACATAGATGCTATCCTTACATCTGATAATAAATCTGTAAATCGATTGAAAAATGAATGGATGAAAGTTTCCGTTCGGTGATTTCATAATATATTAATTAACATTTTACACTAATATACACAAGACTGTCAGTCAAGAGATACTATTATATTATTAGTAACCGTACCCGTCATAAATGACGGTATTAAAATTGAAATACTGAATGTCTTAAAGTACCTAGTACGTCGGAACTGTGTGCATTGCATATTCTATATATATATATACACCGCGAACGCTTAGGTCATGAGAAAATTTCATACCTACATCTCATATGTGATAATAATAAAACGTCTACAGAGCGGTCTGGGCTATTAAATATAAGATAGTAGCAGACACGTAGATACATAAAATTATGTCCTGTATTGTGGGCCTCCGAAAGTAAACATGAACAGAGTCTTCTCTATCTATTTTTTATTAAACATTTGGAATTATGGGCCAAAAGAAAACACAAGTAGGGACTGCAATATCAAAGAATATTGCATTGCAAATGTTAATACTGGTATTGCAAAAGTAAAACTTGCTAAATAGGATAGCAATTTCGATATTTTAAATTAAATACCATTGTTATTTAATATATATATATGTATATATATATATATGGAACTGTGCATTTTCATAAATACATTAAATTATTTTTCGTTGAACTACAATATGACCCTAAAAAATAGTTTATCAATGTCGGAATCTGTCAATCTTGATCGAATCTTCGTGAAAATAAGCCTAGCTGCAGAAAAATCCCTATCTATTGTTAATAATTCATTATTTGCCTACCTTCTAATACACAATCTTTGATATTATATTATAGCTAATCATTAGTCGACCATGAAATATATCCGATGCTAAGTAAGTACATTACGGAAGTGATGATTGATGTGTTCGACTGCTCGAACTAGATTTTTTTGAAGTTTATCATGTCAAGGTGGGCGGTAACTCGACAGCACTAATTGATCTGTCACCTTGTCCATGAAAATCTGTAAAATCTCGTTTCTGGCAGAAACGAAGTAAATACTAATTCAATCAATGAATTAAAAGTAACCAATACCTATAGCTACTCAGGTAATACGATTGAAATGTTTTAATATTTTGAACTTATTGCAATGGAGTTTTAATACATCATTTAAATTCACAACATTGTTATTCCATTAACTGTGAAACTAGGTTCGACATGTTTGTCGCTTCTTTAAAGAGCATCATCAAACTAAATCTACAGTAAGAATCTTATCTGGTTATCTGATATCCATGTTAAAAATAAAAATATTACACTATAGTTACTATGAAAATGCTTCTCAAAGAACCGCAACACGTGCGAAATAGCAAACTTGTGAATTTTAATTATGTATAAAAAAGTTGTAATGTTGACAATTTGGTAAGTAAAAGAGAAACATTATATACTTGATGAAATAGAAAGCATGAAATGTAAAACTATTTCATATTTTTAAAAGGCTTGTTCTAATTATTAACATACAAAACAAACAAAAAAATGTATAACTTTATTTATAAGTAAATATGTAGATATACTAATTTTACATACACATAGATTCTATTATGACTTAAATTCCTTAATAACATCGGAATCCAAGTATGGTATGCAGAATTCAAACATCGTTTAACGTCGGCTGACCGCAACTACAGATTAAGTCAAGATAAACCACAAGTTTACGATGACCTGCACATGTAATTGTTGCTTTTTTATGTTTATTATCCAAGTTAGTAGAAGATCCATCTTGAATTTTATTTCTTTTGTGTTCCAGACAATTTTACATTTCTGCTGTAAATTGCTACCAGCACAAATTTTCTCGGTAGTAAGTGTAAGTACATAATGTTGTCATTTTATCAACAAATACGACAAATTGGCTGAATATTCCTGCTGCATACATACATAATAATACGATTGTATAGGTTTTAATAAAAATAATAAGTTCATTCGAACACTAACGGCCCGTGTCACGTGGACTAAGTTTGCGAACGTGAGGCGGCGCGGCGTAGCTCGAAAATATCAATCGTCCTCCGCCAATGGGAGTTTTTTTCTTGAGAGGTGATGAAGCGATGCGGTGCACCGCTTCTAGGATGCTATCAGTTCATTTGATATTTTCTTGCGAAGTGAGCGCGGCGGGGTGTCCTTTGCATTAGCTAGCGCGGTGGCGCGCTTGCAAGTAGGACAGCGTTGCCGCTTCGCCACTTTTCGTCATATATCGATTCAAATCACACCGACATCGGCGAGCACTGACTTCGTCCAGGCAAGACACGGTGTTACACCATTAATTAAAGAGGAGCCGGAGTCAGACGATATTCAGCACCTTCAAATCCCCCTATAATTACAATCCACGCTGTACGGCGCGTCAACAGGTATTTTTGCAGACGAATGGTCCATTACATTTACCGGGAAGTCATGAAATCGATATTTTGGGTTAACTACAATGAATTCTAGCATATTTATTATGTGAAATAGTGGGTAATTAAATGTAATATCTTCAATATTAATAGAAATAAAGATATTTTTGATGGATTCGGCGGTAACTTTGGTGTTTTAATATTAAATTAAAGTTGATAATTTAGTTATTCGACTGGCTGTGTTACTAAATGTAACGCGTTTCGCTTCTTTAATGAGCATCCGCCATACAATTTGTTGGTAGAGACTGGGACTCCCAGGACTACTCGTAAGTTGCAAATTTTCTTATAACATTGCTTGAAACTGCTTGTTTTGCTTTCGCACCTTGCATCAATGAACCTGTCAATATGTATATGCAATTATATGTACTCGTGTAATCGCAGTATTTATATTTACATCAGAAGAGTGCACTGCATTAAATGCATAATGCTAAATGCAGAAACACATATCGACTGCTTAATCTGCAAACCGGCAAACGTTTCTTGGGCAACATTTTCATGACAGAAAAAAACAAAAATACATTTAGTTACTTTTATCTGTAAGTGGGCAAGAAACGAAGTGTATTATTCGAATTGTTGAATTCTGCTTGATGGTTTAATTATGTTTTAATTTGCCCAAGTGGAGTTTATCGGTTCTCAGATTGAACTGTCGATTTGTTCAATCATAGCAAACAATTTCTGGTATTCGTTGTTCTCTATACTCTGATTTCAACGTAACCTAATTTATACATACTATTTATTTTGTTAGCGGTCAATAATTATTATTCATAACTGCTGAATAAGGATTTTGTAAACAGTAATTATATCATTACCTATACTTGCAATACCAAAGTATTAAAATCGATGATTGCCAAGTATTGTAACGCATTAAAATCATTTAAACGGAAATGTGAAAAGATAAAATATAAACGAGATTCTGGTACGCTCAATATCGCGTTGTACTAAGCTTTTATATAAAGCAAGGTAAAAATGCAACAAAGATAAGTGTCGATATCATCGAATCCATTCGTTCTCTTACTAAAAAAATAAACGAACGTTTTCGCATAAAATTATACAATTAAAAAATCAATGAATATTTATTTTCTAAGTTTAAATTAAAAATAAACACTCAAATGACAAATGTGCCCGCAAAGAACATTTGAATAGTATCCACCATAGACAAGATGACGAAAAAATCAAATTAAATGCGAGCAATCGTCTGGCATTAATTTGTGATTCTCGAAATTATAGGTACATTCCAAAATATAGAAAATAAAACTTGTTTTTCCGAGAAGAATATTAACTCGATGGACGCGCTGGGCATGTTTACATGTCCAAGACTTTATCTCGTATTTCAGGCCAAACTAGAAGGAAACACTTGTGGATATATGCTTAAAAAATAGTTCAAACCTTTAGGTAGAGAAATTAGACAACAGATCATGAAAATGTAAAGTAGAACAAAATGAAATATATTTTTGAAAAGAGCTCTCGATATTCAGTCTTTCGAATTTCAGCTTTGAACTGCCGATACGCAGAATTAATCGTCATCTCTATGCATTACACTTACTTCTGTGGCTACGCGCTTGAAGACTGGTCGCAGTCATTTTGCTTGAAAAGTTGTAGATTAAATATTTTTCAGCTTCTTAATTTTCTTCGATATATTTTTTTGAGAATGCGACGAATTTATGCGACTTCTTGATATATTGGATAACTGATATATATTTCACATAACTCTTCATTTTTTACTGTTAAAATTGATCTATTTTAGCCATAGTGAGTGTTTTAACAGATCAATTGACTGAAAATAAATTCGTGCGAAAACGGGTCGCGCTCTAAAGGTTAACTAATGGTTTAGGGTTGTTTTTACGTGTTTTGTTACTTGGAAAATGACTACGGTGTACTTCTTGCACAAATAAATATAATTATTTCACAATAATATCTATTGCCCATAAAAAAACCATCCGTAAGAAACGAAATTCCTTTTCGACGCATATTCAAATATTTAATTTAAAATCAATCGAACTTTATACTGCGATATAAAGAAAAATTGTTGGAAAGTAGTTTTATTTTGAGATCAATGCCCTCTGATAATTATTTCAAAATATGTAAAACGCACCATTTATACCACATATCAACATCAACCAAATATTAATAATATATGCCAGTACAATTTCGTTCATCGTAAAATTATATTGCCAGAACCTTCGGCAGGTACCTAGTGTGTAAGAAAATGCAATATGTACCTACTTACATACTTTTCGAATTCAACAAATTCTTAATGATGTAAAAATATCTTTTACTCAGTTACGATCTGAATATTACTGGTAAATTACTAGAATATACAAGTTTATTTAACTGCATACGAGTATTTTATATACATAGTACTGTGTCATAATAATATTACTGCTCATTAGAATAAAATTTGTGTCAAGTAGACGAGTGCAGAATAACAAAGAGAATATTTTCACGTTATTTCAATCTAGATATTGTCACGGTTCTGGAAGAAAACACTAAATCGAAAAAATTACATATTTAGTTAGTTTTACCAAAATGTTCTTTATTACAAACTCTATTGTATGAAAGAACACACATATTTTTATGAATTATACTTTTACTTAAAAACAATTTCTTACAAACAAATTAAATGAAAAATGTATAGCTAATCAAACATTTGACAAAATTCAAAGTCCAGTTACTCAAAACAAGTATTTTTTTATAATTTAAGAATTGCATCCCGTCGAAACCCACAATGCTATTATAATTGTAAAATCACTGGTATTTCTAAAAGAAGTTGGAAAGCGGCAATTCGCCACTCTGCTAATTGGTTGTTTACAAAATAAGGATTAAGGCAATTCTCGAAATGTTAACTCAGTTATCAGTGTGGCTCTCAGACGTATAATATCTTACCTCGTAAATAATATTTATCGGATTTGTATCTTTTATATAAACGTTAGACACTGTTTACTGTCTGTCAGTTCGAGTCCATTCGTGTGCTCGAATGCCTGAAGATGCTGAAAGGCGAAACCCGGGTCGTTAGTGACAAAATACATGGAAGTGTACAAAATCTCAATAATCCAAATTTAAGTATTTTTTTAGTTAATGTCTTCTTCAACAACGACGATATATTCAATATATTCAATATTTTTGTTGATATTTCGCTTTCTCATGCTGAAATCTGAATATCTTTGGAAAGGTGATATTTTATGCTGGTTTTACCACATTGTAAACCAATAAAAAACAGCTTTCGAATACATATTTGGTGAATATTTCGCTTTGTACTGCTTTGTATTTTACACTGTAAACGAACACCAAATAGCGATAAGTCTAAGATACATTATTTGATCTTTTTACATACGCTATTCATTTGTATATAAAAAAGATATGATACGATTACATTAAAAAATATAATTACACTACCGATGTTGACTGAATAGGTCGTACCAAATTAAACAGGTCTTTCCTAGATAATTTCAGACTCGTTAAATAATAACCTATCGGGAAAACTCTTCTAACGTATCGTTATAAAATAGCGGTAACACTGGTTGCACACTTTTGCCCAAGTAGTACTTATTAGCGATACTGCAATTACCAAAACCAGGTATAAACAAATTTAAAAAATACTTGAGGTACAGTTCCAAGCTACTTTCTAGTGTTCAAGTAAATCATTTTAATGTTTAACAATCTCGATATTTTACTTTTACTACTCTTTTATTCAAAATAAATATATGCATTACCTTGTATAAAATATCAATTGTTTACAATAAACATATTTTCGCTTATCCTAAATAGTCGTTCATAATATTTACTCATTTAAATAGGAAACCCTCAAATTCGTAGCTGGGATATAATAATGTCGTTTTGATGACTGTCATCGAACCCTTGTTTGGCTAGTTGGAGTGACTCACAAGCAGTCGACTTAAACAGTACATACACAATGAGCATGGACATTTTGTATTTAAGAAGCTGTTGCAAAATAGAGCGCAACAGACAAAATTTAGAATTCATTTTCAAAAAATTAAATTTTTCTCATAACCATGCTCACCTATTTGATTAGATTTGTTTGTTTGTTTGTCCACTATACATTCCTTTACCTTCATCCGATTTCGATCAAACTTTGATGAATTATTGTGCGCACACTCGTGAAGGTTTCTGAATAAAAAAAATTAATCTCGAATCTAAAAAAAATAATCAAATACGTACAAATAGCGACATCTCTGAACCAGACGGAAAAAAATATTGTGTATCCAAAATAGAGGTCTGCACGGAACTTTACCCGGGCTCGGGCAGGTAAAGACAATTCGGGCTCGGGTTGGGCCCGGGTAAGGAATACAAATTTCAGAAAAACATTTCGTAGTATGTTCGGGTCATGAGTCCTGCCATAATAGTTTTCATAACTTAAATAATTTATTTCACATGTGCTATGAATATCGTTGGAAATATAGAAACAATAACATATTATATTGTTTGAAAAGTAAACGAATTACTATATTAAAAAATAAATCGAGCTATTTCGGTTTGATAAAAAAAATTATCTGGGCTTTGGGTAACAAGTGTGATATTGAGACTCGGACTCCGGCCGGAACGGGCCTGATGATGACGGGCTCGGAACGGGTAATTTCATAAAATTTCGACCCATGCCATACCTCTAATCCAAAAGCGCTTACAGAATTAAAACACAAATCCTTTCTTTCTTTGATTGGCATTGCAACGCATGCCGAGTACTCACTAAGTATACAATAAAAACATAATACACTCAAGCCAATACTAACCTATAAGAAAGTAACTTTAATTCCCTGCAAATTCTTTCATCAATCTTTATCACACAAGTGAAACAAAAAACATCAAGTTCGATTTTGTATTAAAAATTGTTTTCCACAAAGAAAGCGTCATATCCAGAAAACATTAAATACAAGTAACAAATAATATCAAAATCGAGCATTGTTAGAAGTAGAAGAGCCATTATTTATCTTCAAGTTTTAGAAATGCATAACTGTGTATTGTTTACTAAGTCAGCAATGCAACACACATAAGAAGTCGATGTTCATTAGTGTTGTTGCAAGTGGCAACACTGACTTCTCAGAAAATTATTGTTCGTGATGTCGAATGATGTTGTTGACAAACCTGTCTGAGGCATGGCGCCGAATGATGACGGTCTCTTGATAGATGGTAATAATTCTATGCATAAATTTATGTTGGTACACTTTTGCATCCGACACACCTCTAACCCTCATCACAGCAAAGCGGAAAATGAGCCTGTTCGATTGGCGTACTTTTACAGATACAATATATTAAACTGAGTATACCATACCTGTTGTATTAATTTATTAAGTAATTTGTAGAGATTTATATTATTAGTTACATACAGTAGATATTATAATAATAATTAATGACCAGGGCCGTTTTTTTTTCATATTGATAGAGCGTTATTTATTTGGTTAACCTTCCCGTTTTCATACTAAAATAAATCCCTTCGGATCTCATGCAGTCACATTTCGTTACCGTGTGGGTTTTGTCATATAAACGCATTTATAAACGGAAATGACAATTTCAAAAAGTGAAATATAGTTTTATGTAGTATTTACAAATAGCAAAATTTCCAATTTTTTATATGACTTATTTCACAGATACTTTAAAGGTTTAGAGACCAAAGTAACTTATTGTTACACCATGAATACGGAAGGGTTAAGTTGAATTGAATTTATACATTTTGTTGTCGGTAACGAAATATTAAGATTGCTTAGAAGAATTAAAACTCGACGTAAAAGATCTGTTAAGACAAGTGACAAATTTCGGATTCAAACAATTGGCTGTCCTCAATTTAATATAAGAAGCTCTTTACAAAAGCTAGGGCACATTCAAAGGGGCTGCTGATATGAGCCTCACCTTAATATAAGCCATAGAAGCTTTTATTTGATAAAAATTTTTTTAATACAAATATCTTTTATTAAAGTGTAATATTTCAAGATGACAACCGGAAGTCGTAAAATTAAAGAATTCCTTGTTTCCTTGGTATAAAAACATGCAAACTATTTCCAAGAATTAAAGTCATTATCATTAAGTAAGAACATTATCACAACTTCAATTTAACGAAACACCATTGGCCAAATCCGATTAAGTATAAATTGACGTTTACTAATATCCAACGATGGCGTAGTGACGAAATTGTCATTACTTAATATATTATTCTTTTGGAACTAAATACCTTGACGTTGGCAGTATCAAATATAAACCGGCCCTGCCAGTGGCGAAGACGGGGTACTACGATTTTACGATTATTCAACAGTTAACTTGACTTAATAAGTATTTAATATACCTAATATGTATCGAATTAAATATGTCACATATATATATATATTAATTTGTTTAGAATGCTTGTAGATTTAGATATTGATTTTTGGTATTGGATTGTCACAATTGTCACTTTTGTACGTTTCGTTGAAAATTTACACATTGTCAACAATCGGAATTTAGATAAACTGTGCGTAGTTTGAAATAAATATTCGCTTACGAAAATGTGCAAATGATACAACTAGGGTTCCCAAATTGTTATGAGAGAAATTAATGTAGCCTAAAATATATATTTACAGAAATAAGCATGCCAATTTTAATTATTCCGTTATTTTACTCTAAAATTCATAAACATTTCGATATTATTCAACCTGGTATCCTGGACAGAGGACACGATTCCCTAACGATCCTGGATAATCCGGGACAGCTGGCAACTTAGTTACAAACACAGCAGTTTTTATTTCACTAGATTCTCATAAAGAAGTTTTTAACAGTTTTGTATGTCTTCTGTAAAATTTGTTTTTCTTGTTATTATGTTGAGGTAGAACAGCAGTGATAAAGAAATCGAAATATCAGTAAACTTATGTAACATGCAATTGACCTATGGGATACAAAGCCGCAGTCTATTTATTATAAACATATCACTATCTTATTATAAACATAACAACAGAAGAAGCTGCCGCTACGAAAATATTTTCATAATTAAATTTGCATTAATACCATATACATATTATTTAAAAATAGAATGATGCAAAAAATTTTAAACTATCTCAGTATCAACTTATTACGATTTGCTTGAAATTTCGCTCAACACAAGCGCGAAACGCAATTATTATACATTTTCACTTATTTTCCTAGAAATTTTGAACGCAAATATTTTGTTTTGTCTTGTTTTAAATATGAAATGACAAATGGGAAATTTGCCATTAATTTTTGCGACATTTTTTTGTGCGGGCATATTTTAACAGCCGGGGGAAAACACTTTTTTTTTCAGAAAAGCAATCAAAAATAGTTCAAAATTAGCTCCTACATATTAAAAATAAAGCGAAAGGAGCTTCGTCTTAGGTGCCAATATTATCTGATGGGTGCCATCACAAAAGTTCAATATTCAACAACCATGCACTACATTTAGATATATATATATTTTTTTGAAATAATATACGTAAATATTTAAAATTATTTATTTATTTAAATCTTATTAATCAGCTGCTGTCGTTTTTTATAGGTTGATACGTCTTTATGTTTCACTTTATTGTAGTAATTTTGAGGGTAGATGAAAAAAATATTTGACACCATTGAAATCCATAGCATATTGTCTTTCCTAAAATTTTAATAATAATTGCAACTACATTTTCTAAAGCTCTCATTATTGGCGTCATGTTCGAGCACATCAAATATCTGCACAAAACTATGGGCAATGACTAAATTATTGATAAAAATATTTGCTTAGGAATCGCATTCTATAATTACTGAAATTTAATTGAATAATAGATTACACGGATTTAATTTAAGAATAAAGCTACCGTTGACCTGCTGCGGGCCGACGGCCAGTGAAACAATATTGTCGTCCGTCCTGTGTAAGGTAGTACGGCTTCTGCCCGTATCTATGCTTATATCCAGTATTGCAATCTGTATTTTTTCGTTCTCCAGATTTGAATAATTATTTGCTGGAAGCGATCGATACAGTAAATATTTTTCTGATTATTTCGCCAAATCACAAAATAAGAAATAAAATACTAATATACTAATAAAACAATGTTGTTCATATCATAAATCAAACTTAATATACTGTCCGAGTGCGTTACATTTATTACGTTGCATATTTAATTTTTCATATTTGAATTATGCATTCAATTGATCATGATCATATCAGGCTGTCACTAAAAAGATAAGTTATTTATAGCATGGCATCGGGGTTAACATCCTGAGAGCAACAACACTGGCAACATTTTAGGGCGTGTTTCATCGCTTTTACTAATGGTGGTATGCGATTATTTAATAAATAATAATAAAAACAAGCTCTGCATAACACTTGGCATAACGCGGCGCCATGGAGTGCAACAAACTGCATTCCACAGCAGCGATATAAATCAGAGCCTTCTTTGAAGATGTCAAAAAAGAAGAAAGTTTTCGCATTATTTATTGCATCCTAATATGGCGATCTTCTTCATCAGTGGCATACACGAAGGATGTTTTAGTTAAAACTAATATTGGTAATGAAAATTAATGGCATTATTATTAATCGGAGAACTCCTGCTAAATCTCTAATTAACGATTTACACACGATTCCAAAAGTGTGATGTCAACGGAACAATGAATATCTTTATTATTATAAAACATAAGCGCTGCAGTAAACAGAAATATTTATGAAAAACTTTACTATGAGGGGAAAACCCTTCGCTTCCTCATTGTCATTTCGTATAACATTGTATTGTAATTAACATGCAGTTTTGACTTTTGCTGCATAAATTTTAGTAGAATTAGAATTAAATTTTTACATGAAATTTAAATAAGTCCTTCTTTTGTCTTCTAAGACATCGTCAAACTAAATAAATGATTTAAATACCACTTATTTATTCACTTATTATTATTTATATCGCTTTTAAAGTAGTAGGCAGTTTAAAATGTATTTATCATATTTGTAATATAAATGTCCACTATATTCTTGAAATGCGAATCCATCAGAGTACATATACAATATTTCTGGGCCCTAATGCTATAAGTGTCTCTCTCAAATTTATCAATTATTCAGTACAGGCAATTACGTATTTCTCAACAACAATATAGATAATTATCTTTTACATTATTGTTGCCAAATAATGTGGTGTATTTTTGTGTTAGAACTGCCCAAGTGAAAAAATCCATGACCCAGATCCATAGGACGATAAGTCAAAAACATTTGATGTTTTAAGTTAAATTAGCCATTATATTCGAACAGCGTTCTACTACAGTTCCACTAAAGTACAGCTTGTAAAATGTACAGGTTTTCTCTCAAAAGGCAGATATTTGCATATGGAAATCAGAAAAATTAAATGATTTCTCAGTTACATATACGTACATATCGAAATGTCGTATTGTGGAAATACATTTTTGTGAATCGTGGCGTTCCATAAAGACACAACCTTTAATCCTAAAACTATAAACTATTGACCACCTATTTGGATAAAAAAAGTAATTCGCCATAATTAGCCATCACTTTTTACGAGTGAGTTTAGATGAGTCAAAACTTTGATCGGCCAAATCTCAAAACTACCAATTTCTAGTTGTATCACTATGGAGCTAGGCCATCGATATACGCTTCTAAAATACCAACATGTGAATCGCTTATGTCAACATAGACATTTCGTGGTGTAAAATATGCCGAAAAATTATTTTGACGTACGCTATAGATTCTCTCTTATTTCATTTATTTTAAATCCGCTGATACGGGAATTTCTATCATTAAAAGAACTAACATTTAGAAGTACTTTCTGATACTTACGTCAAAATGGTCCAAATCTGACATAGGCGCATCTAGAATTAGGCCCTAGATTTATTTCTTACGTATTTTTAAATTATATTATATGAATATCGCGATATCAGATACCTACATTATAAAATGCTATTCAATAACATTGACCCGTTGAGCCGGAGTATTAATTTATACGGCTTCATTTTCAGCAAAGCAACAATGCACGTTGTAGGAAATGTCAAGCAAAAAGTAAGTTTTTATATTTATGCATTTATACTCACAAATAAACATTATTTTTTAAAGCAATATCAATTTGAATTACTCATAATGACTGAACACGATTTTTACAATTAAAATGATATCGTAATACTCTTTACTTAGTTTCATTCAATAAGAAAACTTTTAATCGTGTCAGTCCCCAATGTGAAGCATTTTCCCTGATGATGGAGCATGTTTTAACGAGGATAGTTGGTAACTCAGTCACTCAATCTCTCTCTTCGGAGACGATAAGGAAAGAATTGTGACTATGGAAGGACTATTTATCCACTGTCCGCTTTTCTAGATTAGGGTGGAATGGATGAACACATCACTAAAATCTATTTTACATATAAATTTTCCAGTTATGATAAAGCAACTAACGGGATATAGACCCAAAGAATATTGACCACATGGCGATTGGACGCGGATATAATACATACCTATATAATATGTATGTAAATTTTTTTCCATGTCCGCTCCCAATGTGGAGCATATGGTCTCCTAATGGAGGTATCTTGACAGATTTTTTTCTACGAGAACTGCTTGTCACTCAGTTGCTCAACCTCTCTTTTCTTTTTCGAAGAGAGTAGGGATAGAAGGATAGGACTATATGACAGGACTAGTGGTTAGCTAATCGCTCTCGTTACGCCCCGTGAGGATGGGATTGGTGGGAGGGAGGACTCAGACTACGAACAGAAATCCATAAATCGATTGAAAGATCAATCTATGAAAACCGTCCGCACCGGGAATTGAACCCGAGACATCCGTAACCGTAGCCAGCGACGAAACCAACGGCGCCACGGACGCCGACGATGTATGTAGGTGTAGGTTAATTCGCCATGAAATTATAATTAGAAGTATTTTTTTTTCAATCGGTCAAATAGTTCTCCCTAGTTATTTAACGGTGACAACTCTGCATATCGATCAAAAGGTCTCAAGTTCAATTTCTGGCTCGATGAAATGTTTAATTTAAGAATTAAACGTTTGATTTGAGATCTAAGGCATGTATGTTTATAATGTGTTCTCCGCCGAGTAGATCTCGTGATATATTTTAATTTTATTGAATTTCTAAAACGTGTAATAAGTTGGGCTGTAATATCTTCCAAGATTAAATATTCCCACAATGGAAGATTTTTGCGCCAAGACTTGTGTTGGTCGAAGCCAAAAAATTTAACTACGTCGAAGGGGCGGATTAATTATACTCACGCGAAAAAAAAATAATTTCAATGTCGACTCTACTGAAACTGAAATCTACTATTGTTCATTAATTTTAAATTCTATGGTCAACATAACTTAGAAATCAAACCAATATCACAAAAAGTAACTCGTTTACATAATTTTTGTACTTAAAGTGACGAAAGGGTCGGTGAGGCTTAATTTGACGTCACAAAATAGAAAAAAACACCACTTTTAAGGTGTTAGCTGTCAATTATTCGTCAAAAGCATTATGTTTAAAAATAAGACATTTTGATTTGCACTACTTTCATATTTTTACTGATTAGCCATCAGTGAAACCATTTCTAATCACTATAAAAATGAGGAAATAGTATAAAAACAAATTTTGTTTAATTAAAAAAAAAACAAATGTTATTTTGAAGGTGTTAACTTCCAATTCTAAATAAAACATAATTTGTCTGTACTACTTCCACATTTTAATAATTATCAGGAGCTGTTTCTCGCACCACGAACATTAACTTCAGTTGATAATGCTCATGACGAAAGAAACTCGTTTTGATCATTATGTAAAAAAATGTGTTTAAGTAAATTTCAAACAGTTTTCGGAATTTATGAATAAAATATTTTTTCACGTGGGTTTAGTACAATATTTTATTACAAAATTTGATGATGGAAGGTGCTGGTAAATAACAGTCACTATTTTGATGTAATTTATAAACAACCCCTTCGAAACACTGTGCATATTATTATAGAATTTAATGACCACAAAAAAATTTATAAATTTACGATATTTATCTGTATCAGATCTGACAAGGTTAACTCATCGAACGACATTGGAAATTTAATAAATTGAATTTTAAAAAAAAGTATGTCTTATACTTTCTGTGAAACTTATCGGAATTCACCCCCTAACGACACATCCAAATTTCCCTGCGCATGCGCTAGTTTTCATCCACTGACAGTTGTGTTCTATTTTTAAAATGTTTTTGCGACTTGACATTGAAAACAGAGCTTATTTTTCATACGCACGCATTGGTATAGCAAAACATCAAAACCCAGACAAGCATTTTTATGAGAAATTCTAGAAAATAATTCAATTATTACATAGAAACTGCCAATACGAAAAAAGCTATTGCTATAATGTTAAAAGAAGCAGATTACGTGTATATTTAAAAAAATGAATTAGAAAAGCTATATCATTATTTTGAAACGAGTTTTTTTTTTTATACCAGTATTTCCCAACCTTATTTGTGCATGCCCCTTCCCTATCATAGAAAATCTGAAAAAAATGATGTCTCCTTTAAATAAAAAAATTTACATAGTCATAACTAATTGTGTTTTTGGAATAGGAGCTTACGCGGTGTTACTAATAAACAATTATGTTTATTTTTAGAAATAGATATGTCTCTTCGGTATCATATTTACTTTTCCGTATAGTGTTTGGAAAAGTTGAAATACGTCAATTTGATAAAGGTGTTATAATGCTAGACAATATACATTGACTTATAAATACAAATTTTCCATCTCAGGATTCGAGTTGGAACCCACCGAAGGTAGCCTTAGAGGTAAATCATCCGTCTTCATTATTTACATGACTACGTATAGGTGTGTATATACAATGACTTTATATACAACTTTATATCAATTTATTTATATAGATAAAAATGAATGTTTGTTTGTCTTCAATGCGATCGTTTACCATTGATCCGATTTTGATGAAACTTTGGTGAATGGTTGTGTGCACACCCGTGAATGTTTTTGAAGAAAAAAATTAAAATCTAAAATTTGATTTTAAAAAAGAATCAAATACGTACATACAGCGACAACTTGGAAAAACCTTCTGATTTATTCGTGTACGCACCAGACGGGAAAAAAATATTGTGTATCCGTAATACAAAAGCACTTCAATAAATAGAATTCAAACACAAACCCTTTCTTTCTTTGAGTGGCATTGCAACGCATGCCGGGTACTCACTAGTAAGACATAAAATCATAGTGTATTCATGTAAATTAGCTCATATTTTGATTTCTAGTGAACGTTAAGAATTTCCCTTAGGAATTAGAATTGAAAGTTTGATTTGTATGTACAATTCACATTTTCTTCGTATTCTCGACTGTCTCATTGTCGTAATAATTACAATAAAATGAACACAATGTTATTTTAATTTGCGCAATACAATCTAAGTTTTCAAAGGAAACTATTGTAGGAAGTAAACAACAGTAAAGCATTTTGTTTTGCACCTATCAAGGATGCAAATGAACACTTCAATTCCACATCAATTTTAATCGCATACATGATATTTAAATAATCAATAGTGCTCTGTATATATATTTTGCTGGAAACGATCAAAAATCAAACTAGGTGATTACATAATACATCAAATAAACGTTTGTTTCAGTGTTTTCGTGACGTTTTTTCAAAAGCAATATCGTAATAATGCATTATTTCCAAAGAGCTTCCTTGACATATATTTCATTTACTAATTTTCCATTTTCTTCTTGTATATTTTATATCCACATTGCACACATAACCTCACGTTTCTTAGTTTCGTAATTGGTACTGTATGCCAAAGGTTAACAAAAGAAACATATTACAGAACAACATGGTAATCACAACGATAACCATAGTACAGTGAGGTTGTTGTATGATGGGGCTATTCTGTTACCATTTTTATATTTTATTGAGATATAAACTTGAAACCCAGTTCATGGGTTATAATTATATAAATTAAAATCGTATGTGGTATTTCGAAGTATATGTAACATCACGCAAAGTTTTTTTACCGTATCTCTGTGAGGTTTGTTTGAAGTGTTTTTCATTTTAAATAGTAAATAAATTTTCGCTTTTAAATGAAAGGGAGGTAAGCCAAGTTATTTGAAAAACGAGTTAAATATTCTAAAATAACTATAATAAATGCATATAATATAAAAGGGAAGAGTTGAAGCATACTGCTGAACAGATAAAATTCATGTTTAAACATGACAATTTTCTTCAAATTTCATACAAATGCAAATCTTGTTTTGGCTCTCCTGAAAAGTACCAATTTTAGACATAACGCCCTTTTCCTTTCGCACACAGATTTTGAGTCAAGAAACTTATACTATTATCCAATTAAGAAATTTACGATTTTGGTGTGATAATTTATTATATGTGACATTTATAAATAGTATTGTTTATTTCAGCTTGTTATGAAAATCCTTGGTAGTTGACAACAACATAACAAGCCGAAATAAACAATACGACTTCAAAATAGTTTTCGTTGCTATGATCACAGATATCACAAGATTTAACGAAAATTATGCACTGGCATACGGCTATGGGTAATGTAAATTAAATTGTCTGATGAAGGGAGCAGTAACGGACAGCTAATAAAGTTGGATAGTAATAAAGGCGATGAAAAATGATCACAATATTTGCTAGTGGTTTTCGTAATGTTTTTTTTTTATCAAAACATTCTAACAATATCGCGTTAATAGACTGGCCTATCTCCGACATCAATCATCGAGCAATATTAAAATGGCTTTACGCAAACATGGCTATCAAACAATACCATAAAATGATAATGTTTGCACAGCTCTCCCCATAAAAAACCTACGCCTGAAAGCCGAAAACCTCATATCGATAGAAGTGTCATGTGTCGAGTATGCAAATGTAACAAGTTCCTGTGTTATCTAGGCTCTTCATAACGGCGTACTTAGGCTGATTGGTACGCATAAATGTGCGTGCCATTTTATTCATATGGCGCGTTCGGCTTCGATAAGACATCAATCGATATGACGATGTGCACACTGTAAAATGCGTGACAACAACTTTATTGACTATCTTTGTTGAATCGATAAGTGAAACATAATACACACATAATGAAATGAAAGTTATGTATAACTCCATGGCATGTAAAACTTTAAGCTATACAACCAATCATATTTTGTATCTATAGCAGGGTCCTTCAAACATGTTAAGGACTACACTGACTCCTCCACTTAGTCCCAAGGGCCAAGACCTAGCTAGCTCATCACACCAACATACTGTAATTTAAAATTACTCGCGAATGTCGGTTGGTACTTACAGACCAGTGTCAAGGAAATTTCATTACGGTGGAGATAGCCGATAGCCGACAAGAATAAAACCAGCTTCTGCCTGATTTAAACACTCATATTAAGTCCTTTCGCTTTCAGCACTACTTGTCTGTGTGAAAAAACGATCACGGGTCGGATTGGTAGTGCTCGCGGGTTGTAGTTTTTAGACCCTTTATCCATAGCGTGGCCTATTGAATGGAAAAACAATTAAGTTCATGTTTTTAAAATTAATCATAAAATGAATTCGTCTCAATAAACACACTAAATTTAAACGTAAAATACTATTGAAAATACATATTATACTGGGCAGTCTATCAGTGGATTTGTTAATTGTCATGCAATTAAATTCCTGATTAAAAATTTAATTTCTTACGATCATGCATAATATGATTAGGCCATCAAAAATAATATAGTCAGTAATCAATTCCAATGCTTAATGCAAACACTGGAATAGTGAATGGTTTTAATCGACAATCAAAACTTACAAGCCTCGAAGACCGCTAAATTCACAATTTCGAATCCTGAGGACCACTAACATGATGTTTTTAAGCGGTACAAAATATCTATAAAATGACAATCAAGTATTGGTTTTATTATGAAATGATAAAACTTGTTTAATTATAACAAATTAAATATAATTGATAATTTGAAATAGGTTTATAGATTCTCCGCGGACTCGCGGAGGTTGACGACCGCTGATTTACATAATCAAATTTTAAAACGAAGCTCCTCCGCAAACTTTCCTCGTTGTTTTTTTGAACCAGTTTACAAGTTTTTCAACAAGTGAATATCACGATCATACTATAAACTATAATGTTAGAACTTTAACCTTACTATAAATTATTATAAATAAATCAGTGATTGTTTTATGGGAAATTAAAACAGTTGCTTTGTAATTTACACGTGACTGCTGTGTACATATTAAATTCAACCTATGATTGTATTTTTCAATCATTAATAAGTGTTCTCAAAGAAGCGAAACACGTGTCCATAACACTTTATATATTTAACCATTTATTTAAAAAAATCATATAATTAATATACCATATTATATACCACGTAGTACAGATTCGCACACCAAAGCCAAAATCCAAACATTGCCATACTGTACGAATTGAATAAATTAATAATTAACTTTTGTTTCGATTTGACTTATGTAATTAATCACTTTGAATTAAAGAATTTTACTTTATTATCAGTTAATCCGCCATAATAGTTTATTGTTAATCTAAATATGGTATCAATAAAGATTTATTGTATATTGTTAATTATTGATACGATTTTAAAGCGTTAATGATTTCTTAGTAAAAAAATAACTAGCCACGGAATTTCACGGCCATGTCATTTAATAAAGCTATCGATTAAATATTTGAGGCTTCTGATAAACATTTTGGCAGAACGCCGTATATTGATGTCTTTGAATCAGCAGTTTTTTTATATTTAACAAAGGTTGATGGTTTAGGAAGAATTTGTTTATAAATCTTCCCAGGAATTAAAATTTTATTTTTGCGTCTTCTCTATTGTAACCCTACGGCGCGAGCCGTTTTCGCAAGAATTTATTTTCAGTCAATTGAATGTTAAAACGCTCACTGAGGCTAAAAATAGATAAATTTCAATAGCAAAAATGGAGAAGTATCTGAAATATATATTAGTTATCCCAAATACATCATAAGTACACAAAATTGGTCGCATTCTCGCTAAAATAAATTGAAGAAAATGAAGAAGCTGAAAAATATTTAATCTATGCCTGTGCAACCAAAATGGCTATGCTCAGTCTTCATATACACTGCCAACACGCGCACAAGCAAGCGCTTATCCGCATAAGTGTATATAATACATAGTGATGACGATTAATGCTGCGTATCGGCAGTTCAAAGCCGAAATTCAAAAGACTGGATATTGAAAGCTCTTTTCAAAAATATATTTCCTTGTGTTCTACTCGACATTTTTATGAGCTGTTGCCTATTTTCTCTACCTAAAGGTATGAACTATTTTTTAAAGCATATATCTATGAATTGCACTAGGTTTCGTCTCAGTAACATTGCAAAAATATTTTTTTTAAATATAAATGAAATAATAAATTAACATATTTTTCGATTTCGAATTGACCAGGGCTAGAAATATACTCAATAGTAATTTATCATACAGAGAAATTAATGATTATTTAGATATAAAAGATAGGCAATGGTCACAAGAAAAAATTATCTAGTGAGAAATAAATTAGTGTTGGGTCACTGGTGTTTATATCTTAATCAAATCTGTCCCCAAATTTCCCTGAAAAACACTTTTCAATAACAATATATTAGCTAGAAAAAAATAGTAACTTATTATTTTCCGTAACATATTACTAATGAATATAATCATTTTGTGGAAGCGCAAGACCACACTGCGACCTGAAAAAGTCTATTTTCCTGGTATTAGGCTTGTGGTCTAGTAAGGGCTTTAAAGACCCTAACGATAAAATCAGTCTGCGTTCAAGTCCAGCTCAATTTAAGATTTTTTCAGTCTATATTTGAGATCTTGGACAAGTGTTTTTGACATTATTTTTCTTCTTGAATCAATCTTGAGTGACTTATATTAGTTGTAATTGTCAAATATATATATATTTTAACTTTCGATCAAAAAAAAAAACGCTGATAACAGGATAGTAAGATGCGTTCTGATCATAGAAATTTCTTTTCGAAATGCACTACAGTGGAATGCCGATCAATCTTTCTCGCATTCATCGTCTTCCCGCATGTATCGTTCATTTTGTCGAGGTTCCAATGTATTGTAAATACAACGAGTAGAATATTGAAACTATTTTTCATTAAAAATCTATATTTATATATATATGTATAAATGAGTGTTTGTCTGTTTGTTTGTCCTTTATGCGTTCTTTTACTATTCATCCGATTTCGATGAAACTTAGGTGAGTTGTTGTGCGCCCACCCATGAAGGTTTCTGAAGAAAAAAATTAAATCTAAAATATAAAAAACAAAATCAAATATGTACGAACAGTGACATATCTGAAAAACCTTCTGATTTATTTGTGTACGCACCAGACGGAAAATATTTTGTATCCAAAATTCCAAAAGCCCTCCAATATACAGAGTTAAAACACAAACCCTTTTTTTCTTTGAGTGGCATTGCAACGCGTGCCGGGTACTCACTAGTATTAAATAAATGCTATGATTGCTTTTAATTGGTATGTTTATTGGTTATAATACAATTTAACACTAACATTTAATTGTTTAGCATCAGTTCTGTAGGGTTAAGTCATTTTTATGAAAAGATTTATCTAACAAACCGACTTGATTCATTCAACTAACGGAAGTCGATCATGATTATTTATGTTGACGAATGCAATGCAAAATCTGTTCGTGCAGCAGACCGCTTGGCCAATTGCCAACGTCAACAGTCTGAACACTTTTAAATTCTTTAAGAAACATTTTAATACATACATCTTCTGACATATTATTGGTATATTAACTAAATTTTAAATATACAAAGCACTCCGATTCTAATTTCAATACATCCAAGACAATGTAAGACCAATGTATACTATGATATTTATATGCTATGTTTATTTAGCCGTTCCACGCGGTAAAATATGATTTGTGTAGATTTTTCAATTGTCTGTACTATATGGGCACCACAGAGAAAGGATTTATTAAAGAAAACATTTACACCGTGTCTTGCCTGAACGAAGTCAGTGCGTGGAGATGTCGTTGCGATTTGATACGATATATGACTGAAAGTTGCGAAGTGGCAACGCTGTCCTACGTGCAAGCGCGCCACCGCGCTAGCTAATGCAAAACACAC
Organism: Himalopsyche phryganea; assembly: GCA_022494535.1. Classification (NCBI taxonomy): domain Eukaryota; kingdom Metazoa; phylum Arthropoda; class Insecta; order Trichoptera; family Rhyacophilidae; genus Himalopsyche; species Himalopsyche phryganea. The sequence goes on from JAGVSL010000034.1 coordinate 1,529,836, forward strand.
ACACCGCGCTCACTTCGCGTGAAAATATCAAATGAACTGATTGCGTCCCCGAAGCGGCGCACCGCATCTCTTCATCAACTCTCACGAAGAACACTCACATTGGTGGATAACGATTGATATTTTTGAGCTACGCCACGCCGCATCACGTTCGCGAAAACTTCGTCCACGTAAGTAATTTACTTAAGTCAACGGTTTTTAATGATTTAAAGAAAACATAACTTCACAAAGATACTTGACACTGAAATCATTTCGCTTAGACTTTTTTAATTTGTTGTATATAATAAAGCAATCGTCATACTAAAGTAGTAACCAAATTATTAGTGTATTGTGATTTTTTTTATTTTTCGTAATATTCTGCATATCTATATTTCTTCAATTTCAATTTCCAGTATTTAGAAAACATTATCGCAGTGTACAGCAGATTTTTTTTTTAAGTCTTCCCTGTTCGTAAATACAAGTCTTTGCACTGTATACATATTTATCATTTTGAAATGACTGCAATTTTTTTTTAAATTAAATTGAACCTTTCATTCAATTCTTAAGTTTATATCTTACCTTTTGTGGTATCTGGGAATGTTTTTTCAGTTGTCGCCATGTCGATCCTGCAAAAGAAAATGATTTTAATCAATTATGGTTCACCAAAAATTCAATAGCTCAACTATGTATGTATAATGTGGAATTTGTGTTGAAATACATATTACATTGAAATGATTTTATCAATTGAGTATATCAACTGCGTTGTACTTTATTCCCATTTGAGATTGACCTAGAAATGTGTAATATCCTAGTTTTATTTTTTATTTTTGGTTTCATTAATGTAATGAATATTATCCTTAAGCATAATTTTTATCACTTTGTCGTCTTGGGTAAGCAAGTTCCATCTGATGTTTTTTCACAAAATTACTTTTTAATGCAGTTTTATTTGCATTCAAAATATGATTCTATTTGCATTTAAAAAACAGTACAATTGTCTGTCAAAAATATTCTAAAAAACATCCAAATTTTACAGTGCATCAAGGTTCCATCTGCATACATAATTAGAAATACCGTGTGAAGGAAATCACAATCTCTAAAGCGGTTGTCTCTTTTATTCACGTATGTGGATGCAAGTGTATTTCATTAGGAAAGTTATATTTTCTGAAATCTTAAATTGCTTCTCCTGAACAGTTTTAGTTTTTGCAGATAGAATCTTGTTTAGCCAAGGTGACGAGTCGTGTTATTTTGTATGCGCTTAAGGGTGATTTTTTGCAGTATTATAAAAAAAATGCAATGGAAACAACGGTGTGTATTTACTTGATAGATGTATGAGAATAAATGTCAAAGAAAAATTCCCACAACAACTAATTAGCGTTGCTAATTTTATTTGAATAATTATTGCGTAGTTATTATTATACACAATATAAAAATATGAAAAATTTTGTATCGTACGTATTCCACAAATTAAATTATAAAAAAGCCCAGTTTTACTCAACTTGCATTTTTAATTGATAAAAGATTTGTTTAAAATTTTGAGACAAGATGTAATTGACAATTGATATGAAACAAAAATTAGGGTAATGTGATAATAATTATCGGTTTACAGAGAATAAGACTGGTGACAGACAGCACTTTACTGTGACAGCCAGTCACGTAGATCGTTTATAGGTTACGGTCTATTTAATTGGATGTGTTTAAGATAAGTTATTGATTATGCAATCAAATATCAGAATTTCATTAGTAAGTCAAGGAAACCTTCGTATTCAGTAAAACAATTCATATCTCACTTAAATTTTGTCATATTAATTTAAGTTATGAAACTATAATTGATGACTATGGTATTCCATTAGTTGTGTGCCTAGGTGTGACAGGTGTTTCACACATTTGAAAGCATATGCAGACTAATTTTATCGTAAGATTTTGAACTATAACATGATACATTGATTCTAATTTATTGCGCTATACATTGAACATTTTGTCTAGTTATAAAAATAGCAATAATGTGTAAATATTTTATGGTTTCTTCAAATCTTAAAATAGTATTTGAACCTTTATTCTACTAAGAAATGGGTGCACCAGCATACTAAATTCCAAATAATTTCAATAGCTTTTTATTTTAATATATGTAAAACATATGGATGAAAAACAACATATTCAGCCCGCGATTGAATCAAAAAATGCTATTTACTATTTTTACTACATTTAGAATGTATTGAAAATGATTTTCTTCTTATTCTTTGGTGGAAATCAGTAAAATTGATTGATCAATAATAAAGCTAAAACTAAAAAGATTCAACATTTTTTACAGAAATGATTTTATGTTTATTGCTATAATTGCATTTTATCAAGATAAATAAAAATGTACTTTCGCCGTTAGTTTAGCAATAAGCTGAGAGTAATATTGAATGTGGCGAGATGCCAAAATAAATATCAATATTACATTAGCTCTCAATGCTCTGATAGTTCTCGATTCAGTATCGGTTTAAAAACATTTTTATGATCGGAAAATATTTCTCAATTATTAAAAAGCCACTCGTCAAAGATGTACGTAATTATGAACACGTCTAAAGACCTCTTAAAGATTTCTAACCTAATAACGTTTACAAAAAAATTGAAAATATCGACTGAGGGTGCTTGATGTAATTTCAATATTAAATTTGAATTGTTAAGATTTTGTACATTTCCATGTAATAAACGCATGGAAATGTACAAAACATCAACAATTGAATTCAATGTAAATATATTTTTATCTTCCATAAATGACATTACACGATTTTCATCACATTTCGTCACAAAATCTTTATTTTTTAAAAGCAATTAAGTAGAGTTGACGAGAAAAGTTTATACCCTTTAAGAGAAATCGTCACATGAAACAACCCTTGTCAGGTTTGACGTAATTTACAATTATTTTACATGTGTGATATTTTGTTCTTTTCGTCACAATGACAGAAGATATAAGGACCTCTACACAGAACCGATTTGAAGTGGGCGAGTATAACAGATACTTTTGTAGGTTGGAATAGTTTAATGCGTCTACAGTGGGACCCAGCTTTTTTGAAGAACATCTGAAAAATAACTATGAATGTTATAAAACGATGATTGCGGTATCATTTAACACTGTTCTTATTTGCCGGGACTATAAAAAAATCAATAACTGCGGTAAAACGATGAATACGAGAACGATAGATCGGGTTATTTAAAGCAAACCTCGTACACGGTAAGTGCATCAGTTCGATTTACACGCATACTTCGCATTCCAGCGGACAAAATCTATCAGTCATCCAGATCTCGTACGACTCGGCTGTGTGTTGAACAGGGATTGCAATTCTGATCCGTTTTTTTCCATACCGGGATTTCTACATAATACAAAATGAACCCCGAAATGGTGAAACGAAGCCAAAGATTATAAATATTGACGTTTAATTGTCAATAAATAGCGGAAAAACAAAACAAATACAGTGGATACTACAATATCTCATAACAAAACACAAGATGAAGAATAGTTGTTTATTATAACCATTTGTTGAGCTGTTTTGTGTTTTATTTTATCTTGAACTAACTGCTTTTAATAATACTGCGTTGAATATTTATTGAACGACGAACAATTCATTTTTTCGGGAACAATCGTGAATCAAAGGTATTTTAAGCAAACTATTTTTTTAATCATTCGCGTTTTACTTAAATCATTTAGTGTGAGTAAGTTTTTTTAAACTTCATATGTAATCCAGGCGTAAATAGAAATCTATTCAATATTTTAGACAAATTATTATGTATTTCACTATAATTCTTATATTAAAAATGTATGCGATTTGATACTTTAATCCCGAATATTTCTGGCCACGATCCCGGGATAGATATCCCTCGAGCAGAGGCTCTGAGCAGCATTGCAAACTACAAAACTTAAGTAGCGTTCTGCGGTTTAAAATAAATCTTCTCTTACATTATCAGACAATCCAATGGAACGTCTGCCTCACAAGAGCATATGAAATAGTTCATATCATGTTATCAACAATAAAATAACACATCAATGAAAATCAATGACCCTTTGCTTTAAGTGTCGCGTTACAAGTACACATGTGAGTAATGGACCTTGCATTTATTCTCAAAACCTGCAGAACATACAGCCTCCACTACAGAATTTGTACAATATTAATTTGTCGTTTATTGGATGAGAACTACAGAATTTGTTACAATATTGCAAGGTTTTCAGGAAACAGGTTTTTTTCTATCTGGTAACATTTTTTCTTTTATTTTTTTAAAAAAAATTCTACAAACATGTTAAGTATCTGATCACATAGGTCTGAATCATGGTTATCCCCCTGTATTTGAAGAATATTATTTCGTGTTTATGAACAATGTTATATATTAAAAATTTTGAGAATATTTCACTCTATTGTGTTTGTGCACACATGTGATAGATATGTAAATACGTTAAAATGAAAACATAAAGTAAATCGAAGAACTCGACTAATGTGATTGTTCACCCCAGCCATCGAATTTTTCATGTTATCCATTTATATTTTTATTTTTAATCATACTTATATCATAAAACTGTTCGTGAAACGGCATTGGTTTAGAAGCCATAGAGCACAGGTTCAGAACCATTAATGTGTTATGTCGCAATTACATAACCTCCCTCCAAAGTTTCATGAAAAACCGTTTTTAAAAAAGGGAAAAAAGTAGATGTCAAAAGTCATTCCGCAATTCAAAATTAATGCTGACAGCTTATTCTTCCGCCAACATAGGAAAATACTGCTAAAGATCATTTTCGAGTTATCAAAGGATTCTTCTTTCAGGGTCTTATTCATTCACCTCTTTTCTACGAGATTACAGAGTTTTTAAAATACGATCAAGATCTACTTTCAAGCGACTACGTTGAGGGCAACTTACATGTATTCTTCAGTTTTCTGAAATAGGTTGCTTAAAAAAACTTATAAACATCGACACCCCGTTAAAAATAAATTACTTGGCCACGGCAATGCGCAATCGCGATTTCCGTTATAAGAGAAAAGTAGAGCTTGCAAGTACAGAAATATAACCAAGTTACTCATAAATAGCCCACTGGAACATGTCAATCAAATTAGTTGCTTCCTCTGATAATAATTTAATAAAAGAAATATAGATCGCCACGACTTGCACCAGAATGTCAAGGGTGATCAAATATGTCAAGTGAAGAATGAAACAATCATACCCTACAAATGATTATTTCGGGCTACTATTATTCGATGCATTAAATAAAATATACTGTATTTCTATAACGACTGCTAGTTTTGTACCACAATATTTTGGATAGTCTTTCTTAATTTTCCACTCGAAAAGTACAACATATTGAGAACACAAAGTTGGTTTGTATACGTCTTCTAATAGGAAACCATTTTCTTCACCACTTCACAATTACTGGCTAATAATGGAAGTTGATAATTTCTCCAGAACAATTTCAATTTTGAGGGATGCATCAATTGACCAAAAAACCGTCGATATATATATATTTAAAGCATGCTGAAGCAGGCAGCGAGTTGGGAGTCGGAGCCGTGGATTAATGATATTTTGGACGCAACCATTTCTTTTATTGCGATAAAGTTATAGTCTAAGGAAGGTAAAGAATGGTCCAAATTGGTCGATTTTTTAACGACTCCAATGCCCTGCTTTGAAGAGCAAAGCAGCTTACTCTGTGCATGTAAAATACTCAATTCCTGAAACGATAACAGAATAGTGACTGATTATATTTAAGAATTTAAATTTTTAAAATAAAGAAACATTGCTTTTTATGACAACGAAATCGCCAAATCAACTTCGGGCAATTATTCTACGTAGCTGTAATTCTTCATTCCATGTAACTGTCTTGGCAAGATTTTAGTGAAGATTAATAAATCCGTCCCGAAATAACATCGTGTTTACGCCGATGACTGATGATGACGAGAGAACCTGCCCCCTCAGTCAATGTACGACATCGGCCCGCAGATGACGTCAATATTACCACGATAACAAAAGTTTGTTTCGCAAAATTATCTCGTTTATTACATACATATTATGGATCGTATTTACCAGACACACGCCCCAGAACAAAAATATTGTTTCCTCACACAACTGGCATCATACATGACGCAGTGTTCATTATTGCGTTATATAATTAATTAAAGCATATTGTAGTTTTCATCACACAACATGTTATGAAAAAAAGTGTTTTGCACGATTTCACACAGCCTGCAGCAAATATCTTTTTCACTTGTCACCATAACCACTCTCAACATGAAATATTTTATCAGTTGTCGGATTTAATGAGGACTGATTATTTCAGCCTCGGAAGTCTAGTGATAAGAGTTTTACCCTGGCGATCAAATCACGGTGTTTGTGATGTTTTTTCTCCTCGAGTGAATCTTGAATGACATTAAAAATTTACATCAAGTTTTATCTGATGTGACTTAAAAATTCAAAATGTCTTTCGCCATGGCGATTATGAGCTATAATGTCAAAATATTTTATTTTAACTTTTAAATGTAAGGGGAAAATATATCCATCGCTCGACCTATCATCTTTTGTAGAAGGTAAGGATCGAGATTGTGTGTATCCAGGGATTGGGTGGAATATTATAGTTAAAATATTGACGTATCTACGTATCTTATTTCAACTAAGTGCGATTTTAACTTATAATTATGGAAAACTAGTATTTTTTACCCAGCTTCAACCAAAATAGGGATGGCTTTTATTAGTTCAATTAACAATTGTTTTTCCTTTTAGGCAGACTTCTTTCAAAACCCACAAAATGATAATTTCAAGTTTCTATTTTAAGTTTTATAATTTTAAATGATGGATAATTTTCCCCTCAATCTTTTGATTTCTTATAATTTTTACGATTCGAATGAAAAGTTATCATTGTGGCATTTATATTATTACAAATGTATGTAATTTTAAGATGTATTTAGTCGCTTAGCAAATTAAACACAGATTGAGTTGTTATGACGACATGCGGATTATTTTAGTATGGAGCAGTTGCTAAGCAGACATTTGCTATTATTTTCCCGTTGCTTTTCATTTGGCCATCAAAAATATTTTCAGTTTAAGGTTAAATGGTAAAAGTTTAGAGTTTAAATTTGAAAATAGTAGTTGTCCTAGAAATGGCAGTCAGAATGACATGTGAAAATTTCACGTCCCTACTGTACACCGTTTGGGATTAATTCTTGTGACTAAAAGACATACGTACAAATATACCGATTTCTACACGTATTTTGTGCTATATAGTAGAGATAAACACATAACGAAAAATTAGGGAATACCGTAATAATAAATACAAAATAAATTGACGACTGAATTCTATTTTCAAAATTTAAATAATTCAGTTGGATTTTAATCAGTTTGGAATCGTCTAAGCGTAAATATTTTGACGTTTATATCAGATATTGGTCAATTTATCAAATAATGTTGTCTACTGTGTTGAATTATTCTGTAAGTATTTGAATATATGTTTATTTATGCGTTTGACATAATAATATTATTACGTCAAAAGAGAAGTTGTTGAATGGACATCATTAGTTTTACGTGACATTTCATTCGCTTGAAGAGTATGCTGTGATGATTTGATAAATTATAATACATTTTCCTATTGTATGGTATAAATTTTATGTTATTTAATTTTATCAAGTCGTTATAATCTTGTTCTTAATTATTTAATCAATCTCCTAAAGTTTAACATGCAACTTAATAGTACAATTCAAACCAAAGGGGTAAGTAAAGCATTATTTGAAGTAACGGGTTAAATATTAATAATAGTTGTTAGATTTACAAGCGATGTGATTTTTATGTTTCATAATATAATTTTATATCTTCCGCTCTCTACACACCATTGGAAAACGTTTCACTCATTTTTGATGATTAAAAACAATGACAATAAAATGATCGGCTGACCATCCTTAAAAATGATTGATGATTGGTTTAAACTCAACCAATTAAAAATGTCCACCGAAGCACCTTCATATTATATAGTCCACTTGGATACGTCGGTCATTAAAAAAGTAGTACCTGGTAAAAAGCAAAAATCGATAAAGTTGCAGTTCAGAAAAAATATCAAATGTTAAATAAATAATATTATAATTTTTATTTCAGAAAAAACTTTGATATGTGTGCTTCTTATTCGGAAAGCCGAATTCACGTCCCAGAAATTTGACTGTAGATATTATTTTAGTAAATTAAAAAAACCAATTTTAATTTTTCAGTGATTAGGTAAAATATATAGGTATACATATTTCAATACTTTTCTGTTATCTGGAAGCATTTAAAAAATATATATTCGTTTGTATTTTTTAAACAAATAAATTATATTTAATGTGCGCTCGTGAAAATTTTTTTCACTCTGCCATCTAATGAAAAAGAAGCCATGTCGTTCCTAAACTATACTAACCTAACCTAACGATACAAAGCTTTATTTTGGATAGTTTAAATTTTGTAAGAACTTAAGTTAAAGAACTTTTTTTCTAAAAACACCGATTTTTTAAATGTAGAAATCAAATCAACGGCTACCTTAGTCAAATATGTTGCCATTCTGCGTTTCGGCTTAAATTCTAAGCTCGTTTTATACTGTAATTTTTTTTTATTTTATCTATACCAGTTCAATGATACATATACACGATCCCCTCCATTTACATTCTTCATTCATATAAAACACAATTAATTTCTGATATTCTATAAAAATATTCAAGTTAGTTTCATTTATACCTCGTACCTCGATATATATATGTTATAAAGCTTTTATAACTCGGAAAAATAAGGTTTTTATTGGGGTTTTAAAGATTTAGATGATTCTGTATCTCTTATCTTAACTTTTAATGTATTTTAAAATTTCCTGTAGCAAATTATGATGGTGATGCAATATCATATTATCTTCTTCTTTATCAAGATGGCATTCGCAAAGCACCATCAGTGATGACTCTGACAATTATTTTTAATTAATACAGGCGGCGCTTTAAATACTCTTTGGCGCCTTGACATAACCGTTATAATTATAGCAATGTTTTTTTTCTTTCCATTGTAAATTTAAAAGTAATAATTAATATAATTGATAATGGATACAAGATAAGCATAATAATCCAATACAATTGAAAATCACAATTTATGTTTTTTAACCACTACAAGAATCAGGAACGGTGTTGTTTAATACGTGCAAATGTGTTGATTGAGGTTATGTGACTATGTATTATGTTTATTAAATAATACACAATTTTTATGCACTACTTCCACATTGCTATAATGATCTGGGCTGGTTTCGCTGATCGTGAGCATTATCGACTGAGAAAATATAAATCGAAAATCGCGATGAGCGAACCCAGTCCTGATCATTATAATAATGCGGAATTAGTACAAAAAAATTGTGTTTTATTTTATAAACACAATGCCTTTCCACCAAGAAGTGACAGTTAACACCTTAAAAGTGATTATAATAGCTATATTCCACCTATTTTTCACTTTAACCACCACAAAGGTACGATCGTTTGTTCAAATTAAAAAAAATATATATATATATATACACAGATATATATAATAATATTTACTTATAACCACCGTTAACGTTTTTAGGCTTATCGATTTTTCGAACGTTCGTACGTACACTGACTTCTTAATTAATGTATGTATATAATTTATAAAAGCTCTTGTCATTGTTTTTACATTCAATTTTCAGCTTACAACTAGAAGATTACTGTAAATTCTTAATTAACTTTACTTTAATATTTCTATAGAATATCAGAAATTGATTGTGTTTTATATGTATGTTTTATTTTTTTACACACTTACAACGAATTTCATGTGAGATATTAATAATCGAACAAGAAAGTTGGCCTAATCTGGACGATGGAACGCGTATTGGAGACCCCTTGAGGATAAGAAAATTGCTCAAGATTATTAACAGCGATAGTAAATATGATGCAGGTAAGTTTTTATGTATAAGTCGGCGCCATGAAATTCCTGTCGAACATAAATCCCTTTAAAATATCCACGAAGGCTAAAATAAGAAGCGAACGCCCCAGGATGCTATTCCCTCTAATAAAACCGCAACGTATGAAAGTTTGCGACAAACGCTTGGATGTTTCGTAAAGAGAGATCTATTTATCTTAAAGAGGTAATATTTAACACTTTTTTATTATAACATGATGAAGTGGTTGAATTCACCCAGATCTGTAGCGTCATTAAAGAAAACGTTATAATAACATCGACTCGTAATATGAACGCATTTTGTCGTTTTAACTGGAAAATAATACTCATTCACTCATCTATACTATTACTTATATCAAACACCGTATCATCATCTACATATCTTACATATCATCTACTGCTGACAGACATATAGTCATATCCAGATCGGTTTGTTAAGCGGGGCGAATTTAAGGTTAAAAAATGGATTATTGACATATCACTAAAAAATTATGTTGATTTTTTCAATTCAATATTTAAAATCTTGGATATGCGGGCTTCCGGCGCGGCGCCTTAATCTCAATTAACTGTTCTTGATTATATCTCAGATGATAAACAAGTTTTAAAATATTTACCGAAAAAGCTATAATGTCAAATATTTCTTTGCTAACTTAAACAGTAAAAATGTATTTGGGATGCATTTTTTACTTTGGCTACATTGAATACGTTTTAAGGTGTTAACTGTCAATTCTTGGTGGAGAGACTTTATATTTTAAAAAATAAAACACAATTCATTTTTACTACTTCCACATGTTTATAATGGTCAATCGTGATGAGCGAAACCGGTCCTGATCATTATGAACATGTGGAAGTAATACAATTGAATTGTGTTTAATTTTTAAAATACATTGAATACCTTAAACGGAGTTCTTGTCAATTCTTCGTGTAAAGATATTTTATTTATAAAAATAGTATAAACCACTATTTTTGTACCCATTCCACAATTTTATAATATAATCAAAACCGTGTATGGTCAACGAGGGAAAACTTCTTCTTGGAAGCTTTCAGTTGCAAATAATAAATCTAAGCTATAAGTAGTGTTTTATTTGTCTAGGATATATATACACCGCAGATATCTATGGGTATAAATACACTAGCGTTAATGTAGTTCCTGTGAGTTTACTTTTTATGATGATTTGATCTTCCCGTGTATGGCGTTGCATTACCCGGTATAAATTACAGTGATCGAGCTATAAATAAATTCAAAATAAGAGCATGACGCGACTATCGTGCGTAAAAATATTTAGTGTTACCAAGTTCACAATAATTAATCCCTTCCCCGGAGGAATGAAGAAAAAGGAGAAGTAGGCGATCGGTAACAGGGGCTTATATGGCTGAAGAATCATTTCCATAACCGGTAACAAGTTGAGATATCTGCACACATTCTTTCCCAGTGGCAGCGGCAGGTTGCACCGTCGATATGCATTAGCGCTTGACCATTTCACAAAAATGTGTTGCCAGGTTGATGCATCTTTTTACCCATCATTAGCAAATATCTGAGTAAAACCTCAAGTAATAATTTTTTGTATGAAGCGTATTTTTTCTTACAGTACTTTAACTATAACAGTTATCTATTTACGTTGAAGTTTGCTGATTTTATATTATCAACTAATCTCCCAATTCTAAGCATACATATATTTATATGTTATATCTACTCGTCGTTAAAACTCTCTTTTAGAGGGGCTATGAAAGGACTTTTTATAATATAAATTCTTTGTTTAATTAATTTTTTGTTTCATTTGAAAATGCCTACAAGCTGAGCAAAATCTGGCCTATTTATTAAAAATAATTACATCTGTGTTGTTTTGTATAATTAATTAACTTATTTTTAACAGAGTATTACAAATTGACCATGTAATTAACGAATAAGTAGGTAGATGTGACCCTTGAATAGCTCAAGAAAACCGTATCTGTCTAAAGAGAGTAAGTTAGTAGTAGTGAGTAGTTTTGGTTATATAGATTTAATATACACGGTAGATCTTATTTTTTAAGCTCACGTTCTCCACCTCACAGCAAGTACCAATCTATTGATAAAGTTCATAGCAACCAATCAAAAAGTATATCATGGAATACAACATCTTTTCATTCAACATCGTTGTTTCTGACACCAAGAAAGGTCCACAAGAGTATAGTTGTTAATTTTTTATTGACAATTATCTTTAATTCATATTTGATGGCTACATAATAATATATATCCACTTTGACTAGTACCAATTCAATTATCTTTATAAATATCGACATAAAATGCTATTTTTAGTAAACAATATATAGAACACTTAACTGGGTAGTATAAAATAAAACAGAAAAAGCGGAGAGTTGAGGAGTATCATAAATAATGGATGCTCGCGACGTATCCCTTCCGATTACACCATACGCCTATAAACGTATAAGTTGGTTGAAGGGTTAAATAAATATTACAGACGAGACGATCAAACACGTAATTGGCAGAGAATGGAACTGCAGTTTCGCTTATATGGCGACATCGTAAAAGGCCGTCATGTTGTCATGTCCGTAGTCAGCGCGGGAAATTTTATTTCGAACCTTTAGTTACAGGTTAGTTCTAAAACGCAAAGCTAGGCAAAGATGAGAAAAGCCGTTGAGTAATGTTTGAATGCTGTTAACCAATAAGTTGTATATTATGTTACAAAAAGACGATCATAGACAAATTGTATTGTTTTTCTTATATAGACTTCAGTGATGAAATTAATAAAACTGTGATTTCAATGTTCTTTAATTGTATTGACTGTATAAAATTAAAATTAATAACGCGTTTCGCTTGATTAAGAAGCGAAACGCGTTACATTAGGAACAGAGCCAGTGGAATAATTAAGTTATCAATTTTAATATTATATTAAAAACGAATCCATCGAAAATATTGTATTGGCTGATTCGGTTGACGCTATCGTAAATTGAATCAATAAATAATCATAAATTTTTTGTAAAACATATAATTCCAAAATTTAGGTAAATCAAAGTTTATATTTCATTGCTCACAATATTTCATTTGTCGTTAGCTACATTTTTACTTACGATGACAGTATTGATGTCAGCGATAATTTAATAGAAGTAGACCGAAGAAACACCGCTAAGAGGTAAAAGTAGATACAGTTTGTATCAGAATAGTATTTTTAATCTTATTTAAATACGTTTTATTGAATAACAACATATTTTGGTAAATGAACAATACCAATGCATTTTTCAAATATGATATTGATAGTGCAAAAAAAAAACAAACTAACACACAATTGAGAAAACCAGAATAAACTATGAATAGAATAAACTATCTGAAAAAATGTACATAAAATTTGTTGCTGAATTTGTCCATCTTTCAGGCAATGCATTGATCAGCCGAAACTAACGACTCGTATAGAAAAATATTTTATTTATGGTTACGAAAATAAATCCGTGGTGCAGTGGTCAAAGTCGTTGGATTCGGATACGGATGTTTCGGGTTCAAGTCCCGGTACGGACAGTTTCATAAATTGATTTTTCAAACGGTTTATGGTTTATGTTCGTAGGCATGGATGTTTGTGATGTCTAGAATTTCCTCACACCCATCCGATCCTAAAAACGACGCGTAGCGAGAGCGATTAGCCAACCACTAGTCCTATCCAAGTACTATCCTTCTATCCCTACTCGAAAAAAAAGGTTGAGAGACCGAGTAACAAGCAGTCCTCGCATAAGAGCTCCAGTTAAGATACCTCCAGTATGAGGAGCAAACGTGATAAAAAAGACATGGGCTAAAAATTATTTATCGTTAACGTCCATGTAAATATAATATTTGAATCGATCTTACATTTTCGATTAATTGCCTTTCACACACAAAATATACCATTCACCGATTTAAAAAAAAAAATAATAAAAATCTTACATTATAATTGACACCGTCTTATTGCAATAACGATTTAGATTTACATCGAAAAGGTGATAACATCAATACAGTACGAATTCTATTTCCATTTTTACGACTGTAATTTTCACACGGTTACGTTTTCCCTGAAACCACGTATTTATTTTGTCAATGAACATTTCAAAATATAAACAATCTTCGCATCAAATCTATCAAACCACAAAACTTTGTAATATATTATGTCTTGCGGTTATGAAGCATTTCTCTATAATTATTTATTCCAGTAGCAATAGTAATCATAATTCTAATGACCTTTTGGTGGTGCTTAAGTTTTGTTTATTGGGTTATTAAATCATATATTGAAGAATTCCGCGAGACATTTGCTCATATTCGACAAACAAAAAAACGGTTAGGCAATGTCATTAGTATTAATCATTTGATACACACCTTATAAACTGTATCATGGGTCATTAAACTAAATGTGGTTTTGTTTAAACACACGCAGGTAGATACAGTTTAATCGTTATTAACGAATCAATTAAACCAGGGGTCTCCAAAAATTTTAGCCTAAGGGCCACGCTGACTCCTTCACTAAGTCCCAAGGGCGAAGAGCTAACTATCTCATCATGCCAACTTACTGTAATTTTGATTTACGCGCAAATTTCGGTATGTACTTACGGGCAAGTGTCAAAGAAATTTCATTGCGGCGGAGATAGCCGGTAGCCGACAAGGAGATAACCAGCTTCTGTCTGGTTTATACATTCATATTAAGTCCTTTCGACAAAAAAATTGGTTGATCAGTTACATAAATTTGCTCGTGGCTTTTTTCCGCTTTCGGGCACTACTCGTCTGTGTGAAAAAATTATGGCGGACCGGATACCGAGCATGTCGGGATTGGTAGTGCTCTCGGGCCGGTGATAGCCCGCGGGCCGTAGTTTGGAGACCCCTGAACCAAACGACCGATTATACTTTACCTTATATAAAATTTGGATTGACACATGGAAATAGTTCTGAATACCTATGCCATAAGTATTTGGGCTTCGAACACAAATTCAAATTATCTTCTGAAAACTTAATAAATAGGCTATGCGAAAATATTCCTATAGGCACCTCTAATTTACACAAAAATAAGAAAGTTTGATGAAGCCCGAGTGCATTATGAGGACCTTAAGTTCAAACAGTTTGTGAATAATTATTTTATGTTAATAATATTATGTGTAACTCAATGTGAGTTTATGTACTTTTATTAAAACATCATGCAACGTAAACACACATTGAACGTAATCAAATATATCGAAAATTTGATGAACTGTTAATGGTAAGGCATTTAAAATCAAAATCAAAAACTTCCATTTATCTCCGTTGGCTTTTAAACGAAATAAATTATTTTAATCTCAAACCTTAATAACACTTAGTGGAAAGTGAAAGTTAATTGCTCCTGAGGGACTCCTGACAATTATTTAAATAGTGTTATGGGATACGGCCAGTATGACGGTAACTTTGTGAATATAGAGATTTGGCTAAATAAAACTGAATTATATTTATAATAAATAAAATTGAGGGAATGCAGTCGCCGTTATGGGTACGAGGTATCCAGGGGGATAGAGGAAATTTTTTTCATTCTGTGCGACACTTAAAGTTTGTTTGAATGTGTTATAACAATATCTGTAGATGAGTTCTAATGTAAATATTTTTAGCAACTATAAATAAATAAAAATATTCTACATAAAAAAAAACTTTTATTATAATATAACAACAAACTACAGCGTGGTAGGAAAAAAAACGTTTAAAGATTAATAACTTTTAGATCCCAACGACTTTACAACAAAAATTAATGTCTGAAAATGCAGTTTACTATTGGATTTCTTTATTGACAACTTATCCCTGTTACATTAGCGACGAGAATAATGATGATAACTAGAATATTGTTTGTGAATCATTAATTGCATTGAGTACATAATGCTAGATTTAATATAATCTTTTTATTATACCCTCTTTGTACGTCAACATCTATATTATCTTATTCCGAGAATCATAATGTCGAATCACTCTAAAGTATAAAATATTTCATTATCTTTTAAATACCGATAATTTCATTTTATGGTCAGATAATCGTTTTATTGTAGTATAAATAAATGAAAATATGTTAAAGCTTTTGTTGCGTCAGCCTAAATATTTTAAAGTACTCTTTTAACAAAGAACATAATATATTTCACGTGTTTTCACGTGTTTTCACGTGTTTTCACGAGTATGTAAACCACGCATAAGCCGGCTGTATTGAGTGAGTTCTTCCACGCGGGATTGGGTAGCTTTGAGTGCTTTAAAACTAGAACTCGCTTCAAAGCGAGAACGTCAAACAATCTCTTTCTCGTTTTAAAGCACACATACCCTCGTGATCGCGCATGAAAGCGCCTGTGAATAAAGCGTGCTATTGACTTTAAATTTTGCATGCAATATTTCCAATATACCTATTGATTTCTAGTGTGTCCATCTCTGAGAGGTTAAACTCATATGTTATCGTAGCTCATGTTTCACGTGTATGCATAAGAACAGATCACAAATAAGGTATACATTTTGCATGTGATGTCATGTCAATATTAATCACCCTAATAAATTTAACTCTATATTCTTTTTTTTTTAACTACCTGCGCATTAATTATTTCTACAACACAACACATACAGTGTCTAGTATTACTAATCTTTATTGTAATACCAGCTACACCCGGAATGATCTGGAAACCTCTTTTCCTCGAATGTGACGTCCATGAAGGAAAACCGGGTAAGTATTATTTATACTGACAATGTGTTCCGACCTTGCAGCCAAATGATTTGCGGCGTATTTCTCGTAATGACGACTCACGGCAGACGCCATCTCATTCAAATCATATGCCGATAACAAGCTACATATAATCATTTATTTAATTAAAATACCACCCTATAAAGATGCAACATTTATAGCATACATTTCACGGTTTAATTTTGTCAGTAGAAACGTAATGTATTCGCAGTATTGAAGTATAAAATTGATATTTTTCTTCAGATAGTGCGCATAAGCAATATGCCTCATTTAGACGAGTCGAATAAAGCAGTAATGTATGCCAAAATGTTGGACAAAATAACAAAAATACTGCGAAATAATTGAAATTCAACATCAGAAATATAAAACCGTATAAGTAAACTAACCAAAAAATATTACATTTCAATAAAAAAAACTATATAATCGACGGTGCTTTGGTCCAATTGATGTAAGCCTTAAAATTAAAATTGTTCAGGAGAATTAAAACTGTTTTTATCGAAAACATTATATGTTGAGTTGCGTTATGAATCTTTAAAATGCACTCATGTAAATTCTCAAATTTGCACATACGAGATTAAACGTAGGGAGTGTCGATATAATAGTGGCTTACATCCAATGGCCGGATCAGAATTTTTAAAACTAAAACTAATGTAAAATGATGTTTCCCTTCCAAAAAGTGGTCAATTTATTTTTCTAAATTAGATTATTTGGCTGAAACCTGCTCTTTCGTTTTTAAAATGAGATCCAATCATTAAGTAATTTTAGTATTTTATGACGGTTACATCAATTGGCCAAAGCACCGGCGATATATTTCATGGCTTAATACACAAAATATTTAATTTGACAGATGAATCCCGACAAATGATATTATTCTATTGTTATTATAATTTAAAAGTCTCAAGAAATATATAAATCTTTACTGCTGTATCTTGAGTGCATAGTTCGTATCTGAGAAATCCTTCATTAGAATTACGAATAAGTACCAAATGACACAACACTAAGCATAAAGCATAACTAATAAATTCTGACATGGTAAAACTCTCGAGTCGTGATTGCAACGTCAGACTTTTCCTAATGAATTCATATACTTACATGATTGCCATGAACGATTAAGTAACCAATTAATATAATGTGTGGTATATTATGTTAAAAAAAGGGATGGTAAATATCCTTTACAACATGTTTTTCTCCCCGAAAAATACTTAAATGAATACAATGCCATTATCTAGGCAATATAATATCGGATACGAAATTGGCAAAAAATCAAACATTAGATTCAAGGAAACCAATAAATTAAGGCAATTAAAAAATATTATTTTGAAAATTCTGTCACGAAAAATCAAATCTGCAAGAAGTTCAATGACTTTTTAATACTGATATTATATTCGTTTTTAGCGTAAATTATTGGTTTCCCGGATTCACTTGTATGATAATGTTGCATTCTCCTATTATTAATTAAATTTCCTACATAACTGAATTGTTATTAGCGACATTTAGCGTATCTTCGGGGAGAAAAGAAGTAGCATATTTTAAAGCATATTTACCAAAGTTATTGAAAAAAATGATATTTTAATTATTAAGTAATTTCCTACAAAAACTTTAAGAAATTTTTTGCATCGCCCACTTTTAAAAATAGCAAAAATTAATTTACCGTTCACAAAAATACACCTATTCTACCTACCTAAGTAAAAATACAGCTAATTAATAAGGTATTAATCTAAGTGATCAGTGAGCAATGAAACTAATTTTAGAATTTATAAAATAGTTGAGAGGTCGATAGTACTCCTGTCCTTCTGAATAAAATAAATAAATTATTGTAGATATTTAGCGAAAATATAATGCCTCCTAATTTCTGATCGTAATCGTAATAACAGTTGAAAATTATCTTATATTTCATTAGCAAAATTTTAATGAAACTATATAAAATAAAATCTAGATTTCTCACTTTCATATAAGTAAAAATTATGCTGTATCTATGAAAAAATGTGTTATTCAAAGGATATAATATATGTTATATCATGTTTGCTTTTTATTTTAAATTATGAAAATACACTGAAAAACAGATAAATACGTATACCATATATAATAATATATCCATTAATCTATGTACTCAATTTTCCTGTGTATTTTTTTGAATTTTTAAAAAATGCAATGGCCAAAGACAAATCTTCAGATTAATAATGTTGTACCATAAATAGCTCATTTTTAGTTGTCAAGCTATTGGTTAATACTTATTTTCCAAATAAGATCAATGCGACATGTTACAATCAAATTCAATGTCAACGCTGAAGTTGAAGTTTAACATCAATTGAATATTTTATTGTTTGGAATATGCTAACTAGCCTTAAAGTTTTTCGTGCCTTTGGATCTCAATGTTTCGGTACAATAATATTCACAATGGGAATTTTAAAAGCAAGTATTTATTGAGAACTAACTGTATGAATGTGACGTGTAGTCAATAGAAGCAGAAAGCACTGTATATTCCGGGTATATAAATTCTGCAGGTTATGTACTGTAGACTTTCTTAAATGCGTGCACATAAAAGATAATCTAAATGTTTTAAGAGTGGAAATGTATTTGATTTATATTTTGAATGACATCTACGGAAAATCATAAAAGCAAAAAATGCATACTTTTATAATTTACAACATTACATAAAACACACATAGAATGAAATATTACCGATAACAACGCGGAATCAATATATTATATTATATCCTTTGTGTGCAAATCCATAAATCAATGTATATAGGCAAATTTTCATTAGGGAGTCAATGCCTTAACCATACAATAAAATAAGGAAAAGCGCAAAACATTAAAGAATAAGCGTTTATGTCACAAATACTGTGCAACTAAAAGGCATGGATTATTTTTGATAAAATTTCATACACTGTTTATTTATTTGAATTATCTTACACCAACTAATATAGTGATTGCCATGTTTTCCTTTTTTTCACAACAATTCAAAGAATATTCGATTGTTTATGTATGTTTTAATTGAGTTCAAATATATAAAATAATTTTCAAAATGGTGTATCGTTCTACTTAAATCATTAATACATACATAGAATCCGTTTTTGCTTACACCTTTGTAAGGACACCCGTAAGTATATCGCTATAATCAATTCGTTATTGAATTTTAAATTAGTGTTTTTTCACAAAGGCAATCGGATATCAACTATTACAGGGTTTCCCAAACTATGTTCCGCGGAGCACTGGTGTAACCTGGAATGGTTTTATCTGCTGCTACGGCTGCAAACAATTCATACATGTTTGAATTCATATTGATATTACTTACCCAGCACAATAAATAAGGTTTTCCGTTAAAATGTATGGATTTGCGAAATATCCCATCGCTTGAAAAGTTTGGGAAGCCCTGAACTATTACATACCTCGCTAAGGTTGGTACAGTGAATAAGGTACGTTTCGGAAAATCCTCGAGGTCAATGACCACACCCAGTTGATTTATATTTAATTTTTGACGGCTATCACAATACTTCGACGATTTACGTTCGATACGAAACATAAAAAAAAACTACCTAGACAGTCAATTTCCGGAATACAAAGGGCAATATTGAGACTGCATTGAAGTTTACGCACAAACCAATGTGAATGTGTAATATTTAGAACGATAATTTGAATTGTATAAATAATGATATTTAAATTCCAGCATTAAATACAAAAAAATGCCTGCATAAGATCCAAAGAACGCGTCTTTCTTTGAAATAATCAATAAAAAAAAAATTTACATAATATAATCACAGCTTATTACCCCTATAATAGTACTAATGGAAAGCAGCCATTGCCCAGACTAGGCAAGCCCATTTTATTGACCAATAAAAAGGTTATAAATATACAAATATTAACGTGAGGAAATGAAATTCTCTTATTCTGAACATCTGAGCAAAATCACATATACTTATTTTATTAAATTATAATACACTTTTCATAAATAATTGTAGTTTTTATAACTTGTTTCTGCCGAGTTCATAAAAAAAACAAAGTTAAAGAATATTATATACAATAGCCCAGACCGGTCTGTAAGCGTATTATTATTATCACATATCACATGTAGATTATAATTAAAAAATAAAACTAGCTACTTTCGACATTCAGTATTTCAACTTCAATACCATCATCTATGACGGGCGCCCCACTAGTGTTAATGTATTTTATTATACAATGTACCAGAAAATTGCCCAGAAGTACAACTTATATTTTTTGTACATACATAGATGTAAAATATTGTCGTTATTCCGGAAGAAGACACTAACTGAAAAATACTGGTTTTGAGTAATTGGACTTTGAAGTTTGTCAAATGTTTGAAATGCTATACGTTTTCCATTTTGTGTGTTTGTACATTACTGTTTTTAAATAAAAGGGTAATTTATAAAAATAAGAGTTCGAAATAAGGAACATTTCGGTATAACTATCTCAATATGTCATTATTTCAATTTAGTGTTTTCTTCCAGAACAGCGACGATATATAGGTAAAAAAATCGCTTAATGTTATTTTTTTATTTAATCCCAAACAGTTCTTCACGTTATATTATTCTAAGAACGGACGATTCATGAACAATTTTCAAAATATTGAAGGCGACGAATTTATTTGTAGATTTTAATTGTATTAAGTACCATGTAATTTTAAATGATTAAAGAATAAGAAAATGTATTACCATTTAATTGTTTACGCACACCGCAGTAATTTTAAAGAAACATCATTCCATTGGGCATATTATTTATTATAAAAGATTAGCGATGTGAACCAAAAAAAATGTAGACTAATTGGTAAAATAAATATTAGTAACTAAATCACTAAAATCTGTCTTGAAAAACATAACAAAGTTTATTCACGTTTGGCTAAAATATTACTCCGTCGTATTAATGTTAATCACTTTCAATTTATATTATTAACTTAGTATAATTATTCATTTCTATGTTTTAATATTGATACGAAAACTCATCTAAGGTGGTATTATATATTAAATTATTTTCAAACATCATTTAAGATCATCGATGGGTTAAATATTACATCGATGGTGTTTTGGCCAATTGATGTAACCCTCAAAATTTAAATTGTTCAGGAGACAGTTAAACTGTTTTTTTTCCCAAAACATTATTACACGGTGAGCTGCGTTATGAATCTTTGAAATGCACTCCTGTAAATTTTCATATTTGAAGATACGGGATTATACGTAGGAAGTGTCGATATAATAGTGCCTTACATCAATTGGCCGGGTCAGAATCTTTAAACCTAAAAGCAATGTAAAATGATGTTTCCCTTCCAAAAAGTGGTGAATTTATTTTTCTAATTAACATCATTTGGCCGAGGCCTGCTCTGTAGTCTTTAAAATGAGATCCAATCATTACATTTTCGTGTTTTTTGAGGGTTACATCGATTGGCCAAAACACAGTCGAGATTTATGGTTGGATTTATACAATAAGTCTGTATGCGTTTTACACAGACACACATTTTTTATCAACTCATTCATTTAATTGTAAATGAAACATTTTAAAAGATAAATTATTTGTGTGTATGTATTCAAATTGTGATTTGTTAGTTTACATCTGCTATTCATTAGTGACGTGCTCGTCTTATACGTCACTAGTCGCTAATCACAGACTTACTTTTTCATTCACAAATATAATCATTATTTTTTTTCTACATTTGCATACATTCAAAGCGATAAAATTTACCGTAGTCATGTTGTTTACGTTACATTGGAAACGAATTACATCAAGATTCATAACAATATTTGCGTAAAAACATCAACAGAAGAAAATCAAAAATATTATTAATATTTTCATTTTTCAGATGAAGCAGTCTAATATTTAAATCAGATTAAAACAGACCACAGGAAAATTTATCGACTGCACAGTATTAAACGGAAACAAGTCCAAAAAATCATATATGGGAATATTTGTATCGAAAAAGTAGACTAAATATTTGTCATGAAAATGCGCCAATGTTTCTCAATCTTGGTCGATAATCAAATACTGATTATCTCTGAGCAACATCTTTCGAGTTGTTTTCATTTATTTTATCAGTAATCTCATATAAAAAAAATGTGGAATACCGATTTTAAAATTTTAACTTGCAACTTTCATGGATGGTAATTATTATTATTCTAAACTCTCCTATCGTCTTTTATATGGAAACGATTTCTACGTTACATCCTTTAAAATCATCACATTAAAACCAATAGAATTCAAGCTTTAATTCTTAATTTAAAATTCCTTTCATATGTAATGCTCGTAAGTAATAAGAAAGTAGATCAATTTATTATTTATTATCTAAGCAATTCCAAGAATAATTCATGTTTCGAAGTACCGCGAAGCAATCACAAGTAATTGGTAACCCATTTTATGATAATGCATAGATGACTGTAATTATTGCAGAGCATCTTGACAGCGCTTGCATACAAATGAGACGCACACAGACACTGCATGAAGACTTTCTGGTTACGCAGAATCGCCATAAAACCTATTTATAGTGCGTCCAACCACCACGACTACATCATAACGAATAGCATTCAACAGGTTTCCAATCTATTAGCCGAGGAAATGAATCATGACAGCCGATGCAGCAAACGAGTGGCTAAACTTTTTATACATTGCTTATTCTCATGTCGTTAACCTTTCTATCTTTATTAACTCTCCATGGAAACGGTTGCATTTTAGTTATTTGATGAATTCTTGGGCTTTCCTGATGATACATTATGCGCGTCTTATTTCAAAGATATTACAATAATTATTTATTCATTCGTTTAATGATCTCCGTAATATTCAAAACGATTTAATAGTGAGGACTAGGGATTCCAACTCGAATATTCGAATATTCAATATTCGGCCTTTTTCAAACTATTCTATAGTCGAATATTTGAGAAATTATTCATTATAATTTTTAATGAAATATTTAAAAAAAAATAGACGATCACATCACAATTTCTCCAGATTTCAATAACAATAATAAATACCCCAATGAGTGGTTATTTTTGCCTTCACCCAACTCGGGCGCTTTCAATATCTTATCATAATACTTGCGTTAGACGAATGACTCGGGGTTAAAAAAAACCCTTTAAACATGCCGTAATTTCAATAATTGAAGAAATATCGTTGTAATGTAAGAAATACGTTCCGACGCAGTTGCAAATTTTAAATATTGTAATACAATGCAACGGTATTGAAATGTGTATTTATATGTCAATAATAATTAAAATCAAATTTTTAATCGAATCAAATATTCGAATAGCTGATTATGACGAATAGTTGGAATCCCTAGTGAGGACGCATGATATGCTTTATTCTACATAATAACTATTAAGTGTCAACACCATTTATTTTCAAGTATGGAAAAATATTTTTTTTAACATTAATATATAATCGTCTTCTTCGACTCCTTTGAGAAAGAAAGAAAACTGCGCTATTTATTGAAACACAAAAAGTTATATGTACTATGTTGTCAATTTTTAATTTTATTCAGAAAATAAATTAACCTAATAATGTTAAATATTTATTCGTATTCTAAGTCAAATTTGCCTAGTACTAACTATTGACAATATGATTTATAAAATATATTATGCAATTCATGACTTTTCTTTTTCAAAATACAACTAATTGGTAATATAAATTGTCACATGTGTAATAAAAAAGCTCTACAGAATAATACAAATTATTAGCTAGGTACAACATACTTTAAAAGTTAAAAAAATAAACCTATTTTTTATATCAAGATAATATTATATATGTTTGTATATATATATATATATATATTATATAATAAGCAAAGGTGTAATGACACTTCAGATTATATAGCGATTTTCCTACGGTAAAAAATATACGAATACTGTCATCAAATAATATCGTGTAAACAAACAAGACAATTTCCCTCACGATTCACAAGTCGGAAATAACTCAGACCACACGATTAAAATCTCTCCCGACTTCCTTGGTCGCAAGCCACGTGCTTGCCAAAAAGACAGACATTTTTTTTCATCAAACACAAAGAATATTAATATAAATACATGTGGTGAAAATCTTAATACAAAAATTCCAAATGTTGGCGACAATGCAGTAGAACTTTACAATAGTTAATTATTGTATACGAAGAAAGTGACACTATATTTGAAAGAAGGGTAATTTATTATGTATGTATTTTTTATGACAAAAAGTCATTATGCATTTCAATTTTAAATTACTGTTTTCTAATATAATGTTTTCAATCATTGAAAATGTACCGAGGAAAATATACCATAAAGCATGCATTTCCATTTAAAAATAAATTGGAAACATATATTTTTTAAATCAATTTTATGGTAACTTCATTGTTTTATTTTTGCAGAATAAATTGCAATTATAACGAAGTTTAATAAAGAAGTTTCCACTCTTAATTTAACAATTATTCTTATTTCAGAAACATATATTTATTATTTCTGTAATAACTTAGTAACAAATTATTTAAAAAAAACAATACATAGTTTTTCGTAAATAAAATAGAAATTTGAACTGATTTCAATGTAACAGGAAACAAGAGGTTTTGAAAATAAATAAATATACTTACTTCCAGAGAATGTATAAATAAATACAGTATTATGACTAAGTGAAATACAAAATCAGACAACTTACCCGTTTACTGGAAGCTTCGTGCACTGACTCGGAGCTTTTGTAAGTTAATTATGTAATATAAATACACCGAAATTAAACGATATCAAAACTTCAATTGATGAAGTTTTTCTTCTATAATATACTAAATACAATAAATATTCATTAATTTTAAATTATAATTTTAGAAATTTAACTTTAAATGTTTTTTTGTGAGTGAAAACACTACTTTAATTAGTTATTTTGTCTGTTAAGAAATATTAAAACAGATTTTTTGATGCATAAAAAATAAACTTCGGAGAGAGCTTTCAGGCGAAAGTTCAAGAGACGTCCGTTCACAGTTGTAACGCGAAACCTACTGACGTAAAAGTTACCGATTTAGCAATCTGACAGTTTCAAACTACTCTCAGAGTGCGTTGCAAGAGGGAGCACTCGTGAAAAGTCATACGTGGAGGTCCTCACACGGTATATTGACCTTTAAATTCTCGGTTCTCTATGCACTATGAACGAAAATAGTTTACATCGAGTATCCACTGCGCCCAACGTTCGACGTCAGTCAATATCATTTTCCGACCGAGGAAAATTCACATCTATATTATAATATATTTTGCTACAATTATTATGAGATAAATGATTTGAAGTTTACAGATTGTCCACTGTAATATAAAATCAGTAATTTGCACATTTTAATTTATTTAACATGTGTGAAACACGTTTTTTTCGGTACAATACATAATTATACGAAAAAATATGCCGGAAACATCTAAGGTGCATATCATAGAATATTATGTATTTTTGTCATGGTCTTTTTTTACGAAAATGAAGTTGTACAATTCTTCTGTGGGATGGGGTACAGTAACTGTATTTTAAAACATTTTATATATCGTTGCTGCATATAAAATACAAGATATTTGTCAAGCTCTAAATTAACAGATGATTCAAAAACAAATATTTTAACAAAAAAGTAAATTCTGATTACATCGCAAACCAGAAACAAATGCTATCATAAAAAATATTTAAAACACACAATTGCCAGTATTTTTAAGAGGGCTTTTATAATTATTTCCGCATTCAAAGTATTTAGCTGACAGAATTTTTACTAAGAAAGTACTTAAGTAAAATACTTGCGAGAAAGGGATATAAGATACGTGCCGAAGAAAAGAATAACCAGGACAAGTGTAGTCCGCATCACAAGTTTAGTTTCAGTACTTGTGAAGTACCAATATTTTTTTTTAAATATCAATGTTTTTCGCAGTGATTTTCCAGTCTTTCGTATAAAAAAATCGTAATTTTTTCAACGACATTTTTTTGTTGTTTTTAACGTGTATTATTTCGATAACGATCGTTTAACGTTGGTCGGTATCGAACGGCGTGGAATTTATGCGGTGGTGGGGGAATGGGCTCGCGTGACTTGGCCCTCTCATTGGTTGAACGCCGCCAAGCCTCCGTACTCACATACAGTGCGCATTAATTTGCAAAAGTAGGATGAAAAATGCAACTATTATGAAAATATCTGCAACCATTATTGTTGCAAATATACCAGTTATAATAATGCACTTAAATGTGACGCACCAACGCGTTTTCATTCAATGGTTCGATGACTTCCCGCCAAAAGATTGAGAGCCACATTTCAATTTATACTAACAATTGTTTGTTCTAAACATGAATTTTTGCATTTTTGTCATGCATGTGCAAAATCAAACGAAGATAACTGCATTTTTATTATTTTTTTGCTATGAATAACTGAGGTACTCTTGGTTCATTATGAAATTAACGAATATTCTACTTCTATACGTTTCGATAAATATCATGCTAGTGAAATAATGCATCATTGCAACCATGGTATATTTATAAACCATTATAGTTCTGCACGAGCCTTTCCTCTTCCCGACCTGTAGACCGGGTTTGCGTAGGTTAAGACAAATGAGATTCGAACATGGAATTTATTTTTCAGAAAAATATTTCCGATTTTATGTCCGGGCCATGAGCTAGGCATGCGGTAGTCAATCATTATCAATAAATAAAATTTATTCTTTACGTATAAGTTTCAACGATTCGTATAATTACCTGTATATTTTATTGTAAATTAAGATCGGTATTTATTCCGGGTCGAGAAAAATAAATCTGGGCTTCGGGTCGGGTTCGGGTGACAGGTGTGATATTTAAGGGTTGTTTTATCAATTTTCAGCCCGCGCAGATCTCTAATTTACTTACACAGTGAAATCTCATACCGACTGCCGATAGGAATTATATCCAGGTAAGTATGTTCTTCGAATGCGTTTCTTTATCGACAAAATAAACAATACAATACAAATGATATAATAAAGTGACTTTTGAATCAATGTATGGATTCGTATTAGAATGTATGGAAGTATGTGATGTCAAAATTCCCTCTCACCATCCGATCATAAAAACGGAGCGTGGCGAGAGTGATTAGCTGACCACCATGTCTGTCCTATTCCCAACCTTCAATACTTACTCTCTCCAAAAAGAAAGGTTGAGCGTAAAAGCAGTTCTCGTAGAACAAATTCTGCTGATTTATGCTTCTGATAAATCTGATCTCGGAAATGGTTACTAAATATATAAATATATAGTAACTATTTTATTAA
The DNA here is from genome assembly GCA_022494535.1 of Himalopsyche phryganea. Classification (NCBI taxonomy): domain Eukaryota; kingdom Metazoa; phylum Arthropoda; class Insecta; order Trichoptera; family Rhyacophilidae; genus Himalopsyche; species Himalopsyche phryganea. The sequence goes on from JAGVSL010000034.1 coordinate 1,557,629, forward strand.
AGATTCTGAGCATAGATAAACATTAACATCAACGCATCAAGAAAATATTTTGTTCAAGACGTTATCTTACTTTATACAAAAATATTTTCTAATAAAATAAATTTATAAATTATTTAATGTACGATAATATTATACTATCAGTAAATAGTAGTAGCAATGATTTATGGATTGCGTAATATTAATTTGTATTTTTTATTTAATCTTTTTGACATAAAAAAAATTATTATCATATACTTCTGTTGAAATGACATCTTGCTATGTGTGTGTATTTATGTATTAAAATTATAAATAAAATGGCATTACATATAACGCTAAAATCTATACATTATATTTAATGTATAATATGATACTTGTTACATTAGTTCATTAATGTTTAAGCAGCATCTAATGTTACTTCACAAAATATTTATTTTCGATGATTAATATAAAGAATTCGACCAGATATAAGAATTACAATTTTGTTATTAAACCGGCATCCTCGACATTCCGGATCGTTTGGCAATCCTAGTCCATAGGGAAGATGGTGAGAAATGTTTATAATGTACGTATAAGATTTATAATGATTAAACTGATGAACGCGCTGGACATGTTTACCAAACTAGAAGGAAACACTAGACGGATGTACGCTTTAAAAAATAGTTCAAACCTTTAGGTAGAGAAATTACGTGACAGATCATGAAAATTTCAAGTAGAGCACAAGGAAATATATTTTTGTGTAATATAAGTGTATAATATAAGTGCTCTCGATATTCAGTCTTTCGAAATTCAGCTTTGAACTGCCGATACGCAGCATTAATCGCCAGCCTTGTGTATTACACATACTTATATGTGACTACGCGCTCACTTGTGTGCATTTTGGCCGTGTATATGAAGACTGGCCACAGCCATTTTGCTTGCAAAGCCGTAGATTATTCAGCTTCTTCAGCTTCTTCGATTTATTTTAGCGAGAATGCGACTAGTTCAGTTCACATCTTGATGCATTTGTGATAACTAATATAATATTTCACATAATTCTCCATTTTTTTTTATTATACAAATTGATATATTTTTAGCAATAGTGAGCGTTTTAACTGATCAATTGACCGAAAATAAATTCGTGCGGAAACGGCTCGCGCTGTAAGGGTTAATGATGCAACCAATGCATTCATATTGCATTCAAGTAATGCTATGCTACACGAACTTCATAGTTTTATAATTTTATTGAAAAATGATAATTTATAATATCGACTGACAGTTCGAGTCCATCCGTGTATCTAAATATACTTGAAGATGCCAAAAAGCGAAACATGACTGGGTAGTATCAAAATATCTGGAAGAGTGCAAAGTGATTCAACACTGAAAAGTTTTATCACAAAAGATTAATATGTACAGCTTTCCTTTAAATAAGCATTATACAATATTTTAGATTACAATACTCATTCAGTTTATCATCGTTTTTTCTGTACTAAATATTGATATTTTATATATTGACGACGTTGGATGTGAACCCAAGTCCATTTTGTTCGCAAATATTATTGAATCATAAGCGTTTTTTAATTAGTCTGCCATTTCTCGAAGGTGCAAAAAGTCGTATTTCAAAATCTAGAAGACCTTGAAACACATTCACTTTTATAATAAATGTTTTTCTTCGAAACTCGCACAATCCCTGACGTCAAAGAATTGACTTTTCTTCGAACTTTAAATCATTACGATGAGTTAGTTATCTTGCTTTTATTAGTTTTTAAGTTTATTCTATAGAATTTTATTGTTTGAATAAAAGTAATAAGCTTTATGGTCAAAATGAAAAACGATCGATTATACCAAGTAAGTTAATTAAACTAATATAGGTGCCTAATGACTTTTAAGGTGTTTATTGTCAATTCTTAGTGGAAAGTATTTTATTTTAAAAGTAAAAACATTTTTTGTACTACTTTCACAGATTTATCTCGCTCAAATGATAATCGGTTGACCATTAACAAAGTAAATTAAATAACTATTTGCATATATCTTATATATAATAGTCCAGATCAGTCTGTACACGTTTTATTACTATCAATAATCACAAGTAGTTATGAAATTTTCTCATGACCTAAGTGTTCGCGTTGTATATATAAAATAAAATGTTTTACAATGCACACACAGTTCCGACGTACTAGCTACTTTAGACATTCAGTGTTTCAATTTAAATACCATCATCTATGACGGGTACGGTCATATTAGTATTAATATAATAATTAGCATGGCTGTGGAGTTGAAGTCGTGATCTATGATTTTTTATGTGGGATCAGATTCATCACAAATCTTTCAGACCCCGATTCCTTTTAAATTAATCACCAAATTAAATGTAATTTTTACGACTTTTTCATTGCTCTATCCCACACATTATTCTGATTCATCGATATAATTATATATGCATGACAGTTTGAAAACGTTGTTGAAATTACTACCTTATGTCCCACTGGATTACATATAATATCAAAAAGAATCAATCTGGATTTTTTAAATTCTTAAAATCGGAGCTGATAATTATTTAAAAACCTTTATTTTACCTTTTAAACAAAATGAGTTTAATTGTTAAAAAAAATAGAAATAACATTCTATAAATATTAGTAATTCTTAGAATTTATGACTAATATAGCACAAGGCACAACATAAATCAGCATGCATAGACATGTTGTAACATTGATAAGTAGTGAGAAAGTATAGAATACGATTTTACTATTCATGGTAACTGGAAAAGTCTCCTATAGTTACAAACCATGCTAGAAGGCCTGTTAGCGGGTATTTTTGGAGGCGAGTGGTTCATTACTTTTAGATTGAATTCATGAAATCGACAGGAGACAATGTGTATATGATGTTATTTTTTACGAATATCACTATTTTTCTATAATTCTAGCATATTGTAATAATATGAAATACTGAGCAATTAAATGCAATATGTTAATGTTGAATGTTAACTTACAGGAATAAAGTTGTTTACTTACGTTAAAAGAATATAACAACGAAGCCTAGTTGTAATCAATGATTGTAATTAATCAACAATTGTGATTTTTGCCACAAATTACGATTCTAATCTATCTAACCTGCCAATCATTGCATGTTGTGCCATTCTCTGGGTATATACGACAACTATAGAATGAAATTTATTATTTATTACTTTAATACCATATTTATAAAAACCAGTTTTCGATGAATCGTGAATTATATAATGATAATGACAAAGAATCATGATAAAGAATAAACCAGAAAGAACTCTTTTCAAATATATGTTACATTACGCGAAAAACGGAGTTGAGAATCGATATATTGTACACAACCGCCATAGAATTGGATGGTAGAGACTGAGAGTTCTAGGACTACTGGTCAAAGGTGTTACTTAGTTAATGGAAATTAATAGTATCAAAAAGAGAATTAAATACGTCGTATGTATGGTAGGTATGTAAAGTGCATAAATTTCGAAATAAAAAAGATTCGTAAGAAAGGATGATAGGCATTAAAAAATATGGACATACGTTTATGAAATTTAAAGTTTTTTTTACCACTCTGTATAATATATTATATTCATGCAATCGCCTGAATTAAATATTTATATTTATCACAGCGCACAAGTGATATAATTCCGAGAATTTTACATCTAATAAAGAAATAAATAATAGTGTTATTGAGAAGCATTAAGAACATCACTCAATTAACTATAATTAATTATCATACCCCGTGCATTTAAGAAACGTGCCAGTGATACAAATGTAGTGATTAAACATTTAAAACATTGGTTTGTTATATTTACTCCGATATTATAGTTTGTAGCAAATTGGTGAGGAAACTGTGGCCCTCCAAGTTCTCAATTAATTCTCTTTGACTGAATGCATTTTGTTCCATTATTACTATTATTTATTTACTAAATATTGAACATTCATTTAAAGTTTAAAGAGTTCCTTATTCAATTTCTTGAATTTAATAAATTATATTATAGTTCGAAGATCATAAATAATTAGACGAGTACAAACTCAATGTATTTAAATAGATTTCGTCAAAACTTTCTTGCCGAATTCCAATTTTTTCTAGTATTTTATCTTTTTCACATATTAAATAACAAGCTGTAAACTTTTGATTTGCTATTTTTAAAATAAATGTCGGCGTCCGTGGCGCAGCGCAGTTGGTAGCGTCGCTGGCTACGGTTACGGATGTCTCGGGTTCAATTCCCGGTGCGGACGGTTTTCATAGATTGACCTTTCAATCGAATTATGGATTTCTGTTCGTAGTCTAAGTCCTTCCTCCCAGCCATCCCATCCTCACGGGGCGTAGCGAGAGCGATTAACTAGTCACTAGTCCTGTCCTAGCCCTATCCTTCTATCCCTACTCTCTTCGAAAAAAGAGATGTTGAGCAACTGAGTAACAAGCAGTTCTCGTAGAAAAATTCTGTTAAGATACCTCCATTAGGAGACCATATGCTTCACATTGAGAGAGGAGATGGAAAAAAATTAAATAAATACATGAATTAATGCGTACATCCATCATAAAAAGTTCCCCACCCCGCATACTCATTGGATTATATTCATTATAGTGTTCTATTTGTATATTCGCTGATATAATCACAAATTTAATCTACAGTGTTCACTCACAAAGGTAACAGCTTTCTTTTTTTTTTAAGTATTATTGGTAGACTCAATAAGTAGAGTAGATTTCACTCAATAGGTCATTAAACCCTTTTCTCTACTTCTTATTAGACGCTTTCGTCTTGGTTGCGTTGACATAGAACAGCAAAGAATAAAATTACAAAGGTGGGTACTGACTTGCACAAAAAATCTCATTGTTTGAAAACTAACATTACTTCAATTATCTTTAAACTTTCAGCCGTTATTTATTGATACGATTATAAAAGTCACAAGACGAATTATAACGATAATAGCAAAGTTCTTTAACTGTTCTTAATAATTCTCGAAATCATTACTTGTATAAACGTATCCGTCATAGATGACTATATTGAAACTGAAATACTGAATGTCTAAAGAAGCTAGTACGTCGGAACTGTGTGTGCATTGCATAAAATTTCAGTTTATAGAAACCGCGAACGCTTAGCTCATGAGAAAATTTCATACCTACATAAAATATGTGATAATAATAAAACTTCTACAGAGCGGTCTGGGCTATTATACATAAGATGTATCTTCTGCAAAATATTTAATTTATGGGAGAACGATTTCAAACTTGAAATTGCCCCATGTTGTTTTACATATCATAATAATTATCGACACTCTACGTATAATCACGTAAGTGCCACATACGTTATTTTTACGTCTATTGCATTTTCGTTATCTACTCACTCAGTTCTATAGGTAGGCATCAAAAAACAATGGGAAAAGTACCTAATTCACCGTTTTTTCGTGTAGTATAATCAAACAACTAGCCACTTATACAAAAGATCTTTGAATAAAATCCGAGGTCCAATGCCGTATCTGTTATATTTTAAAAACTGTAAACTTTACATAAAAAATAAAAAACTAGATTAAAAATAATAGCACTGTCCCAATTTTGAAGAAGATAGATGAAGCCGTTACTTTTCAAATGCGTTTTGAATCTTTGAGACGCTCTCCTGTAAAATATCATTTTTGCAGACACGGGATTATACGCAGGGCAGTTTCGTTATAACAATTGCGTTTTGAGCATTTTCATGAAATACAGATGTCAGGCTATTACCAAATGAAAGATAATAAATACTCTAGTGACCTAATTCACAGAATGACCAAAAAAGCAGTTATCTGGTTATGCCCAAAAAACACCGGTATGTATGTCTTGTTTGGACAATAAGCAAAGAACAAATACAGACCGACTGGGCTAAATAAATATATATATCATTATAACACCATTGAGACAGAAGCCCCGCAAATTTTGATCCATATAGTTCATAGCATTTTGGTTAATTTGTTAGAATCTCAAAAATTTCTAAGATTCATACTTTTTGTTACCTATCACCCGTGTTTCCTACTTCTGCATCTAATCGCTTTCAAGTTTACTGGGAAATTAATTCACGTTATGGAAATTGAACAATTCAAACGTTATTTTAAAGTTCCACCGAGCACCCTCAATAGATATTTTTAATTAATGATAATATTAAAATATCACAACAGAAGTTTGTATTAACAAAAAATGTCAATATAAATAATACTACACAATTCATCCGAGATCATTTTTAGGAATTAATTCGTACAAATGTTGCACTTAAAAAAATATCGTAATAATACAGTTGTTTTAGAAATAAAATAGGTTAAGAATGATTTTGTCGTAGCATATACTAGCCAGGAATTTAAAACTATACAAAACTTTATTGTTGATGGTCAATAAAGTATAAAAACATACCCAATGACATTCCACTTTGATGCTTTTGAGAAATCGATCATCCAGACGAGTCCGACAACTTTACTGTATTCTAAATATTGTACTTGGCTTTTATGTGATAGTTCTTTTTTAAATATTAAAAAATTTATATTTATAGTTTTTCTCGGTGAGTTACCGATCACCTAACGCAAATCACACCTAAAGTAATTTTCTTAATAATTGGTTCGCATTCTGCTTTTACCGGACACATATAAAATAATAATCAAACTAATATATAAACCGAGTGACTGATATGTTCGATAACTAGTGTAATACTGATTGAATACTTTTATTATTAAAAACACGTTATTGGAATAAAACGTCAATAGATACAGTCTCCGACTTGGACAGTATCGTTCAAGTATATGATAAAAATTTTAGGCAGTTTTACTTTCTATGAAATTGAATTCTAGATATTCGTTTCCTTCGATTAATAAACAAAATCACAACTTTTATAGTACATATTTCTAAGAAAATAGGACTAAAACTCCATTTGCTAGAGATATGTCGCAACATCGCAATAATATTATGCAATATGCAATGATGCACTTGCCCTCCCGAATTTCAGCGGCGTATACTAAAAAATATTCTAAATAGAAAAAAGCCCTCGTTCAGAAACACTGCTATAAATCCTCGTTATAAATTGGTTGATAAATAAGTAGGCTCAAAGTCAGCTCAGTAAGTTCAGTTAGAATCAATTTAAATGCCATAGATTTACAATCCATTCGATCAACTCTGACATAATAATAATTTATAGGTTATTCAGAATGTTAAACTTACAGCGGAGATTTTTCGTCCATTTTGATATCTTGTAGCACAACAAGAATTAATTTAAACGATGCTGTGTCAGGGATCAGTGGCACTTTTAACTGCAACAAATTGAACTCAATTGACCATTTTTTAAATACAATAACAAATAATCAATTCGCCTTGCAACTGCGCTCCTAACCAACTGATTAAATTACATTGCATTATGTCTGTTGCCACAAACGATAACTGAAGATGTTATTTTTATAATCTATTGTTCTAACAAATCAATTAATTAAATAATTAATAATCATAGATATATTAATGACTTTACAACTTTGAGAAACAAAATTGATATTTTTCGCTTTTTTAAACATCATTTTTTTTCCATGGCCTAGGAAATATTCCAGACTTCCCCAAAAAAATTATATTTTATTAAGTATTTATGAAAAATATAAAGGCATACTATTTTTTTGCTTCCATTAGAAAGTCTTAGCCGAGGAATAAAAGAATAATTTTAAACGAAGCTTTATTAAATCTACAAACAACGATGTGATAGTATAAACCCATTTTGTCAATAAAGTATTTTGGTAAGTTGAAATATGTAATTAATTAAAATAAAATAATTGCATGCTTAAAAGTGTATTATTATTAATACTTTAATGAACTGAGACGTTTTTAATACTATAGTGAGCTGGAGTTTATGTATTTTCTCTCATTAATAGGATGACATTGTACTTCAGTACCGGTCTTCGATTTTACAATGAAATAATTCTTACCGAGCATTCACAATGACGAAGGAGTATTCAACAAGTGAGGATGAATTTGATATTACATGTCTGTTAATATGAATACTCCCAAACGCTAGTTTCTTTGATTTTTTATTGATGGCTTCTATATAATATCAAACTAGTTCGTACAATCGTATCATAATTATTCAATCAAGTGATGACGAATTCATTAAATATGTGTTTTCATTTTGAGCCCCCTTTTAAAACATAAATACTTAATACATAAAAGCTATTTTTTATTAAAAATACGCTATTAAAATACGGAGGTTTCATTAAATCGATTTAAAAAAAATATTGTCTATTAGAGCGATCGCCAATTATTGCCGCCAATATTTGTAGGCTTTCATAAAATTAGTTCTGATTTAAGCCGCCGCGGGTACGGTGTTCAAATCCTTTGCTAAGTCGAATGATCGCAAAAAATATACCGGGCATAGATATTTTTTTGATTGTTCATTTTTTTAGAAACTAAATTAAATCTCTCCAATATTAACGTCATGTAATTTCTCAAATATATAAATAAATAGTTCTATAAAAGTGTCATTTACCAAACCTTTCCAAGACAGCTTGACTGAAAGGCTTTCACAATGTCATATACCAATTATTTGACTTTGAAGCCCCAGTTGGCTGAATTTAGAGCGAATTCCGACCGGGACAATATGAGTGAGGTATGTAAAGTTATTTGGGAATTAAACACATATTTTTCCAGACGTGTTACTCGATTTTTAAAGTGCATTGACCTTACCGTAATAATTATTTTGCGAGTTACTTATACATACTAATTATATACTAATGAAATCGCAATAAACATACTAAGTTTTGTAACAATAAAACTATAAGATTTTTTTTTATGATTATAAAATTATTTGAAGATTTACATTATTCTATCATTAATCAACCGCCAATGGTAATTTTAATGAAATAAATAAATTAAGAAATAATGAATACATATTTTATACTAAAATTGTGTAACAATAACTATTAGATAATAAATTGTAATGATAAATATTTAAAACAAAACATCTTTATAATATACTACATAATATTTTTTTTTAATATTTAATCGGCACAGTTAGGTACTAAGTTGCTAAAATATAAAAGTCTTCTTTATCTTACTTAGTGTTACTAAGTAAAAATTAATATTAGAAATTTGATTTATTTATTAAATAAAAGTTAAGGTTTTCAATATTGAACATTTCAAAGTGTAATCGATAACAACAATATTGCTAAAATTATTTTCGTCAGTCGTCAGAATACTAATTATTCGAAATATTTTTAACTAAGAAGTAAAATAAAAAAATATTTGCGTAATCCAACTAGCCAGCTAAGCGATGTAATAATGTTATTATTTTTTTCCATGTCCTCTCCCAACGTGGAGCATATGGTCTCCTAATGGAGGTATCTCAACAGAATTTTTCTATGACAACTGTTATTACAACTTTTACTCAGTTACTAAATCTCTCTTTTGTTCGAAGAGAGTAGGGATAGAAGGATAGGGCTAGGACAGGACTAGTGGTTAGCTTGTCGCTCTCACTACGCCCCGTGAGGATCGGATGGGTGGGAAAGTTTTTTTTAAACATCACAAACACTCGGACTACGAACAGAAATCCGTAAATCAACTGAAAGATCAATTTATGAAAACCGTCTGCACCGGGAATTGAACCCGAGACATCCGTAACCATAGCCAACGACGCTACCAACTGCGCCACAGATGCCAACGATGTTATTTTAATAGGTTAAAAAATTCTAAAAAATGTTTAATAAACTTTTTCAATCTGCTTATCTGAAACTTTTCAAAACATTTTTTTTTCAAAATTTCTTTCTTTTCAAAAAAAGATTTTATCGACTATTTGGATTTAATTAATTTAACTTGGTCCCACGCTTTCTTGATAAGATTTAAATAATACCAGGTTACTGGCAAAAATAATGAGAAATATGCTCATGCTATTATGAAAATACGAACACTAAAAAGCTATATTTTGTCTTAGGTATCGGACTCTGGTACCGGGGGGTCCATGAACTCTGGCATGGGATCAGCGGAAGAGTTACAAAAAGTTGCATTAATTCTCAACCTCCCGGTGGAGGACGTCGCCCAGGACAGGTTTAGAGTGGACAGGAGAAAACTTGAATTTATGCTGGGAGGTAATCTAAATTATGGTTTGCAAGACGAACATCTATCTGCTTGTTATTACTAAACTTTTAAAGATAATCGTGACCAATCATTAAATTATGAACGCTTTCATGTTCTTCTGTAATATTTTTTATTTCATTGATTTAAAAGTAATATAAAACATTATACACCAATTAACGATTTATTGTAAGAAATAAATATCACAACCACCATATAGATTTTCGTAATTTACTAATGATAGTTAATATTAAAGTAATTACACACTTAATGAAATTTCCAATACTGGTTTATTGGTATAAATCACATAAAAACGTTTGGTTGTTTTTTGATTTCTCATCCATAATTTTAAAACTAAGACATTCTTAATTTATTAAATAATCAAGTTCTTTTACATCACTTTTAAGGTGTAAGAATTGTGGAAAGGAATTGTATTATAAAATATGAAATACAATATTTTTTGAACCACTTCCAAATTTTATCATGATCAGTTCCGATTTGGCTCATCGCGAGCCCTATCAACCGATGATACAGATTGCATGGTTTCGTCAATTGATAGTGCACTGGATGAGCGAATCCGGTCCTTCCCCGGTCATTATAAAAATGTGGAAGTATTAAAAAATAAATTATTTTATTTAAAAATAAAAGCATGTTCCTTTAAAAAAATGTATATAAAGACAAAGCAGATGATATTGTATATAATTTTAAGAATAAATGATTATAATTCCAATTTAAAATGATTCAATATTATGTCGACATCATTCTCCAAAGAAAAGGATTCCTTTAAACCCTGCACTGTATTGAATTTCAGATGAAATCAATGAGGACGAAACTGCTAACAATTTCTTCCATAAGGTAAGCATTTCAAAATGAAATATTATGATGTATCCGATAATATATCATTTCATGTTTTTAATATTAATACATAAGTCTTCAATAGTTTAACCGTTTTCGGACTCAAAATACATAAATTTGGATTATTGAATACTTCCATGTACGACCCGGGTTTCGCCTTTCGGCATCTTCAGGCATTCGTGTGCTCGAATGCCTGAAGATGCCGAAAGGCGAAACCCGGGTCGTTAGTGACAAAATACATGGAAGTGTACAAAATCTCAATAATCCAAATTTAATATTGAAATTCCATCAAGCACCCTCAGTCGATGTCTTAAATTATACAAAATACATAAGTTAACCATCTTTTTATCTCAGAAATATCATAATTTGAAGCTTTTCATTCAAAAGATATGTTAATGGTATTTATTACATAATTTTCATACATATCACTGTTCACATGTTCGATTTCAGATTATGGAAGAAACGACTACCGTCATAAATTGGCCAACCCGTTTGAAAATAGGAGCGAAGTCTAAAAAAGGTCAGTGAAAATATATCAATATGATATTTGATTGGAAAATACAAACAATGTTTATTAAATAATACGATTCATTGCCCTTTTCCGTCTGGCGTTAGAATATTTTTAATGGAAAACGATGTCATATTCAATTCATTTCAATTTACCGTATAAGAGACGCCAACACAATTTTTCTGTTTCTCGATTTTGCAATGTGACAAAAGCTGAAAAAAATTAATAGTTTTGTAAAAATATATATGTAAACGTCAAGATCTACCTACAGATCCTAGAGAGTTTGATAAAATCTATTTCAAAATCAGTATTTTTTTGAATTCACTTCTTTTTGTGCAACTAAATATTAGCTTATAAAAAAATCCAGATTTCATATAAATAGGTTTCTGATTATTTCAACATAAGATAGAATTTTCAAGTAATATATCTTTTTTGTATTTTCAATTTAAAGACGAATAATGAATAAACAATGGTTTTTATTTCTGCATTACTTACCCGCGAAATATTTCGCCTCCTTTTCACAGGTTTTCAGATTAAAAAATGTTTTGCATATGCATTATTGAAACATATATAACTTTATATTAATTCATCAAAGTATTTTTTAATTGTGACGTAATATTTTAGATCCTCATGTACGGGTTGCTGGTAAACTTGAAAATGTTAGGATAGCTAGAGACAAAATTATGCAACAGCTAGACACAAGGGTAAGTAATCAAATCTTGATTGTTATATTTGTTATGTTAATTTATGAAATAAGTCATACAGATTATCTATTTTAAACGCTAGCCGTATTTTACTATCGGAATAAAGCATACACACGTCTTATAAATACAAAATAATAATTGTTTATTTTCTGATATCCTCACAATATTCTCGAGGCAGTATGGTTGAATTTAACCTCTATAATACAATAGTAACGCGGCTGGCCGTATATCAATCGAATATAATGTTATGCCTTAGCAACTGAGTTAAAAGTTTCCGGTCCAAACATGTTAGAACAAGTCAGTTTTATGGACCCAACAATCAGATTAATTTTTAGTGGTATAGTAAAGATAATTCGCCATATTAATAAATGTATTGAAATAATCAGTGATTATATCGAAATATAAAAATAATGCTTATTCTATTACCTCTTTAATATCCTGATTATCGAAATTTTGGGACTTAACTAGGAAACATATCGAGGGATAATATCGTCGTTGTTCTGGAAGAAGACCCTAAAAGAAAAATACTAGCTTTGAGTAATTGGACTTTGAAGTTTTTGAAATGTTTAAAATGCTATAACTTTTTCATTTAGTTTGATAGTACAAAACTATTTTTAAGTAAAAGTGTAATTTATAAAAATAAATGAGTTCTTCCATATGGTAGACTTCGAAATGAGGAAAATTTTAATAAAAATAACTCAATATATTTTTTCGATTTAGTGTTTTCTTCTAGAATAGCGACGACATATTTATGTTTTGTGTAGAATCAATGACCTTAGTACGCGCTTTAGGTCTGTAATATGAGGTGGCCTCTGACATTCAATTTCTAAAATTCATTTCCAGTGCAACAGAGTAACGATGAAGCTAGATGTTAGTTATACTGACCATTCTCACATAATCGGAAAGGTGAGCATATCCATATCCATCTATTTTCATACTATTTTGAAACTTTATAAAACTATATTACCTTGAATGATGATATGAAAAATTCTTATTTGAATATAGACAGTATCTGTAAAAAAACGTAGACTTCATGAATATGTGTTGATTTAAAGGGTGGATTAACCATAAAACGTGTTATGGAAGAGACAGGATGTCACATACATTTCCCAGACTCCAACCGTTCAAATCCCATGGAAAAAAGCAACCAAGTTTCTATCGCTGGAGACATGGAAAATGTTGAACGAGCCAGGTCCAGAGTTAGGGTAAATTATAAAATTATTTGGATTACATTATGAAAGCTATATTAACATTATCAGCGTTAGAGTTTAACAGAATATAATAAATAAATTACTTTTTATACAACTTATATTCTGCAATGGTTTGTCAAAATGAAAAACATATTTTATAATTTAGGAGATACAGACGAGATTACATTGATAGCAAAATAAAAAAAATGAGCGGTGTTGTGAGGCTTCATTTGATTGAACAATTTATCTAATTTAGTTGTATTTATTACTTTTTTCAATTTATTCGTACTCACTTATATTATTAAGTATTTTTAATATAGCAGCGAAATGGGTAATAAGCTATTCATTTTTTTAGAATTTGACTCCGTTGATATTCAGCTTCGAACTCCCAATAATGAATTCGTCCCAGCAATTACCAGATGCATCATCACCATACGTAGTCCAAATCCAAGAACAATACAGTGTTCAAGTGAGTATATTTATTTTTCCGTTCACTTAAAATTATCATTACAGAAATGAAACAATTATTATTATAGACCAACTAACATATGAAATCAGGACTCGAAATGGAGCCGGAACGCTCGATATATATATTTTTTAGATATCAACTATTGATCAATATTGTCCAAATTTTTTTCCGCAATAATCATTGAACGCAATTCGATGTTACAAACCGTAACAGAAATTTTATATTACGCGAACAAAAATGTCAGGCTTATTTCTTACGTATACAAATGTAGATACGATTACTGTCCTTAACACAATATTTTATCAAACAAAATGATTTTTTATTATTGATATTATACTATTTGTATTTATTTGTTACACATAATACACCAATACGTACGGCCAAAACATGAAGATTAGTGGCAGAATCGTAACGTGGTCCATGTAACTAAATAATTTGTACGAGATGAGATGTTCTTAAAAAGTTTGATAAAATATAGTTCTGTAAAAAATAAATTTATATTTAATAATATCATCCAAATAAATCTTTTTTATTCGTATGTATCATTAATAAAGATCTCAAAAAGTACTACAGGTTATTTGATAAAGTTCAAATAGCAAATAGAACCTTTTCAAACAAATCATTGTTGTCATATCAAACTAACAAGCCTCTAATCATAGGTACTCATTTTTTCTAATAGAATATATTGAATTGGGAAAAATTATACTTTAAACAAGTAGTATATATTTACTTGCTCATCATTAAAAGTACATTTTTTTATTTGAATTACTAAATAGGATCAATCCAAACTTCAAACACTCATATCTTAAAAAATGGTTAAGTGCAATTAGAATCTTTTTTAAAGTAAGGTAACAATGCGTTAAAAAAAATAATGCCAATATAGTCAGGCGCGTGCCGAAGGATTCTCTCTTTCTCGCTCAATCACATATCGTCGTTGTTCTGGAAGAAAACACTAAATCGAAATGTCATTGAGTTAGTTATACCAAAATATTTTTTATTTCAAACTCAACCGTACGACAGAACACGCATATTTTTATAAATTACACTTTACTTAAAAACAGTTTTGTACAAACAAACAAAATGGAAAAGTGTGGCATTTCAAGCATTTGGCAAACTTCAAAGTACAATTACTCAAAACTAGTATTTTCCAGTTAGTGTCTTATTATTTAAATAACATAAAAAATATATTCTTTTAGGTAAATTTAAATAAACCTTATTATTGATTTGTACAGGTCATGTTAAGAACAAGGCCAAAACTGCACGCAACTCTTGTGATGGTCAAAGGACAACAATGGGAGGTTCAATCCACAATGGAGGCTACCACGTTACTCATCAACTACATGTGCGGTGCAATTGCTGTAAGTACAGTATACATTGATTCAATCGTCATTATATCATATTAAAAACATTTTTTCATCAATTTAATATCACACCACATCCGTTGTTAGCGGGTATAATAGGTTTTTCAGACGATCAACGATTGATTTTTACGAAATGAGAAAAAAAACCACTATACCCTCTTAAGAGAAATCGTGATAACAGTATCACGAAGGGACTTATTATTAGTCATTCCCGAAACAAAAATTAAGTTCAGGATTGTTACAAGTTAAATCAGAAACAATAAATAAATTTATAAAACTGTTATTTTAAATAAATGTCTAAACACTTTATTAATAATATAAATAACAGCATATATCTATCATAGATTAATTAAAAAATATTTCTGAAAAAATATCAATTCGAACTCGTAACCGACTATATATAGCCATATCACTCAGTCACGATGATAAACATATCATTTTCATTCAATTTTCAGAAATCTTTTATCTTGTTTCAAAATTTTTCTAATTCCTAGCTCATTGGATTATCTAGAATCTAGATGTTTTCAAGCATTTTTTTAATTAGTGGGTATATCAAAATGAATTTACGAAATTTACTATCTGTGACGATTTCAACACTTTCTACATTACCGATTACCTGACAAATATTTATTACGATCTCATCCTTCCGGCTTATCAATCTCCGGTCGAATGATTGACTCGCAATCAGTTCCAATATTTAAATATGCGAAAATACCCAATATATCTTTGAACCTTCTTGTCTCTAGCAACAAACCCTTGTACAAATGTCTCTGGAGATCACTCCCATGCATCATGCTGTAGTAATGGGACACGCAGCAGACCAGCTGAAAAGGATCATGGCGAATACCAAGACCCAGATAATGTTCCCTGACGCCGGCGATCCAAATATTCCGCATCTAAAGAAGAGCAACATCACTATCACAGGACAAATTAAAGATGTTTATTTAGCGCGACAACAATTAGTCGTAAATATTAATTCATTTTATTACTCTTTATTCTTTATTACATTGTAAAAATAAATACTTGCTTTTGTTTGTACCTATATTCTCTTCAGAGAACCTAATTACACAGCAAGTGTTTTAAATTTGATATGTACTAATTTTTGAAACGAACTTCTACAAATAATTGCCAAATCCTTTCAACAAAATACTTACCCCTTTGAAAAGTGACGCGCTTATATACGTCAAATACGTTTCGTAAATATTGAGTCGCTGAGTCGCTAAACACGCACAAAAAAAGGTTTTTTATAGTTTCGATTAAATCACGAAAAACTGTCGTGGACAGTATGATAGTTTTAAGTTATTTTATGTCTTCCGCTGTGTAATGAAAAGTAAAATATTCTTTTACTATGTTGTTTTGTTAGAGCGAGTCGACCGTGTAAAATGAGGATCGAGATCGTGAAAAAACGACATTTTAATTTGGAAAAATTTTGAATTTCGAACAGAGGACAAAATGGGAAAAAATTTAAGACTTCCAAGTGGAGAAATTACTAGATCTATCGATAGAGCACATACGAAACTTATTTTATTGAAAAATCGCCAGGAGCGTATTAGGCCACTCAATTATAATTTCTAAATCAGGAAAAAAAAACATTGAATTTTTTGGAATATTATTTTACATTATACATAATTATTATATAATAAATTAACCCAATATCGTCGGCCCTAATTCTTGAATTCGGACATTGAAGTCTGTTAATTGAATGCTATACAAAATAAATTCTGTAGCTATTTTATTCAATCCTACTATCATTTTACCCGTTTGACTAAAGTATATTTATATTATAGATAATGGCCAAAAAAACAATTCGTTTTTCATAAGCTGGTAGACATGAATAATTATTAGCCATGCACCATATCTAATTGATAAGCAGTAATATTACAATCAATGCATCTGCAAGTAATATGATTCTCGTGCTGAAGCGATTAATGATCAATTATATCGAAATAATATTAAAAAATGTTTATCTTTAGGGAAGCTTACCCATTGTGATAATGTTCGATCTGCCAAATGACGGAAGAGAAATTCAAGCAGAGCAAGTGACGACTCTGATGCAAAATCTCAACGTTTTCATCAATATCCGTCAAAAGCCAAAATTATGCGCCATGTCTGTTATCATCAAAGGAATCGAAAGATGCGCAGGTAAATATGCTTGATTTGTTTTATCCCAAAACC
The DNA here is from genome assembly GCA_022494535.1 of Himalopsyche phryganea. Lineage (NCBI taxonomy): Eukaryota > Metazoa > Arthropoda > Insecta > Trichoptera > Rhyacophilidae > Himalopsyche > Himalopsyche phryganea. The sequence continues at coordinate 1,574,908 of JAGVSL010000034.1, forward strand.
TATGTAGTGGCATAACTAAAGAATTTCCAATACAGAGACGGTTGTGGATCTGAGGGGCGTTGAATTATTGTTTCATTTATTTTAATTATAAACTACTGTTACTCCAGCAAGAGTGTTTTTTCTTTAATTGAATTCAATTCAATAACTACGTCACTAGTTCTATTCAGTTATGTCAACCGCAGAGCCACGAAACCCGCAATTGAGTGTTTTGTGGTTTACTGAAATTCATCGTTATTCTGCCTACAAAAATACAATATTACTCAATTACTATGACTAAGTTTTCTTCCTGTGAATTAGATAGTATTATGATGATATTCTTCGGAGATAAAAAAATAATTCTTCAGAGAAAACCAGATAAACATATGTTTTTGTGTTTACAAACCACAGCCACAATTCTTATTGTAGCTTAGAATAATAATTTGTGCCTAAAATAGATTTTTCTATTTTCGGTTATTTATTTATAGACTAGATAATTTAATCACAGAAATTTTTGATTATACTATCGTCATAAACACAAAAATGGGTAACGACAAAAGGCATATTGTGAGCAATGAAGCATAAATTTTGTTGTGAATTCGAGCATAATAATTTATGAAGTCAGTGTTTCAGAATACGTGTTGTTATGTCAGCCCTTTTTACTTAGAATGGCAGTACAATAATGATACTAGCTGACCAATACTGCTCCATTATTAAAAATTATCCATCATTTGTGCATCATTGTAAAATAATCCATCGTTTAAAATGACCTAAAACGGTTAAAACCTCACAGAGATACAGTGAAAAAACCTCTGTGATGTTATACACCTCGTCATACCCCTTACGCTTTTTAATATATGATTATTTCATTTTTAACCGAATCCGCCACCAATTTTCGCATTATGGACTCATAATTCCTTGTTTCGACAGGCTGCAAGTCAATTGGGGTAAGTATTAAAATAAGGAGTTAGGAACGGCAAGTAGTTAGCTAACCCTTCTCTCTCTCGACACCCCTTTAGCGTCCGATGTGGGCGGAAAGGCATAGAAATATCACAAATATCCATGAACGGGGATTCGAACCCTTGAACGTGCAGTTGAATAGAAATCCAAGAGAGTTTACTAAAACGCTTACCGGAAGTTATTATTTTATTTTGCCAACAAAAAATATTATAATCTACTGTCAGGGATGGTTTTCAAACAAAATGTATGTTTATGCAAACCTTGTGTGATATTAACAAGGCTGGAACTTAAATAAACAACTAATGTCTAAAATATTTTTTTATCACTTATGTACAAATAATTGTTTTGTCCAAATTTATTGTAAAACTTTTCAACATCCAAATGTACGGTATCAAATACTTATTTTGTATCAGGTGACATTTACGAAGCAAGAAGACATCTGCTGAACCTACAGGATCCACCAATCACTGCGAATACTCCAGAAAGCTACCAAATCCCCATCCTTCCAGATCAGGTTTCTTCGTTCAATCCATTCTCGCCGAGTCACCACACGAATCTCCCATCACCGACACCTTTGAATATTGCTTCATCACTCCAGAACCTTGCAATAAATGCAGCAAGGAGTTATCCACTTCCTCCGTTGCGACTGAACGATATCTCCAATTATCTTAACATGGCCAGTCCACAGATGAATCCACCTACCCCTGGCGGTTACGCTAGTCCTTCCAGTCCATCATTCTACACCCCATCTTGGAGCTTGATTCCACCTTCACCTCAAAGTCAAAACAATGGTAACGTTTTCCAGTTTCCGGGAGTGAAGATGAATGGAGGATCAACGACCTATATTGCAGGTCCACAGCAACAAATGTGGGGAAGTACGTAATTTATACACCTAACAAAGTTGAATAACGTGTCTGACTTGATTTCACAGCGTTTTGGTCGAAAATATATTTGATTTCCCGTTTGTATTTGTTTTTCATTATAATGAATTGCCAATAATAAAATTCATAAATATTGCAGTGACACCTATGAAATATTTTTCAATACAAAATTTTAGATTATTTTACTGTCAAACATCTAAAAATATTAATTTAATAAATCTTTACGTACATAGTAGAACTTATTGAGCAAATGAAAACCATTTCAAGTCAACTGACAGATATATTATATTACTATGAATACATTCATAGAAAATCTTTTATGAGAATGAGAATTAAATATTAAAATTATCTCTTATAAATCGTGAAACTGTCACCTTTTGGCGGGAAATTATTTTATTTATTAACATATACTTTTTCGTAGCACTTATTTTACAAGTTTTAAATATAATGAGCACCAATTTCGCTGAACAAGTGACCATTTCACCTGTAAAAAATATTTAATTATTTTGATTTTTAGATAACATGGCGAATATGGCTAATCAAGGTGTAATGCATCAACAGCACAATATTGGCATGCAGCAGTTTTGTCCACCTGCCCCACCCAATATGGATAATAATCCTCAAAGACATCATAGTACCGGTAGCAGTACCAACAACAGCCAACCGGTCAGTTTAAAATTTTAAATTTATGTCATATTCTTTTTAAGCTACAAGGGCATGTGTAGATGACGAATATCACATATCCAAAATATTAGGACATGAAAAACTATTGATTGTCATTTTTAACAGTATTTTCCGATGATCTATTTTTTTGCAGCAATAAGATTAAAATTACATATATGAAACATTATGACCATGAGAAAGCTTTTTTGTCTCTGATAAATTGATAAATTGAGAGCTTACTAAAGAACCCCTCGCCCTGATTTATCTATCTTTCTGTAATACAGCACGCACACACTCTCACTCTGTCTCTGACAGCGCATGTGCAGAGAGACAGTGTGTGCATGTGTGTGTGTTTGTGTAACTGTTGTGTGAAGTTTTGAAGCACAGCACAGGCACTCTCTCTCTTTGTCTTGACCTTTGAGTGAAAACTAACAGGTGGCAGTGCCCCCGATAATAATTTATAGTGTTTATTTGAACATCTATGATATAACATAACTTATCATGAAATAAAAGATATTGGCATCAATAGTTTTCACTTTCACAAGACCTTTCAATTTTTTACAGAACTCCTTGACACAGCTACTTAATATCAGTTCTCAAGCCAGCAGCGGTTATCAAAGCAACTTCACTGGCAGCTCTGCATCTCTAGATGTTCATAGTGTATCAGGTATCAATAAGACTTTCAAAATCTATTGTAAGCTCGCTTCAATCAAGGTCAAGCCAACAAAAGTAATAAGTATTTCTGATGTCCAACAATTAAGTGGCCTGTATTCTTGGGGTTATCTACTCGTGTAATCTTTAGATAAATCTACTATCAAATTAAAAATGGCTTAAGGATTTGTTTCGAATTTCTCCATTGCTGTCTGAATAATTATTTAACACAATGAAAAATATAGCTCTTTAGCTAATCTGATACCAGGCAACAGTGTAGATATATATAATCTACAAAAATTATTTTTTCACTTAACAAATGGCATAATGCTCAGTTGTTGATACTTCTTAGTCACTAATTAACTTTTTTATTCCTAGGAATCAATATATTCTTTTATTGCAGGAGGTGATAGCTGCAATGGCGGAAGCAATTTCGTCAGCCCGTCGGTTAGTCCAATAAGTAAAGCAAATAGTCCAACACCATCTCCAACAACTGACACCGGAGCAGGTTATGTTTTGTTATCATTCAAAAAATCTTGTAATCGCATAAATATGCTGGCTCACCTTTTAAACAAAAGAGTTCCCGCAAGCAAGCTGCAAGGACTTTGGATTTTCAACAGTCCGGATTAAAAATTATTACTGCTATTTGCATTTAATTGAATTAATTTGAAGTTCATTTCAGATATATTAAACATCCTGTCGGAGATAACTGATGGGGATAGACGGGCCCCGGGAATTGAAAAGAAAGCGCTCGAGACTATCCAACAATCTTTATCGCCTCTCAATGACTATCACAAAATGAAGGCCCAAGCATCCATTGTATGTTGTAAACGATGATTACTAAGTATTTTTTCCTTTTTTATGTTGGCACTCACTACCTGGATACCACTACCTTTGATACATGCGGTAGGTGTGACGCATGACTTAAAATTCTGAAATGAAAAATGTTTTTTTCTCATATTTATAAAGTTAACAGATTGCGCGTCCCGACTGACATGCCTCTTCGCTATATTGGGCTGTAGGCACCACCATAAAAAACGCGTAAGAAAATAATCAAAGCATTGACTAGAAATATTCAAAGTGAGAATAGACTCTCAGCTTCCTGTGATAATATCAATTGTTAAAAAACTTTTAGAAAATTTGAAAGAAGAAAATAAGTTAAATGATGGGCTTATTGATAAAGTTTCTAACAAAGGGCGTTAAATAAACTTTAATTTAAAAAAATAGATTAATATTAATATTGTCCTCCTTCATAGAATGCCTTGCATACCTACATTAATTTATTATACATGACTGGATATACTAAATGTATTGATTTTGTTGATCTAAAAATGTATAATGTCTGTGTTACTACTCCAGGCAATCAAAGAAACATGTGTGGGTGATACATATAGGGTGCCAACAAGTCGTTGGTCTGGATATGGATTTAGTCAGACATCCCCGAGTCACCTACTCAGTCCGAAGATCCAAAACCATGGGGTGAGTTTCATATTGTATATATATTTTATAAGCCATATTCACTCCCAATTTGGAGCATGTGGACTCTTAATGGGACATGACATAATATCAATACTTTTGAGTTCCTAGTAGGTTGAATAGACAAGATATCTTTTCTTTACAGCAAACTTAGTGTATATCCAATTCATCTTCACATTATTCTTCAGGGCACTTTACATTTTGGACGCTCAATATAGAGAAAACCTATTTGAAACCATGAATGGGGTTGACTGTGGGCTGTGCCGCTTGTGACAAGGGATCTATTATTGTAGATAAATTATTTGATTCTCATCTGTCACTTTATGCAATACTAATTTGAAGATATTTCATTCATTTCATAGAGCTCATCAGTATGGTCAAACAGCAACAACCAATCACCTCAAACTATGACCAGGCCCAACATTGCAGAACCACCATGCACACCAGTGCAAACCCAGAACACCAATGCTGGTGAAACGTCACCATGTCGCTATCAGCAACTGAGTCAACTACTTGCAGAAAGAGGATTGGATAAATACGTCCGTAAGTGTCTTTTCACAAAGTTATTTCGATTATTCCTTAATAACCAACAATATTTCTTCGGTTATTAAATTAAATCTGATGTTTTGTTGAAATACAGTATTCATATGACTGTAAGTGAACATACATTTTTTAATTAGACAATTATCAGTTTTAACAATCAACCCAAACTACAGCCAATAAAGGTATTTACATCAAATGATAAATGTGTTTGTGTGTGTTTCAGAACTTTTCCAGTCTCATGAAGTAGATATTACAACATTTTCCTCTCTGACTGATGGTGATCTTGTTGAAATAGGCATATCTGCATTTGGTGCTAGAAAAAAGATGTTGCTAGCTATTTCAGGTTGGTAAATTAAACAACTTTAACGAACAGAACCACCTTCCCCGCATTCTTTTTTTCTGTCTTTCCCTTCAATAATGTTTCACTGACACTAAAAAAATGGTTAATTTAATAGTTACAGTATAGAAAAACATTCACATGAAATAAAACAATTACATGTTAAATAGCAATCCCAAACATTATGGTTATATCTTTTATCCGTTGGTAAATCATTTTGTTTTTTTTTAGACCTGAACAAGAATAGTGTTTTCAGTGGATCAGCTGCGCCCGGAGCTGAACGTAAAAGTTTGCGGATATAAATATTACGAACAGCTTAAATATTGTCTTATATTATTGTTATACTGTACATTTAAAAATAAATATTCAATTATTCACTCAGATTTTTATCAGTACCTAAGTGCAAATGTAAATTTAACAATTAAAATTGTTGCTATGTTATATTTCTCCCTCATATATTTAATATAAAAAGTTATCCATTGTTAAAATAAAATATTAAAGCGATTTCAATTGTTTGAGAGACATTATTTTTTGTTGCATTAAAGTTGAAAACATTGCTTCTCAAATAGAGATAGTAAAACACTCGGTTCAAAATCAAATTGTATGCTTTATTTAAATATCGTATTTGTGTGGCGTAAAATAAAAAGTCTGTCAAGTTATAAGACAATTTGAAAAATGAGAAATGTTTGTTGTAATAAGGAAAATGTTTAAATATTTCAAATAATAGTTACAAATGATCTATTACCATGACTCGTTTATCATTATCATCAAGTGATGTTATTATATAAATACGAGACCGAATTGATTCCTCAATATTACATTCAGAAATATTATCTATTAGTGTTTGTAATATTCTAATTAAATATAGAATAAAACTCCACTCAAAAAATTAAGTGAGTGAAATCAATCTAATAACTTTTCACAATGATACTCGTCGATGCCTTAACATGACTGGTGATACATATTTTTGTTATTAATTTATCAAACATGTTTATTAATGTTATTATAGTGTTTTTACAATGGTTTATGAACAAAAAACATATTATATTATATTTAAAAAGTGATTTGTCGGATGCTCAGTGTGAGTTAATTTAAAAATGGTATTTTGTTTTGAAACTTGAATAACATTGAGTTCATGTCATTGAAATGTTTATTAATCTTCTTATTTCTCAGTTATATAAATGTATTTTAAACAAAAACTTATCCATATCATTTTTATGATACACGTGACTTCATTTACATCATATAATTAACCTCCTCGCATACTTCTTTCATGACCGTGAAAACTTTTTTATCATTTACCCCGCTCGTATAATAAATATCGTAAACGCATTTTCCCTTTTCCTCGCTGTCTCCATTATTCACATCATTGATACATTCTTTAATAACAACCCGTTTGGGAAATATTCTAATTGTAGTGAAACGCATTATTGTTTTGTGACATCGTTATTTTCTTCATTCAACTGATAGGTTATTTGTTCAAACCCAATGACAACCTTTCTATTTGATTTTTGAAAAAATTCTGTCAGGGATTATCTTTTTAAATTACTTTTGCATAAAAATTTGAAAGAATGAGAAGTGACTCAGACTATTTTAATGTGGATTTCTCACTTTAGTTTGAATTAATCCTTACGCTGCCAATCTTTTACCCAAATATGACAATATATATATCTTTCTAAAGATTCTTGATTCTTTATATCAAGTCTACAATTTTATTTGTGATACATTATTGATTTCACAAAAATGTTAACTGTATAATATTTACATTTTTTTAATCCCTCATGACATACAATATTAACTGACCCAGTCAAATAATTGTTTACAAATCATTCTTTCTTATTTTTAAACAAAATACGTGTTTACCTACTGGTTTAATACAGATGTTTTCTTTTATATATTATTGTACTGTCATATAATTTTGAGCTTTGTATGTTTTCTCATTTTGAGTCGTAGCTTCAATATTATTTATTATACAGTATAAATCAGTCATGGATTGAATCTATAACTTTATTTCATTGTATTTGCTTCAGCGAAATTTTATGTCATACATGAAACTAATCATCATTGTTACGGGTTATGGTCTATAAAAAATCAGTTTGCTATTTTTATATGCAAACCATACTAATACTAACATTCTCAATGAAAATTCTATGCATGCTCAATATAAGCCAGTTAAATCTTAGTTTTTAATACATTATTAAATTTTTGTGTAGTTATTTACTGCCTTTTTAACAATTTGAATGAAGCATGATGGTTCGTTACTTGTTTGAAAAAACAATGATTTGAAATTTAGATGAATCCTATTTTATTAAAAAACAGTTGAAATTAATTTATTTGAAATCATGTGCTTCATTTCAAATAAAAAGGGTGCATTATGATATGTAATATCCTTTAAATAATAATAATTATTGTCTGGCAAGATTATTATTATTCAATGCATGTGATTCTTAGCATCTGTTTGTTTTCTAAATACAAAAATATTTTCACACAATGGTTTTATTATTACGTGTTCAGTTGCTGTATTGAGTTTGTTATTGTTTCAGAACAATGAGATAGATTAGGAATATTAAAATATTCTTAAAATTATTTTAAAATACATATTATATATTCATATTGATTCGAAAAAATACACCAAGATAGCAATCCCTATTGGTAAATGACCTATGCTCCTCATTGACACAATTCAAAATATTATATTTATCAACCATGCTTATAGTAGACAAAATTAGTAAGTTTACCATATTTTCTTAAAAAAAAACAGGATCCGAGTAGTCAGAAGTAGTCAGGGGAGTGTTGATCATTATTTCATAAAATAGATATCACACACAATAAAATATAAAAATCTCACATTTTTTTTTAAACAAACATTAGTTTTACTTTTTGTCTAAATCATAACAAAAGCAACGATTTGTTTAATTAAATGACTTTATTTATAAAAGCTATATTTAGGTATATTTTATTGAAGGCATCTAAATAGAGTGTCTTTAAAGTACTGTAAAATGCCTTCCTTAAGAGAAAAATTAGACTAAAATAATATATGTAAAAATAAACCAATGGGTTTCCCGAGACTAGTGTGGTAAAAAACTCGGAAAATTGTGAATTGACTGTTAAATATGATTGTTCGTTGTTTTTTCAATATATTGAGTCCAGGTACATTGTCGTTGTCCTGAATGAAGACACTAACTGAAAAATACTAGTTGTGACTAATTGGACTTTGAAGTTTTTCAAATGCTTGAAATGCTTTGATTTTTTCATCAAGTTTGTTTGTACAAAACTGTTGAGTAAAAGTATAATTAATATAATTAAGAAAAATTTTGGTATAACTAACTCAATATATCATTTTTTCGGTTTAGTGTTTTCTTTTAGGACAGCAACAACATATATATATATATATAAATATAAGCGTTTTGCAGAGATTATCTTCAAACATAAAAACAGAAACGTTTCTGCAAAAATTTTGCGTTGACTTCAAGTATCCATAGACGCTAAATATTTTGGTGGAGTTCCATTTGAAGGGCTTCACTTTCATTTGTCGAAATAAAGTGGCTACAACCAAAAATTGTACGGATACATTTTAAAACACAAGAGCGCGCTTTTCAAACATTATATGGTAGCTGTCAAAAGTCAATCACAATATTATCGCAAATTGGTCTGATAATCCTCTACTTTTAATAAATAAAACACAGAATTTAATTTTGTGAACACAATTTTAATATAAGTATCGTAAAAAAGGAGATGGAAGAGGGTTATGGCTACAATAATTGCGTTATACATGAACAGCTGTTTCTAACAAAAAACTCAAATAATTCAGTGCTGCAAGTTCATAATACTATTTGCCCTATAATGAAAATGGATAGAATGTGGTTATTGTAATTCTTGGAGATAAAGTATGATACACAATTTTTTGTTGCAGCTGCTTAATTTCGACAAATGAAAGTGAAGCCCTTAAAATGGACCTGAACCTAAATCATCATTATGATAAATATAGGGATTCTTGTTTATGCTCATCAATAAATATAAAGTTTTTATTCTAAATCTTTTGATTCGCCATTTCTTATAGTGAATTTCAACTAATAATATATAAATTTACAGTTTAGAATAACTGATGTGTATTTCAAATGATAAACACGGAAATAATGTCTTTTTAAACATTTCCACTTGGTTACAGAACCATTAATTTTACATGCTGTAGATTTTACATTATATTTTATATTTGACCTTTTATGATAATTAATTTGCCGTACACTGGCAGCACTATTACAAAAAAAACAGCTTTAACGTCCTTGAATGACTTTGAAATGACACCTTGATAAGAAACTACATGGTTAATAATTATTGAGAGACTATTATCGCACAAGTATCAAAAGATTACTAACAGTGTGATTCCACCAACCTTTCAGATCGGTGCTGTACTCACCTTTTTTCACCTTAAAATTACATTCATATTTTTGATTGCCATTTCTCCAAATGTCTTTAAAAATAGTTTCAAAACAAACCAAATCTTACGATGGTCAAAAGCCGGGAACCAGCGGGCTTAGAAAGAAAGTAAAAGTTTTTATTCAAGAAAATTACACGGAAAATTTTATACAGTGTATTTTGGATGCCAATAAGAATAACATTATCAATTCGACTTTAATTGTCGGCGGCGATGGGCGTTATTTATGTAAAGAAGTTGTTCTTCTTATCATCAAGATTTCTGCAGCAAATGGGGTTTGTTCTTAATTTTATAATTCAAAAGTACTTTTTTTAATCTTTCTTTAAAGTTGGCACGGCACGTCTATTTTTATCCATTCGACACCTAAAACTTTAAAAATAAATTCACTAGAAAAAGTGTCGAATATTCTTTCGTACCTACGTTTTTATAAGTTAGTACTTGGGACTTTATTTTTTGTTATTAGTAGGTATACGAAATTTTTGACAGTCAGCTTATTAATAATATAATTATTTCTACTTTCATACATCCCACAAAAGTTTACAAATTTAATGTTGACAATTATTTCTGAATAATTTTCTGAAATAAATTGAATAGTAGAAACTATGTTTACATTAAAAGACTATAAGGGCGAAACAATAAAAACATAGATACAGAACCATCCATAAATAATGACACTCCCATAGTTTCACATTTCATCACAAAATCTTTATCAACATATTTTTAGACCCTTTTTTATTTTCTGACGTGATAATAAAAGCGCAATAACATGTGGGAGCAAAAAGTTGTCAATATTTTTTTCGTTTTAACATTTTCTTTCATTAAAATATAATATGCAGAAATATTTAACGGACGCCGGTCATTGAATTTTAAGTAGACACATTTTGCAATAGGCCATCCATATAACAAACAAAAAAGTCTTCCCAAATTGAGAATTTTTGGTGTCATATTACAAACCTCTTTATCCATGTGTAATGAAAATCTAAAATGAATGTATGAAAGTATTCATTCGGAGATTTGTCAGTTCAACGGAGCCTGAAAGCGTTGTCACTTTACTGCGCCGACTGATTATTATTTACTACCTTGATCATAAAAATATTGTTTAACAGGTATCGCGTCTGTTAATTGGACAAAATGGTATCTTATCTACACCCGCAATATCCAGCCTCATAAGGTCTCACAATACCCTGGGTATGTAATCATTGTAATCAATATTATATGGGTGTTTGGTGCATTCATCTAATGTCAGTAAATTAAGTAGTATTAGTTCAATAACTAAGGTCTCTTTAGCGTTCAATTTGACGGCACTGTAACAATATAAGCTGTAAATATTTTTTAGGTGGAATTGTTTTGACCGCGTCGCACAACCCAGGGGGCATTGACAATGATTTTGGAATCAAATTCAACTGCCAAAACGGCGGTCCAGCACCAGACCAAACAACCAATGAAATTTACGATCTCACTACAAAGATAACAGAATATAAAATTGTGCCCGATTTGGAATGTCCCATTGATAAATTGGGGAAATATTCCTTCGATGTAAGCTATTTTTCTTACTACAAAATGTTATCTATCAAACTGAACTTGTAAATAATATTATTATCGCTTTCTTGACTAAGTCAGTATCTAGAAAATTCTGTAATGCCATAAAACAATGTCACAAATTGAAGCGACTCATAAGAATTACTTATTTTATCAATGCATTTATAAAGTATCTGATATATTAATAGACACAGAAAATTTTCCATAAGAATATTATTTCTATTTCCAGCGTTATTACTTAACTCATCAAAAATATCCAATTTATAAGGTTGTTTACGCTAATAATTTTATTGTAATTACACTAATAGCTATGTTTGTAGTTTTTTATAAAGTAAATATTAAATTTTTTCTATTATTGATCAACGGAGAATATTTTTTATGTTTTTTTTCTCTTCAGATCGAAGGTAAAAAGTTTGAAGTCGAGATTATAGATTCGGTCGAAAACTATGTCAATCTGATGAAAAGCATTTTCGATTTTGGAAAAATAAAATCTTTAGTTACTGGATCTGAAACAAGAAAACCTTTCAAAGTACTCATCGATTCTATGAATGGAGGTGAGTAGTGTTTATTATCCTTTTTTTGGCTAAACAGTAAATTTCCATGGAAGTGTGGGTAAAAAAAATAAAAAAAGTATGGCTACAAATATTCTTCAAAACCTTTAAATCTGGTTCATGTTCTGAAAATGTCCCTTTTAACCTCTTGCACTGAAATCACGAGTGACACTCGTGGTCGTATTTACCGAGCGTCTCGGGGAAACACCAGTTTAATTCAATAGTTTTTACATTACTTATAATTTAAATAGTGTACAAATGTTTTGTTACTGAATAATTTATTCTCTGTACAAAGGGTTAAGCCACTTCCCGGAATATATGCACGTAATCAATTTGGAGTGTACACTTACTATTCATTGTCTTCATCGGATACTTTTATAATATAAACCCATTCCTCATTTCAGTTACCGGCCCCTACGTGAAGCGTATTTTTATAGATGAATTAGGAGCAATAGAAGATAGTATTACAAGAACAATACCATTAGAAGACTTTGGTGGAGCTCATCCTGATCCTAATTTAACCTATGCAGCCGATCTTGTAAATAAGGTTAAAAATGGAGACTTTGATTTTGGGGCAGCCTTCGACGGTGACGGTGACAGGAACATGATCATCGGTAGAGCCGCCTTCTTTGTCACTCCTTCAGATTCCTTAGCTGTCATTGCGGATAACTTGGAGATAATTCCTTACTTTTCCAAAACTGGTGCAAAAGGATTCGCCAGAAGCATGCCTACCGCCGCCGCAGTCGATAGAGTTGCCAAAATGCTAGGAAGGATATCTATGAAGTCCCAACCGGCTGGAAATATTTTGGTAATTTAATGGACTCGGGAAATCTCTCTCTGTGCGGCGAGGAAAGTTTCGGAACAGGTTCCGATCACATCCGAGAAAAGGACGGCATTTGGGCTTGTCTCGGTTGGCTGTCTGTCATCGCCGGAACTGGGAAATCTGTGGAGCAGGTTTTGAATGATCACTGGAAAAAATATGGAAGAAACTACTTCACCAGGTGATTTCCTTATTTTTGAAATTCATTTTTTATTCATTTATAGCCTCAAAAATTTTCCATTGTCCAATTAATCTCAATACCGACATTTTTTTAAATATTTTCATTCCAGATGAAAAAAGAAAATTCATATTCTGAAAATTTACTTCATTAGATTCATTGAAAAACTTTACCTTAACATTATTTGTCTATGATATTTTTATTTATTTGTGTATTTTAAATTGTTAATAATAATTATTATCTTACTTCAACATGAACTTTACTCTGGCAAACATTTTCATTTATATGATTGTGCTGTCGTTAAACGTTACAAAACTGACAATAGTTCAAACGTGCATTATTTTTATGATACATTAACTAATAAAAAAATAACGAACTATAGAAACAAACCTTATACTCGACTTTTTTCACAGATATGATTATGAAGAATGCACTAGTGACCCATGTAATGAAATGATGACTTCTTTAGAGAATACAATTACTGATTCATCATTTATTGGAAAAGATTTCACTTATGGAAACAAGACCTACAAAGTGAAATTAGGAGATAATTTCTCATATGTAGACCCTATTGACAAGTCTGTCACCACCAAACAGGTAATTTTTACTAAAACTTTTTATTATCATTTTTTGTTGTATATTTCCTACTGTCAATTTCCCATATTCAGATTGATATATATGAAAGGAAATTTATAAACGTAATGATTTTTTATATAATTATTTGTTATCGGATTAGAATACTGAAATAACCATTTTTTTATTACTTTCCAATTGAACATTGGCTGCAATCTCGTCTTTGAACCACATTGTGAAGATTGGAAATAGTAATTGGCATGTTTTATAGTATTTATAATTGCGATTTTGTTTGTAGGAATTATGTGTACCTATTTGAAATATTCAAAAATAGTTGTCATAAAACTGGTTAATTTGATAGTTGGAAAACAGTACTAAAAAATTAAATGAACAGACCTTTCTTCGCTCAGATTTTGACGAAATAAAATATGAATGCAATATAATTTTAATAATTTCTATAGACATCTTTAGCAGAAAATACTTGCATAAATCTGTCTGTACGTTTGTCACAAGAACTCTTCCCAAACGGTGTACAGTAGCGATGTGAAATTTGCACATCCCATTCTGGCAGCGATTTCTAGGTCAATTTTGTAATTGTTTTCCAACTTTTAACTTTTTGCTTTTGACCTTAAAACTAATTGATAGACTTTATTTTATGGGTGTCACATGAGGTACGGTCCACAGCGATATTTTCAACTTTCAACATTAGCTTGTACCAAAATAAAACATCTAAATGTTAGCGCCCTCTATCTCTGGCATGGATGGATAATAAATACTAGTTACAGATAAATAAACTTTTACTGCTGTTTTTTTACTCCTTTTAATACTAATGACACTCAGCTGATCATGATTAATTTTGCACACAGGGTCTCCGCATAATATTTGAAGATGGTTCTCGTATTGTTCTAAGACTCAGCGGAACTGGAAGTTCAGGAGCAACCGTCAGGTAATATATTACAATATTATGACAAATTTATATTGTTATATGTGAAATTAGTTACACTATTATTTTATCATGTTTCAGATTATATATTGATTCTTATGAAGCTACTGATGTCACCGGTGATGCGCAAGTCATGCTTAAACCTTTAATTGAAGTGGCCTTACAGATATCTGACTTGAAAAAATACACCGGTCGAGAGAATCCAACCGTCATCACATAAGTGATACTTTAATCATCCATCCAATAAGCTTTACTGATGTGTAACAGAAATATTTATTTACTTGAACAAAATATAACCACACTGATATCTGAAGTTTATCATAATCTGAATCTCGGAATCTTAACAGCTTAAAAAATATAAAATATCATTGATTGATATCACCTTCAAAGGACAGCCTCAATAAACTATCAACTCACTAAATCCATTTATTTAAGGTGTTTACCACGGTATTTGTATGTCACAAATGTGTATTAAAAACTCCATAAAAAAATTAATTCAATATATAAACGGTTTTTATTGTTGGTTTTTTTTTATTGATATGTAATTATATTGTTATTTCATTTTTACAAAGTATAATATTTTGGCAATGTCATATTGAGTATAAAATTCCGTGGAACTGACCATTAATAATAATTAGTACTTATCCATTTTATACAATTAATAAATTCTATGATTTTTAAAGGTATACTTAAATTTTTATGGTTGGAGATAGCTTTTTCTGAATTATGATTAAATTAGTTACTAATATGAAATGCATTATTGTGAATCAATAAGAACACTCGGACCAAAAATTAAAATCTAACAATTGACTCTTTGATTTGTCAAAAAAATATGTTCCATTAATATTTTATAATTGGAAAGAAAACTATTAAAATATTGTATTTTATATTAATGGGGTTTTATTGAAAAAATCGACAAATGATATTTTTCCTAAATAAGAAACTCAATTGGCTCAAGTTTCTGCTTACTGAAGAAAGAATTTAAGGTGGGTAGAACGAGATCAACATCTATACACCATTCACTAATCAATGGTATAATGATACAAAGGCATTGAAATAATTCAATAAAAAATGCATTTTATATGATTTGACATCATGCACAAATAACTTTTGGCTGTAATTCTATTTCAACTTTCTTTGCTACACTAACTAAACAGAGTCACTTCATTTGAAAAAAAGTCATTACTCTAAAGTTGTAGACATTTTCTCCTAAATGAGAAACGACATTTTATGATTTGGTTTGGATAAATTAAAAACAGTATTCTAAGATTATTTTAATTTGACTAAATAAACTATTAATAGTTACATTATACTAGAGATACAATAATTATGATTCAAAATGTTCAATATCAAATTCATTAAATAATGTATTTTGTTATATAATATTCAAATACTTAACTTTATTAGTCTACACATAAATCAATAGCGATTATTAATACTCGATACTTATAAACATATCCAAATTAGTGACAAAATACATGGAAGTGTACAAAATCTCAATAATCCAAATTGACTTAAGTTTCCTTAGATTCAATAATGATATTATGTTTTTCATCCTTATATAAGGCAACCCACTAAATTGTAAGCATGAACTATTTAATGATTGCAGCTTCAGGAACCTGCCTGTTTTTCTTTTCCCGAAATCAATGTTATGGAATAAACTAGTTACCCAAATCCATTGCAACTATTCAGAGGGCATACAAAACATGCTAGATGATTTTATTCAACAATAATATTGTTCTATTAAGTCAGTTTTAGTGACAAATTTTGTATTCCCAATTATAAATTAACAATGCATATCCCGCTTGTTTAGGCTAAAGCGATTAACCCTTGCAAAGGAAATTTTACATGAACCACAAAAAAACTTGTTTTAATGATTTTGATTTAATGTGAAAATAAAGAACACGTGAAAATGAGGCACAGACTGATGTTTTATTTCCCTGATCTCATAACAATGAAGATTCTTTAAATAAAAATCATCAAAATGGAGGGATAAGCTTTGGACTTCATTTTTTCAAAACGAAAAGCTGAATTTCAATTATAATTCGCCATTTACAGCTTAATTCCTTTTGACAGAATGTGTATTATGTTGTGTACATTGTAATCAAATAAAATCATTTTCAAAAACCTGACGATTAACCCCTTTCGCTTACACAAAATCTATATGTATTCATTCATAAACATTATATCTTGCGTAACAATAATTAGTGCAAATCATTTTTTTTTTTACAAAAACTATGTAATTATTCAAAACATCTTTCAATACATTTCTTGCTAAATTCGCAAACATTTCAACATTGTTGTCTAACTTATAAACATTAAAAATACATAATAATATATCACCAGTCACGATCAATAAGATCTGTCTTTATCAATCACATTTTGCTTTTAAAATTGCTCTCACACTTAATAACTAACTGGCTGAAAAATCATTTCCCAGTCATGTGTGTTCCAAATGTTAAAATAATCAATTTAATAATACAAAAATATTCCCAAGACAGGGACAAAACATTTCCTGAATAAATGATGAAGCCATAATTACTTTTTCATCCATTGCACCAAAATGTGATAAAATGAATGACAGCATGTATTGGGAAAGTTTCTACAAATTGAGATCTACTTGTTTTGGATATGACACTGACAAGTTATTAAATGTCAATGTGACCAATTCATCAGACTGAATCGAGTAATTTTTTCCTTCCATGGCCATGTTCTGCTTCCTGTAAATGACTGCCCAGCTGTAAACTGAGAATGAGACTAGACAAGCAATAGCAGGAGACCTTCAGAATAATGGATGTGACATCAATGAGATACATATAAGAATGAACAGAATGGAATTCAGAAAGTAAGAATATGCCCTGGCATGTGTATACTTAATGCATAATGAGTAAACATTAGAAAATATTCATAATTTAGAATCGTAGCTTATGAGATGATAGTGGTCCTAATGTATTATATAAGTAAATCTTTTCTTAAAATCTTAAAATGTTACTCCATCTAGGATTAACAATAACTAATACTTATTTTACATTATTTACAGTTATATGCATAAGATTTATTTTCATGAAATAGTTTTTGACAACATCAATAACTCTTAAGTTGTTGAGAGTTGCCACCACATATATTATCAAAGCTTAAATTATGTATGGACAAAAACAAGCTTACACACTATTTAAAAATGTCTAATTAAATCTAATTAATTGGTTTTCAATTTTTTTCTATCATCCAATAAGTAATGTCAAATTTAATGTTCACTTAATCTTTGTCCATATTACAAAAGATTACTATTTTACACCCTCATAATTTGAAGGCATTGTCAATAGACGATACTATTACACCTATAATCCAGGATATCGTCCAATATTAACATAAAATCGATTTTCATTAATTTGATGTCATAAAAATAAAACATAGTAAGCATACATTTATATCATATCAGCCCCCAACGAAAAATTGGGCAATCAAATTACACAGTCCGATAATAAATATAGATACATAGAAAAATACTTTTAAAATTGTCAGCTTTCCTCTAATATAGAGAGACATCATTTGCAGAAGACTTGGCAAAGTAAAGACGTGAACCATTCCACTCACAGCGCCAGTGTACCTGAAAAGTTAATGGGTATTATTAGCGTCATTGACTGTGAATGAATTTTCTTACAGGATTCTCGGATATCCAAGCCAATTCCCAATTTGTGATTTGATAGCATTGTAGCTTTTGAATTTCAAATATAAAAGAATATTTATTCCGTAATTTATAATGCCCATAGAATAATCTTCATAGTTGTTATTAATAAGCGGAAGAAACCTAAAGCAGTGTTCCCGAACCGGTGGTCCGCGGCCCAGTGCCGGGCCGCAAACAGTATGCCAAATTTCAAGAAATTCGCCATGAAAAATACTAATGTAGGATTTTTTGCGCCTGCACGTTTACTTGTAGTTTTAGTTATTGTTAAATGATAATAATTAGTAGAATGATGCGACACGATGATCGCTGGTTTTCTCATCGACAGTCATAAATCTTCTCAGGTACACTCGGGGAGAACAGAAATATTTGCTCTTGGATAGTGAACCGAGATGCAAAACTCTACCTAAACATATTTGTTAGTTATAATTATGTCCATCTGTCACAATATAAGATTTAAAAAGTATTAAATTAAAAACCATTTTTATTTCAGTATTAGCGGTCCGCGAAAATTTTTTCCTTTTTTTACCGGTCCGCAGGTGTAAAAAGGTTGGGAAACACTGATCTAAAGAATTGTAATATTGGAATATCTTATATATAAATATTATTTCAACTATATATCCTCCCAATGTTTAGCATATGGACTCCTAATGGAGGATCTATACAGAAATGTTGCTCAAACACTGGCTTCAAAGAGGTCTTGTTTTTCTGGTCCATAAATACTGACATAGAAAATTTGAAATCTCTAAATTTCCGAAAATCAGGTTGTTCAAAATTATATGATTTAAAATGAAATAAAAAAAAAATCTGATTCAAAGATGATATACAAAAACTGTCATAGAAAAGAATTGTGGATATGAACGAATATTCAATGATTTGTTTTACTACCGTATTTTTATTTCATTAAAGCCTTTCCATTTCAAATATAACTGGAATAAATTATAAATACTTTGATCAATGCAAATAGACAATAAAATATCTGGAAAAAATGTATTCCTTACCTAATAATAGTACCAATTTTTGGCACAAAGCAGGCGAACAGTATACAGACGGTAACAACAATGGCATTGAAAGTAATCACACGGAGTCGGCCGACTTGTCCGCTACCTAAAATTTGTACCCGCAACATGTAAGCGATCAATGGATACACTGTGATCACTTGAAATAGAAGCAACACACGAGCAACTGCGGTCATGATGTCGCTCTTGGCAAAGTTATTCAATATATTCTGAAAACAATCAAATATAGGTAAGAAAACAGTACAAATTTCGTAAATTGTAAAGAGAATTTCATTTGATATTTTTTTACGCTTAGTCTTGCTTACTGGGCTTCTTCATTATGGAAAATATTAAATGTAAAAAGAATTATATGTATTGAAAATATTGCATAGTTTACTTTGTAGAGAACATAAAATATAAAGTATTTTTTAAGCTATGTCTCAATGTGGATCAAATGGCCTCCTAATGGAGGTATTCAACAGAAGGTTTTCTACGAGAACTGTTTGAGAGATTGAGTAATTAATTAATCAGTTGCTCAACCTGTTTTTTTGCGAAGTGAGTAGAGGGTAGAAGGATAAGGCTAGGACAGGATTAGTGGTTAGGTAATCACTCTCACGTTTGCTCTGTTTGTAAGATCAGATCGGTGGGAGGGAATTTTAGATATCACAAACATTCATAACTTGGAACGGAAATTCATAAATCGATTGAAAATTATTTACTAAGAGGAATTATTAACTTACGTCTTCTATGCAAGTTTTTGCCAACGGAAAGCAAATATAAAAAACAGCGCCAACCAGCATGTAAGTCAGTGTCACCAATAGAAACGCTACACTCAAATCACGGCCCTATAAATAAACACGATAGGTTTTTAGTAAATAAAAATCAATTTTAATAATGTTTATATGTTCTAAATTGTACTAACATTATTTTCTTGGTATCGATTATTTCTCATCACAGTTATAATGATGTTGTGTATGAAAAAACTCAGGGCAAGCATTCCACTGAGAACACTAAAGTCTGTTCGTATACTAATTTCCGCTACCCATGAATCAATGTGTAGACCCCATCCGGCTCCCTTTGTAATCACGAACACCATCAAGTAAAGAACTGAAATAGTACCTAAAACAAATAATACATTCACTACATCGGTTTTCATAAAAATGACTTATAATACATGTTACTATTATTTATTAATTTTTACTTTCTACATAGTGTTTATAAAATAAATCTGCCCCTATAATACTCATCTTTAGCATTTTTTAAATACTGCATATTGCCGATAAAAGTGGAACTACAAGAATGTGAAAAATATCATTTTAATCAAGAAATGAATACCATCTTGTGGACGTGGTTAAGACCTATCCGTGTTGCAAATAATGTTGAAAATTTAAGAACCAATGATGTAACTACATGCCTCAGATTTGTGTGCTAAATTTGTGAATCTCCAATATTGCAATAGGTGTTGAAATGCGTTAGTGGCTGTGATTTTTTATATTCACTTGCCTAGTTGTAATTAACTTAGTATCTTTAATTTTATTCAAATAAATTATTTACAAAACCAGAATATATTTTGTCTGTCTAGTGAAGTAATATTTTTGAAGTTACCCACAAAGTTTTTAGGTTCAACGGTGATATTTGTCTCAGGCGATGATTGTGGCAATTATTCATACACTTACCTAATGAATTAAATTTAGTGAAAAACGTTGTCGAGTTGAAGTTCAGTAGTGGAAAAATAATAAGGGCAACGTAGATTGGCACAGTAGAGTACATATCCCAGTAACGGCCGCCCCACTTGCCCGACCGAACGTCTAAATCTGAAGATGTCATGTTCAAACGAATCGTATTTTTGGGACAGACTACTTCTCCATAAAGCTCTGTTGATATTGCTGTTGTGTTGAATGGCATATCTGAAACATTAATTAAAGCTATTTGAATATTTATTTCTAGAATTCATTGATTTCATAAATAAAAAAATATGTTCACCAATTAAAAGAAAATTAGAAGTTTCAATCTTGAAAGAAAATAAGTAGAGTCTCACTTAAGGGTTAGTGAAAAAGTTCAGATTTCGATACAGCAACATCTATTATCGAAAAAAAATATAAATGATTTTTTACAAGCATTTATGTAAATCATAAAATCTAGCTAACCAAAACAAAATGACATCTCCAATAATAATATTCCACTAAATGTTTACCTTATAATATGATGGATAGGGAACCGGTGACTTCCTTAAGCAGTGACATTATTTTTTTTCAGTAAACTTACTAACCAAAACACCAAATAAAATTTTGAAAAATATATGATAAATATTAAAAATTACTAAAAATTACTAATCCATAAACAATTCTTGAACATAGATTTACCTCTAAAATAATTCACTGAGTAAAATAGAAAGTTGGTCATGAGGACCCAATACACAATGTTGGCTCCCAGCATCACAATAAGACTGAAGACCTTTGCTATCACTTCTGCCCACTGTCCTAAGAGCATCCTGCAAAGGTCTGAAACTTCACATTGCACATTGTCACCTGAAAAATAAGACAATTGTACAGATTTATAAAAGAAACATTTAATTTTTAGCAATAGAGGTAATAATTATATAGTTCTAGTATCAATGCTAATTTATTCATTTGTAAATCAATAGATTTGCTGCATATTGAATTACGAGTCTCTTAGTATTTTATTTGGCTTTAAGACTATGTAAAATTAGGAGCATTCTCTGTATTATTTATGATATCAACATTATTATTCAATTTATTTGTAAAAAAATACATATTTTAAGTTTCATATTACTAAAATGTGTGGAGAACAGAAAATATAAAAATCAATTATAAAAAAATGATACAAATGACAAAGAGGTTCTCCAACGAGTTCTACAACTTCTATTTGGAAAAATTATAAAACTTTATTTGTCAACTCAATTATGGTCAAGTAAATTATGTCAATATCCGAGGCAATGACAGCGAACAATATAGAAGCACTCCTCGGTGGTATTTCAATTGGCAGGCTAGTTCGACATTAAAGCTGTAAGTTATTGGATACTATAAAACATTTCTTACCATGGTAATAACAAACTTGAAGCAGTATATATGATGTGAGAAGACAGAGACCGCCCATAAAAAGCATGATAAGTATTCCAGGAAGAAGCCCAGCTCGTTCAATACCCCATGCCATCGTCAACAAGGAACTGCCCATTATGGTATTCCATACCGCAAAGCTAATAAGAATTTAAATAAAATATCATGATAACTGTATTATAAAGCGAATTAAAGTAAAAAATGATTCCAAATGGCCATTATTGTGCTTTCCCAGGATTTATTGGGAAAGTAATATTATGTGTATTATCTTGCAAAGATTATGCTTAACTTACAAAAGTATCAGTGCACAGAAAAATGCGGAAATGATCGATCCAAATCTTTTCAACTCATTCATTTGACCCGTTTGATTGTATTGTAAATAGATTATACGAAGCACACAATGATAATTTATTAATGGAGCATATAATTGTGTATATTTTTTTTAAATACTCACATTGTTACCAAAGAACTTTGTTTTTTCTTGTTGTCTCTTTCATATTTATATGTTTCAAAAAACTGTATGGATGTTTTCAATACAGCACTGCTTTCCTATAAAAAACAAATCCTTAGAAAATTAAAAAGCTTAACTGTATGAATAAACCATAATATCAATTATCAGCGATAAAGAACAATTCCTGAAACCATCTTGAGCCAAAAATATTGATGATGCTTAAGATTATTTTGCTGATATAAAAACCAATCGGTATTAGTTATAATATCCATATCAACTCGTCAGTATCCGTAGCGCTGTTGGTAGCGTCGTTGGCTACGGCTACGGATGTCTCAGGTTCAATCCTCGTTGCGGATGGTTTTCATAAATTGATCTTTCAATCGATTTATAGATTTTTGTTCGTAGTCTGAGTGTTTGTGATGTCTAAAATTTCCCTCCCGCCCATCCGATCCTCATGGAGCGTAGCGAGAGCGATTAGCTAACCACTAGTCCTGTCCTAGTCCTATCCTTCTATTCCTACTCTCTTCGAAAAAAGAGAGGTTGAGCAGCTGAGTTACAAGCAGTTCTCATAGAAAAATTATATTAAGATACCTCTATTAGGAGACCATATGCTCCACATTGGGAGCAGACATGGAAAAAAAATATCAAGTCAATGGCTTGTGGTAAACATGAAAATTAATTATGTAAACAAATTTACACATTGTCTGCCTATCATTTTTTTCAATGGAAGTTTTCTATCAGAGTAAATGTTTTCAGAAATTTTATAGATATCCGTGTGCTTCATTCTGTATGTAGTTTTCATTATAATATATCAACATAGAAATATTATTCATATATTTTTCAGGCAACTTTAATTATTCATTTTTAAATTCACTCACCAATTGATCATTTGTTCCAGGAATCTTAGTATATCCTCGAAAGCCCCTTTCAAAATTTACATTGTTATTCAAAAGTGGTGTGTCAGCCCCCATGTTACCGGAACTTTCTACCCTGGGCGGCATGAAAATGTGTGCTTCTCTGAAAAATATTGAACAGTAAAGCATCAAATATGATATCTCACTAGTATATATCTAAAAGTATGTATAATAAAAAATAGTAATTTAAAATCTTGTTTCGTTTTTTGCGGTGATGGCAAGTTTTCTTAATAACTATTTTAATGAAAAACATTCACTGAACGCACACTTATGTTTTTAAATAGTTCATTTCAATCATATATGTGTGAAACACACTTCTATGAGCTCATACTTCTAATATATAATTTTAAAACAATGTTGATGGTTTTGTATTTAAGTAGGTTTCATCCGACAAATATAAACTGGGTAAACTAATATCACTCAATAAACAAATATAATGTTTCGCTAGATAAAGGTAAAACTTTACTCAGTATACTATTTGAGTTCTGTGTAAATGCTAGGTACAGGGTAACCAATATTCTAAAGAGCCTGTTATAAAATTCACAGCTTTTTCCAAAATTATTAAAGAACATATTTTCTTGCATAAAGACAACATGGTGTAAATTTTCATTATTTCGACCCAAGCTTCCAGTCACCCATATAGATTGACATGCAGAAAAAGGGGGATGTGCAAATCCAGATAAAATTTAAAAGAAACAATTCTTTTTACTAATTCAACAATTTTATACAGATCAGGACCGATTTCGAACCGAATTGATAATTAAAGCGATTATTTTTTTATGGTTTTAATTATTGTTTTATATAAATGACACATTCAATCTACTTACACAGAAGAAAAGATGCCCTGCAGACATAAATTGTCTCAAGATTGTTGCAAATGATTTTATTTTTCTTCACCTATCCACTAATGACGGAGTTTTAAACTTCAAATTTATTCAACGAGTTTTTATTATACTATGTTACACGCTTTTAATTGTTACAGTTTATAAAATGGTGGATTTAAATGCTTAACAACTTAACATAGTTTCTTGCAATACATGTGCTCGTTTAAGACAATATGTAGTATTCAGTTACTTGAAATAGATATCATAGTTTTGTCCATGATAAATATCGTTTGTAGACATGATATAGCAGAATTGTTTCATATTTCAAATAATTGTTCACGTACAATAATAAATTTTCTTGTATATAATATTATATACGTGTGAAAAAATTCACATAACATATAAAAAAATCACATTGTATGTTTGCATATTGTGATTTCCATTGCAAAATTGTCTGAAAAGTCTCATTTTTCAGCGGAACATAAAAACAGTTTAAAATATAGCTTTTTGAATTAAAACACTCAATTAAAATTAAATATATAATATACTTAACCATAATTTTTGTCAGTTGTGTTATTTTTGCATGCACTTGAGTGCGATTTTAGTAGTATTATTAATACGAAAAGTCGAAACACATATGCAGATACATAATTTTGAAATGTAAACGACGATATATGAATTCTTAACAATTTTTTATACGCCGATCAAAACACTGTATATAAAATATTTTATTACTTACTAATTTTAAAGTACATGTTTTTCTTATTTCATTACTTCATATTTTTATGAATAAAGTCTCTCCACAAAGACATTCATTATTATTGATTGAAAAAAAAAACACCAGATACATGGTTGAGCTAGGATAGTTCCAATATGCCAAACATAATAAACCATTTGAAAACCATATGAATTACAATTATATCTAATGATCTAGAGATTTCAAATTTAAATGTGAGTAATAAAGAAATATTTTGCCAAACTATAAATATGCATCACATTTATATTTTTAGTTTGGTAAAATATTTATTGCCAAAAGTATTCAAAAATCATGCACATAACTTAAATAAATTAAGTTATTCTCTGGAATATCTATTTTAAGCAATATATCGTCATTTATTAATTTATAACAGATAGTAGTGTCAAATGTGTTTACCATTCATAAATATTACATCTGTGATATAGATATGAACTAGGTCAATAAGCAAATATGATAGAAATGTTTGAGTCAGAACTAAATATTATGTAAAATCTGTCAGAATTCAACCATTTTCATTAAATTTATCGGTTTTGTAATAAACATATGATTGCCGATTTGAGATTTGTAAAATATCTCTTAGTCCGACTTTTGTAGTTGCTTCATTGTAAATAAATTACATGCAATATAAAATATAGCAAGAGAATACAATTTTGTTTTCATGAAAGTAATTTTGTAAAGATACACTATGCTGTAGTTGCTGGTAATCACCTAAAACTAGATTTCTCTGTCAAAGGTCGATAAAATAAAATTATAATACAACTTGAGGGGTGGTTTATAAATGAAATGTTTCATATACAGTCGATATCGCTTAATTGGGACAGTCGGCTATTTAGAACAAATCCCAAGGAACAAAAACCAAATGAAGAAACTGATAGTAATTTACTTTGGTTAGACGGAAACTCATTCCATTTGATTGGGACAAAATATTTCATTATGACAATAGATAACAATACAGCATGTTACAACGAAAATGAAGACTGTACGTACAATTGTTGAAGTCATTGCATCAAAGGCCAAGAAGACGACAGTGATGATGAATATCCCCAGGCTAACCAGGAGGCAAAAAATTACTATCTTATGCAGATGACAATGACGGCAGTTAAAAATCCGCACTGAATACCTGTGTTGATTTTGTACAATAATGGCAATCCTACAAAGATAAGAAGACAGACACTGAGTGTCTCGTGAAGAATTGATGAATTACTGAAGAAACAAATGATTTTATTTGTTCAAGAATATATATTTATTATTAGTACTAATGTAATTTATTATTAATTTGTTTTACATATTCATATGTCAACTTACTTATTAATTAGTTGTTATAGCTTTTTTAATGCCCTAGGGTACTCAAAGCTGTACCCATCACCACCCCTTACGGTTTCACACTCTTCTTACAGGGTGCATTCCGCAGCGTAACAACGTTATGCGTGTTTCAATTTTTTGTCAGGAATGTGTGAGGAGAAATTCCTCAAGACTTGGTTGCATGCACTCTACTGTGCAGGAAGTTAAGTTATAAATTAAAATGTCAAAAAAAACTAAAACAATTATACATCAAGCATAAAACTTTTTTTTCAATTTTACTTTTAACTTTGCTTATTAGAGCCGACCGTTTATTTAGGACAATATGTTTTTCAAAATTTCTCATTCCAACGAATATAAAAAACAGTTTATAAAAAAATGTGATTAATCCCTACTGATCAAATCAAATCTAAATAACTGTAGACACCACATCTTTATAATTAATTCTACAGAGTAAAGAAAACATCATTTGATGACTTTCCTTATCTAAAATAATGTATTGACCGCGAATTATATGCATATATCATTAACTGGAACAAAATATTACTTATTACATTTAATGGTACAACTCGAGGGACACACAAAAAGGGTGTCCGGATTTCGATAACGGAATACATTTTAGTATTTGACATATTTATAAATAAAAATTTAAAACAACCAAGCTTGTTTAGTATATTTAATTAGACACTTTCACTCTGCGCTAATAATTCATTAAAGGGAATATGAAATACTCGCGTGATTTTGCGATACATGATATCTTGGGTGATTCTGTGATTCAAATAATTGTTTTTTTTTAAATTTACCTGTTTTAAAGTGGTTTTGGACGGTTGGGGAAATAGTTTTATTAGTAAATGTTTAATCAAATGTGACATTGCCAACATTATATTTAGCCGGATTCTAGCCAGTATATACATGTTTCAATAAATAATTGTGTTCATTAATATGAGTGTTAAAAACGACATTGCTCCATAAAAATTCCATAGTTCTCTTCCATTTTTTGTTTACAACTGTTGTATTGTTCAAAATACTCCGCAAACACATTTTCTGTTTTTTAACAATCTAAACACTCCTCGCGTGGCATTAGAGAATCTTCTAATTTTTCCAGATATAAACAATAATTCTATGATAATCCAAGTCCTGATTAAGGATCTATGACAGAGATATCTTGAAAAAATCGGGAAATATTTCATTAACATTTTTTTGATAAAACCTAGTCACTGTTACCACCTTGATTAGATTGCATTACATCACTATGCAATATTTGATTACTTACTTCCATTATGCTAAATTATTTGATACAAATGAACACTCGGATAATTGTGAGATAAATTTGTGTGTAACAAAGTTGATAAAAACTATAAATGTTGCAGGGTAAATATTGAATTAATACATAATATAATACCATATTGCTTTGTTTGTACACAAAATTAAACATTGATTAATTTGTAAATTTTTTTGCTGCTACGAGTATTGGGGTTAACTGTAATAAGCCCATTCTGATATGTAATATTTTGAAACCTAAGTATATAATATTATATGTACATGAAAAATCGATAGTGACTGATAATTACAACTGAAATTTTTATTTTCAGGGGCCATTCTTAATTTCTATCAGACCTTGATACCCTTTCGCTACATTGCACCGCTGCCTGTTTCGCTTCTTTAATAATTTATAAATTTATATATTTTGAATTTTTTTTCTCGGAAAAATCCACTCGGACTCTTTAAGAATAAATTTAAAAACCGTTCGACTTTTGTTATATGCTCATTTTTCCGAAAAAAAGCTGACACAACATAATTTTATTACTACACTTATTCACGTGCACTATTCCGCAAGGAAATGTAAAAAATATATTTTTTAATAATAATAGATATTTAGGTAGGTGTATAAAACTAAGCAGTTATACAAAACGTATCGCACTTACTTATTTTTATTGTTTGAATAATATTGGTAAATACCTGGGAAGGGAGATTTGCGGGGGTGGTTTGTAGCTTGGAGGAAACGAGCGCTCACAGTCGGTGGTGTCTGAGAACTGGTAGACAAATAAGCTGGAATGAAAAATAAATCCTTTTCAACGTGCATTGCTTATTATAAACAAGAGATTATTTTCAAATGTATACCTAATAATTCAAGATACAACTCTTTAAGACTGAGGGCATCACTAACGTCAACAGATTCAATAAATAATATAATATTTATAATAAACATGTTTTCACGATTTGATAGTTATTACTATTTAAATGACTTTCGTCAGGTTAATAGTATTAGAAGAAGAGTTACTGATAATCGGGACCTAATGGGTTGTTTAATTATCCAACAACATACTCAATAAAAGCTAAGTAACAATCCAAATTCAGTGTTTTTTCTGTGTTTTCTTTCTACCAGTTAATATTTTGTGTGTAGTACAGGGGTGTAGAGTATTTTTGGACGAGACCATAAGCAGTGCTACAAGAAAGTTCGCAACTTAGGAGGCCTATTTCCTACTAACAAATTGTATAGTGGTTGTACGTAGATCGACTCTTAACTCCGTTTTTCGTCGAATATAACATACATTTGAGAAGATTTCTTGTAAGTTTACCCTGTGATTCTTTAGCATTATCATTATTATTCACGATTCATCGAAAACCACCATATATGCAAGTTAAATAATAATTAAATCGTCGCACTAAATTATATCCTAAAGTCGTCATAATAATATATCTAGAGAACGGCACGAAATGCGATGAGTGGTAGGTAGATTTATTAGAATCAATTTGACATGGATTCGGAGTCAAAGTCAGATTTTGGACAACGACAATCTCAATCATCAATTTTTTAACGACTCCAGAGCTCTGGTACACTTTAATATATTATATAAGGTAATGGGTAATGGCGTATAAGACGCCTGGGCAAATTTTTTAGTTGAAAGACTGCATTAAAAAAGATATATGAAAAACGGGTCACCGAATGAAACTCTATTAGACATAATTTGTTATCATGAAAAGTCAAAATATATGAGACAAATGGAAATTTTTCGAACTACACTTTTTTCAAATTTTATATCTAAATTTTGAAAATGAATTTTTTAACATTGAGTATAATATATTTATCATTGATGATTTTTGACCGTAAGGAGTTATTATTGAGATTCATTACACAGAACGTGTTTGTCCACATGCAAGATTATAATTTGATCAAAAAAAAAGCATTTTCCAACAAAAGACGACTTGCGAATTTTTGTCTGAATCAAGAGAATCGAGAGAACCATAAAATTTACAGATTTCACCACGACGAAGTAATTTTATTGAATCTGTAAATTTAACACACTATATTATAAAGTGAATCTACGAATAATGTGACCGGAAAATATAGTTTAACATAAGAGCAGATTGTAGCAATACACAGTTATAGTTGCGGGTCGCACAAAAATATCTTGCGGAGAGTAATTTTTGAGTTTTTTCAAGAACGAAGGACTTAATTAGTTTTCTGATAAAACGTATTTAACTACCACTCATGGAAATGTTTTTTGATATAATTCTGTAAAAATAGTAAAGTTTTATTACTCCCCAACAAAGGATCATTTTAGGATCATATCATTGTATATAAAAAAAACTATAAAATGATCCCTGTGAAATAATCAAAGCGAAAGGTTTGACTAAATGTTAAATATAAAATCATAGGCAGATCAATTTTCAGAAGTTGCTTTCAATACTGTGTATTTGTTGATCGCGTGAAAATATGTGGATTCTATAGATGTACCAATTTAACTTGGCCGGTAGTGAGGGTGCCACCGTCGCGATAGGAATGTTGCCATACTCAACCAGAACTGAAATTTCAATATTTTCCAAAACTGATATTTTAGTGACCTATTAAAAGTAGACAAGATATTTTATTTTGCATAAAATGGTAATTGGAGATTCTAGAATGACAATTCTAGCTCCAAATTCGGCGGCGGTCAAATAATGTTGGTAATATGTTTTTATATTCGTAATAGCACATGTTAACTTCGGAGCGAACTGCAACTAAGCCCCCCTCCCCTTTCAGAAAATGCCGGCTGACAACAATATTAAATATCTCAATACAATTTCTACAAAAAACTGAAATTTCACTTGTTCTGTACTTAATAATGAGATGTAGGTTCCTTGAAGTCTCTCCAGTTTACGGAAAACAGGCTGTTACACATCATCTAAGTATTTCACCAGTTCGTTTATATATCCTTAATGATAGATACAAGCACTAAAGGCATTTATATTTAAAAAACAATAAAATATTAATAAAGAACAATGGTTAGTATGACCTAATAAAACAATGTCTTTTAGGAACAGGTAATCGATGATATGGAGGTCATAACATTTAATAACTTCAAGATAAGCACTTTTTTATTTCAAACATTCGCTTTTAGTATAAATAGATTTCATTTGGTGGCAACTCGCCGAACCTCCAAAAAATATTCTCTGTAAAATTATCAGACAACAAATAATACTTGTGTGCATGATATTAACGAGTATGTGACAGAATTAATGAATATTAAACATCTTACAACTTCTTTTTGGGTCAGATTGTCTAGAAGACTAGCCCAAAAAAACAGTTTATGGAAATGATTCAAGATTCTTTGATATCTTGAAAAAAGACACAAAAATTGTAACATTTTTTCAATACAATAATACCATATTGGTAGCACATTTGTGCATTAGCATTTTAATCAAATTATATATTTTAAATCATGAATCATGGTATCATAAATATATTTATTGTTATAACCGATATCCTACAATTGACAAACGATTACCTGCAGAAAAAAATAACAGATGATTAAACGACTCGTGCAATTTATTTTCTATAAATCAATTATATTTCATAATATTCTGAATTAAATACCGTTATGTAGGCGAATTTTAAGTCATTGACTCCACATGCATTATGAATAATCATAATAATGCAATGCAAAGAGTGCATTGTTTCAGGCATACTAATATTATAATCATCAATAAAGACTCTTAAGTAAGACAATTATTGATAATTAACTTTATTTGTGATAAATTAAATGGATACTCAATTATGTGAAACCGATATGAATTATAATATTGTTTGTTTTTATAATAATTGTTGGTATTGAATATATAATACAAAACTCGACAGTAATTCTTCTAGTTTCAAACATGATTTCAAGTTCAGCTTAATCAAAACTCTCTGGTGGGTCCAAATAAAATATCCAACATTTGTGGTATCTATTACACTTAAAACATTTAATTATTTTCTGATGTCCTTCAGCAGTAAATCATAGAAGGATGATATAAATTATATACTTTTTGCACTTAATCATTGTATATACAAATTTGGATTATTGAGATTTTGTACACTTCCATGTATTTTGTAAACTGTTGCATAAAAACATGGGGGATCATAAATTATTTTATCAAGAAATTTTGGAAATCAATAGAGCCCAGTTAAATTCCTTGCCAATTCTGAATGAGCAGCTGAACCTTCCTAATTCACCGTTATTATATCCTATACGTTGAAACACCTAACAGATGTCACTAAATGTGGAAATATTGTATATATTTACCCTTTCGTCGAATTGCATCCCGTCGAAACCCACAATGCTATTATAATTGTAAAATCACTGGTAATTCAAAATGTGTTGTTTACAAAATAAGGATTAAGGCGATTCTCGAAATGTTAACTCAGGTATCAGTGTGGCTCTCAGATGTATAATATTTTACCTCGTAAATAATATTTGTCGTATTTGTATCTTCTATATAAACGTTAGACACTGTTTACTGTCTGTCAGTTCGAGTCCATTCGTGTGCTCGAATGGCTGAAGATGCCGAAAGGCGAAACCCGGGTCGTTAGTGACAAAATACATGGAAATGTACAAAATCTCAATAATCCAAATTTGATATTGAAATTCCATGAAGCACCCTCAGTCGATGTCTTAAATTACTTAAATTACATTTTATATACACTTGGACCTCGTATAACACGGTTTTATACAACATGGTTGATGAATTGTTACATATTTGTGTACAACACGCTTTATATAACACGGTTTCAGCATTTTTTTATAGAAAATGATCCTATAATGGAAAAAGTTTGAAGTTCAAGAGGAAATTTCTACAGGTCTTGGCCCCGTAAAGATTTTTACGCTAAAAGCAAACAGTCGCTTATTACAGAATTTTTAAAGGCTAAATCCAAAAATACTCCAGATTCCTCCGACAATGAAAACTCACAAACGATCTCGAACTGAACCGAAAGAGTTAAACAAATATAATTGTAAGTGATAGCGATGTATGTTATTAAAGTTTTTTTCAATAAATACATAAATGTATATTTTTTCGATTTTTTATTAAAAAAACTAAAGGATATTAACAAACTTCGATATTTTTTTGGAACGCTTACCCTAATCTTGTATGAAGTTTAAGCCTCGTATTACACGGATTTGTATAACACAACGTTTTTGTGGAACCATATGACCGTGTTATACGAGACCCAAGTGTACATCATAGTGATAAACAATTTTTACAATCATTAAACTGTACGTATTTAGTTAGTAACAATAAACGCCTGTCAATGATGATTGATCTTCATCCATTAAAATTCCAATTAAAATGCTTATCATTTATAAAATGCATCCATTCCTGATGTAATAAAAACATATCTTTTCATCATATCCAGACGATACAAAAATGTTATTTTAAATATTTATGTCACAATAATCATCTTTCAACACATTTTAAATTCCTGTCATATGTGTTTGTCAAAACTCAAATTTTGCGCTTTAAAAACTATCAGACACATTTCGTCGGCTTCAATAACAAACTGATAATCTACATTTTAGCAAAATGTTCGGGAGAGCTTAAAAGTTCAATAAATTCATTTTTAACCAATGTTATCTTATGAATTTTATATATGTTAAAAAATAATGTTTAATCATTGTGAAATTCAAAAACAATATTGGTTAAAATTGAATTTATTGAGTTTTGAAATTCAACTGAACATTTGGTGAAATGTAACTAATCAGTTTGTTAGTTGAGCCGACGATGGGCACATTTAATTTTTATAGAAGGATTCCATCTTTTTTCAAATTACGGCAACAATGATTTATGAAATTGGCGTAGCAACACTGCTACGCAAAAAAAATAGCTACAGCGTAAATCAGTGGTGGCCAACCTTTAGGATACCATGCGCCACTTTTTTCACAGACGAGTTCAGATGCGCCATACAACAGAAGCATTTTTTCTGCCTTCTTACGTTCACCGTTGGGGTTGGAAAATAGGGATATGGGGCAGTGGCGTAGCTAGTGGGTTTGTGCCACCTGGGGCGGTTCTTGAAGTCGGCCCTCTTCACCTTCTTTCCAAAACATTTTGCAACCACGGGGACGCAAGAGATTGCGCCGCAGGCAGAAAATTTTTATGAAGAATAAATATAATTTCTTAAAAAAATATGTACTGTATTTTTACAATCCTGACAAATTTTATGTTTAATATTAATATTTTTTTTCCAAAAATGTTGATCGACAATATTGTTGGGTTAAGGCTATTTTATTACCTCTTACTCTTTTTAACTTTTTTTTTTTATCATAAACCATCATGACGCAGAAGATTGCGCCGCAAGCGAATTTATTTTATTTATAAATATAATTTCTTTAAAAATATGTACTATATTTATATATGCCGCTCATCCCCACGTGGCTTCAATTACACCGAACCTCATTCGCACCGCTTCCTAATTGTACCGCATCTCATTCTCTCTCATTCAGGCACACATTGTTCACATTCTACAACTAATTTAAACTGTTAAGAAAATGGGACGATCTGATGAGTACGAAAGCTGTATGAATTGAGCTGAGAGCACT
The DNA here is from genome assembly GCA_022494535.1 of Himalopsyche phryganea. Classification (NCBI taxonomy): domain Eukaryota; kingdom Metazoa; phylum Arthropoda; class Insecta; order Trichoptera; family Rhyacophilidae; genus Himalopsyche; species Himalopsyche phryganea. Next base: position 1,609,271 of record JAGVSL010000034.1, read on the forward strand.
CAGGTGTTGAAAATATGAAGATGGATTCAGTTATGACGCCTACTTCAAAACGATAAGCAATGATGCAATGCTCCATGGTTTGGCCACCACTGGCGTAGATTGTCGGCTTAAAATCATTTTCATTTTCATTCACACATGATCAAAAATGATAAAAAAGGTTAACTACAAGTAAAATTAATAATTATTTATATCAATACGTCATAATCAATAATTGCAAATGAAAATATTTCTCAATATGTCATCAGATAAAATAAAATATATTCGTAATTAATGTTGATTTTACCTTTTTTTTCAAATCAATAATTAATTTTCATTTAACTTTTACTTAGTTTAACTTTTCGATATGAGTTCCTATCATTTCTTTGAATAACTATTTTTACAATTATAGAAGCTAATTTTTTAGATTTTTTGCGCTAGGCGTAATCTTTGGTGATCTAAAGGGCTACGTATATATGTATTATATATATTATATATTTGTAATAATCATTTTGAGGCGCCTACTCAAATTATTCACTTTAACAGCAAGTACACTCAGATTTCTACTACAGATTACTATTCTTTGATTTAGAGTAATCAATGTGCAGCTAAACGATTTTCATGACGAAAGAATTGTTCTGAAATACTTAAAGAAAAAAAATAATTATTGTAAACTTTTTTTAAGATGTTTATTTGTTATGGTGTGTGTAGTTGAAACTATTATAGTAGACTCTATAATTTTCACTCCGAGCTTACATTAAAATAATTATAAGACGTAATAATGATATTTAGTCCAATGCTCTTTTGCAGGGTTAAGTATCAGTCAACGCCGAACGGAATATCATTATCATTTACATTGTGAATTAAGTGTTAATTAAAATAACAATAAATGTGATCATTCGTTGAGAAAAAATATTATACTTGATCCCCCGATCAGCAGTCAATACAGTAAATCGATAACGTACCGAATTGTTATTATAATCGATTGTGTTTCGCGTCCTTAATAATGCAAATATTTTAAAAATCTCGGACACGGTTTACTCATCTGGGCCAGCAGTCGCCAACCGGCGGTCCTTGATAAAATTGAAGTGGTACTTGGAGTTGCAGTAACGTTATAAGATCCAAACTTCCATAAACATTAAAAGCACGCATTAACAAAAAGTAAATTAATCAATTTGTTTTAATTAACCAAGTATAGTAACTATATCCTAATAATAAAAAAAATACTTTGTTATCATTAATTTTTATATAGTACATTTTAACAATAAAAACATATTAGGGTACATATAAGGGAATAGAAAAATATAAAAATATACTTATATGAATCGCATAATCGTCATAATCAAAGTAGGGCGGGTGTTCCTAAAGTCAGCCGTCAACAGTAGTCGGCCTTTTGAGCTTAAAACTTAAATAATAGGGGATATATTTAAAAAAACATTTTGATTTTTTAAATTCGTATAGGTAGTCTTGCCACTTGCCAATGTATATTTTCACTATACTGGCCTATATGATGAAATACGCAATTTAAAAAAAAGCACATTTTTACTTCGCAAATTTCAACAAATTCATGTTGTATGGAGATCGCTAACAAAATATACTTTATAGTGTCATGCTTTGCACCATTTTGTTTTTTATTGTTCTGTCTACATACTATCTTCATTATGAAGTTTCATAGTGATGGTCGAACACTGGGAAACGAAAGGCCAACCATTGAATTTTGTGGGCCGATCACTGGGACAATTGGCATTTTTTTTGTAAACTTGTATTATTTTATGCTAGGTGCAATTTTAACTATTATATTTTTAGTTGGTTACATTGCTTAATCCTTGTTTAATGGAATAACAGCGAAAAAAATATGTATTTATCATTCATCGACTCAAAATCCCTTTTGAAAGTACACCTGTCGCTTAACTGGCTGAGCACTGGCGAAACGACCCTAGTTGTCCGCTTCATTACAAATTGTGAGTTTAGTGGTCCGCGAAGTCTGAAAGGTTGGGTTACTATATGACCGTTGGTCTGGACGATCGTCATGTGGGTGATGAGTAATTGGGTGAAAAAGACATGCATTAAATAAGGAAGAATGTAAAAAAACATTTATATGTTAATGATGAAACAATTATTTTTATATCTGTGAAAAATTATCGGTCTTTATCCCACCGATGTATCAAGTAGCACATTCAACACGAGGACCTTTTTATGATACAAATAATAATATTTAACAATAAATTAATCAATTCATAAACAGTATTTCAGAAAAATTTCAATAAAATAAAATTCACTTATACTTCTATACAATTATTTAATAGGTAAGTAATGTAAGTATGCAATTACTCAATTAATAATGTTCTCGTTTTAAGTAATTTCGAATAATATAGATACCGCTGTTCAAATAATATATAATGTAACAGATATTATTAATCTCTCCATAATATTTGTAATAAGAATTTAACAAGAAAAGAGAGATCGTTCAACGACAGCTTTCTCTAAGTATTCTAACGAAGCCTGCTTTAAATGAACTAGTTAAAGAGTTTTATGGCCGATATTTGACAGAAAATATTATTCTGAACAGGGTTTCTCTGCCGTGAAATCGAGTAGGTGACTTGTCTGTATATTGGTACACAACTAAGAATTTCAATCACGTAATAGTTGGCTATTTTTTGACATTCGGGCAATTGAATATTATTTATTCACATTACTAATGTATGCATATTAAACCACTTGGTTAACAAAAAAAAACATTAGGCGTCTCATAATATTATAATGTAATCTATTTTGTTTATTTATTCACCATAATAGACACGCGCTGACAACCAATATGTATTAAAAATTAATGCATCTCGCCAGAAATATTAAAAAAAAACAATTATTATAAATGATGACATTCATACATTATATTATTTGAATACTATACTTAAAGTTTTGATATTCCGTGTTAAAATATTTGAAATCCTTTTATGAACACACACAACTAGCCAAAAAAATACACTGCAATATTGGTATCATACTTGCGTTACATTACAGTTTATATCTAATATAAAGAAAATTTTCAAAATAGCAAATTCTTTGATTGATATAAGACCAAGAATACGTTCAAATATTTATAAAAACATATGTTTATTTGTATTCATATAAATTAATACGTATTAAATAGAATCAATCAAATTTTAAACGAAATATTAAACAACATAATTGATGGAAAAATAGACGAGCGCAGTGATTTTTTTCTCTTTCTCGCTCAATCACATGTAATGTGAAGGGTGAAAGCGAAATATACGGGCATACTGGCATTTGTTCTTTTATCCTACTCGCGTGTATACAAGTAAGGTTGTGTGATAGAAATAGAGATACATTCACCGCACGCCGATGATAGATACTATGTAGAATGTGTCATTATATTTACTGTCAATATAAACCTAACCTGAAGTATTTTGACGAACATGACAACGAATAAAAGTTTTTTATTATTAATAAAAATATTTTTCCTCGAATAATTAATTAGGTAAATGATCTGTTTTGTACATTGACAAATACTGTAAGAAAAAAAATGGCATTTCATATTTAGAAACACATGGGTTTTGTCAAGAGGCAACCAATATTACCAGCTAAGTCACTGAAACCAGGCCCGCGTACTCTCAGTGTCCATTTAGTATAGAAAAGCGATCTAGAAGAAATTTAAATCCAATTCTTATAAAGATTAAGGAAAAAAGGAAAAACAATAAAAATCGCAGCACACTTTTTCCATAAATACTCTCTACTTCTACGGCGCTGCTAATGTCAAGTGTCAATTTTTAATTAGGATCTCTGTTTTATTTTATCATTCGTTGTTTTATAGTAAACAATGATCATAAATTATAGTATTGTAAAAAAAACTTCATTAAATGAACGGTTGAACGTACCTTGTCATGTGGATTAAAGGTCACGCACTGCTTAAAGATATTCCGTAGAATTGTTTTAATCATATTTTGAAAAATATCGTTTTATTGCGTGATATTTAATGAATTTAAAAACGAATTGCAATAATTTTATTGATGTCATGATTATTGGGAAAATACAATTACATAAAAGCAATAAGAAGTACATTATGGCGTAATAAATTTATAATTTAATCAGAAAAATATTCGGATTTGTGCATTCTTTTATTACTATTCTAGTGTGTATTATCTTATATTAGAATATCAGCTTTCATATTATATAACTACAATTTTAAAATTACTTTAAATGTATATTCCAATTGAAAGCAGTCGATTTAAATGGAGTTTTAAGCAAACAGTTTTTCATTTACCCCAACTCAAAGCCGTTTTGCTAATTAATTACCTACTAATGCTTTTTAAAAATCATAAAAATTATCGTAATGGGGAAATTGTATTGATTTATTATGTATATTACGTAAAATATATTGGATAAAGTATAAAGTTACTTTATTAGATATATATTTAGGAAGGGGGTGATTCGAACCAGTGGCGTCGCTAGGAAAATTTCATGAACCGGAGCCCTCAAGAATTTTAAAAAATTTAGAAATGCTATTTCAATGTAAATTAAACTAAACACATAAATTGCGAACACGAACGGAAATTTTGATCTTTTCGAGACTGCGCACTAAGTTTATAAAAACTGACTGCAAGTCATGAATGGTAACATGAATGTAACATGAATGGGATGCTCCTAAAGCCCTTTATACGGCTTTTCCTATGTCACGAAGCGTATCAAAAACACTAACATTTTTTTCAGACATGTAAAATTTAATTTGACAAATTATGTAAGTATGGATCTAAGCGCGAACATTGTTTCGTCTAATTTCTTTTGATAACCATGCAAAATGAAACCTTGTAACTCAACATCAGCAAAATAATATGTTGAAATATGTATATACATATTTCTTATTTTTATGAATAACCTTAACGTGACTTAAATATCTATTTATACCTGCTCCTTACCTAAGATGCATAATAAGCCAAAGTACAAATAAACAAACAAACTTTTTTAAATACATTGTGAAACGACATATTTGTTTCGTAAAAAAATTTAGTTGAGTTTGGCCTGTGTGCGTCGCACCGCAAAACTTGCACATTAGGTAGGATAGGGTCTGATAATATAACTTTAAACTGCTGAGAGTCAATTATTTTGTTTGGAATTATAAAATTGTTGAATACTTAAAAGACCTTGTTTGAATGACGATTACGTTCAAATCAAATGCGGATATTTTGCTATCCTGTTTTATCGAATATCACATTTTTAGAAAACTTTTTCAAGGCCCTGTAAACAATTGCAACGTAAGAAGGAACTATATATGATATCTAGTACATATTTTAACTGATAATTTGATATAAAGTTTAATGTCTTTAAATTATATAAATCATTTTGTTTTCAATTCAGGTGCCAACAGGGAAATAGAAGAAACCTTGACACTCTCTTTAAATAAGTCTTTGTTGAATATGCTTTAAAAAACACTTCAAACATGTAACAATTAATGTCAAAACAAAGCATTCATAGATAATTTTGCAGCAATAAACGTAAACAAGCAATGTCTGCTTAATACAACGTACTTGCAGTTTATCTTTTTATTGTTGTAATATTTTTGACATTGACCCCAAAGCGTCGTTATGCAATATAAATAATTGAACAGTTTCTTTATTCCAAATAACGCAAAAATAAACCTGCCAACATTTTTTTTCGTTAACTGTATTTATCATTATCGTTAACGAGTTTTAAATTTGCAAAAATAAATAAATATGTATTATATAGCGACGGATATTTGCGGTTTATTTTTAATTTATTTATTTATTTTGTTGAACTCTATCAACAGCTCTAACAGAGATTGTTTTCGAAACTTAAAATATATCTAAAAACGCCAATGTAAAATCCAATAAATTCTTATCGTTTAATACGCAGTCTTACACAAAGTGTTAACGGCTCAAAGAACACCAAACTATTAATCAAACATTACCTCTATATTTTGTTAGGTGTCAAGGCTAGGAGGCTGCAAAGTTTATATTGGGTCCATTCCAGATAGAATTACTTAGATCGCTTCGTACCACTTTCGCCCTATAAATGACAATCACTCGTTAAAAAAACAAACTTAAATGAAAATAAAAATACGCATCAACAGCATTTATGAAATCTCCCCTCCCCATGCGTAAAGCATTTGCGCCGCTCAGTAATTGGTGTTTAGTTAGTTAATGGTTAAGTGGCATTAAACGAAGCTACTCAAGCAAGGTAAGTTAGTAAGCCAGTAAGTTCCACTCACTTGGCTGACTTAAATACTGGCTATAGACATGTATGTTTACACGAGTCATATAATAACTAACGTATCTGATCAACTCTTACAGACAAACCACTATGGTTAACAAATATTTTCATCATGATTGATTACATGTTCAGCACATGTTTGACCAAAACATAATAAATTCTAATGTATTTTCATTTCGCGTCACAGTTATTATAGTTATTGTTCACATATAAAAATAAACCAAAAAAAAAGAATCTATTCACTCGATCGATTATATAAGTTTGATTAAATTTTATGAGACGTAACATTGTTGAAATAGTTTTACTCGAAAAACAAGTTAACGCAATAAATTTAAACCTGTACTGTACGGCTTGCAAACAGCAAATGCAAGAATTATAATAGGTACTTGCCAATATCATAATCTAAAGAAGTGGTATATTCAAATGTTCATTAATTCAGGCATAAACAATTCGGTGTTTATCAAGTTCAACAGTACCGATAATTTTAAAGTTAAGATTGGTTACTATTGTCAATTAGGACTCAAAATGAAAAAAATATAAATCAGAACACTCGATAATTTAAAGAAAATATCGACATATTTTTTCATCAATATTGAGTATATTTTTTTAAAAATAATTATTGAATACAATATAAAGTATATTATATTGATACTTGATACTGTTTTACAAACTACAGCGGAAATTTTGATATTTTACGAAGCCGTACGCTACTCTCCGTGGATTACACGTACCTGCACTCCTGCCCAATTCGAGCCCTGTTATCAATGACCTATAATTAAATGTTATCTATCTTACATGACAAAAAATATTATTACGATGTACTTTTGTCACTTACATAATAAATTAATAATTTAATAGGGAATTGGTCAAACGTGGTTGATACCAAAAATCTTGAACGTACTGGATCTCCATGGCTTTCGCATACTAATAATTATTATTAATACTAATAATTATTATTAATAAATAATCAAATTTATATAACGACTTTGAAACGGCAAAACGATGTAGCCCACACACACAGAAATATTGTATATAAACCACACAAACCGTGTATTAAGTTGTATACATAGCGATTATCGAAAAAAACTGAGGGTTACGTCCTTTTGCCTTTCTACACTCGATAACTTATAGAATATTTTAGTCAAACATACCCACATTTCTCTACATCCAACGCTGTGGGGAGAGGTTGCTTTAAATAATAATTTATTGTATAAAATAAAGTGTCTACCTTATTTAAGTAAATCATGGTTGCTAAACATTGTCATAGTCAGTAAGAAAAAGGAAGTTTCACTAATATTTTTTATCGTGGTTTTGAGGATTTTATATTTTAGCATTCTATTCTCCAACCGAAGAAGGGTAGCTTGAGCAAACCTGCTAAGTGTTTCGACGGTGTTTTGGCAAATTGATGTAACCCTCAAAATTGAAATTGTTCAGCAGAGTAAAAACGGTTTTTATGGAAAACATTATATGGTGAGTTGAGTTATGAATCTTTGAAATGAACTCCTTTAAATTCTCATGTTCGCATATACGGGATTATACGAAGGGAGTGTCGATATTATAGTGGTTTATATCAAGTGGGGGGCTCAGAATTTTTAAACCTAAAACCAATGTAAAATTATGTTTCCCTTCCAAAAAGTGGTCAATTTAATTTTCTAATTTACATCATTTCGCCGAGACCTGCTCTGTCGTCTTTAAAATGAGATCCAATCAATAACTCATTTTCGTATTTTTGAGGGTTACATCAATTGTCCAAAACACCGTCGATATTATGTACTATGCTATAACTACAGTCTTAAGTTACATTAAATGTGTGTGTAAATAAATAAATAAACATGTTTTCATAATCGCAAACATATGCACGTAAAGATACTTAGAATAGAATCATCATAGAGTTTTAAATGATAAAATATTAAATCAGAATTATTTTATTCTGAGTTTGTTTTTACCAGGTGCTCAAATTTCATTCTCAAATTTAGAAGACAATAAATATAATTGTATTCAACTCAAAATCGATGAATATTTTATTTTTGATCGATACATTTTTTTTCACCACAAATAAAGAGTATGACCTATTTTTAACATTATAATGGACGTATGTATATAAACATAATATTGTTGATAATGAAGTAACCAATGCGTTTCTCGTGTACTATAATATTATAAATTTTTAAATTGAAATCCATAAAACCGTAAAAAAAAATATTTTTTATATTAAAAACGATATCCGAAAAAATGTTTATTTTTCAAATGAAAATATTATGTTCATATTAGTTTAACTTTTAGTTGTTGAATGTGGATAAACATTTAATGCAACGTTTATTTATATGTGGATTAAGACTGTGAAAACCAGGAACCCGAACCGGAACCGAACCAAAAACCGGAGAAAACGAAAACCGAAACCGATTTCGGTTTATTTTCGATTTAGGAGAAAATTCGTAGCTGACAAGAGCCAGATTCAATTAATAAATTGCATTTTCATCAATCGATAATGCTCGCGATGAACGAAACCGGTCCTGAGCATTACAAATATGTCGTAGTAGTACAAACAAATTGTGTTTGATTTTTAAAATGCAATGCCTTTCCACCAAGAATTGCCAGTGAACACCTTAAAAGTGATTTAAATAACGAGCTGAAACGAAAACCGGACCTGAACCGATAAAATGTTTTTTTACCGAACCGGAACCGAATAAATAACGGTTCGGGTCCCTGGTCGCTACTTACTTCCAAAAAATATGTGTCATATCTTTTCCAAGTTCGTTAACTCATATAAGAATCATATAAACACACATTGATTGATGATTAAATTCTATAAATGAGTAAATCTACAGAAAAACCTGGTATCAATATTGTGTTAAATCGTTTTGAAGTATGTAATGTGGACCGCTGCCCTTACATGAGCACACCTATGTTAGAGCGTCGTTTTAGTAGGTGTACCGTACGATTCACTTCTTCCGGGAGAAACTATTCTGCAGACTTAACAATGTTCCTTCTATTCGGACCGTACAGACGTTTTCCGTGATATTAAATTGAACAAACTTTACCGGCCTCGCGAACTTCATTCAACGGCCGTGCTTAAAAGTGAGTACAGAATATTAATGACGTGCACCATCCAATTTATTCTAGTAAATTACCTCATAAAATTGTCTAATGAAGTTGTAGATTTTTGTTTTCTTTCAATTCCTAATCAACGTTTATTATTGTCGTTTACACGTGAACTAACGAAAACGATAAATAACAAAATATTTGCATTAACTTTTTGAATACAAATATTATAATATAAAATTCCGAGTGATATTTTTGAAGGTGTGTTAATTAAGTCCAAAGTCTCTTATAGTGTTTTTAGTTTCTAGGACCTTCGGCGTTTTGCATATACCAACTATTATTTCGTCGCACGCCAAAGTTGTGACAAAGTAAATTAAAGATAATAAGGGTAATATTATATACAAATTATTATTCCAAAAACACTATAATACAATTACAATACACCATTAGTTTATGAAACTCATTGACTTATGTACCATTAAGTATTTGATTTTTCTTGACTGCATACGAAATTCATAAAACATCAGATGACGCTATTATGTAAATCCTCGATAGGACATAATTAATATACGTGTTGCTCCAAAACTGCCAATTGGGATTATAATCCTTAATTGCCACTGTTGTACACCAATTATTTATATATAAAAAATAGTTATTGGGATAGCCGTTTTACTTTCCGTTGGCAAACAATGTCAATATCGACATCAGTATTGTTTTGTAATAGTTTAGGGTTCCAACTAAAAATAAATAGAGGGGTTGACCTGTGAAAATGTTCACCATTCGAACTAGAAACCAACGTTCTGTGATTTGTGAAAAATTCATATTGGTATTTTTTTATGAAACCAACGTTTTGTGGCAGTAGTATCTCTCCACGCGTGTAACCATAAACTTCCAGCCTACAATTTCATGGTACATTGATTAGTCAGTGTACCCATGAATAAAATAAATTATAATAAAGAACTTAGAACTATTGCAAACATACCGCATAGATTCATAAATTACTTTATAAAAAACAATTTAAGCCCTCTAGGCTCTAGACCAGTGTCCGTTGTCGCTATCCTAAGATAAATCTGGACGCATTCAAAATAGTAATTAAAGCATGAATCTAAAAGACATTCTTGTCGACCTAACGTCCGACGACACTCTCAAGTCCACCAAGAAATTGAAACAATGTTTATGTTGCATTAAAAGTTAATAACAATCTCGGCAGACCTCATCTTAAAAACAGTAAAGACAAAATTAATATACTAGACAGAAACTGAGTCTACTGGACAGACAGGAAGGAGTATCTTTAATATTAAAGAACATATAAGGTCATTTAATAACATGAAAACCAGGACTTCAAACCGTTTTTTTTTTTCGTTCCGGTTCAAGTAAAAAAATTACATAATATGTCGGTTCGGCTTCGGCTTCTGTTCCATTCAGCTCCGATTGATTAATTTTTAAATGTTTTTATTTGTATAAAAAAATATTCTCTACCATAATTTAGAGCATTTTATGGTACTTCTATGATAGCCGGCGCCACGCTACGAAACCAATGGTATTACTGCAACATAAGGCCACAGCCATAAATTTTTAATAAGTAATATACATATTATAAATTATGAGAATTATGTCGAGGATGTGTCACACGATTTCTTTCCGCGTGTCTAAACGTCTACCGAAAAACGCAATATTTTTTTTTTGGTTCGGTTCCGGATTTCGTTCCATCAAAAGCAAACGGTTTTTTCGGTTTTCGGTTCAGTTCCGGTTCGAAACCCTGATAAAAACATACCCACAATTCGCGAACCACCACTACAACATAATTTTTAATTCAGGCCCGGTGTGGCAACAAAAACCATAGACTTAGTGCTCTCAGACGATTAGAAATCAATATGTGTATACATGTATCAATTTAACTTGGCCTTTAGTGAGGGCGCCACCGTCGCGTTAGGAATGTTGCCATACTCAACCGGAACTGAAGTTCAATAAATTCCATAACTGATACTATAGCGACGCTTATTAAAAGTAGACATGAGTTTTCGAAAGAAATGTGTTTTGCATAAAATGGCAATTGAGGAAATTTATTCTAGACTAACAATTCTAGTTCCAAATTCGGCGGTGGCGAAGTAATGCTGGTAATACTATAATCAATGTAATAACCTTCTTAATGACCATACTTATATTAATTCATCATACTTACTTGAAGCTTTAAGCCATGTCAATACGCCTAATCATTCAAATTTCAATGTATTTACCTACTTTTATGGTTAAGGATTAATTAATAATACCGGTTATGTTTGCATTTTCTAGAACAGCTCAAATTACAATTATTGAATTGAACATTGAATACTTCACTTTTACATTAAATATTAAAGTTATGAATTACAGTCATTGAGATGATATAATATAGTATGTGTATTTTATCTCTTTTAAAACGGTATATCAACAGTGTTTTGGCCAATTGATGTAGCCCTCAAAATTGAAATTGTTCAGGAGAGAGTGAAAACTGTTTTTATCGAAAACATGGTGAGTTGCTTTATGAATCTTTGAAATGCACTCCTGTAAATTCTCATTTTAGATATAATAGTGATTTCCGTCAAGTTGCCGGGTCACAGTTTTTAAACCTAAAACCAATGTAAAATGATATTTCCCAAAAGTGTCAATTTATTTTTCTTATTTACATCATTTGGCAGAGACCTGCTCTGCCGTCTTTAAAATGAGATCTAATCATTAACTCATTTTCGTATTTTTGAGGGTTACATGAATTGGCCAAAACATCATCGATATTATATAGCTAAGTTTAATCAATATAGTTTTGACGATAGTGTGAACCCGAAATAGCTATCAAAGAATGAAACTTTTACCTTATTTTAATATCTGGTTGGATGACATAAAATTTCTAAAATATTTCAACACTGCCAAAGCCCCCTGGTTGTTGTGACACTGCGCGTTGAAAGTATAATAAATTTGTTCGAAATGTCCTATTCACAATACTTCTACGGATACAACAATTTCTAATATTTTCTTAAGACTTTACTAATTTTACTGGATATGAATTAGGTAATATTTTCAGTTTATCATTTTGAAACAAAAGTTATGTGTCAGGAAGCACAATAGTACGTGTTCGATAATGATGAGATAAATACATACTTTGGTTAATTAATAGAAAAACATTACGATTTGCTCATGCTTCAGTGACAGGTTTATGGTTATAATTTGTTTGCAAAAAAACAGATATAATGTGCATTGCGCGACACGCAATACCTTCTTACAATATTTACAATGAAATATTTCTTGACAATACTAAATACTAGAACCTACTAAACAATGTTGTACAGATAGGAATAAATTGAGTAGTACCCAGCATAAATTAAACTGTAATGTTTTCAGTTCCTATTATGTACCTATTTGCAAATACGGCAATAAATTTAAACCGATCGATACCTACCTGTGTATCTTATTTTTGCGAAATCGGTAGTTCATTGGTTGATGCATAGAAATAAGATCTTGTATAGGTAAATTAATTACGTTATAAAATAAAGTTGTATTTTTGTCGCAATTTAACTAAATACATTTTTTTCTACGTGTAAACTACAGCGCGTTTATCATGATAGGCATCGCGTGTCCCAGATGAGTGTATACTTGATAATGCTTTATTAAAACGCATCCATTTTTGGCAACTACGGTTTACTATAGAAAAAACCCGAAATTTCATATATTTCGTATATTAAATTTGGCATGAATCAAAATTATAAATAATAGCTGTGCAACAAAAAATACTTACCTATACCTTGACTCCGCCGAACTTCCTAGAGTAGGCGTCTCATTGCCCGACTCTTCGTCAGTCCTGTCCGGGGCTCGTTTCTCTATGAATTTCATGAAGACGTTGAAGATCTTCAGGAATTTTAGCCAATTTATTACCGGTGGCCTCAATTCCCACTGACTAACTGACGAATCATGATGTCAATCACATAATATTAGTCTTTGACCCAAGTAATGCACATTATTATACAAACATTATTTGTTTCATCTCAAATATTTGTCATAATGATAGCTAATGAGATAAGTATTTGAGAGTTTGCGTCTTACATCAATTTGTAGTCATCTAGTCAAATTAGGCGCCGTATTTTATCGCACTGCAAAAATGCGACACTAATAATATTTATCTATTCATCACATCAAAGTTTTTTCATGGTTCAAATGCTATCAATTCTTTTGAACCAAAAATAAATACTTCGTAAATCTATAAAGCATCCACTATTGTTTTCTTCGTGTCTGTATTTTGCAATACAAATAGTTCTTCGTTTAGAAACACTTGAAAATTATCTGAACACGTTCGAAAAAAGTACGAATATTTGTATGCATTATTTTTGACACCACTAAAATTCAAAAAAATTTCAGGGGCCATGTCAAATAAAAATACCATTTTGGTAGATATTGTATGAAAGATTATGAGTTACTTACATTTATTTCGTAAAACATCAAAATTTTGCAGCACAGCCATGGCAAATTCGGTAGAATTTTCACTGATAGTAGAACATCGATATATTTAAAATATAGGTCACAGCACGAAAATTGAGAAATAGATCATTTTTAGATTTTCCATCCTAAAACAGCATTAACCGATAAAATTTGCGTAACTTAGAAAAAATGTGTAAATTTTCTTGTTTCAAGATTAAATACCATTGATATTCATTGTACCCCAGGGTTACGCTGAATAACATTAGGCAAACGCTAATCTGGTGACCTTGACTGGTCCATTTCCACTACAATTTAATCCGATAGATACGGACCAGTCGGAGGGATGGATTATATCGATAGTGTTTTGGTCAACTAACAAAATAGCATGATCCAACACAACCCTGGAGAACCTAGGATAGATTACAACTATCCCTACCTATCTCTGCTAAATGTTGTGCATTTGTCATGTTTATCTGCAATCTTGCTTGAAGTTTCTAGTCTAGTGAATCTCTTGAGCCCAGAATTAATTTCAAAATAATACTTTCTGTCCAGTCTTTTTTTGATGTAATATATTTTATTTTGAATATTTTTATACTCTAGGTATGTAAATTGAGGAGTTCAATTTGCATTTGTTTATAATATAATGAAAGCTTATGAATGATTTCAATATAGATTACAACATACGACAGAATTGTCAATATGACATTTACAAGGTGCACTGGTTTAAAACCAGAATATTTCATAAAGGTAACATGAATGCATGCCAAATACAGTGGAACCCTGTCTATCGTTCTCACATTCATTGTTTTTCCACATTTATGGTAAATTTTTGGTAATCAATTGGGTTCCACTGTAATGAAACTATATAAATGATATTTGTAGATAGCATTTCCATAAATTGGGTGTAAATTTAATAATGAAATCAATTTAACAGAATCAATATTTTTTATTGAATTCAAAACATTTCTACTTATTATTAATTATGTCAAGGCGAACAAACATCTTATCTGGACAAAATAAATTGACTAGTGATCCATTATTTATTTTTTAATAGCCAGGAATGCAAAATAAAACTTAGAGAATGTTAAATTATACAAAGGCTGCTGTTACAGGTCATAACATTTCGATATAGTTCAATTTGAAACCAATTTAATATTGATTATGTATCTTTTAAATACAATTATCAAGTAGCCATAATTTTAGCAGCTAGTCTTACGAAAATAACTTTTAAACTCATGAAGTTGATTTAAAAGTAAAAAGGTAATTCATATTATATTTAAAATGTCATTTCATCCTCCAAAAACGAATACAAAATAGTCAAATTCAATACAGTATTAGTACTGAATCTATAATACTTTTTTACCACAGCTATGGTGACTTTTTCAATTGAACTATATAAAAATATAATTTGGTGTTGTTAGGGCCTATATAGGTTAGGTTATAACCTGCCAACTTTTATTGTCATTTTGTGATAAGAGTAAAATTTGATTTACCAGAGTATTATCTTTTATTTGGTAATAGCCTGATATCTGTATTTCATTTAAAAATGCTGAAAACGCAATGGTTATATTTATAGCGATGCTATGTGAACGAACATAGGGCAATTCAAAGTTTAAATTCGCTCTTCTGTAAATTCAAAATTTTGCAATTAACAGGTTACGCCCAACAACACTGAACATTTTCATTGCAATTTGGATAAAAGTTAAATCTTATATTTCGCTACAAAATAATATTTTGTTTGCTGGCTTTTAATTAGATCAAGAAATAGTCTGCATTCAAAATGTAATCATTTAATAGAAATTCATAAAACTGACTATGAAATATCTGAATTATTGACATTCAAATGATTGGAAAAATTAATACAAAACATATAAGTACACACTAGTTGAATGAGCGTGTGGCACCACCAAAATGTTTTTTGACTCGCAATCACATTTATATGATAGTGCGCTTATTATGACGGTAGAAATAATCTAAAATGACTTTCTTAAAGTGGTAACTGTCAATTCTTGGTGGAAAGGCATTTTATTTTTTGAATAAAATAGAATTTGTTTTGTACTACTTCCACATTTTATGATACTCGTAATGAGCGAAACCAGTCATTATAAAAATGTGGAAGCGGTACAAAACAAATTGTATTTTATTTTTTAAAAATCAAAAATATATTGCATTTTTATAAGCAACCATAAATATTTAATTGGTATTGACCCAGTACTGAAAGTAAGAAAAATTATTTTAATAATTCATATGTGAAGTTTTGTAGATATAAATATTGGTATTAAAGCATCCTTTCAAATTTAATAACTTTAAATTGATTTTTGATAAGCTTCATTGTTTTCATATTGTAACCCTTTTATATAATCTTGGACATTTTCTATCAGGTAGTAAAATGTAAGTTACATGAAAATATTACATTAAATAATTTACAAAAAATAGCATCTGAAGCAATATTGAAATTTATTTTTACTGAAATATATGAAAAATTAACATTTATAATTTGAGAATACAGGTGTCCATAAATAGTGTATTCAATTTATTGAATGGCAATACAGTATGTGAAAAAATATACTAAAATAAACAAACGTTTATATTACAGTTTGAATGATTGCTTATTGCATTTGTAAAATGTTTACCTATTCAAAGTGTCAGCGAAAACTTAATAGCACTCCCTAAGAACCATTCATACAAATAATATATACATTTATATAACAAAAAGTGGTTTATTTATTTTTAAAAAAATAAAGTAAATACTATTTATAAGTATAAAGGCCATCATAAAACAAATAAAATTTTATCGAATTATACGATTATGACCTTGATAGATACAAAAATCATTGGTAGCATTGAATTTTAATACTAAAGCAAGTTACAATGCACTTAACAAGAATCGTAAATACTTTAAATTACGGAGAATATTTTAACCACTTCAATCATGTACCTATTCTATTAATATATTTTACTTTTCACAAATTCTCAGATACCTCAGATAATTAAGTCTTAGATATTAAATCCCATTTTTCTCATACATTCTTTGTGTTCTTCTATTAATTTTGTGCAATTTTCTTGTCCATTTTCTATGATGCTGCAATAAAACATTGTTAAATAAATAATCTAATATATTCAAGGTCATATGTATGGATTACCACTGTATTCTGTGTGTCTGTTTAATCGTAATTATTAATCTAAATTCTCAATGTTTAAAATAAGTGGCTATAACAACGAATCTTTGTTACATCAGACAAAATTAATATAACATAACCTAAAAATAAATTATATTTACCAAGCGTCCCGTGCTCGTTTTGTTTCGGGACAAGCGCAACAAGCTTTGCATTTAGATTTTTCAGTGGGTTTCTGCGTCTCTGTGATATAAGACTCCAGTCCAGCAGACGGATCTTTGCTACTATTGTTACCCATTTTTATAATTTTCGGCTCTAAATCGAATAAATTCGAATATTCACTTTAATACTTTTGACAACTCTGTGCTAGTGTTGCCAGTTCAACAGTAATCATAAACATGTCATAGACTAATATGTCATTCGATCTCTCAGACAAAACTACCTACTTACCGAGTCACAAAATTTTATTTCATGTAGTTATGTTAATACTGCAAAATTTACTAATTGAATTAAAGTATTCATTTTTTATAGTTCAAATAATTGTTCATTGGAAGTTTATTTTGTTTGATTATAAAATTATTTTTTCTGAAAATTATAGTGGTATGGAATTTTTTTTGACTGCATCGATAGTGTACCCAGTCTTTTTCCTGGCAGCCCCATTATTAATCGAATTAAATATTTACTTGTGGTGCATGTGTTGCGGTGGTAGGTGTCAGTTTCGAGTCCGCCGGTTGTTTAATTTTGTGATGACTTTCACTGATTTTGTATGCATGTATAATTAACGCGTGTATATATGCAGATCACACCAAAAGTATTTATTTTTTTAGTTCGTTAAAATATACTCTTCAAGTTTATATTGATTGAAAGCAGTGAAGATACGAATAGTGATTAATTGTTTTAATTGAGCTTCAATTTCGCTTATTTTTAGAGAAACCCTGAAGACAAAGTTAATAATATACTGAAAAACATGACCCGTCAATTAATTTTCCAAGTGTTAATCTGGATTCGGGTGTTATTCGATGGGTTGGTTGATTTTCTTGCTTCCCTATACTGGGAACCGAAAAAAGAAATCATTCCCCCATTAGACAACCGTAGCCAAATTTTACTCGAGAGTGCAACGTCATTGGCTCTGAAAATACGGAAGCGGCAATTGAAATCTGAAGAACTCGTCAATATATGTATTGAACGAATTAAATTGGTAAGCTTATTGTAGTAAATATTTTCGTCTGTTCCGGCATTTGATTAGTATAACTTTAACCAACTTGGGAATATTCAATTTGGAAGTAGAAAGATGGGAGAAACGAAACTTAATTTTTGATCAGTATATACATAGTGTTTATTCATTAAATCCGTAATAGTGTTTATTCATTAATACCAAAAAAATGCGCAGTAAAATTTCGGTCCCTTCGTTTTATAATTAGTGGTTCCTAATTTCTTTTCTGATACAATGGAGTATCAGCTTTTCACTAGGATTGTTTATATTTTTTCAAAAATAGTTTTACAGCAATTTTATGGAAAAATATGATAACTCAAAGCAATATTTGTTTACGTTGCGTGACTGTTTTAATCATTGTAATATTATTGATGAAATTTCTATACAAAAAATCAATATAAAAATATTGGAAGAAAGAAAACAGTTTTAGTTGTAGGTTAAGGACCCCCCAAAATTTCAGGCTAACAGACACAGAGCCCATGACGATTAGAAAATCAGGCAAAATTGGGATGTGCTCGAATATTGAATTTTGTTTTCGCAAATGTATCTTTATTTCAATAAAAAAAACATTTAATTTGTCTTAATTGTTATTCAAAAACATATTAAAATATTTTTTTTAAATACAGGTTAATCCGATCATAAATGCCGTTACTGATGAACGGTATGCAGATGCTCTTAATGAAGCTAAAGAAGTCGATAAAAAAATTGAAAATGGTGTTTCCGATGATGAATTTCAGAAGAAACCATTCATGGGTAAATTTATTCAATCGATAATATAATAATTTAAGCACACAGTTGATATCTGTTGATCTTTTATACTTTGTCTCGTATTTTTTTAGTGTAATCATCAACTGATTGGCATTGAAATCATTTGTACCAAAGTTCATATTCTATTTCAATCGTGATAAAAAAATAAGCAACTATTGTTATGCAAAACAATATAAAATCATATATTTGTTTACTCTCCCAATGTTCATTATTTGTCTTAACATAATTATTTAAACTAATATTTAATTTATCATAATTATATTTACCTATGGTAATTTGTATGATTTTCCTCTAACTAATATTTTGATATTTACAAATAATTATTAATCCATTTTAGTCACATTAAATTGCACAATTTATATTGATAAATCATAAATATCGCAAAGATAGCGAGCCCCTATATACAAATTTTTTCAAAGCAGGTAATGATAAAATGATAGTAGGGATACTGGCTGACTCCAATACGCACTTTTTTTTGGAATATAAGGAATAAATAAAGGGTGGCGAGTGATTGGATAAAAATTCGAATAATTTATAATGCAAGAGATCAAAACGATTTTTAATCACTTACTATTATAGGAAAGCTCATATAATTAAATATTAGAAAATGATCTTGACATTGTTAGAATATAAATTATCAAACATTTAATAAATTTTAGGTGTTCCATTTACTGCAAAAGAAAGCTTTGCTGTCCAAGGCATGTTACACACTCTTGGATTGGTGGCCAGGAGACACAAGAGAGCATTATTGGATGCAGAAGCTATTAAAATCATGAAAGACGCGGGGGCTATTATCGTCGCAATTACTAATGTACCTGAAATTAATAAATGGTAAGATATTAATGCAACACAAATCAATTTATGAAACTGTTCGTACTGGTATTAGAGCCCATGAACACTGCAACCACAGCCATCGATTTTGACCATTCGGCTACAGGCCTGGTTCAGTGTTCGAATGCATGGATTCGATCCTAAAAACAAACCAGAATGAGATTTAACACCTAGTCCTGTCCTAGTCTGATCCTCACTCTCTCTGTAAAAGGGAGTTTGAGCGACTGAGTAACAAGCAATACTCATAGAACAACTCGTAGAGTCCATATGCTCCATATTGGGAACGGACATGGTATGATGAAAAAAAAATTCTATGTTATTAATAATACCCTGGAATCTAATAGATCAAGGAATTCATTACTTAAAATGTATTGCAAAAATTACTATAATTTTATCAATATTTTTATGGCAATGACAAATGAAAGTCATCTTACTGTTGATGTCCAAAACCAGTTATTCAAGGAAGTCAATTCCAGTTAAATATTCAAATACCAAAACTTGCTTTACAAACTCCTAAACAGTTTTTGATATCAAAGGTTTAAATAGTTTTATAAAATAAATAAACAACCCTTTTTTTACGCTATGCATTGGTTCCAGTAATTGACGCTTAAAAAAATACCTTGCTTTTATATACACTTAATCCTTTTTTACATGATATATTGGTTCCAGACGCGTAAAAACATTTGCATATCAATACCTTATTTCTATATAATTTGATATATTGGTTCCAAAAAATTGATTGTGTGGAAATCTTAAATTCGTGTAAAAAGTTTTTTTTTTCATAAAAACCTTTAATTTCCTTAAAATGAAACAAATAAAGGTAAGATTTTTTTGTTGAAAATATATGTGGACATTTATACAAAATAAGAGTGTAGTTTAAAGGCGCGTTTAGTTTGCTCCGCTGGGGATAACTGCTCAAGTTACTTCATCTGGTTAGGATACGTCGCCATGTGTTTGGGGAATTGAAGAAATAAAGTAATCTATTTATTAAATTATAGAGATTCAAAAATTCGCAAAACATCTCGAATTTTCAGGTACTCCGTATTAAATGAGATCATGTTAATATAAAATAAAAATTAAATCAGATAAAATTATATTAACTCTGATATTGGAGTCACTCGCTGCTTTCACTGCTGGTGATAATGCAATTGTTTCCAACTTTTTGAACGGAATTGTTAAATTTCGCTTTTGTGCAGGGTCAACACTTCTTGTAACAAAAATTTTAAAAGAAATATTCGCTTAAAAGAAGAATGGTGCCATCTAAAAAAACGCGTAAAAAGAGGACTGGGCGTATGTCAAAATTGATAGATTTATTATGTAACAAATAAACGCATTGCAATATTCGAGATTAGAGAAAAAGAACTGCTTTGAATTATCGTAGATGCTATTCAGTCTTTCACTTTCATAAAATATTTGTTGGACAGAATTTTGCAATAATGTCAAGATAGTGTATATATTTATATTGAATCACTTGTAACATTTACTCTTCCAGGCAAGAAACAAGAAATATGCTCTTCGGTCAAACAAATAATCCCTATCACACTGGACGTACCGTCGGAGGGTCCTCTGGTGGCGAGGGTGCTCTTATAGCATCTGTATCTTCACCAATTGGAATTTGTAAGAATATTTTCACTATCCCGGACATCTAACATGTAAAGAAATTTTATGTCAATTGTCCTTTATCAGTGAAGGCATTACGTATTGGAACGCGATGAAACCAGTGGCGTATGATGGGTGTTAATATTGGGTGTGCTGTAAAAAATAAAAAAAAACATTTTTTTTTAATTTTTTTAGCTTTGGCACACCTCAACTGCCTTATAGCCATTTTCCATATGTAAATAAATAAAACTACAGTAAATTATGCTTAAGAATTATTTATTATTAAAATAAATAACAACAAAACCTAATCTAAAATATTACTAAATAAAAATATCAAATTTCAAATAAACAAAAAATTATAATTATTTATATATTAAATCTAATCTTCTTTCTTAACTCATAAATTTTTCAATCACGTTGTCATAAAAGGTGCTCTTCTTTTTAATATCCATAAGGATTCCCTTTTCTATTGATATCAAGCTAAGGCCACATAGTCTTTCTTGGCCTTGGGTTCTTCGATAACAAGTTATGATTCGTTTCAGAGTAGAAAATGAATGTTCTGCTGATGCAGTACTACTTGGAAAAGTTAATATTAGTTTTCCTAGTTTATCTACTTCCTGAAAACTTGACTCAAGATTATTTTTATTCATAAATTGTACAAGCTCATGAACAGATTTCTCTGCAAATTCATGTAAATGATAAAGAACAGTAAGCTCATTTTTTAAACTTATATATTCGAATAATGTTCCATAGAATCGTTGCAGTTTGTCAAGTAATTCATTTGGAAATTTTCTATGGATTATTTAAAATATTTTCAACAGTATCCTTCATCATTATTGGGGTAAATAAAAAAATAGAATCTAGAATAAAAAATATAAATATTGGTAATATGTAAATAAGACAATAAACTATACGCCGAAATATAAAAAAGGAGTGACCTGTTATTGTGAAATAATGTAATTAAAAAAGCAGCAACGCAAGAGTTTTTGGCGTACGTGCACTAAAGTGGAAACCGACTTCACTTATGCGCTTTCTATGGATAGAACGACTTGGGTCTTTAAATCTGCGAACGACTAGATTGGTTCAGGTTCGCCCATAAGTTCGGCGCACCAGTATGTAGTTGTTATGTCTGGTTGCTCGCGCTCAAGCGAACATTCCGAAGCTAGCATTTCGAACGAACTACCAAATATATACTGTACACTGAATACGATATACAAGCGCTTACACATACTACTGTATGCAAAACAATATAATATATCGCTTTTTGCTTTAAATTTTCTAAATTTATGTTTTAGATGATTTTGCGGG
This sequence comes from Himalopsyche phryganea, assembly GCA_022494535.1. NCBI lineage: Eukaryota > Metazoa > Arthropoda > Insecta > Trichoptera > Rhyacophilidae > Himalopsyche > Himalopsyche phryganea. The sequence goes on from JAGVSL010000034.1 coordinate 1,631,813, forward strand.
TGTGCGCTACACACCTAGCACACCCTGAATATACGCCCCTGGATGAAACACATATTATAGTTGAAGATCTACTAATTTCGAATAATAGATATGATAATTGTTAAGCATCACCTGAAAATTATTAAATTAAAACAAAACCTTTTTTTGATATATTTATAATATCCTCTAAGTCATGTTTTTTCCCCTATCAACTACGACTACTAACTGGAAAGGTCTGAATGGTTGTGCATGTATAATATTATGTAAAATACCTCTCTTTACCTATACGTTTAAGTATGTCTTCATTTCACATTCTATCTATCAAGCAGTTATTGATAATACATTTGCTACTTTTCAATACCCCCTATTCTCCGAAGTAGTTCTCGGTTCAGTGTTTGCACCTCTAAACCAAAATTCACTACATTCATTAATTTTATAAATTATTTTTTTTAAATGTATTCCTTGCCAGTTAACAATGCTTATATGTTAATTAATCGCCTGATACCAATTAAAAACATTATTTACCATTTTGCGCTGGTATGTATGAATATAATAATTAAGTGCCTAACATAATTTTATGTATTTTGTAGGCTCGGATATTGGAGGATCAACGCGCATGCCTGCTTTCTACTGTGGATTATTCGGCCACAATCCAACCGGGGAAGTTACAAATCTGAGAGGTACAAACATTTCAAATGATTACGGCTTAGTATTATAAAATTTGGCAACATTATTTATGATAATGAAAACATTTGAATTATTCATTTTTTTTTTATTATTATCTTACACTCACTTCATTTTCGTAAGTAGTTGTTTTTTTGGCCATAATTATGTGTCTTGCACATTGATAAGTCATTGAATACAAATTGTTGACATTGACTTTATGCAAAAGATAATTTTAGTTATACACCCAATCCTTTTCTTATGTGATACATTGGTTCCAAAAATTGACTTACTTCTATATAATTAGTTATATTGGTTCCAAAAAAATCGCGTAAAAAATATCCAGAATGTATGGAAAACTAGAATTCCTTCTTTAAATTCGTCTAAAAAAAAAATATTTACATACTGACTGTGGAAAGGAAAAAAGACGTAACCCACACAAACAAATTTTACAGGAGACACTAAAAACGTTTTTTTAATGATTATCGGCCAAAATCAGAATATTAAATATACGTAACCTTGAGTTGCATGAATACTAATAATCTGACATTCTATTTACCCAATCTGATATTAATTTAACATGTTATTTAAGAAAAACCAATAAAATTGATGGTTACGTCTTTTTTCCCTGACATAAATTATCAACACCAATGTAGTTAAGCAGCTTACAGCCTTTTTCCTCACCGATTATTTAAAATGACTTTTTGAATAAACATATAGAATTATGGCAGCTAGTACACTTCTGCATATGTTTAATAGCTTTCTTAGGAATGCATCACAATTAATTAACTGGGAATTTGATTACTATATATAATAAATTGCATAGAGTATGCAGCATAGCAAAAATGTTAGTTATAATTATATCAATACAAGCCTAATAGCACGCTGCAACAATTTTTTTAAAACAATGCATGATGGTACCATTTACTTTTTGTTTTTTTTTAATCCATGTCCGTTCCCAACGTGGAGCACATGGCCTCCTAATGGAAGTATTTCAACAGAATTTTTCTATGAGAACTGCTTGTTGCTCAGTTGCTCAACCTCTTTTTGGAAGAGAGTAGGGATAGGGCTAGGACATGACTAGTGGTTAGCTAATCGCTCTCGCTACGCCCCATGAGGATCGGATGGGTGGGAGGGAGTTTTTTAGACATCACAAACACTCAGACTATGAACATGTCCGCACCGGGAATTGAACCCGAGACATCCGTAACCATAGCCAACAACACTACCTACTGCGCCACGGATGCAGCCAACATTACTGTTGAATAATTCTAAGTGGCCCAAAGCACATATTGGAAAAATGGGATAAGCATGTACTTCTAATATAGATCATGGTTGATTAATTAATTTTAAATCTTATTTATCTTTAATATTATTTCAAACTCAAATTTTAATTATTCTAATTTAAGTTTGAAATTCCATCAACCACCTCAGTCGATATCTTAAAACTTATTAATTCAAACTATCGTTTATATTTTAAGGTGGTACTCTCCGAACTGGGCTTGAAACAAATACCATGGTGAACAGTGGTCCCATGGTCAAGCACTGCGATGATATAATTCCTATTCTTAAATTGCTGACGGCCGAGAAAGGAAAAGATTTAAATTTGGATGCTCCGGTTGACCTTCAAAAATTGAAATATTATTATGTGGAACAGACCGGCGATATCCGATGCAGCTCTCTCCATCCTGACATCAAAAGCTCTATGACCAAGTACTTAAAATATTTTATTCTCATTCAATATCAATTCAACACATGTTTCCTTTCAACTTCCAATGCCTACTACGCTCTTATATGTGATATCACTTGAAAATATAAATACACATCCGCAATATTACATTACACTTTTTCACCAAACTATTAATATGTTTTATCTTTGTTTATAAAGCTGAAATATTACTACAATCCGAACTCATTTTCACAAGTGAATAAATTGCTAGTCCTGTAGCCACGTGATAAAAGACTGTCTCACTATTTGGTCACTTGCTGTATTTGCCTAAATAAGTCAAATGTAAAACATCCTCAGCGATTGGGTAATCTTTTTGGGCACATATTCATCCATACTGTTTCAAATATTTTCAATTTAGCTTAAATTTTTAGAGTTGTGAATCACTTGAAAGAAACTGTAGCAAGCAACAACCCTCCCGTAATGGTGAAATTCAATGGATTCCGTTACATGTACAGACTATGGAGATATTGGATGACTAAAGAACCAGTCGATTTTGCTTATTTATTGGGAAATAAAGTATGCCAGGCGAATGGAATTCAACAATTGCTGTTAAAGGTATGCCTATGTTTAAACCAAAATTCAGTCTGGAATTATTACATTAAAATATTATAAAAGCCAGTTTCACCAGTGATCTTGGATTAAAACTAAAACTCTGGCAAACTAAAAAACATAGATATTTTTCAATATATTCTGATGAAATTCAGTCATTAAAACTTGTACCTCCACAATATTAGAATGATTGTATTTAACATTTACATGACAATGTAAAATTAAATGAACTGCATTATTAACGCACCCAACAGTAAAATTTCAATAAAATATTAATATTCCTACTGATTTGGTATGAACCTATTTAATGTCAAATGCAAAAATCATTTCAAACAGCCTGATTTTTGATCTCCGCAGATAAATGGAATTTGTATTAAATTTAACTACTAAATAACTTTTTGAAATTCCTTAAGAGCAGTTCTAGGCAAATTTTTTGGCTGAATTTTTGTTGCAATGTGAATTCGAAATCAATGGGAGGTTGCATATAAAATATTAATTTTAGATTTGCATTGTTTATTATTATGAAAAGGGAATTTCAACATAAAAAAATGATTCTGTAATAACCAACAATGCAAGGCGAATGAAACTGTTTCATATATTTCAATCTTTTAATGTTTTTTTTTTTTAACTTCAGGTGATAATTTTTTAGCTGAGAATCTTAAAACTTCTTTTAATGTGTTTTTATTGAGATTCACGATTCAGAAAATAATTGTTCAAATTAATATCGATACCCTAACATTATAATCCTGTAATTTACTTTTTACAAATTTTACAGCTAAAGAGGCTAAAAGAAACTAAATATTTACGTTAATATGTATATTAGACTTTTTTTTTCTTATAAGTATTAAATGGATAGAATGTTAGGGTACATGTAAATCATTAAAAAGTTTAAATACTTTGTATTATTTCAAATAAACGAGATACGGTTTACAAAGTCATTTTCGTCAAAATATCAGATACGGGTTTATAACATTAGGCCATCGATATGTAGGTTGACACAAAATTAACCATAATTTTGAAGTTATTGGAATTTGACCAAATTATTGTGTTGTGAAATTTATAGATTTCTTCATGGCGGTTTTAATCAAAATTACACTTACTATCTATAATCTCAAGTTTTAGCTCCCTCGATGCACTCAATTGACTCAATATTGCAAATAAATCCTATTTTTTTGTTTAATTTGAATAAAACCAGAGATGATAAAACAATATACAAGTCGACAAATTCTCCAGTGCGTTATATATGCCATTTAAAAAGGGCAGAAATACGATTATAGCTTGCCGGACGCACGCAAATGCAGGTCGGGCTCGTGGGTTGTAGTTTGCCCAGGGTAGCCAAAGAGAAATAAAAATTTTCCACTTTATTTCAGCTGATCGGCTGTAGTGAGTTCAGTATTGCAGCTATTATCGGTTTACTTGATCTACAAGTGTTACCTCAAGAAAAAGAAGACTGGGCAGTTGCCACTACTGAAAAACTGAAGAAGGAATTATTGGTGATTATCTTCGGTCTATTCTTACATACGTCTTAATATTCCTAATTTAGTGAAAGTATTGCTTTCAAATCTATTATGTCTTATTTATTTCAAATTTTCATCACATTAAAAGACATCAACAATCACAAAAATCAATTATTACAGTAAGTAAGTAACAATTGTTGCATTCCTTACTGGTTTTGAAGCTTTTGCAGGCTACATCTATGAACTTAAAAAAAAATTCTGATGTAAAAAAAATTACCATATCCATTCCCATATGAAGCATATGGACTCCTAATAGAGGTATTCTCAACAGCTTGTTACTCAATTGCTCAACCTCTCTTTCGAAGAGAGTGGGGATAGAATGATAGGGCTAGAACAATAGTAAAGGTAAGCTAATCGCTCTCGCTACGCCACGTTTTTAGGATCGAATAGATGGGAGGAAGTTTTAGAAATCACAAACATCCATGTCTACAAACAGAAATCCGTAAATCAATTGAAAAATCAATTTATGAAACTGTCCATACCGGAATTTGAACATGAGATATCCATAATCGAAGCCGACCATGTTGACCACTGCACCACGGACCCAACGTGATATAAAATACATGTTTATAAATTTTATTTATATCTTTACCCTATATCTATACGCCTATCAACATCGATCGTAGTCTATAACCCTTTGATAAACCGAAAATATAAGTTTATTTTTTCTTTCAGGATACTTTGGGATCAGATGGTGTTCTTTTATTCCATAGTTATACTCAGCCAGCCCCTTATCACTTCACTTGTTTCCTAAGGCCTTACAACTTTGGTCATTGGGCTATTTTCAATGTGTTGAAACTTCCCTCAACACAGGTATGATATATCAAACATAGTAACACTCTTTTATATATTACCTCTTAAATCGTAAAACTTCAGATATTCTATTCACTGTCTCTATTGAAGATGACTACAAAAAATTTTAATTTGCGCAGTTTCCTTAAATTTTAAACTGTTAGAAAAATGAAAATTTTCAATCTGACAGCCTCAGTGTTGCCAATATAATGAAAGCATTAAAACAACACCACATTATTATGAGGAAGTTTAACGACTAAACTGCTATAAACATACCGGTGTGCGGTCTTCGTATGGGCTCCATTCGCTATAGGCCCACCGGTGGATGCAATGTTTTTTTTACCATGAATTTACATTATTTATCACTTTTGAATATATAACATTGGTTCACCATCTACCGACAGCTAGTAATGTGTACATAACATACCCAATTTCACAAATTTAATAGAAGAAATTCAAAGAAAATCATATAGGTGATATCAGGGTTGCCAAAACCATAGACACGTCGAAATCCAATATGAGAAATAAATCTTTTATCCTATCAAAGACTGCCACTGTGAAATTATTGAATCAAATTGAATCATTCGGAAAATCTTATCTTGTTAGAGTTGTGTAAATAATGGTTATGTCAAAATATAGCGTGTCTGGACGAAAAAAATAAAGAATCGGACTTTTTCAAATATTTCCTTGATGAAGACGTTATTATTCGATTGGTTAATAAAACTAACGAAAGGTTTGTGAATCTGAGCGCCTTAAGAATTGGGTCGATAAAATATACGTTTTTTGGCGATTATTTTGTTACTTCCAATCCTATGCTGTATTCGGCAATTTATTGTGATGCAATTCCACAAGATAGTATTTTGTCACTGCTACGAATGATGAATTTTATAAGCGAAGAGCAACACTAAGTTGATGATCGTCTTTCAAAAATAAAACCAATTCTTTGTTTCAACGAAAAGTTTTTTTTAATCATTCTAAAATTATAGAAATTGCTTGTGACGACCCTAATTACAGATTCATAAATGTGTGGCTAGAAGCTTCCTGATAAAGGAATTTTAATGATATTGCATTTTGCGAGGTCTGGTTACATGAAGGAACCAAAATTGACATAAATAAGTTGAGTTTTTGTAATTTTAAATGTGCCATGTGCAATTTTAAATTTGCCATGTGCAGAGGCAGAAAGGTATATTTTTCGTAGATGTTAAGCGGTTAAAATGACCAATACTTTTTTAGCAAATAAAATACTATTTATTATTCTTTATAACACCGGTAGGTGGCCCACTAATAAATCTTCTACACAATCTACCATTTTTTTTTTAATTTTACAAAATGGAAAAAATAGTTTACCTCAGAATTATGTTAAGACAAATGAGACAAATAACAAACCATTAGTTTCTATAACATGTAATTACAATGCATAGCAAATACTTCGAACGTTTCTTATATGTTATTGCAGGTTCCGCTCGGACTAAATAGCGAAGGATTACCGCTCGGAATCCAAGTTGTGGCCGCTCCGAACAATGACCGACTCTGTATCGCCGTCGCCAAACATCTTGAAAAATCATTTGGTGGATTTGTTCCTCCTTGCAACACAATATCGTCGCATTAAAATATTTTCAGCATTACTTATCACTTCTCCCCAATTATTGATATTATAATTTTATAGTGATATTTATGGTATTAAATATGTAGAATAGTTTTTGAAATTTGTATATTTTTGAAAATATATGAATACCACTTTAGTTAAAACACTCCACATTTCTGCTCCAAAGCATTCCTGTATTATTAGACCTGTTATTTATAAAAGAATTATCGGGTACCACATTAGTAAAAAATTACTACTAATTTATTTAAGAAATAGTAATATGTATGTATCGGAAAAGAGAAATATGACTATTTTAAATATGTATTCAATAAATATTAAGTATTACACAATTGATTTTAGTTGTTATTATGTTTCGAATGGGGTAGTTGATTTTGGGTAAATTATAATTTCCGCAATCTTTTATATGAAACTGACTGAACACATTGAGTTATGTATTCAAATATGCATAAAAAATATATTTTTTGTCCAAGTGAAGAATGTGTATCAACACTTAATGTATCTAAACACTTTAGGTCTCCACAAAATATCAAATTGTTTTGTAACCAATTACAGAAACATAGAAAAATCGAAGCTGTCTCTGTCGATGATGAAATGAGAAATGAGTTACTTATATTGATACTAGATGAAAAGAACAGCTAATGTCATATTTCGACACGGCAATGTAACAGATTATGGTATATTTTCCTTCATAAAATATTGTTGCTTACTTTATTTTACAATATTATCTAATGAATCTAAACAATCAATAAAATGTAGTTGAAATCACAGTTCAGATATTCCTTTTTACTTTAACTTTTCTAGTGTAATAATGTTGGAATAATGAAATTTATACATTTTTTTATTTAGTTTCAGTACGTCAGTATTTGTATAAATTAATATGGGCCCCTGTAGGAATAGTCGTGTAAAGCAGTGGTCTCCAAAGTTATTATTAAACATATAATAGACATGAAACTTTATTTAATAATGTGGGTATATTTAGTCTGTTTTTAGAACACAAGTGGAAATGAGTAAAAATACTACGTTGCTATGTTGCTTCTTATAAAACTTCTTATTTCTTCGTATAAAAAAACAGCATTTTGAGATAATAAATTAGTTTTGCAACTATTACAATAATTAAAGAATCCTATATTGATAATTATTATGTGTTTTTTTTTATGCGAAAGGAAGTAATTTTCATTGAGAAAAATATTAGCTACCATCACTTTCTGTTAAGTCTCGTGTGAACCCCTGCTTTGGGTTACACTTACCCTAATGTGGAGACCAGTGTTATATAAAAAAAAATTAATATCGAAAAACTCAAATTATTACTATTATCATATTTGTAATATAGACCACTATTGATATCAGAGACTTGAATGTCACTGGCTAGTGAATCTCGTCTCCTATAATTAACAGGAAACTTCATCAAATTTTCAAATATTGTAATTATAATATAATATTTTAATGTCTTCTGTTTTTTGAATCAGATTTACATAAAAATACTAACACAATGAAAAAACATAAATTTCAAATAAAAACTGAATCCTCTTATTTTAATTACAACACAAAATATCTTGAATATAAAACTTAATTCATGATTAATTTGAAAGCGTTTTGTTTTGCATCTAGTTTAGTGTGTTGTCTTATCTTTTTGTTTATTTTTATATACTCGTTACGCTTTAGATTTTTTTATTTATCTGACATCGTAATAACTAAGGATAAATTCATTTCATTAAAATATGTATCGAAAAATTAAAAATGAACTATAGCTGCCGACACTCCATACAGATAATTATATTCAGAAGTTTTACCGCAACCATCTGAGAATGGATATTATTGTATCATACGTAAAAATTGATTTACCAATGTTTCGGAATGATATACCAAATGAATAAATTTTAAATTAGCCATACAGTCAAATAAATTGTTTTAAGAAGAAACTTATTTATTTTTGATTTCAGACTATCAGTAAAAATTAATGATTATTTAATTACATTTATCCTTCATAAAAACTGAATCAAAATATATTTTAGATTCTTTTAAATCTATATAAATACTCATGTTGGAAATAAAAGAAGAATCATGTATTTTTACAATTCATTGATTGAATAAAGTTTTATAATTGATAATCTTTTCTTTATTTTTATTCCTAAAACCTCAACTGCTATTTGAATTATAATCACTCCGTCTCCATAACTGCTAACTGAGCTCGGAGAATATTATCATCACTGCTAATTGAACTCGAAGAATATTGATGTTGCATTCAAATACGCTAAGAAACTGATCAAGATGAAGAATAGTTCTAAGATGTATGCTTAAAGGACAATGCTCAGATGAGCTGTGAAGCAGCATTTCCAACAGGTGATGGGATTGCTGCTTCACAAATCTTCACAAGACATAATGTGAATACCACGATAGTGCACTAATCCTATTTTCTAATTCGTATTGAAAAACCTAGAAAGTACCTAACTATTCTACTTGGTGATGCTTGTTTACACCGAATTCTACTGAATTATATTTTTCATTTAAAATACACACTTGTATCCAAGGATATCTTAAATATGTTTTACGTTTCCTACCTTCTGTGAAAACTAGTTAAAAATATAAGCTTAGAAGCAGTCCACATAAATAACTACATATTTATTTTTATTCTCTCCAATCAGAGGTTGAGCTACATACTTGTAATAAATTAATCACCTAGTCTTTTATTATTCCTCGAAACTTTCTCATCTAGCAAAATTAAAATAGAATGCTCTTTTTTATAAGGAAGGTATTCAAGGTTCCCATATTGGTAAAAATATCGCCAGCCAATGATCGATAGAATAGATATGCTCCATGTTCTTCCTTAGACTATGTTTCATGTCTTCTACTTCTATTACAATGTGTAGGTATCTCTATAATTTATTATCAATAATTGAAATTTATATCACAAAAGATGATATGTAAAGATATTTCATGTTAGCATAATTATTCTGGAAAGGTTGTAGGGAAAGAGGCAATTACAAGAAATGGTGCTTATAATTTTCCAATTCTGAGCGGACAGATTTACAAAAAAGTTTTATGTAGGTACCAAAAGTAAATTACTTTGACAACCAATAACCAAAGATTGAGCTGTCACTACTATGATACCTATTAAAATTGATAGTGGATGACCATAAATAGTGGTTATTGTGCCGATACTAGCTGTTATTATCTTAATAGTCTCATATAACATGTTTTTGAAATAAACTGAATCTATAAAAATATTCTACACAAATTTTTAAAATTACCGACTTAATTATTTTAATAATTGGGATCACATAATTCAAAACGTAAAATAATTAACTAACATTGTGGATAATTAGGAAAATTCTATTTGGAAACAATAATGAAAATAAACATAGTTTCATTACCTGACTACGTCCTTTTTTCATTACGAAAACTAATAAAATGTCATAGTTGAAAAAATAGTTTTAAAATATTGCGCTTTATCTTGCGAAGTATGCGAATATTGGACACTTTGTATTGGGGTGGGAGATATTCATGCGCAAACCACGTGTCCTAATCAACTCGACTATACAGAAATCGAAACTATCGTTTTCTACTGTCAGTTTGCAACTGTGCTCGGTGTTAGGTCCTTGTGCCAGGCACGTCAAACATTTTTTATTGTACACACGCTATAAAGTAGCAATTTAAAAGTTACTGAAATTAAAAATTATCACTTGAAGATTGCGGTACGATGGCCGAAACGGAAATGTTAAATAATAGTAGTGATAAAGACGTGCCATTCTTTGAGGGTGTAGAAAAACTACTAGAGATTTGGTTCGCTCCCACCAACAATGCCGATTTGAGGAAGATACCAAGGTCTGTAATCATCTTTGCCTAACAAAATTCCATTCAAAAGTTTTCGTTCAACTGTCGTAGGTGACATACTTGTCAATATTGTTTGTTGCCGAAATTTTGACAACTGGAAAATTCCACTTCCCACCGGGTAAAATACGGGATGCGCGAGCATCGTAAATCTTTACCGAAAGATCAGCTTGCTGACATTACGTCATATTATCAGTGGTGAGGGAGAAATTTCGCAAAAATTACAGCATTTTGGCACCTGGAATGAAATTTGTATGTTTACATAAGATGACAACAATGCAGTGTCATTATAAACAATTTATTTGACAGCATCTAAATACAATATCGAATTGACGCGTAGGTACTACGCGAGTACTTATTATTCGATTCTCAATCGAATAAACTATATGGCGCCACAAAATTCACAGAAATATAAAAGTATTCGCGTATTATTTTCATAAAATGCTATGGATTAATAATCGATGTCTTCCAAGTACCTAGGTTCCTACTTTATTTTTGTCACTGCTAATTTAAACAATTACGAGTAGAAAATCATCTCTTACGTGAATTTCTAAAAAAAATTATAGAAAAGACTGTCCTAAGTCAAACAAGTTATGTATCGGGAAATATGCTTTACAAAGTGCTACCTTTTTCTACCCGAAAATTGAGTAAATGCCGCTAGTATCGATACAGTTCTATAAATTTAGTACTGAATAGGAAAATGCCTTATTATCTACATGGGAATCAGGGAAATATATCTATATACCATAATTATAACGACTTGAATTTATCCATTTCATGCGAATTTGTAAAATCAATACTTAGGTACTTGGTACCAACAATGACGTATCTATTATATTTGCAACGATCCAATTGACATCCAATTCGTTTCCACTGTAATTATCGTCACTTCCATTACCAACTAGATTTTGCAATTACCGAATAGTCTCTATTTGAAGTAGTAAAACAAAACACAAAAAACTTACATGTTTTGTTTCTATTCTAGTTTCCATAAAATATGTCAATATAGTAATATAGTCAATGGCATAACTGGAGGCATATCCAACATGCATCGATATTCCGGAAGCTCGAAGGTGCGAAGGCTTGAAAATATGGCCCCCAGTGGAAAGTTACTGGGAAAACAAAAAAATATTTACTCCAATAATTTCTTTGTGTTTCTTTCCGCTAAACTATTTATTATTCTAAACGGCTACACATTGTATATATAATTGAAATTTGGTAGGCAGAAATAAGTTAAAGAAATAAGTAAAAAAAAGTTGACACGGTCAGTATTTACTACCACAAAAAGCCTGTCGTCATCAATTCGATGAAGGCCAGTGGGGCAATGAAATTGGCCTCTCGATTTTGCATAATGTGTTGTCAAGCATATCTGTATCCATTCATTGTATTGCACTATAAAATGTTGTCCAGTTGTGAATTTTGTTTGATCTCTGTTTCGTACACAGCCTGAGATCGTCGCCCAAGCTCCAACATTAATTGATGAACTTTGACTTTACGATAATACTGTGAATACCGAGTATACATACAGACACTCGAATTTAGTATCTGCCTGTTCAGATAAAAAAAAATACTCCCCAGATCAGAGTTTTAAATTTTTTTCGAGAAATTTATGGCGCGTCATCCACACTGCCAAGTAAACGATGAAAATAATATATTATAAAAGCATACAAAGTAATTTTTTCTTTTATTTTTTATCGTATTTATCTATACGCTAAAAAATTCTTATTCGGTGACCCATTTTAATCTTCACAGGCCGATGTATTTAACAACATATTTACGAACTTGTATTAGTCCATGCATGAACTCTCAACCCGTTTGTCCGTCAGTTTCTATGATTTTTTTTATAGATAATGTAGGTACGTTAATTAATAAACTATTCGATTGGTGATAACTATCAATACTTAATGGAAAGTTAAAACGCACTTTATAGTACTCATTCCATATTTTATAGTATAATCAAGACCAGTTTCACACAGCAACGGAACATTTTCAACTGATTTATCAATAATAATGATATTTTAAGATGTGATCTACGCAGCCTTTCATTAGATAAGAGCATAAGTCGGATGAAGTCCATAAACCTTGAGAACCTAATCTTGAAGTGGTAGACTAGGTACCTATAAATACATATTTTAATTATTTTAGTATATTGAAAAATGTATTTTTATTCTTATGTTTTCGATGGACAGACGAAATTATTTCACGCAATAGAATAATCTTCATTTTTAATATCGTGTCGAATTATAAATTCTTTGTACCTAATTAACTGTTTTTTTAAATAATTACAAACAATTTTCTGTGCATTCAGTTAATCTTCAGATACGATACTTTATGAGATTTTATAGCAAAGACCATTGTTTTATTTTCATTGTTTTGTTTGTATTGCCTAAACTAGTTTTCATTTGTTATTGTAAAAAACTGTCGGATGTTCGGTGAGATAAATTCGCGTAGTCACAGTAGCTACAATAAACGTATGTTGCAGTTTTTTTTATTTCGGCTTGTTATGACGCAGTCATATTATTGAATAACTTGGCATTGCGCATAGGACTGTCGCGAAGTAATTGACATAAGCTTCGGCTTCCCGTAAACTATGCAGAAAATGAAAAATATTTCTTTATACATAATAACTTACTATTGGAAATGATCCAATTCGTCAAACCGATTTGCGTAAGATTGTTTGCACGTACAATTTACATGTGTAGTAAGGCATATTGGACACGTTTTGGGCAACAGCAGATAAGATATAATGATTATCAGCTGCCATCTTTGATTCGCAGCTGAATGAAGGTATCGGTTTATGATAGTCGTTTGCGCGTTTTCACTCCTTCCTTCCGAAACCAACGACGTTGACCAATCGACTACCACGGCTACTCAATTTAATTAGTTATACATTAGCTTATGGTATGTTTTTACTTTAAATTGTTTTTATTTCGTCGGCAGTTTAAATTGTCAGAAGTTGGTGTGCAATTTTAATTCTATTTAATTTTACCATCAAAATGATCACGGCTTAAAAGTACGAATTGTATTGAGCCGAATATACAGTATACCTGTGTTCTGGAAAGTCAGTGGTAACCAGTCGACATACATTAAATATTGCGGTTAACTCACCAAAATACCCTTTTATTTTTGTTGTTGTTTGTCAAATTTATTTTTATAAACGGATAGAAAGCGTTCAAAAATAATAAAGATGATATCGACTGTGTTTTGGACAATTGATGTAACCATCAAAAAATACGAAAATGAGTTTGAGAACGATTGAATCTCTTTTAAAGACGATAGAGCAGGGCTCGGTCAAATGATGTAAATTAATAAAATAAATTTACCACTTTTTAAAAGGGAAACATCATTTGACATTGTGTTTAGGTTTACAAATTCTGACCCGGCCACTTTATATAAGCCACTATTATATCGACACTCCCTACGTATAAACCATTATCTGTAAACATGAGATTCTACAAGAGAGCAAATCAAAGATTCTTAACGCAACTCGCCATATAAATTTTTCGATAAAAACTGTTTTTACTCTCTCCTGAACGATTGCAATTTTGAGAGTTACACTAATTGACCAAAAAAAAAATCGATATGATATAATTATATAACGTGAAGTATAATTTAAATTATTAGTGACTAGGTTCATACAAAACATTGTCATTGATAAAAAAATCTAATTCTAATTTTGAAAACAGTTCGCTGTATATATGGTGGATGGGCGGCAGTGACGTGCTTGAACACTATTTTTTTTTCAAGAAATTTCTTAATCTCAACTAAAACACGCTTTTAGCTTTGAAAAACAAATTAAACTTTATCAAAAAGAAAAGATTAAAATCACCCAACATAATATGTGAATATAAACACACCCGATTGGTTTTTTTTATATAACTATCCATTGGATACGATAATCGTTACAATGAAAATAATATACTATGCATGCTCAATATTGTAAGCAGTTTCTTTGATGATATGAAATTGAGAAATTACTTACTTCTTGCTAATGAGCGATACCAGCTGGCAACTTTCTTTCAGTATCAATTACAAACATTGTGTCAAATAACATAATTATAACGCGTGCAGTGTTTCGTTCATTCATATTTTGCATATTAATCAGTTTATTCAGCGTATTTAATTATTATTTACCATGCCAAAATGAGCTTCAATTTACACTGTGTATATGCTTTTCTTTATAAAAATGTCATGCGATAAAATACATTACATGCTGTTATAGCATTAATGAAAGAAATAATTTTAACTGACAACAAACATCGTGTATTGGTCCCGTTCATATTTATTGGGATTCCCTTCTCTACTTGGCACAGCCATACCGTACAAAAGGTATTTACTGATTGTTAATGGAATGATAAGTACTGATACTTAATGAGAAATTTGTGGTCACTGCGACAATATATTATGAAAATAACATCAGATTTACCTTGAATTGCCATCCTAAACCAAATTATTATCAGAATAGGCAAGTTGTGAGCGTATGCTATGTTACTTCTGCATTCGTCTGAAATCTTTCATCGCAGTTCGCTATGTTACAATTAAATTATTTTTCCAATCTCACATCGTGACCAAGCGCTCCATTTCTGAAACGCTGATCTATAGTATAATATCTTTGATTACAGTGTATGCATTAGATATTAAAAATGAGCCACTTAGCAACCGCTTTAAGTCGGGGATCTTTTCAGTTTTTGCAGAGGTGGCAATAGTTGCCAGCTTGTTAAAATTTATTTGGATATTTCCTGATTCAGTCGTCTTCTCAGTCTACCTGCTACGGAAAAAGCAGTATTAGAGTGGGAAAGCAAGCGATTCGTGACGATTCTAATCTGTCCATTGAGGCAAACGATGGTTTCGCTTGGATTCGTTCGTTCGTTCGCGACTCGCGTGTGTCTAGTATGTATACTCTACCAACGGTCGCCAACCTTTCGGACCTCGCGCACAACTAAACTCACAATTTTGAATCCGCGGACCTCTAACTTGGTTTTTGAATATGTGAAATAATGATCATAACAGCTAAATTTCTTTTTATGAATGAAATAGTTTTTACAATAATTATTTGAATATAACAAAATAATTAATGTATTTTTAGTGCTGCTTGAAATAAATTTATGTACTCTTGGATCCAATTATGTTACTATAATAACTGCGTACCACCAAAAATTTTCTCATTTGCCACCGGTTTTAGACCGCTGTACACTATTATATGAATGTAAAATTTACTTTGCCTTATATTTTGTTTCAGACAAAAATGGGAGAGCCTGCTGAAGATTGTTCGTTGTGAAATTATTTCTTTTACACACAGCGAACAGGTGGATGCTTACGTGCTAAGGTAATGAATCTCCTATACTTACACTATCTTATTTGAAAATAATACTTTATATTGTGAACATTAAACACATGTTAGTTTTAGTAAAAAATATGATGCGATGCTAAGAAGCATGATAAACACTAACACTGTCTGTGTGTACACCTTCGCGTTGAATATTTTGTTCTTACCTTTATGAACGTGGACCCGAGGTTGTTAATTGACATCATTTTTACATACCGAATGATAAAAATCGTCACATGATGATTAATAATAACTGATCTTAATGACGGTACAATATTAATATCACCGTATTGAATATTGTGTACTTAATTATAACACACTAAATAATTATTGTGATACCGATATAAAAAATGACATTGTTTCTTAATTAAAAATAAAACCAGTTCACGTCTAAATAAATATTTACACGACTGGCAATATTATTGTTTATGTTCATTTATGTATGGATTCCACAGGAACACCGGACGGTATACCAATAGTAAATTTCTTCGTAATTTTCAATGAAGAATTTGGACATTAATGCCATAGATGTAGTACGTAATGTAGGCATTATAATAAATGTTCGATATTTGAAATTTATAGTTTGGTTTTTTAATCAAGAAAATAGTTCTCAAATAGATTCTTGAATGTATCCATGATATGTTCGCATATTATAAAAGCCTTCAAATAATTGACTTTTCATCGCAGTATCTGATTATAGTGTAGATAAATTAATAAAAAACGTACACACAAAACATTGGATAAATAATTCTTATTGGACAATGTGTGTTCGAAGATTTTTTCGATACTGATTTGTTTTTAAGATTTACGCGCGTTTAGCACTACGAAGTGCACGGTCATCGACATGACGGAAATAGAAAAATCATCTATGCGACACGTATCTAAAGAACAGAGAATAAAGCTGTTTGCTATGTATACAAACACGACACACGAAACTGAGATAAGACACAGACGTTCAGAGATAATGGAGCAATAGTTGCTATGTACCTACCAAGCGGCTAGGCAAACAAATCATTTGTCATCTTTCAATAATGTAAATATTGTAATCGTAGGCCTAAGGTGCAAAGCTCGTTACACTGAAAATACCGATCACGAGATTTAAATGCCACTTTGAAACTTATTGTTTTGATTACATATTCTGTAAAAATATTAAATTTATAAGTAAGGTAAATGTACGGGTAGTTGACCTTTTTCAATAAAAGTGCCCAAAATAAGAAACGTATACGCGGGATTGCTCTAAATTGTAGAGTTCAGACAAGTGAAACTATCTTTTGTCGGATTGAGGAACTAACACATCACCATATATGTCATTCGGGTGTTATAGCAGCCATTTAAAAACAACATCTTATGCAGTAAGTATTTTATTTTGAATTTCTTAAGAGAATTGTTAAGGATATCAGCGAATGTAAGCATATGCTACTTGATTCAACCAAGAGTGGTCCTACAGGAAGCTCTGATGAAAGGTTGTCATGAAACCCTCTGATTAGGCATGGTCAACTACTGAAAAAAAAGGTCGACTACTGGAACTTAAAAATTTTTAGATGGTCAACTGCTGACACAAGAACATGGTTGTTCAACAAGAACAGACCCTTGTCTATTTTTTAGCTTATCATATTAATTAAGACATTTGATCCATTATAAATACACTTGCTTTGTCACCATTCGGTCTAAAGCTAAACTTTACTCGTTATTGTTGTTAATTTTTTCTCTTAAACGGTCAACTACTTTACGTTTACCTTATGTACTTTTTTAAATCGTATTTTAACAAGACTGGAGTCGCTAAAAATCTCTTTTCATAGACTAAGGATCAGGCCAAATGACGAATGTAGGCTATTCGTTGTCTCGACTATGAACAAGGTACTAAAGTACATTCGTTCGGCAGTACGGCACATTGCTCCCTATGTGAAGATAATTTCAATCTGCGATTGTAAATTATTATAATCCGATCAACCGGCACATTACACAAGTAGTGAATCTTGAATGTGTAATTAACGGCACGTGTATGCATTTGCGAATCCTCCATTAATCATTGTCAAGAAACACTCAAAATCTATTGAAATCCGATCTCAATCACATCCAAATCCAACACCTTATTAAATTACGAACACTCGGAAGTTCGCTTCAGAATATTGACATTTTTATTTATATCTTGACAGTTTACGTGAGATTATATTATTGTAAAGCGTGTGGATAGTTATTGAAGATAGAGCAAAGTATTTTCGCTTTCCTCGTTTATTTTCTAAGCTGGTAAAATATAGTATTTTGGAAGATGTGCTAATTCTGCCAAGAATGTCAACGAACTGGGAAAATAGAGCGGTTTTACTCCGTCACAGACGAGAGTTTATCGTGTGGAGGTTAGCTAATCTGATAAACTCGTCAGGGTCAACTGCTGTCCGGTAACAGATAACTCAAAATTTATTCTTAGCCACACCATTTACTACTTTGAGCTTCTCGGCGCTCACTAAAATTTGTTGCCTTTTATCATCAATGTGTGAATGAAATTATAATGCATTAATAAAATATGACCGAAAATAAAACAATTTCAATCTTTTTATAGTCCTCCATTTCAAATATTGAATTTTTATCTTCGGTTATCTGTGCCATTTTCAAGTGCATGTTGTATTAAGAATAAGTTGCAGGATTTATCTACTTGTGATATCACTGTTTACAATTCAGAATGCAAGTTTTCCACCCCATAGAGCTTTTACCTCCTGAATTATACTTGAATCGTTTTCTTGTAAATTTTGGTAAAAATATGTATTACGTCGCTATTATAATTTATAATATTTATTGAAACACGTTCCGTCCTTATATTTAACAATATTACAGTTAACATAATATATGAAATAATCTCGAGTAGACTTTTAACAATATCACTCGTGACTCGTGATCAACTTGAGGAGGAAAGTCGTAATAAACACCCATTTCCTAGATCTCAAGTGTTGAATTGAAAAAAAAAATGATATTGTGCTAGTCAGACTAAAATGATAAGGCGCTTGACATGACTGTAAATACCAAAAACTTATAAAATGTAAATTACATCCAGCTTAATCAAGGTTCCAAAAAATCTTTATTAGATTATTTTATACGGCTTTTCAATACAGCATTCCTGCTTAGTAAAACGTACTCGTTTTTCATTCATAAATGACTTCTATTATGCTCGTCCATTATAATTAAAAGACACTTCACATCAGTCACGTCAGTCACGTGTCACGTGTGCACGTTTTAAGGCGTTTTGTATTCACGACATTTTATTTCGGGAAGACGCTGTATTTTGATTGGTGTAATCGCCACCAATCAAAACATCTATACGAAAAATATAATTCAGTGATTTTATCTGCTAAATTTTGCACTTACATAAGTAGATAGTTACGGTTCGACGGATTCGGACTTTCAATTGATTATTTCTATCATACTAAAATGGCGTGTGTAAAATGTCATACTATGTTTTATCTTATATCTCGTTTTGTTATGAAACTTTTGTGCGGCTCCAAGGTGTCTTAAAACTATTTGGCAAATTTAGTTTTCGTTTGAACATTTGGCATCTCGTAACATATTTAGATGTAAAAGAAAATTTTAAATAAAATTATATATTCAAAGTTGACTTTATATCGTGTGTTGATTTATTTTGCAAGTCGTATTACATTTTAAAATAAAATTATTATCGCGAGATTTATATCAGGCTCAATAAAATTAAATACAATAATACATACTACTTACCTTTCTAGCTTTTTTTTAATTATTGATATAATTTGATTTTCATAAATATTGAAGCCGTATCTCTTATCTTTCTTTGGAAATATATTTTAATCTGTCGAGCATATAAACACGACAAGGAATAATTCGCATTTTAGATGTAAACATGACCAATAATGGGAGTTGACAAACTTGTAACGATGCAACTAAATTACAGAATAATTTACATCTCTAACAGTTTGAAACGAGTAATATGATCATGTTTTCTTTGAAAATGATTTACTCCATTCTAATATCAATTAAATTTAAATATTTTTATTTCGTCAAAAAGCCAGCCAGGACTAGCACTAAATCATTAAATTGAAACGCGTTTTCCTCACTGAGCTGTAAGGTAATGTAGGTGTTAATAATTGCATTTTTAATTATACATCATGTTATCAGAAAACTGCACTGTGACTGTCGCTTTATTTGACACAATATGTAAACAGAGGTTATAGCAATATTATAATAATAATACATCGTTCATATAAAATGATAGGTAGTATATTTGTTGCTGTTATAATATTATAAAATTGTTACAACATACTTTTTCATTATTTAAGTAGTAAGGAAAATATTACACAGTATTTATTATTTGGTTGTGTGCGTTTATAATTGGCGCATTTCCGAACACGTGTAAAACAATGAATGCATAATATTCTACAATAAGATAAATTAATATGACACACGTAAGAATAAATAATTATCCCGTTTTAAATTGTAGACCATTTGCTAATAATGTTTATTCAATTTTATCGTGTTTAATCAATATTATTGTTTACTAAATTGTTAACTTATACCTAATTACCACAAACACATTTTTCCAATCCGTCGCAATTCTTGGGAAGTTCATAATTTATAATATTAATTAATCATTTCTAAATTTTTTTACTTCAATAAGAAATATATCGATGGCATAGTTCCGTAGTGATACAACTATAAATTAGTAGTTTTGATGGCAAAGTTTTAACTCATCCAAGCTGACTGGTAGAAAGTGATTGCTTATTATTTGTATTACTTTTTTTATTTAAGAGGTCGTCATTAGTTTATAGTTTTGGGATTAAAGGTAGTTTCTTTAAAGAACGCCACGATTCACAAAAATATATTCCCACAATACGGTATTTTGATATGTATGTATGTATATGGAACTGAGAAATTATTTAACTTTGCCGATTTCCATATGCAAATATCTGCCTTTTGAGAGAAAACCTGTAAATATTACAAGCTGTACTTTTGTGGAACTTTAGAAGAGCGGTGTTCGAATATAATGGCCAACTTAACTCAAAACATCAAATTTTACTTACCGTCCTATGGAACTGGGCCATCGATATCTCAAGAAAATTATTTTATTCTCACTTGTGTCTAAAATATTTATAAAATTATATGTAAAAGTAGTCAATTTTTGTTCACAATTTAACATATAAGTAATGTCCATATTAAATTGATAAAAAATGAACGATTTTCAAGGATTGTTTTTGCTCAATAATCATCGTTGTATTATAAACACTGAGGCATCGTCACCGCTTGATCTTCTGATGTAGATAATAGTTACCACCAAATTTTTTTGTTGCCTGCTCGAAATTTTATATTTAGTTTCTATTGCTTTGTAAAGTTATCATGCCCGTATATTTAATACATTTTAAATGTAAAGTTTAAATGCAGTAAGTTTCAAAAGTCTCCGTCATAAATATATACGATCATGCAATCATTTATATTTTTTAATATAATCACCATTTATTTCGATACAGTTTTTAGAAAGATGAGTTAATAACTTTTCTATACAACTACAAAAATTATATGATTTTTTTCCACTAAAAACTGACTTGTTCTAACACGTTTGAACTGGAAAGTTTTGGAATTTACTACGTACCAGCACCAATGTTCTCTCTAAGCTGCGCGCGCGCGCAGCAGTTTGAAACCACCCGCGCACTCCACTGCAATTATTCAAATATTCATAAAATTGCAATAACCCGATGCAGTTACAAAATTATCTCTTGCTTTGTTAAAACATGTGTTGAACGTGTTAAGGTGGCTGGTCGAAATGTCTCTATTGTTTGAAGCAACACAGATGTTTTTACCATAAATCGTCAATTGTTTGCCTCTAAATTCTCCGATAAATTCTAAGTAAGTATTTCAATTACAATATATGGACAGCAATAATTATATAGAAAGGAAAGAATTTTCAACACTTGGTGAAGGAAGTATCGTGCGTTTTGAACTATTTTATGATTAGGCAATATTGATTATTTTGATTTTAGTATGTTGGTTATATTACAATAAATTGATTTGCATCTCAAAAATAATTATTTGTTCGTTTTATTCCAATTTTTCTATCAATTAAAAATTTTGTATTTGGACAATATAATACACTCATTCCTCATATTAACCAGATCTTCAAATATTTATTCTTTACCGAATAATTCCTCAATATCATTGTTATTTAAATCTAATAACTATTTCTGGCCATAGAAATTTCCCACATTTTAATAATTTAAGCATACTGTGGATATTTTTTTCCAAAGTTGTGATAGAATCATCTTTATCAACAAAATATGTATCTTAAAAAGTATGTCTGATGTCTGATCTGTCATAGAAGTTCTAGAAAAACTTTTTTTTAATCTAATTTGTTAAATTGCGTTAAAAACCCGCGTATAACGTGAGGTAAGTGTGTATATAATTATATATGTACAAACTGGCGTAGCAAGGGGGGGGGGCACGTTTTAGGGGGCGGCATTTTCGAAAATTAATAGAAAATTTCGAGGGTAAAAAATTTATACTATTTTATGTGTTATGTACAATGCAAGTTATATTCCATTCGACATGTTTTATTCCGTCTAATTTGTGACTCGCTGATAAAATATACTTCTCTTTTCTAAATTTATTTAAATAATTAAAAGATTTTTTTGACATATTTGAAAAACAAACCTGCGGGACAAATTTAATATTAAATGTAAGATTTGTAAATAATGATATTGTAAAAATATAGTATATATTTTTCAAGAAATTATAACACAAACCCTAGCATGCATGTACATATAAATAATTATTTTTTTTTGTTGCGATAAAATATTATTCAAATTATTAAATATCATTTAAACATTGAATGGTTTATTTAACCCTCAGATGTCGAAACGTTCAGCGAGTTCAATCAAATATATCGTCTAGTTCCTCCAAAAGTAAAGACTTCAAACTGGAATGGCTTCACTGATCAGTTGAAACTGAAATGTCATCCAATTAGAAATTGAACATTAACATAATATAATGAGAATTATTAAATCTTACCTATTATCAAAACAAGAAATTAAAAAACTATAAAATTTTAAGCAAAGTTGTAAAATATGTTAATTAATATTAGCGACTGATTATTTGCTTCATTCTTCTTAGTTTTTCTTAATTTGTGATTGATTTTATTTTATAAAAATAAATAGAATGAAGTCTGTTGTTTTATTGTTTTATTTTTATACACATTATTTTAATATAAATTATTAAATGATAATAATTTTTGAAAAGCTTCTTTTATATCATATATTCAAATATGACATTGGTGTTTACAAAAAAAATTAAATTATGCCGCGCACTTGTTGGAGTGACCTACGCAGCTTTTAAATTTTCCGCGCAGATAACCTCTCGTCTTAGAGGGAACATTGACCAGCACCGAACCATATTGAAATATTCGTCAGATATTGAGATACAATTATAGTATTTAATAATATTTTTTTTCTGCATTTATTACTTTGATATACATAGGTTTATAATAAAACAGTGGGTTTATTTGAATTTTATACATCCATGTGTCTTTTATATCGGAATCAGTAGACAATTAAAGGTTTTCTTTTATTCATCAAGTTGTTGTTTATAAGTTCCCATAGTCCAAGTCCGCCTAGATCTCACAAACACTGACTGGCTGGCCGCGTTGCAATAGGCACATCAAATAAAACACGATAGGAACATACTGTTAATTTGTCCTTTTCAATGAGGACTTCTTCGATTAGGTATTTCATTTTCAAATTAACAAATTTCGGCTTTCTAATATCAATAATCATACGAACCTTTTTCGGGGAAGCCGTAAAAGAATGTGTGGGTAAATTTGACAAAGCTTAGCTCTCGGGAATCATTTTTTATGTATATCGTAACTTTGGCCCAATTCTGAGGGTTTTTGTATTTTTACGGTTCGCCATTGCATTTAGGTGTGGTATTGTTCTCCATGGCCTACGATACAAATAATCACAGTAATTACTATAAATTCCGTGATTTTAGTCTTGGCCACTTTTCTTTATGCTTTCATATATTCTGTACATAATTGAGATGGGAAAAAATATACAACATTTGGTTTACAGATTAGTAATACAAATTGAAAATATTGCTAATACAATTTTTTTGCAAGATAAGTTTTTAAATTTTATCGTTCCAAACTGACAGCTTACAAATTCAACAATAAAACCAATTATGTTGCACATTAATTCATATTTTTACCACCAGGGGCTACTCAATACCTTTGTTTAAATAAAAAAATATGTATATGGCATTAGTATTATCATGGTATCATAACAGCATAATGACAAACCTTTTCCATGTTGTGGGCCAATCTTGGGCCGATGGGCAAACTTATCCAAATTGATGGTACTTATTATTATAATCATAACAAAGTATTATTTATAAAAAAAAATATTTTCATTATTTTAATTCGTTCGCTAAATCACCGGAAAATTACGAATTCGATGCATTGGAAATCACTTCTTCAAAGCGTTTTTACAAATTCGCGATAGTGTTTTATTTTAGTTATACACTAATAATTATGACGTTGGTTTTTACTGTGGTGACAAAACATTATGAAACTATCAAATTTTACTGTTTACAAGCACTGCCTAATGAGATTTTACGTCGGTTCATGGCCAGATCTATTTTCGAACCATTGTTACTATAACGAATTCATGTTTGTTATTTTTTTACTGCGGGGGTTTTTAGAGAAGTCGTTGATAAAATGACATCATCTGAAGATTCAGATACTTGGCTTTAATCCATTTTATCATAAAATAGGATAAACACAATAAATATTTGTTTTGCATTCTTTAAATAATTATTTTATTGAGTATGTAATCAAAACGTGTTTTCCTCAAAGTAAACAATGAATTCACCACACCACTCAGAAATGACGAATGCTCAATAGTCAATGAAATTTCCAACGTAGATTTGGCATGCTATATAAACCTCGATAAGGTTAACAGATTCTGTGTTACAAGGAATAATAATGATTTAAATATTTTACAAGGTGTACCAAAATAATGTACACAAAACATTTTTTTTTTAAAAATGTCTCGCATTTTAACACCATCAGTTGACGAAATGTCTTATCTCTAACAATATGAGGGATGGGGGGTGCGGTCGCCACTTCATTACCATCGTGGTGTATGCGCGCCTACCTTGATGAAAATCTGCCAAACGGATGGAATACACGAAAGGGGTCTTCGAGGAGCATATGGCCGCCCCCAAGATTACTTATAGCACGCAAATCGCGTTACTTTTTCCCATTACACATCAGCATCCCTTAATTCTGCCGAATACACCCTATGGATAGTACTCGACGGCCGTCCAGGCTGCTACACTTTTTGTTAATGGAAGATACGTAGAATTTTCGTGACAGCAACATTATTTGACAAATGAAGGACAGTGATTGAACGAAATTGATGATTCTCGTCGTTTGCGATTCCGTTGCTTTGCATTGCCAACTAGCAGCGGCTATACACTGTACCATAACGTCATGATTTTCACTAGTTAAAACAGTGGTTGATAACAAAATATTCGTTTCTTAATAATCTTTTAAATTTGGAATTAATAAACATAAAATTCATAGTCCTTCAGCATGTTAATACATTTTTTGGAACCTGTCTGTACATATATCTAAATTTAAGCATTAGGCACGGATAATATATCCGTAATTATGTCGCTCTTTCAAAGCGACATTGGAAGCAGTATTATTTCAAAAATATTTATATGGGCTACTGAATAATCTCGTATTTTCAATGTCAACAATTTTGAGATTAATTTGATTTGAACTGTACCGGAAGCTGCTTACCAATAACAGTTATCACTTGCATGTCGAAATTTTCCGATAGGATTCAAAATAGTGAATATATTTTTATGCGCCGTTACTTAATAATTCTAGTTGCTCTATCCAATATCGATAGCATAGTACCCCTTCGCTTAATTTATGTATTTTAAAAAATAGTTAAACGTCAGTTACCACAGATGTCTGTAGCGCTAATCATACACATAATTGGCCTCTGTAGCCTAGTAAGTAAGTGGTAAAAGCTTTACCCTAGCGATCAGGTGTTTCCGGGCTCCCAGCAAGGTCAATACGAAATCTAGATTTTTTCAATGTAACATTTGAGATCATAGGTATGGATGTTCGTGATGTCTTTTCTCGTCGAGTTAATCTCGGGTGATATTAAAAAATGTAACTTAAAAAAACAAAATATCTAGCGTCTTGGCTGTTATTGATAGTAACGCTAAATGTTTTTTATTTACTTTCATGCATCAAAATATATCAATTGAATATACATTTTTTCTCCAATATAACCTTAATTAGACATATCGACACTCCCTACGTATAATCCCGTATCAGCAAACATGACATTTTACAGGAGAGCGTCTCAAAGATTCAAAACGCAGTTGCAAAGTAACTATCAACGGCTGCATCTATCTTCTTCAAAATTGGGACAGTGATATTATTTTCATTCTAGTTTATTATTTTATATAAAGTTTTGCTCAAAAGTTTATAGTTTTTGAAATATTACAGATATGGCATTATATTTCGGATGTTAGGTAAAAATCTTTCGTATAAGTGACTAGTTTCATGTTTCTACATTACGAAAAACGGTGAAGTAGTACT
This sequence comes from Himalopsyche phryganea, assembly GCA_022494535.1. Classification (NCBI taxonomy): domain Eukaryota; kingdom Metazoa; phylum Arthropoda; class Insecta; order Trichoptera; family Rhyacophilidae; genus Himalopsyche; species Himalopsyche phryganea. The sequence goes on from JAGVSL010000034.1 coordinate 1,658,426, forward strand.
TTTCCCAATGTTGTTTGATGCCTACCTATAGAACAGAATGCGAAGACGTTTAATCATGCATGTGGCACTTATGTGATTATACGTAGGGAGTGTCAATATTATAATACTGCTATTATAATCGGAATCTTACCAACTAGCAGTCGAACGACTACATATCGACGGTGTTTTGGTTAATTGATGTTAATTGATGATTGCGTTATGAATCTTTGAAATGCACTCCTGTAAATTCTCATGTTTGCACATACGAGATTATACGTAGTTCAGTCATGACAGTTTTTACCTAGCAAGTGCAAAAAAGATTCATATTCAAATAATCTTTTTAAGAAAGTCTCATGTTTTATCATATCGGCGGTGTTTTGGCCAATTGATATAACATTCAAAATTGAAATTGTTTAAGAGAGAGTAAAACCTGTTTTATCGAAAACATTATATTGTAAGTTGCGTTATGAATCTTTGAAATGGACTGCTATAAATTCTCATGTTCGCCTGATTATATGAATACCCCAAATTGTAATCCTTTTTCTGGAAAGTATCACTTATTGACTTATAAGGTGTGTCGATATAATAGTGGCTTACATAAAGTGACCGGGTCAGAATTTTTAAACCTTAAACCAATGTAAAATTATGTTTCCCTTCCAAAAAGGGATCAATTTATTTTTCTAATTTACATAATTTGGCCGAGACTGCTCTGTTGTCTTTAAAATGAGATTCAATCGTTAACTCATTTTCGTATTTTTTTAGGGTTAAATCAACTGGGTAAAACACCGTCGATATTATCAATTTGTTTATATCTAGTACTCTTCAAATCTTGTTTTATTTTGTGTTGCTAAAACTGGTTCTTTCGTATCCTTGGTGAACGAGGACATCGAAAAGTTGGTCAAGTTTGTGATATCTTAGACATCCTAAATTGACCATACTTCATGAATACACAGTGCATTATTTTTGATATTGTTGACTACACTCGCTCCCGAGTGGAGTAGAGCAAAATTGCAGTGCCATAATGCCCATAATGTACATTATTCTCTCCTCAACCTTAATTTCGTTGAAATATTTCAACAGTCGTCATTTATAATATTTATATTATCACTAAGCATTTGTGAGTTGGGTAAATTGGATTAATATTCATTAAAAATCGATACATGCATGAAACACCCTAATATTTTTATATTGCTGCTTTTTTGGATTAACCCTTGTATGTCCTGTCTCGTGCAGCTCTGCATCGGACCAATTGTGAGACTACATAATTTTTTTTATTTTATGTATATAATAATTATAATATTATCTAATAAAAATCTTTTCATTAAAACGAGAAAATATGTTTATTTTATATTGAGTGAATATTACCTTTTGAGCATTAAAAGTTGTAATTTGATTTGTTATAGCATTTATTATCAATACACTGAACTAGCAACAGTAAATCAAATAATGTGATATTACCGAGTATTTTTTGACTACATAAATATAATATATGGCATTATGTTTAATTAATTAACATTATTTACAAATACTTTCGCAGTATGTAATAATAATATAATAGTTATGTTGATAATATAAACATTGTTATAAATGCCCTATTTAGAATAAATTTTCCTTATTATGCTGTATTACAGTGTCACTATCTAATCACGAAACATTATTATCAAGACAAAGGTAGTATTTACTGTACTGTGTACTTACGGAGAAAATTAATAGCGTACCTACCTACAACGTTTAAAATTAACAAGTCATTGTATGCATGACACAAAAATATTGTGCAACTTGTATTAATGACATATCGACCATGGAAAGGAAAAAGGACGTAACTCACACACAAAAAATATTGTGTATAGCCCAAACAAAACGTGTATTAAATTTTAGGCATTATGATTATCGAAAATAAATATTTTGAAATAACGGAGGCGTAAGCCCTATTGCCTATCTACAGTCGATATATTTTATACTTTTATATCAACTAGTGAGTACCTGGCATGCGTTGCAATGCCACTCAAAGAAAGAAAGGGTTTGTGTTTTAATTCTGTTTATTGAACTGCTTTTGGATTAGAGGTCTGCACAGACCGAAATTTCATAGACTTACCCGGTTCGAGCCCATCATCTTCAGGTCTGGCCCGACCCGAACCCGAGTTTCAATATCACACTTGTTATAACACAATATTTTTGTTTTTCGTCTGGTGCGTACACGAATAAATCAGAAGGTTTTTCCTAGATGCCGCTGTATGTACGTATTTGATTCTTTTTTTCAATTTTAGATTTTCAATTTTTTTCTTCAGAACCCTTCACGGGTGTGTGCACAACAACTCACCGAAGTTTCATCGAAATCGTATGAATGGTAAAGGACAAGCAAACATTTATTTTATATAATATTTCCCGGCATGATCACAATAAGTCCTTCCTGAAAGTTTCGTCGCGATCGGTTGAGTAGTTTAGGAGCCTATAAGATCCGGACAAACCAACAGACATTCATTTATATATAAATAGATTTCCCGGCATGATCACAATAAGTCCTTCCTGAAAGTTTCGTCGCGATCGGTTGAGTAGTTTAGGAACCTATAAGATCCGGACAAACCAACAAACAGACATTCATTTTTAAATATATAGATATAGCATATTAGCACTTTTGTGTGAGCTATACACAGTATTTTTGTGTGGGTCCTTTTTTCTTTCCACAGTCGATATAATATCTATTAAATGCTCTATATTCAAACAAAAACTAATATTTTATGAGTGGTACGTACTAATATTCAAATATGAAGCGTGTTCGTAAATGCTCTACTAAGGACTGTCGAACGTATCGTTATAATAAATATTTCATGCCAAAATTCTAAATTAAATGTAACAGCTGTGAACATGAAATGTAGGTATGTCGCAAAATTATTTCGTTTAGTATTTTTAGATCGGTCTGTTGCATTGCTCGATACTTCTACCAGATATTGTGTAATCAAAGAAATACTTTTTCCATTCACGCGAACGCTAAAACGTACACTGCCTACTTTTTATTCTACAAAAATGACTATTATCAAAGATAATTTTTTTTTTTTTTTTTTCCATGTCCGCTCCCAATGTGGAGCATATGGTCTCCTAATGGAGGTATCTTGACAGAATTTTTTCTACGAGAACTGCTTGTCACTCAGTTGCTCAACCTCTCTTTTCTTTTTCGAAGAGAGTAGGGATAGAAGGATAGGGCTATGACAGGACTAGTGGTTAGCTAATCGCTCTCGTTACGCCCCGTGAGGATGGGATCGGTGAGAGGGAGGACTCAGACTACGAGCAGAAATCCATAAATCGATTGAAAGATCAATCTATGAAAACCGTCCGCACCGGGAATTGAACCCGAGACATCCGTAACCGTAGCCAGCGACGAAACCAACTGCGCCACGGACGCCGACAAGCAGTTTGGCCGGTGCAGTGGCTGACTAGTGCCGTGTCTGTGTGAATGTTGTAAAGGTGTTTTTCACATATTTCAAAATAAAGTATCCCAACGTGCTGTGATAGTGAATTGACTAGTTGCTGGATTGGTGTGATTTTTGTTTCTAAGATATTGTGACTAGTTTCATAATGCCTTGTTCCGCGGTTACTTTGTCTTTAGCCACTATTACGGCCATTGTTGCCGTTGCCCTTATGGCAATTGCCTTCTCCACAGATAATTGGCTCTACATCGAGGTGAAACGAACCAATATCCAGAACTTCGCAGCTAAAACCAATGATGGCAGTTCACAAAAATTATTAGATCACTTAAATACGAAATATTTCTACTTCACACGGACAAGAGGATTGTTCAGGATATGTTATCCTAAGGAGAAGCCGCCAACCGTTGAAACTTACCTCTCACCCGTCGAAACGCACTGCAATAATGTAGACTACTTCATTCCCGATGAAAACAATATCACCAAAGGACTGTCGGAGGACGCCATGGCAAGATTACACATGGCCCGGTCAACAGTGGCTCTCTTCATCGTCGCATTCTTCTCGGTGTTTGTCGCTTTCTGGACTGGAGTAGTCGGCTGCTGGAAGAGAAGTCCTGGAAATGTCACCGCAACTGCGATTCTCATGCTGGTCACTTGCTTACTGGCGGCCGGTGCGATGGCTCTATGGCACGGAGTTGAATATTATGAAAAGGACAAGATTGTCGGAGAAGAATATTACCAGCAATGGAACAATGTCCTTCAAGATAACGCATCGATATGGTATGATTGGTCATTCATTTTGGCGTGGTTGAGTGTAGCCGTATCGTTCATCAGCTCGATAATGTTTTTCTGTGCGGCGGCTTGTCTGAGCAAAGAGAAGCGCAAAGAGCAGGCCAGCAACGTGCAGTACATCATGCCAGTGTACCCTCAGAAGCAGCAATATGCGTATGCCGGATACCCACCTCAGCATTATCCCCCTGGCCCCTATTACCATGGATCTCAGTACGGGCCATACAATTACTGAGGACGGGCGCAACTCGACACCACCATCCCTCGCCAACAAATTCCACCATATCAAAAGAGAGGAGCCAATTCAGACTTCCAGAACACTATGCATTCAGAATCATCAAATTCCTCATGTTCGAATTCCATAGCCAGCTTTCGTTCGATAAACGAAAATCGAAATACTTTGAAAAATAAACCTCTGTACTCTTACGGGGTTCCGCAATCTCGGACTTTCCATGACAGCCTGAATCAATACCCTAAAAATTTCGATTCATCTAGATACTCATCGGCTTCCGATTCACTGCAACGGCCGCCTCGTAAACGACTCTCGGTTGCCAGAAGCACCCTTTCAATGATCGAAGAGAACCCCTCCATGTTTAATTATTATAGGCCGAAAAGTTTTATCATGAAATCTCAAAGTGATCCTTCGATTTTGAGTAAATTAGATATGAATAATCATATACTTAATGATCTAAGACGTGACAAGATATACTTTTCCGCGACATTAAACAGCAGTAGAACTGAAAATAACTACGAAATACCGAAACGAAACAATCTCCCTCGTAACATAAGATAAATTTACAACGTTATTTCATCTACGCAAATTCAAAAAACAATGTGGGTAATATAGTACACTTGGGCCTCGTATAACACGGTTGGTGAATTGTGACATATTTTTGTACAACACGCTTTATATAACACTGTTTCAGAATAAAAAACAATTCACATGTTTGTTTTGTACGCCATGACGAATGAACACAGTATGAACTGGGCATGTCAGCGGAATTGTACTGGAAAAAGATGCCCCATCGAACCTACTCATCAAAAAGCGAAAAACGAAAGGTTGCCAAAGAAAGAATATCTTTATTTTTCACTTTTAAGGTGTTAACTGTCAATTCTTGGTGGAAACACATTATATTTTAAAAAATAAAACACAATTCATTTGTACTACTCCACAAATTTATAATTTAATTGTAGACTCTTTTATTTGATTTATGTATAATTTGTTTGCTAATCAGTATTTTCTTGTCTTAGTTCATGAACCATCAGTTTTATATACCTTCATTTGTACACTCAATTTTATATAAATAAGCCTGTTATGTTTGTATTTTTATCAGTTGATAATGCTCGTGATGAGCGAAACTGGTCCTGATCATTATAAATATGTGGAAGTAGTACAAATGAATTGTGTTTTATTTAAAAAAAAAATCTTTACTTTTATGTTCTAATTCTTCGGGAGAGTTCATAATGAAGTTTTTATTTATTAATCGGTCTTAAAACCCTCGAGCACTGAAAGGATATGATAAAACGAATTTACCTGATTATAGAGCAAATAAAAAGTCTTGGACCGCAAGTATTATTTGGCTTCACAAATGTTCTATATCTGATGCAGAACCTTATATGAGGAAAAATAATCTTGATTTAAAAATATTATTAATACTGGACAATGCTCCAGGACATCCTTAAGATTTAAAACATCCTAATGTTGAAATATTATTATTACCACCAAACCACTACGTCTATAATCCAGCCCTTGGCCCAAGGAATAATTTCAACATTTAAAGCGTCCTTCGAACATTTAAAAAAATATTAGATGATATCGATCAAGATGAGAATTTACACAAGCTTGGAAAATTTTTTTAATTCTAAATTGTTTCGATATTCTTTCTGTACCCGTTGAAGAAATAAAACAATCTACTTTAAATTCTTGCTGGAAAAAGCTGTGGCCAGAAGTAGTCCCTGGAGAAATAGAAGATGAATACCAAAAGGCAATTAACATTGGTCGTTGTGTTGGTGAAGAAGGATTTGATGATGTGGATATTCAAGATATCGAAGAAATATTGGAGGATCGTACGTTGAGCGAAGAAGAATTAGTCGAAATGTTGGATGAACCTACCATAATGAATGACTCGGAAAGCAGTTGCGGCGAAGTAGCTACATGTTTCACATCAAAAACAATAAATGACGGCTTGGGATTGGCTGATAAATTAGAACATTTTTTGTAGAAAATGATCCTATAATGGAAAGAAGTTTGTAGTTCAAGAGTGAATTACAACAGATCTTCGCCCCTTATCACGAAATACGTAAAGATTTATACTCTAAAAGCAAACAATCGCTTATTACAGAATTTTTAAAAAATAAAATAGAGTGTTATCAAACTTCGATATTTTTTGGGTCGCATACCCTAATTTTGTATGAACTTCAAACCTCGTATAACAGGGATTTGTATTACACGATGTTTTTGTAGAACTATATGACCGTGTTATACGAGGCCCAAGTTTATACCTATTTCAGATAACTACATATGTACCTATATTATATCGTAACGTCGTAGACGAACGTTCTAAAGCCATTCTTTCCAAAAATGTTGGCTATCTGTATTTATATATCGATTGTCTGACATTCTATCTTTCTCACCAAACGTGTTTTAACAATAAAAAAGTTCAGAATATATGGATTATTTCGGCACAATTTACTGTATCCAAAATTTCCGCAATGGCATTCTAAAATATTATATGCGCACGACTTGCCCTATTGTCGCGTCAGACAGTAAAGTTGTGAAGACACAATGTCTGGATTTTCCCTTTCCAAAAATACTCGAACGCAATTTTGCCCGCCTACGAAATCGTTAGCGTTTCCGAAATTTCTCTAAAGGAGAAAATTATTACGACCTATCCAGACAGACGTTCGAAACAATTGGTTAAAGTAAACAAACACTGCACGCACAAAAGAATGTATTGTGAAGACAACATTTTTGGTGGATTAAAAACACACTTTATTCGAACGACTAGTAATATTTATATATATTTTAACCATATCCGCTCCATAGTCATATGGCGAACACACGGTGCCTCCAAGAGTCTCTGTCCTCCGCCAGTCTTCTTGCTTCCTTCATCTCAGCTAGGGCTTCCAATTCCGGTCAATTGTTCCATACCGTAACCCTGGGATTTTGGGATTTACTGTAAATCCCAAAAAATAATTCATATGTCGAATTAAAACTTCCTGATGGACTACAAACGTGTATCTCGTTTTGTTCATGTCAATACATATCTTTTATAATTAATTTAAAGGTATTGTGGTCTTCCTCTTCTCATATTTCGTAACAGCCGTTCTTAACAAATTTGAAACAGGGGACAAATGCTGCTTCTTAAATGGATGGAGGACTGGAAATGTCAAAAAATAATATTTTATAAAATTATTTACCGATTATAATAGCGCCTATTCATTTAAATATAATCTAAAGAAACAACGAGTGTGGTGTCGAGGTAGACGACGAACTCTGACTTAATCACAATGGAAGGTAATAAAAACATATCCCCGAAAAATGATTACTATTTAGTACTCTTATTATTTTTTTGAGATTATTTTGTTAAAATACGTATATAATAGAATTTCCTGTTGCTCTATTTTTTTTTAAATATATTCAGTATAATTCTACTTTAAATATCAGTCAGAAAAAGTGCGAGAAAACGATCTTCTTGGTACATTTCAAAAAAATTTATAGAATCGTTATATTCAATAAATTGCAAATTCCGTCACGATCACTTTCTTAAAAATACTTTGTTGTACGATTTTGTCTCAGACATCAAATCTCGATAACCTACAATAAACCCTAATCGAGTCACGGCGTAAAGCAAATAAAAGCATTTCTGAAAAACAGGTGTCAACTCTTTGCTAGATAGGCTTGAATACTTTAGTATTTCCAATTAAATAAATGTGCAATAGTGTAAATAAATACTTTGAGAATGCAATTATTAAAAGAACAAATTTATTTCGACGTTTCATATTTTTAGGCGACGGAAAACGATTAACGATTTTCGCGAAATGACAGAAAAACCTACTTATTCGCCTTAATGAGCAATCCCGGGATTAAGAAATTCTGTTCGTGTTTCATCCAATGGATTGTCATCTATGCAGTTTTTTTCGTAATTTTTTCTCTACACTATAGGCAAATGGACATTTTCGAAACAAACCCTATTAAGATAAATGAAATCACAATTGAAAAAAAGAAATAAAGGTAACTTGTGTATTTCCAAACTAATCTCCAATTCATGTATGGCAAAATATATTTGTTATAACCTAAATAGAATGAGTTGAAACCTATATACCAATTTAAGTGTATTTAATTTGATTTTGAAGTAATAAGCCTTAGTATTAAAAGAAGAAATTTTAAAACGTGACTTAAAACCTCTTAAATCCAAAATTGAAAGATTATAAAAAAAAATGCATTTCAATCTGTGAATTATAAGTCACCTGCGATCCAATTTTATATCAAAATGCTAAGACGATTTGTTTCGCTAGTACGTTTTTTCACATAAAATACGTTTTTCAACAAAACTTCATTTTTGCACGAGTACCCTTTTGCTTTTGGAAGACGGTATTAATTTCGCGAAGTAATCGCTGCGAGCTACCAAAAGGTCAAGGTCATCGGTGAACGGGGTGGAAATTGAGATTGGCGAGCTTTGAACGAAACTCCGCGCATGCGCCGCTTTTCACACGCATACAATCGATGGCCTGCCCACTTTTTGCGATCGCAATATTCAATTGCGACGTCATAGCAGAAATATAAAACCGTATGGAAAATTGCACTACGTATGCATATATTTTTGTATCGAGACTTTTACCATAATGAGCTTATCGTAAGACTCAACTATGCCTTTTATCGGTACACGTGGATCACTTTACGTTGCCGCCACTATTTGTTTCAGTTCAAGCTCCAAATCATCGATCGTGATTCAGCTTTTTTCTTTCGTTTCGACTTCTTGTTTTTTTCCTAGATAACGCAATAAACAGACCCACGCTTTTCATAAAATTTTTAGTTTTTTGTTTTGCTAAATCCTCACTGTGAAATCTGGCAATATGTTTTTTGCTTTGTCCAACTTGACACGCACGCAGAGGTAACATGACAGTAGAATAAATACGATAAGAGCGCCAAACATGCCAAGCACTTTTCGTGTAGACGTTGTAAATCACAACCATTACTCGAGAGCCGTTCCTACTTTTCGTTGACATAACATCATTTTATTAATGTTTACACACTTAGAAACTTTTCTCCGAAAACCATGAAAGATTTCCACGCTCGTGATGTTTCGTTGCGGCAGGGAACATTTGCCGCTAAATTACAAATGTTTACTTGCGTTGTTTTAATGTGTTTTCTCTACGAAAACATTGTTACGCACTAAATTCTCATTTCGGAGGTCGTGGAGATTTACTATATTTATTACACACGCGACTCATTATTAATTGTTTATCTAAGCCTTAGATTTTAAGACATACATTTACCACAATGCAATTACAAAAATACGATTACTTTCTATAGGTATACGATCCTCTTGTGCTTTAATTGTATTGTATTCCCTTAAGGCACACAGTGACATAGTTATCAGATTCCATAAATTTACTGAGCTCCGCTATTTTCAACTTTCAGCTCTCAACGTTTAAATTTTAACCTAATACTGTGTTTGAGACACGTGATATTGTCTTGACAATGCGAAGACTTGAAGAATACTTACTGAAGTTACATTTCGTTTTGCATCAATATTTGGTTGACATGTATGCCAAAATTGAGGTGGAACGATTATTATTTATCAAAACTGAATCAAAAGAACTTGCGTGTCGATTAATGTATTAATTTGAAAGATGCGATTGTAAATGATACGGATTCAGACGATCATGGAAAATTGGTATTTTACGCTCAACTAGTAAATGATAATCAGTGCATCGTTCCTTGCAATCCGTTACTTTCGAAGATATTTAATGCCCACGTCAATGTTAAACGCTGTGTCTATACTGTGCATTTCAGGAACTTTAATTGTTAATATCTAAGAATGTTGTTGCAAAAGTCAAAGTTCCAATAAGTTCCAAAGATCTCCGAACCATCTATAGAATTGAATGTAAACGTAGCTTGGTAAATTCGTAAATCTTGATGTGCATCTGAAATCGACTGGCGAATCCACCAAATTTGACATTGACAGGATTTTTTGATCACTGCAAAAATGTTAGCTTTGAGGATACATTATTAAAGTGCGATGATCCGAAATTCAAGTCAAAAAATGTTTTCAGTCGACGCAAGGAAGGTTAAAAATGTTAAAGGAAATGACGGCATTTGATTTTAAGGCAACGGTCTTACATTGTGCACCCGTCAAGAGGGTGGGGAAGTTTTTTTTTTTTTTACTGCTATTTTCAACTTTAACGATTGTTATTAATTGATGGACTATATTTTGTGGGTACAGAGGTACAGTCCACGGTGAAATTTTTAACTTTCAACTAAATTTTTATGTAGCGAGCCAACGTCTAAATGAGCTAATATAAACGTCTTTTATCTTGGGCGAAGCTGGGTAAAAAATACTATTTAAATATTATATAGCAGAAAATGCATGTATCAATCTGATTGTCCGTCTGTCACAAACGGTATACAGTAGCGATGTAAAATTTGTATTTTCATGCTATTTTCAATTTTTAACATTATTATTAACTCTTATTATTTTGTTGGTTTTACACAAGGTGTGGTCCACAGTGATATTTTCAACTAACAAATTTCAACACTAGTTAGCGCCAAAATAACGCCAATATCTAAATTAGAAAATATAAGCTGGCATCTATTTCGGGCGAAGTCGGGTAATAAATACTAGTAATTATTATAAAACGGGCTGAATTCCCGATTGGGCTAAAACTTTTCACGGTATGTACATAGGTATAACAATATTTAAAATCAAGGGCATTATCATTTTAAAAAATATTGCCAGATTTTGGCAGCTTATGGAGAGTCAAAATCGCGATGTTTGACGGATGTTAGTAGGGCGGGAGCAAACATATACAGGTGAAACATAATATACACATGCACGCACGTCTGCAGCCATAGTTTTTGTGAGTAATGTGACGTGCCATATATCATATTATGGATGATTGAAACGCAGCGATTCGTGTTATGGTGCCTGGGGCTATGCACGGTATTACCTCTTTCTGTGACTTTATCCTATCCTAGATGGAAGTGCACTGACCAAAAACGTTAACCATACGATTTTTCCAAAGTTTACGTTTTGGGTCGGTCAGCCTTTTTAGGCCCCCGGGCGGCAGACCCCATGGGGGTGAGTCTGGCTCCACCTCGGCGGTTATCACCAACTACGCAGATCGTCATACCGCTAGAATGCGTATCGTACATTATTCTCCCTTGTTAATGAGCACACTTAAATGACACAAAAATATGTCGGCACGGTTCATAGTAATATCTGGTTTATGCCTGATTCCCTTATTTTATTTGTCTTAAATAATAATATTTTATGTCGTTATCTAATCACACTGGAAAGATTTTGTTTGATTTTGTATGGAACATTACTTCGTTGAATATATTATTATACATGTGACTGACAGGCTTTTGTTTAAATATAAACGTAATTGTGTCGCAGTGCCATAAATCAACTCGATGCTATCTCCATGCGACTGTTTCCTTTCATAATTCAGCGAAATGAACAAATATAATACAGATAACCATTTCTTCCTTGCTCAAATTAATTTATTGGTGTCATTAAGTATGCTATATAATATTACATTGTAATATCTGTCACTGGCAACTTCCTACCTCCAACAGACCAATGCCATACATGCTGATTTAATTCGTTGAGGAAACGATCTTCGATGATCTTTTCAGTCTCGCGTCACTCATATCGATGAATCTTGAGTTAATTCTTGAAACATTGAAATCGCATATAAGTTGAAGGCGATTCATTTGGAGAATAGGTATTCACGGATTTCAAGAGTTGGACCCCTGTCCTTATAACCATAATCTACACGTCATTTTTAACTTAACATTTATTATCTGAAAGATAAATGAAGGCTGCTTAATGTTATGTTATTTAAACTAATGTTTTAATCTATATATATAAAAATGAATGTTTGTTGGTTTGTCCGGATCTTATAGGCTCCTAAACTACTCAACCGATCGCGACGAAACTTTCAGGAAGGACTTATTGTGATCATGCCGGGAAATATTATATAAAATAAATGTTTGTTTGTCCTTTACCATTCTTACGATTTCGATGAAACTTCGGTGAGTTGTTGTGCACACACCCGTGAAGGGTTCTGAAGAAAAAAAAAATGAAAATCTAAAATTTTAAAAAAGAATCAAATACGTACATACAGCGACATCTAGGAAAAACCTTCTGATTTATTCGTGTACGCACCAGACGAAAAACAAAAATATTGTGTTATAACAAGTGTGATATTGAAACTCGGGTTCGGGTCGGGCCAGACCTGAAGATGATGGGCTCGAACCGGGTAAGTCTATGAAATTTCGGCCTGTGCAGACCTCTAATCCAAAAGCAGTTCAATAAACAGAATTAAAACACAAACCCTTTCTTTCTTTGAGTGGCATTGCAACGCATGCCGGGTACTCACTAGTATTTTATAAAACCTACTGAGGCACTGTTTTTCAAAATAATTAACATAATCAGAAATATTTGCGCATTGTTTGAGGTAATTTCAAAGCCGAATACACGTCTGTTCCTGTCTAAATGAGTAATTAGTATATAACATTTCTTTTGTCAAAGTTAATACTAATTTATTGCTGAAAATATTTTTTTTCTTTATCTTTGTACCTAGTAAGTCAAAATGTGTCACCTTCAGGAATTCCTGTTATTTGTTAGTCTTCTTGCTTCTCTCAAGACCATACCGGCATTTCTCATCTCCACCCAATACACCCTATGATTGTTATTTAATTCTCGATATCTCTGATTCGATTCCAATCATACTGTACTTATTCCTCTGAAGTTCAGGCAGACAGGAGTCGTCGACCATACGTTATTTTTAATTTGCCACGCTGATATTTATATAGCTACAAATAAAACAAATTTACAATTATCTTAATATCACTATGTATTATAAACCGAAAAGAACACTATTATTAACACCGTAGATAATTGCTACAGAGCAATTTTCACTTCAGAATAAATATAGCTTGTTACTCATAGTAGTAATAAAATTATATGAAATAGTCAGCTAGGCTCTGATTTGTTCTTGACAACAAGACTTTCTCATCGTGATATCTCTTTGTTCTTCTTGTCTAATGACGAAATTAAGTTTGTTTTCGTCTGGAATAGTTCTTGAAAATAGAACTTCACAATTTTACACTCGATAATAATAATTATTAATCTGTGCAGCTGCGGTCAGAGTTTTGTTTGATAATATCTAATTAAAAGTAGGTAATTGTCTATTGCCCTGGATTCTGTAGTATAAACCAGTGTTTCCCAAACCATGGGCCGCAAATGTTGCAGTAAAGCTCAAGTATTCATGATTTTATTAAAGTGTTGTCTTTTAGACGAGTATACAATGCAGGTGGATGTGTATATATAAATATATATAGTGTCAAATAAAGCTTTTGGTAATTAAATTTTCGTGGTGGGCCTTGGTTTAATCTTGCAAATTTTGTTGGCCGAAGAATAAAAATGTTTGCGAAGCACTGGTATAAACAATGGTCTTTAACCTGTTCGCTGCCAATTTATCATTATTTTAATATTTAGAGAAATATAAAGTGATCGGAATGTTATTCCAGGGATTTATTTGAATGGGGTATTTTGACAACGAGGAAGTTCTGATTCAGATAATATATTATGGCCTGTTAAAAGATCCTTGTTACAGAAATATCTGCACTGGTCGGTTGGAGCAGTGTTATAACTGCATATTGATAATTTACTGCGAGTGCCTAGTCAAATCAAAACAAATGATCAAAGTTCGTCAACTACTCATATTTACTGTTGTACTAATCTGTGTTAATGGATAGGTACTACGGATACTACATGAATAATTTAAAATTGTATTAAATTTATTTGTCTGTTTCAATAAAGTGCTTTAATAACTCAAAAAATATATAATGATGGCATCAAAAACAATCATCCATATGTGTTTGGATACCGTGCACCATCTACCTGAGTTATGAGTAAATTATGTTCGTATATAATATGTTTTGTTTTCTTTTTTGCAGTGAAAGCAGCATGTTTGTGTCTTCTCGGCGATGGATTTTGAAGACGTGCGGCACGACCACTCCGCTGAGCTGCCTGAGAGGGATGCTGGAGCTGGCTGCCGAGCTGGCCGGTCACGGGACTGTCGAAAACGTCTTCTATTCGCGCAAGAACTTCACGAGGCCGCACCTGCAGGCCGACATGCACAGGAACTTTGAGAGCGAGGTTCTTCACCATTGCATTATTTCAGCCTCACTAATATAACTAATCCAAAATTGGTATGGAATAATTACCATTCCCGTGTGAATATAACAAATCTCTGTATCATTCTAAATCTTTGATGAAATTCTGTACGTTTCATCTGCAAAGCAAAAGACAAATTTATCATTATTAACGGTCAAACCAATTGTTGATGCTTACTTCTCAGCAAAACCAATATGGTCTTTTTGGTGACAAATATGTGAAACGTGTCACAAAAGAACTTTTGTTTCATTCTAATATTGAACATCTTTTTAAAAGGCAACAGATAAGGTGTTCAGCCTTATAATCACACGATGGATTTAAACCTAGCAGTTTCTTGGTGCGTTATTACAAATTCTTTCATGATGTACAAAAATTAGTTTTGTCGTGACTTCGGTATTGTTACAACGATTTAGCAATCAGTGACTTATGATGTTGTAACATCTGACTTATGCTTATGTTATTTGGAAACGCATTAGAAACCCGTGTCTTATTTGGGAATGGTATTTTCTGCCAGAGTATGCCTCGGAGCTTATAGTGAATTTTTGAATTGGATTACAATTGAAGGGTGTAGGCAAAAACGTGAAGTATCTGAAGGAATCTTCTCTAGCGTTACATTATCATCGCGCCGGTCGAACCTCTGGCCGGATGAAGGAATAAATTTTTGAATGGGATTATTTTCTAGGTTGAATTGCTGGACACATTCTTTGAAGATGGATCAGCTTATGTTTTGGGGCCAGAAGATAAAGACTGCTGGTATTTGTATACCCTTTTGCCTGTAGACGGTAAGTCTAACGTCGAACACCCTCGTCCTATGTTTTATTCAATTACCATTCTCTGGCAGATTACCTACATAAAAAGTGTCATTGAAATTAATTCAAAATAGGTGTGATGTCTAATTTTGAATTTTTCACCACCGATCAAGAGGGTAGGCTAGAAATAATGATTATATTTGATTCAAACTTAATAGAGAAAGAATAGGTCTCAAAATATTAGTACTATCTCAATTCGGAGTTTGAAAATATAGTCTCCTAAAAGTTTATTGTTAAATATACAAATACATATCGTCGTTGATCTGGAAGAAGACACTAACTGGAAAATACTAGTTTTGAGTAATTGGACTTTGAAGTTTGCCAAATGCTTGAAATGCGTATGTTTTTCATTTTGTTTGTTTGTACAAAACTGTTTTTAAGTAAAAGCATAATTTAGAAAAATAAGTCTGTTCTGTCATACGGTAGAGTTTGAAATAAGGAACATTTTGTTATAACTAACTCAATATGTCATTTTTTCGATTTACTGTTTTTTTCCAGAACGACGACGATATATTATATATGTATACGGAAAATCATCGTTATAATATTAAATACTTTCTGAATTTTGTATCACTTAGATATTAATTTTAGATGAGCTATTTTAAATTAAGTAACTTTGATCATACTATTCATTACCTTTCCAATTATTAAATCGACATATATTGTTGTAAAATTTGTTAGAAATAAGCTTTAAAATATCTCTATATACCATAATCCAAATTACCTACCTAATACAATAATGCCTTCATAAGTAAAAATACAACTAACAGGGAAATGGTATAACAGGGTAATGGAGTGTTGAAACTGTAACTGATTTCAATCATAGTATCTTTTTTTACGAAATGTTTGTTATAAGGTTCACGGTTATATCTTTGAATGTAGCCAATTTCGTAAAACAAAATATGCTAAGGTTGAAATTAAAGTGTACACTTCATTTCTCAGAATATACCTTTTACTGGTTATTTTTTTATAATTACAGCAGTTTTTAACCTCAGTGTATATTGTGCGATTCTCAGCACAGCTAATCCAAAGATATTCAGATGATCACATTTTCATTGTTTTAAATAAATTAACTCAAATAAAAAATATATTTATTGCCAATACTAAAACGTGTAGGCTCATAAAAATTCTGGAATTTTATGTTCAGGCACTGTGGGCGCTCTGGAGAAAGAAGACCAAACGGCTCGAGCTCGCCGAGCACTCTGCGGCGGCGCACCTCCCGAACCCGACCAAACTGTCGAGATGCTCATGTCTGACCTTGATCCAGATATAATGGCCATCTTCACCAAGGGTCAGTCTAAGGACGCCAAAGAAGCCACCAAGGTACGCACGCGTATGTCATACTTCCAATTAGACTCAATACCTTCAATCGTAATAAAAAAATCAAATCTAGATTTCTATTATTTTTCTTAGTGAAATACCTTTTAGATATTTTAACAAAAAAAGATATTAATTTCCCAGTGAAAGGAATAGCCCATATCATAGGCCAATAATTATGATAACTCATAATTACAACTGTGCAATATAAGCTGTGTCTGGTAGATTTAAAATTATACAGATTATTTCAACATACTTTCAGAAATCCGGTATTGAAAAAATCATTCCCGGGATGGTGATTGATGACTTTCTCTTTGATCCATGCGGATATTCTATGAACGGAGTGACTAAGGAAGTAAGTTACCACTGTGCACTGATTCATTATTATTATGTTTTTACTGAAAAAGATCAGTGACCATCTCCTGCATGTCAGTCAAAGATAGGTATTGTAATCCCTGGATCCCTGCCTGATTTTCTTGTCTCTAAATACAGATTTAGCAGCGATGATGGAAATATTCAAGGAGTTGCTTACTACGCCTTAATTATAAATCAAATAAAAAAAACTTCAATCTCACAAAATGTTTTGCAAGATTGTTTAAAAACATGTGAAGGGTTTTTATAAAAGTTTTTTAAGCTTCTTAACCCCTTACTTCTAAATAAAAATTCACAGATTTTGTCTTTTAAGATTTACATGCAGTGAATCGCAATTCCTCAGCTTATTTTTTCTATAGCATAATGATTGGACATAACCTATTGGACCAGGATTGCAATTGTTAGCAAATAATCGTAACCGCACGCCACCCAGTGTAGGTTTTCTTTACAACACTTTATTTCTCAAAATAGATAGTAAGAGTTCTTTGGGATCTTTGTTAATGAAAGTGCTATGCCAGTATTTTTATGCAGTATTTCAAATTTGCCTACTTAATTAGATACTGAATGATTTTTACCAAAATATGTACCATGTATGTTTTGCAATAGCAGCTGTTTTAAGAGGATATAGTAGGTTTTTCTGTCATTTCGCGAAAATCGGTAACCGTTTTCCGTCGCCTAAAAAATATGAAATGTCGAAATATTTTTTTTTCTTTTTAATAGAATTTCTTGTGGCTCTATTTTCTAAAAAAAATATATTCAGTATAATTCTACTTTAAATATCAGTCAGAAAAAGTGCGAGATAACGAACTTTTTGGTACATTTCAAAAAAATTTATAGTATCATTAAACCTACATTATTATAATAGATACAATAATAACCTACAATAAACCCTAATCTAGTCACGGCTAAAGCAAACATAAGCATTTCTGAAAAACAGGTGTCATCTCTTTGCTTGACAGGCTTGAAATCTTTACTATATTCATTTAAATAAAAGTGCAATAGTGTAAATAAATACTTTGAGAGTTCAGTTATTAAAAGAAAATCTTTTTATTTCGACGTTTCATATTTTTTAGGTGACGGAAAACGATTTTCACGAAATAACAGAAAAACTTACTTATTCACCTTAAGATTAATTTTATCTCCTTTATTTCTTAAAAGAACACAGTTGTGTATTAAAGAAAAAAATATTTTCCGGAAACTGTATCAATTGACCCTTTTATAGCATCTGAAAATTTATTGCACATCAACTCGAATCATTGATATATAAATTTCTTACAATGACTAATTAAAATTTTTCTTCTGAATCTTAAATGCCTCAGGGAGAGCCCGACTTGCCAAATGTGAGTGACCTATATTAGAAAATATCCCTTCAGTATTTCATTATCCGTTGGCTCCAAAACCTCGCGAGAGTTTCTTCTTCCAGAGCATCCGCCTCCATCCCCTGTCAAAGGAAAATGCGGGTGTTCCCTATTTGGGAATAAACGAGCGTCACATTCCCTCAACCAGTATTTTATTAGTGTAACAAGCTGTAGAAGGACAGAAGGGATATATGTTTTATTGCAATATATTGATTTGATAAGAATTTTGGCAGCGAGGTAATTTGATAGCATTTGAACACTTATAGAATTAGAAGATTACCTCACTTTACAGAGAAAAAATCATTTTTTTTATTGTACTAAAATTCTTCTTGTTAAATTTTAAATTTATTGACTTTCTATTGAAATACAGCTTGTTAGTTGTAATTGATATTTTACAAGATTCATTCAAAAAAAATGCACAAATATAACTATTTGAATTTTATCCAGGGATACTACATGACTATCCACATCACGCCCGAGCCGGAATACTCCTACGTCTCGTTCGAGAGCAACGTCCCGATTGAAAGTTACGAAGAAGTGATTACGCGTGTCATTGACACCTTCCGTCCAGGGAAGTTTGTTCTCACGGTCTTCGCTAATCAGGTATCATATTAACATCATTTATGTTTTTTCTTATCTTTTCGCGAACTGATGTTACATAAAACTTTAAACAGATAATTCAAGAAGAAGTGTTTTTTATGAGCTTTAATGTCAAAATGCTCAAAACTATTTTCATAAAAAAGGCTTACAATTGAATGCACTTTTGTTTGGATCATATTCACTTTCACAAAAATAGTTTTCACTTATAACAAATACATTCCACAAAAAAACAAATTCTTTCACTAAAAATAAAGTGATCATAATAAATTATAATAACAATTACGAAAAAATATTTTCACATAGATAAAATAGTTTTCACACAATATTCACAATACTCACACTTTGAAATCGATAGTTGATCGAAGCTGTGATGAAATGTCACTTATTCTTTTCTACTTGCCTATATTGTCTCCGCTCCACGCATTAGAATACATTACTTAACTCACTTTGTTAAAAGAATCCGAGTGGAAACTATTAAAATCAAAGTTTAAGTGTACTAAGTTAATACTATCTAATCTAAAGTGCAAACTATCGAAATAAAATTTCAAGTGTACCAAGTGAATACTATCTAACACAAAGTGCAATTATTTATAACCCGTATACAAATCATTACAGGTTGACATCTTCTAACCTTTTGATGAAAGTAAATAATATATTCAATCCATCCAGGTATGCTAACCTTTTCATTATAACCCTATGCAATGGCTACGCATTTCTCACATGATTTGATGACATGATTTGAATCGTGAGGTAAGTATCCTAGTTCCACAAGAATTATCTAATTTGGTCGACTATGTAATGTCGTTAAAACTGCTATTTCTGGTATTGATCGATATAATAAATTATCATATTGAGTAAATATGAAATTCATCCTAATTTTAGGAGTCTCCTGCTTCTGATGCTCCTCGAGAATTAAAGGAGTTTTCATCATTCGGCTGCTACCAACAGAAGGATGCGCAATACTGTCGTTTTTCGGGATACGACCTTCACTACGCCCTCTACTGCAAATTCCCCAGCTGAGGGTGGTGGGCTAGCGGAGCATCCAACTCACGGCACTCCCCCGTCACTCTCGCGTCACATCCTCAGAACGTCTCAACATCTCGTGACTCATCAGATCTGTTCGCATTAGATTTTCTCCCGAGTCGAATCTCAGCAGAGACGATATATCGCCGGAACAGAAATCATTCCGAGCGCCACCAGAGGACGATGTCAGGAAACCGAGTTGGCTCTGCTACCACTTTTAATTGTTTTTCATTGTTTAGGTTTAGTTTGCAAGCCGACATGCGGAAAGATTCCGCTTTCTCCGATCTTCTCTCTGACAAAAGTTCCCTCGGTCTGCCCGGTTTCAGGGGATTCAGTCGTGATTATTTAAATCGGTTTATAATTTCCGATCGTATATGTAACGTTCGGCTGTCACCGAGCAAAGATATAACAGAAAGCAATTTAAAAAATATCATAAAATCATTGAATATCACGCTCGCTCGCGAGGCGGCGGCCGCTTTGACCGCTGTGATCATTTTCCTGTATCTTCAGAGCATTATCAGCTTTTCGCCGCTAGTTTTGTTTTCCAGGTGGCGAAACAAAATTTCATGAAAATTGCTTTAAAGGGCAACCTGTCGATGTCTGTTTGAAAATATTGCAGCGTCACCTGTGATGAATCTCCGAAAATCTCAACGCTCGTCTGCCGCGTTCGCAAGACTGCAATTTTACAAGACATCGACGATTGCACCTTTCGGAATGATTATTTTTTTTTCGAATCGTATTCTTGATGATGAAGCGCGTTAAAGAATTTTCTTTGCATGCCGAGCTCTATATATCTACTCTCGGCCGTCAACAACGATCATGAGTATGTTTTGACTGTAAAACTCAACTATCTCATTCAGAGTTCCATCCCACGCAAAGAAAGATACCTTTCAGTATATGATTCATTTGACATCAAAATGAATTCCAAATGCATTTATTAACCCTTTTAAACCCGGCCTAGTTAAAATCGTATCAGGCAGGGACGATAGATTGGCCCTGTAGGATTAAAAGGGTTAAACATCAACATTTGTATTGGCGAAGAAATGATAAGGGTATATTCATGTTCATAGTGTCGAGGTACCTCTTTCGTATCCACCTAATATATTATAAATCATGTGTTAGCCAAATTTGATAAAAATTATTCCCTCGCTGTAACTGTGAACAGTGATTTTTTATATAATTGTTTTACCCGAATCTCGTATCTCGAACCCGTTTTAAATGAATCTCAGTGGATTCTTTATACCATAAATTCCATTCCAATCACTGTAATCTTAGAAAGGATAATAAAGTTTTTTGTTGCACTATATTTGAAATGTAAAATAGGCATTATCAATTGAAATAATGTCATTTAGATTTATATGTCTAAATATATAATTGCATGCGGCAATATTGATAACATCCTAGATGTATTGTATGTAGTAGATTGAGGTGATTATCTGTCATGTCTGTTTACAATGTAATAAAATACAAATGAAAATCAATAAATGTTTAAATTTAAAATATGTTTTATTCAGAGGATTAAAAAATACAACCACCCCATTCCATATAGGACATTTTTTTATTACAAGGTTAAAAAAATACATACAAGTACATAAACATACGTGATTTTCAAGAATTTCCATTCAACCATATCTAATAGAGAAATTTAGACCTATACAAATGTGAGCTTTTTTCAGGATATGGAAAACAGTAGCCACTTACCAATTTAATCCCACTTTAAATTAAGAAAAAATAGTTACATAAATACATCCCAGGTTTTCTTTGAACAAGTAACAATCACAGATAAAAATAAATAACATTGATCATATCATCGTTGTTCTGGACGAAGACACTAACTGAAAAATACTAGTTTTGAGTAATTGGACTTCGAAGTTTGTCAAATGTTTCCACTTTGCGTCTTTGTACAAAACTGTTTTTAAGTAAGCATAATTTAATAAAATTTATAGTGTAATCTTTCATATGGTAGAGCAGTGCTCCGCAACTTTTTCTCACTAAGCACTCATGAATATTTCGCGGCAGACCAAATGCCAAAATATGTAAATTTCATAAACAAAACTTATAATTTATGAATTCGTTTTTTTTCAATGAATTTGAAATAGTAGCCAATACTATTTTTAATAAAAACCAATTAAACTCTTTTAGCTTTACCACTATTTTGGCAAAGTCTCTGACCCTATTTTATTTGCCAGAGCATATCAATAACATTCATTTCGACCATTCATTTTTTTGTTTAATTCATTCAGATTCTCAAAGATGTCGGCAATACAGAAGTTCATCCAATGACTATTTTAAAAGAATTGATTGAGTTCAGGCATGCTTTGATTAAGTAACAAATAAATAGCCTCATAGCAAAGTTCAAATAATCTTACTGAAACTTTGCCTAGGGAGAGCCAACGTATTTCTGTGTGAAACAATCGGGATTGATATTTTTTCAAAACAATTGTGTATGTAAGACTCTTGATTTGATCATGTGTATTATTTATTTAATTAGAGATCTCGACTTTTTCTAATATTTGACGCACTGCATTGCTGGGCACACCTGGAGTCGACACACCGGTTGCGGAGCACTGTGGTAGAGTTTGAAATAAAGAACATTTTGGTATAACTAACTCAATATCATTTTTTCGATTTAGTGTTTTCTTCCAAAACACTGACGATATATCTATTATTCTTTATATGCAATTCGACTTTTTACCATTGACATGTACATTCTGTCGTGGAATATAAGTTTGGAAGTGACTAATGCAATCTCCACTAAATGGATTATTTACCCACGTGTGATGTATAAAATCAGACATGCCAAGTGTGCTGAAATGTGTTTTATTATGTACTTCAATGGTGTCTTGCTTACAAAATCAAATAAGTGCTATAAGAACAACTAGTGCAACATCGGTACTGCTGAAATAAAAATTATCAAACGAAATTAAGAAAACATTCGGTAGCATTGAAAAGTCACTCAACTATTTTGGATCTCAGATTTAAAAAGATCCTTTAAGCTGTGCAAAAGCCATCCAGTATATAGAAAAATAAATAAAAATTGAAAGTAATTCATCGACTTCAGAGAGATAGCAGCAGCGCCCATTGCATCTGAAGATAACGAACTTTGGGGATTTCATAACGTACTTGCAACAAATGCAGCTAGTGTTTTAGAAGGAGCCACAATAGATGGAATGAACCCAGATTAAAACTATATTTGCCCCAGCCTACACAGATCCACCAGCTTATTGGCGTATGAATACAAGCTTATACCCTGTATTATCAAAAGTTGCTGAAAAGTATTTAAGTGTGGTGGGGATCATCAGTTCCATCGGAGAGACTCTTTTCTGCAGCTGGATACATCATACATCATGCAACAAAGTCGAAATAAAATTCTACCTGATTGCCTTAACGAAATGTTATTTCTGCATTCGCTGCAAAAAGAGGACTGATTTATGTAAATAATATAAGCAATTTGTTTCGATTAAAAAATAAGATTTAATGTTACAATATGATACACTCTCGTTTTGCAACATGCCCAAAACTGTACATTAAGTCGTCTTTAAATATGGCAATCCATAGTTGTACCGCTTGCCAGATAAATATTAGTTCATTTAACTTAGTTTGTTTAAATCGGCGGAGTAATGGTAAAATCACTGTGAAGGACGAAATATACCCGTATACCCATCAAAAAGGTTACATGTGGCAATGTTCAAGCTGTTACAAATCGTTGCTTTGTCAGTATTCAGTTTATTGTCGCTAGGTAAAGGCATGTATTTTTTTTCGCCCTATCGGACAGGGCAATCAGTGTTTTACATCTATTTGCCAACGACATTCATTTTTAATTTGTCTTAAGAAAAATGTGTTTTTGTATATGTCCTAATTTTGTAACCGTAAATATAACCTCGATGTTCTAATTGTATTAACAACTGCATCAAAATAAAAGTAGATTGACCGAACTGAAGCAGCGTTTGGAATGGGACCCGTCCATTTCATCCTGGACGCCAGTAACCAACCATTCGCCCCCGTTCAACCGGGTGTTCTCTAATAAATATAAGATTAAACATTAAAGTATGCATTAAACTATGCAGTTTTTTATTAATTTTTGAACTGGTTTTAATACAGGAAAAACTTTTTTGGAGAATCATGATTTTATGATCCGATTTTTTGCTGAATTGATTTTTGATTTTACCCGTAAAGATCTAAAATCGATTTAAAAAGTCGATCTTCTTTGGAGAATCGCACATCCCTACGCCAGAATGCCATATAAAATGATACGTCATTCTGCCTCTAATAAATTCGAATCTAAAACAATAGGGCCTCCACACTATGCTTCCATCACGAACGTTTAGGTGGTGTGGGGCGCACTTTTTCCTTGTTATTTTTCCCCCACCACCACCTAATCGTGCGCGATAAAATCATAGTGTGGAGGCAGCTAATGGCATGAAGTTGCAACACATGGGGTTTGCAAGGCATTATTGCATAAACGTCAATTAGCGAACTTGCTTGGTGTGGTTTTCTGCAACATTTTTTCTATTGTACTTAGTGTAAAGAAATAATGCCAGGATTTGATAAAAGGAATAGGGCATGGAAAATACTTCAGGAATGTGTTCAAACATCAGAATCAAGTGACACAGGGCTAAATTTCGTACTACCTACTAACCTCAAAATGAAGTTTATTTGCAGTTAACTCCAAATGTTGAGAATATGTTTCGTAAATAATTTTTACATTTATATTAATTAGATACATAATGAGGATCTAATATTGACAGTCGCAATAGTATGAATCTTTGCATACATTATAAATATCTAAAAGAGAGCGAATTAAAATAAATGATAATTACTTACTTACACTCAAAGCTCTTTTTGTGCTATTTCAAATTATGCGTTTTTTTTTTTAAATATATTTTTGGGAATATCTTAACGTACCTACATATGTAATAACGTAATTAAAAGCGCTTTGTTTACATACTGTATGTACGTGCAAAATCCAGTGTTTCACCTGTTTAATACAATGTGACCTTGTCACGTGCGTCCTTGTACATATGTATTATGTTCCCATATTGTATGCGTAATAGGGAAGTTCAAATGGCTATGTTTCATTAAAAAAAAAGGTGCCAATACAATGCAGCCCGCGCTCAGCGGGATTTAGCACTCCTGACTCCGGCAGATATCGCTTTCCCCTCCTCGGCTACAATGATCTGCTCATGTTCACAAACAGTGGGCATTTGACACGACACCAAACTTCTTTGGTATGTCGTACCGCACTACTATACCCCGAAACGAGCGTCACGACGTTTTTCTACAAGAGAAACCGCATCTGCGTCGAGGGAAAACAAATTAAATAAATTTTGCGTTATGAAAACGTAAATTCAGTAGATTTTGTGTGCAAATTTTCCTACGATGAACTAGAAATAAATTCAATGAGCAATGTTTGTATTCATATATTGATACAAATTTTGGGACTGTTAACTTTATGCGCAGCGTTTCCATTTCAGAGTAGGAGCAACCGACTCTTTCTCGCAAAATGTGAGTCTCGCTCGCACTACTACGGCGCCGTATGCGGGCCGATAGACCAATCGAGAAAACCTTTCCTTAGCTGGGACCCGCCCCTCTCAATTTTAGTATATTTACCGGTGCCGTTTGTACGAGTCACTTGAGTCTGCTCCTTGCGAGAGACTAGTACTTTTGGGAAGAGGTTACCGCTGACTCTTCGCCTATATAATTTACTTCGCTTTTGTTTTCACTTCTTTTTGAGGACTAATTCGCAAAAGCTTTCGCTTGCAGATCTCGGAAATCTAGTATAGAATCACGCCGCCCTCTTCTCACCCTCCGTGTAGAAGACGCATTAACATCCTATGCCGCGAGTAACTTAAGAGTCACGCGGCGTGTTCCGTTGTTGTCCCTCGACCTGCAAATTGCATTTGAGCATCAGTACGTGTAAACGACCAGTACCGTAACTACTGGTCGGGTATTCGACGCCCGGTACTGATGTTCACCCGTCAAGGGATTATTTAGTTAATGTGTGTACGTGTGCGATTGACGGCCGGTGGTTGCACACCCCAGCGAGTATCCAGTCCACCCGGAACCCGGTCTCGTGGTCTAACCGTGCACGTATTCCCGAATTCAAATATTGATCAACAGACCGCTCGGCAACAACATCTGCTGAGGAGGCGCGGGAAATTATTGACAGCAACACAGCAAAGATTCATTACCGATTAATATATTTTTCATGCATCTTATCATCATCTCGCAAACCTGAGTCGATTCTTCAGATATTGCTTAGTGTTTCTTATGCGTGTGGAGTGTGCATTTTATTTGCACTTTTTTACAGTTATCGCTCCTTATAATTATATCGATTTATTTTTATTTCAGTCAGTCCCATGCGTGGCAGTCGCTGATAATAGCACTGTGGGTGTTGGTAAAAAAAACTTAATCCAGCAGCCGAGACCGGACCAACACCCCCGGTGCGTCCGTAAAGGCAAACTAATACGAGGTTTCGTGCCATTATCCAGGAAAAAGAAGCAGTCGGAATTTTAACTTCGCAAGAAACCGTAGTTTTTAAAGATGACTAACTTGGAATTCCATCATCTCAGAAATGATATGTGCGATGACTGTTTTATTTATAAAAATTCATCTGGAGAAGAACAGCTGCTTCTTAAGGAAGCACATGATCAACACATCATGCGAGAAAAGATGCTACCAGAACTCGTTAAGATAACGCACAATTATTGGCAAAAAATAACCTCCCCAACCGCCCCCCTAAGAGCAACCTGGGATGAAATCGACACAGATATGATCCCAAAACTAGATCATTCGGCTAGGGTCCCACAGTTGATGATCAACACCTCGCTGTTTCCCAACTGATAGCTAACATAACCCAAATAGCAGAAGAGAAACTGGGACGCATATCTCACAGACCACATAACCTTGCGTCACAGTGGAAACCCAAACTAACTACGCTACGAGACAGATTTAGGAAAGCCAGACGGAAGCTCCGAAAAGCCCGTGGTCAAGGCACAAACTTACATCTGAAGACTACCCCTTCATTATCACACATAAGACAGCTCGAAAAAATGTATATGGCATACAGAAAAGAAAGTGTGGATCCTGTGAGCGAATCCAAATATGAGGATACATTTTATAATAAATTTAATTTGCAGTTCAACTCACTAAAAAAGATACTAGCAAGACATGCAATATTTATAAAATACTAGACATGCAATATTTATAAAAACCAGCAGAGCGTTAGCGTTTCCCGGTCTCTTAAAGTGGAATGGCAAGGAAATCCAGATAATTTTAATTCAGTATTATCTAAGAGCACCTTTTGTCCACTATTGAACAAAGTGCTAAAAAAAGATATAACTGAAATTATTAGGAATGGCTTTAGAAAATGTGGGCTGTTCCCGTTTCAGCCGGATGCCGTCGACTATACCAAGTGTAATCAAAATACATTAGAGCAAGCCGAAAACACCAATAGGAATGAACAAATAACGACTCCCGGAGATAAGGTGACTTTCAACCCAGAACAAATAATAACAGCACAATACATATTCAAAAGTATAAAAACAAATTGGAAGATGAGCATACAGACGCACTTTGTGTTATCGAAATTATCGAAACTTCTTGCAATGTAACAGACAATCGCAGTGTCACTATTGGAAAATACTTTTTAAATTCCACTGGCGTTCTGGAACTAGATGCTGACCCTTAACTCTCAACTTTAGGCTATGAACGGTAACTGAAAGAACGATAAACCTTGACCAAGAAGATACCGAAAATAATTCATTTTTGCCTATTCCTGACGATGCATTTGAATCACTGGACATGAGAAATCATTTTAATTTCTCTCCTCTCTCAAGTTCTGCCTCAATTATTACGAAGTGTGAAAATACTCCACCACCGTCATTGCCCGCAACACCTTTGTCATCCAAAAACATCAAAATCAGAAGCGGAATATCGCCCCTCTTCAGATATCACTTGTTTAGTCCAGAATGTTTGCAATTTGGAAAAAGAAAATTGAAACCAGAAGAACAGATGCAGATAGCAATTTCATCTGATGCTTGGAAGAACTACATGTCCAAAAAAGAATGGATACAACAGACATTAGTGGAGAAGAGGATTGAAAGGCAGGAAGTTATAAAAAAAGAAAAGAAGAACGGGCGAAAAGAAAGGAACAAGTGAAACGAAAAAGAAACATTGACCAAAACCAGAACGAAAGATTGGGGAAACCAAGAAAAAATTAAAAGTAACATCTACACAATCTAAAATTGCATGCACTGGATGTGAAAAAGATTTAATCATTAATGTGATGTTGGCTGTGACATCTGTCTAAGATGGCATTACCTCAAGTCTACCCAAAATCCGGATATAACCTATGCTGAAGTTGTTTTTAACGAATTTACTTGCCATATCTGTCTGTTAACTATGTATAAGCGCAGTACTAGCCCGAGCTACCGCCACTCTAGAGACCTCTTCTGCGGTCCACTGTAGCAACTAACAAAGTCCAATCCACCACACTACAGATAGCGTTCTGGAACACAGCCGGAACGCTACGTCACAATAAACTCGAAGTCCAACATTTCCTTCACAGTTTCCTTAGTCACAACGTTGACATACTACTTGTCAACAAATCATTTCTGCTGAAACTTAGACTGAGATTAATCCCTGAAAATATATATGCTCTAATCCAAAGCTACTTCGGTTCTCGGTAATCGGTTTTTTATGAAACTGGTCAAACTATATTAAAACGGAACACCACAATGGGCTGTCCACAGGGCTCCATTCTTGGCCCTGTGTTATGGAATATTTTATTCGATGATCTTCTATCGATCTCTCTTCCACCTAATTGCAACATTTTTGCCTACGCAGATGATGCCTTACTCCTGGTAAGTGCGAACAGTCGCGCAGCCTTAGAAAAAAAAGCAAAAGAGGCGCTTACATCCATTTCAGCTTGGGGTATCACCAATAAGCTGTCGTTCGCTCCCAGGAAAACTGAAGCTGTCCTCCTTAAGGGTGGTGTTGCACTAAATAGACGAAGGCCTCCCACTATCCGCATGGGAAGTACCACGATGAAAGTTTCTGAAAGGGTCACTTACCTTGGAATAATTCTGGATGACAGACTTTCATTTGCATACCATGCCAAAACATCGGTAAGCAAGGTTACCACTGCTTTCTACCAAATCTCCCGTTTAGCTGGTAGTAACTGGTGCCTGAGAGCTAATGCTCTTAAAATCACTTATGAATCCATTTACATTGGAATTTCCGGCTACGTCGCTAGTACATGGTACAAGCGATGTGACCTTCTGTTCATCCTTCTAAGCGGCCAACGTAGTGCGTTGATAGCCCTAACCAAAGCATACAGAACTACTTCGACAGATGCATTACCAGTCCTGGCTAGTATACTTCCGCTAGATCTACATATTCAAATAAGAGGCGCAACAGTAATGCTACATAAGGGTTTCGAATCTGAGATGGGGGAAATTCCTTTACTGCCTCCTCCTCGACTAAATCCATACATTCCCATCTTGTAGTGTAGCAATGGATGCTGCAATGCGGACATGGCAGAATCGATAGGATAACTCTTCTAAAGGCAGGCATACTTATAAATTTTTTCCGAAAATAAAGTGGCGAATGGAGATAACCAAAGTTTTGACTCCTGATTTCTGGACCAGCCAATTCATAACTGGCCATGGTCACTTTGCTGCCAAGCTCTTTCAGCTTGGCCGGTTGGTAGATAGTCCACTATGTAAATGTGGCAATATGATCCAGGATGCTGATCACATCCTTTGGGAATGTCCAGACATGAACAACGAACAGGAAAAATTGCTCAAGACGATACGAGTATCAGTCGGATCTGTCGGCCCCGTCGGTCATGCCGACTTGGTTGCATCACTGACAGATTACAAGGCATTTAAAGAGTTTACAGCGTCCTATGGAGAGCGATTGGAACGCAATTCCTTAACACATTAAACTCCTTGTTTTTCCTTTTCTTTTTTTTTAACACTTATTTTAAACATAGCCTCCTGCACACTAGAGTGCATGCAACCAAGTCTTGAGGAATTTCTCCTCGGACATTCCTGGCAAACATTTGAAACACGCATAACGTTGTTACGCTGCGGAATACACTTTGTAAGAGTGTGAAGCCGTAGTGGGTGGTAGTGGGTACAACGTTGAGTACCCTAGGGCATTTAAAAAAAAAAAAAATCACATGTCAAACCCTCAGATCACATTCAATTCCCAGGCTACACTACACACCGCCCCGACAGATTACAATCTAGAACTGTTGCAAAATAATAATAAAGGCCCAAAAAATATCAGGTAAATGAATTACTGGCTCAATATAACCACACTGTAGTTCGCCTACTCCCATGCCATTGCGACTTTCGGACCGCCGAACCTTTGTACGACGAACCTTTGTACTCGCCCTGAAACCCTAGAAGAAGAGTACAAGTACGCTTTGGCAGAGGAAAATGACAGTGAAAATAACAAAACAATACAGAGCAGAAGTATTGTATTGTTCGTAGTAAACCAGGTCACAATAGCAACAGCTGCTATAAGAGGAACAAGAAGAACATAATACATGCCGTCGAGGCACAAAATTACATTAACGGTCGCAATAACAACTTCCCCAATCGAAATTTCAATAATAATAACGGTTACGGTAAGAGTAATGTCGATCGAAATAATAGGTTTAATAGAGAAACTAGAAATCACTACCTACGAAATAAGCTTATGAAAATGTGTAACTACTGTGGAGTGCTTCCGGTGCAAGGGGCCTCACTTCATCTGAGACTGCCCGGAGCAGACCAGAAACACTGGACCACGACACTGACGCGATCGCAGTACGGAACCAGACGATGAGGCGACCGAGGAGGTAGCACCGGCAGCAACCGCGGAGTGCCTACTGCTAGCTCGCACCTCACCGAGACTGAACGTGCCATTGCGCTGGGCGGCAACCACCGCAATGCGCAGAGTGACACGTCAAAAAGTGTAGTGTACCGAAAACAATTCTTTAACAGCGAGAGGCTCGATCCTCTGCCTCAGTTTTGTGATTGTGGTTACTACTAGTGAATGTGGAGGTTCCCAACCTCAAATGTGACAATATTTAGTTTAGTGCCACCAGAAGTGGCAGAAACGTAGACGGAACAGGGAAGAAGCAAGGACACAGGTAGGGAAGACCGCGAGTTCTCTAGACGACACCCCTATGGTGGGCATAGGACCGACCTCTGTAGCAGCTACCACGAGGCTGCTACAGATCCCGCTATCACTTGAGAGAGTTGAGCAACCCCTAGTGGCGGTATTAGACAGAGATTTCGATAAGAGATTATTACTTTGTTTTGGAAACAGTCATAAAAGCTTTCGCTTGAGGATCTTGAAGATCCAAATGAGAATCACGCCGCCCATGCTCACCCGTCGTGCAGAAGTCGTGGTAAATTCCTGTGTCGCGATCAAATTAGAGCAACCCATTGTGTTTCATTCGTTGTTATCCCTCGATCCGCAAATTGTGTTTGAGCATCAGTACGTGTAAACAGCCAGTGGCGTAACTACTGGTCAGGTATTTAACGCCCGGTGATGTTCGCCCGTCAAGGGATTGTTTAGTTATTGGGTATGTATCTTGTGTGTTGTGCTTTCATTGTATAAATAAATGTGTAGGCTCCGAGTCGAGGCCTACGTACAAACCGAATGAGACTTTTTGATAAGAGATCTAGCTTCCATATCCTCTCCCTATAACTCTATCTCATTTTGAGGTAGAGGCTGTCTCTCTCTCGTCAAGAGGAGACTACCAAGGTCTACCAAAGTGGCTAACGAGGTTTTGATACCTCAAGATTCATACCCTGAGAGCTCATGCTTACAAGGTCGCGTTCGGTTCTGGGTTAGAGCAAGCCCAGTGGCGCACACCAAACAGTAATTAGCAATAGTGACAATCAAAGTGTAGTTAATAATAGTGTATACAGTAAAATCAGCGGCAATTCGGAAATGCTGACCGAAAGCGGAAACTCGAGTAAGAGTTAATGACAATCGAGCAGTGTGCCGGGGAGGACCTCGTGTCCTACCTCAACAGGAAACGGGCCATCCTGTGGCACGACAATCAATCCAAGGGAAATTGCCGAAAAAGAATGGACCTGTGAATTGGCCACAGAGATCATGTAATTTAACACCTTTGGAATTCTTTCTGTGGGAGTATGTGAAGTCGCAAATCTACGTCGATAAACCAGCAACGCTTAATGACTTTAAAGCCAAATTTCGTAAAGGATTTTTAAAAAAATCTAGATAATATAATATAGATACCGAATAAGAGTTACTTATTCCACAGAAACTGCACTCTTCCATTTAACCATCCAAGCCTTACGTTGTTAACCCAGATAGACCCACCGTTCCTTTAAAGGAACAGTCGTTATCATGTTACAAATTTCAATATTTTGTCACATGAGAACATTATTATTGATACAATTTTTGTTTATGGTGACACTGGAGGGTATGGCAATGAAAATTCATAATCATTGGTCAGTTGTCAATGCATACACGCGTTTTTTTCAACAATACTCCTATTATGGATAATCCAAGGTATTTTTTTAATCTTATTTTGTTAAATTTTTTTGATGTAGTTTTATTGTGATATATATAAACTTCTTCAGCTTTTCCTTATAAAGTGCAGTAGGAAAATGAGCTGCGAATGGTCCATGCGAATGCCTGAAGACACCCTCAGTCGATGTCTTAAATTTTACCATATATATCGTCAATTGTTTATTTGTATTGAAGTAGATATCAGCTGTTCCTTATAAAGTGCAGTAGGAAAATGAGCTGCTATGCGCTACATAATTAGTTTATGTTTTTAGTTCTGGAAAGGGACCTTCAAATTATTTATGTTATTGGAAGAATTGGAGACAAATGGTGAAATTTTTTATTACCACCCGAAAATGCCAATAATTGTGTCACCGATGAAGATTCTGGGGAAGAAGACAATATAATTTTGAACAATTTACATGGAAATCAGTTGAATCGATGTAGATATTTTGGGTGAAGATTCGGAAAGTGATGATGGCTTACCCCTGAGTAACTTCTCTAAAAGATTTTGTCATCCTATTTCAACAGTTTCGCACCCGCCAAGAAATACCATAGTGAGTAAAAAGCAACAATACAAATAATGGTCTATAAAAGATATAAGGCTGTCATCACCGCAGTGGAAAGAAATGCAAGTTTTCGTATTGGGACTAGCCGGCGAGTGAGATATCTACAGTGCAGGGTATGGTGGACTCCCACGGGCCGGCTTGGTGGAGCTCGCAGGCCGTAGTTTGGAGACCCCTGCTTTAATGAATGAATTAAAAAATAAAGGCATCAATGCAATTCGCAGTTAGAGAGAATCGAACTTTTGGGTGTCTAATACTAATCGCTAATCAACTGCATAAAAAGAAAGGGGCACCTTTGCTTATAATTCTACCGAAGAAGATATTTTGCTATGCTATAAAAAGACGCAAAACGAGGACCTTCAAAGATACCAATAACTTAACAGCCATTCCAGATATGACAACATAGGGTATTTGGTTGTTTGTAAAAATGTTCAAACCAGATGTAAAATATACTACAAAAATGCAAATTCTCAGTGTAAGAAATGCGAAGTAGTTCTGCACCCTAAACATTTGAAAATTTCGAAAATTATCACACAATTTTATATTATTTTTGCATTAGTGAATGAAAATAATTATGAAAATAAAAAGAAAAAAATTATGATAATAAAAAGATTTTTTTATATAGTAGCCCATTATCCCACTGTTCCTTTTAAAAGAACACCCATTTTCTCACAAGATATGATGAACTTTTTTTTTATTATTTTTCCCATATCCCTTCTAGTATAAAACCTAAGAATTTGTAAAAAAAATATCAAAATAACAAAAAAAAGTTTCAGGTCTATCCGGGTTAAGTATCTAGATTATAATTTTTTAAGGCTTACGATACACTCCCCAGTACTACAGCACCATCGACCAGGCAAAAAAGATGATGATCCTACAGTAACGCAGATCAAAGGGTTGATGTACAAACTCCAACACATTGATAACTGGACACTACTGCCTCAAAGGGAAAACCACGATTTGTACACAATACTACACAGTCAACCATTCTATAGAGTTTTTTCCTATAGCGTTTGCGGTGATCTTTTCGTACAACGGTTCCTTTTATAGCGTACATTTTACAAAACACCATATTTTCAAGGTCAAATCATAATTTTCATAAATATATTATGTTTTTATTTTAACTATGTACATGTGTTATGCATAAAGTTAAATTATCATTTCTAATCAGACGCAAAACAAGTATTTTAAGCCCCAAATAAAACTAGCTGTCTTTTACTTACCCACCTAACTGACGTATGGATCTAAAACGCTTTATAAAAAATGCATGACATTGTTGAGTAAATCAGTTTTTTCCTTATCCTGAAAGTTGTATTTTTTACATAGTTGATTTTACAAACGCAGCGACAATATAAAAGAAAATTTTAAAAAAATGTAACGCAAACCGGAAGATTCTCGTCGAGATAAAGACCACAATCTTACAGAAGGGAGGTAAGCTTCTTCAAAGAGCATGGGAAATCTTTCCACTCCTACACCCCCCCGGATAGAAGTGGCTGTAGGTTATATGGAAACGGTAACCAAAAAAGGACGGGTTGATGTAGCGACATTGTTTGACTTCTTGAAAAAGAATGATTTATCAGCAAATACATTAAGTGATAGCTGTCCTAACAAAACTTTGGGACAAAACAAAACTACATATTGATGCAATTTTATTCATGTTAGTTCATTATTTTCGTATGTATGATACAATCATCCACCTATTTCCTATTCGTGACCATACATTTTTATCCAATGATCAGGAATGAGAGAGCGAGGAGTGTGTTGAGATAAAAACAAGAAAACTGCAGCAATTGAAACGCGAATTGAGTGGAATGATATTATGACAAAATCTCGAAACCTACCTTCTATGTTTGATGTCATCAATGTGAAACAAAACATGATAAATAACTTATAAAGTTTTTGGTTTTTCCTTAAATTCTTAGAGTAGGCTGTCCTACCATAAGGATAAACAAAGATATTCAAGTACACAATTGAAGAACAAGATTATGTTCTTACAAGACTACACTATACCGGTGAATGGAATGAACAGTGGTAAGACATTAACAATCATTTCTGAGTGAAATGGAATTTCGCCACTTGTTTAACGGACAGGTAAAAGGCGAGATGTAGAAATACTTTTAAAATACTGGGTGAAGCCTGGAAGTCTGGATTTTTACCAAAGTTTTGTGAGCCTATAATCATCTCCAATGAAAATAATGTTACTGACTTAACCACTATGTGTCAATTTTCAACAATTATATATTAAATTGAATGTAACTTTCCCCTCTTTTTACAACACAGAATACATTTTAATTTATATTATAATATTTAATACACATTCATAATGAGAATAAAATTTGATGAAACATTATGCCAGTGAGAAAGCTTTTTATCTCCCATGAAGAATCAATAACTATGAATTTTACTGCCCAGAGAAAAACTGGATATCAGAAGATACCGGTCAACACATCTATCACCTATCCCAGTTATTGAACTTTTGATAAAAATCTAGACCATTATATTTTACTGATGGGAAACATTTGACCTTGAAGGATGAAACAGCTATCGGTACATCTACTTGCTCCTCTTGAGAGTAGAAATCTTGAAGATTCGGTTCTATGTCTCGCCGGGTTGCTGGAATAAATTTGACACTCGAAAGTCTAGTTTTCATGTGACGTGTCATTTCTCCTCCACTTATATTGAGTGCCACGAGGTCTTTGTAAACCTTTTCATTGAAGTGGAAATTGAGGGCCTTCGCTTTCTAAAATAAAAAAAAACATTAATTTAATTTGGATTATTGAGATTTTGTACACTTCCATGTATTTTCTCACTAACGACCCGGGATTCGCCTTTCGGCATCTTCAGGCATTCGAGCACACGAATGGACCATTCGCCACACACCATTCGTGTGCTCGAATATGAAAATACATGGAAGTGTACAAAATCTCAATAATCCAAATTTGATATTGAAATTCCATCAAGCACCCTCAGTCGATGTCTTAAATTATATTAATTTAATTATTTATTTGTTGTATCAATTTATGACATTCAGCAAAAAATGTTGAAACATCTTATATATAATAGCCCAGACTGCTCTGTAGACGTTTTATTATCGTCATATAGCACATGTAGGTATGAAATTTTCTCATGACCTAAGCGTTCGTACTAGCTATTTTATACATTCAGTATTTCAATACCATCATCTACGACGGGTACAGTTGTACTATTATAGGAAATAAGCACCCTCATTCACTTTCTAGGGGATGGTAGTACCAACAGTAGAATAAGAAATGATTTAAGCAACTCAAGAGTACTCTAATTATACTCTTGAGGTACATGGTGCAGCACGCAAATACCGCAACACAGCAGTGTTGGTTACTTTAAATGCCAAGACAAGTGTAAAGACATTATGTGCGATAATATGTTGTGGGAAGGTGGTGATTTACTTTTTTTTTTATGTAGAAAGTAAATCCCATAGATAAGGGTGCTTCTTCCTAAAGTCGGCCAGCGCCAGTAGTCGGCCTTTTGAGCTTAAAACTTAAATAATAGTGGATATATTTAAAAAAAACAGATTTTTTTAATTCGTGTAGGTAGTCTTGCCACTTGCCAATGTATATCTGCACTATACTGATCTATATGATGCAATACGCAATTTAAAATTCCATGTATTTTGTCACTAACGACCCGGGTTTCGCCTTTCGGCATCTTCAGGCATTCGAGCGCACGAATGGACTCGAATTGACAGACAGTAAACAGTGTCTAACGTTTATATAGAAGATACAAACACGACAAATATTATTTACGAGATAAAATATTATAAGTCTAGGATCCACACTGATACCTGAGTTAAAATTTCGAGAATCGCCTTAATCCTTATTTCATAAACAACGCATTAACAGGGTGGCGAATTGCCGCTTTCCAACTAATATTATAATTACCAGTGATTTTACAATTATAATAGCATTGTGGGTTTCGACGGAATGCAATTCGACGAAAGGATAAATATATACAATCATTCCACATTTAGTGGCATCTGTTAGGTGATTCAACGTATAGGATACAGCAACGGGGAGTTTGGAAGATTCAGCTGTTCATTCAGAATTGACAAGGAATTTAACTAGGCTCTATTGATTTCCAAAATCTCTTGATGAAACAATTTATGATCCCATATGTTTTGATGCAACAATTTAACCCCATCATCCGCATTCAACTTGTTAATTGTTAACCGCATTACTTGTTATTGGAGAACCATACGTTATTACATCAAATTATGATGATTCTATAGATTTTATAAAACTATTTTTTACCGGTGAGTTGATAAGCTCAATAGTTGAAAATACTAATGATTATCCAAGAAACAAAATTCAGAAATCCCAATTGAGGTAAATAAAATTTCCCTATGGATTCTTGGGAAAGATACGATCGAAGAAAAATTTAGAGAGTTCTTATGATTCATCTTAAATATAATAATTATATAAATAATGTATAATACGAAAATCAATCAAAATTGATCAATTATACAATAAATATGGGAGGTGCGGATACTGCCGATCAATTTACTGCAGCCTACCCATTTCTTAGTAAAACCTTGAAATGGTAGGGAAAACTTTATTTCTGGTGTTGGA
The DNA here is from genome assembly GCA_022494535.1 of Himalopsyche phryganea. NCBI lineage: Eukaryota > Metazoa > Arthropoda > Insecta > Trichoptera > Rhyacophilidae > Himalopsyche > Himalopsyche phryganea. The sequence goes on from JAGVSL010000034.1 coordinate 1,696,217, forward strand.
AGTCTATGGTTGATTCTTAAATTTTGGAAAAAAAATAAGAAGAAATTAATTAAGCATTTTGATTTTCTCGACAAACTAATTCACCAATCTATATAAATACGTGTTAAATATATATAACTATGCGTTAACACTGTAAGTATATAAAATAAAAGTTTTAAGAGCTTCTAAAACACCACTTCATACACAAAAAGTGTATCTATGAAGGAAATCTTATCCGTAAATCTCTCCCTTTTGGCATGTCATGCCTTTTTTTTCGAAAGTTGGCTTAAAGATATAGACCAGTGGTTCTCATTTGCGGCCACCAGAGGATTTATCTGCAGCCACCAGCATTTCTGTAGAAAGTGGTGTAGAAAGAAATATTGATATGCAACGAATTCTGTGCCGCCGCTGTAGTGATGCGTGTACTGCACCCTAGGCATAGTGTAAAAAGTAAAGCCTGCGCCTTTACTGCGACCATATGTATGCCATATTTATGATAAGAGAGTGCTGTTTCTATGAAGGAACTCGCCGCTAACTGATCCGCACCCGCATTAAGGGTCAGTTAGCGGCGAGCTTTCTTCGTCAGTGTGTCACGTATGTTTGTATATGGAAGAATCTCTATATAATTTAATTCTCTACGTTTTGAATTTTGAAGGAAAATTGATATAGTCCCACCGTTAAAATGGATATAAGAAGTTAACTATCAAAGTGTAGCTATCTCCAGCAATGTTAATAACAGTGGTGCAAAGGATTCAAAAATAATGAATGCAGCTAAACGACGTCGTACTTATTGGGAAGAGAAAAGAAAGTTTCACAAAGAATGGGAAGAAATGTATTTGATTGTGCACAATGAGAATATAAAAGATTGTATAGCTGCAGTGTGCGTGATTTGTAAAAGTGAAATTAATCAAATCAAATCATATGCTGTGGAACGGCATTATAAAACCCATCAAGACTAAGTACAAATGTAATGAAAACACTTCTATCACAAAATGATGAATTATATCTGAGTTCTCTTAAAGTTGGTTATTTTATTGCAAAGATCGAAAACCTTTCACAGAAGGTGAATTTATAAAATCTGTGGTGTTGGGAGTTGATCCTCAAAATAAACTATTTCGTAATATGGCCGCTTAGTAATGATACAATTCAACGAAGAATTATCGAAATAGGAAAATTTACAGGACTTGAAATAAGCAAATCCATCAATAAGAGCCCATTTTATAGCTTGTTTGGACGAAAGTAACGATGTGACAAAAACGAACCAAATTTTAGTATTTGCAAGATATTTCGACGTTGACAAAAGTGAATTTGTTGAACAATTATTGTGCCAGACTTCATTGAAAAGCCACCCAAATGCAATCAATATTTACAATGCTATTAAAGCAGATATGATGAAGTTAAACGTATTAACCGATAACTTGTGTGTTGTAACTGCTGATGGAGCTGCGGTTATGAAGAGCGAAAGAAATGGCATATTGAATTTGTTCAAAAAAGGCTGTGGAAATGAAATATTTCGTATGCATTGTATTGTGCACCAAAAAGTGCTAGTTAGCAAAACTGTTATCAAATGCATGGACGATGTGGAATTGACAGTGAGACGCGTATTAAATGCAATTAATACCAGTAGTAAATTGTCAAACATGTTTAGATCTATATGTGAAATTAACGACGAAAAACACAATGTATTACTCAATTACAACCATGTTAGATGGCTAAGTTTTGATAGCAGTTTTCAACGTCTTTGTGAATTAAATATTTATGTTGTATATGCTTTGGCATTAAATCATAAAGATTTAAGTGAACAACTTCAAAGTGATTATATAAAAGGGTCGATTTTATTCCTGAAAGATTTTTTGCCGCGTATTAGTTCTATTAATAAACAACTACAAAAGAGTAATTTAACAATAATTGAGACAGTTTAATCATTAATAAATTAAAAAACACCGCAAAAGACCTTGTGGCAGAAGCTGAAAATGACAGTTTTTCAATGTTATCTTCTTTTAGTGATTTTATAAATAATTTGACAGACGCAACTTCAAAATTAAAACTAAAGCATAAAATAATAGAGTGCATTAAGTTTCTAAATCTTGAACTTGATAGAAGGTCCGAAGAACTGAATTTTTTCAAAACTGTTTCTTTCATATCTTCCCCTTTTCAGATGATGACAAATGAAAATTTCAAAGCACTGCAAAATAGATTAACATCGTTTGCAGTATTAAATTCAATTAACTGGGCTAACATAAAATACGCATTATTAGAAATCAGCCATGATCAAATTCTGAAAGACCGTTTTAATAATAATACAGTTCAAAAATTTTGGTCGGAGTTATACATTGACCATGAATCATGTCAATATAAAGAGTTAGCAACAATTGCTTTACTGATTTTATTGATTTTTTCTACAACCATATTCTGTGAAAGATCATTCAGTGTAATGCACTTTATAAAAAATAAATATAGAAACCAACTGACAGACGAAAACTTAGAAGCGGCGATGCGGCTTGCTTTGGAAGAAAGAAGTATCGAGCAATTTCCATTTGTATTGCTTTTGAATAAATAAATATCCATCGGCGTCCGTGGCGCAGTTGGTTTCGTCGCTGGCTACGGTTACGGATGTCTCGGGTTCAATTCCCGGTGCGGACGGTTTTCATAAATTGATCTTTCAATCGATTTATGGATTTCTGTTCGTAGTCCGAGTCCTCCCTCCCACCAATCCCATCCTCACGAGGCGTAACGAGAGCGATTAGCTAACCACTAGTCCTGTCATAGCCCTATCCTTCTATCCCTACTCTCTTCGAAAAAGAAAAGAGAGGTTGAGCAACTGAGTGACAAGCAGTTCTCGTAGAAGAAATTCTGTCAAGATACCTCCATTAGGAGACCATATGCTCCACATTGGGAGCGGACATGAAAAAAATTAATAAAATAAAGAATATGATTTCGAAAATAATTTACCGAAGGTAATTAACTTAAGAACTACTGATTGACACTATTTTCCGTTGAATAGCATGCGAAAATATTTCCCCTAAAACTGGGGAAATTTTGCAACTCTGGTCACACTGTTAAATTCCTTCGTTTCTTACTTGTCATAGCAAATATTTTATCTCTGGCACTATTGAGTGGAATTAAAAGCTTTCCTTTCTGTTCCTCAACCTCACAATACTTCAATACATTAGAAATAATGCCCTCCGTCTGCAGACGCAGCTGATACCAAATTTACCGAGGAACTCTAAAGTTGTTATGGACAATGCACCATACCACAACAAGCAAATAAATAAATGGTGGCCATATACTTCACATAGTGAACGAATATGGTTAAGAAAAAGAATCATTTTTTTTAAATATATTTCTTAAATACTATGCTTTAGGAATATTTTATTTAAAAGTATTTTTTATAATATATTAATATAATTATTTTAAAGTATTATTTAAAATATAATATTTTTGGGATAGAACGCTGGCAACACAGGCGGTGCGAAAAAAGCATTTGACGTAATAATCTCGGCGTTCTCAGCGCTATGACGTGGAAGTCTAGATAGAGCAGTTGGACACTAGTAATTCTTTTATTATTTCGTGTTCCATGTTATTTTAATGTTTTTTTTTGTACAATTTTCTATGATATAATATACTTTATATTGTCATGCTTTGCATCATTACGTTTTTTATTGTTGTCTTTTTTTTTAAACAATATCCGCTCCCTATTCGGAGCATATGGCCATCACGCGGTTCCTCCAAGCTTCTCTGTCGCCCGCCAGTTTACTCACTTCCTCCCAGGTTAACCCAGCGTCTCGTAGTACCGCCGAATAGATCCTATGGATGGGTCATCAGTAGCCTTCCAGGGCGGCGGAAGCCATCTGGTTGGTAGAAGAGACAGGCAGGATTCGGGCTTCCCTGTGGCTTCCGCAGTACGTGTCCAAGCCAGGTCCATCGTCGCTCTTTTATTTTGGACGTAATAAGAGTCTGGTCCGTCTGTTCTCTTACCTCCGAGTTAATGACAAATTCAAATCACCGTAGCCCTAGTATTTGCTGCAAACATCTGTTTCCAAAGCACAGTATACAGTTACCCTGTGGCTTGGTGAGGTGCCATGACTCGCAGCCGTAAAGCAACACCGTCAGGATGCATGCGTTGAATAAGTGGAACTTGGTTCTGACCGAGTACAACCGTGAGTCCCAGACTTTCCTCATTGAGTTAAAAGTTGCTCCAGCTATCCCTAATCGGATTACGAGTCCTTTACGCAGATTGCCATCTCCCGTGATGTGTACCCCCAAGTACCTGAAACCATCGACTCTCTCGATGTCTTGCCCTGCGCTCGTCAGAGGGTAGTCTGAGTCTGGAGAGAAACTGTTGCAGAGCATGTTGGTTTTACTGCATTGACTTTGAGGCCAAAGCGATACGAGTTGCTCTGCAGCCTGTCCATTGTTTCCTGAATACCCTCGACAGATTTGTCAAATATGAAACGTCGTCAGCATACTCGAGGTCGCATAGCCTCAGACGGCTACACCTCGGTCGGGTGGAATTGACTTCCTCAGGATGACGTCGACGATTATTATGAAGAGGAACGGAGCCAGAACACAGTCCTGTCTGACCCCAGTTGAGACCCCAAACCATTCGGTCGTTACGTTGCCGATTCTAACACAGCATTCACTGCCCTCGTGCATGCATTTGATGATAGCGGTAATCTCGGTTGGGATTCCGTACAGTTTTAATATGTCCCATAGGGAAGGCCGATGCGGACTATCAAAGACCTTCTCTTAATCAACGAAGTAACATGCCAGCGAGCTGTTGAATTCGTTGCTTTGCTGGAGAAAGCATCTGAGATTTTGAATTTGGTCCGCATAGGATCGGCCAGGTAAGAAATCGGCCTGGTTTTCCCTGAGGATACACATTACTGGAATCTTTATTCTCGCCAAGACTATCTGCGCCAAGACCTTGCCAGACACGCTGAGCAGCGTTATGCCCCGGTAATTATCGCAGCAGAGTGGGTCATCTTTTTTGTGAATTGTGATGACCTCACCATTGACCCAGTCTGTTCTGTCTACACTCCGTTAATTTGTTCGCGATATTCATGAAGTTTCATAGTGATGGCTGAACACTGGACTCAGGCGGCCAAGTACTGGGAGAATTGGCATTTTTTGTAAACTTCTATTATTTTATGCTTGGTACAATATTAACTATTTTATTTTAAGTTGGTTACATTGCTTAATCCCCGTTTAATGGAATAACCGCGAAAAAAATATGTATTTATCATCCTTGACTCAAAATCTTTTTTGAAAGTACACCTGTCGCTTAACTGGCCGGAGCAATGGCGAAACGACCCTACGTGTACGAAATTATCAAACAGCGCGGCTCCACGAATACGCAGCCCTGCAAATTATAATACATCGCAATCAGGGAAACCGATAATTTACGCAAAATATGAAGACATTGTCAGTATGAAAGGTCACCATAAGATGTCAAATAAAGCTTCTTAGAACTGTGGGGAGACAAAAGCTAAGATACCTACATAATGCGGATACCGATACACCAAGGCGGGCGATAGACAAAACCGTAACTACCTAACTATTAAGAAAATGCAACAATAATTTCTCACGAGCCGTCGGCCACAAGGTTGGCGGCAGATCTATTCCAAAATGTTAAAATATCTGTAATTACACAAGATGAATAAACACCATAGTGCAAATTTGAGAACTATTGCTAACCAATAATATTTCGCATTATTTATTGGTTTCCTTGATACCAATGTTTGATTTATTGCCAATTTCATATCTGCAATTAAATTCCACAGGTAATGGCATTGTTTTTAGCAGTATTGAGTAATTTTTCAGACTGAAAAAGAGTAGCATATTATAAAGCATAATTACCAAAAAGAGTAACACGTAGTATAGCATATTTACCGACATTTTTAATTGGGAGTCTCAAAGAAACCGCATGCCTCAAATTTATACTGAGATAATCCCGTCTACAATAATTACAACTAAAATTACATAATTCAAAAAAGTTCATTAATTTTATTAAAAGTTAAGTATTTACCTCTGAGTCAGCTAAAATTATGTCTTCTTCTTCTTCGAAATCCTTGTATTCGTAATTCTTCGTGGGCATGTCTTCCACAGCCTTCATATGTTTTAGAAAAGCATTGGACGTGAGCAATTCAGGATCTGAGTATTTAGTTGAGGGTGATAATTTTCGACTTGGTTTATGGATGATGGACTTAGGAGTGACCCCGTCAAAGCATACAACAGACGGCTTGAATGCACGCACCCGGTTGGATCCGAGGACATTTTTTTCTGTATTACGCACCAACGTTTTCGCTAACTTCGTTTTCGATGAATTCGACATTTTCTTTCTAGAGCGTGTAAACAGAGACACATCTAACCATCGCTGCTTGCTAGGGGCACTGCACGAACTATTTAAAAAGAATTTCGCACAACAACTACGACGAGCTTCTCAGTTTTCAAATGCGGAATGATTCAGTCAACATGGCATCGCTTGCAACAAAAACTTATATGCACTGGAACGTACATGGATGCAATTTGGATGCACGTAAACATAAAAGTATAGTTTTCTATGAAGGCTTTCATGGTCCCAGAACCGAGAATCACTATGAATCATAGATAATATAATAATAATAATGCTATGAATAACTCAAACAAAACCATAGACAAAAGCATTATTTTCAGCAAACAAAATAAAATACCCACCTACTGCTAACAGCTAAAAAATATAATATACCCATTTAAAAATATTACATAATATATCGTCGTTGTTCCCCAAGAAGACACTAAACTGAAAAATAATAGTTTTGAGTAATTCGACTTTGAAGTTTGTCAAATATTTGAAATGCTGTAACTACATTTTTCATTTTGTTTGTTTGTACAAAACTATTTTTAGGTAAAAATATAATTTATAAAAATAAGTATGTTCTTTCACACGGTAGAGTTTGAAATAAGGAACATTTTGGTAAAACTAACTCAATATGTCATTTTTTCAATTTAGTGTTTTCTTCCAGAACAGCGACGATATGTAATAATTTGTATTATAAAAACACGCACGTACGGAGTGTAGGCACTAGTAATTTCATAAGTGTGGCATGAGGAATTTAGGCGCTTCTCTCGTCAGAATGCTCGCTTACCGAATTAATAAATTATTTACTCCTGAAAGTGTGGTCTTGCGAGGATTGCCAGCATTATTTCTAGAATAGGCACAATATTATCGTATGTTAGGTAACTACGTAAATAGTCTACAAGTCAATGCGACACAACAACTCCATTTCCTGTGACAATCCTTCGCCACTCCTTCAATCCTGCACTCCGCTGTTCTGAGGGCCATCAGTAAGGAGAAGCTTGTGGCGTCCTTCATATGGTCGCTCTAGTGAGTTCGGGCGTTTTCGCATCCACTTTTCCCTCCAAACTTTCCTGTGACGACGAAACTTTTGAGATTATTAGTAGGCTTGCGGGCGATGTAGCCAAAAAAGTCGAGTAGGCGTTTTGTATAAACAGCCAAGTCTATCCTGTATTTTGAGCTATTTAGGGATAGAGGCGTTTGTGCGCTTGCCCGTCCATTATCATGGATACCAAGCGCAGATAGCTTTTTAGCTAAAAACTTTGAATTCAATAAAATATTATTTATCTTTTAGTGGAAGTGGATCGAATAAACCTATAGCTGCAATAACTCGTAAACTTTGCTAAATTTCAGTTCAAAACAAATTTATCATAAAAACTTCTCAAAAACTTGTAGAGATCGTAGCCATTGTAATACTTAATGAAACCATCCTTGAACTAATTTATATGTTCATCAGAAACTATTATTTACTTGGCAATTTGTAAAAATGATTACCTATTCGTCATGTCATAAGTAATAATTATTATGTCTATGTATTAATAACTAACATATCAGTGCTGGCAGCACTGTACATTACTTTCCTTACAGATGTGTTGAGACATCAAACATCAAACTTTTATTGTGGTTTTATGGTGACCCATAGACTCATAGACTATTATACTTTTATGGTGACCTGTCATCTGTTTATTGATGTGCCTGATTTAAATATCACATATTTATACGCAAAATGACAAAAGTTATAATGAGCGCCAAACCTATATTCAGTGTAAGCAATCAATTCATACTTTAATACCAGAAATTATCGATAGCATATAATTGAGTTATAATCATTTCAGAATACTGATATGAATACGGTATTATTAATTCTATTTTCAGAACCCCAGCAATGTAGCTGTTGAAAACCTGAAATTGTCCATCACAAATGATGGTGTGATTAAGTCTGTCCCCGCTCTGGTGAGTGTAGACTACTTGTTATGAAAGGTTCTTGTATCCTATATTTATACCAGATAGGTTTCATATTGGGTGTTCAGTCGTCCAGATGTGCCTTTTTATTATGTATAATGGTAAATATCTATTAACAGGGACAGGTTTCTCAAAACACTACACGGTAATTATCGGATAGTCGGGACAAGGCCTAAAATGATATTTTTTCACCGAAAACTACACAAAATGGTGCGTTAAGTTGTAGTAGGTTATGCTAGGGTTGGTCTGGTTTAGCTTGTTCTACCCTTAAACATTTAATTTCGCATACTTTCGCGTACTTTCTGAAGCGATGGCAAGCTGTCATGTCAGATTGCCATGTTTTCTTCATACAATATGTGGTGTTTTTTTTAGGTTGGTGCTTGAGAGACATGAAAGTTTGCGACATACCATCGTTAAACCTATATTCCAACGTTTCCTTTCGTCATTCACGAAAAATTCCCGTATATTTAGGTTCATAAAAGATTATTCTACCCTAGAACATATTGTGTGTAATTTTCGAAGAAAAATATCATTTTAGGCCTTGTCTTGACCAGTGTTCCGTCTAAGACGAGAGGTTAGCTGCGCGCAGTATTTAAAGGCTGCGCATGCCACTCCAACAAATGCGCGGCATAATTTCAATTATTTTGCAAATATCAATATGTCATATTTGAATATTTAATATAAAAAATAAATGTTTTTTTGCTTTGCGTTGTACATTATATTTAAAATTGTTATCATTTAATAAATTATATTAAAATAAGACATAAAAAATAACAGAATTCATTTATTTATTCACTTAAAATAAAATCAATCACAAATTAAGAAAAAATAAGTAGAATGAAGCAAATAACCCGTCGCCAATATTAATTACATGTTTTATAACTTTGCTTAATATTTTATAGTTTTTTTCATCGTTCCTTAAAACTAATCCATATATTACATATTTCATCTAAATCAATTTCTTGTTTTGATAATAGGTAAGATTTAATTCTCATTATATTATCTTAGCGTTCAATTTCTAATTGGATGGCATTTCAGTTTCAACTGATCCGTGAAGCCATTCCAGTTTGAATTCTTTACAACTTTTCTTACGATAAAATTAAAATTGATAAGTTAGTTATTCCACTTGGTTTATCACTAACGTGACGCGTTTCGTTTCTTTAAGAAGCATCTTCAGACTAACCATCTCGCAAGGATATTTATTCCAAAGCCAAATACCTTGTCTTAATAGTTTTATTAATTTCTAGAGGCTATTCATTTTAATAGTTTTTTTATTTACCCGATGGAGTATTTCTACGTTATTATTTTTATTAAAAGTTACCACACCAAATCCATTGAAAAAAACCTTTTCTTACTTTTGGAGAAACTAGACAATATATGCATTTGATTTACTCACTGAACCTTTCGACATCTGAGGATTAACAAAACAATTCAATGTTTAAATGATATTTTATAAATTTGAATAATATTTCATCAGTAACAAAAACATTAATTATTCATATGTACATACAGTGGTGTAGCCAAGGTTTGTGGCGCTTGGGGAGGTCCTTGAATTCCTGCCTCCTCCCGTCTAAAAATAATGATTTTATGTTTACAAGTCGGCTTCAGGCTCTTTTATTTTCAAAAGAATCTACTCTTATTTTCTTAATCGCAAACCAATGCGATCTAGGAATTTGCACTGCAGGCAAAATTTTTCTATTCATAAATATAATTTCTTCAAAAAAATGTACTATTCGGGTTATTCCAATTTTAAGATCATTTGAATAGTTGTGTTGGAGTGCGCGCAAACCCTGGACGAGTGCGCGGGGAATTCCAAAGTGCTGCCCGCTTAGAGAGAACATTGGTCTCGACTATCCAATATCTACCAAATATTTTATTCTTCAAATGAAAGAAAGTGAAAAACAATATTTGTTGGTGGTGAAAACATGGCATCCGGTGGGTCCTTAGTGTGTGGGGTGAGTACGTGAACAATGCACCAGTGGGTAGTTAGCGGTGATGTACTTTAGTGGCTAAGGGCATCTGAAGATATTAAGCAGGAATTTTGCGTGAGATATTCCTATACAAATTAAGAACTACTTAAATAAAAATATATCTGGAAAGAATGAAAAAAATGAAAATTTTCCCATTCAAATCAAAATACATTTAAACTAGAACCAAGTGGCTTTACATGTTGAATCGTAACACTTTCTTCCGGATTTTTTATTGCAATTCAAAATATTTGGAATTATGGATAAAATAAGTTGAAGAAATTTTTGTTCCAAATTTAAAAAAGTTGTTGATGTTGACTATTCGTTTTGTTTATCGATCAATGGTTCAACTGGAAGATGTGTATTAATAATACTATCAAATTCTGTTTATTGAAAGAAACTTCAAAAATAGGTGGCATTTATTCTTATTTTCAGTCAATTATCCTAATTTTGAACTTACTAATAAAAAATTTACAGGATCCATTTTGGGTGGAAAAGCGCTCTCTCTCACTGTATACAGCTGCACCAAAGGATTCTAAGGTAGTTCTAGGATCTCTGCAAACATGGAAAGAATCAATGCAATGGTACATAGATGATTTGACATGGCTGCTTTCAATGAAATATCATAGGTATGTGTTTATACTCTAATTCAGGTTTATTATAGAATCTGGAAATTACGTCCCTGAAATTGATATTTTGAGTCACTAAATGAATCTGTTTTTAAATCAACTTTAACTAAACTTACCACAGTAAATAAATTATATTTTAATCAAACTTCATATCTATAAATATAATATATCAGAGTAATTAAAATTTTTCCTCCCGATCCGACATTCATCTGTTTAAAAAATAGGAATTTATTCTACCGATTTATATATACGCTTCACATGTTATAATAAATATGAAATATAGCCACTAATGAGGCTGAGTGAATTATAAAATTGAAAAAAAAACTTACAAATAATCATTTTTCTATGTGACAGTGTGGTAAAAATATACAGATCAATTCTTCATTCTTAAAATTTAAATATGTGTACAGTGCATGTTATCTGTTTTATTTTAAACTCCTACCTTATTTATCCTTATACTTTTCTATAACTATATTAAAAATGTTAACAGTATCCAAATTAGAGGTTGTGATTGAGAATCCTAGTGTTCGAAATGCTCGAGAAATGGTGAACAATTTTGATACTTCTTTCTCGAAAATATTCCATCATTAAACTTCGAGATTCTCTTTTCTCGAGAAATTGTGCACGCAAAGCAAGATACAAGATTTTTTCATGTCAACTTTTTTAAAAATTTAATCATTTGAATATTATATAAATGTATTCATTGACATTGAAATTGATTCATATCTAATTAGAAATCGGCCTACTTTGATTTTGCAGAAGAAATATGAAATTCGTATCGAAATATAATATGAATACCAGTGAAATTTTTATTCACTCTGACCCTATTCAATCTTGAAAACTTAGTTTAAACGGATTAAAAACCAGTCCGGTGTCGAATTTATATTGTTGAAGACGCTATTAGAAGTCAATATGATATGTGTTGTACTTTTCAATACATCTTATACCGAGTAGCCAAAAAGTATACAATTCTCAAGATTTATAAATATTTGGAGAAAGCGAAATTCCCGTATTTCGAGAATCAAAAGTACTACTGTGATATTTTTTGACTTACAACAAATAGAATAGAAACTGGCTGGGGAATAACATTTTCTTATTATTTATTTCAGATTCTGGTCCCATATAATACATTATTCCCCCTGTATGGATATGTTGGTCTCATTCCTCCAAGAAGCTTATCCACCATATGTTCAAACTCACAATGATCCGTCAGTCATGAATTTGTATAATCAAGCTTACAAAAAAGTTTTAACTATTTTCAGCCGATTAGTTACAAACAAGGAATCAATGGTATGTAACCTGAATTTCATGTCCCACAATGAATTTTTTGCCTGCTCTGAGTACTGCGGGTGTTGTCGTTTCATTTATAAATAACATGGTATAAATGTGGACACCATTTAAATTGTATTGGTGGTAGGCCAGCTTTTTAAATCTACACATGCAATATGTGTGCATATTGTCACTGAATAGAAATTAATGGAAAATAGGTTTCGATGAATTTATTTGTAATATAGATAGAGTATTTCATCAAATGCACTGAAATATATATTACCTTCTAAACACATAAGCCCATACCAAGAGTTTACAGAAAATTCTTTTCTATTCAATATTTCATAAGTAGAGATACGCAATCATCGCATTTTGTGATTGTAAATATTGTATATATATTTGATGCAATCTCTATTCATAATGTAGTGAAACCTGTACTTTTTTAAATTTAAATATAAGGAAAAGAGTTGGTGAATTGAAGTGTGCGTTTGTGTTTATTGTATTTTTTTCATCAGGGAGAATGGATGAATTCAAACTATTTGGGAAAGCTTATTTATGAAAAATTTATATTTACAATACCGATACTTTGTGACCTCTGTCTTCTCTACGGAAGCAATAATGGCACAGTTGTTTCGAAGATAATTAAAATAGTGTTTCAATCGCAACCAAAATACTATGAAGATGTAACCACGGCAATTTCTTTTCTAAAACAGGTAAATGTGAAAAAAAATCTGAATAATTTCAATTTTGAAAATATCTACTTCCATTTCTTTTAATTTGATACGATTATGGTCAATATTTACATTTCAACAGCTATTCAATTTCATAAGCGTTCAGATTGACAATCGAAACAATGCGCATATCGACCCACAAATACTTCCTGGAGAATTCAAAGGGTTTTCTCAGACATTTGGCGGCTTAAACTCTAATTCAGTTCAAGATGCCGGAAGTTCGCTTACATTTTCTGCTCTGCAAGACCTGACTTTGCATTTAGTGGATTGCGGAATGACTTTGAAAATCTTCCTAGAACTGCACGCTCCCACTAGACAAGTATTCAGAGATAAAGATTTTCATTTAAGGTTTGTGCAGTCATTATATTTAGAAAAAATCATATTAACAGATCACACCATGAGAAGCAACATCTTGAAATGTGTTTCCATGTCTTAAATTACATAGTATTTATTACAATTTGATAAATATTTTTTGCTTAAAATGAAAACTTCGTAGGCACTAAATAATCAAACAACTGTTCGTTTTAATTCCAGCTTAATCAATTTATATGAAACTATTATACCGCAGATGTATGAGAAAGCTTATGACTTAGCCGATCCTAAAAGTGAACAAAGCATTGAAATCTTTAATCAACTGGACTTGATACGATTAGAGCTCATCGATGCATATAGATTTATAATAGCTACAACCATAGATGAAATACTCAACAATAGGTAAGAGAGTTTAAGATGCCGAGAACCACCAAATTAGCATAACAAAAAATAAGAAACCAATTCAAACGGCTGATGTAGCAAAAGGTGTAAAAATCTTTGCTGTAGATGGAGTCGCCTGATGATTTAATTGGTGCCGACTCCCCTTCTAAACAATAATAACTTGCATCCTTTTCCACCTCTACCACCATATCCACTCAGTTCAATAATGATAAACTTTTAAAAACAATAAAATTATTTTATATTTTAATTTAAGACATCGACTAAGGGTGCTTGATGGAATTCCAATATCAAATTTGAATTATTGAAATTTTGTACACTTCCATGTATTTTGTCACTAACGACCCGGGTTTCGCCTTTCGGCATCTTCAGGCATTCGTGTGCTCGAATGCCTGAAGATGCCGAAAGGCGAAACCCGAGTCGTTAGTGACAAAATACATGGAAGTGTACAAAATCTCAATAATTCAAATTTAAAAAAAATCATTTGTTTACCACTTTTTCGTGTTGTGGAAAGACTAACTGAACTTCAGTTATTTCTTATAGGAAATTGTTTCCGTAACTCAGGAACAAATTAAAGACGAATATGGAGGTTCCACTTTATTTGGTTTCTATCACCCAATTGACACTTTCGCCCAGAAATTATTATTTTATTTATGTGTATTTCTTTCTTCCAGCTCTGACATAGAAAATAATGTCAGCATATATCTTACGATGATCGTAGAAAGTTTATCAGAGAAAACTTTCATCAAGGATTATAATGCAGCCTATCCTATAGATGCAGATTTAGATATCTTATGTCAGACCTACAAAGACATGTATCCTTTTCACATTTGCATATGAAATTTTAACTCTTCAAATCAATTTTTATTTGCGCATTATGTACAGGAAAGGTATTAATGCCCATTTCAGCGACCGGTGGTTATATACGGCCTCTGTGGTCTAGTGGTAAGAACTTTGCCCTAGCGATCAGGTGGGTCCTGGTTCAAATCCCAGCAAGGTCAATATCAAATTTAGATATTGTCAATTTAAATTTGTGACATAAAATTAAAATTGATAACTTAGTTATTCAACTTGGTTTATCACTAACGTGACGCGTTTCGCCTCTTTAAGAAGCATCTCCAGACTAACCTTATCGCAATGTTATTTATTTCCAAGGTTTCTATGATTCTAATTCTTACACTAAATAAAGGGTGGGGGTGGGTTTTATTCCATTCTACTGGACGTGCGGAAGAAGGTTAAGATATGATCACCATTACACTATTTACAAATCAATTACTGGTACTTGGAGGTGAAAAACCCAAGGGAAATAAATTTAATAGATTATTTGGCTTACCCAAATTGCAAAAACCTCTAGTACCTATTCGTTCAGTGGTATCATTTTGTAGTGCTCCATCATATAATATAGTTCGTGAATTAAATGCCGTTTTTAATTCGTATAAGGTTTTTAAACCAACATATACTGTTCAGAATATTATTGATTTCGCTAATAAAATTAAAGACTTACTACAAGTAATTGTAAATTAGTATCGTTCGATGTAACAAATTTGTTTACCAATGTACCCATGAATGAGTGCAAAAGTATTCTCAATGAACTAATGTTAACTTTTTTGGATATTGACAGCAACGTCGTTAAAGAAATGCTTAGACTTTTCATATTTGTATAGTTTAAAATTATTTTCAGTTTAACTGTAAAATTTATAAACAGTCTATAGGTTTACCCATGGGGGGTCCAATTTTGCTTGCTGATATTTTCATGGATTATTTCGAAAATAATCTGTTTAAATCAAAATATCCCTTAATCAAAAAAAATTAAAAATGGTATTGTTAGGTCGACGATATCTTTTGCATTTGGACAGGCACGGACAGACAACTTAACACCCTACTGCAGCATATTAACTCGATACACAAAGACATTAAATTCACTTTAGAAGTCGAACATCAAAAAATGCCAAATTTTCTCGACATTACTTTAAAAATTAATAATTTAAATGAATTAGAATTTGCTATTTATAGAAAACCTACATATACCGACGTAGTTATTCCTGCGGAGTCATTGCATCCGTGGTCACAGAAATTTTCATCATTTCACTCAATGATAAATAGACTAGTTAACATCCCCTTATCACATAAATTTTGAAATAGGATTAAATACCATAAAGCAAATTGCTTTCAATAACGGTTATAGCACCGATTTAATTAATAATATATTAAAACGAAAGCAAGCAAATAAATCAACACTAGATTATCTCTATACAGACCAAACACATGATAAAACTTTTAGCTGGCGTAGATCATTTATTTTGGAGAGACATCATTAAAAATGTCAATGATGTTACTGGATAACTTGTAGGCAGCTTTTTATACAGTTAACAATTTAGGTAAAATCTTATTGAACAATAAAGATCGAATAGAATCATTGTCACAGTGTGGAATATATCGCCTCTCTTGTGAAGACTGCCAAGCTTCCTATGTAGGACAGACAGGGAGAAGCTTTAATATTGGACTTGAAAGAACATATCGACGGCTTAATACACAGAAGAGCCAACTTCTTTGAAGCTAATTTTACAGTATGAACTTTAAACTGTATATTATATACATATAAAATAATAGCGTAATTGTTTGCTAATTAAAAAAATTTCACTTTCATAGATAAATAAAACCGACATGTCATTTATTGCTGCAGCATTATTGTTTAAGTCCGCAAATCACTTGCTAATGGAGAACCATACGTTTAATGCGGATGATGGGGTTAAACTGTTGCATAAAAACATGGGGGATCATAAATTATTTTATCAAGAAATTTTGGAAATTAATAGAGCCCAGTTAAATTCCTTGCCAATTTTGAATGAGCAGCTGAACCTTCCTAATTCTCCGCTATTATATCCTATACGTTGAAACACCTAACAGATGTCACTAAATGTGGAATGATTGTATATATTTACCCATTCGTCGAATTACATCCCGTCAAAACCCACAATACTATTATAATTGTAAAATCACTGGTATTTCTAAAAGAAGTTGAAAAGCGGCAATTCGCCACTCTGTTAATATGGTGTTTACAAAATAAGGATTAGGACGATTCCCGAAATTTTAACTCAGGTATCAGTGTGGCTCTCAGACGTATAATATCTTACCTCGTAAATAATATTTGTCGCATTTGTATCTTCTATATAAACGTTAGACACTGTTTACTGTCTCTCAGTTCGAGTCCATTCGTGTGCTCGAATGCCTGAAGATGCCGAAAGGCGAAACCCGGGTCGTTAGTGACAAAATACATGGAAGTGTACAAAATCTCAATAATCCAAATTTGATATTGAAATTCCATCAAGCACCCTCAGTCGATGTCTTAAATTATCATCATTATTGGTTTGCAAAGGAGCCCACTCTTTTTTATTCAAATAATATACACATAATGCCATCAAATAACGATATTATACTTCAATATAGGTTTAAATAAATAGTAGAACTTACATTTAATGTTCTTGAAAAAGTTGTGTTCCACAAATAATAACTTTTCTTTAAGTTTTGTACAGTTTATAGGACAACTCCCACCAATCACACCTCACACTGACAGCTCTCACTACAAAATGACGGAGTTGGCTCTTTTTACTTGTATCGCAATACGATGGAGTTGGCTCTTTTGTTTCATATTTTGCATTTACTATCTTATGATGGCCCTTACAATTAATATTACAATTTATATTTAAATGTACACCACAAAAACACCAGATTATTGTTATGATGTGCACAAAAAATCGAGACTGAGCAAATCGTTTGCCAATACATGGGAATGCCTGCTCTACACATTTGCGACAGCAATGTTTGACTTAGCTTGGCCCAATGCGTAAAGAGGCCATGATGATTGATTCAAGCTATTTTCACAACATAGCATCTAATCAAGGCACAAGGTGATCAAAAATAGAAATAAAATATTTGCATATCTGGCTACACTTACTAAAAATTTTCTCTATTGACTAATTAATTCATACTTTACTTAACTCATTGAAAAACAGGGATTCTTTGAAATGTGATTTTATACTAGAAGCTGTGAAGGCCCATTGCCACGAAGACTCTCGTCCGCCGCAGGACAATGGAGAGTGCAGTTCGACTTACGGAAATAGTGAAATCACAAATGGGCTTGGGGCTTATTCACAAAGTATACCTGAAACAATAGAATGTAATGAAATCCCCGAAGAGGCCAAAACTATGTCGCTTATCAGTGAAGTAAAGGATATCTTACCTCATCTTGGAGACGGGTATGTTCTGAAATGCTTGGAATATTACAGCTTCAGCTCTGAAAGGGTTATAAATAGTGTTCTCGAAGGTACGCTAGATCCGGAATTACAAGATCTTGATCCGTCCTTGCCTATCATTCCTCCGGACGAGCTGGACACTCAGTTTTTGAAAACAGGAATCGACAGACTAAATGTGTTCGACAATGATGAATTCGACGTTATGACTAGAGATAATATTGACTCGAGTAAAGTTCACAAAGGAAAACGAAAACCGAAACACAAAAATCTTTCAGAAATGCTCGACGATAAGAGCTATGTGAAGCAAATGAAAGACACATATTCAAAATTCAGGTGATTTCATGATAATTATTCAATACATACTATCCATGGGGTACTAGACTAACGATACAGACAAAAAAATGATTGTGAGGACAAAGTGATGTATGCAAAGTTATTTAGTCAGTTTTATATCTTACATTCAAACATTTTGCCTGCACTGTTGTACTGTACTTTTTATCCCAAACCACCTTGTTCTTATGCCATTCTCTCTGTATCATTTTGTCCATTCACCATACATGAATAATAGTTGTAAAAATTATATGCCTGTACATTAATTAAATACTGACTACTTTAAATTGAAATTACAGCATGATATCAGATGAACCGGATATTTATGATGATGAATATGATGATACATACGATGGCGGAGCTCCAGAACTTGTCGTTGAAGCCTCAGGAGATTCAGAAAAAAGGAACAATTTTAAAACTAAACCACTTAGAACATTCGGCAAGCGAGATGCTGAAAGTGAGGTAAATAAATGTGTTTCAAAAATCAAAGGCCAATGCATTTTTTCATTATTTCTTTCCACTACTTCAGCAATCAACTTTTTTTCTTCAATTCTTATGGAACTAAATACTAAAATAGTATATCTTAATTTTGCTGGGGGGTTGTGAGTACAAAAATATTTTTTATTAACTGCGGTCATCTTAAAAATGCACTTTGATGCGAGCCTCTGGTTTCCAACCGCTGAAGTATACTAATACATTTTCTAATTTATATTATCAGGAGGAAGCTGATGATGACGACAATCAACCTAGTTCAAGTAGTGCGAAACCCAATGACTCATTCTGTGTCAATCCTGAAGAAGTAAGAGCAAGATACCAAGCTAGGAGAGATATGAAACATGGCAGCAAACCGCCGTCAGATAGGTAGTATAGTTTTCATATAACATATACATATTTCGCATTCAATTTTGATCTGTTCTTTTCAAATCAAAATCATTTATCGGTTTTTACTACTATAATACTCAAAACAATGGCATTTTACCGTTTTTCATCAAGTAACATAGATCTGTTGTATTTCAAATAAAATTGATTTTAATATTCAAAACTTGGACTGATGGTTCTATGAAGCCTTTTAGCATAGTTTAGTCTCATTTTGACAAATTTTGTTCCTAAGCAGGTCAAATACGGAACGAATCGTAAATATTCAATTACATAGTTCAATAAAATAATTTCTTCTGATCAAAGTAACAAAAAGGGATGAATGACTTTATGACCGCTTGCATCAGATGGTCTGTCAATTTATCAAATAACTAAATCCTTATTTACAATGCACTTGAAAGTAAATTCCAATATGCTGCTAGACACTTTAGTAAATGGTTTGAATATACATCTCCACTCTACACTAGTAAACGAAGAAATATCGGGGCCCCTAATACTCCTTATAATCGAATGTATACTTATTGAACAAAGTGTGCCATAATTGTTTTCTTGAAATACGATTTTATACTTTTAGGGACGTTGTCGGAAAAGCAAAAGGACAAGGGCAAGATAAAGATGTATTACTTAATCGTCAAAAGAAAGCATCTCACAAATCCACAACTGGTAATCACAACAGAAGATCTGGTGCACAGTGGAAGAGGACTCAAGGGATGATGCCGTCATAGATGGATCCCAATGAAACCAACATCATTTGTATTTATTTTTTTGATGCGCCTTCTTATCAATATATTTTCAATATTAAAATAATATGCTAATCATTTTGGCTGTTATTAGATTGGTGTTATAATTATTTTAATGTAGTAAAATTGTAGCTTGTTGTGATATTATTTCATTTATAATATATATTTTATTTCATATTTAAAAAAACTGCCCCTTTTTTTTATTTTATACGTCTGGATTTATAAACCTGTTTATTGTCATAATGTTATTTTATTTCGAAAACCAATTTACTGAACTAAATGCTTGATCCCAGCTGGAATGGACACATTTGAGGGGGAGAACTTAACTTGCAAAAAAAAATACCATTTTTAGGATTGTGATGAAAAAAGGGTTTGGGGGGGAGAGAATTTAAATTAGCTGCACATTTAAATCTTTTACTTTAACTATGTCTACTCCTGACGTGGAGTATTTGAACTAATGGAGCTTAACTCAACATAATTTTTTTTATACAAGAACCGCTTGTTACTCAGTTACTTAACCTCGTTATTTTGAAGAGATTAAAGATAGATGGTAACACCACTGTGTTGTGTCAGCGTGCCCAGAACCCTCCTCGAATCACCTCTCGCTATGGCAATTAGCGGGAAACAGGCATTGTCAAGGCAACATAGATTCGTGTATTAAATAGTCATTATTGGTATTGGTGAGTCTTTGTGCAAATAGTTCGCACCCTAGAGTCATGCTTACTCTTAGTAAAATCAGTAATAATAAAAATCGCAACCCCACTCACAGGGGTTGACGACCGGAATCTGTATGATGCCCGTGGATACTATCGCCCAGTTTTCCCACCTGTTGTGACAGTGCTTTGTGTACGAAAAAAATGGCTTTGCTGTCAAAACTTGGTCTTTCGTTTGCCGGATGTTATACTGAGTGGTTACGCTTTGTGGTGTTCAATGATGGCCGAGTCCCCACTGATCGGAAGGTTACCGCTTGCTTTGCCAATCACCTCTTGTATTCAACTTCTCACTGTTTATTTTAATTAATTTGTGTAATTGTAAAACCAACAATCGCTGCAATAAAGATACTTTGCTGGATACTAGCCTGTTTTGACTGTAGGATTGTCATCCACATCATCATCAGCCGCCTCGCTCCAATGAATACTATCAAAGAATACTGCTAGGCCAGGACATATAGTTAGTAAATAGCTTCCCTTACACTCCGTTTTAGGATCGGATGAGGGGGTTGGGAATTTTAGATATCACAGACATCCATGCCTTTGAACTAAAACCCATAATTCAAAAACTATTTTATGGAATATTCCATAGTGGGATTCAACTCCGTGAACCCCGTAACCGAGTGGAGTATTTCTACATTATTAATTGTATTAAAATCGTGATGTTTTCAGCAAAATGATTTGCGAATTCTGAAAAATTATTACCATTAAGCCATCTTACCTATATTAGGTTCATTGATTATAATATTAAAGTTTCTACCTGTCTGTCCGACGTACGCAACTCAAATATTTAAAAAAAACTCATTTTATAATTATTTACGAAATTCTATAGTTTTGACACCCGATGTTAAACTGGCCAATAATCGTGATTCCCTGATCGATAAATTGCAACGCACCCACTCCACGTTACAGAGGCCAAACAAGATCAAAATAATCCGTCGAGTAAAAATAGTAAAAGAAAAAATGTCTTTTTTTTCATCATAATTAATTTGACTATTACACCGGTCTCCGCACTCACTTTTATTCTGTCGGATAAACTTTTTATAATATTTTCGACTCAGGTTAGAATAACATAATAAAAAAAAACGTATCTGAAACATAGATTGCCCGAATTAAGAAGCGAAGGATGCAGCCCATAATCATGAATTTAGCCGTGAAGTAGCAATTTGTCATGGTTCAGCGCTTCACTGAGAAAGCGTTGGATGTTGGAGGCATTGTCGATCGTCGTATATACCATTAATATGCATAACGTATATTATTTTTAATATCTAGTGACAGACACCATAAGGATTTCTTAATGTTAAATAAACCATAGTTTTTAGAGCAAAGTAGAGAACATCGGAAACATTAAGTAGATACTAATTTTTTTATTCCACATCCGCTCTCTATTCGGAGCATATGGCCATCACGCGGTTCCTCCAAGCTTCTCTATCCCCCGCCAGTCACCTCGCTTCCTCCCAGGTCATCCCAGCTTCTCGAAGCTCCGCCGAATACATCCTATGGATGGTCATCAGCGGCCTTCCAGGAGTACAATCGTGAGTCCCAGACTTTCCGCATTGAGTTAAAAGTTGCTCCAGCTATCCCTAATCGGATTGCGAGCTCTTTACGCGGATTGCCATCTCCCGTAATGTGTACCCCCAAGTACCTGAAGCCGTTGACTCTCTCGATGTCTTGCCCCGCTCTCGTCAGAGGGTAGTCTGGGTTTTTACAGAAACTGTTGCAGAGCACATTGGTTTTACTCGCATTGAATTTGAGGCCAGTGCGATTCGAGTCCTCTGCAGCCTGTCCATTGTTTCTTGAATACCCTCGACAGATTTGTCAAATATGACAGCGTCGTAAGTCGTAAGCATACTCGAGGTCTCATAGCCTCAGATTGGGAGCAACAGCCACACCTCTGTCGGGTGGAATTGCTTGGTGAAGATTATTATAAAGAGTAACGGAGCCAGAACACAGCCCTGTCTGACCCCGGTTGAGACACCAAATCATTATGTCGTTACGTCGCCGAATCTAACATAGCATTCACTGCCTTCGTGCATGCATTTTATAATGGCAATAATCTTGGTTGGGACTCCGTACAGTCATAGGGAAGGCCGGTGCGGACTATCAAAAGCCTTCTCGTAATCTACAAAACAACACGCCAGCGAGCTGTTGAATTCGTTTCTTTGCTGGAGAAGGCATCTGAGATTATGAATTTGGTCCGTATAGGATCAGCCAGGTAAGAAATTGACCTGGTTTTTCCTGTGGATACCACATTACTGGAGTTCTTAATCTCGCCAAGACTATCTGTGCCAAGACCTTGCCAGGAACGCTGAGCAGCGTTTATGCCCCAGTAATTGTCGCAGCAGAGTGGGTCACCTTTTTTGTGAATTGAGATGATCTCACCGTTGACCCAGTCCTTCGGACAACGCTCCTGCCCCCACACCTTACTGAGAAGTAGGTGCAAGGGCTGCAAGAGCAAAAAGTTTACAAAAAAATGCCAATTCTCTAAGTTATCGGCCCCCAAAATCCAATGGTCAGCCTTTCGTTGCCCAGTGTTCGGCCATCACTATTAAAGTTCATAAATATCGCCAACGAATTTACTGAGGGTAGACAGAACAATAAAACACATAATGATGCAAAGTATGATAATATGTAATATATTTTGTTAGCGATCCCCATACAACATGAATTTGTCGAAACTTGCGAATTAAAAATGTGTTTTTTTTAATTGCGTATTGCATCATATAGGTCAGTATAGTGCAGATATACATTGGCAAGTGGCAAGATTACCTACACGTATCCAGTATTATTTAAGTTTTAAGCTCAAAAGGCCGACCACTGGCGACGGCTGACTTTAGGAACACTCGCCTGATATTTATAAAAATAATTAGTAATCGCGAGCATCAATTGAAAAATACTCGCGGTGGCGAAACCCGTGATCAATTCATAAAATTGTGGAGTTAGATCAATGTCTTTTAATTTTATAAATATGTTAGTATCATTGAAAAGTTAAATCTTTAATCCGATTCCCGTTTTCAGATGGGTGGGTGGTAAATTATGGAATTATGATAGACACCCATGATAAAAATCTTTGCATGAAAATTTCTATTCCGTGATTCGATATTTTATTTTACATTGAAAATTAGTTATGTTCTCACAGTTACCGGAACATTCGTTACCCATTGAAAACGACGTTGGAAAAATTCGCAACTCGAACCGAAACGAATCGTTTGCTCCTTTGCTTTAGTTTTAATTAGACGGAGGATTTTCATATTGAGAAAATTAGTTCCACCAAGTCTTTATGTTAGAATAAACATTAAAACAATACTACGATACGTTTGATACTGTTGGTTTTATCCATGTCGCTTCGGACCGAATACTCAGAAAAACTCCGAGTCATTAATAACTAATCCTACGAAAAAAGAAGAAAATAACGATTCGAATGTTCATTTCAATTAAATGAACCGCTCATTGTATCACTTAGGAATCATACAAGTCAAAAACTAATCTCATTTTTGACACTGCTAGGTATATTATTTAAAATAGCATTGAGTTTATTTTCCCTGTGGTTGTTTTTATGTACACATTTAATTTTATCGAACATTGTTTTAGTGACATTCTTTGTATACAGATTAATATTTACGTGATGATCTTCCTCTATCTTTTATTTAATACAGTTTGTCGAAAAGTCACACGATATATTTTATGTATCAGGTGAAAATGCTGATTTACTGAAGGAAATCGGTCATGGTTTTTTTTAAATAAAATTCTGCAGTATCTACTACGTATTGATTCTTATGCCATCTTAGGTCTTAAAGGACAAGGGATTAAATAAATGTAAACAGTAAGAATGTATTCGGTTAAAAAAGTAATTAGTAAATACTAGTATGTATTTGTGCCTTATTTTTTCAACATCTTTTTATATGTCTTCATAATCAATATTTTATGGCAAAGGTATTAAATTAGATTAAATAAAATATAATGAGTAAGTATATCACAGAGGAAAAAGTAAATTATAACATTGAACAATTACATTGGTATTTTAATAATAGATGTGCGTTATATCTACCTGCAACCTGTTATCCGCAATACGATGATTTTCATTTTTTTTTATAATTCCTAATAAATACTTGTTCGTAATGCGGAACACTCTTACCACCACGAAGTGTAGGAAACCGCTTCGGCCATATTTACAGATTCGCTATGCGGTGAGAAGACTACTAAAGCCAGGTATCAAAGAATACGATTTATACGTATTGATATTTCCTATAACACGGCTATTTTTTTAAAAATAATTGTAGCACTTATATAACACGCATGATAATGGGATCTGTAATAACTTGCCGAATGGTAAACGCTCTTGTTCTTTCGTCCTGAACGGTATAGTGCTCAAATCCTCAAATGGACATGACATGGATTGATTTCCAATCGATTTATGGATTCGTGTCAAAAGGAATGTACGACGGTGATGCTTTCATTTCATGAAAGATATATCTTGAAAGCCAAATGTAATATATTGCCTCTCTCTTATCTTAAAAAGGTGCCGTAGCTAGAGCTGATTACTAATTATTTCTTAACTCCATCCTACTATCCTCACCCTTTCCGGAAATGACAGAATGAGCGAATGAATATATCATAGTTTTTGTAAAACGACTTATGTAGAGATGCTCCATTGTGACCCTATATGACCCTATATAACATGGGTGGGCAGTACGTCAACTGCGGTCTACCAGTCGCCCTCGAAGCTATTTTTGGTCAACCGCGTGCCTAATTTGTGCTATATATATGTCTCAAACCGGTTTTAAATGGTCTCGAAAAAGTGCATGTATTTTGAGTGCACATAGTTCCAGATTATTATAAACGAATGAAAACTACTAGATAAGAATCCAGTCTACAATTTTTTTCCTGAACCGAATGTATAGAAATATGCATATTTACAAATTCGTGGAATTCCACAATTATACTTATATACATGTCAGGACTGCTTACGTGAGAATTTATAACAGTTTTAGAAGTGAAATTAACTTCCTTTTGTCGTTAGTTATATTATTGTATTTATTTTTTAAGTGTATACGTATATATTTTCAAAATATATTATATTTTCACTACAAAAATCGACCGCCATTAATAATTTTATCAACGAGTAGCCCCGAGAACATAATTATAAGTGTGGCCAATATTTATATGTGTATACAAATATAAAAAATTATTTCAGAATAATCTAATTAAATTAAAACGTTTTAATAATAATTACGTATTTATACTATGATTCATGCGGGTATATTGAACAAATCTACATACGGGTAAAGGGTTCGCCATCACTACACTAGAACTTGTATAACTCCCAGTGTGTTCATTTTTATTGAATCGCTCTAAGCCATATGAATTTTTTACTGGTCGTTTACCTGTTCTGTTTTGCAGTCAAGGTGTGATATTAATTTTTATGTATTGTCGCGGTCTTTTGATTCTGCCGCGGCTTTTGTTTGTCAAATAATGTGTCTTCAAACCCATTGTTCTTCACTTTGGTATCGTATCCGCACACGGGTCGTGCGAGACAAGGAGAATACTAATGGATGTGACAGAAATTTTAAAACACATGGGCACTCACTATTTTCAAAAAATAATAATGCTTTACCACCTTTAATTAATTAGAATCAGAAAGAATATTGTATATTATTACTTCTTTCACTGAAATGCCCCCTTTCATGAAATGAACGAAGTTCATTTTCAGAGTGTGTAAATAAGTATATAATATTATGTTGAATCGAATTGATTCAGTTATTTCATCGCTATTGTTTCGGGACACATTAGATTAGTAATGCATTGATTACTTATAACGATACATTAATCAAAGTCATTTTTGAGAGAATTGATTTCAAACCTCACAAGCTTAAAGCATAGCCACCAAGTCCTGAATAATTGCCGCCGAGACAATCCTGGCCATCACTTGAAACGATGCTCAATACACAGTTGTTATGGTAACAACAGTGAGTACACTGCGCAGAGAAAGAGAGATTTTATAATCATTGATTCAATATAAACATCATAAATTACTATTTTTCTATGGATTTGGCGGCAACTTTGTGGAAATTCATTCTCAATATAAAATTAAAATTAATAATTTTTTTATTCCATTTGTTTTATCATTAACGTGACGCGTTTCGTCTCTTTATGAAGCATCTTCAGACTAACCATATCGCAAGGTTATTTATTTCAAAGTCTGAATATGCTTCTTAAAGAGGCGAAACGTGTCACGTTAGTGATAAAACAAAGTTACCAATTTTAATTGTATATCATAAATTACGCGCGTGATATCTAAGTAAAAAATATATTTACAGTGTAAAGAAAAAATACCTCCACGTGTGCCAAATATCCCCGCATATCGTACGGTTGCTTTCCCTCTAATTTTGCCAGATAAACATAAAATGTAATCAACAATAATACATATAAAATTGTAGCCGAGCGGTAGAAATTTCGCTTAGTGATCAGAAGCTCCCGAATTCAGTACCTGTCCTGTTAAGTTCAATATCAAATAACATTAGGGTATGGGCGTTTGTAAAATCGTGTCATTGTTGAAAATTCTCCTATCCTGGAATGATTTAAAGAAATGGAAATATCTGTCGCAATGACAGAATTAACTAAAACTACCTATAATTGTTTTTCAATGAAGGAAATTGGTTACTAATGTGAAACAATACTGTCGATTAAACCAAAATGATCCAAGTAAAACCAGTGTGTAAAAGTCAAGACAATAAGTTTTATTTTACATCTGTATCAAGTGTAGCAAAATGCTGTTTCAGGTTTCAATATTCCGAACACAATTTGTATCAGATCCTCGATCAAAAGATGCTCACGCGATTTGTAATAATAAAAAACGGGTCCGAGGCAGGGTTGCCAATGATAGAATTTAAAAAATTCTATATATATATTTTTTTAATGCAACGATAATATCATTAAAAAAATAAATCGCTGTGGTTGTTGTAAAAGCATTATCAGCACGTCATCGTCAGAACTATGCCCAAGAGGATTTTATACAAACATGGAAGACAGGCTATTATATATCAACTTTCCTAGTCTGTAGCTAAAATGAAAACCCTAGTTCAAAAAATAATTGAATGATCGTGTAATAAAAAGGGAAAATTAATCATATAAATTGCAATACTAAGATCAAATACACAATGAAATCACACTTACTATACATATTCAAAATACATCTAGATATGTGTATGAATTTAATTTGCCAATTTTCGATCGCCTTCGCTGAACGAACTAATTTTTTAAAATGCCCCGATCGATATTACATAACAAATTGTTATGTTATTATGTATTATATATTAATTTACCCAAAATCAAATACATTTCTACATAAACTAATTGAAAAATTACATCGATTGACGCGGTTGCAACCAGTGCAATATTTGTTTATTTTGTTTGAAAATTGGGATTTAATAAAAATAAATAAGGCTACATAATTTTTAATTCACATTACTGTGATCACTCTTATAGATAAATAAAATAAAGAAAAAATAGGTGTGTCCATCCCTGATCAAGATGACGGCAGATAGAAATAAAGGGGGCTCGCGGTGTGATGGGGTCCCGCCCGAAGAATGCCAGACGCCCCCGTCGCCTGCGGACCCCTGCCCCGTTCCCCGCATCAAAGACTGGTGCGCGAGGAGGTCTCCATCTTCCGCGGCGAGGTGCGCTAATGATAGGTAATTACGGCCGGCCGCTATTATGCACAGACACCGCCATGCAAGGAACGAATTAGGCAATTAAATTGAAACAATATTATTTCAATTTAAATTACAGTGAGTTTTTAACTCCATATCCGGGTGCGTGGTCGAGTGGTCAACGTCGTTAGATCTCGTTGCGGTGCTCACGGGCTCATATCCCGGTACGGACAGTTTTATAAATTGATTTTAGACACCCACCCTATCATAAAAATGGGGCGTAGTGAGAACGATTTGCTAAACACTAATCCTACCTTAATCTTATTCTTCAATTCCTGCTCTCTTCGAAAAAGGAGAGGTTGAGGAACAGAGTAACAAGCGTAGTTCATGTAGAAGTACATCTGTTATAGATGCTAGATAAGCTCCATTAGGGGTCAATTTGGGACTATTTTTCCTTCTTTCCCTACCTTTCTCGAAGAGAAAGATTGGGCAAATGACTTGACGTAACCAACACGCTAAAACAACTTCCGAGTTAAGATGAGCCACTTAGGAATGGATATAGCTGTTTTTAAATAAGTATTTATATTAATATGTACGTATGTACCTTTTTTTAGATCTTAGATACTTCGCCAAATGATGCTCCGTCCTTACTACGTTCAGTCCTAAATATTCACTGCTATAATTGCTGCTTCACAAAACAGCTGAGCATCGTGTCCCTGTGTTCCTTTAGTCCGCAGGACAGAACTATTCATAGTATATTTGAGACATTAACTCATTATACAAGTGACAGTGAACATGACCAAACTGCCCATCTGACAATCTCTACTATTTTCAATGGATTCGGCAGCAACTTTGTGAAAATTAATTTTTAATTTTATATCTGAGTCTTTACATTTTGTTAATCGCGCGTTTCCAATGCTCCACTGTGTATAAAATCGTGTGGCGCACAAAAGGTATACATAAGTACGCGAGTCCATACATCATTATATGAAGCTGCGAGCGAGAGAGCTATAAGGCCACAGGTTTCTCCGTTTATAATATTATTAGCCGGATTCTTTTTTGTTCCTGCCACTTTTTGTCCGTCCTCTTCTTCGTTTTTTTGTTATCTAATTTATAATTTGTTGTCGGTCTCGAAACGCAGCTCGTTCGGTCTGCGGTTATTAGTGGTCCCACCGCAGATCTTTATAAACCCTGCGTTTTATTACACTTCACAACAGAACGCGTCAATCATCCCAAAAAGCTTCATAATATATGCAAAAAAATCTTTTATATCTATCTAACGACCAACCTACTGCTTGGCCAATAGAAGTCCACCACAAATCCATTAGACGAAATAGATTTACATTAAGTCTGAAAAACGTTAAATAAAATATTCATTGTAATCATGGTAATTTGTAAAAATTAAGTACATTTTTTCTCATAATTCCACAATTCAGAACCGATAACACTTATCGCGAGTACATATTCTCAACTTTCTTTTTAGTAAGTAAATATCGTGTTTTGAATTTTTGACAGCGATTGTAAGAGTTAACAGTAACAAAAGTAAGTACGGTAATATTTTCCCCTGTATAATTTTTTTTAACCATGATAAGGAGACGTCAAAATCAGCTTTTTCGTATCCTGCACATACCATTGATGAATCTGAACCTTGACTGCTTCTTCTTCAAATGATAGGATTCCAATAACCGGAAGGCCACTGAAGGACAGAGAGCAGACATAAGCAACAACGGCATTATTTGCCAGCCCGAATGCAAAAGACTGATTCCGTAATCCTAATGAGATACATCTTTATAGAAAATCTATATCTTTAAGTATAATGATTTTATAATTATTACTGCCTCGTCAACAACATCGTCAGAATTCGTTTGTAAAGAATCAATCTCATATCATACTTTTCATTAAAATTATTATCTATGGTAACATTTCATATAATATAATAAATATTTATTCTTATGAGCTATAAGTTATTTGGCGGTTCTCCGAAATGGAAACGAGGTTAGTGAGCAATAGGGATTTCCGCAGACACCACGTGATGTTAATATGGTCAAATTAGAGAGCAAAATATAATAAAGTTTAGTTTTTAGATAAAAATGAGCTCACTTAGTTAAGGTAAACTTTTTCTTGTAACGTCGAATGCGGTTCGCGGGCCGCTACGATACACCCACTGCAAGTAATAACATTATGATGATGGGTAAGTACCTCTCGATATAATTTAATACGAATGATATGAAAAAAAATAACATCCCGTCATGAAATTTGACACGTTCCTGTAACTTTTAGTGCATTTATGATTACTTTTATCCAGTAGATGTATCATGGGTCTACCTTCTTGATGATTTTTTATAACAATAAGTTGTATAAGTGCGCAGCGATAAAATCAATTTGATCCAATGAAGCTGTATCTCTGTAAAACCGGTTTTATTTTTAGGCCTGGCATACCTATATAAATTGATTATTAATTTTAAGCTGCTAATTTTTGGTCAATGTCGATTCGCTATGGTTTTTTGAAAGTATACGGACACCAGTACCAGTTTGATAGTTGTGAGAACGCAAACGGATATTATACAATAGCTACATATAGTACATATACAACAATAAAAATAAAATTAAAAAGAATATTTCACATAGATAATAAATAACAAGGATATTTTTTTTAAATCTTTTTTGTCAGATATACGCATTGGGTAGATCGCGAGATGGTTTGAAGTATTTTGAAAGATATCTTTTTTTCAATGTGTTGAAGTGGAATGCGGATTACGCTTTTTTCGTTTTCTGATTTGAGAATATATGTATTGAATATTAGGACCAAATTTACCTCCGTAAAAGATGTAAAAACTACTAATTATATCGATGGTGTTTTGCCCAATAGATGGAACCCTCATAATTCAAATTGTTCAGGAGAGTAAAAACTGTTTTTATCGAAAACATTAAAGGGTGCTTGTTCCTAAAGTCAGCCGTCGCCAGTAGTCGGCCTTTTGAGCTTAAAACATAAATAATAATTAAAAAAAAAAAAAAAGGTAGTCTTGCCACTTGCCAATGTATATCTGCACTATATTGACCTATATGATGCATTATGCAATTTAAAAAAAGCACATTTTTCCTTCGCAAGTTTAGACAAATTCATGATGTATGGGGATCGCTAACAAAATGTACTTCATATTGTCATGTTTTGCATCATTATGTTTTTTATTGTTCTGTCAACTATCAGTAGATTATTTCACGATATTCATGAAGTTTCATAGTGATGGCCGAACACTGGGAAACCAAAGGCCGACCACTGGGAATATTGGCATTTTTGTTTGTAAACTTCTATTATTTTAGACTTGGTACAATATTAAATATTTTATTTTAAGTTAGTTACATTGCTTAATCCCTGTTTAATGGAATAACAGCGGAAAAAAATGTATTTATCATTCATTGACTCAAAATCCTTTTTGAAAGTACACCTATCACTTAACTGGCTTAGCACTGACGAAACGACCCTATGGTGAGTTGCGTTATGAATCTTTGAAATGCACTTCCGTAAATTCTTATGTTTGCAGATACGGGATTATACGTAGGGGATTTCGATATAATATTAGCTTACGTCAAGTGGCCGGGTCAGAATTTTTAAACCTAAAACCAATTTAAAATAATGTTTCCCTTCCAAAAAGTGGCCAATTTATGTTTCTAATTTATATTATTTGGCCGAGACTTTCTCTGTCGTCTTTAAAATGAGATACAATCATCAAATTATTTTCGTAAATTTTGAGGGTTATATACATCCATTGGCCAAAACACAGTCGAATAATATATTCGGTCTGTTTTATCTTCGCCTATAAGTAGGCTCAGGCAAAAGCTCATTGCTACGATAGCTTCATTAAAGCAAATCAAAAGAGTAAAACATTTTTTTTAAACCATATCCGCTCCCTCTTCGAAGCATATGGGCATCACGCGGTTCCTCCCAGCTTCTCTGTCCTCCGCCAGTCTCCTCGTTTCCTCCCAGGTCGTCCCAGCGTCCCGTAGCTCCGCCGAATACATCCTATGGATATTCATCAACGGCCTCCCAGGGCAACGGAATTCATCTGGTCGGTAGGAGAGACAGGCAGGATTCTGGCTTCCCTGGAACATCCGCAACACGTGTACAAGCCAGTTCCATCGTCGCTTTTTTATTTTGGACGTAACAAGAGACTGGTCCATCCGCTCTCTTACCTCCGAGTTCCTGACAAAATCAAACCACCGTACCCCTAGTATTCGCCACAAACATCTGTTTTCATAGCACAGTATGTATACGGTTACTCTGCGCCTTGGTGAGGTTCCATGACTCGCAACCGTAAAGCGGCACCGTCAGAATGCATGCGTTGAATGTGCCACTTATTCAACGTATGCATTCAACGCATGTAAAACAATTACACTAAGAAATCTATACACGATCCGTAAGATTTTCGTCACTGCCATGAAATATGTAGACTCCATTTGATATTCCATTACCAATATGTATAAAATGGAATACCTAGTCTGGAATCGGTAGGAGTCACCATTTTTAATTTCTATAATTTTAACTATTGCATGTTTTCTTGAAACAATGTTTGAATATCATACTTTCAAAATATAATGAATTCATCATTGTGTTAATATATCCTTTATTAAGTAAAATTAGCGTATCTACGTCTGTATCTTATAAAATACCAGTATTGAAAATATAATTCCGGTAATACAAAATAGATAAAAATTACGGGCAATAGGGATCGTAATACTGGACGAATTAATTAATACCTACATTTCCAAAAAATATTTATTTCATAGGCATATAGGTTGATTTTCATAATTACCTCTGTTAATTCTTAATTCAAAAAACTCTTAATCTCTTAATTCAAAAAAGATTATTATTAATAAGTTTAGTCTTTCAATGTTGGAATCTGTCAATGTTGACAATTATATTAATACATGTGGTGAATTCATAACATTTATTTTCGATCATTTTGGTACTTTTGAATTTAAAAAACCGGTATTTTAAAAACAAATGGAAAACCGGGAACCCGGTTTCTGTTATAGCGGTATTGCAATCCCTAATTATATTGTAATATGTCCGAATCGTCGACGCGTTTCAATAAAAAAGAAATCATCTAAGATCCACTTCTGTTACTTTTGAAGTTTCAAGCGTGAGTGAAAAGCAAAGATGATAGGTCGGCAGAACATTATTGAAATTGCATGTTATTAAAAACTATATGAGACGATTAAAATTACGATGTACACCGACATTTTAGGTTCATTTTGCGAACTTTTATTCTACCCTATCATCATAGATAAATTATTAGACATATTGAAATAGCAGACGCCGAAACTATATTTATAGTAGACTCATTTTTTTATTGATGGATCATTTTCAATATCTTTCAAAGTCCCGTTTTTATATAAAAAATGCAATCATTAGTGAATGTTTTATTTTAAATCTTTGTTTTGGCTCTATGATTCATAATATAATTATTATTGGTTTTTAATATAACAAATATACCTGACATTACAGTTAATAGCCAATGCGCCAAATAGTTTGAAACTGGAAAATCATACATACCAGATAAACTCGATGAGAATTGTTGAAGTCACTCGAGATCAACTCGAGGAGAAGAGACATCACAAACACCCATGTCAAGCTAAGTATACATCTGGACACTTTAGTCTAGGCAATCAGTTGCTAGACTGAGTATCCAAGTGTGGACAGTCAAATAGAGCTGTGTCATTGAGGTCTAGCTAGACCGCGTCAGTTTAGCTGAAATTGTAGTGTGGACAGTCTAGAGGTCTGCACGGGCCCGGGTTCGGGCGTGTAGAGACAATTGATATTCGGGCTCGGGCCGGGCCTGGGTAAGGGATTTGTTCTTCAGAAAAATATTTCGGACTATGTTCGGATCATGAGTACACTGGATAACTAAATACTGTTTTCACTGTTGATAACAAAAAGGCAATAAATAGAATAATTTATTACGTTTCGAATAGCATTGGACACAATAGGGTCTCTTATTTGATAAGTATGGAGACTTCATTTCATATGTTGGTAACCTGAAACCGAGTTCATAAAATTGCTATTGATCGGTGAAACAATGCTTTGTTCGTTTAATCACCACCGATAGTAAGTTTAAATAGTTCGTAAACAAATAAAGTATGATATTATTCAGTAACTGCTTTCAATTCAATTTAGATAGACGACTGTTCCTTGTGCCAAAAAATTCATTATAAAAAAATACAAAAGATTCGTTTCAACGATATAAAGGAAATGTTGAAAAGTGGTGACTGTGGTGATGTGTGGAAATCATTCCGTGAAACAATAGATTTTTCTACGTGTGAAAAAGTTGGGTAGGTACGTTAATCAATTTTATGATACTGTATTTTTTTTTAAATCGGGTTTTTTTCGGGCCGATATTTATAAATTTAGACTTCGGGTTGGGCTCGGGTAACAAGTGTGGTATTAGGACTCGGGCTCGGGCCGGGTCGGGCCTGAGATGAACGGGCTCGGGCCGGGTAATTTCATCAAATTTCGGCTCTAGGACAGTCAGTGTCTCAGTGTCTCAGTTACTCTAGCAATTTTCAATCACCTTGGAGATTTTTAGCTAGAGTGCAGACAGCAACATGAACAATGCCTAACCTTTTAGTGAAGAAGTAAAACTTAATAGCTTGGTGGAAAAGAAATCGCTTAAAATAACTTAATAAATATTATTTGTAAGCATTGCAAAATATTAATTTAATTTAATAACAAAGAACAATTGAAACATTAGTACATAGTTGCAATGTGTATTAAATTATATGTTTTAAACGTATTATCAAAACTGTAAATTCATAAGTCTATAATCATTAATTTCATTTAAAGCCACTCATCCGAGAAATTGGTTATTATATGATTACTGCAAATGATTCAATGCTGGTTAGATCAAATTGTATTCTTACAGATGTATACTTGCAAAAATGTTTTTATATCAAATAAAAATGCATAAAAATGTGAATAATTCTTCGTTTGTATTCGATACAACATAAGGTTATCAATAAAATTATTTCGTCAGATATGAAAAAGAGCTTGTTCTGCCTCAACAGTAAATAATGATATTTTTTATGTAATTACATGATAGCACTTCTTATATGTAGTTATATTAATATTTTTCATACACTACCGTTAAACCTTCATATAAATAACAAGTGAATAAGAAGTTGTATCCATATTTAAGGCACCATTTCTTGTAGTTATGTATATAAATCATTTTTTTACCATGTTCTCTCCCAAGTGAAGCATATGACCTCGTAATGGAGGTATCTCAGCGGAACTCTATGAGAACTGCTTGTTAGTCAGTTGTCCAACCTCTCTTTTTCCTAAGAGAGTAAGGATAGGGCTAGGACAGGGCTAATGGCTAGCTAATCGCTCTCGCTACGCTCCGTTTTTTGAGGATTCATAACTCGATTGAAAGATCAGTTTCTGAAACTGTCTACACGGGGAACCCGAGACATCCGTAACCGTAGTCAATGATCTTTCTTACCAACTGCGCCACGCAGCCAACATTATTAGACAGTATTATAAACAGAAATATTTTTTTGTTATATATATATTATCATGCAATAAATATAACTTTACAATACCTACAAAACATTTCAGCGATAGTCCAAATAATAATTAAAAAAATACTTCGGACATTAAAAAAGATTGTAATAGCTTTATTATCCTACCGCTCTGCTGCATCAAGGGCGACTATTTTTAACTGATATGAGTGTCTCAAAAAGTTTCCAATAACTAGTTGTGGACGCTCGGAACACTGATCTAGCTAGACTCTAGCTAGATTGCTCTATCAACTTATTTGTGTCCAGATATAAACAGCGTTGACACTGCTCTAGACCGGTGCGCCGCGAGATGACCCAGGTGTACCGCGGCGTAGAGCGTCCAAAATGAGAAAAATCGAGTATATTGATTTTACAAAAAATTAAAGGCATTCGGTTGCTCTCTGATATTATTCTCATTTAAATAAATGTTGTATTATTTTGATATTTATTTGAATAATTGTATTAGTGTTTGCACGGATAGTGCAGCTGCAATGATGGGAGTAAAGTGGGATTTGTCTCGTGTGTAAAAGAAAAATAACCTATCGTAGAAGTTACACATTGCAGTATACATTGGAAAGCATTGATGATGACTAATAATTTACCATTGGAATTATTAGAAACAGTAAACGAATATATCAAAATATAATGCACATTATCGGATCAAGAGCCTTAAATTCGTATTTTTTCATAATATCAATTCAAGATTGTTTCACAAAGAAATACGTTGGGTGTCTTGAGGCAAAATTTTTTGAAGATTATTTGAACTTCGCTATAAAGCTATTTATTTTGTACTCAACCAAAAAATACCTGAAAATCATGAACACTTTCAAAATAGTACAGAGGTCCATGTCGTTGCCTTCGGTTACGGATGTCTCGGGTTCAAGTCCTGTAAGCACAAATCTACTGAATATCTTCTTCTAAATTGATTCACAATTTTTAATATATTTTTATGCACATAAAACCAAGTAATTAATGTATCGTACATACATAATTTTGTATTTCCATAGAAATAATAAATACAAAGTTTATTTAAATGATTTATAGATATTTTTACATATTTGACAAAAAAAACTGGGGGACTAAATGACAAGATTGTAACAATGATAGAATTGTACAAATATAGTTCATATTTTCCAAGAAATTATATGTATTTATAAAAAAATTTGCCTGCGGCGCAACTTCTGCTACTTAATAATTTATGATAAAAAAGACGAGTATGTAATTTAAAAAATAGCCTTACTTGCCACTTTTTTAGATAAAAAAATGGGGGAGGACAGCAAATTCAAGAACTACCCCGGGAGCACACGCCACTGCCTTACACCTGTCCGATCCTAAAAACGGGAAGTGGCGAGATCGATTATCTAAACGATACTAGCCCTATCCTTTCATCCCGAGTTTCTTCAAAAAAATATATTCATACTATTCTAGCCCTATTCTCACTCTCTCCGAAAAAAAGGGGTTGAGTGACTGAATAACAATCAGTTAACGTATAAAACTACTTTTCTGTTCCATATGTTCCACATCGGGAGTGGAAATAGTGATTGAAATTAGGGTATTTAGGCGTGTGGTGTGCCGCAAATATTAATGAGTGCTTAGGTGTGCCGTGGGCGTCAAAAGGTTGCGGAGCACTGCACTAGATACTGAATGTCCAGATGTATGCTTAGCTTAAGATTGTAGGGATACATGACGCGGCGGATTTGCGAAATGTAATATTCTAGGAAAAGTTTTGTATTGTCCCAGAGCATGACTTCGTGTCAGCGAAATTTATAATGATTATCAAAGAGACAAAGATTCCATAAGATGACACTTATATCAAGTAATCACTTCACATAACAGAGTTACAAAATGTGATATTCCTAAATAATATATCTGATTGTAAAATAACACCGTCTGCATGCGTGAGAATTATCAAATGCGATATTTGGAAAACGCAATATGACGACTTTTGTGGAATACGAATAGAAAAAAGGATAGGACAGAAGAATAAATAAAATTGATCATCAGTCTGTCACCACTCTCCGAGCGTGAAAATCTACTCTGAATTGCATTATCGACATCATCATCCGTCCTACTGTTTAAACGCGTCACGCATTCGACATTGAAATCATATTCCTAAAAGATTAACCAACCGACTACACCTGAAATAAAGAGGAAAACTAGAGTACTGGGGTTTGATTAGACTCGTATTGGAATTCTGAAATCCTGTCAACCTTTCAATCACCCCTGCTCATCCGGTTTCAAGATTAAGATTTGACAAAAAATATCATTTTGGCAACCCTTTTTTCATCGATCCCATTATTACGGGATGTCCTAATTACTTAGGATCCCTGGATTACAAGTCCTAATTAACGCGGTGAGGCTATCGCTGACCCACCGATCAACATTTGAGTAGCACAGTATTCAAAATACGTTCACAGGTTGGTAAAGCTGTAACATAAATGTTTCAAGTATAATCTCAGTTTTCCTTTTATTGAGTTATAAAATTATCGGGAGAACCATTATCATATAGGTGCTAAAAATGTAGATAGACACTTTTAACCTGGCGTCTACGATTCTCTATTTCTGTTATTTTGTTTATCAAGCACAAACAACGAAAGACAATTGAAAACAAATATTAAATTTTCGACGTCAGTCTTCATATCGCTCAAAAATATTAGAAAAAACGATTTGTTCTTTTACTAATTACAAATAAAACATCGTACCTATTTTGAATTTAAAATATCACAAGACAGCCAAAATGCAGCTTTCGACCCAAATAATGCAGGTTGGGTTCTATAGCTAGAATAAGAATAAGTAGTCCAAAAATATAATACAATACCGTTGTTGTTCTGGAAGAAGACATCAACTGAAAAATACTAGTTTTGACTAATTGAACTTTGAAGTTTGTCAAATTTTTGAAATGCTATACCTTTTTCATTTTGTTAAATTTATAAAAATAAGTGTGTTTTTCCATACGGTAGTTTTTGAAATATATTGGTATAACTAACTCAATATGTCATTTTTTCGATTTAGTGTTTTCTTCCAGAACAACGACGGTATTATGTATAAAATATAATGAAAACGACTGTGCATACATACCTACACAATTAAATTAAATATCAATAAAGTCTTCACAAAGCGAACAGAAAATATCATAATATTTTCGAAATACCTAGATATGTT
The DNA here is from genome assembly GCA_022494535.1 of Himalopsyche phryganea. NCBI lineage: Eukaryota > Metazoa > Arthropoda > Insecta > Trichoptera > Rhyacophilidae > Himalopsyche > Himalopsyche phryganea. Next base: position 1,735,079 of record JAGVSL010000034.1, read on the forward strand.
TCAATAATAATAATTTCTCATCCCTAGCGCCTATTTATCCCTCAAACCACTATCAAATAATATACGATAAAAGTATTTTGCTTCATGATATGGCAAATTTTCTTTTATTAATTGCTAAAATTTTTCACGAGGTAAAAATAACAGTATTAAATGATGAATAATATATATACATAATAATATTGTAGTAAAGCAATACTAAGCAATATACTTAATAAGATATATTTACATATGTATAAACGAAAAACAATTTTTTGCTCAATATGATTATTATCAAATGATCACTTATTGAAAAAATTGACGGCGAAACCTTATATCAATAAATTAATTGGAATTAATAAGAATTTACATATGTACATACGTTCCAGAGACCACCGTGTAAAAAAGTAGCAGTGTAAAAATAGTTCAAGTTTACTAAAATGCGAGGTAAATAGGTCCCATTACTTTAAGCAACGTAATGATTTTTAAGAATAAAAGAACTTTTATTTATGCGTATTGATATTTTTATATGTTACATAATACATAACTCAGTGTAACCGTGTACTGTGCTTCAAAAACACATGCTTGCGGCGAATACTAGGGGTACAGTGGTTTTACTTTGTCAGGATCTCGCAGGTAAGAGAGCGGACGGACAATCCCCTTATTACATGCAAAATAAAAAAAGCGACGATGGTCCTGAACCTGGAAGGCCGCTGATGACCATCCATAGGATGTACTCGGCGGAGCTACGGATCTACGTGATGGCCTGGGAGGAAGTAAGTAGAATGGCGGAGGGCAGATAATCTTGTAGCCACTGTGTGGTGGTCATATGCTGCGAATAGGGAGCTGATATGGTTAAAAAAATATACAACATGTAAATGACATAATATACGTAAACCGTTTAATAACTTTAATTAAGTTAATTACAAAAAATGGCAATCATCTGAAATTATTTACGTTAGTAACTATTAATTTTTTACCTATTATTAATATAATTACCTATGTGGTCCAAAGAGATGAACGGAAATTAAGGTTATTAAATGTGTACAATTTGGCTAACAAATTCTAATAATGATACAGAATATTATTTTATTTTATTTCACAAAACTTTACGACGCTTAAATAATAAAATAAATATCTCTCTAATTTACCTTTCCAAAACAGAAGAACAAAAATAAGCGAAATGGGAAGTCTTGGAATATAGCAAAAAATACGTTTTCTTACCTAGGCGGCAAATGTTTTTATATACCTAGGTATACTTAGGTTTCACTTTCTTGTTTTATAGACAGCAATATAAATAGGGGGTAATGCATTTATTTTGGGCTGGGATGAATAACACTTTTAACTTATAAGAAGGCCTGTTTAAAGTGCATCAATAAATGCAACAGTATAAATATGGGTGTAAAATAATAAAATGACATTTTAGTGCGGCCAAATGCAACACGGCTATTCCCTTTGAGACGCTGTCGGCATCCCTTTGTATTTTGTATAGACAGAGAGTACCAACATTCCTTCATGCTTTTTGCTTTGCCCGACTCGCTCTGTCTCGCTCGCCTGACAGCCCATCCTTTCTTTTTCTTATGGCCAGCACATTATAGACTGCTACTCTATTTTCTACCAAAAATTTAAACAATTATTGTCAATAGTTTAGGAGATTACAAATAATATATAGATTAGGGTGCCACCAATTCATAATCGAAATTATTCATGGACGAATAAATAATGCTATTTTGACTATTCAAAATATTGTGAATCTACCGACTAATCTCCACCGATATTAAAATAAGAAATCGTGTGCATTATCGGAGCGAACATCCAAGCTGTCAAATTAATAGCGATTCAACTGCATATGTATTTTTTTATTATGTCAGCCTCCTATGTGGAGCATATGGACTCCTAATATAGTTAATCTTAACAGAAAACTGCTTGCCACTCATCTGGCCAGAGCTCTCTTTGTCGCAGGGAGAGTAGGGATAGAAGGATAGGGTTAGGATAGGATTTTTGGTTAGCTTATCGCTCTCGTTACGCCCCATTTTTAGGATAGGATGGATGGCAGGTATCTTTAGACATCGCAGACATTCATGCCTTCGAAGAAAAATCCATAAATCGATTTTATAATCAATTTATGAAATGTATACCATCCATTAATCATTTTATGAAACTGACCTGATATTCGAAACCGTGAGCACCACAACCTAAGACAACGTCATTGACCACTCAACCACGGACACGACAAATGTATATACAATAATTACCATCAAGTAAAATCTATATAGGTATGCTGATTAAAACACATAATCTATAATAAAAACAAATGCGGGGCAGCGTCAAATTTGAATATTATTATTTTATATAAATACATATTGCAACTTACAACTCAAATTTATATTTTAATAATGTGCAAAAATATCAATTTGTGCTATCGGCATATTTTTTCTTTATTGTAGGATTATTAATTGTATTGTGTGTACTACCTAAAAACTGTGAAAGCATCAAATACTAATATATTTATACGGAAAGTGTTGCATGCAAAGCCATTGGATTTCGATTTAGACTAAAAGCTCATCCATTCTATCCACACTCATATAAGTATAAAGACATTCGTGCCATCTCTTTTTATCATTACGTATACATTCAACTTTGAAAGAGAGCGTAGTGCATGCTGCCACGCTTTGAATTTCAACGATTCTCCAATATTATTAGGCCCTCACAGAAGATCTAACTATTTGCGCAACACGTTTTATAGTAATATTAATACTAGCAACTTATTATTGTAAGAATTATTATCAAGTAACATATCGAACATCCTAAACATATTATTATCAAAAAAATCTCTCACGTAATTTCTCTATAATATAAAGATGTCACATTACATACGCCGACATCCATCTTTATTGAGACATTTGTTAGTAACCTTTAAATTATTTTTCTGTTAAGTGTCCACATATTACTTAGCACAATGTGTGACGTGTTTATTTTTGTATTAAATATGTTTGTACTTTCATTCTCCTTGATGACTTCATCTTTTAATAGAAAATATGAGTATGATATTTTTGATCTTGAATCAATTATTGTGTTGCGCACAGTTCGTGTTGTGCAACATCTAGCGTTTAAAACGTTTTATTCATCTAAGAGGCACTTGAAATATATGTAGTGACTGCTCTAAGATGTGTATGAGAAAGAGATGCAAATAGTTTTATACATCGGCGTGCTGATTTAAAAATATAAATATTAATAAATTGTTATGTTTGATTTTAAAACAATAAGAAATAGAACCCAAATACTTTTTCTAATATTCATATAGTATAAGAAGAGTTAACTTAATGTTCACATTAAATGAATATGTCTTTGAGCTAAATTAGAAATAAAATATATCCAGTCTTTAAAGGTTTTTACTGTCAATTCTTGGTGGAAAGACATGATATTTTAAAAAATAAAACACAATTCATTTGTACTACTTTTATTTCTATAAAATATGTGGAAGTAGTACAAATGAATTGTGTTTTATTTTTTAAAATATCCAGTCTTATTGTCAAAATTATCAAGCCACCATGCTGAAATTTAGTAAGGATACAGGGATTATATCCCAGTTATACTAGTCAGTCAATTTAAACGCAACACTATGTGTAAATGGGAAAAGAAGCGATTGGCCGTCAATCGGTTTCCATAATTCCGCGCCAGTAGAAATAGAAACTTCACCTTTACGAAAAGAAAGTTTCATCCTGTTATCCTTGATAATACACAGTATTGACGTAACAACTGTTTACTCCAATTAGTGCACATGTATCTTTGAAATTTGAGCTTTCGGCTACACTTACGTCATAGCAGACTGCTTAGATAGAGTACACGCCGTATAACTTTGCACTCCGTCTGTAAGGTCCAGCTCTAGGATCTATAATCACGGGATCCATACATACTAATACAATGACACGCTCTGTGTAGTATACAGAAAGCATATCAGTGTAGTTAAAAGCGCAAAGCTATAGGGCGTATACTCTACCTTATGTTTGATTGGTAATAAAGATAACTGACTAGAAATAATGATGATAAGTCACACTCACACGCTTGCATAGCTGGAAGATCTCTTCGATATTAACTATCGCATTATAATTTCAGTTAAGTCATAAATATGGTGAATTGCTATAAATTGTGGTGAATAAATTAAAAAAATATGAATTTTATAGTATCATCATTACTATTATTATTCCGTCGGTAAATAATGTAATCTTTGAAAAGTTATGTTGTAAATGATATTATATAGGTACATCATTCAGATGAAATTTCTTATAAATATAAATTTGCTTTGAGGCAAATCCTTAGCAATTTTACATGTAACACAAAAATAAATATGTAAAAAGGGTATATAAAGAATTAATATTATGTTATGTTTTTCATTCGATAAATACACATGATACAAGAATACATGCGTCTCTGCCCTCGCTAGTTGGATATAAGAGACAATTCAATTTCAAATTAATTAATTTTTTTCGATGAATTTTGAACCTAGCATCAATCACCTTATGTCACACCAGTATGCTGCGGCACAGCGTTTACTGAGCTTATACTTACAACTTAACGCCTTCTAAAGTAATGGTGATTTAGACACTATTTTTTCCACAATGTGCTATATTTAAGAAGCTCACGTTTCAATTCGTATACTTTTTGGTTTTGATTTAATATGCTTATGTACTTTAACTCCGTCACTGATTGTAGCCATTTATATTTTTTATCGCTCATATGGCGCCATCTCTTTCTCTTCAATAGGACGCCGCTTGCAATAAAAAGAGACGAAATAATGCATTCATTCCAAATTGGAGATCTATTCGAGCCGGTTTCATGCCTCAGTTCACAGTTGTTCGGAGATAGGGTATCGGAAGATTCGAAAAGGCGGACTGCTTATTGCAGTAAGGTTGCGCTCTGCGCATGGCCATTTACTCGTAGTTTTCGGTGTACGATTGCGCGGTGAAAACATGTTTTTGTTTTGTTCATTGTCAAAAGTTTGCAAACGAAACTTTCGAATTTTATTTTATTTCGTTTGATGTAATCAAGTGCAACTAAAAATTCTCGCACTAAACCTGTGAATTATATTGGATTTGGGCACATTTATAGTTTATTAAATTAATGATGAGTTTAATTTTAATTAGATGGTGCTAAAGTGAATTTCGTTTATGTATCGTGAATGAAAGCTGGTTGTTGAATACAATTCACAATGGATTTTTGTGAAACGATTTTTGGAACTTTTACCGAGTTATTATTGAAAAGATAATGGTCATTTGTGACTTATAATAATATGGCGAACCATAATGATTTGTTTTGTTTGTTGACATTCATTATCTTAGGGTTTTTGATAACAATCAATGGTGATACTGAAGTTGACTTAGAGGTTGAAGACCAGTGGGTTCCGCCAAAAAGCCAATGTGAGAAGATTAGTATACCTTTGTGTCAAGATTTGGGTTACAATCTCACCGTCATGCCAAATCTAATGGATAATGCGGACCAACAACAAGCTGAAAGAGAGGTAATTATTATATGCATACTATTACATCGCAATTAGTGCGAGCTCCAATAATTTTACAAATAGCAGCCCGGTCCCGGTTATGAATAAAATTTGACGGAACCTTAAGGTATAGGTATATCGATTAAAATCATTATGGTTAGAGCAGACATACTCAGGGTTGAGTTAATATATTAGGGATTCGATTCTGAATAAAAATGTCATTCCATAATAATTATGAGTACTGTGTACCCGGGAGTTTCATGATTCACTGCTGTTGTGACGAATGTAAGTATTATTGACATCAAAAAATATTGTTTGATTTACATCTTTATAGCAAAATAATTCTCTTACATGCTGGTCCATTTTCATTTTATTCTTCTTTTCGACATAATAATAAAATGGCTACATATTTGCGTTAAAATTACATTAATTAAATTACTAAATTCGTTTTGTATGATAGATATTATCAACTTATCCTAAACTATTTGAGATCAGATAACATTATGACCATTTTTAAGAATTATTAATAATTATCTGTAAGTGACAACTTACTTTGCTTTGACATTGGTATCTTAAATTCATCAGTTATTTATAATTATCGTACAATAATTATTGATTGTATAATATAAAAACCCATTCTTCAATTACTGTGATCGACAATCAACTGTTAATTGATATCTCTAATAATATAATTAAGTGATGACTGAATTTTGCCTGTCAAACCTTTGAATTTAACTGAAGCGAATAGGTAGTTTGTAGAACTAGCTATCAATTATTATATTGATACCTTTTGATTTCTTAGAATCTAATTTTGAGAAAAGATTCATTAATTTGTGTTCTACTAAATTCAACTTCGTGTTTCATGTTTTTTTTATAAATATATAGGTAGGTTACCTATGTTTTTGTTGATAATTTTTCCATGAAACGTCATCTTTGGTGCTTTCCAAATTGCCTAACCTTATGCATCTGTTATGAACTTGCTTTTTTAAATATTAAATAATGAAATATTATTTCCATACATACATAATGATGAAGCATACCTATTCACCTTTAAATTTGACCATAGTGCCGGCACACGTTGAGTAGGTATTTTTGTTATTTACTACACATGCGAACAAAACGAATGGCTTAATTTCTTTATTTCTTTTCTTAGTTTGTTTAGTTTTGTGGCTGAAAATCGGTCCGTTTTTCAATTTTCAATAATATTTTTGTAACGTCTGAAGGCGTGAAATGAACGCGGAGGTCACCGTTACGTTTCCGAATCCAAACATTTCCTTTTGATCTCTCCAGGGAACGTCTAAAACAAATCAAAAGTTTTTATACAAATAATCTGGAGACTGTATATTCCAGATATACGAACGCTTAACACTGGGAATAGATTAGCGGCCGGCAGCCTTTTAACTACGAACATTTTTTGTCCCAAATATCTATGACTATATTTAATTTTACAAAAAAAAAACATTAATATCGTCCACAGGCTACATGGTTACCCTATAAGTGTGAGTATCCATCAAAAAGCTTAGGAACTGAAATAAACACTGGAATCATGTTAATCCGTATCCAGTGGCGTACCACAATTATGTAATGTTCCATAGCCTTGGCGGTGTTTTTCCTTCCATTGAACGGTATGCAAAAATTTAAATATTCACTGTTTTAGTATAACGATCTCAATGTTTTGATGAGGGCGGGGGGGGGGGATCCAAACACTGTTTGTTGTTACGAAAACAGATGTACATAATTCAATAATATCGTTCCATAGTAGTAAAAAGTGTTATCATTTCGATAAATGTGTTGTTCTTATTTTTCAATTGAAGACAATAAGCATGTTCCGCAATATTGTTTCAACCCAGCGATTACTCATGTTAGTTGTGGTTTAATTTCATTTTACATTTGCATAATATGGTCACCTTAGTTGAGACATTATTGTGACAAGTTTCCAATTTGTTACCTGATGTCTTTCTTCGTTGCTTTGATTATTGTTTATAACATGTACCTACTTTATATTAGAATGGAAGTGATATTTTTAACAACCGATGTGGACGTGGACCAAAGAGCCCATCCTAGTATTGGTTTGATGTATTGCGTAAAATCTCTCTTCCTGAAATCTCACGATGCTACTGCAAGTCGTGCCTACTTCTTTCGGGCACTGTCGTGTTGTTTATTATTTTTTCATTGTAAAAGGTACATCATATTTTTCTCCCTTTTGTAATTGGGGCAGCCATTATATTCTTTGGGTCTGATTTACAAAAGACCCGCCAGTCGCAAACATAATACTTTTCAATGGAGCGAGAAGGGGTCTCAAATTAGTCGTTTCAACACAGCCGCATGTTATTCCACAAGAATAATAATTCTTTTGCAAAATGTGCCTGCGTCGTCTTTTGAGGGCGTCGATTTTAGAAGTTTTAGTATTCAATATTTATTATGACATGATAACTTGAATAAAACGTATATAATCTAGATAATTTTTACTTACATAAATATGGCTTATAATCTCTTGAAGATATGTTTTAATTCTTACTATTTTTAAATAAAATAGTCCGTAGAAAAATAATGAAAGCTGTTTGAATTAATAAATGTAATTGTTAGTCTTCGGTTGTATGATATTTAATGATTTAATGAAGTAAAATACCCTCAGAATTTATTCAGTGAATTTTAAATTGAATTTTAAACAAACTCGTTAATGATTTTATAGATGAAGATTTTTTTTCTTTTTCAATATTATGTACGGACTGTAATGATTAATGATGCACAAAGTTGTATTCCTTTTCATCAATTGAAAACGGATATTATATATAAGATTGCGCACACATTGAACACAATTTTCAGTAATAAGTTTTTTTTTTTTTTTTTGTAAAATAATGAAATACATGTGACATTACAGCAGCTAATGGCCAAGGCGTCAGATATGTTGAAATTTTTAAAATACAATTCAGATTTTTTTTTGTGGTCACTCGAGATCAACTCGGGGAGAAAATTTATCACGAACACCTATGAAAAAATTTCAAATTAGTCTCTAAATTTGATATGAACCTCGCCGGGACTTGAACCGGACCCACCCAATCGCTAGGGCAAAGCTCTTATCACTAGACCACAGAAGTCAACAATATTTAAATAATTTCATTTGTCATCCTTATGAATTCGTGAACATTTCAAACCATCTATTCTAGTTAATTGTGTATATTATACCATAACGCGCCTATCACTTCGAAGCTTTTAACTCTCCCCATAAATCACGTTAGTCCAAAAGTAAATACACAATTTACCATTTTTTCGAATAGCCATGGTTTTATAAAAATATTGAGTAGGTACATGTTGAAATTGTGAAAGGAGTCCGGTTAACGCAGAAATGAGTTGTCAATTTTCTCATTAATAATGTTTATACGTGTTTACATCACGTTATCTTTCGATACATGTCACATAGTCATAATAGTTAAGTCAACTTATTTACCAACTGTAGCAGTGTTCTTCAGACGTAGATAATATTTATTATAAGTATTAGTCTCGCTAGAAATTCGGTTAACCCTGCACAACTCCAGTCTAAAAAAAATACCACATGAAATAAAGAAATAGGCCAATTTATCCCTGCTTCGATATGCAGGGATACATACATACATTATTTGAAAAATGATTTGAAATTTAAATCTAAATTTATCTTTTCAAGTGTTTACAGATAGCTTTATTGTATGTACACAGCTACTCGAGTACAGGGACGTAGGCGGGGGGTGGGGGCAGGACCCCGGACCCCCACCCCTTTGCGACAGCAATCCATCTTAGGCTGTACTGATATGAGAGATTTTATTAATACTAATGGCTATATTAAATACACGGGCCTAAGTCCGCGCCCGGACAATTTGTTTATACATGGTTTTTCAACAAAAGAAATGATGGGTGAATGACTAACAACCAGTTCTCATAACAAAAAACTTCTGTTGAAATACTCCATAGATTGTCCATATACTCCACATTGGGATTGGACATGGTTGGAAAAAATAATAACTCTTCAAGAATTTTCGAATACCATGTTTTCTAATGTCAATTCAATCTATAAAGTGGCTATCCATGCTTCGTAACTTAGGATGGTACCATTGCCGTAACGACTCTTGGTATGGTATCTGTATATTTTTCCCTTTCACAATCATTGCAGGTAGAGTCGGACCGTTCCCCCTAGCGAAATAATACTTTTCGATGTTGAATAGAGTTGCGTGCATCGCGCTCTACCACTGTCTGATAGGCCCCGGCGAAGCACCAAGCACCCCGCGGTGTGAACATGTGTAAGTCCTCCTCGTAATGACAGGCACCATGCTGTGATATCTCGCTTCTTCGTCTCGGATACATTCATTACTTGGCTATTATTATTTTTAATAGTCTCCACACTAATATGTCCATCTGACCGGAAATACAACACCGAAAAAGGAAATTTGTCATGCCTCGCCGAGTATTGAAGATTTTTTTTCTTACGGGCATCGTTTTCTGATCAATCTTGTATACTGATCGCGGGTAATATAATAATGATCACATTTCATTGGAATATCGGCATTGGATTTTTTTGTATAAGAGCAGCAGGTTAATTATTTTGATCTAATACGGCTATATTATAATGGCGTCATTCTTACAAAAAAAAACTAAGTCGGAAATACTTGCTTTGTTAAATATTTGTTTGCCAAATGAAATGCAATTCGGAAATGTATTCTTAAAATATGGTTGCTAAGCAACAAATACTTTGAATCCAATTAAAGGTTTTTTTTTCTCACTTAAATGTGTTTTTGGATATCTGCAAAACGGCAAGTCGGCATTGTAAAACGGAACATTTTGGTATAAATAATTCATAACACGATTGTAAACGATAACTTTTCTATTAGAGCAGGGACATTATACCCAGTTTTAAAAAATTTTATATGTTATGTTACACCAAACTGTGAAATTGCTTATTATGTGAAACGTCTCACGAACAAAAGCTAGGAAGGTATATTTAAAAAAAAAACCGTTTTTTGGTAGCTACTAGTTCTACAATTTTTTTGTAAAGCTCAGGACCGCTTTCACTCATCGCGAGTATTTGTCAAGTGAGTTAGTTAGTACAAACAAATGTGTATAGTTTAAGATATCGACTGAGGGTGCGTGATGGAATTTCAATATCTAATTTGAATTGTTTTGAACCTGGGTTTCGACATGGAGATGTGCAAAATCTAAGCAATTCAAATTTAAATTTGTTTAGGTAAGCCTATCGACAAACTTTCACAGTCAACATCTTAAACAATATACACTCAATTCTCTTTTTACTCGGGGGACACCTTCTATGCAAAATAGCCGTGTAAACAAGTGCAGTGAATATAGGTACTTAGGTAGATAAATGAAAGATAGGTTCCAATAGGTATATTGGACCGTGCGTTATTGCAACCGTGCATAAAAAAGGCCAAGTCATTAGTTGTAGCAAACCTACTTCTATAATCTAACGCAATATTTTTTGTGTATTTAACCATATAATGTGAAAATCTTTTAGATCCGTAGTTTAGGGGATTTTCGAACTCCAACACACTTAACACGGCTCTATGAAAAATAATTACCGATCTCCATTTTATTGTAATAAGTGAGTAGGTCGGTCTATCTTTGTACTGGAATGTAATAATATATGTCGCATTTATAAGCGATGCACTCTTGGCTTATCGCAATCAACAGCGCAGCGCTGAAATAAATAAATAAATAGCGGTTTGCTCATCAAAGCACCGACCGCCGTCATTAATGTTCCGTCGGCGATAAATCTTCAGTGATAAAGCCGATAGAGTGATAGGTAAATAATTAGCGCCACATCTTATCTGTGTGTGTGTGTTTCCCTTATCTGCCTCTAAACTGGCGGCAATTTTTCAAAGGGCTATATAATCGCCAATCGCTATTTTGTTATTACCATTTGAGAACTCTTGGCAGCGAACAATTAAACTAAACAGCTCTGTGCTGTAAAAGCTGTAAGTGTTTCTAAAATCATAAAATAATATGTCCATTGCAATTTACTCAAGACAAAGAAAATGTTTAATAATATGTAGTTAAGGTAAAAAAAATGGCCCACTGAAAATTTTTTAAGAGAACTTCCAAATTATTGCAGTAAAGCCAATTCTACCTGTTAAATATAATTTGAATGGCCCATCTCGAATGAATCTGCTATTTTTGACGGGGCCCAATTTTAATATTTCTACTAATATCTTGTACCTTAATAATATTTTACCAACATAAATTGAACACCTATTCAAATTTGCACTTCTTGGAAAAAATACCTGTTAATTTCTCAATCCTACATGGAGAATTATCCTCAAATGCACTTAATTGTAGGGCCCTACCTTCTTTGTCGGCAACCTTTTTAATTAGTGTTATCTCAATAAAATTCTTCCTCAGCGTTCTTCGCACAGTTTATATGTATACCCCAGGTAGTATAATAAAATAATGCATTTAATTTTTACCTTTGGTGTTCATAATTTTGTCACTCTAAAATATGTACTTTATTGAGAAATGCGTCACCGTCATAAATACCTGCGTACTCACAATTCTTAATAATATTAATCTTATATGACACCGCCCCGTACTTATGGGGCGGACAGGGTCTTCAAAACCAATCTGCAGACTCTTCCTATTAATGAAAATTTAAGAATGTAATACCCCTGCTGAGGCGTTAAGGGTGGGGGTCGGATTTGTTGGTTGATGTTGTTGATTTGCAGTTTGAAGTGGGGGGGAAGCGCCTGCGATCCTGCGAGAGAGAGTGGGCTCCCGACCGTTCCGGAGGAGAGGTCGCGGCCTGATCCCTTCGATTACTATAAAACCACTTACACAGTTTAACTTAAAAGTATGTAATTCTGTTGTGTCTAATGTCTTGTGAAACTGTAGCTAATTGCAAATAAATCAGATGAGTACGCGGAAAAACGACCGGGGTTTTAAGACGAAGAAACAGTTGTTTTCTCCTTTGTTGTCCTTATCCCAGGACGCGGGCCTTGAAGTGTGTTGAAGCCCGCACCCCGCTTCTCCCCGCTCCTACACCGTCATCCCTCGAGCGGCGAGCGAGACAGATGTGATTTTGTTGTTTCTTTTCGCCCTACTCTCTCAAGTGTCGCCTGCAACGTGGGCCGTGGAGGTTTAAATACCTCAGGACTTGACGACCTGAGACGCTAGCCGGAAGATTGCAATTAGTCAGGGTGAAACTCCCTGTGGCGCCCAACAACGGAAAGTGAATGTGGAAATACAAAAATGCATAGAAAATGCGAATGGCGAAATTGCGAGGAAGTTCCGCGATATCCGCCGAAGCCATCCGGCCGAAGAAGGAACCGGAGGAATAAAAATGAGTCCGCATATAGGCCGAGTCAAGTCGGATCTTATAGTGACCGCATGTGTGCGGAAAAGCCCCGTTATGTGCCGAATCAGTTTGAATCGTATGATAAACGGGTGTACGTAAACAAACCCCGTTATTGTAGAGACAATACCTCGGAACAAACATATGTAAACCGGAATTACGTAAACAAACCACGTGAAAATACTTCGAAATACACGTATGGAGACAGTGTGTACGTAGATAATTCGCGGTACACGTCGAATAGGTTCGACACCTTGGAATACGTTAACGATGACCGGATGTACGATGAGCCTCGCTATAAGCCGAATCAATATGCTAACGATGATTGGATGTACGCCGACGGATCGCGCGACACGTCATACGAATACGCAGACGACGATCGGATGTACGCTGAGGATCCGCCCTACTCATCACATGAGTCTGAAGCTGACGATGACCGGATGTACGAGGAAGAGATTACTTACATCCGCCCGCCAATAACCAAGCTTTCGCAAACCGGCATGAGGTTTGATGGAGACCCGATGATGACCGCAGAGCGCTTCCTGGAGTATTGTGAAGGAGCGCTCCCTAGAACCGGGACACCTATATCGTCCTGGGTGGCACAGACTGCCGACATCTTGGAAGGAGAGGCCAAAAGCTGGTTCACAGCGCTCCGCGAGAAGCCAGCTAACTGGGAGACGTTCAAGGTTGCTATTATCGATCATTATAGTGACGAGAACCGCCGAGCTCGTGACAGGATTGCGCTGATGACGACGAGGCAACGTGAGGACGAACCAATCGTCCTTTTATGATAATAAAACGGGACCTAGCCCTGAACGCCGGCCCGAGTGATGACTCGGAACAATTGGCGAAGGTCTGCCACAGATTGATGCTGCCGAGAGACCAGCGAGAGATGAGTCAGCGCTCTTGGAGAACGTTGAACGAACTCTTTGATGCCGTCCTCCGATACGAGGGAGGCCAAGAGGAGCCCGGCTACGAAGCCGCGCACATCATCGCGACGCCAGTAGATGACGTCATGACGTCACAACGCTACGAAACGGCCGAGTTAACGGGTCGTAACGAAGTCGCCTCTACACTTACGAATGACGAAGTTGTGACGTCACTAAACTTGGACGCCGTATGTTCGATTCAAAGTGGAATCGCGCCGACGTCCGCTCATGAAACCGAATTGCCGCCCACACCTCGAAATCAGCCCGTCTACACTGAAGGAAAGCAAGATGGCCAGACAGTCGAACAAGCCCCCGACGTTGTGCAACGACACCCTAGCTCCGAAAGCGGACTAGAGGAAGACGCCGGTGAAATACATTCACTATCTGCCATCGCCGCCCTTATTCCCGACGTGGCTGCCACCAGTGACAGTGAGGTCGGAGACCAGCCCTTGGACGAGAACTGGAAGCCCGTTCGACCACCCCGCCGGGCGAAAAAGGCACCAGTAACGCTACTGCCTAGTCTGCAGTTGCCAATTACGCCACTGCCTGATTTGCAGCCACTAGTAACGACACCGATTAATTTGCCGTTACTATTTACACCGCTACCCGCTAAGCAATTACCAGAGATGTCACTGCCTGAGGGGCCATTGCCTGATATGAAGTCGCAAGTAACGACACTGATCAATGTGTCGTTGCTAGTGACACCACTGGCCGCAAAGATAGTGCCAGAGATGTCGCTGCCTGAGTCGACAGTGCCTGATGCGAGGTCGCCAGTAACGATACTGCCGGATGGGCAGCTACCAGATACGCAGCCGCTGGTAATGCCGCTGATAACGACGCCGCTGGTTGCGGCCATGCTTGATATGCGTACACCGGGTAAGCCGCTGCCTATGATGCCACCCGACGTTTGGCCGTCTGGTAGACCATCACCCGAAGTGCTACGCAAGCGTGCGCCCGATATGCAGCTTAGAGAGCTGCCTGAGATGAGCCTGGAGTCGCCGCCTATGATAAAAAGGTTGCGACCATCCGCCCTGCCACCCGAACTGTGGGAGATAAGCCTGGAGTCGCCGCCTACGCTGACGATATTACGGCCGGCCGCAAAGCCACCCGATACGCCGTTCAGTGATCCGGTGAAGTTTAAGTGGGAATCTTCGTTGCGCAAACTTGCGCCACCGCCAAAGCCGCCTGATGAGACGTCGCGACGCCGACGAACGCGCCACTTCGCTTAGTGACTTATGCGCGTATTTACAGAATTTCTTGCAGTTTAGAACGTTAGTTTTTGTGTTTGATATGTCATTTCCATTCTGTGTTTGTGTTTCAGTTGAAATTTCTCTTTAGTGCTTATGTTTAATTTGACATTTCTATTTTTGTGGTTTTTATGATTGACATTCCTGTTTGTTTTTACGTTATTTTTGAGCTTATTTTATATTTTGCTGGAAGAGCTGCAGACGGTTATTGAACATTGGGAGTGTGGTGATTTGACACCGCCCCGTACTTATGGGGCGGACAGGGTCTTCAAAACCAATCTGCAGACTCTTCCTATTAATGAAAATTTAAGAATGTAATACCCCTGCTGAGGCGTTAAGGGTGGGGGTCGGATTTGTTGGTTGATGTTGTTGATTTGCAGTTTGAAGTGGGGGGGAAGCGCCTGCGATCCTGCGAGAGAGAGTGGGCTCCCGACCGTTCCGGAGGAGAGGTCGCGGCCTGATCCCTTCGATTACTATAAAACCACTTACACAGTTTAACTTAAAAGTATGTAATTCTGTTGTGTCTAATGTCTTGTGAAACTGTAGCTAATTGCAAATAAATCAGATGAGTACGCGGAAAAACGACCGGGGTTTTAAGACGAAGAAACAGTTGTTTTCTCCTTTGTTGTCCTTATCCCAGGACGCGGGCCTTGAAGTGTGTTGAAGCCCGCACCCCGCTTCTCCCCGCTCCTACACCGTCATCCCTCGAGCGGCGAGCGAGACAGATGTGATTTTGTTGTTTCTTTTCGCCCTACTCTCTCATATAATATAAGGATAATAGAATTTTTACCAAAAATGAAATAAATTATGTGATGATCGCTTACCATATTATTTATTGCTAGCAGTCAATCCTGATCGAATTAAGTTGGTTTAAATAAGACTAGGTATGTACAAATATATATATCATGGCTTTGATTTTGTAAGTGCTTAGAATTCATACAAATACGCAACATAACCTATTCGGTCTTCTTTTTTATCGTACGTATCAATTCATTTGGAAAGTTATTCATCACTGCATTAGGTTATCAAAATGTGGCTTATCCTAACTCTATCTAATTCGATTTCGTCATCAGTCGGCGAATGAGCTGTGAAGTTCCACCGGGGCTTGTCAATTCCATCCAGCTTCGACTTATCGGCAGATAACAGTTTAATGCTGACATATTATTCTTTCCACTATCTCTTCAACGTTTGTAAGTGGGCGTATAAAGGCGAATGAAAAGTATTGCGCATCACATCGCATACATATTTTTTCCATTCCAACTATTAGAAAAATGAGATATGATGAATCTACCAAAGTAATCTTCAACTATTATTATGGCGTATTTCGTACCTATAACATATTATACACATTTTTATTTTTGCATTGTAAGCAAATGCTGAGTACCTATATTTTTATGAATAGTTATCTTCACTCTCCATTATTATGTATTTTACGGGCCTGTATCCAAATGGTCCGGTGTACTCTTCGGCTGCGGTGTCCACGGGCTTGAATACAAAGGGTAATTTTCAATTTGGTTTTGGTTTGAAGAGCGCAAATGGTAAAAAAATGTATTTCCATCATATATTTAACAGCTAACGTTATAACGCATTTCATTAGGAATGTTTCTTGATTATTATGTGTATAAAATAAATGAATTGTATTTTCTTTACAGAGAGAAAATCGATATAGCACATAAATAGCCTAGTTTAATGTGATAATTAAATAGTGTACCGAATACTAAATATTTCTATCGCCTTTCTTATGGCTGTATGGATTTAAATGCGACGTTCTCATAGCGGCAACTTGGCCTAGATTTATCGCAATAATTTGGTCGCCCAATCGATCAAAATTAGCTCGCAAATACGCACAAATTTGCATACACTCTGTATGTGATTTTCAAATGAATTTTATTAATACCAGCTATTTAGATAAGCCAGTTTGCAGTTTTACCTGCGTGTCTGTTTGTGCTCGCTTGAGAATTCTTTGATGCGCGCCGCTAGCTTGTTTTCTTTTTGGTTATTTTATGTGAGGAGATGGACTCCTTTGAGAAATTGCATTATTCATTATCAGTATTCAACAGCAGATGCAGTGTTTTGATATAATGAATAATTCTGGCTCATTATTAAATTGACTGCCATATATTATGTTTTTTTTTTATAGAATATTCATTCTATTAACATCACAACAACGACGAATTTTACTAATAATTTCTAATCACTTTAAGGGTGTTAACTGTCAATTCTTGGTGGAAAGACATTTTATTTTAAAAAATATATTTAAAAAAAAAAAAATTCTATACTAGTCTTATAAAATTAGTCCATACATTGCACATTATAATGCACTATTTTAAAATGACTATTTTATACCTATACGTAGACTTAGTAAATACATTATTATATAGGTATTATGCAGTTATTATAATTTAGAAATTGGGTTTTTTAATATTTTGAGGATTTCATTATCAAAATTACTTGCTGGGCATAATTTGTTGAAATATAGAAATTTATTAGGATAATTAAAAATAGGATAAAAGTCAGAACCATAGTTCTGACGATGGCGTAGAGCCGAAATAGCTATCAACTACCTGACAAAAATTTTGTAGAACTAAATACGTTGTTATTTTATCCTATTATAATGGAGTTCTACCAAGTAAATGCCAATTCAATCAATAATTAAAAATGTTATATGACACTCCATAGCGTTACATATTGGGTTTGAAATGTTTTGAAACTTATATTTTGATATTACACTGAGTATGAGTACATTCAACGCCAAACGAAATCGAATGAAAATTTAGTTAGTGTCATAAAATTATATAATATATTATTATGATGAGTAAAAACGTCGGCGACTTGTTTTTAATACAATTTAGAAGTTCTCTTTTATATCCCGAGCAGTTTTTTTACTGAGGATATTACCAATTTTTTATTTCCATTCATCAACTTCGTTTCCTGCCAGGCAATTCTTGTCTTACCGTAAGTTTAGTGCTTTGTCTAACTTTTGAGCAATACGCAGATTTTTATGTGTCAGAGGTGCTCAAACTTAAGATTGCCATAAGGTTTCATTTCAAAAGAAATTCCTATTAAAATATGTTGAGAACCGCTGTTTGGTATATATTATATATACATCGAAACATGATGAATCTCATTCATATTGTTTACTGATCAAGCCGAAATATTTTCAAAATTTATTTTCCATGTAATATATTAAAGGAGAAAAATATGATATTGTAATTATAGCGATACAACTATCGCATTTTACTATAAAAATATTAGATTTATACATCTAAATCGTCGTTTAATTGTACTGAATCCAATAGAATAAAGTTTGAAATGTTCTGAAGCCCTTCTTTTCTAAGTTACTAATTGACAAATCGTAGATTAGGTGGATGACTAAGAACAATTCCTCCATATCCCAATACTAATTTTTGAAAAGAATAGTTGAGCTATATTGTGGGCAAAAAAACGAGCTCTTGTAGAGAATACCCACTGCTTTCAATCTCCATTTTGGTAGTTTAAAGGTATTTGGATTTGAAATTTTGAAAGATTTTGAAAGATTGAAAGATCAGAACACTTTAACATTGTAAAAAAAAATTTATTAAAATAAGTAAACGGGACAATGATTTGCTGTTTTCATTTACAAGTTCTTTATTAGAGGCCTTCTTTCGTTGCAATGCGAGTAAGGAAGCGCGAGTGGGACGGGCGCTCGGAAAACTTGAGACAATAGTTCATCGAGTCGATTACCCTCTCGCTTGTACGCCCTAGACTCCCTAATCGACGTTTTATCTCACCGCGCGGGTTAAAATAATTCCGTCAAAGGACTACCGCTCGACTTATCATCGAACCGGTATTAATTTGACCACAAATGGAAAAGCCTGGTACTCCGGCATTTACGACCTTGCCTTTAGATTCAATATTAACCCATCGTTTCTGCTGAATATCAACTAAAAGGCGATCGAATGCAGTTGAGCGTGTAGTGAAGTATTCAGGTGTTCGTACAATAATATATATCTTGGACTAGGCAATAATACGCTATTATTGACATTACATTGGTGTATTTCAAGGCAATAATGCTATCAAAATTAATAACATTCATTTAATGTAATCTTCTTGCAACAACTACAATAATTATTTAGTAATGAGAGGAATAATGCTCGTGATGAGCTAAACCGGTCCTGATCATTATAAATATGTGGAAGTAGTACAAATGAATTGTGTTTTATTTTTTAAAATATAATGTCTTTCCACCAAGAATTGACAGTTAACACCATAAAAGTAATGAGAGGAATGTTAAGAAGCCACCTCCGACGGTTATTCCATGTTGCATTATTTTCAAATATTATAACTAAAGTAACAGTAAGGTATAATAATAAATAGATATGTACTAGGTAACATTGAAATATGGATAATATTGAAATTGAATAGGTACAATATATAGCAATTAATCTGAATGTAGGTATGCAAGTATTGTCGACGTCCGTGGCGCAGTTGGGAGCGGACATGGGAAAAAATGCAAGTTGGGTGCTTGTTCCTAAAGTCAGCCGTCGCCAGTAGTCGGCCTTTTGAGGTTAAAACTTAAATAATAGTGGATACATTAAAAAAAACAGTTTTTTTTTTAATTCGTGTAGGTAGTCTTGTCACTTGCCAATGTATATCTGCACTATACTGACCTGTATGATACAATAAATACGCAATTTAAAAAAGCACATTTTTACTTGGCAAGTTTCGACAAATTCATGTTGTATGAAGATCGCTAACAAAAAATAGCCGCTGTGGTCAACTTAAAAAGGCACATTTGATATACCATTTCTAGAATTCTGCATCGCTTTTGTTGTACCTACATAATAAAGTATTTTACAGGGGTATTGAGATAAAAATATGGAATAACCTCAATATTTAATGGTATATCAGACGGCCGACCACTGGCTTAATGAAATCCACTAAATGTCCTGTATCCAGCCCCTCCGTGGCTGATCATTATTAAATTATCTGATCGACAGTATGTAATACTTTCGCTTTCGTGCGTTCTACCAGCACCGAATTCGTCAACGTATTTATTTACGTATCTTTTTATCTACATATTTTCAAAAGTTTTTTTTAACTGACAAATTTTCTTAATATCGATACAATGTGCAAACACTTTATCAACACTTATTTTTTTATCAGTCATCATTATTTAATATTTAAATTTATTTAAAACCATGATCACCAACGGAAATAAACGAACATTTACAAGGAAAGTAATTTCCTTAGAGAAACGTCAAAGATTCTGGATCGATTTGAACTCGACGAGAAAGTCTTATGAATTTCGAAGTAATGTAATTTATTCGTAAATTATGCCAGAGAGCTATTTCAAGACATAACTTTTCTATATATCCCTATCAGAAATACTTCGTTTCAATAGTGAAAATAAATCGAACATTATTAAAACAAAATTATAATGAAACGCTTTTGACACATTATAAATTATCACCTAATCTTAAAAATAGTTAATAGCTAGTTAACATAGTTTTTCATTCAACTGACGATTTATCCCTGCTTATTCGAAAATAAAAATGGTCGAATACATTTCTATTTCTTGCAAACGATATAACGAAAATATATCAGCTAAAAAAATCTGTTCAAGATTCGTAAATAAATCACCAACCAACCAACAAATAAAACCAATTTGATCCTAGTAGAACGGATGTCAAGAGCGAACATCTTATATATACTTTGACATACTGTCGATCAGATAATTTAATAATGCTCAGCAGAGGGGCTGGATACAGGACACTTAGTGGATTTCATTATGCCAGTAGTCGGCTGTCTAATATCTAATTAAATATTGAGGTTATTCCATATTTTTATCTCAATACCCCTGTAAAATACTATATTATGTATAACAAAAGCACTTAACATGCAGAATTCAAGAAATGGTAGATCAAACATGCCTTTTCAAGTTGACTACAGCGGCTATTTTTTTGTTAGCGATCTCCATACAACATGAATTTGTCGAAACTTGTGAAGTAAAATTGTGCTTTTTTTAATTGCGTATAGCATCATATAGGTCAGTATAAAGCTGATATACATTGGCAAGTGACAAGACTACTTACACGAATTTAAAAAAATATGTTTTTTTTAAATATATCCGCTATTATTTAAGTTTTAAGCTCAAAGGGCCGACTATTGGCGACGGCCGACTTCAGGAAGAAGCACCATATACCTAGGTAGGTATTTATGGTTTCGCTTCGTTATAAATGTTAGTAAAAATAACAGTTACAGATAGAGGCGCTTCATTGAAAAATATGCTATCAACTCTAATTTTAATGAGTTAATTTTTTCTCCCTAAAATGCTGCTCTAAATGAAGTGAGCTTAAAATACCACACAGTATGGTATAAATTTACATCACCGTATATTTACGAAAATAGATCAAAGAAATCGAAGAACAAGCAATATTATACCTACTGATTACTGTGTATTTTGTGGTGACTTCCATGAAATTAGTATTAAAGGTTAATTTAGTTAATATGAATACATTATACGGTTAATAAAAATCTTATCTAAAATCGTGCTATATTATTATATTGTCGTTTTTCATGCCGAGATTGTTGATTATTTCTATATCTCACAATGGTCTTGCAAAATTAAATCCTTAGTGGCAACAGTGAACTCGAGTTTTGGCGTGGTTTGCAGCGTCTCATCCACAAAAACAAATGCATTATCAAATCGTTGCAGTTATTTTTTTTCAAAACGACAGCGCCTGCGAGATTGGCTTTTGAAGAGTTTTCCAGACTCGTTTGGAGTGCAGTCTCTTAAAACAATTCGATTGTCACAAGCCGACGCAAAAAACAAAATAACCGAAAATCAGGGGTACAGCGACCCCAAATCCAACTCAGATTCAATTTATTTAGTCTTAAATGCCGCAATATTAAAGACGCCAATGGTTTTATATAGTAGTTCCTCGACTTAAGCGGATTCGAAGTTGCGCCTTAAGAATTTTAAAAAAGCAGATAGTCAACATTGATTTCTCAGTTATTTTCACGAACTGTTGGTGAAAAAAATAGTCCTAAAAATAACCATTGCAAAGCGGCAATAAATATCACCATTTCCACACGACCTTGGTTGTTGATAATTTTATAGATACTGCTCATTTTTATAAAATAAAGAAATTGACTTATGAAATAAAGATAAAATTGCAAAAAATTATTCCCCTACCTGTGTAATCCACGATTATTACCGAGAGAATAAGCCAGTATTCCTCCACTTACGCGTTTTTTGACGAGTAACGCTTCGGAACATTCGTAGAGGACATACTGTATCTGATTTGATGACACCAAATTCACACTACTTACATTAGCTATATTCGAACTAGGTATCATCTGATTATATTAGATTATATAAAAAATACTGTTTTGTTTAACTTTTCTTCAATTATGTTTAACTCGACACTATTTATATAAGTGTCATTGAATCAGATTAATTAACTGGCAATATTAATTCCATTGTTAATAATAAGTCAGTACTGTCATGTCTTCATGATCTGTTTAAAGGATTTAATGAAGTTAAATTAATGTGACCAAATCATGCTGAAACTGCATTTATTATCATATTTTTTATAAATAAAGCAATAACTGATATTTCAATAACAAAGTGAATATTAGAAATTGTCAACCCCTGATAGCGCCTGTTTTTTATTATTATCAAAGGTAGGCACTGATGCTCCCGTATCACTCAACATAAATGTTTAAATTTGGTGGACCGGTTTTTGTTTCTTGGGCAGTAGGATCAAATAAATTCATGGATTCAGCTCTTTCTTCAATACCATCTAAAATGATTTTTTTTGACTTGTGTACATCAAAATCCCGATCATAGGTTCATTTATATTCTTCAAAAAATATTCTAATATTTGGTATGCTTGACTAAATTCTTACATAAGCATTAGCTATATCTGAATATAAAGTGTATTTAAAAAATGTCAATCGCCATCATTCAAGGGAAATCACAGCTAAATTTGTAAATGGAATGAATAAACATTTAATTAAATTATGATGCTTCTTTAAAGATAATATCTTTTAGAAAAAGTCATAAAAATAAACTGTCATTTTTGTTTTTCTTGAGAAATAGTTAATAATAATGTATTTCGATCCTAATGTATTCTTTTTTTTCATTTCAGTTACAAGTCTTCTCAGCCTTAGTTATCAAGCGATGCTCTCCTCATATACGGTTCTTTCTCTGTTCTGTATTTGCACCACTCTGTTCAGAACACGTCACTGGAGGGATAGCCTGCTGCAGATCGCTCTGCGAAACAGTTCGTGACGATTGTTCGAATTTTGTTGCCGAGCTGGGCGAAGACTGGCCTCACCTCTTCAATTGTTCCAGGTTTCCGGATTCAAGTAAACAGGAACTTTGCATGCAAATTCCTGTCGTCGGCAACGATACCTTGAAACGGAAGCCGGCCGAAGAGGACGAAGAAGACTGGACGGAAAGTAAAAAATGGCCAGAACGACCACCACAGTGGACATTTCGAGAACCTGAAGACATTTCGTCCCTGTCGCGCGATATTCGCTGCCCACCTAACTTTGCAAAAACCAGAGATGCTCTCGCAACATCCTGTGCCCCAAAATGTGGCAAAGACGCTTATTACAGATCTGAAGACAAGCGTTTTACTGAATCGTGGTTTACTGGCTGGGCTTGGCTTTGCTTTCTTTCGACTCTTTTCACTCTTCTGACATTTTGCGTGGATTCATCTCGGTTCCGATACCCCGAACGACCTGTAATATTTTTGGCACTTTGTAATAATTTTATAGCAATAGTTTATATCGTAAGAGGCTCATTCGGGGCAAAGCTTTCCAGCTGCGCTGAATCCACTGATGGCGGAGAGAGCTACGTAGCTGTAGACGGTTTAGAGAGCGCCCGATGCACCTTTCTTTTTATCACTCTTTATTACTTCAGCATGGCATCGAGTGTGTGGTTTGTAAATTTGGCACTCTCATGGTATCTCAGTGCTGCAAAGAAATGGTCAACGGAAGCTTTGGAAAATATTTCTTCACACTTTCACGTAGCGGCGTGGACGTTGCCAGCCGTATTTTCCATAGCTGCTGTCGTTCTCCGCAAAGTCTCTGCGGATGAGTTGACCGGACTGTGTCAGATTACCGACGAGGCGGCTGTGCCCTTTCTTGTTATTCCTCATACGAGTTTTCTATTTGTCGGTTGTCTGCTCGCATGTTTCGGGCGAACTTCACTAATTAAAGTGAGAAAAGCTGTAAAAATGGTTGGGAGATCGACATCGAAATTGGAACGTTTGATGTCACGTTTAGTGGTATTCGGACTACTGTATATCATACCAGCTCTCGGTACTCTAATTTGTGTATTATACGAATCTTTGAATAAACCGAAATGGCATTCTTTGTCCTTGTTAGCTTCTCTGGAGTGTCAGTTCCAATCTGGGTGTTCACAGTTGCCGTCGAAAGGCGCCGGAGTCGAGGTGACACTTTTGAGATTATTCTTGTCGTTAGCCGGAGGAGTCACCACCGGTATGTGGGTTTGGTCCGGAAAAACCTGCCGGGTTTGGGGCTCAGTATTTACAAAGGCCCCCAAGAAGCCTACTGCGTGTTACAGGAGTGGTCTTGTTCCGGTCATTATGACTATGCCGAAAAGGACTTACAATAGTGATAGATCTATGCACGTTTCTCGTGTATGACATTAAATTAGGTTTATTTTTATGAAAATTCAAATGTGATAAAATTAATTGTACATATTGTTTTATATTAAATTAATTATTGTGTAGATAGTCTTAGCTATTTATTGTCAATGAAATTCATGATACGATTGACTTAGTGCCTTAAGTTTGTGCTATGAGTACTCATCTACATTATCTGCAGATGAATGCATTTCTGTCTTCAGTGAAGATGTTCTTTATATTTTAATATAACAACTTAATAAATTGTTTTTAAACAAATGTTGTTTTATACCGACTCCATCCTACTCCACATTACACATATAAATTAACAGTTCAAGAATAATATATGTATTATTTACTTGGATAACCTGTTAGGTGAGCGGCAGAAGTAATATTCTGGGTAGTTAACACAATGACATAACATAAAAACATATCCTGTATGTAGGCAACTATGTTGGATATATTGTTGTTCTGGAAGAAAACACTAAATCGAAAACGTGAAATAATGAGTTAGTTACTAAAATGTTCCTTATTTCAAACTATCCTATGACAGAACGCACTTATTTTTATAAATTATACATTTACTGAAAAACAGTTTTGTACAGATAAACAAAATGAAAAACGTATGGCATTTCAAGCATTTGTCAAACTTCAATGTCCAATTACTCAAAACCAGTATTTTCTAGTTATTGTCTTCTTCCAGAACATCGACGTTATTATATAAAAAAAATACATGCGTATCATATTTCCATCTGCAAGTTCACAAGGTCTGTTGCATCATTAAAATTTAATGGTAAGTACCTGGATAATAAAGAAGGGGATTTTTTTCTTTTGGTTTGAAAAATGTTTAATTCTATCTTGAGTATTCAGTAATGATACCAAGGCTGCAGAATCAGAAGAACCATGCAGATAAAATATATCTGAGTGCGAAAGGAAAAGTTCGTTAAGTCTAAAATTGGTACTTTTCAGGAGGCCAAAACAAGATTTGCAATTTGTATGAAAAATCAATGCTGCTGAATTTTACCAATTCAGCAGCATTGATTTGACTCTTCCTTTTAATATTATATGCATGTGTGTAGTTATTATTAAAATATTTAACTTGTTTTTCAACTAACTCGACTTAACCCCCTTTTCCTTTCGCACACAGATATATGGTAGACACTGTTAATCATTTAGCAGTTATATCTCCACTGAAAACCACCTTCCGCAGCGTAGCGACAAACGATTCAAAAAAATATTTCTTGATTCACTTCACAAGAACGAAAAAGTTTTTGAAAAATATTGCACGGTCGCTGCTTCCAATATTTATTTTGAAAACATTATCATTCTTAAAGGCCTGAAAATTTCTTATGAATATGAGGTTGTAAATGACATATCGATGGCCTAATATTATAATTCCGTAACTGACTTTTTACAAATTTTACAGGAGGCTAACTTTTCCTTTTCTGTGATGTGTACTTAGTGCACATAGCTTCTAATAATTAAAATATCTCTATACATATAATTAATCCTGCATTTAGATTTTAGGTATTCCTCCATTGTACATTTACGCATTCAATAACATAATAATAGTAATAAGAATAACATGCCATTCGGCGCAGCGGGGATATTTTGTCGAAAATCCGGGATAAATTTACCAATACAATAATATGTGTGTGTTATGTACACATTCTGAGTTGTGCAAGTGTGTACAATGGCCAGCGGGGAACATTGTATATTTTTCACATTAGCTCATATATGAATGACAACACGCCAAACAGAGAAGCCCAGTCGCATCGATTCTTTCAAGATTGCGCAACACGAAAAGTGTCAAACGCAAGCCAGTAGCTTTCGAGCCTACATTTGAGGTAGTCTGCTAAGCCGCTTGTCGTCGGCCGATGTTTTTTCATGTTTTCAGGGATACAATTTTAATTATTACTTCATGTCGACTATGTCGTCTTCAACTTTAATAAATTTAAGCGATGTCTGTGAATATTCTTATTTTTCCGGCTATCAATCACTTATAATCAGTCATAAATGCATGATGTGTAATGAATACACTCCACAGTAGCGCGCAGATTTACTTTACATAGTAAGGGAAAGGTTAATATGTATATTAGACTTTTTTTCTTCTAAGTATTAAATGGATAGTATGTTAGGGTACTTTTAAATCATCAAAAGGTTTAAATACTTCTATATTTTAAAATATATTTTTGAAGCTTTTTTCCCCTGTGTAAATAATTGTCTTCAAATATAAAGGGATCGGGTAGCTCTTCACTTGGCTATTATAAAATGATATCAAGACACAAAAAAGGTTAGAAGTCTGTGCTCAAGAGCAGTGCTTCTCGAACTATGAGTCGGGGACTTGCAAAATGTTCCGGTAGAACTACAAGTATTTATTTATGCATTCTGTTCCTATTAGAGGTCGGCACGGACTGAAATTTTATAAAATTACCCGGTCCGACCCCACATCTTCAGGCCCGGCACGAGCCTTCAAAAAATGGGAAGCACTGCTCTAGAGGCTAGACATAGCTTTAGGACGTGATCCACCCGGTATGATGAGGACTGAAATGGGATCACTGGAAGAACTGGGATACTTATGTGTCGCTTTGCTCGCTGTGAAATGAAAATTTATTTATTTATTAAGTGTAAGTATACCAGAAGAGGAATATTAAAATATATATAATTATGTTGACTTTCCTTGATAGTAATTTAGTGAATTTATATCATATTATCATATGTTGTGATTATTTCACGCATGAGATCCTGCTGTTCGATGGTCAGAAAGTTTTTCATTTCTGTTTGGAGACTCAACAGAGTATTCTTGTCTGCCATTTTGCAAGCAGAGTAAACTGATTGTAGATGCAAGAAAAGTTCAGGGTGCAAAACAGAATCTGCAAATGATAATACAAAATTTTAATTATAAATCAAAATTAAATGATAATTCTAATTTCCATTTCGAAATTGCACAATCTGTGATTTATAATGGCAGAATTAGAGGAAAAATTTGTGTTCTCACCTTCATTTTCCAAGCTATCAATATTATCCGGAGAGTATATTTTATGGATTTTTTCGAGTTCCAGATTGGTCTTTGTAGACGGCTGCACAATGAGATATAGCAACAACTTGTTTATTTCACACCTATAAAATAAACCATTGTTTATTGTACATTGTTTATAAAATTTATTGATTTTTTTTTTCCGTGAAGTTGTATTAATTTTACCTTTCTATATGAGCCTGATAATTATGTTCAGTTGCTATATCAGCAACTTTAATGAAGGTATTCAAAGCTTCAGAATACATTGCTGAAACAGAGAGGGATATTAGGCACACACGTATCACAGTTACTGTGTGAAGATGAAATTTAATCAACATAAAAAAAATAATCTAATTAATCCTTTCTATTTTAAAAAAAATATTACCACCTATCCAATCCTGAAAACAGAGCATAGGAAGAGCAATTATCTAACTATTAGTCTTTTCCTTGCCTCATCCGACTTTTGATGACACGCTCTTGCATCGTATAACGGTTCACTGCAATACCCATTCACTTCTAGGTGATATTTAAAAAAAAAAATTTTAATTTTTTGAAACCACTCTAGACGTACTGTTAAATACACTCAAGTTAACATCACAAATATATTATGTTATGTTTATTTGTATGTAATTTGTTATTTTTTCTTTAAAACATTATGGAATTTTATATGTAATACTGAATTGTACATTGCTATTATACTAACCTAATTTGATGTATATACTTCCCATTTTCGAAAGACAATTTAGAGTGTGTCCCGCATTATTCAAATAGTTTTCAACGGACACTTGATAATGCTGAATAGCTTCCTTGAGATGCCCTAGAGTTGCTAGATTGTCAGCTAACTCCAAACTTATACAGGCTTTAATAGGAGAATTATCTGGAAATCTGCTGCTGGCATGATTGTAGCAACTAATTGCGGCCTATAATTTTGTATCTAATTAGTTAAAAAATAATAAAAACTAATATTTGTCGTGAAATACTGGCAACTTACATAATGATATATCAATACATCTAATGAAAGCTAGGTCAATCATTGATAGACTCGTTGGAAGTCGCATCGATCGATTCAAAGTCTGTTGGACTTAGATATCGAGACGTTTAAATATGTCAAAAGATTCATACATATCTACATTTCAGTAGTGTTCAGCAGAGTTTAAAAACTGAATAAATTCAGTTTTAACCAATGTTATTTTTGAATTTCTCATGTACCAACAAATTGTGTTTTATTTTTTAAAATATAATGCCTTTCCACCAAGAATTGACAGTTGAAAGTTGAACACCTTGAAAGTAATTTCACATATATTAAATCAGTATTCATATAACATATTTAAAATTCATAGAATAACATTGGTTGAAACTGAATTTGTTCAGTTTCTATGCTCTCCTTAACATTTTATTAAAAAGTAGACAAGTTGTTTGCTAGCTAAGCCGACGATATATAAAGAAATTGTTTCACTGGTTCCCCACATAAAACCTTCTCGGTTCTATGGCTACAATATTAAGACCAGTAAGCATAATTATTAGATGGCAGTTATGTTGGCTATAGTAAAAAGAAGACTTTAATATATTTATTATGACTTAAACCAACAAAAAACTAATCGCTCCATATATATTATCCTATTAATCTGAGGCTGTCTTCAAACATCTAGAGATCTTGTAAATCTATAAGCTTTTGATGCTCTAACCTTCTGATTAACTCACATATTTATGAAACTTTCAACCAAACAGTTCTGCTCGGTTATCCTTGATATAAGTTTAACTTTTGTGAACACTTCTTTAAGTTTCTTGAAAAAACACGTGAAAGAGTTATGTGCTCATCTATCGCATTGACAGCGAGCCGGATGCATGGAAGTCATATTTACATACAAGACGATTCCGTCGCCAACCGACGTGTTAAAACTATTGATGGATATTGGACTGTAAATTCATATCATTATTAACTTCCTTTTTGTATTTGTGTAAATAAGGACTGGCAACTTTTTGAGTTATATTTCAATACTAGTATAACTGTACCCGTCATAGATTATGTTATTGAAATTGAAATGCTGAATGTCTAAACTAGCTAGTATGTCGGAACTGTGTGTGCATTGCATAACATTTGATTTTATATATACACTGCAAACGCTTAGGTCATGAGAAAACTTCATACCTACATGTGTAATAATAAAAGTCCACAGAGCGGTTCGGGCTATTATATATAAGATTATTTTTGCTCTTTAGTTAGATAGATTAAAAGTTAATTGAAGGTATTGGAATGCCATTATAAATATTTAGGACTACAAAAGTAAGAAATATTAAATAATTTACGAACCTCTAAATTTTCTCTTCCAGGACTAATACATTTCAATGAGCTCAGTTTTAACTCTGCCTTCATGAACTGTCTGGCTGACATTAAAAGATATTCAGCTTCACCCATTGAATTTCCGATAGAACCTTCACATCTTGCAGCCCCAAGATAGCACAATCCAGCAAATGGGGGCTGTTCTGATAGATCACACTGCAATGCCAAATTGCTAAATTCTTCAGTTGCTTCGGAAACATTAGGCTTCCGCATAAACCTCCTAAATAGTAAAATAAAGTATTCGTATTTATCAATTTTATGACATTCACATGGCTAATTCTTGTTGTAAAGGCATTCAATTTATAAATAAAAACACATGTAGTAATAGCACAATTTTAGGAGATGATCTGGACTGGTTTTAGTCATCGCGGGCATTTTATCAGATGAAACATAAAATCAAACAGAATTATTAATGTCAAATGAGAAGGTACTCAAAAAACGAATTGGGTGTATAATTAAGAAAATAATCATAAAGAAATTAATTTAGATTATCTTCAATTAAAATTGTTAATATACATGCAAGCGATGTGTGTAACCGATCCTGGTCATTTGATACAATTATTATTGGGGAATTAGTAGAAAAAAATATGTTTTACTTTCTAAATATTAATATTTGGTAATGGTTCAGTCACTAATTCAGTTTGAACATATTATCTTCAGCGGTACGTACTTTTTGAGTTTATTAGAAATTCCATTGTACTTCTCCAAAAAATCTGACCCTAAATCGGTCGACATTGTTTAGGACAGAAGAATTTTTAGCCGTAAGCAGCCATAAGCTGTCAGTCTGACATGTAATAGTATATTATCTATGCATGTACATCATAGATATTATACTATAATGTACATACGATAGATCATGGTCCTGCCACTGGGGTGGGGTGAGGTGGGACAATAGTATCATATTATCTATGAATAGTATATTACTTTATGCGATAGATAATATACTATAGTACGTACATGGTAGTAAAAGTTTAGTTCTCTTTTAATTGTAATTAGTAGTGTTGCAATCATTTGTGGCAAAGCCATCTAACATACACCTAGGTATTCCATGTCCCCAAGTTTACTGGCAACATTTTACAAAATGCTTCCACATCATAGATAATACACATCCACATTCCACTCGGGAGGAGCTTGGGTAAATGTTCGTATTGGTGGACGTTGTCAACATAATTCATTTCACATGATTTTTCATGAAAATAATACATTTTTAGACAACGTCCACCTATACGAACATTTACCATTAATCTAAATATGCCCAATAACGACGAAAGGAAGCATTATAAGACTGGTTTATCGCGTAATAGTTGCATATGTCAAACTTTATTTTCCCAGCCATGTCGGTTATAAAATCAGAATTGCCAACCTAAAAACCAAACATATTCATGTGTACATGAAACCAATAAGATACTCAATTAATATTCCTACATATTCAACTATCTTTATTTTTTTACGTATCTGGTTTTAGGCTGCCGGCGATATTCAACGTAAAATTCGATGCTTACGATTAAATTATGTTTTTAAATGTGCGCGCGCGCGCCGTGAGAATCCGCCAAATTAATGTTTGAGAGTATAAAAGATAATAACGATTATATATTCTAACACATTTAAATACATAATTTAATCGTAAGCATCGAATTTTACGTTGAATATCGCCGGCAGACTAAAACC
Source organism: Himalopsyche phryganea (assembly GCA_022494535.1). NCBI lineage: Eukaryota > Metazoa > Arthropoda > Insecta > Trichoptera > Rhyacophilidae > Himalopsyche > Himalopsyche phryganea. The sequence goes on from JAGVSL010000034.1 coordinate 1,766,721, forward strand.
AGATACGTAAAATAAAGATAGTTGAATATTAATTTAGTCTCTTATTGGTTTCAAAAACACATGCATATCTTTGGTTTTTAGGTTGGTAATTATAATTTCTTTTCCAACATGGCTGAAAAATAAAGTTTGACATATGCGACTTACGCGATGAACCAGTTTTATAATGTTTCATTTCGTGGTTATTGAGCATATTTAGCTTGATAAAAGACTATGCTAACCTATATAAAGACTATTCTAACCTATATATTAGCATTTCGCGCAGTGTTAGGTGAAAAAAAAGCATTTTAGACAATGTCCACAAAAACGAACCTTTACCGATAAAAGACTATTCTAACCTATATATTATCATTTCGCGCAGTGTTAGGTGAAAAAAAAGCATTTTTAGACAATGTCCACAAAAACGAACCTTTACCAGATTAATAAAAGACTATTCTAACCTAATTATCATCATTCCGCGCAGTGTTTGGTGAAGAAAAATCATTTATTGACAATGTCCACGAAAACGAACCTTTACCAAACAAAAATAAGGTACATGGTAAGAGAAGCCCAAAAGTCGTTGTCGAATTACACTATTAAAAATATCCAGATTCGTGGATATAAATCTAAAAAAAAATCAGAAAAATATTATTTATCATTAGCCCGATTTTTTACAAAAAAGGTGAAGGTAGTGATATTCTTGCATATATGTCACTGCAAGCTTTGAAACGGACCATTCAGAGGGTCGAATCTTCATACAAATAATATGGTAAATGTAAAAAGTAAAATGTGTATTGAAACTTCTCCTTTAATCACGGGATGGGACTGTCTGACGAAATAAATTAAAGAATTTAAATAAATAATAATATAATTATAAATAAGTAATGATACTACAGCAGCACCAAGTATTTATTGATTAATATAAAATTAAAATTGACTACTGAGTTATTACACTGCCTGTGTTTAAAATGACCAGTAGAAAGAAATAAACCCATCACACCCTTCATTTTTAAGTTAAGAATTAGAATCATTGTTTACCTTAGAAATAAATAGCCTTGCGATACAGTAAGTCTGAAGATGCTTCTTAAAGAAGCGAAACACGTGTTTCATTTATTTACACAGCCGGTGAAATAACAAAGTTATCAATTGTAATTTGACATTAAAATGAATTTCTACAAACCGACCGCCGAAAATATTGAAAATATGAAATTAAAATTCACAACATTGTTATTTCACTGGGATTGTTACTAATTGTGACGTGTTTCGTCTCTTTGAAAAGCCATCTGAACGTGAAATGTTAACCTAAACATAATGGATAAAAAAGATTCACATAAAATATGTTGTTGCTAAAAGGGTACATGTTATTTAAAACACTTATGCACTTGAAAACATCCGTAGTCCTTTGGCGATATAGGCACAACAAGAAAAAAAATCGCAGATATGTTTGGTAATTAGAAATCATCATCCTCCATAAACGGAATAAGATATCAATTTCAATTATATATTAAAAACCAATTTCCACAAAGTTGCCGCCAAAGCCATCGATAATAAGATAATATGAATAATATTATAACATCAATAGTATAAATAATAATATAATTATGTAATATTAAATTTCTTGAATAAATCATAAAATTATTTTTGTCTTTTGTTTATGATCAAAGATAAAATATTAATGTCTATGATCAAACGTCTAAAACTTGTCAAATTATCTTTGTTTGGAATGGTTCGTGTTTCTTCTGGCAAACGATTTGATTTTATGGTAAATATCAAGGAGGTATTGATTTCATTTTTATCATTAACATTTGTACATTTGAGATTCTATCATGCCTCTCATTTGCTGGGTGTCCGGTTTGCTGACCATGCATTTAGTCGTAATATTAAGCAAAAATTGTATGCAAGACTCCGTGACACGTGCATTCTGCACAAAGACAGTATTATTAAAAAGTATTTAGAAGCAATGCTTTCATTGCAGGTGCACCTTGTCTGCAATAATATCAATAAATTGTTAAGTGGCAAACACATATATAACGGTAGTAACACATTATTTACGTATGCAGTACGAAAATATCAAAATAGATGCAAAAGAAAGCCCATTCATTGAAATTCAGTCTTATAAACGTTGTTATATATGTTTCTTTAATTTTTTACAATATAACTTGCATTTATGTGAATTCGTCCAAGTTTCAGTGCTGTGCTGATAAATTACTAATTTCATTTAAAGAAATTACTTTATTTTCTGACAGTTTACTGGTTTTGATATTATTATCATAGTCAGTAACATATCACCGGCTTAACTGGCAAAACTTAAATTTTTCTGTATAAATCTATTCCAAATTCAATCCATTCCATTGTGTACACTGTATTTTTTATATATTTGCATTTAGTATCACAAGAGCATTTTCCTCAATTAAGTTATATCTTGCTTGTGCCACGCTTTGATGGAATATATTTTGCAAGTCAAGCCGATATATATTATATACACACACCTATCTTTTACCCTAAATACTTTTCCTTACAACCCTCATCCTTCCGGGTAAGAGATGTGCTTCTACCTCCTCGTGGTTCTTACCGGACGGAGGATATTTATTTAACCATTATCAACATTCCTGACAGAAAGAAGCTTATGTGCATTAGGTGTCCAATTGACTGTAATGATTATCATGTTGTTTTCTCTTGTCTTACACAGGGCGAAAAAATCAACTGTATCCGACTCATTTGACAAATTGGGGTATTCGTTACCAAATACTTCACTGGATTCCTGGAATGCATGAATCTGCGGAGATCTCCATCTAGAAGCAGGTTAAATACTGCTAATGTGTTTTTTTGTTATAAGTGAATATCATAATTTTCATATAATTAGTTATTACCATTTTCCGTGTAGTATGTATATATCTGTTGTCAATAAATTTTGTTAAAATTAAAACTTCTTATTATTTAAATTAAATCTTCCAATTTCATGTCGTCGGCTTAGCTAGCAATTTGCTTATCTACATTTCAGCAAAATGTTTAAGTGTTTGAAAACTGAATTCATTCGGTTTTTAAACTTAGAACATTTTGCTGAAATGTAGATAATCAGATTGCTAGCTAAGCCGACGATATACATATTTGAATAAAGGCGGGTGTTTTTTGCGGGGGGGTGAAGGGCTTGCTTTAGTTACCAGTTGGGTAGGTAGGTGACGCTACTATATTGACCACTTGTACTGTATGGAAGAAACCAATCTATATAGTATATTATCTATGGGAGCGTTGCAAAACTGACGTTCCATTTTCGTGCGATTGATTTTATACTCGTTATGAACACAGTTACTGGTGTGTGTATGTACATACGCACACCAGTATAGTACCATGTATCCTTATAGTATATTATCTATGTATCCTACACACATGCTCGCTTTTTGACAATAGTTGACATTATATTGCAAATAGATTGTTTCTGCCGCTTTTTGTGTAAATATATGGGAAGTATTCGGGAATGACGAAAGAAAACGTTGGAATATAATTTTAACAATGATATTATATGTCGCAAACTTTCATTTCGGACTGTCATTGGATTTTTTTGGTTAATTGTCAATATACAGTGACATTTATGACAGATTGGGACCGCTTCAGAAAGTACGCGAAATGAAATTTAATGTTTTACAGTAAAACAAACCAAACCAAATCAGCTTGCTGATAGTCGTATTCAACGAGTTATGAAATTTCGTGAACCCGCGAGATATGAAAAGCCTGTTGTTATCTAAGTCCCTTGGTATAATTCACTATAACCACCATTCTAGTTCACTCGAGTCCATTGGTTTGTTTTTATCTATTCTTGTAAATTATATATTACCGGATCTGTAGTCTAGTGGTTTCGTTGTGGTGCTCACGGGCTCGAATCCCAGTAGATACAGTTTCATAAATTGATTTTTCAATTAAGCTCGACATATTTCTATTCGTTGATTGAAGTAGCATTTACTTGGTAGAACTACATACAACAAGAAGAGTTCAACGTTATACCGAGATCATAGATGAATGATTGAAAACTGGCAGACCACTTAACGCTGTCTAAATTGTGTTACCTACTGATTTTTTGTTTCTTACCATATTTCTTTTTGCAACTTATATATCCCCTCATTGCATGATTTTCTACTTTTAAATAAAATAAATATAGTCATATGCAATGGATATGTACGATTGATTACCTGCAAAATAATAGAAGGAATTTTGAATCGGTTTTGTGAATCTTTCCGTCCAGATCAATGCCCAGCTCAATTATATCTTGTCTTGTGTCTTTTACTGGACGTCAAATTGTAATTTCGACGATTGAGACCTTGCATACTTAGTTTTCTAGCCATCTTAAGTTTGCATAAAACAATTGCCGACTCAAACCTCAGCAATGAAAGATTCATAAACTTTTGTTTACAATTTTTGACCCTTTCAACTGTCTTATATAAAACGAATAATGACTAAAACTCCGGCTTGCTTCATTTGATTGCAAGTTAAAACCAACAACGAAATGTCACCACACATCCAATGGAAAGAATGGAATATTGATAGGTAGTAAAATACCTTGGATATAAGAATAACTTGTAAAACCTTTTTCAGTTTTGCAAAGAAAAATAAATAATACACTGGTTACGACCACATAAATTGATTTTTCATTCTATGGATCCGTGTTTTAAGGCAAATATGTTTATGATTTATTGGAAGCATTTCAATAAAGCCGTTCAACATCGGAAAGCTGCATTTATTTAATCAACTGTCTGGTTAGTGTTACATATTGTGACAGATATATAGTTATGTCTGTTTAGTTAGAGTTTTCTAGTTTCTTTGGCAAATCTTCTAGATAAACTTGATTGAATTGCCGTATTTATTTAGATACATGTACTTTACATTATATTACGAATGATCAAAACTGATCACTCGGTTCAAGAGAATTCGATAATTTACGACAAAATACGACTCGGTGACTTTTTCATATTTACGTACTTCGCGTAAATTATCGGTTTACCCGATTTCCATGAATAATAATGCAAATGTATATTCTATAATGACGAATAGTGAGGCTTGCTGAGGTTTGAGGTAATACATATTTGATTCGATTCATTTTCGAGGCTCTACGCGTAATATAATATAAAAACGTCAGATGTGTCAGTGGCGTATTTGACGTCTACATATTATTACCATAGACAAACGGGGAAAAAGATAGATTCTGATATATTTCCCTACCGACAAATGGTGAAAGTTGTTGTATGGAAGATGCCCTATCTTAAGCCATTTTTCGCTAGATGTCTCAAGTGACCTCCTTTGTTGAATTTATTGTGGTAAGACGTCACCGTTAACGCCGTCAATTATACAATGTACACAAACTTGATACGGGCTTACATAGACGATTATGAAAATTTTCAATAGACAAGCAAAATGATGAAAATCAAGTGCCAACTCTTTAATTGACGAACCTGCGGCCTTTTGACTGTAATATTTTTTTTTTATTGTTTTCCTTCAACGTCAATTTAAGAAATAAATTTATAAGTATCTTGCAAAAATGCCTTGTAATTCACCAGCAATAGAAACGTAAATCTTCAAAATCCTCAAAACAGCATAAAAAACGTAACCGTCGTAAGTCCCCCGCCGCTCATCACGATCGCTCCATGGAATCAGAGCACCGATCCTTATAAATAAGGTGATTGTTCTGATTGATTGTTGACGAACACGAAGTGGCACTTGGTTGCAGTCCAATACAGTCCAATGTGACCGATCATAACCTTGTCAAGGTTCGGGATGCGTAATGTCGTCTTGTATAAAATTCCCACGCGTGACCGATCATAAACCTTGTCGAGGGTCGAGATGCCTAATGTCGTCTTCTATAAAATCCCAATGGGCATTTTTTATGTACGTTTCTTAAATACGGCCTTAATTAATTTTAAGTTAAATCAGTGGTTCCTACAGACCACCAGGGGTCCTTGTGACCATTGAGGGGGTCTGTGGCAAATTAGAAATAATTTGGGGGTGCGTGGACAACATTAGTTGAATAGCGGAAGGTTTAATATATAAAAAAAATATTTTTGACACATTTTCATTATTATAAAAGTTGATAAAAATTGGTAGCGATTTGTTGGGTGTTGGACCCTTTGATGAGGGTCATACAGTCAGATGAATCCATACTAATACAGGAGCATTTCATGGTACAAAAACAGATACCAATTTTATATCCCGCATTATGGGTAGCTATACAGAGGCTGTTGATGGCTTTCCCGTCTTTTTTTTTAAGCAGAACGTGGATCCAGTGCACTTAAAAACCTCAACATACTTTAAATATCAAAACGTTTTATTTTTACATCACCATTTAAGACATCAAAATTAATTAAGAGGTATTTTACTTGGGGAATCATGGTCAGGTTTTTGCTTTAAGAAGTGGTTCATTCGCATATTAAGTTTGGGAATCACCGAGTTAAATGAATGCGGCCTTCCGACAAGAAAAGTGTGAACAAATTGTCTGAGAATGCGATTATTAAAAAAAATCTACTAACCCTCTTAATGCTTCAAGAAGTTATCTGGTTTGACCGTTGCAAAAATAGATCGGACAATGCGGAATACAATGTCAGATTGGTCAATGTGCCTCTTTAGCAAGAAAAATTGGGGGATCAGGATGTGTGGAGACCGATTGTGCAATCAGACGTGGACCTGGATGGTCTTCAGTGTCAACTCAGTATTTAAATAAGTATTTCTTTATTATCAATAATTATAATTTATAAACCATCCAAAAATAATATGTAAACAATTCACACGGTAATTTATGACGGTATCTCACGGTAATGTCGGTGTCACCGCTAGTCCTGGGTTCAAATAGCAATATTGACCGAAACCCACAGATTCAATAACAGACGTTTGAAGGAAATTCTCATGATTCAATTTCTTCATCTCATTGCCGGTCATTTTTAATAAGCCTTCGATGTGTGTATCATGAGCATGTTTTTCCATAACCTCGCATAAGGTGTAAATAAACCATGATCCTAAAATTGTATCCCGAAAGGATTTGTAGCCTGTAAAGAAAGAATAGTCAATATGAATTGTAAATAAACTTCATGTAATGTAGTGTCTGATGGGACGGAAAATGGTGTTTTCATTCCCAACTGTATAGCCAGGTATGTTTACAGTCAGTTTGCACAAAATCAATAGACACATAGTGTGCTAGATTTCATAAATATCATTGTATTACATTAATATTGTTCGATTGATATTATTAACTAAAACACAAATTTACCATTTAAAATGTGTTATTTATCCATCAGGTGCAGGAAACCTGTCTGATATTACACAAAATTTTCATTTCAAAACTATGTAGTTACATTTAATTTCGTCTTGTCATTGCAGGCATGCGTGATTATCTTTCCGAGAGAACACTATTTGGTGGGAGTAGACAGGTGACCGAGATTTTATTTACGAGGTTGAACCGCGAAAATGCAGGGATTACTTGACTCCTTCACAATATTGATTAATTTATGAATTGAAAATAATTTCGTACAATCAGAACTGTACTTTTGTTCTTATGATCATTGGCCTCCAATATGAGAGAATTTTAAAGAGAAGTAACCTGGTAATGTAGAATGAGCAATAAGCATATCGGCATACGTCGCCAATTTTATATTTTCATTTATTGCATCAGCTTGGGTAGTAGAATTCTTTACATAGTTAGAACCCATGTCATAACTGGCTCCGCTGAAATTAAAAAAGATTTTATTTTAAAATATGGACTCCCACTTCCTGTGTAGTCATCAATCAGAACATACTTAAAGAAAAGAAAATTGTGTGTCAATCAAGCAATCTTTCAGAGCGTGTGTAAAATGACGATGTTTAATTTGTTTAATACTAACCGACAAACTTGGAAAATAAAAACTTTTGGAATAGCATGTAGAACTGGACAATTATTGCTATCGAATATACTCAGTACTGTTTGTATGCTAAGCAGACCTCCATCAGTCGCTACGATATAATTTTCACCATTGCTTTTTATTCCATGACTGCCAATCACAACAAATAAACAATCAGTGTGTTTTAAATCATCGGATTTTGTCAATTTCCTCAGCTTTTTATCCATTTCCTAAAACAATTTAAATTTTTTAAAATATCATGTAACTACTTAAAAATATATATTTGTTGCTTGTCGATCCTGTAGCCAGACTGTCAATGTTGTTGGTCACCGGTTTGAATTTTAGAATGTGAGCTTTCATATGTTGCTCTTTCAATTGATTTATTAATCCTAAGGTATGGATAAGTGATGTTTGCACACCCCTTAACCGATCATGACAATGGGGCGCAGAGAGAGCGACTAGCTTACCAACCCTTTCCATGTGAAATAACAAAATTTTTCACTTTGTATTGAAAATTAAATTTAACAAAGAAACCTCTCACACCATTGAAAATATGTCATTTTATGGAGAATAATGAATTTATGATTATAAAGAAGAAGAATAGTTATGAGAGTGATTAAATTACAACTGAAAGACAAATTGCGTTGATTATATTACTAACCTCTGCTCCCAAGTCTTCGTAGATAATATTTTTATGAAATCCTATCTGCTTAAAAACTGCATTCAAATTGGCACCATCGAAACAAGCGCCGGTGCGGAAATCTTCTCTACTAGTGAAATTGATATTATTGATCATAAAAAAAACACCTCTTCTCCTAGATTTCATACTGTAGCACAGAATGTTAGGGTCAGGACTTGTTCCAAAAGCTGTAGCCATTTTCACCACAATCGGCCGAGGAGGAGCGTCATACTGATCAGCCACATTTTGCAATACTCTCTGTGACTGTGGCTGAGATATGGGAGCTGTTGAAGTTTCACCTGAAAGAAGAAAAAACAAATGACAATAGTGGGCGGTGTATTCCGCTAGATTTAAATCCACTACTAAGTGTAGTTCTGCAGAGTGTCAAAGAGGGCATTTTCGAAAATGAATAGAAATTTTCAGCGGGAAAAAATATTTTTTTTATGGATACATAATCAATGACAGCTATATTCCATTCAACATGTTTTCTTTCGTCTAATTAGTGCTGTGCAACTCGCTGACTAAATAAACTCTTTTGGAGGCAGCATTTTTGAAAATTAACAGGAAATTCTATAGGTAGGAAATAAACAAATAAAAATTGGTATAAACATAGGTATATACAGTCAATACAAGTTATATTCCAAATTAAACCAACAGTATCGTAAATATAAAATCATTTTTGGAGGAAAAGTGGAGGGCTTTGGGGGGGGGGGTTTTAAACCCCCTAGCTACGCCACTGGGTGGAAATAAATGACCGCCTCTATTTATTTAGCACTACACTGGATGAAAACTTTTAATGGAGTCTACTGTACATTTACGGTGATAGCGAAAAATTGTTAAAAATTTATTTAACGCTCAAGTCAAGTAGGACTTAACATGCAAAACGATATATATAAACAAATTGTGTGCATAATTACCTTGTGGTGCGGGATTGTGATTAATCTGCTTGTTTTTTTTGATACTTTGAAAGTTATCTTTTGCGGCTTGTTCTGGGGTAAGTAGACGGGCGAGGTCCCAGGAACCAATCTCGATGAGGGCGGTTACCAGTTTACCGAATGCTTCTGGTCCTCTCCTCTGTATATCGATATAAAGCTTCGTTTTACGCTCTTTGACATCAATTTCTCTATTCTAAAAATACATATTTCCTTTCGTGATTCACGAATATTTTTCATCTATTTAGGTACATAAAAGATTATTCTACCCTAAAACATATCATTTTGTGTAATTTTCTGAGAAAAATATCATTTTTAGGCCTTGTCCCTGCTAAGACATTTTTTTTTCCATGTCCGCTCCCAATGTGGAGCATATGGTCTCCTAATGGAGGTATCTTGACAATTTTTTCTACGAGAACTGCTTGTCACTCAGTTGCTCAACCTCTCTTTTTTTTTTCGAAGAGAGTAGGGATAGAAGGATAGGGCTATGAAAGGACTAGTGGTTAGCTAATCGCTCTCGTTACGCCCCGTGAGGATGAGATTGGTGGGAGGAAGGACTCAGACTACGAACAGAAATCCATAAATCGATTGAAAGATCAATCTATGAAAACCGTCTGCACCGGGAATTGAACCCGAGACATCCGTAACCGTAGCCAGCGACGAAACCAACTGCGCCACGGACGCCGACGAGACATTTACCCAAATTAATATTGAGAGCAAAAATGATGATGATGATATTCAGCCCATAAGAAAAAAATAAAAAAAAAACCATTTCATTGTTTTCAAGTAATAGACAAGTATGTATTTCCTTATTTTTTATAAAAAAAAACCTATATCACTTTTCCATACATTTGTAAGATTCGTTTAGCATAGTGGTCTAGCAGAAAAGATCTTGTGTTGAACGAAGACGAGTGAAATTTAAAAATGAATGCTGCAAAATTGGGTTACTTATTTTTCTGTGCATTTTCAATCAAACAAAATAATAAGATCAGTAGGGATGGGAAAAACTGCCACTTTACAGTCACCGGTGATAACAGTGATTGCTACATTCAAATCACAGTTGCTATTCTGAAAAGATGCTGAGCTTTGCATATAAATGACGGGATGAAGCGATATTATTTATCATTACCATAACATAAAAAATATTTGCTTAGAAAATAAGTTTATTTAATAAGGAAACAATAAAAAAAATAACATTCTATGTAATATTTCTAACAATATTTTTGTGATATATATGTATATATTTTAAAATTTGTATCAATAGCCAAGAAATGTTCCCAAATTGGGCAATTCTTTATAGCCATTAAAAATGTCATTCTTCTGAAAAAATCCACAGTTTAATTTTTATACCAGATGAGCCATAATTTTAATAAAACAATATAGACCGGATATTAATTTAAGTAGATGTAAATATAAAATTGTATTTATTAAAATTGAACTTTTAAATCTCAAAAAGCACTGATTTTAAAAATATAAAATTATAGAAATTTCATCCAAGTTTTCAAACTGCAAACTTACAAAATATCCCAATCACAGCATCGGAGCCATAAACCGAACAAAAAATTTACCGTTCCTTACCCAAGAGAATAAATACTTCTTTTTTCTTCTGCAGCTACTTATTTATATCACTCACTCACTGCTGTAGCAGCAAACATTATATTTATAATGTTCTTGACAAAATTAACGCTGTTTTTTTTACAGATTTTGCAATAGCCTGTGATTGCTACTTACCAGTAGCAGTGAAAAAATCACTGCTCCCTAAATATCGTACAAGCCTAATGATCAGCTTATTCATAATTTTGATCAATCGCTGAAGTGACGATCACATAGAATTCTCTGCAATGTCACGTCCTCGATTAATTGTGATAAGATTGGTTAAATGTGCTTAAATAATCATACCGTATATTCCTCGGCTAGCTTTGTCGAGAATACCCCACTATCAATAAGCAGGAGGAGTAATTCTGTCAGATTTGTACGTTCAACAAGTGTGGAAAAGTTTTTCTGTATAAGTTGGCGATGTGCAGGCTCCATTTTCTGCCACTTTTTGAAAATGTCACTCGAGAGAATCTATTCAACGTTGATATCAACTATTACAACGATTGTGTAAACTTGTTATTTTGAAAATCTGTATTGAATCAAGCAATATAAATTAAGGGTTTTCGATAAACGATTCTCAGACACTCTTTAAGGACGCCCAACAAAGTCTGTAACTAGAACTTTTAAGTAGCGCGATAAGTTTTGCGATAGGTAAGATGTCATGATTCATAATATTGTTTTCGTATAGTTTTTAGTATATTACTCTATGGTTTTTACCATAGAGTAATATACTATGTTTTTACGCAAGCTCAGCTAGTACAATTCTAGTTCTCTATGGGCTACCTAATGAAATATTTTTTATACCATATCCGCTCCCTATTCGGTGCATATTGTCATTACGCTGTTCCTCCAAGCTTCTCTGTCCCCCGCCAGTTTCTTTGCTTCCTCCCAGGTAATCCCAGCGTCCCGTAGCTCCGCCGAATACATCTTATGGATGATCATCAGCGGCCTTCCAGTTCGACGGAATCCATCTGGTTGGTGGAAGAGACAGGCAGGATTCAGGCTCCCCTGGGGCATCCGCAGCACGTATCCAAGCCAGGTCCATCGTCGCTTTTTTTTAATGGAATATAACTAATGAAATAATATATTATAACAACACACCATAGAAAAACCATGCGAAATAGCTCCGTCTGAGGGAACTTTTAATAGTGTAATTCGACAACAACTTTAGGGCTTCTTTTACAAAAGGGGTAATTTCTTCTTCCTATCTATAATATTAGTATATTGTCTATGATAGCAATATCGGTCGCCACCTACGTTGCCTTGCGTTTTGGTCCGGAACTAAAATAATGAAACGTCAACATGGATTCAATTTTGTAGTGAATCGATTATTAACATTGTAAATAATAATACTGTGCGGATTTTTGACATGATGAAATTAAAGACAAAGTGACTCAAATTCAATCAACATTTATAATAATTTAAATTGCCTATTGTCATAATAAAAGTTGAACCGTGAAGATGTCTTTGCCTGGAAATGGTATTTTTGTCGTTCAGGGTGAAATGGCCATCCTGGTGACAGCTATGAGGAGAGGCTGGGGCTCACACTCGAACCAGGATGATGAGCTCGATGCCCTTATGAGAGCTTTTCAAGACCTTAGAGATATATTAAACCAGGTTGCAGATCTTCGACTGTTAGATCCTAACATATTTTTGGGACCATTCCTCGAAGTTATCAGGTCTGAAAAGACAACTGGACCCGTCACATGCCTAGCTCTTTCGGCAATCAACAAATTTTTGTGCTACGGTCTTATAGGTTGGTAAAATTAAAATTAGGCCTTGTCGCTGCTAATAGACATTTACCTTAAAATTATATTGTCCTTCGACCTTTTCTCATTTATTCTCCACTCAGTTGCGACTTGCAGGAACTGAAGGTAACGTAAGGTAGCCTGACACTCGAATCTTTAATATCATAAAATTGGTACCTAGTCTATGCACTATTGGATAATGGCTGCTTCAAAAAAATTTATGTAAATTGCTGCAACATCTACACTCTGATTGAGTTGATGTTTAGGTTTCCATTATAAAGGCTCTGTGGATGAAAATAGATTACATTATTTACATTCTCATCTTGAGTGTATATTGACGGTGTTTTGGCCAATTGATGTAACTCTCAAAATTGAAATGGTTCAGGAGAGAGTAAAAACTGTTTTTATCGAAAACATTCCATGGTGAAAATTTGAATTGTTGAGATTTTGTAAACTTCCGTGTATTTCCTCACTATTAAAATTCTAATTAATTAATATTAAAATTCCATCAAGCACCCACAGTCGATATCTTAAATTATAAGGTGAGTTGCGTTATGAATCTTTAAAATGCACTCCTGTAAATTCTCATGTTTGCTGATAAGGGGATGATACATAGGGAGTGCTGATATAATAGTGGCTTACATCAAATGGCCGGGTCAGAATTTTTAAACCTAAAACCAATGTAAAATGTTGTTTCCTTTCCAAAAAGTGGTTAATTTATTATTCTAATTTACATTATTTGACTGAGACCTGCTCTGTCGTCTTTAAAATGAAATCCAATCATTAACTCATTTTCGTATTTTTTGAGGGTTATATTAATTGACCAAAACACCATCGATGTGTTTGGTGGATCAATTTAACTGTAATAATATATGAACAGATCATTGGCAAAGATCATGCCACTCTGAAAGTGAGAAAAAAATTACTGATTGTGTACGAAGAGCAATATGACATTTTCTATGCTCCTATATGTTTTCCATGTACATATATTGATGATCTCGAAATGACAGGCAGCAAATGATTCACATTGCTTGTATAGCAAAATAATTAGATGATTGGGTTATATTATTATTAATGACATCTCTGAGAAATACGTGTAATTTTATTGTTAATGAAGTTTCATCAAGCATCCTTAGTTGATACTATTAAGGTTTGAAGTTGGGCATCACTACTCTAGTTTACCCTGTGTTCACTAAAAGAAAATATTTGGCAGTCTTCAAATATTATAATTGAGGTTTTTTAAATCATATGGCAATGAGGAAAATTGTGGATCGATAAAACAGTAGGATTGCAATAGATAGTTGGAAAACATGTCGTTTTTTGTTACTGGGGTCTATTAAATTATTATAAAAATATTCCTCAACATCGATTGAGATTCTTGTGCTGCACTCTTATTACTGATTTGTTTTTTTTGTTTTAGATCCAATGCACGTTTCTGTACCAGCTACAGTTGAAAATATTGCAGATTCTGTCACTCATGCTCGCTTTGTTGGCAAAGACCACTCGTCTGATGGAGTTGTTCTGATGAAGATTCTTCAAGTATGTTGATTCTTTCACTATTTTTATTTTTCAAAAGAATTGTGTTATTATTTGCTATTAGAGAATAATTTTTTTATTGTTGTTTTGGTACCATTTAATGTACTTCATGTTATTGCGCTTTGTCCGACACTCAAATTTTTATTATAAAAATGTGAAAGAATATTATATCTACTATACAGTAGAAAATACATCGATGGTGAACACGTATGATGGTGAGCGGTGAACAAATCAAGTGTCAAAACAAGTTCTGTTACCTAACAATGTTTTTAGAGAAATTTAAAGAAATTACATCCTCTATGTTGGGCGAAGCCGAGTAAAGAATACTAGTATTAACACATTTGCACAAGAGTAAATATGACCAAAATACGTGCAGCGGTGGGGCTGTAAAGAAATGAGTACATCATTGACACATGGTTTGTGAACAATTAGTGTTAAGACAATAAAAAAATAACAAAACATTTAAAGAGTTATGAACGATTAATGTCAACTCTATCGAAGGATAATAGGATTAAATAACAAAGTATTATTTAATCCTATTATAATGGAGTTCTACCAAGTAAATGCCAATTCAATCAATATATCGAAGGACACGGAATACGCGTTCTCTGCCACTACAAAAAAAGTGGTGCTGACGAGTTAATATAAATCAAAGAATATTTAACACCTTACTGTGAGGTTTTGCATGATGAAAAAGGGAATTGACTGCTTAAAATGACTTTTTATATGAAATAATAAGGATATTACAATTTTTCAGCCCAATTTAGTTGTTTCTTGACCTGTTACTGGATATCGATTTTTAAAGATTTAATAAATTAGTCACATTGATTCCTTTTATAGGTTTTAAGAACTCTCGTCCTCAGTCCTGAAGGAGCCATGTTAACAGATGAAAGTGTTTGTGAAATCATGCTCAGTTGCTTCCGAATCTGCTTTGAAACTCGTTTGAATGGTAAGTCAAATAGTCATATTGCTAAAGTTTTATATCGACGACCTTCATTCGTCTCCAACATGATATGAATTTTTGGTTTCCAGTTCATCAAACAAAATAACAATTTTTAACTGGATTCATAGAAACACAACTTCAATTGATAAAATATAATATGTTTATTACAGAACTGTTGAGACGCAATGCAGAGCAGTGTTTACGAGACATGACTCAACTAGTTTTCATGCGGCTGCCACAGTTTTTTGGAAGAAATGGAACCGTTGATATGGATTCTAGTACTGGAGCCCTTTTACTGCGCAAAAAATCTACCACTTCACGGCGAGACATGGCTGTAAATAATTCGACCGCCATGAAAGATAGGACGTTGGGCAGGTTGCACAGTGAGAAATATTTCTACAGCTTATTTTAATTGTAAAGTTCATGGATATATACTATTGTCATGCGGTGGATGTATCTCTATCTCAGTCACACAACCTCACTTGTATGTAAGCGAGTAGGATAAAAGGTCAGACGCCAGCATTCTCTTATATCTTGCTTGCACTTGCTTCACTTTACATGTGATTGAGTGTGAACAAGAAAAATTCACCCCATGTGCCTATACATATATATATTTGTAAAGTTCTTTTCAAAATTAATATATTTTTATCAATAGTTATATTCCTTATATCCTCATGAAATTTTCTTTTTACACGTTTTAAGCAGTGGGCCATATAGTGCTATGTTTTTTTATGATTAGTACTGTAATGCTGGCACTGTAACACTATGTTTCATGTTGGCGTACTGCTAAAAGCAGAATAAGTAGTGCTATGTTTCATATTGGCACAATGCAGAAAGTGGAGTACATAGTAGTATGGTTGCAAATAATGGTAATAATAATAATATCTTGTAACAGTCTTTGTTCCTGCTTTTTTTTTAATATAATGTTGAATTTGTCACACCATGCCACAGCACCAGTCTGTTGATTTGAAAAATATATATTTTACGAAGCACTTGTATATATAATTTAAAACATCAACTGAGGGTGCTCGAACTGTCAGTTCGAGTCCATTCGTGTGCTCAAATGCCTGAAGATGCCGAAAGGCGAAACCCGGGTCGTTAGTGACAAAATACATGGAAGTGTACAAAATCTCAGTAATCCAAACTTGTATATATGATCCATAAAATTTTAAAAGAGGATACAATTTTAGATGATTCATCTAAGCTGTCTGCTGGAGGTTCGAGTCCAATGCTGAAAACGTCTTCCTCCGGCTCGCATTTGAGTACAACCCCAGTGGTGATTGGAGGTAATAGTAAAGTTCTTGACATGCAAGGGAGCATCTCCAGAACTCCAAATGCTGGTGTTGAGTCTCTGCTGAACGATGATGAATTGAGGTAATTATTACAGAAATTCTATCTGTATACAGATAACACGATTGTGGAAAACTCGTTTTTCTTTACAATTTGCAACTGTTCCTTCATTATAGGTTGAAATACTCCTGTGCTCTGATTTTGCATGAATATAGTAGCCCCATTAGACCGGTCCGAGAAAGGAGTCTACTGTATTTAGGAATTGTTGATGACTTGATGAAAAAAATATAATATTTATAAAACATTTCATTGAATATATAATTTTTATAATTATGTAAAGACATACTAGCATTTATTTTTAATCCATTGTCAGTTGTTAAAATACATTTACAGCAGATATGGTTACAGTAGATAGATACAATGTAATTTTCATTCACTAATAAATATATATTGAATGTAGGCAAATTATCTTCTTAGATAACACGAGAGCAGTATGAAATTAAGTTTATTTTCTGTTGCATTGTATTGAATATTTTCTGTTTATAGAACAATATCTGAAAATGAGAAAACTCCTGAGCAACGCAGACAAATTGTTTCTGAATCTGATATACAAATAACCTTGGAAAGTCCTTCTCCTCAGAGTCTAATCAGAAGCCCTCACAAAAAACACGGAAGACATTCATCAATGGACTTGGCCTCCAGTGATAATATTTATATTACACAGTTGGTTGAAAAGTGTGTTAATTCTGCTGAAAGCGGCGGCGTCCCTTTAAATTGTGATTTATCCAAGGCGACTCCGGAAACCGAAGAATGCGGGACTATCTCTAGTGCCACTGAAGAAGATTGTCTTATTGACCCAAATCAACCACGCAATATAGATAATACAGAAGCTAGTCCCGATGACGCAGCAAATGTAGAAACTGAAAAAATTCTGAAAGAAAATAGCTCCCCCAATACAAAAATTGAGTCACTAGAAGACGGAAATAATGCCAGAGAAGAAAATAATGGTGAATATGTAAATCCACGAGGAGTACGTTTCGTTACCCAAGATGAAGAGATTAATTTGCAGCCATACGGTCTTCGATGTGTACGGGAGCTCTTTAGGTATGTATTTGCATATAAAAAAAATCTCTTTTATTTTGAAGTATAATTACTGTGTAAATATTCTGATTATTTTTTCAGTTTCCTCATATCGTTGTGCAACCCGATAGGTGATGTCAATACTTCATCTATGGTTCACCTTGGATTATGTTTGGTCGAGACCGCTTTGGAAGTCGGTGCTGACCATCTGGCTAAATATCCATCTTTACTACAATTAGTCAAAGATCCGCTTTGCAGAAATTTGTTAAGTGTAAGTATATCAATCTCACAATATTCTATAATCTTGTGCATGGTATTCACTAACAAGATTTAAGTATTAACATCATGCATTGGTATGTTTCAACTAAAGGTAATAACATTTTTCAATTATTGAATGAAAGTAAATAAATGGTGTGCAAATGATAAATCATCTCATAGCTACTAAGTATTTTGATTGAATGACGTAGAAAATAGAAAAGTGTAAAAAAAGTCAATATACAAATCAGCAAATTGTGGTTGTTACTGGATACTTATTTGTATTACTGAATATTTCATCTAAAAACTAATTACCTTTGTAATCTTATTTTGTACCCAATTGATTTTTTTTAGGTTTACTGTGATTTTTGCAATCAATGTTTTCAGCTTAACTCTGCTCTCGCCGCTGTCATTTCGATAATGACTGAATTTTATTGATTTGCTGCCATAGCGGTGCGGTGGCCTTCGAGTTGTAAGAGAAAAATCTGCCATTCGAGTGCAAATTGTTAAATTATTTTTCTAATAACTGTTATTTGATTATATTTTTTTAAAGAAACTGTTTTGTTTCAGTTACTGAGCTCTGAGCGAGTGTCTATATTCGCCTTGGACCTTCAAGTATCTTTCTTGCTGTTTGAATCGCTTCGCACTCATCTCAAATTTCAAATGGAATCATTCTTTACAAAATTGGTCGAAATTATAATGTCGGATTGTGCGAAAAATTCCTACGAATTGAAAGAGATCACTCACTTGTCACTGGAAAGTATCGGGCAGCTGTGGCGAATACCTGGATTTTGTACAGAATTATATCTGAACTACGACTGTGATATCTACTGTTCTAACTTATTTGAAGATATAACAAAACTCCTGTCTAAAACTATTGTCACAGCAGGAATTCACAACTACCACACTCTGGCACTGGACGCTTTGTTCACTATCATTGATTCTATTGAAGCCAACTGTCATCAGGTTAAGTCAAGCGGAGCCAGAAGTTCCAACGAATCGGAGAAATCGATAGATTCTCAAACTCAGCAAGTTGAAAATTCCATTTCTGTAAATAGAGAAGTATCGATCGATATGTTTGACAGCTCGGAGACCGGTGACGAGTCGGTGGTCCACGATATTAGTCAGTACATCACTTGTGCCAAAATGGGCAGACATAGACCTACTATTAATTTACCAACACCCAAGCAGTTATGTGATGTTAAAAATAGAAAACGGGTAAGAGATTATCTCGCATGAAAAATATTGAGAATAGCCTTTAGTTTAAATGGTGACACCTTTGGTCCTATTCTCAAATTTATTAGAGACCAGATACTAATGGAGCCTAGGCTGTAATGTCAAAAACCTTTACACCAAATGTCATAATTTTTGTATTTTCTCTATAAATCTTGATAATTTTGGTACTTGACATAAGCAATATCGTAAAACAGGAAGAAGGTTAGTGTTAACATAACTTTTCATCACAAGAGCTAATTGAGTAATGTCCTTTTTTTCGCGGAATATAAATATAATTTATTTTACACACTCGAAATCAATCCATATAAGATGCTCACTCTAAAACATGTTTACACATGTATGCAACATCCAAAACGAGAAGTATCATTATAATCACTAATACATATAGTGAATGGACAGTACTAATCAGACATAAAAATCTTGAACGAATAAAACAAAATTCAAGGTAATAATTACTTACCTACCGCCTGGCCTGTATTAGTGTCCGGTCTCTAATAAATTTGAGAATAGGACCGCTTGAGATTTTAATAATTTTATAACCATAGTTATGTACTAGTTTTTCAATTTAATTTGGGAATCCAATTTAAGATTTCTTCAATCATTCCCGTTTGAATACCTCTGGACTTTATATATAAATGTTATTGTAACTTATATTTTCACTTTTTAAAACCGGATTATTTTCTTTGAATATATCCAGATATTAAAAACGCAGTTTTATAACTTGATTCTTGCTCTAATGTTCAGTTTATTTCTTCTTAGTGGATTGCTGCTGGAACTGAATATTTTAATCAGAAACCTGAAAAAGGTATTGAATTTCTTCAAGAACATGGGATATTAACCGTGCCACTGGATCCTTTGGAGATTGCACATTTCTTAAGAAACAATCCTGGTCTGGATAAGAAGATGATAGGTTTGTTTTTATTATACTACAATCATTATTTATACGCAAATAAGCAGACATGTTTTTATCTATTGAATATAAATCCTTTTAAAGGTGAATATATTTCAAAGAAGAAAAATGTCGAGTCGCGCATACTGGCAACCTACGCTGCAAGTTTCGACATGAAAGGCCTGCGAGTTGATCAAGCGTTACGACTTTACTTAGAAACCTTTCGGCTGCCCGGAGAGGCCCCGCTAATCTTTTTAGTCATGGAGCACTTCTCAGAGCATTGGCATGTGAGTGGATTATTTTTTATTTACAAATGACCAAAGTGTTAAGTCTATTGTATATATAAGTGTTTAACCAACTCGAAGCGTTTTCAGTGAAAATCATTTACAATATGATGTAATTTAATGGGAATAAAAGTATGTTAATTTGTTTTTTTATGAATATAAATATGGGACAGTGGCCAGCAGCGGCTAATGACAAAAATTTTAATGAAATTTATGACCCATAAAATTTTTTCGATAATGGCAATGAAACCTTCATTGTCATACTAATTATTAACTTATTAATACAGATTAGTGCTAATATTATATGTGTCAATAAAATATAATGAAAGTTCAAAGGTTTAATATATCTAAGTATAAATGACACCAAAGTAATATGCCAAACGTTAATGCCACATATTTCTCTTTTGCAGGAATCCAATGGATCTCCTTTTGCCAATACCGATGCCGCGTTCCGCTTGGCTTATGCCATCATTATGTTAAACATGGACCAGCATAATCACAATGCTAAAAAACTGAATATTCCAATGAACGCAGAAGATTTTGTAAGGAACTTGCGTGGCTGCAATGGCACGAATGACTTTGATCAAAAAATGTTGGAAGCAGTGTATCACTCCATCAAGTAAGTTATCTGTAGAATCGTTAGACGAATCCAATTAAGACTGGTATTGCTGAATATAATTGTTTATTTTTATTTTAGAAATGAAGAAATAGTGATGCCAGCCGAGCGCACCGGAATCGTCAAGGAAAACTACCTTTGGAAAGTTCTACTGAGACAAGGCGCAACCAGGGAAGGTGTTTACTCCCACGCCCCGAGTGGAGCTTTTGACAAAGAGCTCTTTACATTGATGTGGGGTCCTACCGTAAGTGTTCTACATATATAAATTTTATTCATATATATATATATATATATATTTTTTAAATTTGAATTATCGAGATTTTGTACACTTCCATGTATTTTTTCACTAATGACCAGAGTTTCGCCTTTCGGCATCTTCAGGCATTCGAGCGCACGAATGGACTCGAATTGACAGACAGTAAACAGTGTCTAACTTTTATATAGAAGATACAAATATGACAAATATTTACTTTTAAGGTGTTAACTGTCAATTCTTGGTGGAATGACATTATATTTTAAAAAATAAAACACAATTTGTTTGTACTACTTCATCAGTTGATAATGCTCGTGATGAGCGAAACCGGTCCTGATCATTATAAATATGTGGAAGTAGTACAAACAAATTGTGTTTTATTTTTTAAAATGACAAATATTATTTACGAGATAAAATATTCTAAGTCTAGGATCTACACTGACACCTGAGTTAAAATTTCGTTTGATATTAAAATTCCATCAAGCACCCTCAGTCGATGTCTTAAATTATATATATATTTTATTTATTATACATGTATATTTGGTATAATTCCTTTATGTTTTTTTTTATTTCATTGCTCTATTTGTTTGTTTGCATTACAGGTTGCTGCATTATCATCCATATTTGAGAAATCTCCTGAACCTGTACTGTATTCACGGGCATTGGAAGGATTTGACAAGTGCGCATCTATCGTTGGCCAATATTCACTAACAAACGAGCTAGACACTCTCGTTCTCAGTTTGTGTAAATTTACTGGATTGCTTAGTTTGCCTGAACAAACTCAATACATAGCCATAGGTGAGTTTATATACCATACTAAAGAAAAATTTCATCTTAAATAACAGTAGTTCAAGTTACAATGCAAGTCTTATCTGTTAACGGTGACGTCTTACCACAATAAATTCAACATAGAAGGTCGCTTGAGACATCTACCAAAAAATGGCTCTAAGATCCATACAACAACTTTCACCATTTGTCGGCAGGGAAATGTATCAGGTTCTATCTTTTCCCCCAAGATTGTCTTTGGCCATAATATGTAGACGTCAGATCTATCACTTTGACAGATCTGACGTTTTTATATTATATTGCGCATAGAACCTCTAAAATGAATCGAATCAAATATGTATTACCTCAAACTCAAGCAAGCATCACTATTCGTCATTATAGAATATTCATTTGCATTATTATTCATGGAAATCGGGTAAAACGATAATTTACGCGAAGTACATATGATCAGTTTTGATCATTCGTAATATAATGTAATCGATTTTTTACTTGTTATAAACACCGTTACTGGTGTGTGTTTGCATGTATGTATATACGCACACCAGTATAGTACTATGTATGCTACACACATGCTTGCTTTTTGACAGTTGACATATTGTACTGCAATCTAGATTGTTTCTGCCGCCTTTTGTGTAAATATATGGGAAGTATTCGGGAATGACGTTGGAATATAATTTTAACGATGATATGTCGCAAACTTTCATGTCGGACTGTCATTGGATTTTTGTTGGTTAATTATCAATATACAATGACATTTATGACAGATTTTGACCGCTTCAGAAAGTACACGAAATGAAACTTAATGTTTTACAGTAGAACAAACCAAACCGAATCAGCTTGCTGATAGTCGTATTCAACGAGTTATGAAATTTCGTGAACCCGTGAGATATGAAAAGCCTGTTGTTATCTAAGTCTCTTGGTATAATTTACTATAACCACCATTCTAGTTCACTCGAGTCCATTGGTTTGTTTTTGTCTATTCTTGTAAATTATATATTACCGGATCTGTAGTCTAGTGGTTCCGTTGTGGTGCTCACGGGCTCGAATCCCAGTAGATACAGTTTCATAACTTGATTATTCAATTGTGGTCGACATATTTCTATTCGTTGATTAAAGTAGCATTTACTTGGTAGAACTACATTGTAATGAAAGAAAAATTTCAACTTGACATTATTTCCTCATTTAAGAAAAATAAATTACTGACATTTAAGTACATAAAAGAAAATAATAAAACATTTGAAGAAGAAACTACTAAAGTATGATTAGGTAAGATCACTCGCTCAGAGTGGGTATCTTCAGCTCTGTTATATCTACTATCTATTAGTATGATATTCTCAAAATGCTTTAGAAAATTTGGTTTTCAAATGATTTACTTAGCCTTACTATTAACCCAAAAAGTTTGCTAGCACTCATAACAGTAGAATTAATATGCAAATGAAATGTGAAAGAAGAGTTCAACGTTATTCCGAGATCATAGATGAATGATTGAAAACTGGCAGACCACTTAACGCTGTTTAAATTGTGTTACCTTATATATCCCCTCATTGCATGATTTTCTACTTTTAAATAAAATAAATATAGTCATATGCAATGGATATGTACGATTGATTACCTGCAAAATAATAGAAGGAATTTTGAATCGGTTTTGTGAATCTTTCCGTCCAGATCAATGCCCAGCTCAATTATATCTTGTCTTGTGTCTTTTACTGGACGTCAAATTGTAATTTCGACGATTGAGACCTTGCATACTTAGTTTTCTAGCCATCTTAAGTTTGCATAAAACAATTGCCGACTCAAACCTCAGCAATGAAAGATTCATAAACTTTTGTTTACAATTTTTGACCCTTTCAACTGTCTTATATAAAACGAATAATGACTAAAACTCCGGCTTGCTTCATTTGATTGCAAGTTAAAACCAACAACGAAATGTCACCACACATCCAATGGAAAGAATGGAATATTGATAGGTAGTAAAATACCTTGGATATAAGAATAACTTGTAAAACCTTTTTCAGTTTTGCAAAGAAAAATAAATAATACACTGGTTACGACCACATAAATTGATTTTTCATTCTATGGATCCGTGTTTTAAGGCAAATATGTTTATGATTTATTGGAAGCATTTCAATAAAGCCGTTCAACATCGGAAAGCTGCATTTATTTAATCAACTGTCTGGTTAGTGTTACATATTGTGACAGATATATAGTTATGTCTGTTTAGTTAGAGTTTTCTAGTTTCTTTGGCAAATCTTCTAGATAAACTTGATTGAATTGCCCGATTTATTTAGAAATAAATATTTTCTTACACCCATGAACAATAATGCAAATGTAAATATATTCTATAATGACGAATAGTGATGCTTGCTGAGGTTTGAGGCAATAGATATTTGATTCGATTTATTTTCGAGGCTCTATGCGCAATATAATATAAAAACGTCAGATCTGTCAAAGTGACAGATCTGACGTCTACATATTATTACCATAAGGAAAAAGATAGATTCTGATATATTTCTCTACCGACAAATGGTGAAAGTTGTTGTATGGATCTTAGAGTCATTTTTCGGTAGATGTCTCAAGTGACCTTCTATGTTGAATTTATTGTGGTAAGACATCACCGTTAAATATTATCGTTTGTAAAATTGTTCAAAATGTCTATAAAAATATTTTTGAATTGTACTCGATTTGTTAATATGATTTCTTTAAATACATTTTTAGGAGTTTCACTCGGCCATGCGAAGTCTCGATCGGCTCTGAAAAAGGTGTTCAGCGTTTGCCACAGACATGCGAATTCTCTTCGCGAAGGATGGAAACATATTCTCGATGTAGTGTTAGCCCTCTTCAAAGGACGCCTTTTGCCTAAGGTGTGCTAAATTTATGCACATTATAACAAGTAAAAATTCACAGTGCACATCTTTTACTTGAATATCATTGCAATTATGTTTACAGCTTCATGATGATGACAATTTTCTCTAGTTATAATAGTTGAGTGATAAATTAAGACCGATAATTTATTTGCAGTCCCTCACAGAAGCCGATGATTTCTTTTCACCGACCGGCAAAGTTTCCTTGCTATTTGAACCGTCACAGCAACCGAAAGCTCAAGAATCCGGCATCTTCTCCAGTCTGTATTCATATATAGCTCTGTCTTCCGACAGTAATACTAGTTTGAGGCTTCCGACTCAAGAAGAATCGGAAGTGATCGATGTGGCGAGTGAATGCGTGATGCAATGTAACATTCCAGGGATGCTCTTGACGGATTCCAAATTTCTTCAGCTGGATAGCTTGCAGGTAAATAATCACAAGGTGTAACTTTTTTGAGTAGGGAAAATAACTAATAATTATTGCTGGGTTTCAAGATAATTATTGTGGAATACTTAATACTGTGAAATAAAAAAAAACTTTTTGTTTTGTACTACTCTTTTATAATGATCAGGACCAGTATCGCTCATCATGAGCATTATCATCAGTAGTACAAAAAAAATCACTTTTATTTTAAAAATATAATGCCTTTCCACTAAGGATTGGCAATGAACATCTTAGAACTGATTGTAAATATTTAATAATCGTTATTCTGTGAAGATAATTATTGATTTGAATTGAATGATAAAAGAATGTGTTTTGGAACAGGCTGTGCAAAAAGTTCACTGAAATGCTTATTCATGGACATGTTCATATTTACTTGAGCACTTCATTTAAATATTCTGACCCGCTTTCTTTTCACAGGAGCTGATAAAGTGTCTTATATCGGCAGGTAAAGCTCAAGAGACTCAAAAGCTTTTGACACCTCCGTATCGTGAGGATCCTACTGTTTTCTTTTTAGAGCTTCTTATAAAAGTCGTTATACAGAATAGGTATGTATATCATTTATTGTGTTCATTTTTTATAGAACTAATTTGTCATAAATTTTCACTGAGTAATACTTTACAGGGATCGCGTATCGCACGTTTGGCAAATGACAGAATCCCACGTGGTGAGTCTCATGCACGCCGCCGCCGCTTCATATAATCCGCTGACCGCCGAGAGACCCGGCGCACTCGATAGGTATCCACTGTCCACTTCTGTGCCTTTAGAAAGAGCTACCACTGGACTCTTGCGACTCGCCATCTGCCTCATGCGAAGCGAAGAATGCGCCAGTGACGTGTTGCGATCTCTGAAGGCTCTGTTAGATCTCAGCTATCTAGTCTATCATTCCATCGCCAGTCGGGTACGTTAGCTTTTATAAAATATTTTATAAATAAATTAATTAACTCGAAAAGGATTAAGTGTGATTGTGAAAGATATCCCTTGCGGCTTGCAGATAGCTGTCGGTCTGTTCGAGCTAGTGAAAACTTCCGCTCAAAATATTCACAGCGCTGATGATTGGGCTATAGTATTCACATTGCTGGAGACTACCGGCGCTGGGGCCATGCATTTGAAACAGGATGAAAATTCATTAGGTGCGTATGGTTACTTTTATTGGTTAGATTTATTTTAAATTTTTAGTGTTTTTAATGTCAAAATTTTAATGTCATTTTTTGAACAATGCCCCACATAGTCTAGTTTCGATCAGTCTTTTTCACTGTATTTTTTAAAATATATATAAAATTAGTATAAAATCCATATAAATTGCATGATATGGCTTTGCTCCTTTCTGAAGCAGTATGTGTATACTCTTTTTGACTTATTTATCTGCTAAGCAAGCACGTTACTTCTCAATTCAAGTGTAAAATATAGACACAATATCACGTGTAAAAAACTGTTTTACTGATGAAACAATTATCTTGCACCATACATAATTAATATCTGTTTGAAAAATCTGCTCTGGTTATTTGCCGGCGATTGACTGTATTGGGAATTTTTTCAGGTAGTAAATCGGATGGAGCCGTCAGCTCGGAAGACGATTCTGTAAGTACAGACCGTGGTTATACTTCTGACAGTGAATTATCTCGATCACCCCCGACTCAGGGATGGATACTTGTATGTATACTACCTATGTACATTTTATATGGAATAGAGTCTTTAAATTTAGATTATTTCACATATTTAAAAAGATTTTTTTGGGCCCGTCAGTTCTGTGAATCCTCAATCGTTAATCTGCTTTCTATATTAAATCTTTGTGTATATTGGTTGCATCAGAGTTTCTAATTAATATTTAATGTCTGTGCAGCTTTACTAACTTAATGTAATACCAGTCAATGTGTCGGGTCCGCGGTGCAGTGGTCAACGTCGTTCGCTTCGGTTACGAATCTCATAGGTTCAAATCACGGTACGGACAGTTTCATAAATTGATCTTTTAATCGATTTATGGATTTCTGTTCGTAGGTATGGATGTTTGCGATGTCTGGAAATCCCTCCCGCCCATCCGATTCTTAAAACGGGACATAGTGAGGGCGAGTAGCTAACCACTAGTCCTGTCCTAGCCCTATCCTTCTATCTCTGCTCTCTTCGACAAATAGAGGCCGAGCGACTGAGTTACAAGCAGTTCTTGTAGAAAAATTCTGTCGAGATACCTCCACTAGGAGTCCACATGCTCCACATTGAGAGCGGACAAGGCTAAAAAAATACTGACACAAAAATGTCTCCTTCCAAAACATAAAAAAATATAAACTTTTCATGGCAAAATGATTGATAAATGATCAAACTATTCCTGCATTCAGGTGGGTAAAAATGCAGAAACTGGCAATATCATCACACCGATGGAGAATCCACTCGTTCATCCCTGCGCTCTACGTCCGCACGATCCATACGCCCTTCTCAAATGCTGGGAGTGTTTGGCTTTTATTGTTAGAGATGTCGCTCATATCACACCTTATAATTTTGAGTCGTGTGTCAACTGCATCAGGACTTTCGTAGAGGCCAGTCTTCACGGCAGTAAGTATTGATTGTTATCATTATACCTATCTAAAAGACTTGGCGCTTTGAAACCAATAATAACGAGGAGTAAGAGAAAATATAAGTTCGATACTGAAAATAATAGAATATGTTTTGACATTAATATTATTTAAAAGTTATCATTATTAAAGGATTCTATTTGATCAGAACATGTTTAGAATTTTCAGTTAATTCAATAAAGCTTGGATTTTTGCAGCAAACGAAGATAAAGTGACAAGTTCCACCCATCCTTATTCAAATAAAGACGGTAAACGTAAAAAGATAGCTGGTCATTCGCGGCGAGCTCAAAAACAACAAAGCGCGTATGACAGATCGACTGATGGCATTCACGACAACAAGAGAGACGATGTGCCCGATGGATATCAATTGATCAGCATACAGGTGAGATTAGCATCCAATATTTACAGCAGTAAAATAATTGGAGTAATCTGCTTAATCGATGATGTTCAGCGAGGGTTATCACCGAATACAATTTGTAAAGCATGAATTTATTGTTATTAAACTTATTATTTATACACATCATTTTGGTTAATATATTTTTTACTTTTGGTTTTTTTCAGCTTCTAGATTTGATGCACACATTGCACAGTAGGACAGCTCAAATATTCAAATGGTGGAGAGAGGAATCGAACTTGAGTAATTTAAATCAATCTGATAGTAATGGTACGGAAATTAAAACATTTATTTTATATGACAACTATTATCTACTGTCACTTAGCGTTGTTTATTCTTTTTGGTTTATTCTTTTAAGGCTCTACAGCAGTCGAATGGTGTGATTTGTGGCATTTAGCTTGGCAACCATTACTCCAAGGCATCGCTAGGCTATGTACTGACAATAGAAAACAAGTGAGTGCCGTTTTTTTATAAATTTAAATCTCTACAATATGAATGAATAGAATTGAAATGTTCATACGAGTACGTCCATGACTTGAGTGTTCAAGAAGGTTAAAAGTTTTCTTAACTATCAAAGCTACAATTGTCGCCTGAGTGCGTTTCTGTTGTAAGCCCACTGTGTTCAGTGGATCTACCGAGTCTTGAAGATTCAAAGAGTGAGCTTATTTATTGGGAGTGGTGAACTTCCTAAATTGTGGACTACAATTTGGCGTTAATTAGTGTATGATTTGAACTGTTTATAATATTATCTTAATCATTTCAGGTATCCAATAGCGCTGTGACTTATTTGCAGCGAGCTCTTCTAGTGCACGATTTGCAGACACTGTCAGGCGAAGAATGGGAAGCGTGTTTCCATGGAGTGCTCTTTCCGCTACTCGGAAGACTCACCAAGCATCATGATGAAATACGCCTCAGGGCCAACACCATCATGTGCAAGGTTAATCCTGTTTTTTTTTTAATCCATGTCCGCTCCCAACGTGGAGCATATGGCCTCCTAATGGAGGTATCTCAACAGAATTTTTCTATGAGAACTGCTTGTTATTCAGTTGCACAACCTCTCTTTGTTGAAGAGAGTAGGGATAGAAGGATAGGGCTAGGACAGGACTAGTGGTTAGCTAATCGCTCTCGCTGAGCCCCGTGAGGATCGGATGGGAGGGAGGTAATTTTAATCCTGTTTAGTGTGAAATAATTATTCAACATGATTTACTTTATATGTATGATACCATTAAAAAAAATAAGTTTCTAATTGCCATTTGTGAAATGTATTCAGGTATTTCTGCATCATCTGACTCCGCTCCTTTCGAGACCATCCTTTCCAAATTTGTGGCTCGGGCTACTAGATCTGATGAAATCAACAATGACAGGTCCAAACACAACCGATTTGCTCTACGAAGCCACTCTCGAGTCACTCAAAAATATGCTGCTTGTTATGGACTCAGTTAAGGTAACTTTTTATATTTGCTTAAATCTCCAAGTAGTCACTTTTATATTTGAAATAAAGTACACAATGTTACCGGATAACATCTAGATCAGTGTTCTTCAACCGGTGTGAGAATTTATTGCCAGTCCGCGAAAACTTTCACCCAACTACGCCGCTACAATATTTGGGGAATTCCTACTGTTGCGACTAACTCCATATAAAAAAAAAAACACTGGACGGTCTCCAGGAGCACTTATTTGTAGACATTATGTCTTCCAATCCTGGGATTACGAGCAATTAATCAATCCCGTAATACCGGGATATGCTATAAAATATCAAAAATTAATTTATATTAAAAATGTAAATTCTTACCCGATGTACTATATGAATAAAAAACGTTTCTGGTGGAACTTATTTTGATTTATGTATGTACATCAGGCGCGTGTCGTGGCTTTCTCTCTTTCTCGCTCAATCACATGTAAAGTAAAGGGTGCGAACGAGATGCAAGGGCATGCAGGCGCATGCTCTGCTATCCTACTTGCTCATACCCAAGTGAGGCTGCGCGATAGAGTTGATTCCACCGCACGCTGATGATGTACATAATTTTTTACTATATGCATAGTTAATATTTGTATTGTGCTCTCCCTTTTCCTCATATTTCGAATCAGCTCTATAGCTGTCTATACAGGAACAGATAATTTTGATTGACAATTTATTGTTTTTTGCAACATTAGCCATAAAAACAGTTTGAACCATTTTTTATGTGTCACCTGCATGTGGCTGATGATGTTTTTGTCATCTTATTGTAGTGTTTTTCATTTTGAATTTTGAAACTAATTTTAAAACTCTCTTCAATAAAATTTAAAATACAGAAATTTTCGATGACTTTAATATGAATATTCTGTTTGGAAATACTTATAAATAAATTATTATAGATCTCTTTGTATTTACAAAAATCTGTGTATAAATGTAATTAATTTAATAAAATATTATTGATATCATGTGCCACCATCCATTATTATTCAGTGTGAATCATGCCCAGAACTTTCATCGGATCATCTCTCCAAAGTAAAGTCAAGGAAAGAAATACGTTGAAATGTGTCGGGCGCATCGTGTTTTGGCAACGCTGTCGGACGAGTTTTTAGAAAGCGGGCATTCTACCCTTACAGAAGCAAGGGGGCGTCATCTTATTGTCACAGGGATTGCATTTTATCTACCTACACAAAATCAGAATATTGTTTATCAAACCACCCACTTTTACGGGTAACAATAAAAATTATTGTTACAATAATCGCATGAAATTTACCAAAAATTATTTACGGGTAAAATTACTTTTTATTGTTACTCATAGAAGTAGGTAGTATGATAAAAAATATTTTGATTTTTTTTGGTAGATTTCGTATATTTATTGTTACCCGTAAAAGTGGGTAGTTTGATAAACAATATTTTGATTGTGTAGATTTTTCATAAATTTCATATAATTATTATTACAATTTTTATTGTCACCCGTTAAAGTGGGCATTTTGATAAAAAAATATTTTTATTTTGTGTAAGTAGATTTTTTTCATAAATTTCATATGATATTGCGCTCGTGCGTATTGTTTTTTTAATATTGTATAGTTAAAATGAAGTTCCACGTAGAGGTAGCCTCTGAATTAATAATACCTTTTTGGAAGATATAAAATCATCCGTACTTGATCCAAAAAGAAAAGCTAATGAATTGTCTTCGGATGTCATTCTAGTGTCCAGACATAAAATGCTGTCACTATCCTAATTTTGGATATCTCTCGATAAAGAATATCCAACTCTCAGTTATGAAACTATCAAACTCTTGGTCGTTTTTTCGATATCCTATTTGTGTGAATTTTGAAGATTTTTTCAAGTATGCCAGCCATAAAAACCAAACAGAAATCGATTGGATGTTAATTCAGCGCTTCCAAACCAAATCAAATTTGCTTACAAAAACCAGCAACAGATGTTGCACTAACAAAATTTAATTTTATAACATTAGATTTAATAAATAAAGTTCTAATTCATTCTGCAAAATTGACATTATTTTATAAAATATTTGACAGCAACTGAATAAAAAAATATTTTTTACTAATTTACACTCCTTCCTAACTCGAAAACTGACTGTATGTATGTATGCATGTGTATCTGGTTGACGCCGCTCCGCAAAATATTTTTCCCGTTTCCACCAGGCCGTGGATGTTAAAAATTTGAAGAACACTGATCTAGATGATTCTAATATCTTTGAATAATCTTATAATACCTCAATTCAAGCAATATATACTCAAAACATATAATCATGACTTATTCGTCATCCATGTATCTCACATGTCTGATCCATTTCATAAACCGAACGAATTGAGAAATATACATTCCTTATTATGGGGTTGCCGTTATCCTATTTCGGCTGTTTCATATGTCAGTAACGGTCTCGAAACTTATCTGGTTTGTGAGTCAATACTGGTAGATTGCAGCGGAGGACTAAGTTATTAAAAACTATTATCACTTGAAGAACTGCCCTTTCTTTGTAACTATTCTTTTACTTTTTTTAAAGGTTTTCAACGACGGTGATAATTATTCAAATCTCTGGAACCTCACATGGGATAGAGTGAATAGTTTTATACCAAATCTGAAAGATGAACTATTTAAACCCATAGGTAAGTACAATTGCAGGAGCCACAATCTCCATAGTTTACGCTCTATTAAAATTTTTAATATAGATATAATAATTTAATTTAAGATATAATATATAGTTATAATAGTTTGATATAATAGTTTGTCATTGAAATCGAATACAATTTATGATAACAAAACAAGGATTTATAAATTAGCATATGAATTGCCTTTTTAGAAAATCTGAAACCTCTCGCAAGCCTAGAAGATAAAAGAGAGCAATCGTCTGTTACAGAAACGACAGTCGCCGATAGTTTGCCTTCAATAGTTCCGGCGAGTTATCGGATCACTAGTCCTCTTCCGTCTGTCGTAAACCCTCTGGAATTGCAAACTAACGTCGGCTATTCTGGACAGAATTACCAACCTGTCGCTATAAGCATGGGAAGTTCTATGCCGCCGTCTGGACAAAACCAAACCTTCACGCAATCTCACAACCCTGGCAATACCGGAAATAAAGGATCTTCGATAATTTTACAACCGCCTTTGCAATTGCATACACCGCTATTTTCACATTTAGGACAGGTAATATTTTGATTACTCTCTCTTTCCAGAATATTTGTTTCAATTCAATACATAATAAACTAAACTTGTATCATTCTGCAACATTAATTCAGATATTTTGATAAGCTTCTCACTCACGCGGTGGTATATATTTGTAGAACAAAATTAATTCTAATCTTTATGAAATAACTTTAATAATAGTTTGCTCATTATGTTCTCTAGAGATAGACAACAGACAGATTAAAATAATTAATTGCTTCGATTTCAGATGGTTTCAACACCTATCGGAGTAGCTGTTCCTGCGCAGAGTGTTGGATCTCCGTATCCTATGCTATGCCCCAGTTCGATACCTCAAAAATATTGCAATTCTCAATTGCAAAACGCATCGATGCCGCAGATCCCCCAGCAAAATATCCAAACATTTAATCCGACTCTACAACAGAATCCGAGCGCGGGATTGCCGCCGTCCCGATTCACACTGATCAGTCCTCAACATGTGCAAACTGCCGATTCCAATCGAAGCGATGCCATAAATAAGTGGGACAGTTCAGAAACTCAAATCGCATTTAACAAATCTTCAAGATACGAAATCCCATTGAAAATATCTCAAGATTATCCGCAGCGGTCGCTCGAAAACATCGGCAACGTCGATACTCAACAGCCAGGATCTTTATACAGAGAATACTTAACCGATCCTTATAACTCCTCGCCAGAAATCTCACAACCGAAGGCTATCGACGCGTCGACTGCCAGTGTTACCACGGCAGCACCTGACGTATTGAATCCATTCAACGCTTCTAATACTGATAACAGCAGGTCAGATATTGATACAAATTTTAACTTCACTCCACACAAGTCAATTTCTAAGGTGCCCACTCAAAAGTGTCACAGTGTTAATTCCAGCCCGCTGAGAAACATAAATCAGGCGAATGTCTCATTTGGATCCAGCGATAATATCAAAAACATAGGTAGACCGGAGAACGCGGATAACTCTGGTATGTTCAGTTTTGCAAAATATTTTCAACTGTCCACCGACATACCGCCTGGGTCAGAGATTTTATACGGAGATAATTTTGTGTCTATGAATGAAGGCTAAAAGTATAGTTTCGTTGTACTTTAATTATCATAATATTTAGACTTATTTAGTCTCTTCATTTCAATGTGATAATTTAAATAAATCTGATGACAGAAATCAAAAGCGGGCTTGTTAATTTAGTGATGGCTACAGATATAAAAATAGAATCTTGCGTAATATTACAACATGAAAATTGTCTTCACTGACAACAAATTTATATTTTTGATTTAAATCATATTGTCCTGTGTTATAGGTAGAGTTTTAATTTCAATGTCAATATTGGCGTGCGTAGTTATTTCTTATCATAAATACATTGTCATGGAATGATAGGTTATCATTCAACAATAGTCTTTCTCCAGGCATCCCGGTTTTTAATAAAATATATCACACAAATCATTTCATTCCATATAACAAGATGGCATTATTGGCTGCTACAATACAATGTCATTAAAAACACTGTGAAATTGGAGTTGCGTGTTTTTCACTTATAATGAACTTCTCACAGAAATTATTGTATGACTTAGCCGGTTTCAAAAAATAATGTTTGAATGCGATAGTCATTCTACTTCAGTCAAATTGTATTATTGATTGAAAAAAATAAAGGCTCACATTTTTCTGGTCAGAATTTAAATTCAGTTTCGGTCATAATTTTTGATACATTGGTCAGAATTTATATTAAATGGTCACAATGTATCGGTCAAAATTACAGAGGGCAGAATAAATAATTTGTCAGTATTTCTAACCTAATCTAACCTAACCTTTTATTCTGACTGTATAATAATTTTATTCAGACCGTTCATATTTTTATTCAGACCAAAAATTGAATTTTATTCTGACCAAAAGTTGATTTAAATTCTGTCCATTTAATTTGTTGCCAAAAATAAAATAGCATGTTATAAGTTGTTATTTGTTATTTTTTTTGTAAGTAATGAAAAATTGTAATATATGAAATATTATGTATTAACGAAGTTATAATTATTGGTAGACAGGTTGATTGGTATTTAGTAAACAGTAGAAATCTGAAATCGATACATAAGGCAAAAACTAATTTAATTATTAACTGAATTAATTTTATCTGCTATACATGCATAGCACTATTATTGTCAAAAATCACATGCAGGATATGATCAAACCAACTCTTCTTTACTACAGATGGTGATTAATATCACTTTTTATAAAGTTTGTGCTAGGATGGGTATGATGGTTTCGTAAATACCTTCATTCTAGTTTTTTTTATTATGACATACAATTTTGATATATGTGGTGCTATATATTTTTAAGAAATTAACTGTCAATTCTTGGTGGAAAGGCATTATATTTTAAAAAATATAACACAATTCATTTGTACTACTTCCACATGTTTATAATGATTAGGACCGGTTTCATTATCCGGGTTCGGAAATCAGTCCTGATCATTATAAACATGTTGAAGTAGTACAAATGAATTGTGTTTTATTTTTTAAAATACATATATCAACAAATATTAATAATTACAGGAAATATTATGAATCTGTTTATTGATATTTTTTATTCTTAAAAACAAAATTAAATATTTAGTACTGTAGAATGGGGGAAATAGAGACACTTTTTTCCTTTCATGACTATGTATCTTCCATACTTGCTCCACATTATTCAGACATGAATGGCTTGAAATATGTTTCTATGTTCCTACTACACATTCATGGCAATATTTTTTAAATATTCATCACCGTTATTAAGACACCATCAATTTTGTTCGATTCTCTATTTAACTTGCATTGGGGTGAAAAGAGACGAGAGGGGGGTGATAAGGGACTTAAAAGGTGAATAGAGACAAAACAACAGTTTGCAATGATCAAAATTTATTTACCGTAATGTAATAACTTATGTTCACTTATGAATTTTATTAAATCAAATTAACAGTGTAGTATGCTTAATAAAAATGTATCAATTATAAAAATATATTGGTACAGGTACATGATATTCCACAAAAAAACGTTTAAAGTTAGCATGATATAAATCAATGCTAAAAAATTCTGAGCAAACATTCAATTGTCTAATTATGTATTCTTCGATTTCCTTCGATAAAACCGTTTAACCTCCTTGGGTTTTCGTATTTCGTGTCGTGTGTCTATGTAGAACGGAACGATGTATTCCATAATTCTCCCCAGCTGCTCTAAAACTGAGATTGTTTTCCATAATATCTCGCACTGCAACCTGCAATGTCTCGGGGTTGTGTTTTGCATATGGCTTGGTGCTTCTATTATCATGTTTATAGACTCGCGGCATGTTTTTATTGTGTACGAAGCTTTCTAGAAATATTACATCGAACATGACAAACTTTTGCTAAAATACTCTTTATTATTTATTTTAATTATTATTTTTTTTCAATCACTCGTCGTCGCTGTCTCTATTCACCCACTAGGCTTCTCTATTCACCTCATATAACGTCTCTATTCACCCCAAAATATTGGTGAATTTCATGTTTTTCAAAAAGTAGCTAATAATGATGAAACTGTATAAAATATCCAACGAAAACAAGTGCATATTTTAGAAAATAAAAAATGCAAGAGTTTTTAACTCAAGGAACATAGTTTCACTTGCTTTTTGTGAAATAAAAGAGAAGTTTACGAGTAGTCAAAAAGTAAGGATGCACATGTATCAAACTCTAACACATTTTTTTCAATTTTGACAGATCATTGATCTCGTTTGATGTCTTCAATTGAGAAATGGTATTGACGTCTTTGAAAAAAACTCCCTTAACTATAATGGTTACATTTGATACTTAGTAAAGTTGTGTTGGAATTCATACCTCGTTTTTGTCTCTTCGCCCCACAGTCTCTATTCATCCCATTTTACGGTACCTTATTACACACTTCTAAAATTTTCAGCAATTTTTGACTGATAAAAAATGCTCACTTTTAAATTATTTATCGCTGTGAATTGCTATATATTTTTTTTGTACTACTAAGTACTAGTCTATATTATATTTTTTATATTATTATGTTTTTATATCATTCCAACGTGACAGTTAAATACATTCAATTGCTTTTTTTTAACCTACACAAATTACTTGGAAATAGCAAGATTACTGAGGAATCAATGAAATATGTACCACTTTTAGAAACCTAATTATTGAGATAAAATTTAATCTAAATCAAATTATTGATGTCGAAAAAGGGCTGGATTATGAAATAGAAAATGTATGCACTTCTCAGAATTGGTACTTGCCACGCTAAGATTGATAACCTTGGTATTTTTTCCAATTATTTTTTAGTTGTTTTGTCATTTACTCCTCACATAAAATGTATATAAACATTTAATACATCAAAGGGGACGTGCATTTAATTAGTGTCTTATAAATGGCTCAAAAAATAATATCAACTTTATTGAAACTACGCTAATGAATAGGGTTCAAGGACCCGAAATATTTTAAATTGTTATTAATTAAATAAAATCCTAACTCACCCTATTGTTCATCTTTATCCTACACACAAAACTGCGATGTTCTCCGATTCTTATTTCATTCAAATATAAAAACTTTATTGTGTTACTGTGTTAAAGTATTGTTATCTTACCATAATGTAGAAGCTGTTTTAATTTTTTAAGATGTCAAACATATATTTTGAAAATAACTGAATGAAAACATGTAAAACTATCAAATTTGAATTATTGAGATTTTGTACACTTCCATGTATTTTGTCACTAACGACCCGGGTTTCGCCTTTCGGCATCTTCAGGCATTCGAGCGAAAAAAATTATTTTATCAAGAAATTCCTTGCCAATTCTGAACGAACAGCTGAATCTTCCAAACTCCCCGTTGCTGTATCCTATACGTTGAATCACCTAACAGATGCCACTAAATGTGGAATGATTGTATATATTTATGCTTTCGTCGAATTGCATCCCGTCGAAACCCACAATGCTATTATAATTGTAAAATCACTGGTAATTCTAATATTAGAAAGCGGCAATTCGCCACTCTGTTAATGCGTTGTTTATAAAATAACGATTAAGGCGATTCTCGAAATTTTAACTCAGTAATCAGTGTGGATCCTAGACATATAATATTTTATCTCGTAAATAATATTTGTCGTATTTGTATCTTTTATATAAACGTTAGACACTATTTACTGTCTGTCAATTCGAGTCCATTCGTGCGCTTGAATGCCTGAAGATGCCGAAAGGCGAAACTCTGGTCATTAGTGACAAAATACATGGAAGTGTACAAAATCTCAATAATTCAAATTTGATATTGATATTCCATCAAGCACCTAGCAGTCGATGTCTTAAATTATACTTAAATTATGTAAAACTATCGTATACGTAAATAGTAAAATCATATATAGAATAATTATCTACACTTTATTGTGAACTCCACAATATTGTGTTTGTATAATACATATTTAATCTGAAGGGTGCCATATCTGCATGTGACCCTGTAGAAGTAACTAGTCAGGTAAAATTATCACAATATGATTGATAACACTGCTTCGTTTGCTATTCTACCAAATGTTGCGATTTCTGTGTGTCAATTGAGGATTATCCGTATTGAGATGCAATTGTGAAATTGATTTCAAATATAATATTACAATATTAATAAATGATGCTGTATCTTTTTTCAGATATCGATGAATGTCCTATCATAATTTTACAAATAAATATAATACTTTTATTTTACATTCCAAATATCACACTTTATATTATTATGTACCCATCTAAATTCCGTTACTTTATTTAATAAAATAATTATGATTTCTTTGTTCACCGTAAATAATTCCTGGACTAGACTGCATCATTACCTTGAAACAGTCTTTTGACATGTAAATCTGTTGAAAACATTGTGAACATCTAAAAATTCAACTGCGGAAAACTGTCTTTTTTCACTTTGTTATCTCTCTTCAACGTAATTGAGTGATAAAGAGATAATTAAGGTTGTGTAATTGTTAAGCTGGTGTAAAAACAGTCAGATCAAACTCCAGCATTGTATTGTTACAAGATATTGCATCTATCTAATCCAGCCATCATACATTAAAGAAGTATTTTTTTTTAATTAGGTGTATTATAAAAATAAATAAAACATGAATTAAAAATATATTTACTGAACTATTTGTCTTTATTTGTAAATAAACTAAGTAAACCAGAAGTAATAAAAGTGTTATTTATGAAATATTTTTTATTTATCACTTGGCATGCATGGAAAATTACGTGATTAATAGATTTAAATGTTCCCGGTTCTGAAAGAAAACATTCCTATGTAAAATTACATTAAAACAGCTTTTAGCATGATGTTACAAGTACTCAATTACAATTGAATCTCTTAGTTAGAAATGGGACATGCCCATAAAAACAAAAGAAAAATTATGAAATATTCAATTGAAGATTTTAGCACAAAAACATTGCTACTAAAATACTGTCATTACAAAAAAAAACCAATGTTAAGAAATTTAAACATAAATGTGGGATTTATCCCCGTTTAAAACTTAACATAATTTTTTATTAATGATTTTACATTAACCTTTGGTTTCACCTATGTCTTGGGTTGTTGGCCAGTTGATGATGCTTTGGTAGAAAGATTGCTGGGTTAATATATGAAATCACTTTACCAATGTCTTCAATTTTTTTCACATTTATTAGATTTTCCCCTGAATGCTCTTATCAGTCGGGAAAGATATCGTAAGTATTACACTTCTCTGTAAAAGCTTGAAAGTATTTTTTGCCAGGCTTCCAATATGATAAAATATCAAATTATTTAGTTCTGCAAAATTTTATTAGTTAGCTGATAGCTATTTCCGATGGCTTTAACATCGATAACTTCATCAGTGGCAATCATGGATTGTAAAGTTTTTCTCCATCATGTTGACCATATTCCTCAGATGTAAAAAATCTGTCAAATTCTCGGATGTAGGTACCTTTCCATAACTCCAAAATCTCTATTATTAGAGAATGAATTTGTCCGTATTGGTCCTTGCACCTACTTCTCAGTAAGGTGTGGGAGCAGGAGCGCTGTCCGAGGGACTGGGTCAACGGTGAGGTCATCACAATTCACAAAAAAGGTGACCCACTCTGCTGCCACAATTACCGGGACATAACGCTGCTCAGCGTGCCTGGCAAGGTCTTGGCGCAGATAGTCTTGGCGAGAATAAAGATTCTAGTAATGTGTATCCTCAGGGAAAACCAGGCCGGTTTCTTACCTGGCCGATCCTGTGCGGACCAAATTCATAATCTCAGATGCCTTCTCCAGCAAAGCAACGAATTCAACAGCTTGCTGGTGTGTTGCTTCGTTGATTACGAGAAGGCCTTTGATAGTCCGCACCGGCCTTCCATATGGGACATATTAAAACTGTATGGAATCCCAAACAAGATTATCGCCATCATCAAATGCATGCACGAGGGCAGTGAATGCTATGTTAGAATCGGCGACGTAACGACAGAATGGTTTGTGGTCTCAACCGGGGTCAGACAGGGCTGTGTTCTGGCTCCGTTCCTCTTCATAATAATCTTCGACTTCATCCTGAGGAAGTCAATTCCACCCGACTGAGGTGTAGCCTTTGCCCTCAATCTGAGGCTATGCGACCTCGAGTATGCTGAAGACGCTGTCATATTTGACAAATCTGTCGAGGGTATTTAGGAAACAATGGACAGGCTGCAGAGCAACTCGTATCGCATTGGCTTCAAAGTCAATGCGAGTAAAACCAATGTGCTCTGCAACAGTTTCTGTCCAGACCCAGACTACCCTCTGACGAGCGCGGGGCAAGATATCTAGAGAGTCGACGGCTTCAGGTACTTGGGGGTACACATCACGGGAGATGGTAATCCGCGTAAAGAGCTCACAATCTGATTAAGGATAGCTGGAGCAACTTTTAACTCAATGCGGAAAGTCTGGGACTCACGGTTGTACTCGGTCAGAACCAAGTGCCACTTTTTCAACGCATGCATCCTGACGGTGTTGCTTTAAGGTTATGAGTCATGGCACATGACCAAGGCACAGGGTAACCGTATAATGTGCTTTGAAAACAGATGTTTGCGGTGAATACTAGGGGTACGGTGGTTTGATTTTGTCAGGAACTCGGAGGTAAGAGAGCGGACGGACCAGCCTCTTATTACGTCCAAAATAAAAAAGCGACGCGAGACCTGGCTTGAACACATGCTGCGGATGCCCCAGGGGAGCCTGAATCCTGCCAGTCTCTTCTACCAACTAGATGGATTCAGTCACCCTGGAAGGCCGCTGATGACCATCCATAGGTTGTATTCGGCGGAGCTATGGGACGCTGGGATGACCTGGGAGGAAGCGAGGAAGCTGGCGCGGGACATAGGAACCGCATGATTGCCATATGCTCCGAACAGGGACTAGATATGTTTTAAAAAAAATTTAGATTCATCGTTTTTATGTGCTTTTACATCGTCAAAATTTAATAGGCGGGATTACCCTCGGTTCACTGGCGATTGTTTACATTTTGAAAATTTAGCTTAGGGTTGTGTAAACGATACCTACTATTAATTAATTTTTGTACATATACCTACTATGTTCAGATAAGGTAATGCGCATATTAATTAGGTTAGAAAATAATTGAGAAAGCATTATTTTTTAAGTTTTATTTTTTGGTATTTTGTCGAGAAATATAAAAAAGTATCTTGGCAATGTAAAATTTTTAAAAATATACCAAGTAGTTAAAGGTACCACCATACAACGCACGTGAAATAATTTGTGGCAAATTTCACATTCCGTTGTCTCT
This sequence comes from Himalopsyche phryganea, assembly GCA_022494535.1. Classification (NCBI taxonomy): domain Eukaryota; kingdom Metazoa; phylum Arthropoda; class Insecta; order Trichoptera; family Rhyacophilidae; genus Himalopsyche; species Himalopsyche phryganea. The sequence continues at coordinate 1,808,330 of JAGVSL010000034.1, forward strand.
GATTTAATATTTATAATATAAATTTAAACTAGAACCTTTGATGCTGCTGGCTTACAACCTTTTGTTTCTAGCTAAAATATGTTATAGGAAAAAAATGTTTTTTATTGATATTAAAAAATAAAAATAATAATAAGTGTTTTGATGACCTACCCAAGGAAGAATAATCCCAAAACACTTGCTCGCTCTGCGGTACAACTCCTAGCGTATTGAAAGCATTTACCTAAAACTCGATGTACTTGAATATTTTAATGAATTCTAATTATTGCTAACATGCAATGAAATGGAGAGTTAAAATATCTATATCGTAAATTTTGCATTCTTGGGAGATAAATGATGATTTTTCGATAGTTGAAGTAACTGCATATGTATAAAAAAGTAAAGTTTTAAAATGACTTAGGTACGAGAAATTCTATATGTTTAACAGGTTCAGTGTGATCAACTGGCTATTGAGAATAATGTCATAGGCAAATGTTTTATATGAAAAGTATGAAAGTATAAAGTATGAAAATAAGTTGTGGTCATATAAACAAAACAACTCTTATTAGGAGGAATTGTTCTTGGTAGGCGAAATAATCCCAGTTGACGCAACAAAGGATTTGCTGAACTTTTTATATCACACATCTCACTCCACGGTCCCCCTTCTTCAATCACTTTTCTCTCTAATCTAATGGATACTGTTATAAATCGTTGAAAAAGAAATCAATATACACTTATAAACATATAAATGAATAATAATTATTGTGAATTAATCTGTACAATTATGCTTATTCTCAAAATATATACCTATGTACGATATGTGCAAATTTAGAAACTAAAATTGAATATCTGATTAGAATGCACTGGTTCCGCTCAAAAAGTAATTTTGAGCACTCCTGTTAAAAGTAATGATGTCGGCTTCGTGGTGCAATGGCTATGGTTACGGATGTCTCGGGTTCGAATCTCAGTACGGACAGTATCATAAATCCAGGTTTTAATCAATTTGCGTATTTCCGTTTCGTAGGTATAAATGTTTGTGATGTCTAAAATACCCTCCCAACCATCCGATCTTACAAACAGGGAATAGCGAGAGCGATTAGCTAACCACTAGCCCTGTCCTTACTCTCTTACGAGGTTGAGCAACCTCGCTATTTCGTTTCAATTTAAAAAAAAAATGAGAGACAAAGAATATAGCATATATTTTTGCGTAGTTTACCTATAAAAAAATAGGAAATGTTTGACTCGAAGTGTAGTGGTAGGTTGGAAGTGAAATTCCTTTTACTGCTTTTGTTTTCAATCGGTAGAGATTACATTCATTCTAATCATTGTTAGAATGCACGGCTCAATTTTTGCTACCTACTATCTCGTTTGCCAAACACCCCTAAAATGTTATCGTAATTAAATAGCCATAAATGTAGAAAATGGTACAAAAAATAACTTTATCGCACTCCATTGGTTAGTTAATAGCTAAAAACGCTATTGCACCAATCAGCGATTTGTTTTTAGTAGAACCGTACTATTATCCATCTTAAAGTATACGTCAATGGAACAGAACAATCCATGCATATGTGAAATTTTCTTTATCACTGTCGTGCTGACCCATGAGGCTTCTGGGCTCCGATTGCTTCGTTTTTTAAGTGATTTTTTTATATTTGCTATTCTTATTTCAATTTATATACAGGTTAACTGGGACACCAGTAATTGTGATTTCATATTCTGTGTTTATTCTTTCGCGTGTTCGTATTCAAATTCTATGGAAGACCTCTGAAAATTTTCATTGTGAATAGGCGCAGAGTGACATTTGAATTGATCGTTACATGTGTACGCTTATTATACAATTAAACTGTTTTATGATATGTGAATACTGCACGTTTTGAAAATAATAGTCTCTTTACCACAGGGTTTGTAAACCTATCTGAACAATGGTTAAAAAAAAGAGACAGAACGGGCCCGGGGAGCAGGGCGATGAATCGACGGAATCGTGTGACGAAAACGTCACGTCGAGTTGTCCGCATATAAAGAAATCGATCGACCTGAATAAATTGAAGAAAGCCCTCAAACCTAACGGATTCTCTTCGGAATGTTTCGAATGCACCAAGAATCCTGGTGTGACAGATCCAGACTTCGAGCCTGATCTTTCGCTCTGGATGTGCTTGCAGTGCGGCACTCAACTGTGCGGTCGCACCAAAAACGAGCATGCCCTGGCGCATTATGAAAAACCCCATTCGGATAGTCATACGCTGACAATCAACACGACGATTTGGGTCATTTACTGTTACTGCTGTAATAACGAAGTCAGTTCAGCGCGTTCAAAGAAACTTCCAGAAATCATTGACTACCTAAAAAAGCAGGCGTCATTGGCTAATAACAATAAAATAGGGAATATCAAAGACAAATCTGAAGAGGATCAAGAATCAATATCGCAAAAAATCACCTTAAATGAAATTCACTCGATCCTCCCTAGCTCTGTGTCAGTGCCGCGAGTACGGGGATTATCAAACCAAGGGAACACTTGCTTTTTTAACTCAGTGGTGCAGTGCCTGGTGCAAACACCCTACCTGTCGTCGATTTTGCAGGAAATGGCTGTCGCAGGTGAAAAGTTTGAGCTGCCCGGAGGAAAACTCAAAATGACAATTGCCTCGGAAGAAGACAACGGAAAACCTAAAGAGAAAGAAGTCGAACTGCCTGCTATTCAAGGGGAGCTGGAAGAGTGGGGTAGTTTTACAGAAAGTCTCGCTGAAACCCTAAAAGACCTACAGAAACCAGGTCTATTTCATTCATTCACCACCCAAAGCTATAAAAATTTCTTTGCAGTTGCTGTTAACTGCCCCTTTACTTTAATTGTTTTATAGATAACAGCTGATAAAATTTGTAGTTGTGTGGAAAATAATATATTATTAATGTTAAATCATTTTTCAAATAACATGTGAAATTCAAAAATAACATGGGTCAGAATTGAATTTATTGAGCTTTAGAGCTGAAATGTAGATATGCAGTTTGCTAGTTAACCCGACGATATTTACCGTTTTTGGATCTGATAATGGCATTTAACTTTGTTACTAAACATGATGAACCCTTAAAACAATATATTTTTTCACAACATGTCACTTTATGTTGGAAATATTTTTTTCTTATTTAAGGCCAGTTTGATGTCTACTACCCAAGGAAGTTATTCAATCGATTGGTTATAAAAACACCGCAGTTTGCAGGCGGAGATCAGCATGATAGCCACGAATTACTTAGACATCTTTTGGAAGGTGTCAGGTCTGTGCTTTTTTTTTAAAGACAAATGGTCGATATTATCATCTATCAATAGATAGGTTTATATGAACAATGAACTAAACTCTTCTTTGCTTCAGTTCTTGACATTTGTAACACAATGCTGTGAACGCTATCAAATGTATTATTCATTTCGGTTTTACTTGCAATACATTTCTTCCAATGGTTGATTGATTGTAATGGAATGGATGAGTTAGAAAAAAATGCTTTTACATTATTGCTTACTGAACTTATTCTACTGATATAATATATTATTAGCATTGCTCTTTAGATAAGAAAATTATTTTTGTTTTTAGATCGGATGACTTGCGAAGATATCAAGCGGTAGTTTTACAAAAACTTGGACTAAACTCTAAAGAGAGACGATCTGAAATAGATGATGAAATGAAGCAAAAAGTCAAATTTTATGGACAGCAAGCATCTGACACTATGCTACGACCGGAGCAGGTACTTTCTGTAAAAATTTATATCGGCTGCAAAGCCAGTGAATTTACAAGTGGGAATGGTTTTGAGGTTTCAACCCCCATGTAAAAACAAATTGGAATTATTATTATTTTATAGATTCATTCCCACTTTATACTAGGTTTATAAAATGTGACCCCTCTTGGTTGACACGTAACATCCCACATCACATGCTTTATAAATAGTGTTTTGATGTATTAATAGTTTCCTTGTTTTTTCCCTACTAGGTATTTAGAGGATTTTTAGTTTCGACGCTCGAATGCCAGGAATGCAATCACACTTCCAACAGGACGGAATATTTTCTCGATCTATCTCTTCCTGTGGCGGCTCACAAGCCTCAGCCGCCGGCCATAGCTAGAAGAAAAGGCCCGACGCAAGGTACGGCAGTTATTCATTGAAATATTTTAAATAGTATTTACGAGCAGGTCTAAATCGATACGGGTTATAAAGTAATTTTCGTCAAAAAGTCAGATGCGGGTTTATAACATTAGGCCATCGATATGTAAATATGCATTCTAAATTAAAAAAAAATATTCACTACTTGAAATAATAAGTAATATTCTTCCCAGATTGACCCATAACAAAAAAAATGTTGATTGTAAAATAATTTCTAGCAATCTTCGTGGATCATGTTTTTACATTTACTGATGTATTCGTTTAGTTAAATATTTGAAACATTTTCGCATGCTTGCGCTTGTTATTGTGAAGTTTTCAACCCCAGTTTTCAACCCCACAGTCACTTTAATTTTAAATATTACTTACTATATAATATATTCTTAATACATTTCTCTGAAAAACTTTCCATTTTAGAAGATCAACCAAACTCCTCAGGAGGCACCGATGAGAAACAATCGAAACATCAATGGAAGAAAGAGAAACAAGTTTCTCGGAAACTCAAAAAGTGTAAGAAAGGTAAGATGTTTTTAGCAAAACAAATTTTAGCTGCAGAGGAGTGAGTGAATACTGGCATACACCATATTAGGAAATAAGCGTCTTCATAAAAATGACATGGTTATGTTTACGTCAACCATGTCCACACATATATATGTCGAGAATTGTTTGAATCTACAATCTTGTGTTTATCTTCACTTTATATCAAAAGCAATACTAACTCATCTATGATACTTTGAAATGATATATTCTTGCTGTGAAAATTTACAAATAAATAATGACATTGTCCATATTAAAACCCTTATAATTTATTATAGAAAAGTGAGTAACCACTCTTTTTGAAAATACAAACTATTTTTATTTAGATGAGTGACTTCTCTAATCACCAGTAAATCCTACAAAAATATACTTTTTATAGGAATGGAGATTAGTTCCTGGAAAGAGAAAATATAATATATATAGTTAAAATAACATTCCTCCTATGAAATTAAATAACGGTCGGAATACACTTTCTTTCAATGAAGAACAGCCTTTCAAATCCAATTGACAAAAGAAAACTGTCATTGAAATTACTGTTCTTTAAATCTCATATTTTATCAGAATGAATATAATTTATTGCGTTGCAGTAAGATTTATGCAAAGTATATTTAATATATTTTAATTTTTACAGGTAATTCGAATGGAGACAAACGTGGTGATTCAAATCTAAATGCGGATGTTGATGTGGCTCAACATGATGGAAACAGTTCCTCGGAGCAGTCAGATGCGGACGTCGAAGACAACTTGGAAGAGAATTCCGGAGGACGGGACGGAACTAACAGACGGCCGCGACCCGATCCCGTCGCCAACTTTCCCACTTACCACATGGAGTCCGGATATAACTCGGAGAAGATTGTCAGCTCCGATTCTGTGAGGACGAGTCCCGTTGATCCGGATGGCGAGAAGGTCGATGCCGCATCTGAAGGAATCGATGCCGGCGTCCCGCCTCCTTACGCCCACCTCAACACTTCCATTATCCCCCTGCCTTACCGCCCCCTCGGAGTTCCTGATAGCCCGCCCCCCTCCAATCCGGATTCGGGTGTCGCGAGCCCCGATGCCCCTCCGAGATCCGCCGACTGCGGAGGACGCCCCGGCAGTCCAGCATCGCTATCTGGAGAGATCGAACCGTCGGTTTCCGGCTTGCCCTTCGTCGAGCCCGATGCTGACGTTCGCTCTCGCCTCGATGGACTTGGGTTGCATGATTCAGGAGAGGCTGTTGCGACTTGCCTTTTGCCTGCTATCGCTGGACCCGATTCATCCATTCCCACTCTCGGTCCGGTCGGTCCTGAACCGGAGTCCCCCGACTGGAGAAGAGAGATCTCGCCTTTCGGAGATCGATTGACTGCCGCGTCTCCTCGTCAAGGAGAAGGTGAATACAGCGTGGAGTCTTGTCTCAATCAATTCACGGCTTCGGAGTTGATGGCCGGCAGCAACAAAGTTAGTTGCGAAGCTTGCACTCGGTGGGCCGGTGGCAAAGAAACTTGCTACACTAATGCGACCAAGCGGTTCCTCATCTCCAGCCCGCCTGCGGTTCTCATTTTGCATCTCAAACGGTTCCAAATTGGTATCAGGTCCATGTGTCGCAAAATGACTAAGCATGTAGAGTTTTCCACGCTGCTGGACCTGGCCCCCTACTGTTCGGATAAGGTCAAGACTTTGCCCAGCGTCCGCCCGGGGCAGACCCAATTGCTCTATTCCCTCTACGGGGTGGTCGAACACTCGGGCGGGATGCACAGCGGTCACTACGTGGCGTACGTGAAAGTTCGCCCGGACAACGGTCCCGATGACCGCCGACGCGGATTTTTGCCCACCGGAGGCAATTCAGGCGGGGACGAGCCGGATTCGCAACCGTCGGAGTCTCCCAACGGTGTCTCCGAGTTGGACGGCTCCCTTTCGGGATACGAGTCGGGCGACGGGGCGGTCGGTGGCTCGGAAGCTGATCCGCCCCCCGGTAAATGGTTCCACGTGTCTGACAGCCGAGTTCAGGAAGTCACCGAAGAGAGGGTCTTGAAAGCGCAGGCCTATTTGCTATTTTATGAGCGAATCGTCTGAGGATGAAAAGAGCCTGCTATTTATCGTAATAGATTTTAGAGATTTTATAACATTGGTTTGTATTTATACATACTTCAAACATCCATTCATTGATTCATTATTTTCATCTTTTATCTAAAATTCTAATATACATCACATGTCAATTCGCTTCTCAGATTTGAGGATGATTTCATCCTGTAGGTTTCACTGCTCTACTTTCCTGAAATGTAAAGATTCTTTCCTCTCATGTGTTAGTAGATTCACATATATTTGAATGCATGGCTCGACTTTGACTGATGGTGTGGTATAGATTGAGTTTGATCAATTGCCACCTGTTTTTGGCTTTGTAATATTTTTATCAAAGAATTGTTGAAATGGAACTTTCAAAGACAATCTGTTTCCAATGATCCTTCAATGTTGATTTTTGCAGTAGTTCTGAATAAACTTTCATTCACTTTCCGCCCCTTGTCATATTCGACAATGCTTTCAATTTTCTACCAAGCTATCGATACGAGTTGTTTAATTCTCACAACCTCATAAGCATTATGTAGACAGGTATGTTAGATAACTTGAAGATGCTTCCAATGACAGAAATTCTCTTTACTCATAAGACTTCACTGCGAACATGCAATTTGACCTCTTTTATTTTTAATAGATTCATTTGTAAATTATAAAAATTCCCACTGGCATTCGGATTTCATGCGTTTCACTCGCAATATGAGATTTTATTTTGTCTGAAAACAGTATGATCGTTTCATACGAAATAAAGTTTATTTTTGTTCTGGATTCTTGCTTTATTCAAATTGGTAATATTCATTTTAAAGATTCCAGCAACATTCTTAATGATTGATTGTCATATCTAACATGAAAGGAATATGTATTGATTTTTTCTTTTTTTTATATTCAAGGGGTAGTTTCTCTATGAATTTTCATCTAAATTGAACTACTGGTCAACATAATAATTAATTATCAATTCACCCATCTCTTACATCAGAATTCTGGATTAAGTGATTCTCAAATTCACCTATTGTCGAAAAAGATTGGTGACGTAACCTAAGCAAAATTATTGAGTCTTATTTTGCACAGTGTATATTTTGGAGAATTCAAAATCGACTCTTTACGAAAGCAAAAATTTAATGTCATGTTATGCATAATACATTTTGCTCGTTTATGCATAATACATTTTTAGCATAGGATATTTGAATTGATTTGCATACTCCCGTTATTTATAAGTATATGAGTTGACTCTATAGTTAATTAATGAAATATGGAGTATATATTTATATTTTTCATCTCCATAATAATTTGTAGGTAATAAATGTATAAATTTTATCGACTTGATATTGAAATTTTATTAGCGGTTCATGAACAATATACTCGTGGACTTTTTTCTTATTTACAATATCTAAATGTAATTGATATTTTACAATGTGAGAAAAATGTACATATATACAGTAATAATATGTCATGTAAATTATAAGTTTTTCACAATTTATATGATAAATATCCGCCAAATGTAAAAAGTAAGATCCTTAATAACTTATTATGTTATAGTAATTTGCTGACTGTTGATTTTTCAATCTGATAATAGGAAAATTACGACTAAGAAAATAAGTCGAATAACTATTTGCAACAAATATATGCGTGAGCTTCCGTCGGTATTAGAGTGTCGAGGATGCGACTGTGCCGGTGTTGGCCAGTACTTCATACTGGTTATCGGTTTGTATAATACTGATTCTAACCGACTACTTTTAACGGATCTACTTAATTGAATATTAAATGGCTTAAATACGAAAATTTGCACGAGATCAAATTTTTCTGTGAAAATAAAAATATGATATATAACATAATGTATGTCCATTTATGTTTTTCCCATGATATGAGAACTTTCACTATTATTCTGATGAAGCTTTGATTTCTGATGAGAAAGAAATGCGACAGTTGAAGAAAATCATTTTCAAGCATATTTTTTATTTTACTAGTGGCATTATCATTACATCGAATTAATTATTAAATTTGCAATGGTAGAATTAAAATGCTAGTCAGCATTACAGGTGTACTCTTTTAAATTACTAGGAATATTATTTTCATTGGTATTTTCTAAACGATTTTCACATGATACGTAAAAAGAAACCGAATTGAGAATATATTTCATATTTAATGCATTTACTTGGTTTACTATTTTTTAGGGTCAAAAATAATAGTTTGTTTGGTTCTCGAAGGATTATCAAATATATACAATAGCTAAATTTTAGAATCATAGCATTGTCAGAACTTTACGACATAATTCCGAAGAAATTATGAACAACATTTGACAATCCTTGGGAGCTATATATATAGCTAATTTTGATCATATATAGATGCATTTTTGTCCATTACTAATAAAAACAATCGTACACAGGTTTAGAGGATTCTTGTCAACATTTTAAACTAATTTCCGAACCGGTTGAATCATACCATTCAATGTCATGTAATAGTTTATTTACAGTTTTTCTACCATTGTATACTTATCAAAGATATTATAATGTTTTAATACATTTTACTTTATTATGGAAAAGCATTTCAATGTAATCCAAACTATGAGTTATTTATTTTGTAGGCAATCTCTGTTTTGAATTATGCGAATGATTGACATGAATGAAATAAATTGCTTATAAAAATGTATTAGTAGTTTATTTAATCATTTCTGTAAATATGAACTCGTGTTAATTTAGTTTCACTCACTTTGGGAATTTGGAGCGACTATAAAGAACATTGCATTGACTTCCATTTGCGGATGCCGAATACATTTTGTGTTTTCCCAATATATAAATAAATTTTTAGCAAACCGGAATATAATTCAATAACCCACCTTGTATATATACTGCAGTAATTTTATTTAAAATGCCTATAAAATCTTGATTTGGAGCATTCTTTTATTTGTTTTTGTAAAATGGTTTCGGACATGGTTTTATTGAAATGCATATGTTTTAATCAATCTACTCAATTTGTAATGTTGGGAAATAAAAATTAATAAACACTATTGTACTGAAAATAGATTTCTTTATTTTAGATGTAAATCTGAGTTGCTAAACACACTCCCCCCCGAAGGTTAAAGAGTTTTCAGTATATCACGAAAGACTGTTATGGGCAGTTAGATTGTTTTGAGTTTTTTTGTGTTTACCGGTGTATAAGGAAAAGTAAAATATTCTTTTACATTGTCGTTTTTTCAGGGCGCGTTGACCGTGTAAAACGAGGATCGAGATTGTGCAAAAAATTACATTTTTAAGTTAAGAAATTTTTTCGAATTTCAAACGGGACGAAATATGAAGAAATTTTAGACTTCCAACTGAAAAAATTGATAGATCTATCGATAGAGCACACTAAGGGTCGAAATTTTCGAATCGATAATGAACGAAACGGAACGATAAAAAAAAAGTATTATCGTTTGCATCGATAATGGTCGATAACGATAATCGATATTATCGTTTGTGTAACCGATAATTATTGACTTTTCGATAATAATTTTTTTCATAGACTGCAAAAACCTTTTTGTAATTTTTAAATATAACTTTGTTACCATCATACAGCCAATATGTTTTTTGCAATACAGTACATGGAATATGCAATTTCATAGATTCAGTGTAATGTATACATTCATTTATAATAATCCATCTTTTATCTAACAAATATTCTGAGCAAAGTATTGTCAATTGGCGGTTAGCTTAACATTTTTAGCACTTTTTTTGCATTCTTTTTCTTCTCAACTATTAATATATTTCTAAAATGTATCAATTTTTTATTTGTTTCATGACAAATGACGTATAGTATTACCAACATTACTTGGCCGCCGCCAAATTTGGAACTAGGATTGTCAGTCTAGAATAAATTTCCCCAATTACCATTAAATATCTTTCGAAAATCCATGTCTACTTTTAATTAACCGTAGCTAAAATATCAGTTTTGGAATTTATTGAAATTTCAGTTCTGGTTGAGTATGGCAACATTCCTAACGCAACGGTTGCGCCCTCACTAGCGGCCATGTTAAATTGGTACATCTATAGTAAGTATCACTAAAAAACATACCAAGGAACACTAAAGAAACGAAAATTTCGACTTAGCACACACTCAAAACTTATTTTATGAAAAATCACCAGGATCGTGTTTAGAGACTCATATAACCCTTCAAGCCCGTATGATGTGCATGGCACACATCAAAAATCACTCCCAGTGGAAAAATTTATATTTTATCAGTTGGTAATAGCTGCCGATGAGCGAAACTGGTCCTGATCATTATAAAATGTGGAAGCAGTACAAAACAAATCGTGTTTTACTTAAAAAATATAATGGCTTTCCACCAATAATTGACAGTTAACACCTTAAAACTTACCATGTGCCGGCATGAGTAATAATTTTAAATGAAAAACTTGACAACCACTACTAATAAAATCATTTGCACAGATCCATTCTGAAAATCTACTTCAGGTATATGTGCTTGAATTGTTTAAATATGTTTGACAACACGGTACTCTTTCAGTAATCCACCACCCCAAAAACCAGGCAAGCGTACTATTAGTGAAAGCGGTGGATTATAGTGCATACATACAAAATATGGTAAAAATTAAAACAGGCATTTCGTAAAAACAGTTTTTATAATGCTATTTTTTTCCTGAATATTTTTGGAAGATTGTCATCTTGTAATTTATGCAATATGATGAGTATGTTGACGGTTGCATTATTTTCCTCTGCCCATTTAATGGTAACATCAATCTCAGCTAGTGCATCTTCCAATTTGACTGTACGAGCTGTGAGCTATTGACAATTGTTGACTAACCGAAAGAAAATGACAATATTATCGACTCAGGTTAAATGTTCAGCGGCAGTGAGCTATACAGCGGACAGCTGACATAGGCACGCGGCGGACTACTGAATTTGACTTAAGAATACAAGCGAATTATAGAGCTTGACTTTGAGCTTTCAAGTAGTAAAAATAACATCGGATTATAGTAGTTGTCGAATAATCGAGCGGGTTACTGATAGCGTACTGTGTAAGTGTAAAGACAAATAAATGTTCAAGATATTTCTACTTTATGCTATCCTTTGAACTCTTTGCTTCAATTGTGACAAGTGATGGCTGTTTAGATCACTGATTTTTACAATGCAAGGCCCAGATTGATTGAATTTGATATGAAGAATGCTGTCCAGGGTCTGCAACGTTTGTCGAGCTCTATCTATGCCCTGAAACATAAGTAATTTCATTCATTATCTTTGAGATGATTTATTTTACAACTTGTGCTCAAATATGTCAACATTTGACATACGCAATGCCATCTTGATCGTTTAACAGAAGAGCAGAAAAATATGAATTTATTTTTTCATTATATTCAGTTGGCTAATTAAATAATACAACATACATCATTAGTATGCAGACAGTTTACCAGCACAAAAAAAGTTCAATCAAACCATCACTCCCAACAAAACCCGTTTTTGATTGATATTGAAAAAATATGAATATACTATGCCAAGGATGCTAACCGGTCGATTCCGAAAACTTCCATGATTTTTGAACAAATATATTATTTTACATAAATATATTTACAGCCGACGATGAAAAATAAAATCCCGGCGATCGGACTATTCGGCTCAACTAGATTCGTGCTTATCTGCTAATTTATGGGATTATCGAATAGTCAAAGTAAGACCGTGGTCACGACATTCTTTGATAAATAAAAATTGCATAATTTCATTGTTCTTTTTTTATTCCCTCTAAAATGAAATATATGTAATGTAGGTATTTTATATATTTAATAAAAATAGTAATAAACAATATGTTAAAAGTATACGAAATTACAAAATTTTACAAATATTTCGTAAGTACATACCTACTTATCTAATAATATTTTGCATTTAGTGTAAACATTTTTATATAATTTAAGACATCGACTGAGGGTGCTTGATGGAATTTCAATATCAAATTTGAATTATTGAGATTTTGTACACTTCCATGTATTTTGTCACTAACGACCCAGGTTTCATCTTTCGGCATCTTCAGGTATTCGAGCGCATGAATGGACTCGAATTGTCAATTTTTAAAAGCAGATGCCCAAGAAACCAATGTTCCATTTAAGCTGCGCGCGTGCGCACAGCAGTTTGAAAACTCCCGCGCACTTTGTCAAGGATTTGCGCGCACTCCAATATATGGAATACCCGAATTCAGTTACAAAATTCTCGCTCGCTTTGTTAAAACATGTGTTGAGTGTTGTAAATTTGGCTGCTCGAAATGTCTTTATTGTATGAAGCCACACAGATGTTTCAACCCTAAATTGTCAATTTTTGGACTCTTGCCGATAAATACTGAGAAGGTTTTGCAATTGAAATACAGCAAAAAAAGGTCCCGATGACCACAGAATGAAACTACTCAAATAAATATAATATATAGATAGGAACTTTTCAAACTTAAAATTAATAAAAAAAACTATTTAATATTAACGATTTCATTCAATAGCACACCAACTTTAAGAAAAAAAAAAATTAATAAGATTGTTGACGACTTGGCGAGCAAACCAAAGCGAAGAAAAACAGATTTGCTATATTTTTTTCAATGTCATGTTAGTAAAATCTACTGAATATCTTGCTCTAAATTGATTCAGAATTTTTAAAACGTTTTTCTGTACAATATATAGTATACCTATTATATTTTCATACATAAATAATTTTGTATTTCCATATTAAAAATAAATATAAACTTTATTTTAACGATTAAAAGATTTTTTGAAATATATTAAAAACAAACCTGCGGTACTCTACAAATTTAATATTAAACATTTGTAAATGACGAGATTCTAAAAATATAGTACATATATCTATGATTAAGAAAATACGAATAATTTTATTAAATCATCATTTTTGGAGCAAAAATGGGGAGGGGGGCGGCAAATTCTAGGAAGGCACAAACCCTAGCTTTACCACTGTATGTACATAAAAATAATTAATGATTTGGATTATTGAGATTTTGGACACTTCCATGTATTTTGTCACTAACGACCCGGGCTTTGGCATCTTCAGACATTCGAGCGCACGAATGGACTTGAACTGACAGACAGTATACAGTGTCTAACGTTTATATAGAAGATACAAACACGACAAATATTATTTACGAGATAAAATATTATACGTCTAGGATCCACACTGATACCTGAGTTAAAAATTCGAGAATCGCCTTAACCATTATTTCATAAACAACGCATTAACACAGTGGCGAATTGCCGCTTTCCAACTACTATTAGAATTACCAGTGATTTTACAATTATAATAGGATTGTGGGTTTCGACGGGATACAATTCGACGAAAGGATAAATATATACAATCATTCCACATCTAGTGACATATGTTAGGTGTTTCAACGTATAGGATACAGCAACGGGGAGTTTGGAAGGTTCAGCTGTTCGTTCAGAATTGTCAAGGAATTTAACTGGGCTCTATTGATTTCCAAAATTTCTTGAAATTTTAATTCAATGCATACAACAGCTGTCATATTAAGTTTAACTGAAATTATGTTGTACGAACATGTTGCCGCGTGCAAAGCAGAAAAAGTGTAAAGCATTTAAAAAGATAATATGAAAAAATGGATATTACGTTCCATAGTAATAGGGTACAAAAGTAAAAAGTAGTGCCTTTAGTTAAGTGCTCGTTATAACACCTGGATTGAATTGTAATATTAATAAAAGAAAATTATAACTCACTTCTAGCAGTTTTCCTTTCAGCGCAGGATTTTTATTAAATTGCCTTTTCATAGCCATCGTTTCTTCCGGTGAGTAGCCTATGATTTGAGTGAGCACATCACTGGATATATCAACATCTAGTATTCCAGACCCGTCGATGATTATACATTTGAACACCCAAACACAGTTTTGTACACTCAATTTACTTAATTGCTTTAGAATCAGTGCCTTTACAACAAATGTTTTATTCAAGCAAAATTCTTTTGAAACTTGCGATAGTTGCTTCAAGTAAATGTAGGGATGTTGACTTGTTTTAACAGGACTCGATGCATTTACAGTTGTCTGTGAGTTACTTGTTGAGCTTTTGAATTCGTTTTCATAATCCCTCATATTTTCAATCTCATCATTGTAATATCGTTCAAAATCTTCAGTTTCAGATGCATAATCAATACTATTAGTAGACATTTTGGTTACATCGGTAGAGCAATTATCAGCATTAAACAATTGAGAATTAATATTTGCGGTCGACGAACATACTTTCATCTTCTTTGCGACATTCTGTGGAGTTACATAGCCGGACGGTTCATCTTGGCTATACTTGTTAATTACTTCATTTTCGATGGCATCTATCTGATTGATATCAAAATCCTCATCAACAAACACATAATTTTGGTTATTATCATCTACCGCAGTTCGATTTATGTCAGGTGGGCAATCGTTTATAAAAGCGGGTGCATTATTTTGATTGTCCAATATTGCTGGTAGATTTGTTGAGTTATTTTGAACAACCGGGGGACGGTAACAGTCTCTTGTAAAATCTGCAACTAATAATGAAGGCAGTATTAACATTTGAAAAGTATTGTACTGTATTTTTGACACGGTAACATTTGAATAACATCCAAAAAACAAAAATCATCGGAAATTTCAATGAGAATATCAGGCGGATCCTGCATATTATCTTGATATGAAAATATTTGGATTGGATGCATGATTTTGGTAAAAAACATGAATGAAATAATGAGTTATATCTGGGGAAATTTGTGTTGTAAATACACCTCACTGCACAGTGAGGTGTATTTACCTGACAGGATTGATGTAGTTTTTTTTTTGTATATCAGTGGAAGAACCAAATTGCTATATTCTATGAAATATAGATAATATCTATGATGTATCAAGTCATAAAGAAAAAAAAAGGGATCACTTATGAATTTGGGTGAAAATAGTAGAGCAACTTGGTTCTTCCATTCGTATAGTTTAATTACCACCATTTTAACGACAAAGAATAATTTTACTGCTGATCGCAATTATATAGCATGACAATATTATGTTAGAATCCCGGGAATAAACGACATTTTAAATTGAAGATAATAGTCTTTTAAAAATCGTTACTATACCTGTTGCTATGGTATCATCGGCGCCAATTCTTCTGGAGAGCACATTCTTACATGTGTTTATCTCTAAGAGGTCTTCCACTTCACCCCCCAGTATCACAACATGTTTTTCCTCAAGCATCAGAACACCTCGTCGACAATCTACAGGACCTGTGTTTCAAATGAATGGTTTTGATGAAATGTGAATATCCATTACACCGCACTACACATGAAACTCTCTATGCAAAAGAGCACATAATTTGATGGCATTGATTTTTCTAGAAAAAAATGCAGACATTTATAAATTTTAACCGATTACAGGTGTTGGGAAGAAAATAAATCTTTTATAACATTTGAATCGTCAATTATGCTGGGATTTTATGAATTCTGAATTTTTTAAACATTACCTTTTATTTTAATTTTCGTTCCCGGTATTAGGTCACCGGAAAGATTTCTCATGGATTTATATTCAATGCCACTGATTTCTTGAACTCCATCTGTCAAGATCAATTTTAACATTCTGTAAAAGAATTTATTCCGTTAAAAATATTCACATCAATATGAATAAGAACCGTAATTAAGTATTTATTCAAATGAATAGAATGGAGGTTAATTTTTATTCATCAAAAGCCAGATTTAAATTACATTGAAACATAATGAAGTGAAATTACCTTTGTGACGATGGTTCAGAATTGTGATTATTTGTTGCTTCAATATTGGTTATATCAATACGATTTAACTTTTGTAACTGCTGGTATGCTGGTGTTCCTAGAATTATATTAGTGGGGTTATTAAGTTTGCCAGAAGCTGTAAATATTTTGATAAATATATTACACAAGATATTTCTTACCTATATCAAATACTGCATTCATTTGTAACACATAAATATCATTAAGGGTAGTTTTGATTTGTTTGCATAGAGATGATGGTAAACAGCCGGGACTCAAATCCTTAAGATCTCCAAGCATCCATTGATTTTTTACCATATTGTTAAATTCCTGGTCATTAATGGAACGGCCAGAGTTTTCCTCGCAGAAGAATTCAACACATCTAAAATGATATTAAAGGTACTTCAAAGTACAATTAGGAACATTCTCTTTGAGGATACTGTGCCATATCTCTTCCGCCTGTCTGCAATAGCATCATGGAATACACGCACAACACACTACCGCTGGTAGGTGTACGGAGATGAAAAATGTGTTATGTATGTTAATTATTGGGGTTTCTTGGAAGTGCTATGATCATTAAAAACAATATTGGGTTTTTTGCTATTTATAGAAATTAAAAGTTCAGCATCACAACAACATAAATATCCATCACTTTTAAGGTGTTAACTGTCAATTCTTGGTGGAAAGACATTATATTTTAAAAAATAAAACACAATTCATTTGTACTACTTCCACATATTTATAATGATCAGGACCGGTTTCGTTCATCACGAGCATCATCAGTTGATAATGCTCGTGATGAGCGAAACCGATACTGATCATTATACATATGTGGAAGTAGTACAAATGAATTGTGTTTTATTTTTTAAAATAAATATCCATCTTAAAATACATGTACAGGAAAGATTAAAGTAAGCTCTTCATTATTTTACATAAGTATAAGCTCTTATGGAAGTTTAGTTTATCAGTTTAGTATTGTTTTGCTAATTTAATAATTATAACAATCTTAATCTAATACTTGTTAATGTACATTTGTCTGTTTTATCAGCGTTGTGATACTAAAAATTAAGTGGAACTTTAGGTTGCTCGAAGGAAGATAGCTTACATGTTATACATTTCATTTTTTATACATTTATAACATTTCTTAGATGCTACATGGCCAGGTATTTCGTTAGGGTAACTATTCGTTTTACCAGACATGGCCTAAAAATTGAATTTTTACTAGGCTACTTTTAGGTTGCGTTAGGTTAGGTTTGTTATACTCTAAAACATTTCATTTTATCTACTTTTTGGTGTAAAAATAACGCTTCTAGACCACGTCCGGTAAAAAGATAATTTATTTTCGTCATTACTAGTAGCACAAGTATCACAAGTTCAACCTACCCGGTCAACCAGTCCGTGTTTACATTCATACATTCGGATTTTAAGAATGCATTAACTTTGTGAATTATCTCTTCAATAGTGCCTCTCATTTTTATTATAGAATGTAGGTGAAAGCACGTAGTTTTATAAAACTATTACACGTCGCTACTACAATAAGAATGTATAAAAATCGAAAAGTTGTATCTTCAAAAATGGTTCGTACTATCATGTGTCTGTCAAAAAATTGACAATTGAGTATATAATATATTATCTATGGTATATTCTAGTATATTACTCTATGATTCTACGCATAGACACCATAGAGCAGGTATAAGAAAACTACAGAAGGATGCATATTCGTCTAATTAATTCAGATAAAATTTTAGAAAGGATGAAGATAACAATATAGAAAAAATGAAAAATACTGACTTATAGGTAAACAAAAGAAGACATTGTTTTATTAGTAATGAAATTGGGGAAATATCGTTAAAAGAATTGCTACGTGGCAACCAATTGTATTGACAGCTGTCAAAATGATGGCATAGACAAAACAGGTCAAATGAAACAATTAGTTGTTTGTTAGTATTGTTGTCAATTACTGTTGATATTATCCTGCCTCTGCTTGACACTGTAAACATACAGTTAAAATTCATTGAAATAATGCTTAATATGCGTTGGAGCCCAGAAGTTACTTTGGAGTTTGTTAAAGTGTATTTAAAACACGACTGCTTGTGGAACCCTGACCACGAGGGGTACAAAAGTAAGCACAAAAGAGAGGCTGGATACCAAAGAGTTCTTGCAGAAGCTAAAGGTTTCATTAAAGACATCGATATATATGACGTTAAAACAAAAATTAAAAATTTAAGAACAACGTATTCTCAGCAAGTAAATAAAATTTTCAACAAGTCTACCGATCCTGATCATATTTATCAACCAAGCTTGTATTGGTTTGCCGAAATGGACAAGTATCTAAAAGATATTAGTGCTAGAAGACCCTCAGTGGTTAGTTTAATTTGATGCATAGTATTATAATATATGATGTTATTTATTGCATTAGGAACAATGCAAAGCATTACTTTACTTTCTCGCCAATCAAGGTGTATCGCGGTCTTGCTCGAGTTGGGCAACCAATGAGCACATTGGTCATAACTTATGTGCTCATTGGTTCCCACGGTGTACTCCCACTTAATTTGAATGTGTAAATAAAAGTAAAGTGCCATCAGTCATAAGCAAGCTCTTTGGGGTGCACATCTTGATAACAAGGCTGTTATATGCGTGTAAACCAAATACTGTTGTGTAAATCAAATGTGGAATATATACTCTACATCTGTTTTAATCACATCTCAAAGTTGGGATTTTCACATTTGTATTAAAAAAATATATAATGAATATTTGAAATATAATATAATATATTGAACAGTATATTCATTAATTTTTTTATGATTTCTTATTGACACATTCTCTCTAATGAATATACGTCTGATGGACTAATGTAAAGACTTCCCTTATTATAAGTCATTCACGGGCTAAATTAACATTAAAATTAACCTTTTCCTTCATGATGAAAATTAAACTGTTTATAAACCGAATGGAATTTTAAAAACATAATCAAGAGATGCTACATTATAATTGAGAAATTAATTTATTGTTTTCCAGCATTATGACACTTGGCACTTGGATTCGTTTGGAAATGTAGATGATTCCCCAAGAGAACCAAAAAATGATGATCCTCTCGTGCATGAAGCTGATTTTCATACCGAACACTATTGTTCAGATAATGAAGATATTAAATTTGATGCTCAGCATTCACCGGAACTGTCAACTGTGAAAACAGAACGTAAGAAATCAAAATTGCCGAAGAGATCTTCTCACTCACTGGATTTATTAGATTTTTCACATTCGTCAAAAGATGTCGATGAGGAAGATGAATTTGACGTTTATGGAAGGTACATTGCTTCTCAACTTCGAAACCTCAGTCTGAATACTGCACTGAAAATGAAAATGGATATTCACAACTTGCTCACTGAAGCACGAATTTCTGAATTATTGTGAACAAATCTGTTGTGAGCAGACAAAAATAAGAGTTTTCACAATAAAAGAATTATAATTAAAAAACTCACAACCAAAGTTATCAATTTAGCACACCAAAAAACATCAGCTATAATTTACTCTAGAGAGTAAATGTTGTTAAACATGAATTTAGGCAACAATTCTTAATGTTTTAACCTAAAATTGGACAAATCTTAGCAGACATAACAGAATGTACGAAATGGCCAGAACACGTTAAAAAAACCACACTAGTCAAATAATGATTCCAAAGACTTTGTTGGCTTTACATAAGATCAATAAAGAATATGGTGCTTGATATTAATATCCTGGGTGTCCGGAAATAGAGTGTAGCTGCCCTGCCTAGATCGATGCAGATTGTTCAGGAGGCAAAAACATACTGGGCTGCAGCACGTAGAAATTTTTTTTTTTATTATTATGTTCCTAAATAAATTGGTCAGCTCCGTGGTGATTAACGTTGTTGGCTACAGTTATGGATGTCTCGGGTTCAAGTCCCGGAGCGGACAGTTTCGTAAATTGATTTTTCCATCTATCTATGGATTTCTGTTCATAGGCATGAATGTTAGTGATGTCTAACATTCCTTCCCACCCATCTGATCTTAAAAACGGGGCATAGCGAGAAAGATTACCACTAGTCCTGTCCTAGCCCTATCCTTTTCTCTTCGAAAACGAGAGGTTGACTAACTGAATAACAAGCAGTTCTCGTAGAAAAACTTCTGTTGGGATACTTCCATTAGGAGGCCATATGCTCCACACTTATATACTTTCAACATTGAGTGTCACTTTTTTATTGTGTAGTGTATTGTAATAAATTTGGTTCTGGTTCATTTTAACGACGTCACTTTCATTTGTGGAAATAAAGCAGCTGCTTCATAGAACCGCATAAAAAAAATCTGTGGATAGAACTCCGGAATACGGCTAACTCCCTTATTGAACAATATATGGCTCTGAAATCAACATATATGGTAGAATGTGGCTAATACAACATTTTCCAATCAAAAGGTCAATTTAGGCTAAAACGTCAGCTAGAACCTTTTCAAAGTAAGGTGGCAAAATATTGAGGATCCACAAAATTGTAACGATGATCTACAGTTTGATGACTAAAGCCATTTTTATTAGACGGAATAATTATACTTGGTAGGCGAAATAGCCCTGTTTGACGGTCCCGACTGTTGTCTCTGATAATGACATAAGGGATTTTAATATCAACGTCTGGCAATTTAAAAGTATCATTATTATATTTTGACATTTCTCGATTTTGACAGCTCCACATTGAGAGTAAACTGTTTCTAGTCGATATCTTAAAACCATTTTGTTATTGGCTAATTATCATTTGTTTTCTTTATTAATATTTAGAAACAATGCTCAATCGGTGGAGTGCTGAAGCGACGTTACGGTTCGTTAAAATCTATTTAAAAAATGAGTGTTTGTGGAATCCAAAAGATCCAGACTACAAAAGCAAAGTTAAACGGGAAGCTGCGTACGATAGACTTTTTAAGGAAGCAAGAGTTTTCATAAAGGATTTAGATGACATATTAGATGTCAAAACGAAGATCAAAAATTTGCGAACTACATACCAGGATGAAGTAAAGAAAATTTTGAGGAAATCCACCGATCCCGACAACATTTATCAACCGAGTCTTTATTGGTTTGCTGAAATGGACAAACATCTTAAAGATATAAGTTTCCGGAAAACGGCATCAGTAAGTACTTATTCATTTCGTAATTTTGGTTGTTGATAATTTCAGTCGCATCTAGTTTTTCATCGTCATTGGTTGATTGATTTCACAAAGACGAGGCTTTTCATGATTTTACTACATTTGAGTGATCTGGAAAATAAAATTGTTTTATTACATTTAAGTGTTTCTGGTAACTGTAGAAAGCAGAATAAGAATACACCCAGTCCTCTTTTTACGCGACTTTTATTTACGCTATTTTTTTAATGGCACGAATTCTCTATTATACGCGATTTATTCATTTTTACGCGATTATATCTTTCAATTCCAAATCAAATTGGGTGTGTAAAATACATTTATTGAATTCGTTCAAAGAACACGTTTATATCATACATCTAATCCAGCAGCAGAAAAATAAATTTTAAAATGGTTAAATTAATACAAGCTGAGTGTGAACGTGTTAATACGCGTGAAGATATTGATGAGATTCTACTCGACCAAATGCTAGATGATGAAGACTTAATAGGAATTGCTGCAGTGAACAACGGAGATGATGATGTGGGGGTAGAAGAACTGCCATTTAGAGCAGAAATAATTAATGAAGGATTGAAAATGTCAACATAGATGGTAATCTATTTTCTGGAACCCGATCCTAATATTGAATGTGCTCGGAAATTTCAAAATGATTTGAGACTCTGCATGATGAATTACACAGAACTTTATAAAGAATTACAACGAACAGAACAGCAGGGATGAAATCAAAAACTTATAACGGATTTTATTGGGCAATCAAATAAATCATCATCGGAGTAACAAAATAAATCTGGAGTAATAATAATCGACTCAGATGAAGAATCTCGGATACGCAAGATTTCAATTAATGAATCAGAGCTGGATTCATGCTCAAGCAAGATTTATCAATTCCGCTCAAAAATTCGAAAACAAATGAATTTCCCTATCGATAGTGAAGATAGCGATTAACATCTTATTTTCATATTTTATTATAGTTCATATTTGTATTTTTACATTAAATTACAAAATTAATTAAAAGGTTACATATGTACATAAAGGTTTTTTTTGCGCAATTTTAAAGAACCCATTTTAATATTTCCTTAGATTCTTCCCTTTTTTACGTGATTCTTGGAGCCAATATATTAAATTGTATAGGAAAATTCTTTTTTTTTACGCGTCAATTTCTGGAACTAATGTATCACGTAAAAATAGGACTGGGTGTACTCTTGAAATGTCATAATTTAAAGTGTCAATGGACCTGGCCTGGACAGGTGCTGCTGATAACCCCGGGACCCTGAATTCCACTTGTATTCTTTCTACACAGGATGTTATCCATTATTCTGCAAGGCCGCTTATATCTGTTCATAGATGTATATTTATATCTATTTTCTCCGAATATGGTGTGGAAATGGCAAAAAAACTGTCGAATAGGATCAAAACTTACAGAAGTTTGAATAAATAAAATTTGTTGAGATACAAGTGATGTTTTATACCTTAAATCAAGAATGTGTCTTCAATCACTGTATTTAAGTAACTATTAGTTGGGTAAAATAGTTTAGTCCAGTGTTTCTCAACTGAGGTCCATGGAAATATTATGCAGCCGCTCCCATTTTAAAATGCTTATACAAAAATTCCAAGCAATAATCATCATTCGAAACCCGTGCGTTTTCACATGGTATTTTTGTTCTTAAAATAGATCAAAAGTTTCGCATGGCAAAATCAACCCCATGTAGAAGTATTGTTTTGGTATATACACTCAATCCCCTTTTTACACGGGTATACGTTCCATGCAAATGTCTTTTTAAATTCTTAACTTTTATCTATCTGAACAATACAGGGCATCTGCCTCCTATAATATAATTATTTTTCTTTGGTTGTTCGTAAAACATTTCTTCCTTTTTAGTAGTCCAAAGAAGGTTGAGAAACACTGGTTGTGTCGTATTCAATGTTAGAAATTTGATATTCACAGCACAATTTTAAAGTTATTTTTCCCCTGTAAAAAGTTTGTGTTCGTTGAATAACATTTTGTGTGTAAATGACGATGTCATGTGTTTTTTGGCTATTTTGAAATTTATTAAACAAAAAAAAAAATTTATTGTAAGAATGAACCAACAAATTGTATATTCCAAATATCTATTAACCAGAATAAGATAGATAATAACATGATATGATAAAACGGATAATTTTCCTTTTAGTTTAAATTCATTATAAGTGTGCCATTGGGAAGTCATGTATCTTTTAATGAAATTTCTTATTCATTGAACTAAATTTTTTTGCAGGCTGGTCCTCTCATAATCCCAAAAAGTTCGAGTTCTGACCATGATACGTGGAACGCTGAAGATTCACATGAAAATGAAAACGAATCATCAGAAGAGTCAAAAAATGACGACTCGTTTCTAAATGACCATGACTTTATTACAAATGCGTGTTCAGACAATGAAGATGTCAAATATAATAGTTCCGAATTATCAAACAGACTGACAGAACCCAGAAAGGCAAAGTTACGTAAAAGATCGCACGAATCACCTGATGGGCTGGATTTTAATTTGGCGGCAAATAATGATGAAGAAGAAGATGAATTTGATTTGTTTGGAAGATATGTTGCCGCACAACTGAGAAGTGTTAGTTTGAACAGTGCCCTTAAGATGAAAATGAGTATTCATAAAATGCTGACGAAAGCGAGAATTTTAGAACTATGAATTTTGGTTTAAAATGATGGTTCAATTCTTTGAACTGTTAACAGATAATAACATTAAACAAGATACATTTTAAATTACAACTGACTTAGCGTATCTGATCACAGATGAGTTCATCTGTCATCTTCCATCAACTACGATACGTTGGATATATTAAATATATAATAAAATCATAAGAAAACTCCTGAAAATTTACATGTGGTCATGCACTCTCATTGAATTTTTGTACACCTAAAATCCAGTTACTTAGCCATAATTTAGACAATGTGTAGTTTTCAAGTTTTCATAATTCCAAAGTTCAAAACCAATGGCTAATATGTCATCTATGTAGCCATTTTGTGATTCATTCTATGTTCAATCCGTTGCTGATATTTGTGTAACTTTTCTCGATTCAGTTTTTTTGCACATGCCATCTTTATCAATTAAAATATGCCTACATCCAAGGTCTAAAAATGTATTTGCTCTAATAATGGTGTAGATTTTGAAGATTTATTTATCAGGATTTACATAATTTTTTTAACTCTTCCGCATGACACGGAATATCAATATGAGGAATTTTATTTAGTTTATATTTATCGCAATTAGCGGTTAACTGGCTATAATATATGATTGAAATATATTGGAAAAAATAAACTATCAATACAACTAATAATGTAAGCATGAAACACTATTACGCTGTTTTCTACTTACATTGTAAAGTGGACATAACAGTTCTTGCTTTTGTACAACCCATACCGTCGCTGCACATTCAATTAGTCCTACATAGCAAAAAGTACATTTCAAGATAATTTAAAAAAATAATGAAACAGGTACATAGCAATTTTTAACTATTTATTTTAATGTGATTAATTTATTTATGATTTTATTAGTCATGTAATTTTTATTAATAGTGTTTTCATATTTACTGCACCTGTGGGACCTAATTTATTTATGCATTGAATTTTGCATACAGGACTTATTCAATATTGAAGTCGAAATGAGTATAACCTTATTACATTAAATTACTTGATTTATTTTCTAAGTAATTTATAATACAACTAGTAAACTCCTCTATCTGCTTCATGTCAGGTATTTAATAATACATTCCACCATTCTGACATAAATGGTGAAATTATGCAGCTGCAGTTTTTGCTTGTAATATACTGTAGATGAGAGAAGTTTTGGACACAGTAACACGCTTTGAAAGTCTCTATAGTCAGAACCAAAATAGACGAGTTGATCTACAGTGATTGTATTATATAAGAGGGAATTAGGGAGATTATCTCGATTGATTTACAAAATCAGTAGGTATTTCTGTTATGAACTTTCCCTATAATTGTTTATGCAATTATTTTCCCAATGAAGATTGGATATCATTAATATCAAATCAGTATTAAATCAATTCTGATCATCATGAAATGTAAAAATGATTTTCATATATAAACTATTTACTGTCAGTTTGATTTCATTTGTGCTATGACGATGTATCACACAGTACTTATTATTTTACTTAATTTTGATAAGGCCTCAGTCAAAGCAACCTTAAGTTACAAGCAGTGCTATAAGGAAAATTGCAATTTACGAGTAGTCCTAGAAGTCCCAGTCTCTACCAACAAATTTTATGGCGGTTGTACGAAGATCGTCTCTCAACTCCGTTTTTCGTTGAATATAACATATATTTGAAAAGATTTCTTGTGAATTTATTCACTATAATCATTATATAATTTACGATTCATTGAAAACCAACATATATGCATGTAATAATTAAAATGTCAAAATAAATTATATCGAACAGTCGTCACAGCATATGTAGCGAATGGCACGGTAGATTTATTGGAATCGTAATTTATCGCAAAATACACATTTTGAATTGTTGATTAATAACAATCATTGAATATTTTAAAAAATAAAACACAATTTGTTTGTACTACTTCCACATATTTATAATGATCAGGACCGGTTTCGCTCATCACGAGCATTATCAACTGAATTGACAGTTAACACCTTAAAAGTAATCATTGATTATGACTAGGCTTTATAATTTTACTCTTTCAAAGTAAGTAAACAACTTTATTCCTAATATGAAATTAAAATTGATATCTTAGTTGTTCCACTGGCCGTGTAACTAGATGTAATGCGTTTCGCTTCTTTAAGAAGCATCTTTAGACTAACTATATCATTTCCAAACACTAGTATTTCATTTTATAATTAGTGCTATCATCGTTTGGGTCTTACCCTCACCCCACGTCCAGTAGAAGGAAACAAACCCACTCTACTCTTCATTTTTAATTTAGATGCTTCTTAAAGAAGCGAAACGCGTTACATTTAGTAACACAGCCAGTGGAATAACTGAGTTATTGACCATAATTTAATATTAAAACAGCAAATTTGCCGCTGAAACCATCGAAAGTATGTTTATTCCTATTAACATTAAAGATATTACATTTAATTACCCACTATTTTACATTATTAAAATATACTATAATTCATCGCTATCAGCCCAAAATATCGATTTCATGACTTCGCAGTAAATGTAATGGACCAATCGTTTGCAAAAATACACGCTGACGGGCTGTACAGCATGGCTTGTAATTATAGGGGGCTTTGCCTCAGTACATATTGCACTTCACCATAATTTAGTATATTTATCCATTATTTTAATGAGACATTCTAGAATGTGATGAAAAACTTTACACTTCTAAGTGCTTTTATAACTCATTTTGACTAAAAACCTCAAATAGAACAAATTAAATGTGCGGTGATGATATAACAAATAAAGATATTAGTTTTAATATCCTCAATCACAATTTGTAATTTTGCTTTATTCTATTGAAGAAGTTTTTGTATATGTTATTCAATTTTTCTGTGGTGTTTTTCTATCCAAGATTGTTGACTAAATTGTTGTATTTATTATTAGTCTTCCAGATCTTGTCATTCATTGAAATTGTATTTATTACCCTAAAACAAATTATTTTACTTTGAAATTTATATATGTAATAAAATAATTGCAAAAATTGTTTTTTTTCCCTTTTTCATATTCGCTCTCAATGTTGTGTACATGGGTTCCTAATGGAGTATTTCAACAGAGGCTTCAGAAGAACTGGTTGTAAGTCAATTGCTCAACCTCTTCAGAAAGGACTGGCCCACTTTCAAAACGCCTACAGGGTGGGTGGGAAAGGAATGAAAACATCCCATGTATTTCACCAAAAAATCAATGCATGGAAGGGTATGCTATTTTATTTTTACCCCTAATTATGAATTCTTATGTTGTCGTAATGATCTTAGAGATGGATGGCATTTTCTAATTTTCGTTCTTCACTTCAACATCGTTTCACAAACTTCCAACAATTCAATGGGCCTATTGAAATATCGGAGGTAATAAGTAATGGAACGGACTTCTAAGGGTAAGCCTAGGTACTTACTTAATTATGCATCAATTAAAAGAAGATATTTCAAGTAAGTAGCAGTACCTGAAAAATGAACATCCCACGGCCTGAAATTTTACTGTTAAACATACGCCATCTTATGTTGAAAATATTCATTCGTTGAACCTTTTGCTTTGCCCGATCTTATTAAGGCCACATAGATATACACAAATTGTTGCATATTTACACCCCAAAACAAAAATTGCTATAATTTAGTCAGATAATTAATATTTGTGAATTATTGTAATAATAGTAAAGCACTCGTCGATAGTTAATTTTCTTTATTGCTGTCACAGCATTTATTTATTTATTACAAAGTAATTAAGGAAATATTTCCATTTGATGTTTTTCAATGTAAGAGATCAGACGATATCTTTGACATACAATATCAACTTTATGTCTATCAAAAGTCAGCGACTGTAAAATATACATTGTAGAATTGTCATAAAATATCAAAAGGAAGAGACAGTTTTGTACAGGAATTATCACTCGGAGAAGCGAGTTGAATAATGTTTACCACATTTAACTGAGATTATAATCTATACAATAACAACAAATTAAGTACACACATTTTGCAATATACCACGAGCAAAATTATTTCAGAGAATGTTCGAACTGTTGCCAAAAGTTATTGTCAACTGAATATCTGAAGAAATATTGCTGAAGAAATGAATATTGATGTCCTAAATAAAATTATATAAAATGGATTTCCACAAGGAAATACAAAGAACACACAACCCAAAAGTTTGGTAAATATTTTTGCTAGTGTGTGTTAAGAATCGCATTCAGTTCGACGAATATTGAAAAGTATTTCAGTACAATTTATAAAACGTAATGTCAACTCCACGTGTTACAATGATACTTTTGTGCAGCTCCTAAATGGATCATAAAACACTTATTAAATCTAAAACTCGCCGAAATGTACATAAGACGGCTGACTGGGGAGAAATGCAATTGGGCAATATCTATCAATTGTTTTTATTTAAAAAAATCAACACAACGAAGATATTTTATAATAAAAACATTTGTTTTGTACCTTTTTACAGCCATATCAGGTTTATAACATTAATCTGTATATAAACAAAATTAATATCTACTTTTAGTACGCTAAATTAATGATATCACATAAATATTACACAAAATAAAAAAGAAATGCGGCTCAGTACCGAGACTCAGCGAGAGCGGCGTGAATACACATGTGTTGAAAGATTTTTTAAGAAGTCAAATTATTAGGCTAAGGAAGAAAACTGTAAAAATCACAGAGACTATAATCTATACTATCAGGGCTTCAGTTGGCACAGTCTTGACACGGTGAAACCCGGTCATTCCAAATGATTCAAGTTAATGAGAAAATACCAAAAGGATGACTTGAGATCGCAAAAAGAATAGTACATCTTTTTAATAGGATAGTGATTCTAATAGTATTGACGCATGAGATTCAAAGTGATATTCTATAATTTTGTTGGAGCATTTTGTGCTAGTTTAACAAAATGGTTTGTCAGACACAGCTCGTATTTTGGAAATGTCGGAACAATAAACATTGTAGAAGAAATATTGAACACATCTTATATTGTGTTAAATCAGTGATACACAACTTGTTATCTTTTCAGAAACAATTATATTACATTTGATTTTATATGTTTACTCTAGAATTTGGTATTTACTTCTTGCTGTTAATATGATGTGCATCACTGTGTTAAATTATCAACAGTTTTTATGTAATATGACCTTTTGAACATTCATTTGTATCAATGTTGGATTCAATTTATTGGTCTGATCCCAAAAGTTAATCTCTTATGTATCTAGTGTTTGAAATTTGTCATCAAATACATAACTTCGAAAGTGATCCAATGAAAAAAAAAAAAAGAAAAACCGAAAACATTGTACTCATAAGTACGTGATTAAACTAACTACAGGTAAACTTCACTAGCACAACTTTCATTAAATAGTAACATTTATACATGACAATAATTTAATATGCCTCCGATGTTCATAAACAGACGGCGCTCAAAAAGCTGCTGTCTCATCTATCACGATAAAATAAATACGACTGTCGGTATTTTCGACCTACAAAACATTTAGAACTATGATTTTTTTAAATTACTAAGTCTGAAATCACATTAGAAAAATAATAGTACCCATCAGATACTTTGATGAGATTTAAATTTGAATAAATCACTTAAATTCATTGAAAATCTTCAATGGTAGTTTGTACTGCTGCACTGTTTCCAGCCGTGCTTGCATTTTTTACAATTCATTCGCTCAACGTATTTATGATGATTGATGATCGTAAGCCTCAATTCAGGAAAATTGGATACTAAGGGACTACTTACTATCTTTGAATAACTGAATGCCCAAAAAAAAATTGTAGAAAAATAATACCATAATAATAAGTAAATTGTAATGAAAACAATTACAATATTCGAATAGCGTTAGTCAAATTTGCGAACCTCGTAAATCTTGTGCAGCACTATATTTCTGTATTCAATTTGGCAGAGAGCTGGGTAAATTAAAAATTGCACTATTATAGATACTTGCCGTTGTTTTACTTGATATACAACTAACCAGGCACTTGCACATAGAAATAACAATACCCTTTTCCATATTGTCTCTTCACAGCAAAACCACTTATCAGAATATTTGCCATTGTTCAGGAGATGCAAAAAACATAATTTAGCTTATTAAAAAGCAAGATGTTATATCTTTGTTAATATTTTTTTGCCAGTTTCCATGAAACAAGGGAAGAGAAGTCATTACTTATATAACCATCACTTAAAAAACTATAATTCCTGGACTACAACATAATGGAAAGGGAAAAACTAATAAGTGTTTTGGAATATTCAAATTAGAGCCTTCCTATTGGTCCCCCATTTACATTTTTTTTGCCAGGTGATATCAGAAGAAAATGTGAAATTGAGTTTTGAATGTCATTGTATGAAAAACAATATTCTGTTAAGTGGTTTAGCCATGGAAGCGACGATATACAGTGGAACGCTGATTCTTCGTTTTTCAAGTCCCTAAAAAATAAACAGAAAAATGATGAATATGGCAGTCTTTTCAGTCTCATTTTCTACACAGGGGACATTTTAGTTACAAGTCACAATATGAACTACTAGGCAAAAATGAATACTGAAAATGATATTGAGTCAGCGGGACAACTGAACAGTCTTCTTCAATAGGGTAGTCATCAGCGGAAACATTATAAGCCGGCATCATAACAACATGATGATGTTTTTTTACGACAGTGATTGAATAGGATGGCGCATTAACAGGGATTATAGAAAATGACGAATGCGAGAACGATAGATTGGAGTTCCACTGTATAATATACACAAGTTACGAGGTTTACATTATGAGCTAACAAGAGAGCATGTGAGATGTTTTGCGTGAAGATGTATACTTGGAAATACACCCAAAAAAATACTTTCCCGCGGATGGATGAAAATCCATGCATAGCTGGACCGCTAGACGAGTTGGAAGAAATTACTGTCTATTTAATGTCCTAAAGCAAATGAAATCAAGTTTAAAGAGCTCTCCTCGCGTGCATACCAATGATATTCATTAATAAGTTACCTATAATACAAAAATAATACAAGAGATTCCCGGGTCAATGCTTTACATGAATGAAGCTCTCGAAAAAATACGATTCTTAAAACAGAACCAACAGGTCGAAGCCATAAGTTAATATTTAAGCGATCTCCGGGTGTTCACGGTTTGCATTCTGCAACTCCGCTTAATGTAAATTAAAACAAGTCAAATACTTATATCCAAGCATAGAATTTTTATATATTAAAAAAATTATATTTTTGAAATTTGAAATTGAAATTTCTTTTGTTAAAGATAAAGAAAAAACTAAGCAAAATAATTAGCAGAATTCTTAACGACACGGTCTATTTTGATTTTAAACAATGTATTTTAGAATCATCAAACCCATTTACTACCCACAACTATATTGGAGCGATCGATGCATTACACAAAATAAGTTAAATGATTATCTCAAGGGGATATCATAAAAGTTTTTGTCTGTAGTCAGAAATATAAAATAAAAAAGTTTTCAGAATTCAAGAATGTAAAACTGTAAAACAAACTTTCGGAATTACAAAAGATGAGGTCAGAAGCTGGGTTTGAGTATTCAAAATTACATTTTCGCATTAGATGAGCTGCGAAAAAGACTGTATTTTTGCGCTAAAAAGGAAACATGTCGAAGGAAAAATTTCAGTGCGGAGACGATTCACGCTTCAGCGGCGGGTCCGCACTGCATGGGAGCACCTTTGGGGGTGTACGCTGTTGCGTTGGGGTCCAAATTGCTCATGCTATTTACATTCGAGTTCAAGTTGTGGTTGATGCCAGGTGGGCACTGCTGGATGTGAAGCAGCCGCGAAGGGGAAGGAGACAGAGAGTGCCGAGGGAGCTGCTGCTGGGAGACAGGACGAGCCAGCGAGAGGGAACGGGGGGAGGGAGAGTGCGAATGAGAAAGTGGCAAAGGAAGAGGGAGCGGGAAGGAGGCGAGCCGCAGTTTGGAGGCCCCGCCTCCGCCGACTCCCCCCGATGGCACGAAAGAGTCGGAAGGCATGACGGCCAGCATCTGCGCTATCTTCCCTTTTAACTCGTCCATCTCCTTCTCTTGCGCTCGGATGACCCCTGAAAATTAAAGTGAAGATTATAGAATTTTCCAGTGATGAGATAATTATTTGAAGATATAAAAATTAGCCATTGTTTTACCTTCCCGGAGTCCCAGCTGTCTTTTGGCTTCTCCTACAGCAGAGAAAAGGTCGAGTTTGATTCTGGTCTCCGCGGACAGAGATCTTTCGAGATGCTGCAGTCTCTCGCTGAGAGCAGCCAACGTCGTTCGCCAAGCCTCGGGTCCGTTCTCTCTCGAACGTGCCTCCAGACTGCTCACCTGTTGTTTTCGACCGTCAGTAAAAATTGTCATGCAAAATTTTACCTTTTAAGGCTGTAATAAAATATTTCAGGTCAATTCAGGTCAATTATCTTAAATACAGTAAGCATTAACCTGTTGCTCTGCAGCATGAAGCTGTTGCGTTATCGTTTGATTATGTTCCCGACTCTGTTGAAGTTCACTTCTCAGCCCACTGGTTTCTTGTTCTAAAGCTGTACGTCGTTGGCGACACCATTCGGCGCACTCGCCTGACCTGCCACATAATTTATCAATTATAAATATGAGGATGATAATAAAAAGAACATTAACCTTTGCGAGAGTAAATGAATAAGTCTTAGACTTTCTACGCTGAGTGAGTTTTTTTACATCTAAATTGTAATATTTTTTTTCTTAACTATATGAGTCGTGATAACAAAAAGGATTAAAAATATTAAAAAAAAAACTTAAGATTTAACAATTTTATCCTAAAAAAACTGTTCAGTTAATCGAGGAGTTACAAATCATTGGCTGTCACGAAAACATACAAAAAATTTATTCAAAAACTATTGTTTTCAGAGCGCCTTTTTTAAATATACTCCACTCTTTTTTTACACTTAAGTTACACTAAAAACCGTGTAAAAACGGTTTTGGTCCATTTTGAAGGTGTCAATTTTACACTGTGCACAAACGTCGTACGGACTTACCATAGACGATTATGACATTTTTCAATAAACAAGCAAAATTATGTTAGCCCTCTTTATGGCATTGAATCTAAAATAAATATTTATTTCATTACTATTTAAAAAAAAAAAAGAAAAATTCTCATTATTATCTGTAATAATATAAAATGCTTTTTTTAAATTAAGCATGGAAATGTAGAAAATAAACATTTGTTAAACCTAAAAAAATATGTTTAAATGTTTTAATTTATTCCGATGGGTATTGTTAGAAAATTTCAGTAGGTATTTTCTATAGATTTGGCGGTAGGTTTGTGGAAGTTCATTTTTAATATAAAATTAAATTTATATTACGGTATGTACTTTTAGACTCTATAAGGGTAAGGGTCTCTACTCTGGATCTCGAAATATACTGAATCTTAAAACTAAATTTATTAATTACATAACATAACAATAATTTTATGTTGTTTGTGCTGTATATTATTTAGTTGCTTGGTATTTAAAAACTTTGTAATGAAAATATGTGGAAATAAGAAGATAAAATAAAATGTTCTATAACTGAATACTTCGATATTTTATCCAAATATAATGTAGTTCCACCAAGTAATTGCCAATTCAATCAATAATTATATGGAACCGATCAATATTGAAGTAAAGCGCCAAAAAATCGTCAGATGTCTGTAACTGTACGTCTTTGATAAGCGAGTATTTTTTTTTATATAATAACAAAGCTGGGCAACCGAAATCCATTCAATGCAATTCTTGGAGATAGATATAACTGCATTCTCATACGCGAGAAAAGTATGATATTACGGGCGCTCGAAAATCCATATTGTTACGCAAATTATAAGTCACAAAACACAAACACTAGAAATCAAATATTCAAACATAAAACACAATATAATAACTCAGATCACCATATAAAACCTTCAAAATCATAAAAACTTTGATAAACCGCGATAGAAGTAAGGTGTTGCGTTCGCTCGAAAATCTATAGTTTACAATATATGTAACTGTTCGATCTTGTTCGTGTGACATCACAGCAGTATCACGTGACTTACGAAAAAGTTAAATATCGTCGAATATGAAGTCATAAACTGTTTTTAAATATTTTATAAAGGTTGAAAAGGTACTTACAAATAGCCATAGATGGAATTGCAATACATTTTCAAGCCTATAAACACAGAAATGTACAAAGACGATCATTGACGTCCACACTCCTCCTCGGAAATTTCGCACAGACGATCTATATCGTCCATACTCTCTTAAAGGTTAAGAATAATGCCAATGTTAAATATCACTAATGAAATAATGTAATATTTTATATGCAGATAAATATATCTGGGAGGATTAATAGGGCTTTCTCAAATGTATGGATATTTTATAAAAATAATTTTCATACTTTTGCAGGCGATGATGCCTGGCGTCGGCAGCTTGACGTGCTCTTCTCTCTTCGGTGAGTCTTCTTTCAGCATTCACCAATGCTGCTCTCTCTGCTTGACGAACTGCCGTCGCCCCGTTTAATCTATAACATAATTTTATGATTGATAATTTTTTATTTTTGGATTAACCTAGAACCCTTTGACTAACGGAATTTTCAAAAGATTTGCGAAAAAAGCCAGGGAGTGACTGCGATCTTATACCGGATATAGAAGTAGTTATTTATAAATATATATCACATAGGTTCGAGCAAAGTAGATAAACACAATAAAACGTGAAACGTGGCTAGGAAGTTAAGATACCAGAGGAACTCAAGTAGTCCGTAGCTTCCAAGCAGACTGATGTTTGTTTGAAGAGATAAGGTATATATATATAATTTCAAGAATGCATTACATGCGCCTTTTAATATACGACAAAGGCGCCATCTATTATTTATAGCGAAAGGGTGGTAAATTAAGTAACATTATTAAAACTAACTAGCGATATATATAAGAAATTATTGCACGTTATAAATGTAAATGTATTCATGTATTTATAATCCCAAAATATATAAGGTGCTTATGATGCTATCTTTAAAATAATCAAAATATATAAACACATAAAACGTAAAAATATTTTTACTAACATACGACAGATAATAGCATTTATTATCATATTAAAACAATAACTAGTTCGGTATCTCTTTGTAATAAATTGCATATCGCATTAGCTTAAATCAATAGTGGTATAATGCTGCACAGTCTTGTTTGCAACAAATCTACGCAGCGATATATCGCTGCTCGGTAACAAAAGGGTTAATGACATAAAAATCAAAATTACTTTGCAGTGAGCTGTTCATTTTGCTGCCGTAGCTGAGTCAATTCTGCTCTAGCTTGCCTTTCGGCAGCAATGGCAGACCTCAATGCTCGTTCTCTTTCTGCTCCCTTGGCCCACTCGCTTTCTTTCTCCTTTTCCTTTTCTCTTTCTTCTATTCAAATGACAAAAACAAAAAATATTACGAAAAATAGTTAAAGATATAGGTGATAACTATTTCGGCTTTAGACTATTACAGTCAGCATAGCTATCAACTATATCTTATAATTCTTGTAGAAATAAATAGTTTAATACATTTACCATATTACAATGGAGTTCTACCAAGTAAATGCGAATTAAATCAATAGGATATTGTCAATATAAGTGGTATACATTGAAAATATTAATCTATGAAGGTGTGAAACGCTGAATTTTTTACATCACATGTATTTACTGTGAAGGCAGAAAAGATACCATGGTATATCATGTTTTATCTTAAAAAACATGATATACCCACTGGGTAAGAATAATTATATCTATATATATATAAAAATGAAGATTTGTTTGTTTGTTTGTTTGTCCTCTATGCATTCCTTTTCCATTCATCCGATTTCAACCAAACTTTGGTGAGTTGTTATGTGCACACCCGTGAAAAGTTTAAAATCCAAAAAAAAAAGAATCAAATACGTACATTAGCGACATCTTTAAACCAGACGGAAAAACAAAAAATATTGTACCTATGTCAAAAATAGAGGTCTGCATGAGCCCGGGCTTGCCCGTAGACCTTTACCCGGCCCGGGCCCGGGCTGGTAAAGACAATTCAGATTCTGGCTCGGGCTGGGCCCTGGTAAGGAATTCAAATTGAAGAAAAATATTTCGTACTATGTTCGGGTCTTTAGTCAGCCATAAGGCAATAGTTTTCACAACTTAAATAATTTATTTCACATGTGCCATGAATATCGTTAGGAATATGGAAACAATAATATATATTGTTTGAAAAGTATAAATGAATTAATATGTTAAAAATTTTTCAGGCCGAGAAAAATAAATCTGGGCTTCAGGTAACACATGTAATGTTGAGACTCAGGCTCGGGCTGGGCCGGGCCTGAAGATGACGGATCGGACCGGGTAATTTTATGAAATTTCGACCCGTGCAGGCAACACAAACTATATTTCTTTCTTTGAGTGGCATTGCAACGCATGCCGGGTACTCACTAGTTTTCAATAAAAATAACTAAACACCATTGAACTTTACTATTTACGCCCATATTTTTTCATGCAAAATTGTGTGGATGTGTATGTAAAACCATACTCTTGGAAAGGTTAAAGTAAAATATAAATATAAAGAGCAAGTTTTCTCTTACTTTGGTCTGAGTATTTTTGGTGATTATCATTAGAATCCTTTTCTTTGTTTGCTTCTTTGTCTTTGTTTTTATTTTTTCGTTTTTCTTCTCGTTGTATAGTGCCTGAATTTTCTTTTTTCTCCCACTTCAAAGACGTTTTTGATGAACCTATGATAAAAGAAAAACAATCGAATTCGACTGAACACTGGGCTATATGATGTAATACACAGGTAGGGTAATGGGTAAAGGTAAATTTTAGGTAAATTGACACATCTCATTCTAAGCTCGAGCATTGGACATCTTAGAGACTATTGGACATGATACAAAGTACTTACTTTTGACACCTTTATCAGGGCTGACCTCATTCTCAGCCCGTGTCTCCGGAGAGTGCTGTGTATGAGACCCCCCGCTGCCGACTTCCGATTCATGTTTATCGGAGTGAACTAGAGGATTCGATGGAGTTTTCTCAAAGTCTGAAGGCTGTTTATCGTTTGTCCCGGCGAGCGGGCTCTCGCAGCGCTGACTAGATGAAGATACGGTTTTGTCTAGGGAGTGACCGCCGGCCACTCCATTAGACTGGACGTGTTTACTCTGACTCGTTTTACTGTGATTAGACTCGGAGTACGTTTTACTGTGAGAATCTTTCTCCTTATCCTTTTCTTTGTGATTTGACACAACTGTTATGTGATTATGATTCGATTTGGGTTTAATGTCGTGCGAGTTAGAAACGACCTCGCCGGTCGAGCCCTCGTGAAGGTGCTCTTTGTGATTTGAAAAATGTGAATTTTGTGATATGTGATTATGCGCTGTATGATTGTGATGCGGAGAAGTGACAGCTTTGTCACTTTGCTGCCCGCTGTTATTGCACTTAGAGTCACTTTTTTTTGAGTGACTGCCTTTTGAAGAGTTCACATGAAAAGCGTTGCCGTTCATCTGCTTTTCAGATACTGAAATTTCTGAAACTTTTTCAGTTGAGACAATTTTTTCAGATTCTTTGATAGCAGGCTGAAAATAAATAATGGTAACAGTGATAATGTATTAAGAGTTTTTTTTTAGGTTTTAGTAAGATTTAAATGATAAGAAAGATTAGAAAGGCAAAATTCATATTTTTCACACAAGCGTAAGGTAAACGGCTATAATATTGACCTAGGCGGCTATATGAACCTGTTTCAAGTAATTCTTTAGAACATCGAGATTTGTTCTAGAAATTTCTAGAACTTTCTTTCTAAATTGCCATTACAATCTCGGCTACAAAGAGTCAAAATATTTCGTTTCCAGTTATTCATTCCTTTTTGGTAGGTCAGTGACAGTCCACGGACGTACAGGAATACGACAATTTTATCAATTTTGTTGTCAAATAAGCTAAGGAATTACATATTTTTACACTGCAATTTTAAGGATTTTTTTGTTTGTGATCAAAGTTTTTTTTTTCTTTAAAATATAAGTTGAAGTTTCATGTTTAATATTTTTAAATGATTTAACTATTTTTTTTCATATACGTGCTTAAAACGCTAATTTAGTAGCGGTCAGAATTAGGAGCATGCATAATTATTGGATGTATGTATTATTGACCCACGGTCAGTATAAGAACTTTTGAGTAAAAAACTAAATTATTAAAAAAGAGTGTCTATTTTAATATGCCATGAAATTTGTTCTGTGTTGAAAATAAACAATCTACTTAAGTTTTCGTTAACTGAATTCTGACCCATACTTATGTTTATATTTATAGTTTTGTGTAAAAATGGAGAATAATGTTTAGGTCAATATAACATCCCCGAGTAGGTCAGCAATGTGTACAGTTTATGTCCATATTAAAGCTACTTTACGATCAAAGTAATTTGAAGTTTTTTCTTACTTTTTTGGAAAAAAAAAGAAATTGATTAATGAAAAGAAAGTATAATTTAAGACATCGACTGAGGATGCTTGATGGAATTTCAATATCAAAATTTCAATAACTCAAATTTGAAAAGTAACGATTATGATTGGTACCAACTGGAAATGGCCTGAATGAGAGGATCAGTTTGTGTGGCCCCTACAGGATGTAATTTCCACTATTGCTGAGCCGGAGCTTGTTAATTCTAGGGGTATTTATTCTGTTAAGGAAATAGTTGATTTGAGAAGGCAGTAACTAGAGCGTGATCATAAAGTGAAAACTTTACAGTATTCATTACAATACAAGAAAGTGCAAAATTTAAAATTTTTTTTTTGTTATTTTTTGTTTTCTATATTAAGCACAAGTGCATTTACTATTTATTTTGCGTAAGGAAAATCGTTAATTTTTTTGTTAATAAATTATATATATATCTGAATCCAAACGAAAATGTTTATTTATTTTATATTGAAATTCAGTTAGGTCAATATAGGACACCGAAAATTTTTGCTAGGTCAATATAGCGTGCATATTGTCTTCTTAATTAATTTGTAATAATACTAAGTTAAAAGTAATTATCAACGAGCAAACACTATTTTTCTGTGACAACAAATTAGTAAACCAATGCAAAAAAATTTACACCATTTAATTTGATAAAATATTAAAAAAGTTACAGGCTTGAACATTAGAAAATGCGACGCATAGGTCAATATAATAGCCGTTTACTTTATCTTATGAAAGTATAGTCTCACATTACTTGAATAATATTAAAAAAAAAAACATTTACGATGAAAAAGTTTTTGTTTTTAAGTGAAGTATGGATAAAAATTATTTACCTGATCATGAAGCGTCCGCATGTGAAGAGGAAGAGCCTGCTGCAGGAGTTGCGTGTAGAATGTGTTCTCTCTGGCTACTTCTCGCTGCCGCCTTTGGCGCATTCTATAGCCCACGTGGGATTTGAAACCGAATCCCAAAGTGACCACGGGATAGCCTATGCAGTGAGCGGCGAAAGGACGACAAAGGTCCAAGTGCGCTGGCATGTGCCGGAGGTCACGCAAGCGTACCCCAGCTTCCATGTACACGAACACTGTGCACAGGATCATTGTCGGTAGACAGACACCTTTATCTGCGATTCATCAACACAACAGTATATTATATTTACCACTTTTAAGATGTTAACTGTCAATTCTTGGTGGAAAGACATTATATTTTAAAAAATAAAACACAATTCATTTGTACAACTGATCAGTTGATAATGCTCGTGATGAGCGAAACCGGTCCTGATCATTACAAATATGTGTAAGTAGTACAAATGAGTTGTTTTATTTTTTAAAATATTATATTTACAATTTATTTATTCATATTTCAATATAACAAAATAATTTTAATTTCAGTAACAAATAAAAAAAAAATCATTTCAGTTTCTTAACATTAATGGAGCCATGAAATTCCACCTCCACCACCAAGTAATGACACTGTCGTTTATATGCAATAGATATATTGAAGCTTGGTTCTGGGACAAGTTGCAACTTTTATAACAAACAACTGATAGTGTTAAGATCACATACCTGTGTACCAAACATACTGCACCCATACATATGTACTGGCAGCGAAGAACACCCATTGTACAGGTATAAAAAAGAAACATATCATATCTGACGTCAATGCTATGCATACGAAGAATACTGAAAATGCCTGAAAATTAAAGAAATTTGAAAAAAATAAAATCATTTTGTAGCAATTCAAATATATATCAGAATGCATTGTCTTATAGTTAGCAAGTATTTATACTTACCAATCCTTGATATTTAAATGAATCATAAACAGATCTCATTAACATCCAAAACGGCCAAAGAAATTCAAATCTGAATTCCAAAATAAAATCGGCAAGAATCACCATGGCCCACAATAACAGAAATTTCAGGTACAGGAGAGTGCTGCAAGAAAGCGTAACTTTTTAATTATCAGCGATAAAATAAGCACTGTATTTAAAGTTACGTTACGGATTGTGAAATATTTTCCAGATACAAAATATTATCGATATTCTTTAGTTGTAATTGGCGGCAAAAGTGGGTATGAAATATATCAAAGGAGAACAGATGGTACAATAAATGCATTTCCTTCAATGGCACTAACTCTTTGTCAGACCTTTCATTATTGGAAATTGACAAACAGCATACAATTAATAAGATAAGGGCTAAACTTGAAGTAATCATCATATAAATTTGGGCAAATCTTCCTCGTTAAACTATCTGTGAGTATACCTTCCGTAAATTCCTTCCGTGATCTTGTTGCGCTTTATGGGCCTCCTCATTTTGCCGCATTCGGCATTTCGCCGCTTCATATTTTTTGTCACTTATGATCGACCAGGCTTAATTCTTGACGCAGTTAAACCGATTTATTTTAGAAAATACATTAAAAATAAATTTACAGTTCCCGAAAATGTCTTTTGTTGTCAACCTAGCCTAGGATCACGCCGTTCTTCAGTAGACGGCCGGAATCAGCGATCTATCTTCACGGCAATAACGTGCTGCCAGTATAAAAAAGGAAATTCCAATTATGGAAGAGAGCATATGCAATGAAAATAAACGCATTCTTATATAAATTCACATTTATAACTTCACAGCTAACATAACACATTATTTTGATAATCACAAGTCACTATTTCAGGTAGGAAAAAGTATTGAAAATCTTTTCGTATGAAATGTCAATATGTATAGCAATAGACAATATAAATAGATTACAAACTAATTTATGTCAATATGTCAAAGTCAAACTTATAAATGCAATTGTGCTGATTTGAAATAATATAAATCGAGAAAAAGTCTATTTGAAGAATGCGCGACACAAAACTACGTGATACCCATTAATCCTAAGTTATGCCTCGGTATGCGTGGAGCGACGATGTAACTTTACGTTTTGTAAAAGTTTATTGTGAGAATGAGTGTTTATGGAATCCCAAGCATGAAGATTATAAGAAAAAAGATAAGCGAGAAGCAGCTTTGGAGAGAATGGCTCAAGAAATGCGTCAGTCAGTAGCCAACATTACTACTAAAGATGTCACAACGAAAATTCACAGTATGAGAAGTTCATATCACAATGAATTAAAAAGAATTCTCATGAAATCAACAGATCCTGATCACATTTACACACCAGCACTCTATTGGTTTTCTGACATGGACAGCTTCTTAAAAAACGTTGCAACAAAAAGATGTTCAGGGGTGAGACTAGATTGAAAACAGTAAAACCATAACCTATTATTTGACGGTATTGGTTCCAAAAAATATTTATTCCTGCACAACAGTTTAGTGGAAATTGAAGAAAATCAATTTTTGTTCCTGCCGTTATGCCTACCTTGCTTCTTAATAAATTAATTTAGATTTGCGCACAATAATGGAAAGTCTTTACAAAAATTATATCAGCTTGACACGTTTTACCAAATGTCCATGATTTACTTCATAGAAAATGATGCCAAAAACAATGTATTTTTTTATAGTTTTATGTAATGTCTTTTTTTGTCCTATTTCTTATCGAATTGTTTAATTGATTTCAGCAGTTTGAAAAAATATCTGTTCCGGAGTTTAATGACACATTCGATATGGACACAAATGATAATGATGAGGATGACTTTCACGCGGACAGAAATGATTCATCATTACCTGAAACTAAGCCTGCCAAACAAGAATTTTATTTTGAAGAAGTAGATCTTAATCTAAGAAAGAAACGCTCAGTTAGCCCGTTGCCCAATCATCGGCAAACAAAAAGGAAAAAGCGTCATCGAAGCTCTCGAAAGTCTGAACCCGAAAACTCATTAGATTTTACTCCCTTATTGCAATCTATTACTGAGGATGAGTTTGATGTATATGGTAGGCATATAGCAATTCAACTTAGAAATTTAAATTTAGACAGAGCTTTGAAAATACAAAGTGATATTCAAAACATCCTTTCGAATGCTAGACTCGCTCAATACGCGGAGAATATCAAGGGAGCCAGAAAATAATTCAATGAAATTTATATTGGTGGTCTGCATGAAAGATATTATATAAATATTTCATCAATGGAGAACACGATTCTTGAAAAATAAAGATATTTTACAAACATAGGAAATACTTCTTATTTATTTCACTCCCTTATGCAACTAAACCTTATCTTCAAACCGGCTTATTTTTGGGAAAAATATGTTTCCAGAAATGAATGATTCTGTTTTGCAATTGGATTTGAATGTTTTTAATCGTATTGAAATATTGTCGGCCTCTGTGGTCTAGTGGTAAGAGCTTTGCCGTAGCGATTAGGTGAGTCCTGGTTCAAGGCCCAGCTTGCCTATCAAATTTTGATTTTTTCAATTTAAATGTGTGATCTTAAGTAACTTATAAAAATTCTCATCGAGTTTTACTTGTTTGATTTTCTAATTTTCAAAATATTTGGCGCATTGGCCGTCGCCTGTAATACCAGGTATTAAAAAAACTTCATTTAAATTTGTTAATTACGCTTCCTGTTGTTTGAATTGTTCAGGCACCCTCCGTTGATATATTAAATTACATTCCGTTATGTTGAACACGGCTATTTCTTTCGTTAAGCACTTTTGACAGAGTAAACAGAATATTCATAAATTCTTAACAAAGTTAGGGTTGCAATAATTGCCGTTTTTCAGGTTCATTGTAATACATACACTATTTTTTCCCCAGTGAATGCGTTAAAAAATGAATAGCGCACTAGTTTTTTTATGGTTCAGTAAGAGTTTGCCAGGTCTAATCGGGTTTGTAGTGCAGTGGTCAACGTTGTTGGCTTAGGCCACGGATGTCTCGGGTTATGTCCCAGAATGGACACTTTCATAAATTGATTTTTCAATTAATTTATGGGAATGAAGTGATGAGCCCGAATTCCATTATCCATTGGACATGTTTATGGGATTTTTGGCAAGGTAATTAAAAATACATTTAGAATAAAGAATTGTATTTCCTCAATATATTATTCTTTGCGCTTTTTATCCTAAGTTGATAAAATAGTTTTGTGTGATAAAATTTACAATAAAACAATTTACAAAATTTACAGGTGAATCAACAGTCATAATCCAATTTATTACAAATAAAATGAAATCTTAACCTACTAATTATAGGTACATGTGATAACACAATTTGTTAATTTATCCT
The DNA here is from genome assembly GCA_022494535.1 of Himalopsyche phryganea. NCBI lineage: Eukaryota > Metazoa > Arthropoda > Insecta > Trichoptera > Rhyacophilidae > Himalopsyche > Himalopsyche phryganea. The sequence goes on from JAGVSL010000034.1 coordinate 1,852,114, forward strand.
GTGTGGAAAATTTAAAGCCATTACAAAAAAAGATACGTCTATAATGCTGTAAATAAAGTTACGTATGCGGTGATAATTTTTCACTTAATAGACAACTAAGTTTAATACTTTTACAGTGTTAGCACTATCTGCGATTACCACATCAAGTCCTTAATTAGGAATTGCATACATGTTTTAATAACACACACACACACAATTAGGTCATTGCTATTGCGACAAAATATACATGAAAATTGGATTTTGTTTCCACTTTATTGTTCCCTTGTGTTTATAAATCATATGGCACCAACATTTACACATGCCATTTTATTTAAAATTTAAGAAAATAATGAAAATGAGCTTAAGCTTAGTGCGCGGTGTGATTTTATGATAACATAAGTGAAATAAATAATTTTAACATAACTAAATAATGACACATCTATCACTGATTTTTGTATTTATTTTATTAAAATATTGTTAAAACAACATGATTAATTTAAGCATATCTGTAAAAAGAATTTTAGGTGAAATTTATGTATTTATATTTCTTGACAGATGAAAATTTCTGACAATTATTTCTCACATCGACTAAGTAAATTACACATACCAGATATTGACAGATTAAAAATTGTGGCTACCGCTGTGTCCACTTTTATAGAAAAACACTTTTTTGCATAGGAAAAGCCCAATGAGATCTTCAATAAATTGTATTGGAGAGACCATTTTTTTTGATAATTGATTGTGTGTTGTGATGCACAGAAGTGGTAAATTGTTTTATAATTTATAAGGAAGTACATTAAGAAATCAGTTAATAATGATATGAACAATCGGTGAGATAAAATAATTAAAAAATAAAAGAGAGCATACCAAACATAGAAGTGTAAAATTTGAAACAAGATAATTACTAATACTATGCACTACAAACACTCGTATGAAATACATAAGGACTTTATAACTCTTATGTTGGTTTTTTGTCCAGAGCTGTTGATTTTGCAATACTTTTAAATATGCAAGTACACTGAAGAGGGATCCACGAATTTGAAAGTGACATTTTTATTAATAAAGAAAATGGAAAATTATAGTTTTGTAAGACTACAGATGTGATTACGAATCCATCTTGTATACAATTATTTCTTTTGGTCATTGCCTTAAGTCAATCTGTGCTTACCGTGTTATCACAAAGCTACATTTCAAAAACGTCTATTTCATATGACTTAACTAATTGATCTGTATGTAATGCACTAATATGTTTTAAGAGACTAGATTGGCAACCGAAAAACTGATTTTTTAACACAAAGACACCATAAAATAATAAACTGCGTCTGCCGTTACTCATTTCAGCTCGGTTGCAATGAATGTAATAATTAGTATGAAAAGACATTCACATTGATTTTTGAATTTAACAGTGAATAAGAATGTTTTCACTGCTGTATGTATTATTTCGTAATCCAGATCATGACAACATTCCATTCAAACTCCTCAAAATAGATACAGTAAAACAGTGTTTGATAAGTAGGAAGTCCGTTATATTTATAAGCAGGTTTTCCAAATGCGTTTCAGTGAAAATGGCTTTAATTAGAATACAAGACTAGCGAATTTTAAATGAATAAATTACACATGTAATGTAGGTTTACTCTTGGAAATCCAAGAGTAAATATGTATAACTTTGACAGGATGTTTTTATTAAGTTTCACAATTGACTGAATTTCTTTTTTGGTTTTACTATAGATGTACCAATTTGACTTGGCCGCTAGTGAGGGTGCCACCGTCATGTTAGGAATGCTGCCATACTCAACCAGAACTGAAATTTCAATAAATTCCAAAACCGATATTTTAGCGACGGTTATTAAAAGTAGACAAGATATTTATTTTGCATAAAATCGCAATTGGAGAAATATATTCTAGACTAACAATTCTAGTTCCAAATTCGGCAGCGGCCAAGTGATGTTGGTAATACTATACATTGTAATTGAATATTTTTATAAATGTAAACGTTTATTATTTTACAGTATACTTCTGCGACGATTTTAATAATTGTTATAATTTGAATTGAAATATTTTCATAATATTTAAAGAGATAGCCTAACTGTATGGCAATGTTGGGATTGGAGTGATTCAAAAGTGCGGGATTTATCAATTAAAATCTAATTCATATAAATTAAAACAGTCGTTTCACAATATTTGAACATCTTGTATTTTTCTATTATGTTATTATTCTACTTTCTGAAATAAATTTGCATGAATTTTTATTGAAAAACTTGCCGGAGATGCTAAATAAAAAATTACTACGATTTCAACAAAATATCTTACAATGATATAACGTTATTTTTAAATAAAATTGTAGATATTAGATATTACTAACATTCTAATAAAAAACATACACGCTTATAGTATGCTTCATGATGTTTCTATTAATGTTACCAGTCATTTTTGTATTTTGAAATAGCGCATGTGAAAATAAAGGCTGTTTAGTTATTCTTTGCAAGGATTTTAGTATTTACACTGGTAGGAATTTTAGATGCATCCATTTATTTTACCTAATATTATATTTTGAGATCACATTCATATGAGAGAATTCAGAAAACATTAAAAATAAAATATGCAACAGTATATGACACAGGTGTTGTAATATCATTTTTGCAATCATCCTCTTTTTATGGGCGAGGATATTGTTTGAAAAATATTTTTTAAACATTCTGATCCCTTCAAAATAATAATACATAGTAATATATTGTCATGAGATTCAATCTCAATACTAATGAAACATTAAAAATTACAAAAACATTTATAAGCAGTCGTAAATACTTTCCCTGTTAATGCACAAGTAACTTTTGCATCAGTAATATGAAGATACTCAAAGTTCTGACAGCAGAAGGGACACGGTGCTCACTCATTGTAAGATGATCGTTTGTAATTTAAAATAGATTCAAGAGACTATTGACAAAAGACAACGATGTCTAATCTAAAATCTACGGTACAAAATATTTTACTAATAGTGTAGAAGTATCCAATCTTTATAACATTTCTTTCATTATCAATAGAAACAAATACGTATCGTTAATGATAATTTAGGGTTAAAAATTTATATTTTTGCAAAAATTAATAGTGATGGGCTGTCAAAAATATATACAACAGTGAAATAGGTTTGAACGTTATCTCGTCTAACACCATTTTTGATGTACTAGATCTATCCATTTATCATATCGGTTGGTTCATAAATGATTATTTTTTGATCCCATATTGTCCCGCCGGTAAGAAAATAACTGATTAAATTTCTAATCTGCGAGGAGTTAGATATTCATATATAAAAATAATACGCTTGTTTCTTTTTTCGATCGCATAAGAAAAATAGTTTATTCTTAACCATTTCGTTGCACATTCACTTACATATATCACATTGAATTAATAAAATTAAAAAATATTTGTAAAGTCCTTGCTCAGGTAAAGACAATATCGTAACGCGAATGCGGATGCCGGTGACTTGATTTATCCCAATCGTTACTAATTATATATATGTTAAAATTACTTTTGCACCATGACTAATGAATAAATAAACCAGTTTATACATAAATTAAAATTTGTGCGAGGAACTTAGTACATTATACATACAAATAAAATTTACGGTTCAAACGGCACACTTTTAATTTCCAATTTTTTTCAACAAACCGAATAAAAGAAAGTGTCATTAATTAAAACCATAAACGTATCTGACAGAATCGAGGTAAGAATAAGTCTATCTCGGTTGTAAATAATATTTCAATTAGAAAACGTATTAAAATAGCGTCTCCTGACTGAAAGATTACGAAACATGCAGCGGTCTTTCACACAATGATTCTTAAATGTTCAATACACAACAAAAGAAACACCAGATACTCTTGTTGATTGATTCATGTCCCCAAAGCCTAACATATAATTAAATACAGCTCGCTTGACAGCGAGGACTTGCAAAATTGATTTTATTTTCACTTTCAATTATCACTATGACCATCATTCTTGGAAAAATTAAACTAAACGTCATGATTAGATTTGTGTTCTAGTTTATTCACTATAGAATTCGGTGAGTTCACAATGCCCACAATAGGATTCTCTTCCGGCGTTCTCAGCAGACACGGTGAAACGACCGACGACGGTCCATCGTCGTTTGAAATTTTCTCGTCTTCGTTATTTTCAGATGTCGGGGTAGAAATTAGGCTGGAGGAGGTCGATGAAATTCCATCCGCGGCGTTCTCTTCTGTGGGAGCTTCCTCGTATGACACGTCGGGGGCGTCGGTTTCAGGTTTCATCGATACTCCCGTCTCGTCGGCCATCTGAATCCAATGTTCCCTGTTGAGTCGGACTCTTTCCACCATCGGTTCCAAGCTCGGAGACAATACAGCAAATGACTAGAACAGAAAGAAGTCTTATTGACAATAGGACGATACAAAATTAACATTCAGCAACTGAATGCCTCGAGTGCCTGCAAATATTGCATTAAGTTTATTTGAAAAACAGGTTGATCCTGCAACAGTTAAATATTAGTGTTGTCTATAAGTCAACATTCTCTCACCTCATAGATTGGCAGACAGATAGAATCGATGAATCCAACTTGCATCATTGGAAGTTGGTCTTCTTTCTCTCTATTCATAATATCCTGGAAATAAATCAAAAAATATGAAGCCACACATCGACGACAGAGACAATGGGTTTATTTCAGTTTCTGATTAAAATTTTTGCAATGAATCTGAGTGAGTTCGGCATCGACATCTATATTATACATCAAAACCAAACAGTTTGAAATCACACATGTCCAGGCGGAATATGGAAAAATATTGTGTCATAATATTTAGGTAGTAATGTATATCATTATTTGATAACCAAAAGTGGATTATTTTATATAAATTGGTGATCATTAAATAACTTACAATGGGTGTAATTTTGAGCTCATGTCTTTCAATGTCTCCTTGTTGGAAAAATTCTCTAGTTACGAGACTGGCGACGCGCTCCTCCACAGGCCACGGCTTACTGATAGCCGCTAAGTCGCAAACTGTCATAGTCATGGCGCGGAGTAATGAACGGTTTTCTTCTGTCGCCCACGTGTCTGGATCGAAATTGTTATCTTCTGAAGCAACCAGATTCAGGAAAGCTCCGCGTTTTCTAAAAAAATTTAATACATCGGTAATGATTGCCAATAATAAGATGAACAAAAAATATTTTTTTTTTCATGTCTGCTCCCAATGTGGAGCATATGGTCTCCTAATGGAGGTATCTTAACAGAATTTTTCTACGAGAACTGCTTGTTACTCAGTTGTTCTTCTCTTTCGAAGAGAGTAGGGATAGAAGGATAGAGCTATGACAGGACTAGTGGTTAGCTAATCGCTCTCGCTAAGTCTACAAGAATATAAATTTTATAGTTGTACCCTACTCGTACTGAAGAATGTTCAAAAACTTTTAAATGATGTAAATTTTCAATATTCTTTTTCAATCTTTTCTTCTTCTAGTATGTAAAATAAATCCGCGAGCTACGGTGCAGTGTATTCAATACACATCATGCATTTATGACTGATTATAAGTGATTGATAGCCGGAAAAATATGAATATTCACAGGCATCGCTTAAATTTATTAAAGTTGAAGACGACATAGTCGACATGAATTAATAATTAAAATTGTATCCCTGAAAACATGAAAAAACATCGGCCGACAAACGGCTAAGTAGACTACCTCAAACGAAGGCTCGAAAGCTACTGGTTTACGTTCGACACTCGAGCGCAATCTTGAAAGAAACGACGCGACTGAGCCTCTCTGTCGCGCGAGTTGACATTCATATGTCAGCTAATGCGCGGTGTTCCCCGTTGGCCGTTGTATCCAATTGCACAACTCAGAATATGTACATAACACACTCGCACACGTATGATTGTATTGATAGATTTATCCCGGATTTTCGACAAAATATCCCCGCTGCGCCCAATGGCATCGTATTCTTATTACTATTAATATGTTATTGAATGCGCAAATGTACAACGCAGGAATACCTAAAATCTAAACGCAGTATTTATTGTATGTATAGAGATATTTTAATTATTAAAAACTAATATATGTGCACTAGATACATTGTAAAAATTCCTACAATGCTTGGAAGAAGTACGATTATTTTACGTGAGAATTATACAAAGGATTTTAAAGAAATTTATGATTTTACATTGCATTTATTCATTCTAAATAAAAAAAGAAGACGATTGATGTCATGTATGGACAAATAAATTAATTTAGATATATTCATTAGACACCATTATACATCTGCATAAACATGTATTCATATTTTATTATTTTTTTTATATTCAATAAATATAATTAAGATTATAGCGACACTCCTTACGTATAATTCGGTATCAGCAAACATGACATTTTACAGGAGAACGTCTCAAAGATTCAAAATGCAGTTGCAAAGTAATCTATTTTTTTCAAAATTGGGACAGTTTAATTTAGTTTCTTATTTTATGTAAAGTTTTGCTCAAAAGTTTATTGTATTTTTAGATATTACAGATAAGACATTGTACTTCGGATTTTATGTAAAGATCTTTCCTATAAGTGGCATGTTCCGTGTTTATACTTTACGAAAAAACAGTGAAGTAGGTACTTTTCCCAATGTTGGTTGATGCCTACCTATAGAACTGAGTGCGTAGACAACGAAAATGCAAAAGACGTATAATACGTGTGCGGCACTTACGTGAGTATACGTAGGGAGTGTCGATATTATGTATAGATACATAGGAATGGCCTGCGCCACGAGATTATAAAAAAAAATGGATTATTTTGGCACGCCATCGAAAATTTGAAGCGTGCCACGTATTTACAATCGCTGCATTAGTCCATACTTAGTTCATCTTTCATTTAGCGTATTTTTTTTTTAATAAGTTGAATGCTGACATATCCGAACGGTAACTTCACGAACCATACAGTAGACATCCACAAAATTTCATTGCAGTAAACTGATTAAATGTAAAATTCGTCATGAAAGAATTTTGGAAATTTATTTAAAAAAAAAATTGTTACAAGATGGTAGATCATGCTATCTATAGCTATTGAACAAGTGTCAATTAATATCGCTTGGCAATAAAAGGAGGCCAACAATTACAAATAATAATATTTTTTGTTACAATTTGAATGATGTCAAAGTCATTTCTGAAATAACCAAATCTCTATGTACAGTTCATACCTGAAATATACTGCAAGGTCTGTGCTGAGAATAGCGTCCTCGAGTACTTTGATAACCCTCTCGTAGTCTTCAGGAGACAGATGTAGTAAGATCTGGTTTCCAGGAGAGTTGAGGATCATCAGGCATTGGTCGAAGTGATGATGTTCCATTGTGGAGGTGGAGTAAAGCTGGGCAAGGGGCGAGGATGCTCTGTAAACATGCCTTGAGTTCAAACCGAATCGATAATATCATTCTAAAAAGACAGACATAAAGAGAACTAATTTTATTGACTAAAAATCATGATCTCAGTCTTCATAAAATTTTCCTAATAATTAAAAGAAAATATCATGAAGCAATTTGTAAAGGAAAACATAAGTTTTCAAAAGTGATTGAGATTGGAGATTGAGAGAATATATTATAATATAATAGTGTAAAATACCACCAAAAGACGTACTTTATTTGAAAAGAATTGTTAGTTCCGCGGTGGTCCAAGTCATGACAGAGACAACCGATCATGAGGGCCAGGCATTCTATTTCACCAAATATCTTCCACCATTGAGTAGCCTGTAAAATGATATATATAAATTATTAGATATAATGAAAATCTTCATGCAAAAAAAAGAACAACCTATACTTTCTTTCGGTGTCCGTGGCGCAGTTGGTTTCGTCGCTGGCTACGGTTACGGATGTCTCGGGTTCAATTCCCGGTGCGGACGGTTTTCATAGATTGATCTTTCAATCGATTTATGAATTTCTGTTCGTAGTCTGAGTCCTCCCTCCCACCAATCCCATCCTCACGGGGCGTAACGAGAGCGATTAGCTAACCACTAGTCCTGTCATAGCCCTATCCTTCTATCCCTACTCTCTTCGAAAATGAAAAGAGAGGTTGAGCAACTGGGTGACAAGCAGTTCTCGTAGAACAATTCTGTCAAGATACCTCCATTAGGAGACCATATGCTCCACATTGGGAGCGGACATGAAAAAAAAAAAAAAAAAAAAAAAAAAAAAATACTTTCTTTATTTACATTGAAAAAATCTACCTATTATTGCTAAGTCGACAACATTTGCGTGAATGGGTTCCAAAAAATGAATTTTATGTATTTGAAAATTTTATGATTATTAATTATTTCTTTTAAGAAGAAAATAAGAGGGTATTTTTTTATATATATATAGAAAATTACATATTTCTTTTTTCTATTCATCTACAAACAACTTACATTATAGGAATACCAGGTAACTTTTCATCCAGTGAATGAAATAAGATATTATTTATTTCTACACCCAATATGATATATATTCTTTTGTTAGCTCAAATAAAATTTATTAGCAATTTTCACCGTTTAGAATGATGTGATCCAGAACTATTTCTTTATTTCTTTGTTTATTAAACTACATTTTATATTGATTTTTGTATAGAATATTTTTTATTTACCGTTAATATTGAAAACATCATTTGGGCAACATTGAATGCGTGTCTCCAGTTGTGGTATGTAACATTTCGATAATTTTTCTTGACACTGAGCAGCCACCGACAGAGCACAGAGTACTCGATGTGGAATCTCTCGACAAAGTCCAAGTCGAGGAACATTCGAAGGCAAGCTGTTAGGGTGTCGTCATCGGTCATTTGAATATCATCAAATGCCAAGTCGTGAAGTTGAAAATGGGCCGATGATGGAACTCTTAAAACCTGAGACAAACAAAAAGAAAAGAGCGTTAAGTCTTGGGTGCCGTTAAGAAAAATGAGTTGAATATATCAAAATAACTGCAACATATATGAGTAAAGGAGAAAAGAGTCAATATTATTAAAATTCTCATTGAAACATTACATTTTTCATAGAAGTTCTTATAAAGGCGCAACTTGTTTTGGCTCTCCTGAAAAGTGTTGATTTTAGACTAAGACTACTTTTTACTACAGATCAACTTTCCTTTCGCATACAGATATAACAAAATGACGATGGTTTGTTTTGTTTCATTTCTGTGGCTTCCTTAATTTCAGAACAAATCTTATGTTTATGATTAAAACGCAGATAAAAAACTTGTAGACAAAAATTAAATGATTCAGTAAAATGGAGAAAGAACTTACTCTTAACCGCTGGGCATCATCCATGGAAGCAGAGGCATGGTAGCTCAATACCTAGAAGATTAATTTGTAACATAAATAAATGTTGACAGCATTAAGAAAAATTTACTAAATAAAATGAAGTGCAATTTAATTACGTTTAATAAAATTTTCCTTCTTTTGCTTTTTCTCTCAGAATGAGTACTAAATTAAATATGTAATTTGATATTGCTAGTAAGATAGTAATTATTATCTGAAGTATCTATTTCTACCGCTGAATAGAATTAAATCAATGATTCTCTAGTCGGTGTTGAGATTTCGCATGTTAGTAAAATAAATATTTCAGAGTACTTACGTCTAATGTGACACTCTGCTTAGCCATAGCGGTTATCGCTTTCTCATACATGTGGGTGTTATGGATACCCATGCCACAGAATATGGCAAAGGCTTCCACAAAGTTCTCATCGTTTTTCGTAAAGAGAAGTCCTTCAAATTTATTGATCAGCTGAAAGAAGAGAGAAGAAAAATAGCAAAGTACGAATATGTAAAGTTTTGCAGAAAACATGTTCAAGTCATTATAAACATAATGTTTTTAATGCTTATTGTAATTGCTTTGACTAAAAAGCAATTTTTTTAGAAAATAAGAGAGATATATCATTGAAATTATAACAATGACATATCTCTCTAATTCATCATGAATAAAAAAACATTAAAGCCTCGATAAACTTAGAATTTAACGGAATAATTTCCAAAAGTCAATTTTGAAAATTGTTAATAGATCTTATTATTGGTACTCATATTTAAATACAAGAGTCACAGCTCGTCACAGCTCGTGTCAATGTTCTGAAGGATCAGACAGCTGCAGCGTTTTAACGTGTGCTGGCCAATTATCTGACGTGCACTGAACAACATCCCATGATATATTATTTTTTAAAATAACGACATTTTTCATCCATTTGTAATAACTTCAATGGCCTCATATACGAATGAATTTTGGCATTTATTTTCTAAATAAATAAAAAACCGCATTCAGAAAAATATTATTAACACAAATAGATAATATGAGAGAGCATAAATGTTTGCATTATTAATTCATATCTGACCTGTATGACACCAATGATTTGTCCTGAGGAGTTTTTAATAGCCATGCAGAGAATGGTTGTGTGCTTGAAGCCTGTTCCTTCATCAACAGAGGCATCAAATCGCTCGTCATCATATGCATTTGGAATGTTTACAGTCTAGAAGTTGAAATAAATAAACATTTAATTCTATTGAAATATGAAAAAATATGTTGTTTAAATTTATAAATTTAAGGTATTAATTTTATTTTTACCTCTCCAGTAGTGGCCACATAGCCAGTAATACCAATGTTGATTGGAAACCGACTCTCAAATGGACTGAAAAGAAAAAATTTCAATTTAAAGAATATTTAGGTATTATTTTCATAGTTAAAAAAATACATGTCTAGTATAAAATGTACCTTGTTCTCGCATCGGAATCATCGCCGTTCAGATCGTTGGCTTCGAAGTCAAAGACCCTCGAAAAACTTCCTTTGGATGCTTCATGCACCAGTAATACCTGCAAATAATAATCAAAACTTTATTTAGTAAGTTAAGTCAATCATTACCGAGGGGCAATTAATATTTTTCTCATAAAATTAATACGAAGACAAAATAATATCACGCATAATTCAATTTTGCATTGGTTGGAATAATAAACATGCTTGAAAAATTGTTTCCAAAACAAATAATTCATCACTATAAGTAAATATAAACATCAGAAATACAAGCGACTCTACCACTCTTACGGATCGAATATAGACAAAGGAGCAAAATACACCTCGCAAAAAATTATCAATTTTGAGTAAATCAATGTTGAACTCTTGCTTTAAGTAGTAATAATGCTTGCTACAAAGTAGAATAGGAACATTGATATAAAACATGATTTTTCAACATACACTAGTCAGGACCGAGACTACATAAATTAGCAAATGTTATTTATATTTAAAAATCGACATAAGGATGATTTCAATTGTCAACTGATAGAAAGTAACGAAATGTTATGTAAACTATGTAATGATAAATGATGCTGGCAGTTTACGAAATGTGATATCCGAGGAAAAGTTTTGTTTTGTGCCGGAACATTGTGTTGTGTCAGCCGTTACGAAACATGATATTGTAACGTGAAACAAAAATAAATAAATATGTGATTGTAAGAGAACACTGTCTGTGTCAACGTGAGAATTATCAAATCCGATGTTTGGAAAACACAATATGAAGACTAAGGTGGAATCAGAAAAGAGGACATTAGTGAAGAATAAAGAAAAAGCACCATCATTCTGTCGTCACTCGCCGAGCGTGAAACATCTACTATGAACTGCATTAACGCAATCATTATCATCATCCTTACTACTGTTTAATCGCGTCAAGCATTCAACATTGGAAATAAATTCCTAAAACTATAGCATTTATAGAAAAACAAATGAACAAGTCCTCACCTGTACTCTTTGGCACTGTATGAGACTCTGTGTGTGGGTCAGTATCCGTAGCACCATATGCTCTATGGTGCTCTGCTCTTCGAATATCATCCTAGCGAGGTCCAGCAGGACCTGATTCCTCTTCACTTCCAGCTGCGACCGCTCGTATAGAGTCGCGTTTCTGAGTCCAATACCACAGAACTGGAGGTAACCCGCAAATACTGCTTCATCATTTATCGTGAAGGGGCAGTCGTTTTGTTTATTTATTACCTGAAAAATTTAAATAAATAATAATAACATATCTTAATAGATATTGCGCATGAGTTATGTAACCAAATGAAAGTTTTGAGTAAATTAACGTTAAAGTATTTTGGTGTATTTTTTCTAGTTGAGGACAGTTTAACTACTGATGTGTTTAAGCAGAAACTAAAGAATCATAAAATTGAATAAACTTTGTTAAGCAACTACAAATTAATGTGGACGGCGTAAGGGTAATCGATAGGTAACTGGCGCAATGTTAAGTGGACCTGTCGTTCATTTTCATACATAGTAGTGGTGCCAATGTATTTGACTTATTTTATACCAAGTGTGGCGTGGGCTAAATGTTAGTTTAATGACATAAGAAGGATAGGCAAATGGAATAGTCACTTTTAAGGTGTTAACTGTCAATTATTGGTGGAAAGGCATTATATTTTAAAAAATAAAACAGGTAGTACACACAACTTGTGTTTTGTTTTTTTAAATGGAATAGTGATAAAATTACCTGAGCGACTCCTATAACGTCGCCGCTAAAGTCTTTGATGGGCATGCAGAGTAACGTCCGCGTCTTGTATCCAGTTAGGACATCGATGTCATGGTTGAATCTTTCATCCTGAAACAAATATTCTTTATTATTCCCCAAAAGAAAATATTTCGTTTGATTACGATGTTTGTTTAGGTAGCTGCTAGAGCAGTGACTGCCAAACTGTGTGCAACGGCACAATAATGTGCCGTAAGAAATCTCAGGTGTGCCGCGACAGATGAAGACAAATTAGAACTGTGGGAAGATAAGTTAAAAACTCACAGCTTCGACGGTTTGGTTTTTCAAAAAGGTTATTGGAAATGAAAAAAAAAAAAAAACGAAAGTGGCTTCAGATGGCACATGAGAAGTTAGATGTTTTTTTTTATCAAATTTAGAGAGGCGTTTTGACATCATTTGTCGGCCTTTGTGGTCTATTGGTAAGTGTTTGCCCTAGCGATCAGGTGGGTCCTTGTTCAATTCCCAGCAAGGTCAATATCAAATTTAGATTTTTTCAATTTAAATTTGTGATCTTGGACATGAATGATTTCTAAAAATTCTCATCGAGTTTATCTCGTATGATTTTCTAATTTTCAAAATATTTGGCACATTGGCTGTTAGCTGTAATGCCAGAGATTGTTTTTTTAAATTTAAAAATATATTATAAATATACATTATAGTTCTTTCTGAAAATCAATCGCATCATTCTTACCGATAAGAAAATAAGCACCTCTCTATAAACGTACATTATTTGATTATATAACAATATTGTGTAGAGTTGCCTAAGATTTTCTTTATTAATATGTATTAATAAAGTACATTACATTTTTAAGCTATTTTTATTTGGTATGCCGCGGAACAAATCCCCCTTCCCAGTGTGCCGCGAGGTAAAACAGTTTGACAGACACTATGCTAGTGCTTAATCATACCTTTAGATTTTAGATTGATCTGGCAACAAACACTGATGAATTTTAATTTGACTCCTTACCCTATTAATGCATTAAATAATAAAGTACGCTTCTATTTTTGCATGAATTAAGTTATAAAGGGGAGATATCAAACGTGCGGAAGAACGTGCGATACATGAAATCACTAAACAACTTATTTTCTATGAAAATTTTATGACTATTTTCAGACACAAAAGGGTCAATCTAATTACGTGTTTATACTTTTATCGTTCGAGTCGCACAAGCGCCAGCCGATAGTAATCAGTATTTAAAAATGCATAAAACATTGATACAGGATTTATTGCCTTACAACCAAATAAAAAAATCTTATTGACGTCGCGCAAAAGATTCACTGTAAGAAGACTTACTGTATGACATTGAATAACATCAACGATGATAAATTCACCTCGTACATTATAGAAATCGCTTGTATTTAATTTAGGTTATTAATCGATAAATAAATGTGACAAACTTAAAAAAACAGAGTTTATTATATTGACATAGATAATTCGTATGTACAGAGTACGATTATTCATTTTCATTAACTTGTAATATACTTAGTTAGCATTATTTAATACCACAATACTTGAAAGTCAATAATGAAAATCGTAGGGTATCACCATCTCTATGATATTTCACGACAAGAGCTAAATTTTGCTCACTATCATAGGAATTAATTGAATTATTGTCAACAAAATATTTTTCACAGTCAATTAATCTGATAGAAATCTTACGCACCGATGTCTGCGATGTATTAATACTTTTTTTTCCTAACACGAAGAGAGAGGTCGATCGACTGACTTCCAAATAGTTATCGTCAACACTAGTTCTGTTCAGATCTCAATTCGGAATTCATATGTTTCACACTGGGAGTGTACACGCTTTTAAAATAAGTGATGATATATTTGTGTGACGTACCAATAATGTTGACAAACTATACTTAAAATTATATCATTTCATGATTTCGTCAAAATAGGATTAGTGCTCCTGCAAGTAAATTTCATTAACATTTTGTTCCTCTATGTATTTTTATACGGAAGACAAAAAAACGGCTAGACGCATTTGAAATGCGGTGCTGGAGAACGATGTTTCGTATATCATGGACAACCAAGCGCACAAACGCATTTGTCCTGAACGAGCTCCAAATCCAGGATAGACTCAAGGCCGTTTATACAAAACATCTGTTCGGCTTTTTTGTCCACATCACCCGTAAGCCTACGGGGGATGGGGATGCGGAAGGGCCCCAACTCGCTGGAGCGACCAAGTTAAGGGCGACACAGGGCTCTCCTTACCGATGGTACTCAAAGTGCAGCAGCAGCAGAGTGCAGGAGCGAGTGGCGAAGGATCGTCAAAGGAAACGGAGTTGTTGCGATAGACGGAGGTTGCGACCCTCACAAGTGTGGAATACTACTAAAGAAGAAGAATGCATTTTTTCGTAAATTGAGTCTTGTATACTGTAAATATGTTCACAATTGAAATTCGAATGCTGAATATTAGGACACTGCCGTTTCGGTGTCGCCAGTAGTTATTTAAAAAAAAATTGATGGCACAAGTCAAGAGGTGTCGTTGGAGATAATTTGACATAATTTGAAACGTGTGTAAGGCTAATGCTTCACGTGCACGATGAGAAATGTCTATGGCGTGTGATAATCGACATCGTCTCGAGAGTCGACGGCTAACGTAGTAACTTTAATGAGCTTTCCGTGTAATTTTCGCACAATTTCACGCCGCGCTGCGCGACAATTTGAGACTAAATGAAAAATGTCCTTTTGATATCCTGTTATTGTTACTGAATGAGAAAATATTGTGACCCAAATACAAAGATGGGTGGGCTTATTTGCCCGAAGAAGAGTCAACAGTCGCGACATGAAAAACCACTCGCAAAGGTATACTGAAAATGTGAGATAATGTGAAGCTTAAAAAAATATAACGTATCTCCTATCTGAGCGATGCTGGGAATTGAACGATAAAAAAACAAAACCACGCGAGTCACTACGTATTTCATATATAATAAAAATATAATTTTAAATGAGATTTTATTAAAAATAACTTAATACGGAGAAATTACTCATATTTTAGTTTCAATTTAATTTAAGTTATTAGGAAAATGAGCATATTGTTTATTATTTTCAAAAATAAACGATTCTAGGAGAAATATTAGCAATGAAGAAAATTGAGTGTGTGTGAGTACTTTGATATATTTTAACATTTAGTTTATTTTTATAAAGGTATTAAGATATAGTTTTGGGAAATATTTATGAAAAATTTGTTGTTTTCAGTGGTTTTAGAGTGGAAAGCTAAGCAATGGAAGGAGAAAATCTGGGGATTGGATTGAACATATCATTTGGTCGAATTGGGATTTGAACTCAGTACAGCTAACCACGTTAACATACTATTAGCGGTATTGGAAATCGATAATAAGAATAATAAAAGTCGAAAATATGAGATGCTTTTATTTTTTCCCAAATAAGACTAATTGATACATACATAAATTAAAATAGTTTTCTTTTCAAGCTGGTGAGTAAAAACTTTATTGTATCATTTTTTTAAACCATATCCAGTACATTGGGACTAGAGCACATGATAATAATGTTTATACCGTCGACTAAAAGAGACTCTTATCATAGTTTCTGGATTACGAAAATTAATACGAGAACTTATATTATTATTATGTATCATCAAAACTAGATAAAAGTTTTTGAATCGGAAACGATCGTCAGTATAAATTCTTATTAAGTTTATCGGTGGGTATATTATGAACAGTTTTTGAATTAGGCACAATGTGCGTCTATTGTTGGTCTAGTCAGACAGTTGTAGTCAAGGCAACATAATCAGATGATCATGTATTTAGTTAACACTGAGATAAGACAACTCCCTGTATAATAATTATACTAAACTGTTGAGTACGTCACCAGTTAGATTTTGGTTAGATGGGCAACGACAGTGCCTATCTAATGTCAACTGACACTGAAGAGTTTCTTAAGTATTCGTGGGTTACTTGTAACCGTCTCAAAACGAAGCGTTCCACGTTTAAAACAGTTTCCCTCAAAATGAAGTTCAGAAAATGCCCGAGCGTAATGAGAGGCCGTGGGGACGCGTCACCTGAGATAGCGGTAATAGCAGTGTGATGTTGTCATGGTTGAAATCGGGACATTTTCGAACAATCCACTGTGAAGCTCGTTTTTTAAAATTCAAAGCATGAGGTTTTTCCACGGATACCTCTCGCACTATTTTAAACACGATATGGAATACACTATGCGGAGTCGTAACTGACGGTGTTGGATAAAAATGAGAATTGTTGGGACTGTAGTATTTATTAGCTTTTCCAGACACTGAAATAAATCGCTTTTTTTCTAAAACTTTTATTTCTGTCTCATTCAAAGTTTCGAAACCCTTGCAGGTGACGATTTGTAGTAGCAACGAAAAAATAATATGAATGCAAGATGATAACCATCAAGTCTTCCTAAAATTATAACTTGATAAATACAATCCATAAATGTCTGTTCATTATTTTATGATATTTTATATGGGTCATGGTTAAGAAAATTCAGCAAGTAAAGATTCTAACGAAAGGCAAACTTTGAAAATGAGAATAAAAATAAAAATCTACTTATATTATAGATCCCCACAATCGTTCCCGAATATGCTCACAAAGGTTCTATATAATTAAACGTATGAATTAATTATTTTGAACATGCAGTATAACAATGTAAATATTTGAGACGTAATTTAGTATCTAATCATTTTACAAAATGGTATACTAAATCGTAATCTAAAACAGCATAGTTAATATATTTTACGGATTCGGGATTTAGCTGTTAGAAATTCATTTTTAATATAAAATTGATAATGTTATTTTACGATTGAAAGTTTAAATTCTGACATAATTCTCAGGTGCAATAGTAGTTTGCAGGAAAGGTGTTTATGAAAGTTATTTATTTTAAAGGAAGTTAGAAAATAACCGCAAGAATTATTATAGAAAAAATCTTTAAAATAAAATATACCCGTGTGCAATGGAGTAGAATCCTGATATATTTTGAATAAAGCAGTGGATTCTCGATTTACTGTTCTTGAAAATACCGCATTAACCTTTTATTGAAATATGAGATTCATGCTGTAATATGGATAAAACAAAAATTGGAATATCTTGGAGATATATCACTTTTAATTTTTTCTTATTTAACATGTGGGTGTTGGTACATAATTTTTTTTTTTTATTAATCTGTGGTAGTTTAAACTAGTGTTTTAGAGTAGAATTTAGGAATCATAGAATTGCGCTCGGGCGAAAAACGTAAATACTTGTTTTGAGTAAATCGAATTTGAATATGTATGTATTTATCAGGCGCGTGCCGTGGATTTCTCTCTTTTTATCTCAATTAGATGTAAAGAGAAGGGTGCGAGGGAGATACAAAGGCATGCTCTTATATCCTACTTGCTTATATATAAGTGAGGTTGTGTGGTGGAGATAGAGATGCTTCCATTGTACGCGGTGATATTTATGTGTCAATAATATAGACAAGTTTTGTCCTAATATCATACAAATTCGATAAATGAATGCATAATATTAATCTAGTGAAAGATTCAATAATTGTCAAAGGTTTTCCTATTTTTTTTTTTTGAATAAATGTTTATAAACGAATTTTTATTTTAATTAACTTGTGTGTTTTGCCACACGATAGAAAAGGAAAATTTTCGCGTTGAAAGATAATAACAAAACATTCTTTGTAATGTTATTATATGTATTTTGAGCAAAAAATTTTGAACATCAAATTTCATAGGAAAACATTTCAAGATTTCATAATCAATAACCCAATGTTACGTAAAAACGATTTCAAAAGTTTGGGGATATATGTGAGTTTATACACATATAGATCATCCTTGAGGATATTATTTTGTATTTACAGGACGATAAACGGCCTCAATCATACGTAATAATTAATTTTTCGTCGATTTACGATTGCAGTAGTCATATTAAAGTGACAATAAAGGAATTTTATTGCTTCTTAATAAATTTCAATATTGGAAAATGTTCGAACCAGAGAAAATGTTTTATATATTCTAACATTTCCAAGATTTAAAGAATATTTATTGAATCGCACGTAAGGATAACGGTTATGGTAGTTTTAAAATTTTAAATATTCAAACCTAATTGTAATCGATCATCATTTGAATATATTATGCAAACTTAAGCAGGGCTGCCAGATTTATTGACATCCAAACTGGGAGATTTAATTTAAATTGGCTCTCCCCCCATATCATCAGAAATCGTATTTGGTGATTTGCTCGCTGGACTGTTTATTATTTTTTTTTATTTTACAGATTATTTAAATATTACAAATGATTTAGTCACTGATTTTGTGATCACATAAATAATAATAAATAAAGCGATATAAAGAAAACAATAATTAAGGAAGGTACATTACTAAAAATATTATGAGAATGATAGAGAGTACACTAATACGAATTAAATTTAAAGTCCTTCCTTACATGTATTCCCGTCGTGTATTCCGTATTATAGTCGTTTGTAGAAAATAAATGAAAATTGTTCCCACGTTTTAAAGTGACCGTGATGAAAGTGACCGTATGACGTTGCACAATCCTTTTCTTATTTTTGCAGTTTTTTTACACTTTCGTAACTGCAGGGACTTGGTATTTCTGACCAATGAAAATTTATTTAAAACCTGGATTTTTGGTTGTCCCGAAAGATTCTTTCGGGACGCCGGGAAGAGGCTCGAATCCGGGACGCCTGGCAGCCCTAAACTTAAGAGACAAAAGTCGTTACCACCATTGATTATAAAGATCATACTTATCGATCTTTGAGTGGGTACAAATGGGCATTACAGCTATTAAAAAAAACAAGAAGGAAAAATTCATATTTTAATTTCATTTAATCATCAATATAAAATTTTATTTATTTAGAGTAAAATGTAAATTAAAAACGAGGGATGATGTCCTTCTAATATTTATGAATTGACAGCATTTAAAATAATTATTGTTTATTTTGCCACGACAATTTTTTAATTGAGATTTTCACTATACGTTTGCGACTATATTTGATCTGTATCTCAATATTGATCAGAATTTGTGAGCCAAAAAAAATTGGCGCATATATTTTTAAACCCCGCTGTATATTAAAAAACGATTTTTAAAGATATAATTCTGTATTTTGAAAGAAATTGTAAAATCAACAAATTTCGTATTTTGATGTTTATGTGCCTGAACAATGCGAACTGGGTAACGGATACGTGCCTAAAGGAGAGGGTTATAAATAGCTCATTTTTCCACAGTCCGTGAATCCCCTATCCCTGTTCAACTCTCTCTTAAACCGCTTGTGAAATAATATACAACAATATTGAAGAAATTGCTTACGATTCGAAGGCGGGACAAGTTGAAGCGATATCTCTACTCTTATGCATAGTGAATATATCTCATAATTATGTTTTTAAAATATAACTAATTTGTTTGTGCGCTCGTATTATTCTTGAGACTTAACAATATCTGATATTCAAAATAATGTAAATAAAATCCTTCGCAAATGTATGGATTACTTAAATGAAAATGACTAAAATTCATACGAGTAACTTTAAAAACTACGACTATATTCGATAGTATTATTTATAATATCAGATATAATAACGCAAATGATTTGTCTGTTCTTATTAATAATTTAATATAAAAATGAAACATTGCGAAGGTCGTTACATTGTCGTATTTGATATCGCATTTTTCTAAGGAGATAAAAAAATGTTTTGGCTCGCAGAAAAAGCCTTAATATTTGAAATGGAAAGCTAAGTCTTTAGCGTTGAAAGCATTCCAATCTCTTGGGAAAACTAGTTCGCGATACAAAGATTTTTTTACCAAGCAGGTACGCCAGTTAGTATGTACATGTATGTTAGTATGATATGCTGGCACGGAGGAAACCAGAATTCCAAGTAATTGGATAATGTTTTTTTATCGTCTTTTTAAATTAAATGATAATATAAAGCAGAATAGAAAATAATAAAGTTACCAGTTGTTATATTACTGCTCTTACTGTAAGTACTGAAATTACATTAAAATCGATTCCACGTAGACCTTGATGTATTTTTGAAAAAATTCTTAAACGAAAAATTCTGTTTCGAAGAACTTCCATTTTTTAATAATGATTTTTTCGTTATTTTAAAAACATCTGGGATTTGTCAATAGATTCGGTTCATGGTTGCTATAAACCATCCAAATGTATTATGATAGTAGACAACCTTCGTATAGAAGCGGTAAAAACGCCTCCTGGGTTTAATTCTCAGCCAGAACAGAAATCAAATGCTGTTGATTTTCTTAATTGAGATCCAGAACACAGGTATTTGAAATGTTTTTTTGAGTTGATCGTACATGAATCATCTCCAGTTCAAGTCACTTAAATTATCAACTGATATAATAAATTAAAAATACGCACTGTTAAAAGTCGAACGAAGTAATTAATCCAAATGAAGAGGTTAAATCAAAATGGTTCTATTCATATTTTGTTTTTCGATGGATACGACGATAAATTTGTAGACATTCATTTTTTATCATATCGAAACTTTTTTATTCCACCGATGGTTGTGCTACTATCTAGGACACGTGTTTGGTCTGAAGAAGACGGGTTAGTTTGAAGATTCTTATTAAAGATGCGAAACACGTGTCACAATGAGTAACACAAGCAGAGGAATAATAAATTATCAATGTGAATTTTACAATATAGCTACTTTTCATTTGGTGTGCGTATGATTCTTGTTATTACATGTGAAAATTTTAGCAAAATATTATATGATACAAAAGCAAATAATTTCCGAGAAATCACTTCAATATTTACAAGTACATTATTAATAATGAAAGGGTTGCTTGATAGCTTTAATTACTATTTATGACAGGACCGCGGTTCACGCGTCAAGGGAAGCTTTAAGTTCAAACCACAGATAAAAATACTTCAGTCCTTAGACACTCATACCACAGTACATTTCCATGGTAACAGTTATAAAAACATTTTGCGAAATTGAGATTTATTACACGCAAATTAAACTTACCTAAGAGTATGAAAGTATTTAAGGGAGGTCAAAGTAAACTACACATTTATAATAAATACATTGTATACATAAATAAAACGGAAGGAGATGTGAGAGGTCATTGCAGACTAAAGTATACATCGAATCGGTGAAGAACGAATATTGATTTGACAGTAATAAATGCCAAAAGCTGTGCATATTCGATCGTGTAACTTGTCTCGAGAAAGAAAAAGCTCTCGCTAAGGTCGCTGGGATTAAAAGCAAGGGAAGAAAACAGTATGAAATATAGATTGAAATATTATTTAACATTTTGGCTCCGGCCCATTTTGGATGAAAAAAAATATACATATCGTGTCAAGGTCGATATGCTCACAAGTAATGTGCCTCGTGTTTCTCACTATATTTTTGCAAAACAAAAACATTATGATATGTCACTTCACAGTGGAGTATACAATTAAAATTAGTTTTATGAGCATTGCTTGCAAACCAATTGAAAGAATGTTTCAGATCATTATTTAACATTGAGTAATCAGTACTAAAAAGTGTCAAATTTGATTTTGAATTCGTGTACTCGAATGCCTAAAGAAAGGCGAAACGCGGGTTGTTAGTAAAAAAATACATGAAAATGTACAAAATCTCAACAATTTAAAATTCAAATTTGATATTGAAATTCCATCAAGCACCCTCACTCGATATCTTAAATTACTAAAAAATGTATTTTTTTTTATAAATACTACTTTCTAAATTGATTTTACCTTGAGTTTAAGACGTGGGGGGTTTCTCCTCTCCTTTTCTGAAATAAAAAGTCTCTACGTCTAACATAATACGCATGCTGTATATTTAGTACAGATTTATTATCGTATGTTTTTCCACGTACATACTGAAATACTTCCATGCACTTAAGTAGTTTCAAATTATGGCGCCCTATTTTATCTGTTGTATGGCCATTTTGTTAGCTTTCTACAATACAAGCAAGACATTTCGGCTTGAAATATAGTTACAGTAGTTGAAACGCAGTAGCTACAGACAGAAGAAATCGTATAATGATAAATTTTTATAATGGCAAAGCATAGTGCTAGCGATTTTTGTTCATATAATTTATGTATATGCTGCCGCATTGCGTCATGTTTTCAAAAAACAAGTGTTCGGGAAACTTCACTTTTTCATTTGTCTACGAGAGAACATTCTAAAAGTTTAAAAAGGATTTTTTTGAACAGTTTCAGGCGTTGTACATCTGCTGCAAAAACTTTGTCCAGGCCGCAGTAGCCAAAAAGAAAAATTAGCAATATTAAAAATTGTGCTGCCGTCTGTTTCAAATAATTAAAAAAAAAATACCACGTACAACAAGGACAGTAGCATAGCGATATATATATTGTCGTCGTTCTGGAAAAAACTTAAAATACGGAAATTATGGCTACTCAAATGCGGACATTTTACTGAATCTAAATTTTTCATTGCACTGTTTTCATTCATGTTGATAAATTTTCATTCATGTGTCTTGAACGCGGTCTTATTAGATTACAGATAATTGAATACGGCCTTCCAATATAAAAAAACGTTCCCCACCCATATATTAGAGTATTGGTGTGCCCATTCCAAACATTTATCAATGCTCTGTTAAAATATCACAAACATAATGAATGAAGCACTGAATGCCGGTGAATCTTGTTATCATATTCAAAATTAAAATGGTTTTTATTCATCATAATGGGCATGCACTTTGCATGATTGTACATATTATATTGTTTGAAAAATTAATATTTCGTCAGCGAAGGATTGAAATTTTTACAAATATTGTTATTTTAATGCAGTTTTACCGTAAACGCAAAGAGAAAACTTCTGCAAAATATTTATTTGCTACAGAAAAATGAAACGTTTGTTTAAAATATCGGAAACGGCAGATAATGATTTAAATCTGTTCGGTAATACATCAACGATCCTTTTTGGCGCGTTCGGTAACCCAATTTGTAAGTAAGTGACTTTGTGTAACTATCAGAGTAATGGAGTCAAGGAGTCGTGGTTTTTTTGGACGAATGGGAGTCGGAGTCGAAAAATAACGAGCGACACAATTTTTTATATGGCATGATTTTAAATTCTTAGAAAAAATAGAAATAATACAAGTGTGTATGAAAAATAAATGTGCATTGTGTAGGGTTCCTGTGTTGGCGCTGAGAATGAATGTATGTATGTATGCAGATCAGAGCGACAAAGTTTTGGGGAGATTCCACACGATGTACATTTTTCATTTTTATTACATGTATTTTATCTTTATCAAGAGTATCACGATCACCTTTTTGGTCTGTCAACAGATATATTAATAGCCGAATTCAGGGATTTATAGCCGTGATTCTAGAATCTTATTATACTGCGTTGGGTAGCAGAGAAGAGTAAATGTATTTTAGTGTGACTAAGTGGATTGTTGTAATATTTAATATTATATAGCCATAATAATTCCACATGAGCGCTGTAGTACTGAATCCCCGGTATATTTACAGGAAACTGCATTCGCGTAATTAAATCGAAACTAATATAATTTTCAGTCTCGCTTGGAGACTAGCTAAGCGTACCTACGAGTCGAATGTGATAGTCAAGAGATGAGTACTGAACGTTTTTCACAAATTTTTCATTTTATAACAATATAATACTAAGGGTTCCATGACTTTTCCTCTGTCGTCTAGTGGTAAAAGCTGTACTCCAGCGATCAGATGGCTCTGGGCTTAAGTATCGGTGAGGTCATTTTTTCAATCCAATGCTAGATATCTTGGGCTTAGGCGTTTGTGATGTCTTTTCTCCTCTAGTTGTTTGCAAGTGACTTTAAAAATTCTCATTCTCAAGTTTATCTCATGATATTTAAAAAAATAAACATATCAGAGGCTTTGACGACTATTAATATGAAAAATAAATACGTATATTATTTATGAGGCATGAGAAATAGCTTATGCAATATTAAGATTAAATATCACTTTAATTGCAAGTATTTACTATTCCATATTTAAACATATATTGGAATCTAGAAATCTGAGCTTTTCAAGGGATCCTGAAAAAAAAAACGAAAAATGCGGAGTCTTATCATTCTGTCAGCTAGGTCCTAATTTTCTTCGTAGGGAGCATTGTAGTTGTAAGTTAGAATAATTGCTGATGTGAAATGGGAGGAAAACAACATTTATACATACGTGCCCAGTAAGGGAGTCATCAGCGGAAACATTACGAGCTCACAACAATAAGACACCGCTTGAATACTTGCAATCTCGATCTTTTTATGATAGTGGTTGAATAGGATGCACGTGCTGATGAGAGGGATGACAAATGTTTGACCGAAACAGTACATTGTGATAATATTGGCGACGAGACAGCAATAGTGGCAGAATGAAATCGTGTGTACGAGCGGCATGACAAATGTTAGGCAAAAGCGATGATCGGGTGTAATATTTGTGACAGGACCGTAATATTATTTAGTCGAGGAAAACGATAGATCGGGGAACGATAAATGCGTGATTATTTATTTAACATTGTTTTTATGGGTGTTTGGTCTATAGAAAATGAACTATAGATCGGGTTTTCACTGTATTTATATTATATTATATCTTATGAAGATTTTTTAAAAATGTTAACGATATTTTTTATCTATTTTATTTATTAGTGCACGTGTGTCTATATATGCAATTGTCACTTTGTGGTAAAGATATTTTGCCCTATAGCTCACAAAAAACGAAAAAATACATAGCTCATCTTTAGCAAATTGAATACCAAAGAGAGTTAAAATTAAGCTCGCCTATAAATTCCAGAAAAGCTCTCTTTTCGCGTTGACTACAACTTCCACAGTACACACTGTACTCGATGTTATATCGGCCGAAGTTTTTTTAATTTTAAATAATATAGTATTATTTGTGCCCCGTGAAGATGAAAAATATTAAAACAGCTTCAATTAAAAATAATTAGGCTGAAAGTTAATTGAGCAAAGTCGTAATTTTTTAAAGAATATGAAAGTACATTTTTAAATGGATTTTGTTAGTACTTGAAAAGATTCAAGCTCAATGCAGAATTCTGTATTTAGCGGGTAACTAAGTAAATAGTTATTTTTTCATTAAAGAGATCCATGTCTCAATTGTGTATTCACGGGAACCAAAATATTAAATCATGTTTTTGTTAACGATTGCTTCTTTTTTTGGATCCTTAATTAAATGAAAATCAGGATAATATGACCATATAACAAATTCTAATTTTTAGTAGAGGCGTGATCACGATTTCAGAATCAAATTCTTTATGTGATTACATGAGAAATTTCAATAACGTTAGCTTAAATCTAGTATTTCCTATTTTTTGTATTCACCAATTTTGCTAGTATCGATAAATAATGTGAATGTAGGCAAATAAATATATCATATTACTGACAAACGTTTAAATTTCCTTATAAATTGAAAAAAATATACTTTGCTTCAGAAATAACTCTATAATCGTAAAAGAATACAACCATTTAAAACAATTAAGGATTCTATATTCCCATTACAAGTAAAAAATACTTAAAAGCAAAGATATTTTGTTGTGAACAGCATGGCCTGTATGGTACGTTTGGGTTAAGTGACGGCCCACAGTTGTTTTCTTGTTACTGGGATCTATCGTTTTTATACAATCTATCGCAATTATAACATGAGTAACAAATGAACAAATTTAACTCAAATCAATAAAAGCATTCGAAGATGATACGACATGAACTACAGAGTGAAGTCGATAGAGAAGCTGAAACAACAACCTTTATCTTGTGACACAACAACAATCTATTCAAATAAACAGGTCACGATAAATATTCGGGTTAAGATTATGGTATAAATAATAGACAAACCTAAAAAATAATAGTTCATAACACTGATCAACGAAACGGTATCGAAATTAAAAATTTCGAATACTCGACAGATAGTTGTAGTTAAAAACTTTTGGCCGCAGAACATATAAATCCTATATGTCAAATTGAGAAAAGGTAAATTTTCACGCACTTATTTGCATAATTGTTTTTTATTGACTGATGATAAGGGCTGCTTTGATAGGTTTTCTGACTATTCACGATGCGTCAACAAAAAACGTATACCCTGTTTCATAAAAGACCATGTCGCGGGTCCTTGAAACGAAACACATGAGTAGTTTTTCAACGAAATAGTATTATTATTAACACTCGAGTCACTTCCATATTCTCTTGAATAAATGCCATCTCATACGGCGGCACACAAGCTAAGATAAACGTATTTTTGTTAGTAACTGAAGAATGTTATTTTTGGTGTGAATAGATATTTCCATAACGGTTAACTGTGAATGCTAAGAAACTCCCTCTGTCGTGTTCAGTGGTGTGAAAATAAAAATCATTCTTCATGAATACACAACTTGTGTTTGGTGAAGTAATTATCACTTTTACGAGAAATTTGATTAAATCAAGCGCAACAATGACTTCGATTAAAATAATAATTAGTGCCATTTTATTGGATAAGGTTTGGATACTCAACGCTTCGCTCATTTTTCTTTCTTTAAATAAAAATAAAACAAAATATATAGTATGTACATACTTGATATTCAAGAAAACTTTAAATATAACAACGTTTTTGAATTGCTGGTTTATTTGTCTAAACATCACGCTATGTAACAAATATGTCTTCAAAGTATTGAAATATAATATTCTCCAAATACGGATAGAGAAAAACAAAAATCTGTGACATTGTCAATAAAACATAAAATGGATAAATAAATACAATGAACATTTTGTTGTAACGTATCCATTTTATTTAATATTCGTAAACCACTTCCAGAATTTCATTTACCGCATTGCAGCGAGGGAACTGAATCGGAAATGATAGTAATTCGATTTTAAAAATACCACGTTCCATTTTCAAACGATTAGTTAATAAAAGTTAATCGAATGATTCAATTAAAAATAAAGTCTGAAGCTAGATGGCGCAGCGAACGGAAAATGCGGATGTAGACTAAATAAAAAGTATTCATTCCACATCGATTAAAGTGTATTTATTGATGTCAAACGGATTGATGTATTGATTGTTTTCTGCATCACCAACCCGATTTGACTCGAGAAGATATTTTTTAGATTATTTATGCACTCAATATTATGACGTTTTCTCCTTATTAAGATTGATTAATCTAATTTCTCATATGATTTAATTGACTGTTTTTCCAGCAGCAAAATACGATTGATACCAGAATATTCATTTCGGTAAATTTTAAGCACATGTGACGTATATTTATTCAATGCGGTGTTGAATGCGTCTAACGATAAAACGGTTTAAGCTTCGAAAATTCATGGTAATTCGACAGTTAAGAATATATATTTTGGTCGCGATTCCGGGAAAACTGATTATTAAGAAACACATATCGCTGAGTGATTTATTGGTATATTTCAATACTTAATGTGCCAACAGGATATACAGTAAAATAAACAAATAATCATAGTTCAGCCAATAAAATTCAACAGCTTTATAAACATCATGAAAAGCGGCGAAGAGAGATTTTCTGCAATTCAAAAATATGGAAACAATTAACTATTATTAATTAATTAACTTTGATGGGCAGACTTATAAACTTTGGTTATTTTACGATAAATACGAATTAAATCTAAGAACGGTTCAATGGAGCTAGCAGTATACGTGCTGTACAAAAAATATAATAAATTATTAATGCGTCTATTAGACTAACTTATACCTGAAATAAATGTGATGTAATTATTATTATTTTCTGGGCCTAATAGTATAAGTTTATTCATTAAATAAGTATAGGCCCATTAATTCTTGCTTTAATATCATTTTGTTATATATCTAAACATTGCCGATAAGAATAGTAAATGTGATAACCTTATAGAGAGTATAATCATCATCGCTGAGAAAATGACTTCTGAATATAACTTGTTTTTGGTATTCTGAAAAATTGTCTTTTTGGACTTATTATAGATTTACCCTCTGGCAACATTCTTTTTCAAACTGAAAAGCGGTACAAAAAAAAATTCACGAAAAAGCCCAATTTAGCTCAGTAATAATTATCTCTCTCAAATTATAGAAATTCGTTGTGCGTATCGTAAAGTGTAGTCGAAATTTGGAACATTTTGTTTGATAGGTTTTCTTTTTTATGTATTTAAAATATCTAGGAATGTGTATGCGTTTAAGTCTAGAGCGTTTGAAGTGTGAAATTTGATCCACCCTAGGATGGAATAATACGAACACTGATAAAGGGAGTTATGTAAAATAAAGGGTTCGACCCGTATTGATATGAATAATATAAACGATAATAAATTGTGATGCCTATTTCCAGATACAATGAAGAATGATGATACTTATACGAACATTAAAGGGGTCGTCCATGAATGAAGGCCTTTCCCCATCGTCATAAAATATTACAGCCTTGATATAAAAATTTTCGAAATTTTGTCATTAAAAAGTTTTTATTTAAGCATTTGTGAGAAAAACTATATTTGTCACGAAATTATCACATTCATCACATCATTTTAGACCCTCTCCTTAGGACGTAACGTCGTATCGAAACCCCCAACGAACAAAGGAGTATCTCGTTTTTGGCCATGTTGCAGGATAACGAAATACAAGCGTTACAGATGCTGACATACTACTGAATAGATAGAAAATGTATAGTTTAGAATTCATACAAATGAGTAAAACTATTAATAAAAATCAATTATTAGTAGATACATTATTTTCGCTGTCAAAATGATCAACAATGAGTAACTGCTTTGTTCGTTGAGGGTAGGGATTGGAATACAAGTAAGTATTATCGAAATCGGGAATCCGATATTTTGGTTGTTTTTTGTATCCGGTTTTGAAAATTGCGAAATATCGGTATTTATGTGTTGAAAACTAAGCATATTCGAAATGTCAATGTTAATCAATTTTGATTGTTTTAAAAAGTTAAGGGGGCGAAGCAATTTTATGCCTTGCGTTCATTCACGCGTTGGACTTGGCAAAAGTTGCACCAATTACCGAATTCACGATTACATTTGGACGTATTTCTAGAAACACGATCCAACCAACAGAATGACCAAAATTGAGTTAAACATGCAAGGTGTCCGACATTTTTGTAAAACGACATTTTGAGAAAATCTGGTTTGCAAAAAATAAATATTACGCAGGCTAGATCTAAAGCACTATCTGTAAATTCGTCTTTTTATAATATCGTTGAGTAATATGTTTAAATAACCCGTATATGTTTTCATCAGATAGGATACTTTTGAAAAATTAAATATTCACGCATACACACATAATATCAATGTTTTCACAAATATTGAATAATCTCAGAATGGTACCAGTGAGGGTTGGTTCTTGATTGTAGAAAACGGCCAGTTGTAATTTTGCTGTTAAAATATTTTGGTTATTTATGAAGTTTGTTTATCTTTTATTGAAACAATTACTTTAATGACTATTCGACCAATCTTGCGTTGCCAATATACCGTAGTTATTATGAGTTTAGTAATTTTTATCTATTTTTGCAATACCCGTATTGATATATTCATTCGGTATTGCAATCCCTAGTTGTGGACACCTCTAAATTGAGTAGAAAACGTGAAAATTGCTTATAATATTGATGTATAAAATGTAATAGTCTTCGGTTGATCTTAGACAAAGTGTAACATTTAATTCGTGGGTGAGAGAAAATTGATAATAATTCTGTAATTAAAGGGGGTGTAAAATTTGTCGGTCTATTCGCTACTAATTCCATGGTTAGTTTTAATCTGCATAGCATGTTAATATTAGCTCCACCAAGACGCTAATATTGAAGTGGTTTTCCGAAATAGTTATCAAAATAGAAATATTGCTCACATCCGATGAATGACGACGGTACACTTAGGGTGAGCGCCAAAACAATAAATATTTTATTATGACTACACACTTCTTAATGCAATTGACGCGTTATCAGGCAAATCTATACAATGCGTTTCTTTCATACTTCAATGAAAAATTATATTGATAATTGATTCGAAAAAGTGTAAATGCGATATCGATGAGGGTAATTAAAAATGGAATGGAATATAAAAAAACGATAGTTCCTAACATTATAATGACAATATTACAATCTGAGTTGGCCGAACAATTTAGTTTTCATTTTTAATACGCAGCTAATGTATGAATCTGAACTATCTTACGTAAGCAAGATTTCTTGAAAACTTAAAGAAATATTAGACAATGTACATATAGTAAAAAATATTTTCGATAATTAACAAAGTAAATTACAACATCAATTATATCTATTCTTCTATAACGGATTCTTTATAAGCAAATATGAAAATAATACTTTCTTTCCCTTCTTCTTTTGCCTTTTAAATAGCAATAAAAATAGAGATGATAATTTGGTAATGTCTTTAAAGAATAATATAACGTAGGCAAGCAATTATTATTAATTAAAAAAACAAATAAATTGTGAAATTTGAGTTATGGAGATTTTGTACACTTCCATGTATTTTGTCACTAACGACCCGGGTTTCGCCTTTCGGCATCTTCAGGGATTCGAGCGCACGAATGGACTCGAACTGACAGACAGTAAACAGTGTTAAACGTTTATATAGAAGATACAAATACGACAAATATTGTCTGTCAACTGTCTGTCAGTTCGAGTTCATTCATGCGCTCGAATGCCTGAAGATGCCGAAAGGCGAAACCCGGGTCGTTAGTGACAAAATACATGGATGTGTACAAAATCTCAATATCTCAAATTTGATATCGAAATTCCATCAAGCACGCTCAGTCGATGTCTTAAATTAAATAAATTGTGATATTGCCAGTTTTGACATCGATGTTGATGTCTAATCAAAAAGAGAAAAACGGAAAAGTACAATAATTAACAATTTTGGTGGTTTGTGGGAATGAAATTTAAATGTTGATACAAATACGGAGTAATTGTCAATTCACAAGTAACAAGATTTAAAAGAAATATTATCGATATACATTATAATACTTGATAATGATTGATATATCTGACTTAACCGACGATATAATGGGTATATGTACAAACATTGTATTTTTTGATTTAATGTGTGGGATTTGGCATTATTATTGGTAGAAAATTGCTGTTTTTTTATATCATAAAATATTTTTATAAAAATACAAATGCGTTCACATCTTGAGAGCACCCCGAATAAAATAATTGCGAATATTTCGGGATAGTAATTATTATTGGTACGTAATATGTCGGATGAAATCTTCAAACGCATGTCGTGGATTTAGTATTGAGTAAATATTAATATAAAACTTATTTATAGACGATCAATGAAACCAAATTCGGTATCAAGAAAAATGAAAACTGAATGAATTATTATTACTTGAATAGCCTATATGTGAAAGCATTTAGATATTTGTGTTCGATTCGGCTACAATACAAATTTATATTGAAAACTTTTATAATAAATCTAGATATCTTTTAATATCTCTTATATAAAAATCTTAGTGTGACACAATGTATGGTTTATCTTATTTTCATAATATTACTTGTAATAAAGAATAATGATTGTGTTCGAATGAATTAATTAATAAACCATTATAGGGACTTTCGGTCCAATTCAAGCATACACATAACAATATAAGACTTCTCTTGATAACTACTTTGTTACAAAGTAGTTGTCATGTTAAAAAATAAATGGTGTGAAGAATAGTGGATAACGCTGATCGATGTGTGAGTTTTCACCAGTAAGCGTTTAGTTATATAAATGGAGATATTGACTATATTGCTTATGGCCACTTGCATAGCAGGTTGTCGGTCGCTTTTTTAATGAAATAAAACAGTGTTAAATAAACTCCACATCGCGTTAGACTAGAAAAATCACTTTGGTGCTGATAATAAAAAAGAAAAACAAACAAGGTTAGAAATGATTGATTGAATACAATGTTCGCGAGTCGGGGGATGGTGCAACAAATTAAGCGATCTGGAAGTAATTTAACATATAGTTTTTCATTTTTCATTTTTGGAAAAAAAACAAGGTTCATTTTTCACTACCGGCTGTTTGTCGAAGAGAAAATATCGAGATTGAACCTACAAAAATTTTCCGTGGCCTATGTGAGAAAATTTCAATATAAGGGGCCATTACCGTCGAAGAAAATAAATGATGACGGAAAACCATATATTACGATTGCGACATGTGAAAAATACGATACCAACGATACATGAGAATTTTTTTGAATCTTCGATTTATATCTGTTTCTTCGACAAACAGTTTTGGCGCTTAGTAAAACAGGAATTAAGTCAATTGAGTTAATACTTCACACTCGTTTAATTGATTGTACGTTTGTTTCAACGAGAAAATAATTAGTATGCTGGAAGAGAGATACAAACATATCGATGGTGTTTTGACCAATTGATGTAATCCTCAAAAAATACGAAAATGAGTTAATGATTGCATTTTATTTTAAAAAAGACAGAGCAGGTATCGGCCAAATGATGTAAATTAGAAAAATAAATTAACTACTTTTTTGAAGAGGAACATCATTTTACGTTGGTTTTAGATTTAAAAATTCTGAACCAGCCTCTTGATGTAAGCCACTATTATATCGACACTTCCTACGTATAATCCCGTATTTGCGATCATGAGAATTTACAGGAGTGCATTTAAAAGTTACATAACGCAACTCACCATATAATGTTTTCGATAAAAACAGTTTGTATTCTCTCCCGAAGAATTTTAATTTTGAGAGTTACATCAATTGGCTTAAACACCGTCGATATTAAATCGGTACGGATTGTATTATTTGTTATTTCATTTTCAAAATATTTCGTAAGCTAGTGTAACTTGCAAGAGATTTATATAGTTTTTGAATGGTTTTCGTAATACGTAGTAATAAATCACATTTTTTTACTTTCCAACCAATATAACATTGAAACAAACTTAATATAATATTATGATATATCGGCAGTGATGACATCGTAAACTTTCCTGTATGGAAATTCCTATAAAAATTGCAGGAGAAAGAAACTACATATCCCAAGTACATATTTAAAAATTGACAACTCAATTTTGGGAAACATAGGAATGAATACTTTAAATGAGAGAAAAAGTGATGTGCTGTCAGAATGTCGGCGTTATACATTTAAAATGGATAAGTAAAAATAAACTGGATAAATATTCAATGTATAAACATATTTTTACTCTTACAAGGATAACGTTTTTCATGAGCTGTCGAGGTATGTCTGTATCATTTGAAAATAAAGGACATTATCACGGTTTTTGAGTGATCATTTATTTATAATATAGTGAAACGATATTTTGTTCGGGGAACGCTCAACTAAGTCTCAGAAACTACTCAATAATGATAATATGATTTGAATATCTTGGAATTAGAAAACAAAATATTATATTATAAATGGCAACAAATGAGCGAGTAATCTATTTTCCAAGTATCTCTGATTAGATATATAGAATGTTTGGCCGCAACTGGTATGAACCGGTATCGGGCGTCATTTTGTTTGTCAGTTTGGAATCTCAGTCGACCGACTAGCTGACAGGAGACGGCGTCAGATGTTTTTTTAAACTTTCGTATTAATAATAACAAAGAAAAAAAGAGATTCAGCAAATAGTCCAGCATGACGCTGCGGAATGCATTTGTTGATAGTAGTTTATTTCTATATTCATTACTATTCATCGGATTAAATAATTAAGTCCTTAAAAATTTATAACCAATATTATTAATACGATTAAAAATTTCGATGAAATTATTAAGCTTCTAAATAAGGGAAAGATATTGAAACATAATGATGTTCAAGAGTTCTATTTTGTTTACATTGAAATTTCCAAAACTCTAAGACTGGAAGTAGGAATCAGGCTGATTAATATTGAGTTGATAGAGTTAATAAGGACTGTTGCAATGACCACAACACAATAGCGGATGTAGAAAAAATTATGCAAATGTCCCATTAAAAACAGGACGCAGTAATTTAATTTAAAATTTGCAGATAGATACTGAAACAATTCATATTGATAAAAGTGAGTAAATTGCATATTGTTTGCTTATATGGTCTGTTCTTAAAATATGTATATTGATATATTGTCTTTTTGAGTTCTCATGTTTGAGTTCTCATAGATAGAGCGAATACTAAATATTAGTCTTTTCCATGCACCATGCTTACTCTCTCCGAAAGAGAGAAGCCGAATTATAACGAGTTAGCGTAAAAGACCTAGTGACATGTTTATTCTTAGTCTAAAAGCTCCATACAAGAAACGGCCGTCATATTTTATTAAAAATTTAATTGGATTTGTAAATACTAGTTCTCTTTTTTTTAATGTAAACGTTCTATAAACATGTTTATATCAATAAAATGAAATAAATATGCATTATTATTATACCAGATAAGCAATATGTTCGTCTTACAAATATATTTTAATATGTACGATATAAGGGATTGCACACAATTTAATCATTGGAAATCACTCGCCCACTCTGGAGATGAAAATATTTGCATAGTATCTGCTGGAAATAAGAAGAGGAATGCTGGACGAAACACCCACTTCCTTTAGCTGACAAGATATGAGGGGTCTTTTTATATCCGTCATTCCATTTCCATGGAAAGAAGTACCAAATAGAACCGCATTTGTAAATCAAAAACTTTCGTAGACAAACTTTTCTCGCAGAAAAAAATAATACAAATAAACATTCCCTGTTTTGATAACATAAACGAAATGTAACGAAAAACTTTCTTATTTAACGGAAATTCTTGAGCCCGATAAGCGAACTAATTTCCTGTACGTCATTCGAAGAAGAAACTCGAAAAATAAATTTATATATATATATTTAAACATAATCCTGACATGTGAGGAATACCGAACACAAAATAATTATGGTGAATTTTAGACACAATATGTAACGTAATAATATCACTGGATTAGATTTGAGATAAAATTACATTGAATTCTTAGGAAACATTCGCGAAGTATATATACTTGGACCTTGTATAGCACAGTTTTATACAACACGGTTGATGAATCACGGTTTCAGCATTTTTTTATAGAAAATTATCCTACAATGGAAAGATTTTTGAAGTTCAAGAGGGAATTACAACACATCTTGGTATTTTATCACGAAAAAAACAAACAATCGCTTATAACAGAATTTTTAAAGCCTAAATTCAAAAATACTCCAGGTCCTCCAATAACGAAAACTCACAAACGATCTCGAAAAAGAGTCGAACATGCAGAATTGTAAGTGATAGCGAACATGAAAGAATGATTGAACATTGATTGATATGACATTAAAGATTTTCGATAAATACGTAAACGTATATTTTTTCGATTGTTTATTAAAAAACAAAATAAAGGATATCAATATAATTCGATATTTTTTGCATGAACTTAAATCCTCGTATAACACGGATTTGTATTACAACGTTTTTATGGAACCATATGACCGTGTTATACGAGAGCCAAGTGTATTAATATTAAGATGGATTAAGGATACTATATGTCGCAATGCCGAGTATGATATATTATTACTCGTTACCATAGTTTATTGAGTATGTCTGTTTATTTAATGGAATAGCAGGTAAAGCACGAATTTTTGTCGTTATTAATTTGCTGCTGTCATTTTTATATCAAACACTAAGCAGCACAACATTAAAAATCTAAAAAACAATTTCGTTTTCATTAAAACATTTAGGTAAGCTTATTAAGATTATATGCTATAGGATTTTTAATCTTCTACATAATTATATTGCAATCCTTGTTCGACATAATAAATTATGTAAAAAAATGCTAATATAAGTAGGTAAATTTTCATGTTTGAAGATACGAGATTATAAGTAGGGAGTGTCTATATAGTAGTGGCTTAAATCAAGTAGCGGGGTCAGAATTTTTAAGCCTAAAACCAATGTATAATGTTTCCCTTAAAAAAAATTGGCAAATTTATTTTTCTAATTTACATCATTTGACCGAGATCTAATCGGTCATCTTTAAAATTGACATCAAGTCATTAATTCATTTTCGTATTTTTTGAGGGTTACATCAATTGATCAACACATAAACGAATTATGATTTGCGATTTAAATTACACATTAGACATTAAAAAAACCATGTAGAGAATAAATTCGAAATTTAAAAGAGCTACATAAATGTGTAAAAACAGTAACAAGTCATGAATGAGTCATGAATACTCGTATATTAATATTCAATAAATGGCAAAAAAATGATTTCAATATTTACAAAAGACCGAAATGTTTTTAAATATATGCAAATATACGTATACTGTATTTAATAATACTTTTCGTTTTTTGTCAACTTGTAAAAGAAATTGTGTAAAAATACCGCACAAAAAGAGAAAAGGTATATTTTTAATTAAAATTACATACCAAACAATAGATAACTACAGAGGTATAACTAAGGGCCGGGTGTTTGACACGCCTAGTATAGAACAATAAGGTACACTCGAAATCGATTCGGATGAAAGACATATTTTTATTGTTTTTTACTTCATAAACATGCGCACTGCAGGAGCGGTAGTAAAGTTATGGTTGTTTCAGATTTGGAAAGCTCAGTCGTGTTACATACAAATCGCTGAATCGCTGACATTTAGCGCGTGGTATTAAAAGCTTCCATGCCAAAGCCTATATGAATTACGGCTTTCCAAAAGTCAAAAGTCACGCTACCAATTACTTGTTCGTTCGTTGGAAACAATATTTTTTTTATTTGCAAAATAAATAAAACGCTAAATATATCATTTCTAACGAGAGCATGAATACGCTTTTCGAGAAAACAGTAAATCATGTATGAAGGTCAAATATAGAACATCATAACTAACATGTCAACTATCTACTGCTACTGGGAAGAATGTCAACACGTGAGTGAATAGTTATTTGCTGTTTCATTTTAAATGGAATGCTCCTCCTTGGAATATACGAAGAACGATAAGTCAATTCCTTTGGATAATGATTGTTGGAAAACTAGTTTAAAAATTATTACATCAATTTGGGTTAGTTTGTACATTGGTCTAAGGTTGGCCCACTACATGGAAAAAGGTTTGACATTATGCTGTTATGATACCATGATAATACTAATCTAATATATAAAATCAATGTGGGTTTGTTCGTATAAAATTGATAACGTTTATCACTAACGTGACGCGTTTCGCCTCTTTAAGAAGCTTTTTTAGAATAACTTAGGTTATTTTAGGCGGGCGTATTTAGGTTAGTCTGAAGATGATTCTTAAAGAGACCAGTTAGTGATAAAAGTGGAATAACTAAGTTATCAATTTTAATTTTATATTAAAAATGAATTTCCACAAAGTTACCGCTGAATCCGTAGAAAATATATGGATTAGCTATATTTTCAATTTGTATTACTAATCTGTAAACCGAATGCTGTATATTTTTTCGCATCTAAATTATGTACAAAATATATGAAAGCATAAAAAAAAGTTGTCAAGATTGTAAAATCACTGAATTTATAGAAATTACAGTGATTATTTGTATCGTGGGCCAAAGTTACTCGATTTTTATGCAAACTTTGCCCCATAGTGTTTTTATCTATATTCATATATCAATTATAACAATACATCTATTTATGTTAATTAATTTTCATCTTAAGACATTAGTACATTTCTAAGTAGGACAATACCACACATAAATGCAATGTAGAACCATAAAAATACAATTAACCCCCAGAACTGGGCAAAAGTTACCCGATTGACCGCCATTCAATTATTTATTTCATTCAATTAAAAGTGTATTTATATTAGGATTTTTGATTATTTTTAATGAACCGCATTAAGAGTCGATGATGTGAGAAAAACACGAGTTTAAAAATAATTCATAAATATTCATTAACGGAAAAAGCAAACGGGAAAATTTAATAAGAATTAATGAAATATTATGTAGTTAATTAATGTGCTGTTTAGTGTCAGATTCTCCCATTTGCTATTTCTTATATTATATTATCACAAAATTAGCAGGGTGACTTGTAAGGGACGCATTCAAACATGTTTTATTGTTTTCTAGTACTCGCTATAAATGCAGATACGGAAACTAAAAGAAATAGTAAATAATAGTACACTTAGCACGTAAGAATTAATTCAAATAATTGAAGCAAGTCGCAAAAAAGAAAAAAATGTAAAGAAGGTTTTTTTCATGATGAAAAAGCCATCAGTAAAAAATCTTTCATTACAATATTATGGATACGTATGTAAATAATTAATAGTCGGATTATATTACTTGCCAACATTTAAATAAAACGGTCGTACATAATAAATTTCTGTGTAATTACCAACAGGCATTTGGATAAGTCGGTCAGGTACACAGCAAAAAAGGCAAAATATTCATAGGGTACAAAAAAGCTTATCCCGACGTAGATTTGGGCATGATAGGAATAATTATTATTTTGTTAAAGAATTAAAGGATTTATCCAGGTCTGTTGGGGACAAAATCACGAATTGTGACTCTGATATTTTCAGCGCCCAGTCAAAAGATCGTGCGTGCGTTGTGATCACACAAATTAAGATTTTAATAAAACGTAAATGTTTTTCTTCTGACAAGCGAAAATTGATTGAATTTATAATGCAATTATTCTATAAAAGTATACATCCAATATGAGAAACAGTTTGGCCGATTTTTGTGTTCATTCCCCAAATTAAAGCATATGGTATTTAAATCAAAAATATGTGTAAAGCTAATGTTGGAAGTCGTATTGAAAGATTTTAGATAAATCGATATTATATGATGTAGTGTAAGTAATCATAAATTTCCAATTGAATGTCAAATAGGATGTTTTTTGTGTAATACTGCTTGTGTTTTCAATGACGTTATTGATTGTGTATTAGTTATGAGAGTTGAGTTTCAATACCATTTTTTTAAAGGGCTAGATAAAAAAAAAGGTTTGATTTGTTAATTATTCTAAAAGTGTCACGCAAAAATTATAAATATTACAGTTTAAACCTTTTTAATAATGCGGAATTTTTTTTTATTGTGATATTCTAAGAGTTTTAATATCCCTCTAGTAGAGTATACGCCGTATAACTTTGCACTCTGGCTCTAGGATTTAGTATCACGGGATCCATACTGATATATATAAGGGTTCTATATATTACTCTAGGATCACGGGATTCGTACATACTAATACACTGACACGCTCTGTGTATTATACAGAAAGACTATCAGTGTAGTAAAAATTTATACAGCGTATACTTTACCTGCAAGAAGTAAGTATTTGTGAATTAAAGTCGAAACTGTTGGTCTTAATT
Source organism: Himalopsyche phryganea (assembly GCA_022494535.1). Lineage (NCBI taxonomy): Eukaryota > Metazoa > Arthropoda > Insecta > Trichoptera > Rhyacophilidae > Himalopsyche > Himalopsyche phryganea. Next base: position 1,891,746 of record JAGVSL010000034.1, read on the forward strand.
CTTTCGTACGGATTTATAGCTTTCTAAACATTTATCGACTTGATGTTTGCCAGGTGCCCAGATTAACAACATTTACAACGTATGAGATTAATTTCAAGTTACTTATAGTATATATACAGGTTATATTATCGTGTAATATTTGCATTTTATTTTTAAAATTTTATGAATTATTTAATATGCCTGTCTAGTCGGAAGTAAACTTTTTTAGATTAACGGTGAAGATTAATATGCTTCGAGTGACACAAAGAGCTCTAAGACGTTTTAGCGGAAACTCACAGATAATATTTCGTTTTCAAAAATATTCCCGGCGTCGGAGGCTTCGGAACGAAACCATTTGTTATTCAAATGTCCAGAGGCAAATATGATTAATCTCCTTTTTAGGGCTCGGTGTGCTCTGAAGCGACAGCTGTCATTCGAAAGCCATATTAAAAATACGAAGAAAAATATTCCAGCCAGACGTCCACGTAGGCTTTTCCGGCGAAGGAATGCGGCGAGCCTTTTTTCCATGTCGCGTGTAAAGAATGAGTTACACGGACATTCATCATCGCAGCCAAGTGTAACAGGAAAACAACATGCGTGATTATTTGATAAAAACAATAAAACTGTTATTCAAACGTAGTGACAAGGTGTTATACTTGTCATCGGTATTTATTTAAAACTCAATGTTTGACAAGAAACAGATATTACAGATCGAGAGGGTGTGAGAATAACGTAGAAAATATGACTGATCATATGAAGTTATTCGACAATCACAAGTAACAAAGTAACTCTTGTAAATCCAAGTCAAATGAAATGTGGATTGATAGATAAATATTTTTAATAGATTTTTTGGTAGTTCAACTGTATAAGGCACAGAGCGTTACCACTAAACCGCGCCGATCTATAATTGTGTATTGAATCATTGATTGAATAAGTAAATACATACGACTATTTTTTCATTAAAAATAATTTGATTTACCACATATCAGTGATGTATTAAAATCAGAACAATATTATATTATGTAAGATACAAAATATTGATGCTTAAAAAGTGGTCTTGTTGTTTCTGTATAATTTGTAGAATTTTTACACGAAATTTGAAACAAACATTTACAACAAATTATTTTAAAAATAACGATAGAAGCAATTTAATTGAATGAAACATCGGGAATTGTTATTGATGTGAGAGAAAATGAATCCGTATTGAATTTTTCTACAAAAACTCTTTTTTTCTTCTGCCATTTGAAATTCTAATCAGGTTTACTCTGCGCCTCTGTTAAAGAAGATTCATATATATTATTACTCACTTTTCCATACATATATATCAAATAAAAACATTTTTAAAAATGGAATAGTATTATGTACTGCATTTAAGGAACATCGATATTTTTTTAAGATTAACTTTTTGAAAATCGCACCGACTATCATTTACGGGTAATGGCTAAGACAGATGAGTAACAAATCCTTACAGCGGAACAAATAAGTCGTTAGGGCAGATGTGGCTTGTTCATTTCCTGACTGAGTACTGGTTTTCAAAGCCGTGGCAAGGTCGAGCTACAAAACTAACGAGAGGCTTCGGAAAGCTCCGCATTACTAAACATACCTAGGTACGTATTATTGAACGCGAAATCACGTAAAGAAATGTATACTTTATACATAAGGACCGGATGACAAGTAAAGTTTATTGTATCATGTTAAATAACAGCTGTTTCCATTGACAGGAAATACTGTTTATTTAACAAAGCGTCTCTCAAATGTACGGGTGAATTAAACAAGTGAATGATACTGATTAATATCTGCTTTCGTAAGCTTTCATTCCATAACTATCCATTTGATTACATTAGACGGCCAGATATTTAATTTTAAATTAGAATGGATGAATTTTATTAAGTAATAATTTTCAGAATTAGAAGAGTAGTCTATTTAAGACAGGTTTGAAAGTGAAGAGCATTGATTTTTTAAAAATTAAATAACAGAATATTTTTTAAACAATAATTTAAATATGTCAGGTGGCTCAATTAACGGTAAATGTTGCCCTGTCTTAAATGTTTATGAACAATAATTGAAGAGTGCTTTACGGTATTTTTTGTCTGATGATGCTATATCAAGAAGCATAGCAATACAATAAATGGAATAACAAATTAAAATTTTATGTCGATAATAAACTAAATGTCCTAACTGCATTTATCAGTCAAAATGTATTTTGCCAATCCAATACATATCGACGGTGGAAAGGCAAAAGTACGTAATCCACATCTAAAAATATTGTGTAAAACTCAAACAAAACGTGTTAGTACACTATATTTAAATATATAATATATAGAAATGCAAAAGGACGTATTCCTCTGTTTTTTCCAAAATATTTTTTTTTCGATAAACACAATGTATTTATACAAATTAATACACGTTTTGTGGGTTACGTCCTTTTGCCTTTCCACGGTCGATATAATTATATATATAAATATTCACAATCAATCACAAGAGGTGAGATCTGTAGGAGTTGTATGAAAAAAAAACCACAATAATAAACCGAGTAAAATACTTTTTGATAACACGATCACACGAACAAGATACCAAATAAGGAGGTGTAACATACAATATTTTTTTACAGAAATACCTTTATACAGAAATATTGTATTTTTACTGAAAATATCGTTATAGGAATTGGATCAATTTTATTTTTCATTGATATTTTAAATATAATGAATTCGCCACTGGCAGAGGGACACGGATGATAGCGAAGACAGTGTGTTGCACCTAAGTCGTGCAGGATAGCCATTTAAGGTCCTGCAGGTTTAACCTGAATGTGAGTCACCTGAGATACAATGCGTTTGCATTATATTATGGAAGGGTTCAAACGACTCCAACTAAACAACATCGTGAGGCGTAAATAAAATGCACTGTTAATGCTCGTTGATGATAGAATACGTAAGTTTTACCATTGGCGTGATCACAAATTAATTACATAATGTAATGTAATTAATTAATTAATTAATTTGTAATTATGTAATTAATACATAATGTTATTAATTTGTGATCACGCCAATTTTTTTCTCCGTAATCAATTGAAAACTGGAGAAAGAAATCTCTTTGTAAAAATGTCGATTGAGCGAACGATTTTCGTATCTTAAAATATAATAAGTCATAAAGTTAATAATCTATTCAACAAAATATCTATGATTTAAGACATCGACTGAGGATGCTTGATGGAATTTCAATATCAAATTTGAATTAAATACATGGAAGTGTACAAAATCTCAAAAATTAAAAATATCTATGGTTTGTAATCCTTGTTATGATTCTTCAATACATAATATTCTATAATATGTTTTATTGAGAATAGCTATTTTATATATGAAATACAACAAACATCGTCGACTAAAATACGTAATTTCAAGATGGAAATTATGGAGTGCCATTGTATTATATCGACTATGTTTTGACCAATTGATGTAAGCCTCAAAATTACGAAAATGAGTTAATAATTGGATCTCATTTTAAAGACGACAAAGCAAGTCTCGACCGAACTTGTAAATTATAAAAATAAATGTATCACTTTTTGGAAGGCAAAAGTCAGTTTACACTGATTTTAGGTTTCAAAATTCTGACCCGGCCACTTGATGTAAGCCACTATTATACCGACACTCCCTACGTATAATCCCGTATATGCAAACATGAGAATTTAAATAAGTGCATTTCTAAGATTCATAACGCCACTCACCATATGTTTTCGATAAAAACGGCTTTTAATCTTTCCTGAAGAATTTCAATTTAGAGGATTAAATCAATTGGTCAAAACACCGTCGATATATTTTATTGAGAAGAGATACAAGACACATCGTCGACTAAATGACGCCACTTCAAGGTGGAAATGATGGAGTGCCGTTATGTTATAGTTTTTTTTATAAATATAAATGATATAATTTAAGACATCGACTGAGGGTGCTTGATGAAATTTCAATATCAAATTTGAGTTATTGAGATTTTGTACACTTCCATGAATTTTGTCACTAACGACCCGGGTTTCGCCTTTCGCCATCTTCAGGTATTCGTGCGATCGAATGCCTGAATATGCCAAAAGGCGAAACCCGGGTCGTTAGTGACAAAATACATGGAAGTGTACAAAATCTCAATAACTCAAATTTGATAAATGGTATAGTTTTCTTTATGATTTCGTGGTTACGAGATTGTCTATGTTTTGATTTCGCTAAATACGACCTCAGTAATAGTCTAGTATTAACTCACAACAATAACCGTGTCGTAATATATTATGATTGACCGAAAGTTTGAGACTGCTCTCAGATTTTAATTTTAAAATGGGGAAATCTCGAGACTAAAATTTGCTCCAGTTTAAAGGATATCCAATTATTATCTCGTGTCTGAAGTGTTACGGAAAAGTTTCTTAAGTAGTTACAGTTTTTATTTGAGTAATAAATAAATGGTTTAGATTAATATTAGTCAAATTTGATAGTCATGTGCGTGTGTTAGTATAGACACTGTGTATAGGCTTACTGGCAGCAGATGTATACAACGATAAAATAATCAAGCAAAAATATACCGCGAAAGCTTTTGAGTAATGAAATATGTAAAACTAGTTCATTGAATATTAAAAAAATAATTTTGTCCGAAACAATTACCGCGTATTTATAATTGATACAATACGAGGCAAAATTAAAACAAAAGCTTTCCGTTGTTTGATTGTGCCTCATTGAAAATTAATGATAAAATTGTTCAGATATTCAAAGTGATTATATTTAAATATGTATGGATGGATACATTAGGGGTGTACCTATATGTATCCAAAACTTCATTAGACTTAAATAATAATTAATGAGAAACAGCTACAGAAATAAATTTTGAATTACATCCCCATAATTTGCAGCTTTATCACAAATAAAAACCCGTTAACCGGTAATACCTTTGGGAATCATATCGACGGTGGAAAGGAACAAGGACGTAACACACACCAAAAAATATTGTGTATAACTCACATATATAATATATCGATAGTAGAGAGGCAAAAGGGCTTATCCCTCCGTCTTTCCAAGACATATTTTTTCGATAATCACAATGTATGCAATTTAATACACGTTTTGTTTGGGTTATATACAATATTTTTTGTGCGTGGGTTATGTCCTTTATCCTTTCCACAGTCGATATATTATAACAGAATTTGCCTACTGCAATTTCAAATGAAGTCATACATGCAATTTAAATATAGCAAACGTTTATTTTAGAGATTCGATGCTTTCTTGTACTACTGACGGCTTCGTTGGATTTATTTGACGTTTAAACTATAATATTATTCAAAATATTTCGTAAAACAAAAAAACTTTAGACTTCAAAAGGCGAAAAATGTCAGCTTTATAAATAGATTTTTTTTTAAAAAATAATTAATTTTTTTTCTATGGATTCGGCGGTAATTTTACGGACGTTCGTTTTTAGTATAAAATGGTCAACCAAGTGGAATAACTAAGTTATCAATTTATATTAACGTAATCTAGTTTATTTAAGACTAGTGAGTACCCGGCATGCGTTGAAATGTCACTCAAACAAAGAAAGGGGTGTGTTTTAATTCAGTTTGTTGAAGTGCTTTTGGATACACAATATTTTCTGGTGCGCACATGATAAAATCAGAAGGTTTTTCTGAGATGTTGCTGTTTGTACGTACATAATTTTTCTTTTAGATTCTATTTTTTTTTCAGAAACCTTTACGGGTGTGCGCACAGCAACTCACCAAAGTTTCATCGAAATAAGATGAATGGTAAAAGAATGCATAGAGGACAAACAAACAAATGTTCATTTTTATATAAATAGAGAGACATTCTGTAATTTAATAGTAGAACTTTTTACAGAAAACGACAAAAAAGAAGGAATACGAATAGTTTCTTTTAATCACTGTCTTCGTTTAATACCGTTACTATTTCTGTTTATTTTATATTTGAAAAAAAAATGCTAGTTGTATTACATACTCTACATACGTGAAAAGTTTCTCCATTTTGTCTGTAACATAAAAATAGCCTTGTAGCTGAAACAAAATTAAGGTGTTTGGACTTGACTTGGATACAAGCTTTTTGAAGTGAATAATAAAGTTGGAACCTATTTATCAACTTGTTTCCTTTAGCGTTTCGAAAGTTCATTAGAGGAGAAAGATTCCGTCGACGAGTAAGTAATTTAGTCATCAAATTACATGTTTTACAGTGAGTATATGGCAAACAAGTAAACAGCAATTCTGATAGATTGATTTTGGTGGAAATAAAAAGGTTTTTGGGAAGGAGAAGTTTCCAAATGATTTTTTAGCTTCCCAAGGTTCTTTTTATGGAAGTAAAAAATAAAAATATATGGTATTCCAGCTGATAATGCCAATGTGCTAGACATTTTTTAAATTAAAAAATCATGATATTTTTTTGAGTCGCTCGAAATCAACTGGTGGAGAAAAGACATCTCGAAGTTAAAATATTGATTAGAAAAAAATCTAAATTTGGTATTGACCTTGATTGGACTTAAAGCAAGAACCATATGTTCGCTATAAAAGAGCTCTTACCGTTACACCACAGAAGTAGTCAAATTGACCAAGTGGAAAATGTAAGCAGCGGACCATTTTACACGAATCTAAAAATGGTATAATTATTGGGTGGGTGTTAAATGAGTAATAATGATAGTTCGTTAGTCATAATGACTGCCATCTTTTAAGTAAAACTTATTTGAAAATGGTCTCGATGAGCTTAAACAGTCCTGATACTTTGGTGAACCTGTAGAATGAGTGCATTCAATATGTTGTCGTTTTTTTTAATAAATATAACGTGATTAAAACTGACTTGTTTAAGCTGACTGAAAATATTATATGGCTCGGATCACCATTAATTTATGCATTGAAACAATTCAAATACTCTTTGAAAAAACACACGCATTTACATTTATTATTCAGAACATATTAAATTCCGACAGGGTGATTCATAGCCGAATAATTGGCAGCTTATTTATGTACTCTATTTATGACAATATTGGATTATGGAGGGTTATAAATTATGGGAAAATAATTAAAAATTATCTGTGTGGATAAAAGCTTTACATACAAATATTCATAACTAAATTCCTCTTTTGAAATCATACACTCATAGAGATTGAAATAGTTTATGAAAGTTTTGGATTTAATATGAAACCGTGCACTAACAAACATATTTCACTCGACGTCCGAATTGTAACAAATAGTCGCCATACGAATGTTCTGATAAGATCATAAGTCAAGTCCGTCACAGGAGATTTACTTTTTGGGGGTGTCCTTTGTTAGTGTCGTGTTATCAGGATTCGCAGATGAAAAACCACCCTCGAAGAATCGACGTGATGGATGTTATAGATTTGTCGCGAAAATTGCTCGTCTCACAGATTCTATTCCACGCCATGACACTTCGTTCGATTGCTGTTAAGATTATCGCGTGATCGGTGAATGGAAATTGGGTGGGCTTGTGCGAAAAAAGCTCTATTTTCAGACACTCAACCCAAAGTTTGCATCGGCTACAAATTTTTATATCACAGGCTTTGTACTGGAGAAGCACTAATCTAAAAAATATTTTCACATTTTAATTAACACCAATTTTTCTCTTTATATTTTTATGTCATAAGCAGTGCTGTATTCATAAGCTTCGAAAAGCATATACGGTAATAAAATCTTCGTAAAATTTCATTTATCCTGTTTTCATATCGAAATATATACCATCAAGATGCAAATAAAACAATTATAAAATTTGAATTGAAGAGATTTTGTACATTTCCATGTATTTCGACATTAATGACCCGGGTGTCGCCTTTCGGCACTTTCAGGCATTCGAGAACACGAATGAACTCGAACTGTCAGTTAAAGAAAAAATCTCAACAATTCAAATTTGATATTGAAAATCTATCAAGCAACCTCAGTCGATATCTCAAATTATGAAACAAATGCTGACAACTTGTGTCAAAAGCTAAAAGGTATATTTACAACGTGTTTGTTTACAATTTACCGAAACAGCCGATGATATTATGTCTGATATTTAGTTTTAAGTAGAGGGTGTAAGCTATTTCTATAAAGACAGTGTAGGGTATACAGTGTATACCCTCTACTACAGTACTAGTTAGAGGATACAACTTACATTTGGCGGTAGTTTTCATAAGGTATTATTTGTATAGTGAACTTAGTATGTTCTTTTTTATAAAACTTCAAACAAATCTTTGACGATTGCTTAGGGAATCGTTAAAGCTAGATAATATGTTTAAAGTAATTTGAATATGGAGTGAATTTAGTCACATTTGTGATCAATTTCGTACGGAGAACAATGGACTTTGCCAAGTGGGCTCGAAACATTGAGGGCTTAACCTAGAAAGCGAATCTTAGTTCACTGAAGTGTGTAGGCCCGATAATACGTTTGTTTCCTACCTTGTAGGCGTCTGGTATATTGACAGGTTCGCCACTCTCGGCGACGTAGCCGACGATGCCAGTCCCCCAGGGTACGCGAATCTCCTCCATGCACTCCACCTCGCGGAGAGTAGACCGCGGACACACGTCGAACAGCTTTGACACCAGGCATCTGAAACAATCATAATAAATAGAGTCAAGAATAGGATAGACTCTTTGTTAAAACATAATTATGCACATCATTGTAAGATACTTGTTATAAACCGGAAACAAAAAATGTTTTTTTCAAGCAGCTGCATATTTTTGGTGTATTTGGGTATTTATTACTGGTTTTTATAGCTGAATTGTCAAACAGTAGTACGACACTTCCAATAATATATTTTTTAATCGCTGTATGGATTTGTGATCAAAGGACATTCCCTCCCACCATGTAATAGGCAATTAGCTATCTACAAGTACTTTAAAAGTTTTATTTTTCTATCATTTCGAGTTCCCGTAAAAAAAACTTTTGTTGAGACGATTCATTAGGATTCCATATATTTCACATTGGGATCGTACAAGGTTAAAATAATATATTTACACCGGTTTTTTGTTATTTCTGTTATGCTATTTTAAAAAATGCAAAATTGTATCAACAACGTGGGTGATAAAATAGAAAGCTTAATTCTGTATAAAAAGATATTGCCGACTATCAGTTGGATGTTTAGTGAAATTTTATAATATGTATTCCACATTTTTTTCAAATATCAATTTGGGAATATACATAGACTAGTAAAAACAATGGGTAGACATTACTTTTCTTCTTTGCAGGCGAGCACGCTTACTCATTAAGAGTAGTGTCGGGGCAGACGACGGACACCGACTAATCACAATGGACGGTAATAAAAACATATTCCCGAAAGATGATTACTATATATTATTTAATTATTTTTTTTGATAAAAGATGTATATAATAGAATGTTTTGTGGCTCTATTATATATAAAAAAAATTCAAAATAATTCTACTTTATCAGTCAGTAAAAGTGAGAGAAAACGAACTTTTTGGTAGATTTCAAAAATCTTTATAGAAACGTTATATTCAATAAAATGCAAAATTTCACAATTATCGCTTCATTAAAAATACTGTTTTCTACGATTTTCTTAGACACCAAATCTCGGTAACCTACAGTAAACTCTAATCTAGTCACGGCGTAAAGCGGTTAAAAGCGTATCTGAAAAACATGTGTCAACTCTTTGCTAGAGAGGCTTGAAAACTTTACTATTTCCAAATTTGAATTGTTGAGACTTTGTACATTTCCATGTATTTTGTCACTAACGACCCGGGTTTCGCCTTTCGGCATCTTCAGGCATTCGAGCAGCCGAAAGGCGAAACCCGGGTCGTTAGTGACAAAATCTCAACAATTCAAATTTGATATTGAAATTCCATCAAGCATCCTCACCCGATGTTTTATTATTTACTATTTCCATTTAAATAAAAGTGTAAATAAATAATCTGAGAGTGCAATTACTAAAAAAAGTTTTTTTTCGACGTGTCATAATTTTTAGGCGACAGAAAATGATTAACGATTAAAGGAAAATGGAAAAAAACCTACTTATTCCTCTTAATTGATTTTGTTAATAGCGTTCAAATGAATTGAAGATTATAACTAAATGTGATTCATACATCTTTTAATATTGTCATACATCTTACTGTTTGGCAGCATAATTTATAGTATATGGGATGTTAAATTTGTCGATATGTTACAAAACAAGCTGTAAAGTTGTGTGTTTGTATTTATGAACAAGGTAGGAGAGATATCCAGTCAATTGTCGTCGTGTCACGTGGCAGGGGTGAGGGCCCATGTCAAAAGATTCTAGGTGAAGCTGTCAAAAACAAATGCGGCCAACAGTGTACAGCCCAGTCAAAAGTTGGGTTGGCAACGGAGGACGTGATCCTACCTAGGCTTTCAAAACTATGAAGGACCCTTTCAGCCCGGAGTCATGTCAGACGGTGTGGTCTTTAGGCTGAGTTATGACACGATATGGCGAAATTGAGAGTGTGTCGGGGCAAGCCGCAAGTTCACGAATTTGAAGGAAAATACACAATTTTCGAGACGTGAGAACGTCTTTGGCAGAATTAAACTTGTGTCCCGAAGTGTCCCGAAACATTTAATGCCAATCAACTGCAAATTTAATATAGGATTATAAATTGGTTGCTTTAATTTAGTTTTAGAGGCAAAATTACTAAAAAGAAAATGTATCGTATGACGAAATAACTATACTTGAAAAATATTTTGGTACAAACTAAAGGTAAAGTGAAACATGCCAACATTTTTTTTAAAAGATATTTTTATTATTGTATTAAAACAAACTAAAAACTTCATTGACAATATTGTATTTTATTAACAGACCAACATAATAATAATTTTTAATAACAGTATGTATTTTTATGCGGATTAGTTTTTACTTAGTCAATTGAAAATGCTGGCGATGAACGAAACTGGTCCTCACTATTTTATAAAAGTGTGGACAGGGTAAAAAAAAAATGTGTTTTATTTTTATAACTATCATACTTTCAAGTGCATGTACCCTTTAAAATATACTTAAAGATATTATATAGATGGCGTTAGATTGGCTGTTAGCAATTCAAGCAATCAGTAGAACAAGACGGCAGCCAAATTGTTATTCATTATGCGAGAAAAACATTATTCTACAAACAACTGTGAGAATAGAAGACATACAAAAACAGACTGTTAAGAAATTTCAAGCGTAACATTTAAATAAGTTCAAGTTTTAAAATGACTAAAAAGTAAATACAGTTGTTTTTTGGAATAAACCAAACCTAAATTAAAGTCTCATATTTTCAAGAAATGTTTTTTTTTCAAATATAAGATAGCTCGAAAAGTAAAATTATAATAATGCTATAATTTCGTTCGGCGGATAGTGATAGAGACCATTCAAACGAAATCGGAACGTTAGATTTTAATTATTCAGTTTTCATTTTTATTTTGGAAGCATGTGTTTTTTTCACCCAATGCTACATTAAATTTTCATTGATTCTTGGATTCCCCTTGAAGTGATTCACATCAATCTAAAGTGATGGCGCCAGTGTTTTTTTTTGATCAATTATAATCATGTTTTACAACTCTCGTTGAATCTTGATTGTGCAAATACCATTCGAGTTCTAAATGAAATTAATATGCCTATTTAAGAAGTAACACTGTACTGATAACAGTAAACTTCCGTCCCTTAGGAAAATGAAGGGACGAAACGAGAAGTAAGCGGACGCTATAAAACCCCCAGAACACACATGACCCACTGCATAATATATTATTTATGTTAAATATAATATGTACTATTGAATATATAACTGAATTGGAGGTTTGTAACATTTATAAACCAGATTAATCATATAATTAACATACATAGCAATAAGGTAATAAGAGAATGCAATGTATTTGGTTTTACAGGAATTGTAAAATATGTTTTCTCGCAATCATAAGAATTATCGGATGATTTTCGTAGAATCAAATAAATTGCTATTTTTTAATAATCAGTTATATTGATTAAATTTTGTAAGCAGACATGGCAGATTCGTAGGGGCTGGTCAATAAAAAGTCAAAATTGATTGATTGTCAGTCTAATCTCTAACTCTTAAAGTGTTAACTGTCAATTCTTGGTGGAGACATGTTTTATAAAATAAAACACAATTTGTTTGTACTACTTCCACATGTTTATAGTGAATAGGACCGGTTTCGCTCATCACGAGCATTATCAACTCTTTATGCTCGTGATGAGCGAAACCGGTCCTGATCAATATAAACATGTGAAAGTAGTACAAAAAAATTGTGTTTTATTTTTTAAAATATAATCCTCTAACTAAAAAGACTCGGTGACGACGACGGATAATTTTAATACAGAGAACGTAATTTTAAGATTTAGTGGGTTGAAGATGTGATGTGATGCAAAGAAGCAAAGTACGCCATGGAACTATTTTTTATTGAAGTTTCATATAATTGTAAATACATTGACAGCAAAAATAAACATCTTTTGATATGCCATGTATTTATGTTGGTGTCGAAAAATAATTAAAATATATCAAAAGTGTGTTTTTATGGGTTAGAATGGAACGTGTTCAAAGGAGAGAATTATTTTCACAGTGAGGAAAAATCCGGTACGGCAACACACTTAATGAGAGGAAATGCTGTCAACGTACCGGAAAATACGTTTCCTGTTGCTTTCCCTCTCGAAAACCACTTTAAAACATTCATATGAGGAATGTGACACGAATATAACTTATATGGTATATTAATCTATTTTTGGAAATTAAATACGCACAAGTAGGACACTATTAATAATTGTGAATAGAGAGCTTTATTGGGTTTAAATAGAGTATTTTAGTAAACTACTGAAGAAGGGCGACAGTGATGCTTTTGAGGCCAACTAAAACGGAATAACACCCTCTCTCGCATACTCAGGGAGTAAATTTATACACTTATTATTGATAAGAAATCTGTAAAAACACTTAATAGTGGCATTTCATAATTTTATTATTGGTCAGGAAAAAAATTTATATTACCATACGTTGAAAATAGTCCTTGGCTGAGCAAAACCAGCCCAAATCATGATATAAAATTTCAGAATAAGCGTTACAAATGCGTTTTATTTTTATAAAAGTCTTTTCACCGAGAAAGGATAGTTACCATAATTAAAATGATTCATAAATGGGACATAGTTTAAAAACAAAATTGATTTGTCATTTTTAACTTGTCTGATACTTTAAATTTAGAGGTATGTACTTCTGAATTGACTAAAAAATAAATACAAAATTAAAACTAAAAATAACAAAAGTTTTAAGCTAAAAATATGAAATTAACCAAATGTGGAGGATATCATAATATGTAAATATAAGTATCCTTTAATTGAAGGCACATTTTTTAAACATATTTTCTGAATGAAACAGCTTGCAGCACATTAATTCAATCTACCGTTAAAAAGTTTATTTTAAGCAAATTTTAATGGCAAAGATATCCAACCTTGCTTTAATGTATGGTATATTATATTTATACTTAGTGGAACGTCAAACAGTATTTTTTTAAGTATAAAAATAATTTTAAAACGTCACGTGGAACGGCGAAATTTCTAATTTATACGGGAGCTTATATAATTTGAGATCACGGCTGTGCCAAGCGAGAGCTGACTGTTTACTTTGGTGATTAAAAGTAAGCGGGGGGTGCAAATAGTGAAGAGCTAAACAAACCTCGCTCTGGGCATCTGCTGGGGAGTACATCCACCTCCTCGTTCTCCTTGCACCAGGAAGAGTGACCCTCGGTCAGCGTTCAGGAGGACCGAGACGTTTTGAAGAATCTTATGGCATAACGACCGCACGTCGAGTTCGTTGCATATGTCTTTTACCTGTTGACAACAGTAAGGTGTGTAATTGATTAGTTAACATGTGTTTTGTATACATATATATACAAATACAACGTATAACAAATAATTTTGTACATTTTACAATTTTCATTTTTATATTTGTTTTATGAAATATACATGTTACTAAATACTATACATAATATGGACTGCTAAAGAAACATTTCGTTGATATAAATTTGATATCAATTTTAAGATACAGCATTACATAAAACGTTTTTGAATTCTTCAAGTGATATCTTCTGTTTTATTTTTCATTTACCTATAGTAATTCTTTTAGAAGAAAAAAAATCTTTATGTCAGACCTCCAGGCCTTTCGTCCTACTAGGTTGCGCGGGCAAGGTATCGAATACTCGAATGATTTCGTACCAAATTATATCTTTGCATACGTGTAATGTTTTTAATAATTCCCACCAACCCTATCCGATCTACTAAACTTAGCTTAGTACATTGTTTATCAGTTTCTAATCACGTTAGAAAAACAGGTAGAACGACTGATGTATGATCAGTTTACTCAGTTCACTGTGAGTAAAAACACTCGACATTCGGAGAGGCAAAGTTATAGAAAAATCATGCAGCTGCATTATAATGGTTTTCTGCTATTAACCTTTACAGTGCGAGCCATTTTCGCACGAATTTATTTTCAGTAAATTGATCTGTTAATACGCTCATTATGGCTAAAAATCGATTAATTTCAATAGTAAAATATAGACAATTATATGAAATATATATTAGTTATCCCAAATACATCAAGAAGTAAACTAAACTCGTCGTATTCTCGTTAAAATAAATCGAAGAAAATGAAGAAGATGACAAATATTTAATGTACGACTTAGCAAGCAAAATGGCTGCGGCCAGTCTTCATATACACCGCCAACACGCACAAAAGCAAACGCGTAGTCGCATAAGTATGTGTAATACATAGGGGTGATGATTAATATTGCGTATCGGCAGTTGAAAGTTGAAATTCGAAAGACTGAATATCGAGAGCTCGTTTCAAAAATATTTTTCCTTGTGTTCTATTTGACATTTTGACGATGTGTTGCCTAATTTCTCTACCTCAAGGTACGAACTATTTTTTAAAGCATATATCCACAAGTGTCCTTTTAGTTTGGCCGGAAATACGAGATAGAATCTTGGACATGTAAACATGTCCATTGCGTTCATCGGGTTAATAAAAAATACTATTAGAGACCATTCGACTGATTTATTACCGATTACTAAGAGCCACTATTATAACGACGATAACAATCGTGTATAATAAGTCAACTGAAAAAAGTCGAGAAAAAATTGACCAATAATGGCAATAAGGAATAGCAGATTCTTGCAAAGGAAAGCTTCCCCTAAGCTTTTTCATATAATAAAACGCTTTCGCGATAGCTTACATTATTGAATAAAAAACACCTCGTTACGGCATAAGTTTCCAGCAAGCTTTGTCAAAGTTAAGTCGTATAACAACAAAAAACAAATATCGTTCACAGTTTTTGCCAACTACAATTGAATTGGGAAAGTGGATCTCGCTCTCTCACTGGAAATAATCGGTCAAAGTTTTTTCATTTTCACACCGGTGTGTGGGAAATTCCGACGGTTTACTTACACAGTGATAGGGAACTAACGATATAGTCGTTCAAACAATAACTTTTTCGTTGATAATAGAATTGTCTCGGAAAAGTATGTTTTTAAATATTTTGTCTGTTATATTATATAGCAGGGGTGGCCCACTTGTTAAGTATTTTTCGGTATCTTCAGGCATTCGAGCACACGAATGGACTCGAACTGAAGTCAGTCGATGTCTTAAATTATATAATATGACCTAATTTATAATCCATTAAAAATACATTGATACATTAATAATAAATGTACATTAATCCTATATATTGGTTAAGCATATTTTTAAATTAAGATAAGAATCAGGAATACCGTGGATAACCCACAGATAGATACTCTCTATTATGGAAATTTAGATATTGATTTGTTTAATACAGGATTTGGATTAATGGATATTCGGTAGGTTTTATACGCCTCACAACAAAACAGTTACGCACTTTACGCAGGTCTCACGAATTGTTTTGTAGAAACAAATATTCTCTTAACAATTTAATTTAATAGGTATTCAAAAGTATTATTATCCAGTCGACTTAGTAAAGTATCGGTACCTGATAAAACAGCTAAGAAAATGGGTATGGTTCGTTTCAAGAAATGTAAAATATTCAAGGCTCTGGATAGGAAAAGCGATGTGGTTTTTCAATTAGTCATTCGCAATTTGAAATCATGATAGAAGTATCTCTATAACAAGCCGAATATGCAAATAAGTTTTTTTTTAAAGATTTGTAAATTAATTTGTCCGATTATTACTATAAGCATACTGGTATAAAAATTCAATGCGTAGTGGATCATAATCGGAATTTACAAAAACGAAACCCTAATAAATGTACGCATGAAATTTGTAGTCCTTCTGTACCGTGAAAGCTTTAGCAAGATAAAGCTCCGCGCTCGCACTAAAGCTTTGGCTGTGTATGTGTACTTACTTACATAGGTCCTTTACCAGCTGTTTCCGTCGGAGTAAACGGACAACTTGTTGAACGGGGTCGTCTGGGACGTCAGTTAAATACTTTTAAACGCGTTAACATGTGTGGGACACATTGCTTCAGGTGGGAATAGTGGGATTAAATAAAAGCCGAGGTTTATTGACATATTGAATTAATCAGTAAGAGAAATGAGCAATGAAATGGTTTGATTATTGTTATACCCGCACAGATTGATTTTCAATGAGTGAGGAAAAGATTGTTTGATGGTAAATTGTTTCTTACAGACGCGAACAAACATTGATCTAAATAACTGGCCTTAATTTTATAATCTAGCAGAAATTTTAGTAAATAGTTTATCTACACAATTGAAAATATATTCTACATATTTTATAATTCAATTTGATTAGTAAAGTTTGATTGATTGCACAACAAGGTGTCATTTATGTTTTTTTGTTTCATTGCTTAGTACATTATTAAATAATACAAAGAGCAGTGTTTACGGACATTTTTTTGAACCTTTTAAACATCACAGATTAGTCAAAGCTTCTAATATAAAATTAACTAGAGATAATTTTAGATTAAGCAACATAAGAAAAATATTAAATAAATACATAAATTCTTTAAGAAACTTGGGGGGTTAGATTAAATAGGTAGAATCTTATATATATGTGGTGGCGGTTGTAGTAAACTTTCGGAAGTTATTGCTTTTGATTAACTAATAATAAGGTGAAGCCAAGCGCCGCAGGCATATTCTATCTTGTTTAAATCATTTTGGGTAATGATTTTTATCTAAGCTTTCTTTTACACCATCCAGAGGGAGCTATTAACACGCAAAAACTTTGGTCCGTTTTCTTTATTTGGTTGAAATTTTTGTAATGAAAATACTAAAATCACAGTTTATAGCCAAATTTTATTTTTTCCAAGTAACTAAAACTTTTTAACGAGGAGTGAAAAAACTATGCATAAAGCTCAGCCGCTCTACAATAAACTGGATAACTGCCATAATATATTTATGTCTTACATCTCACATTTTTGTGCCTTAAAACTTTTTTAAATCATTGTAATTTTAATAAACTTGTAATATCATGTTGTAACGTTGTTGTATTAGAAGACCAATATTTTCAAAAGGAAACCTTGATAAAGAAAATTACATAAACATAATACTGAACTAGGGATTCAAGAATATATATTGCATATAATTTAAGACATAGACTGAGAATGCTTGATGGCATTTCAATATCAAATTTAGATTATTGAGATTTTGTACACTTCCATGTATTTTGTCACTAACGACATGTACTCGAACTGACTGCCAGTTCGAGTACATTCGTGCGCTCGAATGCCTGAAGATGCCGAAAGGCGAAACCCGTGTCGTTAGTGACAAAATACATGGAAGTGTACAAAATCTCAATAATACAAATTTGATATATAGTAGCATGATAAATAGTTTTTTAATAAAATAACACGACTATTTCATAAATACTAAAATGTCGCTTATACAGCTCAAACTTATAACAATTTGAACGAAAAAGAAACATACAGTAATTAACTATTTGCTTCATATTTCGAAACGTGTCACAATTAAATCCATTTCGCCCATTTATCCAAGTAATTTTGGTCCCCGTTTTAAGCGGATTTACGTTAAAAAGTATTTTTCAGTACCAATTACACACGGATAACGAAACCCCTGTATCTAATTTTAAAATGACATCGATTCTTGTGCCTAGATTACAAGTAGAAGTTAGAGAATATTGATTGCAACGTTTTCAACGTATAATATTGAGAGAATTAAGAATAAATATTGGTAAAATAAATAAATATCACGTTGGTCAACGTTTACATTAGCGTTAGATATATATTGATGTCTGAAATGAAGTTTTAATTGTACAATGATAAAGATTAATAGGTTTGTTTATCGTAGCCTTTGACTATGTGAAATAGGTTGCATGAATGAAGATTAGCATTAGAAAACTCGCCTTAGTATTTTCTACGTGTAAATTTTAAGAAATCTTGAATATTAGTAACCGACGACAACCGATAATAGAGTGCATTTATTATATGGACTGTGTTTTGGCCAATTGATGTAACCCTCAAAAAATACGAAAATGAGTTAATCATTGGATCAAATGATGTAATTTAGAAAAAATAAATTGACCACCTTTTGGAAGGGAAACATTATTTTACATTGGTTTTAGGTTTAAAAATTCTGACCCCCCCACATGATGATGTAAGCCACTATTATATCGACACTTCCTACGTATAATCCCGTATCTGCAAACAGAAGAATTTACAGGAGTGCATTTCAAATATTCATAATTCAACTAACTTACCATATCATGCTTTCGATAAAAACAGTTTTTACTCTCTTCTGAACAATTTCAATATTGAGGTTTACATAAATTGGCCAAAAAGCCGTCGATATAGTACAATAATTATCTCGTTTAAAGACGCATAAACACGTCGAGAGACTTGTGAAATTCTTCAAGATCACAAGAAAAGTATCCATTATCTTTTGGTATCGAAGCGTAGGTGGCAGTCTCACTTGGAAAGCATTTCTCCCACAAAGCTTTTCAGCGGAAAACTTTAATACTTTTGACAATGAATATTATTGAAAGAATGGAGCTTTTGAAAACTCATTTCCATTATGAAAGCGTCAAACATAATCACCGTTTCAAACTTCATAGAGATTTCCTCAAGAAAGTTTTTTGCGGTGAAAGGATTAATATAAACGTGTGAAAGAGATATTCAGTGCGGTACTACCTTCACAGAACGTCATTTTACATACCTAGTAAAATTATTGCTCAAATATTTTTTGGGCTTTTAGATTTGATATACATATCACAAACCTTTTTTGCAATGGTTCTTGCACACCTAATCAGAAATACAATTTAACAAATAAAAAGTGTAATTTAAACGAAGAATATAATAATTACGTAAATTTATTGCTTGAGGAAAACATTAGTGATAAAAATACAACAAACAATAGATCCATACTTCTTACGATATTCTCATTATTAAAATATTCCACAAATTATATTACATCACTAAACTACCCTTTAATTCATATATAATTATCAGTACTTAGATCATTTTTACGATTCAGATGGTCTAAGTTAGAACCGGAATCTGCAACAGTATTATATCGTGTTGCATGTATCAGCAAGCATAGTTAAAGTAAAACATGCTTTCATGTAGTGCAATAAGGTATGTCGTAGATTGCAATTGCTAAGGACTGTGCCAGCAACTAATTAAAAAATGTATTCATTGAAAAACTTTTCGAAGGTACGATATTAAAAATACTTAATGAAATATGCGTATTAATAATTTTCTTCGTATCTAACGATATTCATACATAAAATAGAAGCAGTATATTCAACTTTTTACAGCGATATTTTTCCCCAATTATATTATAAAAGTATGCCCCTGAGTTGGTTGCGGGAGACTAAATATTGGGTGAATACAAAAGCACAGAAGGCTTTGATATGGTAATTCAAATAATCATATTTTTAGTCAGTTAAAATAAGCTTAATAATTCTAGATATTTTAAAGATCTGAGTTATACATAATTGGAAAATTTATTTATAAACTTACGTTGGCATTAACCAAGGCTTGGTAAAGTAATATCTCAGCATAGTATTAATAATGCTCGTGGGATGTATAAATTTAGCATACAAAAAAAAAACAAATACATAGATTTTTCACTTTGGCGTACACACAATTCTTTTTATTACTATCGAAAAAATAGTTTTCAGCGTTCAATGGCGTATGTTTTGGCTTTTTAAGCAATCGTCAATTACAACAAAAAAATATAAAATAAAGCACAATAATCAAATTTGTGAATAATCTAAGTGTTGGTTTAGCTTCTCAAAAATTTGACGTTTTTTACGCATCACTAACTTAAAAAATATGTAATTAAATTTGGATTATTGAGATTTTGTACACTTCCATGTATTTTGTCATTAACGACCCGGGTTTCGCCTTTCGGCATCTTCAGGCATTCGAACGCACGAATGGACTCGAACTGACATTCGTGCGCTCGAATGTCTGAAGATGCCGAAAGGCGAAACCCGGGTCGTTAGTGACAAAATACTTGGAAGTGTACAAAATATCAATAATTCAAATTTGATATTGAAATTCCATCAAGCACCCTCAGTCGATGTCTCAAATTATAAAAAATATGTGCTTAATACCGAAGAGGTATCTCATTTTTCAAATAATGTTTTTTTTCGAGTTTATTTTATTTATATCGCTTAATTAGGGGTGTGTCGACGTCTCGAAGTTAAAATAATATCAGGCGGTATGGGTTTTATAAATAAATTCAACAGTATTTTCTTAGAATACAAGTTTTTATTTAGTCTGACCTTATCGAAAGTGTTCTCCAGAGATATAATGATGGCATATAAAAAGTCCGTGAGAATAAATGACGAATCGTGTCCAAGGCTCGTGACATGTTGTAATGATTAATTGAAATCGAATGTCATGTATAGGTAAGTTTTATATTGATGGAAGTGATGAACTTTAAATATAATAGATAGATAGACTCTTGGATAAGATATCAATATTTGTATTTTGAAAACGTGACAATAAATAGATCTGATATTATATTCAATACTATTTATCAAAAGATATTGCGTATGAATATAAAATTTTGACGATAATTAAAAAAAAACGATTGATATCTATTGTTTGTATTCAAATAATCTCTGGTTGACGATAACTAATTAGAATTTATTATCCTATGAATATGAAAATAAGGAAATTGAACTAATGAAACTGAAAAATGATTATATATATATATGTACAATCAAATTAAGTGTGCACTGTTTTCAACTCACACAAAACGTGTAAATACACTATATTTTTATATATAATACATCGACTGTAGAAAGGCAAAAGTATCCCTCCGTTTTTTCAAAATATTTTTTTTGTGTGTGGGTTACGTCCTTTTGCCTTTCCTCAGTTGATATGTTTTTAAAAGCAGCAAGTTTGTTGTCTTATGCACTTTAATTTTTTATTAATATTAATTTCTACCACAGTACGCTTGTAATTAAATTAACCATGCTTACCAGTTCAAATATGAGTTCCTTTTCATCGAGGTGTCTCAACTCATGCCTGGAGCGTCTCTGAGGGCGATTGGTCTGTGAATTGGTACCGACCATAGTCCCAGGGCCGCCTCCTCCGCTTCCACCCATCCCCGGTCCACCGGCGCACAGAAACGTGGGGGTGCCGTCGATCGTGTTTACTATCGGCTTCAGGAGGCCTCCCCGTTCGAATTCGTGAGCGGATATTTTCCTAAGATGTACAAAACGGAAACGTTAGGGTAAACATTACATTGTGCTAAGATATTGATATTATCATCAACGGTAGTGATTACTTAATACTAAATGCAGAGATCGTTTTTTCAAACACAGTGTGAATATGCGCACTCGCTCTATATAGTATTTAACTAATAATACATAAAATATCTCGACACGAAAAATTGTCAATCAACTGTTTTTTTAGATTGTTTTGTGAATTGTTTAAATGAATATTTATTTAAGCGAAGAATTCATGTAAGGGATATATTTTTTAATCACCTGACGGGGGTGGTGGCGCCGGAGTTGGTTCTGGAGGGCGAGGGGTGCTGTCCGTCCCCCGTAGGGGGTGTGGCGTGCGACACTAACCAAGCGTCGACCACGTGGCGGGTAGCTTTCCTACAATAAAACAAATCACATAAACATTTGAATTTTCACTAACAACGCACAGTGCGCGTACTGCGAAAAATTAAATATGTATATAAATATATACATCGAAATAAATATAACGTAAAAATATGAGGGCATCCTAGTCAAATCAGCTCTCTCTGTTCGCTATAAAAATAACAAAAAGGCAATTTGACCGTACTAGAATTGATGATTTCTATAATAATACAACATAATATTATTTATTTTAAATCTAGGTATATCCAGAGAATTTATGGAAAAAAATATTGGTATTTATTACATTTTTAATGCCCTTATGTTTGATTTGAATTCTGATTCCCGATAACGGCAAACAAAAACAAAAAACAACCTGCAATTTTAAATAGTCAACAAAGAAAAGGGGCTTTGTCTGTATCTAAAAATGTGTTCTATTAAATATCTTTGATTGGTTTGAAATTTATCTTGAAACGTAGACAACGGTAAATAAATATATATACCACTAGACCGTCAATTTATAAAGTGGAGTAAAAACATAGATACGAAATCTGCATGAAACTAAATAATAAATCTGCCACGTTTATAAATAATAATTTTATATTATAAATAACATAATGCTCACAAAAACCTGCTCACAAACAATATCTATAGATAGATAAAGCTTTAAAGTTCTAATAAAGAATGAAATGAAATACTGTCAAAGACAAGGCATATTTTTCAAATATGGTATCATAATGTACGCATATTGAAAATGAAATACGTCAACAAGCGAGGGTTGAAGTGGTACGATAAATTTAATCTTTTTCCCATTTACGTATATGGTACTCATCAAACAATAGAAATCTTCACATTTTTCTTTTATGTCGTGTTATTATTTACCTCACAATAAATAAATATTTGAGATCACATATAAATAAAATGTAATTATGTATAATTCATTATTACATTGCTACGCTTTAGCAAGTGAACACCGTTACTGGGCATTCATCCTGTACGGTTAAGGTGTCCGCGGTTTCGAGTCCTCGTATGAACAATTTTATTTTTTTACGTAAGTGGTTTCAAAATAGATTCATGGATTTCTCTGATGTTTACATTCCCTCTCACCAATACGATCCTAATAACAGAGAGTAGCTAGTGATTTTACTACTAGTCCTTCACCATCCTATCACCATCCTTCGATCCTTAACATCTTCGAGAAGGAGCGGCTGAGCGACTGAGTAACAAGCAGTTACTGTAAAAAATACACTTCGTTTGATATGCTTCATTAAGAGTCAATTCGAAGAATAGAGTAAATTCTATTCAACTAAATAAAAAGTGTTACGTTTTTAGCGAGGTAAGCTGATTGAAAACACATCAGTGTGTATTATTAATATGAGCCGTGATCTACTCAGAAGCCAGTTCAAATTATACGAAGTAGACCTCGTAATACATAAATGCATTCAATTGCAGTTGCATATCTAATTAACTTAGTCATTTTATGTGCGGCGAAGAGATAGATAATTATGAAGAAAACGTACTTGTAATAAAGGAAAATATATTATAAATATTGATAGCTCAATGCAAAGATAAAATAGCCGTATGAAATGACACAGTTAGCATCAATTTTCAACGATGACTTATCAATACCGTATTCTTCGATTTTACACGATGATTACGCACCATAGACGAACGTACGAAGAGTTCCATAAATAGTGTGAATGTATAAGAAATGGGTGTAGTGTTTCATTTTTTTTAAAATAAATAATTGAATAATACGAATGCATATAGGTAAATATATCTTTCGAAGAAAACTTATATCTGTATTCAATCGAACTAGCCAGCAATAACTATATTAAAAATTCTTGGATTTGAAACTCTAGCCATCCAATTATTTTATAAAAAATATGTTATAAACTGTGGCTTAAGCATGAACTTAGATTGATGTGCGTAGACTCGAAAAAATGATGGCTTCGTGAAACAATGAAACAGTTTCTATGAGATTCGATGTTGTTAGCTTCGTTTTCACCAACTCGATGCATTTTTTCAGAAAATTTAAACAAGATCTTCGAATGTCAATTCAAGCTCATATGGCTGTACAAACTGTTCATTACTACCGGACATTGCTATAGAGCACGCCATTTGTAATTTTGTTTTTTTTCTTCGGATTTACCAATCGCGTATATTTGAGAATGCGTTAAATTCGAGATAACTTATTAATTGATCTTTTCGCATATGTTACAACAAAGACTACGAAGTATTGTACAAGTACATCAGTACATCTACTAAAAGTCCTCTAATCGTTAAATGCAATCTTTGTAAATGTATGTTGTGTAGTGATGACCAAACCGAAAGCGAAAGTACTATATATCGGGTTAAAAAAATCTTATTTGACATTCAATACAAAAGGCTGCCATAAAAAAGTTACATTGGCTAACTGTCTGTTCAACCGCATGAGTTGCATACTAAATAGCGCGCTCTTTTCATTATACTTAACGAATAAGTCACGTATATTCTTACAATATTACGAGTCTCATTTCGAAGCATACAATATTTAACAGAGTTCACATAATTTTACTGCTCTAGAAATTCCTAAATTTCGGTATAGCATTCAAGTGTGGATGTATAATGAATATCAACTGTTTGATTTCAAGTTATAAGCAAAGCTTACTGTCACTTGTAAACGCATAATAAGTGTTGTAAAGATAATTGAATATGTCATTTTTGAAACGACTCTTCGTCAACTATGTTGAGTAATCATGAAACCTTTCGTTATAAATTTTTGAATTTGTATCCAAAAGCATAGATGTTTGCGATGTTATCATTTATTTCTATCCACCCTCTATCCCATTCTGATAAAAGCAGCATAGTGAGAGCGATAAGTTAAATACTCTTTCTTTGAAAAAAAAACATCGTTTTTTTTTTACCCTCTCCAAAGAGCGATTGATTTCAGATTCGTTCTCGTTAAACTAGTTTTGTAGAGATGCTACATTAGGAATTCACGTGCTGTACATGGGGAAAGAATATGGTTTTAAAAAATCGATTGAATATAGTTTATTTGGAAATTACATTAATGAATATGACAAAAAAGTGTCGGCGTCCGTGGCGCAGTTGGTAGCGTCGATGGCTACGGTTACGGATGTCTCAGGTTCAATTTCCGGTGCGGATGGTTTTCATAGATTGATCTTACAATCGATTTATGGATTTCTGTTCGTAGTCTGAGACCTCCCTCCCACCCATCCCATCCTCACGGGGCGTAGCGTGAACGATTAGCTAACCACTAGTCCTGTCCTAGCCCTATCCTTCTGTCCCTACTCTCTTCGAAAAAAGAGAGGTTGAGCAACTGAGTAACAAGCAGTTCTCGTAGAAAAAATATGTTAAGATACCTCCATTAGACCATATGCTCCACATTGGGAGCGGACATGGATTAAAAAAAAGTTTACATTATAGGAGGTAATATTTAGAGTCGTTTTTATCATTGCAAATTATTCAACATTGAGTAGAATTCAGTTGAATTTAGTTAATTTTGTCATAAAATGTGATATGTTTGAAAGCGTTACCTGAGGAAGTAGTCGTGCACGAAGTCCTGATGCTCGTCGAGCCAGGCCTCGGTGCGCGCACACTCGGCGTCGTAGCGACAGCCTCCGGCGCCGGAGGCACCTCGACGGCTGGCCCCACCACTTCCGGCGCCCCCTCCCCCGCCCCGCGGCATGCCCGCACCCTGCTCGATGCTGTGCACCTGCAGGCCTAAAACAACACAAATAAACACTCAGTAAAAACAAAGCCACCAGTCTGATATAGGTTGAAAAATAAAAGTTGATTTTAATATTGCCGTAAGATAAAATAACTGAAGCAATTGTTACACAGTTGAAAAGAAAGCGAGAACGGAGAACATAATTATGGTATTAGCGAGTAATACATTTTAGTATTTAAGATTTTATCCGAATTCCAAAAGCAAGTATGAGTAATTATGTTAAGTCGGCAAGTGTGATAACAGCCGGCTTTATACACAGGCACTTCCACGCGCGATCAGGTGGTTTGGGTGGTTACATAAAGAGAATTCGCTTTACAAAAAAAAAAAACAACGAGAACGACACACAAACTTTTTCTGGTTTCAAATCAAATCACGAAAACTACTCGATCGCGCGTGGAAACACCTGTGTATAAAGCCGGCTAATATTAATGAATCTATCATTGTTTTGTTTAACCTTTGTGTTCATTCTATTTATGTTTATTTCAAAATCGAGTAAGTTTTAATTAGCTAATCCATAGTATATTGAATGTTTTTTCAAATATTCAGAAATATTTTGTTATTTTTTCTTCGCGTTGATGACAAATCGTAGATTCTATTGTATTTTGGTATGGATAGTTTTATTTTTGAACAAGAGTGGTATAGCGTGAATGGATGGATAGAAAAATTATACACTCACAACTCACAAAAGAATTCAAATGATAAAAGTTTGTAAGGTTTCCCATAAAGTAATAAAATACATCTTACAACGCAAAACTTTTAAAGTTTCTACTTCAAAAAGTCTTTTAAAAGCGGATAAGATACGAAATTATTTAAGACAGCAATTTTTCTTATACTGAAGAGAAGTGAAGAGAAAGGATTAGTTGAATATCAAACAATTTGTGAGAGAAAAAAAACCATAGAAACCTTAGTTATATTATGTACATCTTTAGAACTCGCATATAGGTATTTTGAGGATGAAGTTTCCATTTATGTTAATTTATTGAAGCTTCAAATTAATTGAGAATAAACAAATTAAACATGACAGGAAATTTAACAAATCTATAAATTACTTAACCAATTTGGAAAATAATAGATTTAATCGTGGATACTATCAATCCTGGATTAAGGGTTCTATAAAAATATAATTAGTTAGCCATGCTTGTTATTGAGTTTTATAATAAGTATTAATATAACTATAATAATGTAAACCTACAAACTAACAATTAAAAATTTCAAAAAAACTTTTAGTACTAATACTTTATACGTACAAATAGCGGTTTGGTAGTCATAAAATACCATTAAGAAAGATTGTTTTCTCTTCTTTACAAGTAGCA
Organism: Himalopsyche phryganea; assembly: GCA_022494535.1. Classification (NCBI taxonomy): domain Eukaryota; kingdom Metazoa; phylum Arthropoda; class Insecta; order Trichoptera; family Rhyacophilidae; genus Himalopsyche; species Himalopsyche phryganea. Next base: position 1,918,775 of record JAGVSL010000034.1, read on the forward strand.
GGTAAAATAGAAATCTTTATGAAGCAGTAAATATAAATATGTCTAAGGTAATATTTTGTTCTGAAAATAAAAATAAATGTTACCGCCGCCTGAGCTTTGAGAAATAAGTATCAATCTTTAAAGCATTCCAAATAGTCTTTTGAAGATTGGACTTGAGAATGGAGCAATATATTCATTCTATTAGATATTGCTCCCCACAGTCCCCACTGTATATAAATAGAAGCATTCAAGAATGCCATCTTTGGTTTAGTATTATTAAATTAGATTTTGTACTATAATAATATGAAATCATCGGTTGCTAGTAAACTTGAATAAATTGATTTTTTTAAATTTCGTATTTTTGCTAAACAAACTCATGGTAGACTTTTTGGATTATGAGTTAAAGGGAAAATTTCGTGCAATATATATTCCACAGTGATGGATCAGGTTAACATAAAAACAAATATGAAGCGACTATTTATACAACAGTCAACGAAATCCTGCTATCTTATGAGATTCATGTATTCCTCCACTAGGATTACTAGAAATAAGCGCCTCAATAAATAATGCAAGGTAGAGAGTGCTAATATATGTAAGTTTCCTCTCGCGATATTTTGGTTCGGTTCAAAGTGTATAAAAACAAATCGCGAATAATGTTTCACAGCTGTCGCTCCTTCCAAAAAAAGGTTATTTTAAGTCATCTTCTGGGAAAGAGGTGTAAGAAGCAACATAAATCTAAGGGGAGGAGATTCGTTTTACAGAAATTTGCGTCTGGAAATCCTACACCAATAAATTTTCACAGTAGCTATTTTTTACATCAGTGAGCACACAGGCCTACCCTAAGATACTGTTTTATTCAAAACATATTTATTTGCCAAAATGTATTATTAAACTGACATTTTGTCACGGGTAAGTTGAAAAAAATAGCATTCAGAAGATACAATATGTCAACCTCACACAGAGTGATTAGTTATTTCCTAGAACAACTGGAAATTAAAAGTTATAATCAAGGCAATAATTTCCTTAATGACCAAAGCTTTTATAGGGGTAAAATTAAATATATAAAGCGTTAAGTTATATTTGAATATTAATAGGTCAACACAATATTATAGAGGTACCTTTACCAATCGTGATTTACTTAAAGGATTGGGAGTGAGCCTGCGCAATACTCGGGAGGATAAAACGTTTTGAATGAAGAGATAAAAGAACCTCTATGGAGCGTTTATTGCCTCGCAAGCATTCCCCGTAACAGAAGACCGTAAAACGTAAAAGTGCCTCTGAATCCCACCTCGAGAAAATAAATAAATAAATAGCAAACTGCACACTCTATTCCTAAAATTAATATTCTTGAAAGTCGTTTGATGTCAAGTATGAGAAAGTTATTCCACAGTTTGGTTATTAATAAAAGTTTGATCATTTCAGATGTTTATATTTCATGTATATTTAAGTATTATTTTAAGTGTATTTAATCAATTAATTTTCTAATTATATCATTAAGCAAGTAAAATCTGCTTGTAACGCATAGCTCAACACAACACACCCAGTAACAAGCACACGCAGTCCCACGCGCATTGAGCAAATAATGACAGGTGGCACGTATTTTTAAATATCTGGCATTACAGCTGACAGCCAATGCGTCAAATATTTTGAAAATTGGAAAATCACACGAGATGAAATCGACCAGAATTTTTATAAGTCACTCATGTTTAAGAGAGCAAATTTAAATTGAAAAAAAATAAATTTGAAATTGACTTTGCTGGGACTTGAACCAGGACCCACCTGATCGCTAGAGCAAAGCTCTTACAACTAGACCACAGAGGTTGACAGTAATGTAACGATAATGAATTATATATTTCAAATAATTAAGGAACATACGAAATATGTAAATTGAATCCAATTATTATGTAGCAGCATTTTGCCTGACGTGATTGGTCTCAAAAGCATTTAATTGTTAAATATTTTGTGATATTTAAATATTTATAAACACAAAAGATTTTAATCAATAAAATAAATTTTAAATTGAGTGTGCCTAAAAAATTTTATGCCTCGGACCACACATTGTCTCCCTGAGAGGCTTCATACACATGTATATTATATTACATGTTTCGTATTTTTAAATTATAAATTGAAAATTTCTGAAATTACAAAAACTGTGCTATTGTAATTATTACGTTTAATGACAGCCTTTACATTAAATCAAGATGTGTTTAGAACGTAAATTAGAAACCGTGTAATAAATTTGATATATATTGAGTCATACAAAAAATAGAAATATATGTTGAGATTAGACACTTAATTTATTAAGAAAGCGAATATTAAATTGGCTTACAAGCATTATTTTCCATTATCGAACAATAGCGTTGTTTATCCATAATAAAATAGTCGAGTTAGATAAATAGTAATAAAATCAGAATTCATTTGGAAGATAAAACTGAACGAAACAATATCAGAATGCACTCGAGTACAGCGAAACTAGGTGCATTAGTCTCCATCGGACGTTAAAAATAAATAAAAATTTTCATTTCGTATTTAATTAATGTTATAAAATAAAGTGCATACTTCGCGTCTGTCTGGAATACGTTATTGATCGGAGACTGCTGTAAGAGAAACGATATTATATAATTGTAGCGAGTTTTTTTTATTTTACCATAAGCGCATTTGGAAAGAGTTAATTGATTAAATCCTTGAACCAAATGAAAAAAACATCAGCCCAGTAAACGTTATTTTAATTTCCAAATAAATAGAATCTAATCAAATAAAATATTAACAAATGCTTTCGCCACTTTTTTATTCCCAATTTATTTTTGATATTTTCGACAGGATTTAGAGGGTAAAAGGCGAGCATGAAATTTAGGGTTCATAGGTTCATAGTTTTTTTTAATTGCGTGCTTTTTGTTGACAGTTTTTCCGCTTGGATGTGGTGGCGATACTATGACTGTACAATTTACTGACTCACCAATAAACTTTTTAACCAACTAAAATATATATTTATCGAGCGCTTAAGCTCTACCGGGCATTCTAGTGGAAATATCTAAGTCAATAAATTTATTATATTATCGAGTGCAGCTGTACGTTCATGCAAAATGACTGCAATGTTTCTACATTGTTGTAATACAATCGTAAACTGTTTAGTTCGAGCAAGCTTCGACGCAAGCAAATCCAATCAACGAAGCTATCTTGGGTTATGCACTGTCCACGAAAAAATGGGATTTCAATTATTTGTCATTATCAACTACTCGAATATCGAATAGTACAACTGAAACTACTCGAATAAATTTGAATACTTTCTGAAGTATATATAAAAATCGATTTTAATAATTAATAACACTATATAAAATGTTCCAATACCGTTCGTTTCATTGTATAACAATAGTTAAAAATTGCAGCTGCGTCAGATTACTACAACAGTATTTCTTCAATTATTGAAATTACGGCATGTTTAAAACGCTTTTTAACCCTGAGTCATTCGTCAAACTCAAGTATTATGACAAGATATTGAGAGAGCTCGAGTTGGATGAAGACATAAAAAACACTAACTCGGGTATTTATTATTGTTCTTGAAATCTGAAGAAATTGGGATGTGATCTTTCCTCGATTTTGTAAAATATTTTATTCAAAATTATTTGGAATAGTTATAAAAGGGCCGCATGTGTTCGGATAATGAAAATTCGAATATTCTAGATGGAATCCCTAGTCCGGAATGATCTGAAACAATAGGTAAATCTAATAGATGATATTACAAATTATGTGATGATATCTTGCCTCTATGGTTGAACTAATCAAAATTATACCAAAAAGGTCGTGCCACGGTTTAAAAGTCACTTTAATTATTTTGTAATTTGGAAAATACCGATTAGACAAGGAATAAATAAAGAAATGTTAATTTATTAAACGATCTATAATTGTGGCGATCGGTAATATGATATTGAATGTGAATAAAACATAATGAATAATTAGTTATTTTTTTATGTTGAAGTATTTTTTTATAACGGACAAAAACAATTAAGGCATAGAAATAGATCTACGCAACTATTAGCTTTTGCTTCTGTGCTCATAAATGTGCAGTTGTATGTAGTTATGTTTCGTGATCCCGTTCGGACCAGGACAAGGAGACACAAGTATAATATTGATTATTATTATTATAGTATTACATGATTCAAATGCTGAAATTTGTGTCAAAAATGAATACAACAAGCTAATGATATTATCAAATAAACGATGTTGTCGGCGTTTAACGTAATTGCATATTTCTTCCATTTGGTGGTTAAAATATATTAAGTTTTCAATTACCATGTTTGCTCTAACCTTGTTGAAATAGAGGTTAATATGCGAATAATGAAAATATGATGTAAATCATTATGTAATAAAAGTCGGCATGCATTATGTTTTAAGATAATGAGCAATTTAATAGAAATAGTACACGAAAATATAGACTCTTAAGTAAAATTTTATTTCCAACAACGATTACAGTTGAGAGAACTTCGGAAAATGTTGGCAGCAATGTTATTCTTTTGTTATGGGGAATTGAAATCGTTCCAAGTCATTTTGTGATTTGTAGGGTCAAAATACAGGCAGAATAATATTACCGATTCAAGGACGTTTTAAAACCGGTCTTTTCAGAATAATTTATTTCTGTTTACGAACAAACAGCATCGCTGATGAATTTTTGACGAAAGCTCATTTAAATCAAAAATAAAAAAATCATTGTTGTTCGCTATTATTACGTTTAAGTGTTTATTTATGTTCAGAAATTATCATAAGCTTTCATGATATATTTTTTATTTAAATGCTGCATTTTTATTTTGCTTTTGCAGTATGACAAAAATGTAAGTTTCATTTATTAATTAAAAGATACAAAGGTGACATTCGCAAAAGTAGTATTACATTATATAAACTAATTAAAATGGTGTAAAATAATTCAAACTGATCGAATAGTAACATGAGTTTGAACGCTTTAAGTACGGACGGTGAAAGGTTAATCTAAATTCTAATTTATTGATGAAGAATGACCTCTGTGGTGTAAAAGTAAGATCTATGCCCTGGCGATTAGGTGGGTTCAAGTACCGGCAAATTAAATATCAATTTTAAAATTGAGATTTTGGATATGGATGTATGATGTCTCATCGAGTTTATCTGATAACAATATTTCTATTTTAAAATGTTGAACGCAATGGCAATATAAGCCGTACCGCCGAATATTTTCTTTTATACAAATCATTATTAGAAATTACGTTACATGCAGATATAATATTAAGATATATTTTATCACTATGATAAATTAAATGTTGGGAATACAATCCTTTATTCCAGGAGTTCACAACTAGTGGGGAATTCCCCAATAGAGGTGCATTTTAGAGTTCCAGGGAGGGAATAGCTGCCTTTTGTGTAAGATTGTCTTGGGAAGGGAGGAATTATATTCAGAACATTGTTGAAAGGGGGAATGTTGAAATAAAAGTTGGGAACCCCTACTTTATTCATTTGTAGTTTTGATCGGCCATGAATTTTCTTTTTTTTCAAATATAAGAATTGTGATCTTTTATGAAAAGATAAATTTGAATAACTAGAAGGTAAACGAAATCTTTCATTTCGAAATTATTAAAAAAAAAATACAAAGAAACGGAGAGTTTCCACTGTGCTTTTAGCCGTATTCCTTTTAAGCATATTTCTACGACAAATGAAGCAAATCAGTCTCTAGGAGAATTTTAAGACTGGGGAAGCGGCCCAAATAATTGAGCAGGAAGAGAAAACATCGTTTTAAATTACAACATCGCAATTTTCACGAAAAACGTGTCAAAAAAATTAACAGATTGTCGAGGGAAAATCGTAAACGGAACATGAAGAATTTAAAAGCATCAACAATCAAGTGACACATTTTCGCGTCCCGATGCTGCTGGCGCAGGCAAAACCACATGCATTGACGTATGTGAGGGAATAAGCGAGGGAGAAAAATATGGCACGTCATCAGGGTACTTTGTTGGAGAAATTAAATTCTTTTTAATTCGGAAAAAGATAGCGCATACTTGTCAGTCTTATTAAATCTGAATCTTATATACTGATTTGTCTAACACGTGTGTAGTGTTGAATACATTATGTACAACATTAATTGGGGTTAAGTATGTATTATAATAATATCATTCAGTTAATTGGAAAAAAAAATTCAATCAAATATGATTGAATTTTTTTCAATTCAATAGAATTAAATTAAATTTATTAACATTTACGTAATTTTACATCACTGATAACTTGTGTTTTATTTTTAAATATCGACATTGGAAAGGCAAAAAGACGTAACCGACACCAAAAATATTTGTGTATAGCTCACTATATTTGTATATACACATAAAAATATAATATATCGACTGTAGGAACGCAAAAGGATTTTTTTCTCGATAATCACAATGTAAACACGTTTTGTGTGGGTTACGTCTTTTTGCCTTTCCACAGTCGATTTGTACTGTTTTCACCAAGAACTAAGAGTTAATACTATCACTATGAAATTTCATATTTATATACGAAGATATTGCATATTTTCACTTAAAGAGTAAATGTTATGTTTCGATTGTTTTTCATATAAGTACAGTTGATACATAATTTCTCGAAATTTATAATTTAGCTAATTAAGGAGGACCTTTTTGGTTATAGATTGCGTCCTTAACGCCACTGAGAAAATGGAGTGGGCAGTGTAGTACGGGGAAAGAAAAAAGGTAAAATAAAAATGATATATGTGCTTCTTAAGGACGAGGAGTTGTAACAGAAGCCGGCACTACGGATTTAAATAATGTACACAAAGTGGTTTGGCAAGACACTCACGGGTGGTATTATCGTTTCAGGACGAACACTTATCGGGTACATTTATTATGAGACATATTTATAGTCGACGTTCTTGGCAAATTATAAACAAATTCATTAAGTATATAATTCATTTTGAAGAAAATAAATTTGCAAGATATTTTTATTTAACTAAGTTCTCTTAATTATCAACAAAGGCTGCTATCACGGTTGCTTCTGACAATGATTATAATATCATTTCATAGATTCATTTAGCGTGGCGTGTATTAAGTAAGGCCTTTAAAGTATGCGGTTAATAAGACTTATTTAACAGTAGGACGGATGATGATGATGGAGATGACGATTATACAGTTCAGAGTAGACGTTTCCCGTTCGGAGAGGGATTACAGAATGAATCCGGTCCTTCCTTCTTTGTAAATATATACTGTCCGAATACTGTGCGAATTGTCCAATATACAAGTGGAATATATTTTGTATTGTGTTGGTCTACAATGGAATATGATGAAAATTTTACATTAAATTGATATTGAAAATGTTTCTATGAATTAAAATCTACTTGCTATAGAGAAAAAAATAATGAATACTGTAGTATAGTAATAAATGTAAATATATCTTGAACACTAGCAATATTAAGAAAACATTATCTCAATAAATTGATAGATTTCGTTCCTGAATTTAAGAATGTGACTTAAATGTTCTAAAGGAGAATTCGTATTATTAATCTAATAAATATTTGAACATTCAAAGGAGTGTGTACAGAAACCGTAAGTAAAAACAAATTTCATATTTTTTAGGAATTCTACTAAACTTGAAAAAAGATTTTATGTAGAATGATCATTAATGAATAAAGTAAAAAAAAATCGTAATTTGAATAAACGTGAAGGGAGAGAAGCTCAAAAGGACACTTACATTTAATTGAAAAAAAATCATCGATACCGAAAATAAAAATAGAAGTCGGCAAATAGAGCCATCGTTTAAAATTCAATAAAGAAAATCATTTCGGTGTGTCCACAAGACTGAGAAAAATAAAATACGCCAAGAGGTCTGTAATAAATTGAAAAAAATATCTCAAAATGACAATCTTATTTGAGGTTTCCATTTTGTCTATAGCGGTGGTGGGAAGCTCGTGCCTGTGGAGGTGAATATGGCATCATTGATGCAGAGTATTGGGCCGGATTATTTTGATAGTGAAATTAGTATCAACGAAAGCATAAGATTTTATAATCTAGACCGGTGATTCCCAACCATTTTACACCTGCGGACCGGTAAAAAACGATCACCGGTTGGGGAACATTGGTCTAGACAACATGCGAGAAAAAAACAATCATAACAGCTTTTTACTATGTATAGTTAAAAAATAATCACAATTTACACATGTTGCATCGGAAGTAATTTCAAACGAAGAATTCATGATTTTAAAAGTATACCATTTTGTAAAATATTCTAAATAGTAGTAGCGCGGCCAGATCTCATGAGTTCAAAATTCAATAATGTTTGATTCAATTTTACCATCACAATAGCAGTCAATGAAACGAATGTGAGAAGAAAAAAAAATATCTGTAGAAATTAATAAAAGTAAATATTATAAACCCATTCTATTTTTATGCTACTAGTTCAAAAATAGTGCAGTATATTTTATTTTTCAAACATGCGTCGAAAGTTTTCTTGATTCTTATGATCATTGTAAATACGTGATTATTTTCAATTATATGTATGAGATAGGTCTCCGAATATAATAATTAAAAGAAGATACATTTTTTAGAAACTTTATACAAGTAAACGAATTGATATATTTTTTTAAAATTAAATAGTAAACTTTAGAAAACGTTTTATTTCTACTGAAAATAACCAAAATAATCCATTAATCCGCTCTTGTTTGGCAGATATGTCATCACCAATAAAATTGTACGACACTAAATTTAAGTAAATATGTTCGCGTTCAAGTAATATGAAATATTAAAGTATTTTCAAAATGTTTTCTTTGTGATGAAATACATCAAAACGCCTATCAGGGTAGAGAAGATGGATACGATAACGAAAAAATACGAGGCGGCCGATATTCAATAAAAATGGAATTCTTTTTTTTTAGTTCAATTAATTTTTCAACCACTACTAAAAGGTACACATTCGCAAATGAACAGATTAATTATTAACAGTGAGTTGTGAGCGATCATTAAAAATAACGTTTAGTATCTTGCGACTACTGTAAGTATTCATAAATAAATGATATTATTTGATAACATTATTTCACAAGAAGATTGTATTAAATCTACAACAATACGATAACTGTTCCATAAACTAAATGTAATAGTACGAAACAATAAGGACATCTGGCGACCTCCCAAAGGTGACACGAAGTGGGCGACCTATCAGCTTATCGTGTTATGAATGTTACGGAGAAAATTCATTCACGTCAAACGAAAATTCTGCCATTTTCACACAGTGTTTTTAAGTAAATGTCAACTTGAGAATAAAATGAAATAAGTTTTCATTATCGCTTTTAAAGTGACGGCTAATTATGAATAACAATTTAAAATTGTTTTGTAAGACTGTATAATAACTTAATTAAGTAATTTATGAATATATTATAATACATGACACAAAATGAAAGTCTTAGCTGTGAGTAAAAGCTGCAAACAGATGTTGCCTTGGATTCATAGACCTTAATAAATCTGAGATCTCGCCTGATAAGTGAGGAAACTTATCTATAAAACATTCATTCGACCTTTTGGTTCGGAGTATTGGTAAGTAGTGAAAAAGTGCTGGGTGATTTTGGGAGATGTCATAGAGGAGAAATTTATAGCCTATCGCAGTTGGATGGAGTAGGGCGGATAATATTCCATCACGAAGTGCACACCTTTGTAAAAGAAAATATAATACAATACGACACATCTTGATGGGACGTTTTCGATGTGCCGGTCATGTACAGAGTGTGGATGATGAGACCCATGCAAAATAATAATGATCCTAAGACCACGATAGCAAAGAGTAATATGTGTCAGAAGTTTCGATGTCCTGACGGTATCAGTGTTATATGACGAGGCCGAAGTAGATGATAAATAGGATGGTAAGATAAATTATTTGTATAATTGATAACTAGTGCGATGAGAAAACATTTTGTAGTGTTTAAAATAAATGCATTTCTTGGCTTGTTTGAATTGGTATTTATTGAGTAGAATTCCATTATAATAATATAACAATAACAACGTACATCGTCGATTCAATGGCGTGATACCGAAATCACTGTCAACTATATTTAGTTACATAATTCGTCTGTAATAATTGAAAACTTTGTCATTAACTTATTATACATCAATTTCCATAACATTAAATTTTAGGTGGAATTTTCTGAATACACCATGTTATCTTTCTACGTTCGAGAAGTAGAATAACGCCAAAAGGTTGGTGTTTATGTTTTAAGTTTATTTTAGCCGAATCTGTGAGTATAAAGCACTGAGAAATATTTAAAATTGTCTTGTAGTTGATATCAATAAGAATAATGGTAAAGGAGAGAAAATATAAGTGTTGAAGATTCAATATAAATCAAATGTAAAAGAAAAACAGAGTTGGAAAATGATAGCAAACACATTTGTCATAAACAGTATTTTCATAATTAAATTTTGTTTTATGGCGAGAAGATACTAAGTAAGCAGAATATGAACAAAAGCGTTTTTGGACAAATGTGATTTATCGTTCTTTGCAGATGGCGCGAGCTCTCTTCTGACATAGGAAGTGATTTAAGAGCAGGTTCATTCTCAGATTGTGTACATAGCTTTAAGTTGCATACGAAGAGTGTTACTGCGTGATATATGTGCATTATCTGATGATTGACAAAGAAAACAATCCAACGCAAAACTGTGTCAATAAAGAATTATTATAATTTATCTGTGTGTGAAATGTAAATGTAAAATCATTTTGTAACAAAAAAATTTGCCACTGAACAATGCAAAACAGTGAGTCTAATGTTAAATATGCAATGTACACAGCAGAGGTCTGAACGGGCCGAAATTTCATAAAATTACCAGGTCCGAGCCTGAGTCTCAATATCACACTTGTTACCTGAATCCGACCCGAAGCCCAGATTTATTTTTCTGAGCCCGAAAAAAGACCGATTTTTTTAAAATACAGTAATTCATTTTTACTTTTTAAACAATACATGTTATTGTTACATATTTCCAACGATATTCATAGCATATATGAAATAAATTATTTAAGTTATGACCCGAACATAGTACGAAATATTTTTCTTTGAATTCCTTACCCGGGCCCGGCCGGAGCCTGAATCAGAATTGTCTTTACCCGCCCGAGCCCGGCACACGGGTCGTGCCAAGCCCGTGAAGACCTTTAGTACACAGTCATGCGGACATTTAAAAAATGACAAAATCACTATAGTAAATTGAAGTTTTAAAAGATGACATAAGAACTACATAAAAATGTGTTTTTGTTGTATTGCTTTAAAATATCACGGTTAAAAAAAACGGACTGTTTCTGTTAAACAAGTTATAAAATAAAACCAATAATTATCATTTACTTGGTAGAACTCCATTATAATAGGATAAAATATCATAGAATTTGGTTCTACAAGATTTCTTTAGGTAGTTGCTAGCTATTTCGGTTTAACGCCATCTGAAGTCAAAATAGCTATCAACTACCTAATAAAATTTTGTATAACTAAATTCTTTAACCTTTTTTCCGTGAATCAATGTAATAAATGTATTTAATATAATTAATTAATTGAATCGAAATCGAGCACCAGGTAAATTTATTGTATCCTTGTACCCTGCAAAAATATTGTTATGTAATGATAAAAAAGAAATCATTATCTTTAAAAATAGCTGATAACTTTTTAGATATGGAATCCATCTTCCATTTTAATATTTAAAATGTAGCTTTTTAAGCGATTGTTTTGCTAGGTGGAAAATGTATACCATGCGAAAAGATAATATAGCGTAAGATGTTTTTTGAATATTGTTGTAAATATTTTTTATTTAACAATGCCGAGAAATTAAAAATATTACGGAATATGCGTCATAAAAAGAGAGAAAAATCTTTAAACTGTACTCTATACTGATAAATACATCCATTCCTCGATTTACTTATTAGATTGATTCCTCAAAATCGTTTAAATCGAAACAATCCACTCCTGCATAAAATGGTATCAATTAAATTCAATTTTTATTTACTATGTAAAATGTTAGCCGTTTAAATTGAGGAACGGTGAAAAAGGTCGCAATGAATAATTATGAACTATGTTTATGTATAAAAACATGTCCGGACTGTACAATTGGATAATGCGATGTCCTAAAGACTTCAATTCAATTTCCTGTTAGTTTAATGTTTCAGTAAACGGCATTATTTAGTGCCATCTGTCAGTCTTATATTAAGAAACATAAAATAATACAAAAAATGTAGCCGCACTGCACTCAAATAATGTTTATTAATAATCTTTCGTAGAAATATTTTTTGTCGTTTTATACGTTAAGAATTAGAATCAATCTTACGATAGTTAGTCTGAAGAGGCGATAGACGTGTCACAACTAGTAACACAATAGACGTGTCACAACTAGTGGAATAAAAAAGTTGTCAATTTTAATTTTAAATTAAAAGTATCCTAGTTGGAAAATACAATATACTACTTCACAGAGAAAATAAACGTTGTGATCATTGACGGAAAGGATAGTATTGTACAATGAGTTGGAATATTGAATAATTAGTATATTTATACTCATATCCAATTCATGACTATCTTAAAAATACAAATCTACTTTGAAAGTTTGGTGATCCCTGATATACACAACACATGAGAAAACAAAGTTATTGAGAAAAAATGTTGATATTGGATAGAGCTTACTTAATGTTTTTCAAAACATTATGTAATGGCTTATGGCAGTGCATCATATATAATTTGAAAAATGTTACCGTTGCGTTGCTGGATTACAATAGCGTGGTTAACCTCCAAAAGTGACATCGATTTATTAAAGTAAATGTCACCCGTAAAGATTAATGCGACGGTTTTCCGATTTTGAGTTATGTATGGCACTTCATTTTGTTGCACCTTAACTAAATCAGACGAAATTGTGGTAGTTAGGTAAAATCCGTTACAAAAGCGAAAGTTAAAACTGAACATTGTTTGTGTATTTAAAAAGACAATTCGTGTTTAGGTTAAAAATAAATAAAACTAAATATTTTTAGTTTTATTAAAAAATGAAGCTTTTTAAAGAAAATACACGACACGTGCCGTTATAAAAAGACGCTTCTCTTGTGAAAGTTATAATGAATTCATTACAAAAGCCCTAATTGCCTAAACTTTAATGTATTTACTAAAAATAAAGGAGTGTAATTACATACCCAAGCTGGATGTAAATTTTCCTTTTACTTCTATAGCAATTTCTTTAATAATTAAAGCGTAAGAAGAATTTAGTTGGTAAATTTGTTTATTTTGAGTATATTCGCAGTATTGTCATCTTTATAAAATTATGCATGTGAGATTAAGCTTCTACTTTGAATTTTATTTTGATTATCAGAATAATACCTTTACACTGAGGTAAAGTAATTCTTTCAGTAAAAAATGAGCTTCTTGCAATGTTATTAAAATTGTACTGTTTTAACTACAAATAAGGAACAAATTGTCACTGCCATTCAAATATTCAATATTCATAAATAGTACATCTGTTAGGATTGATCATTTTACAAAAAAAATGATCATGTGAATGTAGTATATACAACTAATAATGTGTAGTTTTTTTACGGTATTTAGTTTCAATTTATAATGCCAATCATGGCTAAATTTTGAAGGGCATTTGCCATGTCCTAAATAGACGACCGACGTTTCCTCGAAATAATCTAGATTCTAAGACATGTTTAGTTTCTTCTGTGTGATGAATATTATTATCGGGAGAATTTCGTAGAGTTGTTTTCGAAGAATTCATCCCATAATAAGAATGAAACCTGAAATCTTTCACAGCTAAACTGTCAAACACTTTACGTAAAATAGTTCGGTAAGATTTAGTCAAATGGTAAGTTTTCATTATACAACTAATTTAAATTGTAAACTTTCGACGTAAATGTTTGCTAGCAAGTGTTGGATACAGCTTTAAATTGAGAGGCTCTTGTGATTCTGCGTGGGTTGTTAAATAAGATTTAATGCGCCCTGAAAAATAAAGCGCCTCCTACCTAACACTGTTTTATTTTTCATAACTTAATAGCCGTGCTGTTTTAAGTATAGGATCGCTTCTAAAAGTCTTATTAAAAGCGGTTTGTTTAATGGGCTTAAGATGGCAACAGAGGTTTACATTTTGAAAGCAGAGATATTTTTGGATACTAATCAAATAACAGCGACAATATACAGGTATTCGTGTAGATTTTTAAAAGCGAAAAAATCCATTGGATAGCGTGCGATCAAAAGCATGACTTAGCGTTGTTTGGATGCTGCGATATATCAGTTTAATATAAAGATTTTGTATTGCACGATGGTTAATATGATATAACTTCATATGAAGGGTAATTATTATGGCATAATAATAAAAGATAATTGGGTTTGATCATATATTAGAGTGTTAGTAAAATATATTATTTCCTAAGTGACTTGAAAAGGTGACTTGATCACTTGACCATCATTCATGTGAAGGGTAGGTCTGTGAGATTTCCGTTTAATTATATGCTTTAGTAAAGTCTACATTTTTCATCATGCGATATAATATATATTATTGAAATATAAAATAAGGTAAGAATATTATAAAAAAACCAATAATTTGTAATTTTTTCTCCGCTATGAATATTGATATTACAAATTATATTCAAGATTAAAGTAGATTTTTTATTTATGCTAAAATTTATTGTTATTGGAAAAGTCTGAGTTTGGATGGACACGTCTGTTTCTGCATCTCGATGTCTAAATGATATTTGGTATTGTTGCATTGTAATAATATCCGTGAACGTCAGAACGAAAATTATACAAAAAGCTACATATTATAAGCTGTGTATGAAAATTTGTATGTGTCAAAAACTTTATTTATTATAACCATAAAATGTGTAATTTTAATATGCCAGACACAGCATTGAGCAATATTAAAATAAATATATCATACAGCATCAAAAAAACTTTGTTTAGAGATTTTATTCCTGGTATTTAATAGTAATTAACTACGAATGACATCAACTAGAAAATAAAATTGGTTTAATACTTCTAAATTTCTTTCGTAATTATTCTAGGGGATCGAATGATAAGTAAATAAAATCCATACTGTCTTAATTTAAAATTCACAAATTTAGTAAAATATTTCAATTATGTATCTATAATATTTGAAGATAACATGATAAATTTTCCAGAGTATTTTTGGGCGTGCTTTAAAAATTATCAAATCTTTTAAGGATTCTTTCATTTCACTTCAGCAAAAAAGTGTGACACTAACTTAATGAAGTAAATTCTCTGTTACATGTGGAAAAAGCTTTTGATTGATTGATTTTTAAATTGAATCTTAGCATTACTGTATTAGGTAGCATTACTGGCATGATTTAATATTATAATGAAAGTACTTTGTAAGTATTCGATTATATTATATGTTGTGATATAGCATGATGCCGAAATAGCTATCAACTCGTTGTTATAGTTCTTGTGTAACGAAATAATTTAGCATTTTTTTTTATAATCAAGTATCAATCAAATAATATTTATTATGGAGGTGCGAAAAGAAAATTCATTTCTTTTTTACAGTAAGAATAATGTGAAAAACGAATCTTATGAATAATGGAATTGATGGATAAAAATAAAACTGTACTACTACGTTACAATGAAAACACGCAGGTCATACCTATAAGTATAAAATAATTTAGACCAATGTATTATAGTTACAGGCGTCTGTTTTATCAATGTCCGCCTACGCTGCCAGAAAGAAAGCTATGTCGTTTATATTAAGTTAAATAATTTGGCGAGTTTGAATCGGATCACCGTAGCAGATGAAAATGATTTATCTCGGGCGCTACAAATAAAAATAAGCTTCGGTAAACTTTCCTTGAGGCCGGCAACGTCTTGACCTCCATTTTTCCTCATCGGCCGTCAATCGGGCTATTGCCTGCCTGCCGGACTACCCACGAGCGGGATTCGCCTCCATTCAGCGATTCTCATTATGTACACTACACTTACTCCTAACCTCTTGTGTGTGCACACAATACGGTTGTTCAAAAGCTGGCTCGATCTAATTATAAGGAAGTGCCAACTTAACATCGCTCATTGAATTATCGAACATTTTCTTTATACAGGAAAATACAAATATAAAAAAAAAAATAAACAACTAAATTGATTAAATGTTCACTCTATATTTTTAGTAATATATCATTAAGTTTTTCAAGAATCGGTCAACTTTCCTAACAATTAATTATTCTAAATATACATTTTTCGGACAATTTTTTTATTGTAATAATTCTTTATTGGTCGGTTAATTTTTTGATGAAATCAGCGTTTATGATAACTAAAGTAAGATAACCAGAGACAAAATTTTAAAAATTTTCATTGGGAGACTGATCTGTACCAGACAGAAGATATTTAGTAGTTTAGTAGAATTGGTTGAGCTTCCGAAATGGCGATATTAATAATAAAATGTCACCTCAGATTTTGTTTTGAATAATGTAATTGAAAATGAAAGGGAATAATTCAATTCAATTTACTGGCTGTGGATGTTAGAAAAAGTGAGTTTATGGGTGATATGGTAATGTGGACATTATGTATTATTATTTAGTCTTATTTCTTGAGATTTCCCTGGGCACGAATTAAGATGGTTACACACCATGAAACATTTTTTATTTATGTTTGTTATTTGTCCAGTTGGAAAAGAAATTTTCGTCAAAATGTCCCAAACGCATCCTTGTTTAAAATACCTAAATACGTATGTTAATAAGGATATGGTAAATAATCAACTTGGAAATAAAATTAATAGTCGAGATAAAATAATAATTGTGTTGTATCATTACCAGTTTCTACTAAAAAATGACTATAGAGTTAATTTGAAAAAGAGATACACTAACATTAACATCCTTTTTAAACGGGGTGTATGTTTGGAGGCCGACGTATATTGTAGGTCTGTTATTTCTGTCGAAAGAAATGTACATATAAGGGCGATAATATTTACAATCACTTGACTTGACAATACAAGATCGATGTGATACGTTTAATTTGCCCTTGTCGCTTGCTCTCAAGACTGTCTAAACACTGTCAACCGAACGTCATGTATGTAAAAATAGCGAAAGATAGGGATGAAAGATATAACGAAGTCACTTAACGTATCACCGCAATGATATCAATATTACATAGATCCTAGTGTCTAGTTTACGGAATGCGAATTTAAGGTTGTAAAGATAGCATCTATTGTGTATAGGGCTTTCAATACCGGGATCCCGATCAATTATTCAATCCAGGTATTCACTGTAAATGCTATGAAATAATTCTTCTTTCAAATTAAAACTTCCAAATTAACTACAACCTCGGTTTGTTCATGTACAATTTTTTATAATACATACATGCATAATTAATAACTGTATTGTCCTTCTCATATTTCGTAACAGCCGTTCTTAACCAATTTGAAATGGAGGACAAATTAGGACCGCTTCTTGAATGGATGAAGGACAATATTTTAAAGCTGAATTGAAGGACATATCCTCTTTTTGGATACCATCTGGTAAAATCTAATATAATAATCTGATATATAAATAAAATAAAACATGAAATTATTTTGATAATTACGTTTCATTAATTTTTTTCTCTTTTTTTGTTAATGACTGTTTGATTTTAAATGTTCAAAAGAAAAACATTCCAATGCCCAAAAAATATTGAATCATACATATATTTCAATTCAAGCAATAATGGACACACATTAAATTTTAAATGTACAATTTACCATATAATATTACACTTAATGACCAATCCCAGGATTGAGAAATTGCAAATCCCGAAATATGGGGATCATAAAAAGGGTCCGGGATTGGATGCCCTAATTGTGTATTGGTAATACTTGATGGGTGATAAGAAAAAACGCCAATTTTTTTAAACACTTGACGATGCTTGCCAGATTATCGAAAGCAGTCTACTTGTTTAGAATGTCTTATTACATGCTGTAATATATATATAAATGTATTTAATATACAATTTTGAAATTCCATTCAGCACCCTCAGTCGATGTCTTAAATTATTTAACATACGTTGTATAGAACCAGATCAGCATAGCTAACAAAACGTATAAAATTTGATTGATTGAAAAGTGTAAATTAATTGAGTGTCAATCAGAAAATCAAAGTTGTTTTACGAATTAATTAACGTTGATAAGTTGCATTGTAATGAATTGGTGAATTTATGATTTCGTAAATGGGGATAATAGCAAAAAAAGGTTAATCATAAAATTTCAAACTTGTTCGATTGTAAATATTAACCGGCACCTTACGAAAAGTAAAAAAGGCAAATTACCAGAGCAGTGCGATAAAAACTACGGTAAAGTGTGTAAACAGTAATATTTTGTTCACACAAAACAAAATTAAGCGTAATGGGAAGCGAATGTTTTGGAAAAACATGTCCTCGATTGTGAGAAAAAACATCAACATTAAATAAGAGACATAAAGTCACGCGCTAAACAAATTCCGCCGTTTTCTGTTTTGCTTGTTCACGCGTTGAGAGACGTAACGAAAAGCCTGCGGCCCAAACTGGCCCAGAAGTTATTTTATAAGTATTAATGAATTTCGGAAAATAGAAAAATATGATTCAACACTTCTTGATCCGAAAATGATATCTAAGTAAGAGTACAAGTTCAGCAGATATGTAAAAAGTCTTGCGACAAAAATCCAATCGCTCTCCTTTTCAGGGTCAATGTAATAGGATAAGGGGAGTGTAGTGTTATATTTACTGATGCTTGCTTTGGGACTAATTAATGGCGGTACGCGCAGACTGTGATTCTTTATCGATATAAATGTAAATTTCAAGCGAAACTTTTATTTAGATCGCTGTAATTTCAATAGTGTTTGCAATATCTTGTATTTTAAAATTTCTTCATAGTTCTACGAGATGATGGTGTGTTAGATATTTTGATGGTGTGTTAGATATTTCGTATCATTCAAAACATTCTAATGTGACTAGTCAATTAAAGAATATTCAATAAATTAATGAACGAAAACAAAAATCCATTCCAGTTAAAAAAAGATGTTTAATATACTATTCAGTTGACAAATTTACCTTGGGAACCTTTTTTTTTTTAGGGTTTAACAATGTTATTGTTTTAAGGTGACAAATCATTAAAAAAACAACTAAAAATCAAGAGTTAGTTTTTATTTTATTATGTAGATATTATATTTTGTGCTAACACTATTTTACGTTTAATAAAGGAATTATTTAAATCTCATATATAACCATAACGCAGTTACATTTTTGTGAGTTGAATGAATGACATGGTATTGTTAAAAATAGTTTCGATATGGTATTTACGATCCTAAATTAAAAAATACGGCAATATAAGCAACTTATAAATATTATGCAACTCAAATAATGAGAATAATTACTTATTTGTCAATAATTTCTTAATGAAAATGATTCCGGAGAATCGGAAGAAGTTTTACTTGTGTAAGTCGATTTGAACGAAGTTATTGATAAGGTGGGCATTGTTTTTATGGCTACTCGAGATACGAAAATAGAGATTCTTGAATTATTTACATCATTTTCGGCCAGGAATACACGAAGCTCCATAAAATTACAAGTCGAGCCGATAGCCTCGTAAAAATCGATATCCAACTGATTCAGAAGGAAATTCTACACGCTTGGCATTTTATGAGATAAAAACATGACAAGCTCGAGTCGACAGACTGACTGTTCTCGTCAGGAATGCAAACATTTGAACAAACGGTCGAGCCTCTCGATTGACATTGGACACGATGTGTCAACAACCTGATCTTCGTTGCATATCGGCATAATATATTACACGACGATAATTTGGAATGTTTAGGCTCGCAGACAATTTGTACAGGTGATAAAATAAAGATTAATTCGATTTGCCGAAAGAAAAGTGTGAAAATCAAACTAATACATACTCTGAAGTTTACCCGAATAAGGCATCATTAAATATTGCGTGTACGAGAATACGTTTAAAAATAATCAATTCAATCTGGTTCTCCATCTAATGAAAGTTTGCAAATATAAAATTAATGCAAATTGGAAAAAAAATATATCAACAAAACCAATATTTAGACAGACAGAATCCCTACTTTAATATGATTTTACATAAACCTTCTTTATTCGAAATTATTGACATTTTCATATACCCACGTATGAATTTGATTATATATTGAATAAGTTTATTAAGTATACTTAAATAATTAATATTTAAAAATACATAAATAGCGTTGAATTTGTGATAACTGATTGATGATAATTATTAATAATATACTTGCAGAAAGTAAGTCATATCTCTATCATAGTGCTTATGTATAAAAACTGAAAGCGAAGATGTTCATTTTAGTCGGTGTCAATGTTGCTTTTTTGATCATGTCATAAAGTGAAGTATGTACACTTCGGTAAGAGTAATGGTATTTGCGAGGACCGGTTGTGAAATCTCATTACAGAGGGGTGATTACACGATTTTAGAAGGGAGTACGAAAAATCCCGAAACAGTATATATCCTTTGTCAAAAAGTATGAAATATAATACATATTATGGACCTTAGATGAAGGCGTATTTTTTTCTATGGAAATTGGGTCTTGATTAGTGTTGCAAAAAACCCGGGAATTTTGAAATGGAGGGGAAAAAACTCGGAAAATTGGTAATAAACTGTTAAATATGTTTTTCATTGTTTATTCAACATACAGGTGTCCAGGTGTACATATACATATGTGTTTAACACCCAGTTTAACTTCATACATAAAAAAAATGAGCGTTTCTTTCAATGTTTTCTGTTGGTTCAAGTATACATATATGTCATACGCGATCCAATATTGAATAAATTTTCATACTCCCGTCCATAGAGAATTCGACTTCCATCTAAATCACCAAACTAATAATTCACTACAACCTTACATTTGGGGATACAATGTCTGCATATGTCAAAAATGCCACGCTTTTAAAATAAGTGTTGCCGAATGCTAAAAATGATGTACAGTTGTCATCAATACTAAAATTGTTTTTTTTCGTTGTTTCCCTATTTTCCATAGCGAGTTTATTCCCGGGTTTTTTCCCGGCCTCGCGTCACTAGTCGTGATACAATAGTTTATCGATCGCCTAATGTATTCTGGTATTAGTGTTGGAACTTTCATCTAACTATATATATACATCTAGTAATATATATTTGAATAGCCAGTCAAAAAAAAAATAGTATGATAGAACAGCTTATAATGATAACAATAATGGGTTCCGTATATTTTTAGAGATAAAAAAATTGTAAATGATAATGGAATCGGGAAAACTGTTTTATAGTATTGTTTAGAAAACTATGTACATGCACTTGACTGATCATACATCGATAAGCCAATGTATAAACATATGATCTGAAATAATGTAAACAGCCGTTAGCAACAGCTCAATTAAATAATAATAAAGGGAAACACTCAACGAAAGATAACACAACTCACATCATGCAAAACTACTTACTCCATCATTGTATGTAAGTACAACAATACTATCGCTTAACAATATGACGTGTATCTATTCTAATCGAAGTAATGCTCGTAGGAAACCACTTGTAAAGATAATAATTGCGTCTGCCATCAAAATAGAGAACGTGTATTGTTTCCACATAAACAAGGAATTGTACAATAACATATACCGGGGAAGCAATTTCCGTTATCGTAGGTAAATGGGGGATAACGCAAGTCAGTCCTGTGTTAATGACAACAATGTCATTAACAGCACAGTTTAAATTAATAATCTAAATAGCACAGTAAAGTTATACTTCATAGTAATAGTTATAAGTAGTGATGCGAGGCAGGGAAAACACTGGGGTTTTACCGGGGAATAAACGCGCATGGAAAATTTGGGAAAAAACTGACATTTTAATATTAATGATACTGTACATCATTTTTAACATTCGGCAACACTTATTTTAAAAGCGTGGCATTTTTGACATATGCACACATTGTGTCCCCAAATTTAATGTTATAGTGAGTTATTAGTTTGGTGATTTAGATGTAAGTTGAGTTCTCTATGGATGGAAGTAGGTATGAAACTTTATTCAATATCAGATCACGTATGACATTTATGTATACTTGAACCAACACAAAACATTTAAAGAAACGCTCATTTTTATGTATGAAGTTAAACTCGGTGTTAAGCACATATGTTTATGTGCGCCTGGACAACTGAATGTTGAAAAAACAATGATGAAATTAACAGTGTATTCCAAATTTTCCCTGTTTTTCCCACCATTTCAGAATTCCTGGGTTTTTAGCAACACTAGTTATAAGTCGTATTAAGTTGCAAACAAGGGTGAATTTTAAGCTTCATCGATTATATACAATGTAATTAAATTTATTCTACAGGCTTTGTTTACAGCAGTGGTAGGCAGCAGTTCATTATTTATCGTGTAGATACTGAACAGATTTGTATGTATATATGTAGTTCGAAGTAGAAAGTGATTTTGTTATTATCTATATCGCCAGTGAGACTGTACTGTTGTTTTTCAAGGGCACAGCGACCAATGAATGCGATGATCACCCATGACTTATGACAGAGTATATGTGAACCTCCAATTGATTTGATGTATTTCGATTAAATAAGTGTGTTTTTAATTAAATTAAGCTCCCCACTCCCGCATCCAGCAAATTAAAATAATGGTAAATATATTGGGTTTTTATTAACTACATGGAATGAGAAATTTTGTAGAGTTAACATGTTAGTACTATGTAAAATCGTTATGTCTGCTGCGGTTTAGTGATAGAATACAACAAGCGATATCGAAACACAATGATCATTTATTTCATGGCATTCAATTAATCATAATTCCATTCAAATGCCTGTCATAGAAAGTAATACACATCGAGTACAACATGTGACTCGATGTTATGTTACTGTCGCGCCATACAAAAGTAATCTATATTCATGATGTACCAAAAACTGTATTAACTCTTTGAGTTTGATTATCAATATACTTAATTCATTTAAAATAAAAGAAAAACGCATCTATAAAAATAAACTTATCATGTATTTTTTCAACGCATTTTTACTACCTGATAAACGTTCTGGTCCAGACACCGTTGGTTACTCAACACGAAGATCAATTTCGTTGGCTATTTGCGCGCAATCTCGTTCGGTGACTGTCTTGGCTAAGAGTTTTAGAAGTAGTATAAAATCGACTAGTGGTAGTGTGCTGAAGGTGGCGGATATTTGACTGAACCTTTTCGTCCGATTCATCTGTATGATAGATTCTCGCCAAGGTAAGCATTTGAATTCACAAATTTAGTGGAAGTTAACTCACCTTTATTGGAATAAAGTTACTTATCAACGCTTTTTTTTACTTTATTGAGGGTTTACATTTTTAAGACACACAGAAAAAAAGTATTTTTTATAAACAATAGCATTCTGAAAGTTACATATTTGAGAACATAAATTTAATAACATATAGACGGCGACATAATATCGTGATAGCCACAAGCATCAGGTTTTTAAGTTCGATCAAGTAAAAAATTATTGCTTCATTTAAAATGAATAAATAAGTTACATTTTTATTATTTTGTGTAAATTCCGATTAAAAAAAGATTAAAAACTATATCGACGTAAAAGGTCATCTGAAAGAAAACAGTTCATATTGAACGAGTCGATGTGATATTCGATTATGAGGATAAACATATGAGGGTGAAATAAGATAGTCAAGGCATCGGGTGCTTACGTCAAAGGAACGTGGCTCGAGTTAAAGGCCAAAATAATATGTACACAAGCAAATGCGATACTTGGCAAGAATATTATACATATTCTGTGTTCGATAGAGCCTGTCATATCGAACGAAGCCTTTGGTCCTTGAACGTGGATATTCGCAAATCCCCAAGAAACAAATGCCTAGCTGTGAGTAAGGGATGTTCTATTAGGTAGGTGTCAAGAAAGATGCAATAAAAATATGCACAAATATAGAATATAATTTATGTATTAGAGCTTTCAAGATACCGAAGTACATCAGAATGTTAGGTCATGTTGTAAATTTTTTTTAATCACAATGGTACTAAAATATTAAATTATACTTAAGATAAATCAACATTTCCAAATGAAAATATTTTTTTATAGAGAACAGTGTTTAAATAAACATTTTAAGTATGCTTTGTTTATAATGGAACTTTTTATGTGTAAATTGTTTATTCGTTTTGAAATTGTGAAATAAATAATTTCACCTCAGTATATTACTTAATGAAATATTTATTTAAAAAATAAAACACAATTTGTTTTGTTTCAAATTTTTATAATAATAAGGAGAGGTTTCGCTCATCGCGAGCATTATCAACTGATGAATATAAATCTTAACACGGCTATTTATATAATAGATAAAGTATACAAAACAATTGGCTCAAGAGATATGACAAAAATTTACCGATCATACAAATTATACATAAATTAAATAAAATAGTCTATAATTAAATTGTTGATGACTTCTTACAAACAACCAACTACTAAGCTGTAATAAAAAAATTAGTCACATTGAAAGTCATGTCCCATGAAACTGTTCCTGACCATTATAAAGTATATGGAAGTAGTACAAAAAAAGCGTTTAATTTTTTAAAAATATAATGTCTTTCCACCAAGAATTGACAGTTTGATAGTTACAAAATTTATGGCAGGAAATATTTAAAACATATTTTATTCTTTATCGACACCATACCATGTTGGTTGGTTTCGTTCAGCTAGAACAGATTGTTCAGTATATTTCATCAATGTCTGTCCACTGAGTCGATAGTATTTATTTTGTTGTCGATGCCGAAAGATACTGAATTGTGAAAACTAAGTAAATAATGGAAACAGAATTTTATTGTGCTGGACAAATTCAAATGCAGGCCTACCAAAGCCAGTATGTTTGCACGAAAATGTTATCTAAAATCTGGGTAAATTATGTCACGGAATAAAGCATACTGAAAAGAAATTATGAGAGAATTTTATATACCAGCAAAAATGAGAAAAATATTCAAATTTACCATGGAGATTTGACCAATATGTATGATACATATAAACGAATGCTACACATCTAATAGTTATAACGTTGTCGCACAATATGATCAAAATTTTTCATATTGTTAATGCCTAAGTTTGAACAAAAAATTAGGGCATCCAATCCCGGATCTCTTTTACGACCTGATTTCGGGATTCAAAATTTCTCGATCCCGGGATTGGTCATTAAGTGTAATTTCATGCGTTAAATTGGACATTTAAATTGATTTGTGTCGATTATTGCTTCAATTGGAATGTATATATAAAATTAAATATTTTTTTGGGTATTGAAATGGTTTTATTTGTTGATTTAAAATCAAACAGTCATTTACAAAAAAAAAGAAATATATTAAAAAAAAAACACAATCATTAGAATAATTCTATATTTTATTTTATTTATTGAATTATCATGGTAAGTTTTACCAAATGGTATTTAAAAAGAGGACATGTCCTTAAATTTGATTTAAAAATGTTGTCCTCTGAGGGAGACTACAATAAATTTATATTAATTTAACAGGTATTATAAAAAAAACTATGTACATGAACAAACCGGGGTACACGTGTAGTTTTAATTTGATAAATGAATTATTATTTAGCATTTACAGTGAATTCCGATATCAGGGGATTATCTAAATATCAATCCCGGGATCTAATAATTGATCGGTACCCCGGGGTTGGTAGCCCTACAAACAATATTTTAAATATAAAGAGAATTTCTTTGTTAAAGATTTATTAAAAATGAATGCTACATTGATAATAGTTTGTATGCTGTGTAGAAGCATGGTCTACGCCAAACAGCTACGACAGTATCAATGTCAAATAAAGTGTGAAAGAGGTTTTTCGCGGCCCACCCCCGCATGTAAAATGATGCTGCCAATCTGCATTGTACGTGCGCGTGTCACACGATAGAGGTTTTTATATTTTTATTAAGGTCAAAAAGGAGGCGCAGGTTGTGGTTACGGCTTGAGTATATTGAATTTTGTAAACGTGCGTGTTTAAGAATAAAATTGAATAATTACTCGTCACGCATGCTGATTCAACACGAATATTATGGTTTCATTCATAAATATTTCAAATCTTCCAGCGGTGTTATAGACAATAGAGCAGTAGTTCCCAAACTTATTATTCCCATGGAACTTTTCTTCAAGCCAAAACTTGACAATGAACCCCGAAAGTAAAATAACGTAACTGCACACGTCGGCGTCCGTGGCGCATTTGGTAACGTCCTTGGCTACGGTTATGAATGTCTCGGGTCAAATCCTCGGTGCAGACAGTTTCATAAATTGATCTTTCAATCGATTTACGAATTTCTGTTCGTAGTCATACATGTTTGTGATGTTCAAAACTACTAGTCCTGTCCTAGCCCTATCCGTCTATCCCTACTCTCTTCGAAAAAGAGAGGTTGAGCAACTGAGTAATAAGCAGTTCTCGTACATAATTCCTGTTGATATACCTTCATTAGGAGGCCATATTGCTCCACGTTGGAAGAGGACATTGTCTGAAAATAACTGTCTTGAATGGTAAATGGTGATCTAAAAATAAAATATTTTGATACTTAAAGAATGATAAGGTTCATAGCTGCACTAAATCCATGTTCTGTTAAATAGGAAGACGGAAAAGCAATCAACAGCCCCTGTACCTGTACCTGTAGTGACCCATAATGGGGGATATAAAATTGGTATCTGTTTTTGTAACAAGAATTTGTGGTATCCTTATTCAAACATTGGTTTCCGCTCCTCATTTGTGGACAATTCAATAATTTGCTCTTGTATTAGTATGCACTCATCTGAGTTTGTGGATCTGCTTGCAAAAGGGTTCAACACCCAACAAATCGCTACCAATTTATTTATTGCTGCTTATTTCAACTTTCATAATAATGAAAATGTTTCAAAAATATTTTTTTATATAAAACCTTTGGCGGACTCCCTGACGTTGTCCACGCATCCACCAATTTATTTTTAATTTACCATAGACCCCTCAGCTGTCACAAGGACTCCTGGGGGTCCGTAGGAACCACTTTGAGAAACACTGCTATACCAATGGAGGTATTCGATAATGTTTATTTTCAAATTTATCGGTTATTTAGTAGCCAATATCGTAGTTAACCTTCGATTAAAATCTAAACACAAAAAGAACGTAAATTTAATAAAAAGTTATAAATTATTGTCATGAATTATCCGTCGTATAGTCCCAAAGAATTATTTATTTTATCGTTATAATGAAATAACAATGAATCGTCCACGGTAAGAATTGTTTTTTTAAGTTATTGCGATTCAATCTAAAGTAGCTAAGCGAAACCTGCCCTGCTTTTATTTTGCGATTGAAGGATACATTTTTTAAATTAGATAATTTTCAGTTATAATAAGAAGTAGTAAGTGCCAAGTTAATACGTAAATGTAAATGCCATTTCAATCAATATATAATTAAGCTTGAAAGATTTCAATTATGTCACGTTTAATTAAACGTATCGCCTATAAGTGGTTATATTTGTATTAACAATACGCCCCATATAAGCGGTTAACATTACGCATTTGTGAATATGATGCGGCGATCTATTCCATGTCTCAATGGAGCGGAAAGACATGCTAAAGTTACATCAGGAATTGGACAAGCAAAGCGTTGAATAGAATACACATATAACCAAGAAGTTATAATATATGTGCATTCTAGCAAGTTGTAGCGCTATGTTATTGTTAGTAATGAAAAATGTATTGAAAGTGAAGTTATTACACGAGACATCCATTGCTAAAGTTTATTTAAAATGCAATTTTTCATAGAACATAAAAAAATGATACGAATGTTTCAGAAAACATTGTTGAGCAATTTTAAATTTAAAACACAGAATTATAAACCATGTAATTCAGGATATGACTGGGAATTTTAAATCCGAGAGAGCCGACAGCGTTTGTAAGTCCTTTGATATTGTAAATTAAGGTAGAGTAGTAAACTCGAAAGAAAAGTGCTCTTTCCTTAAAAGATTCACATGAAGAATGAAACAGGTGGGAAATGTATTTACCTGACGACCTACACCTCACACGTGTTGGCAATGTTCACCTGTATGTCTACATTTATAACATTCTCTCATTCCGAGGAGGTATGACGAATCATTTTAACATTTCACATATCGATTTTAGATAAGGCAGATATTTTCCATAAGTGATTTCATTATTTACTACTGTTCTATACATAAATTTATAAGTTTCTTGGAGATACTTTTTTGTATTTGAAAAATAACGAGGCGTGAAAAGTCAATTTACATTTTTTGGCATTTCAGTTGCGAGAAATGCTCAAAAGTTGTCCTGTTTTGGCACATATAACTTAATATGAACGTAGTTGTAGAAACGGTTATTTGGCAGTATATAATATAGTTCTATAGTGTTGCCATTTATTGAACAGTTTTGTAAACTATGCTGGTGGGCAACAATTGAAGAATCTGTTATCTTAAAAAAAATGACGGCATCATAATAATATTTGATGAGTACATAATTTAAATACATCGTATAAATTTGGATGAGTTAATGAAATTATCAGATAAGGTAATTGTAAGATTTATAGAAAGACGGTTAACTGGTATGGTGATAGATATAAAACTAACAGTCATTTGGAGAAACTGACATACGTATAATATATATATTACGTTTCAAAAATATAACTGTGATGACATGAATGATTAAAAATTAACGACACTCCTGAGGAAAAAGCAACGCGAAACTGATTTAAAAAATATAAAATCGTTTTGAGAAAAAAATCTGACTATATTTGGCAAATCACGCTATTTGTATACGAAAACATATATTCATACAAGCAGAAAAAACGATTTGAAAATCCATTATAGAATATTTACTGTGAGGAGTTTCCTGTATGCGTGTAATTATAAACGTATTATTGGAATTTAAATAGTGTTTATAGTACAGAAATGCACGTACACCTCCAATAACTGTATACAAAAATAATTGCGTCTTGGCTTTAGTCTGACAGTTTGTTTTGACGCAGGACTAAATTACGAAATCTCTATATTATAAGCATAATATTATTATGTATTTTCGAAAAAACATACCATTAAACTTGAGCACTAGTGATTCTTGTTAGTTGGTCTTATTATTGCATGCTGGAAAGCAGAAGACAATATATTAATTTGATAATATTTTTCCACAACAGCTCTAAAATTAATATAAGTTGGTCTTTTATATATTTTCACAATACATTTGTATAAATCTATCATATTAAAACTGTACCATCGTTATTTAATAAATCGTCGTTTCCATTGTAAAATTGTATATCTGCAAAATTTAAATTTTTCAGGGGAGCATAGAAACAGTTTAAAAATGATAAAACGAAATTAATATTAAATTTATGTGCTTAAGCATACTTTTTGTCAGTTGTGTTTTTTGGATGCATTTTTTTTCAGGCAAATTTTGCTGTATTAAAATGATAATATACAAAAAGTCGAAAACGCATATTATGTAGATATACAATTTTGCGATAGAAACGACTATATATTATAGAAAAATACGATTGTCAATGTTGTTCTATGGTCATTATTTATATCCTTTGTATATGTATGTTAAAATCTGTTGATAGGTCGCCAACGAAATGTATGTGCTTAATTCGGTTGAAAGCTCGGATACAGAAAGTTATGGGATAAAATTGAACAAACCGTTATAGATCCTTTTAACAAATAATTCTATAAGGCGAATGTTCGTCACAAATCGAAAAAACGGAATCTTTATAAAAAAAGAAGATAAATTAAGTTATCGCCGCAAAGTGACGGGATTTGTCGAAGTAATGACGCTTGAAACCACGTTTCCCGGTCGCCAACATTTCGACTCATTTATTTCGCAGGATCCGTTTAGATTGTGGGTTCACCGCATTATTTGTTTTCAGATCAATAGAAGCATTAATCAACTATTGTATTCCACTTTTTAAATCTACGGAAGAACGCTACGATTATAGGTTTATATCTACAATTCGTATGACTGCCCACATTCAAATTGTAATCGGAATTTATTGGGGCGTATATATTTAGTACCAAATATTCAAACGAATTCCATTTATTATGGAGAGCATAAATATGATTCTAATTAAACAGGTAATTTAAAAATATTTGATTGCGGAATGCATACAAATAGAAACGTGATGTAAGCAACTTCTTAAAATTCTAGGTGTATTAAACGCACAGCTGTTTTCACGTTACCCGCAGTAATGATATCAATAAAATAATTTCAGATAGAACTGGTCAATTAAAGTAAAATGCCTATAACTATTAATCTGTATAATGAAAACTCTATATTCGATGCCAAAATAAACGTGTACATATCATACCATATTGGTAATATCTGATCTACGTAATTCATCATATGTGAAAAAATACTTTTTGTTGACTTGCAGTAGACACTATGATTCGATTTTCTATTCGCAAGGAAGCTTTTATCCTAAAAGAAAAGTTTTGAGAGTGCCTCAATATCGATCACTGTCTGTTCTAAAGCTCGGCAAGATTCAAAAGAATTCACAATACTTTATGGGTATCAGATCTGAAAATGCAAGTGACTTTACAAAGTTGCAAGTGAAATACGACTTCGAAAAAAAGTCATTGAATTGAAAGCTTTTGTGAAAGCGTTTTACTCAAGGAATGAAAATAATTCACATTATAAAAGTCGTAGTCATTGATTTGAACCCAAAAGTTCATTTTAAGATGGAATTGATATTTGATAATATGATACAAAAATATATATATTTAAGTATGCAACAAACAAAGATTCCACCATTTAGAAGTAATTTTATGGATAATCTTTTATATAAATCAATAAATAATGTGTTTATATGCACTGACAATTCAATATGTATTTTTTATAACTGTAACTGTTAACAAATGGCTGATTGAGTGTTTATTATTTACAAACTCCATCATATTTACACAATAAAAACTGTAAAATAATGTGCTGCAAATAGAAGAATATATTTTTAATTATACAAAACGACTTATGCAATGTTTTGTCTTCGCTTTAAGTGAGTTTTTTCGAAATAAAATGTTGGATAGACTTAGTCTTATTGAAAATATTGTTCTCTACAATTTTCAATTATTGAGATTATGTACATTTGTAATTCAAAATCTCAATAATTCAAATTTGATATTGAAATTCCATCAAGCTACCTCAGTCGATGTCTTAAATTATTGTCAACATTTTTGAATAATATCGTTTAAAGATGAGAAGCTAAAAAAATGAAAGAAAACGTGGTTGGGTTTTACTTAAAATACTATGTCAAATGTTGGGTTTGTAACTCAAATCGGAAAACATCAAGACTAAGAAAAAATGAATTGACAGTTAGTTATGTATATACATATATTTCGTAATTGAATATGTCCTTAAAATTATATAAATATATGTTTGCAAAGTTAAAATAACGATAGGATAATATATTTGAAGAATAACTTTTGGAAATTGAATAATCACAAGGTATCACAAAGAATCCATCGGATGACATTAAATAAATGAGCTAGACTTCGAATTAAATAATGAATTGTATAAAATTAGTAGATATAACTGGCCAGATTTGTCGAACAGTTAAACAACGGGGATTATTGATCGAAAAGTTATCCGATGTGGACGAAGATGTCATGAAAAGTTTTGAAACGAAAGAATAGGCAACCAATTGAAGGTTTGACATTTAAAGTATTCACTGAAGAAGGACGAGTTCTTAAAAGCTCTCAAGAGATTTAGATTGACTCATTAGTGGTATTGATATTTTGGCCGTTTCCCCGAATAAAAAATGGGAAAATCGAGGATTTTTTGTAATCAACCACGCTCAAACTCAAGGGCATTATTTTTTTTCTAAGGCAAGAAGGAATTTACCAATCATTTTTTTTTTTGAAAAGGAAGAATGGAAAATATTTTGTTAGTACCAAATAAATTAAGAAAGATTTATTTGCTTCTATTTAGTAATTTAGGCTTTCTTCAATAAGTATATAATACAAAGATTTTCTTTGAGAAATTTTGTCCTGCGAGTATTTAATTTTTTATAAATATTAAATGTTTACTAAATCTGAATTATACAATTGTTCAAATGAAAGTTAGTCGGTATTTTTAATTAATAAAAACACGAAACCAACGGGTGGCTATCGGAAAACAGAAAAATATTTACGTGAGAAGAAAGGTAACTGGGAACAGTTGGTTTGCTGACATATTATTAGGCTTTTCTTTGTCTATCTTCATCCACGTACGTGTAAATTATATTCTACATCTCTTTTTTTAATGTCTTCATATTAAAAACAAAAAAATGCAGTCGTTAAAAACATATATATACAAATAACCGGTTTCGCACAGTACTTTTCACTCATATTTCTCGCTTTAAATACGTACTAGCCTAGCGAAATTGGTCTAAATATAAAATATGTAATGTTGAAACTTTTCTAGTGTTTATTATATCAAATATATCTTACTGAGCCACATGATATTGTCTTTTGCGAATTTTCATGGAATAATACGTGTTATAAAGCGTCACGAAAACTCATTAAATATGCGTATATTTATCACAGGCTCTGTGCTTTATTTATTTATAGCTACACGTTGAAGGGGTATTACAGATACCCGTTTGCATCCATTAAATTTTATCCTTCGCAGTTATTCGAAGCTCGATGTATTTTTAGCATGTTAGGGGAGATGTTTTATGAACGCATAAGTGGAGTTGACAGCTTCTAAATAAAATGCAATTAGGTCTTGGTAATACTTAACACACTTTTCTATATCAACGGTGCCTGAGAACGCCTTTACTATAACAATATGTTTCTAATGTAAAATATATGATATACGTTTTAGTTTTCAAATGATACGATTCGTACTTTGTAGAAGGTTTTTTATTTATCAGATGATGTGTGTCAGAGCATCGAACATCAATATGTTTGAATCTTTGTTTTCAGTTTAAACATGAAATTTCAGTCTATGTATATCATATTTCTCTTTATACAAGATAGTTCTGGAATAGGTTCCTGCTATTTTTTCGACGAGCTGTGTAAATTAACTGTGCCTTGTGTTTGCCAGTAGTTTGCTGACGATTCATATTTTTGGAAGCTTTCTTCTTTCTTAGATACTTTGCGTAAATATCTTTTATTACCACTGCAGTTAACGCCAATGCGCCATGCATTTGACATATTGAAGACAGTACATACAACTAAAAATAGTTTTTGTTTTTAATTGAGAATTTTTTTATTCATGTGCATTTATTCACATACAAATATTTGTATATTGTATGTTGTCAAATTGGAAATGTATGCTTTATTCGAATAAATTGAATTGAGAAATTTTCATGAAGCATATACAAAAATATGGAACATATGATCTTATTAAAACAAATAAATTTATTAAATTTGGATTATTGCGATTTCGTACACTTCCATGTATTTTGTCACTAACGACGAATGGACTCGAACTGACAGACAGTAAACAGTGTCTATCGTTTATATAGAAGATACAAATACGACAAATATTATTTACGAGGTAAAATATATACGTCTGAGAGCTACACTGATACCTGAGTTAACATTTCGAGAATCGCCTTAATCCTTATTTTGTAAACAACACATTAACAGAGTGGCGAAATGCCGCTTTCCAACTACTTTTAGAATTACCAGTGATTTTACAATTATAATAGCATTGTGGGTTTCGACGGGATACAATTCGAGGAAAGAGTAAATATAAAGAATCATTCCACATTTAGTGACATATGTTGGGTGTTTCAACGTATAGGATACAATAACGGAGAATTAGGAAGGTTCAGGAAGGAATTCCTTGCCAATTCTGAATGAGCAGCTGAACCTTTAACAAGGGCTTTAGTATCATAACTCAGAATATCCATCAATGCTTGTTTTTGGCAAAACCTAAAAAGCCGTTTTCATGCCATGATATGTAAACAAACACTGGTGGCCATGATAGTATAATGCTAGACTTTCATTAGCTGGAATGAAGATTATTAGTTTAGAAAATTATAGGGGATTGGAGAATACGAGTTTTGAAAATGAACAAAATTTTCATATTTAGATGGGTGTTTGTAAGTTTAGAAAGATATTTTATAATTTAAATGGTAGGTGTGGACACGAAGAACAATGCTGCATACATAACTCATTTTTTCATATGCTGGATATTAGGAGTTATGATATTAGACCCCTCATTATAAAGAATAGCTACTTTGTAAAGAAAAACCTATATTCATGTAAAAAAATTAGATATACTTTTAAGAGAATTTATGAATCATAAAATTACCATTAAATATGCACAATCCTGACAATAGCGAATAAAAAATAGTACTTCATTTATATGAAAAGAAAATTTCTATAAACTACTTCAAAATAATCAAAGGGTCTGGCCCGTTATCGAATATAAAATATATGTAGTTACGAAAAGAGAAAAAAACGATTATTATAAAAGTAAAGCTGGATTTTACGCAGGCCTCCTAATTCATATTGATTATCCAATAAAGCACTTAATCTCTTTTAGGAGAAAAATTGTGCTTATTCAGACTTTCTGACATGTGATTTTTGTAATTACGAACAGCAAAGAGAGAATTTACCGATGAAAGTGATGTAGTTAATGTATTGTTATTTTCCAAACCAAAAAAGAAAAAAAAGAGCGATATAAAAGATAACTTTGAAATATGACAAATCCAATCGTAATATTTACACACTTTGTGTATCAAAAGGATCAGGATTGGTTTATTTGGCTAACTGATAAATTCGCAAATGTTTCTGACTGGCTCTCATATTAGTAACAAAATATTTAAGCATTTTGAATTATAATCACTCTTTTTGATCACATTGATTTGTTTTCATTATTCAAAAGTTTTACATAGAAAATTTTGTCAATTAAATTTTACTAACGTAATGCTGAATAAATGATTCGTTGAAAATACATTCTTATAGGTACACCAAACCAGCGGTCGCCAACCTTTCAGATTTCTAAGCTCATAATTTTGAATCACGCGGACCACTAACAAGATTTTCGCTTTACACTCACATATATATAAAAAATAATGATCATAGAAGTTATATGTGTGTTGGTAATAATTATGGAATGGTAATAATACTTATTTAATTATAAGATGAGCCCCTGTGGTCAAGTCCTGGTTAGGTTAATATACAATTTAACATTCGACATCTTACACATGGGTTATGATGTGTTTTTTCCCTTCAAGTTGACCTCGGCTGACTTATTTATCACTAATGATTTATGATTTATGACTCCATACACTGAGCAAAGATACATTTAAAAAAAAATCTTGAGTACCTCAAATCAGCTCTCAAAACTATGCCGCTTTTCTCAAAACATACAAAAGTCCAGACCATTTTGTATAGAGACAGTAAGGGTCTTTTACAACCAAGATATTATGTTTTTACTATCTCCTGAACAAAATGAGTTTTGTAATATTTGCTGTTTTTATGCTAAGGTCTTCAATTATTAGCTGTAATGTAAAATATATTTTTGTTATCGTTTCTATTCCATTCTATAACAAATTAACGAATTTGATGTTAGTTAATGTGTGTCTAAAATAAGTTAATAGAAAATTTGGATTATTGAGGTTTTGTACACTTCCATGTATTTTACATGGAAGTGTACAAAATCTCAATAATCCAAATTTGATATTGAAATTCCATCAAGCACCCTCAGTCGATGTCTTAAATTATAAGTTTATAGATTTTTTTTCCATGTCCGCTCCCAATGTGGAGCATATGGTCTCCTAATGAAGGTATCTTGACAGAATTTTTTCTACGAGAACTGCTTGTCACTCAGTTGCTCAACCTCTCTTTTCTTTTTCGAAGAGAGTAGGGATAGAAAGATAGGGCTATGACAGGACTAATGATTAGCTAATCGCTCTCGTTACGCCCCGTGAGGATGGGATTGGTGGGAGGGAGGACTCAGACTACGAACAGAAATCCATAAATCGATTGAAAGATCAATCTATGAAAACCGTCCGCACCGGGAATTGAACCCGAGACATCCGTAACCGTAGCCAGCGACGAAACCAACTGCGCCACGGTCGCCGACTAAGTTCCGAAGTTTATAGATTCTTGGCTCAAATGACGCAACAGCTCCGTAAATCACCGGTTGGCTAACGCTAAACTAATAAATGAATTTTGAATTAAATGATCCAAAATTAAAAAAAAAAACCAATATACAATTATTATTTTTTTTTTTTTTGATAACTTATTGCCGAAAGATACTTCTGAAAATGCTCAGGATGTTTTTGCCACATCGAAGTAAAATTATACTCGCACACGTCAAAGTTTAGAAAACGTATCAAATCATTACCAACATATTTTATACAAATAATTTAAAAAGAAACATATCCGCCAGAAGTCTCCATAAGATAGGATTTGAAGACAGGATAAGTCGGTGACTTTAAAGAACATTCCGATAGGTAAAAACAAATTTGGCAGACCGTGAAAGAGAAAAAGCTTTAGAAAAGATTAGGCGCTGCTACAGTACCAAAAAATGTCTACATGGTGCTCTAGAAATTTTTGGCGAGCACTTATCATAGATGGGCGTAGTACTGCGACATCATAGGAAGGAATCGATAGTAAGTTTTGTCTCTACGTTTTTACCCGGGATAAAAAAAAATGCATCTCGTTCAAATAAGAAAGTAGATAATAGCGGAAATAATATTGACACATTAACTATAACTAACACAGTAAATAAAATTACTGAACCACCAAGGGAACAAACACTTAAAGGCGATGTTATTCGCTAAGGTATTTTTAATTTTGTTTAACACGTTAATAATAATTGAAAAATATGTTAATATTAATTAACATTGACAATTTGAAAAAAAAGTTTGTTAAAGAGAATACAGTTCAATGTTATATATAATATCGAGGGTATGGACATTACGCATTAAGTCGGTTTTTAACGATTTTCTGTTTTAAATGTCAAAATGTGTACAAGTTAACGCTCTACGTAATGGTAGAAAGCACGAAGTCATAAAATATAATGGAATTGAAAAAAAAACAGTATTAAGTCATAGTGTTATTTTTTTTTATTTTAGCAAAAAGTATGATATAACTATAACTCATCGATACCACATTACGATTTGTACGCCAAAAAACAATATTTTTAAAAACAAACAATTATACTTGGGAGACAGAGTACTTAGAAAAAAATAATGCTTTAAATGCGATTATCTCAGAACTTGTTTTTAATACTTAATACCTTCTGTCAGAATAAGCTCGATATATAAGTCATGAGCGATATGGAATATATTTTTGTACGACTTGCATTTAATTTCATTCAGCATATTTTTATTCATAAATCACGGTGATCCCATGAATTCATTCAATGCTAAAAAACTATTAAAAGTTTACGTGACTTGCATATTCATTATACAAAATCGCAATGAAAACACAATTGATATAAATCCATCTGTCGATGCAATTAGTCATAATCACACGTATAATATTTTGTTTTCCATGAATATATTTTGACTTAAACTACATATACACAAAATAAATAATCCTTCGCTGATAAAAAGTAGAATTTTCTTTTTATTATATAAATTATTAATACTTATAGATCGTGAATTATTGAATAGCAGTAGTAGATGGTTGATTGCTAATATATGTTCCGCGATTTACTGTCTTCACAAAACCATACGAACACTTGCAATAACAATATTAAAATTATTTAATTCAAATTAAGTGTTTATAAGTAATAAATTAGTCGTTAATGTCCCCCTTGTGGGCTTCGTTTATTATTAGAATTCGGAGGGCTCTGCTGAAATCCAAACGTGGAATTGCATCCATCATTGCATATTTCAATGATACAAACAATCATTTAAGGCAATCTTTGTGACACAGGTTTTTTTTTGCGTCAGAGTATCTTTGTTCTTCTGGATTAAATCAGTTAAATATAAATTAGCCCTTACTTCAAGACACATATATTTATAGCAAAAGTGTAATTTAGAAATACCGTTTTTACTCGGGGAGGTGGGGGGTTGTTACGGTGAATAATTTTAGTCTTAAAGGAGGAAATGGCTATAATAAGATAAATATACATCGATCTAAATAATTGTTTGACTAATTATTTTTATGTTTAATAATATAAAATACAATGAGTGGGTTTCTATCAATGGCCGTTATTGTGAACATCTCTAGTCAAGCGCCTTGATGGTGTAAAAAGTGTTTGCGACGATCGCTGGCGTGGGTTACATCGTTTATCTAATGTCACTGCTTACTAGTGAGAAATCCATTAGCGCGATTAAAAAAAACAGCGCCTTTCTCGATTTAATTAATATGTTTCATCGGACCCCTCGTTTCGAGACTGTTTTTTTTTTTATGAAAAGAAAACGTATGATGCTTTTATAGATGGCCTCTCATGCTTAATTTGATTAAAATATAACTTTACTAATAGCTGCATTGACAGGCATTTCAACTTTAGTGATATATGATACTAAGTCTTCTATGACAAAGGTAAACTATCAAACTATAGAAAAAAGAACGCAACACCGAATAAATTAAAACAAGGAAAATATGTTTAATAATAGCACCACATGCCAGAACAATTTCGGAGCTGATTAGTAAAATAGCCAAAGTGGGGGCACCGCTATTTTACGGCTGATGATAAAGCACATACATTTCTTAGTAAACGGTTAAGATTAACTAGAGCGCTAAATACATTTTCCTTGAAGCTGAAATTTCAAAATCACTTGAAAATGTTTTCATGTAAGATTATTTTTCCAGGTAAGGGTTATTCAAGGAAATCGTTTACCAGTTTCTAAAGCTTTCAAGTACATATTCAAAGCCACAAGTTATGTTTAAGCGAAGGTACGCAATATTGAAATAAAAAATGTTTCATCAGAATAAAAAGCAGTATGTACATATTTTGGATTATATCAGTGAACGGGTAAATTCTAACTAAGCCCATGACCACAGCAACTAAGTGGTCGAAACAACATAGGTCAGCATTGGGCAGTAAACTCGAACAAGTTATTTAAGTAAAAGCCATACAATGTAGATTGAGCGAAAAGTATTGTATTATAATATGATGCCTCAGAAATGACAGTGAACTTTTTAAAAAATATTATAACTACTATTGGATGAAAGATTATCGTAAATAAATATATATTCATGTAATAACTTGATTGTATTATAATAAATATAATAGAAAAAGATTATTAGTTATTTATCTTTAAGTAAAGCGAACAGCGCTGCCAACATACAAGCATGCATTGATTGAAAACATTAAAAATACGTTTTTTATCAAAGAGATTATGCAACTGCTCTTAAGATTAGAAAGTACATATTAACTTTGACAACCGATCTTTGATTGGATATGTTGCACTTAGAAAGGGATTATTTTAGCATAAAGTAAATACGTCAAAACGAGGCTAGATTGGTTAGATATTTATCACAAAAAAAAAACAACTAAAATCACAATCCAATTATATAAATTAGAGAACATTTTTGATTTAATTAGATCTCATAATTTAGAAATACGAATTAACCAATTCACACACCGATCTATCCAAATTATCATTAGTAGCACCAAGTTAATGCCAGTTATTTATTAAAAGATTGTTACGTACGTCGTAAAATATGAAATTAAGTAATCGAAAAATCATTCACATAGAAGCATGCAAAAAAGGTTTTTATTATTATACTTTTAACAGGTCAATTCATTTAAATGATTATTATATCATCACAAAGAACAAAACTCTATCATAATCCCACAAAAATCCGTTGAAATATGGCAGAAAAATCGAGAGGCAGACCGTATCGTTATTACCAAAGACGGTGATCTGTACAGTTTTTGGACTACCAACCAGGGACCTCTGAAATGCTTCACTGTAATTGGAACATGTATGCTAATATGCGGTTAGGGTAAGATATAAAAACAACAAACAAATATATGGATGTATATACGTTTAAAAAGGAAAACAGGATTAGATGAAGGTAAATGATTACGAATATTAGGGTATTGTTATACTATGTGAATATATTTGTGAGTGAACTAACGAATTATTCAAATAGTAGCGACGATATTTGATCCTATACGTTACACTAAATTGATGTATGTTTTATAAATACATATTATAATTTTGTTTTCATCCACAGGTATATGTTCAAAAATGGTTGAAGTGAAAAGTTACATGAGAGACACTACAACAAATATAGTTTCAAGGTCTAGGACAAGGATGCC
Source organism: Himalopsyche phryganea (assembly GCA_022494535.1). NCBI lineage: Eukaryota > Metazoa > Arthropoda > Insecta > Trichoptera > Rhyacophilidae > Himalopsyche > Himalopsyche phryganea. Next base: position 1,958,867 of record JAGVSL010000034.1, read on the forward strand.
CAACCGGTCGATCCCAAAGCAAGATTTGGTCGTTCCCGAAAATTTCTGTGAGTTTTGAAAAAAGTTTATTATTTTATATAAATATGTTTAAAGCTGACAGTGAAAAATAAAATCCCGGCGCTCGGACTATTCGGTTCGACTTGATTCGTGCTTAGTGGTTATCAACCAGATTATCTGCAGATTGCCAACGATACACAGTGTCAAATATCTCATTAAATTTAACATTTGAATTATTGTATCAATAAAAAACTGCATAATTTCTTTATTATTTTTTTATTACCACAAAAATGACATATGTCATATATCGACTGTGGAAGGAAAAAACGACGTAACTAACACTCAAAAAATACTGTGTTTAGTCCAAACAAAACGTGTATTAAATTGTATACATTGTGATTATCAAAAAACAATATTTTGAAAAGACGGAGGCATTAGCCCTTTTGCCTTTCTACATTCGATATATTATAAATTTATATATAAATATAGTGTATTAACTTGTTTTGTGTGAGATATACACAATATTTTTTGGTGTGGGTTACGTCCTTTTTCCTTTCCAAAGTGGATATGTATGTATTATAAAAATAATAATAAGTAATATGTTAAAGATATACGAAAATACTATATTTTAATTATTTTGTAAGCACATACTGATCTAATAATATTTTGCATTTAAAATACACATTTTTTAGTTTAAAGGAAAGAAAAATCTTCAATAAATTTTCCTATAAGAATCATATTAGAAGTCGATACAGAGAAAATTTTAAATTGAAAAGTAGCTTCCAAGGCAAAAAAGCTTGGGCACCCTTGGTCTAGGATATGTTTATTTTTTATAAAATGGTTGTTTAAAAGAATATTAGAGTAAACAACAACAATATGGAAAAAATAAGCTGATCTATATTACTGACTCAATATTGGTCAAAATGAGCAACATCTGTGCTCTAAACCAGGGTTCTAAGAATTTTTGCAACAAGGGCAACACTGATCGTTCCACAAAGTGCAAAACCCACTAAAGCGTAACATTTCTAAAACACGAACGAAACAATGGCACAGATTCATGATGCTCGTGGCACGAAGCTTGGCGACGCTTGCTTTAAGATTTAAACCATCGATATAATAGTATATATGTTGAACTTGCAATGTAATCATTTTCAAAGAGAAATGTTTTAATGTATCCAGAATGTGAGAAAGATAATCTCATAATATCAACTTTTCTTAAATAAATAAAATTTTTAAGATTTAAAGATTATGTATCTATTATATTTTTTTAACCGTATCCATCCTCAATATGGAGCATATGGCTTACTAATGGATTGATACATATTTTGTTCAAACGTGGAGCGTGGTAAAAAGCATAATATGCATGATGACAATGGTTGAACGGTTAAAAGTCTGATGAAATTGAAAACTAAAATATTTTTCTGTAAATAAAAGATAAAAGAGACAAAAAGCCTGTAGAGTTTGTTGGGTTTTAGAATGATCTTAATGAGCACAATTTCACTTTGCGTTCAAATAATGACTGTCTTTTATAACTTGCCTTTAAGAAAAAATGTTACAACCATGGCAACTGAAATTTTTATGGAAAGATTATGGATTAAAATAATGAAAAACGCAACAAAAAAATAAAAACCAATGTAACCATAGAATATGATTAATAAATCAACACATAGTTTAGCGATCAAAAGCAGGGCCCCAATTGGTGGAGAAGTTAAATATACATATATTTTTAGATTGTTGAGCATTAGTGTTTGAGTGATTTGAAATTCCAAAAAAACTGGATTATTGGCAATTTCATTAATGGTAAACTTATATAATATAAAAAAATCTCCATTTATAAAGCAGTATTCGCGTACTCTGTATTTAAATTGTCTTGTTTTAAATCTTATGAAACATATTATATTTGAGAAGAAATATTGTTATCTCAGAATATTTACGATGATATGAATTTCATTCAGAATCCTATAATTGATGATTAACATTTAAATGTTCTATAAATTGCTAAATATTTGTTTCAAATAAATACTTAATTCGGTTAAAACTTTTTGAATCGTTATTTTTGTATTGTAACGAACTCTTAATGCTATCTATTTTGTACTTTTATAGTTACAAAACTACTGAACAAAGAGCCTTATGCCTATAAACTTTTAAATACAAAGGCATTTTAGACAAAGTAATTTTATAAATCTTTTAACGGACATTTTCAAAATTTTATAAAACTTATAATGGAATTTAAACAAGAGTATTGTTTTCAAAAGGTTGTAAAATTTAATTTGGCGAAAACTTCTAGAAATAATAAATAAATTATGATATAATTTTCTACTTGTTTCATGAACGACTTATAAACATTTTTTTTACTTCTTTCTATATCTTTTTGCCATCTGGCTCATATTCGGCTTAATAATAAGCCATTGCTATGTGGAGTGAGTAGTGTTGCGTAGTTGCTTTTGTTCATGGGTTATTTTTGAGGTACATAGAAAATGTCGGCTTTCAATATCAATGATGTAAGAAAACTCGTAATAGTATAACTAGAAACATAAGCTATTTTATAAATGAAATCTTTTATATTTAGAGCAAAAACTAGATGAAAGAAAATTTGAGTCCATGGTTGTGATAAGTGATGATGCACACTATAATCACAACAATGAATGTTGCTATAGATTTACGCAATACGAGCGTTGCAGCAGCGTTAACGTAAGCCAAAGTTCATAAAGTGGTACAATCTATAGATGCACACATTGTTTTGTTCGATCAATTTTAGCTTTATACTTATTCAGTGTAGAAAGAAAAATACAATTTATGTATGCTATGTTATATTTCAAAAACATAACATGTATACTAAAATGAGAAATATTTTTATTTTAACGGAATTGATATAACAGAGTGGAAGAGATTTCATTAATTTAAAGCAACGATATCAAAAACCTTAAATTCGACGATATTAAAACTTGCACAGTCGCTATTTAGATGAATAATGATGCAAATTGCAACAATGAATAAAAATGAAATTCCGTTAAGATGGGTCAATTGGCTGGCTGCCTTTTGTGAACTTTTTTCCACAGGATGGAGATCCTCCTTGACCTGGCACGCCACTTAGGAAATATGTATGAGGGAATGAATGTTAAAAGAAAATCCATTTGGGCAAGGGCGGGTAGTCTGGTGATTAAGAAACAGACGATGAGTTTGTTCTAAGTACAGACCAGACAACTCGATGAGGATTTGCGCCCGTCAGACTTTAATACAATTAATATAATATAAGGGCCGGAACGTTGCATATGCGTTTTCGTAGTAAGTAGGTGTAGAGTAGTAAATTAAATAATGTCAAAGATCGTCACATAATTGTACGGACTTTTTTAAAATATGAAATTTAGAATGTTGTGATAAATTGAAATAGATATGAAGAATAAATTAAGAGAAAGGAAACAAAATGTTTAAATATATGAAAGCTGCAATACAAAGATAAACATAATTTGGTCATGAACAAATTTATAAGCCTTGAAAGCTGAGAGAATTTGTAATTTGAAAAATGAAAGCCATTGAAAAAAGTTCCTGCACGTAAACTGTAGAGAAAGTTTAGTTAAACAATAGTTGAATTTAATTTAAAAAAAGTAAGTCACATCACAAAAAAGTTAAATCAATGCCCAACATTGTTTACATTTTTTGTATTGAAATATTGTGATTATAAAAACGGCGCGTGACAAACAATAGTTTGAAGCCTTTCTATTATATTGTTTTTTAGATTGGAGAAAAGAATACTAAATAATATAATACTAACTGATTTTAATACTTATAGTGTTAAGGTAGCCTCGATGAGTATTTAATACTCTGAAAAGTGTGTCATTATAAAATTTGATATCTGGTGTTACCAAATTAATCCGATATTATATGTTGTCATCAAGAAGCGTGACATTGCGCAATAGATTCTGTAATAATAAAAAATAGTTAGTTCTGACGATGGCGTAAAGCCGAAATAGCTATCAACTACCTGATAAAAATTTTGTAGAGCTAAATACTTTGTTATATCATCCTATTATTTTTACTTTAAGCAAAGACAATTTACTTCTAGTATATTGATTTATCACAAAGAGAGAATACTTCGCGTTGTGCTTAAGAGATTGTATAATATTATGTGTATGAGAGGCGAATGGTCGGTTATCGACGTCCTGGAAGGTCTGGGATCTCAAACAAACATCATTTCAAATCCGGTTCAACTCTTATTTATTTTAATTAAAGATGCAGTGGTTTAAAATACACAAAAATAATTCGTAACACATAAAATTGAGTTTAAATTTACATTTACTTAACACATGAATTTACTTTTAAGTTATAATGCAAGTGACACAACAAACGATTTTAAATTAAGTCCAATTTCAAAACAAACACAAACAATCCACAACGTCAACGGTGCCGGCCACGGAGGCCGGCGGCTCTCCCGGCTCGAAGGCTGGCAATCGAAGTTTTCCAAAAATCAAAAATTGGATTCCCGCACTGTCGGGGCCACCCCTTTCCGTCAAAAATGGATTCGTCCAGCGAACGTGTCCGCCGACTATTGACCGATCGCCATTCACGACAAGAGTCGGATCGACTTCTGCGAATCATTGTCATTAACGCGGTACGTTCTCAGTTGTGGACCCTAATAAAACTTAAACTTAAAAAAAAAACCAGGGTGTGTCATATGTTGTGTTAGTTTATTGTGCAGAATATGTGGAATAACACCACATTACTTTCTGTGTGCTTCAAAAAGGATTTTCTATTTTCATTTATATCTACTTTAACAGTTGTGTGTATGGAATGTATTTGTGCTCTATATTATTAATTAACATTTGCATAATGTTCAAATGTTTATTTTATCATCAATTTGGGTAAGTTTGCCCATCGGTCTAAGATTGGCCCACAACATGGAAAAATGTTTGACATTATGCTGTTATAATGCCATGATAATACTAATGCCATATGAATATTTTTTAGTTAAGCAAGTGTATTGAGTAGCCCTTGGTGGTAAACATATAAATTAATGTGCAACAGAATTTGTTTCATTGTTGAATTTGTAAGCTTGGAATGATAAAACAAGATTTAAAAACTTTTCATGCAATAAATTGGATTAGCCATCCATTCATAATTTCAATTTGTATTACTAATCTGTAAACCAAATGCTGTATATTTTTTCCATCTCTATTATGTACAGACTATATGAAAGCATAAAGAAAAGTTGCCAAGACTTTAAAATCACTGAATTTATAGTAATTACAGTGATTATTTGTATCGTTGGCTAAAGTTACCCGATTTGGGTGCAACCTTTGGCCCACTTTGTTTTATCTATATGTATATGTCAATTATAACAATAAATCTACGTATATTAATTAAATTTCATCTGAAGACATTTTTATATAGAACAATACCACACATTAATGCACTGGCGAACCCTAAAGATACAAAAAAACCCTCAGAACTGGGCTGTAGATATAATTAAACCTGCATTTACGTATAGTTACTGAATAAAAAAAATACCTTTGACGATTTAAAATGATGGACAAATTTAGTATGGCATTTATATATCTTATAAGTTGATACCATGAATTACACATAAAATATTTCACCAATAAGTATTTTTGAAATGAATACATTAGTGACAAAATACATGGAAGTGTACAAAATCTCAATAACTCAAATATGAATACATTACCATTTTCATAATTATTATGATATAAAGATGGCAGTAAAATGTGTAAAATTATATATATTTAAGCAATAGAAACAAAGACTGACTCAAAATTGTCAATCTGATTAGCTATAAATGTTGGAAGAATTTGAGTTTAATTTCGATGCTGAATTTTGAATATTGAAATGTCATATAAATCAAAACATGGATTTGGCCATGTTTGTAATATAATACTCTCACATCGTATGTAAAGGTCAATGTCTTGTTAAAAAAGCAATTTGTCATTTAAACAATAATTACCAAACGACTAGACTGGACTAATTTGATTTTGTATATCTGTGATAGGCTTATTTGAAAATAAAACTTTAGAGTAAATATAGGTGTAATCAAGGATCAGGGGTGAGTGTAAAGTGGGTGAAGGGTGTAACGAGTGATGGATTGCGACCAGTCGGAGTGGTGTTAATCCTTGGAGCGGGACTGAGGGCGTTGGCGTTGGTCAGCGGAGACTATAACTCAAAATGACGCCGAACTCGTAAGCTCTCAGGCTTTAGTGACAATGCACAACTGAAAAAGAACTATACATTCCAAGTTTAGGACGAGGTATTGCAGTTTATTTTTATATTACTATTACAAATGGTTATTAAAAAAATATCTGCATTGTTTCGAGATTTGAATTACAGTTTTCTTTGAATAAGAAAACATGTCTTTTGCATATTGGAATACAGTAGACCCCTGATCTATCTATCGTTCTCGCATTCATCGTTTTCCCGCATGCATCGTTTTCCTGATATTTTTATGATGGGCCCTTAAAGTACGATGACTTTCTCGGTTCCAAAATGCATTTACAAAGACGTGTTCTCCTCATTTTATTGTGTTAATTTTGACACTTGGAGTTGTAATAATTTATCAGCGGTATTCAATGACCATTTGACATAATAAATCAGCCGATGGATATGATTAATATCTGAAATTGGAAATTTGACTAGCGAAGTTTTTGACTTCACCTTTTTGTCATTGACTTTATTCAATAGTAATTGGTACCTAAGTTTGTCCTTGACAGATCATTTAAAAATAAACGTTTTTTTTTGGTTTTGTTAAAAAGATATAAAAAAATACTGGTACAGATGTATAGAATATATTTATTAATCTTGAAGAATTGAAGTATACTTAAATTTGAATTGTTGAGATTTTGTACATTTCCATGTATTTCGTCACTAACGACCCGGGATTCACCTTTCGGCATCTTCAACTGCGTTGTTAGTGACGAAATACATGGCATTGTACAAAATCAAACAATTCAAATTTGATATTGAAATATCATCAACCACCCTCAGTCGATATTTTAAATTATAAATTGAGGTATACACATTTAAAATTAAAGTATGTGTACTATAATAGCATCTATAATATTAAGACTCTCTAAGCTTGCATGCAAGATATTACGTAGTATTATTTGTTCACTGTTTTCAGAATACCAGAAAGCCTAAACGTTAGATCGCAGGGCCTTTAACGTGGCAAACAACGCGTGCCAAAAGGGTGGTGCAACAAGATGAAGAGAATCACTAGAATGATGTTGGTATCTCAAATTTCGTAGAGAATAATAGTAAAATGGAGAAAATTTATGCAAAATGATTTTAGTAGATAGTTTTTAGTGCTGACGATCCTCAGAAATAAGCAAATGCTATGAGGAAGAAATTTTTACAGAATATAATAACTTATGAGCAGTAATAAGGGCAACGTGAGAATACAAAGAAAAATATTTTTTTGAGATTGTGAAGTAAGTATTATGAAGTAATTATTGATCAATACACATCATCCTACGCAACTGATTTCTGTTAACGGCGATTAAACGGTTTTATTAAATGATGAATTGTGACATATTTTTGTACAAGACCCTTCATATAACACGGTTTCAGCATTTTTTTATAGAAAATGATCCTATAATGGAAAGAAGTTTGAAGTTAAGTAGGAATTACAACAGATCTTGGCCCCTTATCTGTAATTTTTAAAGCTTAAGTCGAAAAATACTCCAGAGTCCTCAGACAATGAAAACTCACAACCGATCTCGAACCGAACTGAAAAATAGTTGAACGTATAGAATTGTAAGTGATAGCGATGATGAATGAATGATCTATTATACGTCATTAAAGTTTTTTTTAATACATACGTAAGTGTATATTTTTTCGATTGTTTATTAAAAAAATAAAGGATATTAACCAACACAGATGTTTTTCTAGAACGCATACCCTAATTTTGTATGAACTTCAAACCTCGTATAACACGGATACGTATAACACGACGTTTTTGTGGAATCATATGACCGTGTTGTACAAGCTCCAAGTGTATTGTTGCAGCAAGACACCACTTCTGACTTATATTTATTTATGAAATATATCAACGAGTATTCATCAAAAAACAAATGGTTACATATTTTTAAAAAGATGTTCAAGTCTTAAAAGCTTGCGGTAGGTCGTTAGAGATTTCATTTAGAGAGACATTATGTTTTGGCATTGTGCAAAAGATATCACGAGCTTCAGTTAATGGGAGCCATAAAATTTTATCTATTTGAAAAAAATCGTGAAATTTTAAGTGCCCGGGTTAACGGTAGTCTTCGTCTTTCTGGTTAAGGTATCCCTGGCGGTCATTACGCCGTCCGTTAGACACGGCCGTCTTTAATGACCGGAAAAAATACTCAATAGTCTATCGCTCATTAAACACTGACCAAAAATAGGGGAATCAAAGACTTCAAGGCCTTTAATACGTTTTTTACGCAATACTTAATGGCCCCAAAGAAGATTTTACGCGAAAATATTGAGTTTTGTTTACTTATTCAAATTGTAAGTGACGAGATAGAATCAAGAATAAATACATTTTTACAGATCCTTATCAGAGTATTTATAATTTAAAGGTATGATTTATCTATCGTTGGTCTCTGTGGTTTAGCGGTAGCTTTACCTTAGCGATCAGATAGTTCCGGGTATAAGTGCTGGCAAGGTCAATGTCATTATTAATTTATTAACATAACATTTGAGATCTCAGGCGTGAGTGTGCGTGTTGTCCGGGTAAAATGACGTAGAGATAAAGTTAATATAAATTTAACTACATATATTAATTTTGTCACTGCAAGAAAATTAATTATGCAATTTTTCAGAAGAAATATTTCCTTCATTTATTTTCATACAATACACACCGATCAGCGATTCTAGATTCAAGCCTTGAAGATAACATTACATTTAGATTTTTTTAAATATTTGCAATTTTTTTGTGAGATTTAGGGCATGGTTGTTCATGACGGCTTTTCTTCTAGAGCGGTGGTTCCCAAACATATTTTGCCCAAGGACCCCTTCTTAAAGAAAACACCTGACCATAAACCTCCTAAGTAAAATAACTCTACGTAACTGAATAATGAAAACATATAAATTTAAATGTGATGTCTTCAATGGTAAATGGTGATGTAAAAATGAAATACAAATAAAACATTTTGATATTTAACGTATGTGAGGTTCATAACTGCATTAAATCCAGGTTCTACTGAGTAGGAAGACGGGAAAGCAACGACAGCCTCTGTACAGTGACACAAAATGCAGGATATAAAATTAGTATCTGTTTTTGTAACCAAAATTTGTGGTATCTTGTTTAAATATTGGCTTCCGCTCCTCATTTGTGGATTATTCAACAAATTTCTACCGTATTAGTATGGATGTATCTAAGATTATGGGTATGCTTGCAAAAGAGTCCAACAGCCAACAAATTACCACCAATTTATTAATTGCCATCTATTTCATCTTTCATAATAATGGAAATATGTGACAGATATTTTTTTACATAAAACCTCTCGCGGACCCCCCAACATTGTCTACGCATCCCCAAATTATTTTTAATTTGCCACATACCCTTCAGCGGTCACACGGACCCCTGGGGGTCCGTAGGAACCACATTGGTGAATCACTGTTCTACAGTATATCATGATTGTGATTTTGTTATTAAGCACATACAGTTTTATGATATAAATTAATTACTCGTTGAAGAAATCATATGCAAATATTGATTCATCGTTTGAGAAGCTTTGCGTTATAAATATGATATATATCATATGGAATGGATTATATATTACCGATTCCAGATTTTGTTGAATCAATATAAGTTATATTATTTAGTTAATAATTATGTACCAGAGTTCACATATTAATATTATATTGCTAGATGATTTCAAACATGAAGTAAGTTTTACAATACTTGTCTCTACCAGGGAAATATTAATCTATAACAGGGTTAACAATATACACTATTATTAAAATGAAATAATCATACTTATGTTATTACATTTTGACCAAAATAAATTCCAACTATTAACCGTAATAACAACAAAAAAGCTTATGACATGGGTGTAGTTACTGGGTAATTTTCGCAGTTTACTGTTGTTTTGCAAGTTAATATTTAATAACAAACTGAATGTTAAAATTTTAACGAGATCGTTAACAAGCGAAGTGTGCCGAGAGAGTAATGCAAACATGTTAAATTTAAATAATTTAAATACGCACATGTTTCGTTTTGTATGAATTTTATTAGACGTGTACAATTGTTTTAAATAACGATATTAAAATTTTCGTGAGTATACAATTTATTAAGAATGAATGAGAAAACCAATATTGAAACAGTAATCATTATTATTGCATACTCAAAATTGTAATTTCAGGGCTCGTGTGATATAAAATAATGAAACAATTTCATCATTATAATAATTTACTGGGCTATATAAACGCAACCTAATTTTTAGAATATCGATGGTGTTTTGGCCAATTGATGATTTAAAGACGGCAGAGCAAGCCTCGGCCAAATGATGTAAATTAGAAAAATAAATTGACAACTTTTTGGAAGTGAATTATCATTTTACATTGGTTTTAGGTTGCAAAATTCTGAAAAGCCACTATTATATCGACACTCCCTACGTATAATACCGTATCTGTAATCAAGAGAATTTAAGAGTGCGTTTTAATGATTCATAGCGCAACTCACCATATCATGTTTTCGATAAAAACAGTTTTTACTCTCTCCTGAACAATTTCAATTTTGAGGGTTACATGAATTGGTCAAAACACTGTCGATATAATAATTTTTAATTTAACCAAACTTCTCGTAAACTTAGTAATGTCCGTTTTTTAAATGTTATTATGCAATTTGGTTTGCAAAAACTGTAATAAGTAATAATTATTTTATCTATATAAATAAAACACAATTTGTCGTACTATTTCTGTAATTTTATGAAATGATTACGATCTGCTTTCTTGAAAATGCTTGCGATGGCGAAACCAGTTGAGATCATTTTATAAAATGCTGGTATTAATAAAAAAAATTACTTTCCTTACACCAATAGCCCTTTAGAAATGGGGGAAAACGAAAGCGAGCTTATATCATAAATCAAAAAAGAAATAGCCTGATGTCACAATGATGACTCTGCATCTAATTTTTTTATGCCTAAGACAAATCTAACCTAGTTCTTTTTTCGGCAGATATTATAAAAGCCACAGTTGTGATCCGCAGGAGGATGCTGAGATAAAGTTCCATAGAAACGGCAAAACAATGGCCGATTCGAAGAATTAATCAACAAGGAAACGGTCATCCGTCATTCGGATGTTTCAATTGTGTCGACTGGCAGACCAGACAGGCGATGGAAGAATTCGGTTGTGATGCTGCAGAGGCGCGCGTATACACTTATTGCCACCACTTTAATAATATACGAAGGAAAATTGCATGCGTAATCCTATTGTCATTAGGGATTACAATTGAATATGAAAATAAATTCAGCCCTTTTTTGATATTCGAATATTCAAAAATTATTTGTTCATAGTATAAATTAAACCACCGGGCAAACAAAAAATGTTTAGTATCTATTTTCTCTATTAATATTCCATAATATAACATAACAGTATACATTAGTATGTGTTATCAAATGATACTATATACATGTTATTCATACATTGTATTATTCGAATACTATACGGTTTTAATATTCGATATTCGAAAATTGGTTTTCACGAATATTTGGGATCCCAAATAAATATACATGATAATTTTATTTCAACCTTCTATCTGTCTAATATATAAAAATTATGAGAGTAACGTTTATAATCGGCTTCTGTGGTCTAGCGAAAAAGCCGCACCGGTCCGGGTTCAGTCAATGGTCAATATTAAATTCAGATAATATGAATATTTAAGTATTTAATCAATTGATTACAATAATGAAACTGTGTGAAAGTGAGTGATATGCTTAGAAAACCACGTAAATTTTATTGGATAATAATATTTACAGTAATATTAAGCATTGCTATTGGAATATTTTTTTGTACTCTATGAAAGTCTCGCACGTCATTGTTCACGCTGTGGTGAATTAATGAAGGTGTGGTGTGGGCAGCGCAGACGAGAGCCGAGAGGAAGTTGTGTTTCTTCACTTAGTTAGCCGCTGAAGTAAGTCGCATGATCCAATGTTAAGATATCCGCCACTAAGCGGAATAATATGAATGGCTTAAAATTTACAGCCCGGATTAAATTCACTCGGAGATAAGACACATGCTCCAGACGACCGAAAACCGGAAACATCAATAAAATTTCAAGACATATTAGATTTGCAGTGGTGTCAGTTAGTCACCGTCATATTTTTGCACACGTAGCAATAAATAATTTATTGTCAACGTTTCTAAATCGTTTTTATTTAATTAATTGATTTTAGGTACCTGCCTTATTAAATGGAACGCATGTAAAGGAAAAGAACATACAGCTGTCTAATGTTGCAAAGATTAAAGCTTTTGAAAATAATACATTCAATATTTTTCAATCTTGTACACAATAATACTGTCAAAGAGTAACAGAGTAAGAAAACACTGTTAATACACCAAATTCATTGGTTTAATAAATCATATCGTATAATTATAGGAGATAAACAGATATTTTCTATTTCTTTAAAAAGCATTATTAAGTTTAGTTTGCGCTTGTGAATAATGTACTATTTATAAACAGAGCGTATTTCAATATTAATTAATTAAAACTAATACAATTAACGCAAAGTGGAATACTCTGAACTAGCAAGTGTAATCGATTATATTATAAAGCTACGTTCCTCAAACAGTGAATCGTCTTTTGAATTAAAATAAATATTGACAACGATGACATTTTTTCGTTTAATAACTATTAAAATTATTCGAATACACTTGGGTCTAGTATAACACGGTCATATGGTTCCACCAAAACGTCGTGTAATACAAATCCATGTTATACGTGGTTTGAAGTTCATACAAAATTAGGGTATGCGTTCCAAAAAAATATCGAATTTAGTTAATATCCTTAATTAATTTTAAAAGACAATCGAAAAAATATACATTTACGTATTTATTGAAAAAACTTTAATATCATATAATAGATCAATCATTCATTCATGTTCGCTATCACTTACAATTCTATATGTTCAACTCTTTTTCGACATCGGTTGTGAGTTTTCATTATCAGAGGACTCTTTTTTGGATTTAATCTTCAAAAATTCTGTAATAAACGATGGTTTACTTTTAGCGTAAAAATCTTTACGTATTTCCCAAGATCTGTTATAATTCTTTCTTAAACTTCAAACTTCTTTTCATTATAGGATCATTTTCTATAAAATAAATGCTGAAATCGTGTTATATGAAGCGTGTTGTACAAAAATATGTCACAATTCATCAACCGTGTGACATCAAAACAGTGTTGAATAAAACCGTGTTATACGAGGCCCAAGTGTGTTTGAAAATTAGTCGTAACCCAACAACTAAAGATTTTGAGTCAGCGATTAAGAGCAGCTTCATGTAAGATTTGGATCGGTTACATGAACAACATTTTTAAAAGAATGATTGGCAAATGTATGTTAAAAATGTAGACTATTTCATCTAAATAAATTCAACAATTTTATTGATAAACACTCATCCGTGATATTTTATTTTACAATTATACGATTCCATGGTCACATGAGTGAGAATAATAATATGTCTGACCATTATAAAGAAGATATATGAACCATTTCAGTATTCTTGAGCTAGTGCACTAATTATTATGAAAAGGAAAGTTACGAGAAACTTAAAGCCGCAAATAGACAACAAATAAATTCCCATAGGGAGACTAAAAGGTTGAAGAACTTTAATGAAAGGATCTATATTCAAATGGAAATCATATATTCAGATGGATCTAAGAGATTTTTGGAAAGCTTTGTCATTGTACCTAAATAATTTAGCTAAACTTAATTTGCGATAGGTGTATTTAGTATCAAATTATTTTAACTGAGAAAACGAGAATGGCCTGAAGCTCTGGATTCGACGAGTTTTATATATCGAGTCCTCTGTGTCAAATCAAAGGGAATACAATATTGTGTATGACATTTTAAACGTATTTTGGTAATATTATACATTGCAATAACAGTATTTTAACTATTAAATCCCAGTAATGAAATCTATTCATAGTGACTTCAAAACCAATGAAATAATGTCTCTGCCTCTTGTGAGTTTTGTTTTTGTAAGGTTCGTAGTCAAATCTCAATAAATGCGACTTTCAATCATGGACACATCGTATCAAATCACCCATGTACAACAAGTTTCTGAAAACATTATATAGAAAGGACAACCCTCTTCTGCTGACGCCTACGTTTCCATGGCCAGTTGGTTGTAGTAGCCATATGAAGGTTGTCTACATTTGGTAACAAATATTAGTAATATCAGGTAATGTGGCTTATTTACTCATCCTAGAATCTAGTCTGTGATGAGATCAGCACAGGATATCCTCATTTGTATACTAATATTATTGAGTGATTTTTATTTTGTGAAACAAGGTAAGCAGTGATAATGAATCATTGTTTAAACTAAAATAATACAGTTATGTACATCAAACATTCACACGTAAAGAATTTATTTTCTAGTTTATTAAGCTAATTTTATTTTCGTGCTGAAATAATAATATATACCGCGTTACAGGAATTAACTATCCGTACTCAATTTCGTATGTTAGAATAGTTTGAACGATAGATAGTCTATCATAAAATTGATGGAAAAGTTATTAAATATTTACTATGATAACAATGACGTAGGGAGTGTTTCTAGTTAAATGATTATTAAAGTGCACCACTCATTCATGTAAACGCACATTATAGATAAAATACCTTTTAAAGCGCAGGATTAACGACACTTAAATTGAAGTATTTGTTTTGACAGTCAGAAATTGATTGATAGAGAAGAGATATGGAGTTACATACAACGCAAAAAGAGCTTTAAGCTATTGGTAACTATTTATTATGCCTGTTCATGGAAATGGATAATTATTCTTCATAAAAATCAAATAGAGTGTAAGAAACACATTTCACTGTGTCTAAGAATCTATTTTTTTATCATAATGATCCTTGTATAAATAAAACTTTAGAGGCTCATAGTGATGGTACTTGTATAAAAGTACAAATAAGACGAATCAATTACGCTACAAATCAAGAGAGGTTAAAATCGATAGAAAATAAATTGCAGAAGTTCTTCAATAAATTAAACATACCGTTGCTTGACTCTCTTTGATCTCATAGCCAGAAAATAAGTTTGATTTTTTATATACGGAGGTAACCCCGGCTCGAATCTCAATTGTCTAAATCCAACCAAATTAGGTCTGCAGGACGAAGTATGTAGAGACCAGCAAAATATGCCGTGCAGACATTAAATGCATTATTTATAATGGATTTCCATTATTTAAAGAGTGGTTTGTTTTAGATTGTTCTGTAAAAACAAGGCTAATTTTGTACTGATTAAAAAAGTTCAGGAAATGTTAAATAAGTAATACAAAACGAGGATTTTTTTTAGAATTGATCTGAATTTCCTTGAAGTTTTGAAGCTTGATCTAATTAAGTATATCTTATGTGTATATTAAAATTATAAGATTACTTGCGTTGATAGGATGTAAAGAAATTTTTATTTTGGCGACTATGCAAGACAAGCTGAAGAGTTGAAATCAAATTGGAATAGACATAGATTCAAGGACATCGAATTCTCAGATAGGAAACTTTAGCAGTGACTTGTTTATAATTACGCAGTATGTACTTAATAGTTTCTGTAAGATGGAGCGAAATTCCTAGCATAACTAATTACAGGGCTCCCTGGAACCAGATTGCAAGGTATGTAATGATCAGCATAAAATATACATACGCAATTATAATACCCCCCATAATAGATGTACCCATGCTACGTAACCCATTTCTCTTTATACAAGTAACATTAAGAAAATTTTCGTCAGATTTATTTATAACTGTGTATTTAGTATAACGTGATACAAAGTGGAGAATCTTCTTAATCTTATGAACTAAATTAAATAGTTGTATGGATTCATTCAGTTTTTTTTTCAGATATTAATCTTTAATATACATTTAAAATTGAAAACTTTGTTACAAACCAAAAGAAATAAAAAAATTAAAATTTGATCGTGAATTGTTTTTATCGTCGAAATGTTTTTATGTTATAATAAATGGAAATAATATATTTTAGTTTACATTTTCATCCATATTTGGCACAAGCAAATATTTCATTCTTTTTTTATTTAAAAGGAAAAACTTTTTAATCCTGCAAAGAAACAGTATGGCTTGATATCTTATGTAAGTGTTATTTTGAAAGGATAATTAACCCTTCCGTTACCATGGTGTAACAATGAGTTACTTAAGCTTTTAAGACTTTAAATTATCTGTGAAAAATGTCATACAAAGAAATGAAAATTTTGCTATTTGTAAATAAAATAGTTTTAAACATAATTGAAGATTAAAAATACATTATAGTTTACGTCTTCTTTGTATAATTCATAATCATAATTTGAAAACCTCGTCAATTTTACCATAGAGAAATAAAATAAATATAGTATAGTATGGTAACAATTATTACAGTATAGTAACAATCTGAGATGCATGACGTATCGTATGCAACCGTTTTGTTTCAAACGAAACCAAGACATGTCTCGAGCTTATTCAGCTATGAAAAAATTTGATTCATGCGTCTTTCGATAATTTCACATAGTTTGATATGTATTCCAGGTTTGAACACAAAATATGACTTAAAATAATCACTTAATACTACATAAAGCCATATGTCACTTTTTTGAATTGTCATTTCGCTTTATAAATGCGTTTATATGACAAAATCAACACGGCAACGAAATGTGCCTGCATCTGATCCCAAGGGATTTTTAGCATGAAGACGGTAAGATTAAAAAAAATGAAACGTTACTTTTGTCATCTGATAAATTGGCATTTCAATTGTAAAATTAACAAAAAACCGATATGTCTGCTTCTGTTCCTAGACAGTAGACTTGTTGACTTCATAGGCGATGTCCCGCTGTAAAAACGGGTTTAGTGCCAAATAAAAGAAACAAGGTTTTGCACAGTTCATGAGCATACTGCCTCACAAGCAAAAATACAGCTTAAGACAAAAGCGACGAAATAAAAACTGATAACAAACAGCATAACAATATTTTTTAAATAGAATATTTTATTGATTGATTTGATAAATGATGTCAAAAAAAGAAACGAAAATAAATTTAAATCAAACTTTCGTATCTCAGAATATATGTACTTTTTGTTCGGAGCACCCTTTTCACTAATGACGGCAGATTATTTGCACAAATTTGTTCGATATGCCGGATCGCAATGTGATTTCCAATGAGCTTCAAAGAGAAATGTATTAGATAGATAAAAATATTCACCCCTGCATTATTAAGATTTCCTTGGTCCAATAAGGAATGAGTAACTATTTTCATAAATGATATATTTTTCTTAGCCGGGTCCGTGATGTAGTGGTTTACTTTGTAGGCTTCAATTACGGATCTCATGGATTCAAATTCCCGTACGGTCAGTTTCAGAAGTTGATTTTTCAATTGATTTATGGATTTATTTTCGGACGCTTGGGTATTTGTGTTTTCTAAATCTCCCTCTCAGTCACCTTCTCTTCGAAGAAGTGAGGTTAAACAACTGAGTAACAATCAGTTATTTTAGAAAAAAAAACTTATGTTGAGATAACTCCATTAGGAGCCCAAATGCGACATGATTAAAAAAAATGCTTTTCTTTCTACCATCATTAATATTTCTATAACATGTATTTTACTTCTAAAAAGAGAAATTAAACACCACAATTTTTGACAGGCTTGATGTTGACCGAACATGTTGCATTATTTATTGTCGGTTAATCGAGTTTGTCGATACAAATATCCAATTTAACTTACGACGATGCAATAAAACATGTCCCGCCGGGAGATGTCAACGTTAATTATTTGATGTCATTGCTCTATCAAAAACTGCCATGGCAGTTAATCGATGTTGCCATCAAATCTCATTCGTGTATAACAATGTTCGATCGACGATTTTGATGGGGGTTCCACCATACGAGAATGAATATTTTTATTACTAATGCTTACTGCTTCAATTTTTGGAATTCGTCCAACAATATATAGTCTATTCTGGACTATAATTTTTATAGTGAATACAAATTATACGAATCTATGCTTTAAATGCCCTTTTCACTTTCTTCTTATTCATTTATACTAAATAACACTATCGAATATGATATTAAGTAAATGTTTTACAATTACGTTAAGTGAAATATTCAGACTTCGGTATCGAAAATATGAAAACATTATGACATCATAAATGTGCAATTCGATGCACAAAATTATTTCCAACAAACTAAAGATACTTTAAGATACGTAAAAATAAGATAACTAATTGATAGATATACGTAAATCAAAGACGTAATTTGAATGTTTTTTTGGTTGTTAAATCGTGATTCCCGTAAAAACCTCACTAATGAAAAATATATATATGGTATAGGGCAGAACTATTTTCGCAAATAAATGCTAAATATTGAACTTGAGACTCGCGTATTGTTGAAGAATACAATTCACGGCCGATGCTGCGAACAATTACAATTTATGAAAAATATTGTTTAGGGAAAAACATCTTCTACTGTTTATCTACAGTGAACGCGCGATGGTATTATAAGAATAAACAAAATTAACGCAATTGAAAAAATTACATATTGAGTTAGTTATACCAAAATGTTCCTTATTTCAAACTTTTCCGTATGGAAAGAACACAAGTTTTGTACAAATAAAAAAAATGAAAAAGGTATGGGATTTCAAACATTCGACAAACTTCAAAGTCCAATTACTCCAAACTAGTATTTATCAGTTAGTGTCTTCTTCCAGAGCAACGACGATATGAAAAATATGTAGTTAGTAAAATAAGGAAATAATATGCTATTATGTTTGCTCGTGTTACCGACACTTCTATTGTCCTTGTAAAATATTGAAATTCAATATCAATGCCAGTTAAATAACCATCTCTGTCAATATAACCTGCTGTTTAAGAGTATGTAGATAATGCTTTATCTTCACCGTTAAAAACAGTTTATTTTCTTAAGTAAATAGTCATAAGGCATTAGAGCGATCTCTAAATATTATTGATTTTTTAGTTAACACCTTAAGTTAAGTTGTTCTGTCTGTAGGATATTACTGTATGCATTGGAGCATATTGCATGACTATTTATAGTTGTTTTAGAATCACGGAATGAAAATGATAATATGTGATGCTCGATGATTAATATTTAATGTACGGAAAACCGTACATTAAATACTTTTTTTTGAAAAATCAAAAAAAAAATAAACGATTATTTATGATCATTCGAGTTTCGAATAGAATTCAAATCCACAGCCCTGTTGAAAAAGTTTTATAAAATATTTTTCATCGGTTTGTTAAAAGCATCAAAGCGTTCTAGTAAGTCAACACGTAAATATAATTGGTGAAAGAAATAATTCTCACGGATATAAAAAAAAAAAAAAACACTTTCTAGTGATAGACGTCAAAGAATATTTTCAATATTATATACGAGTCGCTAAACAGGCTCCTGGCGATTTTTCACAAAATAAGTTTTTAAGTTTATGCATGTGCTCTATCGGCAGATCTATCATTTTTTCCAGTTGTAAGTCTAAAGTTTCTTCCTATTTCGTACCCTGTTCGAAATTCAAAAATTTTCTAAACTTAAAAATGTCGATTTTTAGACGATTTCGATCCTTGTTTTACACGGTCGACACGCTCCGATAAAACGACAATGTAAAAGAATATTTTACTTTTCGTTAAACGCCGGAAGAAACAAAATAACTTAAATTATACTTAAAACTATCATACTGACCATAACTGTTTTACGTGACTTATTCAAAACTCTAAAAATATATATAATTATATATAAATTATAAAAAGCGCTAAATAGTTAAGATAAACCTCATTATCACATCGAAAAACCGAAAAACATGCAATCTTCAATTTCGATTTGTTTATTCAGTCTGAAATAGCAATTATTGTGTGGCGAGGAAATAAGAATGATGACGTCGGATGACGTGACATAGTATCTTCCTGTTAAGAGCGGGCGAGCGGTGGGGCGACCGGAAGCATGGGGACTTGCAGTGAAGGGGACGATTAACGGCAGGAAAAAAGATTCCTCGAAAACAATGGAAAATGTGCGGAGCATATACGCTAGTAATGACTTCATTTAGCTCTTCTTTAGAAGCGTACAGTTTGATTCAGTGACGCGGATATTTAAATATTTCCATTCCGCAATGGGAAAATTTACAATGCCGTGTCTAATTGTTTTAGTAAAAGAAGATTTGCAAAACGTCCAGAATTTTTTGTATCAAGTAACAAAATCGCATTCTAGAAATGTAAATGTATGGGTAAACAAAATATTTAATTCTGTAATACTTAGGTATTGCGTTTTTTTTGTATTCCAGTAGTTTAGAAAGTATATTTTTACTACCACAGCATTATATTGTCGAAAGTTTTGAATCTATTATAAAACATATTGCATTAAAAAACTTCAAAATTCCATACAAATTACGAGCATAAAAATATCTGGTGCGTGTAGCAGCCTAATATTGAAGATAGTATGAATGCATTTTTTTTATAATTTAGTTAATTAGTTGGTGGTTCATCCAATGAATATAATAGAACACTCAGAAAGTATTAAAGTAGAATAATAAGTACAGTTAAAAAATAAAATATGAATTGTTTAACAAAATAATGGTGCTTATAAGTGACATACAGACATAAAAGTGACATAAATTACAGGAGTTTTCAATAAGCTAATGACATGTTCTATCAGAGCTTTCGATTAATTCAGTTGTGGTGATTATGGATGAATGTGAATTTATAGTTTGGTGAGGTGTCGCTACAGTACCTACAATGATAAATGTGGTTCTACGATCGATACGTACTTTTCTTGTCATGGAGGCACGAACCGTGAAAGCGGCACATTCCGACGGCTTGTCCCATGAGGCCACTACCGATCCGGGGCGCAGCACCCTCGGGGCCCCCAGCCCCGCGCCGCACGCCGACGTCCTACGGCCATGGAGGGCGACTAGCCTGCAGACCCTTCGACGTAGACCCGCGAGCTTTTGCTACGACGTTCGTAGTTTAATAAATCGTCACTTTACACCGGCACGTTATGAATGATGGTTTTTAATGAATCACAATGGACGATAAGCACTGATTTATTTGCACTATTTTGTACTAATAAACATATTTGATAGTCACTTATATGTCTATATTTTTAAAACGCGATATCTATTTGAAGATAAATTGATTGTCTGCCGACATGAGTAACAGAATGATTTTAGCGATATAATATATAAAAAAAATATTTTCCTACATATCCTTAGAGATTAAATATTATTCCCCGACAAAAGATATATGATTAGCATTTAAACATTTGCATACAAACTTTGCTTTTATTTTCTTTTTGAATATTCGGTATTCTTCTATTCTGTAAGAAGTTAAGAGGGAATTTCACGTATAGTTATGACTTCTCGGGAGACCTAAGATAATGCATGGGCGTGTTTATATTTGGGAAAATGCGAGAATAAGGCAGGTAAAGAAAATGAAATTTGCCAAAGCCCGTCAAACATTACGTGAGAGTGTCATATATAATATTATCATACTCCGTATATCATACTGTCGTAATAAAGAGTAATTGGAGTATAATATTACGAAAAATATTTTGAAATACAGCAGAGAACGAATTGTTGTTTATGCACCGCGAATGTTTTTGAAGATAAAATAAGGCATCGACTGAGGGTGCTTATGGAGTTTCAATATCAAATTTGAATTATTCATATTTTGTACATTTTCATGTATTTTGTCACTAACGGCCCGAGTTTCGCCTCACCGTTAGAAAGGCGAAACCCGGGTCGTTAGTGAAAAAATACATGGAAGTGTACAAAATCTAAATAATTCAAATTTAACAGTTATATTTGTATATTATATCAGTTGGATTACAACATATAATATATCGGATTGAGTGTATTTATAAACCAACAATTAATATGCAAGACTGATTATGTTCGATGAATTATGAACCAATAACATAAAATAGCATCTAACAGCGTGATCATCTCATTCTAAGTTTCACGTTAAATAGGAAAAGAAGCCCGGTGATACCTCTTAGCTTTAAAGGATTCCTCTTTTCCAATAGATATGAGTTCCGAAATATTTAAAATAAATTAGCAAAGAGCATTTTTATTAGGGACAATTTGCTGCTGTTTGATATACAAGTAAATACGGTAGAAAATTAAGTTCCGAATTCCTATTTTTGTTAGCAAAGCGATACTATGAAACTAAATAGTGTTGTAAAGTTCTTAAATAATTCAGGCAAACTTTACCAGTTTAGCCGATAGCTGTGTCAGAATTTTAACGTTCTGACGGCTACCTTAGCGATGCTGTTTTCTTCCTCTTTATTTTAGCTGTCTTTGAAAAATGGAGATTGAGCGGCAATTTGACAGTTTTCGTTGAATAGAATATATTAGAATATTTGATATATATTCCATATTGGAAACGGATATGATTGAAAAAGTTCCGATGCAATACACAGGACACAGGCCATGCATTTAAAATGTATGAAGACATTTTTAATTGGGACGGAAATTATTTCTATACGTATAAAAGTGTAGGTATTTATGGTGCAGTCTCTTTGAATCTTGTTCGGTGCTTAGTAGTAGGAAATTAAATTCCGTAAGGCTGTGTGGAAATTCACCAACGGTCACTAATTCAACGATGCGCGAGCCACTAGAAGAGCTCTGGACTTTTCCCCTACTACTTAACACCTTCAAAACAAAATTAAACCTAGCTTTTGCACTCACGGTACAGGTACAATTTTTTGTTTTTTAACGATTATATTCAAACATATTTAAACACAATTTTATGATTCATATTGATTTTTATACTTCTCAATAGAAAGGAAAGGACGCAGCGAGTTGGAAATAGTGTATTTCACTTGGATAATTAGTTGGGGCACATTTCGTGACGCCACAGTTTACCCTTCGAATGTTCTTACGTGAGAAGATACGCCGTAAGATTACTAAATGCAATGTAGAATCTTATAAAAAAAATGAATTGTAGATACGTTAACCGTTCTTAACGCGACAGTACAAGCGTCTTAATGAAATATTAACAATTACTAACATAACTATACAAGAAAAATAAAATCAACACAATATACGAATTTAAATAAATAGATAGTAGTAAATTTAACTGATTTACATTACATTTTGAATATTTATGACTATCCTTTGTATATTATTCTATCCTCGATATATCAGAAAAACGAGTCAGCTATAAATCAGACTTCTTAATAAACAAATATAAACGTTGAAACATATTGATAAAACGGTTAAAAATCGAAAAACAACACGTTAAAGTTTTAGCTTGTTTTACGACAATATTTCAACGATTTATTTACTCTCAAATTTTATCCTATTTATGGTCAATACTTTCTTGAAAACTATTACATTATTACATTGTTTAGAATTTGTTGTTTCGTGTAAAGATTATTCACTAAGATAATAGAAATAAAAATTATATAATATAATGTTATTGGTTCTGAAACGCACTTTGCTGTCTAGATAAGTGATTTGCAACCGGTGTGCCGCGGCGCAATGCGTCAAAAATTAGAAAAAGATGAGTAGTGGAACTTAAAACCAGTCGGTTGCTAAGATTCCCGATAATATCATTCTCGTTGAAAGAAATATTTTATTGTTTTGACTTTAAATGAAATAATTGTATTAGTGTTTGTATGAATGGTGTAACGGTATTGGTGGGAAATAAAAATGGATTCGTTTCGTGTGTAAAACAAAAAAATCCTACCATACAGATTACAAATTTCTGCATATATTGGGAAGTATTGATGGCGAAATATTTCCTAGTGGAATTATTACAAACAATGAACGAATATATTAAAATAATAAACATTGTCAAACCAAACAAAAAATGGGGGGTACTTTTATCCATTTAACTTCCTTTAAATAATTTTTAGTAGTCGAGTTTTTTTTTTTTTTAGTTTCACCATTTACAAATGCTTTTTTTCTAATTTGTAATTTTCAAATAAAGGGTACCATCACTTTGAAAATGTAAAAGAGTTTAATTGGCTTTTATTAAAAATATATTAGCCACTATTTCAAATGTATCGAATAATAATAAATTAATTGATTGTAAGATTTGTTTATTAAATTTATATATCTACGAGTGTTTAGGTGTTCCGTAGGTGAGAAAATGTTGCGGAGCACTGGTCTAGACTTTCATGAAAAACTGTTGCGATTGTTCTTCGCTACCATTAGTAGACTTATTTTAACTGAAGGATTATTTGCAGTATTTGCAAGATAATGGACTCGATTTGAATTGTTTCAAAATAATACGATTCCTCCGGATGTGAACGAGTTAATAATATTATAATAAAGACAGCGGCCGTTAAAGCTAACGGAGCCGTTAGAGTCTCTCTCGTGGCGCGCGTCGTTAATGTTGGGTGTTTATTTTTATAACGGCGTGTGCCTTGCCTGCCTTATACTATTTTTAAAATTATCTGAAAAAACAGGGATCCTGTGATACTGTTTGCGATACAATACATGTATACAGCCAACATTGTATACATGTTTGTGTGAGCCTAACAACGCATTACACGGGCATCATGTATATTTTTTAAAGGTATGTACTATCAAATTTTGTATCAATATTAAACCTTGTTCGATCGTGCCGATTCCAATAGACTCACCATACAGCGTCTCAAAAGATAATGTTTTAGAGAAATGCTTTTTATTTAGGTACCCCGCTTCGCTTTTTAGTATAGGATGAATATATAAGGATGTTGCTAGGAAAGGACTAATCGCTCTACTTTTGTTCCGTTTTTAGTATTTAATGGGTAGGAAGTAGGGACTCCAACTGTTCGGATATCGAATAGTAAAATTGAAACTTTTCGAATAGTTTCTGAAGTATGAAATTAATATTAAAAATTCGATATGAATAACTAATAACATAACGTTATATATGCTAAAATAATAATTTAATAGTACATTAAATTTGTGAGAAAGCGAGCTCATTTATAATACAAATCACTGATATATAATACATATAATATATTAAAGGATGCGATAGCTACATCTTATAATAATTTACGACTAAATCTTTTCCCACTTCTGTCAACTACCAGATAAATACACATTCCAATACAGTTCCGTTGTATTACAATATTTAATAATACTTTAAAATTTGCAGCTGCGTCGGGTTACTCCAGCGGTATTTCTTCAAATACTGAAATTGTGGCATGTTGAAAAGGTTTTTTTAGCCCCGAGTAATTTTTCAAACTCAAGTATTATGATTTATGATAAGATACTGAAAACGCCCGACCTGGATGAAGATAAAAATAAACCACTATCTGGGGTATTTATTATTGTTCTTCTAATCTAGAGAAATTGTGATGTGATCTTTCGTCAATTTTGTAAAATAGTTCATCAAAAATTATTACAAATAGTTGCCCAAATATTCGAAAGTCGAATATTAGAGTTGAAATCACTAGTGGGAAGACATGTAAGCATTGAAAACATCCATGCGTTGAAACAAAAATCCATAAATCGAGTGGAAAATGATATGTGGAAGTGTTCTTTTGGGGATGGACACCGCCACCGAATACGACGAACGCTCTGTGTTGACCACTCGACTAAAGGTCCAGCAGTCCTTGCCTAATATAGTTTGCATAAGTTACGAAAAAGCAGCCAACGTCATAGCGATTGGTGATACCATTCATAACTTTATATTTCTTATAATATATTCATATTAAATCCACATTTTATCATGGTATTCCCTAACCAATCCATTAAAAAAGTGCGCACTGAAATCTTCTCGTTTACATTATTACAGTTGCACCATATGGTTAAAAAAAGGTTTTCATTCGACGTGTGTTGTAAACGTTGTCGAACAAGCCTAAATATTTTTCATAACGCTTGTTAATGTAAAACTACAACACACTAAAAACAATGTCACTTTCCTAAACCTAAATTAAATTCTACGATGGTCAAATATCATAACATTAATCCCTTACAGCGGGCATTCTGCGTAGCAGCCTACAAAATCATTAAATACGACGCTTTTTGAAAGCACAAAAATGTATAAACGATATTTCTAGAGTGAATGGAGCATATTAAAACAAATATTGGTTTTTATTTACTTGTATACAAAATAAAATGATAATAAATTAGACATATATTATTATGTATTAACAGTGGTATTATTTTGTAGAGAGAATAAGAATTATAAACTGCATAGGCTTCTCTGATATCTAAGTTCTTAAAAAACTTTTCAATTATATACAAATAAATTTATCATTTTCATTATAATCAAAAGATCAAATAATATTAATTGACTGTTAAGACATTTAATTAATGAATCAGAGTTGTGATTACAATAGGTTTTTTTAAATGTTATGTGTGGCACGGGAAATTCATTTTGATAGAATCATTTGGTTACAGTTATTTTATAGATATCAGTAAATGAAAATATTTCACTTCGCACAGCAATAAATAAAAGATCATACTTGTCCAAATTATAATGGTCAATAAAAAAGATTTCACTCAATAAACGTCCAATCGATAATTAAACCTGGCCATAAACAAGTGTCTGTCCAAAAATTTTGGCCAGACCCGCCAGTTAATAGCGTCAACTGTTTGGGTGGCAGATGAACTACACGAAATAATCAGCAATTACTTGGGACTTATGTGGTCAAAGTGACCATTTTTGGTAGTCTTATTTATTGCAAGTCATTGCAAATAGATATTAATGACGGCTATCCATAAAATACGAGGCGTTGCGATTTATGGACTGCCAAAATCAATATTGTGATATATTGAAAACAAAACACAATCAACTAATTTTGACAGAATGAATATTGCGAATATTTAATTATTTAATGAGCTTGAAGCGAGTGGGAGATGTATTTGATATATTTTTTTAACTAATCAATAATTTCCTAGATGTTTTCATAAAATTGAAAAATAAACGGAACAAAAATTATATAACATTTTGTGTAACGGCATATCGAATACATTAAATAACTTAAATGTTAATAATGTAATTTAAACTGTAGATAAAAACTTAAACAAGAATATTTTTTCATGGAATCGCAGGTCAAATTTATTTTATCTTATGACCGATATGGTTATGCGAAGTTGTGATTTGTCAGTCGTGTAAATATACTTGATTTCTCATGAAATATTCGTATGTTAATAAACTGTACATGCAACAATGGGAGTAAAGGAACAAGGAGATAATTTGGTGGTGACATTATTTCATCACGCATCGGCACCCTCTCCAATTTGAGTCCTGAGATCTCGTAGTTCCCTTGAGTTATCACGGCACACCAAGTTTTATAATGGCGGAAGCGTTTAAGTTATAATTCGCAATGTTCACTTTTAAGGTGTTAACTGTCAATTCTTGGTGGAAAGACATTATATTTTAAAAAATAAAACACAATTCATTTGTACTACTTCCACATATTTATAATGATCAGGACCGGTTTCGCTCATCACGAGCATTATCAACTGATGAACTCATCACGAGCTCATTACGAGCTCATCTCGTGATGAGCGAAACCGGTCCTGATCATTATAAATATGTGGAAGTAGTATAAATGAATGGTGTTTTACTAAAAAAAAAAAAAAATTCGCAATGTTGTTTTAAGTTGGACGAAAATATTGCCAACGTCTGACCTTCTGCACTGGACCGGAACGCAGTATAAGAAAATTGATGCAAGTTAAACTAAATCTCACCCTTACATTTTCCGGACACGTAGTAGAAATACAATTAGCAAGACACGTCAACCCAGAAAAGCAGCTAGCCAATAATTGAGATACTAGCGGTTATATCATTAATATAGACGAGATGATGCAATATTAAAGTACAAACTTAAATCGTAATACAATAGTTAGGACTACAGATAAGCATTTGATCGCCACATAAACGTATGTAATATATATATATATATATGTATAATAGTTGCTGGGGGTTACCAGATCTGATCTAATAGCAATGCTGAAAGGAAACGTTGGCTCGGTAACACCCTAAACTTTAGAGTAGGTGTAACGGTCCAATATGCTGCCGCGAAAGGGTGAAAGATAGAAATATTGTACGCACAACAAGAAAACGCTGACCTGTATTTTCTTCACAGTTGTTTTTGGTATTTTATCTATTATGTAGGAGCTGAGGTATCATTTTAGATTGGAACGTTCAAAAGTATACTTGTTTTATCGAGTATTTTAAAACAAAAACACTATGTTTGAAGTATAATAGCAAACAGTTTGGTTCTTATCGAATATTTACGGAAACATTTTTTTTGAATGAACTATAATAATTTTCATTTTTATGAAAACGTTTTTATACTAATTTTAATAAAAAATAAGTATGTATATACGTTCTTTTAAATGTAATCTTCAGACTATGGATATTTAAACCGAATTAATTATGTAGAGATTCTCGGGAAACAACGAAATACGAGGGATAACACTGAACAACACTGAGCAAGAGACAACGGACAGAACGCAATCAAACGTCATAGAAGCCGGACTACCTCACACACCGATACAGGCGATAATAATTTCTCACTAGCCATTGACCGCAAAGGTTGGCGGCAGATCTATTGAAAAATCTTAAAATATCTGTAAATACACTAATCCAATAAAAGATTTCAAAAAGATTAAAAAATATATTGAGCTTTCTAAGAAGTACCTACCTCCGTCGTTGAGTGTGCTAAACGTATTTTTATTCATCAAAATTAAACATGTTATAAAATATGAATCTTTTTAACAACAGAGAAGTGAAAATAAATATCAATTGACAAATGGTAACTTTTGGCGGAATTTTCCGGAAAATAGTAGTTACAACACGAATTAGTCGTATGACTTTAATGCGCATTGAAATTATAGATATTGTTTAAATATCTTAGATAGTAAGTGTCGTAATATCGTAATGGTTGAACGATTCTATACTTTGGAAAAAAATATTTGTCTAGCCTACGCGTTTGGAAGTAAAATTTGCACGATATGATTTTTAAATATTAAATAAAATGCACCATCAGAATAAGTGTGTGAAAATATATTCGATGTTTTAAAAAATAAAACACAATTCATTTGTACTACTTCCACATATTTATAATGATTATGACCGGTTTCGCTCATCACGAGCGAGCGAAACCGGTCATAATCATTATAAATATGTGGAAGTAGTACAAATGAATTGTGTTTTATTTTTTAAAATATAATGTCTTCCACCAAGAATTGGCAGTTAACACCTTAAAAGTGATATATTCGATGTGTTAATTTTCATACAACATTAAAAATGCAATTTTAATCAATGTTGAAATTTTCAATGCATGAAACGTAATACAAAGATGTGTTCAACACCTTTTTAATTTTATAGGACCATATGTAATGTGTTATACCAGACATGGCAGAAGTGGGCTCAGAAAATCTAGTGATTTTTAGGATTGATTTTTTCAATTTAACACGTTTATTAAAAATATAAAAAAAGCCATTATCATCATTTATTTTTATTGCCAGAAAGCGAAAAATAAAAATAAATATCCATTTTGAAGTAATATTGTTTAAGTATAAATATGTATTTTTAAATACGTTCCAATTCAGTTGTTTAAAGGAATGTCATTAGAATTATTTATGTTTCTACATGTATAAATTTTATTTTTATTTATTGTTGAAGAACACACGACGACTGAATTAGCTTAACGCCTTTCGGGTAACATAATGTTGGAGGGGCTTACTTAGTAATTGCCATATGCTACATCTAGAGAGCTGAGCCCAAGAAGAAGTATTATAGGCACAATACTGCGGAGACACGTTTATTTTGTTTCATCCGATTTTTTTATGAATTAATAATAAAAAAGTGCCATCGTTAGTTTCTTAATACAACACCAAGTAAAAAGAAGTAAAATATAACAGAATCGGGTCTAAGATAGATAAGAAAAAGGGGATAATGAGGCAAGTACATAAGCACTTTATAAGTAAGTATGTACATCACATCAGCTGTCGCTAGAGCAGCTGTCATTATTTCTCTTGTATGTATTTTTTATCGCCACTGGTGATTTGTCAGAGGAAAACGAGCCCACAGACATTATTATTCCCGCCAGTAAGTATTGAAGTCTATTTCATATCGGAGTAACGGAAAGAGAGAAGCATTTTTATCTTTGCGTAGCAGTGCTGAGAACGCTTCCTTTCTTATCACACCGAGTTGATAGCATGCGCGTACTGGATTTAAATGTATTATGGAGTGAAAATAAATCACCGAACAAGTTCTGATAATATGCGGCGTGTTACGATTCATATTGATAGAAAAATTGACTTTTAATGTGTCAATTTTTATTATTGGAATATAATTTGACACGGCCCAATCGTGTTTGGTGTGACCCAATCGCAAACTGTGCTTAGAACTAAACTCGAATCATCTCTCACCAAGCAATCATCAAGAAAAATAGGCCATGAAATGGCAACGGTGCGTAACAATTTGTAAAATCGTTCGTTTCAAATTCAATAATAATAACAACCCTATTAAGAAGTGTTTCGAAAGCGGCCAGGGTGTATGGGCTGAGGGAAATTAACCGACCCTTCAGATACACGGGAGTACAAAAAAGCCTGCCTTTTTTCTAATTCCTTGTCAGCCTGTCTTGTCCACGGAAGCGTACGGGCACCTGCCACGCCCGCCCGAAAATGAACATTTTTTTGCCGCAAATCAATCTTACGTGGGTTATTATATTTCTTGTGTAACTTGTAAACTCTTCATGTGAATTTATTAAACTAACTGAAATAAAGATAGCTTGGACTGAATTGGCGTGTTTTGACTGAAGCTGAAAATAGGTCGAACATCATCCTCGTCAGCACGCTTAGTATATTTCCGAGTTTATCAAATTATATACGATATTGAGTTGAGCAAAGTTATGCCAGTAGATTGGAGGTTTTATGATTTTTAAATAAAATGTATTTTTTTTGTCATTAACACATGTGCACTTTATTTAAATTTTATATTCATAATAAATTTCCACAAAATGACTTACACGTGTTGATTTTTCAATCGATGATGCATGGATTGGCATCCAAAGGCACAGAAAGGTGTGAGCTGTGACGTTATCATTCGTTCCCACCCACCCTCTTTTCCTACTACAAAATGACTTGTTAACTGTTAGTCATTTCCTAATCCTGTCCGACAATACTTACCCTATCTAAAGAGAGGTTGAGATACTCTGATAAGAGTCCATATATGAGTGTTCTAGTATCATAATTCAGAATCTTCACCAATGCTTGTTTTTGGCAAACCGTAAAAAAATATGCTACAGTTACAAATGCATAGAACAGACGCTTACACCATGATATGTAAACGAAACTGGTAGCCATGATAGTACACTGCTGCACTATCATAAGGTCGAATGGAGATTATTAGTTTAGAAAATCATAGGGCATTGTAAAATATAAGTTTTGAAAATTAAAAAAAAATTCATATTCATTTTAGATGGGAGTTTGTAAGTTTAGAAAGATATTTTTTAATTTAAATAGAAGGCGTGAACACGAAGCACAATGCAGCATTCATAAACCATTTTTTGCATATGCTGGAGATTATGAATTATGATACTAGACCCTCATATGTCCACATTGGAAATAGTTTGAATAAAATAAATTTCGCAGAGAAAATACAAAAATTACGTGATGACACACGAAATGTGAAAAAATAAATGGCATTTTTGAACTAAGAGAGGGAGAGTTTGTATTATGAAAATAATAACAAGGTATATTATTACCATGTAACTCCATGTAAAGTTATTTATTCATGTCTAGTATTGATAAAGTGTCCTTACACAAATTAATCTGAGATTGATTGTAAAAGTTCAATACTGCAACGTACATTTACTATTTCAATTAGTATATTTGATACTTTATATAACTTGGTAGCACTTAGTCATGAAAATTAGTTGGGGTACGTAACCAATAAGATATTCTCACTGATTAATTTATATTAATTACAATGTAAGTAGTGATTAAATTGATCACTCAATTAGACATAACTATATTTAAATGAATTAATACACTGAATTTAAGAATAAATAAACAAAACCACGAAGAACTGACAGTAATCAAATAAAATTTAGTGGACATTTGAATGACTGAGACGGCTTGTCCATCCAATCGTTGTAGAAAGTTTTTGCTTACGATGATGTTGTTATTACTCTTAAACACATTGAAAAACAACCTAATGCAAGCATATTGTAGAGGAAAGTTATTGCTTAGAAATGATTTAAAATATACTTCGTCAAAAACAACTTGAAAATAATTGAAATGTATTTTTACGTACAATAATAACTTCGGGATTCTTAAAAATAGACAAGGCCCATTCTAATTTCGGTAAATTTCCGCGGAAACAAGTGTATTTAGGGCATGAAGGCAAAATATAACATTTTGGCTGTAGAGAAGTTGTCTACAAAGTTTTCTTAAGTGAATTAATCATTTTTCAACTTTGATTATGTTGAAGAGTTTTCAATAATATTGAATAGGCTGTTTCGTTAAACTCGCGCCCACATTGAAATGTCAAAATTATACAAGCACTTGATTGAAATTGAAATTCGCAAGTAACAACAGATTTTTTTATCGCATTATTAAAATTCTTTAGAATAATATATAATAGAAATCTAGCATCTGAAGTATTTAATTAATAATATTATACTAGTAAAAATCAACTGGCCTACAGAACACAATGAACATCATGCAATTGTAAAAATATGTAATTTAACATCACTATCTTTATAAGTAAATTTTCTATTTACACCAATTTAATATGAAAATTGATTTACCAGTGACACATTTAAGACACAGAAATACAGCTAGATAAACAGCAATATGTCTTAACCCATTGATCACAATTTGTGGATTACTGCATATTGCTGCTTTTCGAAAGATACAACATTATTTTTACATTATTAGACAATTTATAGAGGACAGTAATGATAAAAGTATTACGAACCTCCTCAATTAAATCAACAATTTTTTTTGTATTGTCGTCACACAATAGTATTTCTGTTTAACGTAAACCAACTGTATTTTTTTTGTTATGTTTCATTGAACTTGACACGCGTTTCAAACAATATATGGTGTTGATAAGAACGCTTTGAATATAAAATTGATTATTTCATTTATAAGAGGTCATATATTTTTCAAACATGCAAATGTAAATTGATCTGCGCAATATTTAATTACCTTTGAGCATAATTACCTGGTAAAGGTAATAAATAGTACAGTTTTAGAATTATCAATTATAATTAATAATAATTAGCTAAAGAGCAATTATTAGCACACGAGGCCAAGTGATTATTTTATAGACGAATCTGCACGATATTACAAAAGTCGTGGATATTGTAGATCTATAAGAAATAATAGTCGTGTACTAAATGTAATGTATTGAAACGATGAAAATTCTGAGAAAATCTTAAGATGTGAGAAAGTGTATTGTAATTTTGTAGAACGCCTTTATTTATCTTAGTGAAGAAGGTACTATAAATGCAAAGTTAATTGCCTATGAATTCGACAGAAAAGCTTTAATAATGATTTTAATAGCCAATGTTCTCTTTAGGTTTTAAGTCAAGCATAATAGATTTGAAGAGCAATATAGCTATTATTACATAGCAATAAATACATTATTGGGAAATCGAAAGACAAAGATTGACAAAAACGTAACGAACCATGTAGATCTTTAAGGAGTTAGAATTCATCATGGCTCTTAGACATGTGCCATAAGCTGTAGAATGATTAGAATATGATTTTAATAGTGAGTCAAATTTCACACTGAATACGTATTATTGAGAACACCTGTTTCACGAGAATTAAACCAGATTGATAAGCCTGTCATAAGTTCACTTAGTAAATTAACCCAAAATCTATACCTGATTCTCAATGTCGTTCTGAATAACATTCCCCTATATGTATATCTATTAATCACTTCAAAAGTGCTAACTGTCAATTACTGATGGAATGAATACATGCTTAAGAATACACAATATAGTTCTTATTTAGACACAGTTTAATAGCATAAACAGGTCTTGTTTCTACGCTGTCATGATTTTCAATTGAAAATAATCCGTCGGCAAACAAGCCTGGGGCTTATCATAATATAAAATTGTTAGATAAGTAGCAAAATTATGAAAGGATAATTACACACAGCATTAATTATTGACAACGGACTAATCTGACATGTAAAATTTTTCATAAATAGTGAAAAATAAATATCCGTTTGATTAAAGTTACATTTTAATTTTAAAAGGCAATGCTTTTTGAGTGATTAAAGTGTTTGTTTCATTACATATTACTCGGAAGCAGATTTAAAATTAAAAAATATCTCTAATAAGTTTTTACGCTACTATGATGGCTGTAGAAGAATTCATGATTAGAAACTGTCATGTGTTGAAGAAGCGTCAAATCAACATATGTAATTATCTGTTCTAGTCAATAATAATATTGTAATGCAAAAATGCGGGGCACGGCATTGCAACAGCATATAGGCGCCAGTCTCTGGCGTCTATTTAAGTACGTTTATGTGTATAGAGCATAATAATTATTAGTGAGGACTGCGGTAACTGAGACGTCCGCGAACATCAGCTCATTACGGACAGTAGTAGTAACTGACAGGGTTTCCAACAAAAGTATCTAGACATTCTAGACAATGGTATAAGCTTTAATGAATGCGATGGATAATGTAGAAAGCCTATTCGGGTTTCGAGTGTCGTCGCCATAAGACTGGTTTTTCGATTACCTTCTGACTGACATTTAAAAAAAATACAAAATTCATTATGAAAGTTATGTATTTATTTATAAAGCACATAGTGTGGATTAGAAGTTCTATAACGGGAACTGTTAAAAGTCAGTCTTCGTAGGTTAAGTGTTACGTTAATCACTCTATCTACACTTCGTTTTCTTGATCATGATCGGATAAGGCAGCTGGAAAGGGACGAAGACATATCTATGCATTTCGACACAAATCCACGAATCGATTGAAGAATCAATGCGTGGAAGTGTAATTTCGAGATTCTTACTCTTCATCGCACAATAGACTAAGGCACAGACAATAGAGCTTTACCATCAGACTATAGCAATAGCAAATACATACTATAAATTAATATAAATTGATGTAAGAACATATTAATTGATCACGTCACAGGTACAAAGGAATTGGCTTTTAATTTCCCGTTTGTGAAAAACGAGTGTGTTCAGTTTTAATGTTTCGACTGTCGAATAGAAAATATGAAACTACGTATTATCGATTTAAATTCTAATCGATTTATCTTGTTTAACAATGGTTGAAGGATAGACAATTTCAGAAATCTGGGGATAATGATCTCAAACAATGGAATCTGGTAGAGGGAGTGTGATTAACTGGCAACCCTAGAAACCAATGACCATCGAGTGGCGACCAATGGCGGGTATTCGATCGTGAACTACGTAATCAGCTTCGTTTCATTGCATCCTTATCGTAATAGGTTACGTGCACTCGAACATGGAAAATTGATCGACACACAATGAGTTCAAGGATGTCGCGTTAATGAAGGTTCTATCGAGGATGAAGCAACAGTTAGTTATTGAATGAAAGCGTGGCAGTGTTTACGAATTCTTTTTCCTCCCCAGTGAATATTAAGCTGTGCATCAGTGGTGTGCAAACGGTGTCGCATACCACACGTGGCATTTTTTGCTATGGTTATAATTTTAAAACATCTTAAAGATATGGATATACATATTTATATAATAGTTGTAGGGCTAGAGCGGAATTTCGGGATTCACATTTTTTTTCAATTTCTAGATTTCGGGATTGATCACTAAACAAATAGTCATATTTTCAATTTTCTTTTTTTAATTAATATTCATAAAAATGTCAACCAACCACGCTAGCACCCAAAGCGCTAGATATCTTTGAAATGTTCAATCACATGAGATAAAGACAGTAGAAAAAACGTCCAAGACTCATTGAACGCTCAGGTCATTTAGAGACGTGGTGATGTAAATTCGCGTATTAGCATTACAACTATTACTATAAAGATACTTATTGAAATACCGAATATTTTTCTTTGTGTCGGATTCTTACTGTAAATTTAGAAAATTCGATTAAAAAAAAGTTACATAACACTGCTGCTTCCATTATTTATATTCATTTAAAGGTGCCATTCCTATCTCACATTATTATAAAATAAAATTTTAATGGTGCAATCATTTTGCAAGAGTTTTTCATGTAAATTTACTTTTAAAAGATAATTCTCTCCTACAAATATATCGTAATAACCAGAATATAACGTATTTATTGATTTATGATAATATTCAGCTTCTCTGATATATGTCACTTTGTAGTTCATATCGTATCTTCTCTGAACACCTTTCAATTCCATGTGATCGAAATTTTCTTGATAATGTATATTATTCAATTTGCTTTAATTGCAGTAAGGGTGCAGACAAATTATAACTTCCACTAACGATGCGAAAGCAAGATTGGTCGTTACTTTTACCAAACGCGCCACACTGGTCTTGCTATAATTAGAACACGACAAGTGATGGGAGAAACACCGTGCATATATGCATGTATGATAAAAAAAATTACACAACTTGCTCTCTTCCAACCAAAAATAGGTCAAAAACATCACTTGTATTCTGTCAAATATACTAAATATGCTAAGCATACAATGTGAAAGAAACTATTTAAAAAAAAACGTAAAATAACCAAATAATATATATGTACCGACGATTTTTCCTATCAAACCAAATTGAACTGTGGGGGAACGAATCAATACGAATTGTCACCCACACGATATGGCAATACTACAAAAGAAGCAAAGCCACGGGAAGAAGCCGCAATACCTTCAGCAGAAACGGTTAACAATACTTTGTCACTGGCCGTCCACCGGGTGCTTCCGCACAGGACGAGAGTCACTCTATTCTTAAATTAAATCTCATTAATAATAAAAGTTAGGCAGTGATGTGCTGCTAATATTCTATCAACCGGCTCGCACCTTGGTAAACATCAACCACCCAGTTCTATATATTTTTTTGAAATAAAAACAAAGTTATATATTTACATTACATAAATTCATTCCAAACAGTGTTGTGATTTTCATTCGAAGCTTTAACCGTGACGGGTTTTTCACTTTCTTCTTTTCGTCTATCATCTGTTGTGTGACGGTGAGTTCTGAGCTATGGTTTAACGAATGATGTGGAATCCCATGAAGTCAGTGGCAAACCTATCAAATTAATAGTCAGATTTATGTCGAATACTTAAATTGACTTTGAGTTATAACTGAAATTTGATATTGACATTCCATCAAGCACCCTCAGTCGATGTCTTAAATTATACTTAAATTAACCCTTTTTCCGAACAAATAGTATTCATTAACGAAAATCCTCGTTCCGCCTATACAGAGGCTATTGCAATTGTATTAATAATATTTTTAGCTTTTCAGACCGTTTTAGGAAGTTCATCGCGATAATCTCTTAAATCATTTTGAACTTAATAATTTCACTTAGCAGCCTAATATTAACGGACGAAAGTTTTTATTTTATAAATATATGATCAAGTATTGTGATCGTGTAAAAATTCAATCTCGGAATTACGATAATTAAAAAAACAATCCATATTTTAACAACCAGCTCTACGAACTAAAATTATTTTAGCAACCGACTCGACAGAGGGGGTGCGAACCCATAGCAGCACATCACTGAAGTTAGAAACACAATTCATAAAAAACAATGAAACACATTTATAATGCAGCATCAGATAACATGACGACAATAGCTTTAGATCAATTAATAACAGCTATTGCGTATATCTAAATTAATTACCATATTATCAGCATTTTGCACATATGACACAAACAAGATTATCAGAGTAATCCCAAAAGCAAAGATCACAGAGCAATCATTTATCAGAGTGGACATTAATCCAACTATACCGCTGGAGTTTATCAGTATCCGGGTATACGGAATAAAAAGCATGAACTGTTATACGGATATAATGAAGATTTTTTGATTTGCAACGTGCTTTGCCAATTTCCTACAATAATGCATTTTTTTTACGTTCGATTCGCGCGATTAAGGCGTGTAATCAATACAAAAACCTTTCCGGATATAAGTTTTTATTGGCAAGTCACTATGATGTCCTATTAAATCAATCTTTATAAAGGCTTGGGCAAAGTTGTTTGCTTAAGGGCCGCATTAAGAATTTAGAATGAACAATGTTGAGCAAATGAAAAAAGCTATTTTTCGGCATGATTTGTTATGAAATGGGAAATAAGAAAATTAGTAATCCGTTATTTAAAGAGACTTATAGTTTTTTACGTTAATCAAATTTTTCTTTAAATTGAGGTATAAATTAAGTACCTACTTATAGATTAAAGTTTTCAAATTGATTGTAGATGTTTAATTGAAATACATTATATTTTCGTTTATAACGTATAGGTTAATCCAAAATTAACTATCTTGACCGCTATGTAGACGTTTTATTATTATCACATGTAGGTATGAAATTTTCTTATGACGTAAGCGTTCGCGGTGGATATAGAATACAATTTTATGCAATGCACACTGTTCCGACGTACTAGCTACTTTAGACATTCAGTATTTCAATTGCAATACCGACATATACGACGGGTACGCATACTAGATTAAATTGGCAACATAATTATTTCACTGGCTATATTTTACAAAAGAATTTTCACAAAAATACCGTCGAATACACCGAAAATATCAAAATTAACAAGCATTTTTCAAACAAAATCTCAAAAAAAGAATCGGTTCTGTTAAAATTCAGAGAATTATAATATTAACTTGTCTTCATGTATGCATTCATGGCGGAATAATATTCTTAAATCTGTGTTGATTATACTGAATAAACGTAATCATATTTTGAAATTTATTCGGCGCACTTTTAAATGTGAACAGTGCAGTGAACAGCGATTAATTCAGACGTAGGCGGCGGGCCACCCATAAATTGGTGTCGAGTCGCATGCGCATCGTTTGGCAATGGCTGATTTATATGATGAAATAAAACGAAATGTATCTCTTTGAATCTGACTAATGCTTATTATTCATACGGTAAAATCAAGATTGCCTTACAATAGAATGTTTTTCGTGTAGTGGCAAATGCATATGACAAGTACACCCACCCTTATACATAATGTATAACACGGTTTTCATTTTGCAGATTTTTTTATTAAATCTTGCATTGCAGTATCTGGAATTTCAACAATTACTACAAAAACAATAACACATGGATTACAAATGGCAAGAAATATAGAAATTCATTTTCTAAACAATGATCTGGATATAGATCGAGCTTTAAAATTTCAACGAGAACTGAAACAATGCGTTTTTCGAGATTTACACGAATCTCAAAACAGATAGACAATCAAAGATTACAGATTTTTTGATACAGCCGACGGAATTTGTCGGAATTATAATCGAATGAATTGATGAAGGCAGTGATGATGACATTCAGTCAAAAAGAAGAAAAAGTCCCAACGTGATAATTTCTAGTGATAGTGAGATCGAATAATATTTTTATATGTTTCAATAAATTTTCAAAAGTAATATGTAATTATTTTATTAATATTTCTAAAAAAAGAACCTATCCCCTATTTTCCATACATTTCTTAGTCTCACTTTACACGGTTTCGTTCAAAACGGTGATCTAGCAGAACCTATCTTCCATGTTAAGCGAGGGATGGGTGTATTTAACTATATTTTAATGCAATAAACTGTTCACCATGACTGAGACGTAATGCTATAAGTTTTATTATGATATTAACCGTAACCTAAAATTTTCAATTTCAGCAGTTTCATATTTTTTGATTAATTTTTCGATCAATTTCTATATTTCAGTTTGAATGCTTGGATTTTTGTGATGTCTAAATTCTTTCCCACCCATTCGATCCTAAAAACAGGACGTAGCGAGAGCGATTAGTTAACTTATTCCTGTCCTAGCCCTCTACTTCAATCGCTAGTTTCTTCGAATAATAGAGCAAATGAGAACAAGCAGTTCTTGTATACATAAACTTCTGTTGAGGTACCCTCCACTTTGATGCCATATTATGCTTCACATTGGGAGCGGACATGCTTAAAAAAATCTTTATGACTAATTTATATTGATCTTACATCAATTGAGATTGAATATGATTGAATTTACGTAAAATGTAAAATAGGTTTAAGAGGAAAATACATATTATTGAGTCTTACTGGTGCTGATAGGAAGGAAGCATACATTCACAGCTCATACTTAGTAAAAATGAATTTAATTAGAGTTGGTATTAGATTGGTATGGTATTGACTTGCCTTTATTTTTTAAATGTAAAGTGTAATATGTTACGTATCTTTTTATGTGCCAAAGAATTTTTTATATTGTTTTCTGGGAACTCCTTTTGCATTAAAAAAAAACGTTATTATAGAAAATAAACGTCGGGATCTTTTAAGTCACTGCGTATACTAATTTGATGCAATTATAGCAGTGAATAATGGAGCCCTTTGTAAATTGTTGTTAAGAGAACTGTCAAATATTAAAAACAAATGAACACCTGTGATGTGATTCAAATACATGTTGGCTGCTATCACAACTGCTCAAATCTATATTTAGCTTTTTTTCAACTGAGCAAGCAGTGTGACACTCTGGTATACCATCTACAGAAATAATTTAACAAACTTAAACATCACTTTTAAGGTGTTACCTGTCAATTCTTGGTGGAAAGACATTATATGATAATGCTCGTGAATGATTAAGCTGATAATGCTCGTGATGA
Organism: Himalopsyche phryganea; assembly: GCA_022494535.1. NCBI lineage: Eukaryota > Metazoa > Arthropoda > Insecta > Trichoptera > Rhyacophilidae > Himalopsyche > Himalopsyche phryganea. Next base: position 1,999,718 of record JAGVSL010000034.1, read on the forward strand.
GCGAAACCGGTCCTGATTATTATAAATATGAGGAAGTAGTACAAATGAATTGTTTTATTTAAAAAAAAAAACTTAAACATATTGAAACATTACTCAATGAAGAACGTAAGTTAAAAAAATTTTCATATCAAATCTAGTCAAATCTGAATCGGCCAACCACATTCACCAACAGTGTCACATGACCTAGGAATAATTCATAGTAATTAACAGTAATGAGTGACGACTTGTAGTCGGCGAGAAAAAAACTTTATATAAAAAAAAGAAAAACAAATCCTGATAAATTTGTTTCAAAACTGGTAAAATCCTCAATTTCACATCAGAAGTGGCCAAATCCAAAAATAAATCATATATAAACCAACAAGTAATTGATATTAATTCATTTTAAGTGTTAATAATATTTGTTTTACTTAAAATATTGAAGAATATATGAATAAAATTTCTCTTAAAACTTGAATTAATTTATAAAAGGTTTTTTCTATTAATCTCATTTTCTGTAAAACTGGATTTACCCACTTTTGATACCAGACAACACATTTGAAATATTAGATCGGACATCTAAGAAAATTTTCATTTTATTTATTGAATGTTTTATACGGTCCCATTCTAAATCACATCTGCTCCCATAGGTAGTGCAGTTGAGCAGCTAGTAGGATCTTAATGAGATAGTATACCATAAATGGTCGATTGTTCCGCTTTATCTACGAGATAACAGCTGACAGTAAAATTCACCGACAATAATTAACTATTTGCATTTTAGATACGGTACGTCAATAATAATATGTGCATAAATAACGTCTTCAGAAAGTAAATGGAGGCAATAAAGAAGCAACTTTACTAGTATGACATATATATTCATAAAACACAGTCCGTGTTTATTTTTCCTATCTGGAATTCACGCAAAATAACATTATATTATTTCTATGCGCATCGTCGTGTGTAGCGCCACTGCGCTCCAATTGCATCGAATCGCGTCCGTAGATAAAATAATTAGGGCGCCTGCAATACGACCGGCGGTTATGCACGCAAGTTAAATGTCATGTCATGAGACAAAGGATAAAAAACACGTAATTGTATCACAACAAACAATTATCTCGTAATGTCGACAGACCAATCACAGCGCGTACAATTATAAGATGCCGCGGGAGATGCAGCACGGTGACTCCATTAAGTCCATACGCACGGCGGATCACGAATTTTTCGCCGGGCAAGACTAAGGATTGCAATACCGGTTTTTCGGTATTTTATATTATACGGACAATCTGGGTAACTTTGGCCCAGTTCTGAGGTTTTCTTGTATTTTTATGGTTCGCCATTGCATTTATGTATGGTATTATTCTACATAGAAATGTACTTTGCTTATGATTAAATTTAATTAATATAAATAGATGTATTGTTATAATTGATTTATAAATATAGATAAAACAAGGTGGGCCAAAGTTTGCATGATGATCGGGTAACTTTAGCCCACGATTCAAATAATCACTATAATAATTACTATAAAATTCAGTGATTTTTAAGTCTTGGCAACTTTACTTTATGCTTCCATATATCCTGTGTGTAATTGAGATGGGGAAAAATTATGCAGCATTTGGTTTACAGATTTACAAATTGAAAATATGGTTAATCCAATTTATTTCAAGACAAATTTTTAAATTGTGTTTTATGATTCCAAGCTGATAGCTTACAAATTCAACGATAAAACAAATTCTGTTGCACATTAATTTATATATTTCCATCAGGAGCTACTCAATACCTTTGCTTAACTAAAAAATATTCATATGGCATTAGTAGGTATTATAATAGCATACTGTGATGGTAAAAACTTACCCAAATTGATGGTACCGGTATTACAAGAATATATCTTGAGCCTAATGCAACAAGTGCCTTTATCACATTTATCAATTGTTCAGTACAGGCGATTGTGCATTCCTACCATTAAAAGAATTAACATTTAAAAGTACTTTCTGATACCTAAGTGAAAATGGTCGAAATCTGACATAGGCACTAGAAGCATTAGACCCAAAATATATAAATGAGTAAAAAATAATAATTATGGCGAATGGGGATCGTAATACAACGAATAAATCAATATCGGTATGTCAATATTAGATCATTAGCGTAGAAGGCCGACTTCTTAAATATCTTAAATTAATCGTTTCTTTTGTTTAAAATGTGACTTGAAATTCAAATTTATCATTCACCAATGCTTAAATCTGTTAATCTTGATCAATCGTGCAAATAAAAGTCTGGCTGCAGTGTTTTGCATTTTCGAAACCAGTTTTTCATATATGTTTTCGGAACCCCGGTTTCCGTAATACCGGTATTGCAATACCAGTGTGGAAATGACCGAATATTTTTCAAAAAATCTTATACGAGTTATAAGTGTAATATTTTATACGACATACTGACATCTAAACGGAGACACCTTCATAAATTGATTCTTTAATTAATTTGTGTAATATTGTCTTCGAAGGCATGGATGTCTTAAAATTCCCTCCCATCTATTCGAACCTAAAAACGGGGCGAACCACGAGCGACTAGCAAACTTCTAGTATTGTCCTATCTTTCTTTCCTAACGGGGTCTTAGGTGGAAGCAATCTTTGCGATCGTGAGGTGGCGTGGCGTAGCTCGAAAATATTAATTGTTCTCCTCTAATGGGAGTGTCCTACATGAGAGGTGACGAAGAGATGTGGCGTGCCGCTTCTGGGACGCGATCAGTTCAATTTATATTTTCACACGAAGCGATCGCGGCGGTGTGTGTTCTGCATTAGCTAGTGCGGTGGCTTACTTGCACATAGGACAGCGTTGCCGCTTCGCCACTTTTCGTAATATATCGATTCAAATCGCACTGACATCGCCGCGCACTGTCTTCGTCCAGGAAAGACACGGTGTAACTCTTTTTAAAGAAAGAGAGCTTGAGCAACTGAATAACATGTAGGTCTGGTAGAACAACGTCTATTGAAATGCCTCCATAAGAGTCCATATTATGCAAATTGGGAGCGGACACGGTAAAAAAAATTATAAAATGAACACTGTAATATATATGCATTTCTTTTTCGTATGTATGTAGTTGAGGTTTAATAAGGCAAATAACCGATGGAATAGGTATGATAGAAAAAAACTGATTTTAGAGAGACGATTTTATGAAATATTTGTTTGTGATGCAATCTGTTATTGTATTGATGTAATATTCTGTTTTAAATTTATTGGTTTATTTTACTTCTTTGATCCTTACTTTTAAACGATGACCTTCCACAAATAACGAAATATTTATTACGATAAATTACAAGTTAGATTTCAAAGCAATCCGTATAAAAGCTAAGACTGCTAATACTGTCATCGCAAGAAAACTTTTTGATTTAGTACCCACAGAATCAGATTAGGCATACAATATTTTGTTTGGTACACGTAAAGTTCTCACCTATTATTACTTGTTCTTAAAGAGTTCAGGGTTACATGGAGATAATTTTGCTAAATTTAAATGTATGAATATTCATGTTAGTGTTAGTTATCGAAAATAACTAGGCCGAGGAAACTTTCATATCCCTAAGCACATTACACACATCTGCATAATTATATAATTATTGTTAGCGGATGAAACACCTAAGCATTATGAAAAAAAGACAATAGAAAAACTAAATTTATTTCTAACTTCGGCAGCTAGTTGCCTATCAGCACAAATTAGAATACAATACATAATATGTACTAAATAAATTTGATGTGTAACAGATTTAGATTTAAAGTGATTTTAAAAAATAAAACACAATTCATTTGTACTACTTCCACATATTTATAATGATCAGGACCGGTTAAAAGTGATTCTAAAATGACTCAGTTTTTTATACTGGATATGTTAATCCACTGCAAATTCATTATATACGCGTTTTTGTTGAAGCTAAGTTTTTAAAAAATAAATATAGTAAGTGAATCGAACACTTTAAGTTGATTGCCCTTTCAGAGTTATTCATTCGAATCGTATCACTGCGTATCGACAGATAAATCGTCGTTTATTTATGATTGGATTCTCTGGCAGTCATTTGTTTTCTTACTCTACCTGCTATCAACGAAACAGTATTAAAGTAAGAAATTAAGTGATTAGCGACTATTTGAATATTCCCATAGATGCGAACGATGTGTGTATACATGAAAATACAGTAACATGTTGTATTATATATTATTACATGAATATGTTTAAATTAAAATAAAATCTCCAGACTTTTAAAATACTATCAGTAATAGCTACGATAGAGACACAAAATTGAGTCTGCCGTCCGGAACTTTACATCGCCTTCAAGACCAGTGCTACAGCGTTTAAGGTTTAATTGAACGAATGAATAATTTCCTCGTATGAATGCGCTATCAAATGAGATGAGTAAAGACTGCACAAATCGAATTAAGTTAGTCGATAGATCAACGCGATAATAGAATATGTAAATAATGTCTCAATAATGTAAAGTATAATTCAAATAAAAACTTTTTTTTAATAGAATGTGAGAATACATACAAATAACAGTGCTAAGGTGATGTTCATGACGAAATATTAAAATTAATTTCACACATTTTTATGAATTATAAAGAATTTTGAAGGAAATATATTAAGAAGTTTACAAGTTTTTTCACGAATTTTCTTCAAGATAATGAAATGTTTGAGACTAGTTCATCGCTTCATGAGTTTTATATTATATAACAGTACAATTGTCTTTGAAGAAAAGTTGAACCAACTCGAATAAACTTTGAAGGAAAGTCGAAGGAACAAGAACGTGATGGGGAATGCAATAAAGTCTTGGAGAATAAAGGATATGTGAAGTTCGATTCGATTGTATAATTCGATTGTACGAGATTTATAGATAATGTACTCACGACAGTGATTGAAATTTGATAATTATACGTATGTATATAGATATAAATTTTTTTCTTCTAATTTTTTTAAAATAAGCAAAGATATATTTATGAAAAACATGAAATGTTTCATTACACTTTTAAATCGTCATTTGTTTACATAATTTAAAATAAGAATAATGTAAATAACGTGATAAATCCATTGAAACTTTGAAGCATGAAGTTACTATTATTTGAGAATGCATAAACAAACAACAAATGCATTTTAAAATTATTGTAAAGTATTTGTCTTCTTAATCTTTTCAAAATATCGGATAACAAACTTGTTTTAAAGATATTATACAGACTAAGCGGATGGAATGATTAATTTTTATTTTCCATGTCCGCTCCCAATGTGGAGCATATGGTCTCCTAATGGAGGTATCTTAACAGAATTTTTCTACGAGAACTGCTTGTTACTCAGTTGCTCAACCTCTCTTTTTTTTTCGAAGAGAGTAGGGATAGAAGGATAGGGTTATGACACGACTAGTGGTTAGCTAATCGCTCTCGCTACGCCCCGTGAGGATGAAATGGGTGGGAGGGAGGACTCAGACTACGAACAGAAATCCATAAATCGATTGAAAGATCAATCTATGAAAACGGTCCGCACCGGGAATTGAACCCGAGACATCCGTAACCGTAGCCAGCGACGCTACCAACTGCGCCACGGACGCCGACATTAATTAATCGATGATTAATTAATATGTCGAAATTAAAGCGCTAAATATTCGATTTAATAATGTTGTAAATATTTATTTACGGTTTCTCTCAAAATTTATCTCAAATTATTTGGGATTAAAGAGTGTTGGGAATAGTTAAAAATAAATTGTCAACAGAAAAATTAAAAAAAAAAAATGATGGGAAAAGATAAACAGCCAAAACCAATTTTAAATTTAAGTAAGGGACAATGTTAAATTTAAAGAATAAGTAACATGGTAGCCGAAAAAATTGCCGTTTTTTCAACACACTTTATTTGTTCACAAGAACTTGAAAATTGTACATTCAGCTAAAACGTTATTGGTCATTCCTATTCGAGGGGTGATTTCATATCAAAGAAAAAATGGCAATTGTTGAAATATCCTTAATGAAGTCTTTATTCATTTAAATACAAAAAAGCTTAAGGAAAAAGAATAGAAGTGACTATGATCGCATCTGGATGTGAACGACTTTGAAGTTAATGTCATCAAGTATATTATAATTGTCTAGTGATTATGGAATGAGGTAAATAGAAAAGTGGATTTTTTAATATTACGACACAAAGGCGCCAGTCGTTCTATGAATTACTAAGAACACCGAGTGCTAATGGCTTTTAGGTCGGAAATAAGAATTTCTAATTCCAGGTAAACGTAGTAAGTAATAGATGTTTATTCACGGTGATAACACGATACCCGTCAATGTGTAAATGTCGTATTTTTAAATAGAAAAAGTAAACGCATAGAAAAAATCCATTTATTTAATGAGAAAAATAATACCAGTATACAAACAGGCGTATAATTTGTTTAATGATATTTAAATTTGCATTGAGTTTAAACATTCAGTATGATCAAAAAATCTTTCCGAAAAATATTGAAGCCATGACATATTAATAAATTGAATTGGTATTTATTTGGAAGAACTTCATTGTAATACATAGACAATTCACAATGTACCACAGTGAATTCTATAAAAAAATTCATATATTTTAAGCATCTCTGACGATGACGGAATGCCAAAATATTTGACAATCTATTGTATTGAATTAATGTTGCATTAAAAAAATGTTGCTGAACACATCTGCCTTTTCTATGGATTCGGCGGTAACTTTGTGGAAATTAATTTTTATAGTGATAACTTTATTATTCCACTGGTTGATAAAACCAATGAATCTGCCTTTAGCGAACGTTCAATGGTTTCCTTATCCTTTTTTAAACAATGATGGTGTTATTTGAATACAGTAGAATTGAAAAAAAGACATTATAATAGAAAAAAAGAATTCCATATTTCGTACAAATAAAAACACTGTTATGTTGTTTAGTGAGCAAATCATAACTTTTTTAAAATTTCATTGTTAAAGTTTATCCATAAATTTGTGTATACATCAGACATCGCGAGATTTAATAGCTTCGAAATGCGTCATTGTCACAAAAAAAAAATAATAAACACAGGATTGATAAATCATGTATAATGAATCCAACGGCATGATTAAATTACCATAATTTAAGTTATGTATTGCTATTATGCATGGAATACGAAATCATAAAAATGCCGCGTAAAAACATTAAAATTTGCTATTTTGATAAATGTCTCAAAATTATTAATTTTTGCCAAACAATGCAACGAAGTAATTATCATGTCTTCGACCATATTTGCTCCCTATGTGAAGCATATGGCCACCACGCGGCGCCTCCATGATTCCTCCCATGACATGCCCCTCATGACATGACATGACATCACGAGTCCCTCAGGTCCACCGAGTACATCCTGTGAATAGTACCCGATGTTCTTCCAGGACGCTGGAATCCCACAGGTCGAAAAGAGTTCAAAAAGGATTGACCACGTGACCCAACCAGTTCCAACGTTTCTCCATGACCGCTGATGGAACAGGGCGCTGCCTAATTCGTTCCCTAATATTCGAGTTCCTCACAAAGTGAAACCATCTCACCCTCAGTGTCCGACGCAAGCATCTATTCTTGAAACTCAGTATACGGTTTTTGTCATGTGCGATGATTCGCTACCGTAAAGCAACACATGTAGAATGCAAACGTTAAACAAATAACATTTGGTTTTAATCAGCTCGTCCCAGGTGTTCTACACCGAGTTAAATGTGGCTCCAGCTATTCCTAATCTAAAAGCGAGCTCTTTTTTTTAAATAATTATTAAGAGCATACTGGATACTACAATATTAAGAACTTTTCAGGAATAAGTAGTACAGCAGTTATAAAACCACATAGATATGTTTTATCTTATCACTTATATTATAGTCTACCGACACTAAAGCGCAGTCCGCGCAGCGGGCTTCTTGTTTCCTGATTGGTTAAGTTGTTACGGTGGCTAAGCACTTCTTTATATCCCTTTCCCGAATGACGGCATAGCTATGCCTTCATAAATGATATACAAACACAACCGAATGATGTTTTATATATACGAGACGAGCTCCAATCAAAACGGGCGTTACCAGCGCATACTGTGTCAGGTCTCAGCTTTGCCCAGGTTTCGACGCTAGCAACGCTACTGGAGACGTTGGCGGCGCTAACCCATCGATACAGAGCGTTTTCTTGAAGTCGACGATGGCCTGCCTAGATAATTTAAAATTTTAACACCACGAGGGTGTGTGCTTGATGTTACAATAGTTTCTAGTATATTATTATACGTAAAGTTTAACACGATTTTTTGTATGTGAGGCTGGGCAGCGAGCAGAAATTTATGAACAAAAAATATATAAATATGAAGCTTAGAGAACACTGTTGGATTGCGGTCGGCGGGTCCATGTGTAACGGATGGAATGTCATAACGTCTTAAGGGAAACTTCTGGTAGCTAAGATTAAAAATTGAATTTGGTTGTATTGACAACCCCGCGGATTAGAGCCCTGTATTTTATTCGCGCAGACCTTAATATAATGTAGTTCTCAGACCCCAGGTGTGCTGCAGCGCACTTGCGTCAAAAATGAGAAAAAATCGAGTATTTTTGAATGACAATAAAATTAAAGCCATTCGGTTGCTAAGATCTCCGTTTAAATTATTCTCGATGAAACGAATATTGCATTATTTTGATATTAATGGAATAAGTAATTTTATTAGTGCTTGCATGGATAGTGCAATTGCAATTATGGGGAATAAAATGGGGTTTGTCTCGTGTGTAAAACAAAAAAATCTTAGCGTCGAAATTTTACATTGCTGTATGTATAGGGAGGCATTGATAGCGAAATTTTTTCAGTGGAATTATTAATAAACGCATGTATCAAAATAATACACATTATCAAATCAAATGCGCATTTTTTGAAAAAAAATATCAATCACTACCATACTATTAAAATTTCAGCAAATAAAAACGAATTATAAATTTTGTTTATGAAATTTACATATTTTGGTTTATGGTATGTGAAGAAATTTTTAAGATTAGTGCTTAATTTAAATGTTTAGGTGTGCCATGGGTGAGAAAAGGTTTCGGAGCAATGATATAATGGGTCAACCCTTTCAACGGCATCACTGTTGCACTATATATCCAAACACCCGTTTCAACGCGTATAAACTGAACATCCTTTCATCAGAGGATTCGAAAAGTTATATGTTGATTGAATCGACATTATTATTTTATGAATTACATATAAAATGATTTTTCATAGTATACAAAAAAATAATAATACACATGCACAGAATAAATGTAAAGCATATCTACACATGTTCAAAATAATTTCCTGAAATAAAATGATTTACGGCACTTTTTATTTACTTCGCCAAATCTAAGATGAATTTTTTAACCATCATATTTGTTAAATTTGGATTATTGAGATTTTGTACACTTCCATGTATTTAAATACATGGAAGTGTACAAAATCTCAATAATCCAAATTTAATATTGAAATTCCATCAAGCACCCTCAGTCGATGTCTTAAATTACATCATATTTGTGTTATTGAGTGCGATTCTAGTAGAGGGAAACAATTTGTTTGAGTTATTATTTTTCCATTATTTCAGAGATATTTATTAACAAAATTAAATACCTTATCTGTAATACTTTTTTTCATAAAATCAATGACAATACCTTCTGATACTATATAATGCTTTAATTGATCAATACAAACCGAAACTAAATCTGCATTTTTAAGTCATAAAGATGAAAATATTTAAAATAAGTCATGTTCAGAAAAAACGGGTGCGCTAAATTAACATAATGGGTCAAAGTATATTTCGTTTGTGGTCACTATGCACATCAATAAAAAAAATGCTGTGGAGTGGATTGCGAATGGCAAATTGAAATTTGCGACCAATAGTTTTAAAACCTAATCAAATTAAACCGGCAATTATTAAATTAGTGATTTGAGATTTTTCAACCTTGGGGTCCTTTAGCTTTAGGAAAAGTGACAGGGATGAGTCGTCGCTTAGTGAACATTTGAGCACCGCTCGGGTGACTACCTGAGACAGCGGATGAGTGCAGAAGTAATTTACCACTGTTTACCATGCATTGAGAACGAATGAAACACATAATTAAGCGACTGTAAGAATTATACAATGTGTATAAATTTGTGTAAGAAATTCTGTGAGAATATCAAATTTTTGCTGATATTTTAAAAAAAATGCAAAAACATGACTCAACAATAAACAATAAAGCAGTTATAGCAGTCATGTAAAATTTTATGAACATTTAGAAACCATTTTTTAGATGTGCGATTTACACACAACGATAAACAATGACGAAGCAAAAGCACTGTTTAATATTTTACACGTGTTTTAAGGAAATAATAAATAGAAAAAAAGATTTTAAAGCATTAACAATAATTGTATTAATTCACTGATGTGGAAAGTTTGTTTTTTGCATTCGCTGGTTCACGTTAAATTTGTCATAGTTTTAATTGTAAATAGAGTAGAAATATTTATATTTACTTTAACGAATTCGGTTATAAGTGACTAAAACTTGTATCGCTCAAAATTTATAAAGAATTCAGCTTAAAGTGGATTGAAATATCATTCTACAGTAGATTAGTATTAAAATTGTTTGAAGCAACGTAAGTCTGTAGGAGAGCAGGCAATTTGCCGTGATTCACGATTTTAAATTAATATTGCTAATAATTTTCCTATCTAACGGCATGGGTTGTCTAAGAACCATTCCTGGGTTTGTGCGATCATTTAATAGACAGTATCACACACATAAATCTGATGATTATAGCCTTACTTCTCATAAAAAGAGGCGTTTGATTCAAAATTAGTTCTAGTTAAACCCGAACTAAAAATACGTTATTCAGAGAGCCCATATGTATTACATTTCGAGAGTAGATGCATTGAAAGTTATATTCGATTAAATTATAGCCCTATGAACGCGCTGGACATATTTACATGCACAAGACTTTATCTCGTATTTTCGGCCAAACAGGAAAGAAACACTTTAGCGGATGCTTTAAAAAATAGTTCAAACCTTTAGGTAGAGAAATTAGGCATCAGATCATGAAAATGTCAAGTACACAAGGAAATATATTTTTGAAAAGAGCTCTCGATATTCAGTCTTTCGAATTTCAGTTTTGAACTGCTGATACGCAGCATTAATCGTCAGCCCAATGTATTACAGACACATGCGGTTACGCGTTTGCTTGTAAAGTCGTAGATTACATATTTCTCAGCATCTATATTTTCTTCGCTTTATTTTATCGAGAATGCGACGAGTTTAGTTAAGGGATAAATAATATGTATTTTACGCATTTCTACATTTTTTATTGTTGAAATTGATCTATCTTTAGCCATAGTGAACGTTTTAACAGATCAATTGACTGAAAATAAATTCGTGCGAAAACAGCTTGCGCTGTAAGGCTTCAAGTGAAATAGAGTGATAAATTTAATAATAGCCACTTACCTACATGTTTTGCGAATACTGAGAAACATCTATGTAATTACGACATATTTCAATTAAAACGTTCCTGAAGTGTCATTTAAGTTTTCATTAAAGTTTGCCTAAATAATGCCTGTCTTCGATAATTTAAATTGAGTATTCCGTTCAAGCGGTAAGCAACACCGTCACTCAACCGGGAGATTAGGTGGTAAAATTAGTTTACGACACTTTTAAAAATAATAATTTTATGAACCTATTTAATGGCGTAAAATAAAAGTTTTATGTTATCACGTTTTCATGTTTTGCGGAAGCCATATATACCAAGTTTTATAAAATAATCATCTCGTGAAGCGGCTACAAAGAGCCATTTGAGAGGAAATAAAACACATCGCAGGATTCGCAGGTCTAGTTTTACGATCGTAGCTCTGAAATAGGCATTTTTGAGTTAATTGCGAATCGGGCTCAATAATTTCTCTGATGTCAATATGATACATATTTTAACATTAACTTAGTAGCTTGACATATAAATCATAAATTATTCAAGGATTACATTTTTTCAAGCCCCAATAAACAAATATACGTAGCACAATATACAAACTTCATGGGAAAATGTTATAAAACTCTTCTTCGAACGAAAATGATCAATGAATAATCTGTTTATAAATTAATCTCTTACGTATTGCCATTACGAAAATATTTTATGACTATTGTCAGATTGGTAATATTTGCTCATATGTAATATCTATGCGATAAAACATCAAGGACGAAATTGCCAGTTACATTGTCAATACTATCCGATTATCTTATAAATTAAATAAGAACAAAGTAAAATATAAAACTAGTAACATATAACTATATATTATAGCATATATGGATGAAAAATTAAATTAACATATACAATAATACATTTTAGCAGAGGAAATGTTTGATTTAAGTAACCGTTATATCATTCATTTATTTCAATTCATAATGCTAAATCATTCCAATGACTTTCAAGACAATATGAAATTAAAAATATTGTAAATTATTTGTGTTTATTCATTTACGTTGCGATAAAAAAAGAATAATGAATGTAGATATATATTATGTATTATTAGCGAAAAGTTTGCAATATTAGATTGTAAAAAACGTACATTTATAATGAAGTTGATTTGGGCAACAATTTAATTCGGAAATCCGTGGATATTATAAAATGTTCAGGAAAAATTTGTAAAATAATAGAAATTATACTGTTTCTTAGCTTTCTCATATTCGTCACTGGTTTCATAATAATTGATAAAAAGTTGTAAGGCATAAACATTCATTCATCTTGCTAAAAATATGATGACGATATAAAAAAAATGAATTACTATCTATTGTGAAACAGCGTGAGATATAGTTATTGGTCATCTGCGTATACCTACCTACGTGAATAAATTTTCCATTCATCTCACCATAGCCAGTAATTCGTTTATGGCATGTCTAAACAAACAGAACGTTGCCAACGGCGCAACGGAAATCAACATTATTTTGCCATACATAACAGCACAATATTGCATCAATATAGATGTCGAATAATGTATAGTTCTTGAAATGCTGTATTGCATTTAGAGATTGCAATACATCTGAATAAGTTTGTTTAAAAATAATGCGTTATTTGATAATATTTTACAATTAATGCAATGTAATATAACAATAAAAACACATACGAAACAACGATTCAAGTAATATTGGAACATACAATTAATTAAATTTCGTGCCGGATTACATTGTCAAGATAATAAGAAAAAATAAAATGATAATATTGGTTCATAATTATGGATTCCAACTCGAATATTGGATATAAGAATATATTCGGCCTTTTTTTAATTATTCGATTTTCGAATATTTGGATTGTAATAATAATAATTTTTAATGACATATTTTACAAAATTGACGAAGGATCACATTATAATTTCTTCAGATTTCAAGAACAATAATGATTAACACAGGTAGTGGTTTTTTTTTCTTCATCCAACTCGGGCGCTGTCGTAAATATTAATACTTGAGTTTGACGAAATACGTGGGGCTAAGCAAACCCTTTAAACGTGCCGTAATTTCAGTACTTTAAGAAATACAGTTGGAGTAATCCGACGTAGTTGCAAATTTTAAATTTTGTAATTTAATGGAACGGTATTGAAATGTGTATTTATATTACTTATATCTGGTAGTTGACAGAAGTGGGAAAAGATTTAGTCGTAAATTATTATAAGATGTAGTTATCAAATATTGTATGTAGATATATCAGTGATTTAAAATTTGAATTAATATGATCTTGATTATAAATGAGATCGTTTTCTTACAAATTTTAATGTACTATTAAATTATTTTAGTATGTATAATGTTATATTATTAATGTTTCAAATCAAATTTTCAATAATTTTTTCATACTTTAGAAGCTAATCGAATAGTTTCAATTTTACTATTCGATATCCGAATAGTTGGAGTCCCTAGTCATAACCTACTTGTATAAAAAAAAATCAACATAACCTTTAATATTGTTGAGTGTAGGTGGATATATAGAAATGTGAATTTTAAGTCAAAATAGGAAGCTGATCGATATATTTTTTTTGCATGGTTGAAATTTTTAACTGTATAATATGAATAACGATTATTGATCAAATTTGTTGACAACGCCAAGTCGACGGGTCTGGGAAATGTGACAACCGTCCCTTTACTATATGTTTTTCAAAATTCATAAATTTAATTTTTAATATGAGTTTTCGAATCGATTGAGCATATTTTTCCAAAAAGAATTTAGTGCTCGATGAGTAAAGTATCTTTTTTGAAATATATGGTTATAAACAGACAAAATTATTCACAAGGTTTTTGTCTTCTTAAATAGTGTCATGGCTTTTCTTACAAAAAGCGTTCAATTTTAGTCACTCAAGTATCTGAAAATCTAATCCATTTGACATAGCTGTCAAGCCGACCGGAATTTGTAGCGTGCCTTTGGTTCACGTAATATTTTTACACGGCATACATTATTCTTTGAAGCAGCGTCGCATCGTATTGTGATGTCCTCGTGAAAATATCATGATAATAATTATTTTAATGCACTGATATAATGTCAAAGCGAGGGCCTTCGATGCTTCAATGGCATCAAAAGTAAGTAATCAAAATGCATTGTTACGATCTAGAAGTAGCATTATAAAAATATGCATGAGAGGTAATGAATAAATTTATTTTGATTAATTCCTTTCGTACTAAGTAATTCAATTATGTGTGCGTATCATGTAATTTGTGACATAACCATCAATTGCTGTGCAATCAACCCGATGAACGCACTGGACATGTTTACATGTCCAAGACCTGTCCAGTCAAACTAGAAGGGACACTTATGAATATATGCATTAAAAAATAGTTCGAACCTTTAGGTAGAGAAATTAGGCAACAGATCATGAAAGTGTCAAGTAGAACACAAGAAAATATATTTTTGAAAAGAGCTCTCGATATTCAATCTTTCGAATTTAAGCTTTGAACTGCCGATACGCAGCATAAACCGACAGCTCTATTTATTACACATACTTATGCGACTACGCGAGTGCTTGTGTGAGTGTTGGTGGTGTATATGAGGACTGGCCGCAGTCATTTTGCTTGCAAAGTTGTAGATTAAATATTTTTCATTTTCTTCGATTTATTTTTGCGAGAATGCGACGAGTCTTATTACATCTTGATGTATTTGGTATAACTAATATATATTTCAAATAACTGTCTTTTTTTGACTGTCAAAATTAATATATTTTTAGCCATAGTGAGTGTTTTAACTTATCAATTGACTTAAAATAAATTCGTGCGAAAACGGCTCGCGCTATAAGGGTTAAAGAGATTTTTTCATAGAAATTAGTTCATAGCGAGACAAACTTTAAAATGCGTTTTATGCAAATTCATCATCATAGATATACCATTAAAATAATAACTTATTTAACTTCCACAGTGACTGAGGAAAGCACTGCATGGCATATGATCATACATGTAATGCATGACGCGTTAGATCGGAAAAATAAATCAATGTATCATAAAAAAGACAAGAGTATGCTATAAAAGAACAACCCTAAGGATGAGCTATTGCAGATGGTTTTTAGAACCACAGTTAACGTTAGAAGTCGAACATAGTACGCGCAATTAATTATGAAAAATATATCATTTTACGAGATATTAAAAAAATACAACATATTCTTCTGTGCTACTTCCAAATTTTCTATATAGATTAGGACTGGTTTCGCGCATCGCATTATCATCTGAAGAGGTGATATGCATTTCCACCAAGACGCCTGTGATTTCGATGATACTGACGTATCCATGCTTTAAGATAAAAGTGAGGAAATATTTCAAAAGGATTTAAAAACTAGCCTCATTTTATTTAAAATGCAATTTACTGCCTGGGTAAGCCAATAACGAATGCAAAGAAATTTAAAAAAGTCAATACTGATTTTTAAATTAAGATTTTTTCTTATTTATTTTATCATTCATAAAACAGTTTAAATGTAATTTACAATGACTTCATAACGGAGTTTCGTACGTGGTTTATTATAGTGTACTTTGATACTCAGGCAGAAACTTGTTTCGATTCCGAAAAATAATTGACATACTAATTTGAGAAAATTAACATGATGTATTTGACACGAGTTTGGGTCACGTTTACTAGAATTCCATATCTCACAAATGAGAACGTAACCCTGGTGATAGCATATTTCCAGAATAATTTGTTTATTTAATGTGTCGCAAGAAAAATTATGTTTTCGTCTTGACGTGACAAATAAAATCAGGAAGTGCGGAGTAAGGAAACAAATGCTGAGCTGAAACCGGTGAAGTCTTTGATTATTAACAGCCATCCATTCTTTGAGATCGGTCAGATATATAGTGACGTACTTAACTGACATTCTTTTTCAAATATTTTCAACTCCATGCTTTAAAAAGTGTTAAATGCATGCGTGAAAATATCCATATAATAATGTTTATATTGTTTTAGATACGATATAAATTGATCGCATACTGTCAGTTCTAGATTTTACTGCATCTATGAAACCATGTCACGATTGAAACATGCGAAACACGTGTCATATAAATGATAGAATATTTAACTAATCATCTTTCAAATACGCTCAATCGATATAATTACAAGAAATAATTTCCAGCTACACCACGTTATGTAGAAGAAAAAATATTAGTTTTCTTAAATAATAATATTGTATACGAGAACGACAACTCGTGGCAGTTTCAATCAAAGAAACAGCTTGTGAAATAGATAAATATTTCAATGAAGTGCGTATATTTAGTTTCATTAAATTTAGAATGCCGTATTTTTTTGACTGATGTTTTTCATAAATGTTTTGAGCATGTTTGATTATGTTAAAAATATGCTTCAATATATTTGTGCCACAATATCGCTGGAAGTCTACGTCAAAATTTAATGATACTTATTGCCATGCCCAATGAAGCGATTTTCACACTTTTTATTAGAAAATACGATATCGTGCTTATACACGTTTATAATAGGTCAAAGGGTTGGTGAAACAAATAATCAAATAAATCAAAAATAAATAATAATTATTCTTAATTGAACATGTTTAGTAGTGGAAGTGGCAGGAATACAAATAGAAGTCTGATTGCTATGATGGAAAATTCTTACTATGTTTCGAATTCAAACAAAAGAAGCATTAAGTCAATTTTCATGTTTGTCAACCAAAGAGAATAAGTTAAATAATCTTCCTCGGGTTTAATATTATGCTGTGTAACGAGTTAAAACTAATACGATTTTAATGTCTGATACATTAAAGCTTGTACATCACAATGTTATGTTGAATTTTGAATAAACATAAATATCATAAAAAGTCTATTGTTATCACATTTTTTTTGTAAAAGAGTTTTCACCGATTTCTTTGCAGTCAACAATATTTATCAACATTGAAAAGACGAGGAAAATTGAAAAATAATTACAACTATTATTTGACTGTATATATACGTAAAGGCCTCGTTTTTAAAAATCAATTGAATACAAAAGAATGTTTGCGCCTTGAAAACAATAATTGATAGGCAAAGTGTATAGCCACGTGTATCTTTGAGTTGAAAGAAAACACAACATAAAAATAAAATTATCTTAGACTTGATATCATCACGCGTATGTAGTTTATTTATAATGTTCGAATCTTCAAAGGGGAATAGAGCATCAGCGAAAATTTAATAATACATATCATTGGTTTAATATAATATGTACATTATTATTATACGCCATTCTGAACATTTAACTGTCCCGCAGTATTTTCTATCAATAATTTATTTTATTGTGTATGCATGTGATATATTAAAATTATTTCAGCAGCGCCATAAGTTAACATAGATACATTTACAAATAATATTTTTGTGGAGATGAAAAATTTTCCTTGGGCAAGTTGGCAGCGGGCCAAATGGACGCTAACAAAAGCAGTTCGAAATTTTCGGCTCTACAAGAACTCTCGGAGATAATTTTGTAGGAAGCTGATGTTTTCCTATACAATGACAGATTTTTTCAATATCTAGGCTAACAAATAAACGTTAATCTAGAGAAAAAAGAATACGTGAGGTGATAATCAATGGATGATAATACAAACACTACGAATAATATCGACGGTGTTTGTGCAATTGATGTAACCCTCACGACTGAAATTGTTCACGAGAGAGTAAAAGAAAAACTCTTTGAAATGCACTCCTGTAAATTATCATGTTTGCAGATACGGGGTTATACATAGTGAGTGTCGATATAATAGTGGGTTATATAAAGCGGCCGGGTCAGAATTTTTAAATGTAAAACCAATGTAAAATGATGTTTCCTTCCAAAAAGTGTCAATTTATATTTATAATTTATATCATTTGGCCGATACCTGCTCTGTCATCTCTGAAATGAGATCCAATCATTAACTCATTTTCGTATTTTTTGAGGGTTACATCAATTGGCCAAAACAGAGCCGATATTCATCTGTAATCATGTAAGACCGCATTCAAGAAACACCAGTAAGACGTTTTCGCTTTTTATGCAAAAGAAAAGAAACTATTTTTCAGTAAATTTTAAAAATAGTTATAAAGCAATAAATTATTTAAATGTTTTCTAGTTGAAATGAAATTTCAATTCAAACGAGTCAAAATTTGATGTTACTTAGTTGAAGTGTTAAATTACAAATGATTTGACAATTAATAATTTTAAGATAAGTGAAAAATAATACTCCTATAAAGATAATCGGTAATTTGAAACAAACGAAAATACGTTACACATAGTCTTTGATACAATACATAACCTATTTGTCTTGCCACTTTAATGGGAGAAACAGTACATTCATATTTTTTTAATAATGTGATTGAAATATGAGCGCACGCTGAATGACTAAAGGTATGATTATTATTTTGAATACTTTCTATTATTTGACTGTACTGTCATTTTTTTTAACTTACTTATGAGGATAAAGTAGGTTTCTTCACACTTAAAGAAAATCGTTAATAGTTTACAGTCGACTTAATCTCACGAACAGTCGATTTTGTTTTACAATTTACAGAGTATTTTTTAACATTATTGCATGTTTTTACGTGGAAATAGTAAAGTTTTCAAGCCTGTCTAGCAGAGAGTTGGCACCTATTTTTGAGATTTTTTTATCTTCTTTACCCCACGACTTCTTGAAATTTTATTGTAAGTTACCGAGACTTGATGTCTAAGTAAAAATCGTAGAAAAAGGTTTGCTTTATATAATGACTGACGCTAAATTTGCAATTAATTTAATATAACGATTTTATAAAGATTTTGAAAAGTACCAAACGGTACATTTTGCCATTGAAAGTAGAATTATACTAAATATTCCTCTAAAAAACATACAACAAAATATTGTATTACTTATAGGGATCTTCTAGCAAAAAAGCAAAACATATATATAATATATATAGTAATCAACTTTCAAGGATATGTTTATCTTACCTTCCATTGTTATTCAGTCAGAGTCCGTCGTCTGCCTCAGCACCACGCTCGTCAATTCTTTTAAATGCATTTAAATAGTGATCAGGCATAATAGCGCCTGAATAATAAATATCGGTGAATAATGTCAGATTTTTTAGTTTTTTTTCAGTTTTTTCATTACAGTTATAGTTTAAAAGTTTTGACAAGACAAACATCAGTTTAGTTAAAAGTAGTAATAGCACATATATATGCCAGAAACAGTAAACAAGTAGCATAAAAAAATATTACAATTTCATTATTTATTATACGATGATTTGAAAATTCTTTAATTTTAAAACAAAAAGTGACAATGGATGTTTTTGTCAACGATGCAGAAAAAATTGTAGATTACATTTACATCAAAATATCATTTTCGTGAAATTGGTACATTTGAGGTTTATTTTGTGCACGACGGTATAAATATATATATATATTAAGAAGATATAGATAATATATCATCTTAAATTGTTAGTAAATTGCCAATATTCCATACGCTTAGGAGTAAATTAAATCTTATGGTGTATGGAATGAATGTGGAACTAAGCGCGGTAAGTCATGGCTTATCAATTAGATCAAGAGCGTATTAAAAGTACTTTCGTATCTTTATTTGTAACCAAACGCCACAAGGCGAAGTTACTTTGCGGCGAAAATTTGAAAAGCACTAAAATATCATTAGAATCTCTCGGAATTGAAAACAACGAAAAAGAATAGGCATCCATTTTTGTAAGTGACGCCTACGCACATTAAACAATATTCTTTCAACATACGTAAAACAAAAGTTTTTTTTCCAGAAAAAAATGATGTATGGCCGTTGAAAGTTTTTATTGGTTTGATTTTAAAGTTCAATTACTTCCTCGTTCCGTAATAATGAAGAAACAATTTAAAGAGTGATTCATCGTTTGATTTTTAGATGGAATTCAAAATATTGTATAATTCAATAACTATCATTAACTAAATATGAAGTCGATTACATTGTAAAATCCATTTAATCGCACAATTGAGAAGAACCTATGTGTACTTGCGATGATTTACAAAGGTGAGGATCATATGCCACTCATAATGAAGCGTAACGTAGCACTGCAAAATAAAATTCACGAGTTATCAGAAAATGCTAAATGATGAAGCGAGAAGAAGCAAAAGTCTTTGAGAATATATACGGTGAGATTTTTTATTATGCCTGTTACCGTTACATATAAATATTTTGAAATTATTGATGATGCTGATTATAAAACCATGTGACTACTTCTTTTTTTTAATAAAACACAATTCGTTTGTGATACTTCCACATGTTTATAATTACCAGGATCGGTTTCGCTCATCACGAGCATTATAAACATATGGAAGTAGTACAAAAGAACTGTGTTTTATTTTTTAAATATAATGTCTTTCCACCAAGAATTGACAGTTAATACCTTAAAAGTGATAATATAATTTTATCAATATTTTCATCTTCCAATTGAAATGACAGTAGCAAATGTAGCAAAGAACACCTTCGTTGGACACCGCTATACTTTGTATACTTTTACCACTTATCATTCATCATTTGACTATGTATGTATAAAAACATTGTTACACCTTAAAAGTGACCATGTGACTACCTTGTTGACACAATCGTGCAATCATATATTGATAGGAAGGTATTATAAATATGTAGTAAACTATGAGGATGGTCAGTGAATGAATTATTTTAGTATTGAAGACAAGAGACAGTATCGATGGCCCAGTTCCGTAATGATACAACTAGAAATTGGTAGTTTTGACTCATCTAAACCGACTCGTAAAAAGTGATGGCTTATTAATTGCATTACTTTTTTATTCAAATAGGTGGTCAATAGTTTATAGTTTTAGGATTAAAGTTTATTTCTTTATGAAACGCTACGATTCACAAAAATATATTTCCACAATACGATATTTCGATATATATGTATATGAAACTGAGAAAATATTTTATTTTGCTGATACCTGCATATTTTACAAGCTGTACTTTTGTGGAACTGTAGAAGAGCAGTTTTCGGATATAATTGATAGCTTAACTCAAAACATCAAATTTTTGACTTTCCGTCCTATGGAGCTGGGACATCGGAATCATTTCAAAAAATGAAGTAAATTGAGAATAAAATATCTCAAGACTTTAACAATGTAGTGAGTAATTGAATAATAATGTTGGATAAAGAAAGATTTATGACAAAGCTATAAGAACCGATAAACTATACCCCGTTTTGACAACAAACATAAAATGTCCCGGAAGTACTTCATGAATAGAGAGAAAAGTCGTGACGTGACGGAAGAGGAATTTCCGCCCGCCTAATAAATGCAAATCACATGAGTTTGGAATTTTCCGCAGATTTGTTCGCCAGAAACCTTTTTGTATACGACGCATGAAAGTGAGCTTTGATTAAAAGTAAGCTCTACAGATTCAGACGCATCATTATTTCTGTCTTTGGTATGAGCTTTTCGGTCCATTGCCGAGCGCTGTAACTACCGCAGAACATAGAAACTCGCAAGTCAAAATATTATTACATACATTAACGAAATGATTTTTTCATCCCTCGAAATGATTTATTGCCACTGAGACTATCCGAAATGAATAATAGTATTTATATGCTTCATATAATAAAATAGTTAGCATCTTCGTGGCGGTGTTTTTACTTTTATATTATTGCACATTTTTTTGTATTGAATGAAATATTTATTTCCTTTGAATAAAAACTGGAGTATTTCTTTTTGGAGATTACTACAATAAATCAATTCAGATTATCACTTGATCAATACTTTTCGTTCAATTGCTATCGATTTATCGCCATATATAGTCAGTTTTGGTGGTGATGTTCATTAATCTGTCATAATATATTACTTACATTCGTATAGTATCATTGTGGACTTGGACTGATATTTCACTTTCAATACGTATGATTAGTTTATACTAAATTAATTATTTTCTTGTTTTAAATCACTAAAGAACATAAAAGAAAATTTTGGTTAAGAGTAAGTTTTGTTTTTCATTTACTAAACGACTTCTTATAAAGTTTCATATACGGGAAGTAGATGATCAAATACCTTAATAAAAATGAAGTAAATAGTTGAGTGCTATAGCACTTGCCAATTTAATATCTTCAACAAATTTTCAAATTACTTTGATACAACCCAAACAGAATGGCCTGAATTTATTGGGTCAGTAACTATTTAAATTTTCGTTGAGTGAGAAATAATAAATGGTCAGTTAATAGAATAAACGGTCAGTTATTAAATTAAGCCTAACGTAATTTTTATTTATTTACTAATTATTACTGACCGAATAATTAGTTTGTCATTGATGTGTCAACTAGATTGTGTATAACAATAGCTAATTCAGTGTTTGGTTTAGAAGTGTTGGATTGAGTACGCTTTTCAATTGGGGTTCCCTTGAATAGTTCACAGGGATTGATCACATAAGGCTTAGTCAAGCAAATTACGAAACAATCTGTGAACTCTCAAATGCTTACAACTGTTATATTATATTAAAACCGCAAGAATAACGCAAGTGATTACAGAGGTAGTCGTCGTTAATGTCACATAAATAAGATGGCTAGTATTAAGCGTGAATATAATATATTATGTAGAATTGCGCCATGGCGAATGAAATCATAATACTAGCTTAGATATTAAAATGGCAAGACGCCAACGAAATGGTAGTCATCGAACTGTGATGCAGATTATTCATGAAAAATAAGTAATAAAAATAACAAAGTATTTCCCGGTATGCCAATTTTTTACTGTGGCATGTATGGCATTTTCTTCATAATGATTGCTCATCAAATAATTCCGGAAATTATCAATGATTCGTTTTTCTTTAAATTACATTTGAAGCGAAGTTTGTTTTAACTTGAAATATGTATCGATATGTTATGAAATTTATAGAGTAAACCATGTTATGTGTTCCAACCGTCAGTTTTAGCTTGATTATTTTACTAGTAATAGCCAGGAAATTATTTCTTTACGCTGACAATAGTTGGATAAATTCAGTTGCCCAGTGGTATCTAGAGATGTTTTCAAACCTAAACTGTTCGATAGATGAAAAAAAAAGTGTAAATATAAAGTCGCTACCAAATACAATGGAAAAGACTGGGGATATGCTTATTATATAAAGCGGTTTTAATAGCTTCAAAGTAAATTTGATAAAATAAAATTAAGATTTACAACTATACCAAACAGTAACTGTCTAGTTGCGCTTCCTCAGTTACCGTATGCCAACTCTACATACGGACCCTTAGTTTATTTGTATAATAAGGTTGTTTTAATTGAAAGCAATGTGCGTTGGGTCTGTATCTTTTTATACTTACTTCAAATACATCAAAATTCCAGTTTGTTATTTGCAAATCTTGGGGTTTTTTAATAAGAGTATTATCTATTTTTTTTATTTACTACGTACCTCACCAAATATTTTCGTCAATGTTTTCTTTTACATGGCAAAATTACGGTTTCAAAATAAATTAAATTTACTGTTTTTGTTTTAAGATGGATTTCTATTTAATATTTCATTACAATCAATTTTTTAATGTTAAATACTTTGAATCTGTTTTAGGTATGATGACTAATTTTATAAAAAAAGAGGTAGTCAAATGTAATATACAGTTTTTACTATTATTTTTATAAATAAAATTATATTATTTGGAATCAAGCTTGTATTTAGCATACAAATGCTTGTGAGTATTTATATGGCGTGTTTGAGGAATGTCTACCATGTAAATCTAGGGATATGACTATATATATATAGAAAATAATGCTTGTTTGTTTGTCCTCTATGCATTCCTTTAACATTCATCCGATTTCGATAAAACTTTGGTGAGCTGTTGAGCGCAAACGAGCGTTTCTGAAGAAAAACTTTCAAATCTAAAATCTAAAAAAAATTAAGTACGTACAAACAGCGACATCTATAAAAAACCTTCTGATTTATTCGAACCGGGTTCGGGCGGGTAAAGACAATTCAGATTCGGGCTCGGACCGGGCCTTGGTAAGGAATTCAAATTTAAGAAAAATATTTCGTACTATGTTCGGGTCATGAGTCAGCCATAAGGCAATAGTATTCATAACTTAGATAATTCATTTCACATGTGCTATGAATATCGTTGGAAATATGGAAAAAATAACATATATTGTTTGAGAAGTGTAAATGAATAACTATATTTAAAAAAATCGGGCTTTTTTCGGGCTGAGAAATATAAATCTGGGCTTTGGGTCGTGTTCGGGTGTGATAATGAGACTTGGAATCGCGCCGGGCCGGTCTGACGATGACGGGCACGTACCGGGTAATTTCATGAAATTTCGGCCCGTGCATATACCTCTAATCCAAAAGCACTTCAATAAACAGAATTAAAACAGAAGCCGTTTCTTCTTTGAGTGGCATTGCAACGCATGCCGGGCACTCAATAGTGTATTATAAAACAATTTTAATGACATCAGGTACTAAAATATATTAAATACTACCACATAACGTTAATATCACAATACGCATGCCTCGTAAAGACGGTTAACTTTATAGCTCACCTGTGAGCTAGTTTAGTAGTTGTATATTAATTAAGTGAGACGTAATTTCACCACTGATTTTAACCAGCTTTACCTAATTGCGAGGCTTCAATATAACCCTAGCATAGTCTGATCAGCGAATAGTTTCTATCGAGAGAAAATTTATGGTTCGTCATGCGGTGACGCATGTAGGGTTTGCAAAAAAAGACGGCCAATCGGGATTGCAGTACTGACGAATAAATCAATGGAGAATTTATTTTGGCTAAATGTCGGTATTAAAAAAATATCTATATGGTAAGTATAAGACGATTATTTTCATAAACATCTTCAATATATTGTTTCATTAAAATAAAGTCCGACACTAAACAGGCTAGTACATTAATGCTAGAATATGTCATTATTGAATCTTAGTGGAACTAAGTTAAGCTGCAGTAAAATACCTCTCAGAGTCAACGAACAGTCATTAAATCACTGATGGTCAACCGATAACTCAAGGCGTTCGGTAGCCCGCCAGACTATTCGATGGAACGGTGGATTCGAACATCTTTTTGATAATGTATGGAACTGAGGACGTGTCTTGCAAAATACAATTTTAAAACATGACCATTGACAACAGAGCCATGAAATTTAGTCTATTTCGATACGTTTCTAAATGAACATTGAATTTGTTGCATAAGAACAAAAAAAAAATATGTTTCAATTTACCACTTATTTTATGACAATGGTGATAATTTTTATTGGAATGCACGTTTTTTTTTTCATTATTTTGTGTTAGTATTTAACGATATAAGTAAAATTTTGATTTATATTTTTATCTCAATAGGCCAATATGTGAATGAATATGTCGTATGGGGCCCTCCAATGGTTTTGGAATAGCTAACGGAGGTCTTTGCTCCTAAAAAGTTGGATAGCAATGTGCTTAATTTCGTGATTTCTCAACAGCTATTTCAGTATTGAAAAAATAACCGAAATACCGATTTCAGTAATAACGGTATTGCGCTCCCTATCACGCGTCAAAGTGCCAAATTAATTTTGATAGTTACAAGCGCTAGGAAAACCGCGGAGTGGTGCCTGTGCCATGCCTTATCTTAATTAAATTTTCTTCCATCATTACTTAGCTCAAGATACATGGGAAAACTTCAAATTAGTGCGCGACCAAATATTTTCAGAAAGTAAACAAGTTGATTTTAGTAACATTTATTAGTGAATATTGAAACAACGAATTCTGAAACCAGGGAAACCTTCATTTTCCTACGAGTACGAAATTCTTGCAAATGTGGATAATAAACAGTAAATTCCAAGGGTAGGAAAACTCTGCATGTAAGAAAATTACATGAAACTTCCATAAGCTATACAAATTAGTGTACATTCTTTTTGTAAATGGATTGACACAATGAAAAAAAAAATTGGATTCTGTCAAAAATTCTCACTTGCAGACCTAGAAGCAAACAACTTCCCCACTTCCGGTATGAACTGTATCCACTGAATCTTCTCTTCCCTTCTAGACTCTAGAGCAATATTTGGGAAACTTTTTCACCTCACGGCACACTCGTGAAAGAGGATTTTTCCAAGACACACAAAATAAAAATGCCTTAAAAATAAATATAGTCGATTAATAAGAGTTAAAAAATCTTTTTAAACGTAAATAGCAATTATTAAAAAAAATGCCATTGATATTTTAGAAAGAATTACGTCAAAACTCCACTCTACCGTCATCATTTACCATCTATAATTAGTTTCTTTTTTTAAAAAATTGTATTTATATGTGTGCGGAAAAATCGAATTCGTAAAGATACGACAATCCAAAAGGCAACGGAATTTAATTGCTGTAGAAGGCAATCGAATGTTCACTCCAAGAAATCCAAAATACTGATAACTCTAGCTCATAAGTAGTCATTTTTAAAATCTATTAACATTTCCTCTTATTTTATTGTCAAGTGTGTACATTTGAATCTTGCGAAAGGATTGATAGCTCAATGGTGCATCTGATAATCAGGTGATGGAAAATTCTTAGGAAATGATGCAGATTAGATTAATGTCCTCTGCACAGCGGCATTGCATCTACGCATGGGGAGCAATCAACTGTGGGTTTTTTTTATGAACATTTCTGGTGCACACCTGAGACCTTGTCGAGGCACACTGGTGTGCCGTAGCATACTGTTTGACAGACACTGTTATAGAGCGTAAAGTTATAGAACATGAAGTCCTCGCGACTTGATATAATTAATTTTGTATCGAGTTTCTAAAAAAGCTTGCTAGAACATTAGGGGTGCGGTGGGATAATCAGTTTTCGCAAATCAATGTTACGAATGCATTGATATTTTAGTAATTAAACGCTTCAATCATTCCAAAACGCGTATTTGTGCTTGATTGTCATAAAAAAATGCAATTTATTCTCATTCAATGCACTGATATAAAATAGATTGTAAAAAAGCTATTAAAGAAAGGAAAAACTTAAAAATTACACCACGAACAATGATAAAACAATTAAACACGATAGATGAGCATATAATTAATTTAGATCAATAGATATACTATCAGGGACATAATCTTTTGGTTGAATGCGGGTTCAATTATTTCTGTGCGAATGAATAATGTATAGGATTATTACGTTGCTGTTAAATCGACCAACACGCAGTTATTTCGTAAATAATTAAATAATAAAAACGTAATGTGAATTTATATAGAGGTAACATATTTATATTGATTGGTAAATCGAATAAATAAAATATAATTATGAAGATTTCAGTAGACCATTTCCTCTAAATTTAAATATTTGCTATTTCGTTAATGTGATATGACACACCCTGGTGTTTTTTGTTATGTTTAAGTTTTATTAGGGTCCATAACTGAAAACGCACAGTGTTAACGACAATGATTTCTAGAAATCGGTCCGACTCTTTTCGCGAAGGGCGCTCGGTCAATAGCCGGCGGGCACATTCGCTGGACGAGTCTATTTTTGACGGAAAGGGGTGTCTCCGTCGATGCGGAAGTCCTTTATGATTTTATGTGTTAATAGTCGATTACCAGCTGTTGAGCAGGGCTAGCAGCCGGCCGTGGCCGCACCGGTGACGTTGTGAATTGTTTGTGTTTGTTTTTAATTGGACTTAATTTAAAATCGTTTCTCGTGTCACCTGCATCATAACTTAAAGTAAATTCACGTATTAAGTAAATGTAAATGTAGAATCAATTTTAGGTGTTAGGAATAGTATTTTTGTGTACTGTAAACCACTGCATTTTCGATTAAAAATAAATAAGTGTTGAACCGGATTTGAAATGGTGTTTGTTTGAGATCCCACCCCTTCCAGGACGTTCGATAACCAGTCATTCGCCTCTCTTCGATCCGGGTCTTCTCAGATATCATATCTCTTGAATTAAAAAAGCCAGAGAGAAGCGTAACACATTAATTAAAATAAACAAGGAAATTAATATTTACAGTTATGTAAGTTATTTAGTTACGGAAGCTATGTATAATATTAATGTCATTGTGATACGAAATGATTTAGTTTGTATTTATACGTATTTTACTTATCTTCTGTGTAAAACTTTCCACGTATTTGAAAAAAATATTTTAGGAAAAGTTTAACGGAGAGAGTTGGTTTATTTAAAGCCAAAAGCAAACATATCCCGGCTTCGTAAGGTGACGAGCAACTTCTTTGATTCAACTTGTCATACAGAACACGAATGTTTATTCCGGCACACACGATGATGTAAGTATAGATAGAGCTTAGTTTACAGAAAATGCAGGTAAAATATATAAAGTTAAACCAATGGAAAATGTGAAAGGGAACTTATCACTGTTACAATAAAAATGTTAGAAATTGATTAAAAATATTTTGTCATCATCATTTATTTTTGCAATTCAAATCATAATATTTAATGCAGTGGTGCATAAACTATTTAAAAGAAGGGCAAGTTTATTAATTTTCTAATTTTTCACGGGTCGCAAGGGGTAAAGGTGTTGGAAAACAATGATATATATATATTATACTAGACGAGATGTGCATTTTATTATTTTGTGCCGCAAAAAATGCCATTTTCGGCCACATGCGGCTTGCGCATCACAGATTTAATGTAATGAGAGATTCAAAAGTCAGAACATAGTTATTAAAATAATTTAATTGGGAATTAAAAGCATTTATTGATTGATTTAGTATTTATTGGTAGAACTACATTATAATAGGATAACATATCAAAGTATTCAGTTCTGCAGAACTTTATTTCTCAGTTGATCGGTTTCACGCTGTCTATATACTAGGGCATCCAATCCCGGACCCTTTTTACGATCCCAGGATTTCGGGATTCAGAATTTCTCAATTCCCGATCCCGGGATTGGTCATTAAGTTTAATTTCATGTGTTAAATTGTATATTTAAAATTTAATTTGTGTCCATTATTACTTTAATTGGAATTTATATATGATTAAATATTTTTTGGGCATTGAATGATTTTTTTGTTGATTTAAAATCAGACATTTAGAAAAAAAGAGAAAAAATTTTGAAAAAAGACACAATGATCAAAATAATTTCATTTCATTTATTGCATTATTATGGTAGGTTTTAACATATTTATCCAAAAAGAGGACATGTCCTTCAATTTGAGATATTGCCCTCCATTCATTTTAGAAGCGGTCTTAATTTGTCTTTCATTTAAATTTTTTTAAAAACGGCTGTTAGGAAATATGAGAAGGAAGGAGACTACAATAAATTCATTTTAATTCTATAGGTTTTTTCAAAAAGCCATATATATGTACATGAAAAAACTTAAGATTTGATAGATGATTTTTTAACATTTACAGTGAATCCCGAAATCCCGGGATTGACTGAATCTCAATCACGGGATTACGGGATTGAATAATTGAGCGGGATCCCGGGATTGGAAGCCCTACTATATACGCTATCAATAGCTCTGGAGATGGCGTGAAACCAAAATAGTTATCGACTAACGAATAAAATCCTGTAGAACTGAGTACTTTGATATGTTATCCTATTTAAAGCATTTACACTGACTAAAGTAATCCGAGGTGGCTCTTTTTTTGTATTTATCAATGGATTGTTGAATTTCCGTTTAAAAGAATGGATGACTGAAATGTTTAAATTCACTCGCACCCATCTGATCCTGATTATGAGGTGGAGGAGTAGCGATTAGCTAACAAGTTATATCTTTCTTACTTTTTCCTTACTCTCTACTAAAAAGTGTTGAGCGATTGGATAACAACCAGTTCTCGTAAAGCAAGTTCAGTTGAGATGCTATATTAGATATTTATATGCTCTACATTAGGAGTAGATACCGTTGGAAAAAATGGGTGAAATCATCGCAAATTAAAAAAAAAATATATAATTTCCATTGGATTATACCGTGAACCGTGAGTTGGTAGCCACTGAATTTGAATACGAATACCGAGCGTGCGTATATTTACCGCTGTTATACTCACCGGCAATAAATAATGCATTATTTAAAATCCTTGACCGGGTATACCTACGCATCTGTGCATTGATTGCCGTGAGCTGACTGACACTGATCAGGATATTGTTTTAAAAAACGACGTCGCTGGCTGAACATTGATCCTTGCTGCGGCCCTGTACACAAACCGTCATTTACATACATGGTTGGGAACACATGCACACGTAGACAAATACCCGCAAACGATCGTGTAAACATACTGAGCGAATGATGATTATTCAATGACTTGTGATTGAATCAAGTAAGCAGTGAACGAGTAAGGTGGGATTTCGTGGAAACTATTGTACGTAACAAAAAAAAAATGATTTTCTCACATTAAGTTGAGTAAACAGTAGACACTCACTCGAAATACTGTGTTTTATGTTAAAGCACACTTAACACCACAATAATTAAATAGGTAGTTAATAGCTATTTCGGCATCACGCCAACATTAGAACTACAATATAATAATTAATGTAGTACGAAATATTCCGTTTGAATTAATTATATATTTTTAAAGGTGAACTATTTAAAGTGTTTAAGAGTTATTTTATAAAAAAAATCGTAAAGAAACCGTTGTTTCATCAATTCGGATAAATCTGCGAATATAGTCATACATGTAATATACGGGGTACATTTTTAATTAAAGTTGATTTTCATCGTTTCTGCAATAATCGATCATCAGAGATTTCTGAGTTTTAGATGTTTTAAGTTAACTTAATCTGCTCTTTTCTGTTTATCTATATTTTAAATACGAGTTTTTACAAAAATAAGTTTATAGCATGTCATATACTTATTATTTAAAAAAAAATATTATGGAAGGAGCTGTTTAATTAGCGTGGGCAAAACGAAGCAAGAAGTGAGTGGTTACTGACTGCTAGTAAGCTATATTAGGAAAAAAATAATATTATATTAACTTACACGTGTTCGCATATTTTCGCTTTGGACATTCAGAGTGTCTCGAGCGTTTCAAGCACACCTTTCGTATGCCTGACTACCATCTAGTAAATAAATATGTTGACATATTCAGTATAATTTTTACGCTTAGGATATTATAAGCAAGAATCAATAACACATTTATATCTCATTTTTATTTCATTACCCTCTCCGAAGAGATTGGGTAACTGACTTACAAACTGTCCTTGAAAGAAATATCCAAACGCTCAACATTGGGAGTCCGATCTATATCCAATATAAACACATGTGAGAACTATTTTGGAAGCCAAGTCAACGATACTCTTTTTAAAACATTTTTCAAATAGATATGTTTTGTTTCTGTTAAGCAATCATATTTTCATTCCTAGCATGGTCAAATATCAACCACAAAAGAAATCGAACATGGTGGATGTTTATTAAATTTCTCTTCGATTTGATTTAGACTTTATTTTATTTCCCTTAATCTAAAGTTTTTTGAAATAGAAAAAAAAACTGCAGCACTGTTTATTTACGACAATGTCAAATGTACATTTTTTGTTATATTTTATTAGAAAGGTTGTTTATATTCAAACTAAGGAAACTAGAAAAATTGACGAACTGCAGATTATCCGTATTTATGTGAGAAGAGTCCACTATTTTTACATACAAATACCCACTGACCCGGCAGAAAACCTCGTTTCTTTCTAGCATTTGATTCTCAGAATAAACATGATGGACAATGAATTCATTAACGATTGTTCTATTAAACTAAACGAACGCTTGTTTACTTGGAATTTATTAATCAAAGCGCAATGTAGTAAGTCCAATGACTTCGTATTAATAATAATTGATGAATTAGACCAGGATACAATAACATATATTGTAAATAAACCCACATCTTAGAAGATAATGTAATCGGTACATAATCACGGATATCTGTTTCTAGGAAATCCAATATTGTGAATGCAAATGCGGTGAGTGACTATTGCTGTATCTACTCTTTCACGATTGACAGAGAGATTTCCAGATAGCGCTCACCCTCGGTGGCCTTTGCTGTCGCTGCACGAGCTCCACTGGGAGCCGTAAACTTGAACACTGGGTAAACTAAAGGTTTTTTATTGGTTATTTGCTATGTCAATGGTTCTGTTTAGGATTTTCAATACCGGAATAACCGAAGCCAAGATACCGGGTTTTCGAATGTTTTTTAACACAGATTTTGAAAATGGAAAATGCCGGTATTTCGGTGTTACAATAAATAGCGCTATCACTATTCATACAACATATTTGAATCTGAGAGTGCTTTTTCTACAGTCAAAATTATTCGTAAGAAGATTCGATTAAGATTGACAGATTTCAGTATTGGTGAACTAGATCTTTTAAGGACATATTTCGTTGCAACAGGGCACTTGTGACATTATAGCAATTGGGAGTGATGAATGCAGTTTCGTATGATAGACAAAAGGGCATTTGCGAAACAAAACTTATGAAACAACACTTGGAAAATGAAAAAAAGGGTAACTTGTGTATTTTCAAATTAATCTTCAATTCATGTGTTTACCTATATATCAATTAAAGCAAATTTAATTTAATTTTTAAATTATAAATCTTAGTTGGTGAAAGAAGAAATTTAAAATTATGTGAAATTTTAGCATAAATGAGACTTGCAAAAACCTCTTGAAAATCCAAAATTTTATAATTATAAAAAAAATCATTCTTTGAATAATGTCATCTGTGATAGAATTTTCATTTTGAAATACGAAGAAGTAACCTCTACACGCCTGATTTTCACTGTAAAAACACTTAAAATGTTTTTTCTCAAAATTCCATTTTGCACAAGTGCTCTTTTGCCTTTGGGACGACAATTTTGTTTCAAAGTTTTTATGAACATGAGCTTTTTATGTCTATAATAAGATGTTTTTAAATAGCGGTATTTAGTATAAAATATCGATAATAATGTTTTCGTCCGGTATTGCGATCCCAATACCGGACTGCAAATACTACTATTTTTTGTGCATTTGTATCTATTTTTGTAATACCGGTATTAAAAAATTTTCCGGGATTGCAATCCCTGGTTCTGTTATACGGATGCAACGAGAATTTAAAAATATAAATTCAATGACACAATAGTGAATTCAATGTTCCGTTTTAACTAGGGTTACCAGATGTGAAAATGTGAATGCAGACAAGTGTTTTGCATTGGACGACACAATGGTAGATTTTAAATGAAAACTATTATGTAACGGAATCAATCCAATTACTTAATTGTTTATGTATATCCAAACAACATAGTTATTAAATAAAAAATAGTTTTCAAACATACATATGAAGGGCGAATTACAATTAATATTTTTTTATCATGTCCGCTCCCAACAGAAGTTTTTATACGAGAACTGCTTCTTACTTAGTTGCTCAACAACTATTTTTCGAACAGAGTAGGGATAAAAAGATAAGGCTAGGACAGGACTAGTGGTAAGGTAATCGCTGTCGCTACGCCCCGTTTTTAGGATCAGATGGGCGGGAGTGAATTCCAGACATCAAAAACATCCATGCCTACGAACAGGAATCGATTGAAAAATCAATTAAATAAACTGTTTGTACCGGTATTTGAGCCCGAGACATCCGTAAACGAAGTCAACAACGTTGATCACTACACCACGGCCCGATAGACATTAATACTACACATGAAAAAAGCATGTATATAAGACACAAAGTGTGTATTTTTGGAGTTAATATCGGAAAAATTTGAAGTATGTAAGACATACCTTATATAGTTAACGTGAGATTTATTTTTATTGAATGTGAAATTATAAATAAATACCGTTTCTAAAATGGATGGAGCACAAAGAACAGGACCCGTATCGCCAATTAAGAAAACATTGTTAATCTGAACGATTGTTAAACGCAGGAGTCACACATATTTTTCGGTAAATATGTTTAATAACATAATTGATTGAATTGTTATTTATTCAATAGAACTTCAATATAGCAATGTAAGAATATATAATACTTTTCTTTCAAGCAATATAGCTTAGTATGTTACTTAATGATGTTATTATATATTTTTATTAAGATTTCTTTTCCCAATGCAGAGCATATGTACCCCTATTGGAGCATCTAAAAAAAAGTATTCAACGAGAACCTTTTGTAAGAATATTTCTGTTGTGAAAAAATAAGGAAGGAGGAATTGGGGTAGGAATGTAATAGTGGTTAGGCAATCATCATCTCACCACCTCATTTTCGGACTCAGATCGAGGTTGGTGGGGAAGAATTAGTAAATGACGATAATTCGTGTCTTCGGATACAAATCCATAAATAGGTTAGGAAATCAGTGAATGAAGGGATCGGTTAAAGTTTTAATGTATTCATCGGTTCAATTTTTTGGATTTAGTGCGAGAAAAGCCATTAGATATGTATCTTCTTTTTATATGAGCAGATTCTTATATTTAAAACTTTTTTTTACTGAAACGGAGTTACGTTTTTCTTTTACAAAACAAATTGTTCTGTTTTGCACTACTTAGTACGATAAGCTCGTACGTATTTAGGAATAAATATAAAATATTAGGACTGTAGCTCCTTAGATAATAAAACTTTATTGTTTATTTTATTAAAATACATTTGGAATAGTTCTACTATTTTTTTAGTGGGCGACATTAATCCAAATAAAGAAAAAAATAACCACAGATAATGTTATCAGAAGTTTAATGAACTTCTAAATCATATTTTTTAAACAGAGACGGCTTGGTTGCGGTCATTATGGAGAATTTATTTAAATGTAACGCAATTAATAACATTTTATGTGAAACTATTTTATACAGATTCAACTTAGTATTTGGCGAAGGTCATATCTTTAATCAACTAAATAATTTAACAAAGGAAAAAAGAAAGGCGGTCTTTGAAATGCAAATTTATGTAATATTATCAGTAATTGATAATACAAGAATTAATAATAAATAATACAAAAAACGTATCCTTTACATAGTATGATAAATAAAAATATTGTCTTGAGTTAAAAACATAATAATGTCGCAAATCATTAGTAGATAATTCTTGTTTTAAATGTTTTATTTCAAGTACTGTAAAGCGAAAAATTTATGTAATAATATTTTTTTATTTTATCATTTCGGCTAACGTTTTGTAGCCGTTTTACTAATGATTTTAGATATAATATAATATTTATCGCAAGGCCAAATTACGCTCAAAAGATATTGTTACCCGTAGGAAATATTTATTAAAGCCCTAAAAGAAACGAGCTAAATAATTGGGCTTTACTTTTAATGTTAGAATTTTTATTTTGTAAAAATAAGTTTATTATTACCATTTGAAAGGATATCCATTGTTTAAATAAGGGCAAGTTCTCAATTAACAAGGATGAGTTGTTTTAAGCACAATGATTCCTTTGTACACATATTTCTAAGGGAAGCATTCACAAGTCGGACGAAATGGAAAGTAATCAAAGGAAATAAGAAATCCGGTCCGAATATTTTCCTAAAGAAAAATAATAGTCATCTAGTCTCTCAAGTGTTAGAAGTGGGGTTGAAAAGTTATTTAATAATATTAATTGCTCAAAGAGACAAATGAGAAATAAATGAAACAGTTTATATAGAAACATACAAAATGAAAAAATAACAATATTTGTAATACAGCAAATTAAAATTGATAAAAATATGTTACAAAGTTAAATTAATACCAATATAAAATGTTATATGATCGTGGATTTTTTGGACACCACTTTAACAGAGTGGCTCCGGTTGAGACATTTTTTGTAAGTGTAATGATTTTTCATTAGTATTTCATGAATTAGAATGCAAAATTAACCAATGCAGCCGATGTTTAACTTATTCTTATATACACTTATGGAAAAGGTCAATGTTTTCTTTTTTTGCTTGTATTTTGTAGATAAATCAAATATAATTAAAAAGGCGAAAGTTCACATATAGCCGCGTGGTGGGAATGCATCAGGAAACAATGGTCTTCACGTTTATTCTTATTAAAATCAGCTTGATTCATGTGCATGGAAAGCCGCTGATGACCATCCATATTGTTATGTTTTTGGAAAAACCGGAAAAAAACAAAAGAATACGATTTTATTTAGTAGTAACGTGGCGTATGGCGATTGGAAAAGACGCATCAAATAATTTAATAGTATACATATTAAAATTAATAATAACCATTATATGCTCTAGTTAAGGAGCATGCTTGGGAATTTTACATGCTACAAAACAGAACATTCCGTTCAATGATTCTAATTTTGTGAGTTATAAGAATATGTGAATTGGTTTGAATTAATTTATTCAAATAAAATGTAGTTGGAGTGACTATTTAGCATCACCATTTTCCATCTGGATGAAGACCAATGGTTTTAAAGCGACGAGTAGCTATAATCAATAAAGAATCAGAAGGAGAAATTCCATAATAAGAATCAACTGAAGTGGAAAAGTTTTAAAACTCAACACGTAGAATCGCAGTAAAATCTCATTAATAATAAAACATTGTTTAAAATTCCAACGAACTCATCAAGCGAAACGAAAGATGCGATAAAAATAAATTATTTCAAAGAATTGTTTTCAGATAGTTGATATTTGTTTATATAATTGAAAAAAAAAACAATTGAAATAGTTTATTGTCGTTAATCTTAGGTAGCATGATATTATAACATATTGAAAATAAGTAAATGTATTGTAACATATTTTGTCAAAAATGAATACAGACTAAATAATAGGTGAGCTGGATTATGTTTATGTAAAATATGTGACGTCACTTTGACGAACCAAATTTTTATTGTCACCAAAACACTGTTGTAAACATAGTAGATTGTAATTCAATAAGGACACAATGACGTCAACAAATGTACAAATGGCGAGTGTCATATTTTATCCAGCTCACCTACACTTCTTACACCTTGGGCTAGTGCAGTTATACTAAACACAAGTCTATCTCGAGCAAATTAAGTATTTAAAAATTTAGGCGAGATACCCATATTTTTAAAAAATAGCAACAATAGGTAAAAGAAAACACAGTGATATTAAGCTACTACTGTTTATTAATACTTATAATCTACTGTTTTATCTAGATTTTTGACATATACACTAGGCGACTAATATAGAATCTGAATACGCGAGCTACGGGTTGGGCTATCAGTGCCCAACCCGTAGCTAGAGGTTGAAAATTAAGTGATGAAATATAAAGCGTAAAAGTTTTACTTATAAAACCAATAAGATGATCGTGTTGTCGGCATTCTGCTAGTAAACTAAGAAGTGCACTTACTTATATACTCATGAGCGCATCACAATGTTTTTATTTGAATTAGATTAAAATGAGCATATTTTTTTTAACTTTTGTAATTCACTCACAGCTTACTTATATTTGAAATATTTTTATACATTTACATTATTATCAAAAACGGACTTGCTACCATCATAGATATAAAAAACAAACGTTCATATCATTGCATTGATATCCAATTCAGTCAGTATTGTAATTGGAACATGTATTCCCCAGTTTGTTCATAAATCCAAGGGAAATCAAAAGACACTCTCTGGAAAGTATGCGAACGGAATTTAATATGTGGGCAAATTTTCACGAGAGTTGGGCCGCGTCATCGGCGATACCGGTAAATTCAGGTATTTTTCCGCGTCTATCTAAATATTTGACTTCATTTAAGCGAGTTAAAATGGAAAATAATAAGACGAGGAGTCATCGTGTGTTTTGTATGATAACAGCGCCGATTGCAGATCACAATTTTCATTGATAACAACCAGTTACTAGTTGACTAATATCATATTACCTACTTTATTTAATCCAGTTACAATTACATCTTTGAATTCTAAGCCCGTGACAAGATAGTAAAAATGTGATGTTATAGTACAATTTTTTATTTACGAATCGACTATTATTGATTAAAAATTATTGTGGTAGAACAGAGACACGAGTGACTCAGGGCCAGTAAACTAAGAGAAGATAGCTATGGAAACAAGATTGCGACGAAAAAAAGAAATAGTGATGTAACTTTATATTGGTTGTGAAATAAGGTGTTCTGTTTATTGTATATCTATCAAACAGGTATTTTCAGATAACAAGAGAAAAATCAAAAATTAAGATAAAAATAAATATGCAATGATTTTTAGAGATGCAATTAAAGTATCATTACTTAGGAGAAAGACAAATGTACTTAAATTTTTCAGTTTGTTATTCCACTGGTTGTGTAATTATGTGTGACACGAGTTTCGCCCTACTGAGAAAAATAATAGCGCTATCACTTATATATTGGAAATTTATTTCTACAATGCAACCGGCGAATTATTCGTAGATAAATAAATATAAAATACGTGCCAACTTGCTTGTTAATTTAATGTAATGAATGAATTTGATTGATTACTACATACTGAAATCTAATATAAAATCTGTCTTTGGCAAATAACCAATTAAATTTAAGCATTTTCTTCGTCGAATTGTCTTCTTCCGCTTAAGTATTTACTCGGAAAATGATGCCCTGTAAATAATCATTGATTAAAACATTTTGAATAGAGTACAAAGTATAACGAACAAATACTAGTGACTATTGGTAAAATTATTATTGAGAAAAACAACATTTTTTGTATGTACTTCGATAAACATTTCATTATTCAAATGATGTCTGATCAAAGCGAAGCAATTTCCGTCATCGGCATTCAATTTGAGCATGCCTGTTTGTCATTGGATTCGTTAGAAATCTTCTTCATTAGTATATATTTCACGATAGGTTCTTCGGCTCCGGTCGCTGAAAATACAAAAGAATCGCAATCAAAATAATGACGGCCGGAAAGTCTTTTTCATCATTACATAAATATTCATTAAAGTTACGTTATAATTCAGGCCGTGTGAAAATTTTCGCTTCAGAAACTTTGCAAATCATAACGCACGAATAAAATTACGGGAATATTTGGCCAACTTTAAATTATTCTATCAAGGGAACTGCGGCGTGTATGGAGAGCGTAAGCCGTCTCAAAATAGGAAAATCGAAAGTTTATTTTCAATATGTTTTCCTCTAACAAAGTTTTGTCATGGAGCGAGCCTGCATATATTAAATTGTACCGTACCTTCGATGAATTTTCTTTTTCCCCTTATCATACTTTTGCACATAAGGTGATTTCTCATCCGACATGGACATTTTTCATCAGATATTAAAACTGCAACGAAAATGATAAAATCTAGTAGGTCAATATCGACCGTGGAGAGGCAAAAGGACGTAGTCCACACATAAAAAATATTGTGTATAGCCCACACAAAACGTGTATTAAAATTGTATGCATTGTGATTATAAATAAAAATATTTTGAAAAGACGGTGGGATACGTCCTTTTGCCTTTCTACAGTAGATACATTATATATAAATAAATATGGTGTATTAACACGTTTTGTGTGAGTTATACACAATACATTTTGGTGTGCGTTACGCCCTTTTGCATTTCCAAAGTCGATATGTATTGTATGAATTTTTTTTCAATAAAGATATTAAACACTTTTGAGGTGTAAAATGTCAATTCTTGATTTTTCAGGCATTATATTTTAAAAATAAAACACATTCATTTTACGCTACTTCAATTTTTTAATGATAAGGACCGGTTTCGCTAATCTCAAGCATTATCAACTGATGCTGGAGATATTTAGATATAAATAAGTTCACCGTCATACGTGAAAATCTTTCGTGCAACAAATACAATATTTATCAAAAAAAGTGTATTTACACAAAAAAAAAACTCGTTTTTCCGTTGCATTTCGAAACGACAGCATTGGTTGAAGCGTTTTCCAAGACGATGCGGCAAGTACACTCCCATCGTGACATAAGGGCTTACCCTTATGAGAAATAATCAAACTTATTGATTAATTGAAGATGTTCAATAGAATCTACTGAACTCTACTGGACTGAAAATGCGCACGAATACTGAAAAAATTGTATGCGAATCTATTGCTTCACGTTGTCAGCAGAGTCTAGGCCAAAGCGTTCATTAGTTGGCAAATATGAGTAGACAAAAAAAAATAAATTAATTGTGAAAATGAACACTAAACTGTGTATACATTTTTGGGACCCTGGTATATCGATATATTATATAAGTAAGCGGGAATACAATGAAAGCAGGTATGTTGAATAATGATTGATGCTTTGCTTAAAAATTACCTTAATTTGACAATGATAATTTGAGAAAATCTATAAAGTCTATGGCGTAGAGTAGACCCCTAAGAATTCTTTTACTCTATTTATTAGTTAAGTATAATAGAAAATAAGTTTAGGAAAACATAATGATTATAACGGCCTTCATCGAGTACTTCATTGAAGACATGGTTGATAATGATATAAAAAGAATTCTGTAAAGAAATCTACGCTCTAAAGCAGTGCTCAGCAACCGATGTGCCGCGGTACAATACGTCCAAAATGAGAAAAAGTGAGTATTTTTACATCAGAAAAAAATTTAAGCCATTTAGTGGCAAAGGATCTACGTTTAAATTATTCTCTTTGAAACAAATATTGTATTATTTTGATATTTAATGGCATAGTTGTATTACTGTTTGATAGTGCAACTGCAATGCTGAGGAAAAAATGCGGGTTGTCTTTTGTGTAAATCAAAAAAATTCTACCTTAGAAATCACACATTGCTCCATATATTGGAAAGCGTTGATGGCGAAAAATTTCCTAGTGAATTTATTACAAACAATTGAAAAGTACTTGTACACTCAATTACTTAGCTTGGCTAATTGTTATTAGCTAAGGTTAGTTATTTTTTAAGTAACAACTTTTACAAATCCTTTTTTTATAATTTGCATTTTTTTTGTTTGTTAACTGTTCCATAACTTCGAAAACGTGAAAGGGATTATATAGTTTTTATTGAAAAAATATATTAGCTGCTATTTAGATTAATAAAATAAAAACAAATTAATTTAATGAATGTTTTGTTTTTGAAATTTTAATATTTTGTTATGTGGTGTGCCACGAAATATGAATGAGTTCTTAGGTGTGTGTGGTGAGAAAAGGTTGCGGAGCACAGCTCTAAAGAAATACTGATTCATTGAACCACATTGAAAAATATTCCGGCAGTAGCGATAAATATAATGGAATGTAAATAGCTGTTTGAACAATCTTAATTAGCAGTTGACATTTATACGTTTCAATTTGTTGCAAAGTCTGAAACGTGATTTGAGGCACTCATTTATTTAGACAATAATTTCATTAGGAATCCGTCATATCACAAAGTATTTTGTTCGTTAGTTACAAAGCAAGTCGTGTGGGCGGGAGTTGATTAATCAATTTCATTAACTCAAACGGAATGATACTGTTTTGTTGAATTCTGTTCAAACATTGACTTTAATTTTGATGAAGAGATAAAATCTCAATCGGATGTGATTTTTGAAACAATATTTATAAAAACAAGGTTTTTGTTCAAAGGTAAAAAATAATTCGTCTGTCCCTTCAACCAACAAAATTGATTAAGGCTAAAAATAGAGCAGCTCTGCACGTACATATAAAATAAATAATATATCACGAAATTTAAAATGGCAGCTATCGAGCGATTTCGACAGGATATTGTTGCCAAGTATAAGAGTTTCCAGTTATAGTTTAAAACGGCATCACCATTGCCAGGCTGATATAAATCATAGAAATTAAAATCTATTAATCTACTGAAAAAATAGAAGTATTATAAAAAATTTAAAAAAAACCCAATCAACATTTTGAATTACGGAATTGTAATATACAAACTAATAAAACTAAGGCATGCTTTTCCATTAAAGAATACGTATTTAAGCATCGATTATTTTTTTTCAAATGTCTTTACGATAAAAAGAGTTTATTATTGGAGAGTTGTATAATATGTAATCATCATTTTCAGTCGAGTTTTTGTTATATTCATTATTATTTAGTTACTCAAACGGCAAAATTGTTATGGTTAATCATTGCTAGGAAAGCATGCAGTAGTTAAAAATGCTCATTCACCGACTGAAACCGGTACAAACCATGATAGAAAGCTTTTTATTTTAATTTAAAAAATATATGCATATTACTTATTACGCATATTGTGAAAGGCGCCCTTATGTAATTATTACGCCTCTCTTCGTAATTATAAAAGTTTAAAGAAAAATAAAAGCTAAACGTTTAATATTATATTTATATATTCATAGGGCTAAGAAAACCCGAGAAGCGTTCATAAACTTCCCCGTTATCCCGGCTGAATATATAAACATGACGCTTCTCTTATAATTTATGGTAATCATCAGTTTCTTGTAAAATACTTCCTTATCCAAAACCGTCATAATTCTCATCCTTCTCGTGAACGGTGTATCGGATTAAACAGATTACAAGGTTTGAACGAAGCAGATGGGTATATTTTCTTATTAAAAATTTACGGCTTTATTTGGCAATTATAAAACGAATTAAGTATTTAAATACAAATAACAATCAATATGAAAATGAACAGAAATTCATTTTATTTATGTTAAATAAATAAAGCTGCTGATAGCTCTTATAAATTAGAATAATTTATTCAAGATGCAATTTAAGGCAATCTTTAATTTACAAATGAGCACTTGAGTTTCTTTAATGTAATAGTAAGGATTTATCCATTGTACCTATGCATACATGAATACAGCCTACAGAAGGTATGCAAGAAAGAACAAAGAATAGTGATCGTTAGAGAAAATGAAATGTGTTTTAGTTTATTTTCTTCGCATTTATTATCAAGTTTCTGATTTTGCATTATTTGAATATAATAACATAGTACATTTTAAATCGGTGTTACAAATATTTTCTACGACAGTATGCATTTGAAGCCAAGGAATAGATTTTTGTGATGATGAAAACAAACTCTTTTCTGCATGTTCCTTATTAAATTGTAGTTTATTTGCGTCATGTGTTTTTTTATCAATATCATCATTGCTCGGCTGTCTTATTTCAAAATCTAAAAACTGTTTTAATACAACATTTTCATGATGATCGTAGTCATGCAATGATTTTTTACACAACAGTGTATTTATTATGACGTGTTAATAATAGAATTGCAAAGAAACGGAATTTCGAAAAAATCAGATACAAGGTTTTAAAATTGGGCAGCTGTGCTGTCCTGATAACCCATGGCGGGTCTTACCCTCCTCATAAAATACACTCCATCTTGCGTTAACAATACCTGTCATATACAATACCTGTTATATATATAAATTGAGTGTTTTCATTCACCGATCATCTACCGATAAATGGAAAGGAATTGATGCATTAGAATGTGTATGTGTTTAGTAGATATGACATTTAAACAAATATCACTTACAATGTATTACATTTGCAATAGATTTGCATTTATACACACAAAGAACTTATAACATACTCTTTGTATGTAACAGTACATGTAATAAACAATAACGAGTATCATAAATGGTTAAGTAAACAGCAAATCATAACAAGTTACGCCAGGTTCCCAGAATGAAAACACAAGAGTGTAAAACTAATGAGATTAGACTCGGAATGGAAAATCACGTGAACGCTGTACGTCTACGACAATGTATTTGGTATTTACGACTCGTAGAATTAATGCTACGACAGGCTCGTCATCGTAGCTTTGGTAATCACTGCACGAAGGCATTGTGTCATTCACCTGCGAGGCTCAGGGCGTCTTCCGGCGCCGAGACGGCAGCATTTAAGCTGTCTACGAAATATTTCGCCTGCAAACGACACTATCCTACAAGCGCATTTGAAAATGCATAAGAGTTCTGCACGAGTTGTACATAAGCTGGTAAGGTAGATCGTGAGCTGGTTTCGAGTAAAGAGACAGTAATATCTATACTCTTTTATTAAAATTCGTTTTATTACGATTTTGGTGGCAACAAAATAAAATCATGAGATATATGGGAAAAAATAATTGACAGAAGTTGAATAATGTTGAAATAGAACAGTTGGTTAGATAAAGAATGGCTGTATAGATGTTATGAAAGACATCATACAAAAACTAATCCTTTTAATTTTAAATATAAAGCAAATAACCCCGTGTATACTTTTGAACATAAAATAACAATCAATTATATTTGAGAGTAACAACTTGACTAATTTTCCTAATCTAGCGGTAAAATTGAAGATAGTTCTATTAAAAGGTATACGCAAACAAATCACAACTACGTATCTAAATAAATTTGAAAAACTAAAAAAATGATATTATTCGTGAGCTTTTTATTATTTACTATGAAGATGTAAGGTAGAACCAATTGAAGAATGAATGCAATATCAATTTTAATGAATATTGTGAGTATGGAAACCAAATAAAGTATTCAAAAATCCTATATCTTTATACTATAAATTAGTTTACATATTATGTGTTAAAATTTTGTTACAGAAGTTTTTTATCCTTCACTTGTCGATTGTCGTAATCGAATGATAGCTCTATGGTTGCGTATTCGGCGGTTTGGTGGAAGGGTATACGAATGAATGAATGTA
Source organism: Himalopsyche phryganea (assembly GCA_022494535.1). Classification (NCBI taxonomy): domain Eukaryota; kingdom Metazoa; phylum Arthropoda; class Insecta; order Trichoptera; family Rhyacophilidae; genus Himalopsyche; species Himalopsyche phryganea. Next base: position 2,044,389 of record JAGVSL010000034.1, read on the forward strand.
TAGGGACATTATATATTTGATTTTTAATAAATTTATTGATTTTTATCCGAAACCATGGATGTCTGTGTTTTTGAAAAACTGTATATATACAGATATCAATTATCTGACAAGAAGTACTTTCTTAAGAAACCTTATTTATTGACTCAATAAAAATAAGATGATGGCGATTAAGTAAAAACCATTTCTACTATTGGAATCGCTTCACTATCCGTCCGTATTCACAATATTGGTAGTGGATATGAGGTTTAGAAAAATATAGTGTTGTAAACACACTAATTTTATACTTTTTCTACATATTATGCATTGATAACCGAGCAGAAATGGCGTCATTACGATATAAAAATACATTTCATTGTTATGCACCTTAGGAATCTATATCTAATGCCTATCATCTCAATGAAGTGAATGAATGATGAATAGATAAATACTTTTTAATGATTAAACATTTTATAACGAATGCTATGAGTGGGGTGTTATGGTAAACGTGTCGTTTACGAATGAGCGACCCACTTAGTTAAGCGATAACCCGAAATTTATGAAATATATCAGCTGTGGCCGTGAAAATCGCGAGGTTCAATACGTACTCGTATGTAGCCAGTGATCTTTGCTCTATAAAAAAACATAGATCAGTCATAAGACAGATTAGCGCCAAGTGGAAGATTGCTGAATATTGCCGACCATGTGAAGCTGGCTTGAAATCATCTTCGTACCTATACAAAAGTATGAAGCACTACTACGCGATATAACCCGACTAGATATTGCAATTTATTGTCCATTTTCCATTAACGGTAATTAGTATCAACATTAAAGGTAATATAATAAAGTGACAATCTAATTGACAAACATGATAGTTTATAAAGTGTAGGAAGAAAATAAACAAATGTGAATGACGTATTTTTATTAGACATTACTTCACCTTTCATCTTTTGATTCGAGGTTTGAATTAAAAGAGTACATACATTTGACATGCAAAAAAAATTGCGTTTCGATTCAACAATAATTGTTTGTGGTCAATTCATCAATCGATATAAAGTATAATTCAGAAGTGGATTTTGTTTTTGTTGAAAATATGTCAGTTCTGTTAGGATTATATTTATTAAACCTCACTAATTGGATATAATGTAAAAACCAGTAATTACCGCGATCGTATTTATTATTATACCAAAAAGATATATGGAGCAAGACCAGAACCGGTTTAGAATTGGAATATTTTGACGTGTCCTAGTTTTCTTGTTCGTACCATAAAACGTTCTTTTTAGGTAAATTAATATTTTAAAAAAAATCGTTACGATACTTAAATGACAATTTATTGGATCATTGAATAGGTATTATTAATAATTGAGAAAAAAAATAGCAGCAACTTATTTTAAATTGTCAAGGAAGTCAATTTGAGAAATTTTGAAAACGTGTATTTTAATATAATCTACTTTCCCAGGGATTAAGAGTTAAGTACAAAATAAAATAAAGAAATATATAAAATACTTTCTGTAATTTTCGTAAGACATTTTAAAGAATGAACGTAGGTATTGATAGAATCGATAAAGCTCGATATTTTTTTTTTGAAGAAATAAAGAAGCTGAATAAACCAAATATTTTTATTTCAGTGTTATGTATAATTATATATATTTAACATGTCCGTTCCCAATGTGAAGCATGTGACCTTATAATAGAGGTATCTTAACAGAATTTTTCTATGATAACTGCTTGTTACTCAGTTGCTTAACTCCTTTAATAATGATAAGGCTAGTGGTTATCTAATCGCTAACGTTACGCCCCTTGTTTTTAGGATCGGATGGGTGTGAAGGAATTTCAGAAATCACAGAAACCCATGCCTTCGAATACAAATCTATAAATAGATTGAAAAATCAATTTTTGAAACTATGTACCGGTACTTCCGTAACCGGAGCCAATGTCGTTGACCACTGCGCCACGGATCTGAAAATATATATTTTAATAAGCGATAAACATTTAATCGGATAAAATAACAAAGCATTAAGTTTTACAGAACTTACATTAGGTAGTTGATAGCTATTTCAGCTTTACGCCATCGTTAGAACTAGTTCTAAAACCGAAATAGCTATCAACTACCTAATGAAGATTTTGTGGAACTAAATACTTTGTTATTTTATCCGATTATAATGGAGTTCTATCAAGTAAATTCCAATTCAATCAATACGATAAATATTTGTTTATAATTAATAATAAACTGTTATTTCTCAATCACCGGGAAAAAACCATATTCATTATGAGCAATGAACGTCAAAGGCTTTAGGTAATATAATATATTATTAGAAAATTTATTAAATTTAGGCATTTGAAACAAACATTTTTCGAGAGTTGAAACAGCGTCATTGGAATTCATTAATTATTATTACGGGTAGTACTGAATGTATACATTGTGTACAGAAATAAAGGTAAATATTTGCATAAATATACAAACGTGTAGGATGTTTTTGAGCTCGTAATTAATTACAGTATTTTCAGAGCATGCTGAATTAGCACCAGATCACGTATCATTTGAACAAGTTTGCTTTAATTTGTTACAGTTCTGAAAAAGTCTATGTATCCATTATTACTGAATGTTTTGACCGAGTTTATTCGCCTAGATTTAAAATCTATTTCAAATTTAATATAATGTCGAAATTTCAAAAATAAATTTATGATATTTTATGAACAGAATTTTCATATTGAGTATTTAAAGTATATTAGTCAGGCAATATCAGTGTGATATAAATATCCAGATTTGGATTCAAGATCGTTGCATTAAAAATTAATTTTTCGCTTCCCGATCACTTAATGAAATGTTTTTTTTTAACAAATCAGGAATACAGCGGAAAATAATCATTGCATTATTATACCTGAAAGGAGTCCAGTGTTGATTTGTCAAACATTGGTTCATTACCTATCAAAATCCGGTTCATTCATGGAAGCGCCGACTGTAAAATGAAATGAAATATGTTTATTGCGAAAATATCCTGCATCATACATTTTTTTATGTGAATGTAATTAAAAGTGTGTTTGTGTATCCTTTTGATATATCGTTTGTTCACGAGGCGTAATCCTTGGGCTACTTAAATGAAAATGATTTTATCTGCATTATATTGCATTATTATCGATTTATGAATAATAAAAGAGTGATTAGCGATAGCTTTGGCTGATTACTTTTATAGTTTGTGATTTCCGCAAACAGGAAACACCAACCTAGAAAAATTAGCACGTGGTCTCTGTCACGAGAAAACGTGTCGCCGATGCGTCGAACACACACGGAAAGATTTCTGCCCGACTCGAAACGAATAAATGTTACATATTGTATGGACCTGCTGATTTCTTACCGCTCGGGGCATGTTTAATGGAAAACTTTTTGAGCGGGACAAATTAAATGGTTGGATTGTGGTTGTCGCCATTACCGGCAATACGTAAATTGCCGAGAGGTGAATAATACTAGCCGAAATAGTTTAGGGTTGTGCGTCACAACAACGGTTCAAAATATCATCGTTGGCTTGGACTCGTACGATATTTACCCTTAAGAAAAGATGAAGTCATACGAAACACGGGCATCTTTCATCACGCTGACTTCATCTCAACCAAGGCCAACATTGAAGCATTTAATAAATTTGAAACATCAGATAGGGATCGGAAATTTTTTTATTACTCATTTAAAATAAGAGGCTGAGGTAGCATTACCTTTTCCCTCTATTTTATCTTTTCTTATGTACAATAATGCACTGTTAAAAGGTTGGTCCCGCATAACTGTGTATCAGACCAAGACCATGAGGAGTAAATTCGTTTCTTTTATTGATTGTCATTGCATTATGGAAGGCGGCCGTGAAACGGCCGCTGTATACAAATAGCGCATGGAGGTGGTGCGATCAACTTGTAACTTAAGTGATAACTTCATTACACATTGAAGAAACACCGAAGTGTCGTTATACAGATATTATAGAATAACTTTATTTTAATGACCGAGCATATCAAATTGCCAAAATCTCATATGTTTATTCGTATATGGACGACAGTCGATAAATTAGTAGCTGCATAACATATTGGTGGTGTACCATTATATTAAAATAGTGGGTATAATATTTATATTAAGTAGTGGGCCAAAAAACGTAGGAAAATTAAATTTAAATACTAGTTTTCACATTCCAACACAGCATTTGCGCTACTAATAATAAGCGATGGTAACTAAACCACCATTCAATGATTTAATAAATCGGTAAGGAAATAAACCAATTGGACTCTTTAATTAAACAAGTAAAGTGAATCCTTCACTAAATAAATAAATTAGAGCAATTTATCGATTCAACACAATATGATACCTTATTTAATGGTTTTAATTCAAATTAATTGTTTTTTTGAGATATGGAAGCATATTAACTAGTCAGATAAGGAAGGTGATTTATTGCCATATTTGCATTTAAATATATAATATACGTATTAATTTAATGTTGTGTATTTAAACTTTTGATTGAATTAATAAAATGTAATATAATTAAAAAAAAAATAATTAAATACGTGAATCTATTTTAACCACCCCTGCCTTTGGATATACAATATTTTTTGTTCCGTCTGTTGCGTACACGAATAAATCAGAAGGTTTTCCGAGATAACGCTGTTAGTGCGTATTTGATTCTCTTTTTAAGATTTTTTTTTCAGAAACCTTCACGGGTGTGCGCACATCAACTCACCAAAGTTTCATCGAAATCAGATTAATGGTAAAGGAACGCATACGAGACAAACAATATAATATATATATATATATATATCGAGGTTTTATATAAAAATAACTTTTGTGATTGGTGTATCATATTTAATAAAATAAATCTTACACGGGTTTTTAAATTTGTGGTGATTACTAAAATCACATAAACTTTGTCACAGAAAAATTCGAATGAGTTAAGAATATTGTCTGGGGATAGTAATAGATAGATTATGTTGGAAATAAATGTCGCAATTAATCACAAATTAAATCAACACACATTAAAAAGATAATTTGTATAAATCGTTGAGAAAATGAATACAAACATCTGGTATAATTTGTCTACGAAAATTGAGTTGACTAAGATGTCTGTAAGTTCTATCTAGTCAAGTCGTTCTATTATTTAATGGATGTTAAAATCTGTCTCGCACAGACTCAAATTAAGCCGTGTACTTACAACTCCAAACAAGTTAAATGCTTGAAGTGAAAATTGAAAACTGACTGATATCAAATTTCATGTTAGGTATACCGAAACTAACTTTCGTTATACCTAACATGAAATTTAAGCATTGACGTAGTACGTAGATTACTGACTCATTGAAGATTTCTCAAGTAAAATAACACTAAGAATTTTTTATAGTTTCCAATATAAGAAAAAGTGTTTTTGGACAGTTAGCGATGTCATTTGCGTTTTATTGACTATAATTGAATGAGGATTGATATATTAGTACTAAAACAACATAATATATCGTCGACGTAGTGGTAAGGAGATCAGTCTAAAATCGGCTGTTTTGAGTTATGAATGCAGTACGGTGGATTTTAGGATGGTTTGTCATCTAAAAAAACAAGCTCAGCCATATTCTTTACGTAATCTGAAGAAAAATTTCATTTGCAGTAAGCGCTACATATAAAATTAAAATTAGTAATATTCTAATAACCTTGGAAGCAATAGAAAAATTAAGTATGTTTGATTAAAAGGTCCCACACTTGCATCAGTGCAATCAAAATCGTTTGTAATGCAGAGCAAATTAACTAATTGTGCGGTACGAATATCGCAACAGATTGTTTTAAAGAGATCTAGTTTTAAATCGGTTACCATCTGTGTTTTCTAATTATAACGATAAAAGGCAGAATATAAATGAAGAAACTCGTAAAATAATAGCTATGTAATAATGGACGAAATCACTAATATAAGTGCAATCAGATACAAATTCATACTGTGGGAAACTTAAAATCTTTAACGATACAGAAATAATCATAGAGAGTGTAAACCAAAGCGTGTATGAAAATCGGAATAAAACCAGCGAAATCAATTCTCGGCACAACTTCGAATATATCTTAATTGATTGAGAACAATATCCCTTCACTTTGGGTCGAAGATGTTTTGTTTCGTAATATAAATAGAAATGAAAAAAGTCAGGTTCATGCATTCAGTATTGAAGAAACTGTATCATAAAAATACAGTAAAAGATTCTTTCTACTTTATGTATATTAAATGTTTAGTTTACAAAAACATGAATGTTATAAAAAAAACCGTGGAAACTTTTGGCTAGTAACTTTTCTGAGGATTTTCAGGTTGTATTTTTCGCTTACTGAAATTTATACAAGTAAAAAAATCATGTAGTGAAAGTTGCGATACGTGGAGAGACTGCTGATAAAATTTTGAAGTAACAAAGTCGACCTTTTCTGGGACAATCAAATTTATTAAGCCCATCTAAGAACAGTTTTACACTCAAACTTTTGGGCTATTTCGACAAAATTTGAATAATTTTATTTTAATTTAATAATAAATCTTATTGAAATAATTTTGATGTAGGTATATTTGACGGAATGCAGGTAGACAGCTTTTTAACGTAATATGAAGCTGAAATTAAATGTTACAATCTTTTTTCTTTAATACTGTTGATACGATTAATAAGAATCATTAGTGTTTTCTTCGTGTATTTATTTCGTTCGTAAATGAATCATCATAATAATTTAAGCCCATCAACTCTTGGTAGCATGACAAAACATTTTTTGAAATTTTGAAGAATCATAATTTGAAAACAATCGATTTTATTAATTTGTAATGCAATTCGTGATATATTATAAAAAATGTTAAAAGATAGGGTTTTCCAATTGGTATTTCCTTTTATTCTCATAAATGAGAAAAGTGATATATATTATCTAACAATATATATTTCAATGTCACACTATTATCACGCAAGTGTTTTGAACTGACCAATTTTGATGAAAAAAATTATATTTATATGTTCTAAAATCAAATAAAACGTATATTTATCGTGAAATCCACATATTTTTAAGCCTGGATTTGCTTAGCGATTGTTCATTTTCAATTATGAAAGAGTTATTAAATTTCTAAGTTGAGTTAGTTAAAAAAAAAGATTTATCAGCTCATTTCACCGTCCTGACAAAGCCATTTTTTAAAGTTACAAGAAGACAGTAGCTTTATAAATTTAATACCATATCTGAAAAGGTTTTTGGCGATTATAAAAAAGCAATCCAAATTAAAAATTGCCAATATCAGAACTAAATATACTGAAAATGTACGTATGGTCGATTTCATTAAGATATTTCAGAAGTTTACACGATAACAAAGTTCAGTGAAGAGTTCGTGAGATAGATTCACCGTGAAATATAATAAAACATGATCGGTTCCCATCACCACATCAAATTGCAATAAAAATATAAGGTGTGGTTAGGTTGCGAAACTTTATAGCTAGAATCGATTTGGCAGTGCTCATCACGGAATATTCCTAAACAGCTTTACACGATCAGAAGTTCTCTGAAGTGGAGAGATCAATTAAATGATGAATACAGATTTGATGATTGATGTCCTGGATTTTGTTGTAGGTAATAAAAGACGGGAAATCATTTAAGGTGCAATAGCATATACGATACATACATGGAAATAATGCTGTTGATAAAATCTAGAATTATATGCATAGAATAATAGCTCATAAATAGTTGCAAAAAGAAGCTAAAATAAAAATTGAAAAAAGTCATTTGAGCTTCACTTCTTAAAAATCGCTCTATTAATAAAATTAAATATTCCCTCCTTGGCAATGTCATTCTTGAGTTTTCGTCTTAGTCGTTATATGGCCTAAAACGGTGTTTCTTAACGTGATTGTAACGGTCACCCACTTTTCCAAAATAAAAAATTTTCAAAGCCGTAAGTAAAACGAAATTTCAAATTAATATTATTGTTTATGTGTATGTTATCCAATTTTTTTGAAGAAAGAACCAATTTATAAAAAACTGATTTTAATGCAGAAGAACTTGGATACACCGCAAATAAATAAATAAACGCCCTAAGCAAATAAGAATCGATGTGAATTGAAACTAATTTCCCAATATTTAAAATTTTGCAACCTGGAGCATATTTATCTCAGTTTAACTGGTCGCAGATATCTTTATTGCAATAATTTCAGACTTGAAGTTGTTCTATTGCTTGCGTTATGTTTCCTATTACCATAGTACCTTCATCTACACTTACTCAAATACTATGTGTCGTTACTATTGGAAACTATTTAAGATATTTTCAATTATTCATACATCAAAATAATAAAAACCCTCAGCTTTAATCGAGGTACCAGCCATTTGAATCATTTTTTTATCTACTAACTGTTTTGGCTATATAAGGTGCATATCGACACTCCCTACGTATAATCCCGTATATGCAAACATAACATTTTAGCGTCTTAAATATTCAAAACGCAGTTGCAAAGTAACGGCTGCGTCTATCTTCTTCAAAATTGGGACAGTGTTATTATTTTATATAAAGTTTTGCTGAGAAGTTTATAGTTTTTGGAATATTACAAATACGACATTGGACTTCGGATTTTAGGCAAAGACTTTTGTATAAGTGGCTAGTTACGTGTTTATACTTTACGAAAAAACAGTGAAGTTGGTACTTTTCCCAATGTTTTTTGATGCCTACACATAGAACTGAATACGTAGACAACGAAAATACAAAATACGTATAATCACGTATGTGGCACTTACGTGATTATACGCAGGGAGTGTCGACATGATATACGTGGCGTTTGGTGATCAATCTGGTTTCACTATTCTATTGTCATGTGCGACGTTGTATAATCGAATATAAACAATACTTTTGATATTCTTCGACTATATAGTTATTCCTTTCAATCTTTTTTCCCACGATTTCTGATGAAACTCTTTTAAAGCAATTATTTTTTTAAACAAGTCGAATATTCGAGGTTCTATTGTTCTTGGCTTTCATTTATCAATTCAATTAGAAAGATTATATATGAATCTATAGCTTGTTCCAACAACGCATTAAAATCTTTAGAGACCGTTAAAGCAAATTTTATAATTTATCTATAAAACTTTGTCTCGTAGACAGTATTTCTGGAAATATACTTTATTTATCTGGATCATTAAAACGTGAAGAATGCACGTTTGTATATAATAAATAAAATCTGTTTACGGTACAATAATAACAAATTGCAAAAGACCGCATTATGACTTAATATTTTTATGGGTTGATGGTAATTCTGCCCCACTTTAAAACTCGAGAAACATTGTAGCAACTCCAAGTAGGGTAAATAATGGTTTTATGTGCCCAACGATCCGAAAAAGTTACGGCAAAGGATGCATATATTTGCACATTGCAATGGTCCGGTCACATTCTAATGTCCAACATGCGACCTTAGAGCAAAAAGTGGAGCGCATTGCAAAATCACAAAAAAACATACAAGGATATTTATTTTTAATTGACATAGTTAATTAAATTTCATTATTACAGGAAGTCCTCGACTTACGACGGTTCGACTTACATGGATTCGCACTTACGAGGACCAAAAAACATTTTTTTTATTGCATCACGGAGCACCATTACCAACGGTTGATACATTTGGGAAGACACATCAGTAACAACATTTACAAATTTGGATATTTATTTATATAAATATTGTAATTGTATGTTTAATTTTTAAAGTGAATAATATCCTGAAGTAAAAATATTGCGGTCATAAATGAATTTCAACGCAATTCTTGCAGGCATAAACTTATTTCATCCAGTTGTTTTGCAAGAAAAATAATAAAATCGTATTGACAACGTTTTATTCTCTGTTTTATTTATTAAAAACAGAGGATCGGGGCACCAATGTGCGATAATATTGTGAATGTCATTTGACAGATACAATATAAGATTTGAAAAAAGCGCTCTGATGTGTTAAAATGTACCGTACCATTTTTGGTTGCAGTTCCTTTATTTCTAAATGATTTTGACGTCGCTTTGACGTTTGACCCGAACCGAACAATATTAAATTTCAATGTTTTGAATGGAGTTCGACTTACGACCAAAGTTTAGGAACGTATCTCGGTCGTAAGTCGAGGACAACCTGTATTATAATTCAAATAATAATAAAAAACTTGCTCCATCATTATCAGTCATTCATTATGATGCGTGTACATGGAGTTAGTGAAGAATATAGTCATGCATGAAGAATCACAGTCAAAATATTGTAATAAAGTTTGTCTACCTTGCTTGACTTCTTTGCTGGCGTCGTGCAACCGACCGATTAGACTGGTTTTTTTTAAACAAAGTGGAGCATATGGACTTCTAATGGAGCTTATTTGAACTGTAAAATTTACTACGAGAACTACTAAGTTGCTATACCTATCTTTTCAACGAGAGTAAGGGAAGAAGGATAAGACTCCGGAAAGGTTAATGGTTACCTATCTATTTAAAAATCGGCTGGGTGTGAGGGAATTTCAAAAATCACAGACATGCCTTCGAATACAAATCCATAAAACGATTAAAAAATCAATTAACGAATTTTTCTTTACTTTGATTCGAACCCGTGAGCAGAGCAAGCAACCGGCGTCGACCACTCGGCTAAAAACACGGAAGTTTTACAATATGAAGAATAACAATCTCATTAAATCATGTACCCATTACATTAACGTTTCTGGGATCTAGGACCCGAATTCTGGTTTGTAACATACGATTAGGTTTCTCTTGGTCCAAATTATATAAAATCACACAACAATAAAGCTTATTTGTCGTACGCAAAGCTTCATAGACAGTATTCCAAATTGATAGCTTTGTTGTAACATTGGTCAAGTGACCGCAGGACAGTGTACAATCTATTCGCCAATGTTGTTTTATAGTACCACCAGTTGATTACTCGTTCTTGTTTGGTAAAATTATACAGGTACATATAATAAGTATGAATACTTACAGCCATATAATGCAATTAGTTATTCGAGAAAAAAGAAAGTGATAATTGATATAATTCCCTGTACTTAATAAAGGAACGCGCAAAAAAATCAGTAAGAGTCTAGGTGAATTTCGAGTATTAAGTTTGTATTATAAAGAATTAGGGCTGCTAGGTGACGCGGTTTCGAGCCTCTTGTCTCGGCGTCTCGAAGGGAGCTTTCGGAGCAGCCAAAAATCCCGGTTTTAGATAAACTCGCATTGAACTCAGTCCCGCAGTTACGAAGTCTCAAAAAGATGCAAAAATAAAAGAAAACTTGTGGAATAACATAGTCATCAACGGTCACTTAAAAACGTGGCCACGATTTTCTTTTACTTCCTACAAACGACTATAATAGGGAATAAATGACGCGAATACATATCTATGTAAGGAATTTAATTCGTTTAAGTGTACTCTTTATCATTCTCAAAATATTTGTAGCTATGTACGTTCCTTAATTCTCGATTTCTGTATATATTATCCTTTAATCTATCATTATTTATTTGATCACAAAATCAATGACTGAATCACCTGTAAAATTTAAATAATCTGTGTAAAATAAAAAAGAAAAAATTTAGTACAGCAAGCAAATCATCAAATACGATTTCGGATGTTATATGGGGAGGAGGGGGGTAGTAAATTTAAATTAAATGTCTTTATAGAATGCCATTACAATGGTAAGTGTATTTTAAACACTAAGTATGTTTCTATGTAAATATAAAAGGCTTACAATTAAATGCACTTTTGTTTAGATCATATTCACTTTCATAAAAATAGTTTTCACTTATATTTACATCCCACAAAAAAACAAATTCTTTCAATAAAAATAAAATGATCCCACATAATAAAATATATTTTAATGTTGGAGAAATATACTGAACGTACAAAAAAATATTTTCACATATATAAAATAGTTTCATTCAATATAAATACTCACACTTTGAAATCGATAGTTGTATGAAGCTGTAATGAAATGAAAAGACTTTTCGCAACTCCTATATTAACCCGCCTATATAGTCTTTGCTCCACGCATTAGAATACGTTACACAAACCAATCCAGACCAACCCTAACATAACCTATTACAACTTAAGTCACTTTGTTAAAAGAATCCGTGAATAAGTGGAAACTTTTAAAATCAAAGTTTGAGTGTACTTAGTTAATACTATCTAATCCAAAGTTCAAACTATCGAAATAAAAGTTCAAGTGTACAAAGTGAATACTATCTAACACAAAATGCAATTATTTAAAACCCAATATAAATCAGATAAAAAACACATTAAAAAATGATAAAAATTATTCTTCATACTTATTTATAATGTCCATGTCTGTTCCTAGTGTGGAGCAAATGACCTCCTAATGAAAGGTATCTCAACAGAAGTTAGTTTCTAGGAGAACTGCTTGTTACTCAGTAGCTCAACCTCTCTTTTTCGAAGAGTAGATAAAAGATAAAAGGAGTACATAAAAGGATACGGTTAGAACCGGACTAGTGGTTAGCTAATCGCCCTCACTGCGTTTTTAGGAGGGAATGGGTATGGGTGGGAGGTAATTTTTTTTAAAAAGGTAAAATACAAAAACGATTGTCTTAATAATGCATAACAGCTTAAGGTCGCTCTGAAAATATAGATAAGCTACCGTATATAATTTATATATGTGTTTTGATATCAGAAACCAAACTGATTAAGTGTCCTGTACTTTTCAATTAAATGTGTTGCTATAAACAAAAAAATAAAAATAAGTGAATAATAATTCTGCTACAATCAATCATTCGCTGATAAAAAAAGCATTGATAAAAACAATTCCACCGGAAAAAATAATATTCGAAAATTAATATAAAAAAAAAACAATTTTATCGACAATGTTTGTTTACCTATGATTTAAAATGAATACAGATTTTGTACGTTATTGCGTAATTTAAATAATGTAGTAGCTTTGCATGTAGTAAGTGTTGTGTAAGCCTTGCGATCGTGTTAGTTTGGATGAAGACAGTAGTATGGTGGTCAGGGTTAGCACTTGTAAACTGACCTACAGTGTAATAAAAATGGTTTCAAAAAAAAAATACACGCGTTATTTGGTTGAAAGAAAGAAGAAGTTGTTGAATGTTGTTGTTGTTGAGCGTATTCAATTGTTTTTGTGCGTAATATATCAATAGATTGGATATGAAACTGAAGAAATGCAAAACTTCAGAAGTTTACGACAAAACAAAATAATTGTTTTACTCTGTTAATCTTCAAGGACTGTAAGTGGCGCGAATGGATGGAAGTAAGTAGGTTTATAATTATATTTTAATGAGACCTTATAAAAATACATTGTTTCATACTCGAGCCAATGCAATCATTATGCATATTTTGATGTAGTTTTTTTGGCTTTATCGGCATATTAATTAAAAGAATCATTCATAATTTTAGAGTTTAAAAATTGATATTGAAGCGTCATGAAGCAGCTTCAGATGATAGCTGTAAATATAGATTTAATTTCCTTAAGTATGACCAAAGATTCCGAGAAATAGAACTGCAATGGTGAATGGCATATAGATAAGAGGTTACCTGTTTTTATAATAAATTAATCCTTTTCAATTTAAACAAAACAACTGAAATTCTACGAAATTGCATAGATTTAAAAATAAAGAAACAAAGGAAAATAACTTGGTTTGAATTAATTTTGTTTTCGATCCCCATAAAATAAAAATAAATGTATCATTAATTAATCAGATGTGTCAATTAGTTAATAATTATTAAGTAAAATAAAAAAAAGCTGTAGTATATACTTTTTATGACGTAATAAACATTGCTATAAAATAATTTATACAAAGGTTTTAACTCTGTTTATTACTAAATTAACATTTATAAATTTTCTCTGTTAAATAATAGGCTTTTGAGTGAGAAAAGTTTCCTGGAATTTCTTGAAAGAAAATCGACTGAAAGAAAAAGAATGCAAATTGAGTTTCTGAATATTAGAGATTTAATTAAAGATAAAATTAATCCGTTATAAATTTTGCTTTGTTGAATGTCTACCAATCATAATAACTACGACTTTAAGATAAGTGATTAAGTTTTAAAATCATAATATTTGACCAAATTTATCCCCATCGCCATTAATTAACATAAGAATTTCACTCGTCACAAAGCAAGCAATATAACTGTATTAAATATTGATTTATTTTAAACGTAATAACAACCAACTGATGTGAAATATTTTTTATATAAAAATTTGTTGAGATAATCAATAAAGGTGCTCTCTTATAATGAAGATACATTTAAAATATTGTTTAATTTTCATAGTTTAAAAACAAAATCTCATATATTATAAACGTTTTATAATGATATCTATAATATATTAAATTTTCGATGTTAGATGAATACTCAAATTTAAAATCAACAAAGGTAAAAGTATTTTGTCGTTGATTGTACAAAATCTCCATTTGCTCATGTGCCAACACATTTTTCAGATGTACAAATTAAATGTGAATGCCATAGAATCGATTTGGTAATATTATTTTGCTATTTCGATTGGGATATTTGTTTATACTTAATATGTGGGTTATATTAAATCTGCAAAAAAAAAACAAAAAGCAGAAGTTGGACATTTAATTTTTTAAAAACAACACACATTGGAGATACTACAAAATCACCGAAATCTACTATTTTAATAATAATTACCGTTCCTCGCCCGAGTACAGAAATTATTACGCACCTGATCATTTAAAAATACTTATTTTTATACATGTTTAGAAAAATTTATATCTCTTACGATAAATAATCTTATTTAATAGACGCATATTACAACAATGGATATTAGAACTTCAGTGTTGTCACATTTAAGTTAAACTTAAGATAACGCAAGTTGTCTGAAGATTATCAGAAATTAATTTGTTATTGAGTAGCAAGTCAGGCGCGGGCGGATAATTTTTAATACTAGGTCAAAGTCCTTATAAAGAATTCAAAAATTATAGAGCAATTTGTAAAACAAGGACGCTGAGCGCAGAAATTTCCACACAATAAAACAATAATCGCCAAAAATACGCCCTCTGAATGAATCATCACTGATTAGTTTGTGAGATATTTTCTTTACTTTTCGTTTTACGTAGTCCTTACAGACATTTGGAAAAATCGCAGAGAAATTCAAATTATATTAATGTATCAACCACGCACGACTAATCTCTAATTACCAAACGAAAACTTATGGGCGACTATTATAACTTTTGCAGACTTATATATATTTTCGATACATATTATTTAATTAATAAGATATCACTGAAATCAAGAGTTATTGGTGATATTCCAAGATTATTTTATGTACATCATTTATTATTTGTAACAAAAATACCGAGCAATACTACAATCAAATTGAATTTCTATGAAAAATGTAAACGAAAAAGCACTACGCTTTTCCAAGATGTATCTGCTCTGTAATGTTACCGAAATGTGCATTATGTGTTTAAAATGGTACTTTTAATTCTCTTAAAATGGGTCTTAGATCACATTAGAGGTATTGTATTTGTATCGATGATATTATACGGATGAGAAGAAAGGATAAATATTTTCTCATATTGACGAGAGATTTATTTGCGATATTATTTGAATAATTATTATTGATATCGAAAGCATTATAATTCGGACAGTACTTTACTTATGTGGGTATAACTAATACTGACGTGTGAGCTAGATATTATTTGCGTCTTATTATCATGAACTATCTATCTTAAGTGTCTTATCAGATTAGCTAAGCTATTACATTATGTTATGATTGATGAATGATAGTTGAGTAACTTTATAGATAATTCAATGATATCAGACTTTGTGTATAATGTTATTAAACTAATACCGTGATAAATTGATTAGTAATTGATAATGTTGCAAAAACATGATCTGTAACAAATAAACCATGAGAAATAATAGTAAGTAACAGGGCCGTGGAGTAGGCCGCGGAACTGTCATGTTTTTTAAAGTCGTAGTCATAAAAATTCGAACGACTCCTTCTTTTATAGATTATCAATACAATCTGTTGGTTCTGTCAATACATATATTAGTGCAACATGGATATTAAAATCAGAAATTGTAGAAAATTGTAGAGAAAAAAAACAATTCGACATTTTAAAAATCGGAGTTGGATTGTGGGTCAAAGTCGGAGTCGCGTTTTTATTAACGACTCCACAGCCCTGGTATGTATGCACGTAAATAATATCGATAAATGATAAAAGAATATGTACGGTACCGAAGCATTGTCTTATAAGTGGGCAACTCATCAAGTATTGCCAAGGCGTCGGGGTAAGTGCCTTCTTCCTCCCGGCAGAAGAGTCGCACTCGGTTCGGCCGCACGGGGCGAACATCACTGGCCTCTGGCTTCCGTCACATCCGGTCCATCCCCGCTTTTATCCCGTCACCCCTCGCGATCGACGAGAGGAAAACTACCGCCGAACGAGGAGACAGCCATGCCGTTCGCGGAGCACTGCAAATCACTGGGCGGCTTTCGCCCGTCTGGAAAATCGACACCCTCGGCACTTTGTTACACCACCCTCTTCTCGGCGGTAGGAAAATTGCCCCCACACTTTAAACTGTTTTATCTGAAATTAATTATTCTTTTCACTCACATTATTGTCGCTTCACTTAAGAAAAACAACAGTTCTCTGTTTGCATTCACTTCGTATTTCTCAAAAAAAATCGTGAAAGTTTCTAAAAAAATGTTTGAGAATCTTGTAACCAGGAGATTTTTAATGAATGTATTTGCAATTTTTTTGCTCACGTAATATCAACTATAATAAAATAAAATATTGACAGAAGGCACAAACAAACACATTTTGATCAATATACTGTAATGTAGTTTTACGCCATATGGAGTATCAAGAATGCAATATTATAAATATTACAATAGTACCGGATCGATATGGAATTTTTTCAAAACAATTATATTCGTTATCACGCCGTTGTGTTTATAATTACAACGAAAACAGTTCAATTGATGTCAAAACGTGCTATGTAGGTTAAGAGGTGATTCTGCGGTTTAATCTGAAGCGTTTTGGTGCCGGCATCTTCAATAACTTGCCAAGTGCTTATAAAATAAATATAGCCTGAGAAACACCATCTAGTTTCAGTTAAAAAGATATTTTTTTGAGAGACCACGCTGATATTTTTTATGTAGTAGTCGTTATTTTCATATACATTAGATAAAACATCTTGATAAAGGTTAATTTTTTGTTTGAAATGTTTACAAACCAATGATAACAAAATGAAGGTATACAATATTTTTTATGATAAGGCGAAGGTTTTTTTGAATGCTTTCAGGAAATGCATTACTTTGGAATGGGATTGAAAGTGATTTTGAAAAGTATTTTCTTTTATTTTTTCAGAATGAAATTCATACCGGGCATATAATTTTTGAATAGAGAGGTCGTAAGCTGTTTGATTAATGACAGTAATTAAAAAGTTATGTTTTTAGCGCAATTTGTATGCAGACGCTATGCAAACCTGACACCGACAACAATATGTAAATAAATCGAGATAACTAAAATCTTCCACGATCTGCTCAACCCGCGGTGCATTGTCACAGGTTAAAAGCAGGCGTTTTCTACATTACAAGTCGCAAGAGATGCATGATCGGGAACGGTTTCGCCGAGCGGCGAAGGAGACGCGGCGGACGCAGGGTTCGACGGCAGACGCGGCCAGATAAACAGACGATAACACAATTTGTAGAGACCGGACATACACAGCGGGCGCACACGCACGCATACACAGTATACACACACGCATCTACACATGCACCGGACTAGCATACAGAATCAGCCGGGAGATACACACACTGGCAATAGTTGCGAGAGTGATCCCGAATTCGTGAAAAATCCACTAAACTTCCTCAAAAGCATGTGGAAACTAATAGATCACGCGCGGTCATCAAACCATAACTTACGCGAATACTTTTTTATTAGTTGGTATGATTATTTCGCGTGTTTGTTATTTACTCAGCGATCGGATTTGTTTGAGAGGCAGTCCATTCGCGACGACATCCGCGGACGTACTGATGCAAAGCGGTTTTGAGAATTTCTGTCGGCGATAGAGCGAGGCGAGCGGTCGCAGACGGCTGACATGAGCGCGTGCGCACCTACACGCTGACGCGCATACGGTCGCTGGCAGTGTATACTTTTCACACCAGCTCGCTGGAGCACGAAGGCGCGCGAAAAGGCAAGTGTTTTGATTGTGAGGGAAACTGTTTTTTTCACACCTGCGTAACGGAAGTGCTCAACATCTTCATCTAAATTTGACATTGGACACGGCGATAACAAAAATCTCAAGACGTTTATTTACTTTGAATGGTCAATGCACTCAACGCGCAAAAACAGTCATCAATTACACTGTGGGTATTGGCTATGATACTAAAGTGAAAAATTGTTACACAGTAAAAATATTTAGCTCCTATTTTTTCTTTTCAAACACAGCAGCGCAAAACGTAAAGTCCCCAGGAGCATCCATCTAATAAATTGTACCATACTATAAATTATTAAATTTGGATTATTGAGATTTTGTACACTTCCATGTATTTTGTCACTAACGACCCGGGTTTCGCCTTTCGGCATCTTCAGGCATTCGAGCACACGAATGGACTCGAACTGTCGATGTCTTAAACTATAAATTATTGCTATTACTTTTTAGTATGTGGAGAATGTGAAATATGCAATCATGAAAACATGCTTCATAAAGAAAAAGAACCTACCTTGGACGTTGTTAGATACCTTTCTTTCTTATAAGCCGTTAAATCGATAATTTATCGACTACCGAGACAGCAGCTAATTCGTTATCAACGTATGGTTGGATAAATTTTACAATATTGATGAGTAGATTCAGAACTTACCTAAAAAAAAAAGAAAAAAATAATGTTAGAAACAAGCTTTATGAATTTGTCATTTCAATACACACAACAGACATAAGAGTAATGCAACGGTTGAGAAAAATCGAGAATTTCGATGTCATTATTGATTTAGCTTGGAGCATTTCATTTAACATGGAAAAAGCATATTTCAATCTTTTTCTCGATGTAGATTTCCATTGCGCAAATAAGACAGACGGTATGTAGTTATTTTAAATGTGCCAATTCACGTCTTTGATTATTTTTGAGGATGCAACTTTTGAATTTATTCACAATAAATTGTTTGAGTTTTGATATGTGAAGTTACATGATTTATATTCTAGAACCTATGACAATGATATAATTTTTGAAATGAAACAAAAAAAATTGGTTCATTACATAGTATTTAAAATTTGAAAATATCTAATAATTTATTTGCTCTATGTATTTATTCAAAGTTTTTTTAAAAATATTTTAACTGTCAACAATAATAAATTATTACAAGGTCACGTACAGAATCACCCAATGAATTGTATGTTATCGAAATTACAGGTAGTAATATGGAATGTATGAACAACAACATCTTATATATAACAGCCCAGACTCTGTAGACGTTTTATTATTATCACTTGTATGTCTGAAATTTTATCATGACCTAAGCGTTCGCGGTGTTAACAATACACACATAGTTCCGTCGAATAGCTACTTTAGACATTCCGTATTCCAATTTCAATACCGTCATCCATGACGGGATGATTATACATGATCATCCATGATTATACTAGTATTAAAATAATAGAATAAGACGCGTCTTTGCTTTTAAAAATACTGTAAGGCAGTAAATAATTAAAAATAGCGAATTAGTTCTACTAAAATTGCCGGTTGTACATATTACATAAGTATGTGTGTAACATATTATGTAAACTGTTGAAATAATTAGGATTACGAAACTCCATAAATTAATTTTAAACCCGAAAACATTATTACTTGAAAAAGTATCGTCGGGAAAATGTGTGTAAGCTTACTGAAAACATTGGGTTTCGCATTGAAGTGTTTATTTACGACAAGTGAAAGGAATGGGAAGGTTAATTTTATACAACTTGAAATGTTTGAACCATAAATTAAATAAATGGCCATAAACGGGTGAAGAAACCTCACGCTTTTCACAAAATTACGCTATTCAACAGCACCGTTTGGATCATAAAGTTTTCTCTCTTCAAACAATTCAGTAAAAATTATGGTAATTAATTTAAGAAATAATGCCATTACGTATTAAGGATAGGATCTGAAACGATCTGAAACGAGCGCGATTGTTGTCTGAAGTCTTTTTAAAACACAAATTAGATCTTATATAGCTTCGAATATCGTATGCAGACAGTTAATAATTGAAGGGTTATCTCGGAAAAGGTTTTTTTTTTTTCAAAAATGAACAATCGTAAGATATTGAAGGAAGGATCACGTGTAGAAAATGTCATGAAAATCAATTGTATGTGGGCAACTTTCTACGTTAATTGTTTCGTGAACTGATGCGGTGGTTCTGTAGACTTTGATTATTTATATAATATAAATTTATTTCCCGTTTGAATAATTGTATTTTTTTTTTAAATTCTCTTTTATTTTTGATTTTTTTTCCAAATGTATAATATTATGTATAAATTTGATTACTTTTTAGATGTTAACTGTCAATTATTGGTTTTAAAAATAGAACACAATTGCTCTGTACTACTTCCACATGTTCATAATGATTAAGACTGGTTTCGCTCGTCACGAGCATTATCGATTGATAAAAATACAATCAAAACAGGGCTATTTATATAAAATTGAATGTTTACAATAATTAAAAAGTATATAAAAGGACCTCTTACAAATCAATAAATACTGATATGAAATCAAAAATTAAAAGTCAGTTGATTGTACAGAGAGTTGATTATTGATTTGTAAGAGGTTCTTAAAATTTTAATTGTAGATTATTTGATTTCGTTTATATATAATTTCTTTGATGATCCGTAAGTTCTTATCTTAGTTCATGAATCGACTGTTTTATATACCTTGTAATTATTTTACATTAAATTTTATATAAATAGACCGGTTTTGATTTTATTTTTATCAATTGATGATGCTTGTGATGAGTGAAACGGGCCCTGATCATTATAAACATGTGGAAATAGTACAAACATATTGTGTTTTATTTTTCAAATATAAAGTATAAATTTGAAACCATCGTTTCAATGAAAGCGGAATATCAGTTACACTGAGAAGAATTATGTATTTATACAACGAAATGAGCAGCAAAAATCAAAAATTATCTAGTAGTTTCATTAGTTTACTCGGAAGGGAATAAGGAAAGAAATATTATGTGTTTCTACATATAATATTATATCGACCGTCTGAATTATATATGAATTTGCGGTTTGTAAGTAGACAATTCTGAGTTTAAACTCCCCTGTGCGCTATATTAATTTCCCCGGATGGACGTTGGCTTCCCAAAGCACTTTCAAAATGTCTCCACAACTGATAAGTGTGAGATTAACAAGCGGTTAAAGAAAGATGACGTCTAACAGACACAATACATCGATAATACTCGATAATATTTTTAGTGGTAGAACAGAAAATTTGCAATGCGCCGATATTGTTTAAATTTGATTAACTTAAGATTAATTCCAGAACAAAAGGCATCATAAACTTCTGATTGGATACATGTGGCTACTTATTTCTGTTCCATCGGCTTCAATCATACAGTAATAAATGAAGAATAAAGCCAAGGCCGTATTCATAGTGGGTGAACATTATGAACACTATTGTTCAACTGCGTTCAGATAGTACAAGAATGTTAAAAACGCGTTGTCAAAAACTAAAACTCAGCTATTCTCGGATCTATTAAAAACCGATATGTCAACTTTACAATGTCAGTAGTTAACCAGCAAATTATAACGCATTAATCGGTTTCTGCGGGTGATTTCCGTGTCATGCAGAAAACTTTAAACAGAATTTGCAAGATATAAGTATATCATGGCTTACAATTAAATGCACTTTTTATGCAAATTCTTTCACTTAAAA
The DNA here is from genome assembly GCA_022494535.1 of Himalopsyche phryganea. NCBI lineage: Eukaryota > Metazoa > Arthropoda > Insecta > Trichoptera > Rhyacophilidae > Himalopsyche > Himalopsyche phryganea. Next base: position 2,066,206 of record JAGVSL010000034.1, read on the forward strand.
TAAGGTGATCTCACCTAATAAAATATATTATAACATTGAAGAAATATATTACACTTAGGAAAAATATTTTCACATATAAAAAATAGTTTTCATTCAATATAAATACTCACACTTTGAAATCGATAGTTGCACGAAGCTGTAATGAAGTTTCACTTATTCTTCTAACCTATATTAGGCTGCCTATATTAAAAGAATCCATCATGAAGTAGAACCTATTAAAATCAAAGTTTGAGTGTACGAAGTTAATACTATCTAATCCAAAGTGGAAACTATCGAAATAAAAGTTCAAGTGTACCAAGTGCATACTATCTAACAAAAAGTGCAATTATTTATAACCCATATATCATTACATGATATGTGAAATAACTTATATTACATGGAGGTACGTTGTGATAGATTTTGACAAAATATGGTTTCGCTTTTAGATGCCTCATTTCTTTATATCAATTGAAATTGATACCCTTACTATTATTGAACACAATGGCTGAATAAGTAAAAAATAAATGCTGGTCATTCGGTATTATATTCACCGATATCTACAGATTATGTGTGATTTCGATTAAATATTATCTTTTATTATGCTCCAAATATGAATCAGTTGGTAGTTTATTCTTGGTTACCCGTTTTGTCAGTAATTAATTACCTTTCTATACAAAGAAGAAAGTGAATTAACGGACATAAGAAGGCATACATTCAATATATTGTTTAAATATGTAGTATAATTATTTATTACATGTTCAAATATAAAACTATTCTTCGATAGGCTCTATAATATTTTTGATTGTATATTTTTGTGGTCCAAATAGGATTCGTGCTGTTAAGTTTCACGTGTTTCAAATCTGAACACATACATATATATTTTAAATATGTGTTTACCTTGAAAGTATTATAACTGATCTGATGAAAATGTCGAATCATATTTGAATCCGATTATCTGACTTGTCATATTTGTTTAATATATTTATAATAAAACATCCGTAATGTAACTAGCGAGTTTTGTGACACCACTAAATGTGTTGAGAAAACCTTATAATTGCGAATATTCGAATAGTACTCAGTAACCTTATAGCTAGAAATGATGATTAAGAATGACAGATATAAATCTTCATTCCTTTAATTCAGACTGATAGAGTTTAATGATCGGTAAGATAACTTTTCTTACAAGATTATAAAACAGAGTTTCCAGCATTAAAAACGACTGGTTACTAGGCAGAATAATTAAGGGCGGAGGATTTTATATACTGTCACTATTTCATATCATAAACGGTAAATGAAATCCTAGTTTGTCTTGATAAAACACGTAATGTGAACATGAAACATGTTTATCTGAAGACAGCAAAAAACTTAAATACGGTAGGAAAGCGATAATTTTAAAAAAAATAAGTAAATAAAGATTAAGTACATCGGATTACTAAAAATATAAACAAGTAGAAAAAATATCAAAGTTTTGCAATGATGAAAAAATCTATTTTACGTTTTTTAGGGTGTCCTATTGTGTCTATAAATATGCTCTTTTGTTTTCGATTAATTATATATCAACCATCCCTACGTATAATCACGCAAGTGAAAATATGTGATTATATGTATTTTTCTACGCACTCAGTTTTATGCGTAGGCATCAAACAATAGGAGAAATTAGATTTAAAATAGTAGCACTTTCCCAGTTTCGAAGAAGATACATGCAGTCGTTACTTTGCAATTGCTTTATGAGAGTCTTTGAAATGCTCTCCTGTAAAATCTCATTTTTGCAGATACGGGATTATACGTAGAGTGTGTCGACATTAACTATTTTGACTTTGAATGTACATTTTTATGATATGTACAAAAAAATAAGTCATATTATTTTTTGGCGGTAAATTAGATTAAGATAAGTTTTAATGAAATTAATGAAAAATTCAGTGAACTACTCACCTTTCAAAAATCTTTCTCAGATGAAATGCCCTACAGAAGAGAAAATCATTCTTGCAGCAGTCCATTCGATTAACTGCCAAGTATTCTCGACGCACTCAATTATTTAAGTTGTTAAACAGTTTAGCTTACTGAGAATCGAGAATACTTTCCAAGGAATGGTGAAAATTTCACAGCGCTCTGGTTATGGCCACAGTTTTCTATTAAACTTTTAGCCACTGTAAAAGTAATCCGAGAGATGTTAAACTACTAGACAGTTAATTAAACAGTTTACGAAAAGTTGAGTTCAACTATTTAGGGAATGGCGATGAAAAAACTATGTCACGATTAAAAACAGTTCTAATGATATTGTTTATTTCAGAATAGTAATAAAAAGAGTTTATATCTTATTTTTGTTGAATAGATTTGAATACACTGAAAAATAAGTTACAAGAAAATGTTATTTTCAATTATAAGAATAATAAGCGTTACTTAAAACACAATTCATTTGTACTACTTCCACATATTTATAATGATCAGGACCGGTTTCACTCATCACGAGCATTATCAACTGATGCTGACTGAATGCTCGTGATGAGCGAAACCGGTCCTGATCATTATAAATATGTGGAAGTAGTACAAATGAATTGTGTTTTATTTTTTTTAAATATAATGTCTTTCCACCAAGAACTGACAGTTAACACCTTAAAAGTGAAACGTTACTTAGTTACCACGAAAAGATTTTCTTTTAATGGTATTATATATCAAACATATGGCAATTGGTAAATTAAAGTAATAAATGGAAATCGTAAAAAAAGTTTCAAAGTAGTATGGAAGTGTTTAAGACATAAATCTATTTGACTAACAATCCTTTGACGGATAAAATGATATTTTGTTTTCGATAGCTCTTCTAATGTACCAAAATTAATAAATATTAATACAGAATAATCGACCCTCAGCCCATTCACTCAAACACCCAAAGTATTTCTCCAAAAATATATATTTACATTTAAAAAGTAGTTGGAAATGGATTAGTGAATGATGAATGAATGAAGCAAAACTTTTGGGAGTCAAGAAAATTTAAGAAATTTTCGATACCAATATTAAAAAACTACAAGATAAATTTCATATATCCGAATAATTTATTTGAAATAGTGACCGTATGGCAGTACTTGTGGTTTTTAGAAGGCGAGAGAAAAAATAGGCCGATAAAGGAGATATAATAACCCGATAAGAAAGATATTTATTAGTGCAACAGGCGACAGTGTGCTATGGGCATATGCTTTTTAGCCCTTATAGAGCGAGCCGTTTTCGTTTCGATTTATTTTCAGACAATTGATCTGTTAAAACGCTCATTATGGCTAAAAATAGATCAAATTCAACAGTAAAAATGGAGAATTATGTGAAATATATATTATTTATCCTAAATACATCAAGAAGTAAAACAAACTCGTCACATTCTCGCTAAAATAAGTCGAAGAAAATGAAGAAGCTAAAAAATATTTAATCTTCGACTTTGCAAACAAAATGGCGGCGGTCAGTTTTCATTTATATTGCCAACACGCTCACAAGCAAGCGCGTAGCTTCAAAGGGCTGACGATTAATGCTGCTTATCAGCAGTTCAAAGCTGAAATTCTAAAAACTGAATATCTAGAGCTCATTTGAAAAATGTATTTTCTTGTATTCAATTTGACATTTTCATGATATAAATCTAAAAAAAAATAATGAAAATTAATTTCTCTACCTAAAGGTTTAAACTGTTTTCCAAACTATATATCCATAAGTGTTTCCTTCTAGTTTGGCTGGAAATACGAAGTAAAGTCTTGGACATGTAATAATGTTCAGCGCGTTCATCGGGTTAAACAGCAAACAAAAAAATCATAAATATATGATCATAGTGACGAAACACAAAATCACTTATTCATACAAAATTTTTTCTTGGCCAAGTCTCGTCTAATTAGCCAAAGTTGAATACGAAAATAACTGAGAAACTGATAGAGCTGAGAATGTTTGGGTCGAACATACATATTATGAAATAGATTTAACTTTAAAAATTACGAAAAATAGTCTTGGATTTTTTTATATAATAATAAATAAATTGCTCACATAATATAGGTTTAAAATTAAGCACATTCAGGTGTCCCAAATGTCAAAATGTTGTATTTGGAATTGTTTTTTGGCACTATGTATATCGACATGTTTATTTCCGCTGAGTATTATTTGCAGACTAAACAAAAAAATATAGCTCTAAAAGACGGACAATTCGCTTAAATTGATATCTGTATTTCTTTATACGGTTGATGGAGTCGGATTAACTAATAAAACGTGTAAATTTTTCATTTGCAGTTAAAAGAAACGAGAGCAAGAAGTGTTTACTATAGAAATCGCTGCAGGCAAATAGCTCATCGTTTGAAATAGTTGTAGACGTTACTTGCAGTCTACGATAAACTCGTAGAGGAACCGTAGAGGATGGTCTCAGCTTAAAAGCTTCGGGAGCTTTCACTTAAAGTAGTCCGACAGGTTCACTACTGAAATCTATATAATCCCTATGTTACACCCATGGTAGTTTGGCCGTGCTATATTGAAATGTGTTTATACTGTGAGAAGCATGAATGCATCCGTATTTTCAAACATGTAGGTTAACGATAAATACCCATACATTAGATTCGAAATATAGTAATGATTTTTACTCATTAGATAATATACGTTTATAGCTTATCCAAATATTTCTTTTAATCAGTAACGTTAATCAGTTTTCACATTAAAATCCGGGTTCGTGGTTGAGTGGTCAGCGTTGTTGGCTTCGGTTGCGGTGCTCACGAGTTAGAATCCCAGTACGGGCAGATTTATAAATTGATATTTCAAGCGATTTATGAATTTCTGTTGGTAGGCATGGATATCTATGATATCTTAAATTTCCTCTCACCCATCCGATCCTAAAAATGGGGCGTGGCGAGACCGATTAACTGACCACTAGCCCTGTCTTGGCTTTATCCTTATACACCTACTCTCTATGAAAAAGATAAGCAACTCGGTAACAAGGAGTTCTCGAGAAACAACTTCTGTTAAGATAAATTCCATTGGGAGTCCATGTGCTTCACATTGGGCACAGTATGGTTGAAAAAAACCTTAATTATTGAAGAGTAAAATTGATTCATCATTTTTCAAGTAAATCTAAAATATAATATTAATATGTGTTTACGCTCATGTTTATATTGTATATTAAAGAATAATTCATTTTCAGTAAAACAGTAAATATTTTTTGAAATGAAAAATATAGGAATATTACAAAATAAGAAAACTGAAAGAATCAACATAAAGCAGATGCTCATATAAATGTAAATGTAATTCATATTAGTTTTTAACAAAAGAAGAAGATTCAATTTCAATTCATTAACTACAAAGTCAAGAACATATTTTACAATATTGAAATAAACAAACAAAATCCCAGAAAAAAAATCATAAAACTGTTTTGTGAAAGCAGGAAATAACATTTTATAAATATAATGACATAGAATACTTCAGCGGATAGCTGTAGTACTGAATTTTTAATAAAAAGATATTAAACGAAATAAACTAAATATTTCTTTTTGTACGTCAGAGTCAAATAATAATACATTAAAGAAACCGGTGGGGTGAAGGAAAATTATTGAAAAGAAAACTGAAAACATTTCATGCTTAAAGAGATATTCTTGGATGAATTATATTTACAAGACTTTTAATAATTTAAATCATTTTAAATTGAACACATACAGTAGAAAAACAAATATTTTTAAATTTGGATTATTGAGATTTTGTACACTTCCATGTATTTTGTCACTAACGACCCGGGTTTCAAAATGCTCTACTGAAAATTTAGGAAATTGCTAAATATAAACAAAAAAAATCACCGCTTAGAGCCGTGCTCCGCAACCTTTTCTCATCCACGGCAACTTAAGCACTCATTAATATTTCGCGGCACACAATTAGACGAAATATAAATTAAGACATCGACTGAGGGTGCTTGATGGAATTTCAATATCAAAAGTCAGTTCGAGTCCATTCGTGTGCTCGAATGCCTGAAGATGCCGAAAGGCGAAACCCGGGTCGTTAGTGACAAAATACATGGAAGTGTACAAAATCTCAATAATCCAAATTTGATATTGAAATTCCATCAAGCACCCTCAGTCGATGTCTTAAATTAAATATTTTTAAATAAAATTAACACTTTCAAACATTTTGATTATGTATTTAAATGAAATTATCCTTTAAAATTAATGACACATTTTGCTGATGAAATAAGCATGCCAATGCTCGTTTGATATGCGGCCCTGGTACCTACTGGTTTTATTCTTCTTCAAAGAGATTTGGCCCAGTGTGGGTCTAAGCCTTTTCAAAGATCTAGCTCCATCTAATCTGTACGAAGCAGTCTTCCAGCTTTGGACACGCATGGTTTTTGGATTTAATTCGACAGTATGAAAGACCGGCTTTTGGCTTCATAAGTATGTTTTTTAGAATCAATAAATGAAAACACAATAATCAGTATTGAAATAATGAAATAGCTCTACCGTTTTTCAAATAAAATCTGAAAAAAATACGAAAATGTTATATTATGTAGGCAGATCTTTTAGGAACACAACGCGAGTCGGTTGTGATTTTTGTATTATTTTCTCGTTACAATTTCTCGGAAGCCCTAGCGCCAGTTCAAATAAAAGATTTCTCGGAAACGATCTGATTGAAAATCGAACGCCGCGCGAATAAGCGATTGTTGACCACTCATTATTCGCTGGAAAATTGGGGAAAACATCTGATCACAGCCGTGTTGCGCGAAAGCCGAGTCGGAAATAAAGTATTACACTCGCCACAAAGAATAAGTGGGTGGGTATTTTCTCATAATGGAAACATCACTTCGCATTCCAGTATAAAATATTCAAAGACTTTTAAGTCATGAAATATATAAGATAATTCTATTTATAGTAATATAAGTGTACCATTTACATTTTACGGAAGTATGTAGGTTGTGTTGTATTCTTAATAATTAGTTAATTTAGTTTAGTAGGAAATTCTGTAGTAGGAGTAAGTAAGAGTTTTTTTTAATCTAAGAAAGTAGTGTGTTGCGGCGATTAAAGATTTAAGCAGTGGAAAATTGATTTAAGTCTAACAATACAAATTACTTTTATATGATAACAAAAATAAAACGACTAGTTTTACTTACAACATAAATTATTTCAGCTGTTTTTAGTTTCTGTGTTTAGTTAAACGATCTTTGTGTTTAGGAAAGTAGCAATGAAGATTTAATGTATACTTAAACGTTTTCCCACATCAACGATTTTATTTATTAACTTTTAATGTTGGTAATAATAAGATTACATAATAAAAAAATATATTTAATTGCTGACAATATCATACTACCAAGACTACAAAAATTTTTCTGTTTGGAAAGTTAAATCAATCCTAAATAGGAATGATGCTTCAAAATGTATTTATTATAAGATACAGAATATTAAGTCAGAATGATTTGTTTCTGATACCAAATGAAATTTTGTAAAAGTATTTTTGTTGTATACTTATTAATTTTTTAAGTGTATCAAAAATCTGTGACTAAGGCTAAGAATACATTTACAAATCGCTTATACGAACCTACACAGTGATAATTATAACAGGGGCAAAATTCATCCCAAAAACACTCCCTTGAATTGAATCCGCATGGCAACAAGGTATCGGCAAAAAGAACGAGACGGATACAGCGAAAGAATGAGACACAAGGAAGGCTACAAATTTTCATTATCTCAATAAATGAATTGATTGAACTCCAGTCTAAATTTTACCTAATTAAAACTTTGAACAAAGCGGAGAAAATACGTGTTTCCAGTTAGCTTCCATTAAATTTAATTATTATATAATCGTCATCGTGGCCCAACGGTAACGCTCTTTGTTTCCGTTCTTCGAATCAATCATTTGCATGAAAAAAATATCAATTTAACGAAAGAAGTACCGTAAAATGGAGTGAATTGAGGCTGTGTGGTGAAAAGGGACAAAAACAAGTTTGAATTTCAATGCAACTTTACCAAGTATCCAACGTCATGATTACGGTTAAGGGAGTTTTTTTTTCAAAGACGTCAATACCATTTCTTGAATGGAGACACCAAACGAGATCAATGATTTGTCAAAATTGATGTGCATCCTTACTTTTTGACTGCTCATAAACTTTTATTTCACAAAAAGTAAGTGAAACTATGTTTTTTTATAATTTAAGATTTAAAATATAATTTAAGACATCGACTGAGGGTGCTTGATGAAATTTCAATATCAAATTTGGATTATTGAGATTTTGTACACTTCCATGTATTTTGTCACTAACGACCCGGGTTTCGCCTATCCGCATTTCGGCATTTCGGGCTTTCTCAGTTCGAGTCCATTCGTGTGCTCGAATGCCTGAAGATGCCGAAAGGCGAAACCCGGGTCGTTAGTGACAAAATACATGGAAGTGTACAAAATCTCAATAATCCAAATTTGGTATGTTTTTTTAGTTAATAACTATTGCACATTTTATTTTCTAAAATATGCACATGTTTATGTTGGACATTTTATATAGCTGCATCATTACTAGCTACTTTTTGAAAAACACCAATATTTTGGGGGAATAGAGACGTCATACGAGGTGAATAGAGACAGCGACGACGAGTGATTTAATTTGATTTTGATTTAACAAAAGTTTTCATGTTCAGTGTAATATTTCTTTTCTTTTCTTTTCTATTTCTAGAAAGCTTTGTTTACAATAAAAACATACCGCGACTCTATAAACGTAATCCTCGAAGCACTAAGACGTATGCAAACCCCGAGATTTTGAAGGTTGCCGTACGAGATATTATGGAGAACAATCTGAGTTATAGAGCAGTTGGGGAGAATATTTGAAATACATCGTTCCGTTCTCCGTAAACACACGACACCAAATATGAAAACCCAAGGGGGTTTAACGGTTTTATCGAAGGAAATTGAAGAATATATAATTAGACAATTGAATGTTTGCTCAGAATTGTTGAAATCAATCTTGCTAACTTTAAACGTTTTTTTGTGAAATATCACGTACCTGTAAGAATATATTTTTATAATTGATACATTTTTACTGAGCATACTGCGCTGTTAATTTGATTTAATAAAATCCATAAGTAAACATAAGTTATTACATTACGGTAAATAAATTACGATCATTGGAAACTGTTGTTTTGTCTCTATTCACCTTTCAAGTCCCTAATCACCCCCTTCTCGTCTCTTTTCACCCCAATGCAAGTTAAATAGAGATATCGAACAAAGTTGACGGTGTCTTAATAATGGTGATGAATATTTAAAAAATATTGTCATGAAGTAGGACTATAAAAACACATTTCAAGCCATTCATGTCTGAATAATGTGAAGCAAGTATGTAGATACATAGTCGTGAAGGGAAAAAAGTGTCTCTATTACCCCCATTCAGAAATATTTTCATACATTCATATATAAAACAAGGTGTACTGCAATTGGTTTATCGTTCTAAGGAAATGTATTTCTTTTCAGAATAAGTCTAATAAAAATCCCTACTGTTAGAATTCCATATATGTTTTTTATAATAAGTGCGATACTCTTTATTGTGATAGAAAAAGTGTGTTAATTTACCGGTGTTCATAGGCTCAAATGATATGAATGATTAAACATTTATTATTCCAGTTTTTTTTTAATACAAATCTAGTTAGAGTGGAAATTTGACATAATAATTGATCAAATCTGATTTCTCTCTAAATTATCTTCTAGCTAGCTTTTGCTCTTCGTGCTACCACGTGCATCCGTACATTTCATTTATTTCTTCATTCCGCAATATGTCAAGTCGATATAACAGTACAAAATTTAATCATTCAGTGTTATGATTTTTTTTACAAATATCATTTACTAAAGGTATTATATTGTCATTAACGAGGGTCGTTGAAACAATATCTTCTAGTCAAGGTAGAGTATAATCAAAAAGTGTCGAATCGTTCACATTTTGTACGAAGGGAAAACGACTCCTCCAGTATCCCAAAAGAGCGTCTTTTGAATATAACTAACGCTTAGAATTGCTCCGCTCTCGAGAGATGAAAATGAGATAGGAAATTATTATTTGAAAAGAAGATATTTTAAAATTTCATTTTTGCGTTGTCGCTGTCGTTTCCTGTTGTGTGCAATCACTGGGAAATTTTAAATTGCGAATATTATGAATTATACCATAGCCAAAGGAGATAGGTGAAATAATTGATCTGAATATTCTCTACGGCACAATTTTTATTCAATAGAGACAACAACGTCTTTCCATAGTGACTTAATCAAAAAATTCTTCTTACTGTCTTAGGTTTCACAATTCACGTTTGTCATTAATTAATGAAAACGAAAATGCAGTATTATCGAATCTAAGCAATAGTTGTCAATCACTTTGGTACAATAATGCTGAAGTAATCGGCATACACTATATTTTTTAAACATAGGAAATATTGCACATTCAATATAATAATATATTTTTCAAATTTGTAGGTGGTGATCGATATTTCCATACGCGGGTTTCGACTACGGATTCCAACTTGAATATTCAAATTCCGAATACATATTTAACTTTTAATGTGTTAACTGTTAACTCTTGGTGGAAAGACATTATATTTTAAAAAATAAAACACAATTCGTTTGTACTACTTCCACATGTTTATAATGATCAGGACCGGTTTCGTTCATCTCGAGCATTATTAACTGATAAAAATACAAACATAACAGGCCTATTTATATAAAATTGAGTGTTAAAAATTAAGGTTTATAAAACAATTGGTTCATGAACTAAAATTAAAAATTATTAATTATCAAACAAATTATACATAAACCATATAAGACAGTCTACAATTAAAATGTTAAGAACCTCTTACAAATCAATAAATACTAATCTGAAATCACAAATATATTATAATAACACAAATATACTAAATCACAAATATACAATATTAAAAATCCATTAACTAAGCAAAATTTTTTAATGACATTACTGATACATTAAGCAAATAGCCGATTGGGAAAATTTTAAGAAGAAATTAGTGAACCATTTTTAAACAATGAAATATGAAATATGTAATTAATATTAATTAACAGCCGTCTTAAGTGGAGAACGCAGAGCAGCTAGGAGAATCCTTCGAATTCGTATATCTTTTTCAAACAAACCAATAATGAATATACCAGAGAGTTTTTTTCCCTTCACTAAACTCGGCTGCTTTCAATATTTTATCAATTACTTGAGTTTGACGAATGACTCGGGGCTAAAAAAACCCTTTAAACATGCCGTAATTTCAGTAATTGAAGAAATACCGTCGCAGTAATCCGAAGCAGCTGCTAATTATCAATAATGTTATACAATATAGTGTGTATTTAAGTAATGTTATGTTATTAATTATTCAAATCGAATGATTAGTATTATTTCCATACTTCACAAACTACTTGAATATTCGAATATGTTCGGATAGTTTCAGTTTTACTATTCGATATTCGAATAGTTGATAATGACGAATAATTGGAATCCCTAGTTTCGATAGATGTTATTTCAATTTATTTTTTACAATATCTTCAAAATTTGTAAATTTTCACGAATGCTAATAGTCTTCCTAAATTTTTTCATAGCCCGCCTTTTAAATTGTTGTTCATAATATTTTTTAGAAATGAAGTAGTAGGGCGTCTTGATGGAGATGGTTCGAGATACAAGTAAACGGTTAGTGAACAAGTGCAATAAGGAATGCCTCAATTAACCGATATGTTTAGTTATCTAGATTTTGTCCATTACAAGAATGTTTGCATTTCTTTTTTAATTAATAGATATCGCTGTATCAAAATCTGAATCTTTCCACTTAACCTTAACATACTCACCTTCAAAGGGAAATTGAGTTTTTATTGTAACGAATATTGAAATTATATGATTTAATACGGAGATAACAACCGCCGTCGAAGTAATAAAAAATAGATAATGATTTCTTAACTATGAACATTTATTTGGACGAATCGAGAACGATTAATGCAATAAAAATGCAATTTAAATATTCAGCACAGAATAATTTGATGACGCGATTTGAAACGAAAAATTCTTTGATGTGTAAATAAAAAAAATAGTGGGCGATATGTGTATACGCGTCTTTTCGGGTTAAGAACGCGGTAATATGAATGGATATAGTTTCCTTGAAAACATCGAACTATCGGTGAAATACGTACCTACCAGGAATCGAGTTATAAATTTCAGCGAATGCTAAGTTCTAGCGAAGGTTAGGCGAGGTTGAATGTATTGCCGACAAAAATAGTGGACGATTCGAGGAGGTGTGGGGGGAAAATATGATTCGTAGTGTTCTAAATATAGCCGACTATCCCAACCGCTGGGGGATGCCCGTGGGGGTTGTTATAGAACGACCACGACCTACGGCCAAAACGTTTTACAATGTCATGTTGCGGTGGAAAAAGGGAGCGGGCGATCGTGACGTCACGATGTACTCGTTTACTTTTTTTACTCGAATGCAACCGAATAAATGTAACATCAATTATGTTGAAAAAGTAAATGAGCATTTTTTTATTTCGCCTTATCTTAAATAATTATAAGAAAATTATTTTTTACCAAAAAGTACTAAAATATCATTAGGTTCCTAAACGTTTTAAAATAAAACACATTTTTTGCACTACTTCCACATTTTTATAGTGATCAGGACCGGTTTCACTCATTACGAGTAGATTTGTTACTGGATCAGTTGTGTTAAATAGTATATAATATGTTATGATAAATTACTAGTTCTTTGACTTGACCAACGTGTAGGTAGCTATTTTAACTAAATAAATCATTTTTTTGTATTAAAATGTAAAAATTACTTCATGTCGGTAAAACATATTTACGTTCTTTTGCTTACTATTTATTTATTTAATAAAACATATCGACTGTGGAGATGCGAAAGAACGTAACCCACAAACAAAAAATGTTGTGTATAGCCCACACAAAACGTGTATTAAATTGTATACATTGTGATTATTGAAAAAAAAATATTTTGAAAAGACGGAGGGATACGTCCATTTGTCTTTCTACAGTCGATATAGTGTATTAGCACGTTTTGTGTGAGACACAATATGTTTTGGTGTGGGTTATGTCCTTTCGTCTTTCCAAAGTCGATATAAATCTGCATAATTTATATTAATAAAGAGACACGTATATTTTCATATATACACAGAAATACATATATTTTTCCATAGAAATAAATAAGTAATTTCGTGTCAAAATAAGTACGAAACCTTCACCCAACAGTTTCACCATAAAAGAATCGGTTTGAAGCAAGTTGCTTTCGGTAAAAAATGAGTTTTATGAAGATTGGAATTACATAAGGAAACTCCAGTGCACCAAATTTAAAAAGGGTTTTTCTCTAACATTTCAAAGTGACAAAGTCTAAGCCAATTTTTAATGATGATCTGACTTCGTCCACCCTTGATTTACACGAAAGATTAATTCTTCAAAACGCCATGTTATTCAACGCAATTTAAAATGAGACAATATGTTTTAGTAAAATGAAACATTAATTGCAATGTTTTTTTTATTTTAAATTAATTATTTATAATCATATGTTAATAATAAATCTAACAAGATAAAAAAAACGAGGGATAGGACGAGTGTTTTATTGTTATTCAATTTATGCATCGATTGTGTTTTGGCCAATTGATGTAACCCTAAAAAAATACGAAAATGAATTAATGATTGGATATCATTTTAAAGATGACAGAGCAGCTCTCAGCCAATTGATGCAAATTAGAAAAATAAATTGACCACTTTTTGGAAGGGAAACATCATTTTTACATTGGTTTTAGATTTAAACATTCTGACCCGACCACTTGATGTAAGTCACTGTAATATCGCCACTCTCTACGTATAATATCGTATTTGCGAACATGAGAATTTACTGGGGTGCATTTCAAAGATTCATAACGCAACTCACCATATAATGTTTTCGATAAAATCAGTTTTTACTTTCTCCTGGCCAATTTCAATTTTGAGGGTCACATGAATTAGCTAAAATACCGTCGATATTATGTCTCGGCTGAAAATCAACAACAAGTGTATTAATAGAACATTTTTAGCCGCAAATTGAAGGATTCTATAGAGTTTAATAAATATTCGTATATATAAGTTGTGAAGTCCGTGGGCATAACGAATGAAATCCTTTTATTTAGATTAAACGTTTTGAAAATTACGTATTAACATCTGTCGTATCTCTCAAGGATATGTCGTTCATAAAAAGCTCAGTATTAATCAGTTTAATAATTTTAAGCGGAATAAAAATGGATAATGAAGTATATTTATAGAATGTATGTAGTGACGGATTGTTCCTTTTGTATTTTTTTGCGCGATGTTAATGCTATCATTTATTTTTAGAACCTTAATGCGATCTTAGCACTGTAGTGAATTCTATTTTTGCCCTGCCGACACTCGCTTCTGAGACAGTGTCTATCGGTACGATCGGAAAGAATGCTAAGGAGGGTTCTGTTCACGTGCCGAAACTACTGTTTAGTATCCGGAGATTTAGTGCCACCATTTCTTTTATCCTCAAATGTTTTACCACAAGTCAACATTTATGAAATAACACAAGGCATTGATTTAAATTACTTAAACTTAAGGCCATTACTTTTATTATTAACAAGGAAATCGTTTCATATAATAAAAATCTTACGTTATTTTCTCACATTGCTCTTCAATTGAATATTTCAATTCAATATAATGTAGTTTTTTACGGCAGTCTAAATATAACTCCCACAAATCCAAAAAAAACATGTGCCACTATACAAACCAGTGCTTCGCCACCTTTTTTCACCAACGGTACACCTAAGCACTCATTAATATTTCACAGCACAACACAAGCCAAAATATGTAAATTTCATAAACAAAATTTACAATAAACTAATTTGTTTTTATTTGGTGAATTTAAAATAGTATAGTAGGTATTGATATATTTTCAAAAAAATTGCGCATTTTGGACTCTTGATTTGAAAATGTGTATAATTTTGATAAGACTCGTTATTTAATAATTCCACTGGGAAAAGTTTCACCATCAATGATTCCAATGTATAATTTCTACGGTAGGATTTTTAGTTTTTCACATGAGACAACCCCCATTTTATTTCCCATCATTGCAGTTGCTCTATCCGTGCAAACACTAAAATTATTTCATTAATGTAAAAATATATACGCTATATATAGCCGAATAGCTTTATTTTTTTCTGATGCAAAAATTACGCTCTGCGCCGCGGCATACCTGGGATCGTCTCGCGGCACACCGGTTGCGGAGCACTGATACAAAAAATATTATTTAAATAGTTACCACCCGATTCATTACAGTGACGGGAGTTTAATAGTAAGTCTACTACTACGAGTTGATTTAAGAGACTTTGTTTTTTGTTTTCGTATTTTTTACAATCTTTTTGACAAACTTACTATTTGGTTTAAGCCATATTCATTACGATACTAATATATTATTTCATTAAAAATGTTTGTATGCTTGACTATGAAAATAGTAAGCCTTTTAAGGGCAATCGCAACAATATCTTGAGACGTTTGTGGTGGCTTTTCCTTGAGCTGATATCCAGTCAATTAACTATCTCGCTTTCTCGTTGCACTTACTTCACATGGTATGAAGGTTAAAAGATTTAGAGCATTGGAAATTGCTTATTGTGTAGAATTATGTTGATCACACATACGAAAACGTAACTCAAATAATATTGCAATTTTTTATAAGTACATATTATTTGTCTGTTATTAAATCTCTTAGCGAAGTGAAGTAGGAGGAATTATTCAACAGTATACATACCTCCATGGGCTGCTTGTAACATATAAAATTTAAACTGATGATAGAGGTAAACTCTTTCTTTAGTCAGAAATTCATTAAACTATAGAGAAAATTTCTTCGCAATCTTCTATGCCAGATCACTTAAAAATTGGAATATTCGGTATCATGAATTATTAAAAAAGAAAATATTCATATAATTGCAATTGCAGCTTAATGGAATTTTAAACTATCGTAAATAAAATAAGCTGCTATCGGAAAAATATTAAGGGAAACTGTAAGAGTATTTTTTTGAATGAAACATGTGGAATCGTTATGATAGGTCCGTGTTATTACATCGATGTATATTTCAGTAGGTACCTAAAACGAACGTGACTTGAATAACCACCGAATACGATGTATGCTCTAAATGTAGGGAGGTTTTGACCTATAGAAAATTTTAAAATATAATAGGTTTAGGCTTGCGGTTTTAGTATAGGTTCTCGATTACTGATCTCTAGATACTGAATAGATTACGAATTATTCCATTAGAATCTGAATTCTGTTAAGTATCCGAATATTTTACGATATAACAAGGGTTAAGCGAGTCCGCTCTTATGCGCTGTGTCTATATGTACGGATTGAAGGGGTGGTAATTAGTATTAAATAACTACATATTAAAATATATTTCATATTTCATATGAATAGGCAGTCAATGTTTTACAGATGTATAAGGCAGTATTGGGTAAAATATTGGAATAATAAAAGTTTGAATTAATCGTTGTTTTAAAAATTCTTAAGTATCCAAACGTTTGTATGTTCTATTGTGATTAGAATTCTGGTTTCCTCACGA
This sequence comes from Himalopsyche phryganea, assembly GCA_022494535.1. Lineage (NCBI taxonomy): Eukaryota > Metazoa > Arthropoda > Insecta > Trichoptera > Rhyacophilidae > Himalopsyche > Himalopsyche phryganea. The sequence continues at coordinate 2,082,739 of JAGVSL010000034.1, forward strand.
TTAAAAATATAATGAAATTTTTTGTTTTATTCGTAAAGTAATTTTAAATTTTTAGGTCTGACTGAGTCGTATAGCGTATGAAAATTATTCCATACGATACGATAAAGGTCGGCAAAGTAGCATTTTTTGACAAATCGAATGAATAAGAACATTTTTTTGTCGACTGTCATTGTTGTCTGTTTATAATGAACTTTGTAACAACAAATTGAATCTTCCACTTTATTTCAAAGAGCGGGAATTAACTGCCTAATACAGGACATAACATATATATTTTAGACACACTCTCACCTCTGCACTACGTTCGTCGCAGGGGAAAAACTTTGATATTACTAATTTATATTTCAAGAGAAATTAACATTTCACTACAACGCTAAGTATCAGTTTCATGTGAAAAACACACATTTTACTTTGATTTGTATGTGTAAAAATATTCTCTGGTTATTTTAAATATGTTCACGCTCAAAAGTTGAAAATTTGAATTATATTAAAAGAAGATTTTAGAATTAAATTTTGGCTAATTACTCATTATAATGAGACGATATGAATCTTTATTGATAAAAGAATCTAAAGATTTTGCTTTATCAGCTTTATAAGACATATTTTATGTATTACATTTGGCACAGACTAGAAACAAAATCATTTTGAAAAAAAATAAAATAATATAATATTACTTATTTTAAGATGATGTCATAAAATAAATGAAGAGATTTTATGGAAAAATAAGAATCGGAACACGCGTTTTCTTTTCAAAAGTTTCAAAAGGATTAATATTATTAAAATATTGTCGATTTTTATCAGATTTCCGACTTTCAATTTTAAATCACTGCCATTTATCAATTACGTAGCTTCCGTCAATATATATGACTTTTCCCAACCAATTAATGGAATCATTTATTTTTCAATTTCTTTTTTACGTATTTAAAAATTTTTTAGTTTTAAATTACGCTCAGGCACATTTCATTTTAAAAACGAATACACTACAAAATAACTTTCGGGTAGAATGACGGTAGTTTAAATTAACAATTATTCGAATTACATTTAGCTTTTCGATAAACATATGATGCAATGCTTTAAATAAAAAAAAAATGCGACGCCATTATCATTCCATTGTTGCTTGAAGACTTCCCGTATCTCTCACCACATTTTGTGGACGAGATTTTCCACTGAATTAATTAATTGATATATTCAATGGCTTCCAAGTAACTCATGTTATTCTTCTAAGTTACAATTTTCTTGGGTACAATACGGTAACAAAATTTGTCGAACGATTTTCATTAAAGCTTATTTTCTTGTATGATAATTTTATAAAATGCTTGTTTTTAATGATTTGTTTCTTTAAATAGTTCAAACATATTTTTAGGGCTTGTGTGCAAAAAATAAGTTTTAATGGATCAGAGACCTTTTATTGTCAGCTGACTGCGTTTATTTATCTGTAATCTAAGAAAGCCGTATTGAAGAAAAGTCTAGTAGATATACTTTAAAATCGGTGTATTTTATTTGTTCAATGAATGAAAGCAATGAAATGAAAAAGGTGAGCTCTTGATGACAGGTTCCCCAATTATAGTCAAGTTACTATCAAAAGTTGGCAACAATGATATTTTTTAAGTATGAGTAAGTTAGAGTAAATATTCCGGTTCCGATGGCGTCGAATATTAAGAAAACACTGGTTTTTGGCTTCCTCTGATGTTGATATTTGGGTAAATAAATTTAATAAACATATAATTCAAGAAACTTTCAAAGCATTACACGATACACAATATATTGTTATTTTTCAAGGATTAGCATTGTATAACTCTGATTTTCACAACGGTAGTAAGTTTAAAAATTGTTATTTTCTTGCAGCTTCCGCAGCCTTTTACAATAACACTACGTGATATTGTGATTACTAAAAAAATACTAACCTGCTTTGTCTATCGTTTTAATATGTTTCTATGTTATAGTTGGTATTTCTTTGAATTATAATTTACTGCCTAGTCTCGAGTCTAGACTATTATAAAATATGGTGTTACCATTTTCCAAACCATTTGAAATCGATTTTTGGCGAGAGCGGTTGGGATTGAGATTTGATATAGAAAAATGTCTACTAACCGTGAGCAAAAACAGCTTAAACAATATAAAAGAAGTACGCCGAAGTAATAGATTAGATTTTACATCGATATTTGTGACAGTATTAAATCATGCAGATTTATTTGTAGGGAACAGGCGAGTACAAATAACATATTTTTCTGACCAATCGCCGAATCGTGGTTGTTTGCAATACAAAAGCAGAGTCAATGTGCCCTGTCGTGGGGTGGGATCAGGACCCTAGTCGTTGACGCAAGACGTCCCCGATATGACGTAAAAACTTTAATTTAAAATCGATGTTGACACGATGAAAACGTATATCGCACGTAACATGAACCTCCGTTTATCTCTGTGTCGAGAGGTGCCTTATCCGTTCGTGGACTAAACATGCGAATACGTGCACCTGATATTTATAATAAACATATGAAATAAAATAATTGCACACTTAATCAAAGAAATGCCATTTGGACAGTATGTTAAAGATTGATTTTACATTCTGGCCCAAGTAGAAAGAAAAAAAGTATACATGCTGGATTTAAGTTCTTTTCCTGTCCATATTTACCTTGAGTTTCTTGATTATATGGATTTCTACGCTGGGTACAGACGAAGTCGTTATATTCCTTTCGTAAGAATAAAGATTATCTTAGCCGAGGAATTTAAATGTGTAAATGAATTTAGAAAAAAAAACCGCTTACGATTACTGCAGTTCAGTGAACAAAAGTATTTAATTCCTTTTTTTGTCGAATAAAAGACAATTTATTTTGTATTACTTTCACATTTGTATGATGATCAGAAACGGTTTCGGTCATCGCTAACATTATCAACTGATGATTACCATAACTAACCGAGCATTATCGTGATGAACAAAGCCGGTCCTGATCATATGGAAGTAGTATAAAACAAATTGTGTTTTATTTTTAAAATATAATGCCTTTTCACCAAGAATTGACAGTTAACATCTTAAAATTTGTATCAGGAATTGTTCGTAATGTGATATTAGAATTAAAGAGATGTCATCAAATTTCTGTATACCAGGTACAACCTATTATCAACATAGATTTATATAAAATTTATTTAAGATGAATTCAAGTTGTAATATAACCTTTATATCAAATTATACTGAATAAAATATTTCTTGTGGGCACGCCCCTTGACAAAGGATGATTTTCTTAAAGTACTGTGCCACGTATGTTGCTTCCATGCCGCGATGAGGGGTTCAAATCCCCAACCGTGGAAGATCGCAATCATTGATTCTTAAAACGAAGTCGACTCATAATTTCATGCTTAATATCTGCCTACCTTATTGAAATCCTGAAAGTTCATTAGTCGTGGGCAAAAAACAAGTCGATTTTTATACGATAGCTATCTCAATAAATAGTCTTAGTTTTACATTGGAGCATAAGAACGTCTGATTCGGTATTTTAAAGGGATTAAAAGTATTTGTAAATAAGTCACTTAAAAGTTCTTGGGTCACTCTCTTTGCAAGAAGGGTAAAGAAAATACCTATATATTATATGGATCGGCGAGGGAAAAGTTACATACGTCAGAATTACAAGGTTTTCAGGAGACAGTTCTTTCCAACTAGTGATATTTTTCCTTGTATTTTTAACGCAAAATATAACAATAGAAACAGAACATTGCTTGAAACAATGTGTTCACATAAGTCTGACTTATGTGGTTATTTACCCCTGTATTTGAAAGAAATTATTTCGTTTGTTTATGAAAAATGCCATTTATTACAATTTTTTAGATAAATTGATTTATATGATTGTTCGCCTCAGTCGTGGATATTCAAATATCTATATTTTATCTATCTAGTTAGATACTCAATTTCATTATCTGGGGATTTTAAAAGTGATAATTATAATTACACAACACAATAAACCGTCGTTGTTCTGGAAGAAGACACTAACTGAAAAGTACTAGTTTTGAGTAATTATACTTTGAAGTTTTCAAATGTTTGAAATGCTATACCTTTTTCATTTAGTTTACTTGTACAAAACTGTTTTTAAATAAAAGTGTAATTTATAAAAATAAATGTGTTCTTCCATATGGTAGAGTTTTAAATAAGAAACATATTGGTATAACTAACTCAATACGTCATTTTTTCGATTTAGTGTTTTCTTCCAAAACTGCGACGACACAACAGTGCTCCATAACACGTCTTGGTTCAAAATTATTTTTTGTGGTAAGCGCACGTTTATAGAAACTAAAATCGCGAAATAAAACAGTAGGAAGGTAGGTACTGAGAAATCTCTTTCTAACGAAATTTTGCAACACCCAATAAAGCGTAACAGCATCCTTTAAAGCTTACGTTATTCGTGTAAAAACTTGACGCTTATTTATGGATTCGCCCTGTGGAATAACAATCAGAGTTTTTTATTATACGACCGAAAATATGTTTTTAAATAAAACTTTAGTACGCGGAAAACAGCGGTATGAAAGCCGTGGGAGATTGTTTAAAAAGCGATTTATTGAAGATATCGGTAATATTTACTGACTAAAAATGTGTAGGTAAGACCAACTTATTATATTAAAATATACATGTCAAGTTATAATATTAAATAAAAACGTGTGAATATGTTTATTCATTTTGAATGGATGCCAAAAATAAAATACTAACAACTAATATAAATTTTGAAAAATCAATTCGAACATGGGTATTTATGGTGAATGGTACCCAATTAGAGATTCCGACTATTAATCATTATCAACTATTCGAATATAGAATAGTAAAAACTGAAACTATTCGAATATTCAAATAGTTTCTGATGTATGAAAATATTATTAAGCACTCGATTTGAATAATTAATAACATAACATTATATAAATGCACACTACGATACCGTTCCAGTGTACTAACAGTATTTAAAATTTGCAGCTGTGTCGAATTACTACAACGTTATTCCTTCAATGACTGAAATAACGTCATGTTAAGAGGGTTTTTCGTCCCGATTCATTCGTCAAACTCAAGTATTATGAAAAGATATTGAAAGCGCCCGAGTCAGGTGAAAGCAAAAGTAATAAACTAACTGTTCGTTATTGTTCTTGAATTCTGGAGAAATTGTGATGTGATCATTCGTCGATTTTGTAAAATTGTTTCATAAAAATTATTACGAATACTATTCGAATAGTAAAAAAAAGTCCGAATTTATTCGGATGTTCGAGTTGGAATCCGTAACCTAATAGACCCTATTTGCAAACAAGCATTTTTAGTATTTCTTTCCTTACTATTTTCTCCTTAGAAAAGATAAACGCTTGCGGGCCCGACTACTAAAAGTAAATATTGAATGTGGTCGATATAAAAGGTTTTTTCCTAAATCATTAAAAATACATTATAATTAAGTGATTGGTACTTATAAAACTATACAAAGCAATACTTAAGAATAATCATGTCTGTATTATATGTAAAAAAAATTTATAATAATCAAAAGCCAATATATCAAATATGCTGTTGGCAGTTTTATGACAACTACTGTCGGCGTCCGTGGCGTAGTTGGTAACGTCGTTAGGCACGGTTACGGATGCCTTGGTTTCAAATCCCGGTGCAGACAGTTTCATAAATTGATCTTTCAATCGATTTATGGATTTCTGTTCGTAATCATGAATGTTTGTGATGTCTACAACTCGCCCCCACCCATCCGATCCTCTTAAAAGCGGGGCGTAGCGAGAGCAATTAGCTAACCGCTAGTACTGTTCTAGTCCTATGCTTCTATCCCTACTCTCTACGAAAAGAGAGAGGTTGAGCAACTAAGTAACAAGCAGTTGTCATAGAAAACTTCTGTTGAGATACCTGGGAGCGGACGTGGTAAAACAAAAATATATTTACTTGAATGAGAAATATGTGCTTTACTTGTGTTTTTTTTCAATTGTATAATTTATCTCCACCAAGGATTGATAGCGAATAATTATAAATGAATAAGAATTGATGTTTCATTATGAGGGTGTGGAAACAACGTAACTACTTATCAATTTATCCCATTCCACTTCCGATCAATTCCGTTTGACGTATATGTTTAGAAACAATCTGCTTCAAAAACAGAACCCTACTATGGATGATAAGGCGCGTTGATAGGGTGGATCGACAAAGGCACGGCCCGTACTATGAAAGTATTAATTACATTCTGTGATTTATCGACAGGGGGTATTTGACAGAATAAAAGATCGCACAGCAATTTGTCGCAAAATGTTTTGACGGAGATTCGTGGCATCCCACGCGATTCATTTTCTCTTCAACTAATCAAGGACAGCCACAGATATTTGTCAAAGTGGGGACATAGGGGTATGTTCTCGATCTTATTTTTCACGGGATCAAAATAGTCGCTAATTAAAATGACGAACATTCCTTTTTGGTTATCCCTCGTCAAGCACGGCGTCGCTGATTAAAATATGAATATCTTGCAGCTTTGTAACGGAAAAGCACACAAACACAAATAAACTTTACTTGTTTAATTAAAATTGAGCAATTCATAAATATTACTTTGGTGTATTTATTTGTGGCATTCGTGAATGTTTCATTTTAGAAGAATATTTTGTAATACTGTGACTTTCTTGACAATATTATTCTGCATTGTGAACAAGACGAAAACATTTAATATTCATATATGAGTAAACAAAAACATATAATTCGTAAAAGATGAATTGGACGTATTTTAAGTAACGACAAATCATTGTTATAATAAGTATAATTAATCATCGCAAAACCTTTCGTCGTCTAATAATTAATGGTTGATAATTTTTGAGAATCAATAAGAATAGTAATCTGATATCAACTTTGTTACATTATCACAATGATGTATTGAATTAGAAGATGGTATAAACATCAAAATTATTTACTGGAAACATTGCGGCATACTTGTTCTTCGTATACAAAGAAAGCGACGCTGTAAAAAATACTAACCCATTCGCATACAGACTGAGGCTTCTCTTAATGTCAAGCATTTCTTCGGTTGCGGTGTCCACAGGTCCGAATCCCAGGGTGGACACTTTCAAAAAAAAACTGAGGTAATGGTTATCTGTGATGTCTAAATTCCGTTCCGTCAACTCGGTTCTCAAAAATTGGGTAACGAGAGATTTTAGCTATTTAGGGCCCTGCCCTATCCATATCTTTTCGTCTTGACTATCCGAAAAAAGAGAGTTGTACTAAATAACAAGCAGTTATCGTTCAACATCTTCTGTCAAGATTCCTACATTAGGAGTACATATCGACTGTGTTTTGGTCAATTGATGTAACCCTTAAAATAACGTAAATGAGTAAATGATTGGATCTCATTTTAAAGACGACAGAGCAGGTCACGGCCAAATGATATAAGTTAGAAAAATAAATTGCCCTCTTTTTGGAAGAGAAACATCATTTTACATGGTTTTGGTTTTAGATTTAAAAATTCTGACCCGGCCACTTGATATAAGCCACTATAATATCGCCACAATTTTCATAACGCAACTCACCATATAATGTTTTAGATAAAAACCTTTTTACTCTCTCCTGAACAATTTTCATTTTTAAGGTTACTTTAACTGGATAAAACACCATCGATATGCTTCACATGAAAAAATGGTAAACAATTAATTGAGTCGTTTTTAAAAAAACAGTTTTGAAATCTGATTCAAGTCTCTTGTTGTAATTGATTATAATAATTACCTTCAGTGAAAAAGTTCAAAGTGAAATATTTATCAATTAATTTATTATTTTTATTTTGATAAATTGAACGAAATGTTTCACATTTAACCATTCTGAATATAATTTTAATTATGGATCGTTATCTAGACTCAAAACTTCTAATCTAGATTATTTTCTATAAAGAACCCCCGTGACGTACCACAATGCCTCCGCTGAGTGGCTCAATAAGCGCTTTTCTCGCATAGATACATTATCTGTCGCGGACAAATGACAGGGCGGGCGTTCGGGGTACAAAAGTTTACGGTGACGTATGTAGCCTGTACTATTGACGCGATCGCGGGGGTGTTTATAATAAAAAGAAAATTAATTTTCCCAGGCGCATTGTTGAGCGGTGTAACGAAATGAATGCACAAAAGGCGTCATTTTTCTCAGACATTATTCCGTGCAGGTTCACATCGAGTGACGTGCTCGGCTAATGCACTGGTAGAAAAATAATTTATAGGAAGTTTTTCGGATTGCATTATCTTTACCACGACAATAATGTTTACAGGATCGAACAAATATCAGAAAATATGCCCTCACATAATTGGATAGTTAGCTTTTTTTCGGGGTCTATGTATTTGTCAAATAAATCAATTAGCTTGTCAGCCTCTGTGGTCTAGTGGCAAGAGATGTATCCTAGGATAAGATGGCTTTGGGTTTATGTTCCGGAAAATTCAAAATATTTTAAGATATCGACTGAGAGTGCTTGATGAAATTTGAATTGTTTAAATTTCGTACATTTCATTGTCAGTTCGAGTTCATTCGTGTGCTCGAATGCCTAAAGATGCCGAGAGGCGAAACCCGGGTCGTTAGTGACGAAATACATGAAAAAGTACAAAATTTCAACAATGCAAATCAAAATATTTGGAGCATTGGCAATTATTAACTGTGATGTCAACCATAATCTCATCATACTCAACTAAGCTGATTATCAGTAGTCAAGTTTACTTATTTTTTTTAGTTACAACTTTTACAAATGCTTTTTTTATCATAAGTCCCATCCTTTTAAAGAGGTAAAAGGATTAAATTGGCTTTTATTAAAAAAACGTACAATAAATTGTAAGTTTTGTTTGTGAGATTTACATATTTTGGCTTATGAAGTGCCGGGAAATACTAATGAGCGCTTAGGTGTGCCGTGGATGTGAAAAGGTTGCGGAGATCTAGATATTACTCACTACCGAGTCTTCTACATCGACATTTTATTAGCACCGACTCATATAGTAATATCTCGCTTGCTAGAAAGGTATTATGGTCAGCAGTTTTTAAGCATGTCCAATCCTAATGTAAATCATCTGAATTTCTAATGGAGCATCTCAATATTACTGGATTTTAAGAGAACTGTCTGTAATTCGTAACTGTCATTCAACCCCTATCAGAGATGGTGAGGAAAGAATGATGGAGTTAAGAAAATACTAGTGAGTAATTAGTCGCTCTATGTAAGCCTCGTTTTATGGTCGGTTGGGGAATGTGTGGGGTGGTATGAAAACATCACAGATATTCTTGCTTTTCGATAAATATTCCATTTTGTGATTTAAGCACTTGACTGTGCAAACGCTAAATAACATATTTACATCACTGACTAACAACTAACTGAATAACAACTAATAAGATAACTTGAAAAACAATATAAGAAAAGATGAATATATCATGTAACATACGAATATTGGGGCATAATTTAAATTTCAGTAAATAAAATTATTTATATTCAATTTCTCAGAAATAATATAGAAAGTTGATGTATAATAACTGAAGAAAAATTATTCAGCAAGCTAATAATACTGCCGAACAAATTAAATAATATTTAAACATAAATTTAGACATGAAAACGTTGAGTAAATAAAAGTTTTCTTGGAAAATTCTCTTAAGATAATTATTATAATTGAAAAAGGAAATCATCATTTTTTCCGCAAAAAGATGAAAATATTTTTAATTTTAGTTCAGCCGTTAAAAAGAATCTACTTCAATCTTTGAGCGGGTATAAATACATTAAGATTGCTAAAATACAATTTCAGTGACAAAGAATCGTCACGTAAAAATACATTCAAAGGTTTTTTTTTCTAAAAACAGACATCAATGGAAATAAAATGAGAATTTAAATTATTTCTGACAATTCTTGTTATGATAAAAAACAAATTTCCGCATCACGGAATTTTTCAAACACATTGTAAATTATTATAAAATTAAAATTGATAACTTTGTTATTCCACTGGCTTTATCACTAACGTGACGCGTTTTGCGTCTTTAAGAAGCTTCAGAATAATCAAATAAAAAAGGTATTTAAATGAATAACTTAGAGTTTTTAGAAATTAGTAAAGTTATCAACAGTAATCGAGAATATTAGTAAATAACATTTTAAATACAACAGGTGGCTCACCACCATTAAATTTTTTTTCCTTGGGATTTTCACCTCCAAACACTAGTAATTAAGTTGTAATTAGTAGTGTTATGGTACTTAATCTATCAGTGTTTATGTCTTGCCCCCTTCTCCATGTCCAGTAGAATGGAATAAAACCCACCCTACACTTTATCATTGATTTAAGAATAAGAATATTTTTTTACTTTTGAAATAAATAGCCTTGAGATATGGTTAGTCTGAAGATGTTTCTTAAAGAGGCGAAACGTGTCATGTTAGTGATAAAGCCAATGGAATAACAAAGTTATCAATTTTAATTTTATATTAAAAATGAATTTTCACAACGTTACCGTCAAATCCATAGAAAGTACATTGTATATAAAATATTTTTTTATGTGGAGCTTCATTTTAACTATAATTGACAGAATGGAGTGCTAGTTGTTAGTTAATAGCGCTACTTTCTAAATTCGGTGGAAAGTGGGTAAGGAAAGATTGTGCATATCATATAAATGAATGCCTGAAATAACTATTAGTGTATTTATAGAGAAAGTATATCGTCAAAAGTTTGAGTTGAGTGTCCGTGGATCGTATCCCAGATGCAAAGTGTACATAATTACCACTTGCAATAAATTATAATACAGTAGATAACTAGTATGAAAACATAGTTAAGTAAGTTTTTTTTGGGCTCATTCCACAAATATTTGTATAATGCACAAGCGATGAAATAATTCCGCAATCGAAACTCTTAAAGGAAACATATTACAATTTCATAAAAACACTTTCTGCAGTATTTGGTGTATGGATAAATGTATATTTTTTATGCACACATTTCAATTGAAACATCACAAAATGTATCAATCATAAATTTAACACAGTGATTAAACGTGTGAAAATGATTCCTGTTTTACCAAAATAAATGCAAAGAATTCAAATTAGCAACGTCTCAAGCTAATACGAGAAAAATGCCGTAAATAGTTTTCCTATTATGGCCTGCCTTTGTGTCGAGATGCATACATGCCTAATGTATTTTCACAGATATTTATTAATTAAAATGTGGTGTCGACCGTGTGGAAAACCACGGTTACTATCTTTTGTTCACCTAGAAGGCATATAGTTTAACTAATTTACATTCAGACTTTAAAAAGGATACAAATATTTTTTTAATCTAAATAAATGTGTTGCACTACTTTTGATACTTGTAAAAGCATATGCGGCCTGTTGTTATCAATCCATGTTGGCTTTATATCAGTGGTTCACAAAGTATGTCCCGCGTACCTTTTTGATGTGACTATTTATTTTAAACCTGCATTACTTTTTATTCTTCATATCGAATGTAAAAAATTACATTTGAAATTAAATATCATCTGGCAAGAAAGAATGGTCAGACACCTTAAAATTTGTATATGCAGGTATAATAATTGACAGATAACCATATTGCATCTGTTTTGCGTATTCACACCACATAATTCGAGTCTAGATTGCAGGATTTACTTACTAACAAACAATTTCATAAATCACATAGTGAAAAAAAATATGTTCAAGTATATTAATAAGAATAATAATAACGTTTCCCTATTTAGTTAAAAATATAAGTTTACACAATGAAATATTTTTTTTATTTTTTTACCTTCTGTTTTTTAAAAACAGAAAATATTTAAAGTGGTTAGTTTAAGGGGCGGTCCGCCAAATGTTTTTTATTTCAAAACGTGACGTTTGAAAAGTTTGTGAAAAAATGCAAGTATAAATATTTATCTAATTCTTCGTACATTAAACAGACACATACTAAACAGATACGCATTCTCATTTTTAGGAGATTACAATTTTACTCCACTATGTATAGGACATATACGCAATCCTAATATTTCACGGGGGATACGCTTTACGCAACAGCCGTGCAAAAATAAACGTAATCTAAAAAAAGATGAAGTGGACATGAAAAAAGGAAAATTTCAAAACTGTGTAAAAATAAGCCACGGAAAAGGAAGATTAGGTGTACTACATAAGTGCCCATGATTAAGCAAGGGTTTTCAATTCAGTAGAGACGGAGAAGAAATATAAGGCAATCTAACAAATGACGGCGTTACGCATAGGCGCAGTAGGTCGACGATTCAAAAGAACGGTAGTAATGTTTTTAACGTTTTTATCTATGGAGCGAAAAATCAATATTACTCTTGTTCCAACTCAAAAATGGATAGCAATATAGTCTACAACACTCATTGCTATCAAACTATCACAACTTATTTGAATATTAATGTCAAAAAATAGTGAAAAATAACCACTAAATAATCTTATCTGAAATATTTTTGGGTGCCTTGTATTTTGGATTTGTATATTTCGAGGGTATACTGACATAGCGCATTAAGTCAGTTTATGATGGTTTCCTGTTTTAATTGTCAAACTGAAGACGATTTAGCGTTCTACGCACTGTTAGAACGCATGAAGTCATATTGCTATTCTTTTAAAAATGAAAGTATGATACGACACTAACTCATTGATAAATCTTATGATCTGTAAACCAAAAAGGTTTATTCTTTATAATGTACAAAAAATATTTTTAAGTCTTAAACAATGTACTTGGGATAGAGAGTAAAGAATAATGATTTAAATGCGATTATCTCAGAGCTTGTTTTTATGACTCAATGCCTTCTGTCAGTATACCCTCGATTTGATGTAAAAATATAATCTTTTGACTTAAATCTATCGGTGTATGGTACGGTTGGCTACCCAATTTGCCGACGAGAGAGATTCATTCTTGAACGGATTCGACGTGCATCATTGCCTTTTAATGGCATGCATAGGTAGAATACATGCATACATTACATTGCTAAAGTTTTTCACTAAAAATGAAAACCATTTAAAATTATTACTTCACCTACATATCGCCGGTCTAGCGGCAAAAGGCGTTTAGTCAAAAAACTTTGTTTTGTGATAATCGGCTTTTAAGAATATCATAAAATTTAAATCTTTCCATTTACATACCTTCACAACTACTTATTAAACTAATCACTTTATGAGATTCGTTAATCATTAAAGAATACGATTTAATTATTAGTATAGATGTACCAATTTAACTAGTGAGGGTGCCACCGTCACGTTAGGAATGTTACCATACTCAACCAGAATGAAATGTCAATAAATTCCAAAACTGATATTTAGCGACGGTTATTAAAAATAGACAAGATGTTTATTTTGCATAAAATGGCAATTGGAGAAAATTATTCTTGACTGACAATTCTAGCTCCAAATTCGTCGGCTTCCAAATAATGTTGGTAATACTATAATTATTTTTTAAAATACTATTAATTGTAGCTTTTTGCCATTAATAACTGTAAATATTGACTAAATTCATATTAATTTCTTCAAATTATGTAAAAAATATATAAAATATGGCTGAGTTTTTTTTTCAGATATCATTTTCAGCCGGGGTCGATCCACTGCTGGATGAAGGCCTTCCCCCAGCTCCCTTCACTCTTCTCAGTCCCTAGCTTTACGCTGCCACGTTGTTCCATCGAACCTGACAAGTTCGTCAATTCAGCGGGTTTTGGGACGCCCTTGAAGCCGCTTAGTGCCCCTGATAGCTGGTTCAGATGATATAGCGTCTTACAATCTATCGTCTGGCTTTTATAACTCAAAACAGCCGATTTTCGAGCTATCGTCTTCTACCACTATGCCGACGATATATAGTATGTATCCGAGTCTATTTCAGCTATATACATTAAACACAAAATTACTATTATAATCGCTTGGATTATTAATGTGGATTAAGTTTTTTTTTCTTGGTGTGGTGTGGAATGTATATCACGTGTATAAAAGAATCGGATGCATTGGAGAAGATAGAACCAGAATATAAAAGTAAAATATGAAATGCACGAGGAATTATCATCAACACACGCAGTTTCAACCGGGTTCTCAAGTCATGCAAACGTCTTGGGTATTTTATTACATTGTGTCTGAATTGAAAGAGTCCCAAGACTCCATTGCCTTTGTAACGATGCACCCTGAATAACAAACGGTCGACAATAAAGCAGGCAGTCCGAGATGACGCTGAGACATTACGAGAGAGTATTACTCAGGCCAAATGAATTCATTAAAAATGCTTTTAGCGTTTTTCTAAGCATTCTGTGGAATATTAAAATGTGCTAACAGCAAAGATGCACACATTCTATCATAGTTTATCAAATATATGTGAGTACTCTAACGGAACACCTCATAAAGTACGATAACATGAGAATAATGTCATATAAAATGGGTCCCAGTACTGTATTTATATTATACTTGCAGTGGAAGAAATAATACAGAAAATAAACACAGTAATTTATTGAGTATATTATGAAGTTAATTATGGAGGCTATGAATCTTCGTAATCTCTGTCTTTTAGTAGGTACATCAAAAATATATTACGCAAGCAGATACTATCGAATTAATATTCACTCGCTTTTGTAGACACTATTATAACAATAATGCGACTCTAATTTAAGCGTGAATGTAATTAAGAGCTTGTGTGATGTACCCGCCATTCTGATGTGAATCGACCTTGAGATGTCTGTGCCGCCGTGTCGCCTATACTCGTCTCATCTCCGCAGCAAGGCCTGCAACCCGCGAACAATCAATCATTCTGACAGACGATATTTTCCACTTAACTCTCTAACTAAAATTCTACGCCGCTCGGAAGCTTTCCCGCGCGATCCGCCATCTTGCTTTTTAAGCATCGGCCATGCCCTTTTCCGACCGTGTCAACATGTCGCAGAAGTGCTTAGATAAAACGAACGACATCCAGCGGAAGCTGCTGCGATTGTTACAAATGCACCTTTTTCACTTATAAGTCATTGAAGTTTTTAATACTATGTACATGGAGAAATTTTATTGAATGTTGCATCTGCGTGTCTAGAAGTAAGAAGAAATAATATTCTTCATGTAAAACGTGAAAAGAGAATTTCTTTAATATAATTTTGAAGAAAATTTTCTATTTTATTTCAATAAAACCTGCAAAGTGATCAGAATCAAAACAACATCACTCTTAAATCAATAAGCAAGTAATAATGAGACAACTACTGAAACATTCTTTTGAATAGTAATTTCTGTTGTCATCATTGGGATTTCAAGCGATAATTGTAAGTAATAAAATATATAGAGCGTGTTTCAATTTCTTATTTTATAGTTTCTAGATACATATGAAAATAATTATCTTTAAAAAAATGATTATAAATGTCACATTCAACAGTCAATATATAAAAATGTGTCTCTAAACTCTCTGGAAGAACTTACACGATGCTTATGAAATTTTAAATGTATCGTTAAATGGTAAGTGAACATCGAAACGTTTATATAAATTCCACTAAAAGAAATAACAGCGGTGAAAGAATTATTGTAAAAAATCTAATTTTTAAAAATTGATTTTACATCTTTTATTTCGTATTTAAATTCACAAAATTGTGTTACTGAAAAACGGTATTTAGAAATGTGAGCTTAGGGGTGGTGTTGGGAATTCGATCATTATCAAATTCCTTATATAATATTTAAAGAGCAAAACTCTGTCGGAGGGCGATAGTTTCATTCATATTTGAAATGTGTTAACTAGAGTATATCTAATTTCTAGTTATATTTTATGTCACCCGGATCTCTCGTTCGAATAAATTTGGGAAAAATTGAGGTAGAAGAATTTCTAAAAAAAACATGCGTACTCACTCTACGACTGTAACCTTCGCTAAGGTGAAAAAAGCTGTGAACGGAACTAATGCTGTCGACGAATTGTATACTAAAAAGGGGGATTAATTCTATGAATGAAAAGGTACGAGAAATGTGCGCGAAAAATAACTATCAATCGTCGATGAAAAATCAACTTTCTATTTATAAAAGAAAGAAAAAACAGGTGTGTGACCTACTCTCTACCCACGCGGATACTGGGTTGAATGAAATCGGTGAAATTCGGTATAGGAGAATAGTAATCTCATATTATGAAAGAACTTACTGTATAAATTAATCCTCAGCAAGAATAAATTATATAATAGCGCAGAAATGTTTTTATGGCTAGGATTTTTCAGACATATTCGATGCGATTTTATTAACATAAAGGACTTACATTTTTGAATACCGTATCTGACTATTAAGCAATTGTTGCTGGATTGATGTGGAAATTTGGTACGTACCTGAAAGAAACAAAGAGAAAATTAACATATAATATAATAAAATAATTGACACTTAATAAAAACGTTGGAATAAAAATGTTAAAGAAAGACGACTCTCTTTTAAATGTAATTACAAGTATCATAAGTGATTAATATATCATAATCAGAGAATGTTTAAAATGACTAATTAAACACTTTTAAGTCAATTATAGGTGGAAACGCATTGTATTTAAAAAAAAAATTAAGCCTTCGGATCAGTTAGAAATTGGGAAAGTCAAAGTAAACTCTTCAAGTTTTGAATCAAATTATGAACAATTCTTCATAAAAATTGAAGAGTTTTGTTACTGGACACTCACAATCAATATTCGTTAGAGGGTTTACTAAATTGCTTTCTCAATTAAAAGCCTTCAGCTGACAGAATTTTCAGTAATACATTACTTGAACGGAATACATGTTACAACGTGATATAAATTGCTTTACGTAGGAAAAAATAATAATAATTGGAAAAAACGTTCAAAAACATCTTAAATGGGAAAAATATAAAATGTATTTTTATTTCTCATGTCCATTGAAATGATACAAGGACAGTAGTACAGCATTCTTTAAAATCAGTCAAGTTATATGAAAAGCCTTTCTTAAAATACTAAACGTTTTGATTTAGTGCTTTTCTGTGTAGCTTAGCTTTCCATGATTGAAAATAACAATAGAAATGTTGTCCTAGTGAATTTGTTTGGTATCCATCCAAATCAGAGGGAATAAACTGTCTCACGCTAATGCGAGGACCATTTCAAAATTAACGATTACAGGTACATTCGTTTTGATTTTTATATTCTAAAATGTCTACTTTTATCGAATACTAAATAACGAGTAACCCACTGCAGTCTATGAAAAACTAGATATTTTGTTTTTTATTATACCTACTGTGGGAGTTGAGTAGGATTTTAATACTTGGGAATGATTGAAATAACGGCTACTTTTTTCAATCATCGTCACGTGCCTACAAACAATTAATTTTAATTAATTTGTTATTTTTTTATATTGTCGTCATCTTCGCAAAATCTAAATTGAATATTTACGTACTAAAATAAATATATGTATTTTTTTTGTATACTTAAATATTTTCAAAGAAAGTTATAATTCAACGAATTTGTTTGTATTTTCAAAGGAGTGTGATTTAAATAAAGTAAAATATCGCTTCTTTGATGAAACATTTTTTTACTAGAACCGGGAATTATAAATAATGGGCTGAGAATTTTTTTTTCTCGAATCTGTGGTAGTCCTGTCCTAGTCATATCCTTCTATCCCTACTCTAGTCGCAAAAAGACAGGTTGACCAACTGAGTAGAAAACTTCTGTTGAGATAAACTCTTTTAGGGGTCCATATTTATGCTTGATATTAGGAGGGGACGCAGTTAAAACAATGATGGAATATAATCGTTTGTGTTGAAAGATTGTGCTGGTATTGGCGCTGAAGGTGGTCAAAATAAATTAAGTTTATTTTTGCATTGTTTATTACTTCTGCGTTGTGTTGTTATACCATGATTGACTTAAAATATTGATGTTTTTATTTATATTCATGCCCAACCAGTTAGCAATAAATCAATAATCGCAATTAAGAGATGAGTCAATGTGTTTTATTCTCACATCAGCTATTTTCAGACAATATTTCGCAATACTACTCAAGTAATTATCATAATATTGATTTAAATGTATTATGGAATGAATCTTAATTTTGATTGAGATTCCCTTATTCAAGACGCTGCAAATCAGGCGGTTGGAAATGTCGACCAGGGAGATTGTCTTAGAATTTAGAAACAAAAGTAAACTATCCCCACATGAGTTCCAAGCGAATGTTATTTTCTTTCATGGTAGAGTATTTACTTAATAAAACAACACTGGATAAAAACAAAGAGATAAGAAATATATGGCTACAATCCAACTCGGTCGCTGCCAAAGTAAAGCACAATAGAAAATTTGAGAAAATATTATTTATGATCCATATTTCGAATAAAGCCTTCCTTATATTTTTAACTGGAGAAAGCCGCAATCTACTTCTTTGAAAATTCTCTTGCGTTAACGTTGCATAATAATATATTTTGACACACCCTGGTTTTTCTTAAGTATAAGTGTCATTAGTGTCCTAAACTGAAATCGGCCTGCGGCAAAACAGCAATAATTCGCAGAAAACGCTTTCATGTTGCCAGGCGTTAAAAAAGAGCCCCTAGGCTTCGGCCGCTGGACGAGTCCATTTTTACGGAAAAGGGTAGCTCCAACTTTGCACGGAGTTTTTTTTGAATTTTTGTAGACAGTTGATTACGATCCGCCGAGAGGGACGAGCTGCGGTCTCGTGGCAGCGGAGGTGACATGTGAACTGTTTGTTTTTGTGTTTTGATTTGCGTTGGATTTAATTTAAATTCGTTGTGTTATTTGTATTATAACTTAAAGTAAATTCAGTTGCTAAGTAAATGTAAATGTAGAATCAATTTTATGTGTTAAGATTTATATATTTGTGAAATATTAAACCACTGCATCTTGAATGGAAAATAAATAAGTTTTTTAAACCGGATCCGAAATGGTGTTTGTCTGAGATCAGCCCTTCCAGGACTCCGGATAACCAGCCGCTCGCCTCTCTTCGATCCGGGGAATTCTCATTTTGTCGCCCAACTTAGTGGCCATTGACGGTTTGTGACACCTCAGGATTCACCCCTGAGGACTCATGCTCTGAAGATGCAGTGGCTTTGAACTGTGGTTCATGGCGCCCAACCGAATTTTAACGTAACTTTAAGAATTTCAAATCGCCGAACGCACACTAAGAATCCGGACCCTGCCCTGAAGGTGGACTTCAAGATCGGGACCAGACAACCAGTCAGCTTCCCGGCGTCTTACTACGAAACCCCAGCTTCAAAGGCGAAACTGGTGGGAGTCGTCGGTGAAAGGTGCCTGGCTTCTGTTACTTTTCACGAAGCCCTACTTCTCGACTGGCCGCTCTTGACGTCGTTCGTGCTGACCTAGGAGGCCTGCTGGGCCTGTTGTGTTTTCAACCAGTGAGGCCTACTGTGGCTGTTTGTTTGCAATCCGCGAGGCCCGCTGTGCCTGTTAGATTTGCAACTTGTGAGGCCTGCTGTGTCTGTTTTGTTGTCAACGAGTGACGCCTACTGTGGCTGTTTGTTTGCAATCCGTGAGGCCCGCTGTGCCTGTTATATTTGCAACCTGTGAGGCCTGCTGTGCCTGTTTTGTTTTCAACGAGTGAGGCCTACTGTGGTTGGTAGATTTGCGACCTGGGAGGCCGTTTTGCCTGCCATGCTGCCTGTAAAGACGAGAAGACGCTAATAAACCGGCCCTGCCGAGCAAGGACGCTGCGGATGCCTTCTCGGGAGAAGATGAGGCCGTCTGCCTGTGAAGAGGAGATGCCGCCGACACACCTGCCCCGCCGAGCGAGGACGCTGCGGATGCCTTCTCGGGAGAAGATGAGGCCGTCTGCCTGTGAAGAGGAGATGCTGCCGACACACCTGCCCCGCCAAGCGAGGACGCTGCGGATGCCTTCTCGGGAGAAGATGAGGCCGTCTGCCTGTGAAGAGGAGATGCTGCCGACACACCTGCCCCGCCGAGCGAGGACGCTGCGGATGCCTTCCTGGGATAGGAACAGGACGCCTGTTGGCGTAGGAAAATTTATACCACCGCCCGTTGTGATGCCGAACGCGACATGACCTGTGTTGTGGCCTCGTGTGTGACGACCGACGCGCTGCCACGCGTGTGTTTTTAAGACTTGATTTTTTTGTGTTCTTTATTGTATATTGTATCTTGTTTTTCTGTGATTATTGCTACGCTGTCCGAACTCAGTTCATGGACACTAGAAGTATGGGGGTTTGACACACCCTGGTTTTTCTTAAGTATAAGTGTCATTAGTGTCCTAAACTGAAATCGGCCTGCGGCAAAACAGCAATAATTCGCAGAAAACGCTCTTTCATGTTGCCAGGCGTTAAAAAAGAGCCCCTAGGCTTCGGCCGCTGGACGAGTCCATTTTTACGGAAAAGGGTAGCTCCAACTTTGCACGGAGTTTTTTTTTGAATTTTGTAGACAGTTGATTACGATCCGCCGAGAGGGACGAGCTGCGGTCTCGTGGCAGCGGAGGTGACATGTGAACTGTTTGTTTTTGTGTTTTGATTTGCGTTGGATTTAATTTAAATTCGTTGTGTTATTTGTATTATAACTTAAAGTAAATTCAGTTGCTAAGTAAATGTAAATGTAGAATCAATTTTATGTGTTAAGATTTATATATTTGTGAAATATTAAACCACTGCATCTTGAATGGAAAATAAATAAGTTTTTTAAACCGGATCCGAAATGGTGTTTGTCTGAGATCAGCCCTTCCAGGACTCCGGATAACCAGCCGCTCGCCTCTCTTCGATCCGGGGAATTCTCAATTTATATGGATTACTGTTCACTAAAAATATTATATATTTCCATAACTTTCATTTTTCTATAATCAATCAACAGTGAAAAATATCATTACAAAAAAGAAACAAGTACTTAGTTTACAAAAATACATTTTTTACAAAAAAAAAAGAATCGAAAAAAATACGATTGTATTTATTTATTTGTCTGTTCTCAAATAATGTATTTTTTTCTTAGTAAAAAATACTTGTGTCACGATAAACTATTAAGGCTCCTCGAAGGAACGATTTTGTGTGCGAAAGGAAGAGGGCGTTTAGTCTAAAATTGTTACTTTTCCGGAGAGCCAAAACAAGATTTGCATTTGTATGAAATTTGATGAAAAATGTCATGTTTAAACATGAATCTTACCAATTCAGCAGAATTTAATCGACTCTTCCTTTCTATATTATATGCATGTATGTATTTTAGTTATTTTAGTATATTTAATTCGTTTTTCAACTTACTCGACTTAACTCCCTTTTCCTTTCACACAAATGATTAATCGTTGTAAGTTGAATAGCTTTTGTATGAAAATAATATTAAATATTGCATTTACTGAAAATTAAATAGAAACGATCATAAACATTGTTGGTATTATCTTAAAGGTTAAATGCATAACTGTCACATCGTTATATAGTTTTGTATTTTAATATTAAATTATGTACACCAGTGATTCTTGAACCGCGCGGCCCGGGGTAAAATGGCATTTGCTGCGGCGCAAAATAATACGTACTTCATTACCAATTTTTTTTATTAGATATTAAAATATTCTGATATCGTTCGATATGTGAACAAATTATGCAGCAGCAAAGCATATAATCTGAATCGTCACTGACAGAAAACATAATGGTTTTTTATTACTATTTAATAAATAATCATATTTGCAACCGGAATTCATCTTTTTACGAGTGCTCTGTCTGCGATGCAGGTGCAGTATATTTTTCCCATCAATGAGGCCGATTCATCTTTGCAACTATATCTGTAGATTTTTTACAAATGTCTTCACGAAGAGCAGTTTACCACCCTACGTAAGAAGGCTGCGCTTTGTACAACTCTTTTCGGAAGCACCTAGATTTACGAGCGACCGTTTTCCTTGCGAAAACTAAACGAGTCTCAAGACAAAAACCGCTTGAACAATGATAACCTCAGTGATGTACTGAGGATAGCAACTACAAACATTGAACCCAACATCAAAATGCTTGCTACCAGCATGCGGTGTCAGAAAACTTACTAAAGTTGATACCACTCACTACAGTCAAAGTTTCAACGTGCTAAAAATATGCACGTAATCCAGATTGGAGAGTGATTGAAGTAGCTGAAAAAATTATGTAACTATTAAATTAACAATAATAAAATGCATATTTCATTCAGTATAATATATTATTATTTTCCAACACTTTTACCCTCGACGTCAGTGAAAAATAGAAAATGGATAATCTGGCCCTTCTTTCAAATAGGTTGTGCACCACTGATGTACACTATTCAAACGTTTTCCAGTTAAAATTTATTTACACAAGAGCATCTTAGCAAAATCTTGATATATTTTTTTACAGTTCTCTATGTAAAATGAATACGACATGTACGAATAATTCATTAATAGTAAATTCACTATTATATTGTATTTGATCGAATATAATTATTCACAAACATAAATAAAAATGCTGACGTCATGACAAGCAAGACACGCAAGCTTAGCAGCATTTTTAGTATTGATTCTTTTGTGTTCCTGTTGTTTCTTTAGTGCAAGAGAAACAGGAACTCATGAGTCTCACTGACATCCGCTTTCGTTGCACTATGACCTTTATACACGACCTTTGCGACGTAACACCATTCATGAACTATTCTGATTAAAAATTGTTTTAAATTGCAATTTATTTCCCATTTCTATCAGTATTAATGTTATTGCGATACCTCCTGGATGTTTTATTCGATATAATGTATGTATATTCTACTCATTATTTTAAATATAAAATACTTGTATACGTTTGTCACGCAAAAGACAAACCATGGTGTCATAAAATATACAGTTTATTTTGCTTGATACATCTAGATCAGTGTCTGCCAAACTGTCTCAGGTCTACGGCGACAAATAAAGAAAAATTAGAACTGTGCACCAGTTAAAAACACATAGCTTAGTTGCTTTCCGGGTATAGGCGCTACCTCAGGCAAAATTTAAATTTTGTCAGAAGTGCAGAGGACTTTATAAAACCTTTTCTGCATCGTTTTTTCATCCCTTCGTCAGATGTACCACTGGGCCATCAATTCTTTCGAAAGATTCGCCGATAAACACCTCATGTTAACTGAGGAGGACATTTAAATAGATATTACAAACGACCCGGAGCGGAAGCCTCATTTTTTGAGCCAACGTTGTCAGCATTTTGGAGTCAATATCCTCAATTGGCTGCTACTGCATTAATAAATGGCATTATTTTTTTTTGGAGTGCCGCGGAATAAATCTCCCCTTCCTCAGTGTGCCATGAGGTAAAAATGTTTGGCTGACACTGATCTAGATAAACGAGACTGTTTCCAGCTCGTAATATCCTTTCCGAGTCAGTCGAGGAAAATTAAATTACTTTCAAATTTCCGGGAAGAACCTATTACTTAAGTTAGTATAAACTATAAAATTGAAATTATTTGTGTCTGTTCGTCACTCAAAAACCTTTAAACAAAGAGGCGTCATTATTGTGTTAGACTGTTTTCTGCACACCAAATTCTCTTAGAATTATCAGTCTTGGAAATTATATAAGAAACTAGATTCCTGCCGAAGCAAGATTGAAAACATACTTAAATTAATTTCTCAAATATTATCTCAATGCCAATGAGAGATTTAACTTATGGAGGTATATAAAAGTAAAAATGGTTTTTCAAGATACTGATAGTTCAGCATAGTTACAGTTACTGTCGTCAATATTTATTACAATGAATCATAATATCAGTTGGTTCAGATTCTGATAAAAATGTGTTAAGTTTTTATGATGAACGAATTGCATTTTTCGCGGGAAAACCACGGCCTTATCGCTCAGGCTTACAATCCGTAATAATTGTTTCACGTTGAAAAAAGATAAAAAATGATTTTACAGCCCAATAAAGTGGGTAAGTTATGAATATTCAAACAAAAACAATTTTCCTACATTATCACATAAACAAATCACTAAATTGATTGTTTATTTTGCAGACTCACGGACAGATTATTTATTTTACAGTTTTATCAAAGGATTAGAAAAAACCCGCAATTAAATTATGATTAAATTAAATTATGATAACGTAAAGTAACAATGCTCTAAGCCTGTGATCCGTAACAGATGTGCGCGGCACACGGGTGTGCCGCGAGACGATCCCAGGTGTGCCGCGGCGGAGTACGTCCAAAATGGGAAAAAATCAAGTATTTTTATATAAGAAAAATTAAAACCATTCGGTGGGTAAGTCAAAACAAATATTGTATTAAATTTGGATTATTGAGATTTTGTACACTTCCATGTATTTTGTCACTAACGACCCGGGTTTCGCCTTTCGGCATCTTCAAGCATTCGAGCACACGAATGGACTCGAACTGAGTCAGTTCGAGTCCATTTTTGGTAAACAAAAAATCCTACAGTAGAAATTACACATTGCTATATATATTAAGAAGCATTGATGGCGAGATGGCGAAATTTTCCAGTGAAATTATTAGAACAATGAACGAATGAAATAAACAGTATCATTCAAGATCCTTAAATACGCATTATTTTTATAATTTGCGCTTTTTTCTTTGTGTATAAAGTGTTTTATTACATTGAAAAGGTAAACAATTTTAATTCGCTTTAATTAAAAGATGTATTAGTTACTATTTCTAATTCATCAAATACATACAAACAAATTATCAAATAGAAAGTTTTGTTTGTAAAATTTACATATTTCGTCTAATTGTGTGCCGCGAAATATTAATGAGTTCTTAGGTGTGCCGTGGATGAGATAAGGTTGCGGAGAGCACGGCTCTAAGCGGTGGATTTTTTTATTTATATTTAGCAATTTTCTAAATTTTCAGTAGACCATTTTGAAGTCTTGGTACTGTGTACTTGTAGGGTGTATTTTCTATAATTTTAGTGTAGTACTTTATTAAGTCACAATATACTTGAATGACATATACGCATAGAACAATTTAACACTGAACTCACCAAAAATCGAACGATATGAAAATACCAGAATGCTGATAGCACAATCAAATACTCAGCCGACGAAATACTCCATCCAATATACCCCATAGAACTATATAATTTTAAATACTTCCGTAGAAAAGTGTAGCATCTTAAAATGTATCATTAATTGTAGATTATTAATAAGTTCACTTAACATTAAATACTGATTTCGAGTAGTATTTGTACAAAACAATACAACTATCTCAGAATAAAAAAAGGCGATTATTTGCCAAATAATAGTTTCGTTATTAAGATTTCAAACTTTTTCATTTTGTTTTCGTTCTCCTGTAAAATTTACATTTTTTTATTTACTACACTTTTATAGGGGATGTGATGAAAATTAAGAGAATTTTATTACATGTATGAGATTTGAAAATGTTGTATTGAGAATTACTTTATTTCAGTTAATTTTATAAACCCAGATTTTATAAATGAAATAGGGATGAAAAGAAATCAAAATTGATTAAAAAATTAAATAAAGGCCAAGAGAAAGTAATGTTTTATTAGAAAAAAATCTACGGCAAAAAAGATCATCAAATACGAGCGATCTGTATAAAATTGAAGAGGAAGAAGTCGCCTGCAATGAGCTAAACCGTTTCTGAGCATTATGTAAAATTATGGAATTAGTTAAAAGTTTTATTTTTATAAATATAATGTGCCATTTCACCGAGAATTGACCATATACACCTTGAAAGTGATGGGTATATTTTATACATTTTAAATAATTACCATACCACAATGTTCCTTTTCGTATATTAGATTTTTCGATAAAAATCAAGATTTGTACGTTATTTCAATTTTTGAATTAGTGTAGGTTGTACATTGTGATTCCATTTCAAAGGCGAATCAAGTTTGGCTTCATACATTTCAAAGAGTTGTATTATGAATTTTTAGTGTGTAGCTTGTTATCTATGATGGTTTCGTATGGATTTTCAGCTGGTTAATCATTAAGCCCTAACAGCGCCAAGTTGTTGGGTCTGTTAAATGCTGCATTCTAAAAACATAGTCCAGTCTTTTTTCACTCAAACGATAAAATTTTGGTTACCTTTATAAATTTGGATTTGAAATTTGAATCGTTCAAATTTCATTTTGACATTCCATCAAGCATATCAAAGGGTATCTCCACTAGAAAGGTAGATTACTGATACGTACTTGAAATTTTTTTTTTTTAATATCATCGTAATTTCTCAGTTTTATTGAATAATACATACGTAACTTTATTCATACGAGCGCTTAACCGGAAAACATTTTTAGAAGCAGTGGTCTAATATATATTACACCAGAATTTGCATACAATCTGCCAGTATGGAATATAGAAGAACTTACACACACTTACGTAATATAAATATATGCACAAAATAGCTTATAAATTCAAAGTCAGGTATGTAGTTGGCGCCACCACTATTAAACTAGTTGAAGACTGTGCGGAATGAATGAATGAGAATTTATAAAAAATGCAAACTCCACCAAAACAAAGCTGTTCAAACTATTTTATTATATAAATAAAAAATAAATGATAAATAAGTGACCCGAAAAATACCGATTACTTACAAGGTAGCTGAAAAATAAATGAATTCAATAAGGAAAGCAATTATTTTATGGAAGTTAAACGTTTCCTACTCCTAATTGAACCCATGCTGATGTCGTCTTCATACTGCAATAAACCGGAAGCACTGATTTTATGAACAGGGAAAATTCATTATTATTATTATTATTATTATTATGTATTTGTCTTAAACCCATGGCTAAAAAAATATTCAAGATATTTGTATACACAACTAATCAAATATAATTTAAGACATCGACTGAGGGTGCTTGATGGAATTTCAATATAAAATTTGGTTTACATGGATACATGGAAGTGTACAAAATCTCAATAATCCAAATTTAATCAAATATAGTTAGTATCTACGTATTTGGTAAAATAATCTTTTTTCCCTTTAAGTGAGTCGACAGCATATGATATAACTACCACGAGGTCAATATTCGTAAGGGGTTTTTTTCTTAGCCCTTTAATAGATTAACAGAAAAATGTGAGCCTAACTCGCACACTATGCATAGTTTCAGTACAAACGCATAATATGTCACTAGGGTGAAATATGCAATTTTACCTTATAGTGTCCGTTCACTTATTGGACGAACGTATTATTAAGATGAAAATAATAAGGTTTAAATAATGCTCTTAGCCGCTCTTGGTTGTTTTATATGATATAAAAAATGGACTCAAAAAGTGGCGATGCGCAATTACAATCATTCATAAAAGAATAATAAATCGACTGTGTTTTGGTCAATTGATGTAGCCCTCAAAATATACGAAAATGAGTTAATAATTGAATATCATTTTAGAGGCGACAGAGCAGGTTTCGGCGAAAGGACGGAAAATGTCATTCTACGTTGTTTTTAGGTTTAAAAATTCCAACCCGGCCACTTGATGTAGACCACTATTATAAAGACAGTCCTTACGTAAAATCTCGTATCTGCAAACATGGGAATTTACAGGACTGTATTTCGAAGATTCATAACGCAACTCACCATTTAAAGTTTTCAGTAAAAACAGTTTTTACTTTCTCTTGAACAATTTCAATTTTGAGGGTTACATCAATTGGCCAAAACACCGGCGATATATGTATTATGTTTCACTGTATGAAATATTTACTATGGAGCGAAACATCCGCAGTTATGTGTCCCTACTGATATTATTTTTTAGCATACAAAAAATGTTTTGAATAATCGTGCATAAATGAATAATAAAACTTTGTGAATAATTGCATGGATGTTTCGGTGTGTGTGTGAATAAATTATCATTTTGTTAGTGTTGGCCTTTTGTGACCTTGCGTTGTGTTTACTGTTAGGAACCATTGTTAGGCATGGAGTGGCGTTTCCATCAATTTTCTATGACGATTTCCTAACCTGCGACAATGTTGGCCAATTTTATGCAAAACTTTTTGTACATACTGCAATTTCCACGTAATGCCGTATCGAATTTTATTTCAATTTGAATATCTTTGAATTTTATTTTTATGATATCTTGAGATAGCATCACGTGCTGCAGATAATAATTCAAAAAAAAATGCGGCTACGCTCATTCAGTGGAACGGTCAGAGTCTACTGTCGGAATATTTTCAAATCAAAAATGTTTACAATTCTTAAATAGGAACAAATAAAAAGCCACTACCTAATTGTAACTGTAATTTTTAGAGGCGCATAAAAGGCGGGAAATGGTATTTTAACATCTTCGACGTCAACTTTTCTGAAAATATTATAATGCAACAATTTATGGTTTGTGTGGTGTTTCCAACCATTCTATTCATCTTATAAAAATCTGAACGTTTTAAGGATTGTCAAAAAAGTATCCTATTTTGACTGAGTTGGCATTTACTTGGAAGAGTGTCATTGTTAATTTAGTGAAGCATTTAATTCTACAAGGATTATAAGATATAGTTTGCGCCTTCGTGAGGCCGAAATATTTTATTATTAGTGTGTACACCATAAGGTGGGATATCCGGGCTAAGTTCTATTTCTCCTTTCATCTGATGGAAAAAGTGGTGTTTATCGTGTTATATCTGTGTGAAGCAATGACCTCGAGAGGAGGCCAAACGATCAATGTCCCAGATGGTTTGGAAGTCTTCTTCTTTCTTCTGCTGGTTCCGGTCCATGCCGCACTTCAGTCAGATGAGCTGTAGGGAGCTATCAGATATATCTTATAACTATTGTTGAAATAAATCGGCGTGCGGTGGATGTATATCAATCTCTATGACACAACCTCACTTGTGTATAAGCTAGTATGAAACAAGAGCATTTTACGTTATTGTATTTATATCATAAATTATGTGAGAAGGAAATGGTAGATTTATAATCCTCATAAAAAACAATCATAACTACATTAAGCAGCTTAAAGAATTGACATTGTCATAATTTTCGTGCCGGAATAAAAGTATTTTTTATAATATAAACTAAACAAAAATCAATCTTAACCAGAGGTGACGTATCTGTAGCCTTCAAGGTCCTCGATTGCGGCATTTTGACGAATTTTTCCTTCGTATGGTTTTGATTAATTCCCAAGAAAATCTTAATAAATAATCTTAATAAATCTTAAATAATCTTAATAAATTTCTGGCCGGACATGCCCGATATCCGGCCATCTTTAGTTTTTTACATGCATAAGTAGTGCCGATGAGCTAGCTAGGTTTTGGCCGTTGGAACTTAGTGGAGGAGTCAGTGTGGCCCTTAGGCTAAAAAGATTGGAGACCCATGATAAAACTAAGTTTTTATATCCCTTTTTTGCATGTATACTATTTAAGAAAAGTATTTTCTCACAAAAGACGTTTTTACCTAAAAGCTTAGATTGCAAAAAATAATTAAGATAACCCCCTTACGAATACTGATTGCGGGTGTTCATTAAATAAGCGTGTTTAATTATTACCAGGAATTGTTGGTAATGTAATTTTAAACTTGAGGAATTTTATTTAACTAGCTAACTTCGAGAATGACTCGAAGGCGAACGGCATATTTACAATACAGTACGCAATAGATGTTTCTATGGTAATATTACTGATAAAAATCGTGTGAAATATTTTTATGTTGGAATTGATTCCTGCAATCTTATTACAATACTTTCTGATACTTTATAAAGCTCAGGAGGTACTTGTTTGTCATGTACAACCAATTTATTTATGATTAAGGCTATTCCAATTATATGTCAATTAAGGCAAACTTACATGATCGCCAGGTGCCCACCATCAACTAAAGCTGTAATTATGTAAATACCTATCGTGTAATTTTATCAAATAGGTTAACTTGATAACTGATTATGTTTACTTATATAGAACGGCTAATATTTAATAATGACATGATCAAAAAAATATTCACTCACATCACTTAAGTTAATCAAGAACTCGTGTCGAAAATTTGTTAAGATTTATGTTTCAATAGAATAAAATTATAGATTAAATGCATATTACCAGCGGAATATTATCAAAAAAATCTACAGGAAGTTTTGAAAGTTATTCATTAATATTTTATTAGCATTGTATTAATATAATAATTTATGACGAAGCAGACACAGAGTATGTTTAAAAAATATTTACCTATCTGATTTATCGTAAATCCGCGGTTAGGATTTCCTGTGCACATGATAATAGCATGAGTAACATAAATAAATGAAAAAATAAAGTGGAATAATTGAATGCTTATTGTTTTTTATAAGATCCGCATATTTTTTTAATGAAATAATGATATAAAAATGTTCAAATTTTGTGATTTTCGAACTGAATCCGAGTTCATTCGTGTACTCGAATGCCTGAAGATGTGGAAAGGTGAAAACTCGGGTAATTCGTGATAAAACGTATGGAAATGTACACAATTTTCCAATTTAAATTTGATATTTAAATTCCACAAAGAACCCTCAGTCAATATATTAAATTAATAATATACAACAAATTTTCTAGAAAAAAATGTTTTCAGCTTAAAACTTCTTTTATTGTTATTTTTATGTCGTTGTGATAGTTTAAAAATTTACATAATGTATGCCTATTCGTTTAAAAACAATTTTTGTTATACTAATTGTATGATAAAATGTTAGTTATACTTATATTTGTATGATACATGAAAATGGTTATATTATTTTTTATGATGCAGTTTGATGGCCTGTTTTTATGCTATAACCGGTTGTTGAAACGAAGTACACCGTGCTATATAAAATTTTACTTCATATTACAATAGTAAGCGATATTGAATGGATAAATTCATTTTGATTATTTTAGAAATATATACAACAGTAAATCAAATAGCTGGTTCTACTTTTCGAATATATGAAAATACTATACGACTTAGAGATATAATGGGCGGCGATAGCCTTTCATGTACAGAGTTGGTTTTGTATATTCAGGAGAGGTGAACGAAAATTAATATACTTCGTAACTGACGTCTCAAATCATTACCAACAGTCGCTTGATAAATTAAATCCAGTCAAAAATAGATTAATTAAAAGATGTGCCCGTGGCACATTTGTTACTATCAATCAGTAAGGAAAATGTACCAAAGCGTGAAAGTGAGTAGAAACATAAAAATCAAATATATAAAACATTTATAATTATCATAGATTTTTATTGAAGGAATGTACTGCTCAAGATTGTTATATACATATAATATTATATTTATTGTAATGAACGAAAACGTTGATAATTTTTCTTTCGAAAAGTTGGCGTCAAATGTTTTGATTTTTTTTGATACCATTCGCGAATCATTTTTTGTGTTATAAATAATTTTTGAGACAACATACTTTAAAAACTGTACTAAATATATTTATTATTTATACAAAAAGTATCAACACCTATCGTAAAAATTATAGAGGTTTACTGAAATTCGGTAGATTTCTTTATTTGAATATTTAACGAAAACAGCTAGCGTTCTGTTTCATTTCTTGACATTTGTGACAATTCTTCACATTTGAATAAATTCTTTTCTTTTAACCATACTCGTTCCTATTGGAATCTCTGAACAGGATAATTTTCAGAACTGGTTCTAAATCAATCGCAACTAAACATCCTCTTCGAAGAGAGTAGAAAAATATCAGACAGTTAGAAGTTAGTTAGTTGTTCTTTCTACGCTCTATTTTCAGTATCGGATAGTTGTTGGGTGAAGAGGAATGAAACCATCCGTGTCTTTAAGAACAAATCCAGAAATCAATTGAAAAGCAATGTACACAAGTTTTTATTCCGTGATTCCAACTCGCAGCCCAGTATCCGAATGGACGAAATTCCTAATGCGTTAAGTATTTGGTTACAGCCTAAGCATAAATTCAAGGGAATCGTAATACATGGTAGAAGAACGTTTACTTTTACGATGAATCTATGACAACGTTTGGGAGAATTGGGCGGCAACTGTCGCCGAATTCACTTCTCTTGTATTATCATATAAAAATAACAGGTGGTAATAATAGTAGTCAGAAGTTGATATATCATTCACCTGCAAGAGTTCAGAACATTACGTCAGTACATATTGTAAATAATTATTATTGCACGTTTGGTAAGCGAAAACTAAGTGCTAAGAAGTGACTGGTGAACTGGGGTCCAGTACTGAGATGGCGCCCACTCCAAATGATAATCTACCTATTTGATATGTTAGGTACTAGGAACTAGGTACCTACTCTACTAGTAGTATACTTCGGATACTTCATTCATATAATATTGATGCAGTGGCGTATGGTTTAATTATTTCAAAACCAAATAAATGATAATAACATACCAATTAGTTCATTAATAAAATTTCAAATCAATGCTCATGGCCAGTGCGTCGATCTTGAAGGGTTTCTTTGGTCGATCGCGTCAAAATCGCGCAAACGAGTCGAAACTACTCGACGTTCCAGCTCTTAAAATCCGATAGTAAAAGTAATGAGTAACAAGTTTTCAGGGTGATTATTACATATCAATCACTAACATTGCATATCGGCAAAGTAGATAAAAAATTACAGTTAATGTGCTTTTTGTTTAAGAGTGAATACGTTATTATAGTATCGTTGATAATTCGATCTTTTGTATCACTATATTTTAATTATAAAAATTGGGTTTTTATTGTTCTCTCATGATATAATTACAAGCGATATCAGTCGATTGCCATCAATAATTTTATCAACTAGTCGCTCCTAGAAAAGAAGTCTGGCCATTTATAAAATATGAAAAATAGCATACAATAAAATAACTATTTGTTGAGTATACTGTTTATTCAAATCTTACCAATGATCTTGTGAATGTTATTTTGTATACTAATTACTTGTAGTAATTAATGTTAAGCAAAACTTGAAACTACGTTAAAACAAAAATATGGAAAGGTACATTGAACAAAACATCACAATCATGGGTTGAAGACGAAGCAAAGATCATCCGGTATATAATACACTACCCAATCATGGTATCGGAAATTCTTTGGTAGTATATGACGTACCCATCATTATTTTTATAAATATTATATGACAATTTTACGCAGTTTTTACGAAAATCAGAAACAAAATTTATTTTATATTCAAAGGTACATCATCATGGTAAAGTAGCAAAAATCGTTAAGGCTTATAATTGTAATACGTAAGAGGTAATGCCTTAGTTGTACTATTTGTCCCATATTGAATTATGATAAAATATTAAATTAGGAATATATCATTCTATTCCTACTCTCGTCGAAAAAAAGAGAGGTTGAGCAACTGTGTAACAAGCAGTTCTCATAGAAAAATTCTGTTGAGATACCGCCATTAGGAGACCATATGCTCCACATTGGGAGAGGACATGGAAAAAACTTATAAAATATTGATGAATAATTTTATAACAAATTTTAATTAAAATAATGATACTGCACTGGAAAAATCTTACCAACTTACTCTGTATGGAGCGTCCTGTGCTACCCACCCTATTTAATATATTATGAAGTGTTCCTTATTGTTGCCTATGATTTAACGTACAGATGTAGATTTTCTGGGAGAATACTTGGAACAATATATATAACGGAAGCATAATCTTTATAAATTATTATACATACATAAGCAACATCCAAAATTGAAAGCTAGTTAGAATATTTTATAATACTTTACAATTTTGGAGTTCAGGAAAGATTATAATTTAATCGCACAGAGCTAAAATACGGATAATTATTTTCTTACTAAAACATTTTAGTTACTAACCGAATGCCACTTTCTCTTTCAAGTGGCCATCGGCGTAATGAATACTTAAAAACTTTGAAGGAAATTGCATAAGCATGTAGTTTAAAAAAATACCACGTAAAACGAATCACGATTTTCGTCATCTGTTAAAAGGTAGAATAATGACAACAAAATGAAATACTTAGAAATCGAAATGAAACGACACGACTTTTTTATTGGTTAGTACAGTTTAAAGTCCGTAGATTCCACGTGTTGCTTCGTCCATGTATTATGAGAAGATTTTATTACAAAAATACAGTTTAATATAAAACACCCGTCTGTGGTGACTGCCTAATGTAATCAAAAATAGTATAAAATTTTGCTTTAGTTAATGTATCCTTCATTCAATATTCACAAAAATATATCTCACGTAGCTGACTTGTGCCATTTCGAATTCATTCATAAAGTGAGTTTACAAGGTGCGGAGGCAGATGACAATTTACGTGAATAGAGCGTAGATTTAAAATATGAAATATTTTTTCATTTTATGAACTACTTATTATTACTTATATTTTATTCTAACCTAACCATTGAGTATTTTTATAAATTACATACAATGTATCTTACAAGCCATCGGCAGATCGATGTGCATAGACATTAGCAGGCTTTAGATGTTTACAACGGCACTTTCACGCGCGATCGGATAGTTTGTGTGTTTTAAAACGAAAATTTCAGACAGACTATTCCTTGTTTTAAAGCGCACTTATCACCCGATCGCGCGTGGAAGACGTTGTAAACATCCGAACTCGCTGTTTCATGTAAACAAATTTGAAAAATAAAGATTAAAAATACGGTTTAAAAAGATAAATATAATGCATACAACATTCAGACCGGCTTCGTGCGAATGATAACAGTTTTCATTCAGTTTATGCAATAACTTAGTAAACTAATTTTTAACTTGAGTATGATCATTCCACGTTAAGATTAGATTGAGGCTTGCATTGAAAATAAGAAACGTGGATTTCAGAATACGCTAAAATTTTTATCTTGATATATATAAACATGATGTAGGTTGAAATACATCGTTATGTGTGATAACCTATGCCACGCATGCCACTATATGGGACGTGAAAGGATTTTTGGTGGCAAGCCTCGAAAATGACGATTTATTAAAATTGCTTACAATAGATTCACTTGTTTTATTTCAGTGGCACGCTGAGTGTCCAGTACTTTGAATTACCTGTTTTGTGGCACGCCAATGCATTTAGGTTGCCGACCGCTGTTCAAGATATTTTCACTGAATATTGGTAAATATTTTAGAAATATTAGATAGCTACAAATAAATCAAATGATTTTGCTTTTTTTTTTTTGACATTTGATACAGATTAGACATAATTTTTTGAAATGAAGCGTATTTTTAAGAGACTGCAATGCCATGACGTTTATACATGTGTTGGTTTACTTTTGAAAATAAAAAGGTAAATTTATCTAATGAAATCATGAAATAGTTATCCTTTTCAATTAACAATGTTTCTGATGCAGAAAAATAGCTATAGTTTTAATTATGAAACAGCACCAATCGATTAGTTCTTCATCTTATATATAATAGCCCAGACCGGTCTGTAGGAGTAGATGTAGACGATTTATTATTATCACATACACATGTAGGCATGAAATTTCCTCGTGACCTTGATTCGCGGTTTAAATAAACAATATACATAGTTCCGACGTGACGCAAATTCCGAGGCAAACAAACAACAATCAGTCCGTCAGTATGGAAACTAAAGAGCAGCTACTTTAGATATTCAGTATTTCAATTCCAATGCCGTCATCTATGAAGTTCCCACTAGTATTAAATAAGACTCATTCGGCACATCAAATCTGTTACTTAATTTAATCCATGTTTCATATAAAATAAAAATTGTCTTCATTATAAACATATTAAAAAGACATCGAAGCCGCTCTTATTTCAGGGACAATGGTATAGGCAGAGCTTGAGTGTATGTACACCCACATAAAGTGGTAAAATTAAAACTTGTTCTCCTACGAGTTGAACAACTCACTTCATGAATGGAGAATACGAAATTATTTATTGCGCCGCTAAACTTATTTAAATAAATTTAGCAGTAAAATGAAATCATTGTTATGCTATACTTCATGTTAATTAAAGGAATATATTTGCATACTTGCGCGTAAAAATATAGATCTATATGTACACAAACCACTCCAGGAAAAATGTAAATTAAATTAGATCATTGTAATAACACCTGAATGCTTTTAAGTCTTTTGAAAAATGAAATTTAAATAGTTATTCAAAAGAAAAAATCGTCTAATTTTAGTGTTTGAGTATTCGGGGAAAAATCCATTTGTCTTCTACTGTTTGTTCCCAAATGACAAATAAAGCTTTAGGTCGCAGAATAAACTAAGAATTACTGACCCAAAGTAATACAGGTGGCATAAATTATTTATTTTTCAATTATTTTCATTATTGAATAAAAGAACTACGATTTTATTTGATTAATAATGGGTTAAATAAAAACTGTTTAAATGTCAATTTTGAGATTTTTTGAATCTATATTTGCCTCTCCGGCTACGGAATATTAAACTGACGTTTATAATAACCCTTTATAAATTTTTCTCCTCCGCGGCATACAAACTTTTCCCCAGATTTCCGCGACACACAAGAAGTAAAGAAAAGTTTGTTGCACACAGTGGTTGCCGAGCACTGCATTAAATGGCCATGAGTATAAAACACCAGTCTTAGTAAGCGCTTCTGAAATCTTATGAACATAAAAAAATAAAACTCACAGAATGATTGGCTAAAGCAAAATTAGAAGACGTGATCAAAGAAAATAAAACTAAGTTTTTGCGCTTTTCTTTACAGGACGTAATTTTCATTATTTTTAGGACTTAGGCAGAACGTAGAGAATTTAAAATTTTCGTCGTTTAATCTTTTTCATGTTTATATAAATATTGAAAATCAATTGGCTATTTACATTTCAAAACATCGGTAGATTAATTGCTCTTCAAATATAATAATTATAAGTATTTTCGTTGGCAAACATACATGCAAGATCTGGTATTCTGTTAAATTATTATGAATTTCGTACAATTTCATAACTCTATAATCTGTAATCACGTATATATAACGGTTAATCGATTGCATAAGAGTCCAAGTTTGTCCCATTAAATTCACAAGGGTGTGAGTTTGGTTTCCGTAAACCCGATAAGCTTTCACGAGGAAACTTTTTGATGTGTAAAATAAATTGTATCATTCTTCGTTTTCCAGCGCTCGTATCTACTTCTGATTTTTTATTTTTATTTGAGTCAACTTTTCAAGAACGTAATGGTCGGGGTTTTAGTCGAGCGGTTTATTTGAATCTCGCGTAAATTATGTCACTATTGAACGTAATTTAATGTTTGTAGTTTTTGACGTTTTTACAAAATTATTTATGCATTAATATTCTAATAAATTGCTCAATTTCCGTTCGAATCATATTACACCATATGCATGAGTAGACTGAAAGGAAACCGTTGATTGTGCTTCATATTTATTAATATGAAAGATATAAAAATGTCTATGTATTCATTTACAAAAAATGAAAAAATATTAAAAAAAACATTGTAAGAATATAAACCATAAAAATCAAACTAAACAAAGCTTTGAATATTACATATGTCTTATGTATATTTTTTTTAATGAGAGCGTGTCATGAGAAAAAAAAGTTTTCAATACAAAATTAATGTTGATGCAGCGAAAACATGACACTAAATAACGTAATAAGATAAATATCGTCGTCTTGGGTAGTAATCTGCATAGCTACATTTCATAAAAATGTTCAGGAGTGTTTAAAAACTGAATAAATTCAGTTTTAACCAATGTTATTCTATGAATCATTATTCATATAACATATGAGCAATTCAAAAATAAAATTGGTTAAAACTGAATTTATTCAGTTTTTAAACTCTCCTGCACATTTTGCTGAAATGTAGATACGCTGTTTACTAGTTAAGGCGACGATATGTGGAATTTTATATATATTTTTTTATATACTGAATATATCTACACGAAAACACAAATGATACAAATTATGTTATTTAAAATTACGCACTAAATGATTTGTTAATTAATGAGGAGTATTAATTTTCTGTTCATTGATCAAAATAAATATAGTAAACCTTCACAATATGTGCTCACTTTATTATCTAGAAAAAAAGAGATTGAGCGACTGAGTTATAAGCAGTTTTTGTAAAACCATTTCTGTTGATTGAATTGGGAGTCCATATGCTTCACATTGGGAGTGGACATGGTTAGAAAAAATATATATTTGGATTGAATGTAACGTAAAAATACATCTTTAATTGCACAGAATGAGGATAGTAGCCTCAACATTGAAAGGGCATTTATTAGATGACACCTAAACGAAGTATCTTTTATCTGTACTGTCTTTTTCATGTAGGGAAGAAATGCTGCAAAGCATGTTATTATTTTATTGCGGTATTATGATCGAAAAACGTAAAACTGTAAACTTTGAAACCGACTTATATAATATAAATACTGTCCAGTAACCATAATAAGAGAAAACATCGTTAGTACTGATGGACTAGGTATCTGGAAACGTACGTTTAACGTTACTGTGATTGATTTTTGTTTACTTGAAAAGGATCGATGTTTAAAGTGTGGTGATTGCCTTGTAACTCTTTCGTAAATCAAATTTGAGTAACATTTTATTATAAAATTTTAAAATAAAAAAGTACATACTCCAAAAAATATATTTATGGATTACCATAATACATCACGTCGATATTGCACACCTACGTAAAAGTATGATATATACGAAGGACTGTTTTTTTTCGCATTATTTATGTTGGGCATGTGTTTGAGTTGTTCACTGCAAGATGTTTATTTCAAAAATTGAACGCATTGGACACCATTTCTTTTTACAATTCATATAAATAAAACAATTTTCAAATTTTACAGTATGAATACTAAAAATGCAAAATTATAACTTGAAAACATTGCGTGGTTAACAAATGGTTTTCTTTATGTAGTTTCTATAATTCATCCAGTTAATATAAGAATGCAAACTATAAAATCGTAAAATTCTTGACAATTTTAAATTCACGTCTGCGTGTAACATGTTGTTTTGAAAAATCTAATTTTGACAGAACCGATTCCTGTTGTATTATAGTTATTAGAGGTCTGCACGGGGGGACATTTGATGAAATTACAAGGTCCGAGCCCGTTCACTTCAAGCCCGACTCAGCCCGAACCCGAGTCTTATTACCACACTAGTTACCCGAAGCCTACATTTATATTTCTCAGCCCGAAAAATACCCGATTTTTTAAAAAAAAATTACAGTAGCATAACATTGATTGAAATTTAACACATTGAATCTATTGTATTATATAATGAATTTGCTTTTTTTATAATGAATTTGCTGGCACACGGAACTGTCAAAAATCTAAAACCAATATAAAGCAGATACTAAATAATATTCAGACTTTATTTATGTAAGAACAAATATTATAACTTACTATCTGTGATTCCTAAATAAACTAAGCATTATTTCAGACATAGCACCAATTAGTTCAAACAATTTTATGAACTCGGCTTCGGGTTACCAACATCTAAAATGACGCCGCCATACATTTCAAACAAAAGATCTTATTGTTCCAATGATATTCAAAACGTAATCAATTATTTCAGTTATTACCTTTTTGTTATCAACAGTATTCAGTTATCAATAGTACTCATGGCCCGAACATAGTCCGAAATATTTTTCTGAAGTACAAACCCCTTACCCGAGCTCGAATGTCAATTGTCTCTACCCGCCCGAACCCAGCCCAGGGGCTAAGTCCGGTCCCGTGCAGACCTCTAATAATTATTAATGGCATTGTTAATGCTTATTTAATGTATTACTTCATTCATGCGGAGGCTACCACTCTTTTACACACAGTTCACGGTGAGGACAAAAAAATGTTTTTCTTATCAAGACGCGAATGTATAGTATTCAATTATTGTTATACCACGAGAAAAATGCTTTGCTGTAAGTGGGATCGTTTTAATTCGTCGAAGTCGAAGTGAGCTGCATGTCACACCGTTGACTACACCACACCTCGGGCATGACTTGGCGCCTCACTCACAATAATTGCAGAAAAAAATAAATCCGGTTCTATAACCTTAACTCGTAATATCATAATAATTATTGGTACTTCACAGCATTACAAATTGCTTGCCATTTGTACATATCGTCATACAATAATTCTATGCCAATTAACGATGATGATAGCAAAGCAAGTATAACTAAGTGTGTATTATTTTTGTTATATTCGAAGAAGACTTCTATATAAAATAAAAAAAAAATAATATTTTCTTTTGTATTTTGTCTATTGACATTAATATAAACTGAGGAGAGTAGGGATAAAAAAATAAAGCTAAAACAAAACTAGAGGTTAGCTAATCGCTCTCGCAACGCCCTGTTTTAGGATCGGATGGGTGGGAGGGAATTTTACAAACATTCATAACTACGAACAGAAAGTCACAAATAGATTGAAAAATCAGTAAACGAAACTGTCTGTACCGGGACTTGAACCCGAGACATCCGTAACGGTAGCCAACGACGTTAACCACTGGCACCACGGAGCCGCGAAATTATTAGTTAATAATATTTTAAGCGTGACACATGGTTTTCCACAGCTATATGTATACCTGATGGGACTCTCACCTCCAATCACAGGCGAATAATATTGTAATTATTTGTATTTTCCCATGAGCCAATATAAAGAAAGAACAACATTTTTTTTTTTTAATTTTATTTCCAATTTAGGTAAAGGATTAGAAGCAATGACTAAGTTATAATTAACAATGTATGATATAATAGGCCTGAAGATGCTTCTCAAATAATCGAAACATGTGTTATCAATTTAAATTTTGTATTAAAAATGTATCTTCACAATTGCGTATTGATGTCGATTGTATTGCTGTTGATTTCCTCTATTTTCAAAATAAATTAATAAATACAACTATTATTCTGTTATCATTATATCTTGGATAACTAAATTACGAAAATATGTTCATCTCTCAAATTAATGAAAACAAGTTAGTAACGAAAAATAATATATGAACCTATCTAATGATATATTATATTCCATCCCCTTTGTGGACATATTACAAATCTGAAGTACAGGTTTAATTCTCGTTTGTATGGTAAAGTCTAAATATATACATAAAGCTTTCTATTATAAAGCTCGACAAACGAAAGGAAAAATACTAGACATTTTTAGCAGAATGCGACTGCAAAGAGATATCCCACGAGCACAAATAAATACAGTGTGGAGTATTTTTGAATCGCACAAAGACTGCAGTGAAATGAAAGACTCGAATAAATATATAAAAAGGAGGAGAATGAGTTTGCGATACGATACTATGAACCATTCGAATCATTTCGATATCATACTACTCTAAAATTTCTACTTTTATATGCTTCACTATACAATTTTACATCCTAAATAAAAAAATTTAAGCCTTTCGAGAATGTTAAAGGAAAATAAACTGACTGAAAAGTAAAACAAAGAAATCTGATTGAGTGAAAATTTAAATATTTTATTTTTGATAAAGCATATTGTTGAACTCTAATGAATCTTTGCTTTCGGTGTATTTTTAGGTCCAATTTTAATATATCGTCGGCATAAGTAGAAGGCTTTAAGCCAAAAAACCATACTTTGAGGTAATCTATTTTAAGAAAATAATTAAATTTAAGCTTCTCTATTTACATACCTCAACCATTATTTATTGAACTAATCACTTTATGAGATTCGTTAACGTCAATAGTAATGATAATCTTAGTTTTTTCACCACTTCTATTGACTAACACAAAAAATACATGGAACATGGGTGAACTAGTTTTCTCAAGCAATAGACCGTTCTAAAATCTATCCTACTGCATTTATAGCTCAAACCAGTCGATTTTCGTACTTATCGAAATATTTATATTAAATCTATTAACTATTTGGCGCGCTAGTGTCGTCTGATATAACATTTTGATAACGATACGCACAATTCCCCCGTTCCAAGTTGCCCCAAGTTCTAGGGTAGTTCTAAGCAGACGAATATTTCCCGTTATTATTTTCTTAATTCACAATTATTCATTTTTTGATGTAGCTACATAATTGAGCGGTAAAATGATCTACTGAAACTAGTTGTAAAAATTCTTCATTCAGAGAGTTCGATATTATTCAGCAAAGCGCTTTTGTTGTCTCGTTTTCCATCACATACATGATGGGTCATGGAGAGTATGTATTTTACTAAAATGTGTGCTGTTTTAAATGACTCCATAAATACTGTCCATCTTATACCGTATGTACGAATAGGTTAATCCAACGCATCACGAATAAAAACTATCAAAGGTTAGTGCTTAAACTGAAAAATCAGTAAAAGATTAGTTTTTATGAATCTGTGGTGTATAAATAATATAATATCTATCACGGTGTAGATGTTTCATCATATGAAGTAAAACAAAAATAATAATACTCATCTTTTCGAATTTGCATCGGAAAGTTTATTTTTAAATTCATCGGGATATACTTTTAGCATTATCAACAAAATCTATAAATTCCACACAATTAAAAGGTGGGCAGTAAGCTGTATTTGATGATAAGAATATATTATGGGTAATATTCTAAACCAGAAATTTGCGAGCTATATATAGTCCAGAAATCTTTAATATTATTTTTTTTAAACATGCCTTATTTCACTCAGCTAGTGAGCATTTCTAACTGAATGATGATGATGGTCACTCACTCAGTAAAACCGGTCATATTTTTTAAAACGTGTCTTCAAATATTTACGTTACACAGCTGTTTCTTTATATTTTATAATATAA
The DNA here is from genome assembly GCA_022494535.1 of Himalopsyche phryganea. Taxonomy (NCBI): domain Eukaryota; kingdom Metazoa; phylum Arthropoda; class Insecta; order Trichoptera; family Rhyacophilidae; genus Himalopsyche; species Himalopsyche phryganea. The sequence goes on from JAGVSL010000034.1 coordinate 2,125,063, forward strand.
ATATTGAATTTATTTATTTTAATGTTCAATTAATCTGCGATATACGAACCTATTATATGCTTTGAAAAATAGTGTTTTTAGACTTTAAATATATAATATTATAAGCTACGAAGAATATTTCAGTACATTGATTGAATCAAATACAAGTCATGTTATATTCAAGCATCGTAAATAATTATATTTGCGTTTAATTTTCATAAATGAATGCACGTAAGTTGCTTTTATCGATTTGTTTTTATATAAATAAATATTATAACTATCGTCGGGTGCATGTACAGTTTTCAGGTTTAGAAAGGCATCTTGCAATCTGCCGAATTAAGGTTATATAGTAGAATCTCCCGTGATGGCAAAACGGTTGAAACACACTGCATTATACGATTACGAAAACTTTTCCAATCGACTGAGTAAACACGGAGTGTTTTTTCATTACGAAGATACGTCACGTAAATGTATGTGGCAGCATCATTCACGGGGCAAAGTCCTTCGGAAAGTTTGGACAGCTAGCGTAGTGGTTAAATTGGCTGCCTAACAACTATCTGTTGGTAACTAAAGATATAAGAGGCTAAAAATGTATTTGTTGTAATGCTGCGATTTTTAAGTGTCTCTGAATTTATATAATACGAGCATATTTTTATATTAAGAATACAGGTGGTAGCGAACAAAATGGTTTGGACACTATTCCATGTGTACCTTTTGTTTGATACATAATAAATAATGTCGATATCTGTAGTCTAGTGACAATAGCTGTATTATAGTGATCAGATGGGTCTGAGTTCAAATTAAGGCTAGCTCAATATCAAATTTAATTTTTTTAAGTTTAATATTTTAAATCTTGGGCATGGATGATTGTGATGTCTTTTCTCCTCGAGTTAATGTCGCATGGCATTAAAAAAGCTCATCAAGATTATCACATGTGATTTAAAAATATCTGACAAATATTTTTCAATTTGAAAAATTTTGAAATACCATTTTGTTCGTAACATTGTGTTACCATATCATGTTTTCCTACCACCTTCATAAATTTAAACGTGTAAAAATAATTTTTATAATAATTAATATAACACAATTATTTTAGAAATAATGTAAAAATAAATTATTGGGTGCATTACTTTGCCAAATATGACACACAAGCATTCATTTTGATAAGTCTTAGTCTGAAAAAAAATCAAAGGCAGGTACTTATTATCAAATAAAAACGTTTATAAATATTTTGCTCTTGGAGTCTACAAAACGTTTAATTTTATTTAGAAAAAAAAACTTTTAGATGTTACACAAAAAAGAAAAGTTTGCAGAAAAGGGTGTTTTCCAAGTCATCTAGTTCAACGGGCGATACCTTTAAGTTGTTCGTTTGTGAAATAAAAAACGCTTTCCTCATTATTTGTATTTCCATTTTAATGAGGATAGTGGGAAGAAGTAAGCAGCAACCTTTACTGGCACCCAGTGGGAGCAGACAGTGGTGTATTCATAAAAGTTTGAATGCTGCAGGAAACCCTCTGGTAAAAAAATTAAGATAAAAATCAAGTTAATGCGTTTGTCTGTTAACTGGATTTTTTTAAAAAAAAAAGCTATCGGGCATCAACTAACTTAAATATAAAAGACATGCCAAAATAAGCAACGTAAAAATGTTATTGGAAAATGACTATATCGATTCTAAAAACATAGCATTATTGAACGTCATTGTTAACTTATGGGAAAAAACTATAGTGTGTAGATGAAAACAAATATTCGAATTCCGAATATTAAAGCCTCAGAGTATTCGAATAGTGTAATGTATCAACTTCATCGTGTATATATATTTTTTCATATTTATGGTGAGCGAATATTATGATATTTAAGTAAATAAAATAGATTGTATTATATAAAGATGTAATGCGGCAACGAATAACGTTTTTTTTTGTTATCGTGTTTGTTTAATATACATTAATACTATGAAAGAATCCGAATAATTTATCAGATCAATATCTTTGTATCAAAAAAGAGCCGAACATATTTGAATATCGAATATTCGAATGGAATCCCTAGTCACAACGATGGATAAATGTTTTCAAATGATCGTACGAAAAACTCAAGATCGCGATTTAAATTTAATTCAATAACAATGATTGAATAAACCAACGCATTGTAATTAGAGACGTCAATAGTAACCACTAATATTGAAGCGTTGAGCACGCAGTTACTGAAAATATTTTATTATTCTTTAATAACACGGGAATTTTAACAGAAATTCGTTTTATTTGCGAGCGAAACAAGGGGAATATTTCGGATACGTCACTGGGCGAAGCTTTGATCTGTAATATCGAAGGTGGGCGGAATTATCGGATCCCAGGAAACAACGACGATCTTGAACGATCTTTGAAAGCCAACAGTAATTCGATACTAAGCCGTCGAGATTATTTAGCATTCAAAGCAGTTCTTCTTGATCCTTGAAAGAAATCCTCAGAGTATTGTTGGATTACAACAGCTTTTACTTAAGTTTTAAACGACTGTCAAGAATTAGGATTAAAAGCATTTACATACCATTTCATTTTGATAAGATTTTTGTTAAACATTAAGAGAGTGATAAAATAAAACTTCAATATCCATTTGGTAGGAGCAATGCACGAATTAGAAAATAGGAACTAGGCATACAATTTGAAAAAAATAGCAACATAAATGACCGAAGAGATGAATGTATTACGTCAATACACCATATATATAATATCGACTGTAGAAAGACGAATCATTCCGTTTTTCAAAAAAAAAAAAAAAAATTCTATACTTAATCACAATCTATACAATTTAATACATGTTTTGTGTGGGTTAAGTCCTTTTGCCTTTCCAAAATCGATGTAATATAAAACCCTGTCATGTGGGAAAGTCGCATTCATTTTTCTTTTATCAAATACAGAAACATAAATTGGTATTCAAAAATGCATTTAGATTATTTTGTAAATTATTGAAAATAATGAAATGAAAAACTTTGGTTTTAGTGCGAAAGTCACAGGTTCCAAGCCTCTGATTATACATAAGTAAGCATCTTACGCTAAAGGAATAATAGTTTTGGACATTCGGAATACGAAAACAAATTAAAAAAATTATTAACATTATGTAAGAATGCAAAAAAACTAAAAAGAATAATAATTTGTAGAAGCGTTCGTATGGTATATATTATTATGATACAATAGTATTATTTATTCGCTACAAAAATGATACTAGTGGTCAGCGATAAAATTTTCCGAAAAAGTACTAAATATTATTGTCTGTCGATCACATCCGTCCGAAGTTTTAAGATTCATTTATATCCGGTACATACATTTCTTGTTGAACATTTCTTCAAAGATTCTATTTCAACTGGCCTCAAAAAATATCGGAAATCTATGTTTTGTAATAGATGTTTTATTCTTTAGGAAAGCTATAGATACAAAATGTATATAAGCGTGATGTTTTCCATTAGATACTAAACATAAATTAAGTAAAAATATATTTAAAAGTTTTTTGATTAACTTGAAACAATTAAACATACAAAATCAATTTATACGTAAAAAATATTAGTTATTTACTATAGTATATTAAATATCCGAGTTTTTCGAAGTACAACGTTGAAAATAAATATTGAAATATTTAGTCCTCTCCAAACATTGTATAAGAGGATGATGTAATGTCCTGAAATAGGTACGCAAAAGTAAATCAACCCGGTATTGAATACAGAAGATGAAAGGTTGTTTATATAAGAAGTTGTAGGGACATTTGCACATCAGAGAAATTATACGTAAAAACTATAATATAACGACTAAAATACAGTTCAAGGAAAATTCTTTGCAGATTGAAAAATAATTATTGTAGTCTTTTTTTGGAAATGAATATTCCTTGTATACAGCACTACACATATTGAATATAAAAAGGGATGCACGTCAGTATCGTGTGTGGAATAAAAACGAAATAAAATTGTGTACACATCTATAAGTTTTGTCCCAGGTTTCGTCTTTCTGCACAGGGAAGCATTAAAACTTAACCAATATAATTTATTTTAATCACGAAATACAAAATTAATATTTTTGTCATAGTTCGGAGGCAATCAAATGTCCGTTATCAACGGGATTGCTCAAATATTTTACATTATATCGACGTTGTTTTGGCCAATTGATGTAACCCTCAAAATTGAAATTGTTCAGGAGAGTGTAAACTATTTTTATCGAAAACATTTCACGGTGAGTTGCGTTATGAATCTTTGAAATGCACTCCTGTAAATATTCTTGTTTGCAGATACGGGATTATACGTAGGGGGTATCGATATAATAGTAGCTTACATCAAGTGGCCAGGTCAGAATGTTTAAACCTAAAGCCAATGTAAAATAATGTTTCCCTTCCAAAAAGTGGTTAATTTATTTTTATAATTTTCATCATTTGACCGAGACCTGGTCTGTCATTTTTAAAATGATATCCAATCATTAACTCATTTCCGTATTTTTTGAGGGTTACATGAATTTGCCAAAACATCGTCGATGTTAATTTGTTAAACGAATTTGTGCCCATTGTGATTCATTAACCTTACTATACTTAGTTATTGTTTCGATACATGAACGATGTACAGTAAATATTGACTGGTATTTGGAGCCCACGTGCGTATTAAAAGGCGCCGATGATTGTTTTTATACAGTCATAAGCCGATCAGTTTTATTTATTCGCTGAAATATTATTTTAAATACCGTACTCTGCATGCGAAAGCTCTCGGCATGCTTTTGTAGCAGTTAATAAAGCGTCAAGTCGAGCTTCAATGTCCCTCGATAAATCAACATTCGCGCGGGAAGCTTAGCAATAATTAGCATTGTCTTTTGTAACAAAAGGCTTTGTTTTCAATACCAAACAGTCACTATTATAATAGAAGAGTTTGTTGAAACATAACACTAGTTGTATGGAAATTATTCACAAAAGAAAAATATTCTACCAATATTGGAAGAACGGAGCGCATTTCTAAAGATGTATTTTCGTTTTACCCAAGAACACACGTCTTGCGTAAATACATGACGTGTATTATATTTGTTTATTAGTTTAATACCAACTATTTACCTTACTATTCATGAAGGAAAATATGTATTAAAACTGTAAATCACTACAAAGCAAATTACGAAATTTTGAATACCTAACAAAAGAATAAAAGGACAATCAAACATAACTGTGTTGGAAATATACGAGTATAATACGCCCATAAAATATAATTTAATTCTATAGTATTAGGTATATTTATGTATAGTCGGTGTGACAAATGTTTGAGTAGTAAAATACTTGCTTTTGTGTTATAAATATACAAAAACTATTACTATGGACAGCTTCTACAGCTTTGTGAAGTATTGGAGCTACGAATATTTCCCACGGGAGATATTAAATCTGTTCCTATCGCCATTTCATTTTACATATAATATTTGAAACGAACTTATTATTGACGTTATGACTATATTATATATTCTCTACTATACTATCCAGAATACTTTGTCAAATTTGACGGAAATCAGAATGAACAAAATAAACATGTACATGAATGTTATGGCTGAAAAAAAGATCATTTTCCACCCAAAAAATGAGTTAAAAATGCCACCTTGTAGGGAACACTAAACAAATTCAAATAGAAGAAAGAAAATCTTAATTACACTTTTCCATTGTCTAATTTACTTTATTTTATTTTTCTTTCCAAAACTACAACATATAAATAGAGTGAATTGTTTTGTTTGACTTTCAATTTTGAACTTAATAAATAATAATATATGTAGTTATGTAACAAGAAATAATCAAATTTGGATTATTGAGATTTTGTACACTTCCATGTATTTTGTCACTAACGACCCAGGTTTCGCCTTTCAGCATCTTCAGGCATTCGAGCGCACGAATGGACTCGAACTGACAGACAGTAAACAGTGTCTAACGTTTATATAGAAGATACAAAAACGACAAATATTATTTACGAGATAAAATATTATACGTCTAGGATTCACACTGATATCTGAGTTAAAATTTCGAGAATCGCCTGAATCCTTATTTTGTAAACAACGCATTGACAGAGTGGCGAATTGCCGCTTTCCAACTACTATTAGAATTATCAGTGATTTTACAATTATAATAGCATTGTGGGTTTCGACGGAATGCAATTCGACGAAAGGATAAATGTGTACAATCATTCCACATTTAGTGACATCTGTTAGGTGATTCAAAGATAGGATATAGCAACGGGGAGTTTGGAAGGTTCAGCTTTTCTAATGTAAAATTCTGCTAATAATGCTAGAATCTATTATCAAATTGAAAATAGTTCTGGTCAACGCAAAGGTCTAATATATTAACTCTATGCGTATTAAGGGTATCTTTGATAATTTGTTTGCATTTGTACATGGAAGTGTACAAAATCTCAATAATCCAAATTTGATATTGAAATTCCATCAAGCACCGTCAGTCGATGTTTTAAATTATAGAAGTTATTAAGTTTTTCAGTTTATCCTCAGACTGAATTTACGTGAAAATGATCTTTCTTTCCCTTTAATTATTTAACTTATGAAGGAGAACGGTATTTCATAGAACATGTTGCTGGCTAAATCTTGACATTTTGAAAGGTGTCTAAGGAATTGATAGTGAATATTTCAAACAAAAGATGTGATTTACGTTAGCTTGCGTGAATTTTCAACGTGTCTAAGGACAAAAGTTAATAGTATTTAAATTAGTAAATAATTGAAAATTTTCCTTCCATGACTTAATATCTAATTAAATTTAATATGCATATTACAGAAAAGGTGTATATAACATTCAATAAACGACATTAGATTAATTCTAATATATAATGATTTATTTCTGTTGTTATAAGGTTCATATTTTTCTGAAAACGAAATTTAGAAGACATTAATCAAATTATAATACAAGTATGGGCAAAAACGGTTAAAATGTTTCTCCAATCTATTTTACCCGGTAGCTTTCTGTTCAAATTGTAATATGTATGTATAGTCGTCCAAACCGAGGCTGAAACAGACACAAATTCGTTGGATTCAGTCGACGTATTGTTTCATTTTTTGTAATAAGGCATTCGTAAGCAATAACAAAGTAAGTGTAATATGTCTTACGATTATGTGTCGCATATGCATAGTATTTACAGAATTATTTGTAAGGTATAAAAACGTAAAATATAGCATTCATAATATGGGAGTCTCCAACTAAAAACTTTTGACAATATTCAAATGAATATAACATTACGAAGCAGAAGAGAACTAAAGTTGATAGTATGCATTGTATACACTATTCATTTCAAAGGAATGAAAAAAAATCGGATAAATGTGAAACAGAAAAGACTACACGATAACCTGCATGAACTGATAACTTAAATAAAAAATACCGATTGTGTATGTGCAATGCTATTTTTGGGTTGAAATCAAACGCATCCTGTTTGAAAAACTAACGAATTATTCAAAAATGCTAGTTCGAATATTTTTTTATTTTGAGTACACATATTTTATATGGCTGTAAAAGTATGTTTTGGCCTATGAACAAAAATGACTTTTTAAGATCGATTCGAACAACTCTGTATACTAACTCACATTAATGTCAAATGTGCGCCATATTATAGCTATGTAATTAGTCAATGAACAAAGGTATTACAAAGTTGATTTCGTACCCAATCCCAATAGCGACTGCTGACAAAGCACGAGAGGCGCGACGTAAGATTATTTCCCACAGGAATAATTCTGAATGTAATGAAGGATTTTATTAACTCTTGTTGCAAATTAAGCCGTATTAAAGGTTTCTTCAAAAGGTGTATAGGTATATTTGTATAAGACGAAAGTAATAATTTATTTTAAGCTGTGTTTCTGTTCTGTGTACCTAATATAATTTAAATGAATAATTGAACATTTAAAAGTAATAAAAATATCTTATATTACGATATAACGAACAATACGGTATGTAATTGGTGCCGAATAAATACGTGGTTGAAAGTCTTGGAATTGAAAGTATCACAATTTTTTGTAAGGCCGTAAATGGATTACTTGAACAGTTTCAAGAACATTAATTTTCTGAATCCAATCTTTCATAAGCTTAGAAGAACTAGACAAGACTTCAACCAATCCTTCTAAGATATATTTCAAGGAAACTTCTCTAAATTGTGATAAATAATTATATGTATACATTTTAACTGAAATTTCCAACGTAGGATTCAAGGTTCGCATACAATGAACCATACATACATGTAATGCGGTTTGACATCCGTTTGTTAGTAAAAACTAAAAGTATATTGTCTTTGTTTTTTTTCGCAATAAAATTAAAATTACTTGTTCAAGTTTACTAACGTAATAAACAAAAAAAAACTTAGATAGGCAGTGTGATTTAATAAAGCTACGTTGAACATAAAATTTACGAGTAGAGCAAGTATCCAAAAAAACGTTTTTAGTCAGTGAAAACTGGTAAACAGACGTGTTTCTCGGATCTATAACTAAATTCCACTTACTAGCCAAAAAGACACGCATTAAAAATTCGTGATCTTACAACCGCAAAAAAAGGAATGTTTTACAAGTAGATAAACAATATTAGATAGTGATATACATAAGTCGCATAATTAAATATTTAATAAGTCTAAATACAGTTTAAAAAATGAAAGGTCACCTACTTAAATTAATTATTTAAATATTTTTTATAAACGAGTATAATACGACAAAGTACGACGATCAATTCAATTTGTCCTTTGTAACGGTTATTTTTTTCGAAAACTATACTATAAGAGATAAAGATGATGCTATGAAAAGACTAGTTAGTAGCTATTAGGATTGGATGGGTGGGATGGAATGTAATCTTCACATACATCCATGCCTTTAAAGTTTCCATACATTGAAAAATCTCTCTTTGAAATTTTCGGTACGGGTGTTCGAGCCCGAGGACGCAACAACGTCCACTACTGCCCAAGAGCGTTGACCACTCGGCTTCAGCAACGACTATAAAAAAATCTGGAAATTGTGTCAGAACCCTGCGTACTTACCCATTTTTGTTTCATAACTATATCAAATTACAATTAAACACTGTAAAATTTTTCATTTATATCTTATATACAATAACCCAGACCTCTCCGTAGACATTTTTTTATTACCACATATTACATGTAGGTATTAAATTTTCTCATGACGTAAGCGTTCGCGGTGCAAGGCACACACGGTTCCGAGGTACTAGCTACTTTAGACATTCAGTATTTCAATACCGTCATCTATGACGGGTACGGTTATACTAGTTTTATTATAATATACTCAATATAACGTTTGATAACAAATTTACAGGACGGCGTTTCTTTTATGAGAACATGTTTATTGTAAAATATTAATTAATGGCTATAATGATGAAATTATATTTTACTTACTGCAATATAAAAACAATTTGATTTGAAGCGATGTGCATATTTTACAATAAGGAAATAAAAAAATAAATAAACCACTTATATCGCCACAGTACAAAAACCAGTTGTACATTTATTTACAGCCGCAGTAAAAATGAACGATGCACTTTATGTTCAATTCTGACATAGTATAAATGTACGTTAACCATTTAAATTAATAGTTCATTTAACAATAAAATAGTTAAATGGATAGCACATTGATGTCCTTCCCATCAGATATCCATCGACAGGAAAAAGCAATGATTTGTCAGTATTAAATTTACTATAAAGATTTTAATAACTATATGCATGGATATTAAATTGAATTACCCGTTATTAATTTCTTGATTCGTTTATTGTCCCATACTATAATTACAATAAAGTTATGTGAAACAATAAATATTCTATCTTAGTATGAATTCAAAATAGATATTTTATTATCGTTATTTCATCTATATTTATCTAGTGGTATAACCGTACCAGTCATAGATGACGGCATTGAAATTGAAATACTGAATGTCTAAAGTAGCTAGCACGTCGAAACTGTGTGTGCATTGCACCGCGAACGCTTACGTCATGAAAAAATTTCATACCTACATATGATATGTGATAATAATAAAACGTTTACAGAGCGGTCTGGTCTATTACATATATAAAATTAATATAGAATAAATATGTTTAAACTGTACGAAAGATCTCAAAAGAAATTGTTTTAGAATAATATAGAGAAAGGGTAAGTAGAAGGATGGTGTAAAGAAAGGGCAAGTATTTAGCTAATCACTCTTTCTACGTCCCGTATATACGATCGAAGGAGGTGGATTGGAAAGAAAAAGAAAATCAAGGCATGTTTGCAGTAGGACATACTTCCATAAATCGATGAAAAATCAATTAGTGAAAATGGGACGAACGGCCAACAGCGTTCGTTAACCACTTGGACAAGACCAATTTATTGATATGCTATATAATACAAAAACTTTTTAAGCGTATACCCCACCCCTTATGTGGAGAATTTGAACTCCAAATAAAGTATATATTTCTGTGTACGAAAGTAAAAAGTATAATATTGGTGCTTTTCAGGAGAGCCAAAACAAGATTTGCGTTTGTATGAAATTTGATGAATAATGTAATAATTAGCAGCATTGGTTCGACTGGTCTCCTTCCTCCTACACGCATAAATGCGTTGTATTATTTTGGCATATTCAACTCATTTTTAAAGACTTCACGCACTTTTACCTTCGCACACAGATTTAACTTCAGTTGTTGATTTGGTAAAGATAAATGAGAGAGAACAGATTAGAGAAGAGATTATACCTCGTAATAGATGTACTCATTTTAAAACTATACATAATTGAAATTGAAGCTTTTGTTATATGATTCATCGTGATATACTTTGACAATGATTTTAATTTTAACTGAACCGTAGATCGATCGCAAAATCTTTTGTTTGCTGATAATTTTGTCTAATTTACAATAAAGGCTAATTCTTGTATTAAAGGGTTGCAGTTAAACGAAAGATTTCCATGTTTAATGGTTTTTTTAAATTTAATTTAATTAAATCATGACCAGTTGTAGATGGACATATTGTCACACACTCTTGTAAAAATAATCAAATACTATGGCAAACATAATAAATTTGCAAACAACGAAAAGGGTTTAAATTTCCTTTTTCCGCGTGTACACTAATAATATATAAGTGTGATAGGTAAGCGGTGAAAATGAAACGATAAGAAATAAACCAATACATATTATTTAGGTGTTATTGATAAAATTTTACCTACGGACGCATAAATATTTTTATGGAAAAGACGGCCATGAAAGTCTTCGAATAGAAACATCAAAACTACTTTACTGTCAATAAACCCGATGTTTATCGAACTTCAGCAGTAAATTCCTGCTTTAAAAATCATTTCATGAACGCACTACAATACAAGAAATACTACAACTCATTAATTTAATGGTGGCCTCAAATATTGTAAATAATATTTTATAGATAATTATTATGACTATGATGTTTCCTCAGTGTAAAAGGCCTCGAAAAGATATCGTCATACATATTATAGTCATTCTTTTCATTCATACAAAATCTACACAAAGATAAAAGTTTGATTAACAATTCTTTTTTTTCCATGTTTTATTAATTGAAATTTCATAACATATTTGAAAAAATAAGGAAAATTAAATTATCAAATATGGCCTGTTCTATAACACCACAGCTTTGTCTTTTAAGGCTCCGTTGTATTGTTGAACCTAATTGATATTTCATTGTTACAGAATATTTCAATTGCTTTAAGTTACTTGAATTATGGAAAATATTCGATAATATTTATAAAAAAAAGAATGTTGTAAAAAAATTCCATTAAGATAGTAATCATTGAAAAAACTTGAAAGTGAAAAATGGTCTTCATCTTTTATTTGATAATAATTAAATTTTTAACAGTCCACTACAAGAAAAAAAATACTTTGTTTAAAGGGGTACATAGCTACAAGTCATTTTTTTTATTAGTACATTTACGGTTGAAAAATCATTCGCAATAAAATTTAATTTATTTTAAAATTTTCCTCTAAAATTATATAAAATTTAGACTTACCCGGTTTCCTGCGCACTCGCCACAGGACGGGTTGCGCCGGGTTACCTGCTGACGAGGCCAGCTTGCCGGCTGTTACACCTGGAAAATTAAAAAATATAGAAATTTGTACACGGTGGATTTTTGTTTAAATTTCAATAAATTAAGCAACGGCACCACTCTCCCCTTTCCTGTTTCACAATCATCTTATTTGTCCATCTTAAAATCAGAAACAGTTTTAAATGGAACGAAACTAATATATATATATATAAATGAAGATTTGTTTGTTTATTTGTCCTCTATGCATTCCCTTAACATTCATCCTATTTCGATCAAACTTTGCTGAACTGTTGTGTGCACACCTGCGAAAGTTTCTGAAGAAAATTAGTGAACCATTTAAAAACAATGAAATACTAAATATGTAATTGATATTAACAATAAACACTAATCGTAATTGGAGAACGCAGCGCAGGTAGGAGCATCCACCAAATTTTTATATCTGAAAAACAATGAAAAATATTTTTTTTTTAAATTTCATGGTTTTAAAATGGTTCACTAACTCCTTCTTAAAATTTTCCCAATCGGCTATTCGCTTAATGCATCAGTAATGTCATTAAAAATTTTTGCTCAGTTAATGGACTTTTAATGTAGCTATATTTGGGATTTCAGACTAGTATTTATTGATTTGTTAGATAAAACACAATTCATTTGTACTACTTCCACATATTTATAATTATCAGGACAGGTTTCGCTCATCACGAGCATTATCAAGTGATGAACAAGAACAGTTGATAAAGCTCGTGATGAGCGAAACCGGTCCAGATCATTATAAATATGTGGAAGTAGTACAAATGAATTGTGTTTTATTTTTTTTAATATAATGTGTTTCCACCAAGAATTGACAGTTAACATCTTAAAAGTGATTTGTAAGAGTTCCTTAACATTTTAATTGAAAACTATTTGTTTGATAGTCAGTAATTTCTCGTCTTAGTTCATGAACCAATTCTTTTACATACCTTAATTTTTAACACTCAATTTTACATAAATAGGTCTGTTATGTTTGTATTAATGCTCGTGATGAGCAAAACCGGTCCTGATTATTATAAACATGTGGAAATAGTACGAACGAATTATGTTTTATTTTTTAAAATATAATGTCTTTCCACCAAGAATTGACAGTTAACATCTTAAAAGGTATTTTACTGTTGATAAATCACTTTATGACTAGGCCGACATCTTACAACAAACAAAGCAAGAAAGCTGCCGCTAGCAACATTTTATTTTCCGGCTAGTTCTTCTACCCATTTTGCAGTGCTAACGATTTGTGTACTGCTTGTTTTGTAAAGTCATTAAAATTAACGTTTAACTTTACACCTACTAGTTTTTTTTTTAACTTCATTTAATACGATGAAATATTTTACTAAGAAAAAATAAACAATTCTATAATTGACGCTACGCTAAGTATTTTTATAATATGAATATTGGCATCACAACCTGTGTAACATCTAACTACAAACTGCATGATAACAATATTTAGAAATGCGTAACTTTACAGTGGAAATTCACGGTATTTAATTGCTATACACTGTCGTTATGTTTCCATATAGTATTATTAGAATTACATAATAATTAGATTATTATCGAAGATAAAAAGAATTTCAGTACATAACTTTACAATATTCAACTAAGGCAGGGAATTTATTTTTTAATAATAAATACGGAAGCATATAACATCCGCTGTCTGTAACTTTCATTTATTACAAATGCTACGTACCTAAGATAACCGATAAATATTCCAAATTATTATAAATTGCCAAAATAATAAGAACAGAGCCATAAAAATGTCCTTTTTATCTAGGAATGCCGTAATCTTGTAATATGTCGCCATTATATAATAAAGCAATCGACAATGTATTCAAGATTATGTACAGATTAATCCTGAGATAAGAATGTATGAAGTACATACCTACAAATACACAAAAACAGGCTTTTATACAAGCAGAAAAATAATAAGATTTCCTTGCTCTATCTACTTGTTTTCGTGGCATAACAAAAAAGTCAATAATTTAACAGTATTTTATAATTAAAAAATTTCAGGTTCATTTTTCAATTAACTCATGTAATAAAAGTACTTTCATTTAAATTAGAAAGTCTTCATACTGGATAAATAAATTGACTGAAAGGATTACACGCAAAACCAATCATTTATTTTCCGATTATTTGAAGAATTGCGAGAAACATATTTTATGTTCATGAAACAAGAATTTATTTATTGAATTTTTGGTTTCAGGTACTAATAAAAATATTTTTCATTGTGCTTAGTATATAAAGTTTACAGACAATCTGGTAATTACATATCGTACTTTAAAAGCAACTATGATTCGTGGCATAAAATGATAAAGATAAGTGTGTCTTAAACGTTTAAATAGTACGGCCATTAAATATGAAAAACTGGCTCCTTAAAATGTTTACTTTGGTCTGGACTTATTTATTAGAAATCGGTAGAAAAAATAGTAATGTCAAACAGAGATCTATAACACAAAATGTGTTGAAATAAATAATATTGACACCAACTTCAAACTATTAAAGTTTATTTTTATCAAAGAATAAAACGATGCATCAATAAATTAAAGTCAATTAACATGTTTATTTAATTTAATTTCTACATAACTACAGTATTACTGTTATTTCACCGGTAGATGCACCTAGGTCTCGAGCTTGAATGCTTCCGTATATGGACTTTACATCTATAGCATTTTCGAGCGATATAATCATTATTAAGTGTGTAAAGCAATGATTGTGTCGATGCTGAGAAGTTATCAGAGAGAAAGCACGTTTTTACGAAATTTAGACAATTGGCCAATATTTCTGAAATTGTCATTTTGAATTCGTCAAAATGGCAAGAGCAAGAGTTTTTCTGAAAGAGAAATAGGTCAAATTTTGAATTGTTGAGATTCTGTACATTTCCATGTATTTTGTCACTAACGACCCGGGTGTCGCCTTTCGGCATCTTCAGGTATTCGAGCACACGAATGCCTGAATATGCCGACAGGCGAAACGCGGGTCGTTAGTGACAAAATACATGGAAATGTACAGAATCTCAACAATTCAAATTTGATATTGAAATTCCATCAAGCACCCTCAGTCGATGTCTTAAATTATAGAAATATGTCAGATTTATTAATTAAGTATCCACGTTTCATGTATTTTTTTACGACTTTTTTATGAGATGATTTTTTAAATTTTTATTTTATGATTTTTTTGACAACTAAGCTGAATTTGAAATTTGAAATGTTGAGGTTTCTCAACAATTCAAATTTGATATTGAAATTCCATCAAGCACTCTCAGTCAATGTCTTAATTTATATAAAACTAAGCTGAAAACGTTCATAAATTTATATTGTGCATCCCTCCATGCTTTCAGGGCAGAAATATTATTCGAATTATATAATATCATAACATAACATTATATAATTCGAATAATATTTCAAGTCAATCAGCAGATTGACTTTCTGAAAGCTACAGAAATATTTTTTTTATAAAATACTAATATTTGAAGACTGAGTTGGTTGACTTCATATCTTAGATACTCATTTAATGGTCGGGGTTGTGTGAAATTTCGACAAGTTTAAGTAAACTTTGGAAACAAAGCTATGTAACTATGCATTTTGTTTTGTATCCTATGGCGCCCTTACGTAAAGTAACAAAATGTTAATCGTCTACTTAGTTACATTACAAAATGTCCCTTTGTACTTATTAACAATGTGTTCAAAATTGTATTTGTAGACAAAGGGGGTAACATGCGATTAGTTCATCATAATTGTATGTTTATGTGATGTGAGACAATAAATGTAATTTTCTTTGACACTGCGACATCGCTGATCCATTTATTTTCTTTACAATGTTATTCCTTGTTCACAATAATAGATTTCACAAAACAAAAGCGATCACTATCATAAATCGTTAATAATAATTTACGAACAAACATGTTGTATACAACGGGAAATTAAAGAGAAGGTAGGGTATAACGGTGCTTCTCAAACTTTTTCAGTGTGCGGACCGGTATATATTTTTCAGTGTTGTTACCAGGGAACGACTTCGTTTTGTACATAGAAAACGTTATATATAAGTAGCATTTAAATATATTTTTTTAAATTAAAGAAATAGAAAATGTGAATTCTTATATGAATATTGATATACATATACCTAGCGGTGTCATCAAATTTCCACTTACTTAATCTAATTACGTCAAAAAGTAATGTTGCACCTGTTATTTGATAGCTTAATCAGTCGCGGTTTTATGGAAAATGATGCAACACATAATAGATATTAATTATATTAAATTTGAATCGTTTAAATTTAGTACATTTCCACATTTCTTCACTAACGATCCGGGATTCGTCTTTCAGTATTTTCATGCATTCAAGTACACGGATTAAGTCGAACTCACTGACTCGAGCGAGCTAACTCGAATTAAATAAATGTATTTATAACATTTATAAATTTAATGAAAATCCGAGTTTGGATTAATATTGCTTGAGTAATTTATAAATATTTCTTGGTTGTGTTAAAAAAATCAATATGTTTAGAAGCGAAAGAAAGTTATGTACTATTTTTATAATTTTATGTAAATGTTTAAGTACATTGCTATTAGAAATGAGTAAATATATTATTAAATATCTGTATAGTCGTTCATGAATTTCACGATGCGTTGTACATTATTTTCATCATAAAAAGATTTTATTGTACAGTATTTTCTACATTTTCAAAGATTCAGTTAAAATGTATACGATGAAAAAAATGTTACCTCAAATATAATTTTCGTGAATATTTGTATCATCATTATTTTTTTTTTTTCGCTATGAGGAAAAATAATGAAAGAATTATGTATCGTTCTTGAACGTCGAAATAATAACAATATATAATTACTATTACTACATGAATTATTAAAAATAAAGTAAAAATAACAAAATATTTAATTCCAAAAGAATTATAGGATAGCTGATATCTTTTTCGGTTACACGACATCGTCAGATCTAGTCGGAACTAATTATTAGTTCTGACTTCTGACTATGGCGTGAAATCAAAATAACTATCAATTAAACCTATCTTAATCTATCTAAAGCTTGTGGAATTAAATACATTGCTATTTTTACGTAATTATAATTTTTATTAAACATAAGTAAATTAAAAGGCGACAGTTCACGAGAGATCATTATTGGATGATTAAAATTATTCTTTTAGAAATCCAATATTTCTTCAATTCTGAGTAATAATGCATTAAGAGAAATAAAAAAAAACTGTTCTCAAGTCAAATAAAGTATTTATTGTTTTCGTTCGTCTCAAGTGCAATAATAATTTTTATTGAAGCATCCAGCATAAACGAGAACCAGCCATGCATTTATCAAACAATACAGTCGGTTATTTCAAATAAAAAGTTACTATTGCACCAAGATACCTTCTTCAAAGTAAATAATACCATTTACAATTTCCAATTATTGAAGTTAGTCTCTGTGATAATAATACAAAATATGTAATTTAAAAATTAAATTATTACAATTACTTAGACTAAAGAAGCGGATTCATATATTGCTTACTCAAGGTAAAAGAAAAATTTAGATACGAATATGGATTTCATTTCACGAGTCAAAAGATGAGGAAAAATTCTTATTCGCCTTTTTTGGCTATGTTAGGTTTTAATATTATTATGAAAATCAGACAACACTGAATTTAACCAATTAGTACATGTACAAATGTCAAATTCACATGTGATGAAAGTTAAACTGCGTTCCCCTCACTCGGCAAAACATAAATTATACTAAGACAAGTACTGCACTCACTTCTGACTTCTGACTACTGATATATGTGGTGACCATTCGTTTTATTCGACCCGTGTTAAGAAGTAATTTAGTTGACAGTGATGGCGGCTAGCAGAAACTCAGATTATACCTTCCACAACCCAAAAGTTAACATTTAATATCGATGGTGTTTTGGCCAATTAATGTAACCCTCAAAAAATACGAAAATGAGTTAATGATTGAATCTCATATTAAAGACGATAGAGCAGGTCTCGACCAAATAATGTAAATTAGAAAAATAAATTGACCACTTTTTATAAGAGAAGCATCATTTTTCTTTGGTTTTATGATTAAAAATTCTGACCTGTCCACTTGATGTAAGCCACTATTATATTGACACTCCCTACGCATAATTCCGTATCTGCAAACATTGTAATTTACAGGAGTACATTTCAAGGATTCATAACGCAACTCATTAAGTATATAATGTTTTCGATAAAAATAGTTTTTACTCTCTCCTGAACAATTTCAATTTTGAGGTCTACATCAATTGGCCAAAACACCGTCGATATTTACCTTGAAAGGACTCGAGTCCTGCATCTATTGATCGCTACGAGAAGTTCTTGGTTTAGAAGTGGTGTCATTAACATGCATTTTCACAATCGAAAATTTGAAAACTATGGTCACTGTTGGTATAATATATTGCAATCGGTCACGAGTAATACATATATGTACCCGATAAGCAGACGTGTAAAAATAATAATTGGAATCCGATATTTGTTTTGTCTGTAACGAAGTAGAAAATCGACATCATTTTGCAATCGCTGCAACTGTAGCATGACACTAAAACTAAAGTTACAAAAAATAGCAATACGAACTTTTTAGTATGAGGCATCTGGAAAATACATTGTTATATATGTATTAGTAATTTCGGTTACGGAAATTAAAATATACATTTGATATGAAGATGAAGCGTCAATAGTAAAGTGAAAGTGATGATACTTTTTTGGCCCAATAAATGAATTATGGGAGTAAACGCTTTATTTTTAAGCTTTCCAATATAAAACGGGTTTAATTACTACCCGGTAGATTATCATTCAATTAGGACTGTACACCTGGTGGGCAATTTAGGTTGAAGGAGTACATATCGTTTTATCTGCCTGTCACGGCAATTGAAATATCACCAATTACGTGATAGTATAAACTTGTTACACACGTATGCTGCAATTGGGGACAAACGCAGTAAAATAGACAGGTAAAATTAAAACAAGAAAATAGATTAGCACATTTTCTTAAAGCCTGTTCTAAAGAAATTATAGTAAAAACGTATGGATTAAAATAATGTAACCATTGAGTTTAAACACGTCAAGTTTTCTAGAGGAAAGATCGTTTGAATAATGCGTTTCATCGCTGCTCGACATAAAGCTGAGACCGTTCATAGGCCAAAGGTTAGGAACATACGGCCCTTGAACGAAGAAAAGATGCAGTGAATAGAGATAATATAAATATTCCATTAAACTGGACAGTGTTATTTCGAATTTGTGAAAAAACAAGAATTAGGTGTACCAACCGAAGTAGCAAGGGTGGGGGGGGGGGGGCTGGGACAGTTTTGAAGAAGAATAGAAAATTTCGACAGTGAAAAATAAATATTTTTTTATATTTATATAATCAATGCAAGTTATTCCATTCATCATGTTTTCTTCTACCAAATTTGTGATTCGCTGACAAAATATACTAGGGGCGTCATTTTTTAAGATGAGTAAAAAATGATCTAGGTAATAAGAATTGTTATGCCTTGTGATTCGCTGACAAAATTTATTTTTTCTTCTGAATGATCTAAGAATAATCATGAAGCCTCAAAGTCGAAAATATCGCAATTGTGCTACTATCTGTGAAAGTAGTTTTCGAATAAAAAAACAATTTAATATCAACAGTGAGCAAGTGCGATTAAAAAATACTTTCAATAGCACACCAACTGGGAGATAAAATAGATTTTGATAGTGTTGCTGGCGATTTTGTTAAGAGCAAAGCGAGGAAAAATAAATTTGTAATAATTTTTTTAATTTAGTAAAATCAATTCACAATTTTTGATTCGTTTTTATGTAGAATATATACCTATTAACGTATTGTATATAAATAATTTTATATTTCCATATTAATAATAAATACAAAATTTATTTAAATGATTTATAGATTTTTTGACATTTTTCAAAAAAAAGCCTGCGGGATTCTACAAATTTAATATTAAACATAAAATTTGCCATGATTATAAAAATATAGTATGTTTTTCAAGAAATTATATTTATTCTTCAAAAACAGTTTCTGCCTGCGGCGCAATGTTTCACTTTGTAATGGTTACAAAAAATTTTGAAGAAAAGGTAGGGGGGGGGCGGCAAATTCAAGTACCGCCCCGGGCGGCACAAACCCAAGCTACGCCACTGGGTGTACCTACTTATATTTCATTGAAGTTTCTTGAATAATAACAGTCTTATAAGATAAATGAACGCGGCCATCTAAACTGAAAAGGTTCCCCATTCTGCCATGGCATTTTATCTGCTTTGCTGGAAAGTCGAGATGTTCTTTTATTTTTAGTCTAAGGGGACACACATTTATTTTGAAAATATTTTTAAAAAAGTGTGTCAATTTTGAAAAGATACATAATTGGGTAAGCTTAAGACTTCTAAATTCAAACTCCACAGTTCAGAGTTTGAGTTTCCGGATTAACGGATTCAGGTTGGGTGACTATATTAGATTTGATTTTGGTGATACGTCTAATATTGTTTGGAATAAATATTACTAAGCATACAAACATAACTAACTATTCGTCGAAGACGCAACCTGTGTATGTCATCATTCAAGTCATTGCTTCCCAAACTATGGGCTGCGGGCCCCTTGGGATGGGGGGCGTAGAGCTTCTGCGGGGGGCCGCAAAATGTTAATGCCAGTAGAGCTACAAGTATTTAATTACGCATTTGTTTATCCTGTTGCATAATACGTATATCGTTGTTGTTCTGGAAGAAGACACTAACTGAAAAATACTTATATATATACATTTTTGGGGTAGGGAGCCGTAGAATGAAAAAGTTTGGGAAGCACTGATTTAAGTGACTCAAATTTACTTACTTAAATGGAGACTACAAAGCTTTACTGCTAAATTTAAATTTTTCAATGTTCTTCGTGTGATAAAGATCAATATAGATACATGTTTCATTTAGGATTTTGTATTACTTTCAATTACATTCCTTGGAAATTTTAATACTACAATGCGCTTGTAATAATAATGAAAATAATATATGAGAGCGGACATGACGTATTTCGTATACATTGTACGCTTGGCGCTAGTTTTTAATGTTATCACATTTATATACTTCCAAATAATAAAGATAGCGTGCCAGGTATGCAATGTTTGTGATGATAATGTTAGATTTCTATACATCCAATGCGACATACTTTGTTAAATAGCAACTACATTGTTATGAATTGAAGTTTTAATACATACTTAGATACAATTAGATGGTAGCTATATATGTATCGGTAATCCAGTTAAATGGCTGATGCATCCAGATATGAGATTAAAAGTAACATTATTAAGAAAGTGGAACGTAGAGTGATATATTATTATGTTAAGCAATACAGTTTGATAATTATGCAACACACATGCACGTCGATGAATGAATCAAATATGCACGTCGATAGTGTCAACGCTATCAATAGGTACACTGCTGCAGTTTATGTTATCAATGCAACAATAATGTATTCGGTTTATCAACTGTAAAATTGCCTGTAAAGTATTGCTGAATATGCGCTGTTGTCAGGGTTGCCAGAAATCCCGATTTCAGCGGCACTATCCCGAGATCAACAGTCAAATCCAGAGTTCCGCAACGCCTCCGAAAATGGCGAATTATTGATAACATATAGATAATGACCTACAGAAATGGTAAGAGAATTAATGTTTTGTGCGTAAAACCAAAAATAAAAATAGAATTTTCGTTAATTGATGAACTAAGAAAATCATTTAATACTTCCTGCGATATCGGCTTTGGTTTACAAATACGAATGTTTATTAAATAAAAAATTTGTATTGCATGTGAAAACGAAAATAAAAATTTATGGTAGAAATTGATATTATTTTTTACAGATTATTTCACTTGCAACATTTTGTTTAAAATCATGGTCAGATGCTCTCAATTCCGAATTCGAAAGCAATTTACGAAGGAATATTTTAAGTTTAATCCATGCAGTCTGGAGAAAGGAGAGAACATGTTTTCGTTAAAATTCCCTATTTTGCTCATTTGTTTTTTGATGACAATTATTCCAGTCTATGATTTTGGAAATCTGGCAACCCTGGGTGTAAGTAAGAGTAGAACAAGTAACACGTAACTGCAATTTATTGTTACCGTATTTATTCCTACTCAGTTCTGCCTTAGATTCTAGCAATAATTTATGTATTTTCATTTGTCCAGACTGATAATTGATAAAATAAAATAATTTACGCGATAGTATTTAATAAATGAAATATCCCTAACGTAAGCTAAAATTGAAAAACAAACTTTTGAAGAAAATATTGCGAAAGGTAAATGAAAATTGATATTTACTCCGCTCAGTGCATTCTTTTGAACTTTAAGCGTTAAAAAAATCAAATTAAATTTTCACTTCCATGACTAAACAGAACAGAAAAAAACAGAACAAATTGAAAATAATATTTTTCTCGTATCTATTATTTATTGAACATATAAGAAATAAATAATATACTTAATTACTACATAAGATTATTATAAATAGAATTATTTGCAAATGACCAAACTCTTCATTTCATACAATACAAGGCACTTTTTTTAAATATTTTAAAATTTGTTTGGAAAAAAATATCTGATTTGCCAAAAATTTTGAAAATCGTAAAATTATACGAGATAAACTGGATGAGAAGTCACTCATATCTATAATCATAAATTTAAATTGAAAAAATCTCGATTGCTGATCCAAGATCTTGTTAAAATGAATTTACAGAAATTTTATAATAGTCTTACTTATGCAGTGATTAAATATATTATTTATGTCTTATATGTTCAATAAATAAAAGATACGTCAAAAATATTATTTACAAATTGTTCTGTTTTTTTAATGTTCTGTTTTTTTCTGTTCTGTTTCATCATGTTCTGTTTAGTCCGATTAACAAATTTTCAGCATAAAAAATCACAAGCAAATCTATAGTAATGATTCCCAAAAATCTTCCCAAAAGTGCAGTAACAACAATTTTCAAATCAATTTGAGAAATAACTACGAAAATAAAGATAGCTCTTTTTATAAGCTACATTTAGACAACTTTAGCTACGATTAGTTATTAATGGATATTTTCTTCATACACAGTATTCAGTTATTGGATGAAGTTCGATAAAACAAAGTGATTCTTTTAGATTATGGAAACTTCTCGGAACAACCACATGAGGTTAGGGGTCAGTCTACTGTAGTAATGTAGTAGTTAGTTAGTGTTTTGGAATGTGAACTAAAAGAAAATGGACGCAAGCAGTTCAACAACGGTTTGTTTATGTTATGTAAGTACACATTCAGTCATTAAACAATGTCGAATATACTAACTAGATAAGAAGCTGGTATGTGCTAGGTTTTGAAAAATGCTGAAGAAAAAAACATTTTCAAGTGACATTAAATTTGATAATACTGACACTTTAGTGATAAGATAGCTTATGATCGAATAGAGAATTAATGACATTAATAATAAGATAACCGAGAGTGATAAGATTATGGCAAGATTGCAACTGTGCAAAGAGTCTGATAAATAATAATATATTATGATAAGGTATAAATGTGTTGTAAGAAATGATGAATGTAATTAACATTGATACATAATATTGGGTGATTTATCAATCGGGCATGGTTATTCAATTGTATTATAACACAATTTGTAAGAAAAAAATGAAGCGTATATCGTAAGAAAATATAGGAATTGTTGAATGCAATTCTGTAAACAATAATTTTCAATAAAGCGAACCACGAGTCACTCGAAGTAAAACAAAAAATAATATTTGTAAATATATATCAACGTTAAATAAATATAAAAAATAAATCAAGTACCTACCACATGTAATTATTAGCCGATCCATAATTTAAACAAGTAGCCCAATGGGTCAAAATGTAATTTTCAAATAAATATAAATCAATGAACTAGCAGCATTCTTGTGTAAAAGATGTAATATGGTACCTTGTTGTAATCTTGTATGAATCTTATAAGACTGGATTTATTGAACACAATTTACGTCAATGGAAGTCTACTAAGTGTCAATTCAATGAAAAGACTCAACACAGATTTGAATAGTGTAGGTAGATTTATAATTATTGATTGATTATAATATTCACTTCAAAATTTCATTATAAAAAACATGATTGTTTATGGACGTTCATTGAATTAATGTTTAAGGAAATAAATTTGAAAAAAAAATATTTTCAATTGACGATAAAATATTTGTATATACTTAACTAAGTAATTATTTAATGAACTTCTGCATTATTATTTATTATATCTCGAGTAGCCGAGAACATGTGTGGCTGATAAAAATAATGTATATAAATATTGCTCGCAATTACATTGACGAAGGAAATGTTTCACATTTTGTTTGATAATGATAATGATAAACCATAGAAAACGAACTGTGATAACGCCAGCCATTACGAAATAACTAGTTTTATTTACCTACATAAATATATGGGTTGCGGTTATGCTGATAACATAATCCCAAATGTCACTGGTGTAGGGCGTAGATTGTAGATCCTTGTCAAAAAATTCTGACACAAGTAACTTTCAAAATCACTTCAAAATATTGAAGAAATCAAAGAACACAAAAACAAACACATACACAACACAACACGCACCGTTTGGCACACACGCGTCGAAGCGCGAGATGTATAAATTTATTTATGTATGTATCAGATTCTGCCGGACTTCGTCATGCTTAGTTAAAAATAACTTTTCTCAAAACATGATTACGAAAACAAATTATACGCTTTTCTTCACCATTAAAAACACTGCGGTATCTAGAAAAACAGACTGTACAAATATGTACAACTGTCAACAAAAACGCAAAAGTTTTATGAAACTAAAAGGGGATAAACTTGAAATAAAGTTCTTGGAAGTAGACAAACTTTTAATCACTTAACACTTTCAACAGATGGCACACGCGTTATTAATTGATTTGAATTCTGACGGGGGCACGGCCGGCACTCATTTTAAATTGCTTGTATTGTTGTGATTCTAACCTATTAATTTGTAAGGGCACTAATGCAATGAAATAATTGCGTTCGAGACGACTTGGCGGGCAGATGTCGCGACCTGACAGCTGTGCAAGTCTGTCATTCTGCCGCGGGCGTCGCTAGTGATCGTGAGCGCTTTTTTATTCATTTTGAGAGCGATCGTGAGTATGCAATAAATCACTAATAATATTGTGTGATGCATAACTGATAATGAGAATCATTAAGTGTGACATGTATCTAGATTTTTGTTCCCAACAGTATATTGATGTTTGTTTATTTTTGGTGCTACATTTTGACAGTAGGCAAGTTAGACTTATTTCCGCTAGAGGCGCTTGGCGCGTTTTTTGCGCGGGTGTGTACGTGATTACATGATTAGTGATGTGATTACTGCGCTACAATAATATTATTATTTCTACACGTGTATGACATATAGAGGAAAATTACTTGCATATTTATAAACTTGTGATTAGAAGAACTGTTGACCATATTTACACCTGACATATATTTTTTTGCTTTGATTAAGGGAATATTCGATAAAAATACTCTAAAAATATATTTGAAGTCATCGCACAAAGCAGTTGGCTGACCAGATATTTTTGAATTTTCGATTACGGACGAGTTCTGACGCAATTATTTCCAAAGCTAGTCAGAATATTTAATTTATGTTACGCTAATATTTGACTAATAAGAGGTGCAAATAAGGTTGATTAGGTAAATTATTTTCGGGATTTTTAGTAGGAAGCTATTAGTAAATTGATCCTCAGTCGTGATGTTTTAAATACATAATAAAAAAATATGTATGTCATCATTTCTTTTGAAAACTAATATGCAATTTGATTGATCGAAGGTGGGGTTTTTATTAATGTATATTCATAAATGGGAATATTTACGCATGACATACGATTGTTAATTATTAAATATAATCTATTGATTAAGTGATACCTAGGTATATATATTTAAAATTCGTGGATAGGATTGAAGATGACAAACGAATTCGCAATAGTTATGCAGGATGGATAAGTATAATTTATTGTATCTAATGAATAAGTAGGTATAATTGTATACCAACACATTACAATTGATTATTTGAATACTTTGTAATATTTATATAGGTATGTATCTAACTATTAAAATTCCTATTTTTTATTACACGTACTGTGTCCACATATTGCCATATTGCAAATTTGTTTTATGTACATCTGAAAATTACAACAATAAGTTAACTTCATTAGGTACGCTTCGGTAAAGCGGTTTGGACAGGTGTATGCAATGTAATGTCATGAATTATGATAGTGTCAGTTGAAAATTATAGCGTCTTAAGTGATAGATAAAAGAATGCTGAACAATTTTATCTAGCGGTATTATAGTAATTTATTCTAGAAAATTCACTGTATTGAGGTTCAGTCTTTTATGAAATTATACCGGAAAATTTCAAGCTGTCAACTGTCGACTCGAATTGTCTAGAAATTTACCAATGTCGTTGACGAATAACTTAGAATGGCCAAGAGTTCAATGCTTGCAACTCTCAAAATACTGAAATGGATGCCGCTCTGAAGTTTGTTGATTAATATTCATAGTGTTATTAAGATGTAGATATAGGTATATCCGGGGCTTTTTTTTTAGAAAAAAAAGGTGACGGAACTTACTTTTTGTCAAGCTTTTTACTAAAGAAAATATATATACAAATAAAATGGAAGGCAGCTTTTCTTATGCCACGAAGCACATAAAAAATAAACATTTTTTTTAGAAATGTAAAGTTAATTTTGACGACGAATTATATGTAAGCGGGAAAATTGTTTTGACTAATTTCTTGCATTTAAAATACCATGAAAAAAGGTGCCGGAATGCCGTTCCACCGCGTTATATGGCAAAAAAGCCCTGGGTATATCGATATCTCAGTTCCAAAGTGTAACTTCTCAATAAGTATAGATCTAAGATAATTATAAAACAAGATTTTGGGCAGGCTTAATCTTTTATTGAGCATCTAATTATGTTCTAAGAGTATCTAAAAAATATATGAATGAAATTATAATATAAAAATCAGAGGTTTTCACAGGATTTTCGTAGTTATTACAGTTTAGATCTCAAGTAAATTATTATCGCCGTCGTTCTAAAATGACTACAAATTACCACTTGTTACATTTTGGAAATTGTAAATATTGGTATTCTAATCATATCCTCGTACTTAATTTAAAACTACAAATTTTCGACTTGTTACACTTTGGAACTGGGGTGGCATATCGATATAAGTTTAAAAAATAACATATTACGCATTCTTTATACAACGGTAGCCATAACAAGGAATTAAATTGATCGTGGTCTCGTTTTTATAGCATTTTTGTAAAAACATTAAATTTAAAACGTCTAAGAAAATGTACCATCAGAAAAAAATCCTTTCAAATTATTAAACTATAAACTAGTGCTATCTAGCGGTCTGCAGCGAAAATATTTTAGAATTTCTAGTTCAATGTTCATACATCGTGTACATACGATATTTACTTATCAATGTTTCAAACCTTTGCGTACAGTTTTCTGTAGGGTAGAAATTTTCAGTTAGTATACCAGTCGTTATACAGATTTTCTGGAAAACGGTAAAGAGCAAAATAATTTTAATAGTGACGATTATTATTATCCTCATTGAATCGAATATATGATACTGAAATTAATCAGTTTACTTATTCCATTTTAATTTGTGGTGGGTGTGTATGAGGACACTGTGCTCAGATTAGATACAACATAAAATACTTAATTTTTAATTCATTATGAATAGATTATATTTGATAAATATTATTCATTGCATTTAATTTATTAAATGTGTAGCGGTCAATTGGAAATTAATATGATATATTTTTTCTGTGCTTTTCACCCTGAAGGGATGTCAAAAACATGTCGACATTTATTTATAGAAAATGGAATAAGGAAAATTCCCACAACCAAATATACATAATTGGAATAAATATATTATATCATATTCTCATTTTGTTGTGAAGCTTAAGAACCCTATACAGTTATTATAGTATTACATCTAACAAAAGGTTACTATTAATTTTTTTCTTTCTTCTCCCAATAAATTATGTATTTATAAATGCGTTCATTATTCACACAATACGAATAATATAAGTGTATCCAATCACATCAATTTCGTAAAAATAAGTTTTCAACATAGGAAAAACGAATTGAATAGAAACATTAGGTCCAGGGGATCATGCATCTATGGATGCCATGAGAAAATCGTCTATTATTGATTTTTAAAATTCCCAGAGTTTTCGGGATTCACAAAACGAAATATTTTGTGAATATTTATAGCATTCCTTTTAACTCTGTCACTGCCTGATTGGGAATCAGATTTATATCAATGTATTACAAATTATATTAAAAAATCTTCGGTTTTTAGTTTTTATATTATTAAATAAAACATTATAATAAAAACGAGAACGAGAAAGAAAGTTAGAACTATACTTTTCCATATTTTATTTACAAAAAAAAAGGACTAGTTTCTTTTCAATTCAAGTTAATTGTTCAGAAAATTTCCTCTTTTTATGAAAAAATTTTTTTTTTGACATAGAGCAGAAAAAATTGTGTGGTTTATCTTAGTGCAGATTAACATAATGGATAAAATATGTACGTTAAAGTAATATGTTGACTGGTATTAAATGACTCCTTTATTGAATGAAAATATTCATCTTGCATTTTGGGTAATAAAATCGAGGATGACGTCAAATAAAGTTGGTAATGCCATAAAATGAGGCTTCCAAGCGCTAAATTAGAAAATTTGGCTCCTTAAACAGATAAAAAGGTCGCCACAACACTATTAAAGCTTTCAGATTTGGTTGCGATTGAACTTTACTGTCGAACTGAAAAAATCGTAAAACTTTATTGTCGACGTGTTAATAAAACACTCGAAATTAAAAGTTCGGATTTTCAAACGAGAAATCTTCTGTGTACTAAATCAAATAGACGTTAAAGAAATGAATTTACTTTACACAAAAAAAAATAATCTAGTAACTACCTACTTAATGAAAGACTTGATATGCATATGAAAAGAGGTTTCGATGTCAATAATGGTGAAATGCTTTTATCATTTCCCGGTTCCTTAAAAAGAAAAAGTTCCTTAACTAGATGGGAAAATTCGCAAATATACTAATAAAAATCATTGAAAAAATAAGCACAAAGGTCGTATTGAAGTGATTTTTTGTTATTTTACCTTATGATTTTTGGTTGTGAAAATTCTGTTGTATTTTGTTTGTACTATCAGGGATTCCAGCTATTCGTCATTATCAACCATTCGTTTATTGAATAGTAAAACTGAAAGTATTCGAATAGTTTCTGAAATATGAAAATAATATTAAAAATTCGATTTTAATAATCAATAACATAAAATTATATTTATACTAAAATAATAATTTAACACTACATTAAAATTTGTGAAAAAACGAACTCATAAATAACAAAAATCATACATCTTCGAATTTTAAATCACTGCTATACATATGATATTTATGATGACGGATGAGATAAATACATTTTGTAATAATATACGACTAAATCTTTTCCTATGTCTGCCAAATTCCAGATAGAAACAATATAGTACAGATTCCAATACGGTTACATTGTATTACAATATTTAAATTGTGCAGCTGCGTCAGATTACTCCAACGGTATTTCTTTGATTACTGAAATTACGGCATGTTTCAAGGTTTTTTTTAGCCTCGAATTATTCCTCAAACTCAAGTATTATGATTTATGATAAGATACTAAAAGCGCCCGTATTGGTGAATACAAAAAAACACTACCTGGAGTATCAATTATTGTTCTTGAAATCTATAGATTTTATGATGTGATCTTTCGTTGATTATGGTAAATATTTCATTAAATTTGATTACGAATAAAATTCGAATATTATTCAAATATTCGAATATCGAATAGTTAGAATATACCCGAATATATTCCGATATTGAATATTTGAGTGGGAATCCCTAGTAATTACTAAAATGATTCGATCGAAGACAAAATAATGAAAATAGTTTTGAAAAAATATGTCATATTTTTTAATTATAAATAATTTGAACTAACAGAAAACCTTGGATTGATGTGTTTTTATGCAAAACTTTGTAAGTATCTTAAGAGTTATTATTGTTGTAAATAAACATATGACTGTGCGAAAGGTGAAACCCGGGTCGTTAGTGACAAAATACATGGAAGTGTACAAAATCACAATAATGCAAATCAAAATATTTGACCAACACATTTACTCACTTATACATTTAAATGTTCTTATCGACTAATGAGTTGTAAACAAGTAAAAAATACATTGAAATAATCTTTCCACCTTAAAATTACCCAAAGCCACCATCATAACTATCAGTGAAACATTAAAAGAAATACCACGCTATAAAAACTAGTTAAATATAGGTTGATCTATGTTTATAGCGGTGCCATTATTAGTCCCTACATATTTTTCGCTATCAAAAGAAAATTGTGTCAAAGGTTCAACGTATCTATGCAAATTCTATGCTAAATAAGTGCATTGTTGCAACAGAGACAATTTACACAGAATAATGTAGAATAATAATGCACTTTTATACAAATAAATTGTTCTTTTGTGGATGGCAAAAAGCTGTTCGGATAACTTGTTGATTAATACACTGTACAACGTGCAGTGTTTTTAAATGAATGGGATTCCACATTTTATGACACAGATGTATGTATAATATTACATTTGTGTGTTTAGGTATTATTAGTGTGATAATATGTTACGACGAATTAAAACAATCATTCAATTTTTGTAAAAAACAAAAGATAACAAGTTTGAAGTCGTAGTTAATGTTTCATTGCAGCGAACGTCATTACTGTTGTCTCTCTTTCCACTTATGATGGTAATATTGACACTTCAATTCCTTCTCTTTACATAACATTAGTTATGGATATATTCATGATAATAATTGTTAACTCAATGTATGTTAAGTTGACTAAAAATATTGCGTTTGGTGAAACATACGAGAACTATTGTATAAAATATTCCCTTAAAATGTAATTATAATAGAAATACAGACTGGGTGATCTTTTGTTTGAGTAAGGGAGTTCATTACGAAAATGAGAGAAATTGTTGAACAATGTAATTATAACATCGATTATTAATTCGATAATGAGTGCAACTTTTACGAGAATAAACGCGTGACTGAACACGTCATAAAAGGTATACACAGTGAAATATTAAATCAAAAACACCTAGGAACGTAAGTGGCCGTTTGCCTAATCATAAATAATGTATTCCTTATACTCTTTATGTTAAATTAATCGCATTTACATTTTCATTTTGCTTAATTTCAAAACCAAAATACCGGGCCTATTTCAAAGCCACAATCGCTGTATTATTACAGGGGACATACCGGGATTCCAGTTTCGATAAAGTTAAGACAATAATTTATACAATGATCCTATTTTTAAATACACAAATGCAATGTTGGGAAATATAATAATATAGATAAATGAAAATTTAAGTGTTCATATCTTCTGCAACTAAATCTTTGTGGGAAAACGAGAGAAGGTTATTTTGGTGGTTTTTAACAATTCTTCTATAATTTATTTTGAAAATGGCGATTTTCTGTGTTTTTTATTTGAAGTGGGTTTTAAATTTTACGGCCGCGATCGCCAACAAATGGCTACACCATCGATATGTTTACAAGTATATATTGTTATTATTATTTATATATATATATTATAAGTACAGAGTTAAGAACACGAATTCACACAAAACCACGATTTAAGTACCTATTTCGTTTCTCCAATTTTCAGTTGAAGTTTTGTTTCGGAGATGCTTCTTAAAGACTACGATTTCCAACACAGTAAACAGTTTCGTTTTATTCACCGATTAAATATGTAGATTTTTATTAGAATACGTCCTGCCTTCAAGGGCTGACATAAAAGAGAATTCATTTATTCACAATTATTCATGAAATTTAAATAATTAAAAACTAGTATTAAAACATATTCTGTAATATTAGTCAATAAATCGAGCAAAAGTATTTTCCCACCATTATTGTATAAATCTAAAATTCAATATATGTCATTGTTATCATTCGGGTATATTATATTATGCAAATAGCTAACCCTAGTCATACACGGGTACGACAGAAGCTCTCTAATCGTCTATATAGCTTTATTTCGCCATTTGAATTCATTTCCCACCACTAATATAGGTACTTTTGTACCGTGTACGTTTGTTCCGGGTCAGGATTGGTAAGCACTTCTAAAAATACGAACTTTTACAAGTGAGCGCCTCAATATTAGTTTTAAAAAAATCCTGTCATTCGTTATTTATTTGCTCTCGTATGAAGAACCCCTGAAGCTTCGTCTCACAATGTGAGTGTGAATGCAAATCAGGTAGAGGAACGATACTTAAACGATGTATAATATTAATGTCTACAAGTATTCTTAAATATATGTTAATAATATTCACTTAAATACCAATTCAATATGCAGCTATGTAAAATGAAAACTATTAAAATAGTCCGTTATAAACCCATATGGTTATTCACATAGAGAGTTGTTAAAAAATACGTTCGTTTATTCAGTATGTATATTTATATCACAATTCAATACTGTTATCAAAGAAATTTAAAATTATTGAGGTACACAATAATTTTCATTATTTATCCAAATAATCGACTTTAATACAATTGAAAGAAGTATTCAATTATAGTATATATATATATTATAAACAATACTTATCACTTTTAAATTTTAATCCATTAGATGAGTTGAAAAAAACTGAAGACTCTCCGGATTATTTCAAGTATTGTAAATATCACAATTCTAACAAATATGTAATCCAGTATGGGACGTACACAACTCACTAATACATAGAGATTTAAAAAATACCTAACAAATGTAAATTCGTTCGTAAAATATACTAGAATTTTCACAGCGAGACAAACCGATACTACAAACAATATCTTATCTGTATATTCATTATGTAATGAAATTCACACACCTTAGGTGATATGTAAGAAAACGGAACCCCAATAATGTCTTGAACTGGCTTCACCGTGGAAAGAGCTTCAATTATAGACATAGATAGGAGATGCCTGTTGGACAGTTATCGGGCATGGACCTAAATAGACCGCAGCACCAGCCAATACAAACAAGAAGACATAAAAGAGACCAGGAGTTACAAAACGATTATGAGCTGTTGTATGAAAAAATCAAATCGATAGAAAAATGTCAATTGTAAATATATATACTTTCTTTAATTCACTTTTTTGTTACTATAATTGAATTATAATGTAGCCCTCATTTGTCAAGAATTTCAGAAAATAAGCCTGCTGAGTAAAGTAAACAGTCGGAAAAGTGTTGATTATTTTTGTTCGTTTTGTTTGGAAATTCTAAAAAGCAGGAATAAAAAGCTTTTTTTTTTCTTTTAAAGAACGCATTAAAATTGTGCCGACAAGCAAATGTAGAAATAAAAATCCTTTGATTTTGGTTCATATTTTTTCTACAAAATAAACATATTCTCAAGAAAATATTGGATTTCTTCACCAAGAAGAACATCGTTACCTTTAACCTTCAGATGACATTAAATTAATGATAGGATTTTTATTTGATCTCTTATTTTGATTTACTTGACGATAGTATCATATTAACTGAAATAATTTTGATAGAATTTATGGTAATAAATACAATGAAATTAATTGAAGACAAAGTGAAATCCTAAGCGACTGTAATTATTTTGAGCAAAAGTTAAATATCAAGCTACAAATCATGCTATTTAAAATGGAAAACGCGAAACTTATTCATGTAAACAAGCACTATAATTAAAATGAAAATTCGACTCTTGGACGTTAATTTTCAGGAGTCAAAAACCGATACATACGTATGGTATCGAAAATATTTAACGAAAATTACATTTTCATAGAAAACATTTTTTTTACAATATAAAAATCTGACTTCAAGTATCATCAGGTGATAAATGTTTCAACGGGTAACATGTTGTATGACAGAAAAAAAAATACATAATTCTGTGTAGGAATCGTAGTTCCTTTTTCATTTATTATCAACTAATTTCAATATTTTACCACAAAACAAGACATTCTCCTAATTAATTTAATTTTTTATAAAATAGACTGTATAGATTTACCCAATTTATACCAAAATTGTGAGACGAAGAAAGCGAGCGGGCAGGGTAGGCAGACGTCCGGATTTCGACGTGAATATCTTGATTTAAAAACACTAATCCTGATTTAAAAATTTGAAAATCGAAGAGAGAATTTATTATATAAGAAGAGTTTTCTACGAAAAATAAATTTAAATATGTAATGATAAATAATTAGTAAAAATACTTTCACTTCGCCAATTTTAAGTTTAAATAGAAAAATCTACCATAACGGGCGCTGAGCTTAAAATATTTTCGAATATAGTGAATCAGTCTAAACTTTTTCGAAAAATTAACTTATCAAAAAAGGAAATGAAAAATAATGTTCTAATTGTAAGATAATTTAAATGCGACAAACTTATATAAAATAGTATTCTACATATATACCGGAAACACTGTGAGTAGTCCAAAACAGTTTGGTGAAAACAGTTTTCGTTTATCGAAACAGTGTTTTACTTTATCATACTAAAACTGTTATAAGTCAATTTTGATATGATGGTAGCTGCCAACCCTGATGGGGGTGATAAACTCCTTACCATTAAAAATAAACCGATTTCTAATTTACCATTACCAATCAGCTTGAGGAAATCGAAACGGAAACCTCGGCAATAAAAAGGGATTGCTCACGACAAATAACTTCCATTTGTGATTTATTGAAATTTTCGCTTGATCACAGCTGGCCAGCCGACGCCCGCTCGGCAACCACTTGTTTGGCGTCGTCGCTATGGCTACGGACGCTGCGTCAATAGACGCTACACTCTCCAATACTTCTTTCCCCCGTCCTTTATATTTTCTACCACCGGAGTCTCCATAAACCCACTCCTACGTTTTCCCGCCCATTTCATTTTCACACACTCTAGGGTTCTCAATTTGGATCTCTTTTTTAAATATTCACATTCACAGAGGTCTCTGAAATAAAGATTATTGATTTAAGTGACATGCGTAAGAAATGAAAGTAGAGGTTCTTTTTCACGTATAAATTCATTTTTTGTCATATATACACCGTATGAGTTTCCGAGAGGTTCATTTGTCGATCTCTGTAGTATTGTGGTAAGAAAATTATTCCAACGTTCAGATTAGTTAGGGTTCAAGTCCCGGCAAGGTCAATAACAATTTTTAACTTTGGAGGCATAGTAGTTTCCTAATCCTCTCGTCACGCCCCTTGAAAGAATTAGATGGTTGGGAGTTGGGTTAATGGATAGGCCAACATGAAAATGCGGTGCTATAAAGAAGGATGCTGAACACATCATATGGGAGTGCCATTTAATGTATGAAGAAAGGGAAGAGCTACGCAAATTGGTCCAACCTTCCATTGGACCGATCGACAAATTACCAGGCCTTTAAAATATTTGCGCCGTCATACGGAAAGCGAGTAGATCTAAACTCATAGAAACTTTTCATTTATCTGGAGGGATTGATTTTCACACCATCAAGTTTTGGCCATTTGCTCCAAAGACACTCTCAATTTAAGGAAAAAAAACGTTTGTTACGCTACTGAATACTGCTGTATAAAATTAACGGATGGGAAAGCTGTGGTTGGTGGAAGAGGGCAAGGTAGGTAGATGGTTAAGAGAGAGTTGAGGCATAGCAGAAATCCATGTCCTTTGGATACAAATCAATTAATCCATTGAAAAATCAATTGATATAATTGTATATACGGGGATACGAGTCCGAGGACTACGCAACCGAATACGACGAACGTTGAAAAGCGATCACTAATTGGCTACAGAAGAGGCAACAATAAGATCAGTAGAGTACCAAAAGTGCGAGAGATTGACTCTTCTCTAAATATATATTAATATAATGCGGATTGAATTGGCAATATCAACGCAACGCTAACAGATGTTATGTTCAGTCTTGAGCTGATATACGAAATTATTCAGTGAATGTTTTAGGAATACATGCCACGATAGAAATTTACTAAGGCAGTAAAAAAAGACTGTATGTTTTTATTTGAAGAATGTAGGACAGATATAATAAAACCCATATTATTTATTAAGCTCATTCGATCGAAATCAAAATTTTCTCGTAGTAAATGTATAGATTTTGAGAAATGATTTTTAAAAAGTAATTAATAATAAGTACTTGCTGTGCTTGTCTTACTGGCTTGTGTGTAGTTGTCGGTGTCCATGGCGCAGTTGGTTCAATTCCCGGTGCGGACGGTTTTTTTTAATTGATCTTTCAATTGATTTTTGGTTTTCTGTTCGTAGTCTGAGTGTTTGTGATGTTCAAAACTCCCTCCCACCCATACGATCCTCACGGAGCGTAGCGAGAGCTATTAGCTAACCACTAGTTCTGTCTTAGCCATATCCTTCTATACCTACTCTTATCGAAAAAAGTGAGCTTGAGCAACTGAGTAACAAGCAGTTATCATAGAAAAATTCTGTTAAGATACGTCTATTAGAAAACCATATGCTTCCACGTTGGGAGCGGACATGAAAAAGAAGAAAAAAACTTTATCTGCAAAACAGAGCTTTCTATTTTAAATATTATGTGTGTGCTTCATTTTTTTATATAATCTTAAAATGTCATATTCCACCATCGATCAACAGTTAACGATATTGATTTAAAATTCAATCAAAATGGCCGGGTTTGATTTGCAGCGACCTTATTGTGAACATTAAACTTTTTCAATAAGGCACACCTAATACTTACATTGTTGGAATTAATACCGCCGACTTGCTGTTTGTAAGTGGTGAAAGTTTGTTTTCAATTTGTTGGCAACCCTGTGGTACCCTTTCTGAGTTCAATATACGTTAGCTTCGAGTGACGGTCGTATATATTAGTTGACTACTATTCTGCCAGTCGGGAAAACGGCGCTTAAACACTTCACAGCGAATAGAAAAGACTTATTCACATAATATTTCCAGTAAAAAGGATTAACCTCGTTTGTTACATCAGGAAGGTAGACTCCGCAGTTTCGGGAAACGGTAGAAATATTTTCAGTTAATCATATCTTGTGTTTTTTTTTTCACCTCTGCAGTATTTTAAATGTTTGACTTTATTTATTGAAACTATAAAAATACATTCCAAAAAGTTTTTGTTTGATTTTCGGAACTACTGTTATCCAGCAGATATTTATTTTTGGAATTAATGTTTCATTTTGTATACATATTTAACTCCATCTTATATTATGATTGGTTTCGTGGCACATTCTTTCTGGTAACTTTTCAGAACCTGTAAATATTTAATTTTACTTGTAACAAATTTTCGATTTTCAAAACCATTAAATGGTTTTTCACTGAAATGAAATCTTTAACATTTATTATTTGTTATTATTTCCAACTAATGTCAACAAAAGCTTTACCTTTTTGCCATTTTTCATTTGGTATTTCTAACATTAATATTTTTTGGATTCAAGAGATTATAGCGGCACCTCAAGATTTTTTGAACTAATTGTTGATTCTTCCATACGGGTAAACAAAATGTGTGGTGGTTGCAAGATAATATCAACATATTTAGACACCAACAGCATCTCTTGCGGTCTTTTGATGACATCGATAGTGCAACAATATCACATCAAAATAAGTTATGAAAAGCGTTTATTTTAGGTTAACCACAAAAACAAGTTCGATGTAGACAATCTTTGTTATAATATTTGTTATAATTATAATTTTTTTTATAATTATTATGAACTTGTTTTAGTATTAAAAATATCGATGAATTTTTCAGTGTGGGATGGTTTCAATTATCATAATTTTAAATAAAACTTTCAATTGATAATCTTTCAATAATCTCAAATAGTCGGTCACAGTCATAATATTAAGGTTAATTATGGTTATCAATTTTAAAAATATTTACTTCTATTCTCACTTAATCAAATTTAAAAAACATATCTAAGTCTTTCACGCCAACAAATGGTGTTTCAAATCGAGTGTTTGAATCTCAGAATGAATAAATGCATATATTTATATCCTTGTCGTATCAAAAAAATGACATATTGAGTTAGTTATACCAAAATGTTCCTTATTTTGATCTCTACTGTGTGAAAAAAAACACTTTATTTTTATAAATTATACTTTTACTTAAAAACAAACAAACAAAATGAAAAATGTATAGCATTTAAAAAATTTGAAAACCTCAAAAACCATTTACTCAAAACAAGTATTTTTCAGTTAGTGACTTCTTCCAAAACAACGACGATATTTTTGATTAGTTTATGATTATGTATCCAAAACCTTGTAACTTTATGATTTTTACATCCATTTCTGACCAGACAAATATTTAGATCAGACGTTAGAGAGAACTAGTGTGTGGCTAATTACTCTAATTGGCTGTATTCTAACCCCCGAAAAGGGGAGATCGGGTGACTGAATTCCAACTAGTTTCCGACTACTCTTTGGATACCTATTGATAATTACTTTAGTTCATATACGTCATGGCAAAAAAAAATATTTCTGAAATTGTGTTCTTAATAAATATACCGTCGGCCATGTAGAATTGGAAGGCTTCAGGATTTCCAACAAAATTATTCACTTTGAAAATTGATATCAATGGCAAAAAATTTACAGTTTTTTTCTACATTTTTTTTTTAATCAAAAAATATACATTTTATTATAAACATATTATATTGTACGTCAGAAAGCAAATAAACATAGCTCAATTATGTACGAATATTTTTTTTTAGGAATCTTAAAAAAGTGCTTACAAGAATGTTGTCGACGATAATTATTAAATACAATATAAAAGAAACGGAATTCTGAAAAAATGTCTCATCAGTAGTTTTGCCGAAGGCTCGTATGCTAATCGTGCGCCTTTTTAGCCCGAGTTTCGTTTTAGCAACATAAGTTTTTTTATTCATTCATTTCATTCGTAAAAATTTCTGAAACCTTCGTAAAAAAAAAGAAATGAAATTAAACCCTTATGAAATTAATTCGAAATCTAAGTAAAAGTAGAAGAACTAATATTTCTTTCTAAATAAAGATTTGATGCTGAAAAAGCTTAATTTTGGAATTTTACGGCAAGATACCAAAAATAACTATTCAATTCTATGTTATATTATGTTAGCACGTAAATAATATTAACAATGTCACTTTATAAACGTACCTATATCATAGAAAACGGTCAAAGCTTTTTACAATATAGTATTCATATGAAACGAAGATATGGTTATGTCAGTGCTTAATTATTATATCTAAAGTTTAATCAAAACAAACATGGGAAACATGGGCGGTTTTGGCATTTTAATCAAATTAAATACCCTTTTGACAACTAACAAAAACTTTAGGGACGATGGAAAGATACGAAGCATTAAATTGGTTCATAAAAAGCAACAATTCGAGCATTTACAAAAACTTCACCACATTTTTTCCAGGCTTCAAAAATATTCTATTATTATTGAATTGTCTTGAAAAGTCTAATTACGACGACAATAATTCAATTGAAATTGAATAAGTTTCAAGTATTGTTGAAAGTATTATTAAATTGGAAAATAATTTTGGTTTTACTCAAATGTCCAGACACGACGAAAAAACTTTACTCATAAATGTTTATGAATTTTCCTTTTGCGATCAATATTTTCAGGAAAACTCGTCGGTCGACAGCTGTTTCTTAAAAATGTCCTTGGTCAAAGCAGTAAAAAGAAATTCGTCACATGTGTGTTATTCTTTTACACTTAGGATTTTTTATAGTCGCCGATAACTCGATTTACGATATGAATTCGCGGTGCCGTCTCCTTTGATTTGACGCATTATTTCGGGACGCAGTTGCCATATAAAATATTTTTTATGAGAAAAACTTTTTATTATACTACTGGTAAATAAACGACACCACAGCTGTGTAGGTTAATAAACGCATTGATTAATAAATACAATACTATTTTAAATGTGCTTACAATTAAATGCAATTTTGTTTAGATCATATTCACTTTCATAAATAATAGTTTTCACTTATAACAAATACATTCCACAAAAAACAAATTCTTTCACTAAAAATAAAGTGATCCTACATAATCAAATATAGTTTAACATTGAAGAAATATATATAACACTTACAAAAAAATATTTTCACATAGATAAAATAGTTTTCACTCAATATAAATTCTCACTCTTTGAATCGATGGTTGCACGAAGCTGTAATGAAATGTCACTTATTTTTTACTACTTGCCTATATTGTCTTTGCTCCACGCATTAGGATACATTACACAAACCAAACAAGACCAACCCTAACATAACCTACTACAACATAACTCACTTTGTTCAAAGAAACCATGACTAAGTGGAAATTTTTAAAATCAAAGTTTGAGTGTACTAAGCTAATACTATCTAATCCAAAGTGCAAACTATCGAAATAAAAGTTCAAGTGTACCAAGTGAATACTATCTAACTAACACAAAGTGCAATTATGTATAATCATTTTTAATGTACATTGTTTTCAGTGGTTAATTAACCCTACCTACTCAAAGTCTACGTAATGCATGGTAATTGCAATCTTGAAACGAAAATGGGATTGAAAATTTTCTGACAATCTTAATTAGTTAGACGCATGATTTAACATGAAACTAAGAACTAAGTTAAAATACGATATTAAATATGGAAATTCACTTCGCTGGGTTGTACCAGGCTTGTAATCAAGGGTAAGCATAATGGCTATGTACAGAAACTCAGCTTCGGACGGGGTTTGTTTGGATATCTCGTCTTATGAAAGATATTGCACGTTTTGCTGATAAATCTAGATTATAGCTAAGGCAGTGTATTCATGTGAAAATGTCTGTTATAGGACTTGTATTTTGGCATACGGTTACATAATTGCTTGCTTAACAATTTGTATAAAACCAAAGAAGCTTTACGTAATTATCACAGGCAAATATTGACTTCATTCGGTTTACGGATATTGAAGGTTAAACCACAAAAATTATTTTACTACAACTGTTTATGTAAACTTGTGATTTTTCTATGTGTACTCTTCAGTTATTATTTCAACCGTAAAGTGATTTTTCCGCAAAACTCGTTAAATAAGTTTGAACAGAAATCTGTGCTTTACCTTTAAGAATATACAGTGTTCGAGTAATATTAAAAATAAACTAAAGCTCTTGGTCAGTACGTGATCAAAAAATTCACCATCAAGATACTGAGGTATTAATAATAGAATAAATTAAAGCATTTTTTTCTCATCTGTGAATCTATAATCTATTTGTGTATCCGATATTAACTAAAAGATGATCGCATATATCGAATAAATCATGTTTGAATAATGTATTTAAAAGCATCTATCCAGAATTAAAAACATACACTTCCTAATAGAAAAAAACGATAATCGATCAAAAAAAGGACAGAAAAATCATTTGACGTACTTAATTTGATGAATATATATATATTCGTCAAATATATATATATTCATCTAAATAGGAAGAAAATTTGTAGATGTCACTGCTAAGCTCACAAAACTTTTCATTGATTTTTGCATATTTTTCGTAACAGAAAAAATACATAATTTATTATCATAATACATATAATGAAACAGAGTTGACATTGTATATAGAGTGCTAACCCTGATATCCATCACATGTCATAATATTCATTTATACCTTAAACCTCGCTATATCACGTCAAGTAAACTCGATTTTCTCTTAACAATCACGATTAAAATTTAATATACTGTTTATTCATTTTATTATTTAAATTCAATTTATTGTACTGATTGTAAATCACAATTTTAATTATGCAATAAAGAACAATTAATCAGCATACATCTGATCTCTACAGAAAAACTCATCAATAACAACCAGTAGAAATGTTAAAAACAATTGTTTTATTTTGAGCGGTTTTCTAAATAAGTGTGTTTATGCGAATTTTCATATTTCTGCTTGAGATTAGGTATAGTGTTTTTATTACATACCGTTTCATATATTTTTTTAAATAATTAAAAAATATTTGATGTTACAGCTAATAGCAGCCAAGGCGGCAGGTATTTTTTTATCACATGAGATAAACTTATTGACAATTTTATTAAATGTCACACGAGATCAATTCGAGGACAAACTAACTCACAAATCACCATGCCTTAGATCTCAAATATTAGATTGAAAAAAGATTTAAATTGACCTTGCCGAGACTTCTGATCGCCAGGGGACAGCTCTTACCACTAGACCACAGAGGCTGACTAACAGAGCTTTGTCTAACGTATTCGATAGAATAAATT
Source organism: Himalopsyche phryganea (assembly GCA_022494535.1). Taxonomy (NCBI): domain Eukaryota; kingdom Metazoa; phylum Arthropoda; class Insecta; order Trichoptera; family Rhyacophilidae; genus Himalopsyche; species Himalopsyche phryganea. The sequence goes on from JAGVSL010000034.1 coordinate 2,167,343, forward strand.
CGGTTAGGGCCCGTACATATATGACGTCACACCCTTACGATGATTTGCATTGAAGGCGACAGGGGAGTTTGCTTAAAATGCTATTTCGTAAACCGAACAAAATATAAATCAGTGTACAACTATTTTATATTTGAAAAGGTCTTTAGAATGTACAGTGAATGTTAAATTATCATTGGAAATAATTTGTATGCAAAGTCTATGATAAAATACATTGGCGCTACTAATGCCTGCTTCTATTAAATAATTTTAAGCCAATGTGCGAAGGAATCACAGAAAACGCATTAGCAACAAATCGAGTCTAGAATAATAAGTTTATGACTGAAAAGTAACCTACTATTCAAGAAAGATGAGAGAAGAATTTCGAGAGATGTATTTTGTTCGAATAATAAATTCAGCGCGTGTTCATTGATCACGTGATCGTTGGATAAAATTAATCATAACTGTGGAAAATCTGGGAGGGTTTTGGCTTCCTGCGCTGAGTTTCTTTATCTGCCCCTTTACATTTTTATATAACAGTCATAAACAGCTTCAGCTACCCAGTTTTTGAGAGATATGAGAGAGAGGTATTTTCTTAAATACCAATTTGACAGAATAGATAATCTGAGGAATTAAGCCCAAAAATGTCACAAGCTCGCATTCCTTCATGAATCGAAATGTCGATTATATAGTTGCAAAGACATTTTCTTGGTTATATGTGTTTGTATATATATACATTCATGTTCAGTTGTCCGGTTGACTAGTGTAGTATAACACAATCTTAATCAAAATAATCAAAGTTGTTCAAAATTAATAGTTACCGTCAGAGAATTAGGGTTTTCAACTAATAAGCATTTAAAGTACGTTCAATCTGGGTAACTTTGGCGCAGTTCTGATGGTTTTTTGTATTTTTATGGTTCACCATTGCATTTATGTGTGGTATTGTTCTACATTGAAATGTATTCATTTCTTAAAACGATATTTAATGAAAATAAATATATTTATTGTTTTAATATAAATATAAATAACACGAGGTGGGCCAAAGTTTGCATTCAAATCGGTTAATTTTGGCGCGCTATACAAATAATTATTGTAATTATTATAAATTCAGTGATTTTAGAGTCTTAGGAACTTTTCTTTGTGCTTTCATATATTCTGTACATAATTGGGATGGGAAAAAATATACAGCATTTGTATTAGGGATTAGTAATACAAATTGAAAATATTTCTAATCCAATTTATTTCAAGATAAGTTTTTAAATTGTGTTTTATCATTCCAAGCAGACAGCTTACAAATTCAACAATACATCAAATTATGTTACACGTTAATTCATATTTTTACCACCAGGGGTTACTCAATACCTTTGCTTAGCTAAAAAATATTTATATGGCATTAGTATTATCATGGTATTATAACAGCACCCTTTTCCATGTAGTGAGTTAATCTTAGACTGATGGGCAAACCTACCCAAATTGATGGTACTGGAAATTGCGTTTTATTTTAAAAATATATTTTCCAGTTTTTAGGTAGCATTGTATGAATTTATTTATTGCTTATGCGTTAAATAAAACTACCACACAATATTAATAAATTGGTTAAAATATATTGTGACATACTAATGTAACAATTGTTTTCACTATAGTATATTTAAAATAAAACCACGAAGTAACCGATGCTTTGAAAAATATTCTTTTTATATAACAATGATATAACAGGTAGCTCTTTTTCACTAAAATGAACCAGAAAACCCCTTGAATCTTTTTACTTAAAAGGGTTTGACGGCGCATCACATAATAATGGATGTTTTTTTCGAGGAATAAAAGTGGAAAAGAAAAAAGTCGTTTGGAAATTTGCGGCTTTTCAAGAGCTTTTTAGAAAGAATGAAATCGTTTGGAACTGATAAAATGACGTACTCAAGTATTGTCTTCAAAAGAAAAACGTATTGCAGTGTTGTGACACTTGTAACTAGTATTTCAATTCTTAGAATTCATCATAAAATACGAATTTTGTCTTACCCTTTTCCAATAAATACTGAAAGTATGAACTGCGTTAAAATAAATATTCATAGTTTTAAATAAAAAAAAACGAATCATATAAAGTATATAAGGTTAAAACGCTTGGTTCGGATCTTAGGATGGTCAAATAGATAATTAATTACTGATAGCTTTTAAGGTATTGACTGTCAATTCTTGTGTATAAAAAGTGGTTTGAAGACTTGATTAAATTGAGTTTTATTTAAAAAAATAGATATTTATTGATTTTAATTTTGGATTCTAAGAGAATATCGCATGTTTTAAACTGTTCAATAGTTGAGTAATACTTATTTTATTTTATCTTATTTCACTTTTACTTTGTTGACTGTAAATTCATGGTAGAAAGGCATTATATTTAAAACATTTCTTTTTTTAAATCCATGACTGCGTCAAATGTTGACCATATCCCTCCTAATAGAGGTATATCAACAGAAGTTTTTTTTCTAATATAAATACTTGATACTCAATTGCTCAACCTTTCTTATTAGAAAAGAGTAGAGATGGAAGAATAAGACTAGGACATGACTAGTGGTCAGCTAAGCGCTCTCTCTATGTCACGTTATGTTAGTTTCGGATGGGTGGGAATTTCAGATATCACAAAACGATTAAAAAAACATTTTAAGGGACTGTACATACTGGGACTCGAATCCATGAGCAACGGGACTGAAGCAAACGACTTTAAGCACTTTACCACAATCCAGATAATTCAACCATGCAACATTCTCTTTAACTCGTATAATCTATTCTCTTTAAATCTACCGATTGTTTCAAGCTCAATCCAAAATAAACAAAATCACTGTAGAAATACGTTTCAATTATCCATATTCTAACAGAAATATTATCAATTTATTTGACTAAAGCAGTGATACCCATACCACAGATTGGAGAGTGATTAAAGTAGCTGATAAAATGATGTTATTATTAAATTAAAAATAATAAAATGCTTCTCTCGTCTAGTATACTATATCATTATTTTCCAACACCTTTACCCTCTGCGACTTGTGAAAAATTAGAAAATGGATAATCTGGTCCTTCTTTCAAATAGGTTCTACACAATTGGACCAAAGCGTTTATAACTCCATGTGAAAAAATAATTATAATTCTTTATCGTTTATCCTCTTCAGGTTCTAGCTCTAAGCGAGTTTTTCCATTATTCCATTTTCCTTTCCGTTTAATTCTGTTTTCCATTAAAGCTCTAGCGTTTTAAAATTAAGGTCAGCTGAAATTGATGATGACAAAATAAAGGTGTTGATCGAATCCAATCGGTGTTTAACGACTTATGGCTGAGAATTTAAACACAACAAAATCGAGGGTTGAAAACCATTAAATTCGTCATTATGTTTGATACTTGAACACGACATGAGCTTTAAAAAATACATTCCACTAAGCGCATTGACAACTGATAAACTGCATTGGAATGTGAATAAATCGATCTATTTTTTTGAACGTTTTGATAGTATGCGACGAAAAATGGTTCGTATTCCTATCGATGGCCCAGTTCCATAGGACGGTAAGTAAAATTTTATGTTTTGAGTTAAGTTGGCTATTATATTCGAACACCGCTCTTCTACAGTTCCACAAAAGTACAGCTTGTAATATCTACAGGCTTTCTCTCAAAAGGCAGATATTCTCTAGCAAAATTACGCAGTTCCATATACATACATATCGAAATATCGTATTCTGGACATATATATTTTGGTGAATCGCGGTGTTCCATAAAGAAACAACCTTTAATCCTTAAACTATAAACTATTAAACACCTATTTGAATAAAAAAGTAATACAAATAATGAGCCATCACTTTACTAATCAGTTTAGATGAGTCAACACTTTGATCGGCCATATCTCAAAACCACCAGTTTCTAGTTGAAACACTATGGAACTATTTGAAAATTTGCTTAGCAAGCATGTTCAAAGCTCTTCAAAGGTATACCTATTCAACAAAGGAATGTAACGCTATCATTAAAATTGATAACTTCCAGTGTTGATGTTACTAAATGTGACATGTGTTTCGCTTCTTTACGAAGCATTGTCAGACATTTAGTAATACAGCCAGCGGAGTTACTAAGTTATTCATTTTAATTTCATATAAAAAATGAATTTCTACAAAATTACCGCCGAATCCATTGAAAATATTAATGTCACGTTGTCTATACAGTGAGAATTCAATGGTATTGTATATTTTAAGTTTTTTCTAAGAAAACCAATCATCAATTCAGATGTACATTGTGGTCAAATAGATTCATTAAGGACTGATTTCACAGAAATTTGCCTTGATTGTTGAGGTGTTGTGTTTCACCATGATTTGTAGACAATATTAAATTTTGGTAAGCTGCTAAAAATTGTTACAAATTGGTCATGTTCCAGTGCCAGACCTGAGACCATCAGACTACCACATGTTTCGTTCTTTGCAAAAGGCTTTGAATCATAAAACCTTCACTGCTGATGAGATTAATTCAAAGTATCTCTGGCACTGTTATGTACCAAAAAGGTAATACAAAATTTCAAACGTGAAATCATGAAGTTCTTTAAAAGATGGCAAAACGAAATTAAACAAAATGGATACTATGTTTAATGAAACAAAAAACGCCAATATTGAGTAAAATTTTCGTCAAATAAAATATTAAGTATTCCTCTAATAAATTTTCAAATAATAATAATTGACAACTTCTTCTTAGGTCGCTTGGGCTGTATCCATGGCAAAAACAAGTATCCCTTAAGCAAAACTTAAAATTAAATAAGTTTTTGATTTCCTTTTTTGCGGAATTTATATGATTTTCTTTTTATAAATGTAACCGTAATCATATTAAATAAAAAATCCACGGCGAAAAATATCTGCGATGAAAATAATTGCTATCATTCTAAATAGATGATTGAAGTCTTCCAGAAGAACTCAAAGTCAAATAAAAGTTATCTCAGCTATAATGGTATGCAATTATGTCTTATTTCTATTCCAATTAACATACAATATAAGGCATTGTCTGTTATATTTCAGTTACAAACCGACAAAAAACGCTAAAAAAATAATTTCTCTATCTTATAATACATAAGAATTGGTAGATAATAAAAAAGGAATTGTTATTTTCCACTTCTACTGATAACTATCATTACTATCAATGGATTTAAGATTAAAACAAAACATAATATTATTATTTTGTAAATAAGTGGTGTGGTTAAGAAAATTATTATTATACATTATTTGCTACCAAATAACCAAATGCTCGTGATGGTTAACGACTCGTGTGGCTTAATAAATTGTAATTTTATAGAAATGTGGTCTGTTTTTCAACGAAGCTATTAAAAATGTTATTCTTATACAAAAAAAACTTACAAACTTACAAACTTATACAAAAAAAATATTTTTCCTCTTCTTAGTCGTATTCTTCACGTGTGAGGGTCGTGACCTCCGCCTACCGCAACAACTCCATTTCCTTTGACGTTAAGTAAAAATTAATATATTGTAGGCTTAGATTTAAAAAACAAACAGTAAATGGTTCTTCTTTCTCATTTTGATCACATGTTCAATTTGAATAAGCTGCGTTAAAATATTAAGAGGTAATACGAATGATATGTGCAACTGGAATCGCTTTCATGTATGAGAAGGAATCCATCATCTAAACATCGATAAAAATATAAACAGTCAATATTAAATTTTCAAAAAATATATATTATATCGATGGTGTTTTGGCTACTTGATGTAACCCTCACAATTGAAATTGTTCAGGAGACAGTAAAAACTGTCTTTATCAAAAGCATTATATGATGTGTTGCGTTATGAATCTTTGAAATGCACTTCTGTAAATTTTCATGTTAGTAGATACGGGACTATACATAGGGAGTGTCGATATAATAGTGGATTACATCAAGTGGCCTGGTCAGAATTTTTACACCTTACACCAACGTAAAATGATGTTTCCCTTCCAAAAAGTGGTCAATTTATTTTCCTAATTTACATCATTTGGCCGAGACCTGCTTTGTCGTCTTTAAAATGAGATCCAATCATTAACTCACTTTCGTATTTTTTGAGGGTTACATCAATTGGCGAAAACTCCATCGATATTATACAGCATCTCACCATACACATAAATAGAATATTTTATTTATTTAGCACCTCTCCCTTTCCTTAAGTACAACCTTTTACAATATAGCAAGTCACACCACAAACATAAAAGTGTGACCATCACTAACTTTCTACATGGCATATCTCCATACTGGTTTATTTGTAAAAAGTGTACTTTTATATTTATCATAATTTCATTATTAATGAACGGTGTAATTTGATTATATCAGTTTTATGTAAATTAATGATATTACGAAATAGTTGAACGAAAGTACTAATCTATATAAAGTTAAATTGATATAATTGTTCTTATTAAAGTCATGCTCATTATATTGATACCCTGATTGATTTGTATAAATATAACACATTTTTTAAATCTCATGAATATTTCTAGATGTGTCCTTGTCAGACACGAGACTTCCGAAACTCTCCATAGTCTAGGTGGGCAATCCAGTAAGTACCCAACAACTGGATTGTCCAGGCAAGAGATTCAGAAATAGGTACCACGATAAATGTACTAGTAGGCTGGAAAATCTCAAAAAAGTAAGTAAATAAATATCAAGAAGAAAGATAGTATGATTTTTTTGGTGGTAATAGTCCCACGCCATTAATCCATTGCAGGTTTAATTCATTCATTATATCTCATGCTTTATTTACAACCCTTGAAAATGAAGCTTGCAATGGCTTTGAAACTCCAGATGATAACAGCAAGCGATTAAAGAATGTTTTTTCAAAAAAGTATTTCTAAATCTAAAAACCGTGGAAGCGTAGAAGTAAATATATTTATTTAAATAATTATTTTACCTGAAATGACATTTTTTTAACATTACTTACTTTTTAAGATGCCTACCACATTGAAAAGATTGATTGATTTTTTACAGCCGGTAATTTTTATATCACCATATTCTTCATGCTTACTTCTCGTGTTTTCGGTGCAAACGAAATAGCAATAAATTTTGTATTCATAATTGAAACGGTAATGTCAAAGTCGTTCGATTTTTTTCTGTCACTGTCAACGACTGGGTCCAATATACAAGTCTGTTTTTATGTGTACACAGATGTTGTGTTATATGTTATGTCTTACACTGCGGGCGAATATTAAATTTTGTTTTAGGTCTGAACCAAATATTGAATCAAAATAAATCATTATTCAATAATAAAGAAAAATTTTCGCTCTAAAAAAATACTCGGATATAGAAAATGGTCGTTACAAATGGAATTCATATGAAGGGAAACCGCAGAGGGCATTATTTGTAGTAGTTGCCTGAAGCCGTATCAGTGTAAATGCTCTAAACCAGTGATTCCCAAATTGATTTATACGGACCGCTGAGGGGTCTGTGGCAAATTAAAAATAATTTGAAGGTGCGTGGATAATGTTGGAGGGTGCATGAGAGGTTTAATATAAAAAAATATCTGTGACACATTTTCATTATTATTCTTAAAAGTTGAAATAAATAGCAATAAATAAATTGATTGCGATTTGTTGGGCGTTGGACCCTTTCGTAAGCATACCCACACACTTAGATGTATCCTTACTAATACGGGAGCAAATTTGTTGAATAATCCTCAAATGAAGAGCAGAAACCAATGTCTGAACAAGATACCATAAATTTTGGGTACAAAAACAAATAAAATTTGTATATCCTGCATTATGGGTCACTCACTGTACAGAGGTTGTTGTTGCTTTCCCATCTTCTTATTTAGTAGAACGTGGATTTAGTGGCAATTATGAACCTCATCATACTTTAAATATCAAAATGTTTTATTTGTATTTTATTTTCACATCACCATTTAGCATTCAAGACAGCAAATTTAAATTTATATTTTTTTTTGTTATGCAGTTACGTAGAGTTATTTTACTTAGGGGGTTCAGGTTTTTTTCACTATGAAGGAGTCCATGGGCATAATAAGTTTGGGAACCACTGCTGTAAACAGACTTAATGTGACATCGGTTATGTCGTCAATACAGCTCAAACTATGCTAAAGTCGCACTGTTGGTGGTTCTTGGCATAGCAACCTAAAATTTAATATACTCCTAAATATCTTAAATAATAAAATATATTACTAATATCAAAAATCATGGAAGAATTTTCGCAGTCGTAATTGCATAAAATAAAACATAAAATATGGCGCTTACACAATACACAATTCTTTTCACCTTGTATAAAGATGCAAAATTATACCAGAATACTTTCGACCCACTGAATAAATTTTATGATCTGAAGCCTTTCCAGAATGCTTAAATCCTGCTGGCTGCTAGGAGAAAGAATATTTTATAATATTCCAGCTATATGCGTTCAAAGATAAGAAACAAAAGAAATGAAAATAGCTGTAATTTTCTGAACTATCAAGAAATTTATGTTAAGCCAAAAAGCTTCAACTAAAACACACCGATGCATAATGAATTTATTCTAAGTGTATATTATCAATCGTTTTCCATGCGTAAAGCTAATTAAACTAAATTGTATTTACTTAGTTCCAATTCATAAACATATTAGTTTAGTTTCATTGTTTTTATTATTGAAATGAATCTTGAGTGAATGAAAAATAATACACCTGTTAAAATAAAGTATTCTTTTAAGTAAAATTATAGATTTGTTTTGATGTTTTCTAATAAAGTAAAAGAAATATTTAATATTCACTCATATACGATTATTTCATCGTGCTTTTAGTAATACTTTAAAATACATTAAAATGTTTCGTTTATAAACAAAAATTAAATATTTATCTATAAAGGATATCAGAAATACTTTGTAGCAACTTAAAGCAAATGAAAAAATTCTTAGCTTAATACTTCTAACTGCCTTTGACTAGAACTTCAGACAAATTAAAAATGTTTTGTATACCAACTTATCAAGCAACTTAGGCCTGGTGGGTTTATTGAATTTTTAGTTCCCTTCCTATTCATCTTGACTTATCAAAAGTGCCTAAAACTTTACGCAAAACATTACTTACAAAACTGGTGACCGTGAGAAAAAAAAAATATGCCGACGAAAGAGGATTACGGGAAAGCCTCTTTCTCGATAAAAAAATAAAAATACGTTTTAAGAATGCAATGAAGGAGATACCTATTCTTCATTTTTATATTTTTTTTCCAGTCGGAATTGAGGCATAGAAATTGATGAGACAATTCTATAAAAAAAATCCATGTCCGCACCCAACGTGGAGCATATGGCCTCCTAATGATGGTATCTCGACAGGGTTTTTCTACGAGAACTGATTGTTAGTTGATAGACGGATAGGGCTAGGACAGGACTAGTCGTTAGCTAATCGCTCTCTCTACGCCCCGTGAGGATTGGATGGATGGGAGGGAGATTTAGACATCACAAGCACTCATACTACGAATTACTTATAGCATACGAGACAATTACTTATAGTATATCTAGGAAGTAAAGATAGTAACAGAATGACTACAAAGCACAAAGGGGGTATACGTGTTACAGGCATGTAGGAAAAATGTGAAAAAAAAAATTGCATGTGATCACGCCGCTGTAATATTAAATATTTTTTAATATCAATGTAATTTGTCATTGTCTTCGTAAACGCTATTAATTATGTGAGATGAATAAGTTTCATCATTACCGGGTTAAAAAAAAATATGTGACTTCTTAGTGACTAATATCAAATCTATCGAACGCTTTTCAAAAAAAAAAAGCGGAATAATATAATATATATCTTATTTTCTTGCCAACCGTAAAACAATATACCTCACGTCATCACATGCCAGTCTTACCACTTTTGCACCCTAGAAGGAAATTAATAAGAGGAATTTCTGTGTTCGTGTAAAATACTTTGACACTTCATATTTTTTCCTTTAATAATTATTGCTTACCACAGCGCAAATTCTGATCCTCTATTGAAATTGAGTTACCATACGGTGGCTGAAATATGCGATGAAATATAAAGGTTTAATTATATGGCGACAAATCAACTGGACAGTAAGTATACTATCCTGTTATTGTATACAATGGAAACATATTTAAGCTTCTAATACATTTCAAAAGATAGCGATCGACCATTGTGATGTGGGGTCACTGCACAATTTTTTCAGTTCATAAACCGGTCCTAAATGTGTAACTTTGCATTATCTCTATCCTTGGTTATGTATAATAAGAAGACAATAAAGTAATATATAAATATCACAAAGATACGCTACACTGAATCGATGAAAATTACAATGATAAAGCTTTCTTCAAAGAAATTGCATTGTTTTTAACCACTAATCAAAGTTTCAATGCCAAAACTGTCATAATTGGTAGCTTTTCAGAAAACATAATTTAAAAAAACGCTTGATTGCATTCTTGCGGGATAAATTTCATTTCATTTTTTTATATAAGAAATACTGTTTTGTTCTGAAATTTGAGGAACATATTCAACGAAATCCAAGTTTTAAAATAATCGTAAAATAAGAAAATATAAACATATCACGGCAAATTTAGAAGTTTAAAAATATTTTTCTCATAACATCTGTAATATGATTCATAGTACAACGTTTGCTGATGCTCATTTGACAAATTTAAATTGATGTTCTAATGAAATACCAATTTACTCATTTATGGCAAAATGTCTCGTAAGCTCTTTTGGCAAAACTTGATAGCCTCGGTATTACCGTCTATCCAATATGTTTTTTATTAATTTTAATACACGAATACGTTTATTGAATACTGAAAAACTGACTGTTAATGTTGATAACTATGTGACATTTGTGACGCTTCGTTACACGCATTATTCTAAAGATGCTTTTTAAAGAAGCGAAACACGTGTAAAATTTTGTAACATAGCCAGTGGAATAACAAAGCTATCAACTATAATTCTACATTGAAAATGAATTTTCACAAACTTACCACCAAATCCAGCTATAAAAATAAACTAAAAAGCATTATAATACATTTTACTGTATGCAATTCACTAAACAAAATAGGTTGACAGTTATTTGACATTCGTATATGAACGTCAGTCGGTAAGTGTAGGAGAGTCAAGGATGATAGCATGGCCAACTTTTATGGTATTTTAAACACAAAATACAACCAGGAAATTTCGTGTTGACGAGATCGTCAAGCGTAATTAATCGTGATGAAGTCAAACGGCGAATCTGGTGTTGAGTAACTCACTTATAATTATAATTAACTCAGACTGAATAATAAAACCGCGCAATTTAAAAAACTCTCGAACGCGTCTTGAATAAATTCTCCGTAAATTTTTCTGGACAGCGTGTTACGGTAAGCTACTTCCCTAAATAATAAAAAAGAGCTACAGTTAAAGCAATCAGTCACTTTAAAAACTTGTATTTATTTTGTAATTCCAAAGTTTAAGACAAAATACATTCAGGTTCCTATTTTATCTTTCTTTTATAAATGTCCTGGCAGATAAAAAAATTCAAACTCAAACAAACAATTCTTTACATATCTATGAAAATTTATTCTTTCGGTGGTGATAAATTTGGTATTCCACGTACTGTGTCGCAATTAAATAAATTTGAATAATAATGTAATCAATTTTTATTTTGTATTGAAACAAATTCTACACTAAAAAAGACAACTTAATATCACGACCTTACCTTGACTACTCGCTATTGCACTGATACGATAAGTAGTCTTGTTGTATATTTAATTTCCATAAAATGTGTTATTTTTAAGAACACAATTAGAATTGAAACATTGTTTTTTTTTACTTTTAAGGTGTTAACTGTCAATTCTTGGTGGAAAGGCATTTTATTTTAAAAAATAAAACACAATTTTTTTATACTAAATACTTCAAAAGATTTATAATGATCAGGACCGTTTTCGTTCATCACGAGCATTATCAACTGAGCATCAGTTGATAATGCTCGTGATGAGTCATTTTACGTAAAAAAAACCTTAGATATATGAAAACTTCGTATAAAATTGAATGCACTTTTATTTGTTTACAAAGCAAACGACATACACGAAATATAAAACACATTTTAGAAATAAACTTAATGGTGAAATATTTGTACTTAATATTATATTACGTACTATAAATTATTCTTGAAACACAGAGCCTATGGATGAAGTTTGTTTACGAAATGTTAAAAAAATTAATTACTATTATGTTTTAAATATGTCTGTTTTGTCAAAGAAATAATATAATCATACGCCATGACGCATTAATTTAACAATGTTCACGGCACTGTACAATAGGCTGACCACCCGTTCCGTTTCATTACATTATATTATTATTTAGTTTGATATATTTAAATTTATTTATTTCTAAATCTAGAGTAATATTCATTGGGTTCAATATGTTTCACTGTATTAAATTTACTTTATGTAATTGCGTACAGATTTTTCCAAAAATATAAGTTTCTAAAACTCGATAGGTACCCATTTTAGGCATGGTTTGAAAAATATGTTATCTAAAGGAGGATTCATATCTGTATACTGCACCGCCAAACGTTTTTTAAAGATTTTTTTAAAGAAATGTGCTGTCAAACATCGAGAGAGGTCGTATCCTCAAGCAAAAGGAATTGATTTATTAATAACAAACATAAAACAAAGCATTTTAGATGTCATGGTGTGTGTCACATTTAGAAAACTTTACCATGCTCTAATCATTGAATAGATTGAAAATAATAGAAATAATGATATATTTTTCTGAACAAAACAACAAATTCATGCTGGAAAATTAAATTAGAAGACACTTAATAAAGCTTATAGGAGACAATTGATTTGATTAGCCGGATAGCCCTTGCCACTGTCCACACATATAATCGACAATTAAATACAGTGGCAACGAAAATAAAAATCAGTAGCCGACATCGCAAATTTATATTACGAGAATTTGAAGATTTCTCTTTATTTCTCATTAAAGAAAAGTTAGAATCAATTTGGTCCCAATAACTTAAATATCTAACTATAGAGTTTATATTATGACGTTTCTCAAAGAGGCCACACGTGCCACACATAATGGCACAACCAGTGGAATAATAAAGTTATCAATTTAAATTTTATTTTAAAACTTGCAGATTTTTAGCATGGTCCCCCGCCCTGTAGAAAAATGCTTTAAATAAGAGTATGTTATTATTGAGTGAATGAAATGTTAAATTAGTGGCATAAATTCTTATAAGACATGCAGATTAAGTGTCAAACAAATTAAAGTCGTTCTCAACTGTCAGGTAAAATTTTAATATGTTCTGCGATAGCGGGTAAGCTAAAACGTATTGAAAAATACAAAATTATTGGGCATTACAGTTTATTTGACCTATTTATAATATATTCATTGTGTAGGGTTTGTAAATATTTTTGAAACATTTCTTAGGGGAAATTTGCTACGTCCCGTTCTCGCAGAATGTAACTATGGTCGGTATAAATAAGAAACAAGATTAAATTCTTCTTAAAGAAGCCAGAGACGAGCGATGTGGGTCGAAAAAATTATCGCAGCAGTTAATTTGGTTTACAAATAGGACAATCCCGCATTAAATTAAAGTAAAATGGCAAACAGACGAGGTTTAATTAAGTAAAGACTTGTTGTCTGGGTCTTTTGGAGAAACTCAATTACTTGTTTGTTGACGGGAACATCTTCGAAATTTCTCGATATTTTTTTATTTTTATGTAGTCTTAAAGATTAGAGTTTGTAATTAACCTAGTATGGGAAGAATTATGAGTAAAAGTTATTTTATAGGAGGGCATGTAGGTTAAAATTAAGTGAGCGAGTGTAAACCATACAACACGTTTTACTTATTAATCCAAGAAGGTGGAAAATTTGTTGGCAATCTGCTTTTGAACATATAAATAAAAGTAGACCTTTACTTTATAATCACTCTTTGTTTCTAGTATGTGTTGGTTTAAAAGGGAATTACATTATTTTTTAGAATTTTTGTGGGCCACAATACCGACTGGTGTTAACATCCAAATTTATTAATACCGGTATTTTATAGTAAAAATCCCCCCTCACCCCTAAAAGATTAGTTAATCAATGTACAAAAGAGACGAAATACGTGTTAATGTACAAAATCTCAACAATTCAAATTTGATACATTAAATAATTTTGTACACAATTGCATATATTATATTTACGTCTTGCTTTTTAATAACCGGTATTTTGATATTAAAAAAAACAGTCGATATCGGGATTCTGGTTTCAATATTACCGATATTGCAGTCATTACTCGGAAGTATCCTCAGCCTGTTCATCCACACATCCCAAAGGCAAACACGTTTCGCCCTCATTCCCTGAGAACGGCGAATAAACGGATTGTTTGTACGCGACAGTATGGAAGGGTCAAAATCACAAAGCGGTCAATAGGCGTGGGTTGCTTGTCTGTTGTGCGATAGTAAATTTGATATAAATGTAAGATTCACTTTAAGATAATATGCCTTAGAGTAGTAAATTTGATCAAAACATATTTTCTTTATGATCACGAAGAATACCCTACCCCATCGGCCTACATAGCTTTTATTATTATCTATATTGGTTAATATAATTATTGTTTACACGATAAAAAAATTATTACCATATCTTTAGTGCTATAAACACTATTTTTTAACTAGATATTGGCTTGGACATGCGTGCTGCGGATGCCCCATTGGAGCCTGAATCCTGTCTGTCTCTTCTACCAAACGGATGGATTTCGTCGCCCTGGAAGACCGCTGATGACCATTCATAGGATGTATTTGGTGAAGCTACAGGACGCTGGGATGACTTGAGAGGAATCAAAAAGACTGGCGGTTGTCAGAAAGTCTTGTAGAAACCGTGTGTAGTCATTTGCTCCAAGTAGGGAGCGGATTTGGTTAAAAAAATGTAATAAGCAAACTGAAAATATTATATTTATTCAAACAAACCGTATTTTCCTAGGAACTGAACGAGTTACTTAAGAACTACTAGATAGAGGAAAATACTGTAAATTATTGAATAATCTATTCGGTAAGCATTTCTTTTCAGCGAATTCATCTTTTCTAAGCAATAATGCGGTCAACGCTTTTTATAAACGCTTTGCAATGGATATCAAATTAAATACGGTAAAAATATCAAAGTATTAAGTTCTACAAGAATTGTATGATATAGTTCATAGCTATTTCGCCTTTACACCATCGTCAGAATTATATATAAACGAATTTGGTTCATCGATCGGTGTATATTCACTAAGAAGAGATATCTATTACATTTGATTACAAAATAGATTATTCAATGCTATAATTTCGGTTTTTAGTTTTTTAGGAAAAAAAATATACACGACATTGTTAAATACAATTAAAAACAAATATTTACGTGAAAATTATGATGATCATGTCGACTGTGGGAAAGCAAAAAGACATAACCCAAACCAAAAAATATTGTTTATAAATCACACAAAACGTGTTAATACGATACATATATGCAATATATCGACTGTAGAAAAGCAAGAGGACGTATCCCTCCATTTTGTTAATAATCAAGGTAAACTTACCTGTAGTTGACGGCTTAAGAGAAAAATTCAACAAAAATAACGATTAACGTTTTGCATTATAATGACAATTCGTCTGAAATAAGTCTGTTCCAAAAAAATTTTGTCCAATTTTTAAGAATCATGTTAATTTGAATTATTGAGATTTTGTACACTTCCATGCATTTTGTCACTAACGACCCGGGTTTCGCCTTTCGGCATCTTCAGGCATTCGAGCACACGAATGGACTGACAAAATACATGGAAGTGTAAAAAATCTCAATAATCCAAATTTGATATTGAAATTTCATCAAGCACCCTCAGTCGATGTTTTAAATTAAAGCATGTTAATGTTCCAGTAGTCGAGCATGCCTACATACTTAGAGGTTTCATGACAATCTTTCATCAGAGTTGCCTCAAAGCTTCCTGTAAGACCATTCTTGGCTGAATAAAGTAGCATATGCTTACATTCACTTAACAATTCTTTTAAGAAGTTCAAAATAAAATACTCACTGCATAAGGTGTCGATTTAAAATGGCGGCTACAAAACCCTAATGACATATGTGTTGATGTGTTAGTTACTCAATCCGACAAAAGATGGCTCCACTTATCTGAACTCGACAATTTAGAGCAATCTGCGTCTACGTTTCTTGTTTTGGGCACTTTTATTGAAAAAGGGTCAACTACTGGTACATGGTCAACTACCAGTTCATTAACCTTACATAATATTATACAACAACTCACCGTACACATAAATAATATATTTTTTTTATTTAGCATCTCTCCCTTTTTGCATGTCATGTGTTTGAGAAGTATCTCCATATTAATATTGATAGTAATTTTTTAATTAATGAACTGTGTAATTTGATTATGATATCACTCTAATGTAAATTAATGATGTTACGAAATATTTAAGCAAAAGTGCTAGTCTATTTAAAGTTAAGTTGATATAATTGTTTTTATTAAAGCTATGCTGATTATATTGGTACACCGATTGATTTTTATAAATACAACGCATTTTTAAAATCCCATGAATATCTCTAGGTGGGT
The DNA here is from genome assembly GCA_022494535.1 of Himalopsyche phryganea. Lineage (NCBI taxonomy): Eukaryota > Metazoa > Arthropoda > Insecta > Trichoptera > Rhyacophilidae > Himalopsyche > Himalopsyche phryganea. Next base: position 2,183,844 of record JAGVSL010000034.1, read on the forward strand.
CTTTGCCAGACGCGAGACATATAGAACTCTCCATAGTCTAGGTATGAGGTGTTAAAATTTAACCTTAATATTACATATTTCAACCAGGAATCCTACGAAACTGAGCTTTCAACAAAAGTTAAATCACATGGTCGATGCCCCAACCATTTTTTTTACATTTTTGTATTCTTAATTATAATCGAAATCAGTGTCGTAACTAGAAGTATATGGATATTCATTAAGCATTAAACTATCGGTATATCACTTTTAAGGTGTTAACTGTCAATTCTTGGTGGAAAGACATTATATTTTAAAAAATAAAACACAATTCATTTGTACTACTTCCACGTATTTATAATGATCAGGACCGGTTTCGCTCATCACGAGCATTATCAACTGATCTATATTCCTCAAAATATTAATGGATTTTTTGGTGTTTTCAAATTTCGTGTTTTTCTCTGAAATGTTATATTTAATTTTGAACTATTGATTCGAATGATTGGCCTAAATAGAGTTATCAAAATACACACAGTGGAAATGATCAGACTCGAGAGCTTGCAAGATTGAATTGAATTGGCTGGCTGAACGAAATTGTTCTGAAGCCTTACATTATCCAATAGAGCCCGAAATGTACGAAGCGATATTATTGCTAACATATTATACATAATAATCAATCGAATTGTAAAAGTAGTCAGTTCAGCTCGTGAAGTGTTAAGTGATATTTGAAATTGATATTGGTTGCCTCTGAATATTTTATGAAAGAGGAAAAGTAATATTCTTTTGAATATAATAATATACAAGTCATAAATCATCAATCTTAGTTAACAAAAAAGTACTTATTTTTCGTAAATGCTAATCTTATATTGAAATCAGCAAATCATTGGCAAAGTTAATTTTTATTTTTTCTAGTAATCCTTTTTTTCACACGATAACGTGAGCAGTAACATGTGAAAAATGATCTTATTGATTAGAAATAAAAAGTTTTACTGCTGTAAAATACGTTTTGCTATGCAAAATTTTAAATGAACATAAATCTTATCACATACACTTCGGGTAGTCACACATTTGGTGGGATTGTTTGAAGACCATCCATCTTCGTACAAACCAAATTATCCAGAATAAAATAATATATTTATATAATATATACAAAATACATTACAATATACATTATACAAAGGCTTATAATTAAAACTAATTAAATGCACTTTTGTTGAGATCATATTCATTTTCATAAAAATATTTTTTATTTATAACAAATACATTCCACAAAAAACAAATTCTTTCACTAAAAATAAAATGATCCCACATAATAAATTATATTTTAACATTCAAGATATATATTACACTTGCGATAGATGAAATAGTTTTCACTCAATATACTCACATTTTGAAATTGATAGTTGAACGATAAATAAATTATGCATAGAATTTGCAAATTATAAAGGAATGAAATAAATTATCTACAATTAAATGTTAATGACCTCCGAAAAATAAATAAATACCATTAATAATGTTATTGCTATGTCCGATAAAAAAGAGTTTTCTTTATCACCATGACAAACCTTTAAAAAAATACCCTTGATTGAATTAACGGAGACGTTGACGCGATGGAGGTCATTATTGAATCAAGTTTAACGGATTGGTTGACATTTGAAAATGAAAGTTCAGCGGTTGGGTGTGGGGTGACATAATTTAGTTTAAGGCTTAAGCAACGTTCGACGTTGACGGACTGTAAAGAGGATACTGGGGGGAAGTGGTTTGACTTTCTGAAGAACTTGGAGATTAGGGGAACGGACCGGGCAACGCACTGTCACATCGGCGGTTATGGAGAGACAATTTATTATTCTAACTTACATCATTTGGCCGAGACCTGCTCTGTCGTTTTTAAAATGAGATCAAATCATTAACTCGTTTTCCTATTTTTTGAGGGTTACATCAATTGGCCAAAACACCGTCGATTTTTACATTTTGAAAATTTTTGATTAATAACTATTTATAGCGATTGTGTTTTCCTTTAATTGTAAAATAATAATAATATCATTACTTTTCGCTTATCTTGAAATTCATTTTGTTAATTGTACCTTAACTCCACCATTGAGTATATTATGACAACTAAATTAAATTCATGTTATTGTAAGGTAACTTTGCCTAATGGTATTGTCTTATCTGTTCAGGTGCGGTCTATATAAGGATATCATAGTCTTCTTAGAGAAACATAGAAACCGCAAAGTTTATGTATACAATTTAAAGCTTGTAGAACTCTCCAATCGTAAAATTTCTCCCACATTAATTGTACGTTCCACATTCCATTAGATTTATACACCATGAAATTAACACTGTGGAAGAAATTTTATTCAAGAGTTGGTTATATAAATAATACACTATTAATACATATCATCAACACGTTTATCAAGAAGGTGTTTTTTTCAATTTTATTTGATCTGTAGATATTAACTTTATGTACTTATGGACATTTCTTTTGAACTTGAGGAATATTTATTTCTTTATTAGTTCAATTTGAAATTAAAAGGCATTAACTAATACATTATCCGTCAATTCTTGGTGGAAAGGCATTATATTTCAAAAATAAAAAACAATTTGTTTGCACTAATTCCAAATGTTTATAATTATCAGAACGATAATTTTCATTATAGAAATATACATATTTCAATTCAATGATACGAGTAAAATGTATCAGTACGTATATAACATATGTGAATGTAATGGTAAGAAAATAATAGATGAAAGAAACCGGCCCTGATCGTTACAAACATATGGAAGTAGTACAAATCAATAGTGTTTTATTTGAAAAACCATTACTAATACATTGCATTACTGCTGACGCCAATGCACCATGCAAGTCACAAATAATTATGATGAAGATAAAAATTTACTGTTTAAATGTAATATTTGAAGTATGTCATGGCTTAATAATAATAATAAAAAAATATTATTAGTGTTTTATTCGGTTTACTAAGTGAGACGCGTGCTTCACTACTGTGAGAAACATGTTTCGACTTAATGTATCGTAAAGTTTAACTACAACTTAGTATTGCTTGTATAATTCTAATCCCTTAATAATTATGGAAGGTACTAAAACATAAGAACGTATTGTTTTACCATTGCAGAGGCATAGGTAGTGGAGTGTTAAAGAGAGAACTATCAAAACAAAAGATTCAAAATAAGGGAACGGAACACTACGACAATTTAAATAAATTAAGAAAATACCTACAAAGAATAGATAGCAATTAATGTTCATGTTGATTGTATATCAAAGGGCTTTCCATACTTTCTGTATAAGTATATACATATATATCAGGCGCGTGCGGTGGCTTTATCTCTTTCTCGCTCAATCACATGAAACGTGAAGATGCAAGCGAGATGCAAGCGAGATGCAAAGGCATGCGGCGCATGCTCTTGTATCTTGCTCATACCCAAATTAGGTTGTGCGATAGAGATAGTGATAAGTCCACCGCCCGTTATAAAACAGTACACACATTTTACAACTCTAAAAACTCTAGCCACTACTATTACATCAAATTTCGTAATATGTTTCGTATTTCACCATAAAAAACATGTATTGTACACCAAACATAATTTTCACATATGATTTGTTTAAGTAGCATACAACATATTGTATCTATTGACGTAACAAAAACGGTGGCTTAGGATTAATTGTTTTTATTTTTAACTTGGAAAACAAGTAAAATTTTGCTAGTTTGCGTCTTTTTCCACTGTGGTATATAAAAAACTCATTTCCAAAATAAAAACTGCGTAAAAACGGAAAGTTTCATAAGAGCATACACTTTTCTTCAATATGTCACAAAAAAGCCAGAAAGAAATTAAATTTATTTTTAGAAGCGTAGAATGAGTGATCTATGGAACTAATCTTCTTCTCTGTATTTCCATTTTCTTTCCTCTTCTTAAACTAATTGCATTTTCTTTAAAAGAGGTCACCAATGTACGCGCAGTGAATTTTTAACTTTTTTTGCTTACATAATTTATTTATGTTTGTTTTAAATGTAAAAACACGATTTAATCTCTCTTATTAAAAAAATAACTCTTACTTGGGTGTAAATTTGATTTTAAACACAAGTATTGAACACAAATGACTAATACAACAGTTATGATATAGAGTAATGATTTTAATCACGTACACATATATATTTATTTACATATATTTACAATTTAATTCAAATGTGTGTCAACATTTTTTTTCGTGTCCGCTCCCAACGTCATTATAGTAGGATTAAATATCAAAGTACTTCGTTCTACAAAATTATATTAGTTAGTTGATAACTATTTCGCCTTTTTATTACATATAATATGTATAAGATAGATTAATGCGGTCTTCTCTTCGACAACGTTTCCCACCCCAGAACTATGAGTTTTATTATTATTATTATTAATCTATGTTAGCTCCCAACGTGGAGCATATGGCCTCCTAATGGAGGTATCTCAACAGAATTTTTCTATGAGAACTGCTTGTTACTCAGTTTTATAGAGAGTAGGGATAGAAGGATAGGGTTAGGAGAGGACTAGTGGTAAGCTAATCGCTCTCGCTACGCCCCGTGAGATCGGGTGGGTTGGAGATAATTTTTTAGACATCACATTTTTTAGAAATCCATATTATTGGCGTCCGTGGCGCTGTTGGTAGCGTCGCTAGTTACGGTTGCGGATGTCTCGGGTTCAAATTCCGGTGCGGACGGTTTTCATAAATTGATCTTTCAATCGATTTATGGATTTCAGTTTGTAGTCTAAGTGTTTGTTTTTATTATTATATTGTATAAATCGTGTCTGAAAAATAGATGTAAGTAAGACCCAGCAAAGTTTCTCTTAAATCTAAGGAACTTCTGTTGGTTGGGCTTTTCTTCTCGAACGAATTATGATGACATTTGACAAATAACACAATTTTAAATATACATATTTTTTAATAACGCATTGAACATTTTGCATTTTCGTCTGTAATACATCGAAACTCAAGCTTGTAAAGTAAATATTTGATGTTACAATAATGTACCTTTTTCATATTATCAACAGTAAATAATACATTAATTATATTTGTATCTAATAAAACCTCGTGAAACGCATCGAAACTCACGTACACAATAGCACTCATTGCGGCTGCTCATGTGACTTTTAAGATGTCTACGACGATACTGCACTCGGTATGCTGGTCTACGCCGCAGACGCAACCAATTTGAATCACGTGGGCCATTGGACGACCTCTACAATGTAAAGTTTAGACTGTAATCTTTGAGCTTATTGAAGGTTTCTCAGAGATTATATCGATATATTTAAGCTAAGCGAGGCCTGGAAAAAACAGGAAAAAGCAATTTTAATATTAATGATAACTGTATATCATTTTGAGCATTCGGTAACACTTACTTTAAAAGCGTTGCATTTTTGAGGTGTGCACACATTGTATCCACAAATTTAGGTTATGGTAAGTTATTATTTTGGTGATTTGATGAAAAATCTAATATTTGACTACTGTCATCTTAGAAGATCAAAATCTTTGAATTTTTTTTGAATCTAGCCTTACGTGAAAAACACAAAACATACAAAAAAGCACTACAAATAAATATTTGCACGTCTTATTCATCCTTATTTTCCTACTTACACACTTCTCCTACATAATTCAATTGCATCAAATTGCGGACCTATATCAAAGTGCGTACTCTAATAGAAAAGATATCGTTGAAACAATATGGGGAAACATGAGATTGTTATTTTTTCTAGTTAACCCATATTAACGCAATTTTGTTGCGCAGGCCTGACCCAGATAACAAAGTTTTTATTCTCCCTCGTAGACACAGAAGATTTATAAACTTCCATATTACATTTCGTTGTCTCATTCGTTTTCATTCCGAAATATATGGCTCATCTATGAAAACTTCGCGAAACATCAAACAGTATCCACTTTCTTTGTATCCTGAAATGAAGCTCGTTGACTTTTTGTTTCAATCTCAATTACTGTGATTTCATTGCTTTGGAAATGCTGTATGGTATTAACATAAATTGAATGAAATGAAATTATATCGTGCAGTAAAACTTTACAAGGAAGTCTGCCGAGCGAAGTAAAAGTATTAAATTTAAAAATCGATCATTTCAACAGTGGGTAATTTTTGATAAACTACGCTGTTTTTGGGATGTTGCGAGATTTCGCTTTTGATGACTGTTTTTGGGAAATTGGAGCATTTCAACGCATTACGTTATTTGTCATTTGTGTTGGAAGAATTTTTTGAAATAAGCCAATTAGGATACTTCAATAGTGGGTTGTTTGTGTTTATTTTTGCTTTATGTTTCATCATTTTCATGAATTTTTAGTTTGACATGATTAGTGCCATTTATGACCGTAGATTTCTTGATATATTTTAGTATTTCAACGTTGGTTCTTTTATTTTTATTTTGTGATATTTGCTTTATATTTCATGATATTTTTGCATTAATTTGACTAAATTATTGACATTTAGTCGGTGGATTTCTGCATTTTATAGTATTTTAACATTGGAAAATTGCTTGATTTTATGGGTGTTTGCCAATTGTATTGTTGGAATTTGAGTCATTTCAGATTGATTTAGTGTTATATGTGATATATAAGTTTTAATTTGACAAAATTAGTGTCAATTGTGTTGTTGAAATTATTCGACTGTATTCCGAATTCAGAAAATAAAAGCATCTTTATTTTACTAAAACAATGCGATTGATATACAAATTAAATATTAAAAAAAAAATACAGTTTAACTTCTGTAAAATCTCCCTTAATTTAGAAAGACATCACTTTAATGGTTTAGTAACTGAACAAAGATAATTGATAGCGTGTATTTTTTCCAACATTTTATATTAATATTTTATAGGAACATGTACTCCAGTTAAAAATGCTCCTTCGCTGAGTGAAACCGGTTCTGATTACAATATCAAATTCTGAAATGAAAATGAATGGTGTTTTATTTAATTTTGAGTCTTTTGTGGTAGTGAAAATTCTATTTTTATTTATAAATTGTAATATAATAATGGGATTGGGAAAGATTTACTTCACATATTTTCTTATTCAAATAAATGTGTTAGATTTAAGGTTGTTTTTTTATGATATTATTTATTACAGCTATTTCTATTAATAAATTTTCACCCACAAATAATACGTTTCACGCAGCGAGATGAAAAAAAAGCCCCAAAAGCAATTTTCTAAAGCGAGTCATAAATTTGGTGTCAAAAGAATTAGCTTAAAGCCATTGGATGAGGCAATCTAAAATTTATCTTCATTTCTTCGAAACCTTTGGAGAGTGAGGGAAGGGAATAGAAAATGCGAACCAACCAACCTCATCCGCGGAACAAGGTAAAACAGAAAATGCAATTTTTACACTAGTTATATCAATTTCCTAAGAATAGGATAACCTGGCGAAATATGGAAGCAATTTTGCCGTAGAACATTTTTTTACAGTAACTACCTTTTATATCTCTACACAAACGAAAAACCTATTTAAGGTATTGGATAACCATATCCGTCTCGAATATATAGTTTATGGATTTATCGTTAAAAAAGGCACCAGTATAGATTTTACACGAGGACTTGTTGCGAGTCAACCGCTTAGCATATATTTATTAATTAGATAAGGTCTTCAGGTGTCTAGACTTAAGATGAGAATATCGTATTTAAAATAAAATAAGTTTTAGAGCTTTTCTTAACAGAAATTGTTTAACGAGAACTCTTCGTTACTCAGTCGCCAACATTGACAGCGCTTTCCGACAGTATCCCGCCAAGCGGTTTGTAATGATTAAAACGAGCGTCTCAAGAGCATTCACATAGGTTTCCTGAAAAATGGCAGTTTTTTATTAAAAAACTACTATGAATCTATGAGTTGAGGTATACCTGTTCTCCGTGTGGAAAGTCACAATGTAATTAAATGCATTGTAATAAGCTTTGTTGTATTTTCTTGAGTACATTTTCCGGTTTTAACGGATCTATATACAGCACATCGGTAGCGGATATGGTTAAAAATTTCGTGTATAAATTAAATTGTGATCTTCTGATTGCTATGCTCATGCTTTTATATACAGAACAGCTGGCGAACGTAAAATTGCATTCCATGATATTTTTTATAATTCAAGGTCACGGATATAACGCATTTTATCTCGTCACAGTTTGCATCTAGATAAGCCAAAGAAAATATCGTATTATATATACGACAACTCTAGTAATTTATCAACTCGGCAGCATAATTTTGTACCATATGTGCAAGTTATGGCGGAACACAAACCTTCCTGACAGCTGCTCTCGCAATGCTAAAGCTGTTTGTCTTCAAACAACCTCACTTCACAGCACGCGCGGATGACGTAGATTGTGTTTCCAACTCAACAAAGAGGGTAACAATGGATCTAAACCTGGATTACGCAACTCCACATCACTCATCATCATCTCGTTATCCGCCAGATGGTTTGCGACCTCGCTATTCTATTATTTATCTTAAAATAATAATTTTGATACCAGCTGAATCTCTTCAAATTTGACGTTCGTAAAATTTATTCATAATAGTGCGTCTGAGACGTCTGTTAGCGAAAGTCCGGTTGAAGTCTATTATAATATTGAGTGACGTAGACAATGTTTAAAATATACATAACAAGTACTTAATTATAGTTACATGCAATATTTTGTATTCAAACATTATCATTAAATGAAATACTTAATCTATGAATTAAAATGAAACAGTAAATCGTCTATTTCTTTTATAAATCCAATTATCACATAGATATTGTAATAAAGGTCCACCACTTCTCAATAATTGGTGCGAAAGATGGCATTTTTTGTCATTGTTTTAAATGCAAATAAAGATTGAGAAACTGTGAAAAAATGTTTGTTATCTATAGCATGTCTGCATCCAATGGGAAAATTTCAGCTGAATTTGTTTTTACCAAACGACTTGGTTGTTTAGTCGCTCAACCCAAGACCCGGAGAGGGTATGTACTAAGAGTCGAAATTTCCGTTTCTTATCGATTGAGAAACGATAATAATCGATGATGAACGATAGCGATAAATTTTTATTATCGATAATGAACGATAATGAATTCTCTATTATCGATCTCCAACTATAGTAATCGATAACAAACGATAATTATCGTTTGTTAATAAATAAATATCCCGTCATTTGCAAAATTGGCCAATATCACCAAATGTTTTTTAGTGATATTTACCGTAGATGAACCAATTTAACTAGGCCGCTAGTGAGAGCGCAACCTTTGAGTTAGGAATGTTGCCATATTCAACCAGAAGTGAAATTTAAATAAATTCCAAAACTGATATTTTAGCGACGGTTATTAAAAGTAGAAAAATTTATTGAAAAAGTTATTAAAAGTAGTAAAAGTAAAATTTTCGAAAGATATTTAATGGCAATTGGGGAAATTTACACTATACTGACAATTCTAGTTCCGAATTTGGCGGCGGCCAAGTAATGTTGGTAATACTATACATCATTTGTCATGAAACAAATAAAAAATCGATAAAATTTAGAAATATATTGAAGATTTAGATAAGAAGAAAAGAATGCAAAAAAGCGCTAAAACATGTTCCGCTAATCGCCAAATGACAATACTTTGCTGAGAATATTTGTTAGATTAAAGATGGATTATTATAAATGAATGTTATATATGTTACACCGAGTCCGTGACATTGCATATTCCATGTACTGTATTATAAAAAACATATTGGCTGTATGAAGGTAGCAAAGATATATTTAAAAATTATAAAAAGGTTTGCTGTCTATGAAAAAAATTATTATTGAAAAAGTCGATAATTATCGGTTACACAAACGATAAATTTCAATTATCAATTCAAACGATAATACTTTTTTTTCGTTTCGTTTCGTTCATTATCGATTCAGAAATTTCAACCCTTAGTATCTACAGAAGGATCTCAATCTCTCTACGAGCTCAATTAAAATGCGTATTGAATAGCTTTTTAACTGTGACCCACAGCGGGATCTGCTTTTTTATTACGACCAAGTGTGTTTATATGCAATAAAGCAGGAAAACAGCTTAAATTTAAATTATAGTATTTTATTTAATAATAACCAAGATGAATATAAAAAAAATGATTAATCTAGATGCCTTGAATGTTAAGCTCGCAAATCCATAAACTTCAAGCATTCAGAAGAACCAAATAACATAATTATGATAGTCACTTTTAAGATGTTAACTGTCAATTGGTGGAAAGGCATTCTATTTAAAAAAATAAAACACATTTTGTGTTTTACTACTTCCAGATTTTTACAATTATCAGGACCGGTTTCACTCATCACGGGCATTATAAACGGATTTTGTTTTATTTGAAAAATAAAATTGGGATTTTTTTATATGAATATCAAATTTATTTGTTTATATTGTTTTCTTATGTGTATGCCTATTGTGTTGTAAAGATACTATGAAGCTGACACGGCATTAAACTTTATTTGGAGTATCATTTTTTTAAGTGTCTACTTGAGTATTTTTTTATGAAACAATAATAAAAGTATGCTTCAAAGTGAGTGTTATTCAAAAATGTTTCTTTAGGCCATTTTACCTTTATTAATTAAATGTGATTTTGCCATCTTTAGGAAAATATATTGAAACATGTATATATTTACATACATATTATATTCTATATGACAATATTATTTACAATTCAATCATTATGGTATAATAATCTAATGAAAACAGCAGTAAGTCTTTATCAGCCACTTCGCCAGTCATTTGCTCACTGATTATTGACTGTTTTCCATTTAAATGGGTTCAATTTAAGAAATTTGGTAAGCGTTTGCTTTGATTACGAATAATCAATCAACGTATAATAATCTGACAAGAAAGCTTAATTTGCTAAACGTCTACATGAAATATTATCTTTCTGCTTTCGTTATCTCGAATAATTGCGTGGGAATTAATTTTGTTGTTCGTTGTGTTCGTTTGTTCTACACTGTCAGTATTCATAAAGAAATCATTGTTGATGTGACGTAAAATAAGGTTTCTTTTTCCTTTTATTAAGGATGAAGGAAAATTGTCAGTCAGTAAAAGTGACATCTATTAGAGAAAAACAATGATAAATTATTTTTTACAAACATTTTTCTAATTGATAAAATCTACCTAGCTTGAATTTGGTGTCCGCAACGTCTCTTTAGAGTATGTTTCATAGTACAATTAACTGTATAAGACACAATTATATACGATCAATGAACTAACAATTGTTTTGTTTTCAACTCAACCAAAACTCCAGACATAAATTAAAATACTTAATTAATAGATATATAATTTCACCCCTTACCAAAATCATGCCTCTTAAGTTTGGGGTGGGATTTAGTTTTCCAAACAGACTTCTATTTCAGTGTTCCCTATTTTCCGCCTAACTGTGTTATTTGGAAAAGATGCTGCTGCATACCATTCATCAGTTGATTATGCTTGTGATGAGCGAAACCGGTTCTGATCATTATAAAAAGGTGTAAGAAGTACAAAAAAATGTCAAGTAAATATAATGCCTTTTCAACTAGAATTGACAGTTTAAATCTTAAAATTCAGGCAAGACTATTCGTTAATTCCATCTTTTAATGAACAATTCCAGTAAATATATTATGGCTTGTTGCCTCCGTGGTGCAGTGGTCAAAGTCGTTGGTTACGGGACGGATGTCTCGGGTTCAAGTTCCAGTTCGGACAGTTTCGGCGTTTTGTTCGTAGGCATAAATGTTTGTGATGTCTGAAATTCTCTCCCACCCATCTGATCCTACAAATGGTGCGTAGCGAGAGCTATTAGTTTAACACTAGTCTTGTCCTAGACCTATGCTTCTATCTCTACTCCATTTGAAAAAGAGTGGTTGAGCAACTAATTAACAAGCAGTTCTCTTAGAAAACTTCTGTTGAAATACCTCCGTTAGAAGACCATATGCTCCACATTGGGAGCGCTGACATGGTAAAAAAATGGCTAAATATAATTCTACATTAATATTTAGACACAACCATTTATTTTGTAGAACTGGTATCTGATATGCATTCCGTAAGGTAAATTGAAAATATTTTTCAAATGACGGTGGTTCCTTTCAGGTAAATGGAGTTCAAACCACTTTGCTCTCTTTATGGTCATAATAATTTAAAAGAAAAAAAAGTAGAGTTCGTGATGACTTAAAAATGAATCTTGATTAACAGGTAACACGTTTCTCTTATTTGACATGCAAGATTGTAATAGGTTTGCGGCGGATGAAATTTTCATAAAACAATAATTTTATTTTTTTAAATGTTCCCTATTACCTTACTCTGTGATAATGTTGAAATAACAGTTACGGATGGCTGCGTCGGTCGCTTCATCAATGCTGAAACATGGTCATAATTCATACGTCATTTTCTTTGTGATATCTATTCGCTATGAATAGAAAATGTCATCTATCAGGAAAACATCTGTCATCGCTTAGCAAAAAATACAAGTTCAGCAGAAAACTAAGTCAGTTCATTAAATACAAAAAAAAAACAACAATAAAATATTCAATTATCGGTTATTTCGTTCTGATTTTATACCTTACTATAATTAACCGTGTCAGATTCTTTATCATTTCAGCAACAATCATGTTTATTAAAAACTCTATTTATATTACATGCAACTTAAATTGACAACTTTGTTACTCCACCGGCTATGTAACTAGGTGTAACAAGTGTTTTGATTCAAGTTGCTTCTCAAAGATTTGATTTTGTTTTAGAAATGAATTTCCAAAACGTTACCGCCGAACCCATCTAAAAAAGCAAATATTTAGTTGCGCAAGTTATGTTATATTGTTGAAAGATATTTCGGTATCATACAATCATGAAAATTAAATTTTATTCTTTACTATAACATTATAGCTTTATATCATCTTACTTAATTTAATAAAGTTCTACCAAGTAATTTACAATTCAATCAATTAATTCATTTTAATGCTTTTTTTCAATTTCCCATTTGCTATTTCGGCTGATAAATATTTATGATTTTTAAAGTCATTACTTATATGCTTCTCACATAATTGACTTTTAATGTAATTTAATTTTTGATTTCAGATAAGTATTTATTGATTTGTAAGAGGTCTTTAACATGTTAATTGTAGATTAATTTCCTTTATATATAATTTGTTTGATTGCCTGTAAATTCTTGTCATAGTTCTTGCACCAATTGTGTGATATATCGTGTAATTATTAACATTCAATTTTATATAAATAACATGTGGAAGTAGTGCAAAAATGTGTTTTATTTCATAAATATAATGCCTTTCCACCAAGAATTGACTATTAAGACCTAAAAAGCAATTGTATATTCAAGTTAATTCAAATACCACGAAGGAAAAACTTGGTCTACCCCGAAGCGATTGGTCGAGTGTCTACGAATGGTGTTTGCTTAAGATATTTGGAGATGTATCATCAGTCGTATTAATTTGGACTCCGGACCGCTATCGCTATATCGCGAGGTTTGCTTCAACGATTGTCTATAGAAGAATTTTCATCATATGAATCTGTATAAGTCTTAAACTGTTCGTGATAAAGTCTTCTCACTAAACATGCTAAGTATACATCGAAGATTTGATCAATGTATTCAATGTTATATAGAATAATTGAGAATATGCTATAATGCCTTACAATAAGCCCATGTACTTAAGTTATATTGCACTTATGAATATAATACATTGTTGCGGAAACTCTGAGTTACTCATTACGTGCATTCATAATATGATACCATTTTACTATCAGTGGAGTGCATAGAATTTTCGGTGACCAAAGTTTGTGACGAAGTTGTGTATTTTTTAAAACCATGTCCGCTCTCAATGTAGAGCATATGCCAACCGAAGTTTTCTCCAAGAACTGCTCAGTTGCTCAACTTCTCTTTATAGAAGAGAATCAGTATAGAAGAATAGCGCTAGGATAGTATTACTGGTTAACTAATTGCTCACGATATGTTTATTTTTTAGGATTAGATTGGTAGGAGAAAATTTTAGACATCACAGACATTCATGCATCCGAACAGAAATCCAAAAATCGATTGATAAATCAATTTATAAGAATGTCCGTGCTGGGAATAGAGCCCATGAGATACATAACAGAAGCCAACGACGTTGACCACTGCATTACGGACCCAACTTGCCTAGCTATATTATTACAACATGGAAACCAAAACAATTAGTCTACCATATATTTTAAAATTCTGGGTACACGGCCTAAAGATCATTTTTGTGCTTCAACGATTTTGTGTTTATTTTAAATAATATATTTGTATGATTTTGTTAAACCAATTTCACTAAATCAAATAAATAAAAAATGAGTAATAAAAATAAATCACAATTTATATTGCTTATTCCAAGATTGTAATTTACGATTGTAATTATATAAACCATAAATTTTGACAAACATAAATTTTGACAATTTTTTAGTGTTAAAATATCGTGTTTTTTGTCAAAATTTATGGTTTATATAAACGTTAGACACTCTTTACTGTCTCTCAGTTCGAGTCCATTCGTGTGCTCGAATGCCTGAAGATGCCAAAAGGCGAAACCCGGGTCGTTAGTGACAAAATACATGGAAGTGTACAAAATCTCAATAATCCAAATTTGATATTGAAGTTCCATCAAGCACCCTCAGTCGATGTCTTAAATTATAAATTGATTAGTTGAAAATGCTAAGCTTAACTAACCGAAACCGGTTCTGATGATAATTATAAATTGTGAAATAAATACCTATTGTAGTTAAATATATAGCCGCAAGTTATTGATATAAAAAAACGTGTTTAAATAAAAAACTAAATGTATTTAAATAAAAAATTGATTCAATATATTGTTCATCCTATCAAAAATGCATCACTTCTCTCAAACGATGTATCTGAATTAATGAACAAGTGAAAAATAATATCGTTCAATTCGATTCAAGTCGATTTTATTAAAAATAACATTTGTTGAATCACTTATTATAGAAAATGTTCTGTACACCTTGTTTTCATCTAAAAAGGTAGTATTTTAAAAACAAATTTTAAGATTTGGGAAAATAAAAACTAATACTATTTTGAGAGTCCTTAATTTTATATAATATGTAAGATTATATAATATTTGATTTTATATAATACTATTATTTTTTAAGCGGCTATGCCCAAGATAGAGTTCGCTTATATTGGTTCATTTAACACTTTTATTTTCCATTTCACTTACTTCTTGTAAAACCCACGAAATGAGGATTTCCCTGTTTTAAGTTTTATAATGATGTATAATTTTCTGCTCAATCTTTGGAGTATTTTAAAAATTTTATAATTCGCACGAAAAGATATTATTTGTGGCATTTATACTATAACATATTTAAAGTTGATAAGCAACATGACGACGACGATGAATATCACTTGCTAAGCTTGGTTGCTAAGCAATCTTCCTTGGCTTTTGTTATTTTTTTTATTCCGCATGAAACGTCAAAAAAAAAGCGTTTTCAGTTTAAGGTTAAAAGTTGAGAGTTGAAAGATGAAAATAGCTTAGTTGATTTAGAAATAGCAGCCAGAATGACTTGTAAAAATTTCACGTCGCTTGTGTACACCGTTTGGGAACAGTTCTTGTGACCGACAGACATACAAACATACATATTTCTAAATGTATTTTGTGCTATATAGTAAAATTACGTTTGATCACCTTAAATGTAAATATTTTACATAGAAAAAAATCTTTATTTAATCTCAACCTTTGATTATTTATGAACAGGGTAGTAAGATTGCTCAACATATTGTAGAATAATGCTTGATTTAATAAAAACTGAATTAAAAAGTTATTATATTTTTAACACCTATGATAGTTTCAATTTGATTTGTAAAAAAATTGAGATTAAAGCAATACTGATATGGCGTAAAAAATCTTGAAATATGTCAATGGTTCTTTCTTTACCCTTCATATAGTTATCATTTCACACAAGGTCTAGAAAATGTAGTTATTTTTAATAAGACAGAATTAGCAACCATTCTCCTCATTCTGGGTCAAGTCATGCCACTGCCTCTATTGCAGTCGTAATATGGGTGTGCTACTCGCTAACGAGCTAATTAATTAAAACACAGTTTTAATCCTATAATTTCTACATGGTAGAGCCTTAATATCCGTCCCATGGGCGTGTTTATTAAATTGACATGCTTTGAGCTAATACTTATGATAAAATTACTACTTTATGTTTAATAGTTCTGTCAACGCTGAAGAATTTTACTGACACCATAAAGCATAATGAAAGTAATCCAAATTCTGCATTTAAATATGAAGTGGAACAAAGAACGATAATGTCATACATTTTGTATTATTATGCATTAATAATACGTAGGGCTTCCAATCCCGGGATCCGGCATTCTGAGCAATTAATCAATCCCGGGATTGAATTAATTCAAATACTGGGATTTCGAGATTCCTAAATTAACTTATATTTAAAACGTAAATTCTTACCCGATGAACTACCTATACGAATAAAAATGTTTCCGCTGTAACTCATTTTGATTTATGTATGTACATTATTTTTTACTGTATACGTAATTATCATATTGATTGTGCTTTCCCTCTCGCTCATACATATATCGTTTCAGCTGTAGATCGTAATACACAATTTATTGTTTATTTGCATCATTATAATTATTATTATCTCGTATTATACCTATAATATTATATTCTGATGCAATACTAAATAAATATCATAAATGATCTTTTACGTGTTTTTTTCGAACATATCTACTTATTTTGTTTGAGCTCCAAATCCTGCTCTTTTTCAAGGTCTTTGCCTCAAGGCCTCAACTTTGTATTAGTGTTTTCATATTTTTTTTTCGCAGCTTTCATTTGCACAATTTACCATGGAACGTATCTACTGCGTAACAACTAATTAAATGATGATGGATGGGTATATTATATTAAAAACATGAAAACCTTGAATTTTTCAGTCCAGGGATTTACATAAAGTCAATCCAGAAATCCCGGTATCAGAAAAAGAGTGCGGGATTCGACGCCCTATTATTGTAATATCCTCTTAGCTTTGTAGTAATTTTTACTACATAAACATATGTAATGATGCCCTGTCTTGTTTCTTTTACGACTGGCACTTATTAATAAAATAGTTAATGAGATATGCTCGACAATTTTATCGCAATTATTTACAAATGGTAAATTAGTTTGAAATATATCAGTATGGCATAGGTATTCCAACTACTCGAATATCGAATAGTAAAATTAAGACTATCCGAATATATTCGAATATTTGATTAGTTTCTGAAAAATGAAAGCACCTTAAAATCCGATTTGAAATATAAATAACATAACATTATAAAAATACACTATCCAATACCATTCCATTGTATTACAAAATTTAAAATTTGCAGCTGCGTCGGATTACTACAGCGGTATTTCTTCGAGTACTGAAATTACGGCATGTCTAAAGAGTTTTTTTTAGCCCCGAGTCATTCGTCTAACTCAAGTATTAAGATAAGCTATTGAAAGCGCTGGGTTGGGCGAAGGTAAAAACAACCACTAGCTGGGCTCTATTATTGTTATTGAAATCTGGAGAAATTATGATGTGATTTCTAGTCGATTTTGTAAAATATTTCATTAAAGATTATTACGTATACTATTCGAATATTTGGCCAACTATCGAATAGTTAAAAAGGGTCTAATATATTCTGATATTGAATATTCGAGTATGGCATAAAAGAAGATTAAAAAAAACTATTCATTTATCGGGGCGAGTTTTCGTTTCAAAAAAAATATTTTATTAACAGATACTTTGCAAATATACTAACTATTGATTTTAAAATGCAAATTTTTTATGTTATTTCCGTTAAAAATATATAATTTAATAAAATTAAAATTAACAGTTTATTAGTGCTTTAATAGCAGTGAATAATTTGGCTTAATGGTGTGTTAACAGTTTAATTTAAAAATCCAACAAATCATAGAGTAGCAAAAATGTTGTTAATTTTAAGTACCTATTACTCGCAATTTGACTAAGGCATAATAACGCTGTTGATCAAATTAATTTTAACGTGATTTATACAGTCATAATGTAGTCAAAACGGCTGAAGACATAATATTTATCAAAACGTGCGAAGACTTTTTCTATCAATATCGTATTAAATTATTACCAAGCAGATTTTCCCCCCATTATTATGAGACTATAATGTCAAGGGCTTTTCGGTCGACATTAGAAAATATATCATTTTCGCATGAAAGACGAACCTGTTGTCAACCAAATAATGGAGTTATCATCTTAAACACGTGAAACACTGATCGTCAACTTTTTAATAGTTGGTGCGCATTTTTATATATCTGTTGGTGGTAAAATTTCTTTCACCGATAACCGATGCCGCATTACAAGTGTAACCTAATCTATACGCAATTAATACGTGCCTTTGGCGACGGAGATCATTCGTTTCTCCTTTGCCATCTATTTTAAGAAATGCATTATTATTATTATCCATATTCAATTTTTTTTAGATCGAATTCAATTTAATTACAAAACCGTATTTTAAAAATTTAAACTCAAAAAGTTGTTAATAATGAATTCTATGTATAGTGGAATAACGAATAAAACTACCCCAAGACAAAAATTGAAGCTTGAGTCACCCATTAGATTAATGTTAAAAATACCGAGTAAAGTAGAGTAAATCCTCGATATAACATACTTCGGATTTAACGGACAAATCTTTCGGTAAAATGAGAAAATTACCGGAAGCATTCTGTTACTGTTACTGATAGTAAACATTGTTCAAAACTTTATTTTCGGCTTGTAGTTTTAACGCGTGACGACCGATTATTTTACGTGAACTTAGCCACGTACAGCTATTTGTATTTCATTCGTTTAGTCGCGTAAAAACACCGCCGTTATCTTCCCCATTAAACATATAGGACTACCGTAAAATAATTAATTACACATTCAAAATGCAATAAGTCAGACCAAAGATAAAGAAAGAGGTGCCTGTGTCATTTATATGTAAAATCCCTCTTATATTATATTATGTAATTTCGGCAATATCCGATACCCTCTCTTCCACATTTTTCCGTTAAAAAGACGTGTCATTAAAAAAAATGATTAACTAAAAAGTAAAACTTATTATTTATTTATTTAGATTAGTATAAATAATTAATATGTTTGATGAAAATTATACACACACATGATTGATTTCAATTGAATCACTTCATTTATCTTATTTTTCCTTTCAAATGGTTTTGACACATAGTTGGATGTTTTGTCTAATAGTAATTTAATGTAAAAATAGCCGACCGAATGTGCTATGGGCCCAGTTATGTATGCTTGACTGCAGTCCAGTAATTGCTAGTGGCCAATGTCATTTTGTCCACATATTATGTAAGTGATAGAATACAATTACATTTATTCAAAGAACAGATTTATAAACTATTGACATTTTATGCTGAATATAAATAGAATTTTATAAGCAGCCGTCAATGCATTGACAGTATTATAATTTATAGTAGATATATTCAATTAATGAAACAATAATATCGACGGTGTTTTGGTCAATTGAAGTAGCCCTCAAATTTGAAATTGTTCAGGAGAGAGAAAAAACTGTATTTATCGAAAACATTATATGGTGAGTTGCGTTATGAATCTTTGAAATGCACTCCTGTAAATTCTTATGTTTGCAGACTCGGGATTATACGTAGGGAGTGACGATATAATATCTACTTACATCAAGTGACCGATTCAGAGTTTTTAAATTTAAAATCAAAGTAAAATGATGTTTCCCTTCCAAAAAGTGGTGAATTTATTTTTTTAATTTACATCACTTAGCCGAGACATGCTCTGTCATCTTTAAAATGAGATTCAATCATTAACTCATTTTCGTATTTTTTGAGGGTTAGATCAATAGGCCAAAACATCATTGATGTTTAATTTATATAATAATACATTAAGTTGAAAGAAAATTTTAATGTTTACAACCTACAACGGGTTTTAATTAACATGTTAGTGTTAGAGTTTCAATCGCGGAATGCATACCAGCTATACAAAACAAATGATTGTGTCTTTAATTAATGTAGAATTATATTCAGCCATATTTTACCATGTCTGCTCCCAATGTGTTACATATGGCCTCTTAATGGAGGTATCTCAACAGAAGTTTTCTACGACAACTGCCTGTTACTCAGTTGTTTAACCTCTCTTTTTCGAAGAGAATAGGGACATAATGATAGGACAGGAATAATAGTGGATAGTTAATCGCTTTCGCTACGCCCAGTTTTTAGAATCAGATGGGTGGTACAGAATTTTTGACATCACAGTAATCCATATCTCGATCGAAAAATCAATTTATGAGACTGTCCGTACCGGAACGCACATAGCCGTAGACAACGACGTTGACCACTGCGCTATGGACCCGTCGATATCTTAGTCATTTAATCAGAGGTAAAATGTAGAAAATATATTTATAATAATATTACATTCAGAATTTATTTTCACAACCGTTAACGAAATATTATATATACAAGATAAAATAATAAAACCATTTTAATACCGAAGGTTTTTTGATTTTATAAATTATTCGGAAACAAACATTTAAATTAAACAGGCCCCTTGTTGAGGAATTCTCGGAATAGTCTGAAACTAATTTTTATTTCTTTTTCAACCGGAAAAAGACCAAGTTAAAATACTTGTTTGATGGTAAATTGAGATAGAAGTTTGTACAATACTATAACTTTGCATGTGAGGGTATTTTTATTTAAATGTATTTTTCAACTCAAAGTTAAAAGAATAAGCTATATTTTGTGTTATTATGGGAGTGATAAATCACTAAGTAACCGGTGTTCGCAGATTATTTTTATCAATATGCGTATATTGATTTGAGTAAAATAAATTGTATGCAAAATTTAATTGACTTGGTCATTTTTTACGGTAAAATACATCTCCAAAAATATTGTCACTTGTTGCTGTGTTTTCATGATAAAGGATGTAGCTAATGAAAGTTGACGTGGCATGGGTGATGGCAGATTGATGTGGAAAGTAAAAGGAACCTGTAATGTATAACAAAACAAGAAACAAAACTTTTATAATATATTCATTATTTAAACGCCTATGCCTCTTTAAAGTTAAGTTATAAAAATATTATATATAAGCCCATATTTTCTTAGTAAACTGTATCTAGAATTTTCCAAACCTTTTCAATTTTTCAAGTTTCTAACTACGCGTTGCTAACTTATGTTAGTATTATATTATCCGATATTCCAACGAGAAAGTGAAAAAGGAAATTCTATATACATTAATCATGTTTCAATGGAACACGTGTATGTGATATAATATATAATGTATATTATACAAATCTGACATGCTGTACAGTGAAAATAACAAAATTAATATGCTTACTATTAAGTTTAATTTCATAGCTGTAATAAGTGTCTTAATTAATGAATGTTATTATATCCTATAATAACATCAAAATTATTTAATAATTAGTATAACTACATCACGACAGCGTTCAAAACGTGTTTCTCTGTGAATTCCGCTTGTTTTTAATTACTAAAGCACTACATTAAAGCCTCGATATAACGTACTATTACGGGTAAAGGGGTGCCTAGGATACCTAACGAAAGTAAATTTCTGAACACGTTTTTTTTCCACCAGTGCAAGTGAAATTTTTGTCTTTTTTCCGAGCATTGACTTTCGGAGTCAATGCTTTCACTGTAAATTCTTGTTGGAAATTCATTATATTTATAAAAATAAAACATATTTTTTGTCTAATTCCACAATATTGTCCATCCCATTAATCTGTAGGTACATAAAGCTGTGGAAGTACAAGCAAATTACTGTGTTTTATTTTTATTACATAATGTTTTACATAAAAGTTTTTAAAAAATTTCACATTTGACTGGAAGTTTTTTTTTTGAATTCCATATCCGTTGTACCGAGGTTTTACTTTTTTTGCTATGTTGAAAGATATTTTCATACTAAATGGTAAAAATTCTTTACTTTACGGAATATGATTACTTTAATGAGTATTCGCCCCATTTATTTTATAATAAGTTTGATATCGCAAGACATCTGAATAGATTAATTTGAAATGTTGTTCACGGTATTATATGTAAATTAACTGGGTGTCTAGTTGATAAAAACTTCTTTACATATCACTGTTTTCTTGTGGCATTGACACTTAAAAATATATAATATAATACAAGTTAGTTGTCTATAATTTACATTTTTCACTATCGTCCTCATTCATGTCCAACCTTTATACGGCGAACCGTTTTTTGATATCTTTTTATCTATGCTGATTTTATGATGATATAAAGCTATGCAAAACATGTATACGTTAAACGAACGGTAGATATATATCCTGGATGTTAAAAATTTTCCTCTTCATTGCAATGTAATAAATTCCATTGAATAATAATTATTAAACAATGGATGCTTACACATACAAAATATTTTTTAATTTGCCTCCGTGGATACGGTTACGGATGTCTCGAGTTCAAGTCCCTGTGCGAACAGTTTCATAAATTCATTTTTCAATCGATTTATGAATTTCTGTTCGTAGACATGAATGTTTGTAATGTCTGAAATTTCTTCCCAGCCATCCGATGTGAGTAACAAGCAGTTTTCGTAGAAAATCATCCGTTGAGATACCTCCATTAGGAGGCCATATGCTCCAAACTCGTCGCGAATATAGTAAAAAAATTAACTCTTTTATAAATTCAGTTTTTACGTTCTCGGGTTTCACCTTTCGACATCTCAAGACAGTTCACAGTTCAAATGTTATAAAAAAAATTTGACAGTTCGAAATTTTACCGAAATCAATCAAAATTTGTGGTCGTCAAATCTGTATGTGTTGTGCGGATGAAATATTTCAAACCACATTTCTATCGAGAAGAATCGATTCAATGAAAGATATGAAAATGGTTAGTTTAATATTATTCAATTGTTTGCTTTCATCTTATGCTGTAGATTTCTCGATTAATATGTAAGTAAAATCGTAAGCGAGCATTGATCAAGATGTATTCAGCTTTCTCCGTATCCCAAAGATCCATGGATTATTATTACTAGAGACTTCAATGAAATATTAAAGATTTCGATATTCGAATTCATTCGGCTCTTTTTGATATTAGGATATTATATTTGATATATTGATTGAACATTATTCTTTCATGTCATTTAACATACATTGAGCCATAGGGTAAACAAAAATGTTATTTGTCATTGCATTTTATTTTAATACAAATTGTTTTGTTTATTTTAACAAAGATACTTTCTAGAAACAAGTACTGGAAATTTTTGTATGTTTACAAAATTACCTCTTGTGATAAGTATTATAAAAATAATGAATGTTCATGACGAAATTCATATATTGACATTTTTCGAGTAATCTCAATATTTATAGATTTATATATGCAGTAACAAAAATGCGTTGTAAGCTTCAATTTATTTATTCGAACATATTCGAATACTTTATGGTTTGAATATTCGGTATTAAAAAATTTGGAATATCTCTAATCCGTATACTCGGTGCCGCTTGTGTGAGATTGCTGGTTCAAGCTAGATCTTGAATGAGGGTTTTTACGCTTGGGCGATTGATTAATGACCGCTGTTCGCTGACCACTGATTACGCACCAATGAACGCACTCAACAAAAATGTAGCGTCTTATGTAATTCAGGTCAATGATGTTTGCAGTTTATGTGACACTAGTATTAAGTCAATGTATCGGTATCATAGCTGCGCCACAAGGTGATTTTTTAGGAATATAAAAAGTTGAAAACTGTTCTTATATAAACTTAATAAATAATGAAAAATTCCACACACATTCACTAGTTTTTTTTCTGTTCCGTGCGGCTAATCCTTGGTGGAATATTTGTTTAAGGTTACAAAGAATCAATAAAAAGAAATCAGAAAAGGTATCAATCACGGTAATAAAACATCAGTGACCGGTGGTAGTATGATAGTGATTTTACGATCAGTTCTTTCCTGGGAGTTCTGGAACATTTATGTACATTTTTTTAAATTATTTAGGTGAGTATTTTGTCGTATTCGATTCGTTTTACACAATTTTGCTGACAATTTCCAAATGGGTTTTGTTTATTCAACACAATTTCACTTCACTTTAACAATATGTGTTATTGGCTAAATTCAAGATCTTAAATAAATGCATAGAAAAGTCAGAATATTATTTTTTCAGTTAAATTAAATTTACCGTGCTGTAAAAATAAAAACGCATGTCATAACATTTAAGACATATAGTGATCAATCATCAATGAGTATGCATTTATGACGTTTGACACATGTGATAGAAAATAATAAGTATCATTTTCTTATTAGCACTTGTCGTCAAATATTTTTTTCCGAATTACGCCGCTTGTTCTGTTCTGTTCACGATTATTTTTCCTCACATGAATCAGAATAAAAAATGCATACTACGAAAGTTCAATATCTTAAAGATTTTTTAAAAATCAACTTGGCATTCTTTGCAATGTACTTAAATGGATTTAGATAGTAATGCTTCTTAAATTAATGATTTATTACTTTGCGATAATTTAATTTGACTTCAACTAAAATAAAAATATATAGATTTATTTAATATTTTTTTATTTCTGTTTATGTAAAACTTCCGCACACTGAACATTAGAAATACTCCTAAATATTTTAACGGATTCGGCGGTGACATTGAAGAGATTCATTATTAATATAAATTTGAAACAGATCGTATTGTTTTCCACTATGTGAATGATTACTGAATGGCAAGATTCAGGAGATTAAAAATGCTATCAATTTTAATTAAATATTAAATTAATTAAACCTGGCAATATTACTGTTATTCAAATGTATAATCTAGACAAGCCTGACGTAGACAATGTTATGAATGAGATCAATATAAAATGAAATAGCATCCAAAGTTTCTTTCTCTTTTTGTATAAAAATTAATTGTTCCGTTTTTTTATACCGTGCAAAAAAAATGTGTTATATGACATTGTATTCCGAATTACCATCTTAAGCGTGTTAGAAAGGAGTCCCACGAGTTTAGATAAAGAAAGATGCGGTTTCAGCCCCAAATAATTTTGACATATTTCATAATTGCTGTTGTTTGATTTTTAACACATTTTCTAGGTCCATCGTTGAGCCTTGAATTTTATAATATTAAAGTAACAGAATAGCTGGTAGAAAACTACTCAATTTTTGTTTACTACTATTTGCTAGGCGAGTTTTTTTAATTTAACATATTTAACAAATTAATTTTTCGCCCTCTCATAATTCTTGAAATTTCCAATTTAATTCTTTTTAAGCAAATATAATGTGATAACTGCGGGAATCATTTTTAAACAGTTTTTTTCATTCCATAACAACAAAAGAAATTTCCAGCTGGCAGCGTAACTAGGCCCTCAGAAACCAGTCATCCTTTTAATATCATATTCGATATTTATTCTAGTAGCTTATTAATTTTTTATGTTTTCATTAATTTTTTTGCAAGTTTCAATTACTATTATTATTATTTAAAGACTGTCTTCCCAACCAGTGGTCTACGACCTGCAAGTGGGACGTGATTCCTGGGTCGTAGTCAATTACTTAATAATTAAATCAAATCACAAAAATCAATTCTATCTGTTATCTTAATAACTGGCGTATTTTTTCAATCATAGAATAACCACGAGGTTTGAGTTTTATTGAAGACTTTTTTTTTATGTTTTCGTCATCATATTTATTTAAATGAAAATTTGACTCCGCCTTTCCTGTGTATCTATCACCTACTTGGTTTATATATTAGGGATTGTGACTGGGAAAAGGTTGGAGACCTGTACTTTACAGAATTAACTATGCCTACTGGAATATTTTACTCCAAATTGTATTTATGCCACTGTTTCCAGCTTTATTATTATAGCCTACAAATATCATTAATTTTTAATCAGGACGTGACGTGACGCATTTTCAATATCTTTCTGGCAAAACAATTCACAAGTCGTCACTTGCGTGCAAACTAGCACGTGCATATTTTCGCACCTTCTTTTCGCACATTTTGTGAATCACATCACGTCTTGCATACCCAAATACTGATTGTAATGATAATACACCATACAAATGATGTTTAAAGGTACCATAAACAATGTCTGACTCATTCATGCCATCCATTGTACGTTGTGTGTTAATTATCTTCATTATTAAAAGCTTTTCAGCTCAGGAAACAGTGTTGTTTTGGCGCTGGTAAAATATTTGAAGAAAGAAATCAATTTTTAATATTACAACAGTAGGTATCTTATCAATAAAAAATCTTTATATAATCAGTCATAAATTTATTCGAAATATGTAAAGGTCACTGTTGGTAAAACAGTGTAAACATATTGTATTTTACACTTTAATACCTTTCTCCTTATAGAGAAAAATTTTCGAGTATAAATAAAATAGTCATTATAATGAGCGCAAGAAACCAGGAAGTTAAGGCTTTTTCAGCAAATACTTTCTCTGCTAATCCTTGCTCAGTGAGACAGTTTTCCAGATAGGGGTTCTGGTCATAAGTCATCGTTTACTGCTTCTCTTACGAAATGTTGGACTGTTGTATTTTTTTACCTATAAAAATTCTCACTCAGCCGTACGGTACACATAACGCAGAAAAATGAATTCTGTCAATTGATTATATGCTGGTATCGTCGCCGAACCCGTAAACCTTAGTAAACCCGCCTTTTCGTTTTATTACGTTTTATTTCGTTTTGTTACGGTATCGGAAGGTATCAGAAATACGGTCGAGAATTTTTATTTCGCAAATTCATTTTATATGATTTTCAGAGGAGTGTCTTTTTATTTAGCTGCAATCTTAAACTTTAAACATGTTTATTTATCCGAAATATCTTTACATAAATCGGTATTTAGAGATTTTGTGTTCAAATAAAACATCTCTCGATAATCCCAAAGTATAAAAAATGACCTTAAACTAAATTAAAACATATCTACCTATACTAACTATACAACATTTTTTACACACCAAGTTGATCAGGCATATTGAAAAAAGTTGTATTATGTAAAGATATTTATAAATACATTTTCTTATCTGTGCATTATATTATGAGTTCCGTATAACTATGTCTATTTATAGATAACCGGTTATCAAATAGTTTCAGTAGTTATAACTGAAAGGAGAATAAATTAGAAAAGTTAGATTATCTTTTTTGCATTCTTAGCCAAATTAGACAAAGTATTTTTAAGTTTTTTGTGACATCAAACATATGCTGTCACTCACTATTGAGTCAATAATTAGTTGAGCTAACACACAGCGTAACATTGGTTTTAAGCCACCTTTTTTTGCGATACATGGAAATATTCATATACAATCAAAATATTGTTAAAGTATTTTATAAAAAATAACAACATATTTAAAATAACTAAATATAAACTGAAGCAGAATTTGAGAGTCATTAAAAATCAATTCAAGTGGGGAAAAAAGAGCACCTATGATATTATATACTTAATTTTCAAAAAAATTTTGGCCATGATAAAAATGATCGCTAAACTTGTTTTAAGATACATAGGCTGAGTGATAAAAATCACCTCATAATATCGTCGATTCTATTTTAACAAACTAATTTGTGTGTTTTTATCTGTCTATTTTAACGATTTATTATTTCACTATCACTATGTTTTACTTCTTTTGTCGGGTCCGTGGTCAACGTCGTCGGCTATGACTACTGAGGTCTCAGGTTCAAGTTCCGGTACGGACAGTTTCAATCTCTTTTCGGAGTGGTTTACAACTAGTCCTGTCTTACCCCTATTCTTCTATCACTACTATCTTTGTTCAAAGAGAGGTTGGGTAACTTAGTAACAGGGAGTTCTTGTAGAAAGCTTTTGTAAAGATATTTCCATTAGAAGTCCATATGCTTCAGATTGGGAGCGAACATGGAAAAAAATGCTATCCTTCTCCAAAAAGACAGTTTAAGCGAATGAATAAAAAACACTCTTCAATAAATTAATAATGGATTAAACAATACCTGGATGCGGATGCCTCCGGAAAGCCTCAATCCTGCTTGCATTTTCTTCTGACTTGTGGGATTCCAGCATCCTGGAAGACCATCGGGTATTATTCATAGGATGTATTCAGCGGAGCTGAGAGAATCTGGCATGTCATGGCAGGAAACAAAGCGATTGGCGGGTGACAGGGATTCATGGAGACGCCGAGTGGTAGCCATATGCTCCACATAGGGAGCGAATATGGAAGAAGAAGAAGAAGCAATACCATGGCCAATTTATATACACTTCTAAATGAAGGCGTCTCCAAAGATTTGACCATAAAAGAACCATCATCATCGACAAGGTGAGAAATAATACAAAAAATACTGACCGGTTTTATCACACCTATTTTTTTTTACATACTCAGCCTTCATACCGAATCTTTGAAAAAAATAACTACAACACCTGATTTTTTGATCAATTCACTTCAACAATAAAATGATTAATGCGTCAGAAAAACACAAAAAGTATAAAAGGAATTAATAATTATTTTATTTATCTGTACACATATAAATTTTTCTAAGATTACAGACAAGTCCCAAAAAATGCTTCATAATGAATTGTGTGTGATTTAAACACACTATTATTATTGGAGAACGAATATATAAGTTTTTATAATGAATAAAATCATGAATTCATCGATTGTTGGATTTCATCATAAGTATTCACATAGTAGCCACGACCTTTTCACAGCTGTTCATGACCTGAAATGACTCGAAAAGGCCACCATTTATCGCAACAATTAATAACGTTATGCATAACTAGATAACGGAAATATTTAATTATTATAGTCAAAATCAATATTCTCAAGTATATATTAAATTTCGCAATACTAATTCTATACGAAAAAAAATATTATCTAAAGATATTATTTTATTTTTGATTTTATAATATAATCTTATGAAAACTACGTATTACGCCATTTATTAATGTTTTATTCAAAAGAGATTTATGAACGTAAACTATTTTTAACGTAACCTCTTCGGAATGGGTTAGGTCAGATTAAGTGACAAAATCTCCGTTTAAAGATCAGCAGATTCTGGGTTGAAATCTCAAAAATGTATTGTTGATATATTTTACTGCATAAGTTGTTTTTTTTTCAAGTTTATCTAACGTGTTTTTTTAATATGATTTTTTTAATATGATTTAATATTTTTTATTTTCTCTTGTTATACTTATACGTTTGTTTATTAACTATAGTATATTTCTAATGCATTTATTATGTTAATCACGGCCATAAAAGATTTAGTATTTTTTGGTTGGTATACGTGCCTTGTTCAGTTGCTCTGTATGGGAATACAAAAAATAAGAAAATAATTTGTCTACAAAAATAATATTGTAATAAAAGTAATTTTATTTCAAATCGGTCATTATTTTATGTTGGTGATAATTTTCAATTTAATTATATTAATTGAATTATTTGGTGTAAATGCGTCCATATCCCCCCTTGATTATATTGTTATTCATGGTGAAGTTGAGATGTGTCCATCAAATTAAAACAAATTTCACGTTGCTAAGCAAATAAATTAAATATCTAATTTGAAATCTGACCAACATAATTATTAACCAGTTGATTGATAAGTTGATAATAGCTTTTATTTAAAGGGTATGTAAACGTTTTCAAAATAATTATTCAATTGATACTAAAGTATTCCTAGAGCCGGATTATTTTAATTGAACGACACGATTCACAAGATAATTGATTACAATTGTTGTTTTATGACCCGAAATTGGAAAATCTGCATTAAGGTTTTAGGTCTAACTCGAACGAACCCTATCATTCGCTTCGCTTCGCTGGAGAATGAACAAAACCAATTGTCTGACAAAGGAACGGATTTAATTTAAAACAACTACATTCAAAAGCGGCAAACCTCTTTCGATGTTCATATAAAATTGCTTTTATTGTTCTAGGCGAGCGTCAATAACGTTGCTCTCCCAACATTGTGGAGTATCATGTTACATGGTATAAATTGAAATTGATTAATTAAAACGCTTATACCTGGAGTCTAAACGTACCCCATTTACGTAATGAACTATTTTCTAATAGGGGCTAATTCAAACACTGTAGACAATTTATCATTTTTGATTGAAACTTATAAATTGAACAAATTAATTGGCAAGGGGTTTTATGTTGATACAAAAAAATATTGATTCACAACTTTTCCAATAGCGAATTCGTATCGACCATCAATAACTAGTTTTTAAAAAAACTTTAATCAAGAATCTCAGCATTGGTCAAACGTCCATGACTATTATTAGAGATAAATTATAGGAATCAAATAATTTTTTGAAATTTAAAATTTAAAATATGAAAAATGAAAAGAAAAAGAAAGATTCAGTTACCATTCGAATAGAAAATATTTGAATCACATTATCGATGGCTTTTAATATTGTTTTGACAGTTGTTTTAATATATTTCATGTACCCAATATTTTTAGAGATGTTAAACTTCTCTGCTACAACTGCACTAAATTAATATTTTCTTAACTTCTGTAATAAATATTCGTTTAATCAAAAATGAGGTCACACACACTGGGACAATCAAAAAAGGAATATGTACATAAAAAAAATCTTATACATAAAAATTTAACGCAAAATACTCTTACGATTTGTATAGGATTAGTCACTCGTTCAGCAGGATATAATATATTAAGGAAATTAACACTAAACAACATTTATAACAAATATTAATAAAACAATTTATTAAGCTATCAATCTGTCATCCATTTAAACTCATAAATGAAGACACATCGATACATACTAGAGGTCTGCACGGGCCCAAGTTTGGCCCGTCGGCCTTACCAGACCCGGCCCGTGGGCCTGGCACGGGCAGGTAAAGACAATTCAGGTTCGGGCACGGGCCGGGCCCTGGTAAGAAATTCAAATTTAAGAAAAATATTTCGTAATATGTTCGGGTCATAAGTCGCCATAAGGCAATAGTATTCAAACTTAAATAATTTATTTAACATGTGCTGTGAATATCGTTGGAAATATGGAAACAATAACATATATTGTTTGAAAAGTATAAATGAATTACCATATTAAAAAACACTGGTTTTTTTCGGGCTGAGAAAATATATCTGGGCTTCGGGTCGGGTTTGGGTAACAAGTGTGATATTGATACTTGGGCTCGGACCGGGTAATTTTATGAAATTTCAACCCGTGCAGACCTGTAATACATAGAAACATAATCGATATACATTTGTTTTAGATTCCATTTTTCTTTGTCATAACTGAATCGAAGCTTTATATCACTTAGAAAACTGAAAAGCAATGTAACATAAAGTGTTACATTTAAACTTATGACACGAAATACGCATTATGGTCAATATATAATTTGTGATGGCATACACTTTTGAAAATGGAACATGTTTTATTGTATAGCAGATTTACTGTGACTCAACATTTCAGGACAATTCAATCAGTTTAAGAAGAAAATGCAGTACAACAGTAAAACTTTACACCGCAAAGAAAAGCAGTAAACACGAATGCACACCAATCGATCAAATCAAGTCGGTTAATAAAACCACTTTTATCGTTTCGTGCATAAAGTGCAACAAAACAAAAACAAAGTTGCTATGTGACAGTAAAAAGACGTATTCTTAATACATCACCGTATAATTGTTACTTCTATTTGTGTGAACTAACAATACAATGTTCATTTATTGCTGAAATCGCGTAGATAACACGGTGAGTATGATTATAAATGTAAATGTAAGTGGATCAAATAACTTATTCTCGTTAAAAATTGCGCAACGCAACGGTTGCGCTCTCACTAGCGGGCAAGTTAAATTGGTACATCTATAGTATCTGATAAACTTTTGGGGTGTTATGTTCTTCCAAATGACATATTTATTTCGTTTAACTGACAAACAATCCTTCGTTGCCCGCTACAATACTATAATATCATACTAATCACTTCTAGGCTG
The DNA here is from genome assembly GCA_022494535.1 of Himalopsyche phryganea. NCBI lineage: Eukaryota > Metazoa > Arthropoda > Insecta > Trichoptera > Rhyacophilidae > Himalopsyche > Himalopsyche phryganea. The sequence continues at coordinate 2,215,698 of JAGVSL010000034.1, forward strand.
GTCGATTTCTAAGTACTTTTTCCTTGTAAACTTTCCAATAGCAAGAAATATAATATATTACATTTCATAAGATAACATAACATTATTTTGCTATAAAGCTGTGGCAATTGGTGGCAATGGCCTCACTTAAAAACTATTGCAGATAATTTTGTCAAGAATCATTCCAAATCGATGCCTTAATCCTATATAATATAGAATTATATATAATATTAAATACGGTTTTTTAACATCACATAATAATAAAACTTATATGCAAAAGTTTTATTCAAAAATAATCGTGGTTTCACTTACATGGCGGTCCAGCAATTATTTTTTTAAACAAAAATCATTTTTAAATGTTATGTTGGTTTATTGATTGAATTGGCATTCACTTGGTAGAACTCCATTATAGTAGGATTTAATATAAAAATATTTAGTTCTACAAAATATAAATTGTTTTTTGATAGCTATTTCAGCTTAGCGTACAGTTCAGTGTCAGAAGTTTAACGTACAGTTCTGACGACGGCATTAAGCCGAAATGGTTATCAACTAACAAATAAAATTTTGAAGAATTAAATACTTTGATATTTAATCCAACTGGTATGTTAGTTTCTTTCGGTTAAATAAATGGCAGGACCTGTAGCTGAGTTTTCTCGGGCGTTCGTAGAAATGATATTTTTATAAAAATAAAAACACAATTGTTTGTGGTTATTAGAAAATTATTGCGATGAGCGAAATTAATCCTTTGTTGAATTGTGGAATTAGTACAAACAATTGTGTTCTTATAATTATTTACTAAGCGTATTAAGTGACGCAAATACCACAAAACCTTTTAGAGGGATGTTTACATTATATTTTGATTGAAAGAATAAGATGAAAGAATCTTACCTTCTGTTGAAAAAAAAAGTACTCGCGGCCTCTCGCCAACTTCGTGAGTGGTGTGAAAAATTCTTAGAAGATTGTCACACACATTTTCATCCGAAGCACGTATGGTCGCAATGTTTACAACATATAACTGAAATGTTTGCCTTTGTACTTTTCACAAAATCCTTTTTACGTTGAGGTGCCAAGACTACGTCACGTATCACGTGAACTCTTCGCCCGCCTGTGTTTATCTGAAACGTGAAATTTTCGAGATGGTTAATCAATAATCGTATTCAGGTGTATGATTTTCTTTTTACACGAGCTTCTTTTCATTTCAATTTACAAGAATGCCATAACAGTGTATTAAATAAAAAGTAATAGTCGGACACTGTGGTCTAGTGGTAAGAGCTTTGCCTTTGAAATTAGGTTCAAGTTCCAGTAAATATTTGATATCGACGGTGTTTTGGCCAATTGATATAACCCTCAAAAAATAAGAAAATGATTTAATGATTGAATCTCATTTTAAAGACGACACAGCAGGTCTCGGCCAAATGATGTAAATTAGAAAAAAAATTGACCACTTTTTCGAATGGAAACATAAATTTACATTGGTTTTAAATTTCTATCCCGGTCACTTGATGTAAGCCACTATTATATCAACACTCACTACGTGTAATCTCGTATCTGCAAACATGAGAATTTACAGGAGTGCATTTCAAAGATTCATAACGAAATTCACCATTTAATGTTTTCGATAAAAATAGTTTTTACACTCTCCTGACCACTTTTAATTTTGATGGTTACATCAATTGGTCAAAACACCGTCGATATATAGATTTCTTCAATTTTATATTCGAGAGCTCATTTAAAGACGAGATTAAGATATGGTTTTAACAAATGCATTGAAGAAGATTTACTTCTATGTGAAAATTTACTTTCACACCACTAATGAAAACATAAACTGTATCAATGATTTAGGTTAGGAAACATGTGATGATGTGTGATGTGATGGCGCCAAAATACTAAGAGTTCCGCCTTGTTGTTCACCATCTTAAAGGGTTTAAATATATTTGGGAAACGCCGAACTAAAAGATGGTATATATATATATATATGAATATCTCAGATTACGAGATGGAATATTTTAGGTTATGTTATAATGTAATTGATGTTGAAAGATTGCTGCAAGAAAGCCTCATAGAGTTGCAAACCGACGGGAAAGTAAAAAAGTGTGAAGGTCGAAAAAGGTTGGGACATACCGTACAGGATATTAATATTTTAAAATAAAATCAAGCACGTGTACACATTATTATATTTTTTATATTTAGATGCCCTAGCTCACAAACATGTTAAGTGCAAGATTACTTGTTTCGGGAAAACGCATTTTTAAAGTTGTGTGGTCAAGTGTTACTTTTTTAAATTTCACTGAAAATATTAGCTATAAATATAGGCTTTGTAACGCGTTTGTGCACTAGGCCACCGTTTTTTTTTTTTAAAGATTAGGAATAATGAGTCTTCATGATAATGTTTGTAATGTGTTTTCGTTACGTCTGATTATATCTATGTTCTAATCATTTACACGAAAAAGATTCACTTTATCAACAATTTATTTATTAAAAAAATCATATACATCGATACAATACCATCATGCGCAAAAAGCAGGTTATATAAAAATTCTATTGTCAGAAAAAGATTCCCTTTTTACTCCACTCAATATTTTGTCTGTTTTATGCGATTGTAAAATGGCATTTTTTTTTATTTTCGTGATGAAAACTTAGAATAATATCGTTTTCTTCATATCAAAAACCTTACTTTAAATTTGAAATGATATTTTCCAAATAATTCATTTTTATATAGCAGTTTGTTTTAACTGATATATCTAAATGGCATATTAAAAGTACTGAGACAAAGACCTGGAAAACTTTTAATACGGCTTTTTTTAAATTATAAACAACCGATTGTGTTTTTTTTTCTTTTTCATCTTTCAACTCATTCATTTAAAAATAAATATGTTAAAAATCACTTGATGGGTGTGTTAGTTCTTAGTGGAAAGGCATTATATTTTTAAAATAAAAAACAATTTGTTTGTAATAATTCCACGTCATAATGAGCATCATCCGTTGATAATGCTCGAGATGAGCGATACCGGTCCTGATCATCATAAACTTGTGGAAGAAGTACAAACAAATTTTGTTTTATTTTTAAAATGAAAAATAATTGATAATTATGCTATTCATAATAATAATTAACCAATATAGAATAATTTCCAAAAAAATTTGAAGTGGCTGCATGCCTTAACAACGGGTCACCTTTACACTAATTTAATACATTTGAAAATTTCCAATATAATCTTATTCAAAAAAAAAAAGATAAGGTATTACATTAAAGCTTATTGTAGTTGAAAAAAAATTGAGTAATTTATATCGCTTGATCAATGTTAAAGAAAGGAGAAGTGACACAATAGTATGTATGCATAAATATTCAGATAATTAATGTTGATGTAAAAATACCACAGGTCGGTTAAAAACATTACTTTATTCGTTACTTTGCACCTTTGTTGGCCAAAAGTTTCTTATTCTTCAATGAAATAATTGTTTCATATTCGTAAAATAAATATATTTAAAACACACTTAATTTGTTCTGAAACAAATAGTTTCTTTTAAACAAAATTAGCTCCAATGTTTAAATTAACATATGGTTATTTTTTTATGAGATGAGCTCAGCTCAACACATAGCTAATAAATAATTTTGATTGGTATGAATTCTATATTCAAATATGACGTTTGACAACCCCTAAACGAATGCTCTTAATTTTTTTCCTGCGTTATGGTTCTCGCTATCCGCCATTTGCATTTTTTCCAGACAATTGAATGCGAACAAAACGTTATTTGTCTCATTTGAAGGACAATAGAGACTTAATTGCTAGACAAACCTTGACCTGAATGAGGATGGACTGTTTTTGTAGAATGTATCTTTTAATTAAGTATAATCCAAATCGACCGGCATAGTTTTCTTTTTGGGAAGGCGCCCTGCAATGAAAATTGCCCTCCGCAAGTTTTCATCGAGTTATCAACATTCTCAAAATGAGATTTCTTATGAATTGTTCTGTGAATATGTTATCTCTCCGCATTCCGAATAACTTTGTTTCGAACTGTGAAGAAGTTTTGTAGGCCGACTATTACATATTATTTAAAGATATCGCCGTGAATATCGTGTTATTTATATATCCTTGACCGCAAAAATGTCGTTATGATTTGATCATACATGTTAATATAATCCGTTCATTTACAGATTATAATAACCAGAAGGTACACAAGTACTCACTTTTACGTCATCGCTGCTAACAGCAATAATTCAATATCTATTCACAGTTTAATGAAGACCTCCCCAATCTGCGAATAGTATGTACTATTTCCCACCATAGGATTAATTCATCAACAATCAGTTTTCATTAAATTAAAAATCTGATGTTCTTTAAATAAACTCATGTGTACAAATCATTATAAAAAACATGTATTGACTACAAAGATGTGAAAATATTGTTTCAAAAACTTTCAAATGTAGATTGTATTGTTTAGTAATATAATATATGATAATACAACATTCTTTTTGTACTGAGGTGTGGCGCTTTCAAAAAATTAAGCTGAAAGTGACGGTATATTGACTTGATATTTGACTTTTCATTGGTTCACGATATTTTCAATCACTTTTTATGCTGGAAGATTCCCTCGCATTGATTCCTAACGAAATAAATATGCGTGGATCTCTTTAAAATACTTATATAGTAAAGTAAATTTATGAAATAATATGCAAGGATTATTAGGTATTAGCTTTCCATTCTGATCAAGAGTATCGTGTAGGTAGGAAATATTGATAAACATATACCTAAACTCAAACATTGTATTATCATAATAAATAAACTTAGCGATTTCAACTCAGTCAGTAGATGTTTGACATATCTAAAGACTGAGGGTGCTTGACGGAATTTCAATATCAAACATGGATTATTCAAATTTTTTACGTTTCCATGTATTTCGTCACTACCGCCCCGAATTTCGCCTTTCAGCATCCTCAGCCATTCGAGTACACGGTCGTTAGTGAAGAAATACATGAAAATGTACAAAATTTGAAATCTAAATTTATATTTTATCTAAAGTCTATTATTTTCTTACTATCACATTTACATATGTTATATACGTACTGATAATAACTCGTATCATTGTATTATACGTATATTTTTATAATGAAAATTATCGTTCTAGTCATTATAAAAATGTGTAAGTATTGCAAAAAAAAATGTGTTCTACATTTAAAATAAAATGTCTTTCCACCAAGAATGAACAGTTAATACCTTACAAGTCAAGATTATCGTGTCTCCAATTATAATAGTAAGATTGTAAAATACTACAGGATAATTTTAAGCAATCTACGTTAGAATGAGTGTAAGCAAAAAATGCTTTTTAATTGGATCATCAATGAAAGTAAGTGAATATTCTGCCAGTATTCCCCGTTGCACAAAATCGGAAGTACTTACATCAATCATAATATCCTGCAGTGCTCCCCAGTCGACTGTCAGAATTCGCAACGATGCTGATTCATGTAACCTACTTGCAAAATCATTCGAAACGATTCCCCAGGGCTTATGCATACTTAGCATTAAATCCTCTTATATAACTGTAGCGGAGATCTTACATGCCCGAGTCATTCGAAATAGAGATTCTAAGTCACGAAACAGATGAATCTCTCCCACCGGGGTGGCCACTTCCACAGGCCAAAACAAGTTTACTGGCTATTCCGTGCCAATATCCTGTGGGTAAAATAAGGGACGGAAAACTTTTTGGGTCTATTTTACATACAAATTGTTCCTTCGTATAAAAGATCGAGATGAAACAGAAGTGTGGCGTGGGATTTAAATTTATAGTTAAATTGCCGAATTCTTTTACATTTTTCGAATTGAGAATCAGTTAAATATCTCGTCTTATCAGATTTAGTGGCTCAAAGTTTTCAATTTAAACATTTATTTTTGTTTAATAAAACTACTGCCACATGTTTATAATGATCAGGACCGGGTTCGCTCATCGTGAACATTATTAACTAATAAAAATAAAATCATAACAGGTATATTTGTATAACATTGAATGTTAACGATTACAAGGTATATAAAACAGTTGTTCAAGAATTATGACATAGGTAATTAAACAAATGATATGTAAACGAAGTTAAATAGTCTGCAATTAAAGTAATAAGGACCTCTTAAAAATCAAGAAATACTAATCTGAAATCAAAAATGAAGTCACATTAAAAATCAATTATCTGAGCAAAATGAGTTTAAAAATAATTGGTAAATATTCGTAAGAATGGGAATTAAATTAGTTATTTTTTATTGAATTCACATTATATATGTATTTAAATTATTTACGTTTGGAAAATAACAAGCACACAATATGTCATTAAAAATAACTAAAATACTGAAGTATTTGTAATTAAAAGAAGATAATTATGTATTTTTTTTTATTTTTTACTTTATACATTGTATCATACAATAAAAGTGATTATGTATCATATAGCAAAGTATTAAAATGATTTTTCTAAAAACAGTAGCAATGTTTGTGTCATGTATTTAATGTTGCATGAATAATAGGCATGTTTTCGTGTTGGATTATAATCAAAATATTGCGGCAGGTGTTTTATAAATAATCATTAATACTATGTGCATAAGTAGTTTGAAAATGGGGCACGCGAAAAAACGCTCGCACAATGTGTATGACTATCGATGATTGTAGTCTTCTTCGATCATATGGATGCTAGAAATGATTCCAGGACATCAGAATGATAAAAAGTTTTCAATTTTTGTTTAACCCTTCCATACTCATGCTGTAAAAATGAGTTACTTCGACCTTTAAATCTTTAAATTATCTGTGAAATATGTAATACGAAAAATTGAAAATTTTTCTATTTGTAAATAAAATAGTTTCCGTCTTGTCTGTATAATTAATCATAATTTGAAAACATCGTCAATTTTACCATCGAAAAATACAAAATTATAGTAAAGCATAGCAACAATTAGTATAGTATGGTAACAATCCGAGACGCATGACGTACCGTAATCGGCACCGAGATACGCCTCGAGTTTGTTCTGCTATGAAGAAATTCGATTCTTGCATCTTTCGATAATTTGGCATAGTTTGATATGTATTTCAGGTTTTACACACAAAATATGACGTAAAATAATTACTTAATACTACATGAAACCATATTTTACTTTTTGGATTGGTCATTTCACTTTATAAATGTGTTTATATAACAAAACCCATACGGCAACGAAATATGACTGCATGAGATCCAAAGGGATTTTTTTAGCATGAAAACGGGAAGGTTAAGGAACTTTATCGTAAATATTGATTTAAAAAAAATCTTATTCTTTGAATTTGATGTAGTAAAAATTATGGTACGATTTTTTTATGTAAACATATTCAGACACGTTTCACGGACTCATAAAACTGACTGCTGTTGTGATTCGTTGTATTAATAAACAAAAAATAAAGTGACCATTTGTTGGCTAATAGAATTGTTATGCTGCTTATATTTCTATCATACCATTCGGCGTTTGGATCTTTAGCTGAAAAAATTCCAATAATTATTATATTTTAAATATAATAATTTAATAAAGATAAAATTTTGATATGCGAGATGTCTGAGGTCCTTGATAAGTACGCTTGAATATGGATTTATTATCTGGATCTAATCCATATGAAAATGCCTAGAAGTTGCAATTAGAGCAAGTACATAAGAAATTAGTGCGATATTTTTATTTAAAAAAACATATTTTTTATTTAATAATTCCTTAAAAGGGTACCTAGCTCACTAAACTTCTTTTAGGAATGCTATCGTATTTGATTCTAAATCATTTTTATCTTCGTCTTCGCTGACGAGTTTATCTATTTCCAAACAATTTTTGTTCTCAAAACTTGTTCTTCACGTCGATCACATGAGTCACCAGTTGCAAGGGCCGTTCGGCTGAGCAATTCATTGTCTAGCGAGGTGGACATTTTCAGCAACGAACTTTGTGTATTGTTTTTTAAATGTTTTTTTCTAAACATGTATCTATATCTTAATAATATTTCTTGCTCTCTTTTCTATTTTCTAAATTATTACCTTTGTTATGTATATATACTGCATAAATTCATAGCGCATTGGCGTCAGCTGTAAAACCATTTATTGTAATTTTTAATTTAAAAATAAATAAATGTTCTTTTCATACTTTGGCAATACCTTGTAAACAAATGACCGTTTCAATAAACATCAGTACTTGTACATCACGTTTAGTTACATACAGTCGTTAAAATTCGACTATTTAATTACTCCCTTAACAATGTACATGAAACAAAATGTTGGATTCTTTCGATCAATGAATAACATTCGGTGTGTTTAATCTGTTTATATTTATACATATCAAGAACCGAACGATCATCATGGAGTATAAAAATGTAGTTATAATTTAGCAGTTAAATATCACATATACATAACTGAGCATTTTTCACACTAGATTGAAATAATCTGAGAATCTCTGAAGCTAAAAACATACATCGAGTAACCGATATAAAATATATTAGACATATATCATCCTCCGATATCAACTTATTCCCATAGGGGTATTCTCATATTACGAGGGTTTTATGTCCGAGGTCAGTTCAAGAAGCTTTTAGATCATGACTGGTTAAGAAAATGAATAATATACGAGAATGCGCAGCATACTAAAGACTTCTAATAAATCAATCTATAGTTTGTATTGTATATGTGATGTGAGTTCAATGTAAAAAATCCTGTATCAATTTTTAATTTAAATATGGAAATTTTCAATATCACTTGATATTGTTATCTACAGCAGTGTTATTCAACGTTTTAACATACGCGGCCGGTGAAAATCGGAAAAATATTTCGCGGACCAGCGTAAATCAGATACACATACATACATAGTCAGTTTCTGCCAAATATTTTACACAATAAAGTCAGTGTTACATAGAGTTTTGTTTATTAAATTACATTTTTTGTTTGTGCGACATCTATTGCTGTTTTTTTGTAAGCAAATTCGATCATCTTTTCTTTTTCACGAAGATCAAGGGCCCATGATTTAATATCTTTCGAAAAGGGATTATAAGTTCAGATTCTACCTCAACGTGGATCTTCATTTTAACAACCCAATATTAAAAAATCAATACGCACGAGTGCTATAAAATAAGTGTCGTCGATAGGCGAACTGGCGCAATACTAAGTAGGAATTTCCTGAAGTGTATACAAGCTGGTTTTCCCTATAGCATACAAGTTGGTTGGTGGACAGAAAAAAGGATTCTACCACTCACATTGGTAGCCCGAGCAGTGCTGCACTGGATTGATTTTATACCGTGCAATAGTGTAGTTGAGAAAAATAGAAGAAAAACAATTTTAAAAAACGTGTGACTAGCTCAGCCATTTAAATAATCAAGTTGATATTAAGTATCCTGTGTATAATAATACGTACACTGAGAGCCAGTCGTTTTAGACGAGTTTATTGACTCTAGTGACAAATCAAGGTTATGGCGATCCCCAAATAAAATAGCAAAATTTTCAAATGCCGCGAAGTTAGCCTTGGTTTCAATGGTTGGGATGGTGTTAGTGATATGAATGCCAGCCTCCAGAACACATCTGGTAAAAACTGATACGTTTGAAGAACTTTGGAAAGCACAGTCCATCTGGTTTGCCATATTACCGCGACGACAACCGTGCCTAGCACTAGCTTGCCAACAAACAAGCGGTAAGTGTGACCCTCAGACGTCTCCTGGTGAGGAGTGGCCTCTATCTGGACGCTTTCTATAAATGTGTCGATTCCCTTCATTAAAAGGGTAATCGCTTCGCGCAACTGAATGTGATGAACCAGTGGTAGTCTAGGATTAGAAGCGCATTCGTCGACGTCGTCTTGAAGGCTTTCGTTAATGATATAAGTGAAAACCGTTGTCCACTAAGTAACGTTCTCTTAACGAAACTGATGTTGGTTCTATGATTTCATTCACTAGGCGCGTACCCAGAGATCCCAATTAAGGCACAGTAAAGATAATTTATGTAACAGAATAAATGTTATGAGGGGGCGGATCTTACATTATATTATATCACGATCTGTGACGATGGTAGATAGTAGAAAAGGCGACAAAAGATCATAAACTTTTTGATAAAAAAAATTGATTAATAACATCATTGACGACAGTTTGGATTTTGTATGAAATATTATTTTTTTAAAATAAAGAAGGAATTCCAAAATGATTTTTAACTTTTTAAACTTTCTGACCAACAAATGTCATTAGCTCATATTATCTCCATAAGCGTAATCTGCTCTACTGTTTTTTTATAAAAGATATGAAATATTCAATTTGGCTGTATATATTTTGTTATTTTATCTCACAGCTATTTTATTATTCATTTTTTGTTTTTATGTTAACACATTTTTTCTTTCACAAATAATGCGGATGAGCTTATTTATTTGATTATGAATTGGTAAACCGGTCCAGGTAATAACTCAAAGCCATAATTAATAGTAACTTAATTTTTTTATTATAATTTATAAATTAAAATATATAAGTTAGACTAATTGGCAAAAAAATAACGAAAATATTGATATTTTATAGTGTTCAATTCGTAAATATCGTGATTAGTTCTTAAAAATATGAAGTAAACGCGTCTTCTTATTTGAAATTTTATGACAAATCTTGAATTGTTAGAAAGGAAAAAGTTTTGTCATGTGGTGAAAAAAGTAATTTTAGATTTAGACGGCAAAGACTCGCTTTACTGCTTTTCTTGGCGGGATAATAAAGTACTTTTCTCGAAATATGTTCAATAAATGAATTAACTTTCACATTACCTGTGCCTTGATCTCTCAAGTATTCCGTAGTGAAACCATAATTTATTTCACGAGTCAGTGTGATTTGTTGATAAAACTATGGCCGGCACGACACGTGATAAATATTCTGAGATTTTATAGGCAATCTCAATTCCCTCCTGAAAGACTTTTCCACAAACACTGATCACGTTCGCTTATCTTGTATACACATTATACATTAATAACATTAAGACTATAGTATACTTTGCAACATAAGCTATAAGCTCATCGACTGAGCTAAATGTATCCCGTCAAAAGATTATCTGTCATGGAAGAAAAAATACTGTCGTCTACGACAACATTTCGCTTTGTCAGTAAAATATAAAAATGTAGAGAAAAAAGTGAGACCAGCGAAGCTTTAGTTATTGATTATCTCGAACCAGATTTTTCTATTTAATATGTACCACCACCTGGCTAAGCCAACTTCGGATGAGATAAACTTAATAACATTTTACTGGGGATATGAAATTACTTTCTAGCACAGCACGATTTTAACGTGAATTAATGTTAAGTTTCTGTTGTGAGTGAAAGGTTATGTTTTGGGAAATTTGTAAACTTTTAGCTAAACTGTATCAATATACTATGTTTTTGATTGAATAATATTTTTTATAAAGTTCAGAGGTTTAAACGTAATTAGTTATAAAATTTTTCGAAACACTTGGCTACTAATGCAAAAAACACTCAAACGTATAATATGAATAAGTAGGAGAATTTCCACATTATTTATTGGAATATTTATCACAATTCAGTTGAAAATGCTAACTTGCTTAGCGAAAACAGCCCTGACCACATTATTAAAACGTGGAATATTAGTATATTGTGTTTTACTCCGGTAACTATGTAGAGGTATAAACGTTTTAATTTTTAAACTAGTGGAACGCCCGTCATAGATGACGGTATTCAAATTGAAATACTGAATTTTCGAGCTTTTTCAGCTCTTCAGTGAGCTTCTACGTTAGCGGCACGTCGAGATTGTGCAGCTTCCGGAGCTCTTTGTGATCGTTGTTGTCTGTGTGTCACGCCGGGATTTGCCTCGTTCTCCATCTCTATTGTCGCTCACGACGTAATCGCAAACTCCGCTGTTCTTTAGTTTCCATACTGACGAACTGATTGTTATTGTTATTTTTGTTGGTTTGCCTCGCAATTTTCACTTTGGTACTCAGTGCATTGTTGGATGTGTGTGTGTGCATTGCATAACATTTTATTTTATATACACCTCGGACGCTTAAGTCATGAGAAAATTTCATAGCTACATGTCATATTTGATAATAATAAAACGCCTACAGACCGGTCTGGGTTATTTTAAGTAAAATCTTTATTTTTTTTAAGTTTACTATGGAACATAAAATGTTTTTAAAATATTAAGAGGCTCAGAAGTTTGTTCAACTATTTACATCTGAGGAAAAAATTTTCCACGTACTCAAAAAAAAGTTGTGATATAAAATTGTAAATTTGATTTTGATGTTTCGTAGAATATTATATCAAACAAGTCAATACATATCGTTCAGCAAAGTTTCATTCGACAAGGATAAAAAGAATATCAAATAAGGTAATGAAAAAATTCCGTAACATCAAAAGAACAATTTTAAAAATGTTTTTGAAGAGAAAAACTGAATTAAGTATGTTTGCAGACATGACATTGTCAGTTTCATGTCTTTGTTAGAAGTATAAATGACAAGACAATTGAGCACTCAGCCGGAATGTATTCAATAGAGTTTATTTAATATTGCATGTATTATAATAATGATAGAAAAGAAAATTATTCTATAATCACGAAATACATGCCATTGAACACAAATCTATAAATTGACTGAAAATATGATTATTTACAATTTAGTGGGATTTGAACCCATTGACATCGAAACTGAATAGGAAAAATGCTCCAAAACGTTGACCACATGGCTGCAAAGCCGGACACTAATTTTCTATTGTGGCAGATCGTATTTAATATATGAGTCGCTGAGTCATTAAACACACTCCTGACGATTTTCATTAAAATAAGTTTTTAATGTACGTATGTGCTCTATCAATAAATCTATCAATTTTTCCAGTTGAAAACTTTTTTCAATCTTAAAATGTCGTTTTTTTACACGATCTTGATCGTCGTTTTACAAAATCGACGCGCTCCGAAAAAACGACAGTACAGTATATTTTACTTTTCCTTACACACCAGAAGACACAAAATAACTTAAATTTTACTAAAAACTATCAAACTGCTCATAACAGTGTTTCGTGATTTACTCAAAACTCTAAAAATCTTAGGGAGCGTGTTTAGATACTCAGGGTTAAAAATCTTTGACTGTGAAAGATATAGTTAGTTTACTCGAAAGTTATTAACTACAAAAGCATTTTTGTTATTTTTTTCCACAAGACATTTATTATGTTCAGCTCCTATAAACATGCCAAGCCGCCAAAATAATAATAATTATTGTATTTTGTATGTGGAATTACATTTTCGTTAGCAAGTCCGTTATTTTGTTATCTAATGGCCTTGTCATATATCCAAACGGTACCCGACAAAGATAATACTCACGCATTGTTGACATCTTTTCAATTCAATACATGGAAAACAAACAAAGATCGCGTGCTTCGAAAGCTCCATACAAATGACTTTTTTCTTTGTTACTTTGCAGATGTAACTTACTAGAGGTGATATAGTAATCAAACTCTACCGAATTCTATACTGTACTCGATTACTACATTCAATACCCGGATAACAAGTCACATGGATACTAACAATCAATATTGCTAAGTATACATATATTTGAACTCAACACTCAAATTTCATTACAGATACGATCAAATTAGAAGAATTGCGATGGCTGAAGATTAGTTGATTTTAATCGTCTGTCTACAACAAAAAATCATATGGATATAAATTTATAAAACAGTTGACAAATCAATGTCAGTCAATTTCCATTCTTGTGTTTAAACCCTTGATCACGGAATGGCATTGGGACTGAAGCGTTACTACTCGTCCATACTGAAATAGTGGTCCGAAATATACCGCTTCCAGATGATGCAATTTCAGTGATGCGATATTTACACATTCACCGGTGTCGTCGGTATCCTTAGAGATTGTAAGATTTTCAAATATAGTTATTTTTAATGATTTAAATACTTTTATATAATAATATGATAATCTTATGAAGAAAAATCATCACTTATTTAAATACCTGAGATGTGAGGTTACCGAATTTCAATAGTTTATTATGGACTACGATTACTCTAAAAGTTTCAAAATCCAAGCAATTTGATTGTTAGTTATCGTCACAATCCTACATGAGATTCAAAAAAAAACGGCAAACATCATAATTCATTTTGAGATAATGAAAATTATCTCCATTGTAGTAAATCATTCGTCAATTAAATCATATTTAAATAATTGATACCAATGGACTCGACACAAAACAACATCCCTATATACAATCGACTCTCACGTCAACTTCCGGTGATTGTTTTTTATGTAGGTTTCCAAAACACTGCCTCCATCTGGAGTCACTTAAGATGGCCGTTTTAGCAGACGTCATTGTTGATTAAATACGTCAGACAAACAAAAAACAAACTGAATTTTTTCCCGAGGAATGAGTGCGTGCATAACATACCACCTCGTAGGCGGCTTTGATGTGAATGAATTGGCATGAGTTGGTTTCGATTTAAATTTTACGGTTTTAAACATTTCTTATTTTATCGTCGGCCATTTGGTTTTCAAGTAAAAATAACATTTTCTGACTTGATTCCAGATTAGTTTTTATTGTATACAACTACGACATTTATGTGTTCTTTGTTTATTTAATAGTGGTAGGATTTGCAGAATATTGCGTCAGATCGTTTACATCTAAAAAATTCACATTTTTTTTGCGAGGAAATTTCCACTTGTTTAATGAACAAAATTAAAATCATATTTTGCCAAATCGTTTTATAAATAATAGTCTTCGTGTGTAGTTTTTGCTTAGAATAAAATTAAAAGCAACATATAAGAATGGCAACTAATTATTTGGTCAGTATCTAATTCAATTAACGGTGAGTAACAAATGCACAAAACGGTCAATAGAAAAACAAAAATGGTAAGTAAATATTGAAGATACGGTCAGTAAATATTATAGGAAGGATAGGTTAGATTAGGTTAACTAAGTAAAAAACATAAAATAATAAATCTTATTTAGGTTATATACGTGCGAATTTCATTAAACCATTTTGAGTGGTAAAATTGTACATTAAGAAATGTTTATTTTATTTCTGATTACAATAAACATGCACCAATTGCCAAGTAAATAATGTTTTGGTTAGGTTTAATTTAATAACTGGCCATTTTATATAAATTACTGACCGTTTATTTTATTAACTGACCCCGTATCGAATTTATTACTGACCTTATTGATTAATTACTGACTCAATAAGTACAGGCCTATAAGAATATGTTCAAATATATTTTATTTTTCTAGTACGACAATGATTATATATAATTATTAAAATAATTCAATGTATATATCGATACTTCAGTTCCATAGTGTAACAACAAAAAAAGCATAGTACTGAGATAATAAGGAAACAAGATTTTGGGCAGGCTTAATCTTTTATTTCACCTACATCTATGTTTGTAGATTTTAATGAAATTCTAGGATTACCCAAAAATATATTTATATTTATGCTATTATAAACATATTTTTTTTCAGAAGTTTTCACATGATTTTCGTAGTTGTAACAGTTTGAATCCAAAGTACTATAACCACTTTCACTCTAAAATAGCCCCAGATTACCACTTGTTACAGTTTGGGACTGGTTGAAATCGGTATTTTAAGCATTTCCTCACACTTAAAAATTTTTTTGATTTATTATACTATCGATATGATTAATCATCGAAATATGAAATATGATTAATCGATGAAAATTAATCATTGATATAATCATCATTATAAACTTTCAGCGTTGCTACCGCTTCATACAGTCATCCCCATTTTGTCAATTTACTTTTAGCCTCACTCTGGATTTGAAAAATAAGTGAGAGTGCACGAAGTATGCAAATGTAAAGTCATATTCTCAAATTTCATTCTTTTTCTTCTGAGAAAATTTTTTCCGGTATATTCGATCCTGGTATATTCCGGAACACGGTTATTGTTATTCAATCTTTTATTTTTATTTTAAGCACTTTCCATCCCATAGCCGTTATATTTATAATATTATTACAACGAACTGTTTTTGAAAAAATGCTTTTGTATTTGATAGAGAAGTTTCCAAGTATCCTATTCTAATTGGAAATAAATATTATTGTTTACTCTAATCAGTGGGACGAAATGATGGATACAACGAATGATTTCACATTCTCGACAGATTTCGGTCGGTCTGAACACCCTAGAGCTCCGCATAGCGATCAGAAAATTCTGCTTCAATTTCTAGAAATATAAAATACTACGTTTAATATAATGTGTTTTCTGGTAACAAAAGTGGTCAAATCACGTTAAATGAAATAATCACGAAATAAACGTTAAATGAATTAATAAAAGTTTTATTCATGTAATCTTCATCATAAAGCAAAAATTATTTACACATCAAATGAATTAATATTAAATACGTTTTGTATTATAAATGATTTAAGTTTGGATTTAACCACTTTTGAAACAAAATCATGATGAGTTGTTTACCTTTTGTACACAGGTTTTACGCACCTATTACAAGTCGTCATGAAACTGTTGGTGAATGTGGTTTCCCGATTCAGATTTGACTAGATTTTACATGAAAAAAATATTAAAATTGTGTGTTTTATTGAAGAATGTTGGATTTCTTCATGTTTGTTAAATTATTTCTGTAGACGATATACCAGAGTTTCACACTGCATAATCAGTTGAAAGCAAGCTAAATATGGATTTGAGCAGTTATGATATCAGAATACTCGGAATGAACTTAATTATGTTCGTCGAGATGGAATGTCATTAATGAAAAAAAATCTGATGCTTGGTCGATAAATGATACCGCCATCGGTATAAGGCTTTTTTTATCATACATATTTTAAATTCATTTTTACTATTTATTGAATTTTCTTGATAAATATTAAATTGAAATACACTTGAGTTATTGAAGTTCCATCAAGCACCCTCAGTCGATGTCTTAAATTAAAAACAGTTGTATACTGAATAATACTCAAAGGTCTGAAGATTGTAATTCATAAAACGTATAAAAGTGTGATGAAATTAAACTTATCAAACGTAAAATACATAATATATGTTTTAAAAAATAAAACACAATTCATTTGTACTACTTCCACATATTTATAATGATCAGGACCGGGTTCGCTCATCACGAGCATTATCAACTGAAATGCTCGTGATGAGCAAAACCGGTCCTGATCATTATAAATATGTGGAAGTAGTACAAATGAATTGTGTTTTATTTTTTTAAATATAATGTCTTTCCACCAAGAATTGACAGTTAACACCTTAAAAGTGATAATATATGTTGGTCATAATATTCAATGTCTATCAATTACGTTGGTAATTCTCAATTCCTGATGGGTTTTTCGAAAAACATGGCTACATTTTACACGAGGAATCTAATCCGTTCGCACGATAACACATAAACGATATCATAAACGCAATAAATACAAGGCATTTTATAAATAATAGAGGCTGGCTTCCGGAAAATTATTGTTTCATTTCGCGTAAAGAAAATCGACGATCTTCGATTCGCAGACTGCTTGTAAAGGGGAATTTCCGATAAAGTAGAAATAAATTTCACTTGGCAATAAATAAAGGGCAGCGTTTATGTAAGAATTCGATATGGGAAGCTCTCTTTAGGTTCTTCTGTTGCCTTATTTGTTAGAGCATATTGACAGCAATATATAATTATACAAACAACACCTAACCCAAGGCTAAGCAACGCAACGCGTACAAATATGTTTATCTTTTTTTATATATTAAACTTTATTGTCCGTCTTTGAAAACAATCTTTACAAATTGAGTTGACTAAAAAGGGTTCTTTAAATTTAATTTGGTAAAAATGAAAAAAAATCACCATTTGACTTAGCATAACTTAGCTTAACGTAACCCCACAACATACAATAATATTGCTTTACCGTCTTTCTAAACTATAACCACTTTCTATCTAGATCATTATGAGGCTATGGATTTCAAAAATAGTAATACTTGGATCGTTCTGATTTTGTTGATAATCAAGAAATAATATTTCTACCGTTGCTGCAGTGATATAGGCCAGTGGTCCCCAAACTTTTTTATTCCACCGCCCACGAAATTTGTAAAAAAATAACCGTGGCCCCCTACCCCAAAAATTAAATTAATTTCACTAAAACAAGCTTTATTTGACATTATATATATATACATACAGTTGCATTCTAAAATATCACCTCAGAGACAACATTTCAATAAAATCACGACTAATCTGTTCTATATAACAAATATACATATTTTTAATGGGAAAATGCATAAATAGAGATTTGTAGCTATACTGGAGCATTTCGCATACCCCCCTAGACTTCTTACGGCCCTTCTGAGGGGCCACGACCCATAGTTTGGGAAGCACTGATATAAGCTACCGTTACTTCGTAAACTTGATTTATAATTTTAAATAATTACCATCATTTGAAGTGCCTAGTTTCAAAACTCGATAACATGGTTTTCACTCAATTTATTGTTAAATACATATATTGCGAGATATTTTCCTGTCCTCTTTACAATGGTCAAACTTTTAGTGATCAAGAATACCAAGAACTCAATATTTATGACAAATAATTAAGATTTATTTTAAAACATCCTTAAATAATTGACGTGTCAATTTCAGTTCCTCTTAAAATGAATAAGCGAATCACCGCATTCGTTGACAAACAAATGATACAGATTTTTTATGATATTTCTATAAAATCCGTTGTAAGATGAACAAATACCATAATAATACGTAAAGTTCACTAATTCGCCTTTTCCCACTTATCTCGTTTAACTACCAAAAACCGTTTTAGCAGGTTTTGAAACTAAGCGATTCATTTAATTCTTTGTCTAGTTTCAATTGACGAAGAATACAATATTATAAACATGAATTACAGCTCAATTATATTTTTTCATGAGAAGACTTGGCGAAACCAGTACTGGCTACACACAATTTTAAATTATTAATAATAATATACACAAGCCAACCATGATTTTTTTTAAATGATTCCACACAGAGATTTTCATATTAAGTATTGAAAAAGCTGTATGCCATTATAAATATTATATTGATTGATTAACATTTAATTTGTGGAACTCCAATATATTCATTTTTAAATTATTTATTAACTAATTCCATCTGAAAATCTATTTTGACGATGATTCTTGCAAAACGTAATACTTAAAATTATGACGTAACATTTACGAAAATCTTAAATTACTGTCATATTGGTTTGTAATGGCAAAAATAATCGTGTGATACAATATTTGTTAAAACGCAGTAACAACATTTTCCGCTTCAGTAAGCTGTCATTTCTGTTTACGCATCGATATTATTTTTATTTTTCTATGGAAATATAAATATATGTTACGCTTTCACTGACAACATTGAAAACTGTTTTCTTAACGATCTCAATAGAAAAAAAAACAAATTTTAGCATTTTCGTTTAACGTCTCCTCATCAAAAATCGCACATATATTACTATATGTCTGTTACAACCGCTATAGCAGTGACAAGAGGCCTTCTATACTAAACGTCTAGAAATTTCACAAATTCACCGTATGATTTAAATATTTTTTTACTACCCTATATCGAATTATTCAAAATTGGGGGTGGCTCGTTTTCATGTTGGAAAACCGCATTTATTTACGTGTAATCGAATACGTCCGTATTCAAGAAAATTTCGTTAAATATACTTAAAAAAATATTATGGTAATTTTGTCAATTAATAAAAAATCCAAATAACAATTTGTATTCACTTAAAAAGCCGCACTTGGGGGCCTATAATGTTTACAGGTGCCCCATCCACGGTTTAGAAAATTCCAATAGATTGCCCATAAAGAGGAAATCTCAAAATATTTATAGCGAGAATCATCACCAATGAAATTTGCATAATGATCCCAAATTACAGAAAACGTTAGACAGTTAGTGGCTAAAATGATTTCAAAAAATCGTTTAGTTTTCATCCAATCATTCCAAATATTTGACGTCTGTTTTATTGAAATCTTAATTTTCAATAACATAACAAAAAGCTATACTAAATTGTGAAAAGTAAGTCAAATATAAAATAAAAAATCCTCAGTCATGCGGAATTACGCGAACGACGATGTACTTGTGGAGGAATGTGGGAAAATAGAGGGGACAACTGCATCCAGCCGAGCCTAAGACCAAGGCCCCGTAACTTTTTGTGACCGTGCCACAGACAAACTTTTTATAAATATACGTTTTTGCTACGCAATATGTTATAAATTGGAATTACACAGTGTATAAATAATTGAATTTTATACTCTATTTTCAATATGAGAAAAAAATCGTTCGAATCCATGACAAATGGCTGAAATAAATTACAGCATCCACGAAACGGCCGATGAACATTAATTAAAGCGAATTTCCAAGCGGAGTGGATGGGAAATTGATTTTCCCGGACATTCGCTTTGCGAGATAATATGCAAAATACTCAGAACTGGCAAATGCGATAATATACCTAGACAATTAAATAAATTTTCCGCAGTTCATGCTTTGGTAGTGAGTGATTATAGATCTTTTGTTTTGAGTTTTAAGTTACCTCCATAATGTTATTTTACAAAATTGCGTCAACACCTATTATTATTATTATTATTGTAATATGCAAAACAGCACAAAATTAAGTAAAAAATGCCGAACTCTGTGATCTACTGATAAGACCGTTAACCTTATGATCAGATGGTTAGGGGCTCATATCCTAGCAAAGTTAATATCAAGTTTAGGTCTTGAGGTATGGATGTCTTTCGGTGAGCCATGAGCTACCCGCTTACTACCGGATTGAAGTCACTGAAGTTCGCATTCCAAGGGTTAATAAAAAAAATACCATTTTCAGATATTCAAATGAATATAATAGATGAAAAAAACACTGATTTTATTATGACTTCGGCAATAATGAAATATTGTTACTTGTAAAAACCACAATTTATTTTTCCATCGATAATATTCAATGGAAACGCCATTTGTCAAGGTCTGTTTGGTTTTACTACAATAGCAGCGATTTTAATGGATCTATCGTAAAATATATATTTTTTCAATTTACCGACTGTTGAAATTAAACGCGTATTATTATACAATGGCTAAGATTGTCGAAGAATGTTTATCATAAACTGTCTGAAAAAAATATTTCTCAGTATGACGGACGTGTGAATGTATGGCACAGGTTATTTTCTTCATATTAATTCGTTTAATACCTTTTCAAATATTTAAATGATTTGACGAAGTCTTTATTGATTCAATTTGGAAGCTTGATCATCTACAATAGGTCAAATAGTAAAATTTAGCTACTCTCTTAAACCATGTATTTATAGCATAGATTCGGACACTGAATATGAGAAATTGAAGACAATTAATCTGAATTGAGTATTTTTTTATACTGTCTAATAGTCCAACTAAATAACGAATACACTTGAGCTTCGTATAATACAGTTTTGATATAACTCGGTTGATGAATTGTGACATATTTTTGTACAACACGGTTTCAGACATTTTTATAGAAAATGATCCTATAATGGAAAGAGGTTTGAAGTTCAAGAGAGAATTACAATAGATCTTGGCCCCTAATCACGAAATACGTAAAGATTTATACGCTAAAAGCAAACGATAGCTTATTACAGAAATTTTAAAGCCTAAATTCAAAAATACTCTAGAGTACTCCGATAATGAAAACTCACAACCGATCTCGAACCGAAACGGAAAAGATTTGAACATACAGAATTGTAAGTGATAGCGATGATGAATGAATGATCTATTTATTATATGTTATTTAACTTTTTTTCAATGCATATTTTTCGATTGTTTAATACAAAAAATGATGGTTATTGACAAACTTCGATATTTTTTTGGAACGCATACCCATTTTGTGTGAACTTCAAATCTCGTATAACACGACGTTTTTGTGCAACCATATTACCGTTTTATACGACTCCCAAGTATACACATATTTCAATATAGTAAGATGGAAATTATAAGTGAAATTGTATATAGCGATTCTGTTAATTTATGATGTAAGGAGTTTTGGACTCGATGTTGCTGATGAACTTTTTTGTGGACATAAAATTGATATCAAAACAAATATTCTGTAAAATGAAAGTACCCGAAGGGAGCAAAGATTATTTAATTACATTTGTATGACTTTATTAGTTTGAAAAAAAAACAATTTAGATGGAGATTTGTTGATATGATTCATGTAATGAGATCCGACTATAATTTTATATTACATTGCTTCACACATCTAACCATTTAACGTGCATGTAAGCAGGAAAAATAGCAATTACGTGACGATATAAACAAGAGTATAATATCTAAACATACATTTGAAATATATCAAAGAACTTGAATAAAACACATCTTCTCGATCAATTATTTTTACTACTGCTGTAATCGTCACTTCTAAAACACTGCATAATGGAAATCTGCGAAAAATATTGACATATTTTTACTGGTGTGGTTTTTTTTTATAAATAATTTCGTGGTAACAGAGATTCACTGATACGAAAAGATAAAACGGTAGCAATAGCTGATAACAACGCGGATTAAAATGATTATAACTACTGTAACATAGAATTAATCGGTATTTTTTGTCAACATCATGCTTTTGGCGATGTTTTAGATTAAATAGTAACATTGTCATGGAAATGAAAATCCCTCAAACATAGAAATCTGAAATCTGAAGCATTCATTGAAATTGAATGAGTTGAGTTCCATTATAATAATTAGTAAACCAAATTTGTGAGCGTTTTTATTCCGTGTATATTGAGTTATGTCTCTTTTGTTACTTCTATGTCAAAAGTAATCAAACATGGCCACCGGATGATTGCGGTATAATACATAACACGAATCCATCGCATAAATTACTTCTTACGTTTCATTTCAATATTGAATAATACTACCAATAATGGAATTCAAAAAATAATGCAATAAAATAGCCCAGACCGCTCTGTAGACGTTTTATTATTACCACATATCACATGTAGGTATGACATTTTATCATGACCTAAGCGTTCGCGGTGTATATATGAAATAAAATGTTATGCAATGCACACACAGTTCCGAAGTACTAGCTACTTTAGATATTCCGTATTTCAATTTCAATACCGTCATCTATAACGGGTACGGTTATACTAGTAATATAATAATATGAGAAGTACATCAAAAACACCCATACGCAAGGTGATTTAGATTGTTTGATTGAAAAATAATACCTTTTTTATTGAGATTCGAGCACAGAACCTTCTGAATATGAATCGGATTATATACGCATCAGTTGCCGTGAATCCGTCTTTAAATTAAGTTTCCCATATACACAATCATGCAATATATATTTAACCATACCCCTTACAAATGTGGAACATATTGACTTCTAATGGATCATTTAAAAGCTGTTTTTTTAACAAGAACTTCTTGTAATCCAATCGTTCAACCTATCTTCGGAGAGGGCAAGGAAAGAAGTATAAAATGGCTAGTAGGTAATCAATTGTTCTCTCTATGCCCCGTTTTCAGAATCAATATGGCTAGGAGTAGAGTTTATAATGGAAATAACAAAAAAAAATCAATGTATGAAAATTTTCATTTTAGTGTTTAAACCCTTGACCCCGCATCTGAGAGGACCTAAGAGTGTTGACCAGTTGAACAAAGGATGATATGTAAAGATTCCCTCTAAGATATACATATTATGATTTACGCCATAATATCCAGAGACATAATGTCTTTCAAAATGTATCGTACATTTATATTTATGAAACTTTTGTGAATCTAAAGATAGGTTATTGTTAAATGAAGCATACTATGGTTATTTCTTTATCTGCATGTTCTACACTACAGATTACAGTACAGCCATATCCAAAGACTTCTTTAGTGTATTGCTTTCAGTGACTAATCGATTTTCATGGCGTCACAATATTATCATGTCTAACAAAAAATACTGAATAGTGTTTTATTATTTTATATAAAATAGGTATGTATATTTTGAAATATTTAGGTGAGCTTGCAGCCGAGTGATCGAGCATCGTCGTGAAGTCCGGTTGCGGTTTCCACAGGTTCATAAATTGATTTTCCAATCAATTAATAGATTTCTGTGACTTCTACATTTTCATCCCATCCATCCAATCAAGGCATAGCGAGAGCGATTAGCTAACTTTTAATTCTTTACCAGTCCCATCCTGCCATCCTTACTGTCTCGAAAAAAGAGAACTTGTACGACTGAATTACAACCAGTTATCGTATGGAAAATTATGTTGATACGCTCTATTAGGAGTCTACAACTATACATTGGGATCGGATATGGTAAAAAATTATAGTTTATAGTTCACATGTTATTATAAAATACAATAAATTAATGGTATGTGCATAATGCATATTGAATGTTATATTAATATAAAATAAAATTTACTGTTGTGGATAATCGTAGTCCGTAGCGCAGTTGGTAACGTCGTTGGTTACAGTTACGGATGTCTTAGGTGTCTCGGATGTTCCAGTGCGGACAATTTCGTAAATTGATATTTCAATCGATTTATGGATTTCTGTTCGTAGTCATGAATGTTTGTGATGTCTAAAACTCCCTCCCATCCATGCGATCCTCAAAAACGGGGCGTAGCGAGAGCGATTAGCTAACCACCAGTGCTGTCCTAGCCCTATCTTTCGATCCTTACTCTCTTCGAAAAAAGGGAGGTTGAGCGACCAACTAACAAGCAGTTCTCACAGAAAACCTCCATTAGGAGGAAATGGTAAAAAAATAAAAAAAAATAGTCGTAGATACTAATAAATATTCATTCTTCATAGATTCTATTGGTTTTAGTAGATATAGGTTTCAAAATCTTTGAAATAAATTAAAATTGACTTGATCAAGTTAGCAAAAGTATGCGTTCCAAATTCATGTCTTGAATGTAAAATGTTTGTTTGTTTGCATTGATTATTACGATAAATTTCCTGGGTCATTAAATTCAATCATGAATTCCGAGAATCTGCCTCGTAAAAGGGAAATGAATAATAAGCATTGACGCTTTGTGGCGATTTTTTTATCTGTTTGGTGTTGGCAATTATTCACGTACAACAAAAGGTACCACAACAATGTCCTGCATTCAAGACATTTTTTGAAAACGTACTTTTTACAATCGACACACCCGGAATACGAAATTTTCTCGGAAAACCGACCAGTGCATTCGAATTCGGTTTATTTTTCAGGGGCAGGTTCAGTGTGACCGAATTCAATGATTTGTTATTGAATCGACACTTAATTTCCATTCATATAGTATAAAAGAAATTTGACGATGCTACGTCCTGTTTTTTACAATCGTATGGTAAAAAAAAAGTTCCTTACAAAATTGAATTACGCCCTTAATACAAGTTTCGAAATGACTTACAATATTTAATTCTGTGTTTTAATGATATTACATACAATTTAATTGACCACCGTAGCAATTTATCGTGAGATATCTATGAAGTCTTTTTATTAAAAAGAATACTTTCCATGTATACACAACGTTGACTGTCTACATATATATCTATCAAATCCGGATTATTGAGATTTTGTACACTTCCATGTATTTTGTCACTAACGACCCGGGTTTCGCCTTTCGGCATCTTCAGGCATTCGAGCACACGGATGGACTCGCCGTGTGCTCGAATGCCTGAAGATGCCGAAAGGCGAAACCCGGGTCGTTGGTGACAAAATACATGGAAGTGTACAAAATCTCAATAATCCGGATTTGATATTGAAGTTCCGTCAAGCACCCTCAGTCGATGTCTTAAATTATATATATATATGTTCATATTTTTACTAAAAAGGCGTTCATCATTACATATAAAGCCGATTTTAAAAATAAAATATACATGTGAAATGTTCGATATTCGACTTAGTGACATTTTTATACATCTGCGGAAGCCAAACTCCATAATTTTCAAATAATAAACTCGAGATTAACTGAGATGGAGATATATTTTCGCGCTGAATATTTTCCGTACGGTAAATTATCGATCAAATTTCTACAGCCATACAGTGAATTAAAATAGACATAATGCTCAATTATAAATTAATGCGCTTTATGGTGAATGAAAATATCAGTATTGTCATGCTGTTTTAATATTGAGTAAATAAAATATCATATTATGTTCCATTTTCTATTCCGTTCGGAAGAAAATTCATAATCGTTCATTGAAGATAGGGAAATTTTATTGCTTATTTTAGAATAAGTGAACTATCTACTTTAGATATTTTAATACGATTTTATAATGTTTAGTTATTCTCACATATAAGACAAGTATATTATTATAATAAACCTATAAAAGAAAGCGTTAGATTTAATTTTGACGATTTTCAATTGATTCAAAAGTAGAAGCAGATTTGATAATAATGTGATAGAGATTGTTAATGTGTTTATTTATGAATAATTTATAAAGGTTTTTTCGATACAACCAAATAAACGCCATTGTAATTATATTAGTAATAACTTTACTATTGACTGATGGTGCTATTATGAACTAAAATAGCAGATATTAATCACCAAATCGTTTACTGCTATTTTATGATCTGTCAAAAATTATAACCAACCACCCAAGATTTACCTTACGGCATACCGTTTACCTTTCAGTACTCGGATTGACTTGAACTGATAACCAGTAAATGGTTTATATCACTCGCATATCAAAATATTTTAATAAGCTGGTCAAATAGTTAAATAACGGATAATACAATTCGCCGGCGATACCAAAAAGCGAAACCACCGTCGATAGTGACAAAGCGTACGGAATCATACATAATTTGAACAATCCAAAAGCGTCATTATATTTTAAGATGTTATTGGGTAAAAACATGGCGCCATATTTAATATAGGACAGATAATTTCATTGTATTAGATTTTTCCACTTAAATATGGTATATAAATCAGCCGAGCAATTAAAAATATGTAACGTACAAAAATTGTCGAAAAACAAAATGTAAAATAAAAATAATGAACCAATTAAATTCCGCACATGTTGCTATATATTCGTATTCGGAAACGAGAACATATTTAGACTATGTAACTAACAGGTAGTTACTTGAGTAATTTTATTTGCACTTGAATCATTACTAGTATTTATGAATGATAAACAATTATGAACTGAAAATTATAGACATAATTTTATCAATAATTCATTTGTCGCGATCGAATGATGTAGAATTTATTTTCTACAGATAACGTTTACGCTAGCGAAAACCTTCGGAAGTATAATTGCTGCTCATTGATTTTTGTGTCGTAATGATTTTTCAATTGATAAAACAGTAAGAAATTGCGGGAAAAACTTTTAAAATATATTTTATCGAAATGTTTAAATGATTTTAAAATTCAGTTACGGAATATTTTATCATAATATGATGTTACAATCAGTGCATAGATTAGCGTGCCAAGTGTGAATAATTAGTTGAAATGCATTTAATTATTTTTATTATTAATTATTATATGATCTAAGCTTCAGCATGTTATTAAACACTAACAGACAGAATAAACAATTACGATCACATGTTCATTCATACTTATTGTACTGAGTCGCTTAATTTAAAAATTCTGTATATTTATGTGAATTAATTACTAAACATTCGTATGTTGCTAATCATATTTAATAATATTCCAATGTACATCTGTGTATGGTATAGGTAATGTAAAATGTGCTGTGTATACATATTAAACATTATCACATAAAAAGTTACAATGATCGACAACCGAATAAAAAAGCAATTATTAATGAACTGAAAGATACATACCTCAGTATGACGTTCTATGATACCGGACTAAAAAACTTCTTGATATTCATCGAAAAAAATGATAACTCTCTGCCGAAAGAAGTGATTGAAGCAATCTTCTCACAAAAGATTCACAGGCATTAGCAAATTGCCACTAGATAACACTTTCAATTGAAAATATCAATCGCCGGCCGTTTGTTTATTTATTTTAGAATGTTTGGGATCGCAAAAGTCGCTGCGCCGATCGACACAACCTCCCGCCGCAAGGCTCGTGAGAAAACTGAGCGGCGATCAGCTGTTTTGTCCGATTGGAGATGTAACCAAATATTTAAGAATACAGGTGATATTTTACATTGGTAAGGTGAGCGAGACTTTGAGATAAGGCGGGTTTTAATGTTTTCGCAGCCAGATGATAACGGTACAGTTTCTCTACTGCGTATTGTTTTATAAGAAGCGAGCCGGATGAAGATAATACAGTCATTCGTACGTTTGCAGTAGATTATCACTTTACAACATGCGGTAAACGGTCGCATAATTTTTACCTAACAGAAATATACCTTTAAATATTTTGTAAGTCCAAAAAAATAAGGATAAACCTCAATTAATGCTTGGCTTTATGTATTGACGAAACTCATTCATGAATTATTTGTTTATTTAATCTATGCCGAATTATCATTTACCTTTGAAAGTTTATTATATTGTTTGGGGGCGTCCATATATGACGATACGCTCTAGGGGGAAGGGGGTCTGAGAAAATGTGACGCCATAGAGTGAATTGGTATTTAAAATATCACTGCTACTTTTGGCATTACTACCTTCGATCGGAAATAATTCTTTAAAAAAATATGCTTAGGGAGAAGTGTATCAAAAATGTGATAGAGGGGGGTAAAAGGTTATGTGACGATGGGGGGGAGTTCATATAATAATATAGTGGTGTCTTTATATATATTTTTTTTGTATCGAAATCAGTATCGTAACTAACGATATCACCTACTCCAGGGTCGACGCACCTTTTCCAGTCGGAAGGCAGCATTCATTTATCTTAAAATCAAATAAGACCGCATTGAAGAAACATATTTACATACAAATGTATGTAGATTATTTTGTAAATGAAGGAAAACAATGAAATTTATTTATTTACATATCTGTTCATTTCATTCAAAAGGCCGCACTTGAGACCCTATATAGCCGCAGGTTCGTCATCTCTGACCTACCTTTTTTCAATAGTTGTATTGTAATTATTCAAAAGGTAGCATTGAATTATTAGCTAATATTGCTAAAAAAAATTACATCATAAATATTTACAGTGGGATGGGAAACTGTGATTGGGTTTGTAAAGCTCTTTCAATTTCCTGCTGTCACGGATTGAATAGTAGAGATTTTGAAATAATCTTTTGAACTTACTGAACGCAAGGAAAAACTTGAATATGTATCTGCTTAGTCACAACACAACTAAAAAGGTATGCAGATGTACTCTCAGAAAATTCTTTAATAAACGTGAGGTTTATTTGAACAGCTTTGATCATTTACTTTTCATTTCTACATAATCGAAATTGATATGACATGCATATCCGTATCATCATTATCATCTCGTTAAAATCATCAGTCAGGTGTTGTATACTTGTACAGGCACCTGATGATAACATTATAAAATTTCTTATAATCCCATTAAATTGAGTTCTTCATTTTGTTCTGTATTTATATGAAAATTATCTTAATCATCAATCAAATATGTTGTATCGCCAGGTTCATAATGAGATTGTTACAATCAAGGGAGCCTTCATGAGCCACTCAAGTAAATATTGTTCATAGAATAATGGAATCTATGTCAATTGTTTATTAAGTTACAAGTCGCCTTATTGTGAATTTTGGTTAAAGCTGTCTTTTCTTAGGGTTATAAAAATGAAATATGTTTGAAAACTTACGACACGGAAATTTCAATATGGCACTGCTTTATTATATGAATATCCCTATACCTTTTATCTTGAAATCTACTAGCGATGCCCTCATTATGAAAATATCGGTAGAATCTTTCGTCCTCATGTATTCCTGACCTCATATTTATAGAAAGCTTCCTTCTTATAATGTGTAATTTCGAACACTTTCACTTTCTTTGCCCTCTATTTCGTTTGGGATGTATGAAGCATAGTCACATTACTGCAACTATTTGATAAAATATCTTTCTGTGTTTTTTCAATGTAGTTACTTAAATTAAAGCACTTTACCAAACATACAATTGAACTTACAAGTAATGCGAAAATACTATATTGGCTCTACCTTATGAATATGAATATATCTGTAATGTTTCACCTAAGAAGGTTACGATGTATCAAAAATTTCAACAGTTACATACTTAATAACTATCTTCAGAGTTATGCTTTCATCTTGCCTTGATTTGTAATAACTAACAGAAGTTATAAACCTTGCATTTATTAAAGTTTTGTTTTAAGAATAATTGAACTTCAACAAAAAAAAAACAGTTGTATTCAACAATGTTTTATTCACAAACTCTTACAAATTAAAAAAAAATTAATAAAACCAGCATCATATGCAGTGAGACTTTCATAAACATAATATTGAGTTTAAATATTGATTATCTATTATAAATAGGTCCAAACCTCAATATATCAGACTAGTGCGGGCGAGGGATTGTCCATTGACACTGAACGAAGACGATGTGTTGACTTCAGTAAACAAATTAAGTGCACATGACTGGCTGTGGCCATCAGACGGCATGCGTTTAAACTGCTGCAGCTGTGTGATCAAGTGTCAATTATGAACGAACATTGTTTGCGAGCAGTAACATGATAGAGTTGTCACATTAACAGGATATTTTGAAAAATTTGTACATAAGAATGGAAATTTTGTCCGTTATATCGAGATCTGTTTGAACAAACTTTCACTGTATTTTTTTTTTTAATTAGGAACACAGCTAAATTAATCCACACACCAATTCGCTGCCGCTTTCACTATTTTAAAAAAATACTAAAATTATATGTTAGGAGAATTATCTGAACTGAATGGTAAAGCTAACATCCCTTAAACTTTATTGTTTTACTTTATTCCAGGGCTAAAACTGTTGTTATAAATGCAGTTAATGAGTAAATGTAAGATGATTATATTTATAATTGGGCTTGGACATACCTTAATAGGATTAAGGCCTAATTAAGATTCATAAAAAAATATTGAGATTCAATAAAAACAATGATATTATAGAAAAGGTATCAAATGCTACACTTTCACTTCTTTTAAATAATAGAGGAGTAGAAGCCAATACTCAACAACAGCATGCCACAAAATTATTGTCATACATACAATGGGTTAGATAAAATTATTTTTATATTTTACACTTATTATAAAAATGGTAATTACATATTCAATAACATAGTATTTTAAATATAAAAGGCCTCTAATGGTAACAGTTCATGTATAATTTATAAACGAGCAGCAAAACTTAATAAACAGTACAGATGACGAGAATATCTTAATATTATTTTAAAGCTTATAAATTATTGTAAAAAACAGGAATGCATTTGAAGAATTTCTTTCTACACTTTTGGCTTACAATTATAGTTATATTTAATTTCATATTGGACGCATATTAAGTTTTTTTTATGTTGAGCTTACTAAAACAAACCAGAACAAGTTGATGATGAAAAATCTTTTTATGGGATGTTTCACCATTTCTAGACATTTTACGAAAAAAATGCTCTTTGGAAATGTGAAAATTGATAGCACCATTTATATACCAAACAATATGGTATATGAGATTCATTTAAAAAAAAACTTCATATAATGATTTCATTTGTTCTGTACTCTGTTCTGTATGATTTAGACTTTGTTGTGTATTACATTGCACATTTCATTGTTCTTCCTGTTTAATGCATAAGTTTTTCCTGGTAGCTGCACAGTTTTATATTGCGACTTTCGTAACTTGTGTTTGCTGCCTGGTATTCTCTCAATTTTATAAATATTATGTCTGTAAAAAAAATGCAAAACTTTAATAGAACTTTAATTTTTTTTTTTTAAATTCGCAATAAGCAATGGACGATAATCAACTAAGAAGAATAGTGGAATGGGAAAAATTCGTCCAGTTGCAGAGCTCAATTCAATAATCTCGTAGCCATTCCAATCTTCTAACTGGTGGAAATTCTGTGCAAAAAATTCATGAAATTCAGTCACTATCTGTCTTCTATTGATAAATAAGTGATTGTATCAATACTAAGCAAATCACTCAATCTCCATTTGGTAAGAACAGATGAATATGTTAAGAGAGGGCTGTTGTTAGCATATTATATATTGTTTAGTTTCCAAAATCATATGGGAAAATAAATGCTAACTCATGTACTGTTATTGTTCTAATAAGCATATTGTCATATTAAGCGAATCAAATGAACAAATCTTTCTGGACGAATGGCAGTGGCTAATTGAATGGCAGACTGTGAGTCGTCACCAATCGGCTCATTTCCAATGCCTAGTTGAGTGCAATGAGTTACTATATTTGCCGGCTATTACAAATGGAAAGAATATTTTATTACAATGAATTTGTAATAGTACTGATACAAATAACAGTAAAAAAACACTTAAAACGTTTACCCAGTCAATGTGTCCATTTTGGGGTGACGCGGATTCCACAGCTAATGATTTAAAATGTGTACATGTATTTCTTACTAAAATGAATTAACGATTGTGAAGTATCGATCCCGGAAGATATACTGCATGCTTATTATCTAAAAGAACAGATATGCTGGTAGTTAAAATATTCTTACTTCAGGGCAGTGTCTGGTTGTTTGACCTGCATACACAGGGATACATCAGAATAGAAATCAACATCGGACACCAAGTTCAGTTTTGGTTCAGAAGCTAAAACGAATTCTACTTGAGATCTGACAAATGATGTGTCTGCTTTCAGTAAACCTTGAACGACAATTCCGGCACTGAAAAACCAAAAAAAAACATTATTATTGAGTTCTATACTGTTCCCAGTGAAACATGTTTTATTATGCCGTTGTAAACATTATTGATTTTAAGGAGGTGACACTGTAATATGTGATTTTAAGAATTCTTGAGCATTGTCTACTGATATGTTCGTGATGAGCAAAACCGGTTCTGATTATTATAAATGTGTGGAAGTTGTATAAAGAAATTGTGTTTTATTTTTTAAAATATAATGCAACGGCATTAGGCATGGAAAGCCACCAACAATTTACAGTTAACACCTTAAAAGTAATTTTTGTTTTTATATGCAGCCTAAGAAAAAAAGGTAAATAGAGTCGCCATGATTACTACTTTTGCAATGAGTTTTAATCTAACTCGTCATTAAAAGTAATCTAGTGGAAAGCCTAAAAATTAAGCACGGGAGGTCCTCACTATCTGAGCCTCCGCAGTTAAAAAGTTGCAATAAAATATGCAACAAATATATGTAAACACGCTCAATAGTGCTGTCAGTAACTGATACTTTAAATTCAGCACGACCTAATCATAGGGCTTTATACTCTTGCCTCGGTTGTCCACCCTTTTCTCCATTCAATCATTATCGCACTCGCAACGTGCTCAATTTTTGATTCACATTTTAAAAGGATCCGCTTACAAAGATATTTTTTTGGTACCAATTACTCTCAGATATCGGGGACCTCCTATATCTATCCCTTTAGTTATTATGACTAACTGTATAATGGTGAATCTACAGTATTACTCAAGACTAGCAGCTTTGCTAAAAAGTATGATGCTATTATCATTAAAAATTTATCATTCAAAACAATTTTCTACAAACACACATTTTTGAAAACTCAATGAACATATAAATTTAGTCTAATGGTTCAAATTTTCGTACTATAAATCAGTAATCAGTCGGTTAGTAGTTTTTTTCAAAATATGAAACCTTTTCTTATAAATAATATATAAAAGTTAAATTGAAATGGCTTACCTCTTCTCAACAAGTGAGTGAGCAACTCTACTCCATATTGACAATTGAATCTGTCCTGCCAAATCAAATGAAGCAGCTCCTAGTAAACTAAGCTCAGCCATGACGCCATTGCCAAGAGCTATCCATTCAGAATGATCGTGTAGTAAAGATATTGCCTTAATAAAATAAAAAAACTATTTAATATTTTCATAATCAATATCAGAAAAGTTGTTCTGAATCATATATTTTGTCATGGCCCAATCTCTATCTGTGCCCGAACCTCTGTTGATCAACTGGAACAATAAAGCCCTCATCCCTCCATCAACTCATCTTTTTTGCTTCTCGGACCCTAACCGAATTCTTTATAATTTAAGACATCGACTGAGGGTGCTTGATGGAATTTCAATATCAAATTTGGATTATTGAGATTTTGTACACTTCTATATATATTGTCACTAACGACCCGGGTTTCGCCTTTCGGCATCTTCAGGCATTCGAATGTGCTCGAATGCCTGAAGATGCCGAAAGGCGAAACCCGGGTCGTTAGTGACAAAATACATGGAAGTGTACAAAATCTCAATAATCCAAATTCGAATTCTTTATGTTTTTATTTGATAGCCTACGACATACCACACATCCAACAAGCCCTTTCACCGGTCATCAGAAGTGATTCGTTTAGTTATGACATCAATCACACCCGTAAGTCATAATAATTAACAAAATCTGTGTAGATGTAACTACGAGTCAAAAATATAATGAAATATAAAGCAGTCAGCGTTTTTATTTTATACAAAATAACACAAGAGCCTTGCAATTTACTACAATCTTTTCGTAATGTTCAAACAATCAAAACATATTATGTTCAGCTTCAATTACCTGGAAAGCAGTTGTTCTTTCACTAGCGGTACCGGACCAAACATGTCCCATGAGTTCACCTTGCCCTGAAAAGAATGAAAAAGGTCTAATCTGGACTCCTTGGACCGTCAGCTCCATTCCAGCAGTTGATGGAACTTCTTCTTCATCAGGATCAACGTCTTCCACACCGGATCCCCCCATGAAACTTGACAATCCGCCAGCAAACAGACCCAGCTAAAAATAGTTAAATTAGAAAATAATTTTCCTTATTATACTTATTGCAACAAATTTTGAGTAAACTATATTTCATGAAGTAAGAGAAAAATATAGGAGTAAACTCACGCTGAATAGTTCTTTTTTATCTCCATTTGATTCCAAGACAACGTCAACGTGCCCTTGTTTAAGAACCCCTCCAGAGATTTCTTGGATAGTGACAAGGGATCCATTGGCCCACTGGTTGGTCATAAACGGACGTGTGAAAGCTGTTGACAAGCCTGAGGAGAATATGATATTAATAGCAAGAGAGTAAATATTATTTTACCAATTCACTTATTATACTAAAAATGGTTTAGTACTGCAAAGATTGAGGATTTTTTAACATGTTTTACATGACTAAAATTTTTAAATTACTTCGAAGCGATCGAAAGCAACCAAACTAATGTGAAATAAAATTTATCAGGATGTTTTTGTAGTATTTGAACAATATAGTTAGGTGGACATGCTATGCATGCTCTGAACATGGAGTGAATTTTTATATGAACAGGTGAGTATTAAAATACACTTGGTTAATTATCTTCTGATCATATATTTCACAGGAATATTCGTTTTTACTATGATGCTGTTTAGTAATTTACCTCTTTGACCCAGTACATTCCAGTTGTTTATTTGAGGATCAGCCTTGATAATATTAGATAGCATTTTCCTGAATGTAGAGCAATTCTCAGCGACCATCAACAATCTTTGATACAAAAATTGCTTGACTTCAAATTCTTTTTCGTACTTTGTTAAAAATATTACTAATTCTCTGATCACTTCCTCCGATGGTCTCGAATCGAGAATTATGTCAACAGCTATAGTCCGCGAGCTGGAATCAAATCTTTTAGTCAATTGATAGAATACTTTAGAGCATGTCTTCAATACATCCTTATTCCAATATGTTTTAGGCATGGCCCTTAGTGCTTTCATTGCCGCAACCGAAACAGACTTTTGCCCATTCTGTGCTTCATCTAATAAAACCTTCACAGTGTCTGGATGACGCAGATTTTTCAAACCTCTGATATATACAATACGACATTTACTATCAGCGCATTTAGAAAGGTAATGTGTAATGGAGTTCTTCACCTTTTCTACAACCTAAAACATAGTTCAATAAATTGATAATAAAATATTATTGAATAAGACAATGTATTTATTGATTGAGTTTATTTATATGAGCATCGAATATTTATTGAATAAAATTTGGATTATTGAGATTTTGTACACTTCCATGTATTTTGTCACTAACGACCCGGGTTTCGCCTTTCGGCATCTTCAGGCATTCGAGCACACGGATGGACTCGAACTGAGAGACAGTAAACAGTGTCTAACGTTTATATAGAAGATACAAATGCGACAAATATTATTTACGAGGTAAGATATTATACGTCTGAGAGCCACACTGATACCTGAGTTAAAATTTCGGGAATTTCCCCAATCCTTATTTTGTAAACACCATATTAACAGAGTGGCGAATTGCCGCTTTTCAACTTCTTTTAGAAATACCAGTGATTTTACAATTATAATAGTATTGTGGGTTTTGACGGGATTGTAAAATCACTGGTATTTCTAAAAGAAGTTGAAAAGCGGCAATTCGCCACTCTGTTAATATGGTGTTTACAAAATAAGGATTGGGGAAATTCCCGAAATTTTAACTCAGGTATCAGTGTGGCTCTCAGACGTATAATATCTTACCTCGTAAATAATATTTGTCGCATTTGTATCTTCTATATAAACGTTAGACACTGTTTACTGTCTCTCAGTTCGAGTCCATCCGTGTGCTCGAATGCCTGAAGATGCCGAAAGGCGAAACCCGGGTCGTTAGTGACAAAATACATGGAAGTGTACAGAATCTCAATAATCCAAATTTGATATTGAAATTCCATCAAGCACCCTCAGTCGATGTCTTAAATTATAAATTTATTGAATAAGGCAAAATAGTAATTATACCTTATGCCTAAAGGATTTCCCAGATTGATGTGCAAATTTATTGGCCATTGCACTGACTGTAAGAATTAAAGTTTCAGACAGTTTACTTGGATTGCTTTTATTTTCAGAGAGTTTTAAAATATCTGCGATGACATCCTCCTAGAATGAAAAGTGTTGATATCAGTTTGGGTTTGAGCGAGAATGGGATGAATTTAAGCACATAAATATGTAAATAACACAATTCAGAAATTACATATTATTAAAACTCTAAAATTGTCATGCAAATATAAAGACCAAATACGCATGCCTTCATACATAAATCTATCATGCCGAGTCCTATTGATTAAATCATTACACAACCTTTCAAATTTAGATTAATCGAAGATGAAAATTTTCTGTAACTTGTTCTAGACAATTAATAACATTTCCATTAAAAATCTGAGACTTTTAGGTTTATAGAGTGACCTACCCCTGAAACTAATGATGACCTTTTATAATAACAAATTTAATACCCAAGAAATGGGAAGAAGAGTAAAATATAGAATATCTACTTAGTAAGAAGCATAATACTTGTTTTTGTTTTTTGTCCATTGATGATAAGTATTCAACTTGAATGTATAAATTATTTAGCTATTTCTGCAAGCTCTGTACATTTTATTAAACACCAACTAAGATGCGAGGGTTTGAATTCAATTCCATGTCAAATAATAATCATTTTCCATGTCAGTTGGAAATGTTGTTTATTCAACTTATGAGTACCTCATATCACAAAGCAAATCAATATATTATTAATTGGTCATTTTATTACTTAAAACCAGGAATATATAATGAGTGATATACCACAATCAAAATCCAAATCACGGTGCATCACAATTGATATTCATAATTATAGAAAAATTCTAAATTTATCAACAGTGATTTCAGCATCAAGCTATAATCAAGATAGTCTTAGATATTGATATTTTTTACATAATTACAATGAAATTAGCTTGCATACTGAACAAAAATATTTTTTTGATTTCGCCATTATGAGTGTCATTTATCAATATCACCCAAAGAATAAGAAAAAACGTGTTACAATTAAAATAAAACAGTTATTACCTGAGGTCGCGTTCCAATAGACAGGGCCCATAAATATCTCTCGGTATTATCAACATCGTATTCACTATCAAAATGGAAGAACTTCTTAGCGGCTTGGTGGGATGCTACTGTCTGGGTAAATCCAATCAAATCACAAAGCTGCTGTCTGTGAGGAAAAATATATAATAATAACAGATAATTATTAGCTAGAAAAACGTTGTATATTTTTAAGAGGCTTGTTTTTATATTTATAGCATGACTAATGACTTACAAAATTTCTTTGTTTTTAATCCCTTTCATTGCTTTCAAGATCTCATCCGATTTAGCTTGTCGAGCGGCATTCAACATTTTTATGAACATCGTTGCCGACTTTGCAGTGCCAAGAGTAGATGATTTAAGAGTATTACGATTTTCTTTGATAAGCTTGGGCAACTAAAAAATAAGCAGCATAATATTTAAGAGTTCAATAGGTTGGATAATTTTAATACAGTAGATGTAAGTAATCGTTAAGTAAATCAAGTAAGCTTACAGCTTTTTAGATTTTTTCTTTAATTTAGGATTTAGATATTTCAATTGACGAAAGTTCCATTAAAAAGGTTAGATAACCTAAAATATAGGTTAGATAACATAAAAGTTAGGTTAGATAACTTGAGATTAACCCTAAGATCCTGTGGACAAAGTTTAACTGACGCGACAAAAGAAAGTGAGTTAAGTTTACACTCAAAGTCATTACAACCATAAAAAACAAAACAATTTGATTGTCTTAAAGAAGTGGCAAAAAATATATCGCCCAAATGGTCCTTCTCACAGATTTGTGGATTTCTGTTCGTAGGGATGGATGTTTGTGATGTCTAGAAATCCCACCCACCCATCCAATCCTAAAAACAGGGCGTAGCGAGAGCGATTAGCTAACCGCTAGTCCTGTCCTATCCCTATTCTTCTATCCTTAGTCACTTCGAAAAAGAGAGGTTGAGCAACTGAGTAACAAGCAGTTTTCGTAGAAAAACTTCTGTTGAGACACCTTCATCAGGAGTCCATATGCTTCACATTGGGAGCGGACATGGTAAAAAAATATATCTTACATTTGGGCAATCATCTTGACATTGTGGAGATTCTCGAACACTGCTCAAAACTTGTTCTTTTAAGTTTTCTCCATTTTTTTTAAGTTCTGCAATAGCTTGCTTGAAAGTATCAGCAGAAAGAGTGACCAGTTCACCAGTATTTTCTTCATCGAGCACCAGACGTTGAACAACGCTCACTCTGTTACCGACTTCCTGTTTCATTGACAATCTCATTTCATGTATTTCTACTGTTGTCACACTTTTTAAGACCGTATTGTCAGTATTCATGTTATAATCAGTATACCTTTTACTCTCGGTAACAACAGATAAAATTCGGTCTGGATGAATATTGTTTTGTGAATTGATTGGTAAAACGCAGTTTGTCTGAAATAAAGAATATATCAATGAAATTGATGTAATTTTGAATGGGAATAATTGAATTAATGCATTGTAACATGTATTTGTAGCATTTATATATAATTTAGTAAAATATTCATCACAGACCTTTGTTTTTCGTAGGGCTGTTTGAGATGTTGACGCATATTGAACGTTACATAATCCAGAGACATCTGTTTCATTTTTTTCCATATCCAATACTTGAAACTGCAAAGTAATTTTTTAGAGCTTATTTTCATTGAATATAACAACATAACCGTCAGGTACTATCCATAGGATGTACTCGGCGGAGCTGAGGGACTCTGGCGTGTCATGGGAGGAAGCAAACGATTGGCGGGTGACAGGGATTCATGGAGACGCCGTGTGGTAGCCATATGCTTCACATAGGGAGCGAATATGGAAGAAGATAATAACATAAAGAAAACCATCGAACATTGAAAAAAGCATGCTGAGACTGTCATCACTACCGCATTAGAGGAACTTGCCTACCTGTATGCAAAATGCACCTCTACCCCACATGTTATTTGTATACACAGAGATTTTGATGATAATAAGAAAAAAGTGAAATTATTTATTATATATCTCTAGAATTGTAAGAATTGTTTGAATACATTTTTTAAATACCCTTCTTGAAAACGACTAAATCATGCACCATGTTTTTTATGTATGTTTCATTCAAAGACTTGATTACACCAGTATCATTGACAAATCGTAACCAAATTTTAAAGTCTTACGTAAGTACTATTTACTAAATAGTAAGGTACTATTTTTAATGGATTCGGCAGTAACTTAGCAGAAGTTCATTTTCCATATAAGTTAAAATTGATAATGTTGTTATTCCTCTGGTTGAAAAAAGTTATCAATTTAAATGTTATATGAACTTAAACTACATTAGCAGATACATTAATTAGTTATTCAAAAAATTAAATCACTGTTTTCACGTAATTCAGTAAGCAATAGGTATATAGCTGATTTGCGTATTTTTATTTTTCGTTAAGATTCAAAATTTCCTAGTGACAAACATATTAACTAGTTTAATTATGATACCTACTCTGGTATACCATCTACAGAAATATTTTAGCAAACTTGAACAAATCCAACATTATGTAATGAAAAGCACAAGATAAATATTTTTTCGCATCTTATCTAGTCAAATCTGAATTGGTCAACCACATTTTCCAACAGTAATGGTTGACGACTTGTAGTGGACGAGTAAAAATTTTTTCCTCACGATTTTGTTTCAAAACTGGTCAAATCCTCAATTTCATATCAGAAATGGGCAAATTCAAAATTAAATCATTTAAAATACAAAAAGTACTAATACCCCATATATGTACTTATAAACCATTTAAGACATCGACTGAGGGTGCTTGATGGAATTTCAATATCAAATTTGGATTATTGAGATTTTGTACACTTCCATGTATTTCGTCACTAACGACCCGGGTTTCGCCTTTCGGCATCTTCAGGCATTCGAGCACACGAATGGACTCGAACTGACAGACAGTAA
This sequence comes from Himalopsyche phryganea, assembly GCA_022494535.1. Lineage (NCBI taxonomy): Eukaryota > Metazoa > Arthropoda > Insecta > Trichoptera > Rhyacophilidae > Himalopsyche > Himalopsyche phryganea. Next base: position 2,256,328 of record JAGVSL010000034.1, read on the forward strand.
ACAGTGTCTAACGTTTATATAGAAGATACAAATACGACAAATATTATTTACGAGGTAAGATATTATATTTGCTCTCAGACGTATCTTACCTCGTAAATAATATTTGTCGTATTTGTATCTTCTATATAAACGTTAGACACTGTTTACTGTCTGTCAGTTTGAGTCTATTCGTGTGCTCGAATGCCTGAAGATGCCGAAAGGCGAAACCCGGGTCGTTAGTGACAAAATACATGGAAGTGTACAAAATCTCAATAATCCAAATTTGAAAAAGTACTTAATATTAATTCGTTGTACATGTAAATAATAGATGCTTTAATAGATGTTGAAGAATACATAAATAAAACTACTCTCAAAACTTGTATTAATTTATAAAATGTTTTTTCTATTTATCTAATTTTCTATAAAAAGGGATTTGATCACTTTTGATACCAGACAACACATATGGGCCAGGCATTAATTCTGGCCAGTCATTAGTGTTATGAATGGTTTGACAGCTAAAATAATCACCGTGTACTGCAGAGTAGTAACCACACATTACAATGCAAACCATAAAAAAAATTGTTACATGAAATGAAGAATTCAGAAGTGTACACAACAATTCCTTGTAACTCACTAGGAGGGGAGTAGAAAGAAACCAGGGCTCAGATTCAACTGAAGCGTATGGGCAGGGCGCGGAGAGCAGTGCACCATCTTGTGAAAATCAAAATTTCCATTCTGGTTTTTAAATTATAAAAAAATACCTAAAATTGTATTCAAAGAAACATAGTATACAGCGAAAATTATTCATGACGGGGATGATAAGTTTTTGTTAAATAATACCACACCTCATGATTGCAAAATTGGTCAAATAACAAGGAATAGAAATTCTTCTTTAAAAAAGATATTTATTTTTTAGAAAACATTTTTAAATATAAAATATTTACCTGGAATAAGCTGGCGATTCCTTTTTTTAAATTAGTCAAGCTTATCGGTTCGTGTTCTCTGATAAATATTTTTTCAATTTCTCCAAGTCTCCAAAATGCATAAAATGGGCCATTATCAAGGGTTTCCAGCGGAGAAGAATGCTCCACAAATCCTTCAGGAGAAGGTGCTTTTCGAGACTTTATTAATAATTTTGGCGACTTAAGCTGAAAAAAATAACTTATTTTATATTTTAAGCTTCAAGAATTTAAATTATTGTAGCTTAGACAATAATTTAATTTGAAATATATATGAATCTTCAATCCACCATTCCATTTCAGTGAGCATTTGAATGTCGAGAAATATATAGGAAAATAAAAATTCAATGTTCTAGGAGTGTTATTCTTTAAATACCTATATTCTTTTTGAGTTAATCTCGATGAAATTTATTGTACAATAAAAAAAATACAAGTATTCTCGCTTAACAACAAGGTCTACTATTTGTTTCATGCATATATAATCTATGTCCTCGGCACTTGCATTTGACAGATGTGAGGAAAGAAAAATAAATATCTATGGTTGACATTGAACCTGAATATTAGGGATCAACAAGTGGTAGTAAACATAAAAAAGATACGCACCTGTAATTTCAAAACTTTTTCGCCGGCAGGACTTTCCCATATAGATCCCACATGTATTTTTCCTTGTACAGAATATCCCACATCATTGACACCGGCGCCTGCTTCGTTCAAGAGCACCTTGCTCTCGAAAGAATAAATTTTAGCCGATTCGCCAAGCCGAAAACCGGTATGGCCCTGACCATCACCTCCAGACGCTGCGGACGAAAGTAGAACGAAGCCATGACTGTAATGAGCCCCCAGCAGATAACATAATAATGTCGTGAAACTTAACTTCAATATCGATTGCACCTTTTCCATGTCGAATAAACTTCACGTTTCACATTGCGGTTCATAATCACACTGAGGTATTTACTTCGAATGGCATGGTACAACGTACGACGTCCTATCGTAAGAACGACAATACAACTATTTGAAATGAAACAAGGCAATGCAATTTTTGACAGGAAAGACCGACGCCACGATACTACACGGCACAATCAGCTGCGCGATGATTTAGCAACTGAATCATGATCTCCTTATTGATGATGTGGGCTAGACAACATTTTACACTGGTACATACTTAACTAGTCTATGACCGGTACCTTATCTGACAATAGGAACGGTGTACAACGGATCTGAATTTTATAAAGTGAAAAACTATAATTTTATTGATTTTTCTGCAGTAACTTCTAATATAAATTGTCAGCAAACAGGCATACGACTACATTCCTATATCGAATTAAGTAATAACACCATTCACTAAACTATACCACTAGACATGCATAAAATATTTTAAAACATGCTCCAGACAAGACAATAATTAGTGTGCATGTAGGTCGGTGATATAATGATGATAAAATTTCTACTCATAAATTAATGTGTAATGTAAATGTTTCAGGGTTTAGTGGTACAAGCTCAAATCTGCATAAGATGTATCATGTTTTAATGATATTCGTATTTTATACGCAAGAGCTAGTAATTCACCTTTACAAAATCAATATTTAACGTACAAAAGCAACCAGCTTATGTGTAGACCTGAGAATAAGAAGAATACATTATTAAATTAATGTCAACGTTCGGATGCGTTTGATAAATACGGTACCCTAAAATATGTTTAGTACCTATTCATTTTATACAGAACATATTCGTTGTAACAACACTACAAGGTGCATGTTATGTTATTAATCTTTAATTAATTACCCAATAATTAAGCCATATTATAAAGTGATCATTAACACAATAATAAATTAGACGTTTTTTTTCATTGTTAATAAAATGTGAACCTATTTGGAATCATTAATAAGGCGGTGTGTCTTCCTTTACAAAGCATTATTTTGTTTTTATTCATTAAGAATTACACCATGTACTTGTCGTCTTCACTCTTCTGTTCGCACTTACAAAAATCGTTAATAATTGAAGATCGGTGAATGAAATATGTAGTAGAAACTTAATATCAAAGATCGTTGGTTCTCTTTCCGTGCCTTGATGTATGCGACAGGTTTGTAACGACGTCATAAGAAGTGGTGAAAATAACGGTTTTTTTAAGTATACAACTATACATACTATCATATATAATCGGTGTGCCTATACAGGAAACTATTCTTCTTCCATGAAATTATAAAAGAGTAATCTATTGTTAAGACCTTATTTTACTTGAACATTATCCCGAATGGACAAGTACTTACCGACATGTTAAGTGTGAGTTTATTATTGGGATAATGAAGGTTATAATATTCATGCCTACGGGAATGTTTTATTTTTAATATCCTGTAAGTAACCATGAATAAGATGTGAAAATATGAGATAACTAATTATGAAGAACGTGCAGAAACATACTAAAGCCATCCATTATTCTCTAAGAGAAATCTCAAAACACAAAAAAATCTAAAGAAATTTTATCATTAAAATCTTGTAATTAAGCCCCCCAATAAAATATTTTCAGAAACGGAACACATTATACTCATATGCAGGCAGATAGATAAGCCCATTCAACGACAAAGATTTTGGTAAACGAATTTTATGATTCAGATGTAAATTCTCTAGTAAACGTACTTTGATCGAAAAAATGATAACATACTGAATTGATTGTGATTTATTTCAGTACATAAGAGTTATTATGAAACTCCAAATCATCATGCATCTCGATAAATAAAAAACGCAAACAAAAAAAACGGGATGCGTAAGTATTTAGATTAAATGTAACCTCTAGTGAATTATTTAAGTGTGCATCGTGCTATCTTTGTTATGCGGCGATACGCCACTGGTTTATGTTTTAGTAGTTAAATGGAAACTTGCAAACGAATTACTTACATCTTAAGTGTTCGTGATGCTGACATACTTAATTTTGTCTAATAAATATATTGTGACAGGTATGTGAAAATTTGAATGGTAGAATCAGACAATTGTATATTATTTTTTGAATATTTTGATGGTTTGAGGTACGTAGTCCAAGTTTTTATAGCGTAAGTAAAGAAACATCATAAATTTTAAATCAATGAGTAGGATATGGTTAGAGTAAACAAATTCAAAAACCATGGTGATGTGGAAACAATCAATTAGATAATCAGTCAAAGATTTAAGAAATTAAATACCTACTAATAATATAAATAAAACATAGTAAGTTAACTTGTATTGCTCAGTCACAAGCAAACTAACTAGTTTTTACCATAGGGTGGCTGTGAAATTTGAGTCGAAAAGATACTATATTTATTACACGAAAGAAAAGTAATTGGTTTGTGGAAAGTATGTAGATGATAAAATTATTTCCTGTCTGTATGTAAAATTCTATGAAACTACTTTTGACCGAATGATGAATCCTGTAACTGTGATTTTTATCTTGCACTTACCGGGTGCCATTTCGCATAAAACACCTACAAGAAAGCAATGCATTACATTGGTGAATATAAAATAAATTTGATAGGACAATATTAATAAATAATGTTATCCGATTTTGCTATGTTAGGGTACATTCTCGAAGTACTTTATATTAAAATCAATATCAAGCGTTTCCCTATATAATAATAAGTAATTTATTAAATAAAATCATTATCTAACAGGTTATCTGCAATGGTCAAAGTTATCTGTAGTTCTCTTACATTTTGTTTATAATTAATAATGATATGACATTACCAGCGGCGGTCCAGCATATATTTTTTGTTTTAATTCAGAGTCGATTTTTGTGATAAGAAAAGTAAATCCGCATTTTGTTTTTTCATAATTTACTTACTCACTCGGCAGTTTGTATCCGGAAATTAAATATGATGTGATTAAAATGTTGTCGGTCCTCGTTATACTAAGAAACAAATTTATTTCCTAGGACTAATTAAATAAATCGCTATGACTACCACATAATCTCACATTTATCTACATTAAAGTCTTTTAGATTTCCGATCATAAGCCCCAACCCTGATTAAGATACCGATTATAAGTAAAAAATACATTATAGTAAAAAAAAAAACAAGTTTCCTATGCACATTAAGCCCTTCGTTGTTCACAGAAAGGTTTGGAGTCGCAACCTATGGTTTGGGAACCTACACAACTCTTGAGGCAGAGGAACTTTTGTAACATAAAGAGTTTTGTAACATTTTCAAATAAACAGTATCCGCGGAAACGAGTCACGTACGATTTCAGCACCATATGAGCAAAACCACAATATTTAAAAATACTGGACCTACTGGACTCCCCCCCCCTGTGTTCGCCCATGAAAATTACTAATTTGATTCTGAAAATATAGGTATAATTAATGGTTTTTTAAAAAATCGTTTTTTTATTTGTATTTTAATATTCTACACGTAAATCTACACCTAAGTTGTAAATAGCCGTCTACAGGCTATTAAAAAAGAAATAACCAAGCAATCTTTCTGGTCGTATAATCTGACATCTTTAGAACCATACTGCAGTGTTAAATACAATTTTAAGTATTTTATAACGAATTAAAGATCTATAATCTTGCGAATGGTAAATAAATAAAAGCTGTATCTTCTATCTTTCTCATTGAAATTTTGTTTTTAAAAGGCGACAAAGAAGGTTGGTTAGTAAACCCCAAAATATATTTTTAGGTATGTTGTATAAATAATATATTTGTTAGTTTGTATAAGAAATAAATTTGTCGTAATTATTACTAATGTTTTCAATGATATAATTGCAGTTATAAGCTGCCCAAAGTACACCAATTTTAGCTAGGCAGTGTTCGTATTTCAAACATTAATATTCTTATAATTTCAGCAAACTTTAATTTTGTTAATAAGTATAAAATTGCTGTTACTAAGTGCAGTGGCGTAACTGCCGTAACTATAATTCGACACACCTGCGAATTTATTCGTGGGTTCTTTCCCGCGGTAAATAGTTTCAAACATCAATAATATATATTATCATGTCCATCGTACCCCACAAAATCGTGAGTACATCGAGTTACGCCACTGATTTGAGGACAGCTTTGAGAGAAGTTAGTGTATACAATGTATACATATAATATCATGCGTGGGTTTAATAATAATACCAAAGGTAGGTAACGGTTTTATATTACTTAATAAGTATGTAGTACAAAATCGATATTTTCTGCTTTATTAAATTAATTACCGGCCGATATGAAACTATAGTATTATATAGATAGGCATGTAATATATATAGTTATACGGCTTATAGTACAAAATATCATAAAATAATTCAATCAATTAACTTGATTAAAAATTAATTTAAATCGATTTAGAAAAGGATAAATCAATCACATCAGTTCTTGAGAACTTAATTTTATCTACCTACATATTTTGATATTTCGTGGTGTGAAATGTGATAACTTACCAAATAATATAGGGACGATTAGAGCCACGATAATAATATCCGCACACTTTGTCATTTTCTTTCAGTACTCGAGTATCCTTTTACGACATTAAACTTAATTCAATATGATTTTATTGATAAGATGTAACGAAACACACTTCGCTGCGCAGGCTTATGACTTGTTACTAAGTTAGGACAGGAAGACTGGAAGCCAGACGTCAAAATTTGTAATTGAGCGAGCTCCGAGTTATATTGAAATGGGAATGCTCGACGGGACAGCGCGTACATACTAAACTAAACTAAATGCCGTATCATTTTATGAATATCAACGACAATTCGTCGATCCTGAGTCAGCAGCCAGTGTGCGCTATGGTCAAATCGGAAACAAACACGATTCTTGTTCAAATTGACAACTCAGCTTACTGCATCATTTTAATAATAATAATAATTATGTACCTTGAATGGATTTAATAATAAGGAACGCTATCAATACAGGCATACAGCGAACAATTAATTTTGTTGTTGTAGACAGTTTATTCAAATAACTACATACCTATTACAGATAAAATGAATATTTCACAGTAACTACTTCAGATTTTATGTAGCTTTTAGACCATAAGACAACTTTTTGGTATATCGATTTAACAATTATTTTACAATCATTACACTTCTACAGTCAGAGCCATCATATTTATAAAGGGGTACAAATAACAATCCCTCTTCTTCCGGCCATTAGCAGAGTCTGCTGCAGTCTGACTGCGTTTATGTGTGAATCAAACAAAGACATTTCACAAAAAAGTCGGTGTACCTATTGCAAATATTTTCCAATAATACTTTCCAATGAAATTAGTGGACACGAAGAAGCTAAAAGTCCAAATGGGGCTTCAAAATGTAGTTATGCTACTTTGTAGATCAGTGGTCACCAAACCTTTTAGTAAACTGGCCGAATTGAATTTTTAAAAACTTTTGGGGCCGGACAACAAATAAATTTATATTGAAATACAACTGAATATTTTCGATTGGGGTTATTATTTGGACATTTCTATTGTTCTATTTTGCATAAATTACATTTTCAGAATTTCAATAAATTTTCGTGAAAACGAACATCTGGTCGCTTCCAACAATATATTTTATATCTAGCTACTTCTTTTACCTTGGGTTCACTAACTGATAGTTTCCCAATTGATGAATTGAAATAAATAGTTATCGTGAATTCACAAGCAAATCCTGAAATTTTATAAAATCGGGAATTTTTGAAGGGCCGGATGAAAATTTTGGTGAGCCGTAGTTTGATGGAGGTGGTGTAGATCGATAAAATTAATACAAAGTGTGAATTACTTTACTTATGAAATTTAATAATTTGTGAAGAATTTAAGAAAGCTTATCAATGAATTAACTTTGAACACATCTTTTGAATAATATTTCTATCAAGACTAATCGAAGTACAATGTAAGTTAATTTTAAATGATATCTTACCTATCCATTAAATTTTGGATGATTTCCAGTTTCAATTAATTTATGGTGACTGCCAACTTTGCAACATAAACTTGGTATCAAAATAAATTTTAACACTGAATCAGAACTGAATTTTATCATTCTGAATTCAGACATTTAACAAAGAATTATAGAAAATAGTGGTACCTCCAATAATCCCTGTCATTATACCACCTTTCTCATACCCTCGTGAACGAAAACAAGCGGCCTTCCTTCAGCAATTTCATTGGTTTTATGAAGAGACAGACCAGGTTATGATTCTACTCATGAATCCACAGAACATGAATTAAATGTATTCCTAACGGGGTGTCTAAGGACACTCCATTACGGCAAGTACGGTAAGCCGTAGGTGCTCAACAAAAGTTGGTTGTTGGTCAAATTATTTTCTTTGTCTCTTTTATTAAGCCATGTCAAAGGTAAACTCTGTATCATATTCATAAATATTGTTGACTTAACTAGCAAACCACTAATTTACATTTTGCTGAAATGTAGACAAGCAGTTTTCTAGTTAAGCCAACAGTTATATGGTTGTTAGAAATCGGTTATACCCATTTTCAATGATTGGATAGCAGAAGAATATGTTGAAGACCACAGTCATATTCATAAAAAGTCAATAAATCGTTATCCGTAATTGGGTTTCAATCGATATACTTTGAGTGCTAGATGCCACTGAGACTACAATAAACAAAGAAATGCTTAACTCTTTGATTTAAAAATCTCTGTAAAAAATATAATTTTCTTGATGTCGAATATTATGAATGATTCTCATAGCATCTAGGTAATCTGTAATACTGTGGCAATGCAAATACGATTAAAATTCATGATTGTAATATTATTAGCTATTATTGTTTGCTTAGAAATCAATATAATTGCGTTAGTTTTGTTTCCACATGCGTTCATTTTAACAATGCACCTAAAAATATTGCATGCAACGAATAAAATAAATTGTGAACTTGATTCTAGTTTAATGAGCAAATTGATTATTATGCTTTTTATCCACTTGCATGGCTTTGAATTTGTTCCTTTTCTCCTATTATAATACTGCACTGTATTTTAATAGATGGAATTATATTTTTCCTACACAATACTATACATCATTGGGTTGTTTTGGTTTTACTATGTAGTTCTAATTAGATCAATTTATTGGGTGTACCACAGTGTCTATATGTCATTTTTTAGTATCATACACGTCACAGCTAATCCGCTCATGAGACAAGCAACTTACCTCGTATTGGTTCAGAAATTAATTAAAATAAAACCCATGTATTGTGTACTAGTGGCTGTCCAAATTCTGACCAGCAGAATATTTGGTAATTTATTCAATGCATGCATTAAATTATGCAAAAGTATACTCAGGGATTCAAAAAAGTTAAGAAAAGAAGACACCCAGATAAATACAATGAACAAAGAATATATCTCTGCCGATAGCTGTGAACTTTTTAATTATGATGGTATTATATGATTCCTCTTAAAAGTATGTGGTTTATAGACTTATTTGAGCAAACCCTGTATGGTTTTGTTTAAAGTAATATTATTGTATTCATTACCGCCGTCATATGAATCACTGTGCGACCGATTTCAAAACAAATTTTTGGTTTTCACTATTTCAATAAACCATGGCAAATAATCTCATCGCAATTTGTCTCAACATTTTTTTTTTGCTGCAGCAGAATTGACAAAAACTTTATTGTGATCGTAATGGGTCAGGTATACATTATAAACATCGTTGAATTGTTACTGTATCATTATCAACAATCTTAAATTTTCTATCTTGATAAATTTCCTATGTACACACTAGAAATGATGTACACTTTCAATGATATATTTTTTCAAAATATGTTGATTATTTTGGATTTCATTACTGCAGCCCCATCACTGGATTAGAGAACTGTACACTAGTGATAAGTATTTAAACACATGCTTACTTTTAATACTTTACCACTTATCCATAAATGGGTCGACATGAAGAACTTTAATTAACTTCAATCAATGAGTTAATCAAGCATGTTCATTATCCAGTTATAACATATCTATATGAATAAATATCAGACTCAAAATTGTGACAATCCTGTAGAAAAGTGGTCAAGGCTTTCGGGCATTAGTCCTATTTGGTTCAGTTCTTATGCCTGTCCTTATCATTATAAAAGTGTGGAAGTAGAACAAAACAAATTGTTTTATTTTTAAAATACACATTCTCACCCATTTTTGTTTTATCATGTTTACGTAATACTCAAAAATCGTTATAAAGATGATTTTATAATATAATGGAAGACATGGATCTGTTTTTAATGATATCACATTTCACAGACCCTTCAATTTTACGATGTTAGGGCTCAAGGGGTTAAAGAAAGTAAATAAAATATACAAAAAAATCTTATATTTATTTTTTGTAATCATAAAATAGTTTTTTATACATTCTTTAATTTAATCTCTTAAAAATGTCTTAATCGTTATTGCTAGATGATGCTAGAAGAACGAGGAATATTTATGAAACAACCCAATTAAGTAAATCACTCATTTTTGTCATTCCATAGGTGAGGTATCAGCTCCGAATAATATAATAGTTGCACTTGTATATTGGATTTACGCTGGATTGAAGAAGAAAGTATAATTGAGTCGTATAGTATCAAAAGTAGAACTATCCGGTATTCGAAGTTTCGAGATAAATACGAAAAAGGTTTTGTTGGCGGTTTTGAATTTTTTAAAGTTTTAAATTTGTATGAGCGGCCATATTGTGATTGGTCGAAAGTATGTTTTACCAAACTGTTCACTTCTGTTTCCAAAGTTGTTAATCGTTCTGATTTTGGTAGAAGCATCATTTTCTTTTACATTTTTATACCACATGCACATGATTTCGATACCAAAATTTTATTTCTAGCCATACACTATGACCGGAAGAATAGTGTGGCAGCATTAGTCCAATTTCAACAAATATGGGATAATTCTACTTTTGATACTATACAACTCAATTATGCTACTTGGAGATATGAAATAGGTAATGAGATCAATCAGTCATGAGAAGTATAAAAGGTTGTGGACGAAAACGATACGATTTGTTAGTAGGGGACTGCATTATGTCGGTTCAGCAATTGGTTGTGAGATAAGATTAACGATTAGAAAATTGTTAAAAATATTAATTGGGCGGAGGAAGTTTTTTTTTTTGAAATCAAACATCCTTGAGAAATGGAAAACTACAAGAGATTATTTATTAATTATTGCCAGATGAATCAAATTTTTATCGCCATTTGATAAAAAAATAAATAGGCTGACTGATGAATTTCAGAATCAGAAATGTCAACAAACTGATGAAACCATCAGTGGTTACATGGCGACTCTGTTAGAACAAAACTATTGAATCCCTTAATAATAAAGAAATGATTAAATGATAAAATACTAGACAAAGTAAAATAATTTCCGTATTTGATTTTTAATTGGATTTCAGGAAATAAAACTTGTTCATGTGCGATTTCGCACCTTTGATAACACAGTAATGTGTATGTAACAAATCTTCGTTGATCGATAAACATAGATCCAGACAATGATTTCAACACATTTCGAATTACTGTAATATACACATATTTTGTCATATTAAGTCAGTGTCGCGATTTGGTTTCTAGCTGATTAAAAAAAATGTCACAAGCTGCCAACAAGGTATTAACAATTTTAAGCCTTTATTTCATTCTCTATGATACTTACAAATATATATATTCTTGTGATTTGGCAGGGGAAAGAATGAAAAAAAATATATTTCAAGCATAAGATACGATGAGTCAACAGATAAATTTTCATGTCCATAGCACAGTGGACAACTGGAGTCGCAGTCATATGTTTTCACGATGTTTATAAGTGAATATTGCATTGTTCATATATATATATATTGTCGTTGTTCTGGAAGAAAACACTAACTTTAAAATACCAGTTTTAAGTAATTGGGCTTCATTTGAAAGTTTTAAAGTGTTTCAAATGTCATGCCTTTGTCATTTAGTTCATACAAAATTGTTTTCAAGTAAAAGTATAAATTATATACAAATAAGTGTGTTTTTCCATACTTCGAAATAAGGAATATTTTGTTATAACTAATTCAATATGTCATTTTTTCGATTTAGTGTTTTCTTCCAGAGAAATGACGATATTGTCCAAGCAACATAAAAATCAGTTTAGAATGGTTTTAGGGTTCAGAAATTTTTCCGTTTGTATTGAAAGAGATAATTTAATAGGAAATGAAAACTGTTTTCGTAAAACATGTTTTAGGCAAATTTAATTTTCAACAATATAGATTGAAATTGTTAAAATAACCTTAATGCTAATGCAAGAGCATGATAAGTAATAACAATAAAATAAGGAAGCCAAATAATAATTGAGGGAATCGGAGGGATTAAAAATACTTATCCATATCACTATGTACAAAATTAACGAGTTAATTATATTGATGAGGTAAAAAAAAAACAATGTTTTCATGCAAATGATGAATGTCATTGCAGAAAAGAAATATTCTTTTCCTGTCATAATATCAATGGTTGTAAGCCCTTAAGCATGAGAGAACACTAAGTATGTTTGAGAAATAAGAATGTGTAAATTTGAAAACTTAAGATACATTTAAGGTCTACTTAATCAATCAAGTTTCATATAGGTAGTGACGTGACCAGGGATTGTAATACTGGTATAATCCCTGAACCGAGATTACGATTCCGATAACTCCTTGAGGGAATTAATAATTTTACACATTAATTGTCAAAGTTCAAATTAATGTTCCCTCACATGTACAAATTAAAAATATTAATGTAATATACAGGTAATATAATTCAGGTGGAAGGATATCTTGGTGTTGAAATAATTACAATTAATCACTTGAAATTTTCTAGAACAAAACATAGATGGCTGTGACAGTATGAATACTTAGCCCTAATACTTTCAAACAATTTTGGCATAGATATGAGAAAAGTCACAAGCGCTCCTTGCGAAAAAAAAACATGGCTTTATTATAATAATAAGTCTAAATATTGTGATTTTTCAACAATTTAACAAAAGAAAAAGAATATAAATGAAATTACCTTACAGCTTTTATTTTACAATAGACAATAAAAGTTTGGTAATAATACAAAAGATTAAAAAACATTGGTCACATGGTGACAACTTGATATAATCATTTTTGTCAAATAACAAAACACCTTTAAGTTCAGAAGTCTTACCCTGAGTCACCATACAAAAATATTCACTCAGACATTACAAATAGAAAAGTTTGTCATTCAGGGACTGGTGATTTTCGCGCCTGACATTTTTGCCAATGAGAGATGCCAGTCTGTGAGCGTAGACACAGGGTGCGGGACACCTCACTGTTCCCGGCCAATTGTAGTACAGGTGACACATTTTGTATGTGAGCCGTTGCAACTGGTCAGGTAATAATTCAGAGGTGTCGCTGACCACTATGTAATGAGTTGGGGTGACGGTTCCACTTCGAACTTTTTGTGGTACGATGAAGAAATCGTAGCTGGAAAAATATAAAGATGAGTAGAAATATAGAAATAAGTGAGTGAAATTGTTGATTGCTATTGCCAAAATAAAAATGTGTTGAACATAGCCATACATATTTATATATACCACATTGGCAAAAGCAATCATGTTTTTAAATATCAGTAGTAAATTTCAATAAGTTTTTCATGTAATGTCATGACAACATGTAATATCATAAAATTGTAAAAAGCCAATTATTGCACTGAAGTTGTTTGAAGTTTTGCCATGTCAAACATGTTTTTCTCCTGGATTTCTTTCAACTTCTTAAATTATTTTCACTATCCCAGCTAACCCCAGAGTCCTAACTTTCTATATGGGTCATTTTAGTTGAGAATCAAACTGCGAGAAAGGCACTGACAGACATAAGGCTAACAAATAAATTTATACATAAGGCTAACTATACATGACAAAATTAAATTCACATTAGAAGTAGAGATAGACAATAGTATCTTTATATAGTATTTTTTGGACCTAACAATAACTAGAGTTAAAAGCAAGCATAATTTCAAAATTTTTAGAAAATCAACTTTTTACGAAACTACTATTCATGCAAAATCTCTTCACTTGTGGCACCATAAACTTGCAGCATATAATTATATGGTACAAAAATTAGTTAGTGTACCCATGGATGAAATAGATTACAATAATGAACATAAACAATAAAACAAATAGCGAAGTAACGGTGATACATTCAATTACTTAAAAAACGATTGAAACTCTCTAGACAGCTTATTTATCCTAACATACTCGTAGAAAACCACTTCTATAAATCGATTAATTACCTAGGGAGAATTAGTGATAGAATCCACTCCGAAATTAAAAACTCCGTTGATGTGGCATTTAAAGTAAGTAATAATCTTGATACACCACTTAAAAATAGCAAAGATAAAATTAATAAACTAGACAGAAGCGGAATTTACTAACTTAACTGCGACCTGTGTGATTCGATCTATATCGGACAAACAGGAAGGAGCATTTCAATTTGATTTAAGGAACATATAAGATCATTTAAAAATAATAAAACAGATTCTCAATTTGCTAGCCACTTTTTGTAAGAAGCAACCAACATAACCGCTAATTCAGCTCTGACATGCTTACATTTGTGTGATAAAAGCCTCAGCCTTAATCTTTTGGAATAACTCGAAATTAATAGATACAATCATGATAATAATCTCCTTAATGACCAAACAAATATTAATCCATCACCTTTACTTAAACCATTACAAGAAGCCCATGTAATTACGCATAATCAGTTAAATCTTAATGCATTTATTTTAACGACTAATTAATAACACCACATAAGCTCCTTTTCTAAAAACACAATTAGTATCTTGAATGATTTAATTTTAAATAAACATTATGATGTTTGAATACGTGAGATGACGTGATATTGTCTATCTCTTCTAAACGGTATTTATAGCTAAGCAAAAATAAGTTTAAGTATAGTTCTGACGATGGCGTAAAGCCGAAATAGCTATCAACTACCAAATAAAAATTTTGTAGAACTAAATACTTTGTTATTTTATCCTATTATGGTACGACCAGTAAGTAGTATGCTCAGCGTAATGGTTTCGAAACGTCCGATGATTACTACCAACCCCAAGTTAGAAATCATACAAAAGGAATGACAAATGTTCAACAAAAACAAGCTATTGAGGTAAAATTTGTGATAGAGACTACAATATTTAAACGATAAATTGAGGAAAACAATAGATACGGAATGATAAATGTGGAATTATTTAATACTGTTCTTATGATTGTTTGGCCAGGACTATAAATGCGGGAAAACGATGGGGTTCACTGTATAAACAAATGTTTTATAAAAAATGTCAGCGCCCTCTGTTTTGATTTTTAAGTATTATTTATAACATTAGTATTACAGATGTGACTGTACTGGATGGATCGATATAATTAATTTTGAAATTATTTTATTTCAACACTAATGACATCTTCGGGGTTACACTGATTAATAATATGTTATGATAAATACGTGTGTAGTGCATATAAGATTTAATGTGTTTAGTAAAACAGGTACTGAGCTATGTTATGTCTACATATAAATTAAATATATTAATAGCAGTACATTATGACAATACAGATGATGTAAACAAAATTTCTATGATACTTACAAATTTCTTCTGGTTATCGTATTGTCCACAACTGTTCCGGGATTAGGATTCTCTGGAATTCCTCCTCTAGGAGTGAATATCCTTGTCTTAATTCGTTTTTGCACAACAACAAAGGTCAACTTTGGTTTGTACATTGGATCAATAGATGAGAAACACGACTCTAACTGTGGCAATTCATAGTCACGGCATGCAGGGATTTGACCATCGCCAACACCATCTCTGTAATTATATAATTAAATAGATAAGAGCAGTGGTGGCAAACATAGAAAGCTGCGGATGGGGAACCTCCAGCCATCTACGTCTTCAAGTGAGACCTTCTCGACTGTATCAAATATTCAATTAGTTTATAAAATAATGTACATACATTATTACATATAATTTGTTGAAGTTTCTTGAATACAGCTATATTTGATTACAGATAAATGAATGCGATTTTCCAACATGAAACGGTTTCCCCTGTCTGGATTAGAGCCTTTTCATCATAAGAGTAATTCATCATAGAATAACCTACATACCAATTTGGTGGACAATGCTGCCTGAATCATCATATCTTTGGAATGTTTCAAACACGAAATGGGGCGGAAGAACTAAGATGGATACAAAAAAAAAAAAAAACATTACCTATATATGATGATCATTTTCGGGAAATCACCATTGGCATTTTGATACTCATGCAGCAGGACAGAAAAACAAGTTTTCATTCCATCGACAACTTCTTGGCCTTGCCTTTGAAAATATGTTTTGCTATACCAGCGGGTGAGGTGTTGATCTAATGAGCCGACAATCCCTGTAAATTACAAACATATTTTCAAATCGGTAAAAGAATTCAACAAAATTACACTTTTGATAGTTATCGTAGTTAGTATTCGTAATATATATTTTATGGACAGAATAACGTTTCCAATGTCTGTGGTCTAGCGGTAAGAGCTTTACTAGAACAATTAGAGAGGTCTGGATTCAAGTCCCGGCAAGGTCAATATCAAATACAAATTTTCAGTTTGACATTTGAGATCACGGGCATGGGTGTTTGAGACCTCAATTGAGTTTATTTATGTGTTTTAAAAAAATCAAAATATTTGTGGCCTTGGCTATTACTAGCTGTGATCCAAAATATTTTTTAAAGTAAAATATTAAACATACTGAATTGCAGTTATACTGCCGTGATAAGTAAAAAGCCAGTTAACAGCAAAAGACATAAACGTGGACTGTGGTTTCAACTAGGGCTTCCAATCCTGAAATCCCGAGCAATAAATCAATCCCGTAATCCCAGGATTGACTAAATACCAATACCGGGATTTCAGAATTCGCAAGAAGTTGACTGAAGACCTGAACATAGCCCAAATTTTTTTTTCTGAAAATTGAATTCCTTACTCGGCCTGCCGTGTGATGGACGCATGAACGCGCGGGTGTCATGGGAGCAAAAATTAATTTTTTTCACAATTTCAAACATGAATTTTTGAAATGCAATTTGAAATTTTTGTTTTAGAAAATTGAATTCTTTATCTGGCCTGCCGTGTTCATAATCATGAGTTTTTTGACAATTTCAAACATGGAAACCTGACTTTTGTCCAACCAATAACAGACGCGTGAACGCCCGGTTGTCGCGGTAGCAGAATTTTTTTTTGACAATTTCTAACATGAAAACCTGGGTTTTGTTCAATCCCGGGATCTCGGGATTCAAAAGTCAATCCCGAAATCCCGAGATCAGAAGAGGGGTCCAGGATTGGATGCCCTAGTTTCAACCATGGATTTTTTACAACATTGTTTTGATCAATTCGAGTGATAAAAATTTCTTTAACCAAAGCAAATTTCATATTTTACTTTTTATAATTATATGTAATGACCATGACCCAAAAATACCGCTTAAGAAAATAGCAAACCTTACCAACGATAGAATTGATTCCTTTAATGGGTGAATGGAAGCAATCAATTCCTATCACCATTAAATACTTCAATGGCATGTTAACAGTCCATAGGGAGCCTCCCAGTTTGCAGTTCATTTGGAGGGCTATTTTCTGGATAATGGAGTATACTTTGGTTTTATTGTTAAGAGTTCTAGAGTTTATGACCTGAAACATAGTGCATGCGTTAGAAATATATTAATCAGATCAATTTTCGAGCATGAAATTAATAAAGATGAAAACAGCTTCCAGAAAATATAAGTTGCCTTACAACTGGTAATACAGTCATGCTAGTGAGGTTGGATTGAATCTCTTTACTGAATGTTTTTTTCTTTCTTGAAATCTGTTATCTGAATCTTATATTTATATCATAGAAAAACTACTTTTACAAATCTTCTATTAGAAAATGACTTAAAATTGAGTAATGCAGTAGTCACTACAAGCGTTTTAAGAATAGTGTTTCAATAAATTTAACTTTACATCTTCTTAAATCACTGTTTTAATACTGATAGATACAAAATGTCATTCTAAATTACCTTCCAAGTTGCGACTATAGATGAATGAAATTTTAGGTAAAATCTAACAAAAATTTCTTTACCAACTCTTTGATCCTGGTTCTTTTGAAATTCATTTGGTCCAACAGTAATGAATACGCCCTTTGCTCTTTTATCTTTTAACCCCCATTTAAATAATACTGAATACAAATGGTTCCATGACAAAACAGAACATGGCGAAACAGAAAAGGAAAAACAGAACCATTTGAAAATAATATTTTTGTCGCATCTATTATTAAATTGTTCTGTTTAGTCCGGTTATCACTAAAAATATGTGCGCTGTGTAAAAAAAAAAACAGATCGTGTACATGTGTGGACACATGATTTCAATAAGACAAAGTTGATTTCTATTTGAAAGTTTTATTTGCAAAAAATATTACCTGTGAAGCAATCGGTTTATCATAACAGCAAACTCTCTTGATTGCTGAATATCTATCGTCTCTATCAGTCGGGCATATGCAGACAACCACTTGTAAATCTGGAGTGATCGTCCTTTTCAAAGCGTTCACAAAAGTTTCAGTTTTATCGTTATCTAGTTTAATCAGTCGAGGTTGAGAGATCTGGATTCCCAACGGTGGTCCGCAACGTTGAATTAAACCTGTAAAATCCTTTATTCGCAAAAAATAAATGATAAAACAGAGTCCATAAATATAAAATGTTATATAAACTCAATTTAATGTCACTTCCATAGTTTGTTAAATGCTATTTATTCTAATGGTTTCATTTTTATCTAGACCAGGCATTCCCCACCCTGTGCCTTCGGACACTTATGTGTGCTTCTGAGAATTTTTAAATAATTCAAAAAAAGTATTATAATTTTTGGAATGACCCATGAAACGTTGTAAATTTGTATGGGGGGTATGCATAATTTAGTGCTGTGCCGACTGAAAATATATATCTCTTGCCAAGTCGAGTAGTATTGCCGCTTTCATCTTTATTTCAACGCCACCAATGGCTCAGTAATAATGGCCAGTTATATTCTTCAGTTGTTATCACTGTTCTTATGACTGATGAATCGCTGCTTGAAAGATTTTTTAACAACCGCGAGATTGTTTCAGCAATACATTTACAACTACTAAGCAACACAGCTATGAGAAGAATTAAATCGATTTAATGATATCAAACTAAAAGGTCAGTATACTCATGTCATAATTTAATAGGCAGCTTATCACAACCAGGATATTCTGAACAATGAAATATATATTGCAATTTCAAACTTTGAAAACTTTATTGATTGATTTGGTTAACAATATAATGAGTCATTTTTATTTATAATAAGCAACTACAAACATCGAAATCACAGATTACGTTCTGAATATTTATTTTGCTGTTAGTGTAGAGTAAGTGTTCTAGGCTTAATTCTAGGAAGTAATCGAGGAAGAGAGAAGATAAAAAATGGTTTAGTCCTATATTAATTTTAACTACATTTTTTTTAAGTTTAATTTCGTTCGTAAATAAAAAAATATCTTTTGAAATGAACATTTTACCTTTGCATTGTATTCATCCCTTGGTGTATACAAAACGGCCCAGTTATGTAAATCGACAGGCATGATGACTTGGTTAGTGCCGATGTCTTTACTCCATTCGACATTGCAGTTACCAGGGATAGGCCCTTTCCGGAAGATAATACTCTCAGGGTTGAGTATTCTGCCGTTCAGTTCAACAGTTTTCGGGGATATTGAAAGACCCCAGTCGGAAAGCATCTCACGGGCTACTTGGTTGTTATTTACATTGTCAATGAACTGAAATAGAAAATAATTATTATGTGTATGCATTCCAGTGTACAAAATGCCATCCATCAGAAATCACTTTTAAACTGTCACACTAATGTTTTGCATTTACCATCAGAATGCTGCAATTACACATCAGTATAAGGTTTATCTTAACCATGAACTGTTTGGGTAGTCACGATTGAGTGCAAGCAGGTTTGTTTCACAGATCATTGCTATATTTCCAGTCTGGATTAGACTATAATAATATCGTCAGAGATATAAGAAATTATAACTAAGTTGATATTTCTGGGATATAATAGTATTTAATGTTTACGATTGAGTGTTATTTTGTTTTGCTATGTAAGTAGCATTAATTTAACAGTGGATAGGGTGCTTGTTCCTAAAGTCAGCCGTCGCCAGTAGTTGGCCTTTTGAGTTTAAAACTCAAATAATAGTCGATATATTTAAAAAAAAAGATTTGTTTTAATTCATGTAGGTAGTCTTGTCACTTGCCAATGTATATCTGCACTATACTGACCTATATGATGCAATACGCAATTTAAAAAAGCACATTTTTAATTTGCAAGTTTCGACAAATTCATGTTGAATGGGGATCGCTAACAAAATATACTTTATATTGTCATGTTTTGCATCATTATGTTTTTTATTGTTCTGTCTACTATCAGTAGATTGTTTCGCAATATTCATGAAGTTTCATAGTGATGGCCGAACACTGGAAAACGAAAGGCCGACCATTGTATTTTGGGGGCCGACCACTGGGACAATTGCTATTTTTTTTGTAAACTTCTATTATTTTATGCTTGGTACAATATTAACTACTTCATTTTAAGATAGTTACATTGCTTAATCCCTGTTTAATGGAATAACAGCGAAAAAAATATGTATTTATCATTCATTGACTCAAAATCCCTTTTGAAAGTACATCTGTCGCGTAACTGGCTGAGCACTGGCGAAACGACCCTATATGTATTACCAACAAAGTGGAATCTAGATTTCACACAACATATTTGAAGAATATTATCTTCATATAGTAAAAAATACATACTGTTTTCATGGAGAGAAATCGTTGGTTGGGTGATATACGGGTGACACCTGACAACTCCTTCATTAACTGAAAATCATTTCGTTGGTCCTCCGATAGACCCGTTAAATAGCACAACTCCGGTACTAGGCATATCACAGTTTCAATGAGTTCATTTGTCCCCGCTTCTCGTCCTTGGCGCCTACGGCAACCATTCAAGAATAAGCATTCATATTAATACCGGTGCAAATTTTATTTATTTTAAGCCCATCTTTTAATTACGATAAACTATTTAACTTTTTGTCTTATTTCATTTATTTTAGGGGAGCCGTTGGGATGTTTTGTACACATGACAAATAACAAATTGCTGTCCTACAAAAAGGAGTTGCATATAAACTGGTTTTATCAAAATAAAAATTAGGTTTTATACTTATAAAAATAATGGGCTCATCATTATAATCAATAATCCTTTCCTTTTATATAAAATTGTATTTATATTTTTGTGCCATAAGTAAAAAAAAAATAACAGCATATTATGTCAGCGTCCATGGCGCAGTTGGTAGCGTCGTGGGCTATGGCTACGGACGTCTCGGGTTCAATTCCCGGTGCCGACAGTTTTCATAGATTGATATTTCCATTTGATTTATGGATTTCTGTTCGTAGTCAGTGTTTGTGTTGTCTAAAAACTCCCTCTTCAACCACCCATCCCATCCTCACGGGTCATAGCGAGAGCGATTAGCTAATCACTAGTCCTATCCTAGCCCTATCCTTCTATCACTACTCTCTTCGATAAAAAGAGGTTGGGCAACTGAGTAACGAAAAGTTCTCAGAAAAATTCTGTTGAAATACCTCTACTAGGAGACCATATACTTTACATTGGGAGTCCCTTTATCGTAAATTATATCTTTTGAATATAGCATACTACATTCCTAATGCAGCTCTTCATTTAAAATTTTAATGCAGCCCTTCATTTCCCAATCCTGGATTAAGGTAATGATTATATTTAATGGTATGACTAACTTTTTATGATCTCGAATTTCAGAATATTGTTTTCTAAATATTTAATGATGTTATATCTTCCATTCATACCATTCTAAAATAACATGTATGACTAACTTTTTATAGTCTCGAATTTCAGAATACTGTTTTCTAAATATTTAATGTTATATTTTCCATTCATACCATTCTAAAATAAAGCCCAATTAAGTAACGTTTTCAAAGTACGTGAAATGTTTGTCACATTTCCTAAATGTAGGTACAAATAGGTATGGTAACCTTGTTATATTTAATTTTATGTAAGACTTTCATTTGCAGTTTTTTGGGAATCCTAAATTTCCTTTTTATGTCTCTTGGGTTTCAATAGTGACTTTCAACTCTGTATTCAAAGAAACAACCATGAGAATTAAAGTAATGTTAAACATATTGTTGATATTAAATTAGGGTATGATTATTTTACCGCATTATCAATAAGGGTTGATCCAAATCCATAATATTAATCCCGTACTGTGTTTTGTAGTATTGCAGAAAAGTTATTTCACCTTTTTTAGTTAAGAATTTACTCATGGGTGACATGTCTAAAGCTACATCATCAATTCTGAAAAAAACACACAAGATTTTATGTTGTAGTTAATAAACTCAATAGACCATGCGAGTCCAAATGAAAGGAGGACCTAATAGGCTGCCAACTATAAATAATAAAATGACAATCTACAATAAATATAAATATTTCACTAAGCCTTCCAATACAGATGAGATACTTTCTCAAAGCAGAGACTTCAAAACTTGAGATAGGAAAATTCATATTGGTTACGAGGTCATGATTGAAAAATGGACAGTGGTTTAATGTAATTAGTATTAATAAAAAACTATAAATGTATTCATAACACAGATTGATAAAGAATTTTATACTTACAAGTAGCACTTTTTATGGTATTTTGTTACAACACATTGACCAATTAATCCTGCTTTAACCCTTTCTTCCCAATTCCGGCTGAATTTCTCAATAACTCCTTTGATAAAGAATAAGACAGGTTGTGTGTGCAATACCCTGGAAAGTGGGTCAAGACAAAGCATAAGACCATCTTCAAACTCATCTACAGCTGTCACGTAGCTGTAAAATAAAAAGAAAAATATTTATTGAGCCAATCGGAACTGAAGCGAAAAACGTAAAAACCGTTATTTTTGTAGGAACGAAAACCGGAACCGATACATATTTTTTTACTTGAAATGGAACGAAAACC
Source organism: Himalopsyche phryganea (assembly GCA_022494535.1). Taxonomy (NCBI): domain Eukaryota; kingdom Metazoa; phylum Arthropoda; class Insecta; order Trichoptera; family Rhyacophilidae; genus Himalopsyche; species Himalopsyche phryganea. The sequence goes on from JAGVSL010000034.1 coordinate 2,279,210, forward strand.
GAAACAAAAAAAAACCGGTTCGAAACCCTGGTTATAGTTGGTATTGTATTGGTTTTAAAATGGATGCAGATCAAAAACTAATGTTACCTCTGCAACAGCCCAGTCCCTGTTTGAACTCAGACTACCCTTTGACAGGCGCTGGGTAGAACATTGATAGACTTGACGCTTCAGGTAACTAAGGGTAAGCATAATGGGAGATGGCACTCCACACTTGGAGATCACTTCAATACGAATACAATGGAAAGTCAGAGCCAAGCATGCTGACTGTCTTATCTTCCAACCGGATGCATTTTGTTGACCTGAAAGGCTGTAAATGAACATCCATGTATGCATTGTTTGCATGACTTGAAGGAAACAATGAGACCTGAAAGAGAAATTTGGAGAAACAGCGTGATGGCAACGAGCTTTGAATAGTTAAAGAAAAAAATAGTAAACTCACCCTGGCCAAACTTCCAATTTGTGCTGAGGAATAACATGTGAACATTTGGGGTCAAAATATTGCCGTCCAAAATCTACCATTTCTAGCTCACCCATTATTCTTTTGAAGAGAACATTATATAAATGTTTTAAGTCAGCGAACCGCTTTTGTTTAATGAATTTGACCTAAAAATTACATTTAATAATTATCAATCTTTGTAATCCATTTGGATTAAATTTTATATGCAAGCTTTCGAAGCAAGAAAATATCCTTTCATTATGACAGAACAGCAATGAGGGCTTCAATGTAGCAGCACATTACAGATAGTAAACTTGTAATTTTTAATGTTGTATTTGATTAAAATAAATTGTGTTAAAATATTAACAAGATTTATTTACATTACATTGTGTGCGTACATAGATACTGTAGGAAAATAAATAAATAAAATAATTCATCTAGAAATTTTTCTTTGTGATTCAGCAAGTCTTGGATGATTTCACTAATACAAAACCTTCCTAATGATGACTCCTCCAAGGCTGAATTGTGTTATTAGCAAATACCAGACTCTTCAAAGTCCAACATTTCATCAGCTCAACATTTGTCCGCAAGTCTTTCAATGTATTGTCTCTAGTGTAAGTTTTTACATATCGAAGACTTTAAAATATCTAGTTTTGCTAAGTACGCAGTTCAACCTACTTGGGAGTTAATGACAAAATATGCTTGTTGAAATGCTTGCATTACTCACAGATATACTGATAAGTGATATAGATTAAAATATTTCACAATTAATTGTGTGCACCTGAACATTCACTAATGATCCATCATCAGGATGTGGTGAAGTAAACTCGTTGATATCCTTAGGGAGTTTTATAGGCAAATATAAAGTTCGGCCATCGAATGTCAGTGTCCCGCCGAAACTTTCTTTGTGAGCTAAAACATTAAAAGGTTCACTAACGATTTATTGGTAATGCAAGCGTAGTCAATAATTATTAGGTCTGCACGGTTCTGTTTTTGTATCCAAATAATTTATTTCACATCTCATATCAATATAATATTATTGTAAGATTTGAAAAGATTTTCTCGGGATCTCAACACTGAGAAACATATAAATTACTCTGTCTAAAGCTAAATTCAAAAACGAATGAAAGAATATTTTTTATATTAATAAGACTAGAGAAACAAATTTTAACAGTTAATTTTCAGGCTTTGTTTGGGCCACGAAAACTAGTGTAAAGGAGAAGGGGGGGGGGGGTTTGGGAAACAAATTTGATAGTAAGCACGGACCCAGAAGGATATTTTGATAAAATTTTGGCCCACATCGACTAGTATCTTATGATAAGAGTGAATATGCGTAGAAATTCCAGCAAAGAAATTGTTTTTATGTTGAACTGTGACGTCGGTATACTTGTTATTTGGATTCAAAAGTATTTTTCAACATTATTTCATCGCCCTATTTACATGATTTGGTCAATACAAGTGCAGATTGCCACTATTGGCATTGCTGCTCTTTATTATTTAGGAAATATATTGGTTAAAGTTTTTCAGACATTGAATACCTTTCAACATTTTCATAGCAAAGACTTTGTAATCTTGGGGAGGATCAAATTCCACTAAATATTCAAAAGCCCCTTTGCCGTGAGAAACATCTAGGCGGATATAATTAGTGATAACGTTTATCGGCATTCCACTCGTTCCTGTTTTGATGATGGGTTCATCGGGTTCCTGAAAAATATTCAATTTGTAATATGAAAATAAAACATAAATGTTACAAAGAACATTTTTCATATAAAAAAAATACATATTTCTATATATCACATAAAATATCAAATTACACAGCTCCATGCTGTCCAAGATCTGTATTAAAACAAAACAAGTGCCAAATATGCACAAGAAACTGAACATTTGAATTAATTATTGGAAAAGGGGTAAATGCCAATACAATTACTTACGGTGGCTTGTTGTATAGGTTTAGTCCCGTGGAGATTTGTTGCTTTAAGTTGTTTTGTGGCAGTTTCTAGTTGGGTTTTAATCGTTGATCTAAAAATGATCAAAAATATTGATATACATATGTTAGCACTCATCGCTAACTATACTATACACAAGTGAAAGATTCCCAATCCCTGTGAATCTGAATGTTGGTTACAATTCAATTGAATCGTAATATTACTTCATCACTGTGTGTATCTCTTTTTATAAATAATACACTTTGTTGTTATGATTTTGAAAGTTTTAATAGAAATCAAGCATATTATGTAGAAACGTAATGATCCTAATATTAATATAAGTAGAATTTATTAATGCCACATTTCCTCGGGGAATTTGAAGGTAGGCACGGTGTCTAAATAAATGTTTGGCAGACAGCCACTGATATAACCATATATTCAACCAGATATGCAAAATATTACAGTAATTAAAAGCAATTATCAGGCTTATATGTTAATAATTATAAAATAATTTAGTTTACCCAAATGACTGATGAGTAACTGGAGGCAATTTTTTGATTAAAGACATTCCTCGGCCCATAACTCTCTTGGGTGGGTCTGCTGTTGTCTCTGAACTGTGACTAGAATTGCCAGACGATGTTTCTGAAAACATAATTAAAACTATTATATCGTAATGAATCAACCATGGACAAGTAAAATAGGATAATCCTCTATATTTTGATGACACTTTAAAGCACAAGTGAATGTTCAATTAAACCATATCCATATGTGCAATGAGTGCTATGTTTACAGATGGCCTCTTAAATTTCTGTCCCTGTACTGTTAATTCTTTTTCTTGGACCATATTCACTCCGTATAAAAAGTATACTGGCCACCATGCGACGTCTCCATGATTCTTTCACCCGCCAATTGCTTTGCTTCCTCCCATGGCATGCTAGCATCCTTCAGTTTCACTGAGTACATCTTTTCGATAGTACAAGATGCCAAAACCCACCAGCCAGAAGAAGAGGTAAGCAGGGTTGATGATCTCGGGAGAAATCCGCACCATGTGACTCAGACGGTTTCAACGTCTCTCCAGGACCACTGACATAAAAAAGCACTGCTTTGTACATTCATTAATCTACAAGTTCTTCACGAAATCAAACCACCTCAACCCCAATATCTGACACAAGCATGTATTCTCGAAGATACTGTAAAGTAGTACTGGTAGAATGCAAGAGTTGAAGAAATGGCATTTGCTCCATTGGCTCCAGCTATTTCTATATACTAAATATATAACATACTAGCTGTTATTTTTTTTTTAAATTATTATTGCATTGCATGATTTGCCAAACTCTTACTATAAAATAGTATAAAATAACAACTGTTCTACTGGTTGCGTTTACCAGTTGTGACATGTGTTTCGCCTTTTTGAGAAACTTCTCCAGACTAGTTAATTAATTGATCATAATTCATTATTTAAATATTAAAGATGAGAAATGAAGTGGGATTTTTTCTGGGGGGAGGGGTCAGGAAGCTTCAAACAATAACAATATTAGTTACTTGTGTTTGGAGAGAATAATAAAGTTATCAATTTTATATTAAAAATGAATACATCCAAAACTGCATGACATTCAACACTCTTATTGCTATGATTAATCAGAAATACCTTGGCTTTTGTTGACATTTTTAAGACTTTCAGTTAGATTCGCCAACCGCTCTTGAAGGAAACTAGGAATACTCCCTGACTGGAAATATAATAAAACAATGGCTTGTGTAAAACTATCTATGAAATAGCTTTGTATATTATTTTATGGACAAGGCACGGACTACGTAGCAAAGATGATAAAATAATAGCTAGGCAACATGAAATATCTATTATATTGCCGTGTTATGTTAAATTATTTAGTTCATGTTTATAACTTATATAATGTAAGTAATTTATGTAAATAAAAAACATTATTAACCCTATTTTATCACTCGGGTGATGGTGTGAGTACTTGCTCCATTGTGTTTTTTCATTACGCTAATCAATGTATCTCATGTTTAATATGACATAATGTCTTCTAATTTAGTAATATGAAAATATTCTTTTAAACTTGATAAAATGCAGAATATATATATATATGAATATATAATTCAGGATTTTGAAAATTATTTCTTTCAAAATAAAAAAAATCCCAAATATTCAATGAGAAATAAGGGGATTCATTTGATGTACGAGGTACAAGAAACATTGTAAGATTATCATTATTTTAATATAGATAATATCGACACTCCCCATGTATAATCCCGTATCTGCAAACATGAGATTTTACAGGAGAGCATTTCAAAGATTCATAACGCAATTGCAAAGTAAGAACTACAAATATACTTCATTATTGGGACAGCACTATTTTAAATCTAGTTTTCGCTGTTGTTTGATTGATGCTTATCCATAGAAGTGAGTGCATAGACAACGAAAATGCAAAAGTCATAATATATTTTGCATTTACATGATTATACGTAGGGAGTGTCGATGTGATGTGTATAAAACTCAAAAAAATGATGAAAATCAAAAATGATTGAAAGTAGTGACCAAAGTGCAGTGATAGTAAGAGGTTAAAACATAAATGATAGCCTAAAATAGGAGCCGGTATTAACCGGATATGTGCCAGGAGGTTCAAGTATGGCCGTGCATGAAGGGCCGCGATTTTCTTTTAAAAAATAAACCCTGTGTATACCATGTTTCGATTCTTAAAATTATTGTCATTGGATAGTTTTGCTATTGCCGGCACTGCTCTCACGGAATTGTAGACCGTACTAGACTGTAGTTGTGGCAGTTAACCGGTTAAGAACCAGTGTACCTAAGCAAAATATGAATGTTGATAACGAAGCCAAAATAGACAGGATAAGTTGAAATTGCAGATTTTACATAAAAAATTTACATAAATGGCAAATAATGTGTTTGTTAACAGGAAATCACCGAACAAAATAGTTAATTCAAACTTAATACAGTGGAACCAACAAGTTTATGTGCCCGGAATACATGTTTCATGTTTGATAAATTTAATACCTGCTTTTATGTTTTTATTTTCCACAATTTACATATGAAATATTAGAAATCCAATTGAATTTATAAACAAATTCAATTTGAAGATCATTGAAATGATTTATGTAAAACTATCTAATATGAGAGTGCTTCTACAAATGTGTAATTCCATTTAAAGTCATGTCAATCCATCCAATTCAAACAAAAGACGCTATTGAGGGATGACGTACAAGACAAAACCTTCAAATCATATATATAATTCAAAGAGTTTCACATAAACTACCTAAAAATATTTTAGTACATATTTTTAGATTGCTTATGTAAAACTAATTTGCGATTTGAATGTTTTAATATATATTTCTCTCTCAAATTTGAATTATTGAAATTTTGCACATTTCCACGTATTTTGTCACTAACAATCCAGGTTTCGCCTTTCGGCATCTTTAGGTATTCGAGCACACGAGTGAACTCAAACTAACTCAAAAAGACAGTTTATAACGATTATGTAGAAAATAAAATAGGACAAATCTTATCGCTGTTCCTAAGAAATTAACATCTGGACTAGTGACCACCTTACGACTGAACAGAGGGAGGGTTTTCAAATACAATTCGAAGAAATACCCAATTTCAATTTAGGGTGACCATGGACCGATGTATTAATTTGGGAAATTCATTACTTTGATTGTTAATTCGTGTTTTATTTTTTCCACGAACATGAATTAACAAGACATGTACAAAATCTCAATAATTCAAATTTGATATTGAAATTCCATCGAGCACACTCAGTCGATGTCTTAAATTATATTTCTCTCTATTTACATTTTTTTGTCGGTCCCCTCAAAGATGTGAAAACGGGGTTTCAGTGTACATGCTTTATGATTATTTGTAATGAAGCAAATTGCGAGTATAACATCGTTGATACTGCAATATGTCGTATGTCAAAAATAATTCAAAATGATATATGGTTATATAGTCAAAATACATATCTTCAAACATAAAATCAAAGAATCATATGTCAGCAAGTAGTGTAAGCACAGCAAAACATAATAGCAATCTCAAGAATGTATGTGAACAGTAAACAAATTGCTACAATTTACTCGCTTTCTGAACACTTGGAGTTTCTTGACATACGACTTATGCAACATCAACGACAATAAGTAAAACAGTTTCAATGAATAGTTTGACAGTCATCGAGTTTTGCATTTTCACAAATAAATATTAATATTTACCGTGCTAACACCTGAAGATGACGATGGTCTATACTGAGGACAATCTCTTGGTGAATTGTCAACCACTTGATTGTTAGTTTCTTTAAACTTTTCGATATTTTTTAACATTTCAGATAATTTACCACGTCCTCTGCCGCGGTCTGCCATCTTTGGTGGAACTGTTACAAGAATTCATAAATTACATCAGCCACTCATACATAACTATAATTTTAGTTCTAAATAATGCTTTTCAAAACTGGTCTGAATTCGATGTATGTACTGATATTAATTTAGTAAATTAATATTCATATAATACATTTTCACATTTATTTAATCATGTGTCATGCAGTCAAATATTAAAAACCATCTCGTTAGTGGCAATTTTTTTGATTTGGGCGTGAAAGAGTTGTTCATTTGAAACATGAACTAATTTGATCATCTTAGGAATTGTTTGTTACCAAGTTGTCGCATAGAAACTGAAGGTAAACAAAAACTATGTCAAAGCAAGTAACACACCCATGTAGTCCGTAAACTGCGAAGAACATACCTCTTATAAGCTCATACTGCGCCAAAATGTTATATTAAAAAAAACCAACAACATTTTATGCAATGTATTTGATATGGTTTTGTATTGATTACCTTTGTTGTTCGAGATTTATCAGATATCAATGTTACATTCAAATGCAATTCGAAAAAGTTTAAAAAAATACGTATTTTTTGTGTTGGATCGAAAGGAGCGTAATACTATGTTCCTGTTATTTATAAATTAGTTGATCAGAACGTTAAGTTATGTATTATTATCGAGAAACTAAATGGGTGAAATTGAATAGCCAGAATAGTATATACTTTAATGTAATCTGTTCATTTAATGTTTATAAATAATAGCTGATGTTGGCCATTATATGAATGCAGTGTTTCTTAGCGTTGTCAATAAAAACTTCTGCAGAATTCAAATTCTGTAATGCGTCAGAATGATAATATCACATATACTGTTGCCCGTAAAGGTTTTGGTTAAATGACAATAATAATTGTATGCGTCTACGAATGACACAACTGAGGAAACAAAAGACGTTACATTGCATACCTTAACCACACAATTTTAAATGATGTATGTCGACGAAGTTAAGATTTGATTAATGATGAGGCTTACGCACATCTACTCGAATATTGAGTATTAATACTTGTCTTCTCGTTCAACACATTATTAATATCCTAGATAATGAAAAGAGAAGAATTATAAAACTTGTTTCAAACGCTCAATACTATCGTTATCAAATCACAACACTATAAACATTTTTCAATCTATGCACGATGGATGAACATGTCCGATGTTTACATTGTTGGAAATAAATTCGACGGCCATGTATAATGTTACGAGGTATATATAATCATATACAATACTTAAATAATTATATTTAAATTAAAAACAAAATTTCATTCAGCTTATTACCTACAACTTAATTATTCCCATATTTTATTAGAACATACAAATATTCAAAGAGCATAGAAATAAATGTCGTGGTGCTAATAAGCTATACAAGTACCAATTACGCTTATGACAATATATAACCATAAAACGGCATGGAATCGAATGGTTGAATACCTACGCGTGGGGTGTTCAAATTTTGAGCTATCACTACCACCATATTATACTGAAAGTAAGCCGTGCTAACCGTTTATTTTTACACTCAAAGTAATTACTTTTTCTTTAAGTCCAGCCAGTTTTTATTCAGATTAAAATTACAAACCTTATACATTGTTATGATTTAAGTATAATATTATAAGTTCTGCTAAATATGAATCCATCAAAACATCTGTGCAGCCTTTTTTTTCTTTCAACTTAGTAAAGCTGCATATATATTTTACTTGTTAATTTTCTGAAAATGCTAACGGATCTACAAAAGAATAGCAATCATTTAAGAAATTCATGATAATTATTAAAAAAATGAGAAATATGCTTTATTATTATATTTTACAAGATGCCAGTAACTAACAACTTGATATGGGCTATACCTACTTAAAAAAAGATTACTAGAAAAATAATAATTAATGATGCATATGCACACACCATTTTCAAAAGTAACGTTTTTCAATAACTTATGAGAGGTTCTAGATGTTTAAATGTTTCAGTGTGATCTACTGATGATTGCAAGTAAAGTTATGAGCAAATATTTTGTTTACCCGAGTGTAAAATTAAGTTAAAGCTATATAAACAAAATGATTTTGATTAGGCGGAATTATACTTGGTAGGCGGAATAAACCCATCTGACAGTATTGATTTGCTAAAAACTGGTTTTATGTAACTATCAAAATACCAATACTGGTGACCATAGATAACTAGACTTTTACTAATGACTATAGTCTTTTCTCTGGTATCTTCCGACAGCCCTAGTCCAGATGAAGCAATTTTGGTGGTACTAATCCAAATTAGGGTTTGATATGAATTATGTAGTGCGTACTCAATTTTAACGAGTTCTGCTGGATAGATCGCTTCATCTAAACAATATGTATTCTATATTTCTATAACATCAGAAGACTTCATAATCCAAACTCAATAATTTGGTTTTTCGGTTTTTTCGTTCATCTTCATATCATGGGTAGCCAGTAAAGCATCCAATCCCACACCCTTTTTGTGATCCCGGGATTGATCATTAAACGAAATTTCATATTCTAAATTATGAATTCAAAATTAAATTTGTGTCCATTATTTCTTCAATTAAGTACAATGAATATATGATATTATATTTATTTTGGGCATAGAAATGTTTTTTTTAGTTGTTGATAGATTAGAAATTGATTTTTTTTTATAAACTAATGCAAAAAAAAAACCCAGCAAAATACGTTGTTGACAAAAATTATCTTACTAAATATGAAAAGGATGTATTAATTATGTAGGAACTATAATAAAATATGTACATAAAAAACCGAGGTACACGTTTTAGTTCAAGAGGAAGTATTTAACTGGAAATTGAATTATCTTTTAACATTTACAGTGAATTTCGAAAGCCCGGGATTGATATTTAGACAATCCTGGGATTACGGAATTGACTTATTAGTCGGGATCCCGGATACCGGGATTGGAAGCCTTAGTAGCCAGTGTGTCGACCAGTTATTTGCCAAGCTATTTTTAGTCGACCGCGGGCCGATATTATGCCATTTATTGTTATACATATCGAACCTAATTGCATCAAAACGAAGCATCACCCAAGACTGACAAAAAGTGATAATTTCACTCCATGCTTGCGTGTAGTGGTAACACTGGTAACTCCATTTAATTTATCGTAAATTTGATATTGTATGTGTAAAAATATCCATTTTCCTCATAAAATTGGCTTTTATGGTGCAAATAATACATCATTCACGTCACGATATTTAAATACAAACCGTACCAGTTGACAGCCATCAATAATTTTATCAATTAATAGTTTCTAATTAATAGTTTTCTCGCAGGTCTGACAATGACCTACGCAGGCTTTTTAAATGACCCACGCCTTGATTTTTATAAGTTTATTATTTCTATCATAAAAGAGAGAACAGACAATCAAAACCAAGGGTGTGGAGTCGTCCAAAAAAAACGAAACTCCGACTCCAGCTCCGACGTTGACCAACAACTAGACTCCGACTCCGACTTCAACTTCAACATATACTATACATATATATTGCACAAGAAGATGTTATAGGCATAAATAAAAATGAAGCAAGTACATTGATACACTTCGCAAGTACTTGAAAATGCACTTTGTAGAAAAGTAGTCGTTGTCGCTCGTTTTTTACAACTCCGACTCCAAATCCAACTCCGCAGCCGTGATCGAAACAGATTTTCTGTTTTTAACCATCCTCCCCTCCCCTTTCCAAGTGACGTCACTGCCTTAGTGACCCACAAGGTAGTACTAAAAAAATAATGAATACAATTTGACTCTCCTCTCTCTTCAAAAAGGTTCGCCATCACTGCTCTAGACTGTCATACGCAACATGCGGCCCAACAGACTTTTATTTGCCGCTCGAAACAAAAAAATACTTGCATTCTATGTTTTCAATATATTGAGATACAGATTTCAGAATGTTTTATCAAGAATTGTTTATTGCTTATAGAAAATCCCTGGCACCTAGAAACTGCAACTATAAGACAATTAGCTGCATTGGTATATGAATATGCAAAGCTATTTGATGAATTTATTGAGTTTAAGAACGATACTAATCTGAAAGCTATTTTTAAAGAAAAAAAATCATATAGGGAAATACGCTGTTGTCAATTTTTGAGCTGGTATTGGCTGGTATTCTAAGAGTCTGTCAACTTTATCTATCGCAGTGGTCGTAAGGTAGTTCCTTTAACCACAAGGATGCTGACGACTTAATCAATATTAGAAGAAAATAAAAAAATATCTCGACTTGTTGCTTCATGCTCGCGCATTGGAATTTGTTTCACGTCTACAAGACTTCGATTTTATACACCGTGGCTTGAAATTCATGAGTTTATTTTATTACACATGTTTTTTTAAAGTAATTATCCATTGTTCAATATTATCTTTGTCCTTGGTAGTGTGCACGCAGAAATATATATAACAGAAAATTAATTCAAAAACTTTGTATTGGAAATTTTTAATCGGTTGAATATTGGTGATATTGCTAAACTGAGTTTCAAGAAAGTTATATGTAAATATACTGAATAAATAATGATCGAAATGTATACAGAAATGCTCACTCAGAGAGGGTCGTTTTTTGGTCAGAATTTTTTTTCTTTGTTTGGATTCATTCCATTTATCTTTCTAGGGACAGGTTTACTATCACTAAGAAAAAGTTTATTTTTTTCTTTAAATTATGACTTTAAGGGACGTGAAAAATCAAAGTACGTTTATTATTCAATTTGTTCAATTAGGTACTGAAATTAAATATTTGATTTTGTATTAGAAAATTAAAAAATTTCGTAACCAATTCTGTCATTGCAACATAGTTTAACATAAAAGTTTTTGTTTCCGTTAACGAATTGTTGCAATATAAATCTTTTTACAGCGCCTGATCATTCGTTTGAAAGGACTAGGCTTCACAATGTCAGTTCTTGTCTGCAAATATTTTAGCATGTCCATTGCAGCTAGAAGTAAAACAGTTTTCTTTTTATACAAAATTAAATTTTGTTTTGTTAACATTAAAAATACGAATGCGTCGATCCCTTCACTTGATGCATCTGAATACGTGAATGACAGCTTCTAATTAAAGTCAATAGTTATAATTCAATGGGAGAATACCAAAAATATCATTAAAATGGTAGAATCACAATTAAATACCAGTAGACTTAAAGATTTCACTGGCTCTTGTGCCGTATGTATAATAGACAGGCCTGAAGTCTTGAAAATGTAGGATTTAGGAATTGCCGTAATAAGTATTAGTTCCGGCGACGATTTTCATTGAGAAATAACCTCATTATACATTAGAGCAGTGCTCCGCAACCAGTGCGCCGAGAGACGGTCCTAGGTGTGCCACAGTGCGGTGCTTCCAAAATGAGAAAAAATCTAGTATTTTTAAATAGGAAAAAACATACCATCAAATCAAGATACTTAAATGCGCAATTTAAAAAAAAAATACCAATGCCGATTGTTTCACAAATAAATATGTTAGTTGTCCCGACGCAAAGTTTTGGTAAGATTATTTGAACTTCTGTATGCGACTCGTTATTTTACCAAAATAAATTATTAAAATCAGAAAGATTGTTTTGGATTTGGCCGCACAGAAAAATGACAATACTTTCATACACTCAGTTACGCTTAGCTAATTTTTAGTAGTTAAGCTTAGTTAAAACATTTACAAATGCTCTTTTCACATATTGATTTTCAAAGTTTTTTTAGTGTTAATTCTTCCATCAATTTGAAAAGATAAAAGGGGTTTTAATTGCTTTTAATCAAAAAATGTATTAGTTAGTTATTATTTCAAAGTCATCAAAATACTAAAGCTTTGTTTATGAAATTTACATATTTTGGCTTGTGGTGTACCGCGAAATATTAATGAATGTTTAGGTGTGCCGTGGGTGAGAAAAAGTTTTGGAGCACTGCATTAGAGGACCGATACTTCACTACAGGGTATGCTATTTTTTTGATTTGTGAATGTAATCAAATTTACTTTTAGGTCGTAGGTAATCCTTGGCCTTTGTTCAGTATAAGTGATCCAAGTTGAAGGAAGTGTAGGGTACTTTAATACTCATCTATTCGTAATATCACTCAAAGCTCCTGCACACCTTGTATCAAGGAAAAATAAAGTATTGAGATTCGAACGGAATATTATGGGGAGGCACGTTTTATAATAAAAGCGCTAGCTTTGATGGTCGACCAATCAAATCGCTTCCTGGATTATCGAAGGTGGAGCCGCCAATGCGGAACGTGGGAGCCAAACGATCACATTCAAATTTGGAAGAGTTTTTATTTTTATTTCAGGCAGATCTGGCGATAGAACCCATTGAGATCTAGGCAGTGTTAAGAACTCTAACGAGCGGATCTTCACAAACAGTTGAGTTAGGAAACCATTTTTGCATGCGAGAAAGTCGGAAAAGGTTCGAAGATTTTTCGTGCTATAACTGATTTATAGTACACAGATGAACTTTTGTTCAATAATGGTGAAATATAAAATACTTTTATTAATAAATAATCATCATATAACGTAGCTGTAAACCTTCTTGGGAGCTGTTCAATTTGGGTGCGGGGTCATAGTTCGAGTCCTCCAATTGACTGACGCTATCATACACTTACAATCGATGTATTGTGTGAAAAGATATGGGTATCGGTGAAGTTTTAATTTCTTCCCAACCAACTCCTATCCGATCAAAAGCGTAGATGGAGCTTGTAGCTAGAATTACAACCAGTTCTCATAAAACTACTTCTATCGAGACGGTCTATTAGATGAACATATTCTCTACGTTGGGAACGGACATAATTAAAAAAAAATGAAAAAAGTATTGGATTAAGATCTCAATACTTATAGACAAATTTTCTGATTGGTTGAAATCGTTTAATACTTTAATCTACGCATGCATTTTGTAAGAACCATGCATTTCGCTGGTGTAAAATGAATATATAATACGTGAATCGTTTATTTATTTGCATTTTTATAAGCTTTGCAAATACGACACCAGCTTCTCATTTCAGCTAATACACTCGTCAGCAAACACAGAGGCACTGGAACTGGTATTATACTTATGGTATTGGTAAAAAAATAAATATTAACAAATACAAAAAAATTGTTTTTCGATAATTGGCTTTTGTAATTTCAAGATTTTTATGAAAAATTATTTAGTCTTTTCATACGATTTTTTCTTTCGTTTATAGTTGATGTTAACTGAAGAATTCAGTAGATGCAAAAAAACAATTTCAATATGTCGTCGGCGTCCGTGGCGCAGTTGGTAGCGTCGCTAGCTACGGTTACGGATGTCTCGGGTTCAATTCCCGGTGCGGACGGTTTTCATAGATTGATCATTCAATCGATTTATGGATTTCTATTCGTAGTCTGAGTCCTCCCTTCCACCCATCCCATCCTCACGGGGCGTATCGAGAGCGATTAGCTAACCACTAGTCCTGTCATCCTTCTATCCCTAATCTCTTAGAAAAAAGAGAGTTTGAGCAACTGAGTAACAAGCAGTTCTCGTAGAAAAATTCTGTTAAGATGCGTTCATTAGGAGACCATGTGCTCCACATTGGGAGCGGACATGGAAAAAATATGATTAAAATTAGACAATATTTATATTACTATTCATTATTACACCGGCTGCGTAACTAGATTTTAAACAGCCAATGGTATAAAAAGTTATCAAGATTTGTTTTATTACACAGTTCGATATTTAAAAAATCGAATCAAAAATCGTTTTTAAAAAATGGACTTTCCCACAAAAAAATATATATATTTTTGGCTTTGAAGTTTAATTGTTTAGTCAATACTCGACGGTGTTTTGAACAATTGATGTAATCCTAAAAAATACTATTATGAGTTTATGATTGGATCTCATTTTAAAGACGACAGAGCAGGTCTCGGCCAATCGATGTAAATTAGAAAAAAATTGATCACTTTTTGGAAGGGAAACATAATTTTACATCGATTTTAGGTTTAAAAATTCTGACTCGGCCACTTGACGAAAGCCATTATTATATCGACACTCCCTACGTATAATCCCATATCCTAAAACATAAGAATTTACAGGAGTGCATTTGAAAGACTCATAACGCAACTCACCATGTTATAATATTTTCGATAAATATAATTTTTCAATTTCGATAATAGTTTGTACTCTCTGCTGAACAATTTCAATTTTGAAGCTTACATCAATAAAACACCGTCGATATGATGTGATGATTAAGAGTGATTTTTTGAGTTTATTGTTTTCTTTCTTAAAGTTTGGTCTAGATTCTAAATTCATCACTGATAATAATCAGCAAAATTTTCGCGTAATCTTCCTTGAGTTTAACCTCTATATGACCGAACTGTTTTTTAGTATTTATGTAAAAAAACGAATATCTTACTAAAGTGGCTTTTCCCTTAAATTTAAGTCACGCGAGAAATGCAACCGATTTAAATGTAGAAAAATTCCCGAGAATTCCAATGAAGTATACATAATGCGCATCGCAAAATAGACGAAGTCAACATTAATTGCGAAGAATTCAAACTTAACCATGCATAATAACTCCCAGATACAAAGTGGATACCAATTATGTAAAGAAATATATGTCTACCCCTATCTCGAACATGTTTAAGTACCTACAGCCAAGAAATAGTGATCTGATGTTTAGGAGCGCCTCGTGAACGCCACTAAAAATATTAATTATATAAAATTCATAAAACATAATAGTTGAAAATCTCGATCTTCACTATACAGTGGAACTTCGACCTGTTCCTGACATTCATAGCTTTTCCACATTTATAGCTATTTTTTATCGTTAGTTTAAAAACATTCTAGTATCACTCGTTTTACCGCATTCATCATTTTTTTGAGAGGTCCTTAAATGAATAATTCACTTTGTTTTCATGTTTTCGATTGACTCGTCGCTATCTTTGTGGAAATTCATTTGTTTTATAAAATTTCTATTTACTTTTTCGTCATATAACATAAATATTATTTCTTTTGTCACTGATATTTTAATTGTCCAAAATACAAACTTACATTTTTTCTATCTTCATCATACATCCGAAATTGGATAATTAGTGGTTGATTAATAGTCAGTTTAAGAAAATTCTTCATCGCTCTCCTTAAAAATGGTTTAACAAACACCTACAACCCTTCCTCATTGGAGTAAACGAAATTGAAAAATCTTTAATTAAATTTTCATCATATGACTCTATCCTGGTTGTCGCGCTCCTGATGGTGATGATAATTAATGTACAATGCTTTAGTTCGAAGTAGGTTTGAGAGTGGGTCGATTGTTTGTGTCCCAAGAAACTTGAAATATACCCTTATAGTGCTCTATTTGAGCATGCTCTTAAACTTATTATTTGTATTTACCTCATTAAAATTATTATTTGTAATGTAGGTATAAATTAAATAAACAATTCTTTAAAAAGGAAATATATTTAGTTATCAGCGATCCCAACCATTTCCTATACAATACTAAAACGGAAGGAAGAGCGATTAGTTAGCTATTTTCCAGCCCCAACCTTCTTTACTTACCCTCTCTAAATATACCAATCCTAAAACCTACACTAAATAAATGAATAACTGAAATAGGTTTCCCAAACCAGCCCTGTTTCCTTCAATAAAACGTATGGGATATGTACCAAACATATTATCATAGTAGTAATTTATAAATATTTTCAGAGAAAAGGTGATGCCCTTTATCGTTGCAAAATAGTTGTGCATTTTCATTGGTTACCCATTTCCACGAGTCGCCTCCGCAAGTCGAATTGGCTGCGCGGCTGACAACTGGAACCGATTGGCGAGGAATCCTTTTGATGCCCTCTGCCTTAATGTCGGTAATGAGCCGTCACAATGAGCCTTTATACTTTGTTATCATGGACCATAAAGTCGGGGAGATGGTCCATTGTGGAACCAGCACGGTCACGTGACTGCGCTGCTCGTGACGTCAGAGTGGAAAGCAGAGAGTATTTGTCGATAATGCTATTTCAAAATCGAAAAAATCGGAAATACAACAATGAAGGCAAACGGCGAGACTATCATGGTCATTCTCCTTGTAACCAGAAAAGTGTAGCTAATGGGTATTACATAGCAAATACATTATAAATTCAGTGCAAATTCTTCACAAATGTTACACAGAAAAGGTTTTTATAAATTTTGTATGTATTCAGTAACATTAAACATTATTTTAAGTACCATCAATTTTGGTAAGTTTGCCCATCGGTCTAAGATTGGCCCACTGCATGGAAAAAGGTGCTGCTTCAATACCATGATAATACTGATGCCATATGAATCTTTTAGTTACGCAAAAGTGCTGAGTAGCCTTTTGAGGTAAAAATATTAATTAATGTGTAACAAAATTTGTTTTATTGTTGAATCTGTAATCTGTTAGCTTGGGATGATAAAACACAATTTAAAAACTTTTCTTGAAATAAATTGGATTAGCCATATTTTCAATTTGTATTACTAACCTGTAAACTAAATGCTGTATATTTTTCCCATCTCAATTATGTACATAATATATGAAAGCATAAAGAAAAGTTGCCAAGACCTTAAAATCACTTAATTTATAGTAATTACACTGATTATTTGTATCGTGGGTCAAAGTTGCCCGATTTGTATGCGAACTTTGACCCACCTTGTTCTATCTATATTTATAAATCAATTATAACAATAAATCTATTTATGTTAATTAAATTTCATCCTAAGACATTAGTTCATTTCTATGTAGAACAATACCTCACATAAATGCAATGGCGAACCATAAAAATACAAATACCCTCAGTACTGGGCCAAAGTTATCCAGATTGACAGTATATCTAACAAAGCTCTTTATGACAAGAAAGGAATTCTTTCATTTTATATGAGATTCAATTGATTATATCAATAACTTTTTGAATGACAAAGATTGAAATGATATTGGTTATTCTAGTCCATAGTTTATAGAGGATAGCGATAAAAATAAGAATCACCTTGCGCATTTATTGATTTTTTGTTTTCAGTTGTAAATGCTCTCTAGCTAAGCGAAAAAAGTTTTTTTTTAAATGAAAGTTATGCAATGCGTACAATACACAGTTTCATTAATTAAAATATCTATATTTGAGTAAGGAAAAATTTTTGTAGACAAAATGTTCAGTTCGAAGCCGATTCAAGAAGAAGGATTTTGGAGAACTTAGTTAGGCGATATTCGATAAAGTCATTTCTGTCAGAATTTAATTTTATTGGTCGTGTCTTAATTTGTTATTATAAACTATATATATATATAAAAATGAAGATTTTTTTGTTTGTTTGTTTGTCCTCTATGCATTCCTTTACCATTCATCCGATCGGTCAAACTTTGGTGAGTTGTTGTGCGCACACCCGTGAAGGTTTCTGAAGATAAAAAATTTAAAATCTAAAATCTAAAAAAAAAAATCATTGATGCTATTAGGCGAATTTTAAGATGCAGCTGTTCATCATTCATGGATGACTTGTTATTGTCTCTCTCTGGTTTTTTTTTTTTTTTTAATGTCTGTTTACCGAATTTAATGAATGAATTTCTCTCCAGTATTGTGTTTCTAGACATGTTACGAATTATTTAAAACTTACTGTAGTCGTATCTTATGAAACTTTTGTATATATAAATAAAAATTACTTTGAATTATGTTTGAGTACGAGAATTTTTCATTTTGGGGTATTTTAAGTAATGAAACTTGTCTCCAATTTTCATATGGGCACCTTATCTTTTTCCACAGTTTTTTTGGACGGTAGGTAGTATCTGAAACTTATCCCCCGTGCGAAAGGAGAGTAGGGTATATACGACTCGACTAGGAAGAAACGCTTATAAAAAAAATAGTTATTCTGAATTAAAATTTATAGAAATCCTCCGCTTGAAGTAAATAATCAAAATATTAGTAAGTATATGCATAATGATTGAAACATTAAAATTATAATAAATTTTATATAGAGTTGTTAAAAGTCTGGTTGTATGATGACAAAAGTAATCTTAAACTATATAAATTTATGAGTAAATTACCATATCGGGTATATACCTGACAGCGATTGAATTATATTACCGTTGGTGACGGCTTATTATTTATTCAATTTTGTAAAACGATATTTATTTGGAAAAAAATACACATTTGAAGGAAAACTTGGGAGTCATTTTGATGGAAAAGTGTTTACTTAAAAATCAGCATGTTGTATTATTTAATGTTGTTATAAAGTTATATATGCAGTGGTGGACTGGCCATGCAAGCCAGGTTGCCCGATGGCAAGTGGGCCCCGCTGTATGTTAGGGGCCTTCAGTAAAATAAAAAAACTTTTTAACTATTTTATTTTACGTGTTTAAAAATATACAAGATAAAGTACCTTGGGTATTTTATCAATATAAATTATGCCTCCTTACAATATACACTATGAACTAATACCTCATCATGATTACATACTTATTTTTCTAATCTATTATCTACAGTACATACCAATTTGTGTATATGGTAGGGGCCCCCTTCGGGTGGCCCCCATTGACTCCTGACAACCAATATTTTTAGAACCAGTCCACCACTGCACATAGGTATTCTTCGTTCATTCGAGTTGTATTACTGCATACAAAAATTACAAGTGTTATCTCGCTCTGCCTACCATTAACAAAGTCAAGTGTTCAACGGGAAAAAAAATACATGCTTTTCAATTTTAATTTAATTCTACGACAGTAATATTTATTTTTTCACTAATTTTCATTTCATTTCATTGATAGAGCAGTGTTTGAGTGGGAAAGCAAGAATTTACGACGATTCAAATATTTAGATTATGTCACATGAACTCTTTCGTTTTTTACGTATCATGTTTACGCTACACATCAATTTAATAGAAATTCATGACATATAATAATATCAATTTTGTTCGACAGTTATAGACGTATGTCATGTTAAACACTCTTTTTCATGTCTTTTAATAATATACACACACACACATACACACCTGACACCGATGATATCGACTGTGGAAAGGAAAAAAGACATAATCCACACTAAAATATATTGTGTATAACTCACACAGAAGTGGTAATACCGTCAAAATATTTTTCTTCGATAATCATACAATTTAATACACGTTTTATTTGGGTTATACACAATATTTTTTGTGTATGGGCTACGTCCTTTTCCCTTTCCACAGTCGATATATATATATAAATGGTGATTACTCTAACAATATTTAACTTTATTAAATGTACGTGAAAAATCTTATATATAATTGCCCAGACCGGTCTGTAGGCGTAGATGTAGACGTTTTATTATTATCACATACACTTGTAGGCATGAAATTTTCTCATAACCTAAGCGTCTGCGGTGTGTATAAACAACACACACAGTACCGACGTGACGCAGTCAGTCCGTCAGTATGGAAACTAAGGAACAGCTACTTTAGACAGTATTTCAATTTCAATACCGTCATCTATGACGGGCGTTTCCACTAGTTTTATATAAAATATTCAGTTTTTTTAACGACAAAAAATCATGTATTGGAAGTGTAAGAAATGCCGATTTTTCTATACACATTTTCATGTAGAAGGATATCTTTGCAATGGGTACAGAAATTATCGTACTAAGTCCCACGAGAATGCAGTCGTTTGCTTGAATTTATTATGTATTAATTTTATTATTTGAAAGACTACACTTGTAAAATGCAAATTTTAATTGTGTTTCTTTTTAAAGACGTCGACGTTTGATCTCATCACCTTGTCATCGGCGGTAAAACATTCTGAATTAACTGACACTGTTTTTTTCTGTCACGAGAATGATGTGATGTGATGAATTGGAGTTATGGTAATTCTGTAAGTAATCATTGACATGTTTGACTCGTCAAAGGAGATGTGTCGGTTCGAGGAACAGAGGCTTTTGAAACTAGACGACGCGAGAGACGGCGATCGTCAAAAGTGGGCGTATCTTTTTCACAATGTTGTCGATATAAATAAAGGTTTTTTTTTGTATTCTTTGTATTATTGTCTTCTATGCAAATTATCGATTCAGCTCGGGCATATCAAATGACGTTCTGAGACATGGAAATATGCTCTGCATTGAGAGTATTTTGTATTTGGTTAGAAATAAGCAAGACGTCATTTGTCTGATCTAATATATTTATGGTAAACTTATATAACATGACATTTTAAATTTGAAAGTTTTATGTTGAATTACCACCATCTGCTCAGAAACTGTTGTCGTGTGAATTCAGTCGATAAGCAGATTTTTTTCCAGATTATATGCAAGAAAAGCCACTACAAGACGAAAGAATTACTTTTTATGGTAACCACGAATTTGTATTTAAAAAAATACAATGTGATATCCAGGGTCTTTTAGAGAAAATGTAAAATCTAAATTTTATTTCAAAAGCATTAAATAACTAAGTACCACGTGTCAATATTCTTTCAGTGCGCTTGGTGTACTGGATGTGCAGATATAGATAGAATATGTGTTGTGTTGTGCGTTACAGAAAAAATATCAATTAAGATAAACATAATATAGATACATTGAAACACTTTCTAGCAGGTGGAATGCCAAGTTAAAATTTTTAGTGATGAAAAACAATTTAACGACAGAAAACAGATCAGAATCATTTTCTATAAACTCCACAAAATTGAAGTCTCTAAAATTAAGAACCACATTTTTTATCTTCTTGTCTCTAATATGGATAGTGTAGTAATACTTGAATTGATATAACACTGTTTGTTAATATGGCTTAGGCCGATGCTTCTCAAAACTATTCAAAATATCGCAGCCCCCTGCGCTCTTGCGGGGGACAGCAAAATGTTCCAGTACAGCTACAAGTACTTAATTATGCATTTTTTTCCTTTAACAAATGTACACATTTTTTATATATAAACACATTATTTGTAATGTTATTAAAATGTTTTGTTTGAGGCGATTGTAAAATGCAGGTATAATTATACTATATATCGACTGCGTTTTGGTCAATTGATGTAGCCTTCAAAAAATATGAAAATGAGTTAATGATTGGATCTCATTTTAAAGACGATAGAGCAGGTTTCGGCCGAATGATGTAAAATAGAAAAATAAATTGACCACTTTTTGAAAGGGAAACATCATTTTACATTGGTTTTAGGTTTAAAAGTTCTGACCCGGTCAGTTGATTTAAGCCACTATTATATCGACGCTCCCTACGTATAATCCCATATCCCAAAACATGAGAATTTACAGGAGTGCATTTCAAAGATTCATTATGCAACTCACCATATAATGTTTTCGATAAAAACAGTTTTTACTCTCTTCTGAACAATTTCAATTTTGAGGTTTACATCAATTGGCCAAAACACCGTCGATGTTATAATGTCAAATAAAGCTTTTGATACCTAAATTAATTTTATTTTCAGTTTGCTTTTTTTGCAAATTTTGTGGGTCGTGAAGTGAAATTTAGAAAGCACTTGTTTGAGCGACTAAAACATCATAACTGACAAAATAATGATCTTGAACATTTCTATAATTTTACGGGTAATTAATAAATATAATGGACTTTTACAGAGTTTGAAAATTCTCTTGCAAATGTAAGTTTACTCTACAACTTACTGATGATGTGCTAGGAAAAAGTCAACGCTTATTCGTCGCTCAGCATCTAGATAACAAACTTGATTTTTATTTACCGGGAACGATGATTGTAACTGATATCGCGTTTTGTATGGGCGGATCTATTTGTCATTGGATGTTGTT
This sequence comes from Himalopsyche phryganea, assembly GCA_022494535.1. Taxonomy (NCBI): domain Eukaryota; kingdom Metazoa; phylum Arthropoda; class Insecta; order Trichoptera; family Rhyacophilidae; genus Himalopsyche; species Himalopsyche phryganea. The sequence goes on from JAGVSL010000034.1 coordinate 2,301,590, forward strand.
TGACAAACACTTGGCCAAGCTATTGACAGTTTAGCATGTCATGATTTTACCATTGACGGCTTCGTTTTCCCAGGCGAATGAATGAAAAATAGAAACGAATTTTTACCAAGAAATCTTTTCACTGACTTAACTCTTGACGTGAATGCAATACGGTGAAATAGTTGACATCATCGTGTTTATAATATACATACTCGAATTGGATAACAGAATTCTAGTTGTGATTTTAATAACTGACTAGCTGTTCAGAACTGTTCCCTACGGGATCACTTCGTACAGCTGTTCATATAGTATTGCAGTTAGACAAGGAACTATTGCCTTTAAAAGTGGACTTGGAGATCACTATCAGATGACAAGAGGCTGATTCATATCGATGGCCCAATTCCATAAGACGATAAGTCAAAATTTTGATGTTTTGAGTTGAGTTATCCATTATATTCGAACACCGCTCTTCTACAGTTCCACAGAAGTACAGTAGTAAAATTTACAGGTTTTCCCTCAAAAGGCTGATATTTGCATATGGAAATCAGCAAAATTAAATTTTCTCAGTTCCATATACATACATATCGAAATATCGTATTGTGGATTTTTTTTAAGAATCGTGGAGTTTCATAAAGAAGCAACCTTTAATACTAAAACTATTTAGCACCTATTTGAATTAAAAAGTAACACAAATAATAAGCCATCACTTTTTATGAGTCAGTTTAGATGAGTCAAATCTTTGATCGGCCATATCTCAAAACTGCCAATTTCTAATTGTACCACCATGAAACTAGGTCATCGATATAAATGAAATCACGAAGGGAATTATTTGTTTTACCTGTAGCCGTATTACAGTACATATAGCCTAAAATTTCTTAATTTGACGTTGTCATAACAACGCAAACTATGTATTGTAGTCGTATCGTTGGCATAGCAACCCAAAAATTATAATAATATAAATGTTATAATGTTTTCAAACAAACCATAATATAATCGTAATAATTTAGCAGTTATAATAGTGTGTAAACACAATTTGAATTTCTAGTTAATACAATCATTAAACATGTATTTAATTATATTCGATCTCAATATGGAGCTTATTTCAACTGATTTTTTTCTACGAGAACTGTTTGTTAATCAATTTCTCAACCACTATTTTTCGAATGGAGTAAGAATAGTGATATTGAGATAGGACAGGCTTTCGAACAGAAGTCCACAAATTGATTGAAAAATCAATTTATTAAACTGCCCGTGAAGCCATTCTAACCCGTGAACACTACGTGATAAATAATTATTTAGACAATACGAAATGTCCCTTACGATTTTAATATATATGGTAAATAAGACTCGCTGTGTTACCTAATAATCGTAATTCTGAGTTACATAAGATATAAAAACCTTCCTCTGATTGTTAGTTCAAATTCTTCCCAGTTTAAGTCTTGAAGGTACCGACACGTATAGAGAAGGACAAAATTTAAAAAACTCAACTGTAACATATGTTTTACAATTCAATTTTTAATAGTATGAATGCTGTTAATTTTGTAATCCCGTTTGCAATATGAAAAATAGATCATATTAAATTAAGAAAATTAGATTTTATAGTAAAAAAAACACGTAATTGATTTCGTGCTTTAAGCTAAAATAATGCATCCATACAATGCGAAGTGCTATTTTCTTAACACGTCAGTAATTATTGGGTGAGGAATCACTTCTAATATAAAATAATGCACGTGTTAAGTAAATAAACTTTTATTTAATATTGGAGATTCCTCGCTAGTTTAATATGCTCGAATATAATTAACGTGAAGAGACATAGTATTATAAATTATTGTGAATGTTAATATATATTCCAGAAAATTCAAAACAACTATTGGTAAAAAAATGCCACGTTGAAATTAAGTGCTGAAAAAGTAATGAAATAAAACCCAATTCCTTATTTTATGTAACTAAATCTAAACAGATTTCTTTACTTAATGTATAATGCATTATCCATGTTTGTTTGTTAGTGCATGTATTTTATAATCGTGTGGGTTTATTTTACGCAAGTTATTACAGTAAATCAACTTACATAAGAATGGTAAGATGAATTGGTAGCGTGGTATAGATTATAAATTATTTTTAATTAGGAACTTTCCAAAATAACTGTATCACGTGGAAATTGCAGCAAAGTTTATAGGCAAACGGTGTTTCACCTGGCGTTGTTGGTTCTGAGTTGTTTATATTGAAATTCACTTATCGCTATAATTATTAAAAAAAAAAAATATCTACACTATTATTTTATTTTGCAATAGGAGTTTTCTTAAAATACAATAATAACTCGTTTATTATAAAAAATATAACATAAGCAACTGTTGATTGTTGACTTGACTCGTTTTCTCTGAACGATCCCTTTTTTGAAACTGAAATTCTAAGTACTGCTTAAGATAAGGTATAAAATATTAACTTGAATTTAAATTGTTTTGGTTTATTTTTCTGTTATGAACACTAAAGAGCATAATTTTCTATTTTACTCCTTTTAATAGATTCAGCATCTTACACCTGTAAAAATATTGTTTAAAAGAATAGGCCTTATTTTAAACTAGTATAGCCGTACCCGTCATAAATGACGGCATTTAAATTGAAGTACTGAATGTCTAAAGTAGCTAGTACGTCGGAACTGTGTGTGCATTGCATAATATTTTGTTTTACATATACATAGCGAACGCTTAAGTCATGAGAAAATTTAATACCTACATGTGATATGTCATAATAATAAAACGTCTACAGAGCGGTCTATAGCTATCTAAGATATCTCTACAAATTCTTCGAAAGCGATACTACATTCTGTTTTAAGTAAAATATTTTGAGAAATTGTGTTTGCATAAAGTTTTCATTTCTTATTTCAACTAAAGTATTAAAATCGTTACTTGATATTTTATAGTTTTAGATATATTAGGAAAGAAACTATTTAATTTTCATCATTTAATATCAGGCGGATTCCAGTATTAGATTCACGTGTTTTTCACGTTTATGTTAACTTGTTTATAATTAACTTACATTCATGTAGAATGTAGATCCACATTTATTTATTCTCTTTCATAAGAGGGACATTATCAAATGGGGTAGATTTATGGCTTTAGAGAGTAACATCAATTAAATGTGAATAAGACGATAGCCAATTAATTGACTACCAAGTCATATAATCATTATTTATAATGCCGTATCCATTTTCCATTGTAGTGTTTTGACTGAGTCAATAAATTGAAATATTATGCCATTATCATTAATCAACGTCATCTCTACACAACTACGTAAAGCGATATATTAAGTCTCAAAATATTTGGTTGTATTAAATTTCGACGTTTCCCAAATAGGCAATTGAGGATAGATTCCGATATTGTCGCAAACTAGACGTTTTAATTAGCGATCGTCTGTGGCCAGACGGAGGCTGAGAGCGAAGGGAAAGGCGCGAAGTGCGACGGAGAGGGGGAGGGAGAGTGACGGAGGCGAGGTGGACGTGAAAAGTGAGGCTCGAGGCGGCGGGAAGGAGGCTATAGACTCGCGCGGTCCGTGGGAACTGCACAGAAGCCCGACGGCGCGCGCCCGTGCCGAGATGCTGGGCCGTTATTATTGTTTTTTTTTTTATTTAATAATTTCCAAAATTCAATATTCAGTAATCGAAAAATTATTTTTATGAGAAGCCACATTTTTTTGTATTGAAAGCATTGCACTTGCCATTATCAAGGGCAAACGAGAACAAGCAAGACCGTAGATTCTTTCTCAGTAACTATTATTTGAGAACGCCATACCATAAGTTTTTTTTCCAATTACTCATATTAATTTTAATAGGTAAGGTTTTTACTTATTATACCAATAAATACAGCGCTTTTTTCTGAGACCTTTTAGACCTTCTTGCCATGGTGTAAGAAGTATATGTGAGCTGGATAAAAAATGACAGTTGCCATTTTTACATTTGTTGACATCATTCTGTGCAAATCGAATTACAATATACTATGTTTACAAAAGTGTTTTGGTGACAATCAAAATTCATTTTGTCAACGTGACGTCGTATGCTTTACAAAAACAACGATCGTCCAGCTCACATATACTTCTTTTACCATGCCCTCTGGAATCCATTTCGCATAACGAACATAAACACGTTCTAGTCATACGACTATACCTCATATTACAGCCAGCATCGATAATTCGGTGTTAATTATCTGTTAAATCGTACTTCTTCTTATATCTAAAAAAATTGGTTTTACACATCGTACGTTTAAAATTAATAACGTGGCCATCTATACTAAATATCCATTGGTTAGTACGTATACGAAATGAATCAGTTCTGTTTCTTTAAAATTCCAAAGCTGTCAATATATTTCTACAGCCTCGTGGAATTCTATGATGAAGTTTAATTATAATCTTTTAATACCCCGCGCCATAAATCGTGTATACATAATAGTCAATAAAAACAACCATCCAATTGAAAAAAGTTAGCCATTTTATTTCAAAAACTATTTTTTTAAATGCCAAGGATCATTTATATTTACTGCATTTGAAGGTAAGACGTTCCTGTGATAAGGTTTAAGTAATATCAATTATCTGGTAGTATGAATTAGTTATGTAACTATTTAGGAAACAGGTTAAAGATATATTTTAAAAATGCTGTATTTATGGAAATTTATAGTTTCGGATACAACGTTATATAATTATGAACATAGGTTCATCAGAGTTGAGTACATACTAAGACTTTTTATCAAATATGGCGTAGCAGAGTGCTACGGCGTAGACCTCGTGATATAATGTGGCGGGAAAATTTGGGAAATTTACGATCAAATTCTCAAATATTGCGAATGAAATAAAAAAAATGTTATGGTTTCCTCGCTAATAAAGTGAAGCAATTATTTTCCAGCGAATGTGTGCGCGCATACGTGCCTACATTACCGTCGGTTTCCGAGTTATGAGAGAGCTCGAACCTTCTCACATAAAGCAAAACGCCTCGGAAGATACTTTTCTCTTTCTACCCACGAGATTTTCCCCTCTCACCGTCCCCCTCACACCGTATCGAATGTTAAACGCCCACCGGCAGGTTATAGTCGAGAAGCCAAACTAACTATATGATCACTGCGTTAAGATTTTCACACAGGTGTCTGGAAAAGGAAAATTAATGCGTTCGGAAAATTGGGATACAATTAAATTTCAAAATCATTCCATGTAAAAAGGACTCTTGTCAGGGAATATGAATATATTCCAAAGATGCATCCATAATAATTCAATAGAATGTACATCCAGTTAATAGTGATGTTATTATTGAAATGGAAAAGCATATTTTAATATCTTTTGTGGTATTAAAATAAGTTGATATCTATAAAAAATACCACTGAAGTGTAGTTATAGACCGTAGACGACTAAACAAAATATTGTGTTTTGTTACGATTTTTTTCGATGTGGCAGTGTAACTACTAAAATTAATGCAAAACCCCTTATGTTTGCCACTTATGTTGGTTTTACATTAAAAACATTTTGTATAATTTAAGACATCGACTGAGGGTGCTTGATGAAACTTCAATATCAAATTTGAGTTATTGAGATTTTGTACACTTCCATGTATTTTGTCACTAACGACCCGGGTTTCGCCTTTCGGTATCTTCAGGCATTCGAGCGCACGAATGCCTGAAGATGCCTAAAGGCGAAACCCGGGTCGTTAGTGACAAAATACATGGAAGTGTACAGAATCTCAATAACTCAAAAAAACATTTTGAGTTAATAGAAATAGAAAGCCACCAGTATTGATCGTTGTAAACATGTGGAAGTAGTACAAACAAATTGTGTTTTATTTATTAAAATATAATGCCTTTCCAACAAGAATTGACAGTTAACACCTTAAAAGTGATACAGATGTTATGGTTTTTCGTTAACATCATTACATTTTTGACACTAAAAGCTCAGAAAACGTGATTTTAGCACTCGTCTTGCATTAGATGATCAAAATGCTAATCACACACGTTAAATAACAGTTTGTTAATTTTTCTAATGGCATTTCTTTTAAATTTAATTTTTTTTTTCATTTGTAATTTCCACTCCCTATTAGAAAATTATGGCTATCCCACGATGCCTCCAAGATTTTCAATCTCCTACCCTTCTCTTTGCTTCTTTCAAAGTCATTAAACGCTTTGGATGATTATCAGCGTTCTTCCAGGACAATGAAATCCATCCGATTATCATAAAAGAAATTAGAATTTAGGCACTCCTGGAGCTTACACAGTATACTTCCAAACCATACCCATGTCAAGTTTTATTAAAATTTATTCAATGAAACGTTGAAAAATAGTTAGTAAGTAGATTAAAAACCAGATTAAATTTTGTCGGTGTCCGTGGTGCAGTTGGTAACGCCGTTGGCTACGGCTACGGATGTCTCAGGTTCAATTCCAAGTGCGCACGGTTTTCATAAATTGATCTCTTAATTGATTTATGGATTTATGTTCGTAGTATTTGTGATGTCTAAAAACTCCTTCCCACCCATACCCATCCAATGCTCACGGGGCATAGCGAGAGCAATTACCTAACCACTAATCCTATCTTTCTATCCCTACTCTCTTCGAAGAAGAGAGGTTGAGAAACTGAGTAACAAGCAGTTCTAATAGAAAAATTCTGTTAAGATACCTCCATTAGGAGGCCATATGGAAAAAAAGATTAAAAGGAAAAAGATCGTAACCGTCCTGGATTTTGGGTTATTTGTGGATGGTTAGAGAAAATGAATGAATAAATATATTCAAAACATACCCATTGTTTTTTTATTTAAACAACAATGTCTATTTTGGCAGAACTATTCCCAGACATCTGACTATTCTGTGAAACCAGAATAGTTATCAACCAACCGATAAAATTTTTGTAGAACTGAATATTTTTTTATTTTTACCTATTTATGATGGAATTCTACCAAGTATATCTATCATATTTTTCTTATTTGATATTGCCGCATTGTATTATCAGTATTTTGAATGTAACAATGTGATAGTAAGAATTGCTAAACCGAACGATCCGATGTCTGCTCTTGAAATAAAATTCGTCTTTGACAAAATGCTTCCCGCGCAATTTTGTGAGACGTCGTTCCTTTTTTGATTGTTTTTTTTTCTCGTGCTCGTGTCGACTCCATTATCTATGATTTATGAAAGGAGCTGTGCTAAATACAGATATTCTTTATTCAGATCTCTTTAACACAATACAACAAATAATGTTCAGCCATTCAAAAAATGGCTCAGACACATTTGCATAAGAGTACATGACAAGTCATTATTAGACGACATCTTTAAAAGAAAACTTAACAGCTGTTTTTTTTTAATATGAGAAACAACTAAGTTACAACGTCAAAGAATTTTTAAAGCCATGTCCTATTCAATATTAAGATAAAATCACCTGCCTTATTGCTCAAGTTGTTAAATAGACAATGTTCAAACACTAACGTTTCATATAACAGGACTCGTTTCGCTCAAATCAATATTTAACTGATAAGTGTAAAATTCTTTCTAACAGAGCGGAATACGTTTAAACAAAAAATGTGCACGATGTGTATTGCGAAGTTTTTCATAATATCTTATTTAAGTAAGTTTGATCAGCGATAACGAAATTGATATTACAGAATTCATCTTATGGATATTCTAAGCGTAAAAAATAACGCTATCTACCCCCTTAAATATGTAGGGGAAGAATCAATACAGATGGAATAGAAACATAGACATGAGCAGAAGACGCACTACCTTACACACGGACGGACGGTAATACTATTGCACTAGCCGACAACCGTATGGGCTCACCAGTGCTTCCGTACAGGTTGACGGCCGCTTTATTCTTAAATTAAATCTCTGTAATAATACAAGTTAAGAACACGATTCCTAAAAATATAAAAAATAACTGATATAAATATCAAATTAAACCTTTTATATTTTGAATGTTTAAAAAAATGATTCAAAAAAAATTGAGATATCGATTTAGTGTGATTGATGCAGTTTCAATATCAAATTTTGTACATTTCCATGTATTTTGAAAGGCAAAACCTGAATCGTAAGTGACGAAATACATGGAAATGTACAAAATTTGAACAATCCCAATTGAATATTTTATTATTTTTCATCAGCTTTATTAGGTGCCTTTGTAAAAGGAAATGAAGCGTCGTCTGTTTTTTTTCCAAAAATAAAATCATAATAAGAAATCTCGGTAACCGTGTAAAATAAAGAAAAAATCTAATCTCTAGATTCCGTACACTAAAGAATTAGTCTGATGTTGGGTCTACGCCATGTCGCGTCGTAGAGCCTAGTTTTAATATTTATGTTCATTTACCCAGTGGCGGCTCATTAGAGTTTGTAGTGGTGACTAATTAATAATCAGCCTGAATTGGAAAAATGTTAAGAAAGTGTATTTCATTCCTTTATATGTGTCAGAAAAGCAAATGAATTTTATTGATATAACGTCGGTACTAAAACAGAAGCTATATTTGTAATATGCACTTTAGGTGTAGTGGGAGAGATTTTGTAAAAGGATAGGTTGAAAGCTTTTACACATTGATGCTGCTTTGTGAATAGCAGATAGTGAGAAAACAAATGAATTTCGGAAAATCTAAAATTAAAACGGGAGTCACTTACTTTCGTTACAAAGTGTTGTGACTAGAGTGAACGAATCGGAGGTAGCAATCGACTTATCAACGTACATTAAAACCCAGCAAGTCCAAGTAAATTAATTCTCACGTTTTAAGACATCGACTGAGGGTGCTTGATGGAATTTCAATATAAAATTTGAATTATAAGGATTTGGTACATTTCCATGAATTTTGTCACTAACGACCCGGGTTCGCCTTTTGACATCTCGAGTCTAGCCGTGTGCTCGAATACCTAAAGATGCCGAAAGGCGAAACCCGAGTCGTTAGTGAAGAAATACATAGAAATGTACAAAATCTCAATAATTCAAATTTAATTGTCATGTCTTATTAATAGAATTACGATGTGGTTCTGCCAGTCTTACCTCTTACTACCCAAACTGTGCTATGTAAAATTTTGTGGGCTGCAATTGTCCACGGAATTGTTGTTATAGAAAATAATTATGATTTTCAAAGAGAGCCCCAGAAAAATATGAATAGTCGATTAGTAAAACAAATCAAATCTTCAGATGCATAATTTTAAAAAAAAATTATGAAAATTTGTAGCGAAAATTCCACAATTTAATAATTGTACAAGAAGAATATGATAGGAATTGACAATTAAAAACATTCTAGTAATATCGTACACTGAAACTTCCTACGTATAATCCCGTATCTACAAACATGACATTTTACAGGAGAGCGTCTCAAAGATTCAAAACACAGTTGCAAAGTATCTATCTTCTTCAAAATTGGGACAAAGCTATTATTTTGAATCTAGTTTTTGCTGAAAAGTTTTCAGTTTTTGAAATATTACAAATACGACATTGGACTTGAGATTTTATCGAAAGACTTTCGTATAAGTGGCTAGTTACGTGTTTATACATTACGAACAAATGGTGGAGCAAGTAGTTTTCCCAATGTATTTTGATGCCTACCCATAGAAATGAGTGCGTAGACAACGAAAATACAAAAGACGTAAAATCACGTATATGGCACTTACGTGATAATGCGTAGGGAGTGTCGATACATTCGATACGAATGTCTTTTTGCATATGCATTTTGGAGACCACTGTGCTCACTGTCTGAAATTAATTAAGTTTCATATTGTGCTAAAGAAAAAATACAGTACAAAATATTACTGATTCGTGTCCTGTCATGCTATTTTAAAAACGTATAAAAGAAATTCTAAAAAAGGCTATCAGGTGTATATATAAATAATGTATAGTTGAGATATTGCGGGTTAAATCATACTGCAAACAAGAAGTAAGGAAAATATCGTGTTGACATGAATGATTATTGCGTTTATCGTCAATTTTCTACGCGGCGTATTGCAGAACACGAACTGCGTGAAGAGGTAAGTAAGTAAGTATGTAACGACATCTATCGCCCCACACGCAGTTTGCGTTGCCAGCGAAATGCATTAAAGTGCCAATAAAATTGCGAATAGTATTTGCCGACTATTGTTCTCTCGTCGTAAAAATGTGCAATAACCCGGTTTGTTAATGAAGCGTTTAAGCGGGAAAATAGGCACCGGCACGACGCGTTCGCGCTGCAACTACTACAACATATAGGGAGTATAAATAAGAATGTAATACAGTATCCATTTTATGAACTCAAGTAATATTATTATGTACACTTTTGAATTCCCTTTGAATTGGAGTACTGTAAAAGATGTACAACTTTTCCATGACTCAAACGATTCCGAAAGAAAACGATGTCGGTTTTACGTGGTTCAATAGTTGCGACTATGCTTTGACGTACACGGTTTTTAAGTATAGTTTACTGATTATTGATAAAGAATTTAATATGTTTTATAAAAATTTCCGATTACTTTTGTCGCCGGATAGTAAATGGCCAAACATGTACATGTGGCAAAATGAAGGATGCTGACCACATCATGTCCTTAAATGTATTCTGAGCAGAAAGAGTGACTCAAGTCAGCCTGACCAGCTGTTGGACCCACAGGCCATGTCGATTTGATACCATTACAGATATAAAATACGTCATTTCAATAGCTGGGGACTTTCAGAGCACTGAAGTGCAAGCTGCCGAGTTTTGGGTAACTGCTCCCGTGACAATTCCAGCACTAAAATTTTTGAGAAACGCATATCATGCAAACGACTGCTTATACCAGATGTAAGGCCATGGTGGAATGTGGTGGGTTTTGCATGGTTGTGTAACTAGTTGTGAGTCGTGTTACGTCTCTTTAAGAAGTTTCTTCATTGTTATCTTAATTGTGACAAGCGAGTCACGCGTTGATCTCCGTTTGCAGGAGAAGCGGCTCGCCAGTTTTCGTTTTGTAAAATATAAACCAAACATTCAACTACAAGTGTTTCATTGATTAGTTCTGACAAAAAAAATAATTCAACCAAGTAAATTCCAGCGAAAACAAACAGTGTAACTAAATTTCAACTAACACAAACTCAAATTGTTAGTTACATTGCATATTTAAAAAAAATAATTAATCATTAAAAGTAAAAAAAACCTGATGAAGGAGCATATAACTATTTATACTGGAAACGGCAATTATTATTTAAGTTAACATTACGTTTTTGGGAATTACAATTGATTCAAAATATCATATAATTCGAAAAAAGACTCAAATAACATATTATATTATGAAAGCCTTGGTATTAAAGAGAATCTTGGTTGTTTATCTCTCACGTTTGTAAGAAATAAGGTATAGAAAAAAAGTAAATAATCTCCTAATTGAATATTTTGTTTCGACGTTAACCGGAAAGCAGTGAAGCGTCACAACATGACGCAGTGTTAAGAAAAGATATGTATCACGAGCAAATACCGAACATCCTGTTTGCCCAAAAGCTGGACCCAAAGGATGTGGATGGAATTTGAGGGTGGCGCCCGGACCTGTCATATTTATTTTAACACTTAAACCATCGACACATACGTAAAAGAGATTGTGTAATAATAAGATGCACATATTATGAAGCTTGTTTGATCGGTGGTTGGCTGAAAAAATATTGACCAATAAGATAGTGCCGATGTTTGTATTGGATATTGTTCTTCAGCATTTTCATTGTGATCATATTGAACGAAAGATGAAGAATTGTTTACATATAATATTGCTATGTGAAATGAAGATTGTTGTGATAAAAAAATGTTTAAACGAGTATATATCTCAAAACCTTCTATACGAAATACAGAGTGGAATAGGTTAAAAACAGGAAGTTGTTAATCTTTAAAAATAATGTTGAATATTGATTTAAGGCGAATGGTTTGATTTAATAAAAGAATTGATTCCAGTATCATGTTCAACAATAATAAATATTAGCTAATGACATAGCGCCTTTCCCAAAATTTAGATAAACATAATAAGATTGACAGGTTACTAGGAATTGATGGTTGGTGGCTTAAAATATGCTTTTTATTCTGAACTGTCTTCTTTTATAATGACAGTAGTATTACAGGTATAATTTTTTTAACATGTCCCCTGCCAGCGTGGAACAGACGTTTTTCTACGAGAACTGCTCGTTACTTAGATGTTCAACCTCTCTTGTTTGAGGAAAGTATCGATAGAAGGATAGGGCTAAGACAGGACTAGTGGTTAGCTAATCGCTCCTTCTACGCCCCGTTTTTAGAATCGGATTGCTGAGAGGGAATTTTAGACATCACTAACAGAAATCCATTGATTGATTTTTCAATCGATTTATGGATTTATTGAAACTGTCCGTACTGGGAATTGAACCTGAGACATCTGTAACCGTAGCCAACGACGATGACCACTGCCGACGTTATATATTTATTACAGCTACAGTATAATACACTATAATTTTTTTATATAATATACCTGTATATACTAGCGACAGTATAATATACTTCCCTTTAATTTAAGTCAACTACCAGAAAAGAAAATACATATTACTTTCATATAATTGCAGTATATTTCTAATAATTTTTTGTTTTATTTTTAAATGCGAATAAAATCGAGACCAGCTCTACACAATGTTATCGTTTAAGGACCACGTTTTGTCTATTATTCCAAAATTTTGAAAAATGATGTAACTTTTATACAGACCGAAAAATAATATCATTTTCATTGACATCAATTTTTTGAATCGCACTTACGGTTAAATGTCCTAATATTTCTTCCTTCGCAAGTCAGCCATGTAGTTTTTATTACATTTACAAGATTTTCTTGTTATTCAATTATTTTATTGGTTTTACTCCGGTCCGCACCTAGTAGAAAGAAATAATGCTATTCTTAACTGAAGAATTAGAATCAATTTCCGTATTACAAATATTTTTTGTACGATAAGCTTAGTTTGAAGATACTTCTCAAAGAGGCAAAATATGTCATATCTAGTGAAACAACCAGTAGAATAACAAAATTATCAATTTTAATATTAAATTTAAGAATTATTACAATTATCCATTTACCCTACTATTTTAATTATTTTTATATATTGTAAATTTTTATTGCTCAAGTATGTAATAAAGCTGTTTTTTTTCTATAACAGTTATTCAGTGGTGCATACTTACAGTATGTAATGCTGCACGTATTTTGCTCTGTGTGATGCATTGAGGGCTGAAACTAGTTTTAAAAATAATGTCATCTTTTGTATGGAGCAAGGCAAGAAAACGATCTTTTGTTGTAGACATACGACCAGCAGAAATGCAAAGAGAAAATGTTCATTGGAATTTTTATGTTCATGAAGAATCCATTAAGTATTCTTCTTTGAAGGCATTAATTTAAAAGCTCTCCATACATTTTGTTCAACAGCGAGCTTTTTGTTAAGCTTTGTGTTCCTTTCAAAGTAGGTACTGTTAACTCAGCCATATATGTTGCATGTTGTACAGCATATCAGAATGTAACAATAACTAGATATATTTATTACATTGGTAATTTGTGAATTGTAGAATACTACTTACTTTGGCCTTTAAACCTTTCAATTATCTGTGAAATAGTCATAAAAAAATGTAAAATCTTGCTATTTGTAAATAAAATAGTTCTACATATAACTTAAAATTAAAAATATATCATAGTTTACGTCTTCTTTGTAAAATAAATGATAATTTGAAAAACTCGTTTATTAAGTATAGTATAGTAACAATCCGAGAAGCATGATGTACCGTATGTAACCGTTTTTTCAAACGTCACGTCTCGAACTTGTTCTGTTATGAAGAATTACGATTCTTGCGTCTTTCGATAATTTCGCATAGTTTGATATGTATTTCAGGTTTTACACACAATTTATGACGTAAAATAATTACTTAATATTACGTAAAACCATATTTCACTTTTTGAAATTGTCATTTTGCTTTATAAATGCGTTTATGTGACAAAACCCTCACGGTAGCGAAATGTGACTGCATGAGATCCGAAGGGATTATTTTGGCATGATAACGGGAAGGTTAATACAGCAAATCCTGAAAGTCATTTGAAATTAGAATGAAATATATATTTGAATTACTTACGATGTATATATATATATATATAATGTGAAATATTGAATTAATAGAAGAATTCAGGACAGTTTTTTTTTAAATTATAAATAATGAATTTACTTAGCTACTGTAATTTTTTTTTCCATCGCTAAATTTTAATTTATTTACATTTCTAACATACTTTCACTTAATTCAATGTAATAAAGAAATACGTGACTATTTTATTCAAATTTAACGTAGTGAATAAGTTTTATTCTATTTTAATATTTGAAATTAATAGTTTGAAAAAATGAAGAATATTCATTGGCCAGAATTAGTGACGAAAGTGATATAGATATATAAAATAAATATTAAAAGTGCTATGTCATCAAATGATATGAAGAATAGATTATATTCCTATACGTGCTTACAACTAGTATAGTATGAACATCGATATTTTTCTAATTAACTAGTTCTAAGAACTAGTCTTTATCGTTAACAAGAAAGTTTCATCTGTGGTTTATAGCAGGATTACATACAGAGTTTATATTACGGTAACATATATTATGTCTAAGATCATTTTTTCAACCACACGTATAGAAGAAAATCCTGAAAAGTTTGGCACGATATTAAATATATTTTACTTTAAAAAAAATTGTTCAAAACGCGTTAGAAGTTAAAATGGTAAGCTTACCAAATGAACTCAATTAATTGGTGAGCTAGTAACACCTGCTTTAAATGAAGGCTTAGTATTATTTTTAGTAAAAATTGTTCCTTTTAACTTGAAACAATAATTAGACTAAATAAAGTAATTTACATGTTTTTTTTTAATATACAGGTCGAACTATGAAAATGTATTAAAACAATTATTGTTCTAAGATTTTGAAAATTTATATACAGAAATTATTTCTAAATTTTGGAATCACTTCTTTCTAACCTTACCAATATATCAATAGCAAAGAGAGTAAAGTATTTTTAGTTTTTTAATGAATTTAAATAAATACATATATGTATTTTTTACTATGACCGCTCCTAATGTAGAGGCACGTGGTCTGGCCTCCTATCTCAACAGAAGTTTTCCATGAGAACTGCTTGTTACTCAGTTGCTCAAACTTTATTTCCAGAAGAGATTAAGAATAAAAGCGTGAGCAAGTGATTAGCTAATCACTCCCGCTATGCCCCATTTTTAGGATCGGATGAGTGGGAAGGAATTTTAGTCATCACTAGCATCCATGTCTACTAACAGAAATACATAAATTGATTGAAAAATCAATTTATGAAACTGCCCGTACCGGAATTTGAACCCGAGACATCCGTAACCGTAACCAACCACGTTTACCAGTGCACTATACAGCCGACGTTATATATTTATTACGCTACTAATCTTTTTTTTTAATAGTAAAGTGATATAAAATGAGTCAACTTCTTTAGGATAGAATATTTTATTATGAATAGAAAAGCGGTAAGTATTTCTATGTTAGCAATTGATTAATCAGGCAGTAGATTAACCGGTGTCAAATAATTTAATGAGCTTCAAAAATATACGATTTTTTACATTCTACAATGTACGAAAGTTACTGATAATAATAAAAAATACGAAATGACAAAATGAAGACTAGCAAATGTAAAGGGGTTTCATTTTTATATTTGGGTAAATTTTTCCCTACTTCCCTGCAGTCAATGATACTTGATCCGATGTAAAAAAATGAAATAATTTATTGTGTTACTTACGTATACTTGAATGCTCAGGCAGAGATAAGTATTGTCACATTCCTTGTGTAAAGTTAAATCTTTGCATCGATGGACTCGATGCATTATGAAATATGATGGACGAGTCAACGCAGACGACGGCCAATGTTCCATTCGCGAAGCCTGGTGGTTTTGTGTCTCGAGCCATGTTCCTTCTGTCATGTTTGGGGGTTGAATGAATGATTGGGCGCTCTTGCGAGCACGCCGGACTTTAGCGAGACCTTTAAAACAATACCAGCGATAAGGTCTACCCATGACGTGATAAACTGATGCTTTAGATACCTTGATGGCACAACACCTTCAGTCACAATAGCCGCTCCAGGCGTATCATACGTTGATTACACAGTTTTTTTTATTACAAATATATTTTTAATTGTCATGTGCGATCAAAGCCTGACGGTGTCAATACTCAAATCGTGCAATGTTTATTTTATTTGATTATCAAACTCTATTCCTCATTAAATGCTAATTACTGATTGTTTGATTTTCAGACGTCATTTATTTTATAATTTAAATGATACAGTTTACAACAGTGCTCCGCAACGGGTTAATAAGTTAAAATTATTTTCGTTGAATAAATATTGTATTATTTTGATCATTAATGAAATAATTGTGCTACTGCTTGCACTGATAAAGAATAAAATAGGGCTTGTGTCGCGTGTAAAAGAAAAAAATGTGAATGTAGAGATTACTGGGAAGAATTGATGGCGAAAAATTTCACTTTGTTATTATTAAAAACAATGATCGAATGTATCAAAATAATACACATTATTAAATCTTTTATAATTAGTAAAAAACGTAACCGTATATTAAGTGTTTTATAACGGAAAGGTTATAGGGTTTAATTTGCTTTAATTAAAAAAATACTTCGTCAAATAAGTACAAATTAAGAAATTGTAAGTTTTGTTTAGGAAATTTACATATTTTGGCTTGTGGTGTGCTGCGATATATTCATGAGTGTTTAGGTGTGCTGTATATGAGAAAAGCTTGTAGAGCACTGGTGTGCAAGATTGACTGAATGTATGACTTCAGTTTAAAGTCTTTTAATGATGAATATTATCTTTAACGTATTCATATACAGTACCGAGCATAATTGAAAAATTGTATGACATCTGGACTTAATTCTTAGTAGAAAAATCTACTCATTATTTTCTATTATATAATAAACATTTGAGATAGTTCTGATATCCCAACTAACCCCTTACTTCTAAATAATTACTGTGGGAAGTGTATATATATTTTCACTTAGTTGTAATTTTTTGATGTAAAAAAATCTATCACGGCGGCTGATATATTTGCCTTTTACTCCTGACTATCTGCCACAGACCATCTGTGTTGCCTTAGGTACTCCGTGATAAATCATCGCTAAAAGGCTAGTCAAAAGATTTAGCGGTAGAGCTATCAAAAAAAGGTATATCTTCGCATTATTGATGCACGCTTGTTAACTTCTTAGATCCCAGGTAATTAATTGCACTCAATAATGATTCAATTATAGTGAATATTTTTATAAAAATATTTGTGAAAAAGGATCACATAAAAGAACATCAATTAAAATAAAAAAACACTTGCTATGCTTTTTTGATTTCTGTTAAAGTCATTGTATGTTTGGATTATTGAGATTTTGTACACTTCCATGTATTTTGTCACTAACGACCCGGGTTTCGCCTTTCGGCATCTTCAGGCATTCGAGCACACGAATGGACTCGAACTGAGAGACAGTAAACAGTTTCTAACGCTTATATAGAAGATACAAATGCGACAAATATCATTTACGAGGCAATACATTATACGTCTGAGAGCCACACCGATACCTGAGTTAAAATTTCGGAAATCGTCCTAATCCTTATTTTGTAAACACCATATTACCAGAGTGGCGATTGCCGAAGGCGATTGCCGCTTTTCAACTTCTTTTAGAAATACCAGTGATTTTACAATTATAATAGTATTGTGGGTTTTGACGGGATGTAATTCGACGAATGGGTAAATATATACAATCATTCCACATTTAGTGAAATCTGTTAGGTGTTTCAACGTATCGGATATAATAGCGGAGAATTAGGAAGGTTCAGCTGCTCATTCAAGATTGGTAAGGAGTATAACTGGCCTCTCTGATAAAATAATTTATGATCCCCCATGTTTTTATGCAACAGTTTAACCCCATCATCCGCATTAAACGTATGGTTCTCCATTAGCAAGTGATTTGCGAATGTCGAAGTTTCTTTTTTAATCTAAAGGCAGCTAAATGTTCTGATACCCTTATATCTAATGTACGTGTGGTTTTACCCACATAGAAATGTTGGCAATCATTGCATTGTAATTTATAAATACCAGATTTGTTCTTAAAGTTTACTCTATCTTTATTGTTAATAAGTAATTTTCCTAGAGAGTTTTTGCAATAGAACGCCGGTCTAACACTATCAGCGAGTTGTTTTTTAATTTTAAAGCTTGTGCAACCTAAATAACTTATTCTATGCCAGATTCTAGGGCGGTCTATGTCTTCAGACAAGTTCCCGAAATATAGCATCTTTTCTGCTAATTTACGTTGTTTTTTGATACAAGACTATCTATAAGAGACGCCTCATAGCCATTATTAATGGCAATTTGTTTAATAATGTTTAGTTCGTTTTCAAAATTAAATTTATTTAGAGGTATAGTGACTAATCTGTGAACCTGAGAATGGAAAGCAGCCAATTTATATGAGAAAGGATGGTCTGACTTAAAATGGATCGTGGCTTCTGAAAACGTCTGTTTTCGGTAAATTTTAAATTCATGAATGGAGTTTTTAATATCAATATTAAGGTCAAGGAAATTTATATTCTTGCCCCTACTTCTAAAGTGAATTGAATTTTATCATCTAGTGAGTTAAGAAAATTATGAAGGTTAGAAACTTGTCTCTCAGTTCCATTGAATAGACAAAGGATGTCATCTACGTAACGGAACCAATAAACTACGTTTCTAACTTCTGTTTTATTGCTGAAAATAAGGTTTTCTAAATGGTTCATGTAAAATTCTGCTAATAGTGGTGACAAACAACTTCCCATTGCAAGGCCTTCGGTTTGTTCATAGAATCTATTATCAAATTGAAAATAGTTCTGGTCAACGCAAACGTCTAATATATTAAGTAATTCCGTAGTAATGACAGGATTAACTCTACGCGTATTAAGGGTATCTTTGATGATTTGTTTACATTTGTTTACAGGTACATTAGTGAATAAGCTAACAACGTCAAAAGAAATTAATTTGGCGTTTAACGGAATGTTATAATTTTTAATTTTATCTACTAACTCTAATGAATTTTTAATACTATACAATGGCTTGAATTTACCGTGATTGCGGATGAGAGAGTTAGCTCTTTTGGAAAGTTTATACGCTGGAGCATTCATATATGAAACTACCGGGCGGATTGGTATTGAATCTTTGTGAATTTTCGGTAGCCCATAAAATTTGGGGGCTCATTGTATGTTATTAACGAATAGGGTAAACGTACCAGTAGTTGACCTATTAAGAGAAAAATTCAACTTAAATAACGATAAACGTGTAGTATTAGACCGAATGATGGCAAAGAATAATCGATCAAATATCTTAATTAATATGATACGACAAAAATTAGGAAAGGGTTTGTTAAAAAAAATGTCTTTAGTTTTTAACAATATTTCAGTAGTTGAACGTGCAAAAAATTTGAATGTTCCAATAGTTGACCACTTTTTATTCAGTAGTTTAGACCATTTACAATCAGAAGGTTTCATGATAACCTTTCATCAGAGTTGCCTCAGAGCTTTCTGTAAGACCACTCTTGGTTGAATAAGTTACATATATTATTATACTTACATTCAGTGATATCCTTAACGATTCCCTTAAGAAATTAAAAATAAAATACTTACTACATAAGGTGTTGTTTTTAAATGGCCGCTATGACACCCCAATGACATATATGGTTATTTGTTATTATTCAATCCGATGAAAGATGTTTTCACTTGTCTAAATTCTACAATTTAGAGCAATCTTGCGTCTACGTTTCTTATTTTGGGCTACTGGTACATGGTCAACTACCAGTATATTCACCTTATACGATTTTAAAAAATATTCTCGCTTTTAAACACGTACAAAAATAAAAAGAGATGATAACTAATTATTATACAAAATTAAAATTGACATCTTTGTTATTCCACTGGTTGTGTTACTATTATAACTTTGCATGTTATAAATGCTTTTCCTGTTTAAGAAACATCTTCAGACAAACTCAATTAAACAAACTTAATTTTACATTATAAAGGTAATATCCATAAAGTGAAGATAACGAGTAGGTTAAAAATTACTTACTTGGTACATTTAGTAAGATTTGACATTCATTAAAAATACAGTGCAGCCCCACTTCATATTTTTTTAAAAACCCTTAAATAAACGATGAATACGAGAACGATAGACCTTGATACCACTGTACTATCTTACAATAATACATATATACTGTAATGAAGAAATAAAAAAAGAAGTTAAACTTTAAAAATACTGAGTTTGTTAATTTCAAATGTTTTTAATTTCAACGCCAATAAGTAATATTATAATATATTAAAAACAGCTATCGGTTTTGATGTGTTAAATCTATATACATCTTACGCAATGTGTACTCTATAATATATTAAGGAACATATATATATTATTTATATTCATTAAAGTACCTAATTTGAACGATTCCCAGTGAAGACGATGTGAAAATTTTTCCCGACCAATCAATTGGATATCACGATTTTAATGTAGATGACTAAATTAATACACCATACCTTATTGTATACGTGATAACAGTCTCTTGTAAAATGAATTGTAGATACACATGAATATTGAGTGTACGTATGTGCATCTGACATATTAAATAATATCTGAAGTGAACTTGAAATTGGAAAGTATTAGGGTATTAGATAAAGTGAAGGTTAAAGGTATTAATAAATGTACCAATATATTTTTATGTCAGAAAGGGCTTTGCTATTGGATAGTTGGTAAGTTTATTAATTATTTTCCAGGGCTGAACATAGCTATCGCGACAATGCGATAATTTATTATGTTAAATGATAAATATTACAGGGAATAAATTATAATGATTTCATACAGACGAGAGATTTTTTATATCCTTAATTACTTACTGAAACTATGTGAAACCTAAAAAGAGGATTCTAAGTTTTACGGCAATTATTTACAGACGAAGACTTAATATCCCTTTGCTACAAGTGTTCTAGTTTAGTTGTGTATAAATAAAGTTCTGCCATTTGAAGGTTTTGAATAAGTAAATCAGCTTAGAGTAATTTCTTGCAAATTCTGATTGCGGGTGTTTAGTAAAAAAAAGCGTTCAATTATTAGCAAGAAATATTTGCTGTGTGATATTAAACTTTTTAAAGAGTTTACTTGCCAAGTCCGTAAATGACTTTCGAAAGTTCATAACAAATATTTTACATATTTATATAATTTGTAAAACTCAAAATCAATACAAACTAATTTTGGAAAACAAATACTGTTAAAATAACTGTTATATTGGATAAAATGCATGCAATGGTTAGATATTGTGAATCACTATTTTGCCATGATGCGAAGTGTTGTATGCACCACCACCCACCACGCAATATGCATACGGCTCACTATACAGGGCGTGTCCGATATCACAGTAGCATTAAGCACTTTCAAATAATTGCTATGAGAGCGAGTTTTCAAGATTTGGATGCTATCAACTAATGTTATTGTTCGTTTTCTGTATGATTTCACAAGGTTAATTCAATACAATTGAACTTTTATTCGTAGCGAATAATATGGTTGACGGCAGGTTCGACCGTTGGTCGAACTATGTTTACATCGCAAGTGTTGATATTCCTCGAGTATGTGGTCAGTATGCGATAATTTATTTTCAGGTTTTGCAAAGTTAATACATATCGACCTGAGGTGAGATTTTATTTTATTATTTCCGTTTACAATGAGGCTCATGGGGTCTTCTGGACACGAAGAGCACGAAATGGACCATTTGTCTATCAATATACTTTTTTCTACGTTTTTCATGCTGCTAAAATTAAAAATGTCATATTGAAAACCATGGGTTCCTCAAATCAATTTTAATATTCACACTGTTAATTATTTGGAATAAACAAGTTTCTATGAATTAAATTGAATATTTTAAATAATAAAAAAGAGAATATTAGCATCGAATATTACCTTAGCAATAATTATGCATCCTTCATTTTAAAGCTTAAAAGTATTTCAGGATTTTTTTAAAAAGCGACCAAACGATATGCTCTTTGCGATGTTCATTTTGCCTATATAGTGGATTGTAAAATCAATTTCATTGTAATGTAAGTCCGTCGAAGTATCAATCTTAAAATAAGTGTTTACACTATAAATCTCTACATCTGATCGGGGTATTAAATGACAATATTCCATATCACTGACTTACATAAAATAATTTATTTTTTCGAAATGTTTTGTTTAAGATGATTCAACGAAGACCTCGTCTGGAGGGCTGCGGTCTGCGCCTCAGAGGGCTGCGGAGTGGAGAGCTCGGAAGGCGGGAAAAGAGAAAGAGAGGGCCATCCCCCTGCCGCCTTCGCCCCTCGATCCTCACTCCTGGTTCTGTCTTCCTCCGCCGTCGATCGCTTGGGTGGCGGATTGAAACATTGAGCTGATCAGTTACGCGACGAATACCTTACGCGCGGCCGTGCCTTCATGCAGCCAAGAGCCGGAATGGGCCAAAAATTGCCGTTGATTTTGTAAAATATCTACAAAAAATAACTATAATATTATTCGTGGTGTAACGTCATGCATGATTTTTGATGTTTCTTCTGTGAGGTTTTGACCATTTGCACGTTATTAAAATGAAAATAATAGATAATTTCCCATTCTATCTTTTGACTTGATGCATAAGAAATTTAAGATTTTAGTATGATATTAAAGCAAGCCATAGACTGATAAATAATACGAATTAAATCAATTTTAATATGCATTCATGGTAGTAATATTACATATCTACCAATCCGCATATATATAAAGGGTTTACTAATAAGAATCTATTATCACTATTTACAACTTCTTTTTTGTTACAATCAAAAATGTGCAACTCTTTTATATAGTTATCAAATTTAATTAATTAAAAAAAAAGAAATTTCCTTTGATTTCCATCTGTTATTTGTTTGAAAATATCTATGCAAAAAAGTGTAGTTTTCATGATGTATAATGATTATCAATGTTCTTAATAAATACTTTGATATGTGTGGCGTAAGCAGGATAGATAAATATTACTCTACTTACAATTTTAATTTATGAAGTAGTAAGATTTGGCTATAGTATATATTGACAAGACGTATTTTTTTTCTGTCTGAAGATGCTTCTCCAAGAAGCGAAACGCGTTACGTTAGTGACAAAGCCAGCGGAATAACTATGTTACCAATTTTAAATTTATATTATTTTTATTCAATTGTTGGTGAAATGTCATCACATCTTTATTTAATGATGTTATCAGAATATATTATTAGTAAAACATAAATTACATTCTTGTTTGCTTCATCGAAAAGTACAATAAAACCAGAACAATGACAATATTGATTCAGAATTATTCAATGAAGTGATTTTTGAGTAGGTGGTAGAAAATTTATTAAACATGAAGACATATAAATTTTAATAGAAATTGCTTTATAAAACCACATTATGATTATATTTATACAATTTCCTTGCAATTCATTGAAAAAAATAACTAATAATAATATTTCACAGAATTTTAAGAAGCACTTTAATAACAATAAATTATCAATAATGACCATAATTAATGGAAATTATTAAAAATTACGCTTCCCACATTAAAGAAAAACATCTCAGAAGCAAAGTTTATGTAAAATTGTCTAGGTTTTGACAATATGTTTTGGTAAAACAGGTTATTTTATTAATCCATGGATGTTAATTGATACATCTGCCCACAATTTAAGTATATTCTTTTTTTTATTTTTCTTTCAACCAATTGACATAACAAGCATAATTTGGTACTGAATATACTATACGAACGATTAGGTTATTATAATACTGGCGTGAGATCGTTGAGGAAAGATGGTACCTAACCTAACCTAACAATAATAATTAAGATAATGACCACGATTTGATATTTTGAATGAATTTTTTACTGAATGAATACGAATTTACTCGAAAGACGAACGGAATGGGTCACAAAAATGAATAAACACTTACATTATCTAAATATTTAATACTATGGCATTAGAGAAAAAAATTAATGCTAATCGGACTGAAATGTTTTATTTGAAAAACCAAAAATAACATTAAAGATATTTTTTAAATTGATCGAACATAAAGTTTTTGTCACGCTTTGCGACGGTATCGGAAAGATTTTTAGATTTAATTAAAAAAATATATTATTTCACATATGTTTAAAGTTTATAGAATCACATTAAAAATAGCATTGCTCCTAAAAAGAAAACATTGTAACAAGATAAATTGTATCGTTTTGTTTGAATTATATAATTTGACAAAACACTAATTTTGAAATGTAATGTTTTTGTGGTAATAATGGTATATCTAGAAAACGAAGTGTTTCTTTATTCACTATTTCTACCTCAATATCATAATGATATCATGTTATTTTACAAAAGACAAAATTATTTGACATGGAGAATAAAGGTATTATGTGATGGACACTGGAAAATAGTATTTCACTTTAGAATTCCATGACATATTTGACGATTTTAATCGTTAGCAAAATGCGTACAATTGTATTGTTTATAAGAACATAAAATCATATATGTGATGTATTATGTAAAATTCAAAGTAACCAAACTATGACAAAACCTACTATAAAAACTTATGAAACAATATTCCTCTGAACTCACTTACGTCCCCAATGATTGCGATGACATTTCATATGTATTACCATTTAAAGACTGGTCCTGCACTCTACTATACTGATTCTTCACATAATTAGTAAAATAAATTTAACAATTTCAAGAACAGCAAAATTCTCGTTTTGCCCTCGTTAAAGCCGAAAGAAATACTGGCCATGTACATTACTCTTCGGATGTATTTCTTATGTAAGCTGTACTTAAATAATAGTCAATAAAATTTTTGAAAATTTCAATATTAAAGACCACCATTTATTGATAAAATCCTTACCGTGACGATTTCAAATTATTCATAGTAAAACGACTTAAATAAAGTTTAGACTGAGAATGGTGTTGACAAAAGATTTAATTCCATTCGAGCCATGTTCGTGTAATAGGTGGTTGAAATAAATGTCACTTTATAATTCATTGAACATGACTAGGATGCGGTTTTAAATTTATATGCGCTCGTCTGACATCACATACGTATATCTACTATAATACATTACATTTTATATACTTACTAACATGCGAAATAATGTATTTCAGTATTTTATTAGAATATGAGTCAGTCACTCAAAACAATTGCATTTTTTCCACTTATGTAATACGTAATATTAAAATCGAACATAGCCTTTTATAACCAAATACACAGTGTCTCAAATTATGATTGACGCTATTTAAAGTTTGAGGATAGTCATTTTTTTTTTGAAATAATGCCTATTTTCATTTACAAATTATTTAAGCTTATAATAACATAAGTTGTATGATATTTTTGACAACAACAGTTGTTATAATAGTTGGACATTTGTCTTATGGTTTCAATGTCGAGCGTATGAAGATGTTAGAGGCAGAAACTCCACTGTCCATCATATTGTGAGAAATCAAACAAAACCAATACTGCTGTAATGTCGTTGAATATATTTTGTATGTAAATTCGTTTTATAAATACAGTTTTCTAGGAATATTGCAATTGATTTGTTAAGTTGTATACGTACATAAGAATATGGAGAATATTTGTGCATTCATAAGTCATTTTTGCTTTTAACGTCCTTGTATAATATGTTCTCGTAATATAATTATTTTTTCGTTCAACCTTTACCTTTAAACACATACAGGATAGAAGGATGAGGCTAGGGAAGGACGAGTAGTTAAATACATATTGAATCCCCCAAATCCATGAATTTATTGAAAATTCAAGGTATTGAAGTGTTCTTTTGGCAATAACAATTCGGTTACAGGATTTAAGGCCAGCAGGACACGATTGAAGCTTTCCTACTTACTCAAATAAATTCTAAATTGCTTATAGTTTATATTTTTGTTCGATGCGTAAGGTATTAAGGAGCCAATACAAAATTTGTGCTGATTTTTTTATTAATCTCCCTGTATTCAAAAATATCGATAGATCTTGAATTTGGAGCAGTTATATATATCGTTTTACTAGAATTGGTTTGAACCAAATCATTTAAACCTATTCAAAGAAAATCTGGTAGATTGAAATGTTGTATCTCGTTATAATTATTAGCCAAGTCAACCATCCAATCGAATCAATTCAGCTAATATTAATATAATCGTATGTGCGGAACACAGAATTTTAACATTAAAATCAGATTTTCCTTGAACAAGTAAAATTAACTTGGGTTAAACCAATTGTAGTATGACGATATCTAAAAGACAGTCCAGTTTAATTCAAATACCTATAAAACTAGTGTATCATATACAGGTTAGTAACAATTATAATATATATATCACTGTCTGGGCCAATTGATGTAACCCTAAAAAAATACGAAAATGAGTTAATGATTAAATCTCATTTTAAAGACGATAGAGTAGGTGTCGGCCAAATGATGTAAATTAGAAAAACAAATTGAGAACTTTTTGGAAGGGAAATATAATTTTACATTGGTTTTAGGTTTAAGAATTCTGAATCTTCCACTTGATGTAAGCCACTATTATATCGACACTCCCTACGTATAATCCCATATCTGCAAACATGAGAATTTATATTTCAAAGATACATAATGCAACTCACCATATAAAGTTTTTGATAAAAATAGTATTTACTCTCTCCTGAACAATTTCAATTTTCAGGATTAAATCATTTGGTTTAACCTTTCCAGGAGTAACTAATTAATTATGACCGTGCTATGAGGAGTGAGTATTTTTTACATAAAAATTTGATGAATGATAATGAATGATTGCAATATCGATGTTCTGTTGTTTCGAAAAAAGTAGAATTCTGCAGTTTTTAAGGATCAAACCTATTTTCAAATGATGAAATAATATACCCAGAAGTCCACAGATGACATTGTAATACTTTTTAAAGCTTAAATCACACACACAAACAAATATTACCACACTGACGTACATCTACGTCCATACTCCTTCGCGGAATAATCGCGACGACGTACAAATACGTCCATACTCCCAGAAAGGTTAAACACCGTAGATATTATTTAATATCATTGTTATATAATTAGCAGCGGCTTCATTATAATTTGGTGAATTATGTATTTAAAGTACGGTTATGCAAATTAAGGAATCTTTTGTAATCTATAGAAAAAGTAAGTATACACAAATTGATTACTAACAAAATTGGGAGAAAAAATATTATACCAGTAGCTCTATCAAAATAAAATCGAAGTTGATGATGTTATGATAACAATTCGTGTCCGCAAACTGAAAGGGGTAAAGAGTTTGATTACGCAAGGAAGGGGTGAGAGGGGATCGTTTTAAGCAGTAGGCTGCGGCTTCCCGAGTTAACACCAGGCGCACATAATAGAGTCTAACCAGTGCGGGAGGCGCGTGCGTAACGTAGTAGTTAACCCACGCGCGGTAGGCAGGCGTTTTCCGTGGGAGGAAGACCGCCTACCTTTCAAGACTCCTGACCGCCGTGCAGCTTAATGAATTCATGAAATCTGAATAAATACATAATTGCATACAAGATTCGAAGATAAGTGTTATTTATTATTTGGACGAATGCTGGCGAATCGTATGCATGTGACGGTTAATATATTTCGTCGGAAATTCCGTATAAAATTGGATGGAATGCTAAATATGTAATTTATATAATGTATATCATTCTGTTAATAACTGACTTAAGTTGTTTCCTACTTAATTGATAGTAACATATAACAACACATTTACTAGTTTGATAAATAAAACAAGTAATTAATTACCGAACGATCACCATATTATTTTCGAAAAGTTAATTTACCAAAAGGTTAGAAAAGAATGCTTTTAATACTAGATTATACCATGTTAACAAATTGAATATTATTTTTTGTATAATCAGTGGATATGGTGCTTACTGTAAAAATTTCATTGCGTTAAATATATTTCTTCTGTGAAAATAATGCTGAATAAGCTCTTCAAAACACTCCAAATTCTGAGCCGGTATGGCTTAATTAATTTATATTGAAGTAATTTTGGGTCGGTAGTGCAGTGGTCAACGTCGTTGGCTACGGCTACGGATGTCTCGGGTTCAAGTGCCACATAAATTGAAGTCAAAAAACATAAATTGATTTGTGGATTTCTGTTTGTAGGCATGGATGTTTGTGATGTCTAAAATTCTCTCCCACCGATCCGATCCTAAAAACGAAACGAAGCTAACGTCCTGTCCTATCGTTATCTTTCTATCTCTACTCTCATAGAAAAAGAGAAGTTGAGCAACTGAGTAACAAGCAGTTGCCGTAGAAAGCCTCTGTTGAGATACCTCCAAAAGGAAGCCATAATATGGCACATATAATGCTCCACATTGGAAGGGGACATGGTCAAATAATAATAATAATAATAACAATCTCTGCGTAGAAGAAAAAGCTCTGTTAAAATAATTTATATACCTAATATATGAAAACCGAAAACGGCGTTATAAGAAAACGATTTTTTATACACTTTTATTTAGATGTACTCATAAACTCGTCCCAAAGAAATATTAATGTTTAATTATTATAATTACTATATATTTTAAAAAAAATGTGGATAAATCTCCGGCGTCTATTATCTAGAATCTAGAGGCATAGCATCTAAAAAATACAATCGTAAATGCTATGAAAGAGGCGTGTATGTAACACTAGCGCGTAAGTGTGTAGCATTTATTTACTTCCTTCTTATATTATATAGCGCCATTATTCAGATTAGAAGACAAATAAAAAACGTATAACGTATTGCCTATTGGGACTTTGTTGATGCCAGGTAAGACGCGCGCGTAACTCCGCGGCAGCGTGTGTCTCTTTCAAACGACCTCATTAAATCGTACGATAGAATGGGATAGAAACAATACAAAAAAGCCTCAAAGCTGTATGTACCGAATCTGGGCTTTCCCGGACAACGGCCCGCGGACGGCTGAAGGTCTAATAACGCGAAAATTGTCATTGTCTCATTTGTGATTCCAAAAATAGTCAATATTTCATAAATTTTATTGGTGCATTAAATGTATTTTCGACGTTGAATAAAAATAGTGGAAACATTGTTGTTTTAATTAATACACTATGTATAGTGATACAAATAATACAAATATTAATAAATAATAACACAGTATGAATTCAATTTAAAAACATAAATATTGAATGGCTTAAATGTAATTAAAAACAATAGAAAACTCATAAAATTATATTATTTTCTACTGAACAAAATATCTTCGAAAATAATGATACATAATAAAAAATCGACTGTTGATAATTTTATACAAAAATGACGAATACAAGTTTTTGATTATTGTATGTACATGCTTCTTTTCGTGAAAATGGTTCTTAATTACTAAGACAAAACAATATTTCTTATTCTGAAATCGAAAAACATAGCAATATCATTATATTTCTAGAAAAAGACACTAACTGAAAAATACTAGTTTTGACTAATTAGACATTGTTCAAATGTTTGAAATAGTTTTTATTTAGTTTGTTTGTACAAAATTATTTTTTAATAAAAGTGTAATTTATAAAAATAAATGTGTTCTTTCATACGGTAGTGTTTAAATAATGAAGATTTTGCTATAATTAATTCAATATGAAATTTTTTCGATTAAGTGTTTTCTTCAAGAACAGCGACGATATATAAACACATATTGAATTTAAGCAAATATCTATCGATAAAAAGCTTTTAAGATATTTAAAATATATTTGATTATGTTGTAATTTTTTGATTATTGTCGGTGCTTGGTATTATCACGGTTTTTATCAATGTTTGATTGTATTCAATTGTATTTTTTTCAGAATGGTAGCACTATTTTCGCATTAAAATATTAGTTGGGAAAATTTAAGTTTCAAAAAGAAGACCGTTTGACAGGTGTCTGAAACGTAAGATGCTCATAGAAAACAAAAGTGGTTCAATTGAAATAATCTAAAATATTTATTTCGTAGTTAAATCAAATAAGTTTGGGATACATAGATTATCACAAAGTACCAAAGTAGTTAGTCTAGCCAGATTACAACATAACCAAAAGATACTATTTTTATTTTTAAATTTTTAAATTATGTTAAACCTAATATCTATGAATTCGGGTGACGGTATTTTATAAGTATCAATTAGTTTTGTTAATAAAACAATATTTACAAAAAAAAAAACAATAGAAAAACTATTCGTCACTTATTTTATAAGTCTGAAGAAGCTTATCAAATAATTTAATTATTCGTATTGTAATTATATTAATACTAAAAAGTGATATTTACAAAGTATTATTTTATTGATTTTAAATAGGATTTTAATAAGTTATAATAATATTAATAAAAATGTGTCAATGGAAGAGTCTGATATTAATGAATAGTTTCCATTTTCAATAAGGTGTAAAACACCTGACATATTCGGAATTCGGTTAATGCCAGGTATGAGGCACGCGTAACTCTGTGGCACTTTGTCATCTTGCTCTGAGCCATTAAACTACGAGTGGTTTGAGAGAGATGGAAGAGATAAAGTTATTAAAAAAAACTCTCCCGTCAGCCTCCGCATATGCTTGAGTGTGTTAGTTCATGGGAAAAAGGTTAACTATACATACAATCTGATTTGTGGTTTTGTGCAGACAAAATAGAACTGTGTGACCACTAAAATGTTGATGTCCATTCATCGATTGCATTCTATGTTAATTTAAATAATGACTAACGAAAAAAGAACTCTTTAAAAATCGCACGTCATAATTACGTACTAAATGTTTCATCAATGCATATGAATCACGTAAAAAAAATGACTGGGAAAATCTGTTAATTTTTGTTATAAATTTACAGTTAGTTTAATGCGTTAAACGACAATCGCAGATATCCATTTTTTTACATTATAAGATATGATTTATTGTTATATAGTCATTTTATAATGAAGTAAATATCTATGAATGTTTTAATTTTTTTCTAAATGCTATAGAGTAAATGATAGCAGTACCTATTGTGAAAAACAACAGCACATATTATTATGTATAGAGTAATTTGTATATGCAAACAAATTAAATGTTGTGCACTTCTTTTGAAGCTGTTTACAAATGAAAATTGCCTGCGGCGCATGGATTTTGAGAATGGCTGAAATTTCAAACAAATTAAAATTGATAAGAAGTTTTATCGGATCAATCCAAATGAAAATTATCAAAATTTATCACGCAAACAAAATGTTTCTAAGTACACAGTTTCTAAGTTTCATGTTAAATGTACACAAAGATGTACAGCTTATATTCAAGTAGTTAATGTAAATCTTTCACAATAAACTTTTCCGCAAAAGAAAATTGGTGATAAAAGATTTGAAAGGCAAATTTTAATACTCCCATTTGAGGACTTTATTGGAATCATTTAGTTATAAAGTTTTGAAATTTCCTGAAAGACAATTGACATTTTATTAAAAAAATATCATCAAAAACTTCTAAAGAATGTGAAACAATTTATATCGTGATTGATTTGCTATGTCCTTTTATATAAAATAATTTACAGGATGTATTTTTTATATTATCGCCTTCATTGTCCGACTCATTGTTCCTTTGAAATCGAATCGATGATAAATAAAAAAGAGATGCCGAGACCTCTCAGTTCGCGTGCCGTTCCCTCTTTCCTCTGAACGTCACCACACTCACACAGCCTCAAGCACACCCACAAAGATGACACGAACACATGCAGGCCATCTCGCACACCATCCTGATCCATAACGAACACAAGTAAATGCTCACAGACGCAACCACGCAGGGCAGAATCCTAGCAGGCACGCAGAGAAGAAGCTAGCGCTCTTCACTTTGAAGATTATCGCATTTTATTTACGTGTCTCGCTCACGCTTACCTGTGTAGCGCACGAGAGAAGAGTGTTTAAATATTCGTTACGAACGTGCCTTTGAAAAAAATGTAATTTTTTTAAATGTAGAAAACCAAGAAGCCGGTAATGTTCCACGCTCAGCCGCAGAAGGGTAAATTGCGCATCTCTTTTTTCACAGGGCCCCCGGTCGGAGAGTGAGAGAGACGTGAGCGGGTCGGCGTCCGTGTGGGAGCCGAGACCTAGGTGATCTCATGTAGAGCCTTCGGAAGTTTTCCGAGCGCAGGGAGCAGTTAGAAGCGTGGTCGAAGCGGCTACCACTACTAAAGCGGAATCGAACCGGTGTGTCTCGACTTCTGGCGTTATTCTTGCTTTGGCCACTGCTGTCGAAGCACTAAGCTACGCCGCGAGACTCACTTAGCCCCCAGAGAACGAACTCTGACGAACTTTTCGCTCCTGGTGAATGTCTGCGTAGCACGGAAGCCCGCCGACATAAATTGCCTTTTTTATCGCCTGCGTATAATTGCCTGCTTGTTTTTTCCTCCAGTCGTTATCAACGCTTTGAGTAGATTTCCAACGATCTCCAGCGCTTATTTATCTTTTAATTTTCGTCATATTGTGGAGCTGTTGCTGATTTTTTTGCTGAGAACGCTGCTACGACATTTTCAGGTGAGTTTTACGATTATTTATCTACTAAATCATATTGTTTTACCATTGTCAAATACATATTACTTGATACGTGAAAGTGTTTAATAATGTATATCGAGAATATGATAACATTTCTGCATAGTTTCTAAATGATTGAAAACAATCATTTTCTTACAAAGAACAATTATAAAATTTGTCAATACCTTGTTAATAAGTAAAAGTGTTTGTTTTGCTATTAATTTTAAATTAGTTTTAATCCTTGAAGTGATGGAAATACTTTTAAAATTAATACAAACTTTCAACTTATCTGACTACATAATGATAGAAAAAATCACATGGGTGTTGTAAAATAACAATAAAATTAATATTTTGGGTTCAAATGAATGATTTTTCTGTAACGTTATTGTAGAAATATAGAAGTATTGTATTATTGCTCACGCCGTTGTCATGTTTTTTTATAATCCTTTAACTTAAATAAGTGAAAACTAATATGATGATTATAATCAAAGAATAAATAAATTTAAAAACGATAAAAATTGATTTTTAATATTTAGAAATAACTTTTTTGTTAAATTTGACAATACATTTTTAATTTTTAAAAATAAGAAAAAAACAGATGTCTGTATTTAAAAAGTAGATTATATTAATGTTAAAATATGTAAATAACGTGTCATAAGATATCATTAATTACGTTATGGTTTTATATAATGATAAAGCTTGTTGAAAAACAATAACAAACTACTTGTTAGTGAAAGAAGAGGCAGCGATAATATGCCTTATCTCTGAATGTCACATAAAATTTTCCAAGTAGATTTTCTGTATCTTACCACTCAAAAAGACATGCTGGTTCCTCCAATATGCTAATTTGAAACAGTTTTAGCGATCACAATAAAGATTTCATTTTCATTTGTCTCACAAAGTAATATTGATACTCGAAACATCGATTGCCAAAGGGGGTGTTGGTTTATTATCAACTGTATTTTTGATATCATTGTTTGGTGTAATCAATATTTGAATTTTTAAAGATTTACAAAAATTTTCGTACGTATATTTTAAATGATAATATATTTGGTCAATACATACACTTACTTACTTTGTTTCTCTAGTAAAAAACAATTTGTCCTCTACAAAGATATAAATTTGCATAATTGGTAATTTTTAAAAATGGTGTCAAAATATTTTTTTTAAATTTACGCGGATTATAAATATGGGTATTAACCATATTGGATCTTAATACGCTTAATCAAGCAACTTCGTGTTAAATATTTGGATCAATGCTTTTATTTCAAACCGATTAATTAATCAAATATATTGTATAATTAGTATGTATTTAAATATTGAACTAATTGGTTGTCTTAGTATACGTTTTAAAAAGGTTATTATATTTTTTGTATTATTTATTCATTACAAGGTTTTAGAATTCAACAGATTTTATATGAATAATTAAACATATGATTTTTGCAGACGTTATTGATCACGATTGTTTTCATCGTATTTAATTTACGAAAATTACTTTATAAACACTCTAATTAGATTTTTACTATTTTTTATAATAACGAGTTGAATGAAAAGAGTTTGAATATTTTTTAATTAAATGAAAATGTGTACTTTACTCATTTACTATGGACAATGACCATGATGTAAAGCGCAAATTATATTGCTATAAACAATTAGATAACGAACAACATATTTCTCCACGCATTTATTTTCATTGGGCCTCATACATTTTGGTTAACTCAATCATAATATCATATGAATTGCTGACAACGCTGGTATTCGAAGGAGAGGTCTTTTGTGCGGCATTTCGTTGAACTGTCATTTACACCACTGGGCGGTATATCCCTTACAAGCGACCCGCAGAAGTACGCGATCGATTTTTAAGGATGTTTCAAAATGTCACCGACGGCGCTATGACGATTTCATTCTTTTCGACCCTTTGTGTCAAACAAAAGAAATGGGGCACGCAAACAAACGATAAGCTCTCTTGCAAAATCAATGATCAGAACCGAACCTTTAAGCGGCCGTAATTAAAAAGTATCAGTTTTTAAACCAATCTAAACTATAATTATTATGAAACATTACTGTTTATTTAATTAAAAAAAGAACTGTTGATTCTTCAGTTATACATTTAACTACATTAAATTATATTGAACGAAAAGCATTCTTCAAAATATGGTACTGACAAAGCTCATTATAAATACTATTAACATACAAAAAAATTTGAAAGTGTAATAGTATTTCCAAATGTAAACAGACAAAACACGCAAAAAAGAAAAATCGCATACAAAACAATTCCCTAAACTAATAAACGAAATACATTATTGTTGAAAAGAAGCACAATAAAATTATTGATTGTGAAGTATATGATCGACTTCACAGTTGATCATTTTATAGATTGAATATTTTCTCGTGTTCTATGGTAAGGTTTTTATTGATGTTAATAAATGAGGATAAATATATGACAGGTAGCGATTTTCGCACTCCGGGTATCTGAATCTTTATAACATGCACGATCTCATCGGAACCTCGAACCGTCTTAACAGGTTAGAATATCCATACAGGTATAATTGTTTTTAATCAATTTTATTCACGAGAGTTACATGATGAAAAGTATATTTTATGTTGTATTTTTTTAAAGCTTTTGTTGAAAAATTTGTCAGATTGATAAGTAATAATTAATTTCATTTTTTATCCATGTTCTTAACAAGACAATATCACCAATACCTGAAAATATTACATACGTACGGGGAATGTATTGAATATCTTTAATATTTCTTTCATTCATAGCTTAAATCATTTAAACATATAATTTACAACATACTAAGGTAATTAAATTTACGTAA
Source organism: Himalopsyche phryganea (assembly GCA_022494535.1). Lineage (NCBI taxonomy): Eukaryota > Metazoa > Arthropoda > Insecta > Trichoptera > Rhyacophilidae > Himalopsyche > Himalopsyche phryganea. Next base: position 2,336,869 of record JAGVSL010000034.1, read on the forward strand.
GTGTTAACTTGGTATATAATTACGTCATATAAATGATTTTTTTAATGCAAAATTTTTAGTATTATCATAGCGAAAATCATAAGCTTCATTTAAAAAAAATCTGTATTCAATTGTAAATCTTTAACAGAACGGAAAGCTTAAGATGCGTAGCAAACTTATTTCTCTTCTACGTTAACCGTAGTGCTACGACTTATATCTTCACTATAAAGAGACAGGAGAATTGGATTAATAGTTATGTCACAGCATTACAGTTAAATTTTATAAATTGACAAAATAAATATTTTTTAAAATTAAGCGTCTAATTTGGAATTTATTGTTAGCAAGTTTTTATCAATGATGTGAAATATAACTGAAAATGCTATCAAAATATATTGAAAGAATTGTAATATGTAAGACAAAATTTTCGAAAGAATATCATTATTCTTATTGTTAATTAGTTAAATTGCTATTTCTTGTTTCGGCACTGCTGCGAACGTCGCGCACTCACTCGCAAAACCGTCAACGTTTCGAAACTGTTGCCCTTTTTTCTGTCGTTTTGCAATATAAGGTCGCACAAATGTCTCTTACAGAATTCGTTTGCATTGTGTTTCGCGATATCTTCACAATGCTAAGGAGAATCGCTACAATGATATCATAGCCACTCTTGGGATTCATTTGACGACTTTATCGATTTTATTTTTCGATTTGTCACTTGCGAGTAGGTTATAATATTCGATTTTTAAGGTCATTCGCAAAAGTTTATGAATTCAACTTTGTTTCGAAACGGTGCGTGCTTGAATCGATTTCGTCGAACGTTCGATTGTATGGTTGTTATTTTTACATTTTAATGTTTTTACGTAGGATGAACAAAATCATTCAGAACGTTGTCAATATTAGTTAACCCATCGTTAAATTAAAAAAAAAACAAATATTTCGTTTATGAACAGCTATGAGTATTTTTCACAATTGCATGATTATTTTAATGGAAGTATTTCGTGAATATTTAGTCAAACTTTATTCAAATTTAATTGACAAGTCTTGTAGAACTACATATCTATTACAATGCCAATTTATAAATTTAAATAATTACGAATTAAAGAATGCAAACCTTTATGATTTAATATAGAAAAATTAAATCACATGTCTACTTAGGTACCACACCGTTTGACAGGTAGTACCAATATTAATACATTGCTATCTGTTAATGATGTACTTTATAGCCTAATAATAAAAATTAAATTGATTTACTTATCGTAGAACCAAACCGCATCAAATATTACATATTTGTTATTTGTTTATGTATACAATATTACGATGCTATTTGCCATCACTAGAATCCGTATGAAACGGGCTACGATAAGATACGGCGGAGATTTTTGGAAAATATGTCACATTTTTAAATCAATATGATCGGTTTTAGTATCTTCATTTGCTCTCTGAAACCATTTTTTATATCACGTATCAATAAAACCATTTTAAATCAACTATCTTGCTTAGTTAAATTTGCTATTAGTTTCTTATTGAAGTGGAGGCGGTACTGTTGGTTACATACAAAGTGTGATACTTACTATTTACCATATTGTTTACAATATTTCGTATTCATAAAATCAGATATACTTTATAATGACATGCAATTCAGCATTGATATATTAGTATAATGTATCCATCTATAATGTGGTTAAGTTTTCTTATCACGTTATTAAGAAAATTCAATTAAGATAAAGTCGGCACAGCTTATTGAAATGATATGGAATTTCACTTGTTTGATGTAATTGTTTAGTTGCGTGAACAGTGTCTGCAGAATTTTTCCCAGCTGCGTTTATTGCATAAGAGATGCGTTTGTTGCGTCGGTCGCTTTGAATCAAAAGTGTGTGGCAGAATTACTACACGGCGATGAGGATTGAATCTAGACACGAGAGTGTCTTTTGATCGTCGGATCAAGTGAGGACCGGTTTGTGACCAATTCCGATCTCGCACTGCTCCCCCGCGCGGGCCCCTTCATCTTCGTCTCACCGTACTTACTAAATGCTAAAATTGACAACAATTGTAAAATTTGGTCTTCAAAATCGAGCCACGATTAATTTAAGCAGGCAACTTACATTTGACTGCATTTGATAACTTAATAGGTAATTGAGTTCTGATTATACGATTATATATTGGATGATATGCACTCACTTGTTGTATAGGTTGTTCTAAATAATTACATAATCGTAAATTGTATTACTTTAATAAAATGCTATAATATATACACTGAAACAAGGTTGACACACTATAAATTTCTGGTTAAAAGAACATTGAATATGGATGATAAAGGTCGATAGGTTTATTGTGTTGATATCCTAACTGTCAGAATAATATTGTTTAACGACAACTCAAAATTGAGCGCCGGTTTATTCTTTGTAAATCTTCAAGTGCTGATATGTTTGTTATATTGTCAACAAAGAGATAGAGCCAGATATCCTAAAGTTTAAATAATACCTTCATCTGAAATCTGTGATGATGCCCTGTTAATATTTACACGTAGATCACAAAAAGAGAGGGGCCGGAAACTGGCATTTGTTTTAGATAACGGATAAAACATAGAGTGAGGAGTTTTTTTTTCTGTAAATAATATATTGTAATATTCTGGAAAGAATTTATTTGCATAGTAAGGTGCGGTTACCTGGAAGGAATGTTTTTTTTATTTGACACATAAAATAAGCGATATTATCACCTAATGTGGCGTTGTTGAAATATGACTCCCTTTGTTAAGAAGTAGATATACCTTATCTCTGTTTTTTTTTGTTTATATTGATACAAGTTTTGATAAAAAGATTTTCTCATATGAATTCATTGGAATTAAAATATCAACGCCTAGACATACCTTCTTTGTAAAGTAACTAAATAAATACATTTTGATGTATATTCAATGATCATAATAATAAAAATGCATAGATTAATTATTCGAGGAACATACTTTACACAGTCCTTTATAAAATTCTGTTCAATTAGTAAATAACGTTTCTTCAATTCTGTTGGCGAAATATTCTACTGCATTATCAAAAAATATATCGTTTCAATTTACACATAACAATTTGTCTGATATGCATTCTATTAAATTGAATAAAAATATATTATATTTAGATTGACTGGTAAAAAAGTTCCCAAAAACGAAAGCCCTTTTCTAAAGGTGTAATATACAATAGACTATTTTCATAAACTAAATTACTGTACATTGTCCAAAACAAACATACCTGTCAAAGAGATAATTAAAAATCTTTGCAGCGTGTGTGTCCACCTTGGCTGGGAAGAAAACAAAAAAAAACCTCGGGACATCAATGAAACATGAAGTTTCCCACAGTGAACGATGCGCGAAGAAAAAAATAGAAGAAGTGAACAGGCAAAAGAAATAAACACAAAGGCAACCCCATAATCGGATAATATATGGCTGTTAAGAAGGCTTTAGTGTGGAACCTGCCTTATAGACATAATAGAGCAGGTCCGACAAACCGATTTCTCAAAACAATACCTTTGTTTACCTTTACTAAAGATAATAGATTACGTTAATTCTATTTAACACCGACTTTATACTAATCGTAAGGCTCGCTTTAAATAGATTTACTTTAAATCTAAAATAAATATTTTACATATTAAGACGTTTATAAAATTAAATTTGCAATCGAGGTATCATACATTTTCTTTAGAATGTAGTAGGTAAGTTCAATAAAAACTAGATAACTACAAAAATGCGAATAATTTAATACTTATATTGGTAAAACATAGATAAATTAAATATTGATTGTTATTTTTCGGAGGAAGTAGTGTGTCATTAATATGAAGAAAATACGCAATTTTTTATGCCCTGAATAGAATATTTATTTGACAATTAAAACATTCATATTGTCTGGTTAGGTTTAGAGGACAGATGTAAGTAAGTGTCAGGTATTTTTTAAAGCCTATATTCTTTCATACTCGATGTAAATTTAAAGAGTAGAAATAGCTTAAGAATATTTTCTCTCATGACTAATAAAAAAGGGTATCTTAGATTTCTCAGGCCGATTCACGGAATGAACAATTTGTCGAGTAAAATACAAGCTATAAATAAATAATTCTGAGAAATTTCCTATAACTGATTCGGTTTCTCAGTTACTAAAACGATTATGTTTGTGTATTATTAAATACGTAAACACAATGATAATATCGGCGTATTGTTCTACCGTAGGAGAGGACCGCAGAGCTCATTTTGCCGGCGGGCGATTTTTTCCATCACCTCGCCTCCGTCAAGCATCGAGAAACATATTGTTTTAGTCGACTCGTGGATAATCCAGGTCACGTTTTTTTCGTTACCACTCAATTGCACGTCATAACGGAAAAAATCGGCTTTCGTTTCAAAATAAATAATCAGTTTTTTACGTGGGCTAGCATGTGAGAAAGAGTAGTAGGTATTATGTAAATAATAATATACTTATTCTATTTATCTACCGTGTGAATATATTGTAATGGACTTGCTCTCGACTAATCCATCACAGATTGTTATATATTTAAATTTTTAATGTATGGATCGTTCAAACTTATTTTAGTATCTCATGCTCTCGTATAATACATAAATTTATTTAATCCTACACCACAATCATATATATTGAAAAACATATAATTATTAAATTCACTGATGATCATTCAATCAAAACTTTCCGTTATCATAAAGGTAATTCAATATTAATCTTTAAATAATCATTATTTCATCATTTTACTTATATCTATTGATTTATCAACACCTCTAGACTTAGGGACTTTATAATTTTCTTGTTTTAATGAAAAATCATTTGTCTTATTTGTCAAAACTAAAAATAATTATTGCATTATAGTATAAAAGTTTCAATTAAATTGTTGTATAGTATTACTGTTTCGGAAAATTTAATGCAAACCATATTATCAAATTATAATAAACTAGTATAACCGTACCCGTCATAGATGACAGTATTGAAATTGAAATACTGAATGTCTAAAGTAGCTTAGTTCGTCGGAACTGTGTGTGCATTGTTAACACCGAGAACGCTAAGAAAATTTCATACCTAAATGTGATATTTGATAATAATAAAACGTCTACAGAGCGGTCTGGGCTATTATATATAAGATACCGATATTAATAACAAAGATATATTAGAATATAAAAAACACCATTTATTATAAAATATTTGCAGTAGGTGCTGTCTATTTTATATTTTGTAGTCATTATAGTGACTGATTAAATCATTAAACAAAATTACTCTTATGCATAGCAATGAGTTTGGTGACAACTTGCGACGGTATTTTAAATAATTTTAAATTAAAATTTTGGTGAATACATGCAATTTTTAACTGTTATACGAATACAAAAACAAAAATAACGAATCCACTCACGTTTGACGTACTATGCAATTTCATTTATATGATAAATTTTAATAATATTCTTAGATATTGTAAAAATGTTGTTAAATTAATTACGTACTACGAAAATATTATAATATCGTTATAACGCGAGGTATAAAATATATCAGAATGATCGACAGGTGTGTAGGCTCCATTTTGAATTAGGAACGCATGCAGGAGCGCCCCTGGCGAGGCGGTGTGCCACCGAATTACGCGCGCGTGCGCAGAAGCTCTTGAGAATTGAAAAATAATAATATCGAGAGCGAGTGAAAGAGACACAGTGATTCTAGCTGAAAGAAAACTGACCGAAATGGGCTTAGGCAGGAAAGAATTCGATCATACTTTTTTCCATTACAATTTATGGCCGTTGCGTGATTGTTTTATCATGAATGTTCCGTAATTTTATTAAGTATTGAATACATAGGTGAACTGAATTGAATTTTAATTGTTTAAATAAAAAAAAAACGTAAATTATTTCAAGTAAACTGTTAAAAATTTTAGCGAATTAAAGAAATTGTGTTTACAAAATTTTCTAATCCTATAACTGCATACAATGTTACAATAAAATATTAATACTATCTATATTGTAATAATTATTATCAGCGTTTCATGGGTACAGTATTACCAAAATTACTTGGCCGCCGCCGAATTTGGAACTAGAATTGTCAGTATAGAATAAATTTCTTCAATTGCCATTATAATACAAAATAAATGTCTTGTCTACTTTTAATAACCGTCGCTAAAATATCAGTTTTGGAATTTATTAAAATTTCAGTTCTGGTTGAGTATAGCAACATTCCTAACGCGATGGTGGCACCCTCACTAGCGGCCAAGTTAAATTGGTACATCTATACATGTATTTTATTCCATAGCTAAATTATCTCTAATGCATATGTATAATACTGTATATCAGTGGTCTACAAGCTCAATAAGGATCTGAGCTACTTTCAGAATTGAAAATGTTTGGTGGGCTACTTATTCATATTCATTCTTTATAATTTAATTTTTTATCATCGTCCTTTTTCGTACCATAAATAATATTACTATATTAGTTAAAATAAATTATGACATCGGACCAATAAAACATAAACTTTAATTATGTATTTATAAACAAAATAATAATTGAAAAATAGCTTGAAATAAGTGTGAGGAAAAATAACAATAATTAGTGAAAAGAATGGCATTCACTTTCCTCTGAATTTTTTTCAATTTTCGGTGAGTACCTTATCACTCCCATCTGAATGTTTATCAAAATGTTTGAGTGTTTATATATTCTTTTAACCACTTTCATAGTGGAAAACGTTGATTCACATAAGTAGGTAGAACAAAACAATATCTTCATTTTAAGCGCAATTCCACATAAAATTAGATACTTTTCTGTTGGGACGAAAGACGAAAGGCCATACAGATTCTACAGTTGAGGCAACACTCTTAAGCGAAAAATCACATTGAAATTCTATCAATTGTGTTTCAGATGAAGGGTCATCTTCTTGAATATATTACAACAACAACTTGCTAAGCATTTCATTGAAATTTAATTCGAGAAATGTTTCATTTCGGAGTCCAATAACAAAATTTAAGAGGCAAATTTATAAATATGATAAAATATCTTACGCGAGTTACCGAAAATGTCACGCGAGCTACCGGTAACTCGCGAGCGACCGTTTGTCGATGACTGCTGTAGATACATTACTAAAGCTCAGAGATCAACGCATGGTCATTCTAAAACCTATCTTAGCGATAAAAGATTATGCCAATAATTTAATGTTACTAAGCTGTTTTTTTTTAAATATCGACTGTTTTATATAAAATCGTTATCATAGGTTAGTATATAATGTATATAAATATTAATGTGAATGCACTCGTCATTTTGATTTGCATTTTTTTGATTTTTTAAAAAACCAGACAGTCAACTTACGTTGATATAATAATTGAATAATTATTATGCTTTTAATACTCATGATATTAAAGTTGACTGAACCCACGATGCGGAACAAAATATTTTATGCAAATATGTTGCTCGAATGATTTGAGTTTTAAGCACACTTCAATTAAACCACACCTAAGCAAGTTGTTAACATGCATTTATATTGTACACCTCTACATAACACCTGTAAGTTTTGCACCTGTTTCACCACGCACGCTATTATAAACAGAAGCTCGTTTGTTTACGAAATTGAGACAAAACATTCATTATTAAGACACGTAACGGTATATATCTACATGTCAGTTGACGTAATTTTATTCATGCTAATTACTGACACAGTATAATTGGAATAAATTTAATACAATATATTTCATTCTAGAATTTTTTTATATACATAAAAAATTAGTGAAAGTAAGCGATGCAAATTTTTAATGAGTATTTTTGATTGGTTTCATTTCAAGATTATATATAATATATGTCAGCGGTGTTTTGATCAATTGATGTAACCCTCAAAAATGAAATTGTTCAAGAGAGAATAGAAGCTGTTTTTATCTAAAACATTATATCGTGAATTGCTTTATGAACCTTTGAAATGCACTCCTGTAAGTTATCATGTTTGACGATACAGGATTAAACGTAGGGAGTGTTGATATAATAGTGGCATACATCAAGTGGCCGGGTCAGAATTTGTAAACCTATGTAAAATGATGTTTCCCTTCCAAAATGTGGTCAATTTATTTTTCTAATTTACATCATTTGGCCGAGACCTGCTCTGTCGTATTTAAAATAAGATCCAATCATTAACTCATTTTCGTATTTTTTGAGGGTTGCATCAATTGACCAAAACACCGTCGATATATATGTTCATTGATACAGTTATATAGTGCCTTAGTGCTCAATATTTATTTCACATGTCACCAACGAATAAATTGATATTATAATATTTATATGTGTTACAGCACAAAAAGTTAAAACACTTTACTTTTATGTGGTCAGCATATTTAGTATTGGTCTAGTTTTAAAAAAATGTCTTTTGAACATAAAAACTTTTCTTATTAATTGAATTGTAAGACGGAACTAGCTATAAAAAGAAATTTGTCGGATCTTTAATGAAAAATAAAGACCTGAAATTTCTTACGAAATAATGACAACAGTGAGATTAGATTTTTTCTAATAAGTTTGAGTGGCCAAATCTGACCAATATTTGTCTTTCCTAAGCCTAGCGTTTTCGTTCTTAATTAGGAATAACTCTTTTAATATGTCTCAACTATTTGTACGTTTTGATTTTCTATACTTTAATAGCTAAGTTTAAACTCATCATTAAAAATTTATAATTAGAATTGGAGTTGTATTGGAGGATTTTATGAATGAAAATATTGTTTAATAAGCTCTCTGTCAAAATATACTAAGTCATAATAAAATATAAATCCAGTTTCATGTTGAATACTTAAATTAAATAATCTCTAAGTTTTTTCAAAACGGATGTGACAGTAAATTGTAGATAGATTTAAAAATATTATGATCAATTATGGATTATTGAGGATTTATTTTCTGTGCCTAATCATGATTGAATACCTATACGCCGTCTAATTTTGAACTTTTTATTGTACGAATACGCTTTTTGTATACTACACTGAGCGTGTCAGTGTATTAGTATGTATGGATCCCGTGATCCTAAATCCTAGAGCCGGAGTGCAAAGTTTTACGGCGTGTACTTCTACAGTATTACGCTTTATAACATGGGTATGTGTAGTTAATTTAATTAAGAAGTATTGTGTTGAGCAACATCAACGTTTGTTTTATAATATGTATGTTAGATACACGACCTTCTAATAGAATCTTGCAAAACCCGTAAACCTCCTGTACGTACATAGCCTCACAGCGAATAATTAGTCTTCCGCATTTACCTACTTACAAACTGATGTAATCAATATAAAACTACTTAATAACCAGTTTTACTGGTGGATTAAAGATGGGTTTTATTTTCGTATCTGTTGATATGAAATATTGATGGCAACCATTCTAAATCATTGTATAATAGTTATATTTAGTAAATTGATACCGAACTAAGCTTGATGGCGAGTTGCGACGGCATATCAAATTATTCTCAAATGATTTACCGTTAGAATGTTGATTAATACAAGCAATTACAAACTGTCATCGAATACAGGTAAAAAATATATCCGATCTACTCACGTTCTTTCAAAATTTCCAGACGTAGGTGTGATAAACAGTTGAGATGTATGCGATTTATCCAATCAATATTGTGTTCAAATGATCCCACGTTGTGTTAAAAATATTAAGTTTATTATTTTAAGATTCGTTTAATGAACCATTTGACTTATGCATTTGAATTATTCTTATAGTTCGTAGAAAATCGTACAATAAATAGTAACTTTCTTACAATATAACATATCTTTTACTTCGTACGTTTAAGTTTAAAACACTGTTAATAAGCTTTAGAATAACTAATTTCATTCAATTGCGTTGTTAACAAACTTAACACTAATTAAATTTTAATATAATATATCGTCGCTGTTCTGTAAAAAAACTTTAAATTTAAAAAATTACATATTGGATTAGTTGTACCAAAACGTTCCTTATTTCGAACACGCTTATATTTGTAAATTACACTTTTACCTAAAAACAGTTTTGTATAAATAAACTAAATTATTTATTGTCTTCTTCCAGGACAGCGATATTTCCATCTTTGAAAGTAAACTTATTAACAATAAACAGTGGAATACGTATATATATCTGCAATGTAAAATTAGTATGTATAACACGACACTGCTCTTGCATAGCTCCCGTTTTGCTGATCCGAAAAATGGGGCAATTATTTAGTTTAATAATACTTCTCAACGAATATTGGAGTAAAAAAGATATGAAAGCGTAATTTATTTCAAAGTTAAATTCCACGAATTAACCACCGTGTCCATGGAAGATATAATTCGCGTCTTTTAAAATATTTGATGGGAATCTTTCAATAGGAGCAAACAAAAATAACAATGGCCATATTATATTTTATCAAAATGGAATATTCCATATTCAAATATGTATAAGAATAAATAAAAACCGTTTATTGTAAATTATTAAAATATGTAACCTAAGTATGTGTAGGTAGGTAACGGTTTATAGATGAATAAATCAAATACATATTCTAACATAAATAAAAGAATGAATGGTTGAATAGGGCAGTTTTTTATGTGCGTAGTAAGCTCAATTGAATTAATTGCTGTAAATAGGTAAATTCTATTGTGACATCTATTTACAAAATTAATTGACAGGTAAGGTGTTTTTTTTATAGGCAATGCAAATGGCTCGCCCACAATTTGAGATATTGCTTTAAAACAACAAAAACATCGTTTTAACTCAATTTATGCGTTGTTTTACACCGTTGTAATTTTAACCTTCATTCAATGAACGGAAAATAACAATATATTTGAAGTTCGTTTCTTGAGTAACTGAAGAGTTCACCCACGTGCCTTAGCTTCTTATTTGGTCAGGGGCCTAACTAACCAACCTACGTTTATCACGTATTCAACTACTGTACTTATCATAGTCTCTATTTAATGAGAGAATTTAAGTGACATTGAATTACACATATTTTAAATACAGTCAACTGGTAATCCAATTTCACTTTTCCCCCGATTTACACGTTAGATGGGTTCCATAAAAACGCCGTGTACATGTTAGTCGAGTCTCGCATATATATTGACATAATTCCGCTTGTTATGTCACTAGATGTGACACGTGCTTCGTTTCTTTATTCAGACGATGCTGCTCAAAGAAGAAGCACGTCAAAATATCATTGTATCATTATTTAATATCAACAATGAATTTCGTCAGTAGCATCAAATCAATTGAAAATATTTTTAGATATTATTTACTGTATGACGCCGTGAATTTATCTTAACGAAAAACAGTATACCATTTTTTTAGATAATATATAAAAGTAGTGGGATAAAATATCAAAGTATTTAGTTCTACAAAATTTTAGGTAGTTGATAGCTATTTCAGGTTAGGTGTTTTGGCCAATTGATGTAACCCTCAAAAAATACGAAAAAGAGTTAATAATTGGATTCATGACAAATGATGTAATATTTGAAAAATAAATTGACCACTTTTTGGAAGGGAAACATCATTTAACATTGGTTTTAGGTTTAAAAATTTTGACCCGGCGACTTGATATAAGCTACTCTTATATCGATACTCCCTGCGTATAACCGCGTATCCGCAAACATAAGAGTTTACATAAGTGCATTTCAAAGATTCATAACGTAACTCACAATATTATAATGTTTACGATGAAACTACTATCTACTGAACAATTGGAATTTTGAAGGTAACATCAATTGGCCAAAACACTGTTAGCTATATATAGAACAGATAAAGAAAATTATATCATATCACGTATTCAAACATCATAACATTTATTTAAAATTAAACTACTCAACCTACTAATTGTGTTTTTGGAAAAGGAGCTTGCGTGGTGGTTTTAATTTGATGTTAAAATAAATGTTCTAAAATTTTATTGATTGTGTGCAATTACATGAGCCACTTATAATGCTTTAATTAAGGGTGGTGCATTAATATTTGTTTACTCATTAAGGAGATTATTGCCTTGATTATAATCCATTATATACAGTCAGTTTTATATAAAAGAGAAAAACAGTATTATTTCATCTCACGTATTCAAAGATCATAATATTTATTTTAAATCAAATAATTTAACGCACTAATTTTGTTTTTGGAAAACGATCTTAGGTGGTGTTTTTAATTAAACGTTAAAATAAATGTATTGAAATTTTATTGATTATGCGCAATTACATGAGCTTCTTATAATGGCTTAAGTTAGGGCGATGAATTAATGTTTGTTTGGTCATTAAGGAGATTAATAATGGAGAAATAAAGCCAATATTTTAATGGCACTAAAGTTTTTGTGGTACGTTTATGAAATTATATCAATATGGAATTTATTATTAGCGATGGAATACATTATTATTATTTTGATATTTGACCTTTTTAAAGTAGGAAATTGCGCAGGCTGTTAGCTGCAAATCGAAATATTGTCGCACCGCTCTGCGGAGGTAAATCATAAATCGGCGTAGCACGGTGATTCACACGCACACATTCAAATTAAGGCTCTCAGTATACGTACACGGTAGCCATACAGGCATGAACGGTAGCTGAATGCTTATAGCTGTCCATACACACAGAAGTCTGGTTTATATGATTCGTTTTTAAATGACTCTCGCGCTTTGATTGGTCGCGGCGTAAACCAGTAGCGAGACCCTTCTCGTCACTGTGTGGTTTTGAAATGAGTGGGTTGATATATAGTATGTGAAATGTAAGTTATATGCGAGTAGTTAGTGGAAAATCCGTTCTGATAGGTTCATAACGATTGACGGAATTTTTTCTTTGCGTAGTTATTGATTATATTTTAAATGATGATTGTTCTGCCTTACTAAATGAAAAGATTTAGTTTGTATAGTCTCATTTTTTTAAATATAATTTATGAAATAAGACTCTTTGACGTTTTAATATTTTTATGATTTCATACATTATCGTTTCAATACGAAATTGTATTTATTGACTATGACAAATTTATCATTCTTTACTGTTAATCATTGGCAAAAAGACATTATAGTGAAATAAATATGTACGAGTCCATGACGCAGTTGCCTTCGTCTTGTCTTCAGTACGGACAGTTTCGTAAATTGATTTTTTTAATCGATTAATGGATTTCTGTTCGTAAGCATGGATTTTTGTGAAGTCTAAAAATTCCCTCCCATCCTACCGATCCACTAACCACTAGTCTTGTATAGTTGTCGTAGAAAACTTCAAACATTGGGAGTAGACATGGTATAAAAACATATGTACACATAACAAATACTTAGGTAACTATTTACAGATTTTTTTACTGAAAATAAAAGATTGTTGGTACATTGAACATGAAGGTATCAAATCAATTTGATTATAATATATATTTAATTGTAAAAGTTTAATACATTAAAAAATTAATGTATTCGCTTTGCAATAATCACTAAATTATTTCAAAAGTTACCAATTTAATGATATTGGATTTATTGTATGTATGAATTTTATGTATCAATAAAAAAAAATGTTTAACCACGGAGGTATTTATTTACTATATCTGATTTATGTAATGAATGTGAAATTCCGTCTGCCGGCAAACCAGGATCTCAGAGCGTTGCAGGAGATACCGAAATAGTCTGATGAGAGTTTTCCCACCGTCGCGTGGGCCGTGATATATCGGCGAGGCGATTCCCCGCGGCCCGCCCGCACCCTCCCGCTCGCCGTAGAGCCTTAGCCCGAGGCGCGTGCCCGGTTCCCAGACACCGGGGGAACATAATCTCAGTTGGAAAGCGATCTGCGCTCCCCCCCTCGCCACCCTCCACTTTGTGATCGAATCAAATTGTATGAAATTATTTTACTCTCGTCAAATTGCGTTTACTCTTCGTTTGCATGCTCTCCTAATACAAAAAAATGAAATAATACAATTTAGTCTTTTAGGAGTCAAAATAGGATAAAACGGAAAAAGAATTAATTCTTTCTTTATTTATTGCATGCAACATATAATGCTTCTTACCTTTCATTTTTAAAATAATTCATGAATTTGTCAATCCTAAATAGTATTTAATTTAAACAGAATAAATATAACACAAATAAACTCAATTCTATTTTTGCAAAACGGATACGTTCCAAGACTTCCAGTGACTACCGTGGACAAAAAAAACATTAAAAAAATTAATCGTCCATTGTAAAATAAGAAACAGATTTCATTATTTAAACCCACATACATATAATTTCTAAGAATAAATGTAAATTTTGTTTTATGTATACATACATAAATTTCTTCATTGTTCAGCTTTCAGAAAAGAACAATTATTTTTATATCAATATTAAATACATTTTTAACCTTTTTTAAGAAAATTAATCAGTTTTATATAGATATTATTTCATTTTCTTATACTGTGTTATTTGGAGTACGTTAAAAATCCCTGCAAAAAGAGAATCAACGTCAAAATATTTACCACCGAATAATAAAAGCCCATTATTTAAATAACTGCATACTAACTTTAGTTGCTAGTTGTGAACAGCACTTATATAAGCTTTTATTTAATATCACTTATATTTCTAGGAGTATGTTTGTTTGTTCTTTCATTCATATTACCCATTGATACCTCTTGTTTCCAACCGTAATTTTAGCGATATAAACTGTATCATTTGATTTTAGAAATTAAAACATTTTCTTTTTTTATCGATCACGATTAGTTTTTCAAGATACGATCTGTATATATTAAACAACATACATAACCCTCTTTGTAAATTTACTGAAAAGACGTTCTTGTAATTTATTAAATCCAAGATATTAACATAATATTATATAAAATCAATCTTGTTTGATAATCAATTCAAAAAAATGTTCGAATCGACCTGTCGGAATATTTGATTAAAACACGGTCAATATTATCCAACATGTTCAAAAACGGGTCACCAGTTTCATTCAAGTATTGTGCAACATACTATTTATTCAAAGATCAATGGAATCCCCTGCTGAGGTGAAGAATGCATAATTAATTCACACATATGTCATAGTACGATTTCCATAATGCGAATGTGAGAAAAATTATCATATTGAATAACTTTGTTATTAAAGTAAATGCCACTTGTATCACGGGCGATGTCAAAGTTAATCAATACAAGAATAGATATTGCGCTAACATCATATCCATTGAGATACACAAATAATCGATATTAATGTATTTTAGGTGATGTGTCATATGTTTGTAAAAACCGCTAGATAAAATACAATAACTGGCGCTTAATATTTGGTGATACCGAAATAAAATTGACAAATACTATGTTTAAAACCTGGCACAATATTGAAATTTAATGGAGATCGGTCAGATTTTATGACCTAGGCATTGTAGGTTGGTTAAAACAAACAAAAATGATAAAAACAACCTGTCAACTTTATACATTGTAAATTCAAAAGTTTCCACTAATAAACTGTATATTGCGAGCACAAGACCATAGCTGTTGCAGTTTTCTCGTGTGCCGGCTATTGATTTGACATTCACTAAGCTATTACTTCTGGAAAATTCACTAGCCTTGTTTATAAATTTGTGTCATTTATTTTCTCACTAAAACGCATTCAGGAAATTTGCTTTATTGTATAACGAAGTATCTTTATCGGAGACCCCCGTTATATCGATGTTTTTCTGCAAAGAAATGAGTGATTCAAATTACAGTCGATGTATGTCTGAAATCGAGTTGAATTTCCTAAATATACCCTACGAAAGGTATACAGGATATGATGAGTAACTAGTTTCCTTTATATTACATTTTATTGTATCCACTCTTTCGTCAAAGTAGAGATGTACTTCTATGTTTAATTATTTCATCGAACCGGTTAATGTTTCTTTCTTGGCACACCACTGTTCCCGTTTGTGGGTCATAAGCATATTTATAATACACAAATTTATTTATTACCCGGTTCGACTTTTCTCACAGTCCAAGATCGGGACGGGTCGTTTCGGTTTTTGTTTACCGCACCTAATTATGACCGCGAGTGGTTTACGGCGCGGCGCGGCGCGATCGATGCGGTACGGTTCGCCGAGGAACAAACCCCGCCGAATGTCGTCCTCCGCATATCGCTAAATGATATCACATCTCATGCATTCCGATTGGTACGAGGCTTTGGTAATTGCTACCTGCCTTAATAAGAGAGGCTCGCCCTCTGTCCCACGATTGAGGTGGAACGTCTCCCATGGGAACGACAGCCATTGTGATTTACAATTTAAACGGTTCACAGATTTATAAAAATATTATTATGTAGTTTTAGTGGCTCTAACTGGCTCCAATGTATGCCAAGAGGTCTAAATGAGCAAGTATAACTGCTTAAGCAGAGCTTTTCTGACTTATATCACATAACATACATATATTATATCTTTAGGCCAAAGCAAAAAACTCTACGACCATAATAATAATACGACTAAGCTTGCTGTTGGTTTCTGACTAAAAACATCAAGCTTAGAACTGTTTTGCTAAATTTATGCTTTCTTTGAAATAAAATATCAATTTCTTAAAACTAATTATAAACTTGCGAAAAAGTAATAAATAGATTAATTTTTCAGACGATCCATTGGAGATTTTTTTTCCATGTCCGCTCTCAATATGGAGCATATGGTTTCCTAATGGAGGTATCTTAAAAGAATTTTTCTGTGAGAACTACTTGTTACTCAGTTGCTCAACCTCTCTTTTTTTTCGAAGAGAGTAGGCATAGAATGCCATGAATCTTCGTCAAAACATTTTGCGACAAATTGGTGTGCGATCTTTTATTCTGTCAAATACCCCCTGTCGATAAATCACAGAATGTAATTAATACTTTTATATTACGGGCCGTGCCTTTGTCGATCCACCCTATCAACGCGCCTTATCATCCATAGTAGGGTTCTGTTTTTGAAGCAGATTGTTTCTAAACATATACGTCAAACGGAATTGATCGGAAGTGGAATGGGATATCTTGATAAATAGTTACGTTGTTTCCACACCCTCATAATGAAACATCAATTCTTATCAATTTATAATTATTCGCTATCAATCCTTTAGTGGAGATAAATTATAAAATTTAAAAAAAAAACACAAGTATAGCACATATTTCTCATTCAAGTAAATATATTTTTGTTTTGCCACGTCTGATCCCAGGTATCTCAACAGAGTTTTGTATGACAACTGCTTGTTACATAGTTGCTCAACCTCTCTTTTTTCGAAGAGAGTAGGGATAGAAGCATAGGGCTAGTGGTTAGCTAATCGCTCTCACTACGCTCCGTGAGGATCGAGGAGTTTTTAGACATCACCAACAATCAGGATACGAACAGAAATCCATAAACCGATTGGGAGATCAATTTATGAAACTGTCCGCACCGGGAATTGAACCTGAGACATCCGTAACCATAGCCAACGACGCTGCCAACTGCGCCACGGACGCCAACATTGAACATACCATACCTTAATTAATGAGATATTATAATTATTACGTTTTAATAAAAGTTAACAAACTAATCCATTTGCTATTTCAGAAACACTTCAAGCGCTATCAATAAAATTATTTATTGATTATTGAAAATGGTATAGGTTTATTGATCAGCGATTGATATTTAACTTAACATATGGTACAATATTTTAAGCAGATACTGAACATTTTCTCCGTCATACAATAGCTATTAATTTTATACTGTTATCATATATTAATAAATAATGTTAAATGAAACGACGCTGTTAGAAAATTCGCGTCGGTGTTAGACGAGACTTGGTCGCGATGAATCATACTTCAAACGCTGGTTTTATTCGAGGCCAACCACGACACTTTATGCATATTGCTTCTGACACAACTTTTGTTCTTAGATGGCAGACTTTCCGTGAGATATTATTAATTTGTACGTGTTACTTAATATTGCAAACTTATTACAGGTAATTCTATAAAACAGCTAACCTCTAAATAGATAATGAATCTCTGATAGCTTATGTAATGATACAAAATTATTTCGCCACTATTTAAATGAAAATTAAATTAGTAAACAGTATAAACTATATTATGAAGGTATATATTAGTAAGTAGATTAATACATATTGTGTTTTATGGTATATTTCATAAACATTTGATATTCAATTATTTCGTAAACATTTTAAGTTGAAATTAATAGTATGTACATAATATCAAGATGGATAATGTATTATTGTTTGTATCAGTTGATAACGCTCGTAATGAGCGAAACCGGTCCTGATCATTATAAATATGTGGAAGTAGTACAAATGAATGGTGTTTTATTTTTTTTAAATATTATCGTTTGGTTCACAATAATGAATGAATATTTCAATATGTATTTATGAAAAACTTGTTTTACGGTATTATGCAAAACAGCACATATTATTTATACATCTTTACGGTAAAGTATGCAAAACATAATAAATATATTGTCGTTATAGTGGCAGAAGGCGTTAAGTCAAAAAACCTTGTTTTAAGATAATCGACTTTTAAGAAAAACAAGAAATTCAAGTCATTCTGTTAACATACCTTAACCACTTTTTATTAAACTAAGCGATTTATAAATTTTTAGTAATTCTTTTTTAAAGTACTATTAATTACAGTTTTTTCCACTAATAACGAAATTGACTTCATTTGTTTTGGTTTCTTAAAATTACGTAAAGAATAAACGGAATATGGCTGAGCTTGTTTTTTCAGACGACATTCCGTCCTAAAATCTTTCGTTTTGCCGATTTTCGACTTATCGCCTTCTGCCACTATGCCAACGATATAATAATTTTAAATAATAAACATGGATAAAATAACGTATATTTACGTAATATTTACAAGTGACAAACACGTAATTGTAAGCAATTGTGAATCGCTTAAAATTTCACTATTTGGGTTGAGTAAAATAACATGAGATATATAGAAATTAAGGTATATATATCTAGATATATTTTGAAATTATAATATATATTGTACAAACTACACACATGTCTTGTTACTAGTTTAGTTCCGATACCAAAGTCTTTTGTATTAACCTATTTTCTTGGGCTAGGCTACAAAAAGTAGATATAATAGATGGGGTACATCAATGATATTTTTTGAAGGAACATTTAAGGAATTTGTCGAGTCATTTTATCTTTGTGTTATACATGCTAAACATTATTATATATTCATGAAATCGAATCAACAAAGGTCTCCGATTTTGAAGTGCAACATATACTTTTCCAATTGCATAAATTTATTGAGGTAGGCGGGGAAAATACAATCAATTATAAATACATACTTGTAGCGAATTATATCATATACCTAAGTAATTATTTAAAAAAATATTACTTGATACGTTTACCTATGTTTATAGTTGTTTTATTTTCTCAACACTTACTGAAATGTTTTAGAAATTGACAGTAAAAGCGGTTAATTTATTTATTAACTGAATGAAAACCAATATATTAATAATTAGGTATCTCAAGTAGGTATGCATGTTAGAAATACGTGCATACAGATACCAATAATTATAACATAATATCGAGGGTGTTTTGGTTAATTGGTGTAACTCTCAAAAAATACGAAAATGAGTTAATGATCGCATCTCATTTTAAAGACGACCGAGCAGGTCTCGGCCAAATGATGTAAATTCAAAAAATAAATTGACTCGTTGCACTCGAATGCATGCATCATTATACATTGGTTTTAGGTTTAAAAATTGTTACCCGGCCACTTAATGTAAACCACCATTTTATCGACACCCCTTATGTATAATCCAGTATCTGAAAACATGGGAATTTACAGGAGTGTATTTCAAAGATTCGTAACGCAACTTACCATCTAATGATTTCAATTTGCTCCCTACTGAACAGTTTCAATTTTGAGATTAACATCAATAGGCTAAAACACGGTCATACTTAGGTAATTAGGTATGGTTATCGTTAGCTTTGAATGGATAGCTCGTATCTCCTAAATACAATGATCACAACTGTAGATTATGTTGGGGATGTATTTTTTTGTTCAATTAAACATAGTGATGAAGTATTTTTTATTATGCACTACTATATTGTCGTTACTTATATATTTACCAGCTTTACTCTTTCAACTGATGATATGTTAGCTTGGAAATTTTCTGATGAAAAAAAAACACGATTAATCGATTACATTTCAATGACAGTTTGACTTTACATGATAAAATTTGAATAAAATGATTGGTTCGTGTTGCAACGGCGGGGATTGTGTTTTGTCATTGCTCAAAGCGTTTCCACACAATGACACGAATAAAATACGAAACGCGTTTTGTGGAACATAAGCACAACACGAAAAGCGGTCCTATCAAATTGTCATTACAATACTAGCAAAGAGAGACAAGCACGAGCCCATCCGTGTCACGTGTTAATCGAAAATAAGTTAAGGTAGGGTGCAGATAGTTGTTTTCTTTGGACTGCATTTTTTACTGATTCAATCCTAGTTCCTTAAAATTCCTTTTTTAATATAATAGTCAAGTAAGCAGTGTATTTTGTTCAGTAAAATAGATTATACGCTATATTTCTGACGATGCCGTGGTGTTAAAATCGATATCAAATGCATATCATAATTCTTGTGAATTAAGTAATTTGCATTTTTTTCCTAATTTCAGTAGAGCTCTTCCAAGTATTATCAAGTGAACTACTCGTGAAAAGCGAAACCGATCTTGATATTTATAAAAAATGTATTGAATTGCACTTTATATATTAACATTATAATAATGTAATATTAGTTATAATACTATTTATTGATGAATTTTCGAAATTACATTTAATTCGTATTTTAATAAAAAATCAAGACCAAAGGTAATCGTATAGTTTGCGTTATATTATATTTCCTTTAAAAAATCCACAAATCTGGTCCAGCGCCTACAAACAAATGTACGGTGATCTGTAGGTATTTTCTGTTAAACGCGTTGCATAAAACTCTTATCTATAGGCGCAAGCATCACGCGCAGTACAGCATCAATTCTTTCACAAGAAAATTAGTGTATTATAATTATGTTTTAGTATTGCTTTATAGGCTTATTTAAAAAAATCGTTTTGTTTAATGATGTTAATTTGTTCACTGTACGTCTTATGTATTACTTACTCCATGGTTTGCCTTTTGAAATTACAAAAATACCACTATTTTTTTATGAATATAGATATATTGTGCGTGCTCAAGAAGATAACGCGAAAATAACTTACCAAAGTGTCTATTACTTGTTTCAAGTGACATGTATTATTACACAGTGTACGTTCTAGCACCGTTTTTAAAGTTATATTACTTCAGTATTTTGTCTACTTAAAAATCCATTATGATACAAAGTAACAACATAAAGTGCGACAATGAAAACTGAAAGAGCGATGACAGATCATCTGTATGGTAAATTGACAGGTCGAGACATTGTTCTCTGGCTGAACAGCGTGATGTAACAAAGCAAGAATGGCGGGAGCTCACATCCAAAAAAGCTATTATACTAATCAACGGATCGATAAAAAATACATTCCTGAAATATTTTGTCTCGAAAGCTCAGTCTTATAACAATAGTTATTTAAAGATCCATTGATTCAAGTCAGTGATAGAATCATAACTCATCGCGGGGTGAAATAAAAGACGCTGTCATTAAAAGGATTCTCGAATATCTGTTGCCACAAAAGGGAAACGGGTAGATGTGTAGTGTCAGGTTGAGATAATTCGTGGCCCGTATTTTCCAAAGCTCGTCTTCAAATTTAAAGTAATTGTAACTCGAAATATAATTTATTCATGACTTATGAGAGATTTTTCTGTTAAGTAAAGAAACAACCTGCTAATTGTGATTGACATCAATAAGAAGAGCACCATACGGCATTATCTACCAACATTGCTCCGGATTGAAATAATATACAACACAACTTTTAATATGATATATGAGTCGCTTAGTCGCTTAACACGCTCCTCACAATTTTTCAATAATATAAGTTTTTAATGTACGTACGTGTTCTATCAATTTTCCAGTCGGAAATCTTCCTATTTCATTCCCTGTTCGAAATTCAAAATTTATCCAAAAATAAAAATGTCGTATTTTTACACAACATCGATCCTCGTTTTACACGTTAAACGCGCTCCGAAAAAACGACAGTCTAAAAGAATATTTTACTTTTCTTTGTACAACGGAAGACAAAATAACTTTTTTGTGATTTACTCAAAACTACAAAAATTTCGTGAGCGTGTTTAGCGACTGAACGACTCATATATGCGTTGCTTTATTTTATTATAGCTTTATTATTAACATTATGAAATAATGTACACTTTCAGTAAATTGATCAATCACAGTTTGTATAAAGTAGGCATCATTTTATATTAGCAATTAAAATTTTTTAGAACTCTCATTTAAGTTAACTTTTACTATGCAATTAAAGGCTTTCAAAATAGTATATATATATATATATATATATATAAAAACTTCTATATAATCTGTTTTAAATAAAATTTGTGATAGAGTGATGTAAAAAAAAGGTTTTTTTTTTTGATAAAATGGAAATCACGTAGAGTTTTCATTTAGAATTATTATTAGTATTGCTATAAAATATATCATATATGATTATACTCACAATGTACATTTACAATATTTAAATATTATCGATTTTACAATCGTATTATGAAGTCCGACACTGGTAGAAGATTTTAAGCTTTTTTGGCTGCGAGAAGCGTGAAAGCTCTAAAACGTCGAACCTTAACTGTTGTGGAATTCGTTTGTGTGACTGCCGTGGTGACTTGTGGAAGAGGCATCGATTTGTGATTATTGTTTATAAAGAATAGGCGCGTGCGATCAGAAAGAAATTTTAATAGTTAAAATTCCTTTTGCAGTATAAGTATTCCAATATTATCAGTATAATGGACGTGTGAACACTAAGAACTAAATGGATAAAATTATAGTTATTGTAAACATCAACCTATCCACCTTTTTTGATCGTGTAATTAACGTTTTTTAAAACTATTATCGCTGTAGTATTTATTATTTACTTAAAATCGACACTTACTATTTGTGTTTATGTAAGTATTAAAAATAGTAAGTCTCACAGAAAACTATGTTAATAATTTTATCTTTATAGTGTTTGGGATATAACGAAATATTTTTTACTTTGTATTATCATGAGTGATATAACGTTAACTAAGTTTTATAATATGACATATTTTTAGTATCATTAGATAAAACGAAACGCATGAAGCTAACTCGTGGTATTTGCATAATGCATGTACTATATAATATATTTTATTCCAAATTACATTTTAATTAATTGTCTCGAAGAACCGACGAATCAATCGTTGATATTATTGCATTGTATTGTTAATT
Source organism: Himalopsyche phryganea (assembly GCA_022494535.1). Classification (NCBI taxonomy): domain Eukaryota; kingdom Metazoa; phylum Arthropoda; class Insecta; order Trichoptera; family Rhyacophilidae; genus Himalopsyche; species Himalopsyche phryganea. Next base: position 2,360,056 of record JAGVSL010000034.1, read on the forward strand.
TGCATCTCAATAGCATTTAATTTAGTTAACGTCAATTTTAAAAATACACTTTTTAATTTATCATATTATTTGTCGGTATAGTGGCAATAAGCTTTAACTCAAAAAACCTTGTTTTGACATAATCGACTTTAAAAAATCATGAAATATAAGTTTCATACCTTAAAAATTAATTATTAAACTAAAAACTTTATGAGAAACTATGATATTACGAATTCAATTTAATTATTAATGTTAATTTTAGATTTTTACCACTAATATCTGTGAAAAACATTCACTTAATTCAAATTACCTAAAAAATATATGGAATATCGCTGAGCTTGTTTTTTGAATATCGCTGACCGTCCTAAAATCTGTCATACTTACTACATTCATAACTTAACTTCTGACACTATGCTGACGATATATTTTACAACATAAATAAATAAAACAAATTTAACGTATTCATTAATTATAAATACATTATAACCATTGAAGGTTAGTCAAACTTGTCTGTATAAAGTTTTGGAAGTGTAAATAAATATAATCATTAAATAAATATTATCACTTATAATTATTAATATTTATAGGGCTAATATTAAGATATTGTCAAAAAGAATTCACGCTATCGTTTTTTGTCACTGAATTCGACGGTAAAAAGTTATCAAAGGGCTATCGAATAATCTACAATTTGTTGCAACAATGGTTCATGCGCTGCTATTCTTTCATCGTTTATCATCAGAATGGGTTGCGCCCCTTATTATTTTTCATTGGTTCGATTTTATTCCACCCTTTGTTGATGACAGTGAAGGAACAGTGACAATTTAAATCGATAAAAAATGTGCATTGTAAATATTTTGTAATCATTTATTTTTAGTCACTTTTAATAACTGTGAATTCTTTGTTTAAAGGCATTATATTTGAAAAAATAAAACACAATTTTTTTTATGACTTACGCATGTTTATAATGTGTTTTCTTATTAAAATATTTAGTTTTACGTTTAAAAGAATGAAAAAATTAAATAAATCAGTGTAATCAAATCGCAATTATTAATTTAACTTAATCGTATGAAGAATTTTATAAGTACCTATACGTACGAATTAATACAATCATAATAGAAAATATCAACTAAAAAACATTTATGAACGATTAATAGTGTTTCACAATTCACTATGTATTCGTATACAATAATAATTATAGTGGTACATATCGACGGTGTTTTGCCCACTCGATGTAACACTCAAAATTGAAGTTTTTCAGGAGAGAGTAGAAACTGTTTTTATCGAAAACATTGTACGGTGAGTTGCGTCATGAATCTTTGAAATACACTCCTGTGAATTAGTATGTTTGCATAAACGCGACGGTACATAGGGAGTGTCGATATAATAGTGGCTTACATCAAGTGTCTGTATCAGAATTTTTAATCCTAAAACCAATGTAAAATAATGTTTCCCTTCCAAAAATTGGTCAATTTATTGTTCTAATTTACATCATTTAGCAGATACCTGTTTTATCGTCTTTAAAATGAGATCCAATCATTTACTCATCTTCGTGTTTTTTGAAGTTTACATCAATTGGCCAAAACACCGACGATATGAAAATAGTATGTAAGTATTTTTTTAAATGTAATATAATGTAAACGTTACTGTTTGCTGTACAAATATTTTTGTATAGATACTTAAATGTTGAATGGGTTGAGTTTAATTAATCATTAATATAATAAGTGGTAGGTGATATAGGATTTTTTATTTATTACTTTACCATATAATTATTGTTGAGACGACGCTGTAGGATAGTTAGGAGCTAGTCGCAGGGCGTGGAAAGTTCTCTCACAGGGGCAGCTTTGTCATCAAAAGCACCCTGCTGGCTAACGATGATGAACCCCTTAGATACAAACCGGCAACAAAAAATATGCCTCCATATAAGCGTGTTTAGTTAGATGTACCCCACCAATGTACATTTGAATCTAGTTATGTTTAAAGGGTTGTTTTTATAAATGTATATTTAAATACTGTTATAAGTTTAGGTAATTGTTAATGGTTGAATTACTTATTTGAGATTGGTCAATCTCAAAGATGCAAACAGTATTATCAAGTAGTGAATTATTTTTTCATTAATTAAGCAACCGCGCTAATGCAAAAAATAGTTACGTTACTGATGGCCTCGAGAGTATGCAAGGTTACTGAAATTAAAATTAGTTATTAGTTCCATGGTATAAATGGTTGCATGGTCAATCCTAAATATGTGTGATACATCTTCAAACAGCAAATGCTATTTGTATTAAGATGGTGCTGCACTGCAGTCCGGTCTAAAAATTAATAAAACCTGTGATATTAAATTAAATAAAAAAGTAAAATAATGCTTACATTAATAAATAAAAAAGGGTGTTGGTACCATGTATTTTAGTTGCTCATTTAAAGAAAAAATATTTTTGCAATAAAACGATTTACATTTTTTCGATCAAATTATGTTTTCGCAGAGTTTGATGCAATTCGAAATGTGTAAAATATTTTTGAATCCAATATGCAGTTTTATTTAGTACCTTTTTAAAGTTTGCAGTAATATCACGACAATGCTCACAATGTGATAATGTTTGTAGATACTCTCACATAGTTAGGGGGATCGACAATAGAAATTATCCGAGATAAACTGGCAGCAAATTGAAATAATGTGTAGTTGTTTGAAAGCCTGTAATTTAAGTATTATCAAATAACAAATCTGTTCTGCCTTCCATTAAAATTCAATTCACATATTTTAAAGGAGTATTTGTATTGTTTTTAGTAACTGTCATCTCAAAATGAAATAAAATTAGGGGAAAATCAAATTTAATGGACAAATAAATTTAATAAATAAAGCCAATTTGAATGATATTTAAGGTATTTTGATTTTATGAATCAATAAAAGCCTTTATTTGTAATGCTGTTCAAGAAAAGAGAGCTTCAATGTTTATTTGAGAATTAAGAAAACATATTCAAAATAAAACCATATTAAAAAAGTTAGATGGCAATGAATCAGTTATATATTTTTTTAGTTGGAAACGTTTTACACCTTCTTTTAAAACAAATAATTAGTCGAGGACTTGTGACATTCGGCGGGTGTTAAACAACACATTTTGTTGTTTTCTAGTATTATACATATAAATCTGTCAAAAGTTGATATATCCGTTTTTGTCTAATTGGGTTTATTCTCGCAATAAAATATTTGTCAGCATGTGGTGGCAAAACTCAGTATGCTAGTCATTATCCATTATAAGATAGCTTGATTCATATTTCTTCTCTTGTTAGCTAAGGCAAAACTGACATATCAACTTCTTTAATTAAATCAAAAAATTTGTTATAAAAATGACGATATTCATTTATTATGTTCAGAGATAATTCGAAATCATTATAACTTTTATCTTAGTTAGGATGATTATTATTAATCAATAAAAAAGCTTTGTTTTGACACATGAATTTTTGTTTCAAATAAATTCACCGTTGATTGCCTGGATAAAATTATTGAAATTATTATATGGCTAATACAGTAAATTGAAAAGTTCTCTCCATATTTGTTTACGCCATAAAAAATAAATACTATAGTACATACTAAAAGCCGTTAAGAATCTCAAGTGACAATCAATGGGCTTTTTTCCTACTCTGATATAACCTGGATTGATATATCCCAACTTTTGGAAGATTATTTTCAATTCTCTACAATTTTTTTTGAACTAACTGTTTTATATACCTTTTAATTATTAACATCAATTTTACGAAAATATCCCTGTTATGATTGTAATTTTATCAATTGACAATGCTCGTGATGAGCGAAACCGGTCCGGATCATTATAAACATGTGGAAGTTGTACAAACGAATCGTGTTTTATTTCCTCCAAGAATTGACAGTTAACGCCTTAAAAGTGCATTCTATATCTGTTTATAATTGTCTTATAATCATAGAATTAATTAAACGCTTATGAATAAAGCACTATATATTTTCGTATCTTATCACGAATTCATTGTGTTTTCAAATGAAACATTTACGACTTCCAAGAATTGCATCAAAGTTATCTAAACGTCTAATGTGTGATGAGGTGTTGTTTTCACAATCATTGTGGCAATTACCATCCGACAATCAGTCAGAAAGTTTACACTGAGGAGATATCGCTCAAAAATCAGCAATAAAAGCAGCTTAAGTTTAAAAAGATGCCGACAGATTTTTCTTCACTCTTGATGTTTGCTTTACTCGCTGACAACAAAAGAGCTTCGCCGTAATTTGCTGAGGATTTTCAACAATATCTTGTTTGCTATGAGTAATGTCCTTAGGAGATCATGGGATTCGAGTAAACACCTTTTCAATCAGAGCCGAAGCAAGGTAACTTTAAGCCTTGTAAAGAATATAATTTTAATAAAAAGCTGCTTGTAGTCGTGATTGCTAATGCATGCGTCATTTATACATTGATTCCTGCTTCAAAATTATTCTTTTTAGATATTTAACACTCTTAGATTGTTCAACACTTCCTACTATATTGAGAGAATGGCTTGCGACCATTTATAGTATATACGAAGTAGTCATGCTTAAGAGTTGGAGAAAGCAAGTCATCAAAATTATATTATTAATTGAAAAGTTACATCTCATAACTCATAAATACCTCTGTTATCCGTTGTAAAAAAGGTTTAAATTAAAAAAGTTGCAATATAAATAGATATGGTTGGATGAGAATTATTGTTAGCACTTTTAAAGTGTTAACTGTTGGTGGAAAGGTATCATATTTTAAAAATAAAAAACAATTTGTTTTGTACCACCTTCACATTTTTATAATTATCAGGACCAGTTTCGCTCACCGCGAGCTTTATCAACTAATAAAAACAAAAATAAATATTGTGAAAGTAAATAAGTTGCCATACGATATAAAAAAATCCAAGTAAACTGTACGTGCATTATTGTAATGCGCATTGACGAAGATTTTCACACATCATTAACGTATATAAATATGATCATTCGTAGATTTTAAATATGTATTATTTAAAAAGGCACACTTTTTCCGTTTTTAATTATAAAATTAGCTAAATATTGAATACAGAGTTATTTTGTAATATCAGTATTTAAGTTATTTAATGTGGATATATACTTCTATTACCTCTTATTGAGAAATACAAGTGGTTTTAATGTGACATACGAAGAATTAGAGGTTTTTTTCCAAGATTAGACCGAATAAGTCAATTGGAATAGCTATTACAATAGGTGCATATTTTCTACAGCATTGAGACTACGGTCGGTGACGCACAATTTCTGCAATTTAATTTAATCCTTTAGATGAATTATTGTGTCAAAATTCTCACTACGGCTCTGTTGATTTCGACTTTTTCTTGCTCAGGATATTTACATTTGACGCAAGTGTCGGTATGTCGAATGACAATTTGTCTGGTGTTTATTTGCCTTTGTTTCATATTTTATTCAATCCTATTCAACAGGTGTATATTTTGCACCACTCAAATCAGCGATTTATATCATACACGATACCATCCAGTCATGAATTAATACAGAATGATTATGAAGTGACTTATGTTCAGAAATAGCCACGTACCTTTACTATTCAAAATAAGCATATTCTAGTACCTATAGATACCAACACATTTCCACGTATTTATTATTATGAATTAGACAAAGCAAGGTTATAAATGTACGCAGGTAGAATTAATTTGAGGTTCATAGTAATATTACTACATCAATACTTTTAGTATATTGCTTTGTAATAAATGTTTAAAGCTTTCTTTCAATTTCTGTTATTCGAATTTTAAAAAAGTGAAAAAGAAAACTACACTTACAATGGGAGCCTGGTTCATCGTTTTTAATGGCCCCTCAAAAATGGTGTTTTTTCAATGTCCACACAATATAAATGCTTAGTTATATGAAACTATTAAGTAAAAAAACAAGCTTTGTATACTATTGCAACTGGCGAATTAAATATTTTTTTAAATTTCAGTACTACTTTAGTGCTAGGGTTTTAATGTTTTATAATGGTTTAGTAATTATTTTACACAGTGATCAGGAAAAATCCTGCGAGTTTTATTTTTATAAATATGATGTCTTTGCATCGAGAATTGACCATTAAAACCGAAAAAGTAACACAATTAATTTTTAATTTACATTTATGAGTATAGTGATGAGCTTCATACAATATACAGCACTATATATATATATTGTCAGCTTAGCTAGCAAACTACCTATCTGTATTTAAGCAATATGTTCAGAAGAGTTTAAAAATTCAATACATTTAGTTTTAACGAATGCTATTTTTGAATTTCACATGCCTAACGTCGTTTCCATTGCAAAATTGTATATCTACAAAATCAAACTTCTTCGAGAGAGTACAAAAACAGTGCAAAAAACAACTGTGTTTTTTATTTTCGTTTTAATTTTTAAAAAGTGTTTTTTTAAATTCGAAATGTAGATACGCAGTTTGCTAATTGGGACAAAAATATATAAATTATATAAGTTGATGTTTCGAAATAAAATAAAAAGTTCATACCGAAAGCTAAGTAAGTAATGACTTATTAATATCCAGTACTTCTCAATTTAAAGATTTAAAAATATACTACATCGAACAGCCTCCGCAGAATTATAACTATATAATTAATATTATACCTGATGAATATGTGATTAATATTGATTACGGCTGATTGGGCAACGATTATAATATCGGCAAGTGAATCACATTCGTGGATCTAGTGGATATAGTAATATCACGCGTTATTTCCTGTCTACGTCACCGCGAGTGACGTCACTGCGGGGTTTTAAAAAATAAATTATACATCATCGATTTGTTCCGCTGTAGCTCTATTTATTTACGTTTAAAAACGGATATTTCCACTATGTGTGATTTTTCAGAATTACCAATAGCTTGAGGAAATTACTTAGTACATCGTTTGACCAAGTAAATGAATTTAATTCTGACATCCGCGCTGCAAAGTCAATTTGCTTTACTGTGTGCTCTGTGTATTGTCAAATTCTATTGTGCCCGAAATAAGAGTAATTTTTAATTATTTTCGTATCGTACTTAAGAGTATAACAGTTCATTAAGTGTATGAAAATCGTTGGATCTTATTTGAATCTTTTAAAAGATTTTACAAAGGTATGTAATATTATCGTACATATTTAAACGGTAGCTACTTTTGCATTTTTATTAACGATAATGTATTTTGATTGAATTTGCATCTATAAAAATACTAAGTTGTTCAAGTATTATCAGATAATATATTTACTTTTTTTAAATAATAAAACACAATTGTTTTGTACTACTTTCACATGTTTATAATAATCACAGCCGGTTTCACTCATCGCGATCATTATCAACTGATGTGGAAGTACTACAATACAAATTGTGTTTTGTATATAAAATACCATGCCTTTGCACCAAGAATTGACAGTTAACACCTTAAAAGTAATAATATATCGTTGATGTTCTGGAAGGAGACACTAAATCGAAAAACTGGCATATTGAGTTAGTTATATCAAAATGTTCCTTGTTTGTACTATACCGCATGGAAAAACACACTATTTTTATAAATTGTGCTTTTATTTAAACAAACTAAATGAAAAAAGTATAGTATTTCAAACATTTAAAAAACTTCAAAATCCAATTACTCAAAACAAGTATTTGTTAGTTGGTGTCTTCTTCCAGAACAGCGACGATATGTACAATTATTTTGAATATTTTTGAAATATTTTTTGAAATTTTGAATTTAAAAAAATATATCTGGCATTATAGCTGAAAGCCAATGGGCCAAATATTTTGAAAATTAGACAATTATATGAAATAAACTCGATGAGAATTTTTAGAAGTCATTCATGTCTGAGTTCACAAATTTTAAATTGAAAATATTTAAATTTGATATTGACCTTGCTGGGAATTGAACCAGGACCCACCTAATTGCTAAGGCAAACACTTGCCACTAGACCACAGAGGCCGACGAAATTATATAGCTCTACCGGCAGTGTAAATAGTCTAAACTATGGCGTGATAACGACAGCGTTTACGTATTAATGTGTCAATTTTAGTTTATTTTTAGGTCTTTATTAAAGAGTGGTATTTACTTTAAAAATAATATGAATAAATAATTTTATACTTTTCGTCAAGACGATATAAATATGCAGTAGTTTTAAAATTAGTATTTTTGTAGATAGCTCAGTAAAAAATCAACCATGAATTCATTCGGTTTTGATTATTAAAAATATAAACATTTTCATATTGATTAGTACTTTTTAAACTATGCCCTTTAGTAAATAATTACGTCGATTTAATAAAATATTTTTTAATTCATGCAAACAGTCTGTCTTCATATAATTTATTTGGTATTTGGGGCATGATTTCAATGACGAATATCAGAGACATTGCAAAACAGTAGGCAGAATTTTATTTGACATTCATATTATTATTAAAGTGTGCTGCCAAAATTCTCACGGAAAACAATCAACTCGTCAATCTAATAGAGGAAAAATATCAATATTAATATGTTTGACTCATTTATTTACAGGATCAGTATTTCATTATGTAAATTTAATGATCACGCAATATTCGTCAAGATGTTTAAAATATTCGCGATATCAATCAAAATATTTTTGAAACTCGAAAAATTATTTTTTTATTATTCTTTAGTATCACAGTATTTGAATAGATAATATTTATACTAATTTTAACAATGAAAACGCGTACATAATATAGCAGATTTTGCTTGAGATCATGATCAGTTGTCTCATTGATTGGTCCTAACATTATAATTAAAATGTACACCATGTATAAAACCTATAATGTTTTCCATCATGTATTTTATTTTGAGATTTAATAAAAGTTTTCAAATAACGTCATAAGGAATTTTACATATTTATTAAAACAGCAGGCAGTGGTGTAACTATCAAAACTTTACAATACGTCAAATCAAAAAATAAATGAAAACACATGAAAAAAAAACGTGCCGTATTTTTCATAAACAAATCTTATTCTACAATAAAAAACTTGTAAGCACATAATGAATCTGCATTGAGTGAGTAATTGAAATAAATATAACTATCTGTATACTTAGAATTTTCGTTAGCAATTCGGAAGTAAGTATTAGGCGACGATACAGTAAGAAGAGGTGTCGTCTGCAGGCATCCTGCATCACGTAGCGCGTGATGTGAGATGCCCAGCTTTCTTTTTCAACGGCTGTTCACCGCGTTTAATGTTAAACCGTTTACTGGCAGCCAGGTTCCCACTGTATGCGCGGCTAAGTGATTTTTACTTGTTTAACCCTCGCGAGCAGCAAACTTTCCTATTACATTCATAGTGAAAGTTATATATCATAAAATGTCAGAACAGTTGGAATCAGCATAAAGTCATCCGTTGCAAAGATCTAATTGTTACTATTGTCATGCAATTAAACGATTTTATTCAATAGTACGGCGCTTACATTTATAGTTAATCAGCATTTTATTTTGTTGATGGTGAAAAGTATAGAATATACACGGGAAAAGGTGAACAGAACTTGTTTGTTCCAATTAAGCAGAATAATTTGACTACATTCACTAGATACACAGGGTTTCAGTGGGTTAATAAATTGACACCATGATTTTTTCCGTATCTTGTAGATGTATCTTGCAAGACATAGTTTTTTAATTAAGAGAAATTAACAAAAGCTATAATTATAAATACAGTTTAAGGATATAAATCTAAAATATTTATCCTTGATACTTTGAATTTTAGTAGACTTTTAAGAACTTTCCACAGCTAAGATTGTTAAGAGCAAATTTAAAAAATAAATAAAACTGTACGTTTTTTGACATTACTGACATCTCGAGGATGAATGATTTACCTAGTGAATATAGAATGGGCAGAATGTTTAATACAAAATAAGTATTGATAAATAATGCAAAATAGTACTAAGTTTGGTCGAAAGCGGGTTAAGAGCAATCTTCAATGAATCGGTCTGTAACAGTTCCTTGTGGCGTCTTAAACATCTGAGCATGTTAAATTTTAGTTAACCGATGTTTCGCCGAAGCGATTGTTTGGCTTATATTCGAGTAACGATTTTTCATACCCAGGTAAACCAGTATACGCCTCGACACATTACTGTTTCTTGCGGATTTTATCCATAGAACGTATACAAATAATGACTGTGAATTGAATTGAACGTATATATATCCTTATAATAGTATAAAATTTATGTTATTTTATTGAAATATTATAGTCATCCGGTGTTTTATGAAAATATATTGAATTTGATTACCTATATTGAAAAAAAGGTTAGAAAATGGGATGAAATAACTCGTATATTTATTTAAATGAAAACGGCATACGGATAAAATATAAATCAGGATAGGTTTTATGTGAACGAGTTTTGGATCTGTTTTTAATGTTTAGTATATACGCTTTTTCACTGTAAATATTATCACGTTTGTAAGTTATTTGCTGTATAGAGTATAAGGGAAGCGTCATTTACGGGCGGGCTGGGAAACGTTTGTTCCGCCTGTGACGTAAGGGGCGGAACGGTGGCCGACTTTCCTCGGCGTGACGAGTAACGGGGCGCAAACACTCGCGGGGATCCGTGAGCGCGATCGCGCACACTCACCGACGCTGTCACAACTCGACACTCATATCCATAGTAGCCGCTCGAGCCTTCTTCTTACTGATCCTTCATTGTGTTGCAGATCGCCGCCGCGGAAGCACCTCCGAACGTCAGCGCACCTCGTCGAGACCGATCCCGAAGGTCTACGATACGCTACGGAGCTCTACGGCACCGGAAAGTGAAACCGCGTCGGGGGAGACCGGCGAATCGCGCGGTCGCTCGCTATCGAGCCGTAAAGGGATTAGCGTCGATCGTCGGCGCCGTCACTCAGATAAGGCATCCGAGAGGATATAAGCCGCGCCGGGGCGTCGCGTTCAGTTTGAGGCGCCACCCACCGCCGTCACCATGTTTGCCATCATGCAAATAGAGAACGAGGACCGGACGAGGGACTTCCGGAGAAAGATGCGCGCCAAGTGCGAATTCATCTGCAAGTACTGCCAACGCCGCTTCACTAAGAGCTACAACCTAATGATCCACGAGCGCACGCACAAGAGTCCTGAGCTGACTTACTCCTGCGAGGTGTGCGGGAAGACTTTCAAGCGGCAGGACAACTTGCGCCAGCACAGGTCAGTACCTCAGCCCTACTTTCCACCTCCTCCACTCGCTATCACCCTTATCCTAGCTTCGGTACCACCTCAAAATGTATAACACACTCTTTTGAAGACTTCAATTATAACGATACACTTATAGCAACTACATTTCACATATAAAATAAATTAATAAAAAATGAGTTTCTTACACAATAAATAAAATTATTTGCTAAAATTTCAATCGACAAAGACTTAGAAGCCATTCCTATAAATAATTTATGCATCCATTTATTTATTTTCTGCAGAAAATATTTAAAAATATTTTTTGTATTGATATTGATCTGAAATTACAACCTATGTCAACGTATAACCTATATATTTACTCGAGTAAATAGTGCAATACTTAACGTTGTTATTTTAACCCATGAACGTTTCTGATTTAAATTAATCATTCGGTAAATCAAAATAAATGACGCTTTATTATAATAACTCTCATTACTTAACAATGTTCACACGGTTAAGAGTAGAGCGGCCACTTGTCCGCAGGGGTTAGGTGCATTACTTTGATTAACATTAGTGTTACAAGGTGAACGGTGCGGTCTGCGAGACAGGTCGCGTGGACCAGCGGTTTCTGCCATAGTCTAATATCTTCCGGATCAATGGCTCGAGTGCCAATCGCGTTTGTTTCCATACGTTCATTCAACTGGAGATTACATATATACTTTCTATTCTATATATGTTTTTTTGCATTTTAATAATTAAATTTAAAATTGTAATTCCTACCGTAACATAACAATGACACCGTGGAGTCCAGAATACACATATTAACCATGTTTAAATGTCGTGGATTGAACCGTGTCATTAATTTTAGATTCCATTTTGGCTCATTTTTCATATAGTTTTTTTGCAAGAAGGTCATCCTGCATTTTTTTATGCTTACTTTGATATGAATTTTCAATTTAAATTAACTGAATTGCCACAGCGTAAATAATATAGAAGTATGTTGATTTGAATAGATATGTTATTAGTATTTTTTTCATGTGTAGCACCATGAATGCTGAGAATTCTTGTTTTGATTATTTTCTAATCATTTATCGTAAAAAAGTTGCTAAAAAAGTTTTAAATGTAGTGTGTCCATTGTTATTGACGAAATTGTTAACGCCGCGGTGGGTCAAAGGTCGATTAAGATCAATCAGACGCGTATGTTAAAAGAAAAAGTAACATTTCCATACGGAGGTCTTCGTCGTGCGCATATTTCGCCATCTTCCTCGATCGGCGGACCGTTAACCGCCCGACAGAAGTATTACACACACTATAATAAGGAGTGGTTAATAACGAGAGCGTGATTGTCAAAACCCGGATAGTATTTCGCTAACTGCCAGTGCGGTTATGGGAGCCCGATACCCGCCGGGTCAGGCAAATACCAGGAGGACAGACAACACGAGGAGGCGATACGTGCGTGTATCATTATTGCATGCTACACCGTGACTGTCTGCCGGCTGATGATCACTCTTCGATCCTGTCAATGTATCTCGTTGGCATTTGGCTTACAAAAGTCTAGGCCTGAAGATGCCTCCTACATAGCCCATTAACGGAAAATAAAGGTGAAGCTTTTCTCAAGCGTTTATAAAATCATGAGTACAACGTAACACCTTTACCTTTCAATCATTAGATAGTCAGGAAATAAATCTACTACAAAGATTTTGTATTGCTCTACTTTAAATTTGTTTATTTTAACTTATTTTTATACAAATTTAAATAACGATTATTTCATCGTCATAGATGAGAAAATTACCAAATGTAAAATAGTGAATTTTTCTTTCACCCAACTATTATGTTCGCAAGACGTCAATTAGTTTTTTAGTACAAAGTAAAAAACTAACTTAGTACTTAGTAAAAAATACACTTGGTCACTCGGTATTCTGTAAGACGACGACTTCTTTCCGTCACCAAACATACTTTATTTCTAAATACAGCAATCGATTGCGAAATCCTTTAAGCAAATTACATTAGATTAAATCATATATTACTTATCCGAATGATCAATATGTCATTTAGTATTTATTGTGAAATAAATAAGTATCATAGAGTAGTGTTTTATTTTTATGGACCAATGTTTCTTTTCATATATTGTTTTCCTCGCATACATGAGACTTAGCATTAAATAGACATTGGCTATATTTTACAAAAGTTTATAAGTTAGCACAAAATAAGGTTTAGTAATAAAATGTAGCAATCTAGGGCAGTGTTCTCCAACCGGTGGTCCGCGGCCCAGTGCCGGACCGCAGAGACTTTCCGCCGGGCTACGAATAGTACGCTAAATTTCAATAAATTCGCCTTGCAAAAATATTTAATACAGAATTTTTTTGCCTCCTACTACCTGCATTTTTAGTTATTATTAAATAATAATATACGTAATATATAAATAGATACGCTCAGGGAGAACGGAAATATTTGTTCTTGAATAGTGAACCCAAATGTAAAACCCTACCTAAATATATTTCCAAGAATTTCATATGTATATTTGTTAGTTTTGGTTATTTCCATCTATCACAATATAAGATTAAAAAAATATTGCATAAAAAACCGTTTTTATTTTAATACTATTGGACCGCGAATTTTTTTTTCTTATTTTACCGGTCCGTAGGTGTATAAAGGTTGAAGACCACTGATCTAAGGATTCAATGCTTTATGACGAGAGAACGAGAACGGAAAATTTAATTACCAAGGTGTCAATAGTTTAGTTTCGGTTAAGGGCTTATTCCACTCTGGCACTGAGCGACAATCGGCTTTGACACTAATCCTATAAAGTGCGTGACTAATTTTCTTCATAATATTCCAAGAAAGCTATCTCGCAGTGGTCAAATATTTCACCTGTGAAACATTCGATACATTTTGATTATAATACAATTTATTTTGTACAACTCCAAAACATTTCTTCGAAAAATACATAACTCAAGATATTTCCCTTAGTAACATATTTGCATGGTCTGAACATTTCTTCACAAAAATATAAACGAGTGTATTTAATTTATTTGACACCCAAATGATATGTTTTGAGTTTCTTTTGTATAATTACTTCGTAAATATTTTATTTAAAAAACCATTTTACATTGGGAAAGATATTAAATAAAGAAAGTATTACAATATCTGAACAATTCTATTTTAAATATTTAAATTTTTTGGAGATAGAAAATAACAATAGGGATTCATCTAAGGCAGAAAAAAAGAATTCATTGTCAACATTGTGTTATTCTTCAAACTCCCAGGAGTATTAATGTAAATGAAAAATACACTTACTGCAACAAAACAAGTTAAATATAATTAAATTTCACAATACGATACTTCCGTTTCAAGAAATGCGAGTCGTACGTGCCATCCTTCTATTGTTAGAGACAAACACACAAATCTATTTCAAAACATTGAATAGAGAAAATATTTTGACATCCTGACATTTTGCAAACCCTAACACGCTTCACTAACAAATACCTCTTTACTAATAATAATCAAAAGCATTTTACTAACAGTGATAATCGCACCAATAGCAAAAAGCTGTCCACAGTATTTAAATATCTTTCAAACATGAATACAGAGATTATAGAATTTCTGAAATAATATTATTATACATATATATGTACTTCATTATCTTATAAAACTTATCTAGGTAAACGTTATTTCTTATTTTTATAAATATTTCAACCAATGTTTTAAAATTTTGTATTTTGAATTAAGTGATGTGGTTATGTATTTTTTTATATATATACATTAAAGACTTATTTTTCAAGCAAAAGTTATAACAACTTTTACCTTGACATTGAGTTATTTATTTTCTGTGACTATTATTATAAATGTTTATTATTTGTGTTTCAATGGAATAATCTTCGAACACTGTTTAAAGCATAATTTAAAATTTACCTTTGTTATTATAAAATTGTGTTCCATAAAAAAATAATTTATGGTTAATTATCAGATCACCATTTCAAAGATTTGGTATGATTGAAATATAACAATTAATTATTTTTATTTAATTTCAGACGTATTATATTTTCGTAAATGTAATTAATTTCCAAAAGAAATGCTTATATGGAAAATTTTCTCAATCTTGTACGAAAAATGAAAACTTTGAACAATAATAACTGAAAAACAATTTTCCACTTGCCTGTTGTAGATGTAGTCAGTGCTTGTGGCGGTGAGGGGGAGGGAGACAGCACGATTCCTCGCTCTCTAGCAGCGGCCTCTCTCTAACACATAGAGTAAGAACACACCTTTTTTTACTCTTTACTTTTATTTACAACTTTTCAACTTTTAATTATTAACGAGGAACTGATGAAATGGACGACTCTTTCACTTCAAATGGCTGTTTTTACCATTCACAATAACCACCCGGTGAGGTGATAACTACATGCATTAATTGGCTATGATGTCTTACTAAAACTTCTGTGAAAAATAATGTAAATTAATTGGTTACTTGGCGCAATTGATGACAACGCTTGGATTGGAAGGAGCAAAGATCTTAACACTACAAACAACTGATAATATTTTCGCACTAGGTTGACATTAACAAAAAACAGCAGATAAGGTTTATGTTGCCAATTAACTGAACAGTAAGATAAGATGTGTATATTTTCAAAATGGTACTGTTTTTTTAATATGCCAAGTAGGCATATTTTATTGAATAGAAATGATCTGAAAACTATAGTAGTACTAAAAAGCATTGTGAATTGTTTTTTTTTTTTTTTTATTAATTATTATTTTTTCCTCCAGGTCGATTCACAGTACACCGTCAAAAGACAGCAGTTACAACACGTATTCCAGATATTGATCCCAATACACTACACATCACCGTAGTTTCTTCTGAATAATTTATTTTATTTATAATAGAACCGTATCCATGTATTTATTGTACCAAAACATTTTATATTTATAAAACGTTATTGAGTTACTATTATCCAAGCAGTATTACTTCTACAAAGGTTAAATTTAGTTTTGAGCCAGCATTGTTTTTAGAAATTGTTTCTGATGAAAATCAGGAATAATTTATTTTTAAGAAGTGTTTTGATAAAAAGAGGCTTAAGATATTAAAGCACACAGTAATGATAACTATATTATGTTTATAATAAAATAATCAGTGGTGTCTATATAGAATCATAATTCAACAGATTGTCCAAATTGATATTTGAATAGCATTTATATATATTTCATGCTTTGAAGCGACATATAAAATACATTTTAATTAATCAGTATTCTTACAAAACATAAAAAAAATAAAGTGTTATTCTTTTTACGATCAATTCAAACAACTATTTGTTGAACTTGTGAGATTCATTGAAGGCATTCACAGGTTATATCTAATCTAATTTGAGTTATTCGTTCTATTTAATTATGTTTCGTATTTTTGGGATCAGTAAAAATAAGTCTTTCTTACGAGTCGACTTAGCAAGGTGTTAGAGGTATTCATTTGTGGAGAGTTCACAGTGTCATCAGAAAGAAGTATATAAAAAAACTTTTAAAAGTATTTTTTTAAAGCGGAATTTCATCCACGCTTTTGTTTGCGGACCAGTGTTTTCAATGGAATAGTAATTTATAAGGAAAACTTTACGAGAATAATAATGATTATTATCGATGATAATTATCTACATAATACGTAGCTATAATTACAGAAGTATTTTTTTTATTATTATTAACATTTATTGCTTTATTATAATAGTAAAAATATGTTTTATTTTGTAATTTACTGTTTCATTTGAACATATTCTTGTGGTCTGAGGTGCAGCCATAAATTGTGATCTTCAAGGAAATAACCTTAAGGGGTTGTATATTTTTCATCTCTATCGGGATGTTTTTGATCTTTTAAATATACGTATTGTTTCATGTTATGATAATAATAATAATATTATGTTTTCAAAAGCAATATTAAATTAACTTTATGTTTAAAAAAACCGATTAATAATGGTGAAGAAATAGAGCTTAAACAGAACGGTTTTTTGTCAATTCATTTTTTTACAAAAAAATATAACGTGATCTATAAATTATCGAGTAAAGACTGCAAAAAACTATTCAAATACTAATTACTTTATTGATTTAACATATGAAAAATATTCTTATACCTAATCACGTTTCCCAATTGAAAAATTAAAATGATATACTAAATTAATACAGATATAATTGTTTTTTGCCTTGCTGCTATAATTTTAGTATTTAAATTGTAAATAAAAATGTCTTTATTAAAATATATTATTTTTAAGAATTTATAAAAAATAAATTGAGCTATTCACTGAAGCTTTTATGAGATATCATTAATAAATAACAGTATTAAACAATTATATTTAACTATCTCCATAGAACAAATCCTTGTAATAATTTAGTATGCTTGCATTTGATCCAAGAGTTAAATAGCTTAACAAACAAAATCTTGCCATAATATTGCCAATATTCCTTGCCATTGAATAATATTGCCGATTATTCTATTGCCTTATAATATATACATATTTATACATTCCAAGATTTTATAGATGTTATAGATTTTCATGATAATACTATGTACTACTAATATTTAAGAATAAGAAAATTATTGAATTATATATTATGCTTTGATTAGATACCTATGTAAGAATAATGTTCTACCTTTAAATAATAAAAGCGTTTTATTAATACATGTCAATGATTGAAAGAATATAATTTAATATTAAGTTTCAAAAGCATTTTAAAATCTCAAAAGTATTACAACTAAGTACATCAAAATATTTTTTAAACTCAAATTGAAAATATTAATGATATTAAAAACCTGTAAATTGGTCATTGTAAAATTAAAAAAAAACTATTATTCTTTTTGAATCACTACATTAAATTGTTTTATTTAGATACAAGATCGTAAATACATATATATAAACTCGAATCTATGAAAATCTAGTCCTTCAGATGTTTTCCGCTTTAAGATTTTTTTTTATCAATAATTTAGTAATTTGATTGTTCAATCCAACTACCTATATTGCACTATAGAAGATAATATCTAACAAAATGAGTGTTTTCAGATTATGAATATTCTGTTTATTTCCTTTAATGTAAAGAATAATATTCCTATGTAATATCGTCGATCAAAAAAAATTAAAATACCCCATACATCATATTTAAAAATCTATTTAGTCACTTAAATGTGCTTTCTTCTGTATACTTGTAAGTATACAAATGCAAAGATATTTTACAAAAAAAAAATGATTGAAATTTTCGGAGATATTTTGAGATCTTGTAAAATTTATTTTGTATAAAAACTGAAAAACAAGACGATGTTGCTATGAGAATATAAAATTATTAAAATTTGTATACTTTTTCGTCTTTCACTAATGCTTCTAATATTTTTAGGCTATTATTTATGTAGAATATGATATATAAGGTAAAGTTATTATAGATATACAAATATATTCTCGACAATTAAGATCACCTGTCTCATTTATTACCCAGACATATCCCATAAGTGAACAATCCCTTAAAAGTTAAAACAACAACTATGAACCTATGAATACGGGTAAACATTTTCTTGGTCCGAATATTAAATTATATGTCTATTATAGAAGCAAACATAATACATATATATATACATTTTATATCAATAATTTATTCTAATTTAAAAGGATTAAAAAGGAATGTTTTTGTTCTTACGTGATTACCTGGTTAGCTGATAAAAAAAATAAGGACTGGTCTCTAACTAAGGTGAAATTTAATAATAAAAAATCTACCGCTAAGAAAAAATTAAAGAGAAGTATAATGTAAATTAAAAATATATTTAATATAGCTGACAAGCAGCTGTATTATCAAAAAAATGCTTTAGTGTTTTTTCATGCGACGACTTTTATAGTTTCCTATAGAGAATAAAATGTAAATATTTATTATAATATAGATAAACATTTACCTATAGAATCATTTGTTATATTTAATGATGAATTTTGACAAAATTATACGAATGGGTATTGAGCTCTCAGAGGTAGAGAACCTTTTCGTGTTAGAAGGCCGCATTCATTGATTTGGAATCTAATAAAGCTGCATTACAAAAACTTGTGTGAATTTAATTTGGTTAATTAATTAAACCAATGAAATACAAAAAATGGATTTCGTTAATATATGACAATTTAAGACGCCAATTCCAATGTATTATATATTTTTGTTTTTTATCATTAAACAAAAAGTAAAAAAGATTCGTTTATATTGTATATGCGAGTGTAACAAAAGATCGTTATTATATATTTACTGTAATGGTAAGTAATTCAGTAGATACACAAGTTAAACAAGCCGTGGGCCGAGTACTTAATTGTTATATCAGAAATTTTGTAACATTTCACTAGAGCACTTTTAAGTTTTGGAACTTAATACTGGTTTTATGAGCTTACGTTCGTGTAAACTCTAATTATTACCCGGCTCACGAAGTGTTGAAAACATCTTATTTACCGAGATGAAAGTGTTCGTAAAATGGGTAAAATAACAACGCAGAAACATTAAGAAAGATATAAATAGTATTTTTAGATAAGTCATACATCAACCGCAAACGGAAAATCATAACAAAATTCCCAAAAAAAAATTGCTCAATGTAAAATCGATCAAATTAACACTGTGAGATATTTATTTACTCTTGAAATTGACACCCAATTATTCATCTCAGAATACAGTTCTATCGATGAAATCATTTCATTAACGCATTATCCGCTACTTTTTATAACAATACCAAATCTTTTGACCGCAAGAATTATAATTATTAATTTCTCGTAAGAAGTTATTATTCTGAGAAGGCAGAGCAAGCCCACCGGGAGCCGCCTGACAAGTTTCTCATTGCCTACAGCATTTGCATCACGACTCATCGTCTCACTTTCGATTAATCTCGGAGATTCTTAGAAAACAAAACAACTTCATTCATAATCTTTAAATTACTCAAAATATTATAGATAACATCGTAGCTTTGGAACGGCAAAATTTTAATGTTCCGCGAATTTTTTACTCACTGTATTTTCATAATTCTTTCATAACTGCTGGGCCATTAAATAATTCACCACTTTATGTGACACGATGTTTAAATTAAAACAAATAATATTATGCCAGACTGATGGACTATGAAATAGTTTCTGAGAAATAAAAAGATATTTTTTATCCAGCTACTAGTATTTTGTATTATTTAATTAATTTGCATATAAATTAGTGAACTTTTTTATTTATTGTACCGTTAAATAGCATTTGATGTTATCAGATTTAGTAGGAAAAACGCGTTATTGCTTTTGATATCAGACTGTGTTATCATATGTTCGTAGTGTAGGTATAATACCTTTCTTTATCACATTAAATATTTTAATGGTTTGACTCAAATTAACATTATGCAAAATATCCCTGTTGATTTGATTCTTGACGACACAAATCTACTTAAAAATAAATCTCCGTCAGTTATTAGTCATATTAGGTAGTTTACTCAGCGGCAAATCATAATAAAAAAAATAATTATGTCTTGGTTACAATATATTTAACTTTGTAACAGGTTTTGTAATTTTTTATATTATCCCTTCCGTATCCATGGTGCAACAATGAGTAACTTCGGCCTTTAAACCTTTAAATTATCTGTAGAATTTTGAAATTTAGAATCTGCTAAATTTTCAAAAAAATAAATTATACATACGGTAGATACCATTATTAAAGAGATTAACATGGAAGAAATTTATTAGCTATGTATCTAAATTAAACTGACATTGGTTATTTTCTACCAATCTTCATTAACCCTTACGTACTCATTGTGTAACAATGAGTTATTTCGGCCTTTAAATTATCTGTGAAATAGGTCATACGAAAAATTTAATATTTAGTTTTTGTCAATAAAAGATTTCTACATATAATTGAAAATTAAAAATAAATTACAGTTTTCGTCTTCTTTGTATAGTTTATTAATCATAATTTGAAAACCTCGTCAATTTTACCATCGGAAAATACAAAATTGTAGTATAGTATACTAAGAAGTAGTATTGTACAGTAACAAGTCGGCGTCCGTGGCGCAGTTGGTAGCGTCGCTGGCTACGGTTACGGATGTCTCGGGTTCGATTCCCGGTGCGGACGGTTTTCATAGATTGATCTTTCAATCGATTTATGGATTTCTGTTCGTAGTCTGAGTACTCCCTCCCTCCCACCCATCCCATCATCACCGGGCTTCTATCCCTACTCTCTTAAAAAAAAAAGAGAGATTGAGCAACTGAGTAACAAGCAGTTCTCGTAAAAAAAGTCTGTTAAGATACCTCCATTAGGACACCATATGCTCCACATTGGGAGCGGACATGGAAAAAGAAAAGTAACAATCCTAGACACATGACGTATCGTATGCAACCTTTTTGTTTCAAATGGCACTGAAACACGTCTCGAGCTTGTTACGCTATGAAGAATTTCGATTCTTGCTTCTTTCGAAAATTTCGCATAGTTTGATAGGTATTTCAAGTTTTACACCCAAAATATGACGTAAAATAATTACTTAATACTATATAAAACCATATAAAACCGAATTTAGTGAGCGATTGATCCAGAATTCCAAGGCACGTGGAATACTCAAGAATTTTTTAATGTTATGATATTTAGCCAAGAATTTTATTGTATTCAAATGGGACTTTTTCTTAAGCAGACGCATCAATAACATGAATAAGAAATACACAGAAAAGATTTATTGATGAAAATTATTAACTTTTAATGTGCTAATTTTCAATTCTTGGTGGAAACGTATTGTATTTCAAAAATTAAACACTTCATGTTTTTTACTATTTCGACAACTTTATAATGACCATGACTGGTTTTGCTCATCACGAGTATTATCAACTGATAAAATATAAATCTTAACATGGCTCTTTATATGAAATTGAGTGTTATAATAATTTTAAGGTACCGGCTCTGTGGTGCGGTGGTCAAAGTCGTTGGCTACGGCTAATGATGTTTCGGGTTCAAGTCCCGGTGCGGACGACTTTATAAATTGATTTCTCAATCGATTTATGGATTTCTGTTCTTAGCCATAAATGTTTGTGATGTCTAAAACTCCCTCCCACCCATCAGATCCCAAAAAACGGGGCGTAGCGAGAGCGACTAGTCCTGTCCTAGACCTATTCTTCTATGCCTACTCTTTTCGTAAAAAGAGAGGTCGAGCAACTGAGTAACAAGCAATTCTCGTAGAAAACTTTTGTTGAGATACCTCCATTAGGAGGCCATATGTTCCACACTGGGAGCGGACATGATAAAAAAAATTATAAGATATATCAAACAATTGATACAATAACTATGATATTGCTCCCCGTCATCACTACTCTTTTTTTATTATTTTTATGCTTGACTCCAACACTGATTACAATTTATACATTTATCTTATATATAATAGCCCAGGCTGCTCTGTCGACGCTTTATTATTATCACATATCCCATGTAAGTATGAAATTTTCTCATGATGTAAGCATTCGCGGTGTAAACAATTCACACACAGTTCCGACGTACTAGCTACTTTAGACATTCAGTATTTCTATTTCAATAGCGTCGTCTACGAGGGTACGGTTATACTAGTAACAAAATGTTTATTTGAATAACTAAATAATCCAAGAAGAATGTGAAAAGATCACATAACAGAACAATGTATTGCATGTGTAATTAACCCAGCTGAGAAACGAGTCCGCAGTTCTTGTGACTGTTAGCCAGGCTTTTGACTACTGGTGTATGATAGTTATCTTGATTTAATCCATAAATATAAAACGGTAACGTTCAGACATAAAAGACCAACACAACTCTATCTACTACGTGTTCAAACAGAGCTCCAAAGTTGATCAATTAACCTAGTAAATATTGTTTACATGACGCGAGACACCTTTCAAAACCAGTAGCCAGTCGATGAGTGTTGAACATTACTCATTCAAGAATAATCCCAATATTATTTCATTGAGATAAACTGTGGGAAAATGGTGTGTCTTTGTGGAACGGATGTTTCGTAAATATTGAACGGCATTCTTCTCTTGCGATATTGCAGTTTTGAAAAAATGATAATAAAACAAACTTATGTCGATGACACAATTAAATTCGAGAATTTATGGTAGGTATTCTAAAAAAACAAGAAAAGCATTTTGTTAAATCATGTTTTTATTTATTTAAGAAAATATTATAATACTTATTAGCAGTGGTGAAGTGGGGCAAGGGCGCTGACCTGGTACTTATTTTCAAACCAGGGCGCCGTCCTGCCAATTTTTTGACCTGGAACTTACTTTTTGAGTGTAGTTTTTATTTAGAACTTCAACACTTCTTATAAGCGTAACAGGTTCATCCAATATTATGATTAATTAAACTCATACTGTTCGCGCAATGCAATTGCCGCGTTCGTACGTTAATGGTGTCCATGCGCAAATTCGTAATGTACGTTGCACCCACTTCATATTTCGTTTACCATATCCTCTTATAATGTGGAGCATATAGACTACTAATGTAAGTATCTCACAGAAGTGCTTGTTAATCAGTTGCTGAACCTCTCTTATTTTTAGCTCTCGCTACGCCCCATTTTTAGGGTCGTACGGGTGGATGGGAATTCCAGACATCATAAACATCCATGTCTACTAACAGAAATCCATAAACCGAAAAATAAATTTACGAAATTGAACCACAGACATCCGTAACCAAAGTAAACGATGTTGTCATTGCATCACGCACCCGACGTATTTAATACGTCACATTTTTTTTTGTATATGTGCTGACATGGTTATAATAATTCAATATTTATAATTTTTTAATGAATAATTCTGTATAGCATAAATTATAGTTGTTTTTAATACCCAATAGAACACGCAATATCATCAGAGAAGCCAGACTACCTCACACACGGATGGACAACAATAATTTCTCACTGGCATTTGACTGCGGTAGGTCGGCGGTAGATCTATTCTAAAATTAAATATCTGTAACAGTACAGTTACATAATAAACGATTCCTAAAGAACTTTTATAAAGTATTGTACATTATATCGACTGTGATTGGTCCAATTGGTGTAACCCTAAAAAAATAAAAAAATAAGTTAATGATTAGGTCTCATTTTAAAGACGACAGAGCAGGTCTCAGCAAAATGATGTAAATTAGAAAAATAAATTGATCACTTTTTGGAAGGGAAACATCATTTTACATTGCTTTTAGGATCAAAAATTCTGACCCGTCCACTGGATGTAACCCACTATTATATCGACACTCTTTACGCATAATCCCGTATTTTCAAACATAAGAATTCACAGGAGTGCATTTCAAAGATTCATAACGCAACTCACCAGTGTTTTCGACAAAAACAGTTTTTACTCTCACAATTTGCTCAACATACACAGTCGATATAAAATATTACAAAATGTGTCATAAAAAAGTTTTAATTATTATTTTCGCTATTTAAAGCCTATGAGTTTAAAGAGAAATTTTAATTAAAAATATTCATATAATTAAAATCGTGTGTACACAACAACAGTATTAAAGTTCATTCATATTGTTTCAAATCTTAGGAGAACTCATATTATAGAAAGTTGCGTAGGCATTAAGCGTGAGATATTATGAGACGTATTGCAGTTCATCCATAATATGATTAACAAATATACTATACAAATGTTTAAGTAGATTGTATCGTCAATGCAAAAAATATAAAATCTATACGTCCATAAATATATAAAAAATTAAAGATTATGTTTCTATTTTTGTATATGTACAACTACGTATATAATATAATCAAAAGCTTTCATATTATAGCACTCACACTTCGAAAGAAATATCTCATAGAATGTCTTATTGTGATCTAGAACGTTTTACCACGATTATATTGTTATATGTAAAGGCGTATTTTGATATTTTATCAATGATTCTTCAGAAAGCAGTTCCGAACTTGGAAAAAAAATATTTAATCATATGAAATATTCATATGATAACAACAATTGTTTATTTTAAAATAAAACACAATTTTTTTCTATTACTTCCACACGTGTATAATGATCTTTACCGGAATAGCTAACCACAAGTATTATCAACTGAAATCTTACTGTTTTACATATGTTTTCAGTTAAGTCTGCTGACGTGAATACCAGACATATAATACAACTTGTCAAATTAATACTGTCGACTGTGGATTCAAAATGGAGTTCAATGATATAATAAATTATTTTAATTTTGAACTATTTACGAACCGAGTTTCGCTTTTATATTAAGTCGAATAATTCTTACATTAAATTAAGTAAAATTTTCAATATCATTTAATATTATTCATATTAATTATGGAAAGTCATGGGTTTTTGATAGTCAGTTTGAAACATATTGTATACTTTAATGAATTACGATTTATGTTTTTAGGTCGCATTAAGGATTATTTGAGCCAGTACCAAACGGATCGCGTTAAATCCAATTTTAAGGACTCTTGTGTTAATATACTAACGGAAACTTAGATTCAAAACTGCAGTAAGAGTAACAACCAGTTTTTGTAGAAAAACTTTTGTTGAGATACCTTCATTAGGAGGCCGTATGCATCAGATTGGGAGCGGACATGGTAAACAAAAATAAAATATGTAGGGTATAAAATTTCCCAGACAGCGTTACTGACTTAGATATACAGTATTTGAACAAATTAAGTAGTCCATGGTACCCGAAAGATTAAATCAAAAACTTTCCAATGAAAGCACGTGGCAGTTGATTATCTTCTATATATATATATATATATATATAAATGAACGTTTGTTTGTTTGTCCCGTTTGCGTTCCTACACCATTGATCCGATTGCGATGAAACTTTGGTGAGTTGTTAAAAAATTAAAGAGTTGAATAGGTATAAACAGTGACATTTCAGTTCGTGTGTGACATAACAAGTAGTGTTAATTGTTTAATTACAATTTCCAGTCTTAAATAGAAAATTAAAATGAGAAGATGTACTGTTACCACGCATTCAAATTATTCCGACAGAAATGCCAGTCGAATTCAAATGTCTGCAGTTTCCAGTGTGACTCGCATTTTCAATTACCATCACAAAGCACAGAAACAATCGCTAAAAGTGTGTGGACTAAATTTGGAAAATCCGTGCTTCTCACATGGACAGCTGTATGTGGCCTGCTCACACGTCGGAAAACCTTCTGATGTAATCGTGTACGTACCAGACGAAAAACAAAACATATTTGGTATCCAAAAGCACTTCAATAAACAGAATTAAAACGCAAACACTTTCTTTCTTTGAGTGGCATTGCAACGCATGCCAGGTACTCGCTAGTAATGGAATAAGATTAATTTACGATTACAGTTCTTAACACTTAACTGTTAAGCTGAGGTGTATTATTTACAACTGAGGGTCTGCCATAAATTTGTCCGATAATTATTGTAGTAATAATTCGGTTCTGGGATGAATGAATGATGCCCACATACGATCTCGCATAGCAGTGAGAAGGCAAGTAGTTAAGAGTAGTTCCCAGGACGTCCCACGCGTAATCATCTGTGGGCCGCGCTCGGTCGCAACTTTTCTACAATCCTGACATGTTGTGATGATTCATCGCACCGTCAAACAATATTGCACGGTGGGTTTTTCACCGCGATTTTGGCAACGGATTTTTGTTTATAGTTTATTTTTCTCTATACGTATGCACGCGTACATAAATATAATATATCGACGGTGTTTTGGCCAATTGATGTAACCCTCAAAATTGAATTTTTCCAGAATAGTGAGTTGCGTTATTAATCTTTGAAATACACTTCTGTAAATTCTCATGTTTGACGATAAGGGATTATAGGTTGGGAGTGTCGATATAATAGTGGCATACATCAAGTGGCCGGGTCAGTATTTGTAAACCTAAAACCAATGTAAAATGATATTTCCCTTCTAAAAAGTGGTAAATCTACTTTTCTAAAAATACGAAAATGATTTAATGATTGGATCTCATTTTAAAAACGACAGAGCAGTTCTCGATCAAATGATGTAAATTAGAAAAAACAAATTGACCACTTTTTGGAAGGGAAACATCATTTTACTTATAATCGCATATCTGCAAACATGATAACTTACAGGAGTGCATTTGAAATATTCATAACGCAACTCACCATATCGTCATTGTTCTGGAAGAAAACACTAAATCGAAAAAATGACATTTAAACAAAAATGTTCCTTATTTTGAACCATCGTATGGAATAACAAACGTATTTTTATAAATTATACTTATATTTAAAAACAGTTTTGTATAAACAAACAAAATGAAAAATGTATGGCATTTCAAACATTTGACAAACTTCAAAGATCAATTACTCAAAACTAGTATTTTTCAGTTAGTGATTTCTTCCAGAACAACGACGATATAATGTTTTCTATAAAAACAGTTTTTATTCTTTCACGAACAATTTCAATTTTGAAGGTTACATCAATCGACCAAAACGTCGCCGATATTATCTTTAAAAGCTTATTTCGCTACCGAAATATATCTAATGCTAAAAATTGTTTGTTTGTTTAGATGTAGTTAATCATAAGAATTTGCTG
This sequence comes from Himalopsyche phryganea, assembly GCA_022494535.1. Lineage (NCBI taxonomy): Eukaryota > Metazoa > Arthropoda > Insecta > Trichoptera > Rhyacophilidae > Himalopsyche > Himalopsyche phryganea. The sequence continues at coordinate 2,387,640 of JAGVSL010000034.1, forward strand.
TGTATTAACGGTTCATAAATTGAAACTACTGTTGATGATGATACAACTAATATTAAATATATGTATTTTGCATAGCTTAGGTCACGAGTTTAATAATTCACATACAATAATACACCATCAAAATATACACATACGTTAGAACAATGCATCCCTTGGTACAATAGTCCACGCTTCGATCTTTGGCGCGGAGCATTTTTGATTTAATGCGAATTATTATAATAATTTGAAGCATCGGGAAGAATAACAATGGACGCTGTGTCGCGCAGGGCGTGGATATTGAAAGACTTCGAGGGGCGAGAGGGAGTGTGGATGATCCGATGCCCGAAGGCAAGATTCACGACGACTTCGAAAACTTAAGCTGAAAATTTACTTCGTCTTTGAATGGCAAACCTTTATGGAAAGGCAAATTGATTGATGGCGAAATTAATTAGTTAAATGACTTTAAACCTTTTTATATGTTCTGTTTTATAATTTGAATCTAAAACGAAGTCGCAAAGCTAATCATTCACGTTTTCAGACCAGCATATTTGTTTTCGTATGTATACGTAATTTGAGCACAAACATTGGTGATATCTATAAAACCTGTCGAAGGTTTCGAGTTTTAGAGATATTGAAATCAGCATTACGTATTGTTTCATCTCGAAAATTCACAATAAAGTGCCAAATTTTGTGGATAATTCTCTACATTCATACAATTAATGAGGCTGAAGTTTGAATGACGGGTACTGTGGATGGTTTTTAAATAGAGATAAGAGATAGACAGACTACTTGTGCGCTAGAAGAAAATAGAGACACCAAAGATCTTCTCCAAATACTTAACTGGGTGACTGCAGGAATGCAGTGAAGGGGTTCAAAGCTCGACGTTGACTATTACTCCATTGAAGTAGAAGATAGTGAAAAATACAATACGATTCGTTAACCCTTACAGCGAGACCCGTTTTCGCACGTATTTTCAGTAAATTGATCAGTTAAAACTATGGCTATAAAAAGAACGATAATAGCTTCGATAATGTGAAGAAGCTGAAAAATATGTAATCTACAACATTGCAAGCAAAATAGTCTTCATATACACGCACACAAGCAAACGCAGTCGCATGAGTATGTGTAATACATAAGGCTGACGATTAATTCTACGTATCGGTAGTTCAAAGCTGAAATCCGAAAAAACTGAATATTGAGAGCTCTTTTCAAAAATATATTTCCTTACATACTTGACATATTCATGATCAATTGCATAATTTCACTACCTAAAGGTTTGGACTATTTTTTAAAGCATATATCCACAAATGTTTCCTTCGAGTTTGGCCGGAAATACGAGATAGAGTCTTGGACATGTAAACATGTCCGGCGCGTTTACTCTATGAAAATATATAAATTGAATTAAAAGAATGTTTATATAATTTTAAGTAGCAGGGCTTACTTCAAGATTCAAGTCGAAAGCGAGTTTATTTTGTATAAAGGAGTTTTCTTGTTTATTTACTTACAGAAACTACTGTGCGGCCACCCGACAGATCCCATATATCATTATATTACTTCTCCTGTCGTATGCTGGAAATTATCATCGCATTGTTTACTTCGGAGGGCGTTTATGAAACGTAATAATTTAATACAAATGTCACCGTACTTCGTTTTGTAATGTTTCACTTTATGATACTGCGAGTATAAGTTTTGCGCGAATCGCGAGTTCAGTGCGATCGAATTAAAGGCGGGATTTGTGGGATGATACGGTCACGATGCCGACAGGAAGTATGGGCTTCAACGTGGTATCACACTAATTCACAGATTTATTGCAATTTTATTGATCTTTTAAAGTTGTTTCATCAACCTTCTGCATTGGCTTTGGTTGCTTCAATAATAGGTTGATATGTATTTTGTCAGAAGAAGTGTGATATTAGTTAGAGGTGTTTAAATAACAAACCGATGGCCTAGTTCCATAGTGATACAATTAGAAATTGATAGTTTTGAGATATGGCCGTTCAAAATATTATTTGTATTACTTTTTTATTCAAATAGGTGGTCGATTTTACGATTAAAGGTTGTTTCTATATGGAACGCCACGATTCACAAAAATATACTTCCACAATACGATATTTCGATATGTATGATATGCAACTGAGAAATTATTTAGTTTTGCTGTATATGCAAATATTTGTCTTTTGAGACTGAACCTGTATATTTTACAAGCTGTACTTTTGTGGAACTGTAGAAGAACAGTGATAGAATATAATGGCTAACTATGGAACTGGGCCATCGAAATGTCAATGTAAAAAAAATTGTCACGATATTCTAATTATAAAGTTTCTCTAAAGTTCAAGTTTTTTTGTCTTCTTTTAAAATTATCTACCTTTTTAAAAAGACAGTTGAATTTGAATTGTTAAAACTATGTACACTTTCGTAATTTTTGTCACCCCCGCCCTACCCGGGTTTAGCATTTCAGCATCTTCAGGCATTCTGGATATTGAAATTCTATTAAGAACCATCAGTCAATATCTTAAATTGAAGACAATTGAATGTCATCATCACGTTTATCGCTGCAAGAGAGGACATTGAGGTATAGTTAAAATCTAAACTTAGATTTTTCAATAACAAAGTCTTTGTCATTACTAAATTTTCCTTGCATGGGAGGGAAAATTACATGTGGCAATATATAGAAAAGAATTAAGATGCATTAGTTATATTACTCATTTTTAAGTTATTTATTATTAATTTATGGTGGAAAGGCAGTATATTTTTAAATATAAAACACATTTTTTTGTATCAATTCCACTTATTTTTATAATGACGACCAGTTTTGCTCATCGCAAGCATTATTAAATGAAAAAAATCACCCCACCGACAGAAATATTTGTAGAATAGAAAAAATAAATCCTATAATCAGATTAAAATAATTGAAACCGACAAAATTATAAGATGCTATTTTTGATAAAGAATGTATAAATAATTTGCAAAACAATAATAAAAAAAATGTGGTTCTAGGGATTTTAATGAACATAAATAATATTATACACGCGTATAAATAGTGTTCCTGCATTATATAATATACGTAATAAATGTGGATTGCATTATGTATATGTAGAGACACATGGATTTTTGTATTTTGGTATGAAGTTTTTTTTTACTAAGAGTTAAGTTAAATTAATAAAAAAAAAAAAAATTGAAAAATGCTTTATTACCCATTACAAATTTTTTTAAATATTAGTGATTCCCTCGCTTATTAATCGCAATTTTCGAAAACTGTTTTGTATTTCAGAAATTAGATATAGATACTCTGAAAGTATAGCATTTGGTAATAGTAAATATCACTTGCAATGTGCTAACTGTCAATTCTTGCCTTGGAAAGGCATTGTATTTTAAAAACAAAACACAATTTGTTTGTACTACTTCTACATGTTTATAATGATCAAAACCGGCGAAACGAGTCCTGATCATTATAAACATGTGGAAGTAGTACAAAAAAATTGTGTTTTATTTTAAAAATACTACATATGTTTTTCTAAAAACATAAAAATATCGTTTGAAATCACTGTAAAGACTTTAAGACCAAGAATCTTATTTTAAATAATCTCGTACTATTTTAAAACAAAGCTAATGGTGATAGGCATTGTGAGTTTTACTGTGGATTTTGTATCATTATTCATTTGTGCGAAAGCGCGTCTGTATCGACAGACATTAAGGCTGTGTCTTATTCATTTTCGATTCATCACGCACCATACATGCTCAAAGCAGAGATGACTTTAGTACGCCTCTGATATATAAAAGGCTTCTTCGGCTATTGAATAGCGGAAGTATTAGCTGTGTTAAAACGATGCTTTGTGACCAGTGTGGTGACAACGGACACTCAATACATACATTTTGTTTACGAGAAGTTTTCTACGAGAACTGCTTGTTACTCAGTTGCGCAACCTCTCTTTTTCGAAGATTCTAGGATTAAGGATTGGGTGGGTCTGAGGGAATTTAAGACATCATAAACGCTCATGCCTACGAAGAGAAATCCATAAATCGATTGAAAAATCAATTTATATAACTGTCCGCACCGGGACGTGAACTCTGGACATACGTAACCGTAGCTAACAAATTTATCCACTGCACCAAGGAGCAGAAATAAGTCTAAACTTTTAAAAATACAACTCGATTAGAAAATAGGTGACGAATATCCGTACCCATGTTTTCAAATATTGAATTGAAAAAAACTAAATTTGATATTGGCGTTCCCAGGACTTGAAACTGGACCTAGTATTTCCGCTGGATCACAGACGCCCAATTTAATCGTAACTATAGCCGATTGATCAACGGCTTTGGTTACGTCTCAAATTATAAATTTTCAATTTTTATTTTCAGTCTATTTATAAACTTTTATCGAAAGACATAAGTGTCTGTGATTTTTTTATACCTGCCCACCCACCCCCTATTTCTTATATAATATAATCTTAAAGACGTGATATAGACACAGTGAATAACTTACTACCAGTTTTTTCTTGGTTCTTGCTTTACTCTTTTCAAAGATTTTGACTGACAAGATATAGCTTAAAATATCAAATTACTTCGACCAGTACTGTCAATTCTTACAAAAAAAAATGTATAATTCACAAAAATGTTTCGGTGCGATCTTTCTCCGCCACTGAATGTAAATGACGATGCAGCCATAGATCTTTCTATTTTCCGTGTGTGCACATTTGCATCTTTAAGCACATAACGTCATATGTTTATTACCTATTGTTTAGCGTTTGAAATTGATTGTCGTTAAATGATTAATGCAGTGAAAGTTTTATTGTTTTGAAGTTGATGAGCTAAATTAAAATTGATTTTAATGCAAGTGCCATTTGGAGTGAGAAACATTCTGCAGAACCATTGGAGCGTTTCGTCTAGACTCAAATTGTACAATCTATTACAGCGGCCGGCAAACTTTTTGGCTCACGGACCACTATATTCATAAATTAAATTATTGGGAAAAAAGTGATCAAAGAAGACATAAAATGCACCTAGTTCATTAAATAAAAATATTAATTAAAAAAGCTTTATTAATTAAACAAAATTTGGTACAAAAAAACAATAAAAAAATAGTTTAAATACAATATATAGACATTTAATTTTTAGCATTAAAAATTTATAATGTGATGGATGTTTTACTTCTTTTCACTCATTATGGGCTGAGTATATTTGAATCTAAAATAAAGAAGATAATAAAAGTCAAAATCAATTTAGTTCAATGAATACTATATAAAATAAAATACATACATAGTCAATATTTAAAATCATGCATGTCTTAAAAAATGCACTAAATAAAAAGCAAATACAAAAACTCCACTTTTGTAATCCATCTAATATATTGAACTCAACACATCCGCAAGCCGCACTTTTATTACGCCAGCTGAAGTATTATGTCATGTGACAGGCTAGAATGTTAGATGTGTTACGAGATAAAGATTGCTTTGTTGTAGATTAGAAAATTTAAATAATTTCAGATTTTTATGCGTACCACCGAAATTTTATCACGGACCACCACTTTGGCTACCGCTGATCTATTAAAGATATTTGTCTTGTATTAATGTTATATTTTTTTAACTGAAAGAAGCGAAAGTTTTATTTGTATGTACAAGAAGACAATTTTTAATACTCCATCATTTCGAGTAACAAGAGAGAGTAGATTATTCATAATTAGTTTAAGTCTATTAAGTTTAAATTATTGAGTTAAAAAAAAACTATATACTAGTTTTTATTATATTTTATTTTTGTATAAAACAACTCCGCCTGCGAAAACGTCTCCTAATGGAGGTATGTCAAAAGAAGTTTTCTACAAGAACTGCATGTTACTCAGTTGCACAACTTCTTTTCTTAATACGTATATACGGATATGGCTAGGACAAAACTAACTGTTAACTTATCTCTCTCGCTACGTCCCATTTTTAGGATCAGATGGATGGGAGAAAATTTTATACACCACAAATGATTGAATAATCAATTAATGAAACATTCCGGACCGGGAGTTGAACCCGAGACAACTGTAACCGTAGCCAACGACGTTGACCAACCACTGTACCACGGAGCCGACTGTATATACAAAACGAAAAATTTGGATTCATTCAAAAGATTGACTTCAGAATTTCCTTTTCACCTCTGGGTTAGCAGGTTCTGAACTATCCTTCTCTTCTAATTTGTGCGCGATTTAAAAATCGCATTCAAATTAATGTGTTTTGCGATACGAATTTTATGCGTTTGCTTATTTTCCAGTTTTTTTATAAAGAGATAACTTACCATTATGCTCGATTGATATACTAAACATTAATTATTATTTGAATTGTAAGTATGATATGCAAGTGCATTAAATTGTGTCACTGGCAAGCTGATGAGTAAAGCCAGATCATATGACAGCGCGACGAAGCAAGACAAAAGATTCTTTCAGAGCTTTCGTAAAGTTTAAAAGCTTAATGGGAGGATAATTTGTTATGGTCCCATCGACCGCAATTCTCAATGTGAGCCTTTTGTTGTGTTTTATCACTCGCTCTTATAAAGAAACACATGCCGTCAAAAGTTATTTAGAGTCTTTAATTTTTTACGTTTTAAATGGCCCACGAAAGAGCGAATCGGAACACGTTTTCACGGTGTTGTATTATTTAATTTAATAGAGTTATTGTATAAAAATACAATGAAGGAGATGTTTCGAGAGATTGATATGCTTTAAAACAGATGTAACTATAAAAATAAATTGATGTGATATTTTGAACACTTATTTATTAGATACTAGTGAGTACCCGGCATGCGTTGCAATGCCTCTCAAAAAAAGTGTTTGTGTTTTAATTTTGTTTATTGAAGTGCTTTTGGACACACAATATTTTTTGTTTTCTGTCTGGTGCGATTTTTTATATATAATAAGACCTACTGTAAGTAAAAAATTAAAACGTTGAGTGTCGGAATCGGGCCGGGTCGGGCTTGATTATACTATTCCTATATCCTTTGGGCAAGTGCAAGCAATAACTTGACAAAGTTTTATCGGAATCGGATGAACGGTATGGCAGTGCATAAGATACGAACAAACCGACATTGATTTTTATATATTAGGTTATATTTTTCAATGTCAATTATAATTTATTAATTTACTCGCCACCAAAACTAATCTTGGATCAAAGAGAGGTTTGGTTAGGTTTTAGTAATTTTTTTTTAAATTAAGTGAATATTACTTAAATCTTAGACTTATCAATAATTTTAATACTATAACTATGAATTCTAAAAGTCTTATTCGCATATATTGTTCTTTGTTGTTTTCCCGAATTCACATTAAATAACGATAGATTTGAATTGTCAGTAAGACAAACTAGAATATAATGTACTAGCAAAAACCCGACATGAGTTGCAATGCTACTCTAAAAAAAAGTGTTCGTGTTTTAATTTGGTTTATTGAAGTGTTTTTGGTTACAAAATATTTTTTGTTTTTCCTTCTGGTGGTACACGAATAAATCAGACGGTTTTCCAAGAGTTTTTTTTTTTGGATTTTATTTTCAGAAACCTTACGGGTGTGCGCACGACAACTCACCAAAGTTTCATCGTAATCGGATGAATGGTGGTGGAACGCATAAAGGACAAACAGACAAACATTCATTTTTATACATACACATGGGATATTTTAAATTGTCAAAATCTTAGTTGGAGCAGGTTTGCGAGGTTAAGGTAAGAGTCGGTGGGCTTTTTAACGACTTCGTAGTCTTGGATAGAATGTTCGGAAACATTGTTTTCCCTTGAAATCTTGTGGCACGATATTATTTACGCTTAAAAAACTGTTTTGATTAATGTTTTATAAATCAAGAATAAACATTTTGTAAACATTACGAAGTACTTCTTGATTGAATTGGTATTTACTTGAAAGAACTTCGTTGTAATAAAGTAAACATATCAAAGAATTTAGTTCTAAAATAATAAATATGTATATATTTAATGGCTATTTTGGCTTCAAGACATCGTCAGAAGCATTCAATTATATCCTATAACTATTTTAGTACTAAATACTTTGATGTTTTTACATAATGACTACTTCTCTTTGAAAGAGTGTAAAGAGTCGTACGCTATAAAAGATCTATTGCGAAAATCCACCTTTGATCGGTAATCTATCGATGGCATTGAATGGCTGCCTTTACAATACTGACAAAGTAATTATTATTCCTTGCACTTGAGGAGTTTGTTGTGATGCTTCCATGTAGATTGGTTCCATTGTCTTCTGATGAGGAGATCGTTAACTGAAATCGATTTGTACAGTAATGAAGAGGTGTATAAAGCGAGACGCAGTTAATCTCATTTCATTATCGAGCGACGCACCGTTCTTTTGTGCAGTTCAAAGTCAGTGAAAAAATTAATATAGTATTTAATACATCTCATTCAGCCGAGAAGAGAAATGACTTCTGTTGTATTATTTATCGGGAGTCAAGACCACCACTGAAGAAGCTTATTAGTATAAACCAGTGCACCTCAAATTTTCTATTACAAGCTTTATGACTATCTTAATTAATTTCGTTGGTTTCGGTTACAGTGGTCGTAGGCTCAAATCCCAGTACGGAGAGTTTCATTAATTGATTCTTAAATCGATTTATAGATTTCAGTTTTAAAATTCTCTCCCACCTATCCGATTCTAACAACGTCATGTGAGAGCGACTAGCTAACCACTAGTTCTGTTCTAGTTCTATTCTTATATCCCTACTCTCTTCGAAGAAAGTGAGGTTGGACAATGGTGTAACAAGCAATTGATTTATGGATTTGTGTTTAAAAGTATGCATATCTAAGAATTCGAAACCATCCAGCCTAACAAAAGCTCAATAAGGTATTACAATGTTTATTTTTCTATGAATTATCAATAACGTTGTGAAAATTCATTTTTAATATAAAAATTAAAATTAATAACTTTGTTATTCCACTGGTTTTATAACTAACGTGATGAATTTTGCAACTTTAAGAAGCGTCTACAGACTAACCATATCGCAAGGTTATTTATTTCAGAGGTAAACAATTAAGTAATTATTATTTAATTTTATACTATTACAATGTTGACAATACTTATATGCTGTCAAGCGGCCATACTTTCATATTTGAAATTTAAGAAATTAAACCATTTTTTTGTTTGCCAACTAAATCTTATTAACCTTCCCGTATTCATGCCAAAAAATTCCTTCGGATCTCATGCAGTCACATTGCGTTACCGTGTGAGTTTTGTTATATAAACGCATTTATAAAGCAAAATGACAATTTCAAAAAGAATATGGAATTGAAATATGGTTTTATGTAATATTAAGTAATTATTTTAGGTAATATTTTTTGTGTAAAACCTAAAATACATTGCGAAATTATCGAAAGACGCCAGAATCAAAATTCTTCATAGTAAAACTGGCTAGAGACGTGCTTCAGTGCCGTTTGAAACAAAAAGGTTGCATTCGGTACGATTATGCATCTTAGATTATGCTATACAAGTTGTTACTAAACTATATTTAATACTTTACTGTACCATAATATTGTCTTTTTCGATGGTAAAATTGACGAGGTTTTCAAATTATTATTAATCTCAAATAACAAAATTTTGAATTTTTTTTATGACCTATTGCACAGATAATTGAAAGGTTTAAAGGCCGAAGTAATACATTTTACACCATGAGTACGGAAGGGTTAACAACAGTTTTGTCTGCGCTATTGCAATTTACTATATTTATTATGTTTATGAGAAAATAACATGTCTATGTATTCACTATACATTGGTCGCCCAACGAACTTTAGTTTTATGCATACAATTGTTATACAATTGCATGGTCAAATATGCGAATCCGTTACTTTTATATATTGAGTTCTTAATCGATTCATAAGCTTACGTCTAAATGTGCGTATATTTTGACGTTATTTATATCTTCCCATCCACACTACCCTATCCTAAAATCGGCGTATAGTAAAAGTAATTAGCTTACTACTTGTTCATTCCAATCTACATTATTCTACCATAACGTTTCCTGAAGATATGGATTAAGCGTCTGATTTATAAGCAATTCACTTTCATTTTAAAACAATGTAATAAACAGCATGGTAGATTTGAAAAATATTTTCAATTATATTGCACTGTAATGAGATACGGAAATGCAACTCGAATCAAGCAAACCAATTAAGGTAACAATAAATGTTTTTTTGCGATTTGTTAAAACCGGGTTGTTTTAAGAATTCACTTAAAAGGTTGGGAAAGAAGGTTTAAAAGTAATGAAGTACTAATCAGTATCTGCCACACGGTCGATACAGTATAATACTTTTATAAAACACCATGGAAGTTGTACCATTGGTGGGTTTTGTATATCTAATTAAATTTTAAAATATCAGAAAAAAGCAATCTTTATTTTTATGAGAAGAAAGTCTCTTGCTGAATATTGCTGAATGTAAATTATAAATGGGAAAATCATGGTATAAATCTATAAATTATGTATACTATGTAAAAACTTAAGAGGAATTCATGTTGCTACTTTTTTACCATGTCCGCTCCCAGTGTGGAGCATATGGCCTCCTAATGGCTAAAGCTTTCTATGAGATGTTTATTACTCAGTTGCTCAACCTCTCTTTTTTTCGGAGAGAGTAGGGATAGAAGGATAGGACAAGGACAGGATTAGTGATTAGCTAATCGCTCTCGCCACGCTCCATTTTGAGGATCGGATGGGTGGGAAGGGATTTTTTGATATAACAAACGTTCATGCCTACACATATAAATCCATAAATTGATTGAAAAATCAATTTATGAAGCTGCTAACGAGGTTGACAGCTGTGCCATGGACGCGTACATATTTATTTCACTATAATGTCTCTTTGCTAATGATTAACAGTAAAGAATGCTAAATTTGTCATAGTCAATAAACACAATTTCGTATGAAACTGTTCGCACCGGGACATAAACCCGAGACATCTGTAACTGTAGCCAACGACGTTATCCACTGCACCACGAAGCCGACTTATTGAGTTAATAAATATACCTTAAGCAAAAAGAAATTCTTTATAAAATATATTTTTTCTACATCTATTCTTATCTTCATGTTTTCTGCCTAGGAATAATAATTATTTAGTGTTTGTAATTCATTTTTTTTTAAACAGGTAGGTAAACTTCACTTACGAATAAAATTTACCATATACTCAGTGATTGACAACCATTCCTGATGACATTTTTCCAGACCATACAGAAAATAAAAAATACAAGATCTTAAAAAAGCTCTCGCAGGAATATATATTGTATAAATCTTTCATTATACGGTATATCTATAACCAGAGAGCACATATTTTTTTCTATTTATATCATGGGAATGAATTCCAGACTTTTATATGATTTAAATTTACTTAACGATGATAATATATGGTATGGGTTTTTTAATTTATTGTAATAAGAATGGTATCCCATGACGAGGTGCCTTTGAAATTAGCTTCATTTATGACGGTAGTCAATCACTCACGTGACCACGCAAAATAAAATATATCGGGTTCAACTCCAGGAGGTTATTCCAAATCTTTTGGAATGCTGGAAATAATCTATGGGAATAAAAGGACTTTTAAAACGAATTCATGAAAATGAGTTCTGGAAAACCGCTGAGTAAAATGTATGTATATTAAAATGAAAACTGCGGTAATTATAGATTGCGTATACCAAATTTGAATGAGAATTAGTTTTTCCATTTACGAAAAGCCTATGAAATTATGTTATGATTAAAAATATTACACCAAGAAGTACACAATGAAAAAACGTTTTTCCATCTATTAAAAGAATGTATTTATTAAAAAGCTGTGGAGCTGTTTAATGTTTAAACCTTTAAGCTGTGGAGCTTAACATCAAACAATACAAAAAAATGATATTAGAGTATTATTATTTATAACACTGCATATCTAACATTAATTTAAAATAATAAAATTTTCATAAAAAAGCACTGTATTATTACGACATAATTACAATTCAACAATGCATGAGAGAGTTTTTGTGGGTTTTCACTTTACCTAAACACACCAGACAGATCTTACTTTAAATATTATAATATGGCATGTAGGAAGAGGAACGCAGCACATACATTACTATGCTTAGTATTGTTTATATTCCCTATAGTACACCGAATACCGAATGTTACGCAAATACTTAAAATAAAAAAAAATTAAATATAAAGTAAAAAACATAGTGATTTATTCGGACTAATGCGGTAATAGTACTATAATTTTTATTGTACGATTATTTAAAGGTAACAAATGAAAATATTCCAGGTAAAATTGTTTCCACTGATCTATGGCGGTTGATTTAAACACAATACCAAAACTAATAGTTATTGACTATACGAATTTGACAGTGAAGATATAATATATTATGATTTATTTTGATTTCAAGCTGAATCATGCTGATTGAAGTTGGAAAACAAAACAAAAGACGCCATATTGTTCCAAGAACAGGATCGTTAGATAAATATAATTAATTGAATCTTCAGAAGCCAAATATTTCATGATGTTATAAAAACAAACAAAATATTTTAATGGTTGTTAAGTGGGTCTTTATTTTCTTTATTAGCTATTTATCATATGCTTATATTTACGCTAAGACGACTATTTCTAGAATAATAAGGTAGATATTATAGATCGGTTCAATTATATATTTATATTTTTTGTTAGGTTGTCAATTCGACTTATTAGAGGTTTACAAGATCTGTTGAACCATTCCTCATTGGTCTGTATACATTTTATCGATGCATAATGGAGACTTTCAACAAGGATTATATAACGAGAAATTATTTTCAGGCTTTGGTTTAACGCCGCGGTGCTTTTGTATAACCAATAGTATATTTGTTTTAAAAAATGAACAAACCGATGTGAGTATATACTCTCACATTTTAAGTAATAAGTAGTTATGTATTTTACGTCGGCGTCCGTGGCGCAGTTGGTTTCGTCGCTGGCTACGGTTACAGATGTCTCGGGTTCAATTCCCGGTGGGGACGGTTTTCATAGATTGATCTTTCAACCGATTTATGGATTTCTGTTCGTAGTCTGAGTCCTCCCTCCCACCAATCCCGTCCACGGGGCGTAACGAGAGCGATTAGCTAACCACTAGTCCTTTCATAGCCCTATCCTTCTATCCCTACTCTATTCGAAAAAGAAATGAGAGGTTGAGCAACTGAGTGACAAGCAGTTCTCGTAGAAAGAATTCTGTCAAGATACCTCCATTAGGAGACCATATGCTCCACATTGGGAGCGGACATGGAAAAAAAATGTAATTTACTAATTATACCAGGACACATAATGGATATTTAATTGTAATGATTTAAGTTTTAGAATGACGTTTCCATTTGGGCTTCCAGTCACGGGATCCGGGATCGTGTTTCATTATTCAATCCAGTAATCCCGTAATCGTCTAAATATCAATCCCGGGATTTCGGTATGCATGGAAAATGCTAAAAAATGATTTATAAATCAAATAAAAACTTACTGATGGAAACTACAACGTGTACCCCGGATTGTCCATTTACATATTTTTTATAACATTCTTATTATTAATATCAATGTATTGTGGTCTCCTCCTTATCATATTTCGTAACAGCCGTTTTCGACCAATCTGAAATGGAGGACATGTCCTCTTTTTGCATACCTTGTGGTAAAACCTACCTTAATAATACAATAAATAAAATAAAATACAAAACTATTTATTTATCTATTTAGATCATTGTATTTTAAACTTTGTCCCTTTTTTGTAAATGTTTGTGTCTGATTCTAAAAAAATAAAAAAAAACATAATAATGCTGAAAAAAATATTAAATCATATATACATTCTAATTAAAGCAATAATGGTACCAAACTAAATTTTAAATATACAATTTAACACGTGAAATGACACTTAATGACCAATCCCAAAGTTTCATCTTGACATTTAAAATGTACATACAATTTTTCATATTTAAAAAGATTACGAATAAATTGTTAATAGTTATTTTTTGTTGTGACGTGTCAAAAAGAAGCGTAGTTTGGATGGGATGGTGAGTTTTAAACAGTGATGGCGCTTAACATCCATCGGCAATTTATATGACAGGCGGAATGAGCGATAGGCAGGCTCATAAGCAGACGAGGGTGAATGATATTGTACTTTTATGAATTAGCGGCAATTTTATATTTTTGTTTAGTAAAAAAACTAAGCCGATACTGTGTGGCTCAAATATAAAACGTTTGGCTGATATTTTATACTGCAAAACGAAAAATTTATCTGTATTTTTAATGGTTATATCTTGAAATATTTATTTTTCAATTTAATATGTTTGAATCTATTTGGAATAATAGAAACTAGAAAGATATTGTGATGTATTTTCGAAAATTGATCAATGAATCTTATTAACGCAGAAGTTTGTACGACGTCGAAGAATAGAGGGAAGTCATTTGATTACAATTTTAAAAGGAAATAAATGCATACATCAATACTTGAAATAAGTGCATAATCAGAATTTTTCTTGGCGGGCAACTGTGTGCGACATTTCTGCTTTTCTCTGTTTGTCAAAAAAATGTGGACATTATGACTTACATTAAACATCCATAATACAATATAAAATACATAATATGTTACTTACAAAGTTATCAAATGAGAACAATCTATAAGGAAACATACTAGGTATTATTTATATTTTTTTTCCATGTCCGCTCCCAATGTGGAGCATATGGTCTGCTAATGGAGGTATCTTAACAGACTTTTTCTACGAGAACTGCTTGTTACTCAGTTGCTCAACCTCCCTTTTTTTTCAAAGAGAGTAGGGATAGAAGGATATGGATATGAGAGAACTAGTGGTTAGCTAATCGCTCTCGCTACGCCCCGTGAGGATAGGATGGGTGGGAGGGAGGGAGGACTCAGACTATGGACAGAAATCCATAAATCGATTGAAAGATCAATCTATGAAAACCGTCCGCACCGGAAATCGAACCCGAGACATCCGTAACCGTAGCCAACGACTCTACCAACTGCGCCACGGACGCCGACATATTATTTATATACTAGATGTTAATCAATTTCTATTATAAAGTGAAATATTTAGTGTTGAGTGTATCTAAAACCACGTCTTCATCTTTTTGCCTCCTAATAGAGGTATCTCCAGGAGGAAGTTTTTGTAGAAGAACTGCTTGTTACTAAGTAGGACAACCTTTGATTTTCGAAGAGAATAGGGATTCAAGAATAAATCTTGGATATGACTATTGGTTGGCTTATCGCTCTTACTACGCTCCGTTTGTAAGATCGGATGGGTGGGAGTTAATTTTGGACATCCATGTCGTTGAACAGAAATCGATTGAAAAAATCAATTTATGAAACTGTCCTTACTAGGATTCAAACTCATAAGATCTGTAGCCGAAGCCAACGACGTTGCCACCACTGAACCACCAACCCGACAACTGTATACTTTGTTTTTATCGGATCGGAAAAATCTCCAAAAATATGGAATTAGTATGGAACTTAAAAAAGTTACTCCTATAAAGAGATTATTGTACATCTTTGACAACGATGTTAAAGCCACCAACGATTATGTTTACTTTTGTTTAAATACGTCTTAATAATTATAGTATTTTTAATTCACTACTTGTTAAAATATTTATAAAATTCTCTACCATTACCAAAGAATGAATTTAAAAATAATTACTTTTAAGGTGTTAACTGTCAATTCTTGGTGGAAAGACATTATTATTTTTTAAAAAATAAAACACAATTCATTTGTACTACTTCCACATATTTATAATGATCAGGACAGGTTTCGCTCATTATTAGGATAATGCTCGTGAATAAATTGTGTTTTATTTAAAAAAAATTAAAAATAATTATTGCTACAAATAATGTAGTTTTAGCTTAAAGTGTATTTACAATGAATAATCTTATATATAATCGCCCAGACCACTCTGTAAACGTTTTATTATTATTACATATCACATGTAGGTATGAAGTTTTCTCATGACCTAAGCGTTCGCGGTGTATATATAACATAAAATGTAATGCAATGCACACACAGTTCCGACGTACTAGCTACTTTTGACATTCAGTATTTCAATTTCAATACCGTCATATATAACGGGTATGGTTTTACTAGTTTTTAAATATAGTTATATATTAACGTAAACGGTAATTTTATCTACAAAACTAGAATTATATTTTCTTCGACATTATGTACAACATACAAATAAGTACCTCTTAGAAATAGTTTGCTTGAAGGAAATGAATAAAACCTACGACCCACAAGCTGTCTAGATTGTCTAGAACAGTGTTCTTCAATCTGTGGTCAGCGGACCGGCACCGGTCGCAAAAATTTTCACCCGACTACATCGCTACATGATTCGGGGAATTCTTAATGTTGCACCTAACTCTATATAAAAAAAAACACTAGAGGTCTCTCTCAGTACCGATTGCTAGTTTTGCGTCAGTTTACCTATCGATGACACTTATTTTATCGCGTTTGTGCGTATTACTTTTTTTAATATTGTGTTGTTAAAATGAAGGGTTAATAATCCCTTTTTGGAAGTTATAAAATCATGAGCACTTGATCCTCGTGAAAAAGAAAAGCTGATCGAATCGTCTTCGGATGTCACTCTGGTGCCCAGAAATAAAATGCAATCATTATCCCAATTTTTGGTATGAAGAATATCTGGAACTATCAAAATTTTTGTCGTATTTTCGACTTCTTATTTGTGTAAAAAGACTTTGTCAAGTATGTCAGCAATAAAAACCAAACAGAGAAATCGATTGGATGTTATTCAGGCGATCAGAAACAACGCTGCAACCTCATATGTAAAAATACAAAAAGCAGTAATAGATGTGGCACAAAATGTATGTTTATAACATAAGATTTAATAAATAAAACTCTATGTAACGTTGACATTATTTTATGAAATATTTGACTGAAACTGAAAAATATTTTCTATCAATATCCACTCCGTAATAATGCATATCTGGTTAGCGCCGGTCCAAGAAATATTTTTCCCATTTTCACCGAGCCGCGGTTGTTAAAAGTTTGAAGAACACTGGTCTAGAACATATATAATTTGAGGCAATTACTGATGTCAAAGCTGTGTTTGAAACATTTCAAACCGATGTGATGTACGGTGTTGTTGGGTATAATTTCAAAAAGGTACCTAATTGAGTAAAATGCGACTCACCGTTGGAGGGCGGGACCTTCAGCTGTGGAGACTTGTGGTCAGTAAGGATACTGAGTAGCGCTTTGTAATTATTTGTTATGAGGATATGGTTTTGAATGACAGATATGAATGCTGTTTTCTTGGTCTATTAAATAAGTTAATACATTTTTTCTATGAATCTATTATCATATACGCCTGATTCAGTAGATATATCGATGGCCCAGTTCCAAAGGATGATAAGTAAAAAATTGGATGTTTCGAGCTAATTTAGCCATTAATTTCGAACAACGCTCTTCTACAGCTCCACAAAAGTACAGTTTGTAAAATGTACAGGTTTTCTCTCAAAAGGCAGATATTTGGATACGAAAATCAGCAAAATTAAATAATTTTCATATACATACGTATCGAAATATCGTATCGTGGAAATATATTTTAGTGAATCGTGGCGTTCCATAAAGAAACAACCTTTAATCCAAAAACTATAAACTATTCACTACCTATTTGAATTAAATGTATTTAAATATTAAAAATAACAATTAAATATATACATTATTAAAAAAAAACTGCTTGTTATCAATCTGTAAGAAGAAAAAAATATGCAGCAAATCGAATGAATAATGAATTGAATTTTACGCGTCCGCACGCCTACCGACAATCTTGAGAGTCTCGTCGTCACAGGAAAGGTCGAAAGCAGAAAGGGACGCGGAAGGGCGCCAACTCACTATAGCGACCAAGTGAAGGACACCACAGGCCTCTCCTTACCGATGGCCATTAAAGCAACGGAGTGCAGGAGCGATTGGCGAAGGATCATCAAAGAAAATGGAGTTGTTGTGATAGGCGAAATTACGACCCTCACACGTGAGAAGACGACTAAGAAGAAGAAGAAGTTATGGTAAGTACAAAACAATTCAAAGTGTTATACAGTACATTTTAGTTTGCAACAGTAAATATATCGACTGTGGCTAATTGATGTAACCTTAAAAAAATACGAAAATGAGTTAATGATTGGATCTCATTTTGTAGACAACAGAGCAGGTCTCGGCCAAATGATGTAAATTAGAAAATAAATTGACCACTTTTTGGAAGGGAAACATTATTACATTATTACATTACATGGGTTTAAGGTTTAAAAATTCTGACCTTGCCACTTGACGTAAGCTACTATTATATTGATACTCTCTACGTATGTACGTATCTTCAAAAATGAGAATTTACAGGCATTTTAAAATTCATAAGGCAACTCACCATATAATGTTTTCGATAAAAACAGTTTTTACTCTCTCCTGAACAATTTCAATTTTGATCGTTACATCAATTGGCCAAAGCACCGTCGATATGATGAATTACGTTGACCTATTTCACAAGACAATACTTTTCGCAAACATCGATACATATCTTTCAATTTATTCCTACGATATTTCTGTATATATAACACAAAAAATCACCTTGTACCATAAAACAGATATCTGTTTTCAATCTTATATTTATTCATTGGTGTTGATTATTATCTTGACAAAGCATGTTGGTGACGAAGTTGTAATATATTTCCATATCGTGAGCTAGAAGTATTAGATTGTCAGTCCTTTGGACATGGAATCCGTTTAGTTTTATTGGCAAGGGAAACTTTGTATACCTTCTCTTCTGCTACCTTATATGTTTCCTTGCATCCTTAGTTGAAAAATTATTAGAAACAAGCATTCTTTTGATCGTGTCCGCTCAAATTGTGACTCATATGGACTCTTAATGAAGCTTATCTCAACAGAAGTGGTTATACTAGTCCTGCATACTATACAGTCGGACAACCTTTCTTTTTTGGATAGGGTACAGGTATTGTCTGCTCCGTGGTGCAGTGGTCAACGTCGTTTAAGTCAGCTTAAGTCCCGTTACGGACAGTTTCATAAATTGATTTTTCAATAGATTTCTGTTTTTAGACATGGATGCTTGTGATGACTAAAATTCCCTCCCAACCATCCGATTCTAAAACGGGCAGTTGCGAGAGTGATTAGGTGACCACTAGTCCTGCCATAGCCCTATCTTTCTATTCCTACTCTATTCGAAAAAAGAGAGTTTGAGCAACTGAGTACCACGCCGTTTTCGTAGAAAACTTCTGTTGAGATACCTCGATTAGGAGGCCATATGCTCCATGTTGAGGGCGAACATGGTAAAAAAATATATATTGAAAAGACGGAGGGATAGGTCCTTCTGCCTTTTTAACGTCGATATATTATATTTTTATAAATATAGGGTATTAGCACTTTTTCTGTGAGTTACACAATATTTTTTGGTGTGGGTTACGTCCGTTTTCCTTTCCGCGGTTGATTCGTGTCTTTGAATACGGAATGAAAAATCAATTTATAAAGCCATTGACCACTCGCATAAAGTACTGGGTCACCGCAGGGAAGAATATAATATTGATAACATTGATAATATTACCTAATATTTATTGTATCTCTTTCCAGAATATAATATGATGAGATAATATATATATATTAATGCGTGAGTATAGATCGATGGAAGCTCTTCGATTAACTGTAACGTATCATGACGGTAATGATTTTGACGAGATTGATGTGTTAATTAATGCTTTTTCAAATGAAGGTCAGAGAGATACCTCAAAATATTAATATATGCAAGTAAAACACCTAGCTCCAAGCCCGACTTAATATTAATGTGTATTGGTAGTTTTCATTTTATTTAGTACTAATGAGTACCCGGCATGCGTTGCAATGCCACTCAAAGAAAGAAAGGGTTTATATTTTAATTCTGTTTATTGAAGTGCTTTTAGATTAGAGGTCTGCACGGGCTCAAATTTCATAAAATTATCCGGTTCGAGCAAGTCATCTTCAGGCTCAGCCAGGGCCGAGCCTGAGTCTCAATATCACACTTGTTACCCGAACCCAACCCGAAGCCCAGATTTATTTTTTAATATAGTAATTCATTTTTACTTCTTAAACAATATATGTTATTGTTTCCATATTGCCAACGATATTCATAGCACGTGAGAAATAAATTATTTAAGTTATGAATACTATTTCCTTACGGCTGACTCATGACCTTAGTAAGAAATATTTTTTTTAAATTAGAATTTCTTATCAGGACTCGGCCCGTGCCCGAATCTGAATTGTTTTTACCAGCTCGAGCTCGGTACGAACAAATCAGATTTTTTTTCAGATATTAGATTAAATTTTTTTTTCAGAAACCTCCACGGGTGTGCGCACAACTACTCACCAAAGTTTCATTGGAATTGGATGAATGGTAGATACCTTCTCAAAAGTAGGGTTTTTGAATCATTACGTCGTTGTGTTTTATTATATTCTTACTGATTATAAGATAACCGAAAACAGAAAGAGTTGCAGCGCTATACACAATCGGAATTTAAGAAAACACTTGAGCAAACCAACAATTCGCATTTATTGTCCAATCAAATGCAATCAAACGATTTTTTCTTTCATCCTACTCAGAGCATGCATACACATAACGGGAGAAGGTTGGGTAACTAACTTGTACGTATATTATAGAGTTTAATTTTTTGAAGTCCTGGCAGGATTTACAGAATATGTCGAATTAACACTTGACTATTAACAAGAGGAAATTAATCGCGTTAAAAGTTTGCAAAAAAATCGTACATGGATTCCGTTTAAGTGTGTATAGTTGTATAGTGATCTATTTTCTGTGAACACAGCTATGTCTATACAAAAGATTGCTGCCGTACTTAAAAATCAAAGTCATTAAAAGCTTTCAGATGTGGTGCAGGAGATAGCGGCAGTTAAAATTTGGCGCAAAAGCTCCAGCAAGAGAACAAAGCCTAAGCAGAAGGCAGTTTCTATTTACGGCACAACAACTGAACTGTCAGTCACTATATAACACCACTTACCGCTGCGTCAATCAATTTAGTGTGGGCGGACTCTATCTATCAAACGGTGATATGTCGAAAGTTTGAAGAATACGTTTGTCCAAACTTTCCCAAAATCTTGCGGTGCTTAAAAACAAAAATCGAAGTGGTTTTATATAGACTTCTTTGGCTTAATACGTGTTATCTTGATTGCAATTTTCTGAGAAATTACAACGTTTTACATTTTGATTGACAACTTTTACAAATGAAAAAACCATAATGTGTACCTGTAATCATTTCTTGCGCTTTTTCTCCAAAACGTGTTCAGTTTAACATTAATGCAGACATGTAAATCAAAAATAGTAGTTGGAAACATTATTAGTTTAATCACTACAGAGTATAGTTAAATCGCTCCTCTTTTCCCAATTTTCATGCTACATTAAACAGTATTATAGAAAACTCTATACTCCAGGTATTTTTTTATTATATATATAAATACCAAAAAAAAAAAAAACAAGACCTTGACCTAAAAACAACAAATGTCCAGCATTTTTCACGTTATTGCATTTCCCGATTCCCTATCTATGACTTCATACAACTGTGCAAAGAAAAATCCTTCAAATCAGCTCTAAAAAATATGCCGCTTTTCTAAAAACTATCAAGAGTCCAGGGCATTTTGTACGGAAACAGTAAAGGTCTTTTACATTTAAAATATTATGTTATTACCCTCTACTGAACAAAATAAGTTTTGTGATATTTGCTGTTTTTATGACAAGGTCTTCAATTGTAATTTAGGTTAGGTTAGATGAAGTTAGTTAAAAGTTATTCACAAGTGAAAATATTTCGTGTGTACGTACATATATATGAATATATATTAAATTTGTCAATTCGTATTAAAATAATAAAATAAAGCCTGAAAATGATATAAATGGAATTGTCTTACAGAATACCGTGCTTTATGGGACCGTGTTATGGGGTATGCTACTCGTATTTTGATGTGTGATTAATATTGAGAATTAGAAAATAAATTGACTACTTTTCGGAAGGAAAACATCATTTTAAATTGGTTTTAGATTTAAAAATTCTGACCTAGCCACTAGATGTAAGCCACTATTATATCGACACTCCCTACGTATAATTCCATATCTGCAAATATGAGAATTGACAGGAGTACATTACAAAGATTCATAACGAAACTCACCATATAATGTTTTCGATAAAAACAGTTTTCAGTCTCCCCGGAACAATTTTAATTTTGAAAGTTACCTCAATAGGCCAAAACACCGTCGAATTGAAATAAAATGTCGTTATCTTAAAATCGAAATTCATGAATCGATGGAATTTTCAACGTACAGCTTGTTCGACAAATCAATTGTTATTAGATATATCTATATATTAGTTAAATAAATATGATAAACATAAATAAAATCAATTAATATACCGTCATTTAGTAGGACCCTTTAATAATAATTCAAAGGTCATCTTCATGCGTGAAAACATAATAATCGATTGCCTTCCCACGGATCTCAGATGTTGCGTCATATTCTCTCAAACTACTTTTTAAAAATTTGACACGTTTATAAAATATTAGCATATTGTGGCATGTTAAAGTTTCATTGCTGCACTCCTATTCATTAACAGTTAAAAATTAGTTCAAATATACCTTGTGAATAACTAGCTCTAGATCCGAAAATATATTATATTTAAACTTATTAAAAGCAAGAATTTCAAAGTCAAAGACTAAAACTGGTCAAAAGAAAAACGTACATTTTCTTATAAACGTATATTTTTTTTGAAAGGTATAGTATAGAAAATAGCACACACAACGATCGAAATAAAGTTTTCTCTCTGATGTTTATAATTGGAAATTGTTTAAATTATTGAAATGGTTATTGCATATTCTCGCTTTTCTGGAAAAAAACACTACATCGAAAAATATACATATTGAGTTAGTTTGTTATAAAATAATGTTCCTTATTTAAAACTCTATTCTATGAAAGAGCACACGTATTTTTATAGATTACAAGCGAGTACCCGGCATGCGTTACAATGCTACTCAAAGAAAGAAAGTGTTCGTGTTTCAGTTCTGTTTATTGAAGTGCTTTTGGGTACACAGTATTTCCTGTTTAAGCATTTTATTCTTTTTAAATTTTAGATTTTTTTTCAGAAACTTTGTGCGCACAACAACCCACCGAATTTTCTTTGAAATCGGATGAATAGTACAGGAACGCCTAAGGAACAAAAAAACAAACGTTCATTTATATATATATATATATATATATATACGTTTATTTAAAAACAGTTTAACATTTAAATATTTGAAAAACTTCAAAGTCGAATTACTCAAAACTAATATTTTTCAGTTAGTGTCTTCTTTCAGAACAATGACAATACCTTTATATAATTATGGTTGTTTGCCGTGAGTTAAATATATATGCTCTATATTCTGATTATTAAAAGAGGTTTTTGTGATTGCGTGATAATTTCCATTGCGATGAAAAAAATACAATACATTTTGACATTTCACAGTGATACAATTATTAAAAATAGCCAAAGTGGAAGTAAAATAAAAGTCAGTTATCTATTCTCCGAAAACTACGATACCTTTATGAATTGACCAAAAAAAAAATACCCACAATCCTAATTTTTGCGGTAAGGGTGATCATTCGTAGACACATTGAAAGCAGTAATAATTAAATTGCAATATCCTGTGTTTTATTGCTGCAAATAACCGCAATCCGTCATATGTACCGCTTAAAACAATAAAACTTATCGGAAATATTCGGGAAAAAACCTACTGAGGCCAAATAAAATGATCGGTAAACCGCACGGAAAAAATATTAACAAGTTACACCTACTGTGGCAGGTGTAAGGAAACTACCAAGATTCGGTTTAGAAATAACATATTTTATTGTAGTATTATTTATTGATACATATCATCGCTGCGCTGGGAGAAATAAATCGAAAATTGACATATTCAGTTAGCTATGCCAAAACGTTTTTAATTTCAAACTCTACCATATGAAATAACGCACATATTTTTATAAATAATACTTTTATTCAAAAACAGTTTCGTACAAACAATCAAAATGAAAAAAAGTGTAGGATTTGACGCATTTGACAAACTTTAATGTCTAATTATTCAAAACTGGTATTTTTCAGTTAGTGTTTTCTTCCAGAACAATCACGATATAAATTATAATATAGAAAATATACTGGTTTATTATCATAAAGTGGTAACTTGTATACTTGATAAAATTATTTAAATTTTTATTTAATTTATAAATAAATTTTTATTTTTTACTACGTCCACTTTCAATACAGAGCATATAGGCTCCTAATGGGGGTAACTGAACAGGAGTTTTTCTAAGAGAACTGATTGTTACTCAGTTTCTCAACTTCTCCATATCTACGAACAGAAATCTATAGATCGATTGAAAAATCAATTTATGAAACTGTCCGTAACGGTATTCGAACCCAAGACATTAGTATCCGAGGTCAGCGATGTTGACCACTGAACCATGAACCCAATATAATAGGATTCAAATGATACGTATTTACTGAAAATATAAATGATAAAAGAAGGAATACTGATTGAAGAAAATTTAATATATTTCCCATCATAAAAGCTTTCATTGAATACATAACATCATATTTTCATATTTAGATTTCATGTAAATTGATAGATTAGTTAATACATATTAAAATATATTTACGAATTGACTGAAAATAAATATGTTCATTTGAATAATACCAATAACATGATCTTAGGAATAAATAATAAAATAGATTTTAGTTATGAAGAAACAATTCATACAGTTTAAATATATATGCATATATATGTGTATGAAAATTAGTGGAATCTCAGTTAGGAATGGAATAAGCACAAAGTACCTTAAAAGAGCTAAGAAATATATGTATTTTATTTTTAAAAACATCTCAAATTTATAAATAAAATACAATCTATTATTAAAATAATAAAAACAGTCAAATCATGTTTAAAAACTCTGCAAATCAGTTCCCGACTAAAAAGATGTTCCTAATACGTGATGCTTGTTCACTGCGACTCGGTTTTGATAGCTCAAGTTCGAAGAAAAAAATTATTTGCTAAAATTGCATTCGGATATCTGTAGTTATATTAATATTATACAATGATATGTATTTAAATTCCCAATAATATTACATTTAAATTGATTTATGTTAACAAATGTTTCGTATAAATCTATTTTTTAGTTTATTATAATTAAACATCATCATCAATATCAAGAGCAACTTTGTTCACCTCTTTTGATCCAAAGTGGCCCTCCGTTAAATCAGCTCCTCAAGCGAATGACAGTCAGTCACATTGTTTTTTACCATATTAGCTCCCAATGTAGAGCATATTTTCGAAGATAGTAGGGATAGAAGAAAAGGTCTAAGACTAGTGGCTAACTATTCGCTCCCGTTTTTTAGAATCAAATGAATGGGGGGGCGAGGACGGTATTGTACTGGGTATAATTCTTTCCCGTCTCACCTTTGCTCATACAGTGTTCGTGATCTAACTAGAGAAGGATCTCAATTTTTTAATTTAACTCAGCTGCAATTTCCTATAGTGCGTAGAGTTCAGCATTACACCTTCTCCTGCAATAATTGTCACCGTTGCTGATTGTCTATCTTCATACTTACATATATTTCAAGTATTTCATTCTTTATCTTTATCTTTATTTAATACTATTAAAGTTTCAATGCAGTTAATTTGAAATAAATAGCGTTTATTTGGAGATGCACAATCAGGAAAACCTTATTTAAAATTATTATTGTATTTTGAAAACTAAAAACAGTTTTGGCAAAGATTTTATTACATGCAAGTTCAGCCTCCACTCGATGAAGGTAAGTATTTCGTTCTTACAATAATTTAGTAAGCATTGGCGTAGGTAACACATGTATTATCATAACAATTTTAAAGGTTTTTTTTGTTTTGAAATTTATATTTCAGTTTTATTACTTATTTTAAAAATAGGCTTTTCAAAAAATTTCGAATTGTGTAGAATACTAAATCAAAAGATTTTAAAAAAAATTGTATAATTGTTTTCGATTAAATGATCGTTTGACAGTTGGTTTCTACAAATTTTTCAGTTAGGAATAACTAATGGAAGCCTACATAATTATAAGCTTTTTTAAAAAAATGTATTCTTCTAAATATAGTGTAGCATTTCGTTAGGATCATCGTCACAAGGCGCCAATCGTACAGCAGACGATTGGAGAAATAATATTACAATATATATCTGTCTTTATGTAACTCACCACACACATTCTCTCTCTGTCAGCGCATGCCCAGACAAGTTGTATATGTGAGCGTGAGTGTTGAGTGAATTTAACGCACAACACACTCTCTCTTGTACGCATCAAGCATAATGAGTGAATGCTGACAGGTGGCACGGACACCTTAAAATAATTTCTAGTTTTTTTTTTAATTTTTCAAATTAAAAAATACATAATATAATATATCGTTGTTGTTCTGGAAGAAGACACTAACTGAAAAATACTGCTTTGAGTAATTGGAAGTTTTTCAAATTTTTGAAATGTTACACTTTTTCGTTTAGTTTGTTTGTTCAAAACTATTATTAAGTAAAAGGATAATTTATAAAAAAAGTCTGCATACGGTAGAGTTCGAAATAAAGAACATTTTGGTATAACTAACTCAATATGTCATTTTTTTGTTTTGTGTTTTCTTCCAGAAAAGCGAAGCTACATACTAATAAAATTATTCACCTATAAAACCATTTTTTTTTATATTATTGTGAAATCACTCTCATATATGGAATTTTAATTTTTGTGATTTAAGTTACGCCAGTGGTCGCAGACTTTGAAAGGTTAGAACATTAAAAGCTTGAAAAGGTTGTTGGGTGCCAATTAGTTGGGCGTAACTGCAGGAGCCGAACAAATGTCGGTCATATTCCGACGCCAAAGCTCGCTCGTTACCAAGAATAACCTACTTTACACTTTGGTTTCTTCCCACAAATAAAATAGTTCTAAGACACCGACTATGTTCCTTAGCTGGCACAAACTTTTTGATACAATATATAAATGCATCGTTTTGCTTAAAAAAATTTTCAAAAACTCTTTCCAAGCAATTAAAACAAAGACAATTAATGCGTCAATCAGTATTTTAGTTTTTGAATGCTTAAATTTTTAAGTTGGTCTAAAATCTTGAAGTACGAAGACATGCTTAATGGAGCGAGATGCCACAAGCTGTTATGCAATATGAGACATGCACTAAAAAAATTCTTAAAAGTATGATTTTAATTTAGATAATAATTCGAGAAATATTTGATATAATATGTGTTAGTTTCAAAGGATACATGAAAATGAAATGAAACTACCTACATATATTTATTAAAACGTTATTATTTTCAGAATTTATTATTTATTCAGATATATATATTATCATTTCTGCGTACATCTTTACATTCAAGTACAAACTACTTGTTTGCCTTGTAGTCCTTTTTTATTTTTAAATGATTTTTTTACATGATCCAGAATTCGAAATTTATCAAGTATAACAACTATTGTTCTAATCGTAGACTAACACATTTTATGTGCGCGTTCAATCTATGCCATATTTTCACCTTCTTCGTATAGTTTTATAATTCTTTAGTCTCCATAGTAATGGCATGTCTTCATTTATCATTAGTCTCACCCTATCTCACTCTTGCATGAACATAATAGTTGTAAACAAAGCGCAACCAAATAAAAAAAATATTCAATTTATTTAAATCGCGAAGTACGAATTCACTTATGTTGAATTTGCGTAAGTAGAAGACTAACAGTATTTTACTTTATAATAGAACCAATATTACAAAAAATCATCTCTAATGGACAATAATGTAATTTTGAAGATTCCTTTTGAAATATTGCTACGAGTGTTTTAATCATTATGAGAGCCTTTGATGTTTATCTGATAACATCTTCAAACTATCAATTAGTAGGGAAGGCCGTTTAGTGTGATAGGAAATTAGTTTCACAACATTTTAGTTTTACGGTCGCCACAGTGGCGCTGAGCAAATTGTTTGATTTCGGTCAAAAGCGCGTAATAACAGGTTCTAAATAAATAACCCGCCAAATTTGATGTGTTTTTAATTAGTTTTTCGTTCGCCGGTGATAGTATACCTTAAATGGTCTAATTTGCTAAGACTTTGTTACCAACCGACTATTGTGGTAAATTTTTCTCAGGTTGCGAGAAGCAAAGGTGTATTTTTTGTTTATTTTTATGGCGCTTCGAAATCAACCGTTTAATGAGTGAGTTATATTTAAGGCTCCTTCGGAGTGGTATATGAGTAATTTAGACAGCAAAATTTATTGATGCAACAAAGTTTGTTAAATATTGGTATTGTTTGAAATTTTATTGCTTTGTTATATTGCACCAACGAAAAAATTGCAGTTAAATGGTCATTATTATATTTAAGTAGTAAATATTTTAAAGATGTAAACTAAGTAACTGATTATTATGGTTAAATAATTTTTCAAACAAATATACTCCGAATATATCATAAAAATTGGTAACTTTAAAAAAGTAAGCAAAACAGAAATAAACCTTAAGACGAAAAAGCTTACATTAGAAATATGAGAAGCTGAAATTGCTACCCTGAATTGGGTCGTGATGCCGACTGTTATTATTAATCGCGGGATGAAATCCTGATAAGCCAGTGGACGGTAGTCGACCTTTGTATAAAGAGTTCTCGTCTCCGCGGGATCTGTCATTTAGATATGATATCTAGCGACGTGTAACTCATAACTGACTTTGTGAACGCGCCGTGTGTGGGGTACCGAAGCCGACACGTGACTTGAAAGCCACATTGTTAAATAGGGAGGTTTTACAAGATATACATTAATATCAGTAAACATAAATTTATTTTAAAAATTTTAAAATGAAAACGACTTTCCCAAAATAACCTGCCAGGTAATAAGGTATATATCAGATAACCCTTCTATTGGTTATATAAAATATCAACAATTACATGTTGTAGATTGAAACTTTATAAATGAAAAAATTAAATAGTAAGTCAATATATATATTAGCTGTTCTTGAGAAGACTATGAGTCGAAGAAAATGAAATCAATGAGTTAAACTAATCTAAGATATCGACTGAGGGTGCATGATGGAATTTCAATATCAAATTTGATTTTGAACGACTCGGGTTTCACCTTTCGGTATCTTCAGGCATTTCGAGCACACAAATGAACTTGAACTGATAGACGAAATACATGGAAATGTACAAAATCTCAACAATTCAAAAATGAGTTAATAAACATCAAAAATGCAGATAACTCTCAACTTTTGACAGTTTTTTTTTAGAAAATTTTTAAAGCAGGTTGATTGATTCAGAAATTTATCACTGAATATGAATTTCATATGTATACTTTAATATTAAATTATATAATCAACATCACCATTACTGGCGTAACCAATACTAGGTCATGGACAACTCCAAGAATCTTCACCACTTCCATGTTTGCTGAAAGATATTAAGAAATATTTTTTACAAAATTTAAATTAGCATAATTTATTAATATTTTTGGGTACCCTCATTCCAGGGGACACTTAAAGATTACATAAATGATTTAAAACAATGTCTGCAGATTGTTAAAGTGTATTTAAATTTAAAATAAAGAAGGAATTAAACTTAAAAAATTGTTCAATTTATATTGTAATTTTCTCAGTATGCTTGACAGATAAAAATGTGACAATTTATAAATTTAACGTTAACAAAATTACTTGTTGCATGAACGAATCTCAAAATGTAGACGATAGACAGACAGCCCTGAAACAATTGTCACATAATAGGTAGTATAGATCGCAATGTTTCGGGGAAGAATGTCAGTTTCATGTCTCAAAGGGCGCGCTGAAATTTGATACTTTCCTTCGAAGCCTCCCGCGAAGGCTGCGAAGCAGCGGCGCTGCGGAATATAGCTTGGAAGGAATATCGAAGTATTATCATTGCTAGTTTAATATTTGATAAGAGCTGAGGTGAGGAATCTGAATCCTTGTAAGCCATTGTGAACTTATTGAACAAAGGGATGGAAATAGCAAAGTATTTATTTTAACCCGTATCATACGCCATAGAAGCTTTTATACTACATAATTCTCATACTTCTAAGTAAATTGTTATTGTCTTTTTATTATGTTTTTTTAACCATGCCCGCTCCTAACGTGGAATATATGGCCTCATAATGGAGGTATCTCAGTTGCTCAACCTCACTTTTTTCGAAGAGTGAGGATAGAAGGATAGGGATAGGACAGGACTAGTGGTTAGTTAATTCGCTCTCGCTACGCCCCGTTTTTGAGGATCGGATTGATGGGAGGAAGTTTTTTAAAATTTTTAATATAATAGCTGTCTAACTGATAGTTATTATTTTATAAAACGATAAAACATATATAGTTCTAAATAAAGATTTAGTTTTGGTTAGTATGATTGACGAAACGTGTACAAAATAGA
Organism: Himalopsyche phryganea; assembly: GCA_022494535.1. NCBI lineage: Eukaryota > Metazoa > Arthropoda > Insecta > Trichoptera > Rhyacophilidae > Himalopsyche > Himalopsyche phryganea. The sequence goes on from JAGVSL010000034.1 coordinate 2,418,060, forward strand.
ATATAAATTTAACCTAGGATCATATATAAATAAATGTTAACACCTTGTAATTTAAAATATGGACGCCATTGTTGATATATTATTCGCGGACGCCAAAGTATGAACGAGAATTGTTTTATCTTAATATCGGAATGTGTAAGTTTGTTGGAAAAAGCTCAAATTCGGTTTACGAAAACAAAGAAGGCACAGAAAGGTTTTTATGTTGTAATTGTTGATATATGGCCACTGCATTTGACAAGGGGTATTAAAGGTATCCAAATACAAACATGATTTTTAAATGGAATTATTCGGTCTAAAATGTTTTCCATCTACCCATATTATAATAATATACTTCTTTAATACACATTAAAGTTAACATACTTTTGTTATCTGATTTAAAAAAGTAGGAGAATCATTACGTTTATGTTAATATTATTATACATATTTTAAAGTGATTTTCAATTACAAGATTATTTAGAGACCGTGAGACTTAGAATTGCTTATCTGCTTTTTCTGTGTAATTTTTGAAACCATAGGGAGTGTTAATTATATTATGTAGCGGCGCTATAGGTTCAGAAACCATTCATAAATGAGACAGTAATACGTCAATGTGTTAATAGCTACACTGAATTTACAACAGCGCATTATAACGATTTATCAAGAATATTGTAATCAAAAGAGCTATTTTCATAATATGGTTGAAACTAAAATAGAATTTATAGATTAAATTATAATCTACTTGCTATTTTAGGGTAAAAAATGGCGATGCAGTGTCAACATGATGCTTTTAAGTAGATTTTAGATTTTTTTAAAACCATATCCCTCCCTACTCGGAGCATTTGGCCATCACACGGTTCCTTCAAGATTCTCTGTCCGCCGTCAGTCTTTGCTTCTTCCCAGGTAAAGCCAGCGTCCCGTAGCTCCGCCGAATACATCCTGCAGATGTTCATCAGCGGCCTTCCAGGGCGATGGAATCCATCTGGTTGGTAGAAGAGACAGGCAGGATTTAGGCTCCCCTGGGGCATCCGCAACCACCGTACCCCTAGTATTTGCCACAAGCATCTGTTTTCAAAGAAGAGTATATGGCCACCCGTAATGGGGCATATATGGATGAAGATGATACGTACTTTTTAGTTTATATGAGATAAAAATTATCATAAGTATTTATTTACTTATATATTAGACTGATTTCATGAAAATGAGTAAATAAATTCTGTAAATCTCCTAGGTTATAATGTATAAGTAAGTAAAAATAAGTTTAGGAATTATCTTGATGATGGCGAGACGCCAAAATAGGTTTTGGAAATATTTAATTATCTTTGTTGAACTTAATATAGCTTTATATTTTTTTTACAATTGTCTATATTCGCGTTTGTCTATATATTTTTATATTAAAAGTCGAATCAAATTGTGTATTTAATAAATTGTATTATAGGCGTGGGTATTTTCACCAAATTTTAAATACTTAAACAAATTGATTTCATTCGTACAAGGAAAAGTATCATGTTAGAATTAATCTCATAAAGTTGATGTAAAATAAAAATTCATTCCCATAACAATAACTTTTGTAACACAAGTCGATTTATATCCGAAGATCCATAATAATTTATATTTTGGCTTTCGGAGATTACAAAAACATGTTTGAATTTCTAAAATGTCAGGAACTTAATTACAAAACCATGTACATGGCAATACATTAACATTATTGGATTTTATTAAAAAAAAATACAGCGCCATATTTAGATATCGCTTCCTTAATTGCGAAGCAAACTAATTTATTAACTGTCAAATAGAAAATGAAAATCAAATTTGAATATTCTACATTGAACGGAATTGAGTCTTTGTACTTTAAGGCCTGCATTAAGGCAAAATTACGCCTTACAACTTAATGTTTTTTGTCTTTTTGAGTAAAAAAAAAAAGCAAACAATTTGAACCACATATGAACAAATCTAAATTGCTATAGTATAACGTTTTTAACCATGTCCATCCAATTTGGATGTAATTATTGTATGAATTCTTAATAGAGTACATCTAGTTCTCATTTTTTACGGGTATTTTGTATACTTATTTAAATTAACACGGTATAAAAATCGGTTTATAAAAAATGAATAAACATCTATATATTGTAAAAGCGATAGTTTTTCTTGATAAATGTCAAATCATCATACATGTAACTTATTAGGATGCATGAATAAAAACAAAATACTTTTATTCTTAGAAATCGTTGTTATGTTGTAAAAGGATCTATCTCTCGTTTGACGATGATCACTTGTTTTACACGATGGTCCCTGGTACAATTCCAATGGAATTGGAATTGAATTCCGTATTGGAGTTTAATGAATTAATATCGCTTAATGTTCTTTTTTCGAAAACTGTAATCGTAGTAGAATGAGGTTTTCTTTGTTAACTAATCCCTCACGCTATAATTTATTTTCAGTGGGGTTGTTGAGAAGGGATGAAAAAATCAGTTAACATATTTGTCTTCTGATAAGTTGATCGAAAAATTAGTGGATGAAATATCTTACGGTTCTTTATGGATAGCGGAGATCATGAACATGGTCAATAGATGGATGTGATATCATTTCATTTATTTATTTGGTAAAATAACCCTCCATCAATACATGGTGATAAGGCTGGGGAGCTTCTGGTTCATTCATACTCGCAAAAAATAATCTTATCAAATGGTAAAAATCATTATTGTTAACATCAAATATCGCATTGTGGTTGGGCATTTTTAATTATGCATTCGTCTCTGGTGTAAGAGAATACCGAGAGAGAGGAACAAAAACCGACGGACAAATTGGTCTTCTCAAACTGAACATAAATATCTTACCTGGGATGTGTTTTTTATACGACAACCTGTAAATCTGTCGCAATTAATTTCCGTGTGTGGGATTTCTACGTGTTGTTTTTTTTTTGCTGCCCATTGACAAAGATGTCGCTGCGAGTTAACAACCAAGAAGATCGCGCCAAAGATTTTCAAAGTTTCTGTTTAATGTATAATAAAAATAGATATTATTTTTAGTTAATATTAAAAAAATACATGCATACGTACCTTTTATAATGATAAAGTTTACTTAGACGATAACTCATAATGGAATAATGCGACACTTTTTTAAAGCATGTCCACTGCTCGTGTAGAACAAATACTCCTAATGGAGCATTTGATCAAACTGTTTTAACAAGAACTGGTTATAAGTCAGTCACTCAAACTCTCTCTTTTTTGAGAGGGTAATGAAATAATAATGGGAGTAGGGATACACTTGTAGTTCGCTAATTGCTGTCTGTGGGTGGAGGTGTATGAAAACAATACAGAGATCCGTGACAACACCTTTGACTAATCGGCTACAGAACGAACATGAATAGGAAACTCAAAATTTAACGGAGATATCTCGATCTTAATTTTTAAAAATACAGATACTCATACTGAACATAATAAATATAATATTGGGTCAGTAACTATTTAAATGTTTGGTCAGTAAGAAATAATAAATCATCACTAATCAGTTAAAATGATCAGGAATTAATTTGATAAATTTTCAGTGAACACGTCAGTTAATAAAATAAATGGTCAGTTATTTAAAGACCAAACATAATTATTAACTGACCATTTATTATTTCATACTGACCATTTATCGAATTAGTTACTGACCATTTATAGAATTATAATATTAAGAACAGAATATTAAATTGAAATTTTAATCGATTATAATATACTGGGATATATTGAAAAATTATTAAATAATATTGTTATAAATATTTACAACTTACAATAAATTTAATTTTGTTTGATTCATGATTAAATACTAGTACCAAATATTTGTTTTTTAAACGCACTAATATTTCTGTTTAACATTTTTAGTTCACAAAAGATGGATACGAATAAGTTAAATATTCGCTAGTGGATAATGATTATTTGGTAAACGAGAGTGGTAAATTTCTAAAGCAGATTAAAAAAAAACACTTATTAAAATACTTATTTATATTACGAAAAAAGCCCTACGAAAACTTTGAAAACATTTGGGTCTAGGAAAGACACTGCTAATTGCTTCTCAATTTTACCCACAAGATCTTGTCGAAGATTTGATCTATAGAGACCTAACACAAAGAGGGTCGATCAGATCAAATAGCTCCAAGTGCGATACAAACAGAATTAAAGTGATTCCGGTCAATAAATCTAGGTTTGTTTCTGTATAAAGTCACAGAAAGATTGTCAAAGGAATGACAAACACATTTTTAGGGTCTAGGGCTTTATTTATTGCGCATAAGGTGTTTGAGAGAATTTTAATTACTTTGCTGTTTTATTGTCAGTGCTTTAAATTCCTCTCTCAAATTGAATCATAGATTACGCTAGGAAATTTTGTATCAATATCATAAATGATGATAATAATTTGATGCTATTTACATATTAATTGTCATCTTCACGCTCTTTGCCACAATGCGAACCATAGGGCATACATGCAACTGTTAATGCCGCACTTAAGTCATTTATGTTGACCATCAATGATAATAAATCAAGAAACAATTCAATATGTTTTTTTTTTATTAATTTGTAATATATTTTCCATTGTTAATATCAAAATTCAAGTGCAAATGAGCATTTTTCAATTTTATTTAAATTTTTGCTGTATTTACCCACACCCTCCCGTGTACGAGAAACTATTTAATATCAAGATATATTTAAAATGCTGCTTAATGACGTATTCTGTATTTTTAAGATACATAAATATTAATTACGTCACTAACGACCCGGCTTTCACCTTTTGGCATCTTCAGGTCTTCGAGCACCCGAATGAACTTGAACTGACGAGTTCGAGTTCATTCATGTGCTCGAATTACCGTAGATGCCAAAAGGCGAAATCCGGGTCGTTAGTGACATAATACATGTAAATGTACAACATTTCAACAATTCAAATTTCGTATTAGTCTAATTTATTTATGATTTAATTACATGACTTTTAATATTGTTTGTTTTAGCCATTTGACTAAACGTATTGAAATACATATATTCAAACTAGTAACCGTACCCGTCTTATATGACGGTATTGAAATTGAAATACTGAATGTCTAAAGTAGCTAGTACGTCGGTACGTCTGTCTAAAGTAGCTATGTGTATGCATTGCATAACATTTTATTTTATATACACCGATTTTATATCTGCATGTGATATGTGATAATAATAAAACGTCAACAGAACGGTATGGGTTATTATATATAAGATAATCCTCATTTCAATAACGAACAACGATATATTATAATAAATAAACAATATTGGAACAAGTACTTTTTGACAATTTTTCTTCTATTAATAAAGTAAGTAACATCAAACAAATGCCAAAAAAATTTAAAAAAAAATATCATTCCTATCATATTGTCATGCCTATATCCTGAGTGCAATGAATAATTTTGTGCGATAAAAAAAGATTTTTTGCCATCGTTGAGTGAAGCATAAAAAACAAAAAGAGTGTTACTTTATTATTCTATAAGATGTAAAGTTTTTAACTCAGGTATATTATGAGTAACCATAAATTGAAGTAATCTTGGGTATAGTAGCAAAGCCACACACCCTAAGGCCGTGGGATATTAAACCAAAGATTTTATCTTACTAAAGTGTCGATCCTTCTGCTAGTAAAATTAAAAACACCTTAATTCAAGAAAACACTCAACCTCAACGCAAGCCTTTTTTTATCATGGACAATTAGGTCGTGAAATAAATCTTATTTTTGGGAAGAGTACCTATGAAGTAAACCTCACAATTTAATGAAAACTGGTATCGATCACTTAAGATTTAAAATCATATACATATTATAATAAAATAGTGTGGTCGACATTGATTTTCTTGATTGATTCACCAACATATAATATTGCGAAATATTAATTTATTTCTATTCAAAATTATGTAACACTGTAGACGCAGATATATATAATACTTAGCCAAGTCAAATTGACAAATGAATGTATACACTCTCAAATTCAAAAAATTTATTTCTTATATTTCTAGACAGAATAAAAATTTCGTGGTCGGCTCCGTGGTGCAGTGGTTAACGTCGTTGGCTACGATTACGGATGTCTAGGGTTTTAGTCCCGGTGCGGATAGTTTCATTAATTGACTTTTCAATCGATTTGTGAATTTCTGTTCGTAACCATGAATGTTTGTGTTCTCTAAAGCTTCCTCCCACTCGTCCGATCCTAGAAATACGGTGCGTAACGAGAGCAATTAGCTTTAGTCCTGTCCTAGCCCTATTCTTCTATCCTTACTCTCTTCATAAAAGAGAGGTTGAGCAACTGAACTAGGAGTTCTCGCAGAATAAAACCTCTTTTAAGATACCCCCATTAGAAGGCGATATGCTCCACATTGGGAACGATCAAAGTAATATATATATATATATAAATTTAATACGAATCATTGTCATACAGTGGTAACGCTGTAGATTTTTCATTTTGAACTTTTGCGTGGTAAATGGACAAATCTCCCAATGAAAACTGTCATCAATTGATTTTTTAATCGATAACATGTCCGAAATGTTTTCATATCTTTAAAATACCCTTTACAATTATGAAAGCGAGGCGTATTGAGCTACAATTAATAGCTTTTTGTTGAAATGCTACATGAGGAGTTCAAGAGCCTCTCATTAGGGTTGGTTAAAAAAATCTAAAATATTCATTTTCTTTTTAAAATAAATAAACAAATGGACGAAAATGGGTGGGTGTTAAAAATATGATATAATTTAAGTATCGAAGTCCGTTCAATAAGTAAAAATGTTTATATATCTGCACAGTAATCAAGTAGTCATTAAATAACAAAAGAGTGAAACACGTTTCGCCAAATTGACGAATAATGGCTAATGCGAAGTATAAATGGAAGGTTTAATGAATTACATATTGAATAAACGTATCCACGTCACTGGTACAGAGTTATAATCGATGAACGTAGATGATTCTTGAGATTATGTGGGTATATTTTATATTGGAAGAAAGCAAAATATTTATTACCCAATTGTGAAGATTAGTGGTGTGGAATGGCCACCCGGGTAATGGACAAACTGCTTCCCTTATCTTGACCCTTCGTCCCAAATCCAACGATCGCTGTCACCATGTAAGGGAAACCCAATCTCAGGAACCTGTAGAGGTGTAGAGTGTAGATCATGTGACCAGATGCGTATGAAGGGATTATTTTGCATGTAGTGTAAATTAAACTTGAAGTTTGAAGAACTTCATCTTTATTCATTTTCCTTGTAATTGGATGATTGCTTATGACTTTCCAATACGGTTATAAATATATGAAGTGGAAGTTTCGATAAACCGATTAGATTTACATTTTTTTATTCAAAAGCATCAATTACTCATTAATGTGATATGTTTATCCTTTCATAACCTAATGGAAAAATTTAAAAAATTATTGGCTAATAACTTACAACTGTCTAGTACTTCATGCGTCTATTTTTTCGCTTTATAATAGAAACAGTTATATTGATAAAAATGTAATCAATTTTTTATGCGACTGTATAGTTAGTTATGCGTTTAAAAAGGACAATATTTCGTTGTTCTGGAAGAAGACACTAACTGAAAAATACTAGTTTTGAGTGATTGGTCTTTGAAGTTTGCCAAATGTTTGAAATGTTATACCTTTTCATTTTGTATTTTTTTGTACAAAACTGTTTTTAAGTAAAAGTATAATTTATAAAAATAAGTGTGTTCTTTTATGTGGTAGAGTTTGAAATAAGAAATATTTTGTTATAACTAACTCAATATGTCATTTTTCCGATTTCGAGTGTTTTTTTCCTTTTCGAGAGTGACGATATGTAAATCAGATTTTAATAAACTACATATATATTCGTCGGCGTCCGTGGCGCAGTTGGTAGCGTCGCTGACTATAGTTACGGATGTCTCGGGTTTAATTCCCGGTGAGGACGGTTTCCATAGATTGATCTTTCAATCGATTTATGGATTTCTGTTCGTAGTCTGAGTTCTCTCTCCCACCCATCCCATACTCACGGGGCGTAGCGAGAGCGATTAGCTAACCACTAGTCATGTCCTAGCCCTATCCTTCTTTCCCTACTCTCTTCGAAAAAAGAGAGGTTGAGCAACTGAGTAACAAGCAGTTCTCATAGAAAAATTCTGTCAAGATACCTCCATTAGGAGACCATATGCTCCAAATTGGGAGCGGACACGGAAAAAATACATATATTTGTTTTAAAGAATATAATATACATATATTTGAATAAATAGTTGGCGATATTTCCAAAAGCTTTTTCCTAAGTACACGTCTGATTGATCACCTCGGTCCCATCATTCATCCCTTGGTCCACGTCGAGATTGGTTTCCTGGCGGGGTCACAGGCCCGTGAAAATACAAGCGCCGCATCAATGTCCCAGACATAATGATGTTTTGGCGATGAGCCGTGAGTTATCATTAAAAAAATTACAGACAAACAAATCGTTTGGGAACTAATAATAATTAAAATCAAAATTTTCATATTTATTAGTAATAACTGACTGAAGTGATTAGGAATAACATAGTTTTTTTTAAATTAATTGGAGTAATGATTTGAAAAACTTAAAAACCGTACTGAAAAAGAAGAGTTATGTAGAGAACTTTGGCTTTTCTGTAGCCGAGAGATCTTCATCATTGGTTTCGCTTGCATTGTTCAAATTTGATATATATTTAGTTTCATTATTTGATTTTTCAATATATTTATAAATTTGTCTGCTCGAAAGCAAGGATGGCTATTATATCTTAATTCCCTTCCACTCATCCGATCCAAATAACGGGATGTAGCGAGAGCGATTAGCTAACTAAAAGTCTTGGCCCACCCCTATCCTCATAACTTTACTCTCTCCGAAAGCAGAGGTTGAGCGACAAGCAATTCTCATAGTACAACTTCAGTTGAGACTAATTTAGAAGTGTACATTGTTGCAAAGTATTGAATTTACGTGAATAGAGTTTTATTTAGCAATTATATGCTCTTCGATGAGCTTCCACGTTAGCGGCATGTCGGGATTGTGCAGCTTCCAGAGTTATTTGTGATCGTTGTTGTATGTGTGCCTCGGCATCAGCATCACGCCAGGATTTGCCTCGTTTTCCATCACTGCTGTCGCTCACGACGTAATCGCAAACGTCACTGTTCTTTAGTTTCAATACTGACGAAATGATTGTTAGTGTTATTGTTATTTTTGTTTATTTGCCTCAGCATTTGCGTCACGTAAGAACTCTGTGTATTGTTGGGTGTGTGTGTGGGCATTGGATAACATTTTATTTCATATACACTTAGCTTAGGTCATGAAAAAATTGCATACCTGAATGGGCTATTATATCGATTGTAGAAAGGAAAAAGGACATAGCCCACACACAAAAAATATTGTGTACAGCCCAAACAAAATGTGATTTAAATTGTATACATTGTGATTATCGAAAAAGACTGAGGGATAAGTCATTTTGCCTTTCTAGAGTCGATATATTATATATTTACATATAAATATAGTGTATTAGCACGTTTTGTGTGAGTTATACGCAATATTTTTTGGTGTTAGTTACGTCCTTTTTCCTTTCCACAGTCGATATATAAGATAATAACCATTTATTAATTAGTAATAAAGAAAGATTTGATTCATATTTTTAGTCCACATTCCTACACTATATTCTTTATACTCATCATTTTACAATTAAAATAAATGATCAAAATTTGTACTCCTCAGAGCTTTTCTTTTCTTTCTCAGATACGTGTTTTTAGTTGGCAAGATCTTTTTTAGATGAAATGTTTTTATGATATAACCATATCAATGTAAAGTTAAAATCGTAGGAAATATAGCATAACCAAATCATGGACAAATGATTAGCTACCATCTGAAAAATACAAGAATCTGCAAAAAATAAACACAACAATATTGAAAAAAATGCTTACCAACCAAATGAATAATAGCTCATTCATGGGCCCATTCCTGATTATCGTTTCTCGGTAATCTCCTTTAGTCGCTTGACTTCAATCAAACTTTATTGTTAGGTATCGAAATTAATAAAAAAAGATATGGTATAGCATGAGACGTACTTCAGGATATTATTGATTATTTTGTATATTTAATTAAATGGATATTCATTAAATATACGATATAAATAGAAAAATAATATTACAAAGCCTTTTTTAATGATTTTACAAACAATTCCTTAATATTAAATTGAAAAAATATCATATGTGCAAAATTTCATTATTACTATATTACTAGCGAGTACCTGCATGCGTTCCAATGCCACTCTAAGAAAGAATGTGTATGTGTTTTAATTCTGTTTATTGAAGTGCTTTTGGATACAAAATATTGTTTGTCTTACCGTCTGGTACGTACTGGAATAAATCAGAAGGTTTCCCGAGATGTCACTGGATGTACATATTTGATTCTTTATTTTTAGATATTTTTAGATTTTTTCCAGAAACCTTCACGGGTGTGCGCACAACAATTCACCAAAGTTTCGTCGAAATCGGATGAATGGTATAGGAACGCATTGGGACAAACAAACAAAAAAACGATCATTTTTATATATTTAGATAATATAACTTTTTGCTCTCGATTTTACTACTCTAAATAAAACGTTTTCCCAATTATTGTGGTATCACTTATCGGGTAAATTTTATCGTTGATACTAAATATATTTCGATTGGTTAAGTATGCAAAAAATGGTAAATGTCTTTATGTGAAACTAAAAAATAAAGGCATGAAGAGTATCAATACATAATGCGAGACAACCCCGGATCGAAGAGAGGCGAACGGCTGGTTATCCAAAATCCTGGAAGGGCTGTGATCTCAGACAAACACCATTTCAAATCTGGTTCAAAACTTATTTATTTTCCATCGAAGATGCAGAGGTTTACATTACACAAAAATATAATTCCTAACACATTGATTCTACATTTACATTTACTTAGCAACTGAGTTGACTTTAAGTTATAATACAAATGACACGACAAACGATTTTAAATTAAGTCCAATGCAAATCAAAACAAACAATTCAAATATTCACCTCCGCCGCAACGAGGCCGCAGCTCGCCCGGCTCGACAGATCGTAATCGACTGTCCACACATATCATTAAAAAAACTGCCTGCATCGTCGGAGTTACCCCTTTCCGTCAAAAATGGACTCGTCCAGCGGGCGTACCCGGCGGCTATTTAACGGCTTGGTAACAAGTTTGGACCGATTCTGCGAATTATTGCCGTTGCCGCTGGGTGATTTCAGTTCTGGACACTAATGAAACTTATACTTAACAAAAACCATGGTGTGTCAGATGAAAACATCTTAAAAAAGTCTGACAATTATGGCGACTGTTTCGACAGTTTATCAAAATGTTTGAAGGTGATGAATTTGAAAATATAGCGACAACCACATGTAAATATAATGTTTGGTAGTAATATTTTTCATTGATTAAAAATCTTTGAGTCGTTTATTCGAAGTTTCTATTTTTTGAATGACTTGTTTATTAACGTAAAATTCATGTAAACGCATAACATAAAATATTGTATAACACTATTTTAAGTATGAGAATAAATTAAATGTACTGTTTTTTTTCGCTAAGCTACACTATCCTGTTAAGAATAGTTAAGGTAGTCTATTTATTAACTAATTCAAATTATGGACAATTTTATCTCGTATATAGTCATTGAATGAATTCGTTTTCAAAGCTTACCCTAATCAAACAAATCCTGCCGTTTATATTTGGAATGGGTACTTTTTCCACAGTAAGCTTGCCATTTCCGCTCCCCAGCGGGAGTTGAACCCGTTCTAGGAAGCGAATAGTAAAATTATCCTACCTTATAACGATGTATTTTATTAGTAAGGCAATAATTTCATTATTGCCGTGAAACCGCATCTCTTAAAATTGAATTAATACCATGGGAGTTAAAAAAACATCCTTGTGGCGGCATCATGTAGCATTTAGCAGAAGTGCATGACGCACACACCAATAAATCATTTACATAAATGACATGCCTAACTCCATGTCACATTTTATAACATTTCTAAGATTTTTTAAAGTCATCATCAAATATAAACATAAATGTATTTAGTACACAATATTCCCTGTTGTATGACAGCTTCTGTTATCTTCCTCGATATAGGTAATTTATATTTTAGTATCGTCGGCCTATAAAGTGTTGTCTTGATCTTTTAATAGTACATATTGCAACTTCGCATGAAAAAGTTTAACAGCTATACATTTATTGTGAGTTTTCTCAACTTTTTAAAATACACATTTTTTTTCTTATTTTTGTGTCATAACTATGATATGTATTATATAATACGATTAGTGTTTTTTATATTACAAATAAGAAGATAGACATAATGCTACAGGTATATGTATATTATCGGCGTGATTATCACTATCTCTACCGCACAACCTAATTTAGGTAAGAGCAAAAAGAATGAATACAAGAGCATGCACCGCATGCCCTTGCATCTCGCTTGCACCTTCACTTTTTATGTGATTGAGCGAGAAAGAGATAAAGCCACCGCACGCACCTAAGGTATATGTATGTCATACAAATCAAGTGCATTTTGATATCGATTGTAATTTAACTATCGGGGTAGGAATTTGATCCATAAATATAAATAATTAAAAGATATCATTTCAATTCCCGGTGCGGACGGTTTTCATAAATTGATATTTCAATCGATTTATGGATTTCTGTTCGTAGTCTGACTGTTTGTGATGTCTAAAAAACTCATCCGATCCTCAACGGGCGTAACGAGAACGATTAGCTAACCACTAATCCTGTTCTAGCCGTATTCTTCTATCCCTACTCTCTTCGAAAAAGAGAGGTTGAGCAACTGAGACAGAAAAGTTCTGTTGAGATACCTCCATTAAGAGACCATATGTTCCACGTTGGGAGCGAACATGGAGTTTTTTTAAAACTTTGTCCGCTCCCAATGTGAAGCACATAATTTCCTAATTGAGGTATATCAACAAACGTTTTTCTACGAGAAATGCTTGTTACTCAGTTGCCCAAACTCTCTTTTTTTAAAGAGAGTATGAATAATAGGGCTTGGACCATGGTGTAAAAAGTACAAGGTGAGCTGAATCGTTGTTTTTGTATTATATGTGAAGTCACTTTGACGAACCAAATTTTTATTGTCACCAAAACACCGTTGTAAACATAGTACATTGTAATTGGATAAGCACGTAGTGACGTCAACAAATACAAAAATGGCGACTGTCACCTTTTATCCAGCTCATCTTGTACTTCTTACACCATGGGCTTGGACCTAGAGGCCAAGTGGTTTGCTAATCGCTTTCGCTACTCCCAGTAGAGAGAGATGGGTGGAGTGAATTTTATCAAAATAAAAAAAAGACAAAACTATTATTTATTCTGGAATACTCCAGTATTGAAAATCTCCCCTTTTCTTTATAAATTATTATTTAATTGTCTTCCCGGGACGAATTTGCTTTTATAAACTCTTTTAAAGTATTTTTTTTAACCAAGGAAAGTAAGATTAAGAATAAATTGTGTATTATATGTTTGTGTATTTCGGTATCCTTTAGTGTATTGGTGTATACATATATTAATATTATACGATGATGTCTTAGTATTAAAAAGAGTCAGTCAAATTAAATTTGTAAATATATCGCTCGACAAACAGCAAAATATTGTAACCCAGAAATGTTACTGTTTTTTCAGCGATATTATCCTAAATTATATCGCACAATACAGTACTTGAACTTACTTTTTATAGGAAACCTTGTCTGGCACCTATGTATATGTAATTTTTTAAAATCTGTTTATTTCCTATCTTTCATGTAATATCTGAATAAGTTTGAAGCCATACTTGATTCAAGATATGATAACATTTAAAACACAGATGGAATTATTGAAGTTATTTACATAACTAATTGCTACGTGCTGTGATTAAATCAGACCGAGAGTATGCATATAAGCTACTATAATTTATAAATATTTATGATATTTAAAAAATCAAGACGATTAATATTATAATTTAACTTAAATTGTGGTAGAACTTCAATAGAGTGATTTCATAGCGCCACAAAAAGGTCGTTATTTTGTCATAAAATCGAAAACCACTATTACCACTTTCATGCGTTGTACTAAAAAAAAGAGAAAAAAAAGGTTTTTATGTCTCTTTTGTACCAATAAAGTGTTGAGGAACGTGTGTGGCATTTGATTTTATTTGCATTCAAGTTGTTTCAACCGAGATAAGCAAAAATTCACAAGAAGTGACATATAACCTATTCTTAGAAACTGTTTCTTGATCTTTTCTATGAATTCAGCGTTAACTTTGTGGAAATTCATTTTTAATATAAAATTAAAATTGATAACATAGTTATTCCACTGACTGTGTTATGTTATGTGACTAATGTAAGACTTTAAGAAGCATCTTCTGAGTAACTTTATCTATTATCTTGCGATATAGTTAGTCAGAAAGAAGCGAAACGCGTTACATTAGTAAGATAGCCAGTGGAATAACTAAGTTATCAATTCTATATTATGCTCCTTGGTCGTTTATCAAAAATAATAATGTAAAATATATGGAATAAATAATTTATTGATTGAATTGGCATTTACTTGAACATTTAGAACTCTATTAAAATAGTGTAAAAAATCAAAGTATTTATATCTAAAAAAAAATTGTTACGTAGTTGATAGCTATTTCGGCGTAACGCCATCGTCATAACTATAATAAAACTAAGCTATATATCGTCGCTGTTCTGGAATAAAACACTAAATCGAAAAAATGACATATTGAGTGAATTATACCGAAATGTTCCTTAATTTGAAATCTATCGTACGGAAGAACAAACTTTTTTTTACAATTTATTCTTTTACTTAAAAACAGTTTCGTACAAACAAAAAAATGAAAAAGGTATAGAATTTCAAACATTTGACAAACTTCAAAGTCCAATTATAATTAGAACTAAATAATTTGATATTTTACCCTATTAGAATAAGTAATTCATAGAACTTATTTAAAAAAAGAAAACTTCCGGTTTGTCAATAAATTATTACTTTGTCTTTATTAAATTACGATATTGATATTTTTCCTTATCGCTCACCGTTATTGAATCGGATAGTCACTTTATTGCACTTTCTTTACTGCACATAAACCCACCGCATGTTCTGGGGTAAATATAGTAATGTGCATCTACGAAGCATTTAACACGAGTTTTATATACTGCACTCATCATAGACCGTATGAATTGCTATTGGTGTATTTAAAAATAGAATTTTAAGTAGAATGGATTTCGTATACACCACGTATTCTTTTAAATCAATTCAATAAATATTCATCAGATACGAAAAAAACTATATCATTTTAAGTAAGTTATATCTAATTTCAATTAAAATAGGTGCATACCAAGCGCGTGCGGTGGTTTTATCTCTTTCTCGCTCAATCACATGAAAAGTGAACGTGAAAGCGAGATGAAAAGGCATGCGGCACATGCTCTTGTATCCTTCTTGCTCATAACCAAATTAGATTGTGCGATAGAGATAGTGATAAGCCCATCTCATGCCGATGGAGCATACCTACTTAGAAAAAGGAATGTACTATCATCAATATCAAATTAATGTTGTAAAACGTTGATATCAGATCTCAAAATTTATTTTTTAATATTCGTTAACAATACTTATACAACTATTTACACATATATATTTAAAACTCACACTAGTGCGTGTAGAGAAAATCGTTACGACGTGGAAGTGAAGCTAAGTGGAAATGACACAAACATTACAGAATTAGGTTTACAAAATATGAATTAGCGCCCCACCACAGTAACATTTCATATTACTGAAAGTACATTATGCTAGCGGTTAGACGAACGGAGTAAATTCGATAGTGATAAAATTTTATATTTTTTTACATGGTGTACTTTTTGTGTCAGATATGTTGAGATTTGGTTTGTGGTTTTATATTTTTAGCATTTAATCAAAACCATTCACCAACAGAAATTTACTTTTCACAAATATATTTGTATTTTAAAAATAAAACATAATTTGTTTTGTGCTACTTCCACATTTGTATTGTATATTAACCAATTTTATCAACAGAACTGATAAAATGTAAACATACACAAAGCTACTTATATGAAATTGAGTGGTAATAATTACATTATCATTATAAAAATGTGGAGGTAGTACAAACCGATTTGTGGCTTATTTTTAAAAAATAGTGCATTCCCACTAAGAAGTGACAAATGTACTTTTAAATTGAAAATTTATATCAAGTGCAGTTTTGTCAACCGCATCCCATTCGCCCACGCCGACAGCCAATCGCAGTTCGTGGCGAGGCTCAAATCAACGAAAGCGACCGCGGATTGGTGTTTTATGAGCTGAGTTTTCCGCGGTGAGACATTTGGGCAATAAAGTAATTAAGCGTTGATTGCTCAATAAATTAAAATAAAAACCATGACAGATTGTCCGCCGTGACTAGAGGATACAATTTTACAATCGTGTAATTATGATATGCCTATGTGTACAGTTCTAGTTATAAAAGATTGTAATTAAGAAATGAAGATATCAATTACAACAAGAAATAAATACGTTATTACGTAATAATATACAACACATAATTGAACAAGAAATTTGATATTATTGCGTTCGTAAATCTTCTTATACAAGAATTTAAAAAATGTGCTCACAAATTATCAAATACAATATTGCCTTGGTGATATACATTACATAAGAGTAGTGTTTAGTTGACTTTAATAATTTTATACAATGTCCGTTTCCAACATAGTGGATATCGATGGTGTTTTAGTCACTTGATGTAACCCTCAAAAAATACGAAATTAGTTAATGATTGGATCTTATTTTAAAGACGACAGAGCAGGTCTTGGCCAAATGATGTAAATTAGAAAAATAAATTGACCACTTTATGGAAGGGAAACATAATTTTACATTGGTTTTAGGATTAAAAATTCTGACCCATCCACCTGATGTAAGTCACTATTATATCGACACTCCCTATGTATAATCCCGTATCTGCAAACATGAGAATTTACAAGAATGCATTTCAAAGATTCATAACGCAATTCACCATATAATGTTTTCGGTGACAGTTTTTTATCACTCTTGAACAATTTCATTTATGAGGGTTACATCAATTGGTAACCGAAGTCACCAACGTTTACTACTCGACCACAACCCTGGAATTTAAAAATCTAATATGAAGTAATTAGTTTTGACTGCACACTATGAAAAGCCTTCCTGATATTCGTAAAATTGGTCACAATATTGTATTTATTACAATTGTAATTGTTCTTATGCCTTCGCTATCGAAGTTAATTATGACATTGAATGGTTTTTATACATTTTTAAAACAGGTACACGTATAATTTGGATATATACATATAGTATAGTATAATAGTAGTATATCGATTAATAATGTTGGTAGAAACAAATTCAAATCTTCACGATTTGGTTTAGTGTTGAATTACATTTTGTTTATAAACACAGCAGTTATCCCAGTTGCCAGCATATACAATGCTTTCATGGAGCGATATAAGGCTCAAATCTGACGATGGACCAATATTTCAAGTAATTGTTAATTGAAAGTAAATTTCAAACATTTCAAAGACTGAAAATTAGCTGTCTCCAACAGAAAATAAAATATTTCTTAGACGCTTTGCACATCTATGCTCTAATTGATAGCTATACTTTCATAATTATTACGTTTCTATTATTGTATGGATTTGTGTGTCAAACAGAAATTTAGTATGTTTTTTCAATCCGTTTACGCTACGAATTCATTGAAATCAGAGCGGCGAGATATCAATCGCTCTTTCCGTTAGTGGTTTAGAGTCTGTCATCTTTGACAAGCAAAGTTTTACGATAGATTAACTACCAAAACTTGTTAACTACGAACATTTGGAATAAACCATTGTACAGCCATACACTTCACATAACGTGTAAATCTGATTCTAGTTAATATGTATCGAAAAAAGTTTTTATTGAGACACGATGATGTTAATAAATTAGTATGAAAGAATATCGCGACATACATTCCCAACATTATTAATCGCTCGCTTCACACATCCTCCTAACTGAGATGTCTCAATGGTGTTGAAGAATAAAAAAAAGGCAAATACCTACATCGACTTGTTCTCAGTTGATGTAACTTTTTTATATTCCTTTTATATTTTATTTAAGCGATAATGTCATTCGGTGTGGTTCATTCATTAAAATGTTCGAGTCAGAGGTACAGGGCAACATAAGTGTGCACACTGTTGTTTTATGGCAGTGTTGTGCATACGAATAAGTTGTGATGGGGTGAATTTTATGTGATGAAAATGTCTCTTACGGTGTTTTGCAACAACAATGAACCACGTGAAATAAAGTTTTACAATCTGTTTGAGATAGATAACAAGTCTGATTCTACTTTCGAACAATATTATTCAAGGAAAAACACTCAATCTTCATTGCTAAAATTGATTTAATTTCTAATAAATATATATATTATACGAAATCTTTCTATGTTCATCGTTTTCGATTGCGGTGGTCTAGAGTTCAAATCCCCCAACGTATACATTGTTGTTTTTTTTTTTTTGGATTTACGTACAAAATTTATGTGTGTACAATGGCATAGATTTTTTTAATTTATAATATTTCCTTTCTACTCACACTTATTTATTTATATATACCCGATCTTATGGTACGTGATTAGCTCAATGCGTCATTCTATGCTTATCCTGTCCAAAAACGAAGGGCTGAGTGACTGAACGGGAACTAGTTCTCGTAAAATCAACGTTTGTGGTGATGGTCATTAGAAGTCCATAATATGCTCCATTCTGGGAGTGGACGTAATTGAAAACAATAACCAACATATATTTAAATTATTCAACTCAGTTTATACCTGTGAATTAATGAAAAGCTTTTAAAAAGAGTTTTTATTACACATCAATAGAGCCGTTTTATTCCCACTGATTTTATTAGCTGAACGAAACCGGTCTTATAATAATATTTCCACCAAGGATTAACAGTAGTAAGTTTTAAATTAATGAAGTAAATTTTTTTTACATCAAATCTAGGTTCATTACAATTTTTAGTGCTAAGAACCATGGCCAGGATAAAATATTGTTTCGATTTGTTACGTATGTTAATTATTAATTTGAGAGGCATGCGTTTATTCTGTTAATTCGATGATGGTAAAAACTATATGAGATTCGAAAAATATGCAATTTAATATTTTATTAAAAAAATACTTAACAAGCAAGCCACTGGTCCACAAATTTATGTCGATCTGAGGAAAGAAATTCCTTCTATCGAGAAAAAGCATCAGGGAAATAAACTCGCGGTATTCCGATAGCAGGGGACTCCCCACGAAGATGTGATTGAGGCGAGAAAACCAGACTGAATTACGACTCGTATAAAGCACACATCAGTCTAGCATTAAGTGACTTATTACCCTCGTTAAAGCAACAGGGTATTGCCATTTATGAAGATGTGCTATTTATTCGGTGTTGAAATTAACGGTACGATTGCTGACTGTTTTTATTAAAAATAAATAAGTTTTTATTTTGGCATCTGGACAAAGAAACACATTAAAACGTATGCAGCTACAATGTGGCAGTTAATAAATTATTCATGATATAAAATAAGGTAAAAAATTAAAAAATATTGGTGTATTTAATTGAATCTTCATTGATATTGTGTCTTTTTATAATCGATAACGCTATTTTTGTCTTTATTGCCAATGATAAATAAGCAATAAAATAAATTATTTCTCAAGTTTTTTCCTTACTATTGACCCTTCAAATTAAAAAACATATCAGGATTTATTTATACATATCAGTTAATTTTTCATTTCATTATATTAATGTTTTGTGCTTTTGTTTTACCGTGATTAATTTAAGTTACATAGATAAATAGAAAATTGTTTATGTAGGTATATCGACTTAAAAAAACACAAACAATTTGTTTTGTACTAAATTCCAGGACCAGTTTTATCAGTTGATAATGCTTGTGATGAGCAAAACCGGTTCTAATAATCATAAAAATTTGAAAGTAATATTCAAAAAATTATGTTTTGTTTTTAAAGTAAAATATCTTTCCTCCAAGAATGTTGTTGTCAGTTAACACTTTAAAAATTACCATTTTTCAACCAAAATAGAAACACATACGTAATATATATATATTAAATAATATACGATCTCATGTTTGTTGTTCATAAGTTTCTTTATATTTCTAAATAAAATAACATGTATCGTATTGTCGTTTACTGCAGAACCAATGCCTATTTTTAGTGAAAGAAGTTTAAATCTTATATTGATTGAGAGATTCCTTAGTCCATTGTTACTATTCGATTTTGGGTAAGTAAATTTTATTAAACATCCGATGGAAATTTTCAAGACTGGTTTTACTCATATCTATGCAAGCCTACTGATTTCAGGGCCTGGCACATCATCCCACGCGTAGTCGCCGTGGTGTTTCACGCAGGTGATAAAACAAGCGCCGACGACTAATTGCATCAATAAAATTTACTGTGACTCTTGTACAGCCCTGGCCTTGTTAAATACAGGCGACGTATTATTAAATGGAGTTTTTTTGTTTTAAGTAGTACCAATAATTGAATCTCAATATGGGAACCCTTTTCTATTGTATCTGTTCTTAATGTCAGCGTATGTATGGAATGAAGGATTTTACTTACGTTTATTCTTGTTTTTCATGATGATTAAAGTTAAATAATTATTTGAGATGGACATATAGTTCGTTAAACACGGTTTGTACTATAGATATCCGCCATCATTACTAAGACCGAAAACTTACTGTAAAAGATTGTTGAATTCACTGCTCTATTCAACTCCGCCTCGAGACTACTCAAGGTGTGCAGCGGCGCAGTATGTCCAAAATGAGAAAAATTGAGTATTTATTAGGAAAAAAAAAATAAAGCCATTCGGTTGCTAAGATCTCCGTTTAAATGATTGTCGTTTAAACAAATATTACATTATTTTGATATTTAATAGAATTATTGTATTAGCGTTTGCATGGAGGGTGCAACTGAAATGATGGGGAATAAAATTTGAGGGTTGTTTCGTACATAAAACAAAAGAATCCTACCATAGAAATTACACTTTGCTGCATATATTGGGAAGCATTGATGGCAAAAATTTCCCAGTGGAATTATTATAGACAATGAACAAATATAGAAAAATAATACACATGTGGCAAGTCATCAATATAGACTATGTAATTTTAAAAATAACGTTTATCAAAAATATTTATCAAACAAAATATGTATAAGGGCTAACGCCGAGTTCCTAAACACATGTCACAAAATATTATGGAAGTTTTTTTACTTACGTTCGGTATAAGCTACACATACATAGCTCCGGAAAAACTGTCACAGCAGTAAATTTAACACTATTCACGATTATATCCAAATTGTCACACAGCTATGGTGTAATTTTAGCTTTCTAGCGGTGAGTTGACGAACTATAGAAATGAAGAAAGATTTTGATATTTGGAATTTTGATACAT
Organism: Himalopsyche phryganea; assembly: GCA_022494535.1. NCBI lineage: Eukaryota > Metazoa > Arthropoda > Insecta > Trichoptera > Rhyacophilidae > Himalopsyche > Himalopsyche phryganea. The sequence goes on from JAGVSL010000034.1 coordinate 2,439,510, forward strand.
CCAAAAAAATGGTGATTTTTGAATTGTGACACTTTTCTTGCAGGGGTGCGATATTTATATGTATGCACTTATTTATATCTTAATTTATTTATAATTACGACTCTCTAGCAGTATAAGTTAGTACAAGGATATATATCGTTTCTGTTCTGGAAGAAGACACTTACTGAAAAATACTAGTTTTGAGTAATTGTACTTTAAATATTTTCAATTGTTTGAAATTCTATACCTTTTTCATTTAGTAACTAGTTTTAAGTTAAAGTATAATTTATAAAACTATGTATGTTTTTCCATACGTTAGAGTTTGAAATAAGGAACATTTCAGTATAACTAACTCAATATGTATTTTTTTCGATTTAGTACTTTCTTCCAGAACAGCGACGATATAATATTATTAATTTATGGTTGGCCGACGGAAAAACTACTTAAGTTGTTTTAATTTACACAAAATCAAATAAAGTTACAAACATATTTAAATTTTTTAAGCACTTAGTAGGGCTTGAATTTAAAGCTGTTACCAAACACATTACGGGATAGGTCTTCATAAAAAATCTTCCATAAACCTACTATCTAAACTTATCAAACTTTATAGCTTTGATAAAGAACGTAATAAAAAAAGTCATATTATAACGTGTTATTCTATGGAAAAACAAGAGCACGGTTATTTCCTATAAAATATGTTGACTGTGTGAAACAATTTAAGTGCTGTTAATGAAATTGTCTTCGTTAAGGGTGGTCCACATTCGATTCTATCTCTGCGATAAAATTGTCCTAGATCAACATGTGTTGGGCCACGTAATGACCCGTCTTTCTAGCAATCTGATGACTCTATACAGAATTTTGTAGCCGAGAGAGGAAACGTTCGGGCAATTCTCTTTGGCCATAAAATCACTACAGGAAATAGGAAGACTAGTTGAGGATTTATGATAGTTGTAGAGATTGAGATAAAACTGATATATACCAGATATATTCTTCGCTTAATTGATCAGCTGATTTGCCACTCAGAGAATATGCTAGAATTAATTACATTTCTTTTTTGTATCTTCCCATGTGGGTATATTAAATATGATCTAATAAACTGAATCAGCGTGATCGGGGGAGGAAAGATCTGTGAGTAAACTTTGAAAAAATTATCTGATTTTTTTAGTATCTCATTTTTTGTTTTGTTATCAAAGATAAATAATTAGCTCTTTTCCTTCCTGAAATGTGCTTTCCAACGGAAGTGCAGCTAGCTACCCCCGGAACATTATATATATATATATATATATATATATATATATATATATATATATATTACCATGTCCGCTCCCAACGTGGAGCATATGGCCTCCTAATGGAGGTATTTTAACAGAAGTTTTTCTATGAGAATGGTTTGTTACTCAGTCGCTCAACCTCTCTTTTTTCGAAAGAGATTAGGGATGGAACGATAAGGCTAGGACAGGACTAGTAGTAGCTAATCGTTGTCGCTACACCCCGTTTTTGGGGTTCGGATGGGTGGGAAGGAGATGTTTTAAACATCACAAACATTCATGAATAGGAACAGAAACCCATAAATCGATTGAAAAACCAATTTATGAAACTGTTCGCACCGGGACGACATCCGCAACCATAGTTAATAATACTATAAATTGCGCCACGGAGCCGGTATTATCTAAGTAACATAAAAAATCTTTGAATTATTAACTACGAATGCATATTAAAGTGTCTTCATTTTCTTTTTCATATTTAAGCTATTGATATATATGTGATTATACCAGAGGTGGAGAGGGAAGCCTGCGGCTTTAGGTGACGTATTTTGACTGATTCTTCGAAATTCTTCATTTTATTGTTTTAAATAAGCAAATAAAATATTAATAAAAGTATATATTTATATTTGTATATATTATTACAAAATATATTTTTGTAAGTATGTATAAATACATGCTATATTATTAAATTTCTTCAATGCGATCTTGAGATTATAGATAAATAAACGTAGCTTTCCGACAGAAAAGAGCAAAACCCCTGAACTCTAATATATCATAAATAACATAATTATATGATATATGCAATTATGGCATACTGGAGAAAGCGAAATAAACAACCTTTTTTATTACATTTGTTACTTATTATCTTAAATATCGTTTTAACGATTGAACACTTAAATAGTAGTTTTCCTTTTTTTGGCAAAATTATGGGCGTATCTTCAATTTTGTTACTACACTAATAAAATACGTTTGGTGTTGATTTAATATACAATCTGAACACTACGTAATATTTTGTTGTTTAAAGAATCAAATGTTAGAAAATTTCAATGACAAGTCGTTAGATTAATTGGTTTTAAAAAATTAATATGATAAACTTTTAGAAGTGATAAATATTTTTTTTCCTACCTCTATTTTCCTGCTGAAACTATTATGTGGAGTCCTCGAGGCGGGCTCCTAGTTTCCTGGCTAAAGTCAGTGATAGGGTGGGTACAGAGTAGGTCTTTATATCCCTTTTCCACATGTAATTAATAAAAGTGAAGTCATGAATATGCCACTGAAAAACAGGACGTTTGCAGCTACAATTTAACCACTTTCATAACTGGAAACATTGATTTTCTGATAGCCTTTGGTTATTTTTCAAATAAGGTGAATCAGAAAAGAACTTGCCCTTATAGAATGGCTATATAGAGTATATTCGACGATGTTTTGGCCAATTGATGCAACCCTGAAAATTGAAATTGTTCAAGAGAGAGTAAAAAATGTTTTTATCGAAAACATTATAGTTTAAAAAATAAATCACAATTCATTTGTACTACTTGTAGTTGATAATGCTCGTGTTGAGTGAAACCGGTCCTGATCATCATAAACATGTGGAAGTATTACAAATGAATTGTGTTTTATTTTTTTAAAAATAATGTCTTTCCACCAAGAATTGACAGTTAACACCTTAAAAGTGATTTGTATGAGTTCCTTAACATTTTAATTGAAAACTGTTTTATTTGGTTTATGAACAATTTGTTTGATAGTCAGTAATTTCTTGTCTTAGTTCATGAACCAATTCTTTTATATACCTTAATTTTTAACACTCAATTTTATATAAATATGCCTGTTATGTTTGTATTTTTATCAATGACAATGCTCGTGATGAGCGAAACCGGTCCTGATCGTTATAAACATGTGGAAATAGTACAAACAAATTATGTTTTATTTTTTAAAATATAATATCTTTCCACAAAGAATTCACAGTTAACACCTTAAAAGGTATTTTACTGTTGATAAATCACTTTATGACTAGGCCGACATCTTACAACAAACAAAGCAAGAAAGCTGCCGCTAGCAACATTTATTTTCCGGCTAGTTCTTCTACCCATTTTGCAGTGCTAACGATTTGTGTACCGCTTGTTTTGTAAAGTCATAAGCAATTAACGTTTAATTTTATATCTAATTGTTTTTTTTTTACTTCATTTAACACGATGAAATATTTTACTAAAAAAAAATAAACAATTCTATAATTGAAGATACGCTAAGTATTTTTATAATATGAATATTGGCATCACAACCTATGTAACATCTATCAGTCATTCAATCTTTCTGTTTGGAGAGAGAACCAAGAAAGAAATATGGCTGGAGTTAGAGATGTACTAGAAGCTTGCTCGTCTTCTGCTTTATGCCACATTTTCAGAATCGGGTAAGGGGTAGGTGATTAAGTATGAACACATCATAGATAGTCATTCCTTTGGATGAAAAGTCATAAATCGAATTAAATGTATCCATGTTTCGATTCCTCGATCCCAGAACAGGGTGAAAAAAAGCCTCAGAGCATTCACTACTCGGCTTCAGGGTCTACAGTGTCTGGTGTAATAATGATTAAATTAATATTTGCAGTACAATATAATAAGAAGATTTATAAAAGAATAAAGTGATATTATAAATTCATAGTTCTTATGAAACAATAGTTACTTTTTGATTCAATACTAAGATATAATAGAAGTGTATATTTTTTTACGGAAACTATTAAATAAGTTAAAATCTCAAAATACTTTTATTCGCCAATTCCCCCAATATTTGTGTACGGCAGTGCATCCAGACGTTCATATACAGATAAATATAAAACTTCTTATTATTTATTATATTGTACTAACGTGTTTCATTGCTAAATTTATCCAGTAAACTATGTGTAATCCTCTTGAGACTCCATTTTTAAATCTTTGAATAGTATGGCATGATAATGTCTAAATATTGGAGTATTTGTTTGTAGGATTAAGGTGGTGAGATGGTAATCAGCTGTGTTAACATGAAAGAGTCACGCGTCGCAGCGACCAAATATGACAAATGATCCTTGGTCGCATGAAAAATGACAATTCTACCCAAGATAGTGTCAGGACACCTTCCAATGACAATGTCAAATGATGGGATAAATACCTCGCATCCAGGGGGTAGCAACCATCTTCATAACATATTTTGGTATAGCACATTTTTTATAGATATTAAATTATTGAATATCGACTGTGGAAAGGAAAAAGGACTTAGCACACACCAAAAAATATTGTGTATAACTCACACAAAACTTGCTAATTACACTATATTTAAATATAAATATATCGTCGTTGTTCTGAAAGAAGACAGTAACTGAAAAATACTAGTTTTGGGTAAATTGAACTTTGAAATTTGCCAAATGCTTGAAATGCCATACGTTTTTCATTTTGTTTGTTTGTACAAAACTGTTTTTAAGTAAAAAAATAATTTATAAAAATAAGTGTATTGTGTCATATGGTAGAATTTGAAATAAGGAATATTTTGGTATATCTAACTCAATATGTCATTTTTCGAATTAGTGCTTTCTTCCAGAACATCGACGATATCGACTGTAGAAAAGCAAAAGGACATATCCCTCGATCTTTTCAAACTATATTTTTTTTTATAATCACATTATTGTACAATTTAATACACGTTTTGTTTGGGCTATACACAATACGTTTTTCAAAGTCGATATTATTTATCTTGTGTTATTTGAAATCCTCGTAAAATAATCGTGTAGGTGCTGTAGCCGAATGGTCAAGTTTCTTGGCATTTCGTTTAACTCGTTCGCAAGGACAGATGTCGAATCGCAATTTGGAAACATTCATTATCCAATGTCTGTGATATTTTAACCTGTAGAGACAGCTATTAATTTGTTAACCATTAGTGCTTTCCTAACACTATCCTCCGTGATCTTACCGTCCTCAAAGAGATAGAGAGGTTGATCAACTGACTTACAATAGTTACATAGCTTAGTTGTAAAGCTCAAAATGAATTTAAGTGTTTTTATTGATATCAGAATGTTATATTTATACAAAAAAGAAAAATAATTAATACTTGCCATATTAATTATCATAAATAATAACATTTAAGAATTAATTAAAATAATCAATATTAATTAAATATTCAATATTAAAAAATTCCTTATAGATCTTAAGTCTATTTTAAAAGTGGTTATGGACTATAATCTTCAATCAATTTATTATAGAATCCGGCTAGTATCAAAAATCTTTCATATACATCGATGTCTGGTAGATTGTTTTTGTGATATAGATAACCATATTTTGGTGTAATTTAGAAAAGGTTTATAGCGTCTGAAGGCTCCGCTTGTCTCTGTTGAATATACAAGTATTAGGATATCAGAAGTCACCTTAAGATTACACCTGTAATCTTCTTATTCACAAATTCCACAATCAGATGGGACTGCGTCAACAACTTAACTTCCCTCAATCTTTATCTTCCGATGAATGTTCCTGCGTTTGAAAAATGATTCACTGACACAATGTCCCATTTAAGCATTTGTTGTCTCTGGAATGTTTTTGACACTAATCATAAGTCGATCTCAATGGATTAAGTGATATTTTTCTTCTTAAGCGTGAAACTACCGACGTTCTTATATCGTACATAAAATCTTGATTAATATGCGTGCAGTATACGATTTATTTCCGACGTGGAAGAATGTTTTATTTTTAATGTTTCAAGAAGTTGAGAAAAATTATTGTCAAGTCGTTTAACCCTCCATTAAAGATTATTTGAATAGAGTCACTGATTTCACGATACAATTGCATATTTCTTATCAAGCGATTAACAAATTTTACAATTTTTCTCTATCGATGTGAATGGTATGATAAACTAAAGCACACTCAAATATATCTGCGAAAATTGAACAACATTAAAAAAATGAATATTCAGTGTTAAAACATAAAATAAGATTATTTAAATTGTGCTGCAATAAAGATAAAATTAAACAATCTTAGATAAGTATATTTTGTGTATTTTAATTATTTTAAATATATATTGGATTCATAATTATTTTTCTAAATAAATTTCCTTGAAAACAAAGAATTATTAATACACAAAAAATTGGCTCTTTCGGTATTAGGCATACGTATTAAGATTTGTAAATTTTATGAAATATTAAAGTTTGCTCAATCGTAATGAAGCTTTATTTTAATGGCCTAATAAATGTCTCTTTTTCGTTTCGTAAATTACAATATCGATGATTCTGTAATAGATTTTCGAGTCGGTTCAGCATTTATGATATCCTTGTCAAATACATACATACCGCATCAATACAATAATCAATACTATCATCGTAATAATATGACAGCTGACTGAATCTATTTTTCAAAGAGCAAAACATTATTTCACACTTCGACATTTATGAAGCCTAATCAATTCGTTGAAATGCGTTGAAAAATTAACTATCTATTCTGAATCAATCTATGTCATGATCTCATGATAATCATAGGTAACTGATCAGTGCAGTGACAGAAAGGAATAAAAGAAAAAGGATATGTTACTTCAAAAAGGTTTCGATGAGGCATTTTAGCCATGTATGTTATTATTATATTCTGCGACGCGACGTGTAGATAAAAACCAACATTATTAATTGACAGTTTTATTAAAAGCAGAAACTGTTTTATTCAGTAGTTAAGATGTAAATCTCGTTTTGAAAATATTTATAAAAATGGAGATGATGATTTCTTATGGTATACCTAAAAATAATAATTATTTAAATAAGGCTTACAATTTAATTCACTTTTGTTTAGATCATATTCACTTTCATAGAAACAGTTTTCACTTATAACAAATACACTCCACAAACAACAAATTCTTTCACTAACAATAAAGTGATCCCACATAATAAAATATATTTTAACATTGAAGAAATATATTACACTTACGACAAAATATTTTCATATATTTATACAAAATAATTTTCACTCAATACAAATACTCACACTTTGAAATCGATAATTGCAAGAAGCTGTAATGAAATGAAAATACTTGTGACAACTCTACCTTATTTTAGGCCGCCCATATTGTCTTGCTCTACGCATTAGAATACATTACACCAACCAAAGCAGACCAACTCTAACATAGCCTACTACAACTTAACTCACTTTGTTAAAAGAATTCGTGTCTAAGTAGAAACTATTAAAATGAAGTATACTTTTAATACTATTTAATCCAAAGTTCAAACAAGATAAAGTGAATTATTTATAGCCCTTTAAATAATATTCTCCATATTTAATATAACGGATGTCATAATGGAATTAAAGGTATGAATGAAGTTGGTAACTATAACACTGATTTAATTCAGGGTGACCGACTCTACTAATTCCTTTTTAAAAATCTGATATAATCAGCAAGTAGACAAAAATGTGTTTTTAAATAATTATTCTTTGTAATGATTTTATTTATAAAGATTAATAGTTTCAAAGTCATTTCAATAGCATTCTTCTTAAAAACGAAATAAACAATATTTCATTCGCTAAAAGATAACTGTTGTTGTGAAATATTTATTATATGCAATAGCTATGATGAAGGGGTTTTTCCGAGTTGAGAAATTTTATTACTGAATTTTCCCTGGTCAAATATGTAAAACCTAGCACTCATCAAAACTACTATTATACTTTTCCATCACTCTTATCAGTAATTTGATGCCATTCATCGAAATTCGCAGTCAATAAATTTTAGTGTACCGTGTACCTATGCATTTTTCGAATCTCTTTAAAATATTTTAGCTAAAACTGATCATTTAGCGGTACTCCACTGAAAGAAACTATTCATCCGGCAATTCGGTGATATGGTACAGTGATTCGGAAATCCATAAATTTATTAAGTTAACCCTATGACCCGAGGTCGATTTATATTCATATCCATCGCTGCTACGAACATTCATCCTCATAACATGAGATCAATATCTAAATTTCAATTTGACATAATCGTCAAGCCACAACATAGCAACTGATTTTATTGTGAAACTTTTGCATGTTTTGTAAAGTATCTAAAAATTATTGATCGTCAATATTTTTGACCTATTATAGTTTAATATAAATTGTTAAAGTCAATACACGCCATGAAATCTAATCGGAAAAATATGATTATTTTAATTGTGAAATCTAGATATGGAAATAGAAGGCAATTAAAAGCGTGGGAGAAAATTATTTTAAGTTTTAAAAACTTGAATTTTACCAATAATTGAATGTAGCCAATTTACAATAATGTCAAACTGAGATAACGACACTTTTGCAATCACAAAGCAGCAGCTCTGAGTCATTATTTATATGATAGCGATATGTAATTGAATCTTATTTCTATAAAATGTAGAATATGAGCCACTGACTGACTGTTTTATATAGGATATATGATCATTCAGCTTATTTTAATTGTAAATAGAGTATTGTGACTGTATCCCGAGAGCCTGGTTTATATGATTAGCACAATATTTCTACAGTGTTTTATTCAAATAATATATTTTTTTCAGCCAAGCTATTTTCAGCAGAACCTGAAGTAAACCTTCACACACCTGATCTACATTATATTTTATTTTGTTTACTGTGGATTGGCTACTTTCCGTCAAATTATTGCCAACCATAGTTATGATATCAGGAAGTTATTTTATTTTCTTGTAATGAATTCAAAATTAAATATAAAATTTTGTCTAGTGGTTGATAAAAAAATTCTTATCTATCATGGATAATGTGATTCTAATCTGCAAAGTTTTATTATTAAATTGATTTCTAAAGTAATTGATTAAAACATTTTTTTAATGGAAATCATAAAAAAAATATTTCAATAACAGATATCGCTTAGATTTTAGATAGTCAAAAACGAATATTTTGGTTAAATACCATTGATATATAAAATCTTCGGGCGTCAGAAGCTTCTTTTTTATCAGTTCTATCATATAAATGTCAATTTAATTAATACGTAATATCATATTTACGTGAATCAATTTTCGTTAAGGTTTGAAATAAAATCGATATTAGTGATATCAGCCAAAACGTTTTAAATGTTTTGGGTGCAGGAGTGTTGACGTGTAATATATTTAAATTTATTCTATGGAGATTTGTTCTCAAATTAAAGTTTCATCTTGATAAGATGGAAACGTGTTATTAAGAGTACAGGTGTTCACGCAACTCACTCGAGCCACGATCCACCAATGCTCAGCAAATAATTAATATATAACAATAAAATGGGAAAGATTTGAATGCGCGTGCGACATTAACTCTGAGTTATTTATAATAATGGAATCTTTACAACTTTATTAAAAAAAAACGTCATAAAATCTCAGCACATTATGACCGCATTAAAAATTAAAATTTTTCAACATTAATTTTATCAATATCTCAATTATTTTAATTAAAAACAGAATTCTTTAACAAGAAATTTTTTTTTTAAATTAAATTAAAAAAAAACAGCATATTTATGTTTTTTATCGCAGTGTTCGCATATACTGTGAACCATGTGGGTTCTTATCAAGTATCTAAAAAAAACTTGTTTTTACGAGAACTGATTGTAAGTCTTTCGCTCAACATCTGTCTTCGGAGAAGTAAAAGATAAAATTTATTGGAGAACTACTCGCTTTTTCCATGCTTTGTTTCAGATAGGAATTGGGTAGGCAGGTTCCTAAGCATCACAATATTCCATGGCTTTAAACTCGTGACTTCGCAACCGAATAGATTAAAATCCAAAAGCCTTGACCACTCGACTATATAACAGCTAATATTTACTTATTCTTATATTAAAAATGGTACCATTAGAAAAATTTTAACTGTGTAATTGTAGAATGAAGTAAACCTTTTTTGAAATAAATTTCTGCTGCAATGAGTGTATAGTGAATAGTAATAAATTAATTGAACAATATTTATATAAAATTATTGAGAACTGTTAAGCTGACATACTAGGACAATTAATCCGATATAATAAATAAGAGTATATATATTATGGCTTAACAAAGAAGTTGCAAATGCACCAGATAAATTTGATCTTAAATTACAAAGAGAATCAAATAAAGATAAACTACCTTGCATCTACTCTCAATTTCTCCAATGTTAAATTGAAAAAATAATGTTTTGTACTGAAAACTTTAAATAAAATTTGGAATATATTTTAAACGTCAGTTTTTATTCTCTTTTAAAATGCCATTCCCCCAAGGTTTAGCAATAACATTTTTTTTATTTTTTGAATTATTGCAGACAGTGTGTTCCATGAAGTTTCGAAATAGATATTTAAAAAAAAAGCACAAATGTCAATAACAAAAAAAAAAGCCCCATACTGTTGAAAAGCCATGACATATTATGCAAATAAGTCAAATATTATTGATGAAATATTTAATTTGATATAATAATCTGTGAGCTTAGATTATTTGGGTGGTATTTCGTCAACAGTCGGTTGGGTTTTCTTCTTATTGTTCCTAAGAGGTGTTCAAATTATACAGGCGACAACAATATAAATCTAGAGTTTATTATTCCGAATTCATTGGACTATACGCATTATTTTTTAATAATATAAAATATTTCATGTTTATAGTAATTACATTAAATAATCTATGTTAAATATTGTAAGTAAATATTATCCTTAGAATAAAAGAAACTTTGAATGTTTGTATCTCTGGTGGAGTTAAAATAGAAGTAGGGTGCAATGTATGGAAAGTATAGTTAAAGATGCGCTAGACGTTAGGGTAAAAGGCGTAGAGGCCGTAGACCGTTGGTTGTTATCATTATTTGAATATTTTGTACCACTGATAGCATTAAATTATTTATATTAAAAAATATATCACAACAATATAAATGAAATATTTTGTTCACATTTTAACTGCCCTGTCTTCGGTAACCAAACGTTTTCTTTATTTTATTGACAGATATGGAATGACTCAGAAATATTATAATTTTATAAAAAAAAAGTTTTAGATTAACAATGAAAAAAACTAAAGCATTTGTTAACTGAACGTTATCCGTTATGTATATATTGCGTAAAATGAAATGGGTTATAGAATATATATTTTTGGGCTTAAGCTAATAGAGCGACTATTCTTTTTTTTATTATTGTATAAAAATTACTAGCTTAATTTATTATTAATTTTCATAAAAGTAAATTTTACTTCAAGCATGACATGAGCCATCCTGTAGCTGTAATCGTACTTTAATACATACTGTAAATTAATTATAACAATTTGTAGGTGCATTTTTGACGACTCCTTTTAAACAAAGTAAAACAAGACTGAGATAGTTCTTTCTTTGATACTAGAGGGAAGTGAAAGTAAACGAGTTAAATCACTAAGTTAAGCAATTATGAAAAATAATTACATTTTGAAATGGAGAAATTTCCACCAACCTAAATAAACTATTTTATCTTATTTGTTATATATATAAATTTTACGATTTCAATAATGTATCTAAGCTTGTTATCGAATATACCATAATCATTTAACAAATCTTTGTATTTTTCAAAACAAATTAACTGTGTTAATCATTAATTAATGAATTCTAAACTCCGCATAAAATAACTATGGATTTAATTTTTTTTAAAATGGCATGACTGATTGCAATCAGCTAGTAGCTTGTACACATTTACAACTGAAATCAAATGAAAATATTGATTATCATAGCGAAACCAGTGCTAATGCGTAATAATTTGAAATATTTCATATAACTTTCAGGCAAATAGAAAAAAAAGTTATTTCAATATATTTTTCCAATGAAAAAATTATAAAAAATAAATGATATTGAATTAAAATTTCTCTGCTTACCATGAAAAAGTGAATAGTCATTATTTTTTTTCGATATTAAATCATTCGTTTATTGATATATAATATTCTCTACTAAACAAATTATTTTAAGTTAATCGTGGTCCATATAATAAGTTTGTTTTTTCATTGACTGTTCAACGGAGAAATAGATTTTTTCTAGTATTAATGAAGTGATGCAGAAAATTCGGATACATTATTGACAGAGCGATAAGTTGATTGATTCCGACAGCGAGAAAATCAAAAATATTTGTATCTCTAACATTATCTCTAAATCAGTGTTGACATATTGAAAATTCCAAGTGTCGTCGGAATTTGTACAAGGAAACAATAATTTATTTATAAGTGAAAATAATTTTGTGAAACACAAATATGATATACGAATTTGTATGGGGCTATAACTTAATTATTATTTTATATATAAAGTAAATGAATAAAAAAATAGGTTATATCTTTTACTGTTTATATACCAGAGAAAAAGGACATCTTTATCAAAAAGCTGGAAATTTAAAATACCCATATTATTGGCTTAAATAACATGTTTTAATTAAGAAGATTTTCTATTGGGTCTTACGAAATAAAATATAGAAATTTATTCCATATAATTCCCGGACTTAGTGATATACTAACAACCAATTCTTGTTAAATTCTATGGTGAAATGCTTCATTATGAGTATATATGTATCACATTTAAAGCAGACATGGTTGAAAATATTAGTTCTGTTTTTTTTACAACGTTGCTTTTAAGTGATCTTATCCTCACTTGGTCAGAGAGAGAGGGTTAATTAATTTTACTAACCTAAAATGTCGGCTCCGAGGTGCAATGGTCAACGTCGTTGGCTACGGCTACGGATGTCTTAGGTTCAAGTCTCGGTACGGACAGTTTCATAAATTAGTTTTTCAATCGATTTATGTATTTCTGTTCGTAGTCATGAATGTTTGCGATATCTGAAATTCTCTTCCCTTCTATCCGATCATATAAACGGGGCGTAAAGAGAGTGGTCAGCTAAAAGCTAGTGTTTTCCTAGCCTTATCCTTCTATTTTAACTCTTTTCGAAAGAAGAGAGGTTGAACAACTGAGTAACAAGCAGATCACGAAGAAACACTCCTGTTGAGATACCTCTACTAGGAGGCCATATGCTCCACGTTGAGAACGGACAGGTAAAAAAAACTTTAAAATACAATAAGACGTGAAAATAAAAGTTTTGAACGCGTTTTATATTAGTAGTTTTTGTACAACTGAACAACTACGATTATTATTTGTAAAGTTGAATTTGAATATCTCAATTGATTTTTTTTACTTTATAAAATAAAAATGATACCGTAAGGAATTTAAGAGTGTATAATTATTTCAGGACATTTTTTTGTTTTAATAAATTAAAAAAGCATTCCTATAAACAAAGACATTAATATTGATTGAATTAGCATTTACATGGTAGGACTTCATTATAATAAGGTAAAAAAGTTTTCAGCTTAGTATGAATCATTAATACAGCTTATGGCTATGTCAGCATTACACCATCGTCTAATTCTGAAGATGGGGTAATGCCAATTAATACTTTTCATCTCTATAGTATAGAAAATCATTTATCCCTACACATTGTATTATTAATAATGGTTTATAGAATACTAGCTATCTTCAGTAATATCCTAGAATCATTAACATTTTGGTGAAACAAAGAAAATTATTATTCAATGTCTTTTTTCATTACGAAAATCTACATATTTAGTTTGGCTTATTTCATCTTAAAAATATTTCTAATCATCGAAGCATATTTACGACCAAGTTGAGAAAAAAAACATTGTGTGGTCAGTATCTTAATGGGTTTCAGATAGGTAGGTATATTAAATTACGAATATTTAAATTGCCGTGAATGATAACCGTTGAACAAGAAATAACTAGCAGAGTGCTGAGATTTGTGACCTCTGACATAGGTTGAACATTCGTCAGGGCCGTATTAGACGGTAATCGCAGAAAATTATTTTTATGAAAGTGAATATGATCTAAACAAAAGTGCATTTGATTGTAAGCCATTCATTTTTAGTAAGCATTAACTTTAAATCAACCAAATAAAAATAGTTTGGAATTAGGTCGTAATAAATACCGATAATTATAATATAGCTATATGCATCCATTTATTAATTTATTCTATAACAGGGATAGGGATCATGCAGCCTTCTTGGTTATCAAGTACTGATGTTTTACTGATACCAAACGTTTCGTTCAAATGTTGTAATACATTTATAAAATATTCTACGTAGATTTTTCAAAAATATCTGATTAAAATTTTGCTGAAAGGGGCCTTATTATATTACACATAAATGAATGCTGCCTTCCACCATGAAAAGGTTTCCCATCCTTCCCTTTACCGACTATTTTAAAAACGAACACATGTTGACATTAGTGTATACTTTTTGAACTGTTTAACTGACAGCGTGGCATTACGATTTGTACGAATTGTTAAATTTTAAAAGCTTGGCAATGCTCTAATTGAATAATCACGCAATTTAATTACTTTTGTCAATTATAAAGTATGGCGAAAATAAAATATATATATTGATGGATTAAATTATAATAAATGTCGGTATACGTATAACTCATAATACGTAAGAAAGCAGCATTGTTCTTTATGTTCAAACATACCATTTAAGTTATAAAATATCTTTCTAAACTTTCAAACTCCCATCTAAAATGAATGTGAAAAATTTTTTAATTTTCAAAACTCATATTCTGTAATGCTCTTTAATTTTATAAACTAATAATCTCCATTCTAGCCAATGAGCGTGCAGCGTAACTGAATTTGTAACTGCAGCATGAAAACGGTTTTTTTGGGTTTGCCAAAAACATGCATTGATGGAGATTCTGAGTTATGATACCTAGAGCCCTTGGATATCTGATGGGAGAACTCATATACTGAGAACTAATATTCTCAGATAAATACAGGAATTGGTAATTATAGCAACGCATTATAAGTGTTCATGTGTTTCAGTTTTTCTTGAATGAAGTAGCTGGAATGATATGGCTCAAGATTAAATATTCCAGTGCTTAAAATGGGTAAATTTCTGTTGATTTTATCGTATACGACCTGGGCTTTAAATTTAGCTATCTGTATTTCATCAGAACTTAAAATGAAGTTTGTTCTTCAGGCCTTTTTATATGCCTGGCGTCAAAACATGGCTCATATAAGATAGCACTTCTCCTAAAAAATGAACCAGTGCAATTCCATTGAATACCCTTTAATTAAAAGTATTCAATAATTCAGTCGTGAAAATGAATACTCATTTTCGAAGATTTAAAAAGAACTTATAAATAATCAAAATAATATTTATTTTTGGCTATCTTTACAGCAAAGTTCGTGTCTGTACTTTGCTATCCAGCTGAGAGCGTTGACATGTGACGTCACCACAGACAGTCAAAATGACTGCAGAATGCCCGTATTAAAATAATGCTCGTCGATATTTTAATTGTATTCATAATTTATTTTTTCTACTCAAGTGCTATGTTGAATATTATATGAGGCAGGAATATTAAAAGGAATGCTAGAAATAAATATATTTTAAATAAATTAATCAATATCAAATTAAACATATTTCATATGTTGTTCGATTTAAATTGGTGATTTGAATGGTTTTAAATAAATAACCGTGACAGACATTATTTCAATGTTAATATTATTTTGTATAAAACGAGTTTAACAAAATGGTTACTTTACCTTCTGTAGAAAAATATAAAATTTTCAAATTTATCATAAGGTTGAAAATATTCAGAATACAAAAATCTCCATTAAAATTTATCAAAGTATAATTAAGTACTACTTTGGAGAGTTCATATTGAAAATTTATTGTTGACATTAGACAAAATAAGCAAAATGTATTTACTAGCCCTTGGCAGCAAAGCAATATTGCGATGGACACTCGAAACACAGTAATCTGACACATTTGCTGGAGTATTATTACATACTAGTATAACCGTACCCGTCATAGATGACGGTATTGAAATTGAAATACTGAATGTCTAAAGTGGCTTGTATGAACGCTTAGGTCATAAGAAAATGTCATACCTACATGTGATATGTGACAATAATAAAACGTCTACAGAGCGGTCTGGGTACATACGACTAGTTTAACCGTACCCCTCATAGATGACGGTATTGAAATTGAAATACAGAGTGTCTAAAGTAGCTAGTACGTCGGAACTGTGTATGCACTGTTTATACCGCGAATGTTTACGACATGAGAAAATTTCATACTTACATGTGATATGTGATAATAATAAAGCGTCTACAGAGCGGTATGGGCTATTATTCATTATTATTATACATTAAACGCATTTTTTTGAGATCATATTCACTTTTATAAAAAAAGTTTTCACTTATTATAAGTACATTACACAAAAAACAAACTCTTTCACTAACACTAAAATGATCCCATATAATAAAATATATTTTAACATTGAAGAAATATATTACATTTACGAAAAAATATTTTCACATAGATTAAATAGTTTTCACTCAATATAAACACTCACACATTGAAGTCGATAGTTGCACGAAGCTGTAATGACATGTCACTTATTCTTCTATCCTATATTGTCTTTGCTCCACGCATTAGAATACATTACACAAACCAAACCAGAGCAACCCTAACATAACCTACTACAACTTAACTCACTTTATTAAAAGAATCCGCGAGTAAGTGAAAAATATAGAAATTAAAGTTAGAGTGTACCAAGTGAATACTATCTAACACAAGGTGCAATTATTTATAACCCTTATATATAAGATAAGCAGTCGTTAAGCAGGTTTTTTCATATGACGTTACCACAGTATAGTTATTATTAAACTATCTCAATTTTAATATTATTAAGATGACTTATTGTACGTGTAACAATTTTTATTCGTGAAAATATTCGTACACATTTATTCATTGTTATTTCATTACAGTGTGACCTGTAAATTGTGACATTGTAATGGCGTCATTTATAATTATTCAGTAAGATGGGTTTGATTACTTTGGATTTTCGATTGTTCGAAATGTTCATTACCGAACATTTCTCATCCGTATGAAAAGTTAGTATACAATTATTTAACAAGTATTTTTTTGTACTCATTCAATTTTATAACTATGATATTGAGTTGGTTTACGGCAGTAAATATTTTAATGAAGAATGCCAAGGTTTTTTATTTAATCATTCTTTTTGTTTGTTTTCTGTGTTTCCATATTCTTTTCGTCATATGATAATTTACCAACAATTGCGGGCTTTACACACCGGCGCTCTCACGAGCGATTGAGTGGTTTGTGTACTTTAAAACGAGAACGTTACACACACTTTCTATCGCTTTAACGTATACACACCATATAAACGTGCGTGAGAGCGCCTGTGTGTAAAGTCCACTATTGTGACAGACAGTTTTTCATTTTAAATTTAAGTATTTATTTATTGTGCGTCAGATCATTGAATATATGGAATAATCAAGGTCGCTAAACATGCAGAACATTGTTTTAAGTCTATGTAAATTTTAAATATGTATACTGGTGCCATAAGTAAAATTAGGCATATTATGTACGAACAATGGAACATAATCTATGATTTCGACGATAGTTTTTTATTTCATAAATATATTGATAGAGAATTGATGTTTACAAATTGTTTGATTCCGAATCACGATAACTCTCTTTGACGCCAATAGCAGAACTGTCTCATCATCTGTCCAATGGATGTCTACTCGTCAATCTTGGAGACATCAGTCAAATCATGTGACTCCGCGTCATCCAGCCTCCGCCTCCGCCGCACGCTCCGACATGCTGATGGCGCAGCTGATGATGATAGTGGTGACATCATCTTCGATACGAACTTTACTGAATGGTGATCTGCGGTCGGGTGAAACGATGTTTTGACAACAGGTAAATCGATGTTTGGACACACCTTTCAAATCATTGGCGTGCGTGCAGTATACCTAATTAAGAAAAAATCGTTTTTCACCCACTAACTAACAAACTATCGGAATGGCGTGTTGATTTTTTATATACATATAAGCTCTTTCATGTTTTTTTTTATTTAATTTGACGGATTCATTATTTAGCAGATACATATAGAATATGTTAAAGAATATAAAACCCGACCCGATACCAGAAGATTTATTTTTCTCACCCCGAAGAAAGCCCGATTTTTTTTAATATAGTAATTCATTTGTACTTTTCAAACAAAATATCGTCGTTGTTTTGGAAGAAAACACTAAATCGAAAAAATGACATATTGAATTAGTTACACCAAAATATTCCTTATTTCGAACTTTATCGTATGGAATAATAAACATATTTTTATAAATTATACTTTAACTTAAAAACGGTTTTGTACAAACAAACAAAATGAACAATGTATAACATTTCAAATATTTGACAATCTTCAAAGTTCAATTATTCAAAACTAGTATTTTTCAGTTAGTGTGTTCTTCCAAAACAGCGTGGATATGTTATTGTTTCCAAATTTTCAACGATATTCATAGCACATGTGAGATAAATTATTTAAGTTATGAATACGATTGCCTTATGGCTTACTATAGTACTAAATATTTTTCTGAAATTTGAATTCCTAACCCGGGCCCGGCCCGAGCCCGAATCTGAATTGTCGGGCCAGTGCAGACATCTATCTTGTAGTAACAGATTTGCCCTAGCAATCATGTGGGTCTGGGCTCCAGCAAGTTCAACATCAAATTTAGATTTTTTTTTAAATTTAAATTTGTGATCTTGGACACAAGTGACATTCTCATCGAGTTTATCTCGTATGATTTTCCAATTTTAAAAATGTTTGACGAATTGGCTGTCAGTTGTAATGCCAGATATTTTTTAGTTTATTAAAATTCAATAAAATCTACATTCGATAAGTACCGAAAACTATAATAATTATTTTTTTCAAGAATATAGTCTTTTAACGATCTTCTCATGAATATTATTTAGGTTACAAAAAAAACAAAAATAGCATGCTAGATAAAAACAAGCGATAATTCATTAAAAAAAAAACGTTTTCTTTAATAATCATTATTAAAATTGTCTATCCCGTGCTACATATAACTGATGATTCCACTATTCGTAATATGAGACGATTTGCATTTTTTTAAAATCCATCGGTTTCTGTGCTGTTTTTAATCTTTTTAACCTATCTAAAAATTGAGGATGTGAGATTGAGTACCAATCCTTGTACGAATAAATTATTTTAATTACATGCACTAAATATTTTTTTTTTAGGTTAGAAAATATATTCTAAAAAACAAAAATCGCGCGGCACTGGCTGTAATGTCAAAGTTCACGGAATTGATGTTCGTCGGATAATGAAGGCGAGACGAGTTTGAGTTTGGACGGGACTCGAGCTTAAGCCAGAAGAGGGAAAGAAAGGCATTGCGGGCGCGGCAGGTCACTGCTGTCTAACTTCGATCTTCCATCAACGTACACATACACGGATGGATTTGCGTCAATATTGACCATTTAAATGTATTTATGAAGGGAATCAATGCGAAGTGTTTGGCCTTATCTGTATTGTTTTATTAAAATACTTTGGGGTCATCTCTGTTTTAATATCATATGTTATACTTATAGCTGTAAACCATTGCCATCTATGACGTGGACATTTAACATGAAATTGATAGAAAGTAATTAGAATATAAACTATTACATTTAAAACATAACACAAGATGTATAGGCAAACATGTTATGTATACCAAGTAGATGAAATCTATTTTTCATCTAGTTGCAATACATACATCCTCTTTGTGTTTATTATCGTTACCATACTTTGAAAAGGTTCTAACTGACAATTTGGCCTAAAATGACCTTTTGATTGGAAAATGTTGTAATTCTACCATATACGTTGATTTCAGAGTCATTATGGTTCAATGAGGGAGTCAGCAGTATTTCAGATTTTGTTTCATAAATTTGTTTTATACGGTTCCATGAATCGATATAACTCATTATTATTATCTCACAGAAAAACATACACATCACAGTCTTTTTGAAAAGGTTTTAACGTCATGTCAAACATTCTTGGTTGGTGTCTGCTTTACTCTTTACTTCTATCGTTCTATCGATGTGATCATGGACGAAAGATAACTGAGTTCGTCCAAACATTCAAAGCATATATGTATTATTATTCTGTTGTATTAAAGTATTATTGTTAGCTTATATGGTTCAGCAAGTCATGATACTAAATATATAATATTAATAAATATCTCGAAAATCAGAATATTTTGTTTGATAAAATTGAAATACCCGATAAAAACTTTTCAAACAAGCTATTGTTATCAGTTCTAATTAAAGCTTTAGACACTCATTATTTTCTAATATAAAGGCTTTGGTTAAAATAAATTATATGAAAAACAAGTAATATATGTATATATATATATACATATATGCTAACTCACTAATTAAAAATAATTTTTTTCCTTCAAAATACAAAATATGATCAGT
The DNA here is from genome assembly GCA_022494535.1 of Himalopsyche phryganea. Taxonomy (NCBI): domain Eukaryota; kingdom Metazoa; phylum Arthropoda; class Insecta; order Trichoptera; family Rhyacophilidae; genus Himalopsyche; species Himalopsyche phryganea. The sequence continues at coordinate 2,459,988 of JAGVSL010000034.1, forward strand.
CAAAACTTCACGTATCTCCCGTAACTCAAAACATGGTCAAGTGCAGTTAGAACCTTTTCAAAGTGAGGTAAAGTTATGTTAAGGTAGCATGGAATTTAGAAGCAAAAGCAGGGTAATGATAGGAGAGTTTAAAATACTTACACGAGTTATTAGAAAACAAACAGACATAGGAAAATCAATAAAGTGTTGCGTGTAGATATATACGTATGCTGTTAATTTTTACTGGAAAGAACACTGCCGTTTAAATGTTAATTGACTATTTGAAAAGAAATTAGGAGCAAGGTATAGAGTTTGGTTACTGCATGCAACTTCAAAATCTGTTGTTACTGTGTTTATGTTAGTTAGAACCGTTTCAAAGTTTTCAACACAAACAATCGAGAATATTTGACAATCGACGACGGACGGAGCTCTCAAAAGATGGGCCATTTCCGCCCGACATTGGAGTGACGTGGATATCATGTGTTTGTGGTGTGTCGTGCTGTGGTTGCAATCCAATGGAGGGAGTGGCTGGACGATTGTATGAAAGAATTTTTTTTTGAATTTCTTGTTTCTTCTTCGTCGTTCGCTTGTTGGCGACTTGGTGACGCCCCTTAACCCTTCTGATACTCTTTAATTAATCATAAATTCAAGTTTGTACATAAACAAAGTTTGTTTATTTATATTAAACGTATTAAAAAGAAAAAAGTCACGCTAGTTCCATCAGTCCCAGCGCAAATAAAGCTCTTGAACCGTCAAAAATTGTCTACGTCGACGAGAAATTCAATGGAATATCGCATTTGAAATTGTATTTGCAAGACTTATGACCGTCATATTATCACCAATAAGTAAAACCGTCTTACTTTCAACTATGCATTTAATTTCAAATCAAATTTACTGTCAACATCAAGTTATATGATTTGAAATAGAATGCAGAAATAGAGTGCATACGCCCGCAATTTGGAATGCTATCGAGGGTATAAGGACCCTCAAAAGCGTTGGCAAGTTAATAATTGAATAGTTATTTTGAACAACATACAATTAATTAAAAAAAACACGATGAGTGGGTGGGTGCTGCGAGAAATTGCGTGAAAACAATGAACGAATTAATTTTTAATACATGTAAAACATTTATCTTTACTTTCTTATTGTAGGATTCTACAATGCACAAAAAATTCAACGAGGAAAAATCAGTTATTAATATTATATTTTAAAGAGGTTGTATTCTTTGAAAATTAATTGTTATAGCCATATTTCATTGGAACATAGTTCCCAATCAATAATTAAAAATTTTAACTACTGACTATATTAAGCTATTCTCAAAATATATGAATAAAATGTCATCTGATTCTCTTTTTGTGCCCTTTTTTATATAGCTTACTTAAATGACACAATAATATTAATGTTAAGTGTGTTTTTTGCACGATAGTAACTGGACTGTATCCCCTGTGCAAAAAGAGAATACGGTGTATATGTTAAAACAATTTTAAATATGACATATTTTTATATTGCCAATAGAATGGCCTATCCAAATAATCTCGTTGCTTAGCGGGTAAACTGATTGTGTATTCTGTGGAGGGCAAACGCTCGACAGGTCGCCGAAGAAAAATACTAGCATTCACATCCCGGCGAAGATATTTTTCTTTCGATTTACATTCAAGACAGACTCATTGTTTGAGAGTAATTGATGTAATGTCGGTAAATTGTATGTATCGAGAGATTATCGAATGCATAAATTCATTCATTGTTTTATGATTGCCTCTCGATCAGACTGTTTATTTTTCCTATTTATTCATGCCTTGCTACAATAGACCATACTCGAAGAACTGACGATCCTATCAATAGTAAATCTTACATTATAATAAAATACTTACCGTGTTACTATTATATTCTGAATTTGAAATACGGGTGAATTAACTGGATTATTTTCAAGCAAGCAAAAAATATCACAATCAATTAATTTATACTAAGATATTAAAAAATACCAAGTAATAATAAACATGTAGATATTTTTAACACAAATAGCAAATGAACTTTTCATTAGAAGACATTAATAAAAATTTACTCATATTTCTTGCACTAATAAAAAATAAGAAGAATCCTCCAAACTCTTAATATAAATATTTTAATGATTAATTTCAACCATGTAGAATATCGTCATTGTTCTGGGAGAAGACACCAACTGAAAAATACTAGTTTTGAGTAATTGGACTTTGAAGTATGTCAAATGTTTGAAAAGCTATATCTTTCTCATTTTTTTTTGTTTGTACAGAACTGTTTTTAAGTAAAAGTATAATTTATTAAACTAAGTGTGTTCTTTCATTTTGTTATAACTAACTCAATATGTCATTTTTTCGATTTAGTGTTTTCTTTCAGAACATCGACGATATAATGTGTGTTAAATTATTATTACATTGTATGGTAATAATCTCTACAATTAAAAATAACTGTAATAAGGAAACGCAAACGTAGTGTATCAGATACTTAAAAAAATAATTGCTTAAATTTCAAGTGGGCGAAGATTTTCTTAAAAAAAATAGATATGTGTCAATATGTCAAAATATAAATACATTTATTCAACGATGGATGCTGTATATAAAAAAAAACAGTTTATTACTCTTTAGACTAATGTCTCCGAGATATACAAAAAACGAACACAGTTTGAATAAGTATAGACAGAAAAACAAAAGGTCAGTAAAAGTAAGAACGAAACAAGCCGACTTAAGACTGTAATAATACTTCGTCTATTTGTACAAAAACCGGAAACAAATATTTAAAATTTCACACGTTTTCGAATAAATTGTTATTGCTTTCTTCCACTTCTACAAGTCTAGTGTGAATTGCTTTGTCGTCTTCTCTGCCCAATGCAAACATTGTAAAGTTTGTTAAGCCAACTAAATTTCATAGATTTAAAAAAAAAATAACACCGTGACCATCTCAGTTTCCTGTCATCTATCTCAGACTCTGCATACATACTATACCCGTTGTCACAGAGTCACAGATACTTGACATTTACCAACAGTTATTTATAATTACAATTTTGTAGAAACCTTTTGAAAACATGACTATAATGGCTATAAAATATGAATTCATGAAACTGACAAGCTTTGCTAGAAGAATTGAGTCAAAAAAAATATATTACATATCGTCATTATTCTGGAAGACGACACTAATTGAAAAATACTAATTTTGAGTACATAATTGAACTTACAAATATTTGAAATGCTATACCTTTTTCATTTCGTTTGTTTGTAAACAACTGTTTTTAACCCTTCCGCATTCATGTTGTAATAATGAATTACTTACTTCGGCCATTAAACCTTAAAATAATCTATGAAATAGGTCATAAAAAAAACTAAAAAAATTGCTATTTGTTAATGAAATAGTTCTACATGTAATTAAATATTAAAAATAAATTACAATTTACGTGTTCTTTGTATAATTAATCATAATTTAAAATTCTGGTCAATTTTACCATAGAATAATATAAAATTATAGTAAAATATTGTGCTAATTAAACTAATCAAACTTTCTTGAGAATTCAACCGGCAAAAACTTATTGCGTAGCTAAGCAGGTTAGTATTATTAATGATAATAATCTTCGCTAGGTAGGCTTATTTAATTCATCTTAAATTCATGTAATCGCTAACTATTTTTTATATAATACAATCTTCTGAATTTGCTTCCTAGTAGTATATGGTTGAAAAATTTCTCTACTCTATAAGTTTAGTAGCGAAACGCACAATATTTTGGCTTTTTATAAGGTAGAACAAATAGCATACACAGAAAAAAACATCACCTTACCTAACGATTTTTTTCCGGGAAGGTTAAAATTGTATGTGTTCCTGAACTTTGAACCATTAAGGAATGTAGAAAAAGAATCCGTAAATGTGATCAAAATCTTGCTGGGACATTGAGTAAAGTTGATCGAGGAGATTGTGCCCACCGTGTATGGAAATAGTCGATAATTACATAACCAATTTTCAATACCAGTCGTTAAGTACGGAGTGAAGGAACTTTGAGACCGCTTTTCGAAATATTAAGACTGAATGAAACACGTACGTGTGCTAGAAGTATGTAATTTAAAATAGTATGAATGAAATAATGCGTTTTATTGAAATGCATCTGCATAGTACACACTTATGAATGAGAAGATCTGAATCTTTGAATTTGAATAAGGATTGAAGCAATTTTATAATGTATACTTCAAGTATAAACGAGTCTTTTTATTTTATGGCTTTTCACTGAATAGAGTAAATTTAACAGAGTAGCCATTTTTGTTTATACATCCTCTTTGGAAGTGTGTTTTTTTTATTTGTTTAAACCAACAGTGTTTTGGCCAAGTGATGTAACCCTCAAAATTGAAATGATCAAGGAGAGAGTAAAAACTGTTTTTATCGAAAACATTATATGGCGAGTTGCGTTATAAATCTTTGAAATTCACGCTTGTAAATTCTCATGTTTGCGGATACGGGATTATACGTAGGGATTTTCGATATAATAGTGGATTACATCAAGTGGCCGGGTCATAATTTTTAAGTCTAAAACCCATGTAAAATGTTTACCTACAAAAAGTAGTCAATTTATTTTTATACTTGACATCATTTGTCCTAGACCTGTTGTGTCGTCTTTTCAATGAGATCCAATCATTAGCTCATTTTCGTATTTTTTGATGGTTACATCAATTGGCCAAAACACCATCACTGTGTAAAATCTTAAAAGTGTCTATAACTTTAAATCTTTCAATGCAAAAAAATATTGTTGTATATATATCAAAAAAACTTTTAAGCATTAGAAATTGTAAAACGGTCTCAACTATATTATAATGTAATAACGCCAAAAATTTTGGCTTTTTGACTAGTGTACTTTTTACAATGACTTTAATGTCTTAACTTTGTATCTCACTTGCCTTACCAAAGTACCATACGAGCGTTATTTAAATAAATATTTTTTTATTTTATTTTCTGTTGGGGAGCAAGGGAAATAATTAAAGCGGTTGCACGCCACTGAAGATCTCACCATGAATAAATTTAAGCTTGTGGTTTGTAAAATAAGAGTGTGTTAATATTTTTATTATTAGTATCGAGACAGATTCTTTCAAAGGGTCAAAATTTGACCTTTTATTGCGGATACAATAATGACTTGCAGTTATTTATAGTACGTACTGTTAAAAAGCGACTAAAATTATGCTGATTTCAATGAATAATAATGATATTTCATCATTGGCTTGATTTTATATATAAGCGTGTATTCGTATTGTACGAAGCTTATAATTTCTCGTTGATTTTCTTAACTAAGAGAAGATACGTCCATTTAAGAATGAGTAATTTAAATAGTTCGATTTCTCATAGGAAATATTCGAACACATCCGTTTGAAATCGAGGAATTATTTTTGTCGGCATGCTTTTATCACAGCGGATCGTTACACATTTTTCAAATTCAGAACGCATTGTCGTTTCCCGCCTTTCGGAATTAAATATGGCGTCGTACCATAGAGCACTGCCGGTGTAAAGAATGACATTTATTATTTAAACATAATGGGGGTCCATTGTTTTGAGTAATGTCTCGTGATTGCGAAGCGTGGGTTTTTTTAAATTCCTCTATGGCGCTGACGCAGTGGCGCTCACAGGAAGACCAAGTACCTATAACTAGGTTTTTCGAACGTGACAAAATATAAGGTGGATCAAATAATGGCAGCACACAAACTTTTAAATACCTCAAAAACTTCGTTAATTTCTTCAGATTTATATTTGAATGATTATTTATATATCTACTTTGGAAAGGCAAAAGGACGTTACCCACAAAAAAAATGTGTATAACGTATAACGCACAAAAACGTGTTAAAAACTATATTTATATGTACATAATATATCGACTTTAGAAAGGAAAAAGGACGTATCCCACCGTTTTTTTATATATTTTTTTCGATAATCATAATGTATACAATTTAATATACGTTTTGTGTGGGCTATACACAATATTTTTTGTGTGTGTGTTACGTCCTTTTGCCTTTCCAAGTCAATATAATACCTACTGTTATGATCGAAATAAAGTGAAATTGATCTTTATAAAGTCAACACATTCGAAACGGGGGAAATATGACCAAAATACGCGCAGCGGCAGGGCTGATTCGCAGGAAATTGACATTAGGTCATGGAAAGAATAGCATGAAACTGACCAATTGACAATTACGCGAAAACAAGTTTGGATGTTCTCTTAAAGGTGTTTCGTAATAAACTGATCAAATTTTTTCAATAATAACATGAATCAAACATGAATTATTAGTTATGAGCGATTAATGTCGTATGTATCCGATGTCGCGAAAAACTTGTTCCCCGCCACAATACAAAAAACTTTGCGACACGGAAAACGCGTCCCCCGGAGCTAACGTGTTCAGATGTTACGAAATAGTTCATTAAGACATGCATGTTTTCTCTGAAGATGTGCAAGTATTTTGTACGTACTAACTGCTCTCAAACTGAACATTCCAGTTTTATTTTTAAAATAAATAAAAAAAATGTTGTTTAGACCATTATGTTTCTTAGGAAAATTTGATAGCAACATATATTGAAATCCATGGATATTTATGCTTTTTAAACAAATCAGTGATGTTTTTCAATCATGACCACTCAAAATGTAGATCATATGGACTTGTAATGGAGTACATCAACATAAGATGTTTTTACGAGAATAAATTCATTGTTTTTCGGACAGGATATAGGTAGGAAAAAAATTGTAATTATGTAATGGCTTTAGGATCTGATGACATGTGGATACCGCAACTGAATAGGGTAAACACCACAGATCTTTGATCTGCCTGATATTATGCTACATGACCAACAAAATGATTACTTGAAAGCAATTTGAATTTGTGCACGTGCTAAATAAATTATCATTTTTATAGTATTGTTGTATTTTATTTTAAAATTAACAGTAAGCCACTGGAAATATGTTTCAATCATAATCGATATATCATATCATCAAGAACGAGGAAACGGTGGGCTTGATGGTCAATTAATTTTGAAATCTACATGTTATTTTTAAAGACAAGTGTAGTTTGATGTCACTTGTTGCTGTTTCTTATGAGTTCTTAGTTTAGTGCTCTGTAACGGTAAAAACTGTATAAACTTTTTAGTATAGAAAATAGATGATAATATGTCAATAATAAAGAAAATATATTTAAAAAAAATTAATTGAATGTTGGAAACAGAAATTCGGTGAGTGTAGAGCTTTTCGTGTTCATCTAGTGATATCATAATACTTATGGCATCTTAATGATGAGAAAAAAAAACAAATAATCTGCCCGCAACCGATAAGCCAGAATTTTCCACATATGTTTAATTTCTAGTATTTATTTTTTTTGAATCTTCGTGTACTTCCAAAAATGCATCAAGAGGAAAGGCTGTATGGTGAAATAACATGCTGTAATATTAGGTGCTGAATGTACCTAACCGATTGTCGTCAACCAATCACAGGACTCATTCATAATAATGCACTGAACGTATTAGTGTAGTAAAAAGTGTAATGTTATAAAGCGTCTCTACAGAACGTCGAAATGCTATGTCCATTTTCTTTATTTTGCAGTCAATTAAAACGATGGCAGAATCAGTATCTAATCAGGGAGAAAATTTTTTTATACCATCTCCGCTTTCTATGTGAAGTATTTTGACTTCTAATGGAGTATATCATAAAAAAATGTTTTACAAATGATTCGGTCACTCAACTTCTCTTCTTCAGCTAGAAGTTAGCAACACTTTACACTTTCTGCGACCCTTTTTCTGGATCAGATTGGAGATGGGTTGAAATGGAAACAAATATCACATAGAAAATAAACAAGTGAAAATTCTCCATTTTAGACGCATTGCATAGGTGAAAGACGAAAATGAATTTATATTCTCAATGTATTGTATTTGAGTACGCGTAACCCCGAGATGAGCTTGGGCTTTATAACAACTGCGGGGCCGCGTACGCACGCGCTTTAGAGGGATCATTTATTGCAACTAACTTAAATATCTATGGATGACACAATATAATAATACGTTATTATTATTATATTAAATGTGTGTTTTTCTCCTATGACAATAATAATTACATTGCCATAATAATATGATAATAACAGATATAACTTTAAAGAAATCAAATTATTTTCATCGCAGAAGTTTTGATTAAAAAAAAAACACAGTGACACAATAAGCAGATATGAAATGCTTTAGCAGTTATGGAATTTAGGTGCATGTAAGTTCCACAGGGGGCGCAGAATTTCCTCACCCCCCTCTTTCCAATATCGTTCGACCAAATTCCAGCCAGCGGTGATCGAATTCCTCCGCAGTACAAAGTAATACTTTGTGTATGATGAATTATGAAAATTATCGGTCAGGATAGTTTTGGTATTGTTGGTCTACGGGTAAAATATTATTGTGTATTAAATAATTATTTTTTAGAAATAATTCAATTCATATTATATTGAAAATGAATGGAGCCTTTTTTCTCATTGTATTGCAAATTTTGGAGAAAACAGGCATTGATGCTATTATTAAAAGAAGTGAGTTAGGTATGTATTATTCTATGCAAATCTTGTTTTTTAATGTTTTACATGAATTTATTCGTAAAATAGCAATTATTTTTAATGTTGCAAAAGTATGTCAAATGTGTGCATTTTATTGCTGTTTAATCCCATTAATTCTGAATTATTAAAATGGTGGCGAAATGCCCTACGAGTGCTGTGTGTCAGCGATTAGCGAAGAAAACGGATTACCATGTGGAATGAAAGAAATTGATCGAGGCGGAAATAGTTCACACCAGAGAAGAGGAAGAAAGAAAGTATTTGTGCTTATTTTGACAAATAAAACGTATGTCCACAGTGAATTCAAAGTTAACGCCATTTGAATGATTAATGAACGCAGTGTTGCAAAACTTTCTGTCTTATACAGAAATGCAAACAAAACATCAATACATGGACATTAAAAATAAAATAATTTTGGGTACTATATATATATATATGTACCAATTTAACTTGGTCACTAGTGAGAGTGCCACCGTTTCGTTAGGAATGTTACAATACTCAACCAGAACTGAAATTTCAATCATTTCTAAACTGATATTTTGGCTACGGTTATTAAAAATAGACAAGATTTGCATAAAATGGTAATTGGAAAAATTCATTCTGGACTGACATTTCTAGTGCCAAATTCGGCGGCGGCCAAGTAATGTTAGTATTACTACAATAGTTTTATTAAAGTTCTAGCAAGTTCTATTGATATGCCTTTTCAGTATGTCGATGTTAAGCATCCGAAAACCACAATCAGCGGCAGTTGTCTTAGTATCGGAGGTTTTTTTGTAATTAATGTAGATTGAGTAGAGTTCCTCAATACAGTATAGGCACTGGTAGGTGTTATGTTGTGATGCAACTACGTTCTGTATTTATTGGGTTGACCCCAAATTAAATAAGAAAAGGTCAATAATACCAGTGCATAGCTATTGGAATTTGAAAACTAGATCCCTACACTGTTGGAATGTTACATCGGTATGTTGTTGTAGGAACATCTCAATTCATAGTGATTTTGACATGACATCCTTTAAGGAATGCATAACTTAATACAGGAACATATTAAATACAACGTTTCCACTGATTATTCAGAAGTTTGATAAAGTGGGAGCGATATATTTATGTGAAGACAATTTAATCGTGTTTGAATTGAGCTTCCCGCAGTTTATATTTTAGACAAACATTTTCTATATCCTGGGAATGAAAATTCATTCTTAGTAGTTTTGTTTTCTACATTCCTTTCGTTGCATTGGATTTATTGAAGCAAAGATATTTGACTCATCCGGATTGGCTAATACATTATTAGAAACCCATAATTAATTAATATATACATTTTATGTTACGTGTAGTCCCAGAAATTACTGGTAATTATTTAAGGCTTACAATTAAATACACTTTTGGTTAGGTCATATTCTCTTTCATAAAAATAGTTTTTTCATTCTTGTGGACAAATTCTTTCAGTAAAAATAAAGTGATCCCTCATAATAAAATATATTTTGACATTGAAGGAATATATTACACTTCCGAAAAAATATTTTCGCTCACACTTTGGAATCGATAGTTGCACGAAGCTGTATATTGTCTTTGCTCCACGCATTAGAATACATTACACAAACCAAACCAGACCAACCCTAACATAACCTACTACAACTAAACTCACTTTATTAAAAGAATCCGTGAGTAAGTGGAAACTATTAAAATCAACGTTTGAGTGTACCAAGTGAACACTATCTAACACAAAGTGAAATTATTTATAGCCCTTTATTAATTCTTGGATTTTCTATAAAAGTCCGTTTATAAATAAACGGTTATAACGATAGCATAATTCTGATATTATATATATATGTAAACAATTTTTTTTATAAATTGGTTTGAATTACTATTTCGACCTTATAATTTTGGTGTTCTAGCAAGTCCAGGTTGAAAAAACTTTCTACATTAATATTAAATTAACTCAAGTAGGTATTTGAAAACTTGAAAAGATACTGAATTAAAATAAAGAAAAAATATATATATTAAAAAAATCTAGTATGCTTTTAAGAGCAATAAAAATGTATTCCTGATAGTTCAGCGATAGGTAGTCATAATATTTTCAAGATAGTCATAAGACTAAACCTGTCAACTTAAATATACAATATGTACCCTGAATACATATTTGTAATGCGATCAGCATATTACATTTTATCAGGACAGCTAGCACGCGTACCTTTATAATTTATTTGTAAGAATTAAACAAAACTTGTGAATATTTCTTAGAAAACATTGCGGCTTAAAAAAAGGTCTTTGTTGTGATAGTCGTACATTGATATGACAGGCTGTGCTTTGCTTTTTCAGTATTATATTTATAACACATTAAAAATACAATTTCAAAAACAAAAAAATTGCTTCCATATAAATCGGTGTATCAGAGTTAATCTTTGAAACATCTTTGGGTGACTGCTATAAAATATTTGTATGTCATGCTACAGAGTAATTTCACAGAATAAAGTAAAGAATAAAAACATATTGATTTGTGCCACTCTTACTAAATGGTTGTAATACCTACATATATAAAAAAAGTTAGAATATAAAAAATCTAATGATGCTATTAATTTCAATTGTCGTCAACGATTCACCATTTCAAGAAAAATAAAAAATAAATATTTCCGATAGATTCGGCGGTAACTTTGTCGAAATTCATCCATATATATATAAATGAATGTTTGTTTGTTTGTCCATTATGCATTCCTACACCATTCATCCGATTACGATGAAACTTTGGTGAGTTGTTGTGAGCGTCTGTCCCACAGTTTTATTGGTATCAAACTATGCATTTGTAACTGTAGCATGAAAACGTCTTTTTTTCATTGATCAAAAACGAGCATTGGCGGAGATTCAGAATTATGATACTTGAGTCCTCATAATATATTATTAAGAATAGTATTAATTTGCGAAAACAATTATGTCACAATTATCAACACAACCAGCGGAATAACCAACATTAATTTTATATTCCAAGAAGCGCACAAAATATTTTTAAATATTGTGACGCCGCATTTAGTTAACCTGATAAAGCATTTCTTAATCAAGGTTCTAAAACTACAACTGATACTTTATAAAATTTGTTTGATTTTTTCCCATCATCCACGAGAAAAAGGACACCCTATGAATAATCTCGTGCCCTTTGGCATGTCGCGCGTAAAGGACAAAGCCTTATCGTCGGATGCAGGACAAACAAGAATAGTCCTGCGGTCCTGAATGTTTGCAATAATCTCAGGGGCGTGTGGAAATTCAGTGATCCTAAAAGGATAAAATGAATTTTTGAATAGTTTTCTTTTTATATCTTTATACATAATAGTCAATAAGTGACTTAAATTAAAATGAGTAGGTATCGTGTTGTGTTGACATAAAGGATGTTTTATACCTTTTGCGATTATTTAAAATAAAATTTGTTTATATGGTACATAATATCGTCATTATAGAGGTAGAGGGCGATAAGTCGAAAATCAGCTGTTTTGAGTTATGAATGCTGTACGATAGATTTTAGGGCAGTCTTGAAATAACAATTTCACACATATTCCAAGTATTTTTAACATTTGAAGAAATCAAAGTTAGTTAAATCGTATTCGCAAATGATTATCCAATCTCATAAAGTGGTTATTTTAATAAATCATGGTTAAAGGGATAAAAATAGAAAGTCCTAAATTTCATGATTCTCTTGAATGTCGATTATCTCCAACTATATGATAATAAGACCACAAGAACACATGGCATTGCAGCTGACGCCAATACGCCATGCATTTGACAAATAATATAATATCGCCACTTAAAACTAGGGGCACGAGAAACACTGGGTCTTTCGAGGGGCAAAGACACTTCAATGCCCCACGTTGCGGTACGCCACCTAATACGAGGTGGACGAAAGACACAGGTTTTAAAGACAAATAAACTTCAATGAAACTCACTCTCGTTCACTCGCATTTGTTTTATTGCTACAGCTTAGGCTTGGAATGCAAAGTATTACACACGTTTACAAGTTACACAGTTCACAATTAGATTCAATTAGTCATTATAACAACAGATTGATACTCTCAGACACTTTCAACTTTACAACGAATTTTCGACAAAAACCTCGTGATTTTTAGACTTTTAACCGACAAACTCTATAAAATTGACTTTCCGCCGTTCCCCCACGGACCAAAAGCTTCCTCGTCGAACCCGTCGACTGAATTACTCTCCCCTCGATAACGATCATGAGTAGCAATATACAAAGCTCATCGCCGAATATTTCTACCTGTCTAGATAATATATTGATCTTTGCTGGAGCGCATTTTGTTTTACGAAAATATCACCCGATTTCTTAATTCCTGGTGTATAAATTATATTGGATACAATTATGAATTATAAAGAGTGTTATTTAAAATAGAAGTGCTAATACATCATAATAGATACATTCTCGTATTTGAAATCGATGAAGATAAAGAACAACAACGCATACTTTCGATACTTATGTTTACCACTGGTTGAGTACATGTATTAAGTAAATTAATTTTCATTAATTATACATAAAACACTGGCAATTAACTCCCCGCAAATGGTCGCGCCATATTGTGGCTATTGCATATACAATGTTGGGCTGAGGGCGGCATTTTGTATTTTGTTTTGCGAGAGAAGAAAGACTTAACAACGACATTATAAGGCAACAAAAATCGTGGTAGACTCCGCCCCTGGATCGAAGCCCGGGACGGCCCCAAAATCGATAATATCCATACTTTTGAAGATCGATATTAATTATTATAATTATTTTTGGGAATATACTTAACCCTTTAGATTTTATGAGTCAACACCTGGGCATGTAATATATACAATATTATCATGAAGAATTTTAACAGTTCATTTATTGACTGTATTTTAATTATACAATTCTGTAATAGATTTTTTTCAAATTGGTATCATTATTTCTATGATGTGAAGATTTTTTGACATAACCTCAACACTTAAGTAGTAAGATTTGGCCGCTTATTATGTGGAGCATATGAACGATTATCAAATATTTCAGCCTAAAGTATTGGACGAAATCGAGTTTTTATGGATGTCAATCACCAAACTTTCCATTTCAGAAACGATAAGGATATAATGAGGAATAAGCAAAGGAATGCAAACTCAATTATCTTTCTATTTTCACCATATGGAAAGTATAGGAGAAAAAAATGATTGCAAATGTCTACGTCTTAAACGAATTTATAAAACGATTGAAAAGTATGATCGGTGATAAAAAAAAAGTGCAGCCCCACGCCCACCCATACCAAATTATCGCCTAATACAATATATCGGCGTCTTAGCTAGCAAACTGTGTATCTGAATTTCAGCAAAATATTCAGGAGAATTTTAAAACTCAATAAATTGAGTTTTAAACATTTTTTTTTTTTTAATTTCACACATGTCATTTGAATAATGATTTAACATTATTTGTATGACATATCGTCGCTGTTCTGGAAGAAGACACTAAATCGAAAAAATGACATATTGCGTTAATTATACCAAAATTTTCCTAATTTCGAACTCTACCGTATGGAAGCACACTTATTTTTATAAATTACATTTTTACTTAAAAAGAGTTTTTTACAAATAAACTAAATGAAAAAAGTATAGCATTTCAAACATTTAACAAACTAAGTCCAATTACTCAAAACTACTATTTTTCAGTCAGTGTCTTCTTCGATAAAAACTGTAAAATATGTAAAATTTGTAGAATAATATTGGTTAAAACTGAATTTATTTAGTATAAAGTCTGTTCTTCTGACATTTTGTCGAAATGTTGGTTCTCAGTTTTGCCCTCTAAGGCGACGATATTCCCAATGGTGTAAATAATAAATAATTTAAAAAATATTGCTAATTATTTAACACTAAATGTGGCCACTCTTAACATAGATCTCATAGTACATTTCCTAAATTAGTTTTAGCGCCAAGTGACCGGTTGAGAATATAAATTTGGCCATTCTTGATATACGAGTAAATAATCAATAGTAATTTAGTCCATAAATTACAAAAAAAAACATAATTGAAATTTGACGAAATTTTGGGCGTAAAAGTGTTTTGGTATAGTAATGCTTTTGGGCTTATCTGTGTTTTACACCTTTTTATTACCGGAGTAAACATTGTGTCACTAGCTTAACGTTTGTAAAAATATTATATGACTCACTTTTCTGTAAGGTCGTCCAGACTTTTTTAAAGTTCTGTTATCGGATTCCTTTTGATATTATTCTATTTATTTCTTTTGTAATCTACTCATCAAATATTTTCATGGTAAATATTTTTAAATCTCGGATTAGGAAATTCCAAAAAAAAAAAAAAACATTACATCGAAAGAAATACCTTTTTGTTTCACAATATAGGCAGATAAAAAATATGTAAAATTCTTCAATCCATACATCTATTTTGTATGATATTCCTATGATCAAAGAAAATTAATACCTGTCTCCATTTCTTGTCCGATTACCGTCCTTATTGTTGACTACCGTACATATTGGTGGTACTTAGGCTGGTTGAGCTTAATGAAACATTATTCATGCAAATTATTCAATTAGTTTAAATAAGATCAGGACCAGTTTCGTTCCAAGTGAACGTTTCCAAATTGATGCTCAACCTTGAACAAAAACGGTTCTTATAAAATTACAGTAGGTTCTCAATCTGGAAAGGTTTCAGTAACTGACGTATTCTTATATTTGTACTGTTTGTTAATATATTATTACGAATGATTCGGTAGATGTTTCATTCATAAAATACGTAAATTACATAAAAACGAAAATAAACCATACTATTACTTTCAAGATTTCCTTAACCGAAATTTCGTAAATTTTTTTATCTCTGGGTACAGATAACTGTGCTTATTTGTTTATAAGCTTTCTTATATATTCAGCTTGAACTCAAAATCAATGCTTTTTAAAAAAGTTCGTTGTTAAAATATCATATGTGAAATACACGGTCTGGTTCTGAGTAAACATTTTTAAGGGTAAATTTATATGGTTCTATACCATTCATAAAATAAGTTTGGTTGATACTGGAAGATGTAATATTTAAGTAGCTGCGAATATGCTTAAAGCTTTCTACGTCCGCATGATTGCAATACCGGGCAAATAAATCGATACCGATATTTCGGTATTCCATATGAAATACCGATCTAGAAAATAGCAATACCAGTTATACAAAAAAACGGCTAATTCAATTAACCTACAAAGGAATAGAAAAAAGATCAATACTATAACCATAAAAGGATTAATTTCATAGAAAATTCAATATTTTTTTCTATTTGAAACACTCAAATATACTATTAAAAAAGCTAATTTCTCAATACTGGATTCATTCGATCGTCGTGCAAATAACTGAAAATGCAAAAAAGCTCTCTCAGACTTAACGGTTTTTGGTAAATTAGTTATTTAATAATTGTACAGTAATACATTGTAGGATCCGTGGTGCATGAATTCATTTTTCAATCGATTTACGGATTTCTGTTGGTAAGCATGGATGTTTCCGATGTTTGAAATTTCCTCCCACCCATTCGATTCTAAAAACAAGGTGTTGCGAGAGCGATTTGCTAACCATTACTCCTGTCCTAGTCCTATCCTTCTATCCATACCCTCCTCCAATAAGAGAAGTTAAGCAACTGAGGCAACAAGCAGTTTTCGTAGAAAAAAATTCTGTAAAGATACCTTCACTAGGAGGCCATATTCTTCACATCAAGAGCGGACATGGTAAAAATACATTGTAAAGTCGATACGCCAGTGTTTTGCATTTTCATAACCAGTATTTCGGTATTGAAAACAGTAAAAATACCGGGACCCAGGTTTTGGTAAAACCAGTATTGAAATCCCTAATTCAAATTATGCCCAACTTCAGTTAATCACAAAATAATTTATAGTTCGTATTCTCAATGCATTAAAGAATTTACATATTGAATCGCCTTAAAATTCATATAAGTTTCATGGATATCTTGAAGGAATGCAATGTTTACATTTTTTCCAGATTGCATTTTCTGTGTGGCGCATCTTTATATGGATTTATTCGACAAGCATATTTTCTTTTTTTTTTAAAGTAACATGTCACTCGGCTCTCTACACTGTGTGGTTTAGAGTTACCTCAAATGGATTATTCGTGTCCGCAGGAACGACAAATTACAATACTGCTTTAAGACTTCATTTTGATTTTCTGATACTCAGGTATTAAATGTAGTTTGCTATTTTAGGACGCAGTATTTAGACTTGATAATAATAAAGACATTTGGTGAAATAATAAGCTTTTAGCTAAGAATGACAAAATATAACTTTTATATTAATACTGACAATTAACAAAATTCTTTGGTAAGTGTGAAAATTGTCAAAATATAAAATTGCTTATTACGTATCAGTTTCTTTTTATTTTAAAATGTTGTCGAAATAATAGTACAATTTAGTAATAGAGGTTTGAATGTTTTTTCATCTTACTCTTATAAAAATAAAAACTTAAATTCATTAAACAAGTACAGTTAGTCTCCCTTCTATATTTCCAGACTTATTTGTTAATGTGTCCCAATGTTAATGAATCCACCATGAATACATACATTTTATTTAATTATTTTATATTTAATTCCAATAACCTAATGAACACTTGAAAAGTATGAATATAGTAAACCGCTGTAGGTATATAAAATGATACTTTATTTTAAATTTCGAGGATATACTTACAGAAAGCATTAATTAAGTCATAAAAACAAGATTTGAGATAATCGCATTTTCACTCTTCCAAGAACAATTATTGTTTTATTTCTAAAAATGTTTTTTGTACGTAATTAAGAATAATCTTTTTGTCATACAAATCAAAAGATTTGGTATCGACGAGGCATAGTTATATCATGCTTTTTTCCAGAATAAGAAAATAACAATATGACTTAACCTTTTTTTTCAAAGCCTTTCTTTATCTATGTTCTGAGCTCTACGACTGTAATTAAATTGTCTACATTTTGACAATCATCATGACAATCATTAAAACAGAAAATCATCGAAATCTGACAAAAACGCGTTCTGTCAGTATACAGTTAATTCGTATTAAATTAATGAGTATTATCTAAAAACATTAATGAAATACAAGAGTAAATACTTTAAGTAATTAGGAATTACAATAAATTTAATAAATACTATTGAGTATAAAACATTTGAATAAACAAATATGTAAAAATTTACTATCGTAATTATGAATACAATTATTTAATGATTAAACTCCTTTACTATAATGAGGAAAGCATATACTAGATTTATAATATAATAATATAACAGACTATGGTTACATTAATGATGCAAGTCTTATACATATTAAAAAAAAACTATAAGTGACGTAGATACTTAAGCACTGGCTTCTAAAAATTATTCCAATTAAATGTTCAAGCAACAAATTATTTTGACATTATAGCCATCATAAACTTACGTATAAATTGTGAAGGGTTAATTCATATCTGAGCCTTTTCATTTGAGGGTAGACTACAATAAACTATTACAACATTTATAAAGCTTTTAAATTTATAAACATTAGATACAATGCCGTTGAATGACAGGCTTGTTTACGAGTAAAGTTTTTTTAATCCAATGATTATAGCTTACATTTAAAGCATTATGGTAGGAAAGAAAAGTCCATTTCATGCACCATGGGTAGCCAAATGGTGGACATAAAAGACCCTGATACGCTAATTATGGGGTTGTCCCTGCGCCGTAAATGCGGCGTTTTAGCCTAATCAAAGCGTAGTCAGAATTATCAAAAAATACAATAAAAATAACGGATTATTAAATAGTATCAAATGAACTGTCATAATTTCAAATTAAAGCTCGACTGCTGGAAGCTTTATGTTAGGGTAGATAAAAAACTATTGTGCAAAAACATGTCTCCAAAATTCACTTAATAATAATATCTGAAAAAACAGTATTTAGATATTACAGAAAATAGAAGATGTCTCAGTGTAAAACTCCGCACAATATTCTTTAATCGAAGATTTGTTGTAAATCAGTTACTCAAGCTGCAAGGATTAATGCTAGGTCGTTTTAAGCATCGCAGAAGGAAATAGTTTAAATATTACATACAACTGATTAAAAACTATCCATTTTAAATCGACTGAAAATAATTGTATGCTCGATTATGGGACTTGCATATATATAACATGCTTTAGTAATATGATAACACACAGTGTTTTGGTCAGAATTTTTAAACATAAAAAAATGTAAAATGATGTTTCCCATCCAAAAAGTGGTCAATTTATTTTTCTAATTTACATCATTTGGCCGAGAGCTGCTCTGTTGTCTTTAAAATGAGATCCAATTATCAACTCATTTTCGTATTTTTCAACAATCATAAAAATAAACTCTAAGCTCGATACTTTTCTTCAAAATGTAAATTCAAAAACAGTGTTGAAATCTGTAAGTTATTGCTGAAATAGTTATGCTGTTTTTACCCCTTTTTTATTGTAGTACTCTTTACAAATTTTTAATATGATCTGTAACAAACAAGTCGACAATTGAGCGTCGTCTGCTGTACTGTGAAAGAAAGTACTTTTAACAATACAATATCCTTTTGTCATTTTTTGTTATATAATGGTATAACTTTTAAGACCAATTTATTTCTTTCATAAATTACCCAATGAAATAATTTATTTAGGGTTGTTGGCCTCTTTCTAATTCGATTATCAATTCATTTCATTATAATGAAAAACACATTTTTATCTGAACATGCATTATATTCTGAATACAAATGATTTACACAAATTCAAGCCATAAAAACATAAAATATTTATCAAAACTTACAAAAATGCTCATAAAAAACAATAAACGATATCGCTGACTTGTAAAAACTATTGGACTTCATAAATCAACCCCTTTTGTGAAGGAGTATATTTTATAGAAATAAAAGAACTCGATATTCTCGGTCGTTCTTTTTTTGAATCACAACAATTCTATTTCAATTCAGCGGGTTTTTGTTAATAATCACTTCGCGATCTTTTGCGGGATCGATGCAATATTTCAAACAGTGTCTTTTTTCATCGAGGGCCAAACGCGATGACAAAGACGTGGTCGGGTAGCAACTGCGGGACGACCATGTTAACCGTGTACCATAAATAATCAATTAAAGCAACATTTATTACGAATCTCTTAATGTTTTTGCATTTGTATTTTTTTCTGCTGACGTGAATGGAACTCTGTTTATCCTAGCTTATATTTTACGAATGTCATATGGTCGTAAAGCGGCGATAAATTAGTCGAATCTTGCAATAATTAGTCGACATCTCTTTGTGCCGTACACTTTTATTTTTGTTTCTTTTTCTAATGACAACAAAAAACCGGTCGGTTATTTAGCGAACAAGATTTTTTTGTAAATTCATTACATGAACAATACTTTACTAGTAAAAGTTGTCATCATTCTAAATACAACTTTTTAACAATTAAAAACAATAGAGGTTTTTCTAAACGAGTGAAAATTATCACCTGATATTACGAGGGGCAAATATTAATTACAGTAAATACTGTCTTATTAAACTTTTAGCATATTTTAAATTTTAGCTACTTTGCTTAGTAATCAGAAATCATTCGATGACTCTTCTTCTTAATATTTAGTGATATTGCCAGAATATTTTTTTTTAAAAAAATATTTAAAATAGATAAATACTGTCATATAAGTCAATACTGTCGGCGTCCATGGCGCAATTGGTAGCGTCGCTGGCTACGGTTACGGATGTCTCGGGTTCAATTCCCGGTGCGGACTGTTTTCATAGATTGATCTTTCAATCGATTTATGAATTTCTGTTCGTAGTCTGAGTCCTCTCTCCCAGTTAGCTAACCATTAGTCCTGTCCTAGCCCGATCCTTTTACCCCTACTCTCTTCGAAAAAAAAGAGAGGTTGGGCAACTGAGTAACCAGCAGTTCTCGTAGAAAATTTTTCTTAAGATACCTCCATTAGGAGACCGATTATTGGGAGCGGACATGGATTAAAAAAATATATATAAGTCATGCTTAACTTAACGCCAGTTTATGGGTGGAAATTCAATATATATTTTTTTACATATACGTTCGCTCCTAACGTGGAGCATATGGTTTACTAATGAAAGTATCGTAACAGAAGTTTTCTACGAGAACTGCTTGTTACTCAGTCGCTTTTTCGAAGAGAGTAGGGATAGAAGAAGAAAATTCCGCAAGAACTTGTTGTATGGCATTCTACACGATACAATGCAGTAATATGTATAAAGAGGGCGTGCCATTTAATTGATATAAAAATTCACTCTTGAAATCGTTATACAGCAGCTTAATAAATGACTGATGCAGAGCTTCACTGGATTCATAGTTTGAATTGACAGTATTGAATTCATAGTATATTATGCAAAACAATTGTGCGACTTATATGAAAATTAAGTACATATAACAAAGTAGTTATATCATTGTACAGACAAAGAAGGTTAGGTTAGTTTGAATACTAAGGCAATCTCTCATGAATGTTATGGGAAGCATTTATAATAAGATTGTAGTGATAATAAAATTTCTTGAATTATTATTTTCGGTCTCCATGAGGTGGACTTATAGTTTTATTCGGTAGGTGCGCTGTCAGCAACATTTCATAAAGAAAAATAATGTTCTAGAAAGATGCGGTCACAATACGAAGCTTTAACGTTTCACGATGTTCTCAACAATTTTACAGGTATCATGAGAAAAATATCCGTGAGCTCATTTTAAGCTTTTGGTCAGTTTAATTAACATCAACGATAATAATTACGTAAAAAATGTAATGTTTGTGACCATTATTTGGTCACATGCTTTTCAAAAAAAATAATAAGGCTGAAAATAAATATTTGGAAAATCAACATAGGTATATAGATTAAGTCAGATTGTGTTGATTGAAAATTTTCAGAATTACAATCGATTTTTTTTTATAATTGGAGACGATTCTAACAATATAATTATTAATATCTTTAATGAGCTAGAGTAAGGATTGAGGACTTAGACTTTCTATTATAAACATTTAATCGTTTGTATTGAATAATTACTTCCACGAAAAATATATTTTTTATGTGATATACTAAATCATAAAGCTTTATAACATGTAATTATACCAACACATAAAAGTACATACGTATGTTCATTCGTTTTGATAAAAATAAAACGTATTTTATGTTTTGATTCCACTTCTTTATGAAATGATCAGAACCGTTTCTTTCAAACGAAAGAAAACGAAACCAGGCCTGATCATTTCATAAAATTATAGAATTATTACAAAAAAAATTGTTTTTCTATTATATATCCTTCATCCAAGAAATAACAGTCAACAACATAAAAATGATTAATTAATTTATTTATGAGAAACGAATTGTTGATTTCATGCATTTCATCCCTAACTACCCGTGTTTTGCATTTGGGAATCTTCAGGCATTCGAGCACACGAAAGAACTCGAACTGATGGTAATTTGATATTAAAATTCCATGAAGCACCCTCAGTCGATATCTTAAATTAGTTCATATATTATTCAATTTTCAGTTGACGCATTATGCGAATCTAGGTCCTGGATTTTTCCTGAAAATATCTGGAAGCACAGAAAAATGAACAGCATTTGAATAATATTGAATTAATAACAGTATACCATTGTAAGTTAATATTATTGAAATACATTTAAGATACCAACATTTTAATCACAGCTTAAAAAATTGATGATTAGGTTTTAAATTATGGAAGGAGTATTTTGCGAAGTGCGCGCATATAATTCATAGAGTGAACATGGTGATGATGAAGCAATATAAAGGCAGGTGAGTTGCCGCGGTGGCTTACGGCTTTGGGTGCCCCCTGGAGCTGTGTCGCCGCCCTCCCCCCTGCTGAGTCCACTGGAGTCCCACTTTAATCAACTCTTTCAAATATTATACACATTTTTTGTGCTTGTTTTTTAAAAGGTATCCTGCCACATGCCGGAGATGTGACAGGTACGACGCATATACTACTACTTCAGATTGTCAGCGATTCTCATTTTCAAAATAAATAATTTTATTATTATTTGAAATAATATACTACAAATTAATATGTAATGAAAGTCACTTGTTTTTCTCTTCGTATTTTTGGTTTACGTGAAAATATTTGACTTTAAATTTATGATAGAATCTATCTAGTTGGTAGAAGATACACATGTTATTCAGGTCCTCCTGTGCACTCACAGCACATATCTAATCCAAGACATTGTCGCTGATGGCCATCCATAGGATATACTATGTGGAGCTATGGGATTCTGGGTTGATCTGGGAGGAAGCAAAGAGACTGGCGGCGTACAGAGAATAATACGTGGTGGCAATTTTCTCTGAGTAGACAGTAGGTATGATAAAAAAATGATAATATAAATAAATAAATCTATCATTATATTAAACTTGTGGTGCGGTGTACATTGCTTATTTTTGGAAATTCCATTTCTACTTAATAAGTCTAAATACATATAATTAGAACCCACTCCATAAGTAAATAGATGTTTCAAACACTCCTCGATAAGAACATAGCGCTTTTCTCTACTACACACCCACAATCAGTATACTTTAGTGGTTTTTTTCATTCAAAGCCTGTAGCCGACAGAATCCGAGAAGAATACATACGATAAAGGGATGTGACGAGTGAATAAAAACTGCTAGAAAACTTTGAACCAGCATTCTAGGCATCACAGTTTCAGAAAAGGAAAAAGTTGGAAAAAATATTTTAAATCATTCTATTGTATAAAGTAAGTGAAAATATTACACGCCTTTAAAATTACTAAAATAAATGTAAATTATTGCATTTGGTTTTGTATACTTTAGATCTAAAGAAGAAAACAAAAACAAACCGCAACGAAAGTTTTCCACGGGTAATAAGACAAAATCTATGCATTAAGATTGAGTTTATAAAGGTACCCTTTGTGTCCGTTGTAAGGGATAACAGTTTATAATATTTTATAACTTTTTTTTATTCTTTCAAGGTGGCTTTTATTTGAGACCCTTTCGGGGCCATTATTTTTATGTTTTTCTCGCTCAGAAGCTCGTATGATTTACAGAATATAGATTCTTAATATGAGGGACATCCGCAAAGTTTTAGCACTATTTATCACATAGTGATTATTTTAATTGCTTGAGTAAATATGTACTAAAATAATTTACGACAGTTTTTCATAATATTTTCGATTGTTTAGGTGCTACAATTGTAGAAATTTATATTTACATTAAAATTAGTTATTGCACCAAAGAAAACTTCAAAGTTGGAATATTAATAGATTTTAGTACGGTTTATACATACTGTATATTTAATAAATAGATTTGATCATAGAATTAAACTTATACAGCAGATTAAAAGGTAAAGTAGAAATCGCAACCCGTTCTGACTAATCATTCGTTTATTTAAGTGTAATAATTAATATGAGATTTCTTTGATAATGTAGTTGTAATATATAGTTTTTTATATATGTATAATAGTTTTTCTTAATTAGGTAATAAATACCTACTAAAGTCGAGAAAAAGTAATCACGTAATAGAATAAAATATCATAGTATTCAGTTTACGACATCGTCAGACGACGATGGCGTGAAGCCGAAATATATATATATCAAATAACTAATTAAAACTTTGTAAAATTGAATAATTTGATATTTTATCCTACTATAGTAGAGTTCCACTAAGTAAACGCCAATTCAATTAGTAAGCACATAATTATAATTCTAATATCGTTTTGATTAAAAAACGTTCTACGTCTTACGATAGGTAGCAAATTTTAATTAATTATCAACCACACATATAAAATAAAGTTTATTTTAAGATAGTTACTCATTACTTATAATGGTATACTTATCATTACTTTACATTACTTTTACTGTCTAATTATCATTTTGATAGATAAAATATTCAGGAATGTTTCCGTACTATAAGAATCTATGAATAATTGAGTCTACTGGCATTAACACTTTTCCAAAATCAAGGGAAAGAAAATGTAAATAGCTGAAACAAAACTTTTAAAATGTTCCTCTTAAAAATAACACAGGAGGAAAAAGTTATGGATGAAACATTTAAATGTCCATCTTTATATGGTCACGGAATCTAGGATCATTATATTAGTTCTAGGCATTTTAATAACAAACGACTAT
Organism: Himalopsyche phryganea; assembly: GCA_022494535.1. Lineage (NCBI taxonomy): Eukaryota > Metazoa > Arthropoda > Insecta > Trichoptera > Rhyacophilidae > Himalopsyche > Himalopsyche phryganea. The sequence continues at coordinate 2,484,626 of JAGVSL010000034.1, forward strand.
TTGAATATAAATAACTGACAACGGCTTTACTATGTAAAGAAATGAAATGAGGTAGTGAAGACAGGACAAAAGTGTTGACAAATATTTTGAATACATTTTTCGGTGCGCGACAAAAGACAATTTTACATATTTTTTGTGGCCATAGTATCTGGTGTCATATTTCTCATTATCTATGTTGTCTTTTATGGTTATGTATTTATATTCATATTATTATGCGTGTCAAAGGAAAAGCGCGATCATTTATGAACCAATAAAACGAATTCTGAGAAGGCGCCTAGAATATAATAAAACACATTTGTTTCGTCCTGGAATTCTAAATAATTAAATTTTTAATATCGCGATAATATGATTATCGTACGTAATATAATTTATAAGCACGCTCATAATATTGTTTCATATTATGTCTTAAATATTTTATTATTGATTATGAACCTTACCATAAATCTCAATTTTAAAGCAGCATACTTCACTAATATGTTAAGCGTATATCCAATAATATTTGAGAATAAAAACGGTCCAAAACTCGGAAATAATCAGTTGTATCTATTTTACACTTAAATAAAACAATGTTTTTGATTTACCTGCACATAGATAAAGGTTTCCTTAAAAAAGTGCCATACAATGTACACGACTATGATATAAATTATCAACTTTCAATTATTTCGTACTTGTTTTTGTTGGAAAGGATGATTTTTACATAAAAGCATCCCGTCCAGTCATAATTCAGTTCTTCAGAATTCTACTCTTTCATATCTTGTGTATAAAATAAATACATAAGATAGACAAGATATCCACTGTAGATAGGCAAATTAACGTAATGCTCAGTTTTTTTTAATAATCACAATGTATACAACTTAATATACGTTTTCTGTGGGTTATACAAAATATTTTTTGTGTGTGTTACGTTCTTTTGCCTTTCTACAGTCGATATGAAAGACTTTTTATTCATAACTTTAAATTCGTATATTACAATAAAATTATAAACTTAAATTTTCATTTAAAATAGGTAAAGATATTTTTGAATAATATGTGGCGTACTACTTTTAAATGCGTAGAATTTTTCTATAGAATGAAACACAAAATTTTAATTGTAGAAAAATATAAATCATTCAATTATTAGTAAAATATTAACAAAGGTAAAATATTATTACTTTTCATTTGACGAATTTAACCTTACGGGCTTTTGGTTTTCCAACGTCGATTTAACTCGGATGTTTCATTGGATATATTTTGAACAGTCGATGAGTTCAATATTTTCAAATCCATTGGAATTTATTATTTCAATACTAGTGCAGAAATAATAAAAATAGTATTCTACTTCTGTTATATATAATCACCTCTGTAACTACCTAATTAAAGATTGGAACATTATTCATTACGATGGTAATTACGTGATTGTATTTCATTAAATACCAAGCCTCACATTACCATAATTACTTGAAAACTATTCAAATTCGCAAAATATCAAAGACTATACATAAAGCAATAATGTTTTAAATATTGTACCAAAGTATGTTTTGATTATCAAAATAGATATTTAAAGTTTATTACTAAAATTTCCATAATACACGAAACTTTGTAATTTTATTGTGATTTTATGTATTATTTATGTTTTAATTATCATTATGTTTGTCTGGGAAATGTAATAATGTCGTTATTGCTATTAATATATTTAGTTTTTTAGTTTCATTGGCGTAGAAAAAACTAGCATTTTTATATGTAAACATATAGCACTCTCTATATTTGTTCCTAATACAGGAATACATAATAATATGCTTTGAAGAGATTGAATGTATAGGAATATATTTTCAATTATTGAATGTCTGACCCGATTTAACTGTAGTTACGGATGATGATGATGATGAAGATTATGCAGTTCTGGAGAGATGTGTCCAGTTCGACGGGCTACGATAGAATTCACGTTTGGCGGACAGTTGCAGAATGAATGCTGTTTTTTATTCTTTGTTCATATATACTATCTTAGACTGTCTGTTTCCTACTTTATTCATCATGACTTTCCTTTTTAGAGCTTTTATATTTATCGTAGTGTATGCAGAGTCCGTGTCGTATATAGGTCACCGCTTAATTTCGCTAACTGCATTTTCGAGTGCGTTAAAAATAAAATACATTTGCCAATAAGCTCGTCTGATATTTCTGACGAATCATGATAAGCATAGTGTTTTGTAAGTGCGCAGTGTTAAGAGAATAATTGTTATTATCAATTTGTAATACTCTGACACTAAACAAAACTTTTCCTCGAGTATGACGTTTCGTAAATCTGCAGCGTCAGGTATCACTACAAATATAAGGAAGGTGATAGGGCATCTTAGTAGTAGAATTCTATTGTAATAAAGTAAAAATATTGAAATACTTATTTCCACATGAGTTATAGGATTAAGATGATATCTATTTCAGATTCATGCTATCAGCCATATCATTTATACAACAGTATATAAATTTCACTGTACGTCAGAGAAACGAGGGCGGAAAAGGTATTGCCAATGACTACTTCTATTCAATGATGTTTTCGTATTTTTATATTTATATTATGACTGTTGTTGTTGTCTATTCAGGAAATAACATTATTTGCTTTTCTTATTTCAAATTGTCTATCGACATTAAATATCATCGAAAAAGAATACTTTTGATAAAGTAGCATATCACACACACCACTGTGTCTAATGGAGATTCTGAGAGACGCTTGGGAGCCATTTGGAGACGTCATGCAGACTTCACATTTGCGTCTCAACCTTTCGTCTGGTCGCCATAAAAACTTTATGCACCCGCTACTAAAACAATTCACGATATCTTCGGCGAAATCACAATCATAAATGCACATTCTCAGATACGGGGACTGAGATGAGTCTCGTAAATTTAAAAATTAGTGCAGAAAGACATTTAATATGCAGCGTATTTGATTTACTTTAATTGTTTTTACGTCTGAGATTCCAATTCGAAAACATAAACAACTCTTCAAACCAGTAATGAGATGGTAAGTTATAAAAAACCTTATGACTTGAGACTTCCACTGGGTAAAAAAAATGAGAAAAAAAATGTTATTATTTAATACACAATTCAGTACATAAGACGTTAGTTTTAATTGAATATTTGACTTATTATATTGAATATGTCACCAGATTCAACAACATTTATAATATATCACTCCATGATTTGATTTAAGTGAATTAATAAAAACCGATTTTGTTTTGTTGGTTTTATAAATAAAAAATACCCTCGCTATTCTGGAAGAGAAAACTAAATGGAAAAAATGATATAACGAGTTAGTCATACCAAAATGTTTCTCATTTTAAGCTCTGTATGTATGGAAGAACACACTTATTTTTATAAATTATACTTTTACTTAAAAACAGTTTAGTATAAACAAACAAATTAAAAAGTTACAGCATTTAAAACATTTAACAAACTTCCAAAAGTCCAATTACTCAAAGTGAGTATTTTTCAGTCAGTGCCTTCTTCCAGAACATGACAATATATTATATCAATATAAAAGTGTAATGGTTTTCTGTAAAAACCATTATAAAGTGACGACATTTTTAACTAATTGGAAGGTTTACATACGTACTAGACTGTGAAATAAGCAATAAACAATTTCCATTTGGAATTCAGATATAGAAATTTGCTTTTTTTATAATCTACACTCGATATATTAATAAAGTTTTTTTCATTGTCAGATTATTCATGGATATATAAGGTTACCATGTAAACATAATAATACAGCCCCCCCTCGATAGCATGATTTTCGGGATGGTGGGTGCTTGAGAAAACGGCGATATTTTCATTGAATTGTGCTCACTTTTTTATAATTTATTGCAAAATTAATTCAATACTGTAATAAAACATTTAAATAATTAAATTAAATATTTCTTGATAGATATTATTTATTTTAATATATACTATTACTTTATTTGGCTAAATACCAATTATTAACATTTGCGTTTGTAAAATGTAATAGATTTGTAAAATAAATGATAAATATAATAAATCTTACCCACAGCTATATACAGGAATAAGTCTAATTTGTTAATTTGAGTAAATTTAAGTATTAAATTTTTTTCTTTAAATGGTGAAGAAGTCTGGACTCCACACCTGCATTTTAATAGGATAAAATAACAAGGTATTTAGTTCTACAAGTTTTTATTAGGTTGTTGATAGCTACTTCGGCTTGACGCCATCATCAGAACTATAGATAATACTGACGATGGCGTCAAGCCGAAATAGCTATCAACAACCTAATAAAAATTTCTAGAACTAAATAATTTGTTATTTTATCCTAATATAATGGAGTTCTACCACGTCAACGCTAATTCAATCAATAATCTGTATTTTAAGTTTTTTCTTTAAACTAAATAATAAAAACGGAGATTGTTGTATAGCTTTACTGATTTCACAGTTTTAAAAATGAGATCAAATGAATTTCAGTGCGTACACTATTTGAGTAGAAAATATGAATATATTTATAGAAATAGAGTAAAATATTAGGAATCCAACAATATTCACAACTAAAAAATCAATGATCATTTCATACTGACGACACTTTTTTACCGGTGGTGCGATAAACGTACTTTATAAAATAAACCCGAAAATATAGATATGATAAAGTAAGCTTGTTATAAGGGCGTGTTGTAGGAATTGATAGTCTAAATACATGTAAAATAAATATTTATAAACTATATGTTTGTTTTTATTTTTATATTGATTAATTAAGTTATATTTGTATTACTTTCATGCTTATTTTATAATTTCATTTATTAGTTGTAACCAAAACCATGTGTGAACTTCACTTTTGGTGTTCATCATGAATTTAATTTGTATACTAATTCAATAAAAACTATTAAATATTCAGTGAGGCATTCAAACGATGTGATTTCATATTAATTTGAGGATACAGGTAGTCCTCGGTTTACGAAAGTTCGCACTTAGAAGATTAAAAAAAAAAACACACATTTTTTATTGCATCACGGAGCACCATTGCCAACGGTTGATGCATACAGAAAGAAAGATCAGTAAAAACATTTTCAAATTTGGATCTTTATTTATTAACTCAATCTCTGTCATACAACCTAACTTGTGTATAAGCAAGTAGGATACAAGAGCATGAGCCCGCATTCCTTTGTATCTCGCTCGCACCCTTCACTTTACATGTGATTGAGAAGAACGAGAGAAATTCACTTCAAGCTCCTGAAGTTGAATTTTTAAGTACATATATTGTATATATGAATATAATATTATGTTGTGTTTGTCATTTGACAGCTAGAATATAAGATTTGAAAAAAGTACCCTCTGATGTGTTAAAATATATCCGTACCATTTTTGGTTGCGGCTGCTTTAATTTCACAAATGAAAGTGACGCCGCTAAAACTGAGCTGAACCGAACAATATTTAATTTTAATATTTAGCATGGAATTCGACTTACGACCAATTCGACTGACGACCAAAGTTCAGGAATGTATCTCGGTCGTAAGTCGAGGACAACTTGTAATTATTAAATACTTTGAATGCTTTAATTGTAAAATAAACATTATGATGTTTGAATACGTGAGATGACATGATATTGTCTATCTTTTCTAAACAGTATTTATATCTAAGCAAAAATAAGTTTAAGTATAGTTCTGACGATGGCGTAATAGCTATCAACTACCTGTTAAAAAAAAATGTAGAACTAAATACTTTGTTATTTAATTCTATTAAATTACTCAGGTTGTTTTTATGTGACGTGATAATAAGTCGTATATATATAGAATTGGTGTCGCTTTATCAAGTGAAGATTAATGGGATTGATTTTCTTTCAAAACGAGCGTCTCGTAAAAATTGCCACCTTTTCAGCGCTAAGATCCAAAAAATCGGGGTTCATTAGCGGAGGCACCCCCCGAACACGCGACGGGATATTACCCACCCTACTGAGATGTATTCGATACAGTCAAATTAAGAGAGTTAGTTGGTGATTATTGCATACAAGAAGGTTTTATTAAATAAACGGCAATAAAGATTTTAATTTATTCGGAGAAGCTTTAATTGCTATACGCGTGATTGTTATCTTTTTCGTAATGATATTCGTTTCGATCTCCGTGGTCCAGAGGTAACTTTTTGTGTTTCTATTCTGCGATACAGTGGTGATTTCCCTACAACCTAATAACATCTTAAAGCATGGTGTATTCTAATACGATAAACTATCAAAGTAATTAGTTCTACAACATTTTGTTGATAGCTCTTTAGGATTAACGCTATCGTCAGAACTATATATGGAAATAAAACTTATTTAAGCTTAGCTATATATGCTGTTTAAAAGAGATAAACAATCTCACTTATCCCAATATAGTAGGTAGGTAATAATAAAAACATTTATACTTTCATGATCCGCCCTTTAGTTCTTTATAATTGAGTCGCTAATTCTCTTAACACGCTTCTGGCGACTATTCACAAAATTAGTATCTAACGTACGTATGTGCTCTATGAACAGATCTATCAATTTTTCCAGTTGCAAGTCAAAAATTTCTTCCTATTTCGTCCTCTGTTCGAAATTCAAAAATTTTTCAAATTTAAAAATAATAAGTAGGTTTTTCTCACGAAATTTTTACACGATCTTGATCCTTGTTTTACACGGTTGACGCGCTCCAAAAAAACAACACTGTAAAAGAATATTTTACTCTTCGTTACACACCGGAAGACACAAAATGACTTAACTTATACTCAAAACTATCATACTGCCCATAAAAGTTTTTCGTGATTTACTCAAACTCTAAAATTCTTCGGGAGCGTGTTTAGCGACTCATCGCCTCAATAAATTAATGTGGATTTTGAAAATATATTATTTCGTAATAAGGGATTGTAATAATGAATAAATATGAAATTCTTTTTAAAATTAATGGTGAATAAATTCATAAAAAATAGCTGATAACATTCAATTAGCACATATTTTGTTGTTCACTTGAAATTACAACAATAAAATATGTATTTTTTTATTTAATAGTCTTTGCAATCATTATGTTAATTGTATCAATAGAAAATAATATACAGATAGATGTTAACATGAAAATCAAAACACATAATAAGTCTGTTGTTGTATAGCATTTTTATAACTCATAAAGTATATTATTGAAGCTGATTAGAGCTACTTTGCCGACATCAATTTTATTTCTCTCGGACTGCCAATCTCAGCATGGAAAATTAATTAAAAATTGAAATATCAATAACAATACTATATAAAAAAAATCGGTATGAACATATGTTACATTAGAATTCTTAGTATTTTTGAAAAGATGCATAATACAAATTTCATTAAAGTATATAGTTTTAATATTTTGAACGTCAGAAAACTATGCGTATCTAATATAAGAATATTAGCGTAATGGAAGCAATAAGCTAGCCACTAGTCCTGCTCTACTCCAACTTTCTATCATTACTCTTTTCGAAAGAAGAGTGATTGAGTAACTAAGTTCATGATAAATTCCTCCTCGGACATTCTGGAAAAAAATCGAAACACGCATAACATTGTTATGCTGCTGAATACACCCTGTAGGAACAGTGTAAAGCTGTAATGGGTGATTGAAAAAGAAACTTAGTAAAAGAGCGTTCTTGTAGAAAAACTTCTGTCGAGATAAGCTCCATTAGGAGTCTATGTGCTCCACGGGAGCGGACATGATTTTAATAAAACAATTTCTTTTATTCAATGTCTGCTCCCAATGTGGAGCAAATGGTCTCCTAATGGAGGTATCTTAACAGAATTTTTCTACGAGAACTGCTTGTTACGCAGTTGCTCATCCTCCATTTTTTCAAAGAGAGTAGGGATAGAAGGATAGGGCTATGACAGGACTAGTGGTTAGCTAATCGCTCTCGCTACGCCCCATGAGGATAAGATGGGTGGAAGGGAGGATTCAGGCTACGAACAGAAATCCATGAATCGGTTGAAAGATCAATCTATGAAAACCTTCCGCACCGGAATTGAACCCGAGACATCCGTAACCGTAGCCAGCGACGCCGACAATAAAACAGTACATATTTGTAATTTGTAGGTAAACATTTCAACTTTATTAGGTTTTAGTGTGGTATTTCATTTTCAAACCAAAAGAAAAATAGCAGTGCCTACATATAAATAGAGTAAGCTTCTAACAAGTAATTAAAATAATGTTAATACCAGGGACCTACCAGAACCGAACCGAAAACCGGAAAAAACCGTTATTTTTTCCGGAACGAAAACCGAAACCGAACCGATATTTATTTCGGTTTTTTTTCAATTCACGTGAAAAGTTTTCTCCAATCTTCTCTAAGTCATTATAAACATGTGGCAGTGGTACAAGCAAATTGTGTTTAATTTTTAAAATATAATGCATTTCCAACGAGAATTGACAGTTAACATCTTAACCAGTTGTTTTTTTTTTACCGAATCGGAACGAAAAAAATAACGGTTCGGGTCCCTGATTAATACTGTTAAAAATAGTATTCAAAATGAATATATCAGTCATATTTATCATATAAATCGAGAAAAGTCGATTCTTTTATTGTTGAAATAACATTATTTATATTACAATCAAATGAATTATTGTTAATCACGTAAAACCCTTACAGCTCAGGCGTCTTTTTATTGCACTCTTTCAGCGAAAATAAATTACTGCATATTAACGCACTTATAAATTTGATTTATATCCTTGATTTAGTGACCGGTGTGCGGCGATCTTCTCAGTTCTTGAACTTGATACCATCGGCAGGATCAAACGTCTCGCGGTTCCAACAATATTTTCTGAGAGAAAGATCTTCCAAAAGTGAACTGTGACCTATGTCATTTCTGAAGAATCGAAGATTTAATACCCGATCGTGGCTTTTTTATAAATATTTCTGTGCACTCATGCTTCGTCATTTCAACAGTGTCTTAAGCATAAGGTCTTCTTTGATTCATTTCGGCCAATGAGACGTGAAGTCACGGGGATCCATCAGATCATAGACTTTAAATTGTACTGAGCATAACAATTAAACCATATCTAGTGATATTAAATACGTCAGTAATTTCGTATTTTTTTTGACATCGACTAAAAATATAATCAAAGCATGATTGTACATAAATATTTTACAGTCATACCAGAATATTAAAATCGAAGCCAGTACTAGTAAATCGAATTACCAAAGCAACCAATCATAACTTTTTACAGATAATAAATGTTATAAAAATTACTTCGAATAAATATATTTCGGCATACGTTTTTTGTTATACACATTATATGCCTACATGAGTTCAATTCAATTGCCTAAACTTTCATTATAAAATGCAGGATACAAGAAAAAATGAAACGCTACTCACTATAACTGTAATTTAAGATATCGACTGAAGGTGCTTGATGAAATTTCAAATTTGATCCTATACATAAACTATTTACTGTCAGTTAGAGTTAATTCGTGCACTCAAATGCTTGAAAATACGTAAAGGTGAAACCCTGATAGTAAGTGACGAACTACATGCAAATATACAAAATTTGAACGATTCATATTTAGTCAGCTGAAGGCTTTAAATGGGAGGAAAAAAAAAAAAACCCCCCTTACGAATACTGATGGTGGGTGTTCAGTAAATAAAAGTGATCAGTTTTTATTATGAATTGTTCGTAATATGATACATACTCGTAAAGTTTACTTTAATTTTCCGTAGCTAGAACACGAAAGGTGAAAATGATTCAAACAAAAAAGGAGCATATATATTCACTTAAGCGTCGGGGATCGAATTTGTTATGAATACTGATTATTTTGTATAGCGAAAAAAGAGTTTCTAACAGTTTAATGTTAAATTAAAAAAATCAATGGAATTATCTGAGAAAAAAACTGTTGATAAATAATAAATCTTAATAAATATATTATTTCCTCCTAAATTTATTTATATGAAATGATCATGGTCGGCAACCGTGTTCTAGTAGTAAGATCTTTACTATAGCGATCAGATGGTTTCGGGCCCAAATTAATATTTTTTTAAATAAACATTTGTGATCTTGTGCATGGTTTTTCGGAATGCCCTTTCACCTCGAGTTTATTGGGTGTGACTTAAATATTTCAAAATACTTAACACATTAGCAATTATACGCTGCTAAGTAACTTTTCTTTAATCTTGACATATTTCTGTCTTTTAAAAAATGTTACTCAACTATCTTCATTAAGAATATAAGCAAGTAATTAGGCACTGACATAGCATATTAAAATATATATTGTTGTTTTCGCAATTAGAAAACATGAAAACGCGCCAGACACAATTGAGTTGCGCGAACACCCAACTATCAAACAAATAGACTTTAAAATATATTTTGGATGTGCAGTCACTCTCTCTTGAGTACTAATCGTTAATCGATATGCAGATCCGGTGAACTCAAAAACGGTCTAACCCACGTTCCCATGTCATCGCCTCTGGCACAATAGACTAACTTAATCCGCACCAGTGTCGTATCCCAAATTTTTCATCGTCACTGAAAATTTTTAGAATAAATTATATTGTATTATATAAACTACATTTGATGATATTATAAGCGAATCGGGCATTCGTAGCTTCACGGTAATGATAATAAGTAAAAAATAATAAAGTATTTGATTCCGCAAGAAATATCTCATACAGTGTATAGTTATTTCAGTATCAAACTATCACCACAACCATAAATACAAAAAAATATGTTTACCTATATTTACTAATAGTGAAGATATAGTATATACACATATCATCTTACTTATTCTATCGTTTATAGTTTTATTTCCATATAAGTTATTTAATGTTGTTCAGGGAAAAAAACCAAAAAAAAAAAAAAAAAAAATTGGTATGAAAAGTAGTATAACTTGTTATAAATATTTGTTTTTAAGTAAGCTTCTTAAAATGATTTAGTAGTAGTGGTGATGTATTGGTATTGATTTAATCAATAAGTAGATTAACTTTTTTTCCCTACCACTATCCTACCGAAGCTATATGTGGAGTCCACGAAGCGGGCTCTTTGTTCCCTGGCTAAAGTTATTGTTAGGGTGGTAACAGAATCTTCAATCCCTTTCCCGCATGTAAACTGGCTAAGTAAAGACAATATAAAAGATTCTGTCATCTAAGGCGTTGTGTGGAAATTATCCCCTTGAATGTATAATTATATATATTTATATGTTTGTTTATCACGCGCATGCTGTGAACTTCTCTCTTTCTCACTCTATCACATGTAAAGTGAAGGATGCAAGCAAGGTATGTTGACATTTGCACTTTTATCCTACTTCCTTATACGCAAGTGAGTTTGTGATGCAAATTCTTAACCGATGAACTATTAAATATGAAATGCAAATAATTATCCGATGAACCATACGTTTAATTTAATTTAATCAATAATAACACATTATCTGAAGTAAATAATCAATGTTACGAAATTTATTCTTTTTTTTAGAAAATTGAATTCCTTACCAGGCCCGCCGTGTTCATAATCATTTAACATTGTGATAGTAAATAAATATTGTTCGGGTCATAAGCCCGAAGTTGGCTTATGACCCAAACATAGCCCGAATTATTTTTCTGAAAATTGAATTCCTTTCCCGGCTCGCCGTGTGATGGACGCGTCGTGAACGCCCGGGTGTCGCGGGAGCAAAAAAAGCAAAAAAAAAATTCGACAATTTTAAACATGAAAACCTGGCTTTTGTTCAAGTCAATCCTGAAATCCTGGGAAAAGGAGTCCAGGATTGGATGTCCTGGTTGTGTCGTAGAGATAGAGATACGTTCACCGCATGCCGATAATGTTTATATCTAGTTTCTCCAGCCCATTTTATAACGGTTTTATGTTTCGAGAATGCGATATGACATGATCTATCAATCAGAAGTCAGATTTTTTACTATTAAATTACCGAATTTGCTTTTTAAACCTAGTTTTTAAAATCCCGTCTATCAGAATAATAAACAATGAATTGTGCATTTCGAAACAGTTTATAAACTCCACTTATATCGTGTACATTAATTTTGTATTTCTAATATAACTAAGACTAGATCCCAGAAAATATATTTCTTAGTACGCCACTGACGGACATCGCGAAATTTTCCCATGGTCTCCTTCTTATCCGGCGCACAATCTAACTGTCAATCCGATCTGAATTGGTTGTCTGTAAATGGGCGGCAGACCATTGGCTATCAGGCTATGCCGTGGATTTTGTTCTGACGGCGATTTGATCTAGCTGAAGCAGAGTCCTTTCAACCTAAACTTTTTCAGAGTTTTTGTGCCACGAAGCCGTTTCCATATCGGTCAAGACTAAGGAAGTTTACTTAAACGTCTGCACGACTTTTTAATGCAGACACTGTAAAGTAAGATCTGATTAGTAAGACAAACAAAATTTTATAATCTTTTGTCGAATGATACGAAGTGAACACAATTTATTTTGATAAACGTAAAACTACATTATTGCCAGACGTAATGAGAAACAACGTAGTAAGGTCCAGTTTGCATTCCCAGTGATTATTTCGAAATTAAATATAATTGTCTGATTATATTACTTCTTTTAAATCAAATTAGCTATTTCTCTCATCTAGTCAGTATTTTAAACTGAAGTATTAAATAATTCATTATGATATCAATTGAGAAATCTCGCTTGTTAAGCGAACCCGGTTCAAACCAGTCATACAAGTAAAATAAAAATTGTTAAGCATTTTTTTTCGACGCATCGTAAAATATCTTTTCGCCAAGTGTTAACAGTTTACATTACTAAATGCGCTAATTATAATTCATTATCATGCTTTCGAAGTATTCGGCGGTAACTTTGTGGAAATTCATTTTCAATAAAAAATTGAAATAGGTAACTTGGTTATTCTACTAGCTGTGTTCTTAAATGGGACACAGACAGTGGAATAACTAAGTTTTCAATTGTAATTATACATTATTATGCTTTTTTAAATTATCACTTCTAGTTATCGTTTTGGATCTCCAAATGTAATCTTTCATAATTTGACGAAATTGTGATATATTCATCCCTTTTCAGCTGAGATTATGAAGTCTGATTGAGAGTCTGAAAACGGCAATAGCTTTAATTTTAACTATTTACTAACCCCATTTATTTATCGTTACTCTTTCAGAAGTAAGAAGTCGAGTGAAGTACTTACAACACCTTTTACCTTTTAATAAAAAAAATTCAAATTATTTTTAAATCTTAAGGGTATTTTTCGTTATTTGTTTGTATATAGCATTTTATGTAACACCTCTGCTTAAATTTTTTCAATGAGGCTGACCTCTTTTTCCATTTCAAAACATCCTGATTATTCAAAAATAGTTATTTCAATGACGCCTTATTCAAAAATTATGGTAGTGCTTGGTAACGTAATTGCAGTTGTTGGGACCTACTGGTAGCTTATACCAAATAGTGCACCTTTTAATGTGTCATATATACCCATAGAACACCTTGTCTTTCATTAAAATAATCTCATTGCATGAAAACTATATATCTTCGTTGTTCTGGAAGAAGACACTAACTGAATAATCCTAGTTTTGAGAAATCGAAATTTGAAGTTTATTAAATGTTTGAAATTCTATACATATTCCATTTGGTTTGTTTGCACAAAACTGTTTTTAAGTAAAAGTATAATTTATAAAATTAAGTTTATACTTTCAAAGGGTAGAGGTTGAAATAAGGAACATTTTAAAATAACTAACTCAATATGTAATTTTTTCCTTTTAATGTTTTCTTCCAGAACAGCGACGACATAATAGAAGGACCTAAATTACAATCGATTTTATTTAACAGAGAAAAGAATAACAATTTCAGTATTGCATATATTTTATATTGCGAATATAACCGGAAGATATCTTGTGAGTTAAATTATACATAATTCGGAAACACTGTGAAATAATCTGTTTAGTATTAAATTTGCAGGTAGATCTATAATCTATTCGCTTTAATGCATTGTTAAAAACTGGTTTTCCTAAATTTATCTCCGACACGAATATTCAATAAAATTGTGTTATCGGCCTCAAACATCTGTATTGTTTAATCCATTTATTTTTGAAAAATCATTTTAAATCCAAAATTCGGAGCTCATAATATGAAATCATAGAACAGATAGGACCGGAATTTAAAAAAAAATTAGGTAGGTACTCTGAACCTAGATTTTTCAACATAATAATTATTTATTTGGATACAAAAGAGTAAAACTGATGTTATCTTCAAAAATAATAGCAAAAATATAGACTTCCAACTCACCTAATAATAATTAGGAAAATCTCTTTAAAATCCTTATACCACTACGCGTATTTTGTATCAATCGAGCAAAGTAATTCCATTTCAATTTTTCATCATCTTTTATGATACAATAGTGTGTAAAACGTAATTTTCTTATTGAATATCAATGAGAAAAACAATTATTTATGGGTAAAAACGAAGGTGATAGCCATATAATAAAATAATGTATTATTTAAATCCATCTGAGCTTGAAACGTTTCTAGAATCAATGTCCTATTTTAAAAAAGAAAATTTAGTCTCTAGGCAAGAAACTTTATTCTTTTTCTGTGCTATCAATGCAATAAGTGACACATAGATTGTTTAAAGAATACTCCACTGATTTTTCAGTAATTTATTGCTAACATATTATACGCATTTTGAAAGTATTTATGCAGTTCATCTTTTACAAAAACTACTGTTGCATTTTAAGAACACTTTAAAAACAATTTAAGAATGGATCCTTAATCAGAAGTCCCACAAATAGGAGAAATTAATTTATTTTGAGTATCTACATTGAAATCAGTCAAACACTTTAAAGGGAGTATCTCTAGACCAAATCGAGGTGGTTTGCTTCTGTTTCAGCATTGTTTTATTAAGAAGACATTTAAATGATAATAATTGTTTGTCTATCGAAAAGGCCAAAATATTTTCCAGTCGTGAATTGATTCATTGAAGAAACAAAATCAATTGGATATCTGCACATAGTAAGCACAATGTAGTATTGACTAAGTATGTATGAGTTATTTTTTGTTAAAATTAAGATTTATTAAGAAAGTATTCTCTGTGTAATAAAAACAGCTAGAAAAATATTTGTATTTGTTTTTAATGTTAGATTGTAATTCATAAATTATTGTTATTTAATTGACTGAATGGGATCAACAGCCTTTTGTAAGTTAATCACAAAATCAAGATAGCTTAAAAGACAATGCAATCTCTTCAACCCACATTAATTCTTAGAAAAGTCGAGCGATTAGCCGGATACGAATTTTCTCACGGGATGGCGTTACTTACTCACGCATTCTAAACCGTCATGAGTCAGACGCAAACCGATAATGGACGCCATATGGTGGATATCTGATTGAATTCTAAATTATAATTACATTGCATTTAAACTTCGACAAATGAAAATCGGAACATTTTTATTAGTCCATGCTAATAAAAACAACATTCGGGTTTACACACTGTAACCAATTATTCTATTTAAGATATAATGAAAACAAACTATTTACAATACAGGAATTGTTTCAATTGATAAGTATGCATTTTCAACTATGCTTGAACAATAAATTATGGAGGATGTCAAGATAGAGACATTGAACAGTAACCGACCTCAATAAACGCAATTCTGTGTAAAAACTTGTACTAAGTTTAAGATGTACTATTGAAAAAGGTATAACAAAACTGAAAACCTAGTAAATCTTATCGTTCTAAAAATTTCCAAATGGTTAGCTAAGGGTAGGTTTAATTAAAAAAACTTACGTTTTATATAAATATCTGACGGTTTAATTTAATAAGCAACCATTATGTATAAATTACTGACCGTTTATTTTATTAACTGGCCATTTTGATTAATTACTTAGTGACCAAATATGAAAAGAGTTACTGACTCAATAAAAGCAGGCCGTACAAAAAAATAAGCTTGAAAGCATTAGAAACAATGCCCTGGATTGTTAATACTTCCCCTTAAATAAAAAAACACCATTAATAGTAAAAAAAAAGAAGTAATGAAATATTTGTATGCCTCATAATACCTATTTCAATTTTGTTTTTAATCTAAAAATACAGGTCCTTTGTCACCTAACTAGACATCATTGATATTTGAGTTGATCATGCCCGCCCCCAATGTGAACCACAAGGACCTATAATGGAGCATCTGAACAGAACTTGTTTATACGAGAAATTATTTGAAGAAAAAAATTATAGAATTAGGAAATCACTTTAAGGCAATAAGTTAATCGCTCTTGCTGTGCGCCGTTATCAGAATCGGCTTGAGAGTGTTTGGGCATCACAGACAACCATTGTTTTGGATACAAATTCATGAATTGATGGAAAAACCATTCCAGGATTGAATCTATGACCTCACGACTGAATAAAAAAACAACAGCGTTCACCAATAGGTAGCAAGACCGACTGTTAATAGTTAAGCGAGACCGGTACTGCGTTTTTTTTAAAATGTAAAAATGGTAATTTTATTTTCATTATTTATTTAATATTAATTTATTACCTTGCTTAGGAACACTGGTATAAAAAAAAGTATAGCTGTATGGAATAAGTGTTGCGGATGGTAAATTTTTATTAAATATGAAGTTTCAAGGTTTCTTGATAAATAATCGAAGATCAGACGAACCAAAATTATATTTCAGAATGTATACTGACTTTAATTTTAAGTCTGCATGTTTGCAGCAATAAAACAAGAAGATGGACTTGTTCTGAAGTCAAATCGTGTCTAAACTATAAAAAACAGGACACGTTTGTTCCATCACCACGCTAACAGTTCGTCAACAAATCTACAGTAACATATTTGAATATTATTCTAGCATTAAACCCATAATGTGATTTTGATATTCGGAATGAAATTTTATTGAAAAATTTATTGATGATTTGTCATTTTCTCGAAATTGTTGGTATACCAAGTCGTACCCGTAGCTGGATGGTTAACATCGTTTGCTTCGGTTAGGGTAACCACGGGTAAAAATCCCAGTATGGACAGTTTTGTAAATTGATTATTTAGTCGATTAATAGATTTTAAATGGCATAGAAACAGAGATTAGCTAACCACTTGTCTCCGTAACAAAAAGTTATCGTAGAAACACTTTTGTTGACATAAGTCCTATTAGGAGTCCATATTGTCCACACTGGGAGCGTGCATTGTAAAAAAATACTAAATAGGGGGTATAAAATCCTATGGATATTGATTTGATATTATTGAACTCAAAGTGAAGATTGCGTAAATATATAAATCGTTTAAAAAACAAAAAATATATGAATGACCTTCTGTCATACAAACTCCTCCCAAACCGTAAACAGTAGCTACGTGACTTTGGCACATGTCATTCTGGCTGCCATTCTAAGTCAACTACGCTGTTTTCAACATTATTATTAGTTGATGGACTTAATTTTGTGGGTGTAACATGAGGTACGGTCCGCGGTGATATTTCCATTTTGTATTATTAACTAGCACCAAAATACTTCAGACGCAAGTATGTGTACATCCAGTGTCTGCGTTTAGAAGTTCAATACGACTAGGGTGAAGCCGGGCAGTACATCTACCGATTATATTTATATAAAACAAACGTTTCATTTAAAGAAGCGTGATATTTCAGCTACCGTATTCCTGTAAAAATACTTTATTTTATATTTCCTAGCGATCTTTCTCTGTCAAAACATTTTCCATAATAAAAGAGATTGCCGATTCTAAGCATTAACCATTTCTTAGAAACAGTCAAATATAAAAAAATCTTGTTTTATTTTATAACCGGCAGTACTATGCAATTTTATTCTAAGATTTACTATGAAGAAGAAAATAGTCACAAAATAAGCATTTAACAAATAATAATATTATTTGTTGAGTGGATTATATTATATCTACTCACTTTAAGGTGTAAACTCTCAATTTTTGAATGGCATTTTATTTAGAAATCTACTACAGCTAAGGTTTAAGACTTCGACAAGAAAATCATGTTAAGGGACTGAACTACAACCGGTTCACGTAAAAAAAATATTTTGACTGAAAAACGTGCCCATATGACACGTAATGGGTCATCTCGAAAGGAGGCTCCACATAAGGATTATCAAAATTCTAATGAAGCAACTTAAACATCATTGTAATTTACTTCTTTCTTAAACGCGTAGGTAGTGTGAATTTTTTTTCCAATTTTATCTAAGACTCGATTAATTTCCCCAAACTCAATGAGGATGTGAGTTATCTTCAGAAATTGAAATTTTCTGGTGAACTACTTATACATATTCCTTCTCTATAATTTTTTATCATCGTCCTTTATCGTACCATACATAATTAGTTATATTACTTAAAATAAATTAAGACATCGTACTTCCAATAAAAAATAAAATGCGTGCTTTAATTGTTTATTTTTAAACAAAATAGTAATTGTAAAACATCTTGAAATTGTTTTGAGTAAAAGTAGAAATAATTAGTGAAAAGAATTGCATTCACTCTCCTCCACATTTTTTTCAATTCTCGGTTGGTACATTGTCACTCTCATCTGAATGCAGTTATCAAGATGTACATCTGTGTGTCTGTTTCTATATTTACTTGTACCTGAGTATAATAGATAGATCGGGTTGATTTCAAACGATGTGCCATTAAAAATGTTTATTTGCGAATAAGAAACTATTTTGTACCCTTCGATTAAGATTTTCATAAAATTGTATAGTTCTTCAAAACTCTTACATCTCTACTATATAGCACAAAATACATGTAGAAATCTGTTTGTTTGTGCGTTTGTCAGTCACAAGAGCTCCTCCCAACGGTGTGCAGTAGCGGCTTGAAATTTTCACATGTCATTCTGTCTGCCATTTCTAGGTCAACTGTGCTATTTTCAACATTCGACTCTCAGTTTTTAATTTTTAACCATAAACTAAAAACGGTATATTTAACGTCTCAACGAAAAGCAACAGAGAAAATAATAGCAAATTGTTGCTTAGCAACCGCTCATGTTGTCACAAAAACTGAATCTGTGTTGAATTTCCTTAGCGACTATAAAAATATGTTATAATATAAATGTAAAAAATAATAATTTTTCGCGTGAATCGTAAAATTTGTAAAAAATCAAAACATTGAGAGGATAATTATCCATCATTTAAAATTATAAAACATATAACAGTGAAGTCTTCATATCGTGGGTTTTACATTTAATATGCCCAAAAGGAAAAGAAAAGTGTTAAATGAATTAATATAAGTGACCCTTATCTTGGGTTAAGCCGGGTAATAAATACAAGTAATATGTAAATTTCATGGTCGAATTGTTTGAGTTTGAATTATTGATAGTTTCGTACGTAAAAGCAAAATCTTATGGGCACTATGTGAAATAATAATAATTGTTATGTAATGCATTACTTAAATACGAATCTCTTTACAAGCTTATTTAATACATGTTCTTGTAAAAGTATTTGAATAAATCATCGATGTAATGCGTTTTAATAACATAATGTACCTACGTTTGATATTGGCCGCAATAATTTATTATTTTTCGAGTTATTGACTGTCATATAAATTTATATTTTCTAGTAGACTTTACAGACTGAGGTAAGAAATAACTGTTCTTTACAGCCATGCAGCTTTGCATTGGGGTGTGAGATGGAAACTTATTTTTCAATTGCAAAGTAAAAGGCTTTCGTACAATATTTGAAAAAAAAACAATTCGTAGGTTTATACTTGAGTACAAAGTTTTATTAGATATGTGGATAAAATTATAAAATGGGTGGGCTTCTTATGCACAACCAAATTAAACATTTTTTGTTGATGTACAAGATAGATGAAGAATAACTCTGCAGTCTTATCAAAAAAAAAATTTGTAAATATGTATATATATGAGATAGCAATGGTAAATGATTCGCTGACGTGTGAATCCAACACTTCGAGTCGATAGACTTCTCCCATACGTTTATACTGACTCGTACCTTTGAGTCTTATCACTGCATACAACTCAAATGAATGAATTTAATTTGAATTAGATTTTTCACCAGTCATTTGATTTCTCACTTTGTCTGTTAATGACAGTGTAGTGTTAGAATAGGAAATCAAACGATTTGCGGCAATTTAAAAATATATCGCAATAGACGAATATGTCACCATAGTTCTCTGTAAATAATAGGTCACTTGGATTCGTTCGTTCGCGGAAAGCGCAAGTTTTATATATGTGCTTAGTCGTGTATGTAAAACATACTTTGTATTCATATTCAGGGATGTTATTATATTATTTCGGGAATTTTAATTTATGTGTTTGTTCTAATATATTATGTTCACCGAAATTTGAAAAGGTTATTTTGGATAGTTTTCACATTAAATATAATTATTTCAATAAATTTAAAAAAAATTAGTTCGCCTTTTAGTAAATATATGGGTAGGTGCGGCCGCGTGTGTGTAATGTTGATGTGTCTGTGCAGACGTGTGTATGTAATAATGTGTGTGCGTGCTGCATTCATTCACGTATTTGCAGCCTTCGAACAAGACAGAAATTATCAACAAAGAGTGTTTGAAAATTGCGTATACCAAGAAAGTCATACTTTCCACATCAGTGATTCCAAAATATTTACAGTATAGAAGCCTCGTTCGATCGTGATTTCAGCAGTATTAAATGTAGATATGCCATAATAATGTAACGTGAGCCTTTTATAATAAATTCAATCAACTCCAGCATTTATTTAACAGTCATTAGTCTTTAGGTTACCTTACTTCTACCATATATTCTGAAGCCTCAGGACTCCAGACACAACATTTTCAAGACTCTCTAAGATTCCCAGTATGTACTAAAATACCAGTTTTGATACCAGTAAGGAATATTATTATTCAGCTTACTATTATAAGACTAGAAATTACTACCACGTAACAGTACCACTTATCAGTATTCGCTCAATGCGATGTACAGACAGAAAGTGAGTGTGTGTGTGATGCCTTACAGATAGACAGATAAATCAAGATAGTTGATAAAAATGTTGTAATGTTTTCTGTGTCGATGTTTTATTACTTTTCAAATGTTGATTTTTTCATTTAATATTTAAGATCTAAAGTATGCGTATAGAGCTGTCTTTTCTCCTCGAGTTGATCTTGAATAATTAAAAAATATAAAAAATATCCGCTGTATCGGTAATTTTCGGTATTAACTAAATATTTTTTTTGTTAATAATAATTTATTAAAAACAGTCGGCACTGGGGCTGGATCGCAGTACGAACAGTTTCATTAATTGATTTTTCAATTGAGGCATTTTCAATTGATGTTTGTGATGCCTAAAATTCCCTCCCACTCATCCGATTCCAAAAACGACGAACAACTATCTAACCACTACCTCTATCCTAGCCTTATCCTTATATCTCTACTCTTTTTGATAATGAGAGGTTGAGCAACAAGCAGTTCTCTTAGAAAACTTCTCTTGTGATACCTGCATTAGGAGGCGATATGCTTCACATTGTGAGCGGACATGATGTATTTTTTTTAGGTAGTTTTAAATGATATTTTAAATTTTTAGTGATGAAATAATTATGTAGTGTGATCAAAACTCATAATGGTTTGTTATGTGCGCACCTTTATAAAATATTGTTTTTATAGTAAAACGTATAAAATATTTTGACATGGTCATTTTACTAAATGTGAACTATTACGCTACTTATTTTGTTTTTATTTTTAAGATAAATTTTATAAAATACCGAAAACACTTATGTATTTTATATTTTCACTTAACGTATTATAAAAAGCAGTTATTATCTCAGATTAAACCAATACCTATTGCTATTGTGTTTAATATATAATACAATAAGATATTTGTTATTTTATGAAAAACTCAAAAAGATCGATATTGCCACAAGATATACGGTTGTTATTCTACTTCTAGTAACCGTACCCGTCATTGATGACGGTATTGAAATTGAAATATTGAATGTCTTAAGAACGTCGGAACTGTGTGTGAATTGCATAACATTTTATTTTATATATACACCGCGAACGCTTCGGTCCTGAGAAAATTTCAAACCCACAAGTGATATGTAATAATAATAAGACGTCTACAGAGCGGACTGGGCTATTATAAATGTACTCTACTATTAAATGAATCCATGCATTATTTACTTGCTATACCACTATAAGGAGGCCATTTGCTCCACACTAGGAGACAAAGTTTGCAATTTAAAAAATACTACATAATTATAGAAAAAAATAATCTGTGGAAAGAAATAGCACATTTTAGGAACCACACTTTTACAAAAGCTGTTATTCGAACATCATTTGCATACAATAATGGATAGGTTGTTTCTTTTTTATACCCTTTCGAAACTTTAACATCGGCAATAATGTTCGTTGTCGAAGTGACGAATGAAAGAAATCAATGGGCCTTTCAAAATAATAATTTTGCTTTATTGTATTTCATTTTAGGCACATAATATATATATAAAATAAAATATTAACACGCATGTATTGATATTTGCCTACATATTAACTGGCTTGCATCTGTCAATGCTTACTTTTTCCGTATGGTAATTTAAATCGAGGATGTTCCCATATAACTTATACATGCCCATCAATAAATTATGTAAATGATGAAACATATTATTTGGAATATTTTTTTATTGATTGAATTGGCATTTACTTACTTTGTAGAACTCTATTATAATTGGATAAAATATCAAAGTATTTAGTTCTACACGATTTTATTAGTTAGTTGATAGCTATTTTGGCTTAACGCTAACTTTTGCAATATACATTGAAACTATACTTCTGACGATTTCGTTAATGCAAAATAGCTATCAACTTACTAATAAAATTTTGTAGAAATAAATAATTTGGTAATTTATTCTGTTATTAATATTTTTTTACACCATGTCCACTCCTAATATGGATTTTATGGACTCCTAAACGCACATAAAAACAGAAGTTGTTCAACGAGATTTTATTGTTTTTCAGTCACTCAACTTCATTATTTCGGAAAGAGTAAGGCTTCTGTTACAGTGCTCACGAGCTCGAATCTCAGTACGGGCATTTTCATAAATTGATTTTTCATGTGATTTATGGATTTCTGTTTATCTTCCCACCAATCCAATCCTTAAAATGGGGCATAGCGAGAGCGATTAGCTAACCACCAATCCTGTCCTAGCTTTATCATTCTATCCCTAATTCCTATTAAATAAAATAGAGGTTGATTAACAAGCAAGGAAGCTATACATTGTGAAGGAATCGAGACATCATTGTCTTCGAACGAAAATCCATAAACAATTAAAAATTGAATCAATTTACACAAGTGTCCGTACTAGGATTGACTATTTGGTTATAGAGTCAGAATATTTATGCATCATATTATATCGATGTTTAGTACATTCTTTGTGAAAAATCAGCAATCGAAACTAGATAACAAAATAAATATTTAGTAAGTTATAAAGATTCCATCTCGAATATTAGATATCCGATTATATTCGGCCCTTTTTTAACTATTTGATATTCGAATATTTGGGAAAATTTTTAATAAAGTATTATACAAAATCGATGAAAGATCACAATTTCTCGAGATTTCAAGAACAATAACGAATACCCCAGATAGTGGCTATTTTTGTCTTCACCCAACTCGTACGCTTTCAATATCATACAAAATGACTCGGGCCTAAAACCTCTTTAAACATGCCGTTATTTCATTTATATAAGGAATACCGTTGTAGTAATCCAATGCAGCTGCTAATTTTAAATATTGTAAAACAATGGAACGGTGTTGGAATATTTTTTATATATTGTTATGTCACTAATTATTCAAATCGAATAGTATTTTCATACTCGAGAAACTAATCCAATAATATAATATATTCGAATAGTTTCAGTTTAACTATTCGAATAGTTTATAATGGCGAATAGTTGGGATCCCTAGCAAGTTATCAAATAATCACACCATTAGGTACCTTAGTCAATTAACGGTGTGTAATGTTGGGTTTGTCAAATTATACCTGTAATTATTTTAAAACCGTTTATACGTTTACTATTGTATAAGGATACTCGTATTTATGGTTTATCAAACTGAATGAGTCACACGAGAAAATCTCCATTTATCCTTCGGGTATAATTTATAAAGATACCCTGAGAAATAAAATAAAACTATCGGGTGTAGGCAGGCACTTATGTATAAGTAGAAATATCTTGGGATTTGGAATGGCATTCGACCGAACAGTTTATTATCAAAGAGTTCGATGAACTATGTTTTTGTTTTCGACAATTTTATTTAAAACATATCGGCGAGACCTTTTGACTTAAAAATAAAATAGCTCCGCTGATTGGTCGGACTGCGCAATACGTTATTATTTATATTAAATTAGTTGTCAATTTAATAAAGTTGTTGTTTACTGATTGGATAAGATACACAGAAAAACGGAACGTTGAGTTTTTTGTTCATTGTTATATTCATAATATTAAATAAAACTGAAAATGGTGTTGGAGAATTAGCATCAGACAGCTTTTGTATAACTGAGATTTTATTGCTAGGAAAAAAGGGGTGTTAATGTTAGTTCATTAATTGATTGAATTTACATTTACTTGGTAAAACTTCATTACGACAAAGTAAAAAATACTGTGATATTTTCACCGTATTAATGAATTCAATCGTATATACTTTATCGGTTGGATAGTACTAAGTGCAAACGCTAACCAACTAACTAACTAACTAGGTACTCGCTGGCGAACAGTTTAAAATCATCTGTTTTGTGAAAAACTACGAAAACTATTTGACATAAAATAAATGAAGCAACACTATTAATCAATTATAATTTCAAAAAATAAAACACAATTTTATTTACACTGCTTCCTAACTTCCTAACTTTTATACAGATCAGAACCGGCTTCGCTTGAGCAATGAGCGAAACTGGTTCTACGCTACGAAAAATGTGAACTTAGCACAAATCAATTTGTGCATTTTTTAAAATGTAGTGCTTTTCCACCAAGAATTGATAGTAAACATATGAAAAGTGGGAAATTAATATTCAGAATATATTTTTCAGATATCGATCTAAATATGGGTGGATGCTATATCAGATAGAAAATAGACAAAAAAATTGTATACCTAGGAATTTGATATAATACTTATTTTGCAATTAAGTTACTATTTAATTAAATTATTGATCGAATTGGCATTTACTTGGTAAAACACAATTAAAATAGGAAAAAATATCAAAGTATTTATTCAATTAATTAGTTTGGTATATAAATTACAGATTTTCTTTATCACATATATATATATATATATATATATATAAATATTTTACAATGTGATGTTTTACATTATTTTATTACTAGCAAAAACATGTATAATTAATAATTTATTGTTTTTTTGACGGATTTGTTTTATAAATTGAACGATTCAGAATTGTTTATTTGGATTTTAAATACACTGTGATATCTGATTGAATTGATAATTTTTCGTTTGTCAAATCGAAAATTTTACCAGCTTATCGCAATTAGGAATGGTTATATATTTTTCAAAATCTCCAATGTAGAATACATAAGTGCCATTTATTCTTCGCAATTAAGAATATAATCATAGTAATTAAGGTTAATTAACATCTTAGTAATGATTCTAGTGAATAAGTTTACATCCATCAATACCCTATGATCAAGTTACAAATGAGTTTTTGTTTTTTACCATGTCCGCTTTCAGTGTGGTTCATATGATCTTCTAATCGAGGTAACTCAACAGACGTTTTTATACGAGATCTGCTCAACCTCTCTTTTCCGAAGAGAATAGGGATAGAAGGATACTGCTGGGGCAGGACTAGTGGTTGGATAATCGCTCTCTCTACGACCGTTTTTATGATCGAATGGGAGGGAATTTTCGTCATCATAAACATACATGCCTACGAACAGAAATCCATAAATGGATTAAAAAATCAACTTAAGAGACTGTCCGTACTGGAACTTGAACCCGAGACGTCCGTAACCTTAGCCAACGACGTTGACAACTAGATGGACTAAAAACTTAGTAAATATAAATCTGTAATAGAAAAACGTTCTGCAGATTCTTTCATGCATGCTAATGTACAAAAAATTTCATTGTAATGACTTTAATCTAATATGTGTATTATTCATATCGATTGTGGAAAGGAAAAAGGACGTAACCCACACCAAAAAAAATGTCTATAGCTCACACAAGACGTGCTAATACACTCTATTTATTTATAAATACATAATATATCGACTGTAGAAAGGCAAAAGGATTTATCCCTCCATGTTTTTAAAATATTTTTTTTCGATAATCACAATGTATACAATTTAATACACGTTTTGTTTCGGCTATCCACGATATTTTTTGTGTGTGGGTTACGTCCTTTTTCTTTTCCACAGTTGATATATTATATAATTTAAAATTAGTTATGTTACATAAAATAATATTAGTTTGTTTTCTTTGCATATTTGTTCATAATATATCTACAGCTATAAGTTATCTTAGAGATTATTTCTTTATTGCTCCTGCCTCATCATCTGAGCTGTGAACAGATTCTAAATAAATTCAATTAAAAAAGAAAGAAATAGAATCTAAGCAGTGTTCGATGGGGTGTTGGTTTATACGGCGAGTAGGTGGTTCGTTCATTTTATATTTAACCAATCGTAGCGCGAGGCGTTTACCAATGGGAGGAGTGCCGGTCGGAGTGCCAGCGAGTTCAGACGGTGACAAAATACTCTCGATATCTGATTTAGTATGCAA
Organism: Himalopsyche phryganea; assembly: GCA_022494535.1. Taxonomy (NCBI): domain Eukaryota; kingdom Metazoa; phylum Arthropoda; class Insecta; order Trichoptera; family Rhyacophilidae; genus Himalopsyche; species Himalopsyche phryganea. The sequence goes on from JAGVSL010000034.1 coordinate 2,511,230, forward strand.
TCGAATTCCGATTAGTAATGTACAGAGTAAGCGTCATGTTGGAGGAAAACGCACTCTAACGTCACATTTGTTTAAAGGTTAAGTAAAACAATAAAGACTTCTGCAGTATTAATAAATTATATTATTTACTATACTTATAAAAATTTAATATAAAATAAAATACATTATTGATTTAAGTGCCTATATTCAATTCATGTGCATTTTTATTTGGTAGTATAAATTCGGTCTTAATTCTACGTAACAAAGATTTTATTGATATTTTCTTCAGGTTATCTGTCTTAGTATTAATTACGATAAATGATCATAACTTTAGAGCAGCGGTTCCCAAAGCTGTTCCTATGGATCCGTGTGTCCGTTGAGAGGGTCTGTGGCAAATTAAAGATAATTTGGCGGTGTGTGGACAACGTCGGGGGGTCGGCGAAAGGTTTAACATAAAATAATATTTGTGACACATTTTCATTATTATGAAAGTTAAAATTTTAGCAGCATTAAATAAATTGATAGCAAAATGTTGGGTATTTGATCTTTTTGCAAGCATACCTACAAACTCAGATGAATCCATAGTAATAAAGAAGCAATTCATTGAATTATCCACAAATTAGGACCTGAAACCAATGTTTAAATAAGAATACCACAATTTTATTTAGAAAAACTGATACCAATTTTATATCCTGAATCATGGGTCACTGTACAGAGAATCTTGATTGCTTTCCCGCCTTTCTATTTAGTAGAATGTGAATTTAGTGTAGTTACGAACTTTGTTGTCATAATTTAAATATCAAAATGCTTTATTTTTAGATTACCATTTACCATTCAAGACATTCTGTTTTCCAGCTAAGTCGAGTTATTTTACTTGGGATTTCATGGTCAGTTTTTTGCTTTAAGAAGAGGTTCATGTGCATAATAAGTTTAGGACTCACTGCTTTAGAGTCTTAAGTTTAGACCAACATTTGATAAAAAAGTCTGTAATGGGTTAAATAAATACTTTTAACTTTTAACCTAGTTTTACTAGGTACCGCTATTCTCAGGTGAGCATTTTTTCAAATACATGCATCCTTATTTTGAATATTAAGAATTTTATTTTTGAGTTATAATTTGTCGAATACATACATCCACACTAATTAAAACTGTTTATCTTATACATTGTTTTCAATATCCACAGCATGAATAGTAATTATTATAGAATAAGTGGGCAATAAATTAATTTTACTTAAAGAAAATAAATTCGTCGATATAGTGTATACATTTTTTAATTCTATAACATATGGTTTCGTGGAGCAGTGGTCAACGTCGTTCGGTTACGTATGTCTCGGGCTCAAATTCCTTAACGGCAAGTTGTATAAATTGATTCATGGATTTTTCTTCGTAGGCATGGATGTGTGTGATGTCTAAAATTCTCTCCCATCCATCCGATCGCGATCCGAATGCGAGGCGTAGCAAGAGCGATTGACTAACCACTATTACTGTCCTAGCCGTATTCTTTTGTTGCTGTTGAGATACCTCCATTAGGAGTTTATTTACTCCACACTGGGAGCGGATATGGTAAAAAAACATTTGTGTGTGATTAAAAAAATATATGTGTTTTTTGTTCAGTTTTATTGTTTAACATTATAAAACTTAGATGTAAAAATTGTAGTACGGTCCTTTAAAAAGAAAATCGTATATTATGTGCAAATATTGATGATTTTTTGCTAGAGAGACATCATATTAGTTTTTTGATTATTTATTTCAACACCTAATTAAATCTGTTAAATAAAAATTCTAGTTTAACAGCCCACATCCAAGCACCAAATATTTTGATTTTTTTAAAATCACATGAGAATTTTTCAGGAAAATCAATTCAGAAGAAAAGCCGTCACAAACACCCATGTCAAATAACTCGAATTTAAATTGAAAAAAAAACGTAAATTTGATATCGACCTGGCGGGAACTCAGATTCTGATCGGTAGGGTGAGGCTGTTACCACTAGACCACAGATGTCGATTATAATTATATATATTTTTCATAATGAGCGTACTAATAATGGACTCATAATATGGAGGCAATGACGGCTTTAAAGTTGCTGAATACTAAATGATGGCAGATGACGCTTCGTTCACTTATTTGGGCGTGTAGCGAGCAAAAACAGGTTTTAATTTTTATAAGATCACAATATTATAAAGCAATTTAGCCATCATCATTTTAAAGCACGGATTTTATTTGTTTCTTCTCGGACAAGTTTTTGTAAAAATTAAAATAGGTGGATTGAAAAACAAAATTTACTGCTTGCTTGATTGTTTTATTTATGCATTCAATTTGTCTGAAGTCAAGTTCGATACATAGTCCTCAAATAACATAATTATTAAAATATATTATACATACCAGTGGGTGCTCTATTCTTGTTTCATATTTAATTTTTCGTATACTTTTAAACAAATATAAATATTTTCCAATGCACCCGATTTTTTTATTTTGAATAAAATACCTACGTGAGATAAACTAAATCTTTTTTTTTTAACACAATTTGTTTTGTACGCGATCAACTGATCAGTTGATAATGCTCTCGATGAGCGAAACCGGTCTGATCATTATGAAAATACGGAAGAAGTATACATAAATTGTTTCTCATTTTTAAATTATAATGCCTTTCCACCAAGAATTTCCAGTAGAAAACCTTGGCATAAAAACAGCAAATGTCATAAAACTCATTTTGTTTAGGGGAAGGTAAAAAGATAATATCTTGGTTGTATAAGACGTTAGCTGTTTCCATACAAAATGGCCTGGACTATTGTATGTTTTTAAGTGTCATATTTTTGGGAGCTGATTTTGGGGATTCAAGATTTTTTTAAATTTATCTTTGAACAGTTTTATGGAGTCATAGACGGAGTGTAGGAGACAGATAGTAGACATTTACTGTTTTTACGTCAAGGTCTTCAATTGCTCCATAACGTAAGATCAATTCGAGGGAAAAAGACATTACGAAAACCATGCCCAAGATCTCAAATATTAAAAAGAATGATCAAAATTTTATATAGACCTTGCCATTTGAACGTGACACTTTGTGGCCTTATTGATGGCTCTTTATTTCAAATTCAAAGTTGATTTATTTAATATTGACATTTTGATGGCTAACCAGAACTCCTACCGCTTCTCTACTGATGTAGAGTGTTGAGCCTAGAAACAAAAAGTAATTAGAGTTAGATCAATTTAAATATACATAATTTCAGTATTTTGGCGTATTAAGTATACACTTTTACATAATATATGCATATTATACCAAGACATGAGAAATCAATTAATTCTGCCCGAATCGATCACTCTAATTAGACTGCCTTTTCAATTCGTTCTTACTGACTCGTTTGTTTTCTCACTTTACCTACTACTAACTAACACACGTTACAGTGAGAAAGCAAAAGATTCACATTAATTCTAGTATTTTCATAGAAGCAAACGAGTTACACTCGGCTCCTACAAAAATCAGTTTCTTAATATTCCACTGTGATCTAGTAGTAAGAGCGTATGTCTACGATGCAGCTAAATTAATATTAATATTTAAATCTTATCTAATCGGTTTGATAGGTTATATCGATTGTATTTAATCCAATTGATATAACCTTCAAAAAATACGAAAATGAGTAAATGATTGGATCTCATTTTAAATACGGCAGAGCAGGTCTCAACCAAATAATGTACACTAGAAAAATAAATTGACCACTTTTTGAAAGGGAAACATCATTTTACACTGTATCGACAATCCCTACGTATAACCCCATGTCTGCAAACATGAGAATTTACAGTAGTACATTTCAAAGATTCATAACGCACGTAACTCACCAGATTATTTTTGGATAAAAACAGTTTTTACTCCCTCCTGAACAATTCCAATTTTGAAGGTTTATGTCAATTGGCCAAAACACCGTCGATATGACATTTTTAAGAGCACGGCTCTGAACTTTAAGTAATTTTATTTTTGTCATTGAAATACTTAACACAAGTATTGTGCTGTCTCGCTACTGAGATTGAAAAATGTTGCAGTTCACACGACCAGACTAGACCGTGTTATCTGGTCTCGAGTCCGTTAGTAGAACACTCTACCATTGTATTTTAACCTCCAGGAGTGTTTGATAAATGAGTTGAGAGAATAATAACATGTAAAGCGTACATGTGCCTTACTTTAGTTCACATTCAGAAATAAGCAAGCAAGGTTAAAAAATTGCCTTTGAATGTCTCAAACTCACAGGCAGAATATTTAAATTTAATATATTCAAATAAAAACGTAAGTCAAAATGGTCTTAAATAATTTTTCGGTTCGGTGACAAACCAAGTGAAATTGTATCGTATGTGTTCTGTTTGACACTGTGTTGATTTATAACTCACTAGCGAGTACCCGGCATGCGTTCTAATGCACTCAAAAAAAGGAAAGTATTTCTGTTTTATTTCTGTTTATTGAAGTGCTTTTGGATATAAAATGTTTTTTCGTTTTCCGTCTTGTGCGTACACGAATAAATCAGAAGGTTTTCCGACGCTTGAGCTGGCTATTTAAAAAAATTTCCATAGTAATAACATTACTTATTTATATATATATTTTCACGACATGGACGTCAGAAATTGAGTTTATAGAAACCTTGTGAAGGATTTCAACAGTATATATTTATATATATATACAGATTGGTTGCTCTACCTCCACCCGTTATGTGTATGCAGCCGCCTTCCACAACGCAATAATGCTCAAGAAAAGAAATGAATGTACTCCTCATATTCTTGAACCGAAGCAGAACTGCACGGGGCCGATCTTTTAACCACGCACTATTGACTATATATATATATATATATATATATATATATATATATATATATCGAGGATTGGTTATTAGTTAGTAAGTCAATTTATTTATTTTTTCAGAGATGGTAAAGATTGAATAGGAAGGAAGAAAACTAGTTGTCAGCCAATCGCTCTCCGCAATATAAATCAATTGATTTTATAATTAATAAATACCATCACCAAAAAATTCCGAGTAATACCTTGTTTACGTCTACAGTTCCTTGCAAGCAGTGCACTCGCAGGTGCCGAAATTAATTCATGGAATCTAGAGTTTAGAATTCACCTAAATGTATATAAAATGTACATATGTTACCTAAATTAAAAGTAATATATGTAAAAATCCTATATACAAATATTAAACAAAAATACGTCAACCTATTTGTTGTACCTGAAAAGTAAGCCTTCCTCCCATAATAATCCCCAAAAGAGAAAGTAAGACGGTGTCTTATTTTCGGAAAAGACGGTACTAATATATATATAAAAAAGATTTTTGTAATAGTTTGGCAATTTACCTGCAGTCATGATCTAGACTTTTTTGAGAAAGAGTAAAACATCGCTTTAATTATTATTATCAAGCTGTGGCTCTAAGCCGGTAAAAAAGTAACAGTGATGGTAATTACTCATGCAGTGAATAAAATGAACCAAAAGACACAAAAGAATGTATGATCCGTGTATCAGCACGACTCTTGGCAGAGTTACTTGGGAGTCGTGATGTAAGCTGCCCTTGAATATTACGGAAGGTAGTGGGTGGAATAATGTTCAATCTCTTTGATGGAATGCTAATATAATATGCAGATCTGTGTGTATTCATTTCAATAATTTTAACTCGAAATTATTCAAATGAGATGTAATGTATTCTTGGCGGAAGACTTAGAAAACATGCGAATTAAAATCTTGGCTTCTTAGAGGTAATAAATAACAAATCTGTGGGTGATATTTTCCGATAATTGTACATCTAAAAATATACAAGTACAATTGTACATATGGATATAGAACTACCAAAGATTGTTGACCTGGAATACCGTTGATGTACTCGGTAAAACTAAGGAACGATGCCGTGACTGGTTGTGAGTTGGGAGGATTAAAGGTGTTGGTGGGAGACGGAGAATTTTGAAGACATTGTTTGGTAACTATATTCCGAATAAGGAGGCAGACATGGCGTTACCTTAATTTGGTAAAAGGTTCTAATTGCACTTAACCATATTTTGAGATACGAGCGATTGAAGTTTTGACTGATCATATTTCGTATTTTGAAGGAAAAAAAATATTTTTAACTTGTGAGTGATTTCACTTGTTTTTCGTATAATTTATTTTAACTAAAGCCTTTATATTAGAAAATAATGCGTATCTTAAGCTTTAATTAGAACTGACAACAATAGTTTGTTTAAAATTGTTATAACGGATATTTCAATTTTATCAAACAGAATGTTCTGATTTTTGAGATATTTATTAATATTGATTATTATCATTACTTGCTGAACCATATGAGCTAACAATAATATTATAATACACCAGAATAATAATACATATTATATACTTTGTATGTATGAACGAACTCAGCTAACTTTCGTCAATGACCAAATCGATAGAACAATAGAAGAAAAGGGTAAAATACACACCAACCATCGAGCGAAGAATGTTCGACATGACGTTAAAACCTTTTCAAAAAAACTGTGATGTGTATGTTTTTTCTGTGAGATGATAATAATTAGTTATATCGATTCATAGAACCGTATAAAACAAATTTATGAAACAAAATGTGTGGATAGAACTCCAAAATACTGCTAACGTTTATAGTAGAATGTGGCTAATACAACATTTTCCAACGAAAAGGTCATTTTAGGCCAAAATTTCAGTTAGAACCTTTTCAAATTAAGGTAACGATAGGCCAAAAATAAATGTTACGAAATTCTGCAAATCACAATTGAAAATCAAAACATACTCTTGCGACATTTTTTTAAACCATGTCCACTCCTAATATAGAAAATATTTTGTAGTCTCAATGGAGTTTATTTCAACGTAAGTTTTTATAAGAGAACTGCTGATTAATTAGTTGCCTAACCTCGTTTTTAGAATAGAGTAAGGGTAGAAGGATAGAGCTAGGGCTGAGGTAGGACTAGTGGTTACCCGGAATTTAAGACATCATACTTATATATGCCTTCAAAATAAATCATTGTTTGAAACTGTCTTTAGTGGGATTCAAACTAGTGAGCAACGTAACCAAAGCCAACAGCGTTGAACACTCGGCTAAAAGCCCTGCAAATTTATAGACGAGAAAACTACATGAAAAGATTCGAAGGTTTAATATCATTGCAATAATAAATATTCATATCTATATTTTGGTTAAATCATGAACATTTAGATAAAATACAGTTTTTTATTACACGTTTAGCAATACCATCTAATATAGAACATGGTTTAACCAAATATTATACGATTATGTTTCATTCAAAACTAATATAGTTTTTATTGTTTTTTCTCATCTTTGCTAATGTCGATTGATTTTGTAATATTTTAATCATGTGATGTGAAATTTTCATTTAAAAAGATCGTCAATAATTATTACCAATACGATTTGCTTTCCGGTATAATTCATCAGAAATACTAAAAGCAGTTTAGACGATATTCAATTATTTAACAACCAAACTGTCCTTGCTGTGTTTTTCTGCTCCAAATGAATTCATTTTCATTGAATATAATACATATATACGATGTATAATACGGCAGATGCATCTTTCATCGACGAAAAGTGACAATGTATTATTTTATTAAGTGCGAATCAGTCGCACGTTAGTGTTAAAATTGACAGGCTTCGGTTTATTGTGTGGGCAGGATTAGCGTTGGGCTCCAGGTGGGATAACTCTCTTGTCATGTCGAGATTCCGAATTCAAGGCTCGAGAGGCCTAAAATCCTTAAGTAAGTCAAGTGCAAACAACCATAAATCAGCTGAGCCAAGACCTGGGATAAATTAAATTATTACACCTTTCATTGCGGAAAATATATAAATTAGAAACATATGTCGATTTTTTATCATTGAAATTATACAAAGTTATGAGTTTTATTGATTTTTATCTACTAATAAGGCTCAGAAGTTTTCAGCCTAAGGGTATTAAAGGGATAATAGTATCAAACAATCATTTTGTTACCGTTTATTGAGATACATTTTTAGAACGACTAACTATTTTTTTATCAATTAAATTCTAAAAAATAATATGAATATTTGTCTTTAAAATTGTTTTATTCCATCAAGTTTGTGAGGAAAAATGTTGATCGTACAACGTTATTATCTATATTTAGGTGATGTTTACTAGTAATCTTCCTGTTTTAGACAATTGAATATTTTTATCAGTTAAAGTCACCATTCCTTCAGTATAAGACTTATAGTATCCGTCAACTAATTCCATATGTTTGCAGATGTGTGGCTTTCTATGAAAGATATTTTTGTTTTTTTTATGTAACATGTTTTCAAAACAACACGCAATTTAAAATGGAAACAATTAGATAAATGTGTTTAATTTTATTACGTTTTAGTTTCTGTTATTTTACTTATAAACATTTTTTTTTTAAATAGAAAAATAATGTAAAAAATGGTTTTGCGAAATTGAATTCCCCAATGTAAGGGTTGAAGGAAAGTTAGTGGGGACCACACGCGAGAGACAGCGTGGCGTCTAGCACTTTAAACGATTTTGGGCATTCAACTGCATTTTGATTTTTTCTCCGTAAATTTTCTCAATATTTGAAAAGCTGCATTATCATTCAACACCTATTGTAAAGATTCTGTCACAGTATTATGGCCACTTAAGGAAATGTAATATTCACGGTACCATTCATACTGGTAAAGCTATATTTCAAATCAAAGCTGTACTATCCACTTCAATTGTCGTATTGATTAGATACAAGCATATTTTGATGGCCACTTTTAGGTAATGTTTTAGATTTTCTCCACCACTATTTCATTACAGGACTACGCATACAGTGTTGTCATGTTATTATTGCTGCTGAAAAATGAATTATTATTATGAAAAATCTTTTTGTAATAATGTTTAAACTACAAAAATATGCCAAAAGATTTACTTTTGACATTCTCTTGGTATTTAAAGTACATCATATTCCGGTACTGAGAGTTTCGTAAATAGATTTTTCAATCGATTTATGGATTTTTATTCGTGGGCGTGGAAGTTTGTGGTGTCTAAAATTCCCTCTCACCTATCCGATCCCAAAAACGGGGCGTAGGGAGAGCTGAGAGGATCAGCTGACCACTATTCCTGTACTAGTCGTATTCTTATATACCTACTTTCTTCGAAAAAGAGAGGTTGAGCAACTGAATAAAAAACTATTCTTGTAGAAAACTTCTTTTGAGATACCTACATTAGGAGGCCATATGCTCCACATTGGGAGCAGACACTATGTAAAAAGAAATAGTAGTAGGTTTAAATGATATTTTGGATTTTTTTAAATTATGTAACTTTATAAATCGACTATCTTGTAGTCGAGTGATTAAAGCTCATACTCGTTTTTTATATTTGTATACTCAAATATATTAAATATTTTGATGTGGTATTTCAACTAAATGTAAACTATTAAGCTTTAATTTTATATTTATTTTAAAAAATACCAAAACTCTTAAATATCACACATTTTCACTAAACGTGTTATAAAAAACGGTTATTATGTCAGATTAAACCAATCCCTACCGCCATTGTGCTGGGAATAATAAGATGTATTTGTTATTTTATGAACAATACAAAAAGCACATCGATATTGCCACATGTTACACGGTTGTTATTCTGTTATTAAATGAATCCATGCGTTATTTACTTTCAAGCATAATATCCTTTTTAATCCTTTGTAAATCCCCTTCACTTTAAATTCAGGTAGTTGTTAAATGAAACGGCGGTAATATTTAGTTTGCAAAAATAACGCTAAACCAAAATGCGGTATTATGTGACCAAGTATTGTGGTGTCAGATTAAGAAGAACTCAACACTCTTTCTTTCAGGATATTATCATCACGGGAATGTCAAGTATTTTTCAAAACACAAAAAAAACGGTTTAACAGTTTCGCAACGAGATCGGTAAACTCTTAATCCCTTTGGGAAAATTCACTACATATTCCATTACACAAAAAAGACCACCCGTATTTTTACAGTAGGCAATTTTATGACTAAAACAAATTATTTTTTTACAAATTACATAATATAATACAAATAAATTAACAGATATTATACGAAATTCAAAAAAAAAAAAATGTAGTTAAATTTCGTGTAAGCATAAGTTGACATTCATTGGACCGGTCGGGTAGTAACTTAGACACAATTTCAAATGGAAAACAAGAATATGTTATTTGGGAATCGTGTTCCAAACTTGTATTATTACAGAGATTTATTTTAAGAATAGAGCGGTTGCCATCCTATGCTTCTGTATTGCCATCTTGTATTGATTCGTGCCTAACAGTTGCATCTTTGTTACATTAAATTTCATTTATATGGTTGGCAATAACCATTTATAGGTGTTCCTGTAACCTAATGGTCAACGTTCTTGGATATTTATGTATTTGTGTTAAGAGGTATGGATGTCTATGATGGTTACATCTACTTCCGATCCTAAAATGAGCCCCACTCTTATATTGTTCTCTTATCTGAATAGAGGAAGTTGAGCGACTGAATTGAAAACCAGTTTTCGTAAAACAACATATTATACATTGTGATACTCCATTAGGAGTCCATATGCTCCACACAAAGGGCCAACATAATAGTAAAATATAATCCATCACAAATGTTCCCAACCTTTTTTACTCCATTCTCCCTCTTCTTTTTCAGAATACAATGCTCCCTTTCCAAGAATATCAATTATTCTAACTCAAACTCAAAAGGTTGCTTTCCAAATTTGCATGTGTTAATATGTTTTAAGAAACTGAAGCAACTTTCCACCGGTTGGTAACCCCTGATCTATCACATTCAAAAGTATAAGATTATGCCCTGTACGAATACGGAAAAATAAGATAAGTATAAATACTAGTAATGATATTGAGTACATTTAGATTTGTAAGTTACCCTGAAAATAATATTAAAAAAGTAACATTAATTCACTACACGAACAATAAACACTGTCTGCGTCAATCTGCTGTTAACCAGTCTTAATATATTATTCATGACTTAAGGAGTGGGCATCAAGCTAAAGTTTTTTTATAGTTAAATACGTGACCACCATAGAAGTATTATTATATTGTGGTATATCTATATTATTACTGGCCATTAAAGATAGATTTGTTCACCTCCATGACCTGCTCATTATGATGACAAGTTTGTGAAAAAAACTATACTATATAAGTGTCAATAAAGATATAAAAATTGCATAAATAAGCTCGATAGTTAGAAATAATAACTTCGTAGAAATGAGGAAAATTTACATTCATTCACGAAACTGTTAAGGTTCAGATATGACAAAATACACTTTTATATAAATATATTTGTTTTACATTTACTTTTATTTTCCTAAAAATCCCTAAAAAATTTGTCTCTGATAAAAGTTTGACTTGAGAATCTAGATTCTTAAACTTAATTTTTAGCTGGGGTCGATCCACTGCTGGATGAAGGCCTCCTCCAGTTCCATCCTCTCTTCTCAGTTCCTTGCTTTTCACTGCTACGTACTTCAACCAAACCTGACAAATTCGTCAATCCGGCGGGTTTCGGGGCGCCCCTGTGGTTGCCTAGTGCCCTTTGGATACCACTGAATGACTGCATTCGTCAAGCGGTTGTCTGTTCGCCGTGCGACATGTCCGCCATTTCTTGGTGACCTTTATCACATCTCTCACTCTTGTTTACTGATCACGGCCTGTCTTAAGCTTATTCTCTCAATACTAGGCCTTTTCTACTGATATTGGTTATTTCTGTCCAATTGAAGATGTATTCAACGGTGTTTGTCATATAAATGAAAATGATAGTATGACAAAATATAATATAAATCAATAATATTTGAATACTTTTGTGGATCTTAAAAAATCGCTTTTAATTTGCAATATGTAACAAATAATTTCTATCAAATAAACGTGTCATATCGACTGTGGAAACGAAAAAGACGTAACCCACATCAAAAATATTTTTTATAACTCACACAAAACGTGCCAATACATTATATTCATAAATAAATATATAATATATCGACTGCAGAAAGGCAAACGAACTTATCCCTCCATCTTCTCAAAATATTTTTTTTCGATAATCATTGTGATTACAATTAAATACCCGTGTATACAATTTAATACGCGTTTTGTTTTGGGCTATACACAATATTTTTTGTTTGTGGGTTACGCTCTTTTTCCTTTCCACACTCGATATATTTTCCCAATACATATTGCATAGTGCAGTGCTTCAGGTATGAAATCAATCACACTAAACTTGAAACTCAATTTACTAATAATTGATATCGTAGATAGCAGGATAATAATTAGCTATTTTCCAATTACTGTCAATTTTATTTTCAACAATTAGGATTGTTTTGTATTTCATTGTATAAATACAATTTTAAATTGGACTTTTAAAAACACTCGTGTTTTATGTATGCACCTTTTCAGTCGAGATGTCGTATTAAATTAGCCATTATCGCTTACTTCTCTTTCTTCTACCGTTCTGTATTATGTATATGAAATTAGATTCGTTGTCATTTTTCACTCTCACAAAAGTTGTACATCCCTGAGTCAAAGTTAACTTACTAGGTTGCTGTAAAGATTTTCTAATCACAGTTAACGATTCGCTTTCTTAATTATGTCTTTCGCTTTCTAAATATCTGTCCTAGATCGTAAAACTTGTAGCTCCACAAATAGGTATAATTTTACTGGAGAACCCAATATACATATGATTTCATAAAATATTTCAAGAATACCACTCTAATCATTGTTCCTAATTTTTGTTTTCTATACTTAACTGCGTATAGTTTCCTTTGTAAACAATAATATATAAACTTCTTAGTCAACTCAAATGACATGCACGGTACGGAAATATTTTTAATACTAATATGCTAGGTTTTCCGCTATGGTTTATAGTAAACTGTAGAAAAGCAAAAGGACCTAACCCACACTAAAAAATGTTAATACACTATATTTATATAAATAAAATATAACGACTTTAGAAAGAGAAAAGGACGTATCCCTCCGTTTTTTTCAAAATATTTTGATTACGATAACCACAATGTGTACAATTTAATACACATTTTGCGTGTGTTATACACAGTATTTTTGTGTATGAGTTACGTCCTTTTGCCTTTCTAAAGTCAAGGTGAAATCAAAATCAAAAATTTTAATACCCTTACATATTTTTTGAGTTTTGTGTACCCATGTCTGATAATGTGATTACACCAACGTCTTACAATGTGTAATAATAGTAATAGATAATGTACAAATAAAAAATATCTCTTATCTGTCCACCTTCAAATGCTCTAAAATGTGACGCATGTCGTTAAAAAATTTAAATATTTTTTTGAGTTTCAAAAATTCAAAGAAATGTGACAATTTTCAGCTCGCTACGTACTTTCTATCCCAAGTTGAGTGTTAACTAGCTTGACTGTACGAATCTAAATTCCGGGCCAAGTCGACTAGTAAAGTCCGTAGTTAATGAAAATAAGCGAAACGACAAAATAAAAGATGTGTATCTTAAGTATGAAATAAATAACCATTATTAAGCGAAAAGTAATCAATAGCCATATGGGTACCATTTTCAGTGCGATCGTTGTCACACCGTTATGAATGAATAAAAATATTGCCACAGTATTTAAATAAATTTGAATAAACTAAACATAATTATTTAAATTATGACTTTGATTCATTTCTCTGTGTTTATATTGTGACTGAAATTGTCTGCCGAGTCTCTTTGGACGAGCGAAATGATGAAATTTGATATAAAATAATATGAATATTTTTTGTCTATGGTATCATTGGTAACACGCTTAAACGCGATAGACGTCGTCATAAATTTTGCTTCATTCTCAAAATACTAGAAGACTTTTCATATAAATATAATATTTATTTATACTTACGATTATCACCGTTTGTCAGCTGCTATGGCATGGCAGTAAAATTTTGTGTTTTTATCTTTTAAGTAGAATGATGAGACGAAAGTTTTCTGGAATTTTATTGATCGTTCATATTTGATAAAAAAAAACTTAACCAGTGCAATGCTCGTAATTTCTATATTATCAAACATTAGATTCAAAGATTTAAATGTCTCTTTAAAACTAAACTTGTTTAAATACTTACACTTTAATGAAGAAAAAGAGTAATATAACATATTTTTTCATCTTTAAACACAAAAAACGTGAAATTTCATTGTACAAATAAATGAAAGTGTTTTTTAACATTCTCCACTCTAGTCACTTTTTCTAAAAACCAATCAGCTACCCGGATTAAAATTCAGGTATTCAGGACATAATGAAAAAAATAATAAAAAATATTGAAACGTGACAAATTTGTAATTAGTAAAAATTGTATATATATTTTTATTTTATCAGAATTAATCTAACTTAACCAGCATGTTTCGATGTTCACCTACATTCATCGGCAATAATACGTCGTAGAATTTATCTACGCGCTTGTGAAATGGACGAGTAAACTTTTACCTTCTCTGGACCAGACTCTCTGGCCTACAGAGCTCCCTACCAGTATTATTTGGGCCAAAATGTCTGGCCTTCAGAGTGGAAGAGTTAACGGAAATCAAAATTCTCGAAAAATTGTAAAAAAACAGTAATTTCGATCACGCTATTACTTTTCTTATCTGTTAAGTTCTTATCTGTTAAGTATTTATCATTTAAGATTGACGTATTTTCATTTTTTTTTGGTATAACTTTGGTAAACTTACTATTAGATAATGAAGCAGTAATAAATAAGGTGGCTGTTCAATTTTTTTATTCACGATCATTCTAATTCTTAATAAGTGATAGAGATTATAATTTTTTTAAGATTAGGGTAGATGGAAAACTTACTATAATTAGAATTTATAAAAGACTGGCATAATACTTCGAACGGTGCATAACGTCGATTTAATTTTAATGAAAAATCAGAGAGTTTAGTTTATAACGAATAAAAGTCTTAGGATTATGTAAAAAATCTTTATTAAAACGGACGGATTTTCAATATGAATTAATAAAAAATACTTTTATACAACACTAAACATACATGATTTCATAAAGGCACAATGAAATATATAAATCTATATGATAATTTCGAATCGAATGTCATTTATTTACAATTTAATAATTATCGCTTAATAAAATATGAGATAAAACAGTCTATTTATTTACAGTAAATAAAATATAATCTATCATAATACCAAAATAATATTTCATTTAAAAATAGTTTGTTCCCATATATTTTTGTTAAAGAATCGTATTATTTTCAAGAACTTTTTCTGTAGTTTATAGAATTTAAAAAAATTTTAAACAAATTTTTATATACAATTGTGGTAAATATAAGAATAGTTCAATAAAGGCACATATTTTTTCAAATAGTTTTATATATATATTATAAGTACTATTATTTACTGTACAAACCATAATACACATTGGTTGTAAAAATAAACATTTTAAACTTCTTATATTTCAAAATTAAAGTTTCTGAAAAAAGTTTTTCTTGATAAATCTTCCAATTTAAAAATTAAATTAAATTTATAAAATTCTGGTGAAGAGTAAAATCAAATAAATCCATATTTATTTTCGCTTTCTTTTTTAATAGTTACATAAAACATATTGGTTAGCTCATCCGTATTTTTTAGTTAAAATAAGAATTTAACTTTATTACTTGTTTGATTCGACACCAATTTAATTCATATCATATTTATTCATTATGAAAACTTCTTTAATTGTTTTTTTTTGACAAATTTAATTCAGCAGAAAAATAATCCGAAAACTGTTGTTAATTACGTTTTACTGTGGCATATTCAATTACTAAAATCGTGGAAAACAAATAAGCGATAATATATTATAATTTTATGATCAAACTATAAGATGGGTTTAAAGAATATGATTGAAATATAGGCGTATATTAAAAGAACATAAATTATTACCAACACAAAAACCTTGTTTTACGACTTTTTGAATTATTCGTACTGACATATGACGTCTTTATGGACAATAAATCACGTGTGAAAATCAAAGTATAAAAGGGTGTCACCGAATACATCTTTTTAAAATGATACTACTGTCAGACTTGATTGAGAATCTTTCTCAACGAAGAAATATTTTAATGTTTTCAGTTTTAATGAAATTTAATTTATTACAAAAGGTAATATGTATTCTTTTTTTTATGAATGTTTCAATAAAATGACTACGGTGATAGCAATATTTGATTACTTCAAAAAATATATACTGCATGTACATATTTCAAACACATTTTTATTTTCATCACCTGATTCCCAAAAAATGTGTGAAAATTTAAATTTTTGATCTTATTTTCGCTATAAACCTATTTTTTGAAAACATTGCACGTAAGTTGATCGCTATATAATTTCATAAAAAAATCAATAAAGACTTAATGAATTAATATTAAAAAGTGAGAATTTTAGCTATGCTTACATCGATAAGCTTAAATATTATTGTTCATTTTCGATACAACATATTTATTTTACATGTACTAAAATGAAACCAATTTATACACGTGTCTTCTACTAAGTAGGTGCTTATTTATTTTCATAATGAGTATTTTATTTAATGCAGTTAAAAATATGAAAATTCATTCATACAAAAAATAATACTGGCTGTAAGTCTTAAGAGAGTAAAAGTATATAAAAATTATACGAAAATATTTCCGCGTTAAAAGATTCGTACTCCCTGTAAATTTTAGAGCTGGTATTTATAATTTACAATTTATATACAAAGGAAATTTTTATTATTAGTGATTAATAATAATCACAATTTTAAACACTTCAATGATTTAAAACAAAAGGAATTTTAATTATCTTGGACGTAATAAAACTTCACTTAAGTTTTTTTAATATTGTCTCATTTTATCTTAATATTTTATATAGTATTTTAGTTACAAAATTACATTTCGAAAACGTTTCAAAATACGTCGGTTCAGAGTGTAAGCACTTTCACAGGTTTTTTTAAACGTGTATCATTTTTTGTATCAAACGTGTATCATTTGTCTATCACACCACCGTTGACTAGGCTGTCTATTGAATAATTGGGATTAATAATATCATTTAGGGAGTTGACACCACTGATCGAGTTTGATCCAGCTGATAGACTTCCTCCGAGGTTGTGCGTGAGGCTGTGTCTTCGCAGATCGCAATTTCTTCGGAAAACCTTGCCGCATGACGAGCAGTTGTAAGGTTTGATATCAGTGTGAGTGAGAAGGTGTGTTTTGAGATTCGAGCGTTGGTTAAAGCTTCGACTGCAGACCGGGCATTTGTGAGGAGATTCTTCCATGTGTAAGATCTTGTGAACGGCTAAGGTGCGGGACTGACAGAAACCTTTACCGCATTCAGTGCATTTAAAAGGTTTTTCTTTCGAATGAATGTATCTGAAAAATAAAATTAACTCTCATTAGTAACATGATAAAAATACACTGAAAATCAATGTTGGACTACGGGCAATATTTATAAACTAATTGTGTTAGTTTACCCCATTTCATGCAAGTTCTTTTATGGTTGACGGACAAAAAGGTAGACTTGTTATTGTCAATTAAAATGCAGATGTACAGGTCTATAAAATAAATAAAACTATTCACCAAAATCATTCAGATACCTCCATAGATTATTCAAATATCATGTCTAAAAGAAGGCAATGATATATCATAATTCGACGGTGTTTTGACCAATTGATGAAATCCTCAAAATTAAAATTGTTCAGGAGAGAATAAAAATTGTTTTTATCGAAAGCGTTATATGGTGAGTTGCGTTATTAATCTTTTAAATACTCATGTTTGCAGATACAAGATTACACGTAAGGAGTGTCGATATAATAGTCGCTTACATCAATTGGCCGGGTCAGAATCTTCAAACCTAAAACCAATGTAACATTATGTTTCCCTTGCAAAAATGGTCAATTTATTTTTCTAATTTACATCATTTGGCCGAGACCTGCTCTGTTGTGTTTAAAATGAGATCCAATCATTAACTAATTTTCGTATTTTTTAGGGTTACATAAATTGGCTAACACAACGTAACACACTAAGGGACTGAGGCAAGGCTAAGATGAACTCGAAAAATTGTGTGAATAATTACGGTACAGCTTAAAGAACTAGTGATTGACTGAAGAAAATATTTACAAGAAAGAAGTACTTGCGAGTAGCTTAAAAGGTATTGATACATCAGTCCATTATTATTTGAGGGTCTAATGTGAATTTATTTTTCACGGTAGAGTTAATACAGTATTTCTCGTACGTGATCTTGTACCGCGATTTTTTAATCTTTAATATGCATCTTTTCGCGTAATTTTACCGCGGCGTCTTGTATCAAATAATCCTTTACGGAAACCGCAAGAAAACACGACGATGCGTGTAACGAGATTGTCCTTAGCGTAAAGTAACACGGAGGGTGCAAGTTAACGACGCGTTTAACCGTATAATTTTAGACCCCGGCTCGCTCCTCCGGGCTACATCAAATTGAAACGTACAACCAATGTTTATTTCGGAACTTAACGCGGCCGCTTTAAGTATATGAAGATGAGAAAGAATTTAACACGCGATCTCACGGGATGATATATCATTTGTGTTTGGGGAAAAATTTTGACCTGATAGGAAACCATTGTATTGCGCACATAATTAAAAATATTAATAGACGAGTTTTATTTTTTGCTAAGATTTGATTGTTTACTAGATAATTTTAACTAATTTGATGAACATGTTGCAGAAGTGAAAGGTTATGACTTTGTGATGCTGCGTGAAAAATTGTATCTATCCGGTATTTGAATGAAAGTCTATCAACAGTTTATGAGAATAAGCTACATCTAAAATATTTCAATACATTATATCAAATGTACTTCTTAAATCTTTATTGTTGACTGTGAAAAATCTTTATTGTTGACTGTGAAAAAAATTACGCGTTCAGTATATTTAAAAAAAATGTTTTTTTTTTTTATTTTTCAACAGGATTACTGTTCGATGATTAATATTCAAGTACAACTCTGACGATGACGTGAAACCAAAATAGCTATCGACAAACTCATAAAAATTCTTGTAGAGTAGAATAGCTACTTAGTGTTTTTTACGCAATAGTAAAATACAAGTTTTGTGATGGATTAGTTATCAATGTAATATGACTATTTTAAAATAAGCGTAATTTTCATTTTTTAAACCTACTGATATGAATTAACAGTATGTTTAAAAACTAGAACATAAATATTACAAGATAAATAAGTTGAATATGGTCATGGTAACGGGAAATAATATCGAAGTTTATTATAAGTGTAATAATATTTTTTTTGAAAGGTTTTAAGACTATACTAATAAATAAGAAAAAAACAAAAATAAATTTCTATTTATGGTGTACCAATGGTAACTGATACATATGTAGGTTAAAATTTAAAATTTAGTGTTCTATCCCGCCTTCTTAATTGCTGACTGATAGTATTAATTGAACCAGAAGGAAATGGGCATGCCAATTAATAAATCATCAATATCGAAATTTAAAAAAGTCGTTTATCATTTAATTAAAAATGTAGCTCTTAGGTCATCGGTTTTGTTCAACTGTATCTTGAGATGTTTTAAATGCCTCAGGCTAAATTACGAACGCAGTCACGTTAGATTTCCATTTAATTAATGGTTTCAACAAACAGATGTCATTCATACAATGCATATGGTTTTAACATAATTTATGATCAAATATAACAGTATTTATAACGTTTAAAAACGTTTACAACATTTTTATTGCGAATATTACCAGTAATTTATTATGTTTTATAAAAATAAACTAAATATATGTTGAAAAATCTTATTTCAAAAATAATCTACGATGCCTACATATAGTGATTACTTCTATGTTATATAATGTAACGTTGGTCTATCTATTCTATGAGAAAATTAAACCAAGAATGTATTACATTTTATATTGTTTAAAACCATGTTTAAGTCTAAATTGGAGTATACATATTTTAAAGGGATTGCTGTTATATTACGTTATTACTAGATTTGCTTGTAAATTAATCACTTAACTGTCTTTTCCGAAAAGATAATTTTGGAAGAGTGGGTATGATAAATATAATAATATATTTTCTCAAATAACATTTACAAGAATCTGTTGAAAGAAAACGGATGAACTTCTAATTAATTTAATGTATCGATTAATCTTCAAAAATTCATTTTTTATAACTTTATACGTAATTACATATCAATAAGTTTTATGTAATAAACTCCTTTTAGATTGTTAATAGGCATGTAATAATAATAGTGAGTGAATTTGAAAATAGTCTTCCATTTGAAATAACGAAAAAGTAAATGTATCGTACGATACTTCAACATAAAAAAATAACGAATGAACTGGATGAATAAAAATTTTACTCCAAGAATAATATAGTCTATCTGTAAAAATATACACAAATTTAATCTACAAAACTTCTGTATCGTGGAAAGAAGGTGGCTTCTTTGTATTACGGATATTTGACGCCCAAAGGCATTGAAATAGTATACAATCACACATTGATTTAACCCTCATAAAGAGATAAAAAAATATTATACTTATTAAAGAAAATAGCCAACAATTATAACTAAATTGGATGTTAACCCTTTTCTCGCGAGGCGGTGTGGTATTTATTCAAAGATAATAACAGAGGAATATTAAACATACAAAGAGTTAATAATCAACTATTACTATTAAACACATCGTATAGCGAGAAAGGTATGGCTAATTTTAATAATTTCAGCCCGGCAATAACTGAGTGGTCAGCAAATGAATTTTATATAGGGTACAATTAAAATAATGGATTCAAGTCAATAATTAAAATTTATTGACACAATTTTAAAGATATAATGTAAATATTACAATGTGTATAATTTATTGTAATTTGAATAGGGTTATATGCATTTAATCAGTGGCGGAATTAATTTTGATAGCATACGAATACATTTGATTTTATACGAGGATTCCGATGAATATTGTAAGTGTTTTCATTTTTTACGTTTCGATCATTTTTCTACGTTTTTTAGGTAGTTGATTGTCAATCAAAAACCGATTTTTATTTTATTGTAAATATAATTTGAAGAACAGTGTAAAATAAAAAAAAACTATTTTTTTTCACAAACTATATACACATACAAGATAATAGACCGGTTTCTTTCATTTAATAAGCATTTTCGACAGTTTCAAGATTTTTTGAACCATTTGAAAATGCCTACTGGCTCAGTAGGTTGTAAACCTTGCCATGTATATTTTTAAATAAAAATTGTGGAATATGTATAATACATATTGTTGTTATTATTTATTATGTTTATTAACGAAGGTTTAATTCAGTATCATTATTTCATTTACCCTGTTTTTTTTAATACAAAATTAGTTCATCTTTAATTGATTTCCTTTATCATAAACAATTACAAAGGTTTTATAAAATAATATTGCCGTTATTGATAATTGCATAATTTATATTTCAAATAATTCCTTGGAAAGTAAGACGTTAAATCAAGCAACCATAAAATAACAAATCAAAGCGCATGAAATTAATTAAGATTCGATTGCTTATTAATATTACCTCTAGTTTAATTTTAAGTTCGCACTAAACCTGATAGCCGTTAAATTTGTATGACGGTAAAACACCCCACGGGTCAACTCTGAGTCTGTAGGCCTAAAAAGCGATGTCGAAATTACACTCACGATGCTCGCTGAACATTCATATATTTTCTTCTCTGTCGCGCGCGTTCGTAAGCATAGTTTTTATTTCATTTTATACGACTGTGCTAGAGGATCTTGGAATATTTATGATTACAATAATATAATATTGAAGCAATACAATCATTGAGTTCTTAAGAGTCATCGTACTGGAGATTTCTCGTTAATTATATGATGCTATTGAAGTCATCATGATTATAAGACAATCAATATAATCCAGTCCATAGTGAACCACTTGCAAAAAAATAAAACGGGCCGTGATGGAAACAATTCCAACTCATAATGTCCTACCAACAGCTTTTTTAACAGAGTTTATGGTATTTTTAATAATAAATAATTAATGAATTCAATTTTTTTTCACGTGTTTCATAAAAAAAACGTTCTTATGCTTTATCAGAGAATAATTTATAAAGGTAATCAAGATCCGATAATAAATTACTATGATCATCTATAAAATCATTTAAAATGTGAAAATATTTTAATAAATTAAGATATAACATATTTAATGGAATGTGCAATGTAAGGAATATTTATTTTTCCCGCATACTAAAATGAACGTACTATAAATGAATTTAACTAGACATCTTACTATTGGATACAGATTCGTTCATATGCCGAAATTCTAACTGAAGAATCAACCCTGGTTTTGCATAACGTAAAACGATAGAGTTAGCTGGGCTTACACTGGGACAAAAATACAACATTAAGAATTTATAAATTACTATGAAAAATCTAGGTAGAAATATTATAATTAATTAGTAGTTTTTTATGCAAATTACCACTTACGGCTTGACAACATTAATTGAGAAAATTTATTTACGTCTGCAATATTAATATATTGTATTCTCATTCAAAGGTATTATATTTCTAGTAATTAGCTATACATTATATGCAACTTAAAATAAGCATTGATTGAATTCAATACGTTATTATAATTAGATAGCAGTTTAATTATTGCGTAATTATGGGTGTCAAAATTGAGTATACGAAATTAATTGCCTAATAACTTTAAAATTACAGCGAATCTATGCGCATCCTTTAATTATATGTAAAGCACAGTTATGATATTTGAATGTTCTAGGTGCCTACTTTGATATTTTTTTGAATTTTGTTTTACGATTATCCCTCTAATATTTTTCGGAGGAGTCTTCTTTGTGCACTAAAAAAATAGTGCGCATACACGAGACAGCTTATTGGCAACCATTACTGTTAATGTCACATTTAGTATACATATTAAGAAACTCAAATAGCTTAAAAATAATTAACATTTGACCAGTTTGAGACTTATGTTAATGCTCATTACAATGTCAATTAGACTAACTGAAGTTATTGAAGCAAACTATTGGTTAATAGTTAATGTACGATTTATTAATTATAATTTATAAACAGCTACATAATCTACGGCTAGGGATTCCACTATTCGAATATCAAAACTGAAACTATTCGAATACATTCGCTTAGTTTCTGAAGTATGAAAATACCATTCAAAATTTGAATTGAATAATTCCCAACGTAACATTATATAAATACAATTTCCAGTAAAGTTCCATTGTATTGCATTATTTAACATTTGCGGCTGCATCAGATTACTCCAATGGTATTTTTTCAATTAATGAAATTACGACATGTTTAAAGGGTTTTTTAGCCCCGAGTCATTCGTCAAACTCAAGTATTATGATAAAATATTGAAAGGGCTCGAGTTGTATGAAGGCAGAAATAACCACTACCTAAGATGGGCTTTCATTATTGTTCTTGAAATTTGGAGAATTTGTGATGTGATCTTTCGTCGATTTTTAAAAATATTTCATTAAAAAGTATTACGAATACTATTCGAATATCAAATAGTTAAAAAAAGGGCAGAATATATTCGAATATTCGAGTTCGAATTCCTACTAATGGCATATGTGTCACTTAGAATAGTAATGGTGTAACTCCAAAATTACGAAAAGTGAGTTTTACCTCAAACACGTTCAAAAGATGTTATTCTTTTAGTTTAATAATCGTACACCTCTATATATACTTCTAATTTCTTTAAAAAACGGTTTTTGTTTTTATATTCCCATATTTAACAATATTTTTCAGAATAATAGTGAGGCACCTCCAATATCAGAATAAAAGTGAAATGCCCGCACAGACTTCACTACTACACTAACGTTAAAGTTCTTCAGTTGATTGACAAACAGTTATTAATGATTGTTATTTGATCCTAACAACATTTTACAAAACCTTGATTTTCTCAAAAATTCAAAACTGGAGTTACACCATTACTATTCTAAGTGATATATATCCAACTTAAATTTATTGTGGCAGAAAATTCTTTGTAATGTCAATTTATCGCGAGAATAATATGAAAAAATATAATTAAAAATTGTTCAGATATATTCATAGAATTTCAGCCAATGCAAAGCATTTTTTTTTATATCATGTCAATTCATTATAATCCCTTGATAAATAAAGCAAGATTAATTTTACTGTGATAACTTCCAGCAGATTTGTCCGTTTTTCAGTATTTTTTTTTAAAATATTTTTCAGATATTTTTTGGGTACAATAAACTTGTAATTTTTTCGTTATCTACCTAGCCATATTACATCAACAAATATCTTTTTGATTGAAGTTATTTAGTAAACATTATAAGCTTCAGACAATGAATAAAACCACGCATCAACTGCCTCGTGTGAATTGGTAGGCATTTTTATACCTACCAGAATACCCGATTATTTTAACCTTTTGGTATGCATATCAATTTTCAGCAGAATTCTTTCGTCTTGTAACATTATCACCTCACACTACGTGGGATTTAATTTATTTGCAATGATTTATTTTTACAAAATAAACAATTTTATTTGACACCTTTTGACCAATTCAAGGAAAACTATTGATGTTCTGTGAAGAGGTATGTAATTGCTTATCCTGAAACCACTTGCAATTAAGTAAATCTTTTGTTTTAATTTTACCTTCATTATTTTCCTGCGTCATAATATGGCAGTAAAAAACATAGGTATATAATTGTTTTAGTATATATTAAGAAAGGTCCATTTTATTACTTATCCAGTCTGTGTTGTTAATCATATTAAAAATCTTCTTGTTACTAGTAAATTTAAAAAGGAATTATAATTATTAAGTGTGTACTGATAACAATGAAATTAAAAATTAAAGATTAGTATAGTATTATACTCTTTATCACTTTGCACTTTTTACGACACTGATACGAAATGTATATAGTACCCATAGCGTGCCAGTGTATTAACATGTATGAATCCCGTGATCCTAGATCCAAGAGCTGAGTGCAAAGTTATAAAGTGGCAACTCTAACATAGATTTGTATCTAGCTCGTACAAGCTATAATAATTACAATAACCATGCTTGAAAAACTAGCCAATATCGTAGCGGTTGGGCGATAGACCATGCTTGTACTTATATTAATATAAAATTAAAAGCAGCGATAGGGCAAGCGCGCAACCTAAATAAAACAAAGTTCTATTGTATATAGGTAAGGTACATCGATAAATGATTGTTACGGAAAGGTTTCATTTGTATTCAAGAAGTCGAATTATTACGTGAATTGGTTATTATTAGTTGTTTTTATTCAATATGATGCCAATGGTAAATTTTGTAAAATTAGCGATATGATTTAATTTCATTTGCGCTATGAAATAAATAAAAACATTAAAATAAAATCAATTACCTTATCCTATTTCCTTTACTTCATATCGAAAAAGCAATTGATTCGTATTGTTAATTACAGAAAATTTACCGTTTAAATTACTAAACTAAACTAAATTTTAATAATATATATTTTTATATCAATTTTTTTAGCTTTTGATTATCGTTAAACAGCTGATATCATTGTTTATTTAAATTTATTTAATGTGGTAGCAGTGTTAATCGTAGGAAAAATGACTTTCAAATTATTCACTTTTAAACGTAAATTCCAAGTAAATAACGTGTTGGATACTTTCATCAATTATTTATTGATAAATAATTCGATACACAGTCGGTAAATAATTGCCAAATAAATGATGGTTAGGTTACGATCCATTAAAAAACTGACCGTTTAATTTAATCTGATCATTTTATATAAATTACTGACTGCTTATTTTATTAGCTGACCACGTGTATACTGACCATTTTGATTTATTACTGGCCATTTATTATTTATTACTGAGCAAAAATTGAAATAGTTACTGATCCATTTATCGGACAAGCCTTATTATAAATACCATGGTGACGGAAAATGGATTATATTTTAACATGTTTATCTCATTTGTACATTTGACTTTCTTTTTAAAAATAATTTTATTAAGTTTTTTAAACCACATCTATCCATTTAAGTTATTTTTTACGTATAAAGTTAACTTAAGCATTTTAATAAAAATGTAACTACTACTTATATTAGTTCTTTGGTTTATAATTTTTAAAAGAGTGAGATTAAAAAAAATCGTTAATGAAACAAACTTGTCAACATATAAATATGTTGTATCACTTCATTCGCAAATACTTTAACTGAATTAATATATGTGGCTAGTATATATATATATAGTTGCATAGGAATACAATATCTTTCTTTACATCTTATATTTTTTACCTGACACTAAATTACTGAGACTGTTGAATGATTGATAAGCTATTTGGGCCTGAATGTAATATTGAAATACAATTTGACAAGCTGTTAAGTGGATAAGTTAAGAGGTGTAGTGTGCAAACTGTTCAAATGATTACTAATTAATTGTATGAATAAAAAAACTCGCACACAAAGAAATAATCTTATATGAAGTTAGACCTAAGTAGATTATATTATAGAATATCATCGTACTAACGTATTACTAAAATATTATTTTGGATCGTATCTTCAAAATAACGTAAAAAGATGTTTTATTGTATCAAAAGTATAACCGTACCCGTCATAGATGACAGTATTGAAACTGAAATACTAAATGACTAAAGTAACTAGTACGTCGGAACTGTGTGTCCATTGCATAACATTTCATTTTATTATAGACCGCGAAAGCTTAGGTCATGAGAAAATTTCATACAAACATGTGATATGTGATAATAATAAAAGTCTATATTGTATTATATATAAGATATAGATGATGGCCAATTGATGTAACCCTCAAAAAATACAAAAATGAGTTAATGATTGGATCTCATTTTAAACAGGTCTTGGCCAAGTGATGTAAATTAGAAAAATAAATTTACATTGGTTTTAGAATTAAAAATTCTGAACCCCCCCCCCCCCCTACTTGATGTAATGCAATATTATACTCACCATAAAATGTCTTCGATAAAAACTGTTTTTACTTTCTCCTGAACAATTTTAATTTTGTTACATCAATTGGCCAAAACACCGTCGATATATTCTTTGGTTTAAAAAATCATTGGCACCCCTAGTTTACTTCAATGAAATAAACACCAAAGCTGAGTAGTAAAGTTTTATGGCTATGACTCGAGTCATTTTGCGAATACGGCTGTGATTTACCGAGTGGACAATTTCGTACATTAATTTTTCAATACCCGACTTCATACACAGGCACTTTCATGCGCGATCGGTTGATTTGTGTGCTTTACAACGAGAAGGAGTTAGAGTGACGTTCTCGTTTTACAGCACACAAACCACCAGATCGCGCGTGGAAGTACCTGTGTATAAAGCCGGCTAATCGACGTATGAATCTAAAAGATGCGCCGTGTTTTTTTTAAGTTGAGATCCTATTTAATAGAGATGTCCTCAATCTGAAAACGCGTTTGTGCAAATAATCTGTTTTGTACAAACTTAAATTAATATTTATTTGACACCTGATCCAACGTCGAAACGGTATGAAGGCAGGGTTGTCAACTGAAAAATTACCAGTTTCCTGAAATCATTTGTTTGTCAAATGATTAATTGTAATTCCGCATGTTTTCTCGTTAGGAATTTCTTTTTGTAATAATCTGGTAACTTTAATACGACCATAAATACCAAATCGTTCGTACCTATTGAAAAAGTACGTCTGATTGTTTTATAATTGGATAGGTATATAATAAGTAGCTAAATTTTTTTATTAATTATGTCTACTTTAAAGTTAAAATTATCCATATAAAATCTACTAATCACTTTTAAGGTGTTAACTGTCAATTCTTGGCGGAAAGGCGATATATTTTAAAAACTAAAACACAATTTTTTGTACAACTTCTACGTATTTATAATAATCCACACCGGTTGCGCTCATCTCGAGCATTATCAACTGATGAACTGATGATGATGATCAATTGATAATGCTCGTGATGAGCGAAACCGGTCCTGATCATTATAAAAATGTGGAGGGAGTACAAAAAAATTGTGTTTTATTCTAAAAAATCTAGTGATGTTAAATAATTTTGTACATTTCTATGTCAATTCGAGCTCATTCGTGTACTCGAATACCGAAAAGCGAATCCCGTGTCGTTAGTAACGAAATACTTGGAAATGTACAACATTTAAAATATGTATATTTAAATTGTTCAAAACATTCATTTTTTTATGCGAAACGTTTATTATCTTTATCAATTAAATGAATATTAAGTCTGTTAAGTCTGTCTGCTGTCATTTTAGTAAATATAAAAATCGTATAGTCACATACCAACATGTTTTGTATGGTAACCATTGTCACAAAAGTTTATCTAGTGATTCGTATTCGGTTAAATCATCAAACAAACGCTTCCTGCATGATTTCCGAATCGATAAGTTCAAACAAAAAAAAGTTGCCGATGGTGAGAATATTATGAAATAAATAATTAAGCCTCAATTTAGTCATAAAGCATAAGACTAATGAGTCCCCCGTGGTTTAATGTTTTTATTAAGTACCATGATGATTTATATAAGTATCTAAGTATATTTATATAACATCTCTGTATTTCTATGAGTGACATTATTAAAAGATTTTAATTTATGTTGTTTGGATGTAAAAATATTACGACACGTCTGATTATTTCACCTGATAAAAATGATATTCCGCGTAAGTGTCTT
Organism: Himalopsyche phryganea; assembly: GCA_022494535.1. Classification (NCBI taxonomy): domain Eukaryota; kingdom Metazoa; phylum Arthropoda; class Insecta; order Trichoptera; family Rhyacophilidae; genus Himalopsyche; species Himalopsyche phryganea. The sequence continues at coordinate 2,539,818 of JAGVSL010000034.1, forward strand.
CAGTTATACGGAAAATAACGAAGCAAAATACGACTCATTTTGAAGTGATACTCGATACGGCGATATCAAATTTCGTAGATTATTCTTGACAAATTATGGTTCTGTAGAGTTGTATCATATCCTCGGCAGAGTCAATAAAAACATTAGCCATGCATTAGGTTGGACAGGTGATACGCCGAGTAGGCCCGTAACAGATAAATTTTACCACTATCGTACGTTCGGATTTGAATTTTTAAGGTTAAATAATGGATGCCATGCGTAAAAAAAAACAACGAATTGATAAAATAGAGAGTTGAAGCACCTGACGGTCGTCATCGTAAGTTATTGGCTGTGGAAAACACAAATAAAAGCAATTCATTTAATAGGTTAACAAGCAAGAATAAATTTCAAAACCATACCTTATTTCTCAGTTGAAATAACATAATTTATTAAATGATTAATTTATTCATTATCTACTTTTTATCTACCATAGCATTTTACATAAAATAAATTATTGTTTTGAAATAAATAAATAAATTTTATTGGATATGTTTTACTGTGAATCCTTATTGGAACGACATTATAACAAACAATAAGACACGTGTTTTGAGTGCTCCGTAAATGTAGATTATTATTAATTAGCTAAATACAGAAAGATTTAAATTATAGTAGTATACAACCCTTTAAAAATTATAAATCAAAGCTCTTTAAATACATAGGTATGCATTCAATACAATCACCAATATACTGTTCAAAAACATTTTTCTATTCGGTATTCAAGTAGGCATTCGATCAATTGAAATAAATATTCAAATTGTTTTGTGGAAGCGTGTTAAATTGAAGTTTAAAGTGAAAAGTCAATCACAAGATAGATTGTTTTCAATAATTAAGCATTAGTTCCATGCACACATCAAAATGTTATTAGGTATTTAAATGATATAAACTATAGCATACCTATGGTCTCTCAGATGATCTTGTCTTCGGAACGCTTTGCCGCAAATGTCACAGGAATATGGCCGCTCATCAGTATGTGTCCTCTCATGTATAAGTAAATTATAAGACTTGGTAAACTGACGGTTGCAAAACTTGCAAATGAATTGTTTTTTAGGTCTCGGCGTTCCAGATGGTGTTCTTTGCTTTACGGCAGTACCGGCGGTAGAGGTCGGAGGACTCGGAACTGATGCGGTGTCTCCGGAAGCCACTCTTGGAGGTGGAGATGGAACGGAACTAGATGTGAGCTGACGATGATACATGGCATTCATCAGGAGGCTCGGATAACCGGTGTCAATAGGAGATGTAGATAAACCATAACACGGCGGTGATTTTGAACGGTCGTGTCGATCATCAAGAGAGAAATCGTCATCGTCATCTAAGAGAGCGAGGTCTTCTTCAACTTCTTCAGATAAGTCTACATCTTCAGCGGTAAGAGCGACCGATTCAGGCGTCGATACATGGTCCGTAATTCTAGGTGAAAACGATCGTTGCGGAAGATCCGCTGAATCTGATTCTGATATTTTTGCACCAGATGCTGCTAGTTTTAAAATATCCATTTTACCAACCGGAGAAGCCGGTGCGGGTGCAGCCAGTCTTTGTAACGTAAGATAAGACTCGAGCGCTTGCAAGTTGAGAGCGGCGGCGGCTGCAGAAGACGGCGGCAAAAGAGCCGCCCTTTGAAGAGAGCTTACCATAGCGCTCTGTAAAGAAAGCACCACTCCTTGAAGAAGACTCTCCTGTAAGCGGGTGGCCGCATCCAAGTTGCTGCTTCCAACCATACTTCCTCCGTCACTTCTCCCTTCGCCAACATCTAGCGTCAATATTGAGTTCATATCGGTGTTGTTTTTCGGGTCCTGTATTTGAAGATTATTCTTTAACTTGATAATGGCACTCTCGAGTGGGTTGGTCGACGACTTGCTTCTTGTGATCTCTTGTTCTTGCATCATGCTCAGTTCGTCGACGTCAAAACCGTAATAGTGTACGGCGTCGATCCCGCTAGGGTCCAGGAAATTCCCATGGAAAGTTGTAAAAGTGTCAGCGCACTTTACGCTGTCCGCAAGCACCGGGCGAGGCATAAATCGCAATAAATTCCGTAGAAAACTACTCTCAGCTTATTGATAAAACACCTTGAAAATAAGGCAAAATATTTTCAGTTCGTTGCGAGAGGTACGTACGTGGAAATGCGAGGCAGTATATTTACAGCCGACTGAGGTTTCGCCGTAAATTATCGCTGGTCGTTTCTCAAAAGGGACGTTTGAATCATCACGTCGATTGACTTGTGGAATGGCGGTATATCAATTCTTTGGCATTTCGAAGAAATCTGTTCCCAAATATAAATCACCACTCATCAAAATCGAAGCACTCGTTCAAAGTTTATAGGCACAGTAAATAGTAACGTTTTTAAAGTTCTCAGAATTACAAAAAAACAATAGCATCTACTTAATTATCTCTTTTTTTTTTGATAATTCGAGGAATATTTCACGCACGATATTTAAAATGTCAATAGATAATACAAATAGACACAGAACACAGTCTTTTGCGAGCAAATACAATGTATTTAACAGCGATAAATCCCATAAGCAAATAAGACGATACTGTTTATATGGTGGGTAATGCCGGAACACTTTTTGGTCGGGAGATCGTTTTCGATGACTTTGTTTCGTAGTTCGCTAAGCCGTCGGTAGAGGTGGCGACGTTAATAAGAACACGTGCAACGCTGATGCCAAGCGCCGGCTGACTGAGGCGCGTCTCGCGAGCCGCGCACGCGCGCCCCCCAACCCGCCATTTCACATTTTTTGAATCGTTACATTCGGTTGGAAATTCAAAATGAGAAGACTAGCGTTTTGCTGCAATTATTTTACCGATGATTCAATTATTTAGATTTATAATTAGACAGAAAATATTATTAATCCACGAGTTACTCTTGAATTAAAAATATCCAGGGAATGTAAGGTCTACTATCATTTCGACATTTCTATTCATATAATATTTATATATTTATCTTTATATTATTTGTAAAGCAGCACACACATACACACACTGGCCATGTACCGACAGGCCTGGATGTGAGGGTAAAAGTTTTATTTTTAAGTTGAGTGAATTTTTAACCCACATCACGCGCACACTATCTCTCTGTCTCTCTCTTTGTCGGAGCATCGTTCGCGTCTGCGTATTCAGCTAATGATGACAGGTGGCACTGCCGCCTTGTAATAATTTGCATTTTTTAAATACGTAACATAAAGAAAGGACGTATACTAAAAATTGATCGGAAAATTCACATTCAATTTCGCATAAATAACATAACATAAACGCTGTAATTTTTCTAACGTGCAATAGCAACACTCCATACAAATCGAGATATAGATTTTCAATCTTTTTGCATAAGATAATAATACATCTACGATATTTTTTTTTAAATTTCTATTAAATGTCGGTTCCGTGGCGCAGTTGGTAACGTCGTTGAATACGGTTACGGATGTCTCGGGTTTCATAAAATGATCTTTCAGTCGATTTATGGATTTCTGTTCGTAGTCATGAATATTTGTGATATCTAAAACTCCCTCCCACTCATCCGATCCTCAAAAACGGGTTTGTAGCTAGATCGATTAGCTAACCACTAGTCATGTTCTAGCTCTATTCTTCTATCCTTAATCTCTTCGAAAAAAAGAGAAGTTAAACAACAAGCAGTTCTCATAGAAAACTTCTGTTGAGATACCTCCATTAGGAGGTCACATACTTATATACGTTGGGAGCGGACATGGTGAAAAAAATGTCTTCTTCTACGGATATTTCATCGCTGTTCAGTACAATGTCTTTGTTACGTCAGCGATTTTCTTTCGCTGTTGATATGCTTTATTGTGTTATGATGTTTGTAGCGTTGCAGGGAATAAAATACAGTGATACAGATCAATTTTTATCGGTAAATAATTTGCAGAATATATGCTTAAATGAAATAATGCTTCAGTTGAAAAATACACGCTCGGACATGGGTGCGTGGGCGATGCACTGAAGGCTTGAATGCACATGAGCGAACAACAAACACATGCAGACATCTTGCAATTTGTCATTTTGTAAAAGGTAACGCGACTCACAACAAAATGTTCTTGCTCGAATTTGTAACGCGGTTTTCTTCGCGCACTTGTAAATCAGCAGATGGCCACTATGTCCTGGAAATATGTGTAGAACTGAGGTGAGATATTGACATAGGTATCTATCTATTATTTGAAACCGAGATTTTTCTTCCAGTGGCATGGTTTACATCTCGTTCAATTCGAGTATGTTTTCTTGAATCTTCTCAATCATTTTATTTACCTTGTACATGTGCCGTTTGGTATCAAAAGTGGTAAAATCCTTTATTATTGAAAATGAGGTAAATACAAAAAAAGTTTTAAACTTTTTATTTATGTATTTTTCAACACTTTTTAATCAATGTAATATGAATTAATATTGAGTGATTTTTGTACAATAAAGTTTTGGATTTAACCACTTTTGAAACAAAATTGCGAGGATTTTCAAACCTTTGACACAACATTTTTACTCGCCTACTACAAGTTATCAGCCATTACTCTTGATTACTATAAACTAAGTTTAGCTCATGTGATACTGTTGGTGAATGTGGTTGGCCGATTCAGGTCTAGCTAGATTTGATATGAAAGAACATTTGAAGTGGATTTGTTCATGTTTATTAAATTATTTATCTAAATGATATACCAGAATTTCACACTCAATGAAACTCAATGTTGATTTAATCAATTATGATAACAGGCGACACATAATATATTATATATTGCATTATGAAGATTATCTCAAAGAGGCGGAAAACTTATAATTGAATATTAAAAAAACGGTTCCACAATGTCACCTCCGAAAACATCGAAAATATCACTGTAGATAATTTACTGAAAGAAAACAAACTATCATATGATTCATCAAATACATAACATTTCAATAAAAAACAAAAGTTTCAACAAAGTATCTTTTTCGAATGAGCACCGTTATTTGACTAAACGAAAGAGACGGCAACAAAGTCATTCGTGTCCCACACGCATGAATGTCAACGGCATGAAAATCATTGTAGTTTCCTTGGGTCTACTAACGCTTGTCAGACTCAATTAATTATTCACAACAAACTACTAACGATAATGCTAAAAGCTGTCTTTGTTAGTTCTAATTTTTCCAACTAAATTTAATCTACACATTTCAGATTTTGGTACAAATAAAAATAAAATATTCGTTTGATTATTGTTGAAAATTTATAAATTCTCCGTAAATAATAAAAATGTGCTCTCTACCAACGGAATGGATTCCGTCGCCTTAGAAGGTCGCTGATGACCACCCATAGGCTGTACTTGGCAGAGTTGCGGGACGCTGGGATGTCCTGACAAGAGGGAAGAAGTCTGGCGGAGGACAGAGAATCTTGGAGGAGTCGTATGATGGCCATTGGTTAAAAAAGAAATGCTTTGTGTTTTATGAAATTTATGTTTCTAATAAATTGAGTCTAACAAAAAATTTACAACCGTTTATAGTTAATATGAAACGTATTTACCGCACCTATTCGTTTCAATAAACGATATTTTTTTATTTTATTCAATACATGTTTTCTAAAAAGGTTATTCGCATTTCACTTCATATATCATTGCTTATTTAAATTATTAAAAAAAACTGTAAATAAACTACGGTTTATTGAAACAATTTTTTATACATTAAACCGTGAAAGTTTGTGATTTTCTATAGCCAATATTATTTTATACTTCATGCTAATTTCAAATATTAAAGTACAGTCAAGCGACTTATTTAATTCAATAAGTATGGATTCTTAATATTAAACATTTATTTAGACGTAATCTTACAAGATCAAATCGATTTTATGTGTTGCAATAAAAATCATCACACATAATGGCATTAAGATAAAATAATATATGCATGAGATTATAATACCCGTATAATATGGCAATTTAGCACGTGCTCACATGTGCGTACAATCTCATTGATATTAAGTTACAATAATCATAATCAGCTGGTGGAAATTATGCGCTGATATTCGACGCCGAGAACTCTTGCTGTGATAATGACAGAACACCACATCCAAAAGCTACACACGGTCAAAAAACATGTAGGAATCGTTCGTAAGAAAACGGTACATATCGATGACGAACTTTTTGTCTTCCGTTATTATTTCTTGAGCGAAAACATTTTTATTACTCTTCCAAACAGATATCTAAGTACGCAGCTCATTTAAGTATTTACATACCGGTATTTATTGCCGGTCATGTACCGAAGTGGTCGAAACTCTTGAGCGTTTGTCTAATAAGGTTGCGGTGTCGATGGTATCGAATTCCGGTACGAATAATTTCTTAAATGAATTTTTCAATCGATTTATTTATTTATGATCAAATTCATCTCATCCTAAAAACGTTACGTAGAGAGAACGATTAGCTACAAGTGTTTTTCTATCCCCATTCAGAGTGACTGAATAACAAAAATACTTCCTTCTCGTAGAACTACCTAATGTTGAGATTCTCCATTAGGAGCCCATATCGACTGTGGAAAGGCAAAAAGACGTAACGACACACACAAACAAATGGTTATCGAAAAAACATATTTTGAAAATACGGAGGGATACGTATTTTTGCCTTTCTACAGTCGATATTAAAAATAAATATAGCGTATTAACACGTTTTGTGTGAGTTATACTCAATATTTTTTGGTCTATATGTGTTGCTATCGGACAAACATGTAAAAAATGTACAAAGTTTTTTACCGGTATACATTACTTAATTTTTTTACCGAATTAGCAAAACTCTTTGCAGTTTTTCCGGATAATTGCGATTTGCTTTTAATCAAGGATATACGATATATTTTATGATACGATAGATGTTTATCTTGTTTGATGCTTTATGTGAAACTATCATTAGTTACTAATCAAGTTTAGCAATTTTACTTCTAACGTGTAATATGTCTGTAAGCGTATAAGTTTTCGAACAAAGAACATTAATAAATTTTAGGTAAATACTGTACGCTAATTATTGTAAAACCAGAGAGAGAGAGATCTGCAATAAAATTTGATCCAACGTAAATGATGAAATATTGTTTTCTAGACATTACCGAATTTTCAGTACGGTCAATCTGGGTAACTTTGATGCAGTTCTGAGGGTTTTTGTATTTTTATGGTTCGCCATTGCATTTATGTTTGGTATTGTTCTACATAGAAATGAAATAATGTCTGAAGATGAAATTTAATCAACATAAATAGATTTATTGTTATTATTGACATATACATATTGATAAAACAAGGTGGACAAAATTTTCATCCAAATCTCGTAACTTTGACCCATGGTATAAATAGTCCCCGGTAACAATTCCCGGTGCGGACGGTCTTCATAGATTGACCTTTCAATCGATGTATGGATTTCTGTTCGTAGTCTGAGTTCTTTCTCCCACCCATCCAATTCCAAAGGGGCGTAGCGAGAGCGATTAGCTAACCACTACTCCTGTCGTTGCCCTATCCTTCTATCTCTACTATCTTCGAAAAAAAAGAGGCTTAGCAACTGGTTAACAAGCAGTTCTCGTTCGAAGAAGAGACTCCCATTAGAAGACCATATGCTCCACATTGGGAGTGGACATGAAAAAAAAAAACAAATAATTACTGTATTTACTAATAATTCAGTGATTTTAAAGTCTTCGCAACTTTTCTTTGTGCTTTCATATATTCTGTACATAATTGAGATGGGAAAAATTTTGAGCATTTGGTTTACAGATTAGTAATACAAATTGAAAATATGGCTAGTACAATTTATTTCAAGAAAAGTTTTTTAATTGTGTTTTATCATTCCAAGCTGATAGCTTAAAAAATCAACAATAAAACAAATTATGCTGAATATTAAAATCATATTTTTAACACACTATTCAATACCTTTGCTTAATTAAAAAATATTCACATGGCATTAGTATTATCGTGGTATTATAACAGCACCTTTTTCCTATGTAGTGGGCCAATCTTAGACCGATGGGCAAACTTACCCAAATTGACAGTAACGGCTTTTCCCGGTTATTCTGCATGCCCTTATTTTTACATTGCACTTTTACAGGTATATATTTAAGTGTTAATAAACGACAGAACGTACGAAGGAGAAGTTTTTAAAATGCCAAGAAAGTGAAGGATGGATTGATGGCAGGATTTCCTTTACGATTTGCTATATAAATAAATTGCATTGTTTGACTGCACTGGTGCACACATTAATGAAAACGATTGTAAAAATTAGTCTCATGATTATGCATTGTAAGAAATATAGGTAAATATATTCAAGAATTTGCAATGCTAAGTATAATATTTGATACCCAATACAATATCAATTTGCATATGCCCTTGAAATAAGTAATAAAAGCTGTTTGTAAATATGAGTGTAAAAAAATATTAAATCAACGAGTAAGGTGTTAGGTTAATGAACGGACAAAATATGTTTAAGTGGGTTTCGAAAAAATATGTTAAGACTCCTTAATGAAAAGCATTATGTTAAAAATATAATTTCTACCAATATAAAATTAAAATTGATTTCTTAGTCATTTAAATGGACTTATTACTAAGAGCGTTTTACTTTTTTACCTTTCTGTATTCATGGTGTAACAATGAGTTATTTCGGCCTTTAGACCTTTAAATTATCTGTGAAAGAGGTCATACAAAAAATTGAAAATTTTGCTATTTGTAAATGAAATAATTCTACATATCATTAAAAATTAAAAATAAATTATAGTTTACGACTTCTTTGTATAATTAATCAAAATTTGAAAACCTCGTCAATTTTAATATGGAAAAATACAAACTTATATTATAGTAACAATCAAAGATGCATGACGTATCGTATGCAACCGTTTTGTTTCAAACGGCACTGAGACACGTCTTGAGTTTGTTCTGCTACGAAGAATTTCGACTTTTGCGTCTTTCGGATAATTTCGCATAGTTTGATATGTATTTCAGGTTTTGCACAGAAAATATGATGTAAAATAATTACTTAATACTACATAAAACCATATTTCGCCTTTTGAAATGGTCTTTTTGCTCTATAAATGCGTTTAAATGACAAAACCCTCACAGTAACGAAATGTGACTGCATGAGATCAGAAGTGATTTTTTTCGGATGAAAACGAGAAGGTTCAGTAGCATATTCTGACGAACTATATCGCAACGTTATTTATTTCTAAGGTAAACGATGATTCTTATTCTTAAATTAAAAATGAAGCATACAGTGGTGTTACCTTTTTGGTAGGGGGATTAATTTAAGATTTAGAATAATTGATTACATTAGAAATAAATTAATAACCGATATAGTTGGTCTGAAGGTGCCTCTTAATGAAGGGAAACGCGTTACATTAGTAACACAGCCAGTGGAATAACTAAGTTATCAATTTTAATTTTACATTAAAATGAATTTCCACAAAGTTACAGCCGACTCTATCGAAAATATAATATCTACTCGCTCTGTCAAGAACGTTTAGTTAAAAAATTCATAGTTTTAGATATTCATGTTAAAATGTTTAAGACCAATATCAAGTTTAGCGTTTGGTAAAAGATAGTTTTTTAATAAGAAAACACAGATTTTATTTTTAAACGGTTTTTCTATTTTTGACTTCAATTTTCTCAATAAGAAGATTAACACTTAATTCACTTACGATATATTCAAAAATATTTTTCGGCAAAAAAATGTAACGATAATATAAATCTCAATAATGTCTACGATTATTTCGTAGATAGAAAATTTATATGAATGTTAGGCTATGGAAACATATGTTAGTTTAAGAAACAGAGACAGAGATTAATATGTACCTAAAGAAAGTTAAGACAGAGGAAAAAATGATTGTTTGTAAATTTGTATCTATGCCATGTATATATTATTATACCGAAACGCTCACCAAATCTTTCAGTGGAATATGAGTTAAATTAAAAACGAAATTATCATCAGCAATGCACTTCAGGATTACGACCTTTAAGCTTTTAGATTCATAATCTAACATGTGGATGTTTCATCAATCTAGTTGCTAATCGTTGCTCACTTTTACATCATGAAACTTATTCAGCGTTTTTCCTTACCCGAAAAGCCAGTAAAAAATAATTAAGCGTGGCATACCGGCAGTGTTATGGTCGTAAGCTTTGCAGAGGGTATATATGTGTTGTCTGGTATCATTATTGGTCAAATCCATATTAAACATTTTTGCAACAGATTATCCAGTGTGAAATTCTGGAATACCACCTACAAAAATAATTTAACAAATTGCAGAAAATCCAAAACATTATTCAGTAAAAACGAGGGTTACAAATTGCTTTCATATCAAATCTAGTTAAATCTGAATCAGCCAACCACATTCACCAACAATGTCACATGACCTAGGTTTAGTTCATAGTAATCAACGGTAACGGCTGACGATTTGTAGTGGGCGAGTAAAAACGTTGTATCAAAGTTAAGCGAATTCTCACGATTTTGTTTCAAAAGTGGTTAAATCCTCAATTACAAATGAGAAATGGTCAAATCCGAAATTGAATCATTTATAATACAAAAAATGCTTAATATCAATTCATTTTATGTATAAATAATAGTTGCTTTACTTAAAATGTTTAAGAATACTTTTATAAATGTTTAAGAAAATTTCTCTTAAAATTTGTATTAATTTTTCAAACTTTTTTCTATTTATCTAATTTTCTATAAAAAGGGATTTGATCACTTTTGACAACAGAAAACACATATATCGATGGCCTAGTTTCATAGTGATACAAATAGAAATTGGCAGTTTTGAGATATGGCTGATCAAAATTTTGTCTCATCTAAACTGACTCATAAAAACTGATGGCTTATTATTTGTATTATTTTTGTATTCAAATAGGTGGTCTATAGTTTTTAGTTTTAGGATTAAAGGTTGTTTCTTTATGGATCGCCACAATTCACAAAAATATATTTTCACAACACGGTATTTCGTGTACATTACATGTATGTATGAAACTGAGAAATTATTTAATATATCTGCCTTTTGAGAGAAAACATGTACATTTTACAAACTGTACTTTTGTGGAACTGTAGAAGTACGGTGTTCGAATATAATGGCTAACTTTACTGAAAACATTCAATTTTCGACTTATGAAACTGGACCATCAATATGGCACTGTTTGTATCACAATATATACCCTATATTTACAGCTAATAACATATTATTGTATCATATTTTACCGATAATATGTTTGATTAATCCAGAAGGTTTACATTGTTTTTATGAATATAGAAGAGCGTATACCCTAAACTACTGCACAGTATCTATATATATAAAAATGAATGTCTGTTTGTTGGTTTGTTGGTTTGTCCGGATTTTATAGGCTCCTAAACTACTCAACCGATCGCGACGAAACTTTCAGGAAGGACTTATTGTGTGTGATCATGCCGGGAAATAACATATAAAATAAATGTTTGTTTGTCCTTTACGCGTTCCTTTAACATTCATACGATTTCGATGAAACTTCGGTGAGTTGTTGTGCACACACCCGTGAAGGGTTCTGAAGAAAAAAAATTGAAAATCTAAAATAGAAAAAATTAATCAAATACGTACATACAGCGACATCTAGGAAAAACCTTCTGATTTATTCGTGTACGCACCAGACGAAAAACAAAAATATTGTGTTATAACAAGTGTGATATTGAAACTCGGGTTCGGGTCTGGCCAGACCTGAAGATGATGTGCTCGAACCGGGTAAGTCTATGAAATTTCAGCCTGTGCAGACCTCTAATCCAAAAGCAGTTCAATGAACAGAATTAAAGCACAAACCCTTTCTTTCTTTGAGTGGCATTGCAACGCATGTCGGGTACTCATTAGTATAATATAAAATGCATGGTATTGTAAACTCGTTTTATGTGTAAACTAGCAAGGAAGGATTTTAAATTATCATTTATATTTGTGAAATAAAATGCTTTTTGCTATATGATTTATTAAACAAATAAACTGTGCAAAAATCGTTAGTTGGTTTTGGTAAGGATAGCTTGTGTAAGCGTTTAATTTATATTCATATATTCTTATTTAGTTTGAAAAATCACCAATGAACTAAGTCATGGTCCAAACGACGGCCGCGAATGTGGATTTAGATCATGCGAAGCCGGAAGATATATATTACACTTCAATTAACCGACAACCGTGGGATATCATATTACTTTGAAATGATTATCATTTGATTCTAAACACTATAGTTGGATGATGAAATATGAAAAATAGAATCGATTTCTCAACTGTAAAACGTAAGCACGGAACATCTTTTAGATTCTGCTAAAAATGAAATACTAGGTATATTGAAAAAGTTTTTAGAAGAATAATTTAAATTCTGCCATTTCTTGGCATTTGTTATAGTCGGCTGCGGGGCTACGTGTTCGAATCTCTACATCTGGGGCGGTCAGTCAAAGGGCCGCACTCATTTATCTTAAATCAAATAAGGCAGCGATTACGAAACAAATACATAAAAATATATATATACTATTTTGTAAATGAAGGAAAACAATTAAAATTTTAAGATTTAAAATTTGGCATCATTTGGCCGAAATTGGAGGATATGTACAAAATCTGAACAATTCCAATTTGATATTAAAATTCCATCAAGCACTCAGTCGATATCTTAAATTATTAGATAACCAAAATACCATACTTGAGACCGTACAAGACTGCAGACTCGTCTCCCTTACTTTAAATACATAATTTCATGCTTAGATTTTTCACATGATGATAGGCTGTGTCCAAAGTCATATATATATATATATATATATGTGACGTTTTCATCCTTCTCCGCTCATCTGCTATTTGATAGAGCGCAGAAAGAGCGAATAGTTTTACTACTTTATCTTTAAATTCAAATACATATTATATACTTAAAAAATAACTTCTGTGGCAATGCTCCATTACGATTCCATATTATGTTCAACGTTTGGAGCGATCATTGTTGGTAGGTATTAAAAAACTCTTGTTGTATGAATGGTAGAGAGCTTTCATTCAGTTAGATATAAACTTGATTTCAACAAGTGGTTTATGTTATGTAGATATTCAGTCTAACAGAAATTGTACATTCATCACATGAATCTTCGTATTCAATTGTAAGGCTTTGAATTGTGATTAATCATAATTTAACAGTCTTTTGAAATAAACTGTTATTGTAAAATATTATTTGATAGCAGTAAATCAATAACGCTCATTTTGTATCAATCAATTTCCGGATATCAAATCAATGGAGTGCTGTTGCATCGTAATGTAATATACCGTAATATATAAAATATATTACTAAGCTATATGATTCAATAATATATTGAATAACATGCAAACGTTTTGATAGTGCTAAACTCATTATTTTTTTACTTTTAAGGTGTTAACTGTCAATTCTTGGTGGAAAGGCATTATATTAAAAAACAAAAAAAATACAATTTGAGATAATTTAAGACATCGGCTGAGGCTGCTTGATGAAATTTCAATATCAAATTTGAATTTTTGAGATTTTGTACATTCCGTGTATGCTGTGTCACTAACAACCCGGGTTTCGCCTTTCAGCATCTTCAGGCATTCATATACACGAGTGAACTTGATCTGTTTAAGATAACCATTTAAGAATATTTTTGTACAGCAATCGAAATACTAATATTTTTCATTCATATTCGCAGGAACCCTCACGAATCTTTCAGCTATGTTTGATAAAAAAACAATACATTGTTGACGATGTTAAAATTTCGAAAATACAGCGTAAAAGATTTTAATTTAATTATAGATTTCGTGTCCGTGGCGCAGTAGTCAACTTCGTTGGCTACGGTTGCGGATATCTCGCGTTCAAATCCCGGTACGGACAGATTCATAGATTGGTTTTTCAATCGATTGATGGACGGCATAGATGTTTCCGATGTCTAAAAAATTCCTCCCACCCATCCGATCCTAAAAACTGGGCGTAGTGAGAGCGATTAGCTAACCACTATTCCTATAATACCTTCTACTCCTACTCCCTTAAAAAAAAAGAGGTTGAGCAACTGAGTAACAAGCAGTTCTCGTAGAAATCTTTTGTTGAGATACCTCCATTAAGAGGCAATATGTCACACAACTGATGGTGTTTGATCTAAGAATATGGATTCAGTGTAGCAACTAGCAGGTGAAAGCATCGCTTATGCGTATGGTACAACAAGAGTAGATAATATATGAGAATTCTTTTTTATTTTATAAATTTACTGCAATTACAAAGAACACACATTCTATTTAATTCTAAGCTATGCCAAGATTTGTTTGGATTGAATGTAACAAAATATTAAAATATTTACATGTGAAATTGGACCTTATTAAATGCATATCAAAATTTCAGTTACACTGCACCTTTTCTTCTCTTAGAACAGTGATCGCCAAACGGTCGCTCGTGAGCTACCGGTAGCACGCATAGGATATTTTATCATTTACCATTGAAAATTTTCAAGAAGATTGCCCTTCATTAGAAATGGAATTGATAGAATTTCAACGTGATTTGTTGATAATGAGTGTTGCTTCAACTGTAGAATATGTTTGGCCTTTCGTCCCAACTGAAAAGTATCGAATTTTAGTTCGAATTGCGCTCAAAATGAAGGCATTATTTTGTTCTACCGTATTATATGAATCAAAATTTTCCACTATGATATTGGTTAAAAGTAAATATAGAAACAGACTGATAGATGTACATCTTGATAATTGCATTCAGACGGGAGTGGCAAGGTACTCAGGGAGAATAGGAAAATTTGTGGAGAAAAGAGAATGGCTTTCTCTTCACTAATTATTTTTACTTTTATTCACACTTATTTCAAGATATTATTGTAATAAAGAAGAAATATGTATAAGTAGCTCACCAGACAAATTAAATTTCTGAAACTAGCTCACATCCTTTTTGAGTTTGGAGACCACTGTCTTAGAAGCCATGAGTTATGAATAATTTTGAGACTGTTCATAGCTATTTAATATGAACATTTATTTCATAAATACGAAATTTTTTTCAATATTTCATTTGAAGCCGTTGGTTTTGAATTAAACAATGACAGGACTGATAGTTTGTATGTGTATCATAAACTTCTCTATGACCAATCATATGTGCTGCATACCTTTATTATCATGTGGGTATGACCTGACCATATTGTACGCTTAAAATATTGAGCAATATATCGCATTGAAGCATAAGGCGATTCGTGAAATCACGCATTAATAAAACGGATTAGCCTTTTCAATTAAATATGAAGTGAAAAGGGCTAGGCTATAAATATTTTTTTTTTTTACTATTCAAAAATTTTTATGAAATATTATATAAAAAAATAACATATACTTGAACTAAATTAATTAAAATCAATATCAGATATGTATATCTAAAAAATACTTATATCGACGCAGTCAATAAAAATAAACCGTAGGAATATGCTCTGTATAGAGATGTCTGAGCTAAATGCTATCCACAATTATCTTGAGTTAACATTTTTGACAGTTTTTAAACTCAACAAATCATTCATATCCAATCAATAAATATGATGATTTCCATCAATTAACTTTCTGTCTACATATTTATATTCTGCTTTATGTTCTAATCCTCAGTAAGGTTTTAATAGGTATATGAGGTTTTTAAGTGTATAATATTTAACGAAGTCTATGTGTCGTCGCCTTGGGTAAACAAAGATCTATCTGCAAAGACTAAAACTGTTCAGGAGAGGCAATTTTGGATATCAGAAAATGCAACTTTTTTAATGAAATACACTTATGCATCCACATACGTGAATGAAAGAGACGACCAATTTTGAGACTGTGATTTCCTACACGCGGTATTTCTAATTATATATTCAGATTGAACTTTGATGCACTGTAACATTTGTATGTTTTTTAGATAGAACATTTTTCTAATTTGAAAGATGGATTGAATGATGTAAGATTTTTTAAACGCAGATAGAACCTTATTTTAATGCGAATAAAACTGAATTTGAAAGTAATTTTGTAAAAAGAACTGCAGATGGAACTTTGTTTACCTGAGGCGACGTATGTGTGCATGCTCTGTATCTACATATTTTTTGCCAAATCTCTATCGTCCAAGATTAATCTAAGTTACTTTTAAGGATAATTTGTTTTGTACTACTTCCACATTTTCGATAATAATCATGACTGTTTTTTCTCATCGCGAGCATTATCAACTGATGACGCTCTTTCACGTGACAGTGCTTGTTATAAAGCATGTGGAAGCATTACAAATGAAATTGTTTTCTTTAAAGATAATCAAAGTATTACCTGCACTACTGACTCACATCCCGTTAAATGAAGAGTTTACCAACTAATGGTAAATGTTTGTCAAGAGTGTATGACGAGGAATAACACAGGACAACAATGATATGTCTTAATAGAAAAGCTTCCATTGGGTTGAGATCTTCTAACTCACTTTTTGACACTGTTCTTTTAAATTGGTATAGCTGATCGGCTATTGATTGGACTGATTTAGTTATTCCATCCCTATCATTGTCTGGCTCCGGATAGTAAGAGATCAGAAACCTTAGTACATTGCCACATTTTAAATCCATTGCATCATTCAACTGAAACGAGATACCATACCCAGTAAAAGTATACTGGCGGGAAGATTTTGTCAGTACATTTGTTTGATGTGTATATTACAGATAATGTATATTACCATTATAATGAGAAGACAAGAAGTATCATCTTACCCAGAGTACTGGAATACGAATTAACCATTATTGGAATCGAACGCTGCTCTAATAAATATGTAAATTCATACATAAATATACAATAATATCGACTATAGAAAGTTTTTCAACATATTTTTTTTCGATGATAATCACAATGTATACAACTTAATACACGTTCTGTGTAGGTTACGTCCTTTTGCCTTTCTACAGTCGATATGTATTTTCGACTTTGAGGCAAGTGCTGGAAACAATGTGTTCAAATTGCTATGCCATACAGTGATTTAATATCATCAGTTGAAAATTCTCACAGTGAGTAAAACCATCTCTGATCACAGATAAAATATGTTTAAATCACATAAAAAAAAACTTACCGATATGATGAAAACTAGATCATGATCAAATTAAATGATTTAATCTTTTATCGAATTTGCATGACGTACAAAAAATATGGTTGTGTAATATTCCCCTATGCTATTCGTTAATTTGTGTCTTAACCAAATATCGCTGGCATAGCAATCGTTCGATTTGACAGTTGCGTCACTAATCCGTGTACGAAATTTATTTATAGAGTAAAAAAAATAATGATGGAGACGGTATGGTGATCGCGCTGGCCGTGCGCCAGTGAATCAACTTTTTTTAAATTCTCATTATTTCCGCTACGGCGAGGCAATGTTTCTCAGTATATTAGTCGTCGGATCGCTCTGGGCGCTTCATACAGCACGCGCTGAGCGGGACGTGAGAAAGAACATCCGCCGCCTCCTCCTCCCACTCCTACCCTGGTCGCCCGTGGGCCGCCGCCAGGGATGAATCGGCTTTTCAACAACCTTTTTTTCCTACCTCTATCTACATATTAAAACTAAGTAGAGCTTGCGAAGTGAGCTCTCAGTTTCCTGGCTATATTTATTTACAAGTTGGTTGCCCCACCTCCACCCGTTATTTGTATTCAGCTGCTGTTTCATGGCCGCCTTCCATAACGCAATAACGATCAAGAAAAGAAACCAATTTACTCATCATGCTGAGCTATACGGGATCGATTTTTTAACCACGCACTATTGTGCTTAAGAAAAGAAAAGATAGCTAGATTAGCGTCCCAAACAACTTGCCCAGCCGAAATAGTTTAACGTTGAACTTGCCATATTCTGGCGTACAAAACAGCTTTAGCAGATTAGACAGATTAGGTAATCTGCATCCACCAAAGGCCTCCAAACATATCTATTCTTCGCGGACGTGATCTGGAAGCACGAAGTAAAGTGTCTTTCACCTGAGCACTGGTCTTGCTATTTTTATTTCAAGGTTGACTGAAGACTGACTCTAGAATATATTCCTTTCTCGCATGTATTCATTCTAGCTAAACACTGTTTTACTATAAATTTTCTCAGCTGAAATCTTTGAACGGAGAAAACAATCAAGAAATCCCTTTATGAATATTGCTTACGGGTGTATAATAAACAAAACTGTTAATTTTTTATCAAGAATCGTTCGTAATTTGATATTAAAGTTGAAGAGTTAACTTTATCATCACACTCTCTGGGTGACATTAGATAGTAGCTAGAGTACTATTAGAATTTCATAATCTCACACTGATTTTTAGATCAAAACGTTAAACATTCAGACAGATACAAATAAGGAGAAGAAAGAACACTTCTTATTTGATATATTTTAAGGTACAAAATATACAGATAACCAACATCCTATTTGAACACTAAATCAAAAATTCAAGCATAGCACTTCTTTATTTATAAATTTACATTGTTAATTTAAATTACAAGTTTTTTGCATTATTAGATTTTTAATAACAGTCAACCATTATACCCATCGAGGTAGGGGCCAAGAAATACTCATATTTCTATGCGATGTAGAATTTAAAGCTATGCTTTGGGTCCAATGAAATAAATACTAGTTTAAAGTTTGTTGGGCCTTTAATGTAAGCCGAGGCGGCCCTGGCTGATTTGATCGTTTTGTGAACGAGAACGTTTGTCTGTTTTGTTCTGTTCTGTGTCTGTCTTCCATTGGCCTTTATTGTGTCCTGTCTATAAAGAAATTGCAAGTGCAAAATCGAAATGCTTTTATCCTGCTTAAACACGCACTATCTCACTAAACTTATGGTTCCAATACAGCCATTGTTAGAATGAAGATGATATTATTATAATTATATCGTTGTATTTATTGTGGTTGCCAAAATGAAGTTATCAATAAAAATAAGCTATTTTTTTAAATTACTTTGAATACATAAAAAAGTATAAATAACGAGGAAATAGATGTTAAAATTTTGACGATTCGAAGTAACTACAAATTGATCATTTCGTCCAAAGATGGTATGCAGACGTGGACAGGCTAGGTAGGCTACCCTTATGAATATTTAGAATTTGTAAGAATTTAAAGAAAGCAAAGTATTCAATTACAAAAGGAATATTAAATGTATTATAATCGAAAGCTTTTATGGCATTACGCCATCGTCATAATTATATTATAATGTAGATATACGAAATAAATGCCATTTCAATCAATGATATTTTAACTGCACAAAACATTTATTTTAACTTTTTTGATTATTTAAGTTATTTTTTTTTTAATTTAAAAGAAACGAATTTAATTTCAACCTCTGTGTGAAATCCTAATCCATCAATGTATTGTTTTATTTGATTAAATGACAGTTACACAAATATTTATGAAATAAAATGGTTGTCTTATACATAGTAACCCAGACCGGTCTGTAGGCGTAGATGTAGACATTTTAATACTATCACTTACACATGTAGGAATGGAGTTTTCTCATGTCCTAAGCGTCCATGGTGTTTATAAACAATACACACAGTTCCGACGTGACGCAAATCCCGAAACAAATAAACAACAATCAGTCCGTCAATATGGAAACCAATGAACAGCTACTATAGACATTCAGTATTTCTATTTCAATACCGTCATCTATGACCGACGTTCCCAGTAGTTATTGAATAATAGAGCAGGATTGTGGAGTCGGAGTCGTGGTGTTGTTGGAAAAGTTGGAGTCGTATAAACCGACTGAATTTGACCCGAGTTTTTGAATTAAGTACCTGAAATTAATTTAAAAAAATAAAAATTAGTCAGGCATTTTAAAAGTCAGATTGTGATTCAATCTCAGAGTACTGAATAAACGTTAGTTTGTTTAAAATAGCAATGCTTACTAAAATTCATATTTCAAAACTAATCAGTAAGAACACATGAGATTTGTTTTGTGAACAGATTTAGTTCATTCTTATTTCTTATTTCTATTGAGGGTTTATTAATATTTTAATAACAATAAATCTTTCAACCTATTTAAAATAATATAAAGTCCATCCCAATAAACTGGTTTTATTGGTTGTCGTTTGTTAGGTCGTCGTAAAATCTTTCTTGTTTTGTAATAATTGTGATCATGTGACAAGCCATGCGATTAAAGACATCTTTTATACACCTGCCATATCATAGAGGGATCCATGAAAGATGCTCGGTGTTTAATAGGAAATAATTGTTCATTAAAAAAAAGTATTAAATACGTTTCTGTGTCTGAGAAATCGAATGAACAATGAGATTTACGATATAATTAATTGCATGCATATTTAAATCAGGTATATATTATTAGTTTGGTTCCGTGACAAAAAAGAACAGTGGACAAATAAAACACACACTGTTTTTGTCGTATATATTTATGAATTAAATACACATACCAAAAAAAAATTAAGACATATTTAAAAAAAACTGCAGGTTTTATAGATAATAATTTTAATTAGTATATAATATATTCCGTGATTGAAACGTGCTAGATTTCCAAATAGAATATTACTCAGTACTTATAATCGACATATCGTTTTTTTCCCTTGTAGAATTGTCTATTTACATATCGACGGTGTTTTAAATGCACTCCTGTAAATTATCATGTTTACAGATACGGGATCATACGTAGGGAGTGTCAATATAATAGTAGCTTACATCAAGTGGGCGGGTGAGATCTTTTTAACCTAAAATAAATGCAAATGATGTTTACCTTCCAAAAAGTGCTCAATTTATTATTCTAATTTACATCATTTGGCCGAGACCTGCTCTGTCGTATTTTAAATGAAATCCAATCATTAACTCATTTTCGTACTTTTTGATGGTTACATCAATTGGCGCAAACACCGGCGAATTACGCACTTTCCACTTTTCGTATTATTAATACTGTAAAAATCGCCCTTTAATACAAAAAATAATACAACAAACAAAAATTATGATTTAGTATTAATATTTAATTTTAATTAATAATTTTTTTTTATTTTTGGTTATATTCGATAAAGATATTTTTGTTGCCCTGAAAAACTGAGATGCTACAGCAGGACAGTTTTGCAATGGAAACGATTATACTGTTTTTAAATTTATTATCAATCAACTATGTATTGAAGGACGTATTGCAAGATCAGACATTAATACGGTAAACTTAACATACGATTTCATCGAGGAATTTAAACTTAAATTGAACTAACTGTCTTATACAGCAGAGAAGATTTTTACGATGTCGTTGGAGCCCTGTCTATACTTCAACTCTTCACGAATTACAAATAATTTATAAAATATCGATGACTTCCGTCGAAAGTGAGTGTTACTTCTAAAATTTAAAAAGTATCAATTCATTTTGAGAAATATCACGACTAAAGACAGACAAGGTTTCCAAAACTATCATCCGCGACAACCTGGAATGGTTGTATATGCTGCTAGGGCTGCAACAAATTTAGACGTACTCAAATTCATATTGATATTACCTACCAAAAAAAAAAGAAAAAAGGTGGTCCGTCGAAATTAATCCGCAGGAAAGGTTTGGGAAACCCTGGTGAAGAGAAACAGTTGATATCGCCAATATCAGACTTATATTTTCGTATATGTCTGATAGTAATTTCAAAATCAAATATGTGGAGGATGGATTTCTTGCATAAATATGTGAATCTTTTTTTGCACTTCCTAATATTCCTGTCAGCGGCCGCCACTGATTCCAAATAAACAATTAGCAAAGAGAGCGTCTTTAATTTTTAGGGATATTAATAAAGAATGTAGAAAATTTTTATAGGTATTTTAGTTCTTAGTTAGTATTACGGTTACAAAATTTATAATCATATTTATAATAGAAAGTATTAGAATAATTCTTCATTGGATAATGTATATAATCTGTACTATAAACCAACCGAAGAGCAGGAAGTGTTTATTATACTGGAACTTAAAATGAACAGAAAGCGAGTTTTTCATAAAGTTTTTCGTTAAGCTTTTATTCATAGATTTCCGTTCATAGATCACGCCGGAACAGGTTTTAGTGCAGCTTTTATAGGGGCGGTTGAAATGGTTTTAAATTGAAATTGTTTTAAATCAATTCACAATTTTTAATTCGTTTTTATGTAGAATATATACCTATTAATGTATTGTACATAAATAATTTTATATTTCCATATAAATAATAAATATAAAATTTATTTAAGTTGACATATTTGAAAAACAAACCTCCGGGACAAATTTAATATTAAATACAGCATTTTTAAATGACAGGATTGTTAAAATGTAGAAGATATTTTTCAAAAAAAAGTCTGATGCGCAATGTTTTCCGTCGTAGTGGTTGCAAAAAATTTTGGAGAAAATATGAGGGGGTGGTAGATTCAAGTACCGCCCCGGGCGGCACAAACCCTAGCTACGCCACTGTACCTTGGTACTCGATAGTAAATGACACTAAAAAGTGAAAAGCAAGACGAACGTGAAAATGGAAAGAATAATGGATTATAAAGAAAAGAAAAAGTTCTGGTAATCAAATCAACATTGTCACATTGAATGCCAGGTTCGATGACCGGATAAAAATCGTCGGGCACAAGCTGTAAAATCCGAACGATGCAATATAAAATAAAAATAAATACATTATAAGGAAAGCTGAAGCCTTTTGAAAAGCAGACGGCCATATTTATGGATCTACTTTTGATGATGGACAGGACCTTTGACCGATTTACAGCGCATCACTCTTCGTAAACAGCTCTCACAATCCAACCACCGAGGGAAGCTGGCTAAAGAAGAGAACAGTCGATAAATGGTCAAAAAAGATTCATCGTGCGATGTTTTTTTTTTGCCCTAATATGAAAAAAATGAAAAAGTATCAAACAATCTGTCACATATAAAAAAAGTCTTCAGTCTGCATTAAGTAAAAGTTTTTATATATTATTTTTAATTTTACTTTCAAGCATTCAGAAAATTGATCTGATCGTTTGTAAGGGATCATATGATAAAAGCGGTGATCTAAATGCACTCCTTATGAAACTCAATTCTCCAGATAGTTGAAAAAATGATCTGTCCTCAAATTGTTGGTTGAAAATGAATGCTTGTAATTAAAACTATGAACTAACGACTCTTAGCGAAATTTCAATCGATAAAGTTTTTGTCACTTCCATAAGCGATGCTGGCGTCTTCAATATACGTATGAACTAGAACTGGCAGTCACCAAATGGTTAATATCGTTTTAATCACTAAGATATCTTTTATTATTATGAAAGTATTCAAACACTTCAAATAGCGTTTATCTTCAGGAAATATTCGATGAAAATTGTAGTACATATTATAATGAAAAGGATTAGTACGTAGAAGTTGTAATTTATAGTTTTATAAATATTAAATTTACATTTATATCAAATTTGAATTATTGAGATTTTGTAAATTTCCATGTATTTTGTCACTAACGCCCCGGGTTTCGCCTTTCGGCATCTTCAATAATTCGAGCACACGAGTGAATTCAAACTAACTCAAACCGACAGCTTGTAACGATAATATACAAAATAAAATAGGACAAATCTTATCGTTGTGTCTAAGAAATTAACATCTGGACTAGTGACCACCTTACGATTAAACTGAGGGGTGAGGGAGGTTTTTTAAATGCAATTCCAAGAGATCCCAATTTCAGGTTAGGTTATTGTTAATTCATTAAATTAAATTTATATACCAAAATAACATAAGTGTTTTACAATTTAGGTTTTACAGTCCTTCTTTGGTTAGCTTTTCTTGTACAAAATATCTCGTTGGCTCTGAGAATTATAAGGTATTATGGTAGGCACTTGTGCGAACATTCGACTGTAATTTACAGCTTCCGTATCTCATGGATTGCACTTGATATGGCTATCGTGAAAGGTAAAGCGCGTAAAACAGATACTTTGTATAAAAAGTGCCTTTTAAACAGAGACTTAATGTAATCGTCTCTTGTATCTTGAGAGCTATTAAATTCCTCTGTCCTCCTCATAAATGAATCATCTAATCACAGCAAGCCAGTGTGGGATTACGAACGATTAGTCTGATCAACCTGTCTGAGACTTATCAACTACCTTAATGACTTTTGATTTTTAATCGAAAAAAAAACTAAAATTTTATCCCGAAATGTTGAAATCTTGTTGATTTAAGAGTAAACATATCAATTAAATATCGATAAAAAGTGTATAAACCTTATATAAAATAAATTTGGATTATTGAGATTTTGTACACTTCCATGTATTTTGTCACTAACGATCCGGGTTTCGCCTTTCGGCATCTTCAGGCATTCGAGCACACGAATGGACTCGAACTGAGTCAGTTCGAGTCCATTCGTGTGCTCGAATGCCTGAAGATGCCGAAAGGCGAAATCCGGATCGTTAGTGACAAAATACATGGAAGTGTACAAAATCTCAATAATCCAAATTTAATATTGAATTGATATAAGATTGAGCCACTAGCTGACAACTTACAATTAATTTGATATAAGAAACATTTTTCGATTTAAGCCATAATATATTTACTCTTCTACAGTGTGATTATATGCGTGCATGTGTTATGTGGTTAAGTAAGTAATTTCATAATATATCGTCGTACAAGTACCTTACAACTCATGTATTTCATTGTGGTAAAAAAATATCGAAACACATTATTCAGTTCGAACACAAACAGCTTTCATTACGGTTCATGTTGTACTAAAAAATATTGTACATAAAAATACACATCTGCCTTCAAATGTCATTGGGTCAATCGAACATACAAATCAAACAATCAAAGCCAAATTCAACTCGAATACCAAACTACACTTAACTTTTTAAGTTAAATGTACTCCTTAAAGATATTGAATAATATGTTTACTCTTTTTGTGTTGTGTATATGAAAGAGATGAATGTATTCTTGAGTACACTTTGAAGGGTATTAAGTGTTTCAGTATAGACAATTGAATAATTGCACGGTATTGGCATTCAATAAATCAATGGAATATTCAATTTCAGTGTGGCACATTAATAATTTTGAAGTCCATGAATTAATCATATATCAGATGCAGTGGCAAAGTGGCAAAGCATCATAACCTTTGCAGATGAATCACTGTAACACGACATAGCTCTAATAAATTAACTGCCACAAAATTATAATAGTTTATGAGTTTTATTTGAGTACCTGATATTTGTAAGATGTAAACAAATAAGTAAAAAGAGAGGTATGCAAATATTGTAAATTTAATATTTTGTTCTTGCATTGAAGTCAAATCATCCATTACGTGTGGTTGTGAAAAAAATACTAAATGTGAAGTTGATAACGGTTTGAATATTTTATAACATGCCGATAGTCAAAGAGCAGGGGGTATGGAATGCGATTACATTGATATATCTTTCTTTTCTTTTACTCTTTTAATAGTTCAACACCGTCTATTAGTGACTGGAAAGTTGTTGAAATAACTAAAAAACCTAGTATTAACAACCAATCTGACATTATAAAAGTCATGGCCATATAATATCTTATGAGAAATTAAATGAATAATATACGTGAATAAATATTGTTCAGACAATAGTGTCATGGCGAGATACCATTCGGTAAATATGGCGTCTTAATGGGTTTCAATGTAGAAGACGAATAAATGATACTTTTATCACTGATGATATTGGGGTTCGAACCTGTGAACACTGTAACTGAAACCAAAGATGTTAATGTTACTTTTAGATTATTTAAATACATGTTGTTTTACTTACGTCAGTAAATAAAAAGTAATTAATTTTTCGAATGTTTAGTAAAATGATATATATAAAAATCATTATTTTAATCATTTATGTAAGCATACATATTGATTTTTATTTGATTATAAACAAATAAAGCCATATCTTAGATGTAATATCGACCGTGTTTTTCGACCAATTGATGTAACCCTCAAAATTGATATTGTTCAGGAGAGAGTAAAAACTGTTTTTACCAAAAACATTATATGGTGAGTTACTTTATAAATCTTTGAAATGATGTATCTTATATGTAAATTCTCATGTTTGCAGATACGGGATTATACGTAGGGAGTGTTGATATAATAGTGGCTTACATCAAGTGGCTGGGTCAGAATTTTTAAATCTAAAATCAATGTAAAATTATATTTCCTTCCCAAAAAGTGGTCAATTCATTTACCTAATTTACATCATTTGGCTAAGGCCTGCTCTGACGTCTTTAAAATGAGATCCTATCATTAAGTCATTTTCGTATTTTTTGAGGGTTACATCAGTCGTCCAAAATACCGTCGATATGTCTACATTGCACACAAGAAATTAAAAGTTAATTCGATTCATAACGTTTTGCAAAAAATAATATGGTATGATTTTTAGCAAAAAATAATTTTTTTATAGATGTCTGATGCCCTACGTATATTTCGCAAAAAGTTTTCTGAGGAGTAAATCAATAATACAATACAAATTTAAAAGATTTACTCAGTGCAACGTTGATTGAATTTGTAGCAAGTGCCGTGCGTTACAGAGAAAACGTTGATCAATTGTGTTGCCAGTGAAAAGTAGCGTTACCGCAAGCATAACGCAATGTTTTGTAAATAGTACCATCTCTTATCCCTTTCACTGTAAAAAGATAATATTTTGTACAATACTTGTAGCTGTATTTAATTTACAATAAGTTTATTTGCATAGGTACACATTGAATAATAAATGATTAATTAAGAATATTTTTTTTCTATATAAGATACATTTTTTTTGCATTAGGGTGACTTCTTTATTTTAAAGAAACAGATTACGTGTTTTGTTTGTATTATTCAGTAAATAAACCCAAGCATAAATGTTGCAGTTATTAATCATTAACCTAAAGCAGTTTTGATCTAAATCAATAAATGCCATTATTAATGGCACTAATGAACTACAATCTTTCAACTCAATGAGATAAGTAATTAACAAATATTCTTTTAATGCCTTACGATACTCAATGTTGTACCGAAAACCACCCACTACAACTCGACACTCTTCTTATAATAACAACGTTATTGTGTTTCGAATTTTTATACGAGGACAAATTTTTCAATAGTTGGTTGCATGCACTCCAGTGTGTAGAAAGTTAAGTAATAAATAATAATAAAATAAGTGATTATGTTTTTAAGAATAGTACTCCAATCGCTTTCTATAGGACGCCGTGAACTGTTTGAATGGCTTGTAATTTTTCAAAGATGCAACGAAGTCGTGATGCCCACCAGGGTTGACAGATCTGACCAATAGTCGTATCGTCTTGAGCAATTTTCCACGTTCGTTGTCCATGTCTGGACATTTCCAAAGGATGTGATCAGCATCTTGAATCATATTGCCGCATTTACATATTGAAATATCTTGGTAGCGAATTGCTATTGAATATATCAAGTAAAATTGCCAACTAGTGGGTTAATTAACGAAGAATCAGTTATAGTTGTATTCTCACGGTTGATGGAGTGCCGCGGGTTAAGTTGAGTTGCGTTCACCTTTCTATTCAGCCACTCACTCATCCATATACTCACTTGCTCATTGGCTGTGTACTGACATAAATATTATAGTAAAACATTATAAAAGTGTGTAAAGTTACGAATAGTAATTTAGGGAACAATTTTATGTCACTACAGTTCCATGAGTAATTAAAGTTGATCTACTTTCTACCTATTATAGGTAGCGTGAATTTGTCAAATGCCTGCTAGAAGTCATTTTTATCAGTTCAAAGAACATTTGGTTTTAATGTTGAAATGTTGTATACCGCTATCAATATTAGCCAAATCGAAGATCCACTCGAATCAATTCAGCTAATATTAATACAATGTTATGTGCGGAATTCAATATTTCAATATGAGAACAAGATTTTATCTGAACAGGAAAAAATTACTTGTTCAACACATATTTATAACTCCATAACATTGCAGTTAACTATATATGTTATCCTTAATGCGTATGGTAGACTAGATATACAATTTAAATAATTAACTAGTAAGATCAAATACATTTTAAAAAACCAAAGTAACAATAATTATTGTATTTTATTTGTAAGCAGAAGTTAAAATTCGAAGAAAATATTATTTATTTTATAAACCGTATGAGGATGCAAGAGGTTCTTATAGTCGGTTGTTAGTGCACATGTGATGTTAATATCCTTTTTCATGGGTAATTTAATTTTACTTCATTTCTGATTTAACGACTGTGCTGGTTTCATTTATATGAGCATTATAATGCCCATCTCACAACACTTGAATATGGCTGGGCATCAAAACGTAAGCTTTATGATCAGTTTTGACTGCTAAACCTAACAAACTGCTGATGCCGCACACAAGACTTAAGAAAACCTTCGGGTTTTGATACACATTATCAATAAAAAACTACGATCAAATAGTTTTATTGTGTCGTTCATCTATCTTTGTTTCTTTATTGTTTTGGAAGTTTATAAATAATAATGAGCTATATAAATTCAAATAAATAAATTCATAACTAGTAGAAAACTAACATTTATATTTCTGTACTTCCAAACAAAGTTTTCAATTTATTGATTGGAAAAAAGAGCAAAATAATTAGTTTTACAAAAATTATGTCGTATTGGTGATAGCTATTTCGACTATACGCCTGTTTGACTATTAATGAATTTTGCTATTAAAGATACCAACTGTGTTAAATACTAAATATTTTGCTCTTTTTTGACGTTTTAATGTTAGAGCTATTGACGAACAACGTGTAATAAATAGCAAATACGTGCTGTTTGGTGTCAAAAGTGATCAAATGCCTTTTTATAGAAAATGATATAAATAGAAAATGATATAAATAAAAAAAATGTTTTATAAATGAATACAAGATTTATTTATGTATTCTTCAACATTTTCAGTAAAGCAACTGTTATTTTCACGTATAATAAATTAATATCAAATACATTTTGTATTTTAAATGATTTAATATTGGATTTAACCATTTCTGATATGAAATTGAGGATTTGACCATTTTTGAAAGAAAATTGTGAAGATTTGTTTACTTTTAATACAAATGTTATACTCGCCCACTACAAGTCGTCAGCGTATACTTTTGATTACTATGAACTAAGTTTAGGTCATGTGACACTGTTGGTGAATGTGGTTGACCGATTCATATTTGACTAGATTTAATATTAGAAAAATATTTAACTTACGTTTTTCATTGAACAATGTTGGATTTTTCAAGTTTGTTCAATGATTTCTGTAGATGTTATACCAGAATTTCACACTGCGTACTAGCTGAAAAAAGCTAAATATGAATTTGACCAATTATGATATCGTGCTACTAAAATATTACGTAAACAGTCCATATGATCCTGATGGCTTAATCGAAAGTCGGTACCTATTTTTGAAAATAAATTTTACCTAGACGGTAGAAAATACTACATTAATACTGTTTTACTAAATTGTGCAATATTTTTATATCGTCTATTTGTGCCTTTTATTTTAGTGATGGGCAGAATCAATAGAAGGATGGTGTTACGGAAGAATGGATAATGAGCTAGTCTTATCTAGAGATGAAAACAACACAAACGTTTACATATAAATTTTAATCACCGTATCAGCGAAACACGTGTCTTTTATATTTCAGATTATTAATAAATTTACATTATTTTAATCACTTTCTTTATAAAATACAATAAGTAGCTACTCTCAATTTCGGCCGAAATTTTAAGTATTGTTCTTTGAAATGGTTTGTAAATTAGTTCTTATCCATCAAATCGTTTCTTGAGCCTTTTCTGCTTGTTACTGAACGTAAAAGATGGGTCGCTCCGCTGATATAAAACCCAAATTTATTAATTTGATGATGTTGAATGTCCAGCCGTTAAAGTCTAATCGTTTTATTGGTCAGACGATACGATGGGTGCCTTGCGTTTTGTAAGTGGCGTGCATGTTTGGCAATAGGACTTCATTTAAAAAATAAAACTTATAAAAAATATTACGTTCAATAAAGCTGACAAGACTTCTTATTTACAGTCTGTTTACCAAACTGATTAATTAATACTTAAATCTTGCATTGTTTATTGATTTGATGTGCGGCAACTAAATATAATACGTCCAGATTTACTCAAGAAAACTTTTGTTAAATTTCCGTGTCAAGGTACTGTGATCTGTAACTTTCATTAGATATGACATACGAGTCTTTAAGACGCTACTCGAAGATTTTGAATCTATTACCCCGTAGGAATCCTAGCATTCTTTATTCCTGGAGTTCAGTCGTGCGTTGCTAACTGGTTGGTATCACAGCTAAAATCTCACTGTTTAAATAATTGAAGAATTAATTTTAATGTATATTCGACTGGCATTGCTATCCCAATTGGCTGTAAATTAAAAAAAAAAATTATTCGATGACTCTATTTGTATCACACCGAAGATCATGTCTCCTCAATGAAGGATTTTTGTTTATCCATGTCCGCTCCCAACGTGAAGTATATGGCCTCCTAATGGAGGTATCTCAACAGAGATGTTCTATGAGAACTGCTTGTTACTCAGTTACTCAACCTTTCTTTTTTTGAAGAGAGTAGGGATAGAAGGATAGGAATAGGACAGGACTAGTGGTTAACTAATCACTATCTCTAGGCCATGTGAGGATCGGATGGGTGGTAGGGAATTTTTAAGACATCACAAACACTCAGTTTACGAACAGAAATCCATAAATCGATTGAAAGGTCAATTTTATGAAAACCGTCCGCACCGGGATTTAAGCCCGAGACATATGTAGCCGTAGCCAATGACGCTACCAACTGCGCCACGGACGCCGACGAAGGATTTAGTGAGCATATTTCTAAGAAACACTTACAATAAGGAATATTAATATAACAAGTGAGTAAATAATGAAAGTCATCAAACAACAGTTAATTTACATATACAAATGGCGAAACTAAAAAAATATATAAAATAATGATTTCAATAAGTGTGCATTAAATGGCGAGGGGCAGGGAAGGTAAACTTTTTCTCCCAAGGATGTCGCAAATTTTTCAATTTACCACGACCATCACGATTATTTCTGCAGGAAAAATATAGGATATCTCATTTAATGAACGTAATTGGGCAATCCCAGAGAAAATGTTTCAAATCTTGATTTCTGTTAGAACACGGACAATATGGGGGTAGTTTAATTTTAAACTCGTATAACATGGCATGAAACGCACCATGACCGATGATAAATTGGGAGGTTTAGTGATATGGAAATAACCAGGTTGCATTCTAACAAAAGAGAGTATCTGAGAAAAATAAATACGTCACTCTACCTGGAGGAGTAATAATTATCATGATTTTTATACATTTTTGTAATACCTGTATTGCAATCCCTAGTTCTACCACTCTACGCCACTAAGTAAAGCTATCAACTGTGGCCGGCCTCGTTCAATTTGGATAAGCAACCGATCGCGATTAAATGCCGCTTATATCGACTTGTATCGTTATATTTTTAACAACTCGAAGATTTGGACTAAATCCAAGGACAATATAATTGATCAGTAACCAGATTCGTTCAAGGTACTCCAGCGAACAATTTGGTGAACTCTCCAAAATCCATAAACCGTTTAGTATAGTGAATCTATTGTGCAACAGCAATTGCTAGGAGTAAGTGCCTATATAATTGATCAAACCACTACTTATACCTGACATTTGGTGTTTTTGTATGATCGGTTACGTTTAAGTTTTGCTTTGAATATTTCGCTTTAATTTTATATTCAAATTGGTTTATGGATTGAATTGAAAAAACAGTTGTCACAATAGTTCACTTTATTGATATGAAGGTTTTTTTTTATTATAATGTGAAGCATCTGACCTCCTAATGGAGGTATATTTACAGAAGTTTTATACGAGAACTATTTGTTACTCAGTTACTCAACCTCTATTTTTAGTGTAGGTATAGAAGAATAGGACTCAAACAGAAGTAGTGGATAGCTAATCGCTCTAGCTTCACCCCGTTTTTATGGGAGTGAGAGAATTTCTGACACCACAAACAATCGATTGAAAAATCAATTGATTAAACTGTCAGTGCCGGGACTTTAGCCCGAGACATCCATAACCCGACATGACAGTTATTACATGGCGCACCATTAACTATCAATTTTAAGGTAATTATAAAGTCTTGTATTTATACGATTTGTATTTATAAAGTCAATACTTTTTAAAGACAGAATTTTATAATTGGTGTTTCGGAAGCATTGTAGGTGGCATTATCAAATTTTTAAATCAATTAAAAATACTACTTTTATTGCAACCCTTGAGAATAAAAACAGCAATTGTTTCTTAACTTCGGGTGATTACAACCAATCGATTATGAAGAGGTATTTTCAAAAAAAAAAAACAAGAGAACAAGAGAAAGTTATTTCAAAATATATTCATATTTTTACCAATCACGTTCGCTTCAACAACTTTTTTTACTTTATCATCTTGTTATTTAGTCTCTCAAACTACTCTTTTCAGAGATGTCAAATAAAATGAAGAGAAAGTTTTTGGTATATTGTTCTCCGCACGCCCTGTTGTTTTTGTATAGGATGGTTGAGAAGTAATTTCAACATTTTAGATAATTCATGCTTTTAAACAAAAATCCATTGATATATTGAAAAATTATCGTAGAAAAGTGACTGTTCAGGTATTCAAACCAGTGGAGACCGCAACCGAATATGACAGAAGTCCAAGAACGTTAATCACTCGGCTACCGAAATGGAATGACCATATTCGTTTAGGAATAATTATTTATTAAGTATCATCATGTGAAACGATAAACACGCTCCCGAACGTTTTTAGGGTTTTGAGTAAATCACAAAAAACTTTTATGGGCGGTATGATAATTATAGTTATTTTGTGTCTTCCGGGGTAAAAGTAAAATGTTCTTTTACACTGTCGGTTTTTTGGAGAGCATCGACCGTTTAAAACGAGGTTCGAGATTGTGTAAAAAAACGACATTTTTATGTTTGAAATATTTTCGAATCCCGAACATATAACAAAACTGGAAGAAATTTTAGAGTTGCATCTAGAATCTAGAAAAATTGATATATCTATCGATAGAGCACATACGTACATTAAAACTTATTTTATTGAAAAATCGCGAGGAACGTTCTTAGCGACTCAGAGACTCATGTAATTATTATTGAAATTCCAACAAACAATTTAGTTTACTGTACTGATATAATACTGACGTTTTATTATCCAGTTAATATTAAATAACGGAATACGGTATCTTTTATTATAATTAGACACGGGATATATTTAATGATAATAATAAATGTTGATTGTGCGCGATCTAGTATCTCAATTAAGAAATTACCATTTTCTCGGTGGTAATGAAATATATTTCCAATCATCAAAAACAAGCTGCAAAATATCATTACAAGTGTTAAACGATTGCTAATATCCAATTAAGAAGCGTACTAAAGTCGGTCTGCGATTACATCCTCAATAAAATATAAATCCGATACATTTTGCCAGTGCTCCTAAACATTTTTTGAACAATAAACACTTATTAAAACAACTTTTGAACAAAACGAAGAAACTAATTTTGTTTGTGAACAGAGTAGTGAAGTTGTTTAACATATTAACGAATCCAAATTTACCTGACACTCCGACTTTTATTTCAAAAAAGTCATTTTTAGAATCTTTGATAAAGCAGATTCTTTTAAATTAAAATTTAATAATTTCGTAACTTAAATCACAAAAGATTTTAATTTCAACAAAAACCACATTTTTAAATCAATAACATAACGTGGCTTATGTTATTATATTTTATCTACTCAGTATAATATTTATTGAGAACGTAATTGTAGAAACGTAAAATCTCAAAAGTAATTATTTTGTCTATAGATGATATTTGTCAGTTCGAGTTCATTCATATGCTCGAATGCCTGAAGATACCGAAAGGCGAAACCCGAGTAGTTAGTGACGAAATACATGTATAAAAATGAAATGAAATGTATAAAATAACAGTTAAAATTTGATTTACTTATTTTGTATTTTACTGTTATTGTCGGCTTCACAGTGCAGTGGTCAACGTCGTTGGTTACGTTTACGGATGTCTCGAGTTCAAGTACGGACAGTTTCATAAATTATTTTTTCAATCGATTTATGGACTTCTGTTCGTTAGCATAAATTTTTATAATGTCTAAAATTCCCTCCCACCCATCCGATCCTAAAAACGGGGCGTGGCGAGAGAGATTAGCTAACCACTAGTCCTGTCCTAACCCTATCCTTCTATCCCTACTTCGAGAAAAAGATAGGTTGAGTAACTGAGTAACAAGCAGTTCTGGTAGAAAACTTCTGTTGAGATACCTCCATTAGGAAACCATATTCTCCACCCTGGGAGCGGTTTTGCTACAAAACTGAAGTTCTATAAAATAAAATGGTAATTTCATTGTTGTTCTGGAAGAAGACACTAACTGAAAAATACAAATTTTGAGCGATTGGACTTTGACGTTTGTCAATGCTTAATTGCTTTACCTTTTTCATTTTGTTTGTTTGTACAAAACTGTTTTTAAGTAAAAGTGTAATTTATAAAAAAAGTGTGTTCTTCCATACGGTAGTGATTGAAATAAAGAACATTTCGGTATCTGCCATTTTTTAGATTTAGTGTTTTCTTCCAGAACAACGACGATATAATATTGCAATCTTCACAAGTATTTACGAATATTAATTATTATTTGTTAATTTGAAATATAAAGAGTTAACTTGTTAAGTAAGTGAGTTGTATTGAAATGTATTGCATAATATCGACGGCGTTTTGGCCAATTGATGTAACCCTCAAATTTGAAATCGTTCAGGAGAGAGTAAAAACTGTTTTTTATCGAAAACATTACATGGTGAGTTGCGTTACGAATCATTGAAATGTAATCTTGTAAATTCTCATACAGGTGTGTACCCAGATAGTGTTGGTATAATAGTGGACGGTCAGAATTTTTAAACCTAAAACCAATGTAAAATGATGCTTCCCTTTCAAAAAGCGGTCAATTTATTTGTATATCATTTTGGCCGAAACTTGCTCTGTCCTCTTTAAAGTGAGACCCAATCATTAATTCATTTTCGTATTTATTGAGGGTTTCATCAATTGACCAAAACATCATCGATATGTTGTATTGAATTTGTGTTTTAATTATTTATATATATTGTCAAAATAGTTTGAGGAGCAAGAGCACACGCGTTGAAATGATATCCGCCACACAGCCATATCGATAAATCAATATTCATTCTATATCAAAACATGACACTAACATATTAAGCGTAGTTGTATAAATCTCATCGCACAGTTGCTTTTGTTGCACTGAACACTGGGAAAAACAATGTTTAATAGAGTAATTAGTTTTAGTACGTGAACACTTTATTGTAAAGTTCACGTTCAAGAAAATAGTATTAATAGGAACTCACTGATTTAGAACATTTGAAATCATTAATCGTTATCCTTACATTGCAGTTCGATTCAAATGATTATTGAATATAAACCTACTACACGCATACGAAATGATTTTCATTGGCGTAATAACTGCCGCTCAGTTAATAACGCCTATTAGAGTGTTAACTAACCACTATTGCTATTCAAGCCCTAATTTTATATCCCTACTCACTTCGAAAAAAAAGAGAGGCTGAGCAACTGAGTAACAATCAGTTCTCATAAAAAACGTCTGTTGAAATCTATCCCCATTAAGAGACATATGATCCACATTGGGACCGGACATGGTAAAAAAATAAAAAAATATAGTTGATTTCTAGTATTTTATTACTAAGCTTTCAAATTTCTGTGGATTCTATTTTCCAATGAAGACCTTTTCAGTCTCTTAGCACCATATTCGGATTCTCAGTAAAATCCAGAAACTGTCATTTTGCATGAGATCTACTTGAAGATTAAAAATTGCTACGTGCCTGCAATCTGTATTCTTCAGCAAGTATTTTTCTTGTTTTTTATTATTTTGCTACCTATCATAAACTCGCATCGTTTTTTGAACGGTTACTAAAATATTTCAAATGTTCTGTTAATTTTTTAAGTACGATATATTCTAAATATCAAAATTTATTAAAATTCAGTGAACATTAAAAAGAGTTTTATCAATCAATATTTTAAAACTAATAACCGTACCCGTCATAGATGACAGTATTGAAATTGAAATACTGAATGTCTAAAGTAGTAAGTACGTCAGAGCTGTGTGTGCATTGCATACAATTTTATTATATATACACCGCGGAAGCTTAGGTCATGAGATAATTTCATACCTATTTACATGTGATATGTGATAATAATAAAACGTCTACACAGCTATTATATTTTAAAATATCATAAAAAAAACACACTTTTGAATAATTTGTTACGACATCTATAAAACTTTATCATCAGATGTTTATTCAACTTAATGAATCTGTTTTATGATTTCTTATTTTTGATCGACCAGTAGAGCATGTGTTATATAAAATCGACCGTAACTTTAGTACCACAGCGTTTTAATTACAATTAATTTGATTAATTATGAAGTATCTCTCGACTAAAGGCTGTGTTTTTGATAAGTGGGGGCTACCAAAAGCGTCTGCATACCAACGGGAGATCATCTAATTTATCGACTCACTGTTCAATCCTTTACACGGCTTAAACATTGTAATTTATAATAGATTCTTTCCCACACCAGTCGTGTAGGTACTTTTGTCTAAACTGATTGATTTTTTTCTCTCACATGTTACAATATGTGAAATCAGATATTATGATCTTAAAGGTTAATTGTATCTTCTTCCTCTGCATCTAAAAGTGACATGACTATCTAACGAAAGGTCAAATGAATGAAATATAGAAATTATTTTGTGTTTAATAGGTATTAAGATAATTATGATTTATTATAGATATTCATTTTTTGATACTATCTAAGTAAAAGGTTATTTATTGCATCAGTACATTCATATAAAATACTGTTACATATTATAAATAATACGTATCCCTTCTAAATCGTCTCACATGAATGAAAAAAAACGTAAAGGGGTATTAGTAAAGATATTAGTCCAGTAGTGGTCCTGAAATATTTCCCGGTCAAGGTATCTTTTATGATACATCTATTGTCAAAGAAATATTAGAATTACAATCGCATTACAGAAAGTTTCTTTGAAGATAGACTGATGTATAATAAATTAATATTAAATAAAATTGGAGAACCTGGTTATGAGAATAAACTTATTACTTTGAAACGTGTAGTGAAAATGAGCTCATCGTATTATTGACTGTACGCATGAAACGTAATTTTATTATACTATTTCTACAATTTAATATAATGAACAAGACCATTTCGTTAACAACGGGCATTTTTAATTGATGGCAAATGAATATCTATGTAGTATTTATATACAATTAATGGGACGTCATACAAAAAAAATATTTTAAACGGATTACGAACGTTCAGACTTCTGAACGTTGAAATTGAACCCGTGAACTTTCACGGGTTCAATTTCCCGGAACAAAACTTTCATACATTGATTCTTCGATCGATGTATGAATTTCTCGCATGGATATCGTTCATGTCGAGATTCTTTCACACGCAATCCTAAAATGCGGTATGGGAGAGAAATAAGACAAATACTAGTCTTCCATTCTTCTATCCTTAACCCTTTCGAAAAAGAGAGATCGGAAGACTGCATAACAAGGCAGTTCTTGTAAAAACAACATCCAACACTAAATAGTGGATGTGTTACTAATATAGTAACGGCAAATAAATAGGTAGTTCAGTACGATGACACATCATAATCAGAACGTAATCAGCATGTGGTGTATATGGACTTCATTTCCAGTCCAGCCCATTCACGGAGGCATAAACAATTTTTATGTAAAATTATGACATCCGGTGAAGAACTGGCTTGCCAAAAATAAAAATAAAAGTGAACGTTATTTGATTCCAGTGAAAGAGCGCAGGGATGCTGTAATTAAAAAAATATTTGAAATAAGAGTAGTCAATCTGGGTAACTTTGGCCCAGTTCTGAGGGTTTTTGTATTTTTATGGTTTGCCATTGCATTAAGTGTGATATTGTTCCACATAGAAATGAACTAATGCTTTAGAATGAAATTTAATTAAGATAAATAGATTTACTGTAACAATTTATGATTGTAAAACAAGGTGTGGAAAATGTTCATCCAATTCGGGTAGTTGGCCATGGTTAATCCAATTTATTTCAAGAAAATTTTTAAAATTTCGTTTTATCATTCCAAGCTGACAGCTTAGAAATTCAACAAGAAAACAAATTAAGTTGAACATTAATTCACATTTTAATCACCAGAGGCTACTCAATTCCTTTGTTTAACTAAAAAATATTCATATGACGTTAGTATTATCATGGTATTATAATAGCACTTTTTTCCATGTAGTGGGCCAATCTTAGACCGATGAGTAAATTTACCCATATTGATGGTAAGTATTTTGTGAGTATAATAAATCATACGTTAAAGAGGTTATGTTATAGAAGTATAGTACCGTTTAAGTTACTAATGATTTTGGAGTAATTGGTATGTATACCTCTTTGAGTAGAGATCTTTTGATTTCATTATTATTCTTGGTGAAAAGTCTAGTAAATAAAACAATAAACATAAATGTGTTAACAATATAAATTTAATGATCAATGACTTTCGTTGTCTGTCTCAATAAAAAATAATTAAAATATAAAGAATATAAGAGCTATGCATTATGTCGTGTATTTAAAGCGAAAATATATTTTAATATAAATGGTATAATAATATTCATAAAATATGTAGGTACCAAACTAGCTTATTTTGAATATTTTTAACCGTCACCTATTAGTATTATAACTCGCCCACGCATATTTCAGCATCTCGACCGCAGAAATATTATTAATAATTTTCACTGTCATTTTTTATTACCAATATAATGTTTTGTATAAACCACAAATTTTTAAATGGCTGTTCAACAAAGGGTCATAGAAATAGCATGTCATTATTAATAATATTGTGACTTTTAACAAATAAATCTCACACAAATATCAAACTTTCCTTGTAGTGTACAAAAATGAATCAGCTTATCAATATTATTGTTAGCTAGTTTATTTTTTCAATAACCAACAGGGGTGTTTTATTACTGGAGTATTGTAATTGAAGAGTTCTAGTGAAAGCACTCAATGTACTTTTACTGAGAAGTTAATGATACAAATGAGGTGATGAAAAGCAAACAAAAATAAGTCAAAATTCTGTTAAAATCGAACAAAAAATACATGCATATACTATAAAGCATTTCACACACTATTCAATGACAAATACTTTTCGAAAGCATACGAAAAACCACACTTTAACTATTAATGACACGAAGAATCTGATAAGTCGAATAGTTACAGTCATTAATCCAATTTTATTTCCCTTATATTTACTGCAATTAGCGTTTGGCTGGTTACTAAAAATATGCATACTTGTCTTAATTAGCAATACGATACGATGGAAAAAATTAACTGAAAATTTTGCATGAAACAAAAAACATCGTTTAATACTAATATTGCAAAGTGGAAATATCGATTTTTGCTTTTAAACACCTCAAATAAGTTTGGCTGTTGATTGGTTTTTCAATCAAACTGGACCTCATCTTTAAGGAATATATACATTATAAGTTTCCATTTGGATATCGTGAAATAGAAACTTTAGACCATGGTGGTTGGAAAACATTCATTTTATATTTTTGTACATTTTATTTCTAGATCAATATCGATACAAAGAATAATATTCTTTTCAATATCAAAACCGGGTGAATAGTCTAGTGGTTACGTCACTGGCCTCGGTGACGGATCCCATAAGCCTGAGTCTCAGTTCGGACAGTTTTATAAATTGATCTTTCAAACGATTTATTGATTTCTATTCGAAAGCATGGATGTGTGTGATGTCAAAAATTCTTCCCCCGCATCCAATCCTAAAAAAGAAAAGCCATTAGCCAACTACTAGTCCTATCCTAGTGCTACCATTCTATCCCTTCTCATCCAAAAAGAGAGGTTGAGCAATTGTGTAACAAGCTATTCTTGTAAAAAACTTATATTGAGATACCTCTTTTAGAAGGTCATATGCTCCACATTGGGAGCGGACATGGTTAAATATATGTATTTACATATCAAAAGTGTATAAATTTTAATTAACAAAATAATGATTACCTAAGGCGTATTAGATAATCAATAAAGTTAGTTGTGATTTCCGCTGTCTTATTTGGACTAATTTCAATAATTTAGCTTGATAATTCTCTTTGTGGGAACTTTTCAATTTAGTATTATAATAATGTTCAATACTAAGAGAAAAGATAGACAAAAAACAACTTATATGTCAAATTTTATATAAACAAAGATTAAATTTTATTAACATTATATTAATGATATTTACTTTTGAATTATTAAACAAAAAAAACCGTATCGTATTCGCCAAACCTCTCAAAATATTATTTTCGTTTTCGACAA
Organism: Himalopsyche phryganea; assembly: GCA_022494535.1. Lineage (NCBI taxonomy): Eukaryota > Metazoa > Arthropoda > Insecta > Trichoptera > Rhyacophilidae > Himalopsyche > Himalopsyche phryganea. Next base: position 2,580,117 of record JAGVSL010000034.1, read on the forward strand.
AGGCTTATTATTTTGCACCGAGACTGAATGTAACACTCGTAAGTAATTTATCGGAAATTTAGCGTGGTCCATTACTCGTGTTAAAAATGAGCAATCCTCCACTCCACGTGGTGTTCATTAATTATGTTTGCACAGAGTCTTAATAGCTTCAACATGACTGTCAATGTAATATTTCATGCAGGGTCAGATTTAAATGCATTTGCACACAAGCATCGAAGTAGAAGTATAGAATAAAAAAGGAGATAAAATGGAACTTTATCAATAGCACGATGACAGTATATGGATTATATTGAGATATTTATTAGTTAAGAAATAGAGTATTTTATTCTTTTAATAATGTCTATCTCAACGGAAGCTGTTCTACGAGAGCTGCTTTTTACTTAGTCGCTACACATCTCTTTTTTTGAGAAAGTAAATATAAAAGAATGGGGCTAGAACAGAACGAGTGGTTAGTTAACCACCCTCGCTACGACGTGTTTTTTATATCAGGAGGGTGGGAGGGAATTCCTAGTAATTGCTTAACCATGTAATTAAGTAATTTCCGTTAAAATACCTTCAAGAAATTCGGCATCGAAACATATCTTTAAACTGTTCATCTGCATACTAATATAATAATTTAAATATCGAACAATCAGTTAAAAGGAAGACCATTAGGCGATTAGACAATTTAACACGGATTCGACACAAGTACAAAAGAAAGCATACTCTCCCAAACAAAAACAGCAATCGAGTTGTGTTTTTTGTCGGGAGTGCGTTATTAATGATTTTCCTTAAATTCTGTTATTAGATTATCAGTGGGAGTCCATTTTGGAAGGCAAAAAAATAAACGCGGTAAAAAATGATCGTATTATTCGAACTCATGAGAAAGGCAGTAAGATTGATCCTCCAACGGTTGTAATTTGATTTTCGAAAGCTTCTTTACTTTACTAAATATTTTTGATAGATTATGAAACTCGCAATGAGAAATCGTAAGAATTAAAAACGTTTCCTAAGATTAATTATTATCTTACAGTTTTTTTTTGGATTTGATAATACAAATGTGTGTATCAATGGATATAGATATTTCAAGTATTGCTGTTGACGAATAGGTTTTTGTGACATTTTAATATGAATAAAATATTTTTTATTTACATAAGATAATGACTGTGTCAATGAATAAACAATTTGATTTAATTTAAAATTTATTTTATTTTGCACTGTGTATACAAGACAGTAGCTTGTAAGTGTAGAAAACGCTCATAAAACCATCTAATTATGGTATAATTATCTTCGATATAATTATCTTAGATTCGTTTTGAAACTATCACTCATCAATAAAATAAAGAGAGAGCACACTATTCTTGAAACAAATCCAGAATGATAAGCTCTCTGTTTTAAATGTTGGGGTCAACCCACAGATATTTTAATATATACCTGTTTTTGGTCAATAAAATTAAATTAAAAACAGATAAAACAAAAGGTCCAGCAACTGCAAAAAACAGATTGTTAAAATGATTTCAGCGTTGACAGAACTGTTGTTTGTGAAAAAATTCTCTTCTACTTCTATGATATAACACATATATTTGTTATGAGTGGGAGAATATCACCACGAGGACTGCTTGATACCCATGGATAATAGGTTTTTTTTTATCATAATTTTCAGCTGGGGATGCACTGATGGATGAAGGCCTCTCCCAGCTCCCTTCACTCTTCTCGGTTCATAGATTTACGCTGCCACGTACTTCCACCGAACCTGACAAGTTCATCAATCCAGCGGGTTTTGAGACGCCCCGAGGCCACATAGTGCCCCTCGGGTGTCACTGAATGACTGCATTTGTCCAGTGGTTGTCTGTTCGCCGTGCGACATGTCCCTTATATTAATTCAATTAACACTTTCCTCTTCCTTTTGGGCATACTTTTTGCAAAACCTATGAAATGAGTATTTCACTGTTTTGAGTTTTATAATTTTAAATGATGGATAGCTTTCCACTCAATCTTTTGATTTTTTACAAACTTTACAATTCGCTTGAAAAGTTATTATATGTGACATTTATGTTATAAAATATTTATAGTCACTGAACAAAGTCAGCACAGATTGTGTTGTTATGATGGCATGACGGATTATTTTAGTATGAATCAGTTGCTAAGAAACTATTTGCTTTTCATTGAGACGTCAATAATATAGCGTTTTCAGTTTAAGGTTAAAAGTTAAATGTTGAGACTTGAAAATAGCACAGTTGACTTAGAAATGGCAGCCAGAATGACATCAGCAAATTTCACTTCGCTACTGTACACTGTTTGGGAGAAGTTCTTGTGACCGACAGACATACATACAAACATATAGATTCCTATGTGTATTTTGTACTATATAGTAAAAGTTTAGCCGTGCTTGCTAATAAGTAAAAGGTTTTGTCTCGAACGTCGTTTTCTTTTACTTATTTACAACATCTACACCTGCGCTCTAAATTTAAGACCCTGCTAAAATAATAAATACTGTGTAAAGAAGGCAATCGCAATTACCCAAAATTAAGTTTAAACACTATGCATCCTCAGTTTAAGCCTACCATCTGCAAGAAAACAGTCAATTCAAGAATCATGTTACGTCGATAAAAGAGTACTTTTACTTCAAGCTTATTTGAAGTAAAAGAAAAAATTGTCACGGTAGATTTCAGTGTATTTTTAACCATATCCGGAATATATGACCTCCTAATGGAGGTATCTCAACAGAAGTTTTCAACGAGAACTGCTTTTTACTCAGTTGCTCAACCTGCCTTTTTCGTAGATGGTAACGATAGAGGGATTGTGCTAGAACGGGAAAAGTGGTTAGTTAATCGCTCTTGCTACTCCCCGTTTTTAGGATCGAATGGATGTGGGGGATTTTTGGATATCCATGCTATCAAACAGAACTCTATAAATCGATTAACAAATCAATTTATGAAGTATGGGTCTATATAAATAAAATTATATATATAAAATTGGGTTCAAGTCTCGGTACGGACAGTTTCAGATTTCATCGTTAATAAAATTAATTCGATACATATATTTTTATTTATAATTCGTACACTTATTGAGTACTCCAGTTACCGACGTCATATATCAGTGAAACGATTGTTCTTTCCACAACCACTCATGTTTATGAAGCCACATTTTTAGTCAATTAAAAGATCGAATGGTCTTGGGCAAATGGGAGATTATAAATTGCAAAAATGCAGTGTTGAACTATGGTAGCGAAAAAGATGGTATAAAACGCTTGTTTTATTCCTGTAGTCACATGAAATCTGAACAAGTCGGGATTTGCTCAGTGGACGATCTTTGTAGCTGGCGTGGAGTTTGAGGGCTGCGCGCGCTCAGTGTGACGTCGTGGCGTCGCGGGGCGTCCCCGTCAGACGCCATACTTCACTTTGCCTCATTTCACTTGACTCCAGTTCGCTTTGCCCGATTCCCGCATCGCACGGGCATACCGCCAAAAGCTCAGGGTTCTCGAAAATGGTTTTCCAACCACCAATAGATATATATATGTTTTTACCATGTATACTGAGCATATTTATGGTCTTCAAATGGAGGTATTTCAAAAAGAGTTTTTCTATGAGAACTGCTTGTTACTCAGTTGCTCAACCTCTTTTTCCCGAAGAGGGTAGAGATGGAAGGATAAGGCAATGCCATGACTAGAGGTTAGCCATTCCTTCTGGCTACTAATAAATAAATTTTATCATCAATATTTAATAGTTAGCATAAGTGTCAAGTACTTTACATGAATATTGTTTAACCGTCATATGTCAAATAAATACATCTTAAAATATGATTGTAACATTTGAAGATCGGAACTCCTTTCTCTTAGTGACTTAGTGTTATTTCCATATTCGAAAGAATTCCACGCAAGACAAGATATGGTATATTTTTAAAGTGGCATCAGACAATACTCGTATAATTGCAATAACTAATAAGTTTACAATGACGTGGGGAACTACTCAGTTATTGCAATTCGTTATTGAATCGGTTGGTTAAGGTGTCACTATGAAAACTGTCAGGTCCATGGTGCAGTGGTCAACGAAGTAGCCTTTAGCTACAGATGTCTCGGGTTGACATCGATTTATGAATTTTTTGTTTGTGGGCATGGATGTTTGTGATGTCTTAAATTTCTTCCTACCCATGCGATCCTAAAAACAGTGCAAAGCAATAGCGATTACTTGTCAGTTGTCCTGTCCTAGCCCTATTAATATATCCCGACTTTCTTCGAAATAGAAAGGTTGTGCAACAGAGTTAAGAGTTATCTTAGAAAAGATTGACTTACCTCAATTAGTAGTGTATAACGTCGTTGTTCTGGAAGAAAACACTAGCTGAAAAACACTAGTTTTGAGTTATTGAACTTTGAAGTTTATCAAATTTTTGAAATGCTATCCATTTTTCGTTTAGTTTGTTTGTATAAAACTGTTTTTAAGTAAAAATATAATTTATAAAAATAAGTGTGTTCTTCCATACAATAAAGTTAGAAATAAGGAAAATTTTGGTATAACTAACTCAATATGTCATTTTTTAGATTTGTTATCTTCCAGAACAGCGAAGAAATGTTCTAAGCATAATTGGGAGCGAACATGGAAGAAGACTTGGAGAAGAGAACAATTTATCTCCTACGAGTCCGGTACATCCATGATTGGCCTTTTCCAGAGTTAACCATAATATATTGTCATATATTTTCTTTGAGCTAGATCTTTTCCTTTTTCTTAGTAACACTTCATCAACTGCAGTATATATAGCAGTGCTCCGCAACCTTTTTTCACTCACGGCACACTTAAGCACTTATTAATATTTCGCGTCACACCGCAAGCTAAAATATGTAAATTTCATTAACAAAACTTACAATTTATTAATTATTTTTAATAGATTAACGTTAAATAGTAGCTTACATATGTTTTAACAAAAGACAATTAATGCCCCAAAAACATTTTAAAAGTGATGGAAGACTTAACAGAGATTGTATATTTAAGTCTCTTGATTTGACAATGTATATTATTTTGATATAATCATTCACTGTTTGTAATAATTCCACTGGGAATATTTTGTTTTACACACGAGACAAACCCTATTTTATTCCCTGTCATTGCAGTTGCACTATCGGCGCAAACACAATTATTGTATTTAAAATATTCATTTTGGACACAGTGTCGTGGCACACCTGGGACCGTCTCACGGCTGCAAAGATCGGTTGCCTGGTTGCGAAACATTGGTATACAGTTTCACTTCTCAATAGTTTAATTTCCTGGAATCCAAGTCATTCAGAATAAAACGATCGTCAATATAATAATGATGAAATTTATGTACAATTCACAATCCTAAGCAAAAAATCTCTTCGAATCATTACATGCACATATATATACCTAAGTTTGCTGGCAACCCTTCATGCGTATGAGTCCCCATAAGGGTACGGGCATCCAATAGCCGCGCATCGGCGATCGATTTGAAACGCAAGCGACCTGCTATTAAGTATGCGCATATCGAATGAAAGTTCATTTGAAGACGTCACTTCTGTACATTACGTTATTAAGTACGGCTGTGGATATCCACAGGAGGCAGCCTTAAAACACCTAATCTAATAAGGCTTCAGATAAGCGCGGATCGGAGGCTTCGAAGGATATAAGTTTATAAGTTGCCCGGTTAATAGCGTTCGATAAATTGTGCCCATTTTTTATTCAAAGGAATTTATTTATATAATTCCATACGCCTTCAAAGATTTCTCATACACGGATAGTGCTTGGAATAATTAATAATAAATTTGTAAGATTATTCAGCTGGTGACCCATTACATTAGAAAAAGGGTTTGATAATAAAGAATTATTATTTTGTTTTATACTTGGTACTAGTCTACTGAAAGAAATTTCATCTATAAATTTTAAAAAATATAATAAATGAACAATAATAACGTTTTGATAAATAACAATAAACACACTCACGAGAGCTCATGGCTTTTTAGTAGAAAAAAAGGCGAAAATAAGTAATCGTTAATTGAGCTTGTGACATGATATAGTTAACAAAACGAACAATGAAAAATAGAAACGTTCACGTATTGTTTTAATTTTTCATAGTGGACTTTTTTTGTTCATCACAACATATTATGTATGATAGATTAATTAATACAAATCTTCACAAAATTAAATATGTCAATTCACTATCTAAATTTAGTATCGCAGTTGGTAAAGTGAGCTCTCGTTGAGTACATATTGCATATTATGTGTAACTGACTCTTAAATAAGTAATGCTTATAGACATTAAAAAAATGAAGTATTCGCATCAAAAGATTAAACGGAAGGAAATGAAACATTGTTTTCTCTGCGCAGTATTGCATACAAATATTTTTTAATTGTATCATATATATGTATATATGTTCTTGTAAACGCTGTATATAGACAATTATAATAATTTTTATGATGTGAATGCTAAGTTTGTGCAGTAGTGCTGTAGGTAGAAAGAGATTCTCGTAACTACTGCTTCTTACATAGGATTGAAAGACGTACAGCAATTTGTTTATTTACCTTTGATAGATGACGGTAGACGAAGAATTTATTATGGTTTACATGTTCTAAGCGTCAGTGGAAAAATACAAGGTTGCGAAAAAGCAAGGACGATAAGAATTATTCAGGAAACGAATTTAGTTAAAAATTCAAAGTGTTCTCTATTGGTTTTCGGTAATATAATAGATTGATTGATACTCGGCTATAGAATTCAAAAATCGATTACATTCTCACGATTTCCAATTTGACCTAATAACTTCTGTTTGGAAAACATTTTGCTACCAATATTTTGCCCATACGGAAGAATAAAAGCTAAATCATCCATTAAAATTTCAATTAACGTTTGATTGATGATTACTTCAAAAATAAACTTCTTACATAAATATCCAAGTTGGGGTAGCATCCGCATATCACTTTGAAACAATGGGGGGCCTCGTGTTAAATTGCCTTTTTCGAAAAGTATGATTTTAAGATGAGCCACACATAATTCTGTGAAAATTGTTTGTTAAAGGTTCATTAAAATTGAATGTTTTTTTATCCCAAAGATCGTAATAAATTGGGAATTTAGCGGTATTTCTAGGACCATTTTTTATACTATATAAAACATTGTGGATTGGTTTTGTTAAAAAATCATTTATTTTTGAAACATGAATATAATTAATTTCAGTTTAAGTCAATTTTCCTCAGTGTTTAATTTATATTAAAATTACCTTACGTCAAATTCAAGATTCTCATCTATCTCCGTGTACTTCACGTATTTGCAGTGCTAAATGCATAAATGTTGTGTACCATTTTAGAGCCTGTATGTTTTTTAAATTAATAACATTTCGGTATTAGCGAGAAATATTGTTGATCACTTTCACTTCTTAAACATGATAATAATCGATTTTCTTCTAAATTAGAATTTATCCATTTTTAATGATTATCTATTGTATAATAAGAAAATAAAGCAAAAAGTTAATAATGTAAACTCTTGCAATATACCTAAAATCACACACCAATAAAAAATCAACAATGAAAACAGTTTGAAATATCAAGAATTGGTTTGGTTGTTTAATTACTAGATACTTTACTAAATACGTTGTGGTTAGTGATGAAGATCTATAAGAGTTGTCTTTTTTTCTTCAGTGATGATGTGTAAAACTTATCACACATAGTAACTATAATAATAGTTACCCATTGTTTATTTATGACTGTTTAAAATAAATTTATGAAATCTTAATTAATCTAATCGATGGTTTTGATGGTTACTCTATGGACTTATTTTCAATTGAAAGAATGTTCGCTGATGTACAATTTAATGTCATTTAAGATATCGACTGAGGGTGCTTTATGGAATTTCAATATCAAAATGAATTGTTGAGATTTTGTACATTTCTATTAATAACGGAAACGACATCATCCGCCGCCATCGACGACAGACAGACACACACATACACATCGAGATATTTATCACACCTCAACATGATATCTGAGTGCTATTGACATAGTTAATAGTACCCCACATCACAAAGTCAGTTCGAGTTCATTCGTGTGCTTGAATACCTGAAGATGCCGAAAGGCGAAACCTGGGTCGTTTGTGACGTAATACATGGGAAATTAGCAAACCTTAAAAATTCAAATTCGCCTAATGTCATTTTCTTATGCAAATATAAGCTATCTGACTCTTGCAATGTTCATATTAACACCAATTAGCCTGCCTCATGTATTACATGTAATTAACAAACACTGCTCAATTATACAAGGTATTTTTTTATGATTACGTTAACCTGGATTTTTTGGAACAAAATCGGAGTATGTGTTTAATAAAATGACAATTTCCTTTCGTTGTACGAACTCTATAATACTCTTTAATAGTCTTCATATTAAAAACGCGGTATTTTTTTTAAGTCATAAATCATAGAGAATGCATTTTGAATGCACCGTTAAATCGAATATTTATTGAAATTAAAATAACTTAAAAAAAACAAACAATGACTGTCGAAAATTATAAAATCGAAAAATACTGATATGTAATAATTCAGTTTGCGCTCGACTCCCAACGGCGCGCGGTGCGATACTCAAAGTGGACTTATTCTCCGGTGGATGTCCTGCAGGGAAACTGTTTGAAGACTTCAGGACAACGAGGGGCGTTGTTGAAAAACCACGTCCTTCTCGCGGTGTCTTTTTTTCTCTATAGCTTCTCGAGGAGCATTTAAGCCATTACAAGTGTGCGTTGTAAAAATAACTTAGTCATTAACGTGACTATGAATATGTGGAAAGTTATCGTAAATTTTAAATATTAATACCAACGATAGATAGGTATGGGGTATGGATTAATGAATTTTATTTGACGACAGTAAAAATAGATAACAAAGCAAAATATTCACAGCTTTCGTTAAACTAAAAGTGGTCCGTAAATACTACTTATAATTGGATAAAATAACAAAGTATTAAGTTCTACAAATAACTAAATAATTTGTCATTTTATCCTATTATAATGGAGTTTTACCAAGTAAATGCCAATTCAATCAACTACTTATAATATTAAATATCTCTTACTTTTGTTATTATCTAGGTGAATATTATCTTAATAAATAAATCGCAATATTAATTCAGTTTATTCAATCTACACAACAATTTATTTCCCAATTTTTAAAAATAGTAATTACTTATTTATTGATGAATTACTATTTACTTGGTAGAACTCCGTTATATTACGGTTTAAATTAACAGAAAATCTAGTTCCACAAGAATTATGCAATCTGGTCATTACGTCTAGCGCCACCAAGCCATTAGTTCTGACGATGGTATGATACTGAAATATTTATCAAAATGTTAGAACAAATTACATTTTTTTTCACTAATAATACTTTTGTATAATTGACGGTGTTTTGGCAAATTGATGTAACCCTAAAAAAATAAGTTAATGATTGGATCTCATTTTAAAGACGACAGAGCAGGTCTCTGCCTTATGATTGTGTGAACGAGTAAATTAAAAAAATAAATTGTCCACTTTTTAGGTTAAAAATTCTGACCCGGCTACTTGATGTAAGCCACTATTATATAGATATTCTCTACGTAATATCTATATAAATCTCGTATCTGCAAATATGAGATTTTACAGGAGTACATTACAAAGATTCATAACGAAACTCACCATATAATGTTTTCGATAAAAATAGTTTTCAATCTCCCTGGAACAATTTTAATTTTGAGAGTTACCTCAATAGGCCAAAACTCCGTCGAATTGTAATAAAATGTCTATTTGAAAGATTCATAACGCAACTCACCATATTATAATTTTGTCGATAAAAACATTTTGAACAATTTCAGTTTTGAGGGTTACATCAATTGGTCAAAACACCCTTGATATTATGTTTTAATAATGTAAGCGTCGTAAAGCATTTTCTGTCTGTCCAATGGAATACAATTATATAATTACGCAAAGTGTTGAAGACACTAAACCCGAAAGTAATTTGAAATTATAAATGATAGACAAGGAAATGAATATTTCGTCGTTGCTCTGGAAGAAGACACTAACTGAAAAATATTAGTTTCGAGTAATTGGACTTGGAAGTCTGTCAAGTGTTTGAAATGCTATACTTTTTTCATTTTGTTTGTTTTTAAGTAAAAGTATAATTTATAAAAATAAGTGTGTTCTTCCATACGATAGAGTTTGGAATAAAGAACGTTTTGGTATAACTAACTAAATATGTCATTTTTTCGATTTAGTGTTTTCTTCCAGAACAACGACGAATTGAACCATTTAAATGTCACATTTGAATACCATTAAGTGTAAGTAGTAATAAAAAATATTTATTTAATTTAAGAATGCATGAATAGCTGAATTTATATTGAAAATTCTTTATTGAATCTTTTTAAGATTTTGATGTTAGATAAAAGTATGCCAATCAATAAATTCCACATCTGGATTCCGAATATTTCGCTACTAAGGACTTTATGTTGAATATATCCTAAAATTTATTCGGATACATTAATCTCTTCATCTTATAAGATAAATTCAACACTGCTTTAATACATATTCATAATTTAAATAATTATATTTAAATTTAACTCGGGATCTTGTTTGCCAGATGATTGTTTTTTTTTTTCCATTTTGACATTTTAATAAATGAATGGTATTATTCACAAATGTATTACCATACTGGCGACAGAAGTAATGAGTGTATATTTATTATTTCTTTATTCAAAGAGATTTAAAATCATTCTTTTATTTTGATTTTGCTTGGTATGCTTTTATCACTTCTTAATAGATATTAAAATATATAAAGATACACCATAGAGAAATTGAAATTTTCATTTATATATAATTTATTATAAAAAAACTATTATCAATTCCAAAATATTAAATTTTACGAGAACTATTTAATTATCAAAATTTGCTCATTGCCTTTGTAAGTGTCCAAAAATTAAAACATTTGATATGAATTTAAAAAAAACAGTCTTACATTAGAGATTTGAGTAAGTATAATTTACTAGTATTTTGAATATATGATAAGTTCAGGGCAATAATCCTTTTGGCTTGGATAATAATTCATTAATAAAAAGTGAAATATTTTTTTTTTTTATTAAAGATACGAGAGATACAAATTTATAATTTATCATCAAATTAAATATTTTAAAAATAAAACACAATTTGCTTGTACTGCTTCCGTATGTTTATAATGATGAGTACCGGCTTCGCTCTTCACGAGCATTATCAACTGATTCTACTATTCATCATAAACATATGGAAGTAATACAAAAAAATGCTTTATTTTTAAAATATAATGCCTTTCCACCAAGAATTGACAGTTAACACATTTAAAGTGATTCATAAAATTGACATTTATTTCTGTAAATACAATAGTTACCCATAAGATTACTCGAAACACTTTTTATTCTTGAAATTTGGATTATTGAGATTTTGTACACTTCCATGTATTTTGTCACTAACGACCCGGGTTTCGCCTTTCTGCATCTTCAGGCATTCGAGCACACGAATGCCTGAAGTTGCCGTAAGGTGAAACCCAGGTCGTTAGTGACAAAATATATGGAAGTGTACAAAATCTCAATAATCCAAATCTGATATTGAAATTCCATCAAGCACCCTCAGTCGATGTTTTAAATTTTATTGTTGAAATGATGACAGTGGTTAATGATACTTTATCTTCTTTAATTTTATCTTAATTTCCATAGTTATATTTATACTGTATCTTTTATAGCCGAAATCAACAGAAGATATGATTTGCATGTTTTCAATCTTTAGACAAATTCATTAATCTAGAGCTATTGTAAGACCGTATAATATTCCTACTACTAACCAAATCGAAAGAATAGAAGTTCTGCGGAAAATACATGACAATGCATAGTATAGGACCAATGATATCGGTGTGACAGTGTTATGATTGATTAATCAACTAGAATTATAACATACAAATAAAATTGTATTGCTAGAACAGCTCATAAAAGTTCTTCGTTTAAACATCAGTACTACCTTGTGTAGGTGATATTATGAAAAATACACAAAATTAATTGCTATTAAATTTTAAAACATCTGAAGGAAGATTTCAGATCAAAACAGAAGCGTTGTCATAGTGACAAATAGTATAGGCTCGGAGTCCTACTGCGCACGCGCGGTCCAACATGGTCACCATAAATATCGCAAGTCAAGAGTTAAAATATCGTAAGTCACGCGTGTCGAGAGGTTAAGCAGCTGATGTAGATATTATTGGAATATTCGGACAATGTCGTCATGTCTGAGATCTGAAATGTATCCCCTTATTAAATCGTCTTTGGGTTGTGTCTCGTATAAACAATCAAAATTCTAATGACAAGTTAAATTATTATAAAAATTTAAGAAACAGTATTTTTGCCAAAACTATACACTGTTTGGGTATTAGATAATATATATTTAAATGGTTGCTTTAGCACAATACCAGGTTTTTCATTACAAACTCTTAATATAATAGAAAAAAAAATATTTTATTAAAATACAAAAATATAAGAGAGAAACTATTTTGCCTTTTGAACGTGCCATCGTAACACTGAGCGAAACAAACATAGTTTCAAATTTTTCAATTAAGTCTTTTAGCATATAGAAAATAATATTTTTTAATCATTTAACATAAGAGGTAGAATCATAATCATGATTACTCTGTCAAATAATATATATTGTGTTTTTTTAATTATACCTATAGTCTTTTTTGAATTTATGATTAGTTTTGCAATTACGATCAAGTCAATCATTACGGTCAAGGGAATCTTAATTAATAATAATATACAATAATAATTTTAAGTACCACATTCTTCAATTACAATCAGAATCTAGTAATCTATTCATACTTTTCCCCCATTAATACTATCAATCAATCTAGTACATAAAAAAAATTTGCATACTTGTTATTAATTGATATAACAAGCAGTGTTCATTTTTTCATATGATTTCAAGAAACTATGATGAATGTAAAGTCACACAATTGTATAATGTCAATGTAAGCTAGAAATCTTATGCCAAACAGCATGTGCATCTGACATTCGTTGCAACCGCTTAATTTAATGCATGTGTTTGCATAACAATGTAACAAAAATCTCGACTGCGCTGGTGCAATCCAAACAAGGACTTGAGGATGTGGGCTGATGCAAGACGAGGGATTAGTGAACCAACAGGTGTGAGATTAATCACGGCCTTGCTTCGGTGTTTAAACGGCTTAATCGTTCCTCGGTTCGACATTTTTTATAACGTGTTTGAGATGTTTGAAATATTAATCTGGTTCAGGTGCTTATTGATTTAAATAATTCTATACTTAGTCAGACCTGTAATATTAATTTTGTGTGTGTTTTTTTTTATCTCCAAATCAAAAATTTATTATTATTTGAAGAATAAGACGAAAATAAGAGAGTAAATGATATTTTATTGGCAAAAGTATACCTTCTTTGATCATCGCTTTATGGAGATTTTTACTGTCCGAATTCTACTCATATGTGTACCCAACACCATTCACCTCGGCTTCACACTCTTAACACTCACTTGGCAGGGTATGACTGCTTGTATTTTTACAATAAACAAACTAGTAATAGAGGTAAAAAAATTATGAATATTCAAATTAAAAAAAGAAACGTAAGTTGTGCCTTAAATAAATAATGAAAAAGTTTTACAAATTAAGATCTACCCGTTCTCCATGGGACGACAATATCGAAGCATGATAAATGGTTATGACAGAAGAAAATTAAAAATTGAGAAATTTATTTTTTGAAAAAAATTACAAATGTGTAAATATTGCATCGATGTACGTGTTGACTGGTGTTTGATTCAAGATCTATTCCTCAGAGGCTAATAGTCGTATGTCCAAAAATAACGAAATTAAGTTATAAATGTAACATAATTTGGAATTTTAAGATTTACAGATATGTAAATAAAACTTTGGCGTATGTGGGCTGGTTACCGAAAACCTCTATCCAAAATCAGTCCTATGTCACAATGCGTTTACGGGATAAACAATTCTATGTCCATTAAATCCTATAAAATCATGATTTCACCTATAAAGGAAACTCTCCAAGTCGATGCGAAATAATGAATACAATAAGATAACAACTATGCTAATTGATATAAAATAAAAACTGTTTTATAAATATGTTTTTGTTCCTCATGTAAAGTTAAAATGGACATAGGACTATTATTAGCCTCTCACGTAGAGATATTTTCTCACTTTTGACAATTATTCTCATGATTTCTCATTATTTGCCAGTAGCATGAAAAAGTGGAAGTAATGTTAAACTCATGTTCACTTTTTTGACAGAAGTTATGAAAGAATCAGAAATCCATGATCCTTTTCGGGACTGGAACTCGTGACCAAATAACGGACTGAAAAAAAGCCCAACAAGGTTGTTCACTCGACTTCACCAACTACTCTCTTGAGTACATTAATTACGGCAATTTAATTTTATATAATATTTTCATATTTCGGCGTCTGTTGTCCAGCGTTCGATTTTCAATTCCCGGTAAGGTCAATATCGAATTTTGATTTTTGACTTAATACTAAATTAGAGATCTTGGAGTTGTGCTGTAGTTCCTACGAGTGACTTTAAAAATCCTAATCGAGTTTATCTCATGTCATTCAAAAATTACAATACATCTGGCGATTTCGAAATTATTAGATGTGAGGTGTGATATTAATTATAAAAAATAGTCGTTTTTCCACGAGATGCTTCTTTTAGTTTGTTTATGTATATGAAAAAAAAATATTCAATGAGTTTGGAATTTAAAATAGAGGTTTTGTTTTTGTATACATTAATGAAATGAAAAAAACGACTTTTTGAATAAAACTTCCTTAAAACAATGGTAAACATTTATCACCAACGTATAGATAAATACTTAAGCATCTACACCAAATGTGTATTATATTAAAAAGTAGTTAAATCATGAAATACCATAAAAATCTATCGTTAAAAAAGTCCAGGTGTGGACAGGGAACATAAATTTAAAAAGCATTTAAAATAGCCGAGGCAAGGTAATAAAACAAATTTGCCGTAGCCTCCTGACAATAGTCGACCTTTTCGTCGCAAATTTAGTTGTTTTATTTTGGCAGCTCAACTCTTCAAAGTTATGAAGAGCTTTTCAGATTAGTTTGTTTCGTTGCTTGCCTATTTTTCAACCATACATAATCAATAACATGCATATCTGAAGACGAAAATTTTAATATTAATTGACAATATATTGAAGACTAAATTATATTTATAACCAGAATTTGGTATTATCCTTAAAATAAGAAAAATAACATAAATATAGTTAATAGTGTTATTAATTAAAAACAAGCAAAATAAACAATGAAAAACTACCTAAATACTGGACATTAATAATTACATTTGATTAACAATACAAATTTTTGTAGCACCTATAGAGTAGGAATCGTATCCCAAAGCTCTGAAAAAAACAGCAAACAAAATAATTTGAACTATCGAGAATCTTTTTGCGATATGAATGAGTAAATCCGTAGACATTTTTATACATTTCATGGGTATCCCCCTGGTACAGAATGATTCAAATTATCGGGTTACTTTTACTTTGGTCAGTAAAAAATCTCATACGAACGTCTTTTATTCCACTATTCTATGCAGATGTATTTTTCATCATAACATATTTACAAGAAAAGAGGGGTACTGTTTAGAACAAAAATTGTAATAAAATGATTCTCAATGATATATCGACACACCCTACGTATAATCCCGTATATGCAAACATGATATTTTACAGGAGAGCATTTCAAATATACATAACGCAAATGCAAAGTAACGACTGCATGTATATTCTTCAAAATTGGATCAGTGTTACTATTTTTAATCGAATTTTCCTTGTTGTTTGATGCCTACCCATAGAACTGAGTGCGTAGACAACGAAAATACATAATAATCACAGACAGAGTGTCAGTATGACGTTCAGTTTTAATTGTGACAAAATTTCTTTTTGTATTTTTATACGAAAATGATTCATTTTTCTAATAAAAGATAGTTATATTTTGCACTAATTTACACTACCACTAACTTATCGAGATTTGCTCAATATTAACGTTCACACACACATACCTTATCCTCTGTCTATGTACAAATCAAGCATATAAATCAAAAGAAAATAATATATTTAAATTTTAATGAATGAATATCATTATGTATCGCTATAATAATGGATCTATATGATACTGTTAGCTCTCTTCACATAATCAAAACACGTGCTGAGAATATTGGAGACACAAAAGGCATCATCAATAAAAGGAGTCGACCGTTCGCCTTATTAATAGCCTTCTCATGTTAATAATGGCAAAGGCCCGGGGCCATGTGAGTGGAAAACCATACGAGAGTTTCGTTGTGATTTACTCCCAGTTCAAAATGACTTTATGCATATGAAGACTTCTTCTTCTGCGGTTGGTAATATTTAAAATAAAAAAGGATAGAATAACGAAAATATTGTAAAAAACAAATCATTATATTACCTATTAAATATTATTAGGTATTACGATAGCACTCATTATCTAGGGGTAATAAAAAAATAATTGAAGTATTTTTAATTTTACAAACACATATTATGTTCTACATCTCAGAATCACGAAATTCGGCGTTTTTAACCCTGGTTATTTTGGTGTAAGGAAACGGCAACTAATTATTTCGTCAGTATCTAATTCAATTAACGGTCACTAAATATTTAAGAAACGGTTATTTACAAATGCATAAAACGGTCAGTAGAAAAATAAAAATGGAAAGTAAATATTAAAGATACGGTGAGTAAATATTAAAGAAAGGTTAGGTTAGGTTATCTTAGTAAAAAAGATAAAATAATAAATCTGATTTAGATTATATACGTGCGAATTTCATTAAACCATTTTGAGTGGTAAACAATGAAACAGCTTTGATTGGTAAACAATTAAAAAATTGTACATTAAGAAATGTTTATTTTTTTAATGATTTCAATAAACATGCACCAATTGCCAAGTAAAGTTTTGGTAAGGTTTAATTTAATAACTGACCGTTTTATATAATTTTTTTTATTCCATATCCGCTCCCAATGTGGGGCATATGGTCTCCTAATGGAGGTATCTTAACAGAATTTTTCTACGAGAACTGCTTGTTACTCAGTTGCTCAACCTCTCTTTTTTCGAAGAGAGTAGGGATAGAAGTATAGGGCTATGACAGGACTAGCGGTTAGCTAATCGCTCTCACTACGCCCCATGAGGATGGGATGGGTGGGAAGGAGGACTCCGAATATGAACAGAAATCCATAAATCGATTGAAAGATCAATCTATGAAAACCGTCCGCACCGGGAATTGAACCCGAGACATCCGCAACCGTAGCCAGCGACGCTACCTACTGCGCCGCGGATATAAATTACTGACCATTTATTTTATTAACTGACCACGTGTATACTGAACATTTATCGAATTAATTACTGACCTTTTTGATTATTATTGACCCAATAAATACGAAAAATGACGTGGTAACGGGACTGCAATCCCTAATCCAAACTGATATTGGTAAGATTCAGCATCGACTCAAATGAATCGTATATATATATGTTACAAGTTATTTATCAAAATATAATTTTATTTAATCTCTTATCAATTCAAAAATATCTCTGACTTGAAATGATACTTATTTCTTTCCAATTCAAGTGGTGGTGTCAAAGCTATTATTCTTTTTACAATAATATTTTCCTGATCAGGAATTGCTGTTTAATACATTTATTAAATATAACTTCTGTCTTGATTATTGAAATTTTGTTTGTGATCAGGCATTAGATGGAATACTGTATGATATTTCTATCAAGCGTTTTAAGTCACAGTGTAGATTTATAGTTACCATAATAATCTGTCCGAGACGGTTAAAAAGCCACAATGCGATAAAAAGCATCGAGGAAGCGTGCCATCTGAGAGTCTGAGTAAGGCATTATTTTATTCAAACATTGCCGAATCGTTACTTGCAAACTCAGTCCATAAACAATTCCGCCATTTAAATTGTTTATGGTCATAGTTACGTTTCAGAATCGTAATTTCTCTCATTGTCGGCAGAGCGAGGTGGAGTCGCAGGCCGCCAATAATAACTGCAGCTTTAGAACGCAAAATCACCACTTCGCAACCTTCTGCGGAGTATTGCTTAAATAAGACAGAGAATTTAATAAAACAACTATATAAATATATATAAACCTTTTCATCGATTTTTGTTATAACCATCTCAGTTCCCAATGTCCAGTATGAAGAATCCTAATGAAGCTTCTCAAAATAAATTGTTGAAATAACCAGTACTAGCAATTATTCAGTCGGTCAACCTCTCTTTTCGGAGAGAGTTTGAAAAAAAAATCCATAAATTAATCAAAAATCAATCAACGAAATTTTTCTTACCGGTATTCGAGTCTGTGGACACCGCAACTATATGAATCGAACGAACTAAGAGCGCTGACCTCTTGGCTACATGACCAGCAATCATAAATTTTCTGTAATAGAAAGTATTATATGCTAAATATAATATTATGTTTTCTTACGGATATAGACGAAAATATTTCAAGTCGCATTTCAGAATTATGCATCCTAATCATATAAAACAGCACTGGTGTCTTACCAACATATACTTATATGGATAATGTAGTGTTGGGTTGAACCCAAGGTATTTGACAAAAACAGAATGTTAGTTAGTCAAACGACAGTTAACTCATTAAAAGTGATCAGTATTGGATAATTCATTCCTAAAAAAAATATAAGTTAATCAATCAAATCGATAAATTCGCATTATCATTTTTTCGATAAAATTGTGCAGAACTATTCCCGACTTGCTGTTTTTTTATTTAAATTATAAATGTGTAAAACTTTTAAGGGCCAGTGGATAATTTTCGACTAGTCATCGCCCAGCAGTGGTCTACAAGAGTAAAATTGTCCTCACAGCCATGTTGCCGCATTGGCGGAAAATTTTAAGTTATTTGAAAAAGGTCTACATATAGCCATTTTTTATTTTGCGAAACATATTTTTATTGAGTGGCTCGTCTAAATTGTATAAAAATAACTGTAAACTTGTTTTTTTTTTAATTTCAATGCCACTTAATAAATAAATGACCATGATGATTACTAATAATAAAATATTATTGTTTTTGTATCACTAAATCATTATTTTTTCATTAATTTGATCAAAGATAATCATATTGTAATGAAATATGAAATTCTTATTTATCAAATAACTACATAATATTTGTTATTTTTAATACCATATTTTTATAAACACAAGAAAGAGAGCCAAATTAAAACTAAAAAAAGTGGTATCTTTGTAATAATCAGTAGTACTATGGTAATTAGTACTATCATTGTTTGTGTCTTACCTCCTCCTCACGACCAGTAGAAGTAAACAAACCCAGCCTACCCTTATTTTTTTATTAATGAATTAGGGTCATTGTTTACCTCTAAAATAAATGAAATCTGAAGATGCTTCTTAAAGGAGCAAAACGCGTTACATTTCGTAACATAACCAGTGGAATAACTAAGTTATCAATTTTAATTTCATATTAACAAAAGTTCATTGTAATATTGAAGAAATAGTTTTGACTGATATATGTTGTAATACAGTTATGCTGTTTTTTAAAGAATATTTTTTCTTTCTCGCTGTGTTATGACGCATACAGTAAAAACTCTGCGATGATTAAAGTTTTATTTTCTGATAAATAATTAAAATTAGTCGTTGTCAGCGGAATGTTTACGTACTACAGTAGAACATCTTGATTTAAAAGATTTTTAACATTTAAAGATAATTTTAGTATTTAAGTTGTACGCCTCTGAGAGCTATGCATAATATTATTGTCCTTGTTTGTTTGTTTGGTGCAGGGTGCTTTTTATTCGTTAACGCGTCATGAAAGCTCGAGCTCCGTGACTCTCAAATTGTTAACAAAAACAAAACGAAAAAAAAACAGTTTTATATCGAAGTTCTGTCTGTCACTATACTTCTACAACAATATAAAGCTGCTATTTCAAAATAAAACGTCAGTTTCCATTATTTTTCTGATTTTATCATGTCTCTATTTTTATTTCTATGTATAATACAATAGAATCAAAGAAGAACAATCAAATTATTTTTTAGGGACAAATGAGATTGAGCAGATCGATAGCTCAGTTCCAAAGTGTAACAAGTTAAAAATTTGCAGTTTTCAAGTATGCGAAAACGCTTAGAATGCCGATAATTACCAGTTCCAAAATGTAACAACTGGTAATCTGTGAATATTTTAGAATGACTGTGGATAATATTACTTTACATGCAAACTGTAAAAACTACGAAAATCCTGTGTCAACCTCTGAAAACTTTTATGATTAATACTATAAAAAATAAAATTATGTTTATTATTTGATATTAGAATTGTTGAAATTTTGTACATTTCCATGTATTTCGTCACTAGCGACCTGGGTTTCGACTTTCGGAATCTTCAGGCATATGAGCACACCAATGAACTCGAACTCACGGGACGGGTCATTAGTGAAGCAATACATGGAAATGTACACAATTTAAATTTTATATTGAAATTCGAATATGCACCTACTGTATATATTTTTTAAGGTTTTATATAATATATTTATCCCAAAAGAATTGACAGCTTACAGGGCTGACACCATTAAATGTGAAATATTTTCTTTTATAAGCATACCATGATATTAAAATAAAAACAAATCAATAAAGAATATTACTGCAATATCAATGGGGATGGAATGCAAAGAATTTTATTTCAACGGTCAAAAAAACAATAAATTTGTTAAAAAGATCTGATGGAAACACATAGCGTTCAACAATAGGATCACCCTCTCTCTATGAAAGCTTTGTAAATTTTTCATTTCAGAGGTTTAAAATACATCTATCTTAAAGCAACATTAAAATTAATATTACATATACAATATACATAATTTAAATCGCTATATATAGTTTTGATGTTGGTGGAAAATCATAACTTCATCAAACATTTCAAACCTTATTATTCGTTTATAATTTTACGATGGCCGAGATTCATTAACATAATTGTTATAAATTTAGCGAATGCATAACAAATGCTATACTAAACCACTCACACCAAAGTTCATTTCCTCTTTTGGTTGCCGTCTGTCCAATGAAAAATATGTTCAAGTTTGAGTAGTTGTTCATTTTTGACGGGGTCTGGATTAGGAATAGGGAGTCCAATCGAATATTCGAATATTTGACAAGTTACCTGAATATTATTCGTTCATATAATTATTATTATCAATGTATATTAAACTACATACTGTATAAGGAATTTTCTTTTTTTATCCTCTCTTTACTGTCGTTACTCTCGAAACTTTTTAAATCCACTCTTTTATTCTCAATCGATATAAAATAGTTTCTCAAATGACATACTTATAACCTACTGAAGATTTAAAAATTGCTGGTCCAGATTAATAAAATGGTGCGAAAGTGTGAAAGTTACCACAAAAGGCTGTGGTGCGTGACAACGAAAATATCAAATTATTAATCAAAATATATATTCCATATAGGGTCATTTCACCAGTGGTCGGCCAGTAAAGCGACAGGTGTACTTTCAAAAGTGAGTTTTAGTCAATGAATGATAAATACATATTTTTTCACTGTTATTTCATTAAACAAAGATTAAATAATATGAAAAACTAAAAATAAAATACTTAATATTGTACCAAGCATAAAATAATAGAAGTTTACAAAAAAATGCCAATTCTTCCAATGGTCGACTCCCAAAATCCGATGATCGGTCTTCCGTTGCCCAATGTTCGGCCAACACTATGAAACTTCATAAATATCGCGTACGAATGTACCGAGAGTAGACAGAACAATAAAAAAAATAATAATGCAAAGCATGACAATATAAAGTATATTTTTTTAGCGATCCCCATATAACATGAATTTGTCGCAACTTGCGAAGTAAAAATGTACTTTTTTTAATTGCGTATTGCATCATATAGGACAGTAAAGTGCAGATATACATTGGCAAGTGATAATAATACATACATGATTTGAAAAAAAATCTGTTTTTCTAAATGTATTCATTATTATTTAAGTATTAAGCTCAAAAGGCCGACTACTGGCGACGGCTGACTTTAGGAACACCCACCTTACGAAACGGATGCGTATTCATATAATATTTTTTTTTAAATCCATGTCCTCTCCCAATGTGGGGAATATGTACTCCTAATGGAGTTTATATCAATACATATTTCACTGCTTGATACTCAGTTGCTCCACCTCTCTTTTTCAAAGAGACCAGGGTTAGGAGAATAGGGCTAGAACGGGACTAGTGGTTAGCTTATCACTCTTGTTCACCCCATTTTTATGATTGGATTGCTGAGAGGGTGTTAGACATCCATTTATTAGAACATAAATCGATTGAAAAATCAATTCATGAAGTGTCTGAACCGCAAAAACTCAACCACGGAGCCGGTGTAGCACATAATAGTCATCAAATATTATGACTGAAATTTTAATAATATGACGGTTTGCAAACATGCATTCAATATACATGCCCACATAGAATACTGTGGCAATTATCCACAGTTATCGAATTAGTGTCCATAAAATTACTTCTATATCCCTGCCCGTTATTCACGATCAATTATTATAGAAACGTCATTCTATTGAATGCGATTAAGCCGATGAAATTTAAATCGTTTTTTTTTTATCAAACGCATGCATATTTACGTCAAAATTCAATACACCTTTTAATCATTAAGATACATAGTTTTATTATGAAATGTAACAAATAAATCACTTTTATTAACTTTTCTTGATGTGTAAGTGATTGTTGATGAACTGTTCCTGATAATACTATAATAATGTGGAATAAGAACTCTCAAACATTATTCTATTATTATAAACATATATTAATTAAAGGTGACGTATTATTGATAAAATCACAGAGAGGTTGAAGTAACTACAAAAAAATATATTTTCTGAAACTTCATTGATTTTTTGTTTTACACGATGATAAGTAAATATGGATGTAATACGTAATCTTATCATTTCAAATAGTCAATTCTTTTAAACCACTACTTACTGCATTTAAGATGAAATATTGTTATTAAATAGAGAAAAATTCCTTGGCATGTTTATGAGCAGAAAACTGTGCAAGAAACATGAATCTTTAATATATTGATAACCATCATAAACGATTTTCACTATGAAAAAATATAACAAATACGATCAGTTTTAGTGGTCAAGTAAACTAAATTCATTGGATTCTTATATCTGACAGTAACTACAAATAATAAAATACTTTCAATTTAATAAAGATTTCTATGTAATAAAACACTTTTTTTTACTGATTCCACAATTTTATGAAATGATAGGTAAATGTTTACTTGCTTGTCGAAGGCGCTTTCAACTGTGACCCTTTTTTAATAACTTTCACCAGCTGAAAATCTTTCTGAATATTTGGTAAAATTTTGGAATCGGTTCAAAAAATGTGTGTTAGTTTTATAAATATTATATTATCTTTTCAGCATGAATGAACACTTTAAAGAAATACTTGTGGTTCAGTGAAACAATATTTATACATGTTATTTTTAATAATATTATTGATTCACTTTTAATGTGTTAACTGTCAATTCTTGGTGGAAAGGCATTATATTTTTTAAAAAACATAACGACACAATTTGTTTTTTACCCAGATGCTGATGCTCGCGGAGAACGAATTGGTCCTGATCTATGTATAAAATGTGGAAGCAGTACAAATAAAATGTATTTTTTTATATTGTGGATTATGGATTATGGATTGATCACCCAAGGCTTTTTTTAATATTATATACTGCTAAGTCAAGGCAAACGTTGGAAGATGATAAGTACCCTTGCAATTCAAAATGGCTTAATGAATATTCTCGGTGAAATGAGTATACTGCAGTTTTTTAATTTTCTTCACAAAGACAAATTTAAAAATACGTTTTTCAAATATCTTCTCGACGTCACTGGACATGAAATATTATCGACATTTAATTTTTGTCGCGGGCAAGTCCCTCAGGTAAACTGAGTGTAAAAAATGGTCTGAATCATTCCAACATTTTTATTTTAACACCTGGTAGAGGCAAAAGCGTCTGCTATCGACCAACATCACTTCTGGCAAGGTGGGTATGATAATTCCAATTCGTTTGTTCTTATACCATACAACTCGTTATACGCATGTACCATTGTGAGGTGAGGCTGAAAAATAATGTGAAATGTGAGCACTGTTTCGAGAAATTATTAATGATCTAATAAAATAGTGTGTTCTTTCACAGTTGAAGCAAAATTAATTAAGTGCATTGGTATTCGCGTGTTATAATTCTATTATATAAAAAAAATATTTATTTTCACAACAGTTCTGACGATTGCGTGCTGCGAAAATAGTAACCAAAAAATAAATATATATTTTTCTTAAATTATCTTTCTTTCTGTAACGCACAGCATAGTATTGTGTATGCACACGATGCACGGTGCTCAGACAGAGTGACAGTGTGAATGTAGAGGCAAACGGCACTGCCGCCTGGTATATAATTTAATCTCCAACAGAGAGCTACAAGAACTGCTTGTTATTCATTTACTCAATCTCTCTTTTTCGAAGAGAGTAGGAATAGAAGGCTAGGGCTAGGAAAGGAATAGTGGTCAGTTAATCGCTATCGCTACGCCCCGTTTTTAGGATCGAATGGGTGGGATAGAATAACTACGCACAGAAATCAATAAATCGATTGAAAAATCAATTTATGAAACTGTCCGTACCGGGAATCAAAGACATCCGTAACCGTAGCCAACGACGTTCACCAGTGCACCACGGACAACAACGAAAATTACTTGTGTTGTATATGTTTAATTATTCTCATCGAACAAAATACTTTGATTATTATTACTTTGATAGGGTAGAAGAATGAGTGATATTTCATTACAGCTTCGTGCAACCACCGATTTCAAAGTGTGAATTTTTATATTGAGTGAAAACTATTTTATTTATGTGAGAATATTTTTTGTAAGTGTAATATATCTCTTCAATGTTAAAATATATTTTATTATGTGGGATCACTTTATTTTTAGTGAAAGAATTTGTTTTTTGTTGAATGTATTTGTTATAAGTGAAAACTATTTTTATGAAAGTGAATATGATCTAAACAAAAGTGCATTTAATTGTAAGCCGTAAACTATTGACAAATATGTAATTAAGTTCAATAGAGAGTATGTCAGAGTAGTTCGATTTGGATGTACGACACATTTAATTGAATTCATAATATTTTTATTTCAAAACAAATTGGTTCTCACTGATATTTTATCCGCATCAAACGTCTGTCTTCGAGTTATCATCACGCCTAGTCTTATCTATGACATGCCGCTGGTTATATCCCGTAGAACGGTTCCAAGATTATTATTTATGGCGCAAAAATGTGCCTCGTCATTCGAGGGGAAATATTTTGTGTAGCTTTTCCTCACCCACTGTTTTGGCCTATTGTGATGTTTCGTTCTGATATAAGGTGCCTTCAATTTTTTTATTTCGTAAATCTTGTGCGTTATGTCTTTTGATTCGTGCTGACGAACGAAAGGGAAAGTGTATACATCGTATAAATGCAGCTACATATCGAAAGCGTTTTGGCCAATTGACCTAACCATCAAAATTGAAATTGTTCAGGAGAGAATAAAAACTGTTTTTATCGAAAACATTATATAGTTATGCGTTATGAATCTTTGAAATGCACTCTTGTAAATTATCGTGTTTGCAAATACGGGATTATACGTAGGGAGTGTCGATTTAATAGTGGCTTACATTAAAAATTTTAAAGTTAAAATCAATGTAACATAATGTTTCACCTCCAAAATGTGGTAAATTTATTTTTCTAATTTACAACATTCGGCCGAGATCTGCTCTATTGTCTTTAAAATGAGAACCAATCATTAACGCATTTTCGTATTTTTTTAGAGTAACATCAATTGACAAAAACAGTCATATGATAGAATAAGTAAATTAGACGCTTTTTTTATTGGATGAATATATGAATAGTCTACTGTATAGGTGGGCAGTACGTTTAAAAATGTTATATATAATAAAATTATTATTTCTTGTATGAGACCACTAATTGCTAGTTAAAACACAATTAGTACCTTATTATTCATATTTGTTTTCACAAAATTTAGTAAAACCAAATGTGATAAGTAAATATTTTTACCCTCCATTACCATGGATATTGTGCCACTAGATCTAGTTGTTAAAATAAAATAAGATTATTACAATTTTATTATATTATCTATACCGTATCAAAATCAAATCTTTTCTAATCTATTCATGTATTATTTTTTTTTAGCACTTTTTAAATAACATATAGGTAGTATGTAAATATTGTGTGGAATGTTTTCCCATCATGCAGTACTCTTTCGTCATATCAACACTCCTTACGTATAATCCTGTATCTGCAAACCGCCTGCTCCTTGACCCGTGGTCTAGAATGATTCAAATTATCAGGATACTTTTACATTATAAAATCTCATACGAACAGTATCTGCTTTAATCCACTATTCTATGCAAATATCTTTTTTATCATTACTTATTTACAAATGCGAATGGGGGGGGAGTCTGCTTAAAACAAAAATGGTCATAAAATGATTTATAATGATAATTATATCGTCACAACATGAGATTCTATAGGAGAGCATTTCAAAGAATCATAACACGATTGCAAAGATTGAAGCAGAAGATTGCATTAATATTCTTCAAAATTAAGTTGGTGCTACTATTTTTAATTTAATTGTCCTTGTTGATTGATGAACTACACATAGAACTGAGTGCATAAACAACGCATGTTATGATACTGATTCACTAAATATAGGGCTGCCAGGTGTACCGGTATTCCGGGCTTGCTCCGGTTTCAAGCTTCTTGTCCCGGGGTCCGGAAGGGAGCTTTCGGGACAGAAAAATCCTGGTTTTATTTTACATAAAATTGTACTTTTTTTTTTTTTATAATGCTCGTGATGAGCGAAACCGGTCCTGATCATTATAAATATGTGGAAGTAGTACAAACAAATTGTGTTTTATTTTTTAAAATATAATGTCTTTCCTCCAAGAATTGACAGTTAACACCTTAAAAGTAATAAAATTGTACATTAACTTAGTCATCAACAGTCGCTTTAAAACATTTGAAAAAAATTATTTTACTTCCTACAAACAACTAAAATACAGAATAAATGACGGGAAAACTAGTTTATATAAGGAAAAACTTTACATTTAATTTGGATAAGTGTTCTCTATATCATTCTTATAGAATTTGTAGCTATGCACCATCCCTAATTTTTATTGTCTTCATATCTCTTAATTTATTATTATTTATTTTATCACAAAATCACCGATTAAATCATTTGTAAAATTTGAATAATCTGCGTAAAATAAAAATAGTCCGGGAAGCAAATCATCAAATACGATTTCGGGTAGCTAAACGGGGGGGGAGTCAATTTAGATTAAGTGTCCCGGTTTGGTTGTCAATAAATCTGGCAGCCCTATACACATAACTCTGCACTGGTGTATTATTTATCTGCTAATTAAGATTTTTATTCTGTTATCAACATACCAAAATAACAGGCAACAGGTTTTTAATTCTTTGTAATCTGTATTTAAAAAAAAGTAAATACAACAAGAGCACAAAGGCGTCTAAATAGTTGATGTATCTAAACACGCGATTATAGATGTACATAATGGTTATATATAGTATAAAAAGCCGACTAAGCAGCCGGTATGTAAATTAAAATAATCTCCAATGACAGAGAAGTAAGAGGATTTCAAATTTAACCGCTGCTTGAGATGTGTGACGAAAGAGATAGGTTTTGTTTTACCTTTAAGTGGAGAAGGCGTTTTTTGATACCTCCAAAATGAGCATAATGGATTAAAAGGCATGTTTTTATATCAGTCTGACTTTACGTTTTGTGTAATAATATGTTATTGTGTAGAGTAACATGTAATCTGTCTACACATTTTAACGTGAGACAGGGTGACTATTATTCAGACAGGAATTTTTGATTTAGAAAACGTTGAAAACGAGTAATTAAAAAATATACGTAACAATATAGTATAATATATTATATGTCTTGATTTGTCTACATATCTGTAACGCAGCGCACACACACAGACTCTTCCAATGTGTATTATGTGGACTTTTTCATTCTACGGCCTACAATGTTTGCAAGAAATAAACCACGTCCCCCTTAACCCAAAAAATTAAATTTATTTATTAATCAAAACCGTTTTTTTACCATTTTCGCTCTCAATGTGGAGCATTTGGACTTCTAATGGAGGTATCTCAAAATAAGTTTTTCATCGAGAACTAGTTGTTACTCAGTTGCTCAGAATCGCTTTATAAACGTAGCTTTATTTGAAATATTTACACCTGCATTCTACAACCATCTCAAAAACAAAATTTGAATTCAATCATGAACAATGTATTCTTATATAACAAATAT
Organism: Himalopsyche phryganea; assembly: GCA_022494535.1. Classification (NCBI taxonomy): domain Eukaryota; kingdom Metazoa; phylum Arthropoda; class Insecta; order Trichoptera; family Rhyacophilidae; genus Himalopsyche; species Himalopsyche phryganea. The sequence continues at coordinate 2,608,533 of JAGVSL010000034.1, forward strand.
ATACAAATATTATTTAAAAGGAGAAAAATTCATTGATAATTAAAACTCTACTGGAGAATTTTCAGCACCCGTAGAAACCCTACCGTAGCGACCCATAGCTTGAAAAGCACTGTCCTAATGAACGTTGTTGTCGAAATAAAATTATGAAAAGAGAAAATAAATAATTTTAGAAATAAGAATGGAAAAAATATATAATGTGTGTGATGTCTGAAGTTTCTCTCTTACTCATCCGATTCAAAAAATTGGAAGTAGCGAGAGTGATTAGCTAATCACTAGTCCTGTTCTAGCTCAATCTTTCTATCCTTACTAGCTACCTTTGGAAAGAGAGGTTGAACAACTGAGTAACAAGCAGTTCTCGTAAAAAAACGTATGTTAAGATACCTCCATTAGGAGGCCATATGCTCTACATTGGAAGCGGACCTGGTTGATTAGTTACCGATTCAAAAAACGATTGATTATATCATAACGCGTCTGTCCTGAAGATGGGATTACGGTACAGCCACTGCGAATTAAAAATTTACATGTTCCACCAAACAGAATATTAGGTGATATGCTATTACCAACAATGGAAAATAAGTAGGCCCTGAACATGCAGGGTGTGTGCAAACATTGTCATATGGAATACTGGCAATTTAATCTTACAATATTGAATTATTGTAAAAAAAATTAAGGTTCACTCGATTAATCTTCAGAAGATGCTGTTTCTTTTTAAAAAGTCTGGTAATCGTGATAGTTTCTCCCATTTAGGCCGGGGCTTATCTTGTTAATGTAGTCCACAGTAAGAATGAGCAAAGGTACTGCTTCTCGCAAACTATACTCTGTCGCTTCATGTTGTCTTCTTAAATACAAATTTAAATTAAATTACACTATACCAAAGATCATATGAGGTAGTCATTAGTTTTGGGGATCGCAAAATTAAAATAATAATTACATCTAAAGAAATATTAAAGGAGCTGGACCTAATGAACGGAAAATTGCGTATATATTACAAGTTCAAAGATCGGACAGATTATATTTTATTTTTATTTAGGTTAAATTGCATTGCTTTGGCGGCTAAAAATACGTAAACTAAATCGAATGTAGTCAAATGCATTATTGATAATAATGGTTGTGTTAGTTAAAAGTCTTACGGCTCTATTCTTATTATTTTTATCTGTAGATTCATTTCACCAAACTATTAAACTGTAATTTTATTTTTAACTTGTAAGAATTGATTCTGTCTCTGTAAGTTTTGTTTTTCAGATATAAAAAATTTAATGGATACTCATAGCTGCTCTGCTTTCTCCACTTAAGATGGCTGTTTATTGTTAATATTAATTACATACTTAATATTTGATTGTTTTTAAATGGTCCACTAATTTTTTCTTATAACTTTCCTGATCTACTATTGCTTATTGCATTAGTAATGTCGTTAAAAATTTTTGCTCAGCTAATGGACTTTTAATGTAGCTATATTTGTGATTTCAGATTAGTATTTCTTGATTTGTAAGAGGTCCATGACATTTTAATTGTAGATTCTTTTATTTGATTTATGTATAATTTGTTTGTTAATCAGTATTTTCTTGTCTTAGTTCATGAACCATCAGTTTTATATACCTTCATTTTTACACTCAAATTTATATAAATAAGCCTGTTATGTTTGTATTTTTATCAGTTGATAATGCTCGTGATGAGTGAAACCGGTTCTGATAATTATAAATATGTGGAAGTAGTACAAATGAATTGGGTTTTTTTTTTAAATATAATGTCTTTCCACCAAGAATTGACAGTTAACACCTTAAAAGTGAAAGTATTAAACACAAAATTTTTTACAAGTTAGCTTTTATATCGGGGTCAATACAGGAGAAACATTTTACTCAAATGTTACTTTACTTACGTTTTATGTTGATATTTTGCGATATTTTCAACCTAAATTTAAGCAATTTACATACATATAAGCATTTATAATTTAATATTACCATAAATAGTTCTGTAAATCAACATTCCATTTTTGTTTTCATTGTGTCATGTACAAAAAATAACTGGTACCGGTTTTGTGTCGGTAATACTTTTTTACTGATCCTGATAGTATTTTAAAACTGTGGAACAAGTACTGAATATTTTGTATTATATTACTTGGTGGGTCCGTGTTCGAGTGGTCAACGTTGTTGGCTTGGGTGCGGTTCTTTCGAGTTCGTATCTCAGTACGGACAGATTAATTTTAAATTGATTCTATTTATGGATTACTGTCTGTTGGCAAATGTCTGTATTGTGTAATACTTCATCCGATTCTCAAAACTGGGGGTAGTTAGGACGATTAGTCAACCACTAGTCATGTCCTAACCCTGTATTTATTTCCCTACTCTCATGGAAAGGGATGTTGGGGAACTGAGTAACAATCTGTTCTCGTAGAAAATATATATTGATATAAATTCTATTGTAAGTCCATGTGCTTTACATTGATAGTGGACATGGCTTAGAAAAATATAATGTCAGTGCAACAATAATTCACATTTAACACGAATAAAGTGATTTACAATAATGATCAACGCGATATAAATAACCTTTTCCTAGTTCTTTATAAAAGCTGTCATATGCCATTATTTTTCTTAATTATAAATAAAATTCAAATCGTTTTTAAAAAAATACAATCTTGACCGTAAAAATAAATTGAAATTCAAAGAAGCGAAAGATTTTTTAATAAGCCAAAATCCACATTGGTACTTCATCACTTGAGTATATTATGGTAAATACATTTATTATCATATATTATACGTATCCATATAAAGCCTTTCACCGTCCCTATAATATGGGGCATCAGATGTTAAGCGTTAAGGATTTTGTCCTGAGGGTGTTTTGTTAATTCAGGAGCACAGCAGGAGTTCCTAGTTTCTTGTGGGTCCAGACGTGATATATGAATAAACTACGCCGACCGAAAATCTCTTAAAATTTTTGTCAAAAGCTCATGGTACAAGTATTTATTAATCATTTTATGATTTTATTTTTATATTATAATTCTTAAACGTGAAGTTTATTGAAAACAAATTATAAACTTCAAAAAACGATTAGTAAACGTACAACGCCGAAATATATCTTTTTGTTGTATGTATTAAGATGTTTGACATATTACATACATTAGGGCTTGACTTAATAATAATAGAATAAAATATCAAGGTATTTAATTCTACATAATTTTATTAGTTAGAATATTTATATTTAAGCTTAACGTTATCGATAGATCAACTAACTAATATGTATTTTTGGTACTAAATACTTTAATATATTTTGTTATTTCAATGGAATTTTACCAAGTAAATACCAATTCAATTAATAGTCTAAAAATAGTATAACTTATAAGGAAAAGTTGGCAGTCATCAAAATTATTTCACACTTTTTCTTTCCTCAATTATTCATTTTTTGTAGTCATTTTGAAACAATTTCACAATAATTTATTTTCTACCTTTAATCCAGAAAATATAACAAAATTCGGTATTTTTTTAATAAAAAAATCATCACTCATGTTTCCCTCGAATGTTCACGAACGAAGCTAAACCAAAAAATTGTTTAAAAAGAATTATATGCAATCAATTGTCCATTAGAATTAGTGTAATTAAAAATAAAATTATACGCGTATGAAAATATAGGAAAGAGCATTTCCCAGATAATATAGTTTATAGATTGCATATTTAATTGTACACCAAATTGTGTAAAAATAAGATGATTATGAAAAACAGATATATTCATAAAAACTATTCTTCATGATCCCGCGAGCATCTTAATTGTTCCTCGCCAATGTTTGAAACGAGATGCTCCAAAATGAGAAATTAAAATAATTAAAAATGCCCAAAAATAAATAGCGTGTGGCGAAAAAAAAAATATTTAAATAGTTTTATGGGAAACCGATCAGTAGCAAAAAAGGGCGGGGTAATAGCTTCGAACTGAATTGAGCATTCAACAATCTTTTAACGAGCAGAATTGTATAACTAACTGTGCTAAACATCTAAGGTTTACGTTCTAATAATTATTTAAACGTCCAGTTTATTCGTTTTTAGTAATAGAATTATGTAATGTGTACTTTTTAGTATTGGTTTATTCTATATTAGATTTTGACTAAGTATTGAAAATGCCTCTCTACAATTATTATCATGCGACAATTAAGTTGTATTTTTTTGTATTAGCAGAAAATAAAAATGCATTGTTATATTGCCATTTTTGTCAAAGTCAAGTATTTATTTTCACAAGAACTAAACGTTAACCAATCATGAAACTAGATATATTTTAATATAATTTTAAAATTGGTAACTTTACGGGCTGTTTTACGTGGACCAAGTTTTTGCGAGCGTGAGGCAGTGCAACGTAGCTCGAAAATATCAATCATTCTCCGTCAACGTCCTGCGTGTGAGATGACGAAAACTTGCGGCGCACCATACGACGGTAAGCGTGCCAAACACCGCCTCACACTCGCAATACTTGGTCCACCTATACGGTGTTAGTTATTCCACTGACTTTTTCACTAACGTGGCTCGTTTCGCCTCTTTAAGAAGCATCTTCAGACTAACATATCCTTGCGATGTAGTATATAATAAGCTTGCGATATAGTTAGTAAGTATTTAAGATGTTTTCCGACACAAGATACACCCGCACACTGAATTATTTAATTGATGTAATGAAAAATGAGAAATTCGGTACTAGTAAAAATCAAATGTCAGCGTTTTGCTTAATGAGTACGACAAAATTGTCAAAAGAAAATCATAGTCAATTTGGTTTAGAAATATGTAATTTATTGTTGATGACTGATTTATATATGATAATATTTTCATTCTATATAACAACACTTATAAATATATATTGTGCGTATGTATATAGAAGGCATATAAATATTATATATAAGGAATATTATATAAAAGTATTTTTTATGTATCAATCATTAATGCAAAATGCTCAAAGGGCCAGGTCATTTTAAATATGACTTCACGAGAAGCTGTTCTGCAGGCTCATTTGTAACATAATCTCATATAAAAAACAATCCCCGCACAAATTGTAAAAAGAAATAATTTTAACTTGAATTCATAAGTTTTAAAATATTGAAGCGGGGTTAATAAGTCAGAGAGGGGACATTACTCAATGGTCGTCTGCATGGCAGCTGATGGTTTGTATTTTTCAAAAGGAACCTGACAAATAAGCAATTATCTGACGGAGAACAGGTAGTAATGTTTGATAGAATCTTGTATGCTTATGAGCTACCTTAGTTTGGGGCTTGTAAACGAGATAAATCTTTTCGTTATTTCGCCTATTAAAAATATACACTATGAGAGAAATTGTTTTTCCGGATTTAGATAATTAATGATCCTGCATTAAAATTGAATGCAAAACTTGTCCAAAATTCATTATTAATTTTTTGTGGCCGTGATATTTTACTCAATTTCCGTATTATATATGAAAGCCACAATTAATTATTGCACCAGTGATAACAATACGTATATTTAATTGATTTTTATTTTTGAGTTTTGCGCCTACTTGCACTCTCTAAAAATCTCTCTTTCATAATGATTACTCTCGACTCTAAACCTTTTATGTTGTGATATCGCATATGAAAGAGAATATTTTCTTTTAAATAACGTTATATTATATAATTGTTGCTTGAGCTATAAACAAAAATTTAAATGTATAGTTCGAGCTCATGGTGTAAGAAATGCAAGGTGAGCTGGATAAAAGGTGACAGTCGCCATTTTTGTATTTGTTGACGTCACTACGTGCTTATCCAATTACAATGCACTATGTTTACAATGGTGTTTTGGTGACAATAAAAATTTGGTTCGTCAAAGTGATATCACATATAATACAAAAACAACGATTCAGCTCACCTTTTACTTCTTACACCATGGTTTGAGCTATAAACAAGTAGCAATGTTGTAAAATATAACAATCAGTAATATATAAATGTAAATGAAAAATAAATGAGCTGCAAACACTACATCCCTTGTGTCAACAAAATTTTGTAGTTCCTCGAAATATTGAAAAGTAAAATGTCCAATTTGAATTGTTCAAATTATGTTCATATCCATGTATTTCGTCATTAACGACCCAGTCTTAACCTTTCAGCATCTTCAGGCATTCGAGTTCACGAATGAACTCGAGCTGATACATTCGTGTACTCCAATGCCTGAAGACAGCGAAAGGCGAAACCCAGGCCGCAGGTGACGAAATACATGGAAATGTACTAAATTTGATATTGAAATCCCATCAAGCACCCTCAATTGATATCTTAAATTTTTCTTTGTATGTGGTATTGACACTCGTATGTCAAACCTTTATGTTTTTTGCATTTTCGTTGTCTGCGGACTCGGTTCTATGGGTAAGTATCAAGCAACAGGGAAAATTATATTTAACGTAGTAGCACTGTCCCAATTTTGAAGAAGATTTTTACAATTGCATTATTAATCTTAGAAATGCTCTCCTGTAAAATCAGATTATACGTAGGTAGTGTCGGTATGATCGTCTTAATGAAAAACATAGATTTGTGTTCATGAAATGTTAAATCTTCAATCTAATACAGAAGACAACTTATTATGCTCTTGAAAAATGACACACTAATATATAATAACGAAAGCGTGTATGTAAACCTATCTGTCATAGTGCGTATTATAAATACAGGATCATTTTTATTGGTCAGTCACCACAGTATAAACCGTATAAAATTTCTTGAAAAGAAGATCTGATTTATCAAAACCATTATGTAAATAAATTCCTTTCACAAAAGCAAAAGAACGAACCGAATTTCGTTTGTAGCATAACTAAAGGACATATAATATTTTCAATGTCAGTTGGGCTAAACAATAATTTGGTATCATTTATCTTTCGATGTAATATTGTAATATTCAATGGCGGACCGCGGTGTCAAAAGAACTTGTATCCTTTATTATATTACAAATAATAATAATTTGAGGCGCCAGCGTACCAAAACGCACTATTTATAATATCAACTGATGGTCAATAATTTACATTTATTATTTGAATATTGTCCAGGCGCCGAGAAAGGGAAGATTTTTAATGGTCGCGTAGGAATTTTTTGGAAGTTTCATTAGTATTTTAGAAGTTAAAAGTAGCGCGCGGGTATTAAAATGAGTCGACAGTATTTTGAGCGGTTATCGTGAAACTAATTTAAAGGCTAATTTTGTGGCATTATAGAAATCAGGGCAATTCAACTAATCTTCGTTTAAATGTCGGAAAACTATTTCAAATAGAAAATAATAAAAAAGTTAGTTGACACAACTTTGTATCACCTAGATCATGTTTGAAGAGTATCATAATATAATTAATTATTTCAACAAAGTTGTATTTACTTATATTTAAGGTTATATGAATAGTCAGTCCAACTCTACTGCCCTGCTAAATATAAACACAGCATTTGCATGTTCAAAGAGTCAGTCTTTCTATTTTAATGTACTTTATTTTTTTTGTTATATCTTGATAGTGATTTTTTGGGATAATGTACAAAGGTGTTATGTATATAATCATAAATAAAAACACAGTATTTTCACCAAAAGGAATGTGTTTTTACTTACAAATATAATGAAGCTGTGTTTTTTCTTACTAAGTCAAGTTAATTTTCAACATTTAGTATTAAGTATAAAAACATTTTGATCTTTTTTTAGTACAAAATATAAATTTTACTCGGATTTTTTGTATACATTCCAAATTCTTCACTTTATCTTACAACTTCCCTCCCCCCCTTAATACTTATTTTAATTTTCTTTAAATACTGTGTTTTTACTTAGCAGAGCATTATACCTTATAGACCGCTTATAATTAGTTAAATTAGTAATTAATAATTAAAATAGTAATGAAAAACTTTCATGTATTTAAAACTTGGTATGTATTTTCTCAATTTTACAATACATACAATTTATCGAATAGTATAAATAATGTTTTCGTTGAATTTAATTGTTTTATAATGATTGGTTTCTTTTCTCGTTGCTTTAAGGTATATACACACCCTTACCTCCTCAAAATTGAACGACTAGTTTATAGATTTGGCCTACAGTTTGTGGGTACTTGCTAAACTATTAATAATTCAAACATTGAACAAAAATATTTGAGTATCTTAACATCGGTAAATTAAGATTAAAGCGAAGATACCCATGCCCAAATCAACATTTGTTATTAATTAGAAATTATTAATAAAGTGAAGTGGTATCTATTAACAAACTAAAAGGTGAATTGTTAATTTTAAAATATAAATTAAATTCAAATTATACCATAAAGAATGAAACATATTTTCAGAACATTAAAATATAAGTGTATTGTTTTTTTATGTTTCATTTATCTTGAATGCATTTTTGATATTTTTTATATAGTTAAGTTATTGCTTCATTATGTACTATAAACCATATATATTATTTAACCTGTACTTCCTGAGAGTGATCACGATTGTTTGCTTTTTTTGTTGTATTTGATAACGTTATATACATTTTTTTGTCTATTGAATGAGTTATGAATTACAATAATATCTTCCGGGCGCACCTTTCATACAAGATGGCGAAATAATCAATAAAATCTTCTTAATATACTGCAATAACACGAAATACAAATTCAGTTAATTACCGAGCAGTGCTCATAAATCAAAAGGAGTTAACCTTTGAATAATAAAGCACACAATTCGAAATGTCCATTACGTAATGGGAATCATTTTTAATGACTATTGTATTCAAAAGCTTGACCTCACCTGTGCCATTATAATGAAATTATGCTTCCATATTTGTAAAGCGTGTCCCATAGATGGCATTGAAAAAAATAACTGTCCCACATTTATAAAAATGCATTCACATTATTTTAAACATATAATCGGTATCAACATAAAATTTAATATTTGAATTTTTAATTGTATTAATCTTGAGACATATTAAAATTGTTGCTAGGTTTCTATGAGAACATTATAATTTATAAAAAGTAAAGTATTTTACATATTTCGGTCTCGTAGCCCATTGGTAAACTCTGTTGGTCGTTGTATTGTATATGGTTGCGCGGTTAAGGATACGAAGTATTGAACATGAATTTATGTGATGTTTGTATACCTTTCCACCAACTTTATCCGATTTAGAATGGAATTCACAGAGAGAGTGATTAGTCAATAACTTGTCTATTCCAAACACTATTTCCTATTATAACTCTCTCTGAAATGAAAGGTAAGGTAACTGAGTTATGGCTTTATACTATATCTGATATAAATGTAATAATTAAAGCCGTGCTCGTGGCCGATTGGCGAACGTCTTTGGGTTCGCTTGCGTTGCTCACGGGCTCGAATCCCAGTACGGACATTTTCATAAATTGATTTTCTGTTCAAAGGCATGAATGTCTATGATGTGTAAAATTTTATCCGACTCATCTCATTCTAAAAATACGTCGTATCGAGAGTGATAAGCCAACCACTCGTCCTATCCTAGCCATATAATTCTATCTCTACTCAAAACAGAGAGATTGATCAACTGAGTAACAGGCGGTTTTTGTACAAAAAAGGAGCGGAAATGGTTAAAAAATCAAACCTCACAATTATCAACGCATAACGCTAACATACTTTATATGACAAGAGAGTCATTTAATTAAGTGTATTTTTAATTAAATTGTTATGGGTGAAATTACCTCGCGATATTGAAAGCATTGGTTATTTTAATGTATCTGTATATATTCATCTTATTAATTCAAGTAATATTGATCCATACATTATTCTTGAAGTATGGTTATTCTATATTAAATTTTATAATCTTCAAAATTTTGTGTAAATGTTCCACTATACACATTCCATTTTTTTATCGGCGTCATAAAATGTTGTAGTTATATTCGGCTGGGAGTCATTTAACAGTCATTTTAGGCGTAATATTCGTGTTTGTTGTTGAAAAGGGAACCGAAAATTACAGAAAAACCGCCGACCGGTTTCCACGCTGGCCATTAAAATCATATGCCTAGTGTGGTTTATTTATGTAAAAGGGTTAACTACTATTATAATTTTATATCCCTTCTACCATTGTGTCACACAATATTTACCTTTATTACATTTAACTATGTTTTCATACTGGTAAAGTATTAAGTCAGTTATGGATACACTTTCTTGTATTGATTATTCAATCGATTTATGGATGGTTGTTCAAATTCATCAATGTACAGTTAAGTCAGTTCTCGGCATACGACCTTTCGCACTTACGACGAAAAGAAAAATCTTAAAACCAATAAAAATATCACTTTAAAAAAATCGTTTATCGAGGATATACTGAGAAGTTATAAGTCATAAGTCATAAAAAAAAGTTCTGAGATTATCGCATTTGAAACATTATTTAAGTGCTTTCTCTCCCAAGTACAATTATTCCTGTTTGTTTATTATAGAAAAAGGGTTTTTCTACATTATAAATAATAATCTTCTTGGAATAAAAATCATAAGATTTAGTATCGATGAGTTATATCATGTTTTTTGCCAGAATGAAAAAAAAACAAAATGAGTTAATACTGTTTCTTTTCAAAGCCATTACAGGGTCATTTCACCCAGTGGTCAGCCAGTTAAGCGACAGGTGTACTTTCAAAAGTGATTTTGAGTCATTGAATGATAAATACGTATTTTTTCCCTGTTATTCCATTAAACAGGGATTAAGTAATTTAACCAACTAAAAATAAAACAGGTAATATTGTACCAAGTATAAAATAATAGAAGTTTACAAAGAAGTGGTTGGCCCCCAAAATCCAATGTTCGGCCTTTCGTTACCCAGTGTTCGGCCAACACTATGAAACTTAATGAATATCGCGAAACGAATTTATGGAGAGTAGACAGAACAATAAAAAATATAATGATGCAAAGCATGAATTTAAAGTATATTTTATTAGCGATCCCCATACAACATGAATTTGTCGAATCTTGAGAAGTAAAATACAATGGCAAGTGACAAGGCTACCTTCACGAATTTTAAAAATCTGTTTTTTTAATGTATCCACTATTATTTGAGTTTTAAGCTCAAAAGACCGACGGCTGACTTTAGGAACACTCGCCCTATCCTACGACTTTGTGCGCTCTAACAGTACGTATACCATTAAATCGCCTACATTTTGACATTTAAAACAAATAATCATCAAAAACTGACAATGCGTTCTGTCAGGATACCCTAGTTATTCTCTATTAAAAAACGATTTTGATGAAAAATAGCTTTCAAGGTATCATTGATTCTTAACAGTGCACAAGGCCATCCTCCACACTTATGAGAATCAAATCCAAGCATTAAAAGTGGTTTAATTACCTCCTTACTCTGCATCAATTAAAAATCACTTCTACCCAAGAAATCGCGGAAACTTGTAAAGAATGAAAAATATTAAGAGTCAGTAACAGATATTAGTAGCAAAGATGATGAACTATCTCTCCAGAATATTTCTAATAAAAATATTATGTATGTCAGTCCATATAGTCTACATCTAGAAGTCATATAGTCTAAAGTCTAGAAGCAGACATCTAAAAAGAAAATTATCATTTACCATGATGCCACTACCAGATAAAATTTTTCTTAAAATCCAATTTCACAGTTCAACGTTGCATCGTTCTACTAAATAAATAGTCTTATAAACTTCTGTATTTCTTCAATGTTGTTATTTGCGGTAGTATTACTATTGCCATCATTCTTTTGCTTGTTTAAATATATACAAAATGATCAACTAATTGCCGTAAGTAAATGGTAAACAAGTCTAAAGGTAACAGTAAGTAAAGTCTCGATTAAAATAATCACTTCTGTAACGTGACATACTTCACTTTGTTCAAATATCAATTGAAATCATTGTCGATTAAATAACCTTTTATTGAGACAACATAATTATTACATTTACCAATCACAGACTTTGGTATTTTCAGCGATTTTTGAAGCAGTATATTTTTTCCTTTTGTCAAACAAGGAAGTAATTAAATTTATGCAAACTGGCATATAATATTACTTAGGAACTTATTTGATAATAAAACTAATTGCAGTGTATGCCATGAGCCCAGGTCAATTGGTCAAGGCTATCACGTTTCATTAAACGCATATCAATAATTTCTTTAATACATGCATACATTAAATAGTCATAAATTCTTTATTTTATTAAAATGATAAATTAGCAGATCCTCTTCAATGTGGTATAGATGTAAATATGTGAATCTATATTTTCTAATTGAATATAAATGAGTTCATATTTTAGTTTTATGAACATTGATTTTAAAAGCAAGACGAAAGAATTTTTATCCTTATCAATGTTCGGAAAAATATGTACACGGTGGTCAATGTTCCCTCTACTTTTCCTTATAGGCAAAAAATGATACACGATACATATTTTCGAAATTTTGTTAAAATTTATGTGTACTAAATTTAGACCAAACTATTATGTTGATGAAAATAGCCGGCTAACCTAAGATGTATGAACGGATATACTTTCTATACTTGTATGGATATTTTAAATGTTTTTTTTTATAATATATGTAATTACTACGTATCTATATATATAGTTTTAGCGAATCCACACTGCCAGACAGTTACAAATAAAGTTTTTTACTTCTCTCTATATGTGAGTATTTTTACTAAATAGGTATACGCAAACATGCATTGAGAATTTAAACTAAAAAAAACCATTGATTTCGAGTGTTGGTTGAGACGATATTTTAGAATTAAGTAAATATTTTTTTTTCAGTATGTTTTATTACACATTAGTAATGCTTATTCGTTGACAATTCATTTAAATATTTTGAATAGATTATGCGTGGTCTGTTGTATTTTATAATAAAAAAACTATCGACAATATGCAATCAGTCACAGTAATATTTGAGGGCCTTCCAATGAAATTTGCAATAGGACCATCCCGATACAGTTAAAAATATTTACACACAAACTTTTTCATAGTATCATGTATGAATTTTAATAAGTAATTATCATTATATACCATCATTTTTACTGAACACTGCAAAATAAAATAACCAACCCTGGTAAGAATCCAGCTCTCTTATGCAGAATGTAGTATCGTTACTCTTTACAAGATTTCCATATCTCTACAAAAAATCTATCATTTAGTAAAAACGTGTATCAGCTTAAAATGTCATTATTTTAGTTTTAATTATGAAAAATCATTTCTGATTCTTATTTTGAGATACTTATAACGTGAATAAATTATGGTCGTGGCAATAATCATATTCTAGTTAATTTTCCTTCTTTTAACATAGTTTACTTTTGAAAAAAAAAACTGATTTACATATAAATTCTGAACAGTATCGCAGCGTCACCCAATGGCGCGGGGATGGGTGGCGCGGAGGCCTCCTCTTGAGCCTCGCGACGGGGGTTCGACTCCTAATTGTGTTCCCCATATATTACCGGCGTGGCCAAAGGCGTCCACGGCCTGATGATGGATCTCCTTGCCCGCAGTAATTGGAAAGAGTGCGGACGGTCGCGGGTGCGAAACTGACCCCGCTGCCTTATGTATTTTCTGAATTGATAATTAGAGTTATTCACAAACCATTCATTGGAGGTAATTAGTTTGTATTATTTAATTTATTTACAGGTATTCTTAAATACGAATGACCAAAATTTTGATAAAAGAGTTATTTATTTTTTCAGTAAATATACCACAATCTGATCATATTCTACCAAAAACAGGTAAGCGTTGACATTCTTTAATAATAAAATTTAATTTAAATCTTAACTAAAACGACTGACATTATTATCTTATAATGTCACTTATCGTAAAACTTTTCAAAGTAACTTTAAAAATCATAAATTGATTATTCAATAAAAAAAGTTGGTATTGTATAACGAGAAAAATAGTTATCCATTATTGATAAATAGATAATATTTATATATTTGATAATTCAATTTATTGTTTGATATTCTCTTAAAAAAGTACTCCCATCATCTTAAACTTGCTTTATAAATAAGTATTTAAAAAATAGATCCACTTTCCAATGTGAGTAGTAAATGAGGTTTTTTTTATGTTATGCATTTTTTGTGTTTTAGCGATAGTTTATTTTGTCCATTGTATTGTTTTTCGATTAAGAAAATTATACATATTTTCAACTCCCAGCCAAGTGCGAATCGGAATAAATGTAAGCGAAATAAAATTGGACATATCGTCATTTCATTGAACCTATTAAACTTATTCTGCATGTCAGTAAAAGGTTTTGAAAATTATTTGTCCTTATGTATTGTGTAAAATGACTGATTTGTCGATTTTGAAAAAATGTGGACTAATCAGATTTTTGCTTTTCAACGCTTTTCTTGTTTCATACTATTTGAGACCAGAATTGGAATGCTCAAAATAATATTTATGAGTTTATAATTATGTTCATTAAAGCACCTATCTATTTGTTTATTACAAAATACACATGTCTACATTTATCTGTATGTCAGCATAACACACAGTACAACAGTGCACTTGAGCATGTGTGAGAGTGAATATTGAGTGAATTTCGACAGATCTCTCTCTCCTTTTTTGGAATACAAAGTAAAAAAATGCAACGAAATTTTGTGTAAGGTTGTTCAATGAAAGAGTTACATTACACTTGTAGATTAGAATGTTTCAGTTTTACTACACTGTATGAAAAGGTTAATCGAGAAAAATCGCCAGACTTGTCCGTATTTTCCAGAATAATTGAACACATTACCTGTCAGCTGGTTTTGAAACTTTGTTATCCATATGGTTTCATGTGATATATGTTTCTGGGAACATATCTGTTGGTAATCCGACAGCGAGAGAGTAAATAAAGGATTCGGAATCTCCATCTGCAAGGGCAGCAAGCGTCCTTAATAAATACTTTATTACCCATTATATGCAACTGGTCGATGTCACTTGGCAGAAAACATTACTCATGTTAGTCATGTTGACCATCATACTGCAAGTGAAGCAAATATTAAATTTAATATCCTTTCCGACTCTGCAATTGTATTTTGATCAAAAATGCAAATTCCAATTATGCAAAGTAAAGGTTTCACATTATCAATTTAATTTTCAATATAATCAACTATAAATGTAGTAGTTTTGAGACTTTTGCTCTTTTCGATTCTTTAGTGGTGCAAAAAAATAAGATTGCTTATAATTAAAATAAACCTGTGTTGTCACAAGATTTTCTATATCTAGACTTTAGACCAATAGAAAGTTTTAAAAACAAGCGCTCTCACGTGAAATCGGGTGGTACATATTCTTTCAAAAAAATCACACTCACAACCCAATTGCACGGCGAAGCGCTTGGGTGTGCCCACTAATGCTCCCTCTAACCGCGCATTTGTTGGTTTGGCCCGCTCAGCCTTTGTATTTTTCGTGCAGAGGTCCTCTCGCCTTACTGGGAAGGGTGTTTATCCTGACCCAGCATTGTCAGATTTCGTATATAGAATCTTTTACCTCTTTGTCTAAATAATGTTAAATGTGCCCTTTTGGCTTTATTAAAATTGGAGTTTTTTCAATTCATCGAAAGTAACATAATACGAATTGCAAAGTTTCAATATTCATTTACAATTTAGCTATTTCTAATATCAATTATCTTTTAAGTGATTGCTTACATCGTAAAGAAATCCCCGAATAGAGACAAAACTCTCTAAAATTATCACTTTCGTTTTCATAATCAATGGTTTCATCGATTACGCCATCATAATAATCTTAGTACTTAATTATGTCGGTACTAAAAATTTAAAAAAAATGTGTTTTAATGACCAAGTAATTATAAACATGTTTTATTGAAGTGTTATATAATAAATCATTATTTATGATAACCAAAATCAAAGATGATCAACCATCTATATGATTTGGCAAAGTTCCTGAAAGACAGGTTATTGACATTTACTAAGACATCGCAGTAAAGCACCAAATGATGTTGTATTAAATTTATGCGATTCTGTCAGAAGTTTTATTTGAGTGTATAGTGAATATTTTTCCGTATCGAAATATATACACAAACGAAGACTTCGGGCTCGGTTCGTCTTGGACATAAATCTATTGACACATGACTCGAATTGTGCGTCGATGTTAAATGCAGGTAACTCCTGATATACAAATAGTAATAAATCTTTTTAAAAAAAAAAGAATAAAAGTAATTGAGTTTTTCATTTTAAGGTTAAGCTAACTCGATGATTCATTATTGCTTTAAACTGGCTGACATCATGTTATCATAAGTAATCTAAAAAAACCTAAACATTAGAAACAAGCTTTGCGTTTAATGGATTATAAGTCCGTGATTGTAATCATGGTCATCTAGTTTACAGATGAAACTAATCAGTATTTCTTTTAAGTTGCTTAAAACTTTATCAGTATTTTACTACCAAATAAATACGGTCGAATTGCTTACATGGATTACGAGTGACGGTATACATTTTCATGCCATGAGAGAACTTCATACCTAGATGTGATATGTGATGATAAGATGTCTCAATTGAAAAATTGTCGTACCGTTAAAAAAAAATTTCAGAAAAATGAAATAAAATATCAAATCTTCAGAATGATCCCAGCTTCTCGTAGTAATTTATGAAACAGTGCCTTTTAAATAAAAATAAGTTTATTACTTAATACTTAAAATAAATAATCATATCTAATTGTAGTGATTTGAGAAAGTGGCCACAGTTTTAAGCCTCACAATTTCACTAATCACTATTAAAACTACTCTATTAAAACTGACTGCATCGTTTAATAACATAATCACTGCCTTGCATGGCCTCTAAAAGCCTATTTAAAAGCTCATATAACGCCCACCTGCTCTCAAATAAATCACGCGACATCTTTTTAGAACAGGAAATAGGCTTCGACCTGACATTAAACCGTAAACGTGAAAACACGTGTTTACCTCACGATACCCATTCAAATCTGTCACCAAACATTTACTTATTTTTTCAACCCTTTTATATTATTAATTTGTCACAGCAGTGGCTCTTAAAGACATATTTTTATACAAAAAGGGTCAATAAATATGAATGTTATGATCGTGGGGATATAGACCCTTTTCATTATGACAATTTTTTTACACTTGACTGAAATGGTATATAAAGCAAAAAGCATTAATAACGTGTAATTTTGACACCTTCAAAAATGTTATCAACGGAAAGATATATTTTTCAGTAATTTAAGCCACTAATATTTTAAATAATGGCATGCTTTTTACTTTTTTTATTTAGATTCAGAAAATGTTACAGTTTAAGAGAAAACCTTACTTTAGATTATGTATAGTTCATCATTATGGTTATTTTAATCACATTTTTTAATACCAAATTTCGATTTGTTCACCTAATTTTGTTTGTGTTCGTCGTCAGTGGCGCAGCTAGTAGCGTCGTTGGCTAGGGCTACGGATATCCCGGGTTCAATTCCCGGTGCCGACAGTTTTCATAAAAATAGATCTTTCGACTCCTGATTTCTGGACCAGCCAATTCATAACTGGCCATGGTCACTTCGCTGCCAAGCTCTTCCAGCTTGGCCGGTTGGTAGATAGTCCACTATGTAAATGTGGCAATATAATCCAGGATGCTGATCACATCCTTTGGGAATGTCCAGACATGAACAACGAACGGGAAAAATTGCTCAAGACGATACGACTATCAGTCGGATCTGTCGGCCCCGTCGGTCATGCCGACTTGGTTGCATCTCTGACAAATTACAAGGCATTTAAAGAGTTTACGGCGTCTTATGGAAAGCGATTGGAACGCAATTCCTTAACACATTAAACCCCTTGTTTTACCTTTTCTTTTTTTTAACACTTATTTTAAACATAACCCACTGCACACTAGAGTGCATGCAACCAAGTCTTGAGGAATTTCTCCTCGGACATTCCTGGCAAACATTTGAAACACGCATAACGTTGTTACGCTGCGGAATACACTCTGTAAGAGTGTGATGCCGTAGTGGGTGGTGGTGGGTACAACGTTGAGTACCCTAGGGCATTAAAAAAAATCGATTTATGGATTTCTGTTCATAATCTGAGTATTTGTGATGTCTAAAACTCCCTCCTCACCGACCCATTCGATCCCCACGGGGCGTAACGAGAGCGATTAGCTAACCGCTACTCCTGTCTTAGCCCTGTCCGTCTATCCCTACTCTCATAAAAAAGAGAACGGTAGAGTAACTAAGTAAAAAACAGTTCTCATAGAAAAATTCTGTTGAGACACTTCCATTAGGAGACCACATGCTATATAAAATTGATCACTGCCGCAATCCAACGATTTCTCTATGTTTCTTGTAACCTCTCTTAGTGTCAAGACAAATATTCATAATCTTTACGATGTTTCCAAAAGTATTATAATGAAATAACATTTATACCGTTGGAAGAAGACGAAATCAAATATAAATACCATAGAAAAATATTTTTAAACCAATAATGAAATATTTATTTTAAGCAGAATTCCGTAAATAAAAATTGAACGATAGGCTGTTAGTCGTTTTATTTTTAACATACTTTAGAAGCATTATCACAAAGAAAACATAATTGATACACACGTCATGTACTCTGAAACCAAAGTGTGTTAATTGAAGCTTATATGTAGTAGGATGCAATTTATTGGTTCTACCGAATCATTTATCTCATATCATATCGAATTTAAAAAGACAAAAGGACCCGTAGCCCATACAGAAAAAATATTGTATGTAACGTGTATTAAATATAGTAAGCATACATTGTGATTATCGAGAAAAATATATTTTGAAAAAACTGAAGGTTTCGTTCTTTTGACATTCTACAGTCGATAAATACATAGTGTATTAACAATTTCTGTGTGAGTTATACACAGTATTTATTGGTGTGGGTTACATCCTTTTGCCTTTTCACGGTAGTTATGTTAGTATGACGTTAATAAAAGAATTATTTGTAAAACACGGCGAAGTCGCTAACTTCAACTGAATGTAAACAAGAATTTTTAAAATACCAACTGTGCATTAAAGTAAATATACACTTTATTTTGCATGCATTGTCTTTTGTAATAAATAGTATAATCAAATACGGCCGATATTGTTTTATTGCTCTTGCATGAGATGTGGTTGCGTAATGGTAAATTGTATTTAAAATTTCGACACTATCTAATTAAGATCATTTGTCGGGGAATTAAAATATAATGGACCAGCTTGACAATTGCTAAAGGACGTATAATGGTATCGCGAGGTGTAGGCGCACCTTTGTCACGCCACTAGCCATTAGAATAGAGTATGATTTACCTTTTCTCTTGGCTGTGTCTCTCACAATAAATACGTGTGAGAATATAAATGACGCAAGAAAATGCGCTACAATAGAGTCAGCCAGGCGCTATAACTATTTATTTTCATGCATCGTACCAGAGCTTTTAAAAAGCTCTCTCACCGAAAAAATATTTTGAATTAATCTTTTGTATAACTTTGTATGTGTGTTTTATTTCACTAAGACTAGATCGGAATCAACATTCCGTAACAAATCAAAAACCACGTCTTCTCTTGATCAGGCATATTTTTCTATTATTATCCATTTGTAGCATAGTGTAGTGAGTTTTTATTTCTAAAAAAATAATCATAATGATTGTAAGATTATATTTTTACCATGTCCGCTTCTGACGTGGAGCATATGGCCTCCTTACGGAGATATCTCAACAGAAGTTTTTCTACAAGAACTGCTTGTTACTCAGTTACACAACCACTCTTTTTCGAAAAGAGTATGGATAGGATAGGGCTAGGACAGGACAAGTGGTTAGCTTATCGCTCTCGCTACGCCTGATTTTAGGATCGGATGGGTGGAAGGGAATTTTAGACATCACCAAAATTCATGCTTAAGGACATAAATCGATTGAAAAATCAATTTATGAAACTGTCAGACTTGATCCCGAGACATCAACGACGTTTACCACTGCACCACGGAGCCGAAGTGATATTAGTATTTTAAAACATATTTTTTATATTTACTAAATAGTTTAAAAACTAGCGTCTCTGTTTTTCTCGTATAGTGTGTTATTAAAATTGATATATAGCTAGATTTTCTATCATACATTACTACTAGATGTCTACTCGTTATATCTTTTAATGAAAATAATTGTATGGCATATCTGTGGTCGGCGAGGGAAGGCCGAAACGGAAAATAGCGAAAGCAATTAGCTGACCATTAGTCTTGTCCTATCCATATATTTTTATCCTTAATCTCTGTGAAAAAGAGAGGATGAGCGACCAAGTGACAAGCAAGAACAAATTATGTTGAGATTAATTTCAGTGGGAATTCATATGCTCCATATTGGAAGCAGACATGGTTTTAAAAAAATGTAGTTTTTTAATGTTTTAAAGATTTGATAATACGTCAAAATTTAGTACAAGAGAGTACAAGAGAGATAAGTTAAAACTTCTTACTTTTTTTAGTACTTTAAATTCACTCTTTTTTTATCGATTTAATATTACCTAGTCAATGAGTTGAGAATCAGTGGACCAGACGATGTATCAGAGGGCAGGCCATAGGACTTTAGAGTTCCATATTGTTCTGTAATGGGACGCTTTCGATGATTCGTCTTAGATAGGCGTTGAAACTGCGCAGTCGCGGTTTCGTCCTGAATCACATTTTTTTTATTTCACAATTTATTATACAGCTCACATTGAAAATGTTACATTTGAGTTTTTTTCTAATGAAATAATGAATACTTTTTCATATAGTTAAAAAGTGTTTTAGAAAAGCTTATTATTATTTGACTAGTAGTTGTAAAAAATTTTCTTAATTTTTGTTTTAATTTGGTAAAAAAAGGTGACATTTATTAGTACTTATTGATCTGTTATATTCTTTAATTTATTGAGATATGTGCTCAGATTTAGAAAATTATTCACTTATCCGTTAATTGTAGACTCTGGGTCACTTCATAACACAATGAAACTCTCATATTCGTATCTACGTTGAAGACATTGTGATGATGTCAAGTGTACCATTTTCATTATCGTAATATACGTAAAATTTCATCGCACCCATCAATTCCAAAAAAATGGGACGCAGGGAGAGCGATTAGAAGAGGGAGGGTGAGCGACTGAGTAACAAGCAGTTCTGGTAGGAAAAACTTCTGTTGAGATACTTAAATTAGCAGGCCATAAGCTCCATATCAGGAGCGAACATGGTAAACAATAAAATGTACCACCTCGTCAAAATATTCTGCAATGCCAAAATAACTTTTGGTGACAACATAAAAAATAAACCGCAGGCATTGGAAGAAATACTGCTAACTTTTTTTTGCTGTGTTTGTAACACAACGCAGCATTATCTGGAGTATATATACTTATTGTTACGTTGGTAAGACTGTACATACTTATTAAAGCACTTTTCTAAAAATATGTTATAAGAGATTGTTTTTTCTACCGAAATTAATCTTAAATTTTCAATTATTAAAAATCATAATACCTCAATATGTCATATATATATATATAGATTTGAATACTTCAATAGAGTCGCCGAGTCACTTAACACGCTCCTTGCGATTATTCAATAATATTAGTTTTTTATGTACGTATGTGCTCTATCAATATATCAATCATTTTTTCTAGTTGAAAGTCTAAAATACCTTCCTATTCGTCTCCTGTTTGAAATTCAAAAAATTCTTAAATAAAAAATATCATTTTTTTACACGATCTGTATCGCTGTTTTACACGGTCGAGGCATTCCGAAAAACTGACAGTGTAAAAGAATATTTTTCTTTTCCTTACACACCGGAAGACAGAATAACTTAAATTATACTTAAAACTATCATAATACCCTCAACAGCTTTTCTTGATTTACTCAAAACCCTAAAAACCTTCTGGAGCATGTTTAGCAACTCAGCGGCTCAATTGGAACCACACTATCGTAGTGCAAGTCGCAATATCAAAAAGAATTTTATAAAGTCAACGCATTATGGCAACACAAAAGGACGAATGAGCCCTTTGTCGGTGTTTTGTTGGGCGGACTCAATTCACAGGTGAATGAATGGTAATGAATGACAGTATCACAGTTGTTGGTTGTTGCGCGTAGGTACCTATTCTTCTGTTGTGTGTGGCCAAGGAGTGAATCGGCATAAGCAAGGAGACGTCAAGAGCAGTGCGCTTTGTAGCCACAATGGATTATACCATTTAAATCGTATTTTTTAAAGTTACATTTCACAAAATCGTGCGAATGTATTTTGATTGCCTGACGTTACGTCATAGTTTTTTTTAATTATTCTTTATTTGTTTTCTTTTACTTGTTTTTCTTCTCAATTAAACATTGTAGAGTTTGCAAAGAGGGTTCCCAGTTTCCTGGTTTTTTTTTTGCGTTTGTACAGATAATCTCGTCTTGTCCATTTATCGTATATATTCTAGCAAGTACTGCCTTACTTCTGTCAGCTAAAGATTTTTATCAATATAAAGTATTTTTCTAAGAAAAAAATGTAGAAAAAATGTTTTTCAATCGATTCATAGATATAAATAAGTTCAAAGGTATGAACATCTGAGGTTTTAAAATATGCTCCTTTCCATTCGATCATACAAACGGAACGTAGAGAAAGCGATTAGCTAACTTTTAATCATATTTCTATATTTACTTTTTATCATTAAGAAAAAGAGACTTTGAGCCAGTAAATAACAACCGGTTATCGTAAAAGCAACTTTTGTTAAGTTGCTACATTAGGAGTCCATATATTATGCTTCACATTGGATGCTTACATAGATGGGAAAAAAAAAATAATCATAGCATTACGACAGTTTGAAAAGTATACTGCCCTTCTAAGTAAAAACACAGTGTTTAAAGAAAACGACGAAAATATTTAAGTCGTAAGTATTTGGGATATGATACAATGAATAATTTGGAATACTTTACATAGGAAAAACCAAAGTAAAATTTATATTTTGTATTAAAAAAAGGTCAAAAAGTTTTTATAATCATTGAAAATTATCTTGAATTTGTAAGTAAAATCACAGCTTCATTATGTTTTTACTTATAACTATATACATAATACATTGTACACTATCCCACAAAATCGCTATCCAAAACAATAAAAAAAAGGTAAATTAACATAGAAAGTCTGATTCTGACAAATCGTTGAACATGCAAATACTGCAGTTTTATTTAGCAGGACAGTATATACTATGTTGTGAACTCGATTTGTAAAAAGGTTTCAATAAACACTGTATTATTTTTAATTTGTATTGAAAATCTTACCATACCGACATTAATCGGATCTTGACATTTTTATTACATCCAACATTCAACTCTACAGGACATTTACTTAAATTATCCTTACTAGGATGGCACTTTCAACAATCCTTTTGTAGTTCAGAGAGATGAGAGACGTGTCAGTTGAACGTTGTACGAGCGTATATACAACGTATCATTTCGATACGAATTTACATAATTGACAGTCTCGACAGTAATAACGCATTTACACACGTATAATTATTATCATAGACTGAGAGTGATTTATGAAATTATATTTTGTAAAACAACATTAATGCTATATTTATAGTTCTATAGATTTTTATCGGTGATTGATTTGCCTGTCATAATACTTGATGTTAATGAATATCGAACATATCAACATGTCAATAATATATTTTAAAAAGTAATTCAATACACGAGAACTGATAATCACGACATCGGAATAAAATTCAGAAAAAACACGCGTTCTGTAGTATTTAAATTATGTGCTACTAATTTTATCATAATATTTTAATTTGAATACCAATATCATACATTTTAGTACAGGATAATTAATCAGTCATTATAATGAATAATAATCAATTTTTATTTTAAATTGATGTCCAATTTAGGATATTTATAATTTTAAAATAATGATGATATCCAATAAACCGAAGTCAGTTTTTTCTAGGAATACTATCATTTCATTCATATTATTAATTTTATTACATTATTCATATTCATTGTCAGTTGGAAGGACCATCCGACTAATTAAAATACTAACATACAATTGAAGTATAATCCATAAACCATATTAAAGTAATATTGTAAGCCATTTTCCTTTTAAATTGGGAGATTATATGCGCGGAAAATCCATAGGATGAGCAGTGTAAACTAACAAATGTGCCGGGTAATTTAAACATTTTTGCAAATAGCAATACATATCATATTACTTATGGTGTGTTCCGATACTAAAAAATAGGGTATAGCGAGTACAAATAACTAACCACTAGTCTTGTTTTAACCCTCTCCCCCTAAGTCTTTTCAGAACGAAAAAGAGAAGTTAAGTGACTGAGTAACAAGCAATTCTGGTTGAAAACAATGCTCCATATTTCAATCAAAAATTAAATTTGAATAAATTGTATAAGAGTGTGGGGTTTAAAAAAAGCTGCGGGAAGAACACTGAACACTTGTAATTGTAACTCATATTGCGTTTAATGATATGATTCATGATACTTAGTATTGGCCTGTTTTTAAGTAATAAATAAAACACTTTTTGACTAAATTCAGCAGTTATACAACACAAATATTAATAATAGAATCCTCAAAAAAGTTATTTGTAAATACCTAATGGTCCTCTAGCCTACTGAAAATTTATGCTATCACCAAATTCAATTTGTTAGTCTTTATCTTGATCAATATATTACAAATTCATAATGTATGATTATACTTAATACTAACACTTGTTTTTCAATGAAATTACGTGAAATTCTGCTAACAATACCAATTAATTGAATTTGGTCAATACAATACATAAGTGTATGATATAATACAATTGTTTCTTGATCGCTTAAAACGTCTTTAGTCAAAAAAATACCTGTGTCTGTTGATTTGCAAGTTCATCGAAGGGCTTTTACTTCTTATGTATGATTTATCAGTGAGAGCGCATCTTGGCTTGGGAAAGTTTAAAAATCATTTATCACATTTTTCGGTGGCACTAGGAAAAAATTTAACAATGGTTTTTTTGTAAATGTTATAAAATACATTTATCTTACTGCTATTGTTGACTATTGCCGACAGTTTTGGAGTGTTTTTCTTACTTTTGTTAAATCTAAAGTTACCTTAACAAGTAGGTATTTCAACTCGAATATTCAATCATATTCGGCCCTTTTTTAACTACTTGATCTTCGAATATTTGGGTAACAATTCGAATACTGATCTTTAATGAACTATTTTAGAAAATCGTCGAAACATCAGATAACAATTTCTACAGATTTCAAGAACAATAATGAAAAACACTTCAGTGTTTTTTTGTGTTCGCCCAACTAGGGTGCTTTGAGTATTTTATCATAAATCATAATACTTGAGTTTCACGAATTACTCGAGGATAAACCCTTTAAAATATAATTGAAAAAATACCGTTGGAATAATCTGACGTCATTGCAAATTTTAAATATTAAAATACAATGGAACGGTATTAGAATTTGTATTATCTATTATCGATATCTGGGATTTGACCGAAGTGAAACAGTGATTTAACATTTGAATAAATGTGATTGTTCTTATAAATAGGTACGTTTTCTTACAAATATTAATGTACTATAATAATGTATGATATGTCTGGGATTTGACAGAAGAAAATCAGTGAATAAATTATTTTTTTTAAATAAAACACAATTCATTTGTACTACTTCCACATATTTATAATGATCTGGACCGGTTTCGCTCATCACAAGCATTATTAACTGATAATAATCAGTGAATATATGTGGAAGTATTACAAATGAATTGTGTTTTATTTTTTAAAATATAATGTCTTTCCACCAAGAATTGACAGTTAACACCTTAAAAGTGATTTTAAATTTGATATTTATTTTAAATGTTCTCGTTTTTTTACAAATTTGAATGTACAGTTAAATTATTATTTTAGTATATGTAATGTTTAGTTATTAATTGTTCAAACCGACATTTGTCATATTATATTCATACATCAGAAACTATTCGAATAGTTTCAGTTTTACTATTCGATAGAGTAGCTGGAATCCCTAGTAACAAATGATTCTCTGGTCCATTAGCCGTATAATTTTTATCCAGAACTATTGTAAATATAATTTTGATAAAATGAATTTCATCTATTAATATTAACCTAGATATCTACACTATGTAATAATATTTACTTTAATTATGTGCGTCGCCGAATATAATTACTTGCTTCATTACTTTTTTGTTTATCAAAATTAGAAAACTTTCGTATGTGAAAAAAAATATTTGCGAAAAAAGGTTTTTATACAAGAATGCCATAAAATTCTTTAAAGCTGTTTTAATTTCGGCAGCGGAATTATATAAAGGAAATGTTTGACAAGAATAATAACATGTTATTTATGAAAAATGATGTCCATCTTTTCCATGACCCCCTGTGTTACGTTTAAAAAAATCACAAAGTCTTCCCGAAAACATAAATTCCTAAAATATATTTTTATAACATTAGTGGCATGTATTAATAGTAAAATTTCGGGTCGCCTGTGAGACCTAAAGGTAAAAAATGTCGAGTCAAGTGTTTGCAATAAATTTGGTCGTCGGTGTCCACCTGTCGTAAGTTTCATTTGTCTTTGTAAACCTTTTTGATAAAAATATTCGTTTTTAATAACAAAAAAAGCCATTGAAACCGTTTTGGATTTTATTTATTGTGAAGTCATCACTATTATTGCCGACATTTCAGGAAAGGTTTGCACTTCTGTTCTGTATAAAGGATACAATAGAATTATAATTTTATTCTTCCAAATAACATTCTTGATTCGAAATAAAATATACCTACCCGTGAAAATGTCCGTTTTAATGAATAATATTTCAATAAGTTATTTTATATTATCTTCTCTGGTCTGTCAAAAAGCAATTAGTTGATATAAATAGTCGTGTTTTGTATTATTCACATCGAAATTTCAAGCCACGTCTTTCATTTTGCAACACACCCGAATTCATAATAATTCATTTTAAGTGAAATAAAATACTTTTAAAATTGGAATCGTATAAATAGATTCACATACTCTCACATGTCGCTTTATAAAAAGATATATACAAAAATGACGAAGAATTATTGGAAAACAAATATTCAACATCAATACCTATACGAAAAACTACATCTTACTTATAGTTTTTACCGATAACCATGGCGGTATGGCCAATGTGGAGCATATGGACTCTTAACGGAGCTTATGTAAACAAAGGTTTTCCTACGAGAACTGCTCGTTTCTCAGTTTCTCAACCTTCTCTTTTCGAAGATAGTATGGATAGAAAGATAGGACTAGACCAAGACTAGTGATTAGTTAATTGCACTCGCAACGTCCAGTTTTAGGATAAAATGGGTGGGAGGACATTTTTAGACATCACATCTGTGCCTTCGGAAAAAAATTTATAAAAGCCCTTTTTACAAATTCCTTTTTAAGGTAGTATGGTATTTTTCTTGCGGCCTGCGTTCATTTTGAATTTTTAATGCGGTCTTTCATTCCAAAAGTTTACCCGGGCCTTAGATAAAGGCACATACAAGATGATTAAACCTAAAGTAAAGAAAAAACAAAACAGTTGTAGTTGACTTGAAATATCTCAGTCGATGACATAATTGTTTTATTAAATCCGGAAAATATGGGATTCAGCAATATGTTTTCTGTTTACTAATAAAAAACTGGAGATTGACATAAATTACAGTTATCGTAACAAAACCCACGCTTTAAAATGAATCTGAGGAATTTAACAATATATAAATAATTAATTAGCCGGTAAACTAGTTCATGGTATAATCAATACAGACATATTTGACTGACAGTAAAAAAATAAAAACTACCTGGATACATTTATTTTTAATTAATACATACCTATTGTGTATTGGAACTCAGAAGTCATTAGTTTTCATTAGCGTAACACATTTTTCATATTGTTTGGAGGTTTGGATAGATCAAAACACTTTTTGTGCTCCTACTGAGTCAGGAATAAAGTCATTTAGTTCGTTAGTGGTACATTTCATACAGGCATGATAATGAATCAAGTCCACTTGATAACATACGGTTAAGTAGTTACTGTTTTTGTATAGAAAATGCAACACAAAATTCCGTTTTAAATATGAGTGTAATTTGTAAATAATAACGGTTTTTTATATCTACTTACTTGTAGTCTTGTTCGTGCGTAAAATATCTTTGGATTAATTTTTTGATCATTCTTCATCTTCTTCTTCGACGATATTCATCAATATATGGCCACCACGCGGCGCCTCCATGTTTCTCTGTTATCCGCCAAATGCTTTGCTTACTCCCATGACATGCCAAACTCCTTAAGTTTCTTTGAGTACATTCTGTGGGTAGTACCCGACGGTTGGAAGACGAGGCAAGCAGGATTCAGGCTCTCCAGATACATCCGGAGCACGTAACCCTGTCAATTCAAACGTCTTTTATAGTAGCCATTGTGGTCTTTGCGTTGCCCAGACCAAGCCGTCCCATCACTGAGGGGTCGAGTGCCGGATCAGTTCCTACACGCGCGTTATAGTCCCACATTATTATCAGGCAGTCCTATTGAGGGATCGCTGATATTATGTTATATAAACTAATTCATAGAACCGAAGTATTCTACAATTGATTTTTTATTGATCTTGCAAATCCGTTCTGATGTATTCACTACTGCATAAGAATAGCTTTCGATCATCAATTATTAAAAAGCAACACCTAAAATGTAAAATGGAAATACATCAAAAATAGACCTAATTTTTTAGTTTTGCACATTTGTCTTTTATTGTTCAAGATTTTTAAAATGGTATTTCAATTGTATTTATTTATTGGAAATATAATCGATATTCTAACATCGTCTCATATATAAAAAAAAATCCTGCAATAATTTTCCTATGTTCGATTAAAGTCGTGATGAATATACGCATTTGCGAATATTCTTGACCTTATCTTTGTAGTGGTCGAGAGTCACTCGTTCGAGTTTATCAAAATATTAGAATCTTCGCGAATCACTTACTTGGCCACTCTAACTCTGCTTCGTTAATAAGAGGCAGAATGGGGAAACAAATAAATGTTTTGTGGAGAATCCAATAGGATTGAACTGCAAACCAAACGTGTCATGGATTTTTAATTTATGAACATTTTAATATTTTATTATTCGTAACAGTTTAACAACACCAGAAAAGAAGTCTTTACTATCACACATCTGCTTTAAAAAGTACTTACATAAATAAATTGAATGACTCAAAATAACCTGTTTTAATCATGTTTTATGATAGTTTATTACTCAAATCGGTAAAATTTATGTTACTTTAAATTAACAAGTAATAACTATTTCAAATTTTTGAGAAATATGATGGTAATCTTCCAATAATTTCCAGGTGGAATATGACCTCATAAGTCATCAAATACAATAAATTTACGAAAGTAAAAGTAACTCTATTAGGTTCAAATTAATTTCACCTGTTGGGAAAACGTGAGGGAATGTTATGCTATATGTGAACTCTGACTCGTCAGGGTTCAAATTCTTAATAGCTGTACGCTATAAGAAGTTCAAATAGTAATAACGATCAAAATATTGCTTTTTGAATCGCGTCTTACGTACTGATGAACACATTATATATTGCACACGACTATTATTTAATAATATCGGCTCCGTGCACCTGACAAGAAAGATCAGTTGTGATCTAACTAACTTCAACTTAGCCAAGACATTAAGAAGATATTTCTTATCAACTTTTGTATCGACAGATCAGCTGTTGTCGATATACTAATAAATTAATCCTGAATAATTTAACTTTTATTTGGACACAGTCTTCATGTTATATTTCGTAAAATTCTTCTATTTTATTCAAATTCAGTGGTACTGATAATCATTATCAATTGCCAGTCCACTGTTGGATGAAAACTTGATAAAATAATATGCTTTTTGTCAATAAATCCTTCAATATCGTGAGTCGCAATATTGGTCTAAGTTCTAATAAGTTTATTTCATAAATAACTTATTTTTTCATTATTTTTCTGATTTACAAACATCACATTTTATTAGTAGTTACCGTTTAGTATTTTTGGTTTCATATTTATAATGCTCGATGGATTATACTCAACTTGTTGCGCATAATAAATAAGTGTGATCTCGTATATATTAATTACTAGTGAGTACCCGGCATGCGTTGCAATACTGTTTATTGTAGTGCTATTGGAATTTTTGGATATAAAATATTTTTTGTTTTTCCATCTGGTTCAGAGATGTCGCTAGTTGAACGTATCAGATTTTAGATTTAAAAATAATTTTCTTCAGAAACCTTCTCGGGTGTACATGAAATAACTCACCAAAGTTTGATCGAAACAAACAAATTTTCATTTATATAAATATATATATATATATATATATATATATATAGACTAGCGAGTAATGCGTTACAATGTGACTCAAAGGAAGAAAGTGTTTGTGTTTTAATTCGGTTTTTTGAAGTGCTTTTGGATACACAATATTTATGTTCCCGTCTGGTGAGTATACGAATAAATCAGAAGGTTTTCCAAGATGTCACTATTTGTACGTATTTGATTCTGTTTTTTTGGTTTTTTTTGAGGTTATAGATTTTTCCAGAAACCTGCAAGGGTGTGCGCACAGCAACTTCCCAAAGTTTCATCAAAATCGGATGAATGGTATAGGAACGCATAAGGGACAAACAAACATTCATTTATATATATATATATATATAGATTCATTAATTATTGAATTTACTAGATATTGAATATAGAAGTCATTTTATAGTTGACTGAATGTGAAGAGGGGAAAGAATCTAATAAAATGAATTATTACTTTTCAGGAGGATAGCACCGAATGAAAATAAAGGCAAGAATATTATTTTATCCATGATATGACAGACGTTTATATTGCCATTCAAGTGATCTCAAATATGACTTTCTTCTCAAATTTTGCTGCTGAAAATATAAATTATACGATGTTAAAAAAATATATAACGTACGAATAAAGCGAGGCTTAAATCATAAACGTCCAGCTGTTATTATCGCTACTCATAATTTTTATGGAATTGACATGTTAAAAAAATATATTTTACCCCTGTATTATTATGGATGTCTGTAAAAAAAGTCTGCTAGCGTTCTTTAGTGCCAACAAGAGTGATTATGTAGAACATAATTTTTCATTGGGCACGCACTTGACCAGACAGGCTCGCTTAGCTTTGGTGTATTTTTTTTCGTTAAACGGTCGGTTCTCGAATCTTCGACCTGTGACCTCGGCAGTAGCCTCAGCGCGGCGAACTTTTGCAACAACAAAACCACAGAAAAAAACAAATCGGACGATTTTAATTGCAGTCATTTTGCATTCCTTTGTTATTTTTAGAGGATCGTTTCTAGGACAATAGGTCGATTAATATCGATTCCATATCAAAACTCTATAGAGATAAATTAGGCAGGTGGTTAATAATCATTCAGTAATCTTCTCCAAAATAAGTCTTGTGTTTGATTGTTGTGTGTGTTGTGTATGTTTGTAGTTGACAAGTTAAGATGTTAAAAGAGGGAGGATAAAGATGAAAACATCACAAAAATTCATGAAATCGGATTCCAAATGAAAAATCTATGTATCAAAGTGAAAACGATTGTAGCCCTTGTCTACGCAATCAAGTAGGATGTTACTTTTAGAGCAGATTTTGGGTACTTGTGATCCACTGAATTAAAAAAAATTATTGAATTGTTTTCATTCATTATAAAAAGAACACCCATACATTTTTAAGCACGTATATCTAATTGAAGTTCCTTTAATGTGGTTTTATAAGTTTACAGGCCTTCCAGCACGAAACGGTTCCTCTGCCTTTTATACTCTCACTCAGCTAAAGAGAGAAATAATTGGTAGTTAGTTACATTCAGTTATTCTAGGAACGAAGAGTGAAGACTAATAAATTATGGCCCGTTTCATTTCGAGCTCTAAATCTACGATTCAATAATAATCATATTATTTCCTGCTTAATCCCAAATTATGTTTCCCAAAAGATGGTTCCTAGAGCATCCTATCCCGGACCCTTTTTATGATCCCGGGATTTCGGGATTCCGGAATTGATCATTAGGTGTCATTTCATGTGTTAAATTGCACATTTAAAATTTTATCTGTGTCCATTATTGCATCAATTGGAGTGTATATAATGATTTAATATTTTTATTGGGAATCAGAAAGTCACTTACAAAAAGTAGAAAAAACAATCATCAAAATAGTTTTATATTTCATTTTATTTAATGGATTATTAAGGTAGGTTTTATCAGAAGATGGTATTCAAAAACAGGACATGTCCTTCAATTCGACTATAAAATATTGTCCTCCATTCATTTAAGTAACGGTCCTCCCTTGTCCTCCAGTTAAAATTCATTAAAAACGGCTGTTATTAAATATCAGAAAGAATTAGACCCCAATACATTTATATATGAAATTATTATATAATAAAAAGCTATGTAGAAGCAAACAAAAAGGTGTAAACGTTGTAGTTAATAGCAAAGTTTTAATTTTATATAAACAAGAACAATATTTTATCATTTAAAGTGAATCCTGAAATCCCGGGATTGATATCTAGACAATCCCGGGATTACGAGATGAAAAGATTGACCGGGATCCTGGGATTGGAAACCCTAATTATATCTACATCTACAAGAGGCTTGCTTCACGGCCGTTATCGTGTAGGTTTTAGTGGGTGAAAGGTGATTGACGATTTAGCGGAGTGACGGATAAGCGGGCGAATTTTTTATCACAAAAAAAAAGTGAATAAACGCAGGTTTGCAGTTTTAACGGTCATCTGTCTGTCCCATTTGACAGCATGGAGTTGCGAGATTTTATTTACGACACTCACCATCATCTTAACCATTAAAATAGGGTGACGTTCAATTCTGACCGATGATGTGACGGTATTTACCAACGCGTTTCCATTGTAACTATATCTCAATTTTTAAATTGTCAGTGTTAGTGTATGTTTCTATTTGTATTGTTTCCAAGCTCCCTAATTTTTTAATCATCTTAAAGATTAAAAAATATATTTTTCAGTACCTAAATACAATACCAATCCATCAAAAATATTCTTGCACATACTGAGAAAAGAAAAATGAATGAGAAAATTTTTTTTCACGGGAAACTTACTTTTTTGTCATATACATAAATTTTTTCTTTTACTATACACCAATTACAATCGATATTATACATGTAAAATAAAAATTTATTTCCTATGAACAATTTAGTTTACGCTTCATATTATGTAAAAGGTAAAACAAAAACATGTTTTATTAAAGCGTAAAAGCATTTCTTTGATTTTAGTTTTTAGAAATCTATAAACATATACTAAATAAATGAGAAGGATATGTATAAATGTTTATATTATTTTATTAGCTACTTTAAAACTTGAATGCAGTGCAATGTGCAGCTGTCGGTGGCCATTTAAATTATCAATTTTAAAGTACCTACTGAATGCCAACAATTTTTTTGTTTTAGTAAATATCACCTAGAATATCAGTCTTATTTAGTCTTATTTAATTAATACATTTAATCATATACAAATATTGATCGAGCGTTCAACATGTATCAAAATGTTTTATGCTAGTGGTCGTTGGTCACCCCAAAGTAATCTTATTAACTCGTTTGTTATTTAAAGACAATAAAACCGGTTGTTCAAATGAGTAATTTTTGACTTTAAGATAATTTATAGACAAATGAGATATTTGAAAAACCTAAATTTTGTTATTTTTGAATACGACAAAACAATAAATTAACGCGTGATTTGGAAATATTAGTTTACTTTAATCACTTTGAACTTTATGACTTTTTAAACGTTATTTTTTAATGAGAAAACCTACGTTGTATAAACATATGGGATGTTTTTGGAAAAAAAGAAAAGCTTAACATTTTTTTTATAATAATGACGTTGTGTTTTAATACCATGGTTTCTTAACGTAGATATCTCAACAGAAGTTTTTCTGCAAGAACTGCTTATTATTTAGTTGCTCAACCTCGCTTAGATAGGACAGGGCTTTCTCTACGCTCCGTTTTTTAGGAATCCATGCCTTCAAACAGAAATCCATATATAGAGTAAAAATCAATTAATGAAACTGTCATTACTGGATTTCGAGCCCGTCAGCACCGTGGACAAAGCCAGCAACATTGTCTATCGCACCAAGGACACTGCTAATTGTTTAAAAAATGATGTTTCTCGTAATTATGTATAGTGACTAGCAATAATATGATACAAAGTCTTAATAAATTAAGCAGTAAAAGTAACAGTTAAAAGTATTGTCAACTATTATCAATAAAGCTAAATATTGTTTCCAGGGATACTTTCCCTGATTAACTTAAAAATTAAAAAATACTGCTATCCGTCTAATATTTTATAGTAAGATAGAATTCAACCTAATAACAATAAAATCATATCCAATGTGCTCGAATGCCTGAAGATGCCGAAAGGCGAAACCCGAGTCGGTAGTGACGAAATACATGGAAATGTACAAAATCTCAACAATTCAAATGTGATACTGAAATTCCATCAAGCACCCTCAGTCGATGTCTACGTCGAACTAATAGGATAGTTCTGACGATGGCGTAGAGCCGAAATAGTTATCAGCTACCTGATAAAAACTTTGTAGAACTAAATACTTTGTTATTTATCCTATTATAATGGAGTTCTACAAAGTAAATGCCAATTCAATCAACAAAAAATCATATCCACTGTGGAAAGGTAAACAGAAGTAACTCACACACACACAAAATAGTGTGTATAACTCACACAAAAAGTGTTAATACACTTTATTTATAGACATATATGTAGGCAAAAGGACGCATCCCTTCGATTCATAATTTTTTTTCGATAACCACAATGTACACAATTTAATATGCATTTTTTGTGGGCTATTCACAATATTTTTGAGTGTGGGTTACGTCTTTTTGCCTTTCCACAGTTTATATTAAGTAAAAACAAATTTCTATAATTACTCTTTCGGTTACTCTTATACAAAAAAATGTATATTTCTATGACAATACTTAGAATTTTAATAACATTCTAAAAGTTTATTATTCAACCTATTCAAAGGGTTAATTTGGTCTAAATTATTTAATACGGTTCTTTATTATGCACTTACCTTGAATTGATCATTTGACTGTTTCTGATGAATACATTCCTTCGATTTTTGAGGAGCCAATAAAACAGTGATGAGAGGTGGGTGATATCAAAAAGGCTAAAGCTGAATTGGAAAACGTTGAAGTGGATGAGAGAAAAAAAAATGTTATCGGCATACGTATATCACGCGCAGGGTGTCGGCCATTACTCGCCCAGGCCCCGACCCGGAGATCTTTACGCCTGCACCCATTAACGATCACTGCCCAGAGAACATCTTGATATCAGGGATGTCGGCAAAATTTTTGAAAATTTGATTCATTCAACAAAAATGAAACCGAATATTATAGTCAGCATTAGAGGTCAATACTTTTTAATATAATAAATTCTTATCGTCTAGCACAGTGGTTGGGGAACAGTGGCTTACCACCCTGGATGAGCTCAAAATAAAATTTTAAAACAAATATTTTTGGAAGCTGTAAAATTAACGATTTTTTGTTTTCAACTTAAGGGGAGAATAGCATTGATATCAAATATATTTTGAGGTAATTCTTAAAACAGTCCTCGAACCCTGGTCTAATAAATTATGTTTCATATTTTTATACGCCAAAAAAATTATCTCATTAGCGGCAGTGGTAAACCCCTTTTTTTAATTTTGTTTAGTAAAATCAATTTTATAGAAAACGATTTGAAGGAAGGTACTGTAAAGTGTATTATATTTAAAGTAATGTTCTAGTATTTAAAAATGTAAAGGTCTTTTATGAATTTTGTAGGTATTTTTAGTCAAAAAATACGAATCATGGAAAGAAAAAAATACTCTCATATTTTCATTGTTAAATTAATAAGATTAATAGATTAATGAAAACCGTTACAACTAAATATTATTATATTAAATATAAATCACTACCCGATACAATATCAATCATTTCGTTCGTGAAATAAATAACCATTTATCTTATAAAAAAATGAATTTAATCTACAAAATGAATACATATTATTGATAATGTAATTTTAATATATATTCTCGAAGTCTTATTATATTCGTTAAAATTATTGAAGACACTAAGATACTAATCATTTTTTATCCGAAAACTTTTTACCTGCACTGCAAATTGTTCGAGTTTATTTTCCGATTCCAGAATGTATAGATAACTATGTGCACACATTATTAGTATCTCACTTTGTTATCACTAAACCAACAGGTGCAAACAATTTTACCTTTTCAAATATGCTCTTACTTGCTTTAACGTGTGAAAAATAATGCCAGCCAGAGAGGGATGAAGATATCTTTTTATGAGAGAATTAAAAGAAAAGAAACGCAAGAAAACACATTTACGGAACATGTAATGTAGCACCTAACAAATTTTGTCTCTGATATTTTAGTGTTTTTTATTTATTTTTTAAAACTTTTATTGGTTTTGTTATAAGGATAAACATTTCAAAGTTTTAACATGGAGTTATTTTCACACTACGGCTGTGAATTATAAGTATTTTATTGTATATTCATATTATAAAAGAGTATTAATTAAATTGTCATTTCTTACGGAAAAATATTTTGTTTATTTTTACAACGATTAATTTCCCATCTACTATTTAAGCAATCCTACATTTCATCTCCTCTTTGGGGATGCATGTAAACCAGGGACAAGAGACACATAGGCATTTTTGTACTCCACGAAAATATATATAGCTAGTGCGATGCCCGTCATGATAGATGACGGTATTGAAATTGACATAATTAACGTCTAAAGCAGCTAGTTTTATTTTTTGATTATAATAAAAATGTATACCTACATGTGATATGTGATACTAATAAAACGCCTACAAACAGGTCTGGGCTATTATATATAAGATGTGACAAATGCATATACTCAAATAAGCAGCTGATTTCCTGATAAATTTAAACCAGTATTGTTTCTAAGCTACAGATTAACCCTGAAAGGAGGGTAAAAATTCGTAGAGATTGTTGTGCATACAATGTTGAGTACCCTAGATAAAGCAGTATTTCATTTAATAAATTGAATGTAAACTTATTTTATTTGTCATCAGATAAATACATGACTATGCTTTACAATAATACAAAACACAATTTTAAATTTTGTGCTTAGTTTCTGTACATCGAAGCTCGATATATTTATCAATATGAAAAATAGATGTCTGAAGAATTATTGCAAAATAATGATATAACAGAAAAGATGTTTAATAAACTATGACATCGAGTCTTTACAATACATTTTGTAACATGGGCCACTATTGACATCAGCGACTCGTATATACCAAAGTAGTGAGAGGCTTTTTTTATTTTATTGGTAATTTTATCGATCAATCCGAAAGGTGGTGTTTTATTGCATCACCAAATTTATTTTTAAGTCGACTGACTGACCACCCATCAAGTTCATGGGACACTCTTCGACCTGGAAAAATCAGACACTTAGTTTAACAATTTTATATACATGTGTGGATGGTTTCTTCTGACGATAATGACAAAATATATTGAGTTCTTTGTTCTAGTTCCACATTTTTAATTGAAATACCATATAAGTGAAATAGGCGTTCATTCGAACTTTATTTTGTAATAGTTGATAAGACTTATTGAAATGGTTGAACAATTTAGTAAATAATTATTTAATTATTAAGAATTGTTTAATTTATCACTGCAGAATATTTTTGAGCGCTCAACGTACAACCAGCTTCCGATAGAAAAAATGTTAGTGTTGCACGTAGAAGAGTCCATTTGCTTTAAAATGGGAAAGATCATGGTTAAATAAATAAACACTTTTGGGTAAGTTCAATGTTTGATTATAAAATATCTGATTGACAAATTTGAATTATTTAATTTTTTTCGAGCAACTGTCTTCAAAAATTTAAGGTCTACAATAAGATCGTGAAACCTGTTGCCCTGCCTATACCGATTTAAGCCCGGGAGAAAATGCAATCGAAGTATTGACAGTAAATTTATCCGAAGAATACTTTACCCAGTAGCTAGAAAGCCAGGTATATATGCATCCGAATAAATGCTGAGATATTTGCCTATTTACGTGATGATGGCACAAAAACCCACTGTCACGGGATTAGATGTATCACATGTAAAGCACTCCATGGGGTCTATAATGGTTATTTGACAGGCACTCGACCTCTTAAGAACTTTATTGATAACTATGCCAAATTGTTAAATATCAAACATATAATAGTTGGAAAGGTAAACCTCGGGAAAGAGGAGAATTGTCTTTTGCGTCAACTAAGTAAGTAGGATCTCGGAAAAACGTTTTTGTGATTTCTTTTCTTTTAGAGTTGATAACGAACTTTATTTAGACATAATAAAAATACTGGCACATTTGCAATAAATACCAAATATTTTTTAATATTAACTAATATGTGTTTAAAATATTTGTTTGTATGCTAATTCCACAATTATTGAAATGATCAGGATCGCTAACGATCAACGTGAGCTTTTTCAGCTAATTTTTTTAAGTGTATTACACTTAGTTATTTTTATGAAGTGTTTTTTGACTGAATACGTCATTCGATTATTAAGAGGCTAGCTTCGCCGGTCCATGTCAGTGAAGACTGTTGAGAGATATTTATATGTATGGAGATCTTTTTTTTTAATCGCCTTCAGACATGTAACAGCGAACATCCGATTACAATAAAACAAGTAATGTAACAAGCTAATAGAATAACAAGTTACAGTGAACATAAAAAGATTTATCTTTCTTCTATGTTATAATGGACGCCATTGAGGAGTGCATTGGTAGGTCTAACAAGTAATTATCAATACTTCTTTACTTTTTTAATGTTTAGTATTTAGGAATATATTTCTAATTGTTTTATGCTTGACGCGATTTAAATGTGCGGTGATGATGATGGTGATGACAATTATGCAGTTCAATCTCCAATCAACGGGGGATGTCAGAATCTAGTTCAACTGGCGATGACAGAATGGTGGTACTTCTCTTTATTCTTCATTCGTGTTGTCTTCACTGTTCGTATTCCATCTTAGTTGTCATATTGTGTTTTCCAAATATCGCATCAGATAAATCTCATTTTCGCAGAATCTTTTCTTTTAAACATTTATTTTTTTTTCATTTAGAAATATCACGTTTCGTAGCTCTGCAGTGTCAATTTGATGACTTGAAATAAGTGTCATTTTGCTGAATCTTTTTCTTTTATAATTATTGTCTAGTTTGCTTATAATAATAAAGTTTGATGAATACTTATCATTTGTCAATTTTGCTTAGTCTACATTGCTGACGCGATGTAATATTCTGACACAAAACAAAACTTTTCTCAAGTATTAAGTTTCGTAAATCTGCAGCGTCATGTTTCTCCACAAGATTACGGTTTTCCGAGAATGTAGACGATTGGTCAACGTCGGTTGCACTGTTCACTGAGTGCGGACAGTTTCATAAATTGATTTTGCGAGTAATGAGAAAAGTATCACGAAATGTTATATATATTCTGAACTCTATTTTATGTGGTGGAATCAACGCCTCCAAATTTGCAAATGGAGCTATGTTCGAAGGAATAAACGTCAGTTTTATCAGAAATATATCTTCGAAGATAAATTAAAGTGACTGGCAATGTGCACTAAAACTGCTTTTGGGACCACATATCATTTAAAATCATACGTTAAAATTTAATATAGTATTTAAAATAGTGAAAACTAGAGGTCACAATTACCAATCAATTACTACTTACCAGTCGATATAAAAAAAAATATTCAAGTTATAAGAAAGAAAATAATTTGAATGAGTTGTTTGTTTTTCACACGTGTGGCCTACCAATGAACAGTAATATTTTATTGAACTTACCAAACGATTCCAGTTGACCATCGCTGCAAAAAATAACTTTATCATATCGTCGATGTTCTGGGAGAAAACATTAAATCGAAAGAATTGCATATTGAGCTAGTTATACCAAAATGTTTCTTATTTCAAACTCTACCGTAAGGAAGATCAAACTTATTTTATAAATTATACTTTTACTTAAAAACAGTTGTGCCCTAACAAACTAAATGAAAAAAGTATAGTATTTTAAACCTTTGAAAAACTTCAATTACTCAATACTTGTATTTTTCAGATAAAGTTTTCTACCAGAGCAATGACGATATTATGTTTGTGATATTTTAAGGGGAAAATAGTGGTAGTTTAATAGTGGTAGTATAGTGGTAGTAATAGTAAAGTAAAATCTTCATAAATATTTTTTTTCGCTTATTGTATATTTAAACGAATTATGAACGTTTGTTTAATCTTCATTTAAAAATTAATCGTATCAATCTGTACACCTTCGGATGTTGTTATAAATATTTCAACGCAATATCAATTTTGGATTTTTATCGAATCAATCGACACAGATCGAAAAAACGATTGAACAAAAAAATCACATCGATCCGTTACAGCGCGAGCCATTGAAGTGAAAGATATTAATCAGGTATCTGATCGATTTGACGCCGGGCATAATTGACCAAACAAATGGAAAAAAATGATTCTGGCCGGCCACCGTTATCGATCCACCGATCTCAATTAATCTCAGCCACACAAAAATCTTTCTCACATCACACCGGTGAGAACTTCAAATACTGATAACAATTATTTCTCATTTATAGTATCATCATCAGCAATAGAAATAATTGATGAGTAATGAGACTGAAAAATACTGACAGTTGTGTTGCCGAAAATCATGAAAAACCATACAACCCTCTTAAGCCAAAAACGTGTATCTCATTATTTTTCATGGAAGTTTGGTTGCCATGAAAGCATTATTAAGGAGACATTTTTAATAGACAATTAAGTCACATATCCGAGATCCATTCTCAAAAATGGCATGTAAATATCAAATCAGAATTTACGAGGTGGTGCGTTTTAAAACTTTATAAAAACGTTCCAAAAGTTATATTTTTTTGAGATGTATCTTTTTGAATTAGGACTGCAGTATATGTAGTCTGCAATGCGGACTATTTATATGCCACTGAAGGCTTCAAATGAAGATAACAATAATTAAGAAAAGCCTAAAAATATTGGCTCGATTGAAGAATTTTGTTACGATTTTAATCTTGAAAAGTTTACTTTGACTTCCCTAACTGACTCCTGTCACAGGGTTACGTGAAATATCTATTATATACCTCAAAGTGTTTGTTTTTATATAACAGTCACCTACGGGAGTGATATAGATTTTGGGAATGGTAGTATCGATTGTGAGTCATTCTCGAAAACCCCATGCACACCTGCTATGCAAGTAGATACCTTCACATTATAAAAAAAAAATTTAAAAGTATATATTGGACCAAAATTATTCTAATTTATAACACTTCATTGCTAATCGTATTCTTCAATGATTTAAATGAAACGATTAATATTTACAATACAAATGTATTATAATGGCAAACAATGGTCATGACTAAAAAGCCAAAAGATTTTTTCTCACTGCATCTCAAATAATGTTCAGAGAATGAGTATATTTTTATTAGTTGCTTATACCTTTGTATTCGATAGTAATTATTGTTCACAGTAATATGCACTTTATGTTTCCAACTGGTTCAGGTTTCTAATGAAGAAGAAACAATGCAAAAGAACATTGCTCTGCAACCTTTTCTCATCCACGGCAACCTTAGAATTTTGCGGCACACCACAGGACAAAAAATTTATATTTCAAAAACAAAATTCACGTTTAATAATTTTAATTAAAAATAGCCATTATTTCTGTGTAAAACAGTATGGATTAATATTTCAATCCCATTTCCTCATATTTCAATAATTGAAGGCTCTGTTTGATGTCTGTTGTTTCAATAAATTCGTTCATTATTTTTAATAATTCATGCGGCAAGTTTTTAACAGTTAATGATTCTCGATGTATACAGCAATGTGTTATTTCTAGTGCAAGAGTTTTTTGTTTTACACTCAAGACAAACCCCGTTTTATTCCCCATCGTTTGCAACGTTCGTGCAAAATCTCATAATACAATAATCCCATCGACTGTCATAACCGGTATGCATGCATGCCTTCACCGGTAGTTCACTCTGGAAACATTTTGCGAAACATATATCTAGCAACCAAATAGCTTTATTTTTTTCTAATACGAACATTTTCGATTTTTTCTCACTTTGGACGGATTGCACTGCGGCACACCTAGCACCGGCGCACTGCAATAAAAGAAAGGGTAAACAAGATACGAAATCGGTCCTGATATATTTGATAAAATTGTGAATCTAGTTAAAACAATGTGTTTTATGTATATAAATATAATGCTTTCCCACCAAGAATTGACAGTTTTTTTTTTAAAGACACACGTAAGTTATATTAATCCAGCAAAAAATATTATCGACACTCCCTACTTATAATCCTGTATTTTCGAACATAATATTTTACAGGAGAGCATTTCAAAGATTCATAACGCAATCGTAAAGTTATATTTTTTTAAATTAGGACAGTGCTACTATTTTCTATCTATTTTTTGTTGTTGTTTGATGCCTACCCATAGAACTGAGTGCGAAGACAACCATAATGCAAAAGATATAATGATCAAATATTTGACACTTACGTGATTACACATAGAGAGTGTCGTTATATTGGAATAAATGAAATCTTGAATAAGCTAGTGAGCATTAAATATTTGGAGAATTAAAAGTGCTTTAGAGCACTAACATTAATCATACTTTTTAACTTCCGTGTCTGAATTGTTAAATAAAGCCATTCAATTTAAATGTTGTTGTAATAACAGCTTTTATAATTAAAATCTACCTTCATTGATACATTTTCCGACATTAAAACATTGGGTGGTTTTTATAATTGTAATTAGTTGAGTTAACCGTAATAGCCTACCGAGATGATACTAATTCTCAACAATTACGCGATACGACTTAGTAAATATGCTTTAATTATGGGTACCCAAGTCATTAGTAATAATAATTTCCTAGTAAACATTAATCTAAGATATTAAATTATTTTCAACTATTTAGAGCTATTTTTACGACACATGTTATTTAATCTTTTAGAATTCATACACAACTATTTTAATTGTTTCCAATGATTGAATTATAAATCGATGTATGTATATATGAAAAAAATTATGGTGAAATTGATATTGATAATGTGTGAGATTCTATAATTGAATAGCCACACCCTAATCGACCGAATCATCGTTATATTGATTACTTACACTGAAAACTGTGTTATTTATACCTTTTTTATATTTAGAGTTACTAATAATTAAATGGTTTGTTAGTTTGGAGGTTTGCACGTAAGTGTTTACTCGCTTTCCGTATGACACAGCACATTTAGAAAGGCCTAATAGTTTTTATTGTTAGTCACTTAGTACGCGTGGCCAATCAGTAGAATGGTTTTTGAATAGTTCTTCCTGGGACTCTCCTGGTTAAAGAATAACTCTGGATACGATTAAAGTTTGCTACGCCACTGCCAAATAAAATTGACGAAAAATCAGTGGTGGGTGTGGGAGGGAAATCAGTCAGTTTGTTTTTAAAAATATGTTTTTGAGGGAGGTATCTAAATATAAGCAATAAGAATACAGGCTTTTCAATAGATTTTATTAAATTTAGCGGAATAAAGTTTTTGAGTTTATTTAATACTTAATAATCCTCCACATTTTAGGTAAAATTCATTGAAATATATTAATTACCGTCAATTTAATGTCACTTTTCTCTTCTCAACATTTTCCTTGAGCTATTTTAAAAAATATTATTTTATTCGCTTTCATATACATGGCTAAAATCTATAAAAACAACACATATACCAAATAATCGTTTAGTCAAATCTACAATTATTTCTATAAATAATAATAAATCTATGAATTTCTTTCGATTTTTTACATTATGTATGTTATAATTATACGTAAGTATCTAGTAAGATTTT
Source organism: Himalopsyche phryganea (assembly GCA_022494535.1). Taxonomy (NCBI): domain Eukaryota; kingdom Metazoa; phylum Arthropoda; class Insecta; order Trichoptera; family Rhyacophilidae; genus Himalopsyche; species Himalopsyche phryganea. The sequence continues at coordinate 2,652,277 of JAGVSL010000034.1, forward strand.
TTGCGGTTTGATCCATTAGTTATAATATAATGCAGGTGCTTTCAAGCTTTATTTTCAAAATGTGTTGATTCCATTTGTGTTTGGCCTACATATCTATACTAACTGATTAGTTATATCAAATATCTCGATTGGGTTTTTCAATTTCGAAAAACAGTCATTCCACTTAAAAAAACAAAAAATGAATTTACCAAATGTTATTCGTATTTATCCTATGAATATTAATTTCCATTCGTTCTGCTCATTTGCAAAATAAATAATTTTGTCAAATTGTTTATCAGCTACAAAATGTTCTGTCATATTAGAATAAGTGCGTATCGATATTACGCGTCTGAGTAAAGCAGTGCTGTGTGGTAAAATATAAAATACCATATCGTCGTTGTTCTGCAAGAAGACACTAACTGAAAAATACTAGTTTTGAGTAATTGGACATCAAAATTTTTCAAATGCTTGAAATGGTCTACCTTTTTCATCTAGTTTACACAAGACTCTTTTTAAATAAAAGCATAATTTATAAAAATAAGTGTGTTCTTCCATACCATGGAGTTCGAAATAAGGTGCACTTTGGAATAATTAACTCAATATTTCATTTTTCTATTTAGTGTCTTCTTCCAGAGCATTGAAGATATATGCGTGATATTATTCTATTTAATTTTGCGATCCAAAAATGTCAATTTTTTACTCTCAGCGGTTAACTCTCTTGGACGTTACATATATTCATAAATTATTTTTCATGTTGTTTTGATTTTGAAATTACAATAGTGTGAAATTTATTGCATTTGTATTATTTCTCTTGTGTAATTCATTCAATGCATAATTTCTTCATTGTGTCATTTTTACTGAGTTATATTATCACTTGTATTTTTTCCTGTGTTTTTCACTCAAATTTTCTGAATGTGATATTTTTTTAATTTGATGACATAAATTTCTAAATTTAACTTCCCTGGCTATGGTCGGCAATCGTTGTTGGCCGGAGGCGGGCCTGGATGGGCCGGTTCCCGCGCGCGGCCCACGCCACGCTAAGGGTCAGGGGTCGCGACTAGCCCCGGGCCCAATACCCGATGGTTGCGCTTGCCTGCGAATGTACGAACATTGGCGTTCTAAATAATGCTTATTTTTTTCCAAATGCATTTAGCAAGACCGAATCTTCCTTAGAAACCATCATAATGATACAAATTATAAAATTTATTACATCGATACTTGTACCTATTCTATAATTTAGAAAAAAAATATTAGCTTCACATGTTTGAATCTAAAAAAAATTTAAAACATTACGTTTTCGATAATCTGTATACCTTTAATAACAGTGAATTAGTATAATAATCAAAACATTCAGTCATTTAAAAAGCGTATAGAAAACTGGTCGTCAGAAGTTCATTGAGTATCAATTTCATAAATAATTGAGCCAATGAGAAGTGAAGTGAGCCAACCGATATTTTCAAAAAAATGATCTAGTTTCGTTTTAGTATTCTAGGTGTCATAAAGTATCATAAAAGCGAAGTGAGCGAAGTAAATATAGGCTGAAAAAGTATTCTTTTCCGTAAGAAGTTAAATTAAATAGCGTGTTAGTTAATGTAAGAAGTTCTTTTTAACTAAGAGTTTCAATAAACAAGCTTCACTATTTTATCACTTAGCTCACTTCACTTCTCGAGTGCTCAATCGATTCCATAGAAAATTTCAAGTGCAGACTATTTATGAAGTTTTGATTGTAATTTTTACGTTTGAACTAGGAAAATCAGTCCTCAAATAATATGAATAATATTTTAATTAATGTCTTCGCACTCAAATATCATCATCAGTCAAAGTACACAAAATCACAGCATTATGCTTAATTTGTGTGTGGTAATAGGGCATTTAAAATATATATATGTACATTTTGTTCATCATTGCTCACCCATCCCTGGAAAAAGTATGTTTAATAATCAACGTGGACATCGTATATTCGGATTGTTTTTGTTTAATTTCCCCGTCAAAATTTAAGCAATGTGAGTGGTGGACCTTTTGCTTTGTGACAATTTAAATTTTCTTTCGGGGCCTATTTTTTCTATAACGCACAACAGTTTTTAGAATTTTATAAAATATCCAAATGCTTTTCAGAGAAGCGAACGTATCATAAAAATTTTATCTTTTAATGTTTACTTTAATTAAATTTTATAAAATAATCTGAACTATTTAAATAATACTGCATACACGCAATTTCTATTGATTTTTGTTTACAGTGTAACGAGAAAATTTGTTGAGAGATGTTTTTCGAGACGCCTCTGGCACAAATTTCATTTACCTTTTACACTGGCGTCCAAATATGCAAGAATGACCGACCGGATGGTAACAAACTTTTTGCCAGGTGTTTGCATTTTTTATGTAAAAAAAAAGAAAGAGAAAAACCTTTTAACATGCAAATATTGACGCAAAACAATGCGCTCGTGCGTGTTTGTTTTAGTTTCATGTGTTGGCTTATTATACAAGTATATGTGTGATTTGTTGACATTTTAGGTTTGTCCATTGGGTATACTGACAATACGAGCTGAAAGTGATTTGTACCAGTGGATTTCTTCGTGTGTTCCTTACATTCATATTCTGGAACGTTACGAAATTATTTGGGATATTTATATTTGCACGTTTGTAAAACTGTACTAACATAAGCTTAAAATTGAAAATATTATTTCAAGCTTTGAACGAATCATTTAATTGTCTTTGTATTGCAATTTTGAAAGTTTTCACAGCAATTATTAATATTCCAACATAATATATGCTATAGCAATGTAATAGGTTAACAATTCAGAAACATCATAGCTGAGCAAGTTGTATTATTATTTTGTATTATTCGTGTCCACATTTTAAGGCGAAAGCCCTTAAAAGTTTGTTTATTGATAACCTCGGTGCAACTTCTTTATAAAACATTATGAAAAAAAATGCATATTACATATCGACGGTGTTTTGGCCAATTGATGTATCCCTCAAAGTCGAAATTGTTCAGGAGAGAGTAAAAACTGTTTTATCGAAAACATTATAGGTTTGGTGAATTACGTTATGAATCTTTGAAATACACTCCTGTAAATTCTCATGTTTGCAGATACGGGATTATCCGTGTAAAAAGTGGTCTTTATTAATTAATATAATTTATTTTCTAATTTACATCATTTACACCTGCTCTGTCGTCTTTAAAATGAGACCAAATCTTTAACTCATTTACGTATTCTTTGAGGGTTACATCAATTGGCCAAAAAACCGTCGATTATATTGAAAAAATACTCAATCACCAAGTGAAACCATCCCTCGTGTGATTAGAATGTTGTATAATATTAAAATATACCATATACGAGTAGTAAGCTGCAGATCAAACGAAATTTAAAAAAAGTTATGAATTTATGTTAAAAAGTTATATTTTGCAGTGTGAAACATTTTTTTCTCTCGATCTTGAATCTCGATCAGAATGGTAACTGGGGAATTGTCATATTTGATTTACACCTACCTTTGTGCGCTTTCAATATGCTTTAAATTTGGTTTTTTTTACCCTGTCCGCTCACAATATGGAGCATTTATGACCTGCTAATGGATTTATCTGAACAGAACTTTTTCTACGAGAACTGCTTGTTACTCAGTTGTTCAAACTCTCTTTTTAGAGTAGGGATGTAAGGATAGGGCTATGACAGTGCTTAGCCATTCGCTCTCGCTACGCCTCGTTTTTATGATCGGATGGGTGGAAGAGAATTTCAGACATTACAAACTTCCTTGCCTACGAACAGACATCCATAAATCGATGGAAAAATAAATTTATGAAACTGTCCTTACCGGGACATGAAGTGGAGACATCCGTAACCGTAGCCAACGGCATTGACCTATTTGCCACGAGCAAATATATATTTTTTCGCATTTTACAGGATAGGCTTCTTAAGTATAAATAAGTGCCAAAAATCAGTATTTTGAGGGAATTAGGTAATTAAAATAGCTAAAAAACATCCAATTCCTTCCACTGCGGATATTTGATTGATTACCCCTGGTTTTTAAGTATTATTGGTATCTTTGATACCTTGGTTAAGTATCGCGTGGTTGGATGAAATATGCACGAGCACAATTAGAGCTTTTGAATGGTAACGAAATTATATACGTTCACGTGAAATATAGGTGGGCTTTAAACATATTAAGCACTTTCAATGGCGCAATTACGTACTTTTTGCCATACAGCTATGAACATATTCTTTTTCTTCATATGAGCGGCCGCACCAGAGAAAAACACGCAACGTCAATAATGCAAAAGCGAGAAAATATATTATTATTTACCGAAAGATATTTCTGGACATGGACTGAAATCAGGAATAAACTTTTTTTTATTGTTACCGACTCCATAGCAAACCTTATCATGAAATTATTCATAATGAGAGTGACGAGCGAAACCGGTCCTGATCATTATTTAAATGTAAGAATTGTGTTTTATTTTAAAAATATAATGCTTTTTCACCAACATTTGACATTACACACTTTTAAAAGTGATGTGTTTTTCATTGTTGTTAATAGTTTTTAGTCTTGGTCAGACGCTTTTCGATTATTCGTTGATTTCTATTAGACGTTATAAATAAAAAAACAATCAAATAATTAAAAATATTTTGTTTGTATTATACGTATATGAAAACGGTTTTGTAGCTCACCAAATCCAAGAATTACAAATCGCTATTATCAAAAACTGAGTAAACTTTCCTACTAATAATTAAATAAAAACTAAGTTACATGTCACCTTGATCCCGTAACTTAATGGTAGCGCTTTAGGGCTTTTGTCATATACGGCTACACGTTAAAGGGTTGGGATCACCGATGTGTCACAAAATTCTTCATTTTTCAATAGTCTGCGGACAAGCTTCTTACCCGTTCACCTTATATTGTCATGAAAAACTGTTCTACAAAGTTGGACTCTTACGCTTGCTGATCGGAGATATTGAGCTACTGATTTACATCCACTTCTCTTTAAACGCCTCATTTCTTCCTACATTAAAAGTGAATATGGTTGAATAAAAAAGTGACATTGGTTCATATTCCCAATAACGCTGATTTACAATGAAGTAAAATGTATATTTATATTGTGGAACTTAAGTTTAAAAAAAAACCTTTTAAGAAGTAAGCAAAAGGTATTTGAAAATTTATATAAACTATTGCAAAATTTCTTCAGTAATTTTAATTTCTGGTATTGTTTAAAATAAGAATTCATTAAATGTTAAAATGTTATAATTAGCCATCTCCAGTTCACTTTATTTTACAAAATAGTGTATAGCTATTGAATTGGTAAAAAAAAATAATTTAAATTATTGGAAACACATTAAATTAAATTATAGATGAAAATACTTTTTTTATTTAGTTTCATAGAGGTGTGAAGCTATAGTTGCGCGACTTTTTCAAGTCATTAGCTGACATTATATTATGTTTTCAAATTAACCTTAGATTATATACCTACCCATAACAAGCGGTGTTTGTAAATGTTTAAGCCAGGGGTTCCCAACTAGTGGGGAATTTCTGCAGTGTATTAAAGATTTTCAATATTACATATATGCATATTTGGAAAGATTGCTTTGAGTTAGAATTAGAAAATATTGGTACGGGGTAAATTTTATTTTTCAATTTTCAATCAATTGTTTCGCGGGCTAAGAGAGTTGAAATTTATAGTGTTAGACCAATGCATTGGCCCAAATAAAATAGGACCATTATAAATAAAAAAAAATCTGGTGCAATTGTTTCTCCAACGATTTATGATATTGTTTCAAGAAATGAGCATTGTTGCAGATAGATAACCGATCATGTTGAGTTTTAATTGCTAGAAATTGTCAAAACTTAACTTAGATAGATGTAGGTGTGTTATTTATTGCAACCGCACTCGCAAGTTAGATAATATAAGATAAACCCATATGAGTCCAATGTTATAAATGCAGCAATATTCGATTACTGGTACGTTTGTATGTAAAGTCATAAATAACTGGGAACGTATAAGCCAAGACCCATGCCGGCGGTCTTACTTAACCCTTCACCTCCATCAATTTTGCTTAAGTCAAAATATTTATTAACATTAAGAGTGCAGATAATTTAAGTCCTTACATTACGAGATTCATTTTACTTCGCAGGTTAGGTTGATAATGGAGTTCATCGCAATTTAAAAGTAATGACACGTTTTAATCGAACGGATTTAATTACATTAAAGACTACCATCTGATTGCCTCGAGTAATATTACACGTTGTTCTTGGTGTAAATTAACTTAATTATGTATAGACTATATTGGACTATTTCAATTGTTCTGTTTTATTCATTTATTTACCTCTATAGATAAATTAGCGTAAGCCTTGATTGGGTCATTTCGCCAGTGAGGGATTTTGAGTCAATGAATGATAAATACATATTTTTTTGCTGTTATGACATTAAATAGGGATTAAGTAATGTGACCAACTAAAAATAAAATAGTTAATATTGTACGAAGCATAAAATAATAGAAATTTACAAAAAAATGCCAATTATCCCAGTTGTTGGCCCCAAAATAAGATGATCGGTCTTTCGTTGCCCAGTGTTCGGCCATCACTATGAAACTTCATTAATATCGTGAACGAAATTACTGAAAGTAGACAGAACAATAAAAAATATAATGATGCAAAGCATGACAATATAAAGCATTAGCGATCCCTATACAACATGAATTTGTCGAAACTTGCGAAGTAAAAATGTGGTTTTTTAATTGCGTACTGCATCATATCGGTCAGTATAGTGCAGATATACAACGGCAAGTGGCAATACTACCTACACAATTTTTTAAAAAAATATGTTTTTTTAATCTATCCACTATTATTTAAGTTTTAAGCTCAAAAGACCGACCACTGGCGACGGCTGACTTTAGGAACACTCGCCCTATGCCATATTAATTGAAAAAACGGTTAAAAAATATAAAAATCTTCAGACTGAATATGCTTCTATTTTTTTCAACCGTAACTATTTGAAAATATATTATCGTTTCTATTATGGACTTTTTTGCGAGTTTTATTATGTTTGTGTTTGCTGCTTCTTACAAGTATCTTCTTCTGGATTCTGTCGTTCTGAAAGTGTTTCGCTGATGATTGGTGACCATCCGTAGGGTACAGTAGGTAAAGTCATTGGCATTGTGGCAAAGAATACCAGCAGCACCGGTCTCGTGCTCTGAATAGAGAGCAGCTATGATGAAATTGAGTAATACCGTGAAAAACTATACGTATTTTAAATATTTTGTAAAGTATTTACAAAGAGTATTTTTTAATTTAGCATTAATCCTGATTTCTGTATTTCGCCTTCTTAGCTGATACTATTCAAATATATACCTAGTTCCGATGATAGTATAATGCCAAAATATCTATCAAATTTTTGAGTAACATAAATCTTTGGAAGAATACACTTTTTTTAACGAAGTTTTTTTCACCTTAATCAATAATCGTAAATAATGATAGTGATGTGTTTTTTATGGAACTAAACTAGATCAATTTTTATTTGCAGTTGTTTTGATATTCTAATATTATATTTTGAAAAAAATATATTTGTCGTAAGTCTAGTTAATATAAGTTGGCAATATAAAGAGAACTTATTTCGTTGTAAATATATTTTTTTAAATATGCTTTTGGAATATACACATTATTACATTATTTACTCATACATATAAATTTATTTTTTTGTAGCACTTTCCGCTCCTAATGTGAAGTATATGAATTCGTAATGGAGATTATTTTTTTCTACAAGAACTGTGTGTTACTCAGTCGCTTATCCTCACTATTCTGGAGAGAGTAAGAATAGACGGCTGGGGCTAGGATATGATGTAAGAAGTATAGGTGAGCTGGATAAAAAATGTCAGCCATTTTTGCATTTGTTGACGCCATTCCGTGCTTATTGAATTACAATCTACTATGTTTACAACATTGTTTTGTTGACAATAAAAATTTGGATCTTCAAAGTGACGACACATATTTTACAAAAAAAAAACAACCCAGCACACCTATAATATTTCTTACAACATAGGGCTAGGACAGGACTAGGGGTAAGGTTAGATAAGGTTTCTAGGATTGGATGGGTGGAATGGGATTCAAACATCCATGCCTACAACACAAATCCAAAGATCGATTTACGAAACCGTCTACTCTGGGAGTTGAACCGATGCACGCTGCAACCGAAGCCAACAACGTTGGCCCAGTATTTATTTTAAATTTAGATAATTACTTTCTTTTAGGTGTAGGACCTAGGAGCGAAAGTGTTAAAAACATACCTACAATGTTCTTTCACGGTACATGATCGAGGTAAGTTGCATTTAAGCGTTCTGCATATCAAATATCGCATTTGCCAAAGTTTTACGAATGTATTTCACTGTTTTACATTGAGTCCTTTTCTCGTTTATATGTTTTATTGTTTGAGAAATTCGAGAAATGAAACCGACTCCAGTGCCAATCGTACAAATTGTGAATGGTTATTTTGTATTCAGCATACATTATACCGTGTAATTTTCACTATATAGATATAACATTTAATATTTTACATCACTTTATTTTGGAAATGGTTGATTTCTCAGATTATACGCACCGATGTATTATAGTATAAAGCACTCGACTTATAAAGTGTAAATATAATTGTATGATCTAAAAAATAATAGGCACAACGCATATTATTAGTACAATATAAACGTTTTGTTCTGGGTATTATCAGTATTGAGATATTGTTGAGAGTTCTTACAATGAAGATGTGATGAGTAATCTGCAATTGCTGATTTTTAAATGTAATTGATTGACTACTAATCAGTGTAAAAAAACTAGACTAAAACAATAGTAATTCTAAATATATAGATTAAACACAGAAATTTACATTAAAATATTCCTGTTATCTATCAGCATTAGAATGTTACAATAGATTTGTACAAAATAAACTTTTCGACACATTGAAATCATATTATCATTATAATTAACTATTACATCGCCTGTATTTTGGCCAATTGATTCAATCAAACCGGTCCAGGTCACTGTAAACATGAAAGTAGCACAAATATATCGTGTTATATTTTTTAAAACAATTGATATAACCTTAAGAAAAACGAAAATAAGTCAATGATTTGATCACAGGTTAAAGACGATGGAGCAGGTCTCGGCCAAATGATGTAAATTAGAAAAATAAATTTACCACTTTTTGGAAGCGAAACATCATTTTACATTGGTTTTAGATTTAAAAATTCTGACCCGTCCACTTGACGTAAGCCACTATTATATCGACACTCCCTACGTATAATCCTTATCTGCAAAAACAATAATTTTAGAGGAGTCAATTTCAAAGATTCATAACGCAACTCACCATATAATGTTTTCGTTAGAATCAATTTGCCAAAACACCGTCGATATACAGAATACTCACAAAAATGTACTCAAAAATATTCTTATTATCTATCAGCATTATAGTATTGCCATTGATTTGTACAAAAAAACTTTTTATCACATTGAAATCATATCATAACAATAATAACAAACTATTGATGTATAATGACATCTATATTTTTTTCTCCAATTTCTTCGACCTTTATTGTGTTCCTGCTTCTTTCTCTTACCGATTAATCAAATGTTTATCTAATTCATAAATATAATCGTAAGATTTCAAAGCATACTATTTTATGATTGAATTTCCGAATTCTTACGAAGAAAATAATTACCTGCTTATTTGAATATTGTTTACATTCTTTTTTTTATTCGATGAACTCATTTGTATCACATAGAAAATCATGTTTCGTCAATGATACATTTAGTGTACACATTTGTAATAAACATTGACAATAAGGAATATTAATTTAACAAGATAATTAAAGTCATCAAAGAATAGTAACCTAAATATACAAAATGGTGTTACTAAAAAATAAAAAATATTTCAATAATTATTGATATTTAAATGGTGAGGGGCAGGGAAGGTAAAACTTTTATCCAAAAGAGGATGCAAAATTTTTTTTAATTGGTAGAAACTTTCAGGAGAAGAAACTAGATCTGGATGTCCGATAGAACTATCGCGACTATTTCTGCAGGTCAAATACATGATATCTCTTTCAATAATTGGGTAATCTCAAAGAATATGCTCCAAATCTTGATTTCTATCTCCATATACTATATTGTTTTAAAACTAATTTTAAAGACTTGGTATAAGTACCACCTGTCAAGATTCATTCAACACTCACGATATCGCACAAGCACACCGTCTCGGTCTGCACATCGTGCTTAAGCGCAGTGTTATGCATTACAGACATACAGATAAATCAAGAAAAATATGTATTATTTATATTTAAGGTTATTGATAAAGGAAACAAGTTAGAACCGAATGAAACTAATGGTAGATGAAAAAATATTTAAATTTATTTACTTAATAAAATTGTTCTAATAATAAATGGCAAAATATATTTTAAAGATAAAAATTTAAATATCGTATGAGACTCGTGTACTTTTCCGCTCTATAAGTAATTCAATATCTTAGTTTAATCCGGTTCTAGATATTTTATTTAAGTTTATTGTTTACAGCATCGATAAAAATAGGAAACCACTAAATGATTATATCAAAAGATATTCTAAAATTAAATCGTTACCGCGAAAAGGCCTGGAGCCGGATATTAAAATACACATTATTGAAAAAAAAATATATAACCGTAGTGATAAGGTCTGTCATTTTAATGACATGTGTAGGTAAACCTACACACAGGTGGGTACTTAATTCAGGACCATGTTTTCACAACTCGGTTCACAATCAATATGAAAATCCAACATTGTTATCTTAGCAGCTACAAAGTTTTTAAATTTTGTATTGATATCAGCGGAGCCATTGAGATCATACATCATGAATATATATGTTTAGGAATTGATTTCCAAATTTTGAATAATTAAAGAGTATTTTACTTTAGTGACGATTATGTGGTTCTGGAGAGATGTTTTTAGTTAGAGGTTCGATGACAGAATATCGGTTTTTTTCTATGGTTGTCCTTTTATACAGTTCATCCATCGTCGGGCGGTATGACTGCTTTTCCAGGGCGTTAACTTCTATAATTACTTTGTCTATATTGATTGCTTCTCACTTCCCACTTCCCACATATGTATTTATATAAATATTTATCCCAAATATAATGAATAGGTGACTGATTTCTGGTGCAGAGCAATATCTTGTGTAATGTGGACATCATTATGATAGTATTTATTTTCATAGACAGCTTATAGGTACTTCTTATATTATAAATTTAAAAAATAAAACACAATTTATGTTTGCACTAATTCTACATTTCTATAATGATGACGGCCGGTTTCACTAACGCGACCATTATCAACTGGTAAGATATAAATAATAAAAAACTATTTATATGATGTTAAGTTTTAATAATTACAAGGTATATCAAACAATTGATTCAAGAACGATGATAAGAATTTACAAATAGTCATACAAATTTTACATGAACGAAACTAAATCGTCTACATTTAAAGTGTTAATGACCTCTTACAAATTAGTAAATACTAATCTGAAATCACACCGAAATGACCCCTTAAAAGTTATTATAATATTTAGCCTAATAGCTCTCATCCATCCATATCTCACTTCACGACTTGCTACGATTCTTGATACAGTGTGAACCTAATAATTATAATAGCTATGTATTGGAATATACATTTTACCTATATATTTATATTTATTTCGTAGATTAATGTGTAATTACTTCAGTCTATATCCAAAACTCATCCAGAACATGAAAACTGAATTTAGAGCGATTGGTTAAGAACCATTACTAAGTACCGCACCATTTTATTAGATTCTACGATTAAAAAACTATCCTTGTAAAATACTTATTAATAATTACCAGAGAATTAATTCAGTAAAAAAGCGGTTTAAAAAAAGATATACTTACTTAGTATGAAAAAAATGAAAAAAAAGATATCTACAACTTCTTCTAATAATAATTTTAAATATTGACTGAGGGTGCTTGATGGAATTTCAATATCAATATTGAATCGTTCAAAGTATGCTGAAAGAATCGTTTAGAAGCTCATAAATATGATCCACACATTACTGAATCTTTTATTCTTTCATTTCATTGATTGAATTGGCCTTTACTTGATAGAACTCCATTATAATGAAATACAAAAATCTCAAACTTTTAGTATCAGAATAATAAAATGTAGTTAATGGCTATTTCGGCATCACAACATCGTCTATGTTTATTTATCAACCTCAAATATCTTTATCTTCTTATTTATAATCAATGTTTACATATAATTTAGAGATATTTTTTAGGGTTAAGCGTGTTTTTGCGGATATATCTAATGTTAAATATAAAATTAATGACTTAATAAGAAATGAAAAAAAAGAAGAAGTCTTACTAAGTTTCCAAAACAAGGGCCCCAATTCGGTAACCACGAGTTCAGCTATTTTTTATAATACGGTTGTAAAAGGATGTAAAAAAGTTGGCGTGATTTATTTTGAATAAAATCGAAGAGTGATTGTGGCAATGAAAGTTGTGATATTTATAGCGGTCGACGTCCAGAGATGGCGCCACATTTGCCATCCGAAGAATATAATAACAATACTGTCAGTGGATATTGTAGTGGATCAAACATTGAATAATGCACTTTTTAGCGAATATTATACAAACAGGTAGTTGTACTGGTGTAGATTTCAACTAAGCATTACTGTATAAGATATTTGTATTTTAACTATTAAACACAGAATACGTGTATCTGTCTGTTGCACAAAAACTCTTTTGTTGGTTAACCTTGCATCGTCAAATTTACTCAAATATGCGTGACAAATCCTGATGAATTGCTTAATTTCAGCTCACTACATCCGTCTATTTCGAGCACGCAAAATGCTGATATTTCCTTACCAGTAAAAGAAAATTGCTAAGTATCCTTCTATTGACTATACTTGGAAAGTACCTAATTCTTTAACACCTCTTCGTGAATTTATGGTAACCATTTGGATATTGCTTTTACCATTATCTCAATATGCGTTGTTTGACGATGTCTGAGTAATGAATGAACTGAACAATAGTTATTTTAGTAACACGCCATTGTCAGTATTAATTAGTTTATTATTAAATGAAACAATGAAAAGCTGTTTACAAATTTCTACGGCATTTCATTACAAATTAAAGTTAATAAAATCTTTTCAGGCAGAGGGAGTGATAGAACAAAGTGACACACCCTGGTTTTTGTTAAGTATAAGTTTCATTAATGTCCAGAACTGAAATCACCCAGCGGCAACAGCAATATTTTGCAGAATAGGCTCTTTCTTGTTGCCAGGCGTTCAATAGCCGCTGGCTACGTCCGCTGGACGAGTCCATTTTTACGGAAAGGGGTAGCTCCGACTTTGCAGGGAGTTTTTTTAATTATTTGTAGACAGTCGGTTACGATCCGCCGAGCCGGGCGAGTTGCGGCGGAGGTAACGATGCGAGTTGTTTGTGTTTTGATTTGCGTTGGACTTAATTTAAAATCGTTTGTCATGCCATTTGTATTATAACTTAAAGTAAATTCAGTTGCTAAGTAAATGTAAATGTAGAATCAATTTTATGTGTTAGGATTTATATATTTGTATAATGTAAACCACTGCATCTTGAATGGAAAATAAATAAGTTTTGAACCGGATTTGAAATGGTGTTTGTCTGAGATCAAAGCCCTTCCAGGACTCCGGATAACCAGCCGCTCGCCTCTCTTCGATCCGGGGTCTTCTCAAAAGGTGTATCTAAACCACTTGAGTCAATAGTCGGCTTTATACAAAGGTGCTTCCACGCGCGATCGACTCGTGTTGCATTAAAACAAGAACTCTTTCTCGTTTTAAGGCACACAAACCACCCAATCACTCGTGGAAGCGTCTTTGTATAAAACTGGTTAATATCACATACATCCATTTGTATCTATTTATATCTAGTCCCTTCAGAATAAATATATGTTCCACTAAAGTTGGTTGCTTAGATGTTTCTTGACTATCAGTGACTTCTGTCAGCTGGATACAAAAAGCTTTTTTCTCTTATTCGGTGATGTGGGTGAATAATAATACAGAAACAATACAATTTGTGCATATTAATTACTAAGAAAGAATTTAATAACGAAAAAAATAATTGTTTTGAAGTATTTGAAATTGAAGTATTCAGTAAGTGAGTGCATCATGACGAATTTATATAGACTTAGATATACCTTCAACTATTATGAAATATATTTATCAAATGTTTATCATAAATATATTATCCTATATTTGTCATGTTTTGCTGCCTTTATCCAAGGTTTTCCAATATAACGGCGATAAATAACCACTTTCAAAGAGAATAATTTAGGACTTTACTTGTTTATAAAACACCCAACCTTTATTTTAAGATAGGATATAGATATCGACTGTGGACAGGCAAAAGGACGTAACCCACAGACAAAAAATATTATGTATAACCCACACAAAATGTGTATTAAATTGTATACATTTTGATTAACGAAAAACTATTCAAAAAAAACGGTGGTATACGTCCTTTTTCCTTTCTAAAGTTGATTTTATATATGTGTAAATATAATGTATTAACACGCTTTGTGTGAGTTACACACAATATTTTTTGGTATGAGTTACGTTCTTTTGTCTTTCTACAGTCGAATTACGTAAATAGCATCATGAAAGTCTAGTAGTTAGCTAATCGGTTTCTCCGTACATTATTTTGATGTAAGAGTGGTGGGACGAGAAAAAAACTATTTTTTTATACAATATTAGTTTGAATTGGTATTTACTTGGTAGAACTTCATTATAATCGGATGAAATATCAAAGTATTTTGTACAACTGAATACTCTGATATTTTATCCTATGAAAAATCCATATAAATATTAAATGAAACGATTTGGCGATTCGTAGTATTTACCGCTATCGAAAAGTACTTTACGTTCCCACTCAGCTACGGCGACAATTCATTTGAAAATAAAATAACCAAATAAAAATCGTATTCCACCAAAACGAACTGTCGTTAGAAGTGCACGATTTCGACTCTGATTTCATCTTTCATTTTCCTCCCAAAAATAATGTCGATATTATTCTTAAAAAAAATAATACATCTAGTAAAAATTTGTCGGCCGAGTACTTGATTGTTCTAACAGCATTCTGTAGGTATTTTCATGTTTTTAGATTTTTATTGAGTTCAGTAGTAAATTTTTCCATCCATGTCCCAGTGATTCCCAAAGTGGTTCCTACTGACCCCCAGGGGTCCTTGTCACCGCTGAGGGGGTCTGTGGCAAGTTAAAAATATTTTGGGGGTACGTCCACGTGGACAACGTCAGGGGGTCCGCGAAAGGTTTGATATAAAAATATATCTGGACACATCATTATTATGAAAGTTGAAAAAAATAAATTGGTAGTAATTTGCTGGGTGTTGGACCCTTTTGCAAGCAGACTCGCAAACTTATACTAATATGGAAGGAATTTATTGAATAATCTAAAAATGAGGCGCAGAAAACCATTTTTGTACAAGTATACCACAAATTCTGGTTACAAAAACAGATACCAATTTTATATCCTCCATAGTGTACAAAGGCTGTTGATTGCTTTCCAGTCTTCCTATTGAGTGGAAGATGGATTTAGTGCTGTTATGAAGCTCATCAAACTTCAAATATCAAAATCTTTTATTCTTATTTTTTTGTATCACCATTTACCATTCAAGACATCAAAATTAAATTCATACTTTTTCTATTATGCAGTTACGTAGAGTTATTTTACTTGGGGGGGTTCATGGTCAGGTTTTTGCTTTAAGAAGGGGTCCATGGGCATAATATGTTTGGGAACCACTGGTATATACCATCCAATTATATTGTGACTACACTAAGTACTACTGCAAAGTACCACGATAAAATGCTCTAGTGAAAAATAGTGAAATCGCTGTTAGAACAATCAAGCACTCGGCCGACGAATTGGTATAGTTTTTATCTGAATCTTGTGTGAGCAAATTTTAGCTTGTATTTTAGCAGACAGAACCTTTTATGATATGTATGAGAATTTGTCTTGATGTAAATTTAATCTCAGAGAATAATGAACGATTTCTTTTTGTGTAGTCATAAATAATGCGTTGTTAACTATGCTTATAAAACAGTACGGCAGTAATAAAAAGAAATGATATTTAAGACAAACTTAAAAATTTGTTATGCTGTAACACTGCTTAGGCAGCTGAGCAATATAACAAATGAGCCTAATATATCAAACGACTTCCGCGAATATCACCCTTATAAAAACGGCTACAAGAGTTATAGTGCCTTAAATATTACAGCGCACATAAATTATAATCAATGCTCCGTTTGAGCGTGGGAATGGAAGCGTGCCGGCCAAGTAAAACTTTTATCACAAATTTCTCGTCTTCCAAACGGAGGTAAGTGCCACAATGATTATAGAAAGTGCACCTATCAAATTCTCAATGCGGCAATGTGCTTTTCAATTTATTCAGTGCGAAATTTATCGATTCACTTGGAAGGCGCTTACGACATTTGAATTATGACATCGTGTTTAACCTCGGGCGACTGCCGAGATGGAAAAATTATATCAAGAACATGGCGTGACGCTATGGGAATTTTTTCGTTCGTGTATTATAATTATTTTTATTAATGTATGCAATTGATTTTCTTATTAAAATATCCCACAAGGAAAGCATGTTACTAATTTTTAACTATTAATATATCACGTCGACTTGCAGATGAAAATATTATGTAATTTAGAAAGCAATAAAGATAAAATATTCGTCTAGTAATAAAATAAATTAAAAAATATTTCCTTAGATAAATTTGACCTTGATTAACACATTAAAAAATGTCACAATAATTTTGCCTTTTAAATTATATTAAATTATCCTTCTATATCCCAGAACGGGAAGATTTCCAAAGAATTTATATGGCGTGGGCTATTTTCGGATTTTGTGTTGTGCACCATTTCAGCCCCAGGCTTTCAAAAGCTTATAACTAACAACCTGCTTCAATTATATTATGTATTGTAGTATTATATAACTTCTCAAAATAGTGGGACATATATATGAAAAACTTTTTCACTTTTCTCAATATTGTTTTATAATATTGTAATACCGTACAAGTTAGCGGATTTTTAACTTAAGAGAATGTGGTAAAAGAATTAATGATCGTTTGCCGTTCTCTCTACTTTTCACATTCACACACGGCTTAAAAATAATTAAAAATCGTATAACCAAAAATGTTTCAGCGAAATGAATGTAGGAATATTTTTGAAAGCTCACAATAAATATAATTATTGTCTCAGTAATATGAAATTATTATTTTTTTAAATATATTGAATAAATTAGCCAGTCCTGTAGCCGTGAGGTCTACTCGTCTAGTCGGTTTTTCCTGGAAAGGGCTACAATTCCCAAACGAACGCTTTCATTAATTGATTTATGGATAGCGTTCAAAGGCGTGAATGTGTATGATTTTTATCATATTACGAAAAGTCGCTGAAATATATTTTTAATTCATCTTTTACAATAATAACTTTTTTACGTTAGTGACGAAAGACATGGAAATGTACAAAATTTCAACAATTAAAATTCGATATATTTACACAGTTATAAATGATAACAATATAACTGGATTATTTTATACACAGGACAATAATAATTCACCCACCCAAAAAATACATAAAATAGTTATTTGTTTGGCTTGCCACTGGGATAACAAAATATGTCATTTTAATATCTTGATGTAATCTATTATGTTTATTTAAATAGAATTACACCCACTCAATACACGTGCTGACAACTAGCACCTGTGTGTTAATAATAAATATGTTCAAACACGGTATTATTCGAATTTTGGAATACTGTACGGCTTTAATATTCGATATTATAATTTTTTCCAACAAATTTCTGACTTTTACTTATAAAAGTGTAAAATGTTAAATTGTGTAATGCTGAATTTTTTTTTACAATGTCCGTTCCCAATATGGAGCACATGTACTCCTAACGGTGATATCTCAACAGAAGTTTTCTACGAGAACTGCTCGTTACTCAGTTGCACAACCTCTCTTTTTTAAGGTGAGTAGGGATAGCAAGGTAAAGACTAGGACAGGACTAGTGGCTGGCTAATTGCTCTCGTCACACCGTTTTAAAAATCGTATGGGAGGGAGTGAATTCTACGAACAAAAGTTCATAAATCGATTGAAAAATCAATTTATGAAACCGTCCATACCTTGATTTCAACCCGAGACATCCGTAACTGAAGCCAACGACGTTGACTACTGAATCACATACCCGAATATTGAATTTATGTTTTACTAACTTACATATTTATTAAATTATGTATTGACGCAGTTTGCTTAGCTGTATTCATCAAAAATAATATTTTACGAAAAATTGTATTGACATTTTCGTTCTCCCTTGCATATATATAGGTATCGGTGCTATAATTTCGAAAACTATTATATTATCTGCAGTATTATGGCCATAGTATCATACGTAATGATAATTTATTTCCAAACTATGATTGGTAGTAGTAACAATATGCGGTATCTCTTTACCATCCGTACAGTCATAAAATTACAGAAAAGCACTTCGGTAAATTTTCCAACCGCAGAACATTTTTCCAACGCCTCTACAACTCTATAAAGAGAAATGAAAAGCAGTGTCGCACCAAATGCTATGTGCTATGACTATTCCATCAATATTATAATATATATTTTCAAATAGACATTCTGTATCTGACTAGAACGATCTAAAACTTGGCTGAACCAAAAGCAAATATACTTAATACAAAAACTCTCAAATGCAATAGATACATGTATCTATTGCACTTGGGATAAAATATTCTCTTTCCAATCCTATATCCAACTGTAAAGCATTCGTATGTAAATCCCATTTAAATTTGAAGCTATTGTCAAAAACACAGTTTAACGCTTATAAAAATTAAATGATGCGTATAAAAAAAAATAAAAAAGCAAACATAGCTATGAGAAGGATTAATTAGTGAGAACATTAGGGAAAAAAACAGATATCTTATATATAAAAGCCCAGACCGCTCTGTAGACGCTTTATTATTACTACATATCATATCTAGGTATGAAATTTTCTTATGACCTAAGCATCAGCGCTGTATATAAAATAAAATGTTATGCCATTGCAATTTAGATATTCAGTATTTCAATTTCAATACCGTCATCTATGACGGGTACGGTTACTAGTCTTATATATAATTGCCCAGACCACACTGTAGACGTTTTATTATTATCACATGTCACAAGTAGGTATAAAATTCTCTCATGGCGAGAGCGTTCGCGTTGTAAACAATGCACAGTTCCGACGTACTAGCTACTTTAGACATTCAGTATTTCAATTTCAATACCGTCATCTATCACTGGTGCGGTTATACTAGTGACAATAATAGTTTCATTGAGTTATGGCATAGTTGAGTGACTCAAAACTATGATTTTTGACATACTACAGTCCGGTTCTAGGGCGGCGATATCTAGTATTACGTAATTTTATTTCTACACTTACTTTCGTATTAAAACGATTGTGCAATATTTTGTGTGCGCCAATGAGAAAGAGCTTTTCCGCCATTTTTACGGCTCTACATCATTTACCACAATATGAAATACGGCTGACGTAGAATTCCTCCATTGAGCAGCAATAGCGGTCAAATCGGCTTGTAACACGCAACTACTGTGCTACGCACGCGATTGGCTCCTCAATTACTCCCGCCCCCGCGAAAGCTTTCGCGGCCGCAGGAGCAAGCGGGACACCTTCATGCTCGGTAGCACTTTCCTCACCACGTGCGATAGAGACGCGATATGATTTCCCAATTTGATTACATTGATAATGTGCCGAGGAGTTTCTGAATTGGCTGCACGCGAAATTGAACCGTAGTGTAGGAAATGATTGCAGATGGGAATGACTACCGTTCGACTCATATCAGACAGTTACAAATCCAAAATAACGTAAATTATTATTAGATTTTGAAACCAAATAGTGTTGCCAACAATTTACATATTAAAAATTTTGTCCACGCCTTGATTCAATCAATGTTAACCAATCCTTGTTCGCTAGGTACAATTTACAACCCGATTTTGTTGTATTATATTTAGATATAATAATACGTCTATGTTTGATAAACCTACAACAGTTTTTAGGAATCAAAAGTAACAAAATTTATTATTAATAAATATGTACATTTACTATAACTTTACTCAAATTTATTTACATTATATTTTCCCGTTATCATCAGTCGTCGTGCTATCGTCCAATTCATGTCAACGGCTAGGCTAGTGAGAAATTTAGGTTCCGCAAACGGCGTCTGATCAAGGGAGGCGCTATTTCAGACGATAAATATATTATTTAATGAAAATTGTCTAATTCATTAAGTAGCAGCACAGCGAGAAGACCACAACTCGTAGAATCTTTTCGTTTATCTAAAATATAGAGGGATTGATCTTCTGCACGCGTTATAGTGCACGTCACCAAGCCTTGGGTAGTTGCTTCTAAGACACTCCCAGTTTAACAAAACCTGTGAATATGCTTAACGTTTACGCTACTAGATACTGTCGTATAACATACCGAATGGTAAAGCAGTGATAGGTAGAGGGAGGCAAATAAAGAAATACAATGAACCTTGCTAAAATACTCGATTCCTTATATTAGAACAATGTACCTAATGCAATAAATGTTTTAACGAAGCATTAATTTGTATACCATTTGACAAACCAATCACTTAACTATTGATTGTTTAAGATAAAAATTAAAACGCGTCTGAAAAGTGTCATTTTCACCTTATCATAATTAAACAATGGTCAATATTCAAATTTTCTGTTTTCCTGGATAGTTTTTTTTTTCAGATAGAATTAATCTACACGTCTCTTTGTATCACGCGAGGTTTATTAATATGTTAGATTCTTGGGTATTCCGTTTTAGAGAGGGAGATTGCTATCTTGGTTAGGCAAGGGTAAATTTTGCCAAAAGTTTTTATTAGCGTGAAAATCTGCTCGATAACGATCCATAATACCATGAGGGTTAGTTAATTTAAAGATTTATTTTACAACATTAATAAATGTGTTAATATAATACATGACTAGTTAAAACATAACAACTTACACCTTCACACTTAAGCTTGACTGAATGGTTTTATAGAATCTATAATGCAAACTGATCCATCTTAGATCCGATTTTGAGTTGGATGAAGGATTATCGATTTTCTGTAGATATACAGAATTCAGCCATAATAAAAAAAATATCACTTTTGTTGCAGATTTCAATAACAATAACGAATACGTCAGGTAGCGGGTATTTTTTCCTTCATCTCGGACGCTTTCAATATCTTATCATAACACTTGAGTTAGGCGAATGAATTAGGACTAAAACCGCTTTTTAACAAGCCGCAATTTCAGTAAATGAAGAAATACTGCCGTAGTTATCCGACGCAGCTACAAATTTTAATACAATGGAACGGCATTGGAATGTGTATTTATATAACGTTATGTTATTAATTTTTCAATTCGATTATTTAATAGTATTTTTATATTTCAGAAACTATTCGAATACATATAAGTTTTACTATTTGATATTCGAATAGTTGGAATACCTAGTGACAAGGTAATACATGTTAATTTAAAAGGCACAACCTGTGTAGTTACGAAAGGCATAAAAATAATAATACAGACATTCCATGGAAAATCCAGCACAAAAATTTCCTTCAGGGCATATAATGTAATATTTAAAAACAGAAATGACAAAATAATACATACTTACTTGTCACCCATCTTACGTAAAATGATACTATTAATATAGGGTTTAAGTTAATATAGAAAAAATATGGAGTTACTACATCTAACGGCTACTAACCACTGGCGCACGTTAACAAAAAATATTCCAGTGTATCAAAAACAACGTAAAAAATTCCTGACTAACGTGAGAATTTCCCTGCGAATCGCCGCCGGGTTGAACAGATGCTGAGAGTACGATTGAGGAATGCGCGCGTAAAAATTCTAAAACAAGCGTATTACGATTAAGTACGAGTCAGTAACAAAAAGAGATAAGTCATTTCATCCCCCAGGCGGGGTCACACGACGTTCTCACAGAAATCTCGAGATCTGAAATGCCCATTACGTTATACTGTGTCTACCTCTGAGGTTAGTAAGAAAAACAACACACTAATCGTTAAGCTAGGTATATACTGAATAATAATTTGATTTTCATCAAATTTTCTTTGACAGCCTTTTTGTGCCATCGGGAAATTGGGGACAAGCAGAGTACTTTTTATAATTCAACTCCAAATTTGGTGATATATATAGTGCCACTTTTGATTATCTTGAAGACTCATCTGCCTTTCTCCTAATTTCTGTTATATTAATATTAAATTATGTTTTTTTTTAATATTATTAAATTTATTATAATCAATGCATCAGTTCCAAATTGTAACAACTCAAAAAGCATGGTTCTGGTATTATTAGGAAACAAGATTTTGAGCAGGTTTAATCTTCAACTGTACATCTAATTTTTGTAGATTTCATGAAATTATAAGATCATCTAAAACAGGGTTTCCCAAACTTTTCTTGCGATGAAACACTTGGCAAACCCTACAGTTTTAACGGAACGCCTTGTTTATTTTGTTGGATATATAATATCAACATGAAGTCAAACATGTTTAGATTTTCTGCAGCAGCAGTAGCATATAAAACCATTCCAAGTTTCCGTAGAACATAGTTTGGGAAATCCTGATTTAAAAAATATGTTCATATTTATAATTTTATACACATATTTTTTTCATATTAATTAAAGGAGTTTTTACAGGATTTTCGTAGTTATTACAGTTTGGTTCTAAAGTAACTGTAATAACCACTGTCATTCTAAAATACCCACAGATTACCATTTGTTACATATTGGAATTGGTAGATATCGGTATTTTATGCATTTCCTCATACTTGACTCAAAACTGATGTTTTTTTACTTCTTAGAATTAAATGCACTTTTGATAAGTACATAATATACACTTTCATAAAAAACAGTTTTCACTTATAACAAATACATTCAACAAAAACAAATTTTTTCACTAAAAATAAAGTGATCCCACATAATAAAATATATTTTAACATTGAAGAAATATATTACAGTTACGAAAAAATATTTTCACATAGATAAAATAGTTTTCAATCCCTATAAATACTCACACTTTGAAATCGATGGTTGTACAAAGCCGTAATGAAATGTCACTTATTCTTCTATCCTATATTAGACCGCCTATATTGTCTTTGCTTAACTCATTAGAATACATTACACAAACAAAACCAGACCAACCCTAATATAACATACTACAACTTAACTCACTTTTTTAAAAGATGTGAGTAAGTGGAAACTATTTAAATCAAATTTTGAGTGTACTAAGTTAATACTATCTAACACAAAGTGAAATTATTTAATTATAACGCATTTGGAACTGGAGTATAGATATGTTATGTAATATTTTATAATATCATAGGTTATTAAACAACTTTATACTTGAATCTATTGAATAGTATATGTGCTAAAGTATATATATTAATGACAATATCATGAATGTTCTTTCGCTATTCTGCATATTTATTCATATTAATATTACGAAGTCAGTCAATGACAGATTGCGAATACTTGAATACTTTCATTCTATATTCTACCCATTTTAGTGAATACGGTTTTGTGAAAACTGTAAGAATAAACAAATTATTTAACCATGTTTTGCTTTTGCGTATGTGAGCCACGCCTTAGTTTGACAGAAAAAAATACCAGGTAGATAAACATCGCAATTACTCGGCAATGCCGGGATCGATTCCCTT
This sequence comes from Himalopsyche phryganea, assembly GCA_022494535.1. Taxonomy (NCBI): domain Eukaryota; kingdom Metazoa; phylum Arthropoda; class Insecta; order Trichoptera; family Rhyacophilidae; genus Himalopsyche; species Himalopsyche phryganea. The sequence continues at coordinate 2,676,066 of JAGVSL010000034.1, forward strand.
CGCGCGTGCATTATCATTATGAAATACTTCCGTCTAATCATCATCAATGTGATTTTATTCTACGGTTGATAGTTTTTATTTCGAAATCTGAATCAATTTGCGACTAATGACATGACCCGGTGTGGTTTTAGCTATGATTTATTTCTTTTAATTACCTTTCACACAGCGTTTCAAAGTATCTATAATGGGATTCGCACTAAGCTTAAGTTATCTGCAATTATTACCCTGTCTGCTCCCAATGTAAAAGGATTTCTGCGATAACTGTTTGTTATTCAGTTTCTAAATCTCTATTTTTCAATGAAAGTATAATAAGTAATAGCATAGGGCTAGAGCAGGACTAGTGGTTAGCTTATCGCTTTCGCTCTCGAGGGAAGGGAATTCTTGACGTCACAAACATCCATACCTACGAACAGACATCCATAAATCGATTGAAAAAGCAATTTATGAAACTGCCCGTATCGAGACTTCAGCCCGAGACATCCGAAACCGTAGCCAACGAACGACGTTGATCACTGCAAAATATTTGGTCACATTTTATCGTTGTCAGTTTTAAATAACGATGTTTGATACTATTACAAAATGATCTTCATATGTATCCAAATAAGTAATCATTATTTTTAATTAATTTTATTAACTATCAAAGTGTTTAGTTCCTCAATAAATATTTAATATACATACATTTAACATTTGAAAAAGAAAAATCAATAGTCAATACATAACGGTACAATTTTCTTTAAACTTCTTCTCTCATTCCATTCTGGGATTCGAACCCGTGATATCTGCAACCGACACCAGTGACGTCAATCATTGCACCGCGGTCCCGACTAAATAATATATACGTATAATTATTATATTGCTTGCATTTGTGTGGGTATCTTTAATGTTTTGTAGGTGTGTTTCTAAATAATAATATGTGAGTGATTTGCAGAAGTAGATATTAATATTATTACAGGAGAACTATTAGAGGCGTTTCGGTCAGTAAAGGTTTTCCGATGCAGTCAGTAATGATATGATTTGTTAAACGTCGCGTCTACCTTTCTAATGGCAGCGGGAGTATCGACGCGAATTATCTGCGAGCAATGGCGTACCGAAAAAATATTATTTACTATTACTTTTTTTACACAATTGGAAAGACATTTATAAAATTAAAATAAAATATACAGTGTTTTTAAAATTCAAATAAAATTGGCGCCAGAGTCTAAGATGGACTACGTTATGATCTATGATATCACATATACTGTTATTCGTAGTCAATCGGTAGATGAATATGACATAATCTCTATGGCTTTGTTGATGATTCGTTGTCACTTAGTTATTTTTCCATCATTTGCACCAGTGTAGTAATCTTCTCACTATATACAATTCGGCTTATTTGGCCATACCTCCCGCAAGTCTAACGACAATATTGAAAGCCTGGCCGTCACAGGAAAGGTCGAAGATAGAAGGGGAAGTGGAGAAGCCAAACTCGTTGGTGCCACCAAATGAAGAACGCTACAGGACTCTCTTTACTGATGGACCTCAAAGCAACGGAGTGCAGGAGCGAGTGGCGAAGGACTATCAAAGAAACTACCGGAAAACGCAGAAAACATGAATACAATAGGGAGACCATTGCAAGTGACTCAAAAATATATTTTTTTTAAATTCAATGTCCGCTCCCTACGTGGAGCATGTGGCCTCCTAATGGAGGTAGAATTTTGCTCAACCTCTCTTTTTTTGAAGAGAGTATGGATAGATGGATAATGCTAGGACAGGACTAGTGGTTAGCTAATCACTCTAGATACGCCCCGTCAGGATCGGATGGGTTAGAGGGAATTTTTAGATATCATAAACACTCAGACTACGAACAGAAATCCAAAGATCGATTGAAACATACACTACCAGCTGCGCCACGGACGGACGACGAAAAAAATGATTAGGAGAGAGATTAAGAGTACGTATGGACACTAAATTGGAGTACAGGATTTATTTTCATATGAAAGCATCGAAAAATTGTCTCTAAGAAGTTTTTCAATCAAGTTCCTTACCTATTTGTAGCATATAGATTACTTATATAGTATCTCAACAGAACTGCTAGTGGAGAATGTAAACATACAATAATGGAGTTAGGAAAGTGCTAGTTGTCACAGTCTCTATGCCCCGGTTTCAGAATCAGATATGAAAACATCGCAGACATCTTCACCTTTAGATACAAATTTATAAATAAAATCTACTTTATTAAATTATTATGAAGATAATAATAAATTTAATCTTCGATTAAAAAACCTACAGATAAATTGTGTTCCCATTGTTATTTTTTGTACAATTAAATGGCATAGTCGATTAATAAAAGCGTAATGATCAACACATTCGTGACAATTGGATCAGATCTCTTAATTTTTTTACGGTTGACTGAATTTTTTATGTTATTAACAAACGTTGAACGTATGTATTTCTAATGAAGTAGTAAATTCCGCTTTTAAATATTAGGTTGGTAAAGTATGTGCCGCCTTTGGTTTATAGCTCAGTCAAACCGATTTAAGTTGAGGGAATGGATTATATATTATTATTTATACGCATTTATTTGTATTTATGTATGTATCTACACAAATTCAGAAACGGCGCCGTTTGGTTGGGATTTACCGTGAGAAGCGGATTGAGCTTGCTTTGAGCACATTAAGTACACATTAAAATATTAACTTCCGTCGACAAAAGTTGAGCTGTGAATAATTAAGAGTGATTCGATATATTGTTATTGGAAAAATACTTTTTCTCATTTTTTCTTTGTGATAGTCACTACCAGAGTATGTTTTAGTAAACTGAGTAATACTTGAGTAATATCTGAATGGGTGGGTGAGGAGGGAGTTTTAGACAACATAAACATTCAGACTACGAACAGAAATCCATAAACCCATTGAAATATCAATTGATGAAAACTGTCCGCACCGGGAATAGAACCCGAGACATCCGTAGCCGTAGCCCACGACGCTACCAACTGCGCCACGGAAGCCGACCTCGCGGGGCGTAGCGAGAGCGATTAGCTAATCACTAGACCTGTCGTAGCCCTCTATCCTTCTATTCCTACTCTCTTCGATAAAGAGAGGTTGAGCAATGGAGTAATAAACAGTCCTCATAGAAATATTCTGTTGAGATACCTATATTAGGAGACCATATGCTCCACGTTGGGAGCGGACATGGAAAAACATATATCTGAACGGTTATTTATATGTATTGCTTACGTATGCTGAAATTTTTGTATATTTATATATATTTATTACTCATATTTTAGTTATGTTGCCTTCATTAATTGAATTGGCATTTATAATAATTTAGTAATAGTATTTTAAATTAAAAAAAAAATCTGGTATTACAGCTGACAGCCAACGGGCAAAATATTTTGAAAATTGAAAAATCATAACAGATAAGAATTTTAATGTCACTCATGTCCAAGATCACAAATTTAAATTGAAAAATAAATATTTGCTATTGAACTTGCTGGGACTTGAACCAGGACCCACCTGATCACTAGGGCAAAGGTCTTGCGTCTAGACCACCGAGGCTGACAATAAAGTTTATATCTATTTTGACATGTGCGTGGACGTGGACGAATGTAATAATTATTAAGTCATCAAAGGGGCAGCCTTTTCTTTGTATAAATTTAGATAAAGGCCTCATACAACAAACAAAAACTTTTATAAATAGTTGTCGAATTTGTGATCGCATATATGTTGCTATTATTAAATGTGTAGCTCAGCTATCCACAATACACTAATCAGTGACTTGCCGAACATGTTGTGCCCACTGGCGTTCACTTACTCGTGAGCTTTTGTTTTGAGAGTAAAAGCTCTACTTAGCGTTTGTTCAGTGATTATGATTAGAAATAATATAACAGGGTGTTAAGACATTCATTAGATTTATTGACCTCCAGAAAGGATATCTTTTAAATATTTTTAGTTTGAGAAGCTTTTTATATACAAGTAATGACGTGACAAATGTGATATTATTAAATTCCAATTTATTACGGATGAAAAAGGGTTTGTCACAAAACTGGATACATTTTTTTTTTGTAGATACCAGTCATTAACACCAGTTAGCAATTTTAACTGAAATGTAGATTTTTATGAATGTGTTTTACGAAATCTTTCATTTATATTTATAAAAATTAAAATTTCGTTTGAATTATAATATTTAGTTGATGTAGAACATATAGACTCCCAATGGAGTTATCTCAACAGAAGTTTTTTTCTACGCGAACTGCATATTACTCAGTTACTCAACGTTTCTTTTTCGAAGAGAGTAGAGATAGAAGGATAAGGTTAGTGCAGGACTAGTGGTTAGTTATTCGCTACCGCCACGTCCCGTTTTTACGATCGGATGGGTGGAAGGGAATTTTACACATAAACATTCATAAAAATACCTGTGGCTAATTGATAAATTTAACAGTTAGAAATGCCTCCTACATATCCGGCTTAGATATTTTAATAAAAAATTGAATGTTTATAAGAGAAAAAATTTCAATTATTTCCTATTGGAAATTTTCGCAGTATTTTACTACGGGTACACACCTAATAATAATTAGAATCTGTCTGTTTTATCAAACTATATTTTGTTAAATATTGCAATGTTTAATATAATAATAACGTCGCAATCTTACGTAATAAAAAATGATTAGAATGTTCAAAAAACAGAGGCAATACTTATTTTGTATCTGTTTTGGCGATTACATGTTTCGTCAGCCCAGCAATCAATATGTTCTTTGGATAATGATTAGCATAATTGGTCCACCTGTAATTGGATACCAGCAATTCGGATTTTTATAATGACGCCCAACTAGTATTGTTAACATCCTATATCATACGAAATAGTTTGTGTGGCAACATTTTTGCTCGACTCACGTGGGACCAACACCGGCGGCATAATGTTGTTTTGATTAATGGCCCCCGGAATGTTTCACTGACGGACCTGTGAACTGGCAAGCATATGCCTGCCTCGCATTATTATAGAAGTACTGTTGTTTCGAAATTGGTCATCCAAAATAAAACATTTTATACAATAATATACAATTTCTCTAAAGCCCTCAAATTTTGATATTTTCTCACCACTATTTGTTTCTTGAATACATCGTAGGCTCATCTTAATTTATTTCTGCAAAAGAAGGAAATATATCCAGTCATATAATTTAATGAAAACTTTTGATTAATTAGTAAATGTATTTATACTTTATAGCCTGAAAATGTTAAAATTAATTTATGAAGAACAAGAGGTCAAAGGAATGTTTTTGTACATACTGCAAACTCTGTCGATCTTCGTTTGTGTCTATGGTGGATGCAATGTCGTTTTCAACTGCCTTTTATAGCAGTATCAGAATGCACATAGTAGGTTAAATCAAAAAGCAAAGCCAGTCCTTTCAAGCAAACCTAAATGTAGCAATGAGACACATATCTAATAATAACCGAACTAACCCATATGAAAACTTTCCCGAAAGTATCGGTGATTCAAAAACCTGCTGTAGACAAAAAGATTTGAAAGTAACCAAGACCCGTACAAGGGTTTCTTACGTAGGAAGACTAGGAATTAATATGAATATAATGTACAAAACTGATCTGAAAAATGTATTTTAAAATCTTTCACTGATTGTTGTTAATTGGAAAATTAAATAAATAAAAAATATTCCACATTCCATGTTGGAATCAACACGTACTATTGTCACTCCCAGTAAAGTACAGCCGAAAGTCGAAATTTGTCATTTTGCAGACGTGTCGTTTGAATTTTTCAAAAATTTGCGGCAAACGCATAAGAAACCTGGATGCGTTAACTGTTGTTTATTTTTATGGGAAAACACAATCTCTTTACAAGCGTATTTTTAATTTTCTTAAAAAGGCAGATATATTTACTAACGATTACAGACTAAATACACTATTTTACTGATGTTGCGATATGCGGAATTACAAAATATGAATTAACTGGCCGCTTTATGTAAGTATGTGTTAATTTCGCAATCACTTCATTGAGTTACATTAAGAGATATATTCTGTGTGTGAAAGGAAAGAACGCTAAGTCTTAATTTTTTTAAAAGATTAGTCGAATATGCTAAAATTACTGCGATGCATATATGCTTAGAAGAGAAAACGGTCCAGTCAAAACAATGCTGCTGAATTATTAAATTTCACATTGAAACATCACATTTTGCAAAGATTCAAAATGCAGTTGCAAAGTAACGGCTGCATCTAACTTTCTAGAAAAGCTTTGTAGTTTTTAAAATAATACAGATACGACAATGGACTTCAGATTTTAGGTAAAGACTTTAATATAAGTGGCTAGTTAAGTGCTAATACTTAACGGTGAAGTAGCTACTTTTCCCAATGTTTTTTGATGCCTACCTATAGAACGGAGTGCGTAGAAAAGAAAATGCAAAATTCATAAAATCACATATGTGACGCTTACGTGATTATACGTAGGGATTGTCGAATATGAATTAAATTCTTGGATGCGTATTTTTTATCATCTATAATAAACAGCTATTGCAATACAAATAAATTACTTGTACATGAATTGAAAAATATAGCAGTGTTTTGAAACTAGACTGTTATTTATGTGTTTGCTGTTGTATTATTGAATCCGGATCAATCTCGTCAATCAGGTGGAGCAGATCCGCATCGATATTCCAATAATTTCTGGGTATCATTAGTCAGTTGGGACGAAGTACTTAAATACTCCGGCTCTTACTTCTTAGTCACCGGAGTTGGTCGTGAGATAAACGCAAGAGGCGTTATTAATCGGAACGGTGAATGATAATTTATTTATTTCACCTGAGGCTACGAAAATCATAAGGTGGAAGATTACGATACTTTTCGCTGCATGCAATCTTTAACGGAGTGTGAATTGCTGGCTTTTATTTGCAATAACCATCATGATCACACGCTTTGATAGGCCGCTATAAACTATCTATTTATATGATTAATAAAAAAATATTTAATAATTAATTTGGCATTTACACTGTATGAATACTTTTTAGATCAGTAAAATTGTAAATAAATGTATAAAACGAATAACAAAGAAACCGGTAATATATTTTTTTATTTACAACTTTGGATTACTCACTTTATCTTCGATCCAAGGACGTCTACAAAGAGAGTTTTAGGGGATTACTTAATGATTTATTGAGCGGAGCATATATCTTTGTTTTCACTAGTTTGCCCGTAGTAAATAAATACGTTCGCCATAATTTGCAATGAATGAAGACCTTCCTAAGTAATGTGCACGCCATTTCTTACAGTCACACGAGGTGCAATGTATTTCCAGCAAACCAAATTATTTTGAACAGTGTTCTTCACGATTTTTTTTTGGTAAACTTTTTTTTTTATATTCTTAATTGTTTTCACACTAATGATGAGATTTTTGATTTTAATATATAGATATGTTAATCCCATTTATATATTTTCCTGAAACAAATTAACAAATTATTGAAAAATAAATTGAGTGTTAAGGTTTCTAACCCACAACGGCGCATAAAATCAAATATATTATGCTTTTATAATGACTATTAATGTAGCTTAATAATTTTTCCGCAATTCCAATAAATATAAAAAGTTTCAATTGTTTACTAGGTATTTCCTTGAACTGGAAAAGCAGTTTCATAGTAAATCCACTGTTGTTTGCAATAAATTTGATATTTTTAAAAACATTTATACCGCTAAAACCATCCCACAACCCACAACTAAGTTCTGCGCGTGTTCAACTAAATAAATAAGTAAAATATTAACTCCTTATCTCCCAGTTCGAATTAAATAAATATATGTTTGAAACAATTGAATTGCGATAGTTACATTTACAAAATCAAAAAATCATTTCGTAAACTTGATATTTTTAAATTCTTAAATACGCGTATTTTTCAGGATTTTTATGATCATAAACATCTTTATAGACACTTTGAGTCTTCATAGGGTCTATACCAGTGGTCTCCAAGCTCAACAAGGATGTGAGCTACTTTCAGAATTGAAAATTTCTAATAAGCTACTTCATTCATTTTTTATAATTTTTTATCATCGTCCTTTATCGTACCATAAATATTATTAGTACAGTAGTTAAAATAAATTTATGACATCGGACTTCCAATAAAACATAAAATGCATACTTTAATTATGTATTTATAAACAAAATAATAGTTGAAAAATATCTTTGAAATAAGTGTGAGGAATAGTAAAAATAATTATACACTCTATACTTTATCTATGGATTAGTAAAATATTTAAAAAATGCATGTAAACACTAATCTACTAATCTGATTACAAACATACTTTTAAAATGTCGTTTAGGCATGCTTAATATAGTTGCTATATTTTATAATGAAAAATTTTGTATTGTGGTTCCTATAAATTTTACATATTTTAATTTTAATAATAAAGACTTACAGAACAGATAAAGGTATTATTCTGCTTAGAGTAACACGTTCTGGCTTGAAATTAAACGATCTGATGTAGAAAAAATGTTATACCTAATAGAGCAGGGGAGACGAATCTTTTCCTCCCAGAAAGGCCGCATTTAAGAAGCATACATTATTTTATAAATGAAAGAAAACAAAGAAATTTATTTATTTATGTATCGGTTTATTTCAGTCAAAAGACCGGACTTGAAATTCTATAAGGTCGCCGGTTCGTCACCGCTGTACTAGAGTGTAAATAAATATTCGTCACTTTATTTTATTTTAAGATTTTTCATGGTGCCCCTTGCAGAAAAACTATGCATATAACCATACATAAATGAAAAATAGATAATTTTGAATCTATTGTATTTGTATACCTACATTTAATAATGAACGTGAAAAAAGAAAATCAAGTGTATACCTAGTATTATGTTTGTAAATATAATATGCGTCAATTTAAAATTTTCGCTGAAACGGGCTCTGATGTGTAAGAGGCAATCCCGTGAACTCGCCTCAGGCAATGACATCATTCTCAAATATCTCCTATCAACCAGGCTCACGACTCGACTTTGATTTTTTACAACTCGCCTGGTCACCTTTTTTTCTTCCTCGCCATCCACCTTCCAGGTCTTCTTTTAGCCTTTGTTCGAGACGCGCCTTCTTTTTTTTCTCGGATATTTTTAATTCGTTTTGTTTTATTTGGCTTGTTTTTCAGGTTTTATAAACAAAACGCCGGCAAGCACCTGCACAAAATATGAAAAAATACTTAGTTTAGTATGGATGATGCAATGGCAATGTCGCAAAAAAACTTTTGCCGCCTCTTAATGCATTTTTTGCAAACACGAAATCATAATTATTTTATATTACTTTTCATAATTTATTAAAATATGCAAGACTTTATTTTTATACACCGTGTGCATGATATTTTACAAGTATACAGCAGTGCTCCGCAGCCTTTTCTCACCCACTATACACCTAAGCACTGCGTAAAATTTTACGCCACAACGCAAGAATAAATATGTAATTTTCATCAAAAAATTTCCAATCAATTATTATTTTTTTATGTCATGAATTATAAAAAAGCATTTTTTTAAATTATGTCAAATTAAAGAATTTTAAGCAAATTTTAGTGGTTCAAAACCTTTTGATTTAATTCTTAAAAATTACAGATTAAAAAAAAAACATTGACAAAAATTGTAACTAAAAAAAGAACGTAGCTAAACTACATACAATATATACCCTACGTCGGTTTCCGGATTTTGCTGATTTTAGTAATATTAGGTAGAATATTATATGACATTGCTTATTTCTTCGTTCATATTTTGTAGATTGTATGGAAGTTAATGTTGATTTTATCTTTTCGAACGCATTGTGCCACGGCACACCTAGTATCATCTCGTGCTGCACCAATACGCAGCGGCACACCGGTTGCGGAGCGCTGGAATACCGTACCACCACTACCAACACGTCATGTACTACATAATCATAAATGAACTAATATCAGAAATTTTAGTTAAAGTTGTGCGATTATTGAGTAAGTAATAATAATTTTTAATCAAATGGGTTGCTATTTAACTAGTGAAGCGCTATTAAGTTTGGACTGTTAAATTTTTTGATCTGTTTTTGTTATCGAAATTTCATGGTTTTTTATTATTTCGCTTAACATTAAAACCACAATTGACCAGTGATTAAAAATGATGTACCGTCAACTCAGATGACTGACAGGTCATTTCATGAATCTATGACATTTCATCATGCAAATTTCATTTTGAAATAGGCACGTTTTCGTGAATTTCGTAAAGTGTCAAAAGTGGGTTAAGTGTTTTTTTGAACTACTCATTAATTGTGTTTTATTTTTAAAATGTAATTTATTTCCACCAAGAATTTATAATTACAGAAAGACAGTTAACCCCTTAAAAAATATTATTTGTCAGTATTATACCTAATGTATATATTCTACACTCCCTACGTATAATCACGTAAGTGCTAAATGTATGATTATTACGTATTATGCATTTTCTTTGTTTATGCACTCAGTTCAATGTGTAAGTATCAAACGGCAAGGAAAATCAGTTTTAGAAATATAGCACTGCCCCAATTTTGAGGAATATACATGAAGTCGTTACTTTTCAATTGCATTTTGAATCTTTAAAATGATCTGCTCGAAAATCTCATGTTTGCAGATACAGGATTATACGTAGGGAGTGTCGTATTATGATACTTCCTATTTGCTTGGTATTAAGGTAAGAACAGTTATTAATTGAAAACAACACCAAAAATATTGCTGTTATGGATAATTTTGAAATCTTTAAATTGTGAAGTAATGCAAATGTTAAAACACATCCAACCAGTAACATCAATTTTAAAAAGTTTGCCCATCGGTCTAATATTGTCCCACTACATGGAAAAAAGTGCTGTTATAATGCCATATGAATATTTTTTAGTTAAGCAAAGGTATTGAGCAGCCCCTGGTTGTAAAAATATGAATTAATGTACAACATAATTTGATTTATTGTTAAATTTCTAAACTGTCATCTTGATGATAAAACACAATTTTAAAAACTTTATTTGTATCGTGGGTCAAAGTTACCCGATTCGGATGCAAACTTTGGCCCAAATTGTTTTATCTATATATATAAATATATTAATTATAACAATAAATATATTTATGTTAATTAAATTTCATCTTAACACATTGAGTCCCGGAACCGCGTTTTCACGTGATAGGCCAGCCTATCAAAAACAGTAGTATCTGAGTCATCAAGCGATACGTATTACAACGGAATCCTGGTTTTAATTATAGTCAAGACTCAAAACTTTCCAAAACAGTCATCTAATTTGTGTTGTTGCCAAAATAGGTTTTGATTCAATCGACTTAAAATCTTAATCGAATTTTAGTTCTTTAATATTCCCCCTTCAGGAGACGATATTATGGTGACACCGAGTCTACTCCGAGCTAGAGTTTTGCAAGATCTGCAAGACAGGTTGTCAGAGGATATGTCTAAGCACATATTGATACCGATACCGTCAACAGAATAAAAATAAGCCCTGTAGAACATGCAAGGTGTGTACAAAGCACAAGAAAAGGAGTGAGACTCGGTACATGTGTAAACATTGTCGTGTGGCTCTGCAGAAGGGGAAATGTTGGCAATTTTACCATACAAAAATTAAACATTAAAATGTTTTAAGCAATCCCAAATAGTTTCATTTGATTTCACCCACTATTTCCATAGTTATTTTTAGTAAACGCTGGATAAAAACGATATTTCTTCGAAAATGGGTCGGGCACAGGGGTTGGTTTTACCTGATTTGGCCTGATTGGCCGGAGCTGATAGAGTTAAGACATTAGTACATTTCTATGTGGAACAATGCCACACATTTATGCAATGGCGAACCATAAAAATACAAAAAGCTCCAGAGCTGGGCCCAAAGTTACCCAGATTGACCGTTCTAAGAATGTACTATAGCATTCATATTTACCTCGGACGATAGACAAATGATGAATAATGGAGGAAGACAATACTCTGACAAAGTAATGGAACCAGTGATGATCAAATTTAAGTCACGATTGCATTGCAGTAATAAATTCGGGATGTTATCTCTTTTCGTCACAGACTGACACGCGTCTCAATAACATCGGTCGTATTTCAGTGACAGGTGTATCGTTGAAAAGTAAATTGGTTTCCTAGTTAATAATATGGCACATTCTCTCCCTAACTTCTTCAGTTTCTACCACTTAAAAATATACCGTATCCTTTCTGCCTCAAGGAGTGTTCTTGAAGAGTGCATTTGTTTTACATCCTGACCCATATATTTATCATAGGCGTGCTCGTTTTTTCTTTGACTATAATAGCATGCAAGAAAATATAAATTAACCATAAATAATTTGTTTTCAAATCGAATATTAAAATAATGTTACGTGTTTTATTATTACATTAAAAAACCAAAAGAACTGTTGAAATTACTAAGGAAGTGATTCTAATTCATTTTTGAGCAAAAATAACTCTATATAGAAGATACATTATTGAAACCCTATAAATTGGAAATTTTTCAAATCTAAAAGTAAAGTTCATTAAGGTTTATTAGACTTAAGACTCTTTTTATGTATCGACACTCCCTACGTATAATCCCGTATTTGCAAACATGAGATTTTACAGGAGAGTATTCATTCAGGGGTGCGCAGTCAGAGTTGAAGTTGAGGAGTCGCGCTGTTTTGGCCGGAGCTGGAATCTGAGTTGTAAAAAACCTTTTCTATAAAGTGCATTTTTGCGTGTATTTATATACTTTTTACATTTTTATTTATCTCTATAACATCTTTTTGTTCCGCAACATACATATATATGTAAAATATGAAAAATTGAACTATTTGCTGGACTGGTTGGTTGGTGTTTAATTTGAAGACCAATTCAAGATGTGTAATTATCAATAGGAAAGGTAGGAAAAAAATCTGACAAAATAAGATTTTTTTAGTCGTAATCTGAGTCGGAGTCACATTTTTTTTTGATGACTCCACACCCCTGGATTCATCACGCAATTCCAAAGTAACGACTACATGTATCTTCTTCATAATGGGGACAGTGCTACTATTTTAAAGCTAATTTACCCTGTTGTTTGACGCCTACCCATAGAACTGAGTGCGTAGACAACGAAAATGCAAAAGATATATATTTTGAACATGCATGGTTATACGTTGGGAGATTCGATATTATGACCATAAAAAATGTTTAATTTTATTTGATCCAGATGCACATTGAATTTTATATCGGTAATCGGAAAAATTTACTGTCCATAATCATTCTTTTCTAACGGCACACTTTCTTTATCTTCTAGAAGAGGTTCTTGAAGAAAAAATCATTGAGTAAAGCAAACTTTTCACGAATAAATTGCTAAGGTTTCACCTAGCGGTAGAATTTTTCTATTAAATTTTTCATACAAATTTATATTAACATTCTGTTCCAGATGTTCTTTTGTCTCATATTTTTGCTTAAAGACAAAACTACGTAATAAAAATACCTATAATATTAGTGACCATTGCCTTATAACCAGCTTAGTTATCAGTGAACGAACACTTATTAAAAAAATAGAAAAAATGTAATAATTCGGACACCACTGTAACTGTCAAAGAATTTAAAATATTCATAGCCATAGGCCACTTGGTCTAAAAATAATTTAACTGGTGCTTACATTTGAATAATTATTATTTTGCTGAATATGTATGAAATGAAAATAAAAGCTATTTTTACGTTTTTCCGTTGTCAAAATGAAATCTTACGAAATACAACAAAAATTTAGTGATACAAAATGTATAAGGGAAAAGTGGTGAGCAGTGTTTTTAAACAAAATATTTATTGTTGCAATGTCGATTAATTAAGAAAAATGTAAATGATTATAAAATTTTATTTATTTTATAATTAAAAATAAATTATCTGCCATTACACCTGACAGCCAATGCGCCAAATATTTTTAAAATTTGAAAATCATACCGAGATAAACTCTACAAGAATTTTTATAAGTCACCCATTCTATGATCAGTAATTTTAATTGAAAAAATCTTAATTTGATATTCACCTTGCTGGGACATGAACCACCTTTAAGCCTGACCTCCAGGGAAACGCTTTTACCACTAAGCCTCAGAGGCCGATTAAAAATGGCACAATGTCGTTGTGAATAAAACTAGTCAAATTTTAGTAACCAATCCATAGCATTTTAAAAATGATCAATGCCAATGATCGTTTTAGTCGTTTTCTATGTATCTAAATATGTATCTATTTAATTTCCGTAAGCAATTTACTGTTATTGCCTCGGAAAAATGTCTAACAAATGTAATTCATTCAAGTCTAATCATCTACAATATTTACTTAAATAAAACATAATTTCATCTTCAGTGTATTGCTTTTATTGCCAAAGCACTTGTCAGGCCAATACATTCATTGAAAATATAGCGTGGTTTACTTGAATCAAATTGATCAGTATTCTAAAAAAAAAATTTTTTTTGTACATTTAATAAAGCGTGCAGCTTGTTAATAAATCAAAACTACCTTCCTCAATTAGCATATTTTAATATAAAGCCGGCCAAATTTTAATACTTTAAAAATACCCGGTAATATTATGTTTTTTGTGTAAAAAATGCTGTATGTTTTACATTAAAGTCATCAACGTTTTTGTGTGTAATTAAACGGTTAAAAAAGGGTGCAAATTGTCTTCGGGCTGTCTTCAAACGTTCAAAGGTACAATTAATGATAGTAGAGGGCAAGGTGCAAGCTTTTGTAGTTCCAAATCGTTTTATAGCCACCGGAACTATCGGAACTGTTTTACCTTCTTCGAAATTTAGTAACCCTCAATGCTATAAATGCAGCGGCCCGCCAACTGGTTCGGGTATTGCAATTAAAAAATCAAGAAGTCTTCGTATTTATTTTATTTTATATTATTTAATGAAGACTTTTTATTATAATTAGTATTGCTATTTCTTCCTCAAAATAAAATATGGAAAGTACGAATTATTTGTTTTTATATTAATTATTAGTAAAAATATCTGTGAATCAATCAACTATTATGCTATAAATTAAATTTTTGTAAGTCAACAATCTAGGTCTTTCCTCCTAATCAGCTATGTGGTCAATAGCTCAAACACACGAGTACATACTTTCATTTATTGATTTTAAATCGACGTGTAGATAAATGTTGTCTGTGTCTCCTAACAGCATCCATAAATTCTTACTGTCTCTGAAGGAACTTGAGCGGCCAGCTCTCGTTCTTCCTTTAAGGAATCCATATACTCCACATCGGGTGGAGAGGGGAATGGTCTAAATTTCTTAATAAATATATACATATGATATACAAATTAGTCTTAAAACTAAAAACATCTTTCGTTTAACATATTATAAGCACCTATTTGTAATAAACATAAATATAAAATATCAAAATAAAAAATGAGTTTGAAACTCTCTGTTATGCTTACAGCTGGCCTTTTATATAAGATAATAATTATGATCGCTTTCAAATTCAACTGTGACATTTATTGCTAATTGATTTATTTTTTAAGACATCGACTGAAGGTGCTTGATGGAATTTCAATATCAAATTTGGATTATTGAGATTTTGTACACTTCCATGTATGTTGTCACTAACGACCTGGGTTTCGCTTTTCGGCATCTTCAGGCATTCGAGCACACGAATAGACTCGAACTGACCATTCAGTGACCAAATACATGGAAGTGTACAAAATCTCAATAATCCAAATTTGATTTATTTTTATTTATGTCACACCAATTTTACTAATTTAAAAAAATGGTTCACGTCTTCACACTAATGGTTAGTCAGTTTTAAGATGTTAACTGTCAATTCTTGGTAGCATTATATATCTAAATATATGAAAATGAATGTTTGTCTGTCGAGTATGCGTTCCTATCCAATTCCGATGAAACTTTGGTGAGT
Organism: Himalopsyche phryganea; assembly: GCA_022494535.1. Taxonomy (NCBI): domain Eukaryota; kingdom Metazoa; phylum Arthropoda; class Insecta; order Trichoptera; family Rhyacophilidae; genus Himalopsyche; species Himalopsyche phryganea. The sequence goes on from JAGVSL010000034.1 coordinate 2,691,898, forward strand.
TGTTGTGCGCACACCCGCGAAGGTTTCTGAAAATAATCTAATGTCTAAAAAGATTCTAAAACAATGAAATAAAAATAATGAATCAAATAGGTACAAACAGCGACATTTCAGTTCGTGTGTGACATAGTAAGTGGTATTAATTGTTAAATTCCAATTGCCGGTCTTGGTCAATGGAAAATTAAAGGAGAAGATGTACTGTTGCCACGCAGCCCAATGATTCCGACAGAAATGGCAGTCGAATTCAAATTTCTGCAGTTTCCGGTGCGACTAATTGCAATGACCATCAACAAAGCACAAGGACAATTGCTACTAGTGTGTCGACTAAATTTGGAAAATCCGTGTTTCTCACATGAGCAAAAAATATGCTGTATCTAAAAGAACTTCAATAAACAGAATTAAAACACAAACATTTTCTTTCTTTGAGTGGCATTGCAGCGCATATCGGGTACTCGCTAATTAAAGATAAAAAACCATTCGTTTAGTTATATTTCCACACTTTTATAATGATCACGATGAACGAAACCGGTCCCTCATCGCGAGCACTATCAAATGGTTAGTATGAAATTAGTTATGTCTGTGTCCCGCTATGAAATATTATTTTTAATATCCCCTAATAATAATTATACGAAAATATAGTTTATGTTTTAATTAATCCTTATTATATTGTATAGGTCATATACATACACATACTTTAGTTACATGACCTATAATAAACGTCATTAAAACATTAACCACAATCGGCAATACCATAATACATAATAGGTATATATCCCACAAATTAATTATTAAAGGAATACTTCTCGGTATTGAAAACTTTTCTGCAATAGTTGGTAGATGAATAACTGCCGGAGATCGTGAAACAATTATTTTTATGGTATACCATAAGGCTTTTTAAATAATGTTTTATATTAGGCACATTCTCACGGTAAGAAGCAACGATTGTTAAAAACAAATTATCACATCAAGGCATTCGCTTCGACTACCATTAGAGTTGGCTTAATTTTGTGAAACCGCATGGCTATAAAATGATATCGTCATTTAACGAATTAGTTACAGTTATTTAAGAAGTATTTAATGTTGCTATTCTGAATAACAAGCCAAAACATTTGAGAAGATATTGAATGATATCGTTGCTATTCAATTCAAGATGTTATGTAACTTTATGAGACTTATACATGTGTATTAATGTATTATTAGTGTTGCAAAAAACCGGGAAATTTTGAAATGGTTGGAAAAACACGGAAAATTGAGTAAACTGTTAAATATGATATTTTATGTTGTTTTTTCAACATATTAAGTCCAGGTGCACATTTAAATATGTGTTTAACACCGAGTTTAACTTCATACATAAACACAGAAGCGTTTAAAACCTTACGTCGAAAATTGAAAGTGAAAAGAAATGAATTAAGATGGTAATAAACTCGCTCAGTAGACCTTTAAGTGTGATTGTATTCACTTTTTATTTATTTAAAGTATTGAATAACAAATTTTTGTAACTTATGCATTCTAAAATAAAAATGGGAAATTTTAATTAAATGAAAAAAATATTTTCAATGTTTATCTTCTTTGATATAGTATTGTCGCCAGATAAAAAAACAAATACATATTTTATTATTATCATTACTACAGATTTAATAGAAGACCGTTCACTGTTCACTAATTGTCTGTTGTAAGCTAACAAGATTACAGAAATAACCAAGAGAGATGTGTACCATAAAAAAAAATGTCAGCCTTACAATGAATTAATTAGGCATACGACTTATTATAAATTTATTAGAGAACGATTCACTTGTTCAACACTGTCTTGGAACTATTATTATTATGAAAAAATTGGTATGGTCGTGATTTCTGAAATTGCTTTACCTATATCAGACAGGTCCAATTGCAATTGAATCACAAAGTATTTGTTTTCTTAATCTATACTAATGTATTGATAGCAAGCAGAGTTAGAAGATTAAAAACTTGGAAAGAATCAAATTATGAATGAGGCATTTTTCGATGCGCCGAAATACGACTTGAATGAACAATTTAAGAGACAATCAAATCATACTACTCAGCTAGCGCCTAAGTGACTCATTCCACATTTCCTAATTATTTTTTGGTTTTATTATACTCTATTCATGTCACGTAAATCGCCATACTTTTTGTGAATATGTTTTTCTAAATTAAATAGTGGTAGATATAAATCATACTGTTTTCATTGAACAATACATTCTTATCTCGATATTGAATCTTCGTTGCCTACAAAGACACAGCAGTAACAAGCAAGCGTGGGTATAAAGAAGTGGTACTATTCCATTATAACAATGTTATTGAAAAATAATTATTACTGGCCATTTTTATAAACAGGCGTAAGCATTATTGTGAAAGCGATATTGATGAATGAGAGTGTCGACCTGGAGCCGCTCTAACGCCCACGCCGGACAATATCCGTAACATCCAACTTTGTGTTTTTTCCCCACAACATTTTGATAAATTCATTTTAAATAATCGTTACCAACAATTGACTTAATAAAAGTGTATTTTTTTATATAATTTAAGACATCGACTGATGGTGCTTGATGGAATTTCAATATCAAATTTTGATTATTGAGATTTTGTACACTTCCATGTATTTTGTCACTAACGACCCGGGTTTCGCCTTTCGACATCTTCAGGCATTCGAGAGCGGAAATATAACTCGTTATTGTGTGCATTTATTGAGTTCAGGTATCAGTGGATCCCAAACGTATAATATTTTATCTCGTAAATAATATTTGTCGTATTCTATATAAAAGTTAGACACTGTTTACTTTGAGTCCAATTAAATGAAGATACCTTAAAGGTCTTGTGACAAAATACATGTAAGTGTACAAAATCTCAATAATCCAAATTTGAAAAAGTGTTTTTCATGTCCGCTCCCAACGTGGAGCATATGACCTCCTGATGGAGGTATCTCAACAGAATTTTTCGGGACAGGACTAGTGGTTAGCTAGCCGCTCTCGCTACGCTCCGTTTTTGAGGATCGAATGGGTGGGATAGATTTTTCACAAACATCAGTGAAATCAATAAATCGATTGAAAGATATTTTAAGAATCGTAGGTAACAAACGTTGAATCAGTACTAATTTGATATTTATTCCATATCCGCTATAAATGTGGAGCATATAGAATCGTAATGGAGCAACTCAACAAAAGTTGTTTTACGAGAACCGGTCCTCAATCAATCGTACACCTTGTAAGAGACTAAAACAAAAAAAAATGTTTAAAAGAAAGGTCTAATAATATGCTAATCGATCTCTCTGTACCCTCTTTTCAGATGTAGATGACGAAGAATGAAAACACAGCAGATATTCATGTACGCACAAATCGTATTTTTTCTGGGATTTGAATCATTGTCCGTGCAACCGAGTAGGGTGATAATTCAAGAAAGTTAATCACTTGGCTACAGTAATGGCACTAAGGTCAATAAGATAACGCTATGTATATAATTATAATGCATTTATTGAGTTCAGGCATTCGTACTGCCTGCGATTCAAAGCTTATTTGAAGAATTAAATAGCTTAAATTTTTCAAAACTTGTCACACCCAAATACTTCAATTTACCTAATATTTTCGATTATTTTATCAGTGCATGATATTTAAGGTAGGTAACAAAGAATCATTTTGATAACACCGGCGGAAAGTAATTAGCCCATAGTCAGGAAATTGATAACACATTTCATACACTCCATACTGTACATTAAATGTTCAGTACCATGTTGAGATCTCTTTCCTGTCTACATATTCTTGTGATCACCAGTCTGTAGTCTGCGGTCAATGAATAGAATATGAAAAAAGCGTCCGTAGTAGGGATTCCAACTTGAATATTCGATATCCGAATATATTCGGTCCTTTTCGATATCCGAATATTTGGGCAACTATTCGATTACCATTCGAAATAAATTTTAATGAAATATTTTACTAAATCATGATCACATCCCCAGAATTGAATACCCCAGGTAGTGGTTTTTATTTTATCTTCGCCCAACTCGAATGATTTCAGTATCAGGTATTATCATTAATCATAATATTTAAGTTTGACGATCGAATCGGGGTTAAAAAAACCTTTTAACATACCGTAATTTCAGTAATTGGAAAATACCGTTCGAGTAATCCGACGCAGCTGCACATTTTACTTTGTACATATTTTACTGTTATGTTATTCATTTTTCGAATCGAATGTTGAACATTATTTTTATACTTCAGAAACTATTCGAATAGTTTCAGTTTTACTATTCGATAATTACTTATCGTTGGAATCCCTAGTCTGTAGTCATCCAGAATATGCATGTTCTCCTAGGTAGACAATTTTCAAAGACAAACAAACCTCCATTTTTTTTCATTTGTATTTTTAATTATGATAATGTACTGTTCTGCCTTGTGTATAAACAATTTAAAATATTTATATATAAATAATATTATTCATACCTAGAAGCGAACGTACCTATTTATATAATATAACTTAATACGTAATAAAATAGAGGAAAATGTAATTATTTACACTGACTTATATATCCTTTTCTATCCAGGATGTAACTTTGATTTATAATTGATACTTAAACGAGTATATTCATAATATCAATCTCAAACACAAAATGCCGCAAGTAACATTTTGATCAAAATTTGTTGTTGTGTGTTCAACTGACGAGAATAAAAAAATATGTGTTACATCTTTTAATTAATATTTTTTTCGTAAATAAAAAAAGTGATGATATATCTAAGAGCAGCATCATATGAAAACACATTTTATTATTATTCATTCGAGGATTGCGATTACGACATTAAGTTTCTCTTTTTTTTTTCATTTTCATGCAAACTTTACAAATGCTTGGGCTAGAACAAGTGCGTAGGTGAATTTAGACGCGAAGTATTGCTTAAATAAAAACTAACAAATAGTAAAGTATGAAAGATTACTGTATTTTGATAAAGCTGGAAAACGCGATGGAGACCATACTGTAATTTAAAAAAGATTTTCGGTTTAAATCGACAAAAGAAATATTTTTTCTTTTATTTAGTTGTGAACTGTACCTTACGACGTTTTGAATTTACAAACTCCTATACATTCTCAGGCAGGTGAGTATAAAAACGAACGATAATTGACACACTAATTTGCAAATGAATACTGTTAATAATAAATCAGAAAACTAGAATACAAGCAGTAAAAAACAAATAGCTGGAGGCAGTTTGTGTAGGCACTACCTACGTTTTTTTGTATTATTTATTGAGATCATTTTTTCTAGGTGTCATTCGGCAATTGTTATTTTATACAAATTGGGTATCATTTATTTGCTTTTCTAAATTGAAAGATAAATTTGGTGTCAATAATATGAAACACTTACTTCACTATCAGTACCATATCGCGTGGCGAAGAGTTGGACTCCTTGAATAAATAAACACTTCGATATATTGACTTTTCAATCGATTCATTGATTTGTATCAAACGATTTGATGTTTTTATTTCTTCTCCACAGTATACTGAGGAGTGACGATGAAAAAACTGAAATTTGCGTATAACTTTTATTACATTATACATATATGAAGATATGAAAATTATTATTTATCAATGTTTAACAAGTTATTAATTAATTTATCTGGTTGACTGATGTTCGTATGCGAGTTTTGCTCCCAGTGGACACTTTCATACAATGATTTTCTATCGATTTATGGGTTTGTGTCCAAAGTCATGGTTTAATGTGATGTTTTAACCCATCCCACCTACTCTATCCGATGCTTAAATATGATTTCTAGAGAACGATCTGCCTTTTTTTCCCTTTCTGTAAAAAAACAACTTGAGTAAAGATCCTCCCGTAAGAATCTCTATGCTACACTTGTGGGAGCGGCAGTGATAGAACAAACTTATCTATACATTTTTACAATTAATTTGGTATTGTTTGTAAGCTTTTAAAATAAATTCGACGCATTTGGTAAATTACACAATAATTGGCTAATTAGTCTGGCATCTTAACGTACCAAGATAAGTCATTTCATAAATATGTGAATATTAACAAATATAAATAATAATAAAATGTGTTTTTCAATGTAAGCTTGTCTAACATGTGGTAAAAATTAGCCTCAATTAATATTGCATTAATTTAGAACGTGAGCCAATAAAGATGTACTTAATGATTGTTGCTATGTTTTCATCTTCATATTGTTTTGATTGTAAAAAATCTAATAACGGTTGGACCATTGTTAAATTACACATGAATAAAAAATACTGCACTTAATAAGTAGGACGCGACACGAAAATTAACCCTTGCCGAACGAAGCTAAATAATAATTATTACTGTGATGTGGGTATTTGTACTTAGAAAAACTCAACTAACATAAAGTCTGCAGACGTCAAATATGATTTCTTATGAGATATTGAAAGACGCAGATATCTTGGTAGAAAACCCGTTTTATCCTTTGATCAATCCAATGAATAGTCGAACAAAATCGCGCTGATATGGTGGATACAATTGATGGGTTTTCATACAAACAGATGGCCAGTTTTCTCCGTGCGATGATTTTCTTCAGATATACTTACATTACATACATATAAAAATTACATTATATCATATTCGTTTATTGTTTAACTAAGATTTATTTAAATATTGGAGAAAATATCTTTCAATATTCCCAGGCGGTTTGAAAATGGTCGCATACAAATATAAAAATGAAATATAGATATGATGTCAACCATAGTATGCGTTGCACAACAATCTGGTTGTAAAACATACTTTAAAAAAATGATATCATTTAGTCATGGTTATTCACTCACCTTTGATAGCGAAATCTAAAATAATCTCAACATTTTGAACCACCACGACACGACCACATTAATATTTTCTTTATTTTTTTTACCATGTCCACTCTCAATGCTGAGGACATGGACCCCTAATGCTAATGTTAGCGAATTGCTCTCCCTGCGTCACGTATTTTAGGATTGGATGGGTGGGAGCGAATTCTAGATATCACAAAAATCCTTGCCTACCAACAAAAATCCATAAATCGATTGAAAAATCAATTTATGAAACTGTCCCTACCGGGACTTGAACTCGGGACATTCGTCACCGTAGCCAACGACGATGACCACTGCACCACGGATCCCAAACGTGTTAAGTGATCAAATATTTTTTAGATTGACGTATAGACTTTCTGACGTATATTCTAATTCGACAGGTAAGTAAAAATAAAAACCAATCTAAGCCTAGATGAATAATGAACTGTGATTAGTGGTCGTGTACTTGCGTAAATGAAAGTAAAGCCAAAACCAGAAGAATAAAAACATAATAAACGTTGGTTCCCTAGTACTCAACTCGTTAAGCTAAACGTGCACAATAATAATATATATAGAATTAGGGATGCACAATTTCACCACAATCTGCAAAGAATTTCGGTTCGCTAATTATCTCTATCGAACGAGTATTGTTCTAGGAACAATCGCCGGACCTTTGACCGGTCACGTACGGGTGATTGCCGGTCTGGGACGATTCCAAAAAGTTTACGAAAAAAGGCTTCGGCGGCCGCGACCTCTGCCAGACAACCTCCGCAAATTCGAACAGGTGATGGTGCGTCATCGATTTAGTGCGAGCATTGTAATTTAAATTGTATTTTCTAAATTATATGAATGTTACTTACTTACTCCTTGACTTATGAAATCAAATCACTAATTTTAGTTGAGGGACACCTTGTACCCAATAAAAGAGGGAACTGTTATTTATTACGTTTTTTTAAATTTTCCATTACAGTACGGTCAGTTTGGGTAACTTTGGCCCAGTTCTGAGGGTTTTTGTAGTTTTATGGTTCACCATTGCATTTATATGTGGTATTGTTCTACATAGAAATGTACTAATGTCTTAAGATGAAATTTAATTAAAATAAATAGATTTATTGTTATAATTGATCTATAAATATAGATAAAATAATGTGGGTCTAGGACCTAGTAATTACTATAAATTCAGTGATTTTAAAGTCTTTTTTTATGCTTTCATATATTCCGTACATAATTGAGATGGGAAAATATATACAGTATCTGGTTTACAGATTAGTAATACGAATTTAAAATATAACTAATCCAATTAATTTCAAGAAAAGTTTTAAATTGTTTTTTATCATTCCAAGCTGACAGTTTATAAATTCAACTGGTGAAACAAATTATGTTGCACATTAATTCATGTCATTATCACCAAGGGCTACTCAATACCTTTGCTTAGTTAAAAAATATTTATATTGCATTAGTAGTATCATGGTATTATAACAGCACTTTTTTCCATGTAGTGGGCCAATCTTAGACCGATGGGCAAAGTTATCCAAATTGATGGTACTTATAGTTTAACTCATTAAATAAATTTCAGAGTTTTGATCAATAAATGGGTGCAGAGCCAATGAATGTAAAGAGTTATACATTTTTGGTATAAATTCAAATATTAGTTACATTTCACACATATGTATATTTTTTCAATTGAATCAAATTACTCCTTAATTTATTTTAAGAAATAAAATAATATCAGGCATGGTTCACAATTAATTAAAATCAGATTTAAATTTCTAGGAAACTTTTCTCTGAGTTAGTTTAGGATCGGCCATTTATTCGACAAGAACCAGCAATTACGAGATCCAAATTTAGCACGAATGGAGCACGCAAACGTGAGAATTAATCTTCGCATTTCTATGGCCGTGTTGGAATTAAATCACTCGCTTCGTGTGGACTAAATTTATTATCCGTGTGGGCACAACTTAACTTGCTAGTTTCTGTTACAAATCGATACTGAATATACAATACATAAATATTAGTCGGCATAGATTTTCCCAATAAAGTAAAAAGTTTGTAAAAATATAACACTAATATATAAGCAATGTAGTGTAAAAGTAGTACTAACGTTATTTATTGAAAATAGAAAGACATACTTAATTATTTATGATATTGAGTATCATATAAAATTAATTTTAATTTCGAGGATAGCGATCGTGTAAAAAACGACATTTTTAAGTTTGGAAAAATTTTGAATTTTGAACAGGGGACAAAATAGGAAGAAATTTTAGACTTGCAACTGGAAATATTGATAGATCTTTGGATAGGGCACATACGTACAATAAAAATTTATTTCATTGAAAAATCGCCAGAAGCGTGCTTCGACTCAGCGACTCAATTTAGTTGAATTATCCTATTTATATTTTAAAAATAACACACATTTTTTTTGTACTATTTCCATATGTTTATAATGATCAGGACCGGTTTCGCTCACCGCGAGTCTTATAAACTGATGAATGCTCGCAATGAGAGAAACATGTGGGAGTAGTACAAATAAATTGTGTTTTATTTTAAAAATATAATGCCGCTCCACCAAGAATTGACAATAAACTCCTTAAAAGTGATAGGTTATCTATAATTGAAATATATTAACCAAATTTAATTCGTCATATGTAGTCTAACAGTTTAATTTCTGTTTGGTGACCAGAAAATTTGTAACGGCCTAAACGTAACTAAAATGTGGGTTCCATTGTTTTTTTAAGAAAATTCTTGTTACATTATATACATTGCTATTTTTTACTTTACAAAAATCGTCTATGCATTTGCAGTGGTACAAAAAATAAAATACATTTCATTTAAGCGTCTCGTACGTGTTTTTTGTGTAATTTCCTCCTTATTGATTCACGGTAACATTCCATTTCTTAGAAGGTTCTATTTGTCCTATCGACTACACTTAATAGCGGGTTCTCGAACAATAATATAAATTTGGAAAAGCGAATGACGGTGAATGAATAGGTGAGTTGGTGTGAACAATTCATGAATCGTGATCAAAATTTACTCAATACTGCAGTATTGTAACAGTCATAACCAATCTGTTTAAACATTCGCAAACTTTTACTTTCAAACTTCATTTATACATCAAATAGTTAGTAGATCGAGTAGAATGAAATAATGTGTAATACCTTTTATTGCCAATAAAACTATTTAAATTATCTAACAATATCACACTGTAAGAATACTACTCCGAACTCTGAGGCTCAGTGGTGGCGATCTATAAATTTCGTACCACTTGATTGAGATTTAAAGTCCTATAATTTAAAATCCGTTACCAGACACTATTTATTAAACATTGATTTTTCAGTCGACCAATGAATGTACACAATGGCATGTATATCTATGGTTTTGTCATTTCTTATTACCTTCATCTATGCTTTCCTGAAAATAAGAAAGAGTGATCTGATAATTATCAGTCCTTTTCTTCACTTATCCATCTACTCTACACCAATGTCTGTCAAACTTTTTTTACCTCACGGTAATTATACTAAGCAAGGATGATTCGTTCCGTGGCACACCAAATAAAAATGTGATAAACTTTATTAACCTTCCTGTTGTCATGCTCAAAAAATCCTTTAGGATCTCATGCGGTCACATTTCGTTATATCATATAAACGCATTTATAAAGCGAATGACATTTTCAAAAAAGTGAAATATAGTTTTATTTAATTTAAGACATCGACTGAGGCTGCTTGATGGAATTTCAATATCAAATTTGGATTATTGAGATTTTGTACACTTCCATGTATTTTGTCACTAACGACCCGGGTTTCGCATTTGTATCTTCTATATAAACGTTAGACACTGTTTACTGTCTCTCAGTTCGAGTCCATTCGTGTGCTCGAATGCCTGAAGATGCCGAAAGGCGAAACCCGGGTCGTTAGTGACAAAGTACATGGAAGTGTGCAAAATCTCAATAATCCAAATTTGATAGTTTTTATGTGTTAGTATGAAGTAATTATTTTACGTCATATTTTGTGTGTAAAACCTGAAATACATACCAAATTATGTGAAATTATTGAAATACGCAAGAATCAAAATTCTTCATAGCAGAACAGGCACCAGACGTATCTCGGTGCCGTTTGAAACAAAATTGTTGAACACAGCACGATTACCATGGATAAGTTGACGAGGTTTTTAAATTATGATTAATTATACAAAGAAGACGTAAACTATTATGTACTTTTAATTTTTAGTGATATGTAAAACTATTTTATTTACAAATAGCGGAATTTCCAATTTGACGTATGAACTATTTCACAATCATTTAAATGTTTAAAGACCGAAGTAACTCATTGCTACACCATTGAGTACGGAAAGGTTAATACATATGAATAAAGAAAATCTTAGTGTAGGTTACTGTACACAATATTGTTTTATAAACACGTATAATGCAGGTATATAGATGTGGCAAAAAAAATCAGTGAGTAAAACATCTCTCTAAATTTTGATAAAAACAAACACGTAACTTCTCATCTACCATCATTAGCCGCATTCTTTTTTTTTATTTTATTTCCAAAAACTTTTCTTAAAAACCAAAGCGTCTAAACTGTGAGATTTTAACTTGTCTTGTCCGCAGTTCTAATTTGTCTTCATTTGTTGCGGCACACAGTTTGGCAAACACTGATCTACACTAAATCAGGAAAGAGGTTGGAAGGCTACTTTAGTTCTGACGATGGTGTAAAGCTGAAATAGCCATCAACTAACCAAAAAAATTGTTATTATAATAGAACTCTGCCAAATAAATGTCAATTCAATTAATATACAGCAGTTCTCTTTTAAAACGTTTTGTTGAAATGATCCTTTAAATCTTAATGATCCATTGATACATTGAGAATGGAAAATTTCAATAAACTTAATCAATGAATTTTTCTGGATACTTAATACTTACATATTATACTAAAAACGTATTGCTTAATTCTCAAAACATAGCTCAATTTCATTTCGTTCTTCTCTCATAATACATATTTATATTTGAGGTCTGCACTGGCTGAAATTTTGTTAAATTACCCTATCCGAGCCCATCATCGAGTCCGAGTCTCAATATCACACTTGTTAACTGAACCCAACCAGAATCCCAGATTTATTTTACTCAGCCAGAAAAAACCCGATTATTTTTCAATATAGAAATTCATTTATACTTTTCAAATAATATAACACATGTCATGTACTAAAGTTAAGCTATGTACTATTCATATTCATATTCATTTTCTTTATGGCTAATTCATGATCCGAACATAATCAGAAATATTTTTTGAAAATTAAATTCCTTACTCAGGCCCAGCCCGAGCCCGAATGTAATTTGTCTTTACCCTCCCAAACCTGGCTCACGGATTGGGTCGGTGCAGACCTCTGACTTACATTTAATATTATAAAGATAGGATAAAATATTGAAGCGAATTTCAAATTAACGCTAAATCAGAACAGTATAAGTACATAATACATTTAAAACACTTTTTTTGAAGATTTATTTAAGCATTATTTTTTATTAATATATGATACAAAATGACTGTTAATATGGGGATGTTCTTAATGCCATTCATATAACAGGGCGCGTGACATCAAAAAAACTTATTGCAAATTAATCGAATTTTATTTATTGCGTAATAAAACTGTTAAATTTGTCTACGGCGGAAATACTTTTGTGGCTACGCACGCGTAAAGTCACGTGTTTACAGCTCGTGGATATTCATAAATTACACGGCTCACGCCATTACTGAGATCTCTTTCCCACGCATCAACGTTCTTCGAGGGTCCAAAACCTCTAGATGCGCCGCAAGACATCGTGGCCAAGATTTCCAGATCATTTCATACGTACTACCACTAGACCAAAGTTGCCAACTATGGTACTGATTAAATATTCCCACAAACTAATAACATACGTTACAAAAAATGTTTTTGTTTTTGCTCTTAGTCAGTGTTATTTATGTGTGGAAAAATTAATTCAATTTTTTTAACAGTGGATGTGTGAAAACACTTATTACATGAAATGGGCGAAAATTTGATTTATTCATAAAAAGTGCAAGCCCATTGCCTTATTCATGAATTATGTAAATTATATGCCAAATACTTGAATTCTGCAGAGTGTGGAATTCTTAAACTGTCAACAGGACAGTAGAAAAAGTAGTTTTAATTTATAGTATGTCAAATTTAACTTGATTAATTTAGATTATTATTAAGATGCGGAGCAGTCCCGGGTTCAATTTGTGTCATTGATTGTAACAGTTTTAGTAAATTTGCTGAATGTCGTGTCATTTAAGTAAATCTACACTAATAATACCTAATCTAATCCAACGCATGATGCAAATCGCGAAAATACCTTTTTTGATAAAATTTGTATGTCGCCATATTATATTTAGTTCTATAGTTTTTGGGCATGGTAAATGGAAATTAACGCCATTGCAGTAATTGATTGATATATTTTAACATATTAAAATATCAATGATATTTGGATTAGTTGCAAAAAACACCACTGGAGCGCTACTATCTATTTTGCTCAATGCATGAACTAAGCAGAAAAAAGTCGTTGGACCGCTTGATTCGAAATTATGAGTTTAGTGGTATGAGAGGTGTGTAAACTATTCTTATTTTGGATAGAACTATTGTGATTTGCATACTTTCTATTTTTTACACATATATTTCATATGAAAGATTTACTTAATCGAAAAAGTTATTTCATGGACACCCGGCTGACAATATACTGACAATATACCGCGAATTGCTGAAATGGTTGTGAAGAGATATGCGGTAGATTTGCTGCAGTTTTTTGACTGAGCAATACCGACTGAGAGCGACGACTGTTGGAGGTTTTAGAAGTCTAAATTTTGTAAATTATACACCCACATCACAAATATTTTATGTAAATATAACATACAGTGTTTTAAGATACGCAACTAATTATTTAATAGCGAAAAAGTGCAGATCTGGTACTGTTGGACAATTGATCAGTTGAAAATGCTTACGGCCAGCAAAACTGATCATTATCATTATAAAAAACTGTGGAATTGGTACAAACTATGTGTGTTTTATTTGTATAAATATAGTACCTTTACCCCAAGAATTAAAGAAAGACGCACGAAAATAGCACGTAGTTGTAATATAAATATTTGCCAAATAATATAACAATTAAAATATGTATCTAAAATATAGTGGGCATACTGCGAGATAAAATTATTAAAAAATGATGTACTTTTATAAAAATGCCTGAAATGTTGTCAAGAATGTAGGGTGCGTGAAGTTGTACCACCTATATTGTGCATTCACGTTGAATAATACAACATGCTGCTGACGATTCGGTAAGAATATAGAAAGACTTATTTATTTTTTGAACAATTTTTTTTTATTTAAAGTAAATTATATCGTATACGTGGTATAAATATATCTTGTTCTAAAATGAAAGGATTTTTGGATGAATAATTGTATCCTAAATCAGGGGTCTCCAAGCTTTAAAAAAAGTCTTAAGTCTAAAGGGTCAAGATTTAGCTAGCTTACCATACCAACATACTGTTTCGTATTGGGACTAGCCGGCAAGTGAGATGTCTATGGTCCAGGGTACAGGAGTGGACTCCGATCATTGTACATTTTACAATGAAATCAAAATAAACTATGGTGGACTGGATACCAGGAATATTCGGCCTGTTAATGCGGGTCAGCTTGGTGATGATCACGGGCCAGTTTTGGATTGTAGTTTGGAGGCCCTTGCTTTAGATTTTTGGAAAAAACGCTTTCACTTTTAATGTATTAACTATCAATTCCGATGAGTTAATTTGGGGTGTTTTGTTTTTATACTTTAAACTTTTACACATGTAATATAAAACGAATAATATATATAAATAAGTTCTAGAACACATTGCATATGAAACGTGAAGTCAAAATAATTTTTACGTAATAAAGCACAAAACTTTTCCATAATTTTCATAATTTGACGCTGGTCATAGCGGTCACGCATATTCACTGAAAGAAAAAAGTAAAGTCCTTTTATCAAAAAAATTATAAAAACCTCAGGAATAATATAATCTTGTGAATTATCATATGAAAAGCTAAGCAAAGAAAATGGTTATTTTTTGTATTTTTTGGTTTCCTGTATTTGTCATGTTATATTACAATATAGATTTTTTCTTCTTTCTAGATCTGTCTGTTATTCACAGTAACAATGCGTAGACAGAGTATGGGAAGAATGTGAAAGCGTATTGTTGAACGAATTTTGACAGGTCACTACACAATCAAAACTTTTGATATATTCATAAATTTTCTGGAATTAAAATTATTGGTTTTTGTAATCTAAAATAAAAAATACTAAGCACGCAAGAAGTGTGAGGCAAAAAAACAAGTAGAAAAATCAAAAATATTTAAAGCCGCAAATAATTATAACATAGTTTTGTAGAATCATCGATGTTTTTGAAAGAACTGAATTGATGACATAGCCTGTAATTTTATTCATGTTATTATTTAAACGGCGTGTTCCGAGTGCCTCCCACAGAAAAACAACAAGAAAAATATAACAACAATGCATTGTGCACCTTTTTTGAGACCAATATTCGTTATGGTTTATTTTATAAAAATATTTTCTATGGTTTTGCTTACTGCAATTTTTTGAAGGTTTTATTAAACGTAATACTTCAAAATTTATATGAGGTGATGTCTCAATCAAATTTTATTAAATTAATACGTTTACAAATATTTACAAAACTTCATATAAATAAATCGTTGGCATAGTTGAGTGCCAACATTGACGTGACTTAGTGATTTCACCCTAAAACCTCCATGAAAATATTTCGTTTCGAATGCAGCATGCACATATTTTACATACATAATTGTGTCAATCGTTTCATGCATTGACATGGCTAAAAAATCGTGAACGCCCGTGACGTTTTCTTGTGGATTTTGAGAGAGTCGGCTAACAACTAACTAAATTGAAATAAAATTTCCAGTTATTAAACTAAACGGTCAGATGTTTATTTAAGCCTGTCAGCTTTTTAATTAAACTTAACCTAATTTAATCGTTATTTACTTGGCAATTATTTACTGACTAATTATTAACTGACCATTTATCGAATTAGTTGATGACCAAACAATTAGTTGCCTTTTGTTAATAAATACGAAATAATTCTTTATTATACAGGCAATTTACAAAAAAAAATTGACGAATAAAATCTTTCCTTTAATTTTTTAATCAAGACTTTTAATGATTCTAAGTTTAATCAAAACTTAAAAAAATACCCCCATATCTCACATGAAATGTTTTTTCTAAACAACGATTAATTTGAATTGGTAGTGAACCCCTGATAGCAAAGCATCTCGCTCGTGCTGTGGGTCAATAGTGCAATCATGGACATAAGTAATTGTTCATTTCACCCACACTTATTAAAATGGTCATATAAAAGTAGGATGGAGATACAGATGCGAGATAGCTTGGAAATAAAAAAAATTACCACGTGTGCCGGGTCATGTCTTTAAGGTGTCGAAAACCCTTATCAAAGGCACGAGAGACATTATTCAGCATTTTTATCGCTACAAAAAAAATATGTTCACGTAACAATGAGACGTTCTGAATATCAATATGAAATGATTTCACTGAACATTTAATCACATACCTTAGTAGATTTAATCAATTTATGAAACTGTCCTTACCGGGACTTGAACATGAAATACCCGTAACCGTAACCAACGACATTGACCACTTCCAAAGCAACCTTAAGTTACAAAGCAATGCTATAAGAAAATTTGCAATTTACGAGTAGTCCTAAGAGTCGCAGTCTCTACGAACAAATTGTATGGCGGTTGTACGAAGATCGTCTCTCAAATCAGTTTTTCGTCGAATATAACATATATTTGAAAAGATTTCTTGTGAGTTTATTCAGTGTTTCTTTACTATAATTATTATATAATTTACGATTCATCGAAAACCAACATATATGCATGTTAAGTAATAATTAAATCGTCCCAATAAATTATATCGTACAGTCGTCATAATATATGTAGTGAATGGCACGAAATGCTATGTGTGGCAGGGTAAATTTATTAAAATCGTAATTTATCGCGAAATACACACTTTGAATTGTCCATTAATAACAATCATTGATTACGACTAGGCTGTATAATTAATTATACTCTTTCAAAGTAAGTAAACAACTTTATTGCTAATTTTAAATTAAAATTGATAACTTAGTTATTCCACTGGCTGTTTAACTAGATGTAACGCCGTTCGCTTCTTTAAGAAGCATCTTAAGACTAACTATATCGTACCATAACTAACTATATCACCTTCAAACACTAGTAGTTAATTTTATAATTAGTACTATTATTGTTTGGGTTTTACCCCCTCCCCACGTCCAGTAGAGGAAAACAAACCCACTCTACTCTTCATTTTTAATTAGGATGCTTCTTAAAGAAACGAAACGCGTTACATTTAGTAACACAGCCAGTGGAATAAGTAAGTTATCATCCTTAATTTAATGTTAAAACACCAAAGTTTCCGCCGAATCCATCTAAATTACCTTTGTTCCTATTAACATTAAAGATACTTCATTTAATTACCCACTATTTCACATTATTAAAATATGCTAGAATTCATCGTAATTAGTCCAAAATATCGATTTCATGACTTCGCAGTTAATGTAACGGACCACTCGTCTCCAAAAATACCGGCTGACGGGCCGTACAGCATGGCTTGTAATTATAGGGGGCTTTGCCACTGCGCCACTGACCCGTCATACAATATTATATGTAGAAATTATAACCGAATAAACAATGGTATGGTATTCGAATACAACAGAAATGAAGAAGGCAATCAATTCTCTCTGACTGATTTGTTTGTCAAGTCGTATGAATGTAGTATTAACGTAAATGCTTCTAAAATATCGTACACTGCCTCCTAGTGAGAAATCAGTATTACAGTGGAAAAGTTAGTGTACAGCAAATTTATATGTAGGCAAACAAGTGGCAATTCGTTACATTACTTTGAAAAGGTTCTAACTGCACTTGATGTTTTGAGATACGAGCGTTTGAAGTTTTGACTGATCATATTTTGTATTTTGAAGGAAAAAATGTATTTTTAATTACTGAGTTAGCATATATTTATACCTAAAAATTTATTACTTGTTTTTTATATAATTTATGTTAACCAACGCCTTTATATTAGAAAATAATGAATATCTAAAGCTTTAATTAGAACTGACAACAATGGTTTTTTGAAGCCGTTTTATCAATTTTATCAAACAAAATGTTCTGATGTTTCAAATATTCATTAATTGTATATATTATCATAACTTGCTGAACCATATAAGCTAAAAATAATATAATAATACAACAGAATAATAATACATATATACTTTGAATGTATGAACGAACTCAGCTAATTTTCATCAATGACCACATCGATTGACCAATATAAGTAAATGGTAAAACACACACCAACCATCGAGAGAAGAATGTTTGACATGACGTAAAAACCTTTTCAAAAAAACTGTGGTGTGTATGTTTTTCTGTGAGATGATAATAAGCAGTTATATCGATTCGTAAAACCGTATAAAACAAATTTATGAAAAAAATATGTGGATAAATCTCCGGAATACTGCTTACTCCCTTATTGAATAATATATGACTCTGAAATCAACGTATATGGTAGAATGTGGCTAATACAACATTTTGCAATCAAAGGGTCATTTTAGGCCAAAATTTCAGTTATTCAAGGTAAGGTAACGAATTGTTAAAAACACATATTAGATCGTCGGGACAGATGTATGTATAATTCAAATGCTTTCAATTAATGGAAGCTTTACAGTCTAATTCTTAGACAATGGTATTTAAATTTGATAAATATATATTGTAATCTTCTTAGACATTCCAGTCCATAGGATATATATATAAAACTGAGAGAGCTATACAACATAATTGTGTATTTTTCTGTTATCTGGAGGTATTTAAAAAAATATTCTTTTTAAATAAATAAACTATATTTCCTGTGCACTTCGTGAAACAATTAAAAATATTTTTTTTTCATTCAGTTATCTACTGAAAAATAAGCCGTGGTTTATCTAAGCTAACCTAACCTAACCAAACCTAGCCTAACGACACGACGCTCTATTTTGGTTAGGTTGGGTTAACTTTTTAAAGAACTTAAGTAAAAGCCTTTTTTAAATGTCTCCAGATGCCAAGAAAGTAACCGAAAATGTTTAATGCATGATATTAAATTTATTCTCAATATTGAAAATTACAAAATAACGTGACGTAGAAATAATAGTGTAGATAAAAAAAATGTATGTGTTCAGTTCTTATTCTGTGTAACTGATATTTCTGACAGAAATTTCATTTTTAGGAGGAAATTGTTTTACTGAAAAAATCAAAGATATTTAATAAATAACAAATTTTTCGTTTTTTTTAATTTAATATTAATAATTAATTTAATGACGTATTTGTATATTATTAATACTAAACCTTGTTGATATAATGCAATAAAGCAATAGTAGTATTTATTTTTCTTGTTCTAAGAAAGATGTAAAATAAATCGTTGCTATAATTCAATCGCTAATTTCAATAGTGGAATTCGTTAGAAAACAAAATATCAGTCTAAGAATCGTTTCAACACAACAGTATAGCAGAAAATATTTGTTTATTTTAAAAATCAAATCATTGTAAATAATTTTTAACATTCATTTTATCAAAAATAATTTGTTTCAATATTCCGCTGTTTATATCAGCGACTCGAAGTTAACGATTCAAGAATCGAATTATCTCTATTTAAAAAGTGAAAGATATGAGGAGAGGATTGAAATAAAAACGAATAAATTATATCTATTGTATGCGGTAATGAGCTTCATCAAATATATTGATACTATTTACAGACGTGTTAACGATAGGGAAAATATGCCTAACTTATTACGCGTCTCACGATTTTCTAGGAAAAAAATATTAATCAGGACTATAAGGATCGTTGCCTCGAGAGATAACCTATAATAAAAGTCCCGAGGGCGGCGGCCTGGAGGCTTTGGCGCGCGCCTTCGGGCCTTTGGCGCGTGGGCGGGGCGGGTTAATTCTCAAAAGCTCGCCGCAAGCGCCACGAAGCCGACTCAATCGACCCCAGCTAAGGGGTTAAAGCTCAAAAGACCCTTGTTTCAAATCAGTAAGGGAGATTAGATAAATATTATATTCATTTAAATTGTATTATCAACTCTATTTCAAAATGAAATGTCATTATATAAGAGTAAGTTATAATCATTCCAAAAATTGTTTTCCTTCCATGTTCTATTAATATCAGTAAAATATTTGTAATACCAGAATTAATATTTTGTTGGTTAAGTTAGTCAAGTGTTAAGTTGGGCTCAAATAGAACAAAAGTTTTTTAGTTGAGTTGACTATATCGATAGGATTGAGAGAAAAATCCATGTTAAATCAAGTAAAAAAAACGATCATTCCATGAGTGAAAAAATTACCATTTGAATTTAGAATCAAGTGGCATAACTATTTCGAAAACGAATTCTGTCTTGAACAATTTTATTCAAAAGGCGGTGTAAGAAAATCTCTGTCCAGGAAAGTAATATTATTATAATGCAAAAAAATTAAATATATATATATAAAAAATATGTACATGACCATTCAAATTAATTTTATTTTACATATGTCAATCTAGTGATTTATGACCTTACAATATTCCAACGCCTCAATATAATCGCGGGAAGAATCATTTGGAAGTTTAGTCCGAAATTTTTAGTAACGTGACGTAAACAGCGCGGGAATCTGTGTTTTGTACAGTTCCACGTGAAATTTTTAAAAGCGCGACGCACACGTTTAATACAAGGGTGGGAAAATCAATCTTGTAATTTGAGATAAACTTGTCTATGCTTTTCAGCGATCGGAAGTGTATGGCAACAGAGCTTCTGTTATTACGAATGGCAACACGATATTTGAAAATTGTTGACGAATGAGTTATTGATACACTAATCTGTAAATGGTCTATGTCTAGAAGTAAGAGCTCCGCTTAGCGATATCAATATCAATTATTTTTTTGTTGATTTTTTCTATTTGATTTATAGCCTGTAGTGCGCGGTGGCTTATAATCTATTTTCACAGTGATTTGATATTGTATAAATTCTGGTAAATTAGCAGACAGTTGTCAATTAGTAGTATTTTTATACGCTCTCTTCTAGAGCAAAGACTCATGTTAAATTATTTACACCTTTTATGGATCAAAAGATTCTTCGTCCATGCTCCGCACCCTTTGACGATAAAGTAGAAAGAGTGCGCGCCCTTCACGACTTCTTTGCAAAAGGGTTTTTTTGGATTCACGGGTCGACCGCCGAGCAAGGTGTGCGGCTATGGGAAAGAAATTTGGGATTCCTGAAATCGTGTGCGAGATTATTGTTGTTTTGATAATGGCGGCTAAATAAATGATGATGGTGATCACGTGCGCCATGATTATAGCTAAATATCTCATGGCCGTTGTAAATTTTGAGCCATTAACTTGTTGCCTTGTGGATATTGAGTTTAATTGATCTTTCAATAGTGAGCTATAATAGAAAATATTTTACAAATTAAGAATATGTATTTTGGTCAGGGGCGTAATTTGCTCAAACATACACTGGCAATGGTAGAACGCAAAGTTTCAGATAGATATATCATTTTTATTCATTTATATAGTTTATACTCTACCTGTATTATTTTATTCAATCATTTTTATGACAAAGTAACTCTACTTATTGAAAATAATGATCATGATAATTTGTCCGTGTTACTGACTTGATCTCAATTAAGATGTATACTTAATATCACCTTAAAATTAGTGCTTGAGTAAGTCACCATACTACATTTTCTTTATTATTATTTACTTTGCAGATAAATGCACCAATTCCGTGCGGCCAGAGATCGAATCAAGAGTTGTTATTGCTAATTATCGCATTACAGGATATGTCCGTGAAATCATCTTACCATCCGCTTTTTATTTTATCAGTCTCGTCGAACGACTTTTAAGTATCATTAGTAATCAAAAAACTAATTAATATATAAATTTGTCATTTAGTTATATTCTGCACCGGGGAAACTACTACATCAAAACCTTTTTTGCACGGTTTCGAAATCGCACGATTCAGTAATGCTAATTTTTTTTGCATGGCTGTTTTGCATGAAACGCAATCCCCTTGTAAAAAGAGGATTGAGTATGTACATATTTTTTTACTATGTCCTCTCCAAATCTCCAATCCAAATCATATGGTCTACAAATGAAGGTATCCCAACAGAAGTTTTCTACGAGAACTGATTGTTACTCAATTGCTCAACCTCTCTTTTTCGAAGAGAGTAAGGATGAAAAATAGGCTAGGACAGGACTAGTGGTTAGGTAATCACTTTCGCTTTCATCCCGTTTTAGGACCGGATGGGTGTCAGAGAATTTTAGACATCACAAATCGATTGAAAAATCAACTTATGAAACTATCCGTCCCGCGACTTGAACTCGAGACATCCGCAACGAGCACCACGGAGCCGACAGTGGGTGTATATACTATTGAAATGCTCGATTATAATTTGATAAGTTAAACGAGTGGACAAAGTAGCTTAAAAATATTATTATGATTAGTAATAGCATTCTCTTTTATATATCAAAATATTTAGTATTATAGATTTATCAATATTTTTTTATAAAATAATCAAACATAATACAAATTCATTTCATTATATTCCAACCTTTTTCCACTAGAACTTGGATCTGTTAAGAACAGGTAATTACTATTTACACGTTTACAATCTAGGCGCATGCGTCAATTGGCTTCGCCGACACGACTTTTCGACACTAATCAGATCCTACAGTAAGGTTAAATGGAACTGACCACAAGGGTTTAGTTCCCACACCAACCCGCTTGCGCTGCCTCGTCCGAGGGTCTCTGGATCGTGACCATCAGCGCGTGGATACAATATCTCAACCGCGATTCCAATTGATGGAGCACAGGCTATGTTAATATTTTTTCAACTTTTTATGTAATATGTTCTCTCGTTATTGAACGAAGCATTTTTAACAACGAGAAAATTTACAACAGCTAATTGAAGAAAACTGTAGAGAATAATATTGCTTGTTAGTTTTTTAATTTAAAGTCTAACAGCATTAAATTTATATAAAGCCATTTAAAATGGGTTATGTGGGTTTGAACTTTTAACCCTTCGTTCTGACTAGTGTCAAAATAACTTCGTATATTGATTAGCATGTATATATATATATATATATATACTAATATAACTGTACCCGTCATAGATGACGGTATTGAAATTGAAATACTGGCTGTCTCAAGTAGATACGTACGTCATAGTACGTCGGAACTGTGTGTGCATTGTTTACACCGCGAACGCTTACGTCATGAGAAAATTTCATATCTACATGTGATATGTGATAATAATAAAACGTTTGGGTTATTATATTATATAAGATGTTTCTAGAAGAATTGTTAATTTTTAAATAAAATATTTTTAACAAACATTTTTTTCAACTATATCCGCTCCCAATCAGAACTGGTTGAGATTCAGTCACTCAATCTCACTCTTTCGGAAAAGTTAAGATTATATATAATTATGGTTTTTAACACACGTTCATAATTACATTTATAAATCGATCGCTGAAAATGTCCGTAATGCGATTAGAGCCCGTGAACACCGCAGCCGAATACGACGAACACCCAAGGGCGTTGACCATTCTGCTACAGGCTTTGCAACATATATAATCACGTCAATTATAACAGTAGAATGATATAATTTATGATTTGTTTTTTATTTCATTACTTAACACGCTAAAATCGTGATTAGCTTACAATTAGTATTTCCTCGACATTAATTCATTCGTACATCTATGACTTCCTGACTTCCAACCATTTATCATTAAAAAAATACTATTGCCAAAACTCATAATACGTCACCTATACCTATACTCCAAATTAGAGATGTACACAAATTAAAGGTGTTCTGGTATAACGGATATTAAATTCAAGATCTTATGAACTAAATTGTACAAAATCAAATTTCACATTGAAGTTCGTTGAATTTGTAATATCAATTGTTCGTAAAAATGTTTATCCATATAGAATAAATCATATTATATTAAAAGTAAGAAACACAGAAAGATATTAAGAAACAGGGGTTTTCTACACCATATGTATCCTATTATTATAATAATATTTCAGTGAACCAAGATTAGACACAACCTTTTACCGGTGAGCTATTCTCTCAGGCTTTACAGTGCTCACTAAATGACAGTTTAACCGGTCGCCGTCGAGAAAAAAACACGAATTAAATTAAACGAAATCAAATTGGCCCATCGTATCGTTGGTCCGTGGACTGCGTCTGAAGCCAAGACCTGTGGTTAAGGCGTGCCGCGCGGTTAAGGCGGGTTCGGGGCTCGAGTCCCGTCGAAGGTGATCGGGCTCTCCCGCGAAATGTACACTCAGAAAAAACAACAAACACGCCGCATGTATTGTGTGGCTAGACGACAAGAATAACATTTTTTTTTCGCTGCTTTTTTCTTACGCAAGTATATTCATTGTACAAAAATTAAAACAATTATTTTTTTCTAGCTGTGCATTGTATACTTAAAGCGTCATCGTATTTTAAACAGAATATGTCTTTATTATTCTTTGTGATGAAAAATAATATTGTAGTTATGAAAATAGCAGGACGAGTATTGCTGGAGTACATCAAATAGATTTGAGCAAATAAAAAAAGGTTCAGTATTTATTTAGAGAGATTTGAATCAGAGCACATGACCTCCTAATGGAACTATCTCAACAGATGATTTCTACGAGAACTTTTTGCTACTCAGTTTCTCAACATCTCTTTTTCGAAGAGAGTAGAGATGATGGATAGAGTTAGGACAGGACTAGTGCTTAGCTAATCGCTCTTTCTATGCCCTGTTAAAACAACTGTTCCCGCCCAAGAATTAAATTTAATATTTAGTTTTTAAATTTGTAATAAATTAGAATTGGTTGAATAACTCTAATGGTGTCGATCAGACTTGTAATGTTGCTAAAATGTATTGATTGTATCAGAATTCTATGTAGTTGTGATGGTGGTTGATAAGAAAAATTGACTCGTAAAAGAAATAAATCAGGTTTCCTGAGATTTTTAGTATGTTGTCTTGATCACTAGGTCCATCATTTCCATTTTCAATTTATCAAATAAATTTATGGAGAATGCCATAGCATGATTACTATTTAACTAAAAATATTTTTTCTTAAGTTTTTACCGTTATATTGAAGTACCAAGAATCGGACACATGTTTTTGCTTCTTGACTTGAAAGGGTGAATACAATGACAAAGCATTTGACACACTCTGGTTTTTGTTAAGTATAAGTGTCATTAGTGTCCTGAACTGAAATCAGCCAGCGGCAACAGCAATATTTCGCAGAATAGGCTCTTTCTTGTTGCCAAGCGTTCAAATAGCCCCCGGTTACGTCCGCTGGACGAGTACATTTTTACGGAAAAGGGTAGCTCCAACTTTGCAGGGAGTTTTTTTTTAATTTTTGTAGAGTCGATTACGATACGCCGAGCGGGACGAGCTGCGCTCTCGTGGCGGAGGTGACGTGACGATGTGAAGTGTTTGTTTTTTTTTTGATTTGCATTGGACTTAATTTAAAATCGTTGTGTCATTTGTATTATAGCTTAAAGTAAATTCAGTTGCTAGGTAAATGTAAATGTAGAATCAATTTTATGTGTTAAGATTTATATATTTGTGTAATGTTAAACCACTGCATCTTGAATGGAAAATAAATATGTTTTGAGCCGGATTTGAAATGGTGTTTGTCTGAGATCAGCCCTTCCAGGACTCCGGATAACTAGCCGCTCGCCTCTCTTCGATCCGGGGTCTTCTCACATAATAATGATAAAACGAAAAAACGGTTTTTATTGAAAAATTCAATCTAAATTAACGTCAAAATTTGAATGAATATTCGGTCGACTAAAATGGAGGGAGAGAAAAAATTAGTACAACACAAGATTTTACTAAGCGCCACGAATAACTGTTTTTTAACTCATATGGTCTCATAATAATTAAATTCAAATTTAAATAGCACATAGAGCTTATTTACTTTTTTCAGCATTACATTCCATATTATAATGCCATGAATTTTAATTTTTTAAATTTACAAAAAAAATATATTGGTAGCGACGTTTCAAAAAATGAATTGTATTTTTACCTTTGTTCTACCGTGCTATGGATAAAAGACCTAATGGGAGAAGACAAACCTTCAAACATGTAACACGTAATTATTATGATATTCACATTTTTCTCTCTACACAATAATCTGTTGAAGCCACAAGAGTCAGATGAAACCTATAGATATCCTTTTTTTGTTTATCTACAACTCACTTACACTACTTACTGACTATTAAATATTTATGTTCGTTACTTGAAAAAAACAGTACCCATACAAAAAAGTTTAATAAATGCATATTTGTAATTATTGTAAAGGGGAGGGGAGTGTTTTGAGTAAACATTGTGTTGTCTTTAAAGCGAAAATAGAAAATAAGAAAGCACTGGCAATATATTTAGGGCACTTTTTATTTAAATTGAAATATTTTTCTCTTCTCTGAATAACTTTCTTCAGATGTCACGGAAAACCCAAAATGAAAACTTTCACATAGAATGTTCAATCCAATTTAGTTGAATGACTGACTAACAACTATCTCTCGTTAAAAAAAGTATTTTGACAATGCTTCATGGGGATTTCATATGATCCACATTGTGAGTGGATATGGTTATTCATATACTATTTGAACTGCTCTAATGCCAGGTTCATATTTTTTCTTTACAAATTATAGGTATTCCAAAATATCAAAATTAAGAAAATTCACATGGACATTTCTTCGAAATTTAGTGATTTTTTTTCGTCCGTTATTCGGTGTCTCAAAAGTGCCCCAATTTGTAATTGCTGGTTTATCATAAACAGGGGCTTAGGCTCCAGGGTTCTCAGACCCTGAAGATTCAGGGGGAGGAAAACCCGCCGGCGCCTTCGCACGCCCCTGTCTGCGGCTAGCTCAGACTCGCTCAGATCCGACTTCTTTGGTAAGCAATTGTGGTTTTATCAGTGGCGTGTTCACTTCAATGAAATATAGGGGTTCACCAATAACGCCAAAAATGTTTTAGTGAAAAGTTATGTTATTATCGGATAATTTTTTCTTATACTTAATGAATTTTAAAATAATATCACTTATGAATTAATAATTTTTATAAAATCATACAAAGAGGATAGTTAGAGTTGGTTTCAAGTTATTTAAGATATTAGAAGCATTGTAGTTTTATGAAATTTTAGATTTCAAATCTCATTCACGATATAATAAGTATTTTTTTAAATGCTTACAAGCCACTTACTAATTCATGCAAACATATTGCAAATTTGTTGTTAGATGCTTATGAAAAAGTGACAAAATTGAGAAATTCTTGATAATTGTTTGACGGATTTCCGGTAACTTTTTAGAAATTCATTTTTAATTATAAAATAAAATAATTTTATTATTCTCATATTCTACAGGCTCTTACTTATTTTAGTAAATTAATAATGTAGAAATACTTCATCGAATTAAAGATAAAAGCTTACAAGTAGCTTAGAGTTCTTGGAAATTAATAACAGCAATCATTTATTAGTAAATAATTTTACAAAATTGATCAATAATATTTATATCAACCATTTTTATAACTATTGACTCGTTAAATGACACCAGTCCTGGAATGTACTAATTCGCGAAATAATTTGTTATACAGTACACTTAAACTTGTTTAATTTTTTAATTTTTTTTTTTTATTATAAAATTTATTGTTGTTTTATTCACCCTTGTACGAATTTGTGTTACGAATTTTAGCCAGTCAAATACTACGGACGCCTTTTGGCCTTAATGTGTATTACAAAATCATAGCTACCTGCTTATTAGCGATTAATAGTACTTACAAATTCGGCAATGTTTACCAAAAAAAACGTCTGAATGCTCTACAATGCTACTATGATGATATAGTATACCTTCAAAAATAAACGTTGGTATTAGACACAAAATGTTTCCAGACGTCATTCATTTTTAACATTCAAATTAATTTATGTAATTATATAAATGATATTTATTTCGTAAATGTTTTCCACAACACCGGTGTTGGAGATGACTTATTTATTATTACGAAAACTGTTATTTTTTTCCATTTAAGTTAATAAAACTACAGTACAACTACACAGGTATGATAACCTGTTTTCACACCCCGCCTTCGATTGCTGTTTCTAGTTAATCGATATATTATTTTGTTTACATCGACATGATTATCAGTTTTCGCAAAGATAAACTTTTGAAATAGTACACATTTTTGTTTTATTTATCATAAGGATGGCGAGGATAAAACGTATTTATATATATCTTAGGAATCGCGTTCCTAGCTTGTATACACGTGCGGCCGACGGTCAGTGAAGTATTATTGTCGTTCGTCCGTGTGTAAGGTAGTAAGGCTTCCGCTCGTGTCTATGCTTCTGTTTCAGTATTGCCATGTCGTCTGGGTTGCCATCTGTATTGATTCGTTCCAATATATTTGCATCTTCTTATAAATATAATAAAACGTGATTGCATTTTTACATTTTATTAGTGTAGTGATACATGAGGCTGCAGGTTTACAAAATGTGAAATTAGAGGAAAAGTTTTGTTTTGTGTTAGAGCATTATGTCGTGTCACCAAAATTGGTAATAGTTATTAAAGAAAAAGATTCCGTACAAATGACACTTGTGTCAAGTCATCATTTGGCATGACAGAGTTACGAAACGTAAAATTCATAAGTGCAAAAATAAACACCGTCTGGATGCGTGAGAATTATCAAATGCGATATTTGGAAAACATTATATGACGACTAAGGTGGAATACGAACGAAGAACATACGTGTGAAGAATAAAGAAAAGGGACCATCATTCTGTCGCCACTCGCCGAACGTGAAACATCTACTCTGAACTGCATTATTTTCATCATCATCCGTCCTACGGTTTAATCGCGTCAAGCATTTAATATAGGAAACATGTTCCTAAATCAGTAATTTTATTTAATTAAATTAAATACTAATTTACTGAATTCTAGATAAATAATTTATTTAAAATAAAAAATAAAGTTTTTTCCGACATGACTTGCACATACCACTGCTGATTGTCCAACTTTTGTAGAAAGCTAACACTAAAATTAATGCGTGTTATGTTAACAATAATTTAAGAAAAGACAACACCTACATTGTAAACAGTCTGACACATATTTTTTTTCTTGAGAACTATTAACTATTACCCAGTTAACGTCGAAAAACTTACTTTAATAATTTTAAACGTCTCACTACCCAATATAGGGTAGGGGAAAGAATTACAACAGGTTAGTAAAAATTCGTTCTGTTTATCAAAATGGTTCTAGAAAGGTCCATGGTGTAAGTAATACATACTATTTTTGAAAATAAATGAAATGAGGTAAAATGATTTAATATTATAACTACATTATAATTATAATAATAAAAAAATCAACCAAGTTATCGCTCACGACATGTTACAGTTTAAAAATGTCTGCCAGGACAGAAGAGCATTTTAAAAGACATCGCACTAATCTATTTTTCTATAAACAGGAGATGGGACACAATAATTATCATAATGTCCTTTGCGTACTATATAATTAAATTGACATTATCCTTATGGCGAGGCTACCCAAAAGACATCAGGCTTTACTAAAAATTATAGGTCATCTTCTTGGAATTGGTGATCTGTATAATATAATGTGAGAAGCTTTATTAAACGAATTTATAATAAAAATAACAAAACGCAATTTAATGTTAAAGGTATGCTATAATTTTCAAATAAAATTTAAGCGTTACTTTTATCTTGGTATGTCATAAAAAAAGCTTTCGTAATAAAGCATTTTTTGACTTTTACGCTTTCATACAAAATTTTATCAATGTGATTTAAATATGTGTTGACCATCAGGCCATCAAGCTTTTTAGTATTTCTACGCGCTTTTTTATTATCTCTTTTAATTATAATACAGCATGGTAACTTCGAATTGATCAACTCCCTTTTTATAAATCTATATGTACGAAAAAAAAAGTCGGCGTCCGTGGCGCAGTTGGTAGCGTCGCTGGCTACGGTTACGGATGTCTCGGGTTCAATTCCCGGTGCGTATGGTTTTCATAGATTTCTGTTCGTAGTCTGAGTCTTCCCTCCCACCCATCCCATCCTCACGGGGCGTAGCGAGAGCGATTAGCTAACCACTAGTCCTGTCATAGCCCTATCCTTCTATCCCTACTCTCTTCCAAAAAAAACACGTTAAGCAACTAAGTAACAAGCAGTTCTCGTAGAAAAATTCTGTTAAGATACCTCCATTAGGAAACCATATGCTCCACATTGGAAGCGGACTTGGAAAAAAAATATGAAAATGAATATTTGTTTGTTTGTTCGTATGTGTGTTTATCCCGTATGTGCTCCTATACTATACATCCGATTGCAATGAAACTTTGGTGAATTGCGCACACTCACAAAGGTTTCTGAAAAAAAATTATAAAAATTAAATAAAAAAAGATCCAAATAGGTAAAAACAGCGACATTTTAGTTCGTGTGTGACATAACAAGTGTCTTTCATTGTTTAATTCCAATTACCGGTCTTAAGCGGAAAATTTAAAGGAGAAGATTTACTGTTGCCGGAAAAACAAAAAATATTTTGTATCCAAAAGAACTTCAATAAACAGAATTAAAACACAAACACTTTATTTCTCTGAGTGGCATAGCAACGCATGCCGGGTACTCGCTAGTGCCATATAAATTTTACCCAAAAAATACTATCAATGTTGCTACAAATTATATGCCTTCCTTAAAAAAATTTTTGGAAATAAGACATTTGACCATGTCTGATCCCAATGTGGAGCATATAACCTTTTGATGTAGCGACAAATGCTTGTGAGTCAGTCGCTCAATCTCTGTTTTTGTAGAGGATAGTGATAGAAGGGTGGTGCTAAGGAAGCACTAGTAGATAATTGGCCTATAAGATATGTTGAGTGAAAAAGGGTGGAAACATTTCAAACATCCATGCCTTTGATCATTAGATACTCAACAAATTTGTCATTTGAATTTTATACATAACTGTTTTGTACCAAAAATATATTTAAAAATAGAAGGATTTGGTTAATTTGTCAACCATATTAAACCCTCCTTATGAAACAGGGAATAATTTAATTCATTCGCAATAGTTTCAAGCAATATAATATTAAATTCATAATTACTCTGTATATCTCCACACCGCAATACTATAAAAAATAACAAATTATTTAATTTCACAATAGTTATAAAATTATTTTGACAGCTTTTTCGGTATGGTTCTAATAGTTCTGAAGATGGTGTGATGTCGAAAAAGATGTCAAGTTTATTTTAATTCTCACATATAAATAAATAATTTTCTAAAATTTGTCTCGTTCAAAATTCAATAAAGCGTATTTTCTATACTAGGTTACTGTTGGAGCAAACCTGTAAATTGAATTATCTAATAATATCAAAATTATAATTTAATATCTGTATTGGTGCACATATTATTTTTATGAAAATCAGTATGAAAAATTCCCATTAAATTGCATTAAAATCGACAAAAGATGAATAGATATACTTGGCACGTGCGTTGAAATAAATTATGTTATGAGACCTCGTCTTTACTTCTTTAAGTTAGAGTTTCTTTTTGCTTTATCGCGTGATCAGTACATTATGCAGCAATCAATATATATTCAAACAATTTGCTACCGGGCACGTGCTATATGTATATTTAACAACACGCCATCGCCGATCCGAGTATCTTAATCATATACTATTTCCACCTGAGATATCTCAACCATTCATTTGAGGTGAGTATTCTAGATATCATGAATATCTGCATCGTGACTGGAACGAGCCAATCATCACTCACAATGCTAGATATTAGCCTTTTCGTTCAGGATATTAGCGGATGTTACGATATACATTTCAGATTAAGCACGGCTTTCGATTTTGATAACATATTTAGAGAGATGATTTTTAAATCGATTTATAAAGATGTCTTATGGTTAAATGACAGTGTTTATGAAATCGTGTGAAATGTTTTAGTAATAAAATGACGATGTCGAAATAAACGTTACCACTTTTGCATATTAATTTGTAAGAAAAATTGTTTTCAATGTGTCATTATTATTTTTTGAAGAACGAATACTTATTATTATAGAGTAAAATATTATAGAGATGTCACTAAATGAATACCTTGTCAAATGAAAGTCATGTTTTTATTGTTTGTGCTAGTGGAAGTGATGATCTTTTCAAAAAACTTATTAAAAATATCAGAATCCAACCGTTTCATATAGATTTTGAGTTTAAAGTTCGTAAATAGTTTCAAACGCGAACAATAATCATCCATTTTCGGGAAATCAGTGGACATATGTCGATCTGACTGATTTCGATCCACACATTGACCAATCACAGAGCTAGAATTTACTTTAAAGTGTCATGGCTGCCGGGCTTGATGAAGTGTGGAATATATATGAAATGAAAAATCAACTCTGCTGTTCATTTTCATAGATGGCATATGTCCGTCTTTGAACCAATGTACTCATTTCTTCGCAGTATAAGCTAAAATAAGTTTAAGTAAAGTTTTGACGATGGCGTTCAACTACCTAATCAAATTTTGTAAAACTAAACACTTTGATATTTCACCGTATTATAATGGAGTTCTGCCAATGCCAATTCAATCAACGAAATATTATGTTGTGCGAAAGCTTTGATTTTTTTTTCAATCGATTTATGGATTTATGTTCACATGTGCGCGATGTGTGAAATATAAAATCTTTCAGAAAAAGGGAGATTGACCGCATTAGTAGCACGCAACTCGTAGAACAACTTATGTTGGGATAAGGCTTAAGATGTCAGGATTACCTAGGTACTTAAGTAAATTATTCTTTATTTCCTAGTAAAAAATGATGTCTAGTATACAGGTTGTCCTCGACTTACGACTGAGATACGTTCCTAAACTGTGGTCCTAAGTTAAATCGGTCATAAGTCGAATTTCGTACAATATATTAATATTAAATATTGTTCGGTTCATGTCAGTTTTAGCGGCGTCGATTTGATTTGTGGAGATAAAGCAGTTGTAACCAAAAATGGTACGGATACACTTTACTTTAATTGCGTTGAAATGGTAGCGCATGCTCTTGTATCCTACTTGCTAAAAACAAGTTAGTTAAGTTGTCTGATAAAGATAGAGATAAACCCACCGAACGCCGATAGTACATTCATGTATATTTATATAAATAATAAAACCAAATTTGAAAAATGCTTTTACTGATCTTTCTTTCCGTATGCATCAACCATTGGCAATGTACGTAATGCAACAAAAAAAAACTTTTTAAAAACTTTGGTCGTTAGTGCGAAGTTTTTTACTGTTATCTTTTAAATATATAAATCATCTTTGAAATATAGAGTTCAAGTGGTACGGAGTTTACAATATGATCATATTTGGTATTGGTATACTCGTATAATAAAGCCAATAAATAGTTTCCCATACTTAGTTGGAATCTTAATTATCCTCAATTCGTTATCCAAGTGAAGGCAATAAGATAGCAGTACCTACCTGTAGTTAGTATGTGCTCACTTATTATGTACATTCCGGGATTTGCAAGTCTCCCATTGCGTGCTACCGAGTGATGAAGTCTTTCATCTTACACCCCATGAACTCAGTAGCGTACTGATTTCCGAGGAACGGAAAAAAACATTTTGAATACTAAAGTTGTTGGAATATTATAAATTTAAGTTAGATATATATTCATCTTATATTGTTTCCTAAATGCTTTCTTTGTTAAGATGATCTTCTATCTAACCCGAAAATGAAAGTTTTTTTTATTCATTTTTTCATTGGTAATTTGGATAAGTAAAATGGAAATGGTTTAAATGGAATATTTCATATGCAGATATTTAGCGAAGACTAGCTGTGAATAAGTCACTCAAGTTCTATTTTTGACTGAATGTAATAAAAGAAAGATTGAGTTAAGGAAGATTTGTCATAACTCAAGTCCTCAATTTTCAAGAAGTGGGTACAGTAGGAAAGATTCAAATTTCTTAGGTGGATATAAAATTCATTTAATGGCAAAAAGCAAGATATTTTAATATTGACCACATAAATGTAAAAAAAATGTCATTTTTTTAAGAAATAAATAACGAGTGTTGATAACAGCAGTAAGCCATGTTTAAATCAGTTATTCTCGTTGAATTCTTTTTCACTGTATTCTAATCTCTATTCTTAGAGTTTTTATAAGGTAAACTAATTAATTAATTAAGAACATAATTCCAATCAAAAACTAGTATAAGTAAATAATTAATGGAGTAACTATTTACTTTAGATGAAGACGGTTTTAAAAGTAGTATAGCGCAACGCGATTAACACACATGTAAATTTTATTTTAGAAATAATTTCTAATTTCAGCAACAAAAGCACTGACCAGCGAAAAAATCACTGACGCCACTGATTATGATTTATTTTGCGCAATCATGCATCAAGATAAAGATTCGCGCCTGAAGCAGCGTGAAGAAGATAATACGATTGTGATTGATGAAGTTCTCCACAAGCTGATGATTTACAACCCGGCCACACTGAGAACTGTCAAACAAAAATTCGCAAAATATGTAAACACTGAAACACGTTTTAAATTGACGATACTGGACCCTGGATCTAGGTATGTTTTCAATACCGAAAACATAATATCGACAATTTTTTTTATATAAACATGTAGATATGTTATGAAGATTGTTATGGCCAAGTGTTTTTCTTCTGTTATACGATCCAGGGCTTGAATTTCTATGTCAACATTTTAATATAGGTTTTTTCATTCAATATATTAATAAGAATTTTTAATTTAATTAAGATACGATTGGATTACAGCTCGCCGTTAGCAAATACTATTTTCTTCTTAAGATTGGAGTGGACGTCATATTAAATGCATATACTGTGTATTATTAATTTATATTTTTTCTCTCTATTCAGAAAGTATGGATTTCAGTTCGAAGACATATTTAAACAGTACATATTTAATGAGTACTAGCCAGTCACTCAATATACATTTTTAGTTAGTATTAAGAGTATAAATGATCTCTCCCTACTGATCATGGTATAGATAACAAGATTCGAACCCTGGATAGCGCAATGGAAGACTTTTTTAATACATTATTATAAATAGTTTTTTAACCATCTCTGTTCAAAACGTGGGGCAAATGGATTCGTAATGATGGTATTTTAACAGAAGTTTTGCTACGAGAACCACTATTTTATTTCGAAGAGTGTAGGAATATAACTGTAGGGATAGGGCAGTACTAGTGGTTAGGTAAACACTGTCGCTATTCCCCGTTTTTAGGATTGGATGAGCGGGTGGGGGGGTATTTCAGACATCACAAACATCAATGCCTTCAAACGGAAACCTATGAACAGATTGAAAAATCAATTTATGAAACTGTCCGTACTGGGATTTGTACCCGTGATATCCGTAACCGAAGCCAACGACGTTGACCACTGCACCACGGACCCGACGATATTTAGTTGGTATCAAATAATTCTTTTATTACGACACTTGTAACGTAAATGCAAAAGAAATTTTAATTAATTCGTGAAAATCCTTAAAATAGTCCTGCGTGTAAGTCCAGTAGCCTAAACGAAATCTATTAGGCGCCAAATAGCAATATTTTAAAAACACCTTTGGCTGACCCATCCGTCAGCATCAAAGAGATATGGGTAAATTTGTATGATACAATAAAAAATCTTGTCTACTGTACAATAAAAACGATATTTGTGTGTCGCATTCATTTTTTGCATACATTTTAAAATATGCATACAAAGAAATTTGTAAATATTCTACATAATTGCATTGTGAAATATTTTCAAGAATAGCTATGTCAAAAGTCAACTTCAAACAAGTATTATGAATATTTGAATTGTACATTTAACCGATGTGACAGGGGGGCGGAATTTAAAGAGCATTTTAAGTACATTTAAATGCATTTACTATAGCACAACATACCCCGTTTGATGTTGATGCCTAAGCTTCTCCATATTTCAAATGAGATTACTAATAAAATTAACGAATTTATGTTACAGCTTTAATACGTCTTTAACTAATCAAAAATTGAAATCATGTTACTCTTTTTTATTTGGCAAACGAATTAATAATAGTTTTTTTAATATCTATGATAAATATTTTGGCCCTGCTATGCTTTTAAAAAAATAACAAAAAAAAATGGGCAATATGTTATTTCCGTATACTTATTTATCTTGAGATGTATGTAATCTGTAATTTGAGAAACATACATATAATATTAAAGTTGATAAAACCTGCAAAATTATGCGCTAAAATAATAATTTTGTTTATAATTGTCTCTTCTAAATATGACCATAATAATCAAAATCAAGCATTTCACGTATGTTTCGAGAAAAATTTAAATAATTATTGATTTTATTAGCTTTTAGTTGGTAGAACTGTGTTATAAATGTTACGACATAAAGGTTGATGCAGTTCCACAAATATTGTCAAATACTAATATAGTTACCTAAATATACTAAAATGCAATACCAACATTAACATTTTACATCTGCCGCTACTACAGTAAGACGATCTAATATTTCATATTTAATCTCTCTCATTGTTGTTGACATTATACTTGTGCAATGTGAAATCAATAACCCACAGTGAATATGCTCAAGCCATTTTGCAGAATCTACGTACATTTCGGTGGATTGAAAGTTGTTTTTTTCTTCTTAAAATCTTGCTAATCAAAATCAGTCACTAAGCATGTGCATATTCAAAAAGAATGTTTTATATACAATACATCACAATCAATGGCTTAGTATGGAAATATTCACTGTAGGGAAATTTAAATTTACAACATACTAGCGAGTACCCGGCATGCGTGGCAATGCCACTCAAAGATAGAAAGTGTTTGTGTTTTAATTCTGTTTATTGAAGTGCTTTTGCATACACAATATATTTTGTTTCCGTCTGGTGCGTACACGAGTAAATCAGAATATTTTCCGAGATGTCGCTGTTCGTATGTATTTTATTATTTTTATTTTAGATTTTTTTTCAGAAACCTTCAGGGGGGTGTACCCAAAAACTTTCCAAAGTTTCATCGAAATCCGATGAATGGTAAAGGAACGCATACGGGACAAACAAAAAAGCATTCATTTTTTTTATATATATAGATGAATGTAACCGAGAATTTCACTAAGAATAATTATCATGTGTGGCCTTTACTTAATACATTATTCTATAAGAGAATATTATAGTTTCACAATAGATAAGAAAACAGAGGTTTCAGAACCGTGGTTAAATTTGATGTGACAGTGACAAACACCATTAAATATTATGGGGCGTTACGCTGTCAAATGAGTTTACATGAATGCTTGGCAAAACCGACTCCCGTGGTTTCAACAAAGGTATGTAGGTAACACAAAGTTTTCACACAAGATAATATTTATATATAATAGGTACGTACCTAAGATTATCGATTATAATCATTGAATGCATACTTTATTATAAGTATATTCTGAGTCATATTCACTCATTTTTTAATTTATTATAATAAATAAATACAGTTAGACATTTTATATTATACAGATGTGTAAAGAGCAATCTCTACTGTTTTTTAGACATAACAACTTCTAAATTGTATTTTTAAACAATTTCTCTTCTCATTTGATGGTATTTGAAAATGGTAGAGGGTGGATGACTGGTGAGAAGGGATAAAACCACCAAAGTTATTATTAATGTTAATGTATCAAATTATATATTAAAGCCGTTGACTGCGCACCCCAGTTGAAAGAAATTCTACTTAGCTACGGCAACTGCAAATATTTTAACAATCAACTTTTAAATTAATTCACAATTTTAAGGTTTATTAATTTCTGAAGCATCTGTTTATTATAAATGTATTAATACATATAAGATAAAAAGTGTTAATAAAGCTTATCTCAATTCAGCTACATATGGGTTGATAGTCAATCGTTCAGAAGATTAATATATTTAAAGCGATATAGAAAACATAATTCAAAATAACAATCTATAATTGGATGGATTACAAACTGCTTTGCCTGAAGTAGGTAGTAATAAAAGGTGAAAACTCTCGACGGCTTATTTTTTTACTTGTAGGCATAAGGTTATTTTCAAGCTAGCTGTACGACTGAGCTTTTCGTTTTACCTTTTAGTCAAACTTCCAATATGAATAATACATTATAAGAAATACCTGCAATTAATCCAAAAAACAAAGAAGGAACACAATAATGTATTGTTTCAATCATGTTTATGTTCTAAGAATTATATTCCAAAACTTTTTCAGAGGTATTTTTCCTGTTACTTTAAATAAATAAGGCGGAGAAAACAATTTCATTCGAATACATATGTAATTAGATAAATATATGCTACTATCTCATGAATAAAAATGTTTTATAAAATATTTTTATTTAAAAACAAAAATATTGAGATAATTTATAAAGAATATGAATATGTTTTGTTGTAATTATTCTCTTTGAACAAAATCCAATCTATTCTTAAGGAGAGAAACATACTAAAAAAAAAAAAACAAATATGCAGCACACGTCTAAAAGATAAATGTTCAACATTCAAATTAATATTATGTTAATCAGGTGAGCCCTCTTATTTAAATGACTTGAAAATTGTGGACCTTGGACAGATGGGTGAAGTCTTTAACAAACTTCAGTGGCAATGGTACCTCCTCTCTGTTCATTAAATGTTTAAAATTATTATTTTAATTATAATTAAGTAGCTTTTAAAAGTCATTAATTTGAATTCACAATATTTTCTTATGCTCTGATACTTTTTGTCGTGCTAAAATAAGACTAAAATTCACTTTGAACCATCTTGATAGATATCCCTTAAATCAGTGATCGGCAACCCTTTTAGTATGATGGGCACCGCGAATGCCTCGCTTATGACAAATGGTACTATATATATATGTATATATATATATATATATATATATATATATATATTCTAGCTAATGAAGTTAAAAACTGAAGGTAAAAATAAAAAACACAACTTTTCTTCTACCATGCCCGCTCCCAATGTGTAGAATCTAGTCCTAGTGGAGCATCTCGATAGCACTTATACGTTTCAGTCGCAATTCAAGAAAACTTAAAATTCAAGAAAATGAATATGCACAATTGTTTAATTTCATGAAAGATTTGGATTCAGTTAAACTACCGCTAGCCTCTGTACTGTGTAATGTGGTCTTGATTCCCGAATATATTTTTCATTAGTTGACAAAACTTGCAATCATTATATAAAATTGTAGAATTAGTAGAAAAATTAAAGCTTATTTTTGTAAATAAATATAATGCTTTTCCACTAAGAATTTCCAGTTAACATCTTAAAAGTAAAAAGCAGTTAAGTATTGTAGGTTGTAGGTATATCGAATCGGTAATAAATAAATACTTTTTAAGTAAAATTGCAATAGTTATGAAGTGTAATGAAGTAAATAATATGCAGTTTAATATTATTTTATTATGTAACCACTGACGGACTGAGAGCGGTTGATACCCGAGGCAGTATTGTTTTTGGGTAAGTATTTATTTTGTTTGCGAATTATGAAATTGATGTGAAATCCATCAATTTTGGTTTGAAGAGTCGACAAACAATGGTAGTCAAATTGATTGACAGCTGCCAATCACTTTGATAGGTGACATAATTGGCCAATCACCACCTGATGTAGACCGCAAAAGCCTCCGGTCGATCGCGTGATGGAGCCTTCCGACCGGAAAAGGGCTAGGCTCAAAATAGCTTTTTGTTTTGCTAAATAGCCTTGAGGAAGAACACCACTCGCAAGCCTAAAGCACATTGTGGAACGATGATTTGGTTTTATTCAATATAGTCAATGCTATATATGTGTATATATTATTATATAATAGTTTATGGGG
The DNA here is from genome assembly GCA_022494535.1 of Himalopsyche phryganea. Taxonomy (NCBI): domain Eukaryota; kingdom Metazoa; phylum Arthropoda; class Insecta; order Trichoptera; family Rhyacophilidae; genus Himalopsyche; species Himalopsyche phryganea. The sequence continues at coordinate 2,731,639 of JAGVSL010000034.1, forward strand.
GCTTCGAGTATATATCCAGGTGTCATGTAACATATTAATATTTTATGAAATAATTTGATATTTATAAATTTAGTAGTATTTTTTACCCGGCTTCCCCCAAGATGGTGAACGCTTATATTAGGTTATTAAATTTAGACGTTGGTAAGCTAATGTTGATATTTGGAAATATCACCGTCAACTGTACCTATTTTGTTACACCCACAAAATACAGTCCACCAATTAATAGTAATGTTAAGAGTTGAAACCAGCTAAAATAAAAGATGATAATTTTGCCACCTGCAATCTTGTTATGTCGCCGCAGAACTTCTCGATAACCAGTTTGTTGATCTGCATTTAATAATGGCTTCAGCAGCGCCACAAATTAAACATACGATCATACGCTAATTCTCGATGACGATTCCAGATGCACACCAAGTTGTACGAATTTACCACTCAGTTTCTACCAAAACACAAAAATGAAACTCAATATTTAACAAAAATATCTACGTTCCCGTTACTATCTCTTACTACTACTTAGCTGTTGCTAGGCGACTATTATTATTACTTTGGTCATCAAGCATTGAAACGTCAAAAATATCGCGTTTTCAGTTTTAGGTTAAAAGTAAAATGTTGAGAGTTGAAAGTTAAAAATAACGCAGTTGAACTAATAATTGCAACCAGAATGACGTGTGAAAATTTCACGTCGCTAATGTGTGCCGTCTTGGAGGAGTTGTTGTGACCGACAGACATACATATTCCTACGTGTATTTTGTGCTATATAGTAGAGATAGTATTCAATTATTTCACATCTATATATTATGACCAGGACCGGTTTTGCTTAGCGATGGAGCATTGTATTCGCAGTTATTATGGTGATATAAAATGTTGGAATAATATTGTGCTAATCAATTTTTTTTAAATCAAATAAATTAAAAAAGTAATAAATAATATGCATATAATTAGCAAATATTTAAATCTTTATTTAGTTTTGTATTTATTAAATTTTTTAAGTAGGTAATTTTTTTGATAAATGTATACCAAACATATTCATTTCATGTAATGTCGGGTCTGTGATGGGTTAACGTCGTTGGGTTCAGTTACGGAATTCCTGGGTTCAAATCCCAGTACATAGACTGATTTTTCAATCATGTATAAATTCTAAAAAAAGAGAAACTGAATAACATGCAGTTCTCGTAAAAAATTCTGCTGAGATGCCACTATAAGGAGGCCATATTTTCCTCGTTGGGAGCGGGCATGGTAAAATAAGTGTAAACTCGTACGTATTTAGTCAGTATTATTAATGTACTATGTAAAAATACGTAATACACAATTATTATCACAAAAACAATCATTTACGAGCATTCTTTTGCTGAAATTCTCAAAAACATCGAAGTATCGCGCCAAAGAATGTGAACAGGGATTCGCGGGAAATTATCAGGAGTGTATAAGGCAGCTGTAATTGCGGCGCGGGAATTCAAAAATTGGAATGATTATGATTTATTATCGAACGGGAAGAGTTATTTACGATCGGAAAGAAGAGAAACTGACGGCCGAAAATCTCAGCGCCCAAACTTGTTACTTACAAATCATCACTGAACTTTTATATTCACTCCTTATGATCTCCTAGTAACTTATTTTTCTTATTATTAAATATTACCTTTAATGCTTTGCAAACTCCCGAAGTATCACAACTTGTTGGTTGACACCTGAAGATTTAGATAAACTTACTATGGTTAACTTGTCGTTACTTTTAAAAAATGTGTTTCGTTTTACAATGTATATTTTGCGTTCCCTTTATCCATCATCAATATTCATCTTTTTTCAAATTTCTATTTAAATGAAAAATATCAGGCTTAAACAGCAGTTTTTTATTTCAGCAATTAAAGAAGTAAAATAAAACGACTAGTTTTTCTCCGATATTGAAAATTTTCAACTGATATTTATATTAAATTTGGATTATTGAAATATTGTACACTTCCATGTATTTTGTCACTAACGACCCGGGTTTCGACTTTCGGCATCTTCAGGCATTCGTGCGCTGGAATGCCTGAAGATGCCGAAAGACGAAACCCGGGTCGTTAGTGACAAAATACATGGAAGTGTACAAAATCTCAATAATCTAAATTTGATATTGAAATTCCATCAAGCACCCTCAGTCGATGTCTTAAATTATGTCGATATTTATATTTTAAACTTTGCCATTCTATGGAAGAAAACAAAGTGTAGCGAAATTGAAGATTGTGAACATTTTACAAAGCTTAATACTTTCAATTCAGTATTTGATATTATTACTGAAAATCAATTGATTAGTTGTACATAAGTAAGTGTCTATATTAATTCAAAATAAACAAAATTCTCGGTACCTGAATGAAACCTGTCATACTTGTGAAAAAAAAAATTTATTAAATTCGAATTTATACTCTTCTCAATTATTGCAAGAATTAATGAACGTTCATAAAATCATCGAATGCAGGATGTTTTATACGTAGAATATAATGTTTCGAATTGTTCATATCATGAATATTATTAATAAAAAACTAGTATTGGATATTTTTTGTTTAACTCATTGAATTTTTAAACAAATGAAAATTTTGTCCAACGATGTTATACAGAGCATGTTTTAACCACTTGGCTAAAGGGTTCTGAGATCATTCCTTTTATCCACTTCTAGTTTATTCCTTCAAGTCCTCAATCACAAATCCATACATCAAAATTAATTTTGACTCGAAAATGAGTCTAGATCTCTTTGAAGGAATCGCGTGCGGTTAACAGTAAGAAATCATTCGAGGGTTTTTGTCTAATCGTTTTGGGATTTACTTAATTCAGATGAAAATTGCATTTAATTGTGATCGCCTCGCACTGCCAACTAAACGAATCATCCTTCATATATCACGATAAAATTCAACACAGATAATATATCTATCTATACGTGTTTTTAAATACTATTTTAATGATGTTTAGGTATAATTCCCCGTAACAAATTATGTTTAATTTGACTCAAAGTTAGAGTTTACTATTTCGTATTATCGCTATTAAAAAAAAAAAAAAAAATGTATCCAACGAGTCGCAGGTGTAAGTATTAAGGGAGATGAGCCTCGTCGAATAGGGACAGGTAGGCTTATCTATTCTTTGAGTCATCAACGTCAAAGTATATTATGTATTTAAGTACTGAATCTAAATTTTACACCAACCAATTCACGACAATAGTTTTTAGCGTCACTGCCGAGCTCTTAAATATTTGTTCTTCAACTAATCAGATTGATAGAACGTAATACTAATCATATCATCTTAGAATATCCGAATATAGATATTTAATGTGAGGAATAACTAAAGTCAGTTCGACCTAACGTCCGTCCGTTCGACCACAACGTGGTGGCTAATATTACGATTGGCAAACATATAATTATATTGAACAACTTGAACATACAATGTATATTGAATCAGAGATCTGCTAATAAAAGATTGCTATTACATATCTTCCTCTTTTTCAAGCACGCATACGATGCATAGCAACCAAATTTTGGAAAAAACGCTCCTGATACACTCCTGGACATAAATTGAATGCACGTAATTCAGCTTTGTAGAGGGATACGTCCATATTCATATTCATACTCAGGTAATAACAAAAATTAAAGAAATCTGGTTCTTGTTTTTATTTCAATAGCTTCTGATTATTAAACCATTGATTCAGCGCCAATCTGTATAAAAAGAATAATCAATTGTGAGAATTGTACTATACATTAATTAATCATTAGGGAACTACATTACTCTCTATTATCATTCTTGTAAACTTAAGAGTAATGATTCTTTTTTTGACGATGTCTAATTATTGAATCAATGAATATCTTCGATACCTTACACAACTTCGATAAAAGCATAACTAAAAAATTCTCACAAATAATAAAAGTAAAATACATTTCACTCTTTTTTATTTTCGACCAAAAACCACCAATGATTGATGCTTGATGTATCATGCATTTACAAGAGTTATTCGTAGCATTGGATCAAATTTTGTAATTAAGACCACCGTAAAAAAGGGGGTTAATTTGACTGAATCGATGCAAGCGGCCGATTCGGGCATTTTATAGGCATTTTGATAATTCGACCAAATTGGCGCGGAGTAATTTAATAAATTAAATATACAACCATTTCAATCAATCAAATAAATCGTGGATGAGAGATAATTGATGGTTTCATTTCCGAGTATTCTTGTAAAACGCTGGTAAATCATTTTTATACATAGGTATAAATAAATATTTTTTTAAATTTTAAATGTCAGGCTTTAATCGCACATTAAATGCCTATAAGATAATGAAAACAATAAAACAACTTACTTCCCTAGTAAATAAACTAGGATCACCGCGGCCGAGTTGGAATGTTTGTTTTAAGTTCCGTGTTTGAATTTTCAATCGATAAGTGTGCGACACTAGCATGTTTGTCATTGTGCGCATCGTTTTGTGGAATTTCTTGCACGCATGTCTGGTCACCGTGTTAATTCAGTGTGAAATAGTATCCAATTGATTGCATCAGTATACACCATATATTATTATGTAATATCTATCTATATAATATCTATCTATGGGTGGACTTATGAGTATAACTCCAAAAAGTCATTTTTTGCCAATAATTATACTCTGCACAAGCTTATCATTTTTACTATTCTTATTGGCAGTGCTTATATAAATAACAAAACGTCATTAAAACAAAAATTAATTCACCGTTACTTCTAGGATCATAAAAATATTTATTGAATGAGCAAACTTATACTATTGGGACTAGAAAATAATAATGAAAATCACATTTATTTCAAGTACAAGTTGGTCTAAGAGACGCATAAATATATTATAATTTTTGTAGAGCATCTGCGACGTATACTGTTAGTCCTACTGAAGCGTTCTCATATTTGGAATGTTTTTTCGTACTTATCGTAAAATGGTTAGAAATGGAGTTATACTCGTAATTCACTCCATTATAGACATAATATGCTGCCGTACAAAGCACAAAAGAGGTATCTGAGGACTTGCCAACTATTACGTTAATTAAATTTGAATTGTTGAGATTTTGTACATTTACATGTATTTTGTCACTAACGACCCTGGTTTCGTCTTTCGGCATCTTCAGGCATTCGAGCACGTCGATGTCTTAAATTACATTGGTTTAATAATTTGATCACCTATTATTGGCTAAATATTAATTTATTTCACCTGCTTCATTACTAATTTTTGTCAGTTTCGTCAGTGGTCGTATTCAGTAATTCAAATATTATTCCTCTGAGGAAGTACCATTCACTTGTAAGAAAATTTCAGAGATACAGTTTTGTATGTTTTATCAAGCACAATTTAAAAATATAGTTTATGTCGAATTCAATTAACACTCAAAATAGCTCAATTAATCACATATATTAATAATAACCAAAGCACATCAGAACAGTAATTATTGAAGACAAATACATCATTACTAGAAATGAATAGGACGAACTGACATATTAAATTAGTTTACATACAGCGACATCCTGTGACGGTGACAACTTATTTCAGTTTGTCACCAACAGATGACACTTCCATACATCACTTATTGCAATTTTCTGTCGGAACATTGCGTGATTATAAATAATTAATGCAATAATTACCATGAATAGATACTTCTTTCGCATATATTAAAGAATTATATTATGTAATACATTGCCTTACATATATATATCGTTCATAATATTATTTTTAATACTTAATGTATGGTGAAATAAAGTCGAGAGCTGTTTTTCTTCGTTTTCTGCAGTATGCTTTCATTTAAAAATTAATATGGTATATAGAGCATGTAAGTTTCATATTTTCAACAGTGGCAAAACCAAAATTCTTCTGCAAAACTCATAGTGGTCTCATTTCATCAGTAAGAAAAGAAATTACATAAAATATTTACCTTCTGGAGCCGTATGCACAGATTAGTTACGCCATTGAATGTTGATAATAATAAGTTAATACCCATTATTGAGTGCAATAATATAACATAAGTTTGTCAAACAAAACAATCCTAGCTTACTCTCACCGGAAATCTATTATAAATATAATAGTTTTTATTTTTATTTATGTAGTTAAATAATCAATGCTGTTGGTCGTTCGGTAGATATACTTGGAAGTGCGGTCAAGGGCTAGACTCCTTATTACTATTGATTGATCTAAGAATAATATATTTGTGGATTTGTAGACTCAACCCAACACATACGGAGAGCGATTTGAGATAACTACCATCCCTTTTCGCGATTGATTAAATGCGATTACTTCAATTTGATAGATGGAGTTTAAACTACGAAATTTTTTTAAAAATTGTGAAAAATACCATTGATACAACTCTGGAAAAGAGAAAATACTGAATCCTGTTAAATTAATAACCATCCATCATCTAGAACTATGGCTGTAGCTTATTTTCTCAAATGATTTTTATAAATTCAAATATCGCAACACCACGATTGTTTTGCAAGAATTTCATAGCAGATTTTTTTAATTTTTAATTGATCAATTTGCGAAAGATTACAAATTTTGTAAAATTCTAATTTCATTACTTTCGAAATTTGACGAGATCCAGATATGGTATGTAAGTTGATCCTTATGTAACAAAGCAAGTATCCCCAAGAGAAACGTTTTGAGAACTGCCCCATACAATACGTGCAATAGGTAATGATTTTCTTATGCAACGGTAAGTAATTTTCAATAATGGTCTCACCTCACAAGTCACACGTACCAAATGTTTGTTGTATGTTAGGTAAACAACAATATTAATTTATGTATAAGCGAAATAATTAACATTGTGGAAGGATTGCGAAGTGATAGATAAAAGGTTCATTCATGTTCATAGTATAATATACTCATATATTTCTTCATTTGGCTTGTGCATATACATTAAAATAATTATCAGCTAAAATTAAAATAAGTAGGTACAGGAAACAAGTATATTTACAATATTTATATTTGTAGCACGAATTTTATTTACATTGTAGAACTATGATATAGGTAGTAATATTTTTATAATAAATAATTAATACTGATAAACAATTGTACTAAGTAAAAAGTAAACATAGCCATAACTAAAATTAATTGTGTCAGTTAGACACACTCAGAGGAATTGAGAAACATTGTTAAAAAATAATTAAGATTTAATAATTTTCTCTTTGATTACTCATTGCATATTTTAGAGATAACTATTATACATCTAGGGTGGGTTAATTTATACATGTATAAAATCTTTTATGAATACTATTAACTACGATACACACACTATCACAATAAAATTTTATGTTTTGTTGAAAGTGAAGAGGTAATGGTAACTAGGAATGAATACGAATATTTGAACAAATGATTTGTTTTAAATTATATAAAATTAAACTTAAATCAAATAATATCAGTCTTCTTAAGCGACAAAAAATATCGAATTATATCGAAACAAAAAAATTCTGTGTGTTCTTGTTATGATTGAAATGAATTCATATTAATTGAATATTAAAATGAGGGAAAGCATGCAAGGCTGCAAGTGTTTTAAGAATAGGATCTTATACCAAAAAATGCCAATTCAGTGAATGTTCACGTCTTACAAAAGTACTGTTTGGTAATACATCTTTGGCCGAGTTAATGAACATCTGTATGGCTGAGGAACTAAAAAAATATATTTTGGCTTTTTATTTGCGAGTTTTTCCTATTTAACTAGAATATTAATTCTGTATTTAAAATCAGGAAATATTATACATACAAGGAAAAGTCGATAAGTTTCTTTTTCAATAATAGTTAACGATGTATAATCTCACACCGATGAAGGTCAACAGCTTGTTTTTCCGTTAATTAAATACCAGAAAAAATATTTATCACGTCTTAGCAAACCGAAAAATATTTACTTTAAATTGTTGGAAATATTCTTAAACATACTACACGCTCATATCTTTGTGTCGGAGTGACTTTGGTGTTGCCCCAAATAAGACAATGAGCAACAGTGCAGCAGATTTTTTTTATCTACGAGTGTTTGAAAATAAATTATAATTTTATTTAGCAAAGTGGGCGAACAATTTGATGAAGGCAATGCTATTTAACTGGAGGCTGTTGCACTTAAAAGGCAGGTGTGTGGGAAGGGTCACTTATTTATACTCTGACCCCTCAAAATAAGTAATAGGGTACACCTCAAAAGAAGATAAAATAACACTTCAGGCCTGAGGAGAGATTACAATGTGCACTGACCCAGGTTTAAGTCATGTAGGTACGAAAAAGGTTTTGCCTTTGTTATCAAAATCGAAACACTAAAAAACATTGCTTTACATACCATTTTAGATAAGTTGGTATTTACAAAAAAAGATACAATGATTTAAACAAACAGTAATTTGAAATAATTCAGTATTTAAAGATCATTGAAAAAAAAAGTTATAATAGAAAACAAAGTGGAATAATAACCTAGTATAATAATACAGTTTTGCGTAATTTTTGATGGAAAATTTTAAAACTACCTATTTCACAAAAAAATAAAATAACAAGGAATGTGCACCTCACATCAATCTGTTAATTATTATAAAAAGTATTATTTAAATCTTTACTATTTCATAATTAATCTATCTATTAAAATTTATATGACGGTCATGTTCTATTCGCTAAAAGTACAAATTTTGGTAAAACATTTAAGTTAAAACCGCCTAAAATAAATAATTAACAGGTAAATATAGTCATTACTAAACACATTTGCATGTCCATCTACCTTTTCATAATATCTTCAATTGAAAATCCAAGAGATTTTTTCACAGTTGACGGCTGAACTGGCCTAAACGAAGTTGTCGTCGGCGGACTTAGAACAAGTTCTGATATCGCCGGTGGTGATGAGGCATTCTTTTGTGACAAGTCCAATAGAGCAGGGGTGTCAGCTCCTTGGCTCGTCGAAGTCACTTCTGGGCATCCATCCATGTGACCTTTCATTTCCGTGTGAGTGAGAAGGTGCGTCTTGAGGTTTGAGCGTTGATTGAAGCTTCGGCTGCAGACAGGGCACTTGTGAGGCGATTCTTCCATGTGCAGGATCTTGTGAACTGCTAAGGTGCGAGATTGACAGAATCCTTTACCACATTCGGTGCATTTGAAAGGCTTTTCCTTTGAATGAATATATCTGAAATAAAAAAACTGAATAAGAAAATATGTTTGCCTGTCATCTGAGCTAGCATGATTTGAAGACACAAATTACTCTCAACATTTGTGCAAGCTAGTAAGTGATGTTAATATTTTTAAACAAATTAATTCATTGAGAATGCGTCCGCGCTGATGATATCAATGAAAGAAAAAAATGCTTCGACCGTGGGAGGTTAATTTTAATACTTGGCATTGAATTTCACTGATTAAATAATAATATTTACGCGTGAATGACATTAAGTGTCGCATTCCTAGTCTCAGGTTTTCGTAATGAAAATTGTAGGTCAATAATACTCAATCCCAATTATTTTTTTTCATATACCGGTTTTAGATATGATTTGAATGAAATGGCTGGACATTAATTCAATTGCAGTGTTCATTATATAAATCCGTATGTTTTTTTTATAAGAAGGCACGTGGGTGGGAAAAAAAACTAGAGTAGTTGGTTAATCGAAAAGTAAAAATACCAACCTATGATCTCTAAGATGATCTTGTCTCCGGAAGGCTTTTCCACAAATGTCACACGAATATGGTCGTTCATCGGTATGCGTCCTTTCATGAATCAACAAATTGTAGGACTTGGTGAATTGTCTGTTGCAATATTTGCAAATAAACTGTTTCTTCGGTCGTACGCTCGGTGCTCCTGGCTGTTTGGGTGGACCGGGGTTCCGCGCTGAAGGATGGAGCTTTTGGAGGTCGACTGGAGGATATCCTCTGGAAGCTTGGTGGTACAGGGCAGCGTTGCGAATCCACTGGTTCATAAAAATTGCAGGGAGGCCGTTGGAATATGAGGCGGTTGGTGGGATGCCTATTTGGGATTGCATATAAGCAGAGAAGGCGGGTGTGTGGTGGTGCGGCGCAGGGGTATAACTCGACGGGTGATTGACGGGTAGTGATGGAAGCTTTGGAGATTCATATGTTGGAAATACTGGTAAGGAATGATGGTTCTTTGGGTATATGGTAGAGTGTGAAGGTTGAAGAGTGTGAGGCTGTTGAGATAACCACATCTGGTGCTGCTGAGCTAAGCAATGATGTTGAGCCATCATGTCAAGGTGATGCTGATGATGTTGGTTTGGTGTTCTTCGCTGTTGCTGTTGGTGAAGGTGTGGAGTGATGGTATCGAGAGGTGAACGTCGGTGAATGTTTGAATGGGGGTTGTAGGATTCTTGTGGAGGTGTCCGAGGAGGGGTCGGTAATGGTGGACTTGTAGGCTCACGCTTTACAAGTGCTTCTGCAGGGTAGTCAGGAGGGTATTCTGTTAAAAAAAAGATTAATTTAGAAAAATATTATTTTGATCCCAAAAAAAAATATATTGTATAACTGAGTAGAATAAAGAAATAAATGAAATAGAATTATTTACAGTAGTGGTAATATTAAATATAACAATATTAAGAGTAACAACGAATTTTCAAAAAATGAAAGATATCGTCAAAGGATCTGTAACACAGTATATAAATGATTTACTATAGAAGAATACTATTTATCACGCTTAATTAATATCAATAAATATAAACACTAACAAAAAATGCTTTTAAAAAATAAATAAATAACAATACACACCTCTCGCTTTTTCAATTTGGTCTTCAATGTGTAAGATATCATCAGACATGTTATCTGACGCCATTTGATATCACAAATATTGACTAAATGTTCAAAAAATCACAATTTATAGTCACTTATTTATCCACTAATAATATCTAAAATGTTAGATATTAAAACACAAAAGCGGAATAGTCACAGTTGATTGTTTGTCAAATCACTTTATAAATGTTTAAAAGCACACATATACTATTTTTTTCAAATATTTTTAAGTGTAGTATAACTGACACGATCGATGATCCATTTGTTTTATGACGTAGACCAAAAAATCTATGTCCGTCGCTTCGGTATTAGTAGCATATCGCTTACTACAGAGGCTTGGATAGTTGTACCGTTACATCAGCCGTGTGCGACCTTTGTTAAGTTCTGAAGATAACTGGTTCGTGGGCAGGCAAACCTGGCCGAGCTACTTGCGTAGGGCCCGAACGGTGGTCGGTAGCGCGGCCCGTCGGTGGTGGGGGAATGCCCCGCAGTGGGGATCAAAGGCACCGGCGCTTCTTCGGAAGTTTGGCTCCTCCTCGAGGACGGGCCCGCACAGGCCCCGCCCGGCGTGATTCCGCGGAAATTATGCGCGAGCTGTGCATATTTAAAATCCGCCATCCTGATTTTTCGATCTGCATAAATTTCTGGATTCAATTAGTCGCCCCTTGTGATCGTACTGGACTTGATTAAAAATTGTTTTCCCTACGCTTTTTCGCTTGCGAGTTTGTTCTACTCTACGTCGATTGGAATCAATATTGTGATTTATAATGAATATTTAATAGAATAAAAATACAAAAGTATCTACCTACCTGCATACAAACATACATGGAGTAAAATAGGTCAATAACTATTTATATTTTATAAATAAATAGTATTTAGTAAATCTGTTACTGTTATTTAGGTTCAGTAGGGTATACAGCAGCCAGGTGGGGAGGGAATACAGTCCGTAAAGTCTACAATCGTAATAACTCATTTAATAACATATTAATAGTAATAAATCGAGCAAAATTAAGAATGTTGTAGAAACTCTACCTACATTTATCACTTCATGATTTTCCGGCTTTTCTTAACCGTATCCGCTCCCTATTCGGAGCATATGTCCATCACGCAGTTCCTCCAAGCTTCTCTGTCACCCTGCCGGTCTCTTAGTTTCCTCCCAGCGTCCCGTAACTCCACCGAACACATACTATGGATGGTCATCAGTGGCCTTCCAGGGCGACGCAATCCATCTGGTTGGTAGAAGAGACAGGCAGGATTCTGGGGTATCCGCAACACGTGTCCAAGCCAGGTTGGACGTAATAAGAGACTGGTTCGTCCACTCTCTTGCCTCCAAGTTCCTGACAAAATCAAACCACCGCACCCCTAGTATTCGCCGCAAGCTAATCTATTCCATTATTTATTCTACATGGCAATTATAATGACTTAAATAGATTTATCAATTGAAAATTATTAATATAAAAAACCTTGGCTTGGCTTAAGCACAGACAAAAAACTTCATTAACACAGAATCATTACTTATTCGCAGTTACGTTATAATGCAGCTTCACTATGCTGTCCAAACCAAACACGCCTTTGTTATCCTTCTATGATCAACAAGGAAAATCATAATTAATTAAGCCGAATAATATTATACAGTAATCAATGTAAAGTAATTAATTCAATTTACAGTATCCAATCATATTAAGCTAGTGTGATTGCAATAGAAAAAACAGAAATTTAGGAACACCACCATGAATGCAGTCGTTGTACAAGACAGTTTGTTGTTAACTATTTTAAATTGTAACTAAAAAGGACTGTTTTGTTTGACAGTTTTCAGAATTGATGACCTCGCCTTACTTATATGACATCGTTTCATATTATTCTACCAACCACTTTCAATCTGAATTATGGATCAATTTTTTAAGGAAGAGATATCTATTTTTAGAAAATATTTATAGTTGTCTTGCTCATTGTGATAATATTATACATTAATTGGACTTGATGGTAGAGAAGATTGTTATAACAATAAGACATTATTATTTTGATGATACAAAAATTTATGATTGTCTGTATGCACTTACATAGATAACATAATTGAAGTAAACTTGGAATAAATTAAGGGATTAGGAAAACTTGTCATGTTGGAAGGCCGCGAAACTTAAAAATACATCCGATCCTCTTTTTGCACGGTTTACGGATTAAAAAAAGTACCGATTATTTTTTTTACACTGACTTCATTGTTTTAACACTGTTTAAAAAAACTAAGAATAATAAAAATATATAAATATTTATATATATATGTACATATTTATCAAAAACATTGCGTTGCACCATCGCCAATGTCGATGCCGAACGCGGTGTGCAATTGCAACATGATTGTTGTAAGTTATCAAGAAACATACAAGGAATTAACAACCTATCTACCATTTTTGTATGGGCACCTTGGTATCCTTTTAACACTGTTTTTTTGCACGGTAGTCTTTGGAACGTATGCCCCGTGTAAATGAGTGAAAACAAAGCAATGAAAAAAATGTATACAGTCAAAAGGCCTCACTTGAGGACCAAGAAGGTCGCAGTTTCCTCCACCTGCGCTAAAATTTCGAAAATACATGTATGTAAATATATAGTTACAATATGTCGGCGTCCGTGGCGCAGTAGGTAGCGTCGTTGGCTATGGTTACGGATGTCTCGGGTTCAACTCCCGGTGCGGACGGTTTTCGTAAATTGATTTTTCAATCGATTTATGAATTTCTGTTCGTAGTTCGAGTGTTTGTAATGTCTAAAAACTCCCTCCCACCCATCCGATCCTCACGGAGCGTCGTGAAAGTGATTAGCTAACCACTAGTCCTGTCCTAGCCCTATCCTTCTATCCCTACTGTCTTCGAAAATAGACAGGTTGAGTAACTGAGTAACAAGCAGTTCTCATAGAAAAATACTGTTGAGATACCTCCATTAGGAGACCATATGCTCCACATTGGGAGCGGAAATGGAAAAAAAAATTTAGCAGGTATTTAAAATTAATTTTATTTCACATTCGATTTGTATTGTAAATACTTAAGTGACAATAATCGTCAAAAAGGCGGTGCCATCCAGTAAATTGGAGCCCCCAGTAGCATACTCCTTTATGACTCTACAATAAGTTTTATGACATTCGATAGTTCAACAAAAGCTTAGCTGAAAACTTAAATTCATTTTAATATTCTAAGTTCTGCTACCTTTCTATTTTAGATGCACAAGTTTGTCTTTGAGTACAGTCTATTTGCCGACAATTTTATTGTATTAGCAATAAACATCTTTCAACAAAAAAACATATTTCTTACTGTATGATACTTTTCAGAAAATTGTATCCTGTACTGCAGTATTATACTCTGCTTTGAAGTCTTTTTTTTAACTGAATTTAAAAATTTACATTACGACCTAATTAACCAATTATACTTACATTTTAATCTATTAACTTTGATTTGTCACTTTTTCACTTATATCTATACATATAAGTAGGACAGTCTTTTGTTTTATTATCTATTAGCATTTTTCAAACAATTAATTGTAGATAATACGTAATACCAAAAATTGTAATAATTATGACAGTTAGATGTAAATTATTTATGTCATTAAGTAACATTTTTTTGCCACATAAAATTAGTATATAAATACTTCTTAATTCGTGTTGTATCAAATATGTGGATCAGTGTTTTTAAAATGTCTTCAAGATACTGACATTTATAAAAGGGCTATAAATAATAACACTTTGTGTTAGGTTAGGTTAGGTTGTTCACTTGGTACACTTGAACTTTTATTTCGATAGTTTGCACGTTGTATAAGATAGTATTAACTTAGTACACTAAAACTTTGATTTTTATAGTTTTCACTTCGAAACGGATTCTTTTAACAAAGTACCACAGACAAATTTTGATAGCTTGACTTTGAAACGGATTATTTTAATTTTGTATGTTATGGACATTGAAATAAATTATATTAACATATTGCATGTCCACTTAGAACCCTGTTTCTTCGTAAATACCACTCCTATAATATACTAGTGAATAAATTCTAATGCGTGGAGTAAAGACAATACAGGCGGCCTAATATAGAGTTGCGACAAGTAAACTAGTCTACGGTGGAAAATCCTATGTTGAAAGTAGTAAAGAATAAGTGACATATCATTACAGTGTTATGAAACTATCGATTTCAAAGTGTGAGTATTTATATTGAGTGAAAACTATTGTGTCTATGTGATAATATTTTTTCGTAAGTGCAACATATTTCTTCAATGTTTAAATATATTTTGTTATGTGGCATCACTTTATTTTTAGTGAAATAATTAGTTTTTTGTGGAATGTATTTGTTATAAGTGAAAACTATCTTTACGAAGGTGAATATCATCCAAACAAAAGTGCATTTAATTGTAAGCCTTTACAAAATACTCAGAAATCAATGGGTAGTTATTAATCGTCGTCCGTGGCGCAGTTGGTAGCGTCGCTGGCTACGGTTACGGATGTCTCGGGTTTGATTCCCGGTGCGAACGGTTTTCATAGATTGATCTTTCAATCGATTTATGGATTTCTGCCTCCCACCCATCCCATCGTCACGGAGCGTAGCGAGAGCGATTAGCTAACCACTAGTTTTCTCATAACCCTATCCTTCTATCTCTAGTCTCTTTAAAAAAAAGAGAGGTTGAGCAACTAAGTAACGAGCAGTTCTCGTAGAAAAAGTCTGTTAAGATAACTCCATTAGAAGACCATATGCTCCACATTGGGAGCGGACATGGAAAAAAAAGTTATTAATAGGATTAATTCTGGTTTTTCTGAAGGAATCGTTTTCAACATGTCGACCAATAATTTGGTGGGAATAAGAGTTTTTACAATTAAAAATTCATACAGTTTTAAACCTACGCGTAAGCTCCTGACCTAGAAAATAAAGCACTTACTTTAATTGGATCTATTACGGAATGCAGATATAAGTATATTTTTGTTTGTTATTATTTATTTATCTATGTTAATCTTATGTCTGGGTAGCTACATGGCGTAACATTAGTAATCTGTTCAATAATCCATTGAAATAAAATATTGTATCAACAATAATCAGCATTAGAACGCACTTATTAGATATTCCTAGGCATATCATGTGTTTATTAGTTAATTTTTATCTCTCATTTTTTTATTTTGGTTTGTAATTAATTACTGCAGGTTTTGGTAATTAATAATAAGATAAGTATATTTACTCTGGAGTAATAGAGCCAGTGATAATGAAGGAAACTGTTACTTATTTTACTTACAGACGATAGTATAAGCGAAAATTTAATTTATTCATTGAATTGGCATTTAGTTCGTAGAACTCCATTTTTTAATGTTTATACATTTTCAATTCTTTTTTTTATTCGCCAAAGACAAAATAAATTAAAGCGCGTTGTCTGTTTTGAGCATGAATAAAACTGATTTATAGCCTGTAACAGTTTTAGAGTTCTCGAGAAGTTACACAAATATTAAATCTAGGAAAAAATAACGTTTTGTATGATGACGAAACAATAAATATTAAAAATGCACTGGGAAACACCTTGGGTTACCTTGGCTATTTTATAAAGTTTATTTTTTTATTTTGTTTCGTTTTATACTGACTGCAATGTCTAAATACAACTCCTTATCTATTACTGTATTAATTAACATATCATCGACCATAATTGATAACACATAAAACATTTCAAAAATTATATTTTCGTAGGATAAAATATGAAAGTATTTAGTTCAACAAAATTTTATTAGGTAGTTGATAGCTATTTCGGCTTAGCGCCATCGTCAGAACTATACTTAAATTTATTTTTGCTTAGCTATATATATAAGTGTCCCATCACTCTGATAGGGTTAAATAGTTTAATTGGCTTTTATTAAAAAATATATGAGCCACTGTTTCAAAAAAATCAAATAAAAATATTTTAATATATTGTTAGTTTGGTTTATGAAATTTACTTTTGCCTTGTAGTGTGCCTCGAAATATTTATGAGTACTTAGGTGTGCAGTGGGTGAGAAAAGGTTGCGGAGCACTGTTATAAAGAATGAAAAAATAACAGTTTTGAAAATAGATATTCATGAATATATATTATTATTATGAATATATTTAACTGCATTTCTATTGACATCATAAACTATGATATGGAGACGCGATACCTATTTTACATATGAGTAAAATTCGCGAATGAAATTCGATATCGCTAAGTGTATATTATTATTTATGCAAGACATTTATGACAAATAAAGTTCCTGTTGATAATATTATCTTGTGTAATACAAAAAAAAAATACTGGGAAACGTCAGTACTTCAATAAATACTTCGAAAGATATGCTACATTAGTACTGGTCTTAAATATTCGGCTTCGATCAAAGTGTGTGATATAAATGGCTTATGTCATGTGACAAGTACAGTAGTCATCAGGTGGCAGTCTCGATATTTATTCATACGTATTGCTGGCGGATTTCAAAGGAATAAGCCGAAGCTTGTATTGATAATACATATTAGATAAGATATAAAATCAATTATCTCATTCCACGCATATTACTATTAAGTGCGATATGTACTTACTAAGTTCCTTTTAAAGACGCATTGCTGGTAATGGGCTTATTCAAATATGAGATCAATTGGCGCGTTTATATTGTTATATTATACCCAGTTGTGTTATCTTTAAATAGAAAATTCTATGATAACAGATCTGATAAAATTAAAAGGCCAGCTCAGATTCGTTTTCGGCTCCAATTTAAATATGTTATACTAAAGAAGACCTTTGAAAAAAGACATTTTTTGTCTGAGCGAATGCAAAAGAATGATTTCGTACCAACTCTTATCCAAATACGACTTTGGTATTGAAAGCCTATAAGTATAGTTTTTTATATTACTGTCTAATGTTGTATCAAATTATAATACACATCGAAGAGCACGAGAGAGAACGGACCAAACATCATTTTATTTGTAAATAATCAATCTCATCATATCTTTCTTTTCATTCACAAATTATTGCGTATGGTATTATTACCCATATATAAAATATTACAAGATTACAAGATTAGTATCATGAAATCAAGTCGAGGGGAAAAATATTACAAGCATCCATGACCAAGATCTCCAATGTTTAATTGAAAAATCTGAATAAATATGATTTTGAACTTACCGAGACGTAAACCCGAAATCATCTGTTCGTTAGGTGAAGGATCTAACAGCTGGACTAAGGAGGCATACATTCTAAATAAGTGTGCATTCCGTAGATAAAATCCATATGGATATCGTATTAAAATATATATTTTTGATCATAATACTCTATTTCAACTGAATTAATTGTATCATCGCCTTCTTATTCTTGTTAGTTTTCACCTCCACAAGGGTTTACTTCGATTCAGTTTTGAGTTATGACCAGAGTCAAGTTCTCTTCAGCTTGTTCTCAGCAACATTGTGAGCTTACCGATTTGTCTCCTACGAGGTCAGCCAGTTCATCGTTAGTTTTTGTCTTTGCCGAATATCAGTTTAAGTAAAGTATTATAAAATTTATAATAGATACCTTTATTATTCTACTGGCTGTGTCACGTTGAGTAACATAGCCAGTGGAATAACAATATTATCAAATTTAATTTTATAAAAAAGTTACCGCCGAATACATCAAAATTATTGAAGTGCCTAGAATCTCATAACAAATGCTTAATCCAATTATGTACATTTTAATTATACCTAACCACGAAGTAAACTGAAACTTCTAATAGATGGGCACCATTTTGATTTAAATGTAAACACAAATATTCGTTAAATCTATTATTAGGATTTATTACCCGAATTGAAAAATATTATATTATGGAATTGTAATTCCGAAATTTCGAATTTCAATATCGTGATAATAAAATATGTCTTTTTAGAATAAAATTGTTTGGTGTTTCCAGTCACTTTTAAGGTGTTCACTGTCAATTCTTGGATGAAAGACATTATATTTTTAAAAATAAAACACAATTCGTTTGTACTACTTTCACATGTTTATAATGATCAGGACCGGTTTCGCTCATCACGAGAATTATCAGCCGATGCATCAAAATATGTTGTTTCCAGTATTGAAAAAGAGCAATGACGAATATTTTTGCTTAAAAGTTGTTAATGCTGCAATTTTTAGTACTATTAAAATTATATTTTAAAAATAAAACATATTTTTTTTTGTACTGCTTCCACATGTATACGGACGGATTCGCTCATTATGAGCATTATCAACTGATAAAAATGTTATGATTGTATTTTTATCAGTTGATAATGCTCGCGATGGACGAAACCGGTCATGATTAATATAAACATGTGAAAGTAGTACAAAAAAATCGTGCTTTATTTTTAAAATACAATGCCTTTCCACCAATAATTGACAGTGTTATCACCTTAAAAGAATATCAAAATTATGTAACTTAGCTTTGGTTTTATTAAAGTATCGTTAGGTCATAGTTACTCAATTCGCGTCAAGTAAATGTAGATATTTTTCTATGAACACCCAATCGACGCATCAATACTTTCAAATATTGAATTAAATTTTAAAATGTATGTGTATGCGTATGGTTTTGCTGATAACAGTGATAACACAGAGATCATTTTACACATTACACGCCTCTAAAAAGTATCGCAATATGTGCGCATGATGCATTCATTATACTATGTGTGAATTTGTGTATGTATTAAAAGTTGGGTGGTGGAAGTAATATGACTGTATCAATACAGAGTACAATAAATAAGCCCCCAGGCAGGAATAAACAAACCAAATGTTTAACACCTCTATTTGCTCGGCGGCGCTTTGATCTCTATAACATAACTCAGTACGTGTAAACCTTTTCAGAGTTTATTCTCATTTCTTTTTAAATAAATTTGTATGGATTTATGAAATTTAAATACATAATCAAAAGATCATTTTCCCTGCATATAGAAGTTGTTATAAATCGTTTCTGCGATCAAAATATGGAATCTATAGCTAAACAATTATAGCACATACACCATATTACAAAAACAACATAGACAGATGAGAAATAAGCGCGAACATTCCAACTGAATTATAATTTATTTATATAGAGTAATGTTTTCAAATTAACATCGAAAAGGAATTATTTCGCTTAATTTATAGTCATTTTACCATGTCCGCTCCGAATGTGGAGTACATGGACTTCTAATAGAGGTATCTCAAAAAAAGTTTTTCTAGAGAACTGCTTGTTACTCTGTTGCTCAACCTCTATTTTTCGAGGAGAGTAAGATTAAAAAGATAAGCTTAAGACAGGACAGTGGTTAACTAATCGCTCTCGAATAGATGGGAGGTAATTTTATACATCACAAACATCCATGCCTACGAACAGAAATCCGTAAATCGATTAAAACATCCGTAACAGAAGCCAACGACGTTGACCACTGCACCGCAGACCCGATAAGTCTTTTACTTCAGTTAAAATTCTAAGAAGAAAAGTTTATTTATTTAATTTCTGATGGAATATAATATTATATTACAATCAATATTTTTGTAAACATGTAAACGGTAAATAATTGGTGTAACAAAATATAATTCCGCTAATTTTTATGGACGTAATAAGATCCGTACAAATATAGTATTTTGTGTAATTTATTATAAAATATTTTTTATGCGCAACTCGGAGGTAGTGAACCGTTGGTAACTCAACCCTGATTGTTAGCACTGTGCGCTTTCTCGTTAAAGTGTGTCATGTGTCACCTTGCAGTCTGTCACCTCCTCCCCACCCGTGCCGATACACGACGCCGATTAGCTAATGATTGACTTATCCCTTTTTACTTTTCACTTTTCACAAGAGTTGTTAATGTTATTATCGTCAATAAATTACTGATAAAAATGACTGCATGAAGTAGTATCGGTGGCTTTATAATTTTATTTTTGTCAGTATAGGAATTTTTATATTCATACCTATTATATTTTACAGATTTAAATCTATAAAGAGTTGAAAAAACAGATAAATTAAAATACAGAACAAGATACTCAATATTTAAAGTGATTTTCGTGGTAGTTTCTTGATCAATTTTAGTGTTTTGTTGGGAAAACTTTAATTTTCACTAATAATTATTGTCGAATGGGAATACGTGTATATATCTTATTAATAAATCATTGACAAATAATTGTTTGATTTTATACGTATTAAAAAAAAACTTGCGAATGTCACACAGCCTATATCGTTACAGGGTATAAAATATGCACTCTTTGAACTGATGGAGTCGATTTTTCCATTCCTGGAGACGGAGTGAAGGTCTGCAATACGGTGTCCTCTTAACTCAACTCTCCTGTAACTTGCCGGCTTGAAAACGAAGTTTGAGCAATTGAAGTATATAATGTAAACATAACAGTAGTTGACCGCTTAAGAGAAAAATTCAATAAAAATAACAATTAACGTTTAGCATTAGACAAAATGATGATAAAGCAAGTGTACTCATAATGGTACAAATTTCTTAATTAATATGATAAAAAAAAAATTAGGAAGGGTCTATTACAAAAAAATTTTGTTCATTTTTTAAAAAAACATGTTGACTACTTTTTTATTCAGTAGTTGACCATGTCTAATCAAAAGGTCTTATGACAACCTTTCATCAGAGTTTACTGTAAGACCACTCTTGGTTGAATCAAGTAGATATGCTTACATTCACTGATATCCTCAACAAGTGTCTCACGAAATTCAAAATAAAATACTTACTGCAAAGGTGGTGTTTTCAAATGACCGCTATGACACCCCAATGACATATATAATGATGTGTTAGTTCCTCAACCCGAGAAAAGATGGTTTCACCTGTCTGAACTCTACAATTTAGAGCAATCCCGTGTCTAAGTTTCTTATTTTGTGCACTTTTATTGAGATAAGGTCAATTACTGCTACATGGTCAACTACCAGAACAATTAGGTTTTAAAAAATTACATTTTGTTCTGAATGATATAATATTAGTTATTATTTTAAATAAATGTTATTAAAAATGTATTTTCATTCTTATGTCAGTAATAAAATTAATAATGGTTTATTGAACTACAGGCGCCAGATTAGCCGAATTTATGTTTGCTTTCTTTTCGTCTATTTCACTAATATTTGCTGAACGTGCTCATGGCATTCACACGAAATATCACGTTCATCCCGAAATTTCTAATATCGATTGGCAACAGATACTAGATGTCTATCTATTTAACAGCGTACTAAAATCGTATTACAGCTCTTTAGCTTGGCGTAAAGCGGCAAATTTGCCTTTGATTTTTCACTTTACACAAAGATCTATAAAGATAACATGAAAGGGAGCCGCCTTCTAGTGACGGATGAAAAAATATTTCATATTTTCACGAAGGGGTGGGTCGAACGGTGGCAATCAAAGATTTTTACTATGCAATGTGCAATGTTAAAACATTTCCATTTGTCGCTATTCAGCATGTACAAAAAAGCAGCATAAAACAAAAAAGAATAAAGATCTCTACAAATTCCCTCATTCCATCTTCCGATATTATGAACACAAAAATTTTTCATTGTTAAAACTATCACCCTTCCCGCCCTGAATCACAGACGTACTCTTCCCTTAGTTACACTTATGAGCGTAGCTCTGTATTGGTCCTGTGATATTAACATATCGATTGTGGAAAGGTAAAACGACGTAACCCACTCTAAAACTATCGTTAATTACTCACAAAACGTGTTAATACACCATATTTATAAATACATACAAATATATATATATGTTTAATATATTGACCTTAAAAAGGCAAAAGGACGTATCCCTCCGTTTTTTAAAAATATTTTTCTTCGATAATCACAAATTGTATGTATACATCCTACAATTTAGTACGCTTTTTGTGTGGGTTACGTCCTTTTGTCTTTTCACAATCGATATGTTGAATGTTGGTATTATCATAATCACTAGCTTAATTGTATTAAAAATCAATATTTTGCCGAGGTGGTGACACTGGCGTAGAAAAGTAATCTTTTCGAAATTATAATATACTAATAAAAAATGCATTTTTTTAACAAAAGGAATCAAGCCAGATGTTTAATATTTTTGATAGCTTTAAGTAAAATATGTATATAAAAATGATTATTTGATAGAAAATCGTCGGTGTTATTAACTTTTCACTTCCATAAATTGTCTATCTCAAACTTTGTTTACTAATAAGACCACTAACGTTTGACAAATTGAGAGCATTTTGTCATAAGATATATTTAATTTGAATAATTTACATGTATGTCGAAAAATTTATATTATGGTATTTTAGCTGTTTGATCAGTGATTTTTGTTGATTAATGTAAACTAAGGTATAATTGTACTAAAAGGCCGTTCAATTTTATTATTGAAAACGACGGTTCTGTTTTTTATATACATGTGATTAATGTTTTGTTCTTATCACTAATTGAAAGCTGAGATCGGGTAAAAGCCATAATATTTAACAACCAACCCCGAGATTGAGAATTTGAGGTTTATGTGAAAGGTTGAAGTGTTTATAATTTAATTGAGAAGATGCTAGTTATGTCACATAAATAACATGTAATTTGTTTTTGTAAGAATGCGTTTATTAACTTCCCGGTAAGTAGTCGGTACTCTTTGTATATTTACAGACATAGATTTATCCAATTCATTATATTTGTCATCGACTTACTCATCCCTGATATCACCTACAATAAATTCAGCAGAGTTCAATATTGGGAAAGTGGTAATTGACATTTTCTAAGCCTTTATTTTGCCGCCACTGTTGGTTTATTCTTACAGCCAAATACTTACATTACACATAAATCTTTCCTTATAACTTATAATCGTACATCAATGAACAAGTGGTATTCAAAACTCACATAGAAAAGAATCCATATCTGTGTTGTCTGGTATCAAAAGTGGTCAAATCCCTTTTTATAGAAAATGAGATAAATTAATAAAACTTTTTATAAATTAATACAAGTTTTAAGAGAAGTTTCATTGAAGTATTATTCAACATCTTAAGTAAAGCAACTATTATTTACACTAAAATGGAATTGGAATTGACCATTTCTGATATTGAATTTCATTTTGGAATTGACCATTTCTGATATGAAATTAGGGATTTGACCACTTTTGAAAAAAAAATCGTGAGGATTTGTTTACCTCTGATGAGGAGTTTTCTAAGGCTAGGTCATGGGACACTGTTAGTGAATGTGGTTGGCCGATTCAAATTTGATATGAGAAAAATACTTCACTTGTGTTTTTCATTGAATTATGATGGATTTGTTCAAGTTTGTTAAATTATTTCTGTAGATAATGTATCAGACTTTCATACTGCATACTCAGTTGAAAAAAAACCTAACATGAATTTGACCAATTATATTTTTTTTACATGTTTTTTTTTTAAATATCTGGCATTACACAAATATTTTGAAAATTAGAAAATCATACGAGATAGACTCGATGAGAAATTTTTAAAAGTCATTCACGTCCAATATCACAAATTTAAATTGAAAAAAATCTAAATATTATATTGACCTTCGTGGGAATTGAACCAGGACCCACCTGATTGCTAGGACAAACACTTACCACTAGACCATAGAGGCCGACAATTGATTATGAAACCAGACAACACATATGTCAGTTGATTTATAAAATTATGATTTCTCATTAGAAGATCATAGAATCCATTGTAATACAACTTCTGATACACTTTAGTAGGTACCTACTTAATCAAAAACAATATTTTTTCTTATTGTTTGCACAATTTCAAAAGGAAGATTTACGAAACGCTATGGTATAAAAATGATTTTTTTTAATATTATTTGTATCTGCTTTGTCACTTGATTTAAGAATGACTAATTAAATGAAGAGTGGCTTGAAGTTAATAAATATTACGTAACTATTAAGAATATAATAAATAATAAAATTGCATAAAACAAATGATGCGTCTTAGCTACATTTCGAAAATGGCCTCAAAATGATATTAATAATAATTTAGTTGATCAAACAACAATACAAAGATCTCCTATTATTGATTGTATTGGCATGTACTTTGTAGAACTCCATTATAATAGGATAAAATATCAAAGTATTTAGTTCTACAAAATTTTGTCTTAGTATACTTTGATATTTTATCATATTATCTCGTAATATATTGCCAGGTGTGAGTTATCAAATAATTTGAGTTACTTTTATTTCCTAACCTCAATATTGTGTTTATAAAAAATGTTATTTAAGAGTATAAATTAAAACTGACATTTATGCACATTTCTAAACGCAAAAAATGCAAAACTTCTTGTAAAAATAAACAATCTTGCGTTTTGTAAGCCCCTCAACAGCTGGCTGAAATCGGACAAGCTTTATTTACACTTCGTGATAATCTGTATCTAGTGACAACCATTGGTCGTCGAGATATGCCGTTTTAAAAATCACTCAAATTAAAGAAAAAACTCTTGATAACTGAAATTCATAGTTTTAAGATTTCACCATCATCATAGCCTCTTCAATACAATGCTAGATGAAGTCGTCGTCGTACTCCTTCCAGAATTATTAGTCCACAGTTTTTCGCCGCAACGTAATTTAGATAAAATTGTTTGATTCATCAGTATATCGCCTTCTTGTCGCCCTTCTGGTTGTCATGCTTCAAGGTCACCACAAATATACTCCATTTGTTCAATGATCTATCTTCTTGGGCGATGTGTTTTCCTCTATTAAAAGCTCCTCTACTTTGGTCTTTGGACTCATCTAAAGAGATTCAAAATGTAAACATTGTGATTGCGATGGAAAAATTCTTTTGGCCAAACGAATTAGAAGCGAAAAAGAAATCATTTACTAGGAATAATTAAAATTAAATTCAATAATTCACAGACAGTCCTGTGATAAATTATTCTCTGGGAATCTACAAAAATCTTATGGTAATGTGTTAAAGCCGTTAGGCACATACATATTAATCAACTCTTATTGCGCCAGTTTTAACGATGCCCATTCTAAAATCGTAATCGTCTACATTTAGTTTAAGTTAGACAACTTAATTGATTACCACTCCATGTGTGTTCGACCTCTGTGCCATGTAAAAATGCAAAATGGTCCTTGTGCAAGTTTCGCCCAAATGCATAACATGTTATGCATATTGTTTGGTTTGCAAGAGACACTGAAGAGTTCGTTTATTGCCCCAAGTGTTTCTCGAGTGCGGTTTGCACTATACACTCTTGCTGCGTATTGCTGTCATCTAGCTAAACTGTTCAATTTGACATGTCAAGGAAGGTAGAGCACAAATTTAGAGCATATTTATTTTTTACTATTTTTGTATGTTCAAATATAAGACTGTGATCATTACTAATTTACAAAACTAGGTATATAACAATATAACACTCTAAATAAGCTAAAAACGGTGTTGGTACTTTATGAAAATAATTTGGTTGTTGCAAGCGTTTAATTAATGATTGTGTTTAAAGTAAATGTAAATTCATGTTATTGTTTAAATTGTTTAGGTAATATTTCTAAAGGTTAAATTGTAAATGAATCCCCAATTTCGTATTTTTTTATAAACCACTGCATCTTAATAAAAGAGATTAACCGGACCGAAGTAGCGTTTGTATTGAGATTCTCTCAATTATCCTGGATGCTGATAACCAATCTTTCACCAAATTTTTACCTGGATTTCTCATTTGGCGTTTTTCTTTTAAAGAATAACGTTTTTATCAAATTATTAAAACTATGCGACATTTATTTTTATTACAATTAGATCTTTAAATCCTTCTGTATTCGCATTGATGTTTTTTCTCTTCTTATAACCATTTTACAAAACTGTTGTCATTTACAATAATAATAATTATGTGTAGTCAATTATTTTCATTATAACAGTGATGACCACATTTTTTCCCAAATAATGGTACCGATTTAATATAGAGAACGTTAGCAGTAGACATGGAGATTTTGCCCATGACCAGCGTCAGGAATGAGCTCGTGGGTGGCCCGCATAAAAAACAAATGGTATTATGTAAGAGGGCACAGGCAATAATTTAAAAATATTTACTATATCCACTGTCCTTGCAGAGATTTTTAACAAAATGCCAGAACACTCACCTATCAAGTATTTTTTATTGCTAAGAAAAAGGCCAAGTATTCTAATCATTGATTTAATATTTAATGCAAGAATTTTTCAAATAACACATCTGTGACAGATTCGTAAACATAATTCGCCGCGTATCGTTCAAAAAGGGTTCTATAAAGTTCCAATAATAGATAACACTATTGTCAAATGAGTTTTGTCAAATCTCGATTGATTTGATCTGATTGTATTTACTAACACAGTCTCGCTGCAATGGTAAATATTTAATATTAATTCAAGCAAAAACCGAACACAGTTTTGTTTTGTGCTGTTATAATTATTGGTTCAACAATGGAGGAGATCTCTGATTTCTAATTATTTACATTTAAGTGTGTAAATTTTAGATGTAAAATACATATGAAAGTAGTTGTATCGTAATAAAAATTGAATAAAGAAAACTACTCAACATCGAATTGATAACAATTTATTTTAGTAGACATTAGATAGTAACGAAACAAGATTTTTTATGATGAGATTTTTATATGCATATTAGTTACGATATCTTATTCTTTTTTTCCATGTCCGCTCCCAATGTGCAGCATATGATCTCCTAATGGAGGTATCTTAACAGAATTTTTCTACGAGAACTGCTTGTTACTCAGTTGCTCAACCTCTCCTTTTCGGAGAGAGTATTGATAGAAGGATAGGGCTATGACAGGATTAGCTATTCGCAAATCGCTCTCGCTACGCCCCGTGAGGATGTGATGGGTGGGAGAGAGGACTCAAACTACGAACAGAAGTCCATAAATCGATTGAAAGATCAATCTATGAAAACCTTCCGCATCGGGAATTGAAACCGAAACATCCGTAACCGTAGCCAACTGCGCCACCGACGCCGACACGGTTATGATATATGTATTTTATTTTTATTAATAATTATTTATTTATGGACTAGTTTTGAGTAAACGGACGTTGAAGTTTGTCAAATGTTTGAAACCTTTTTCATTTTGTTTGTTTGTACAAAACTGTTTATAAGTAAAAGTATAATTTCTAAAAAAGTGGGTTCTCTCGTACGGTAGAACTTGAAATAAAAAACATTTTGGTATAACTCAAAATGTTATTTTTTGGACATAGTGTTTTCTTCCAGAACAGCGTCGATATTTGCTATGTATAATTTGTTATTAATGAAGTTTATCTTCTTTTGTATTTTTTTAATATTTTTGTAACGTTAATCTGCATTATAAATTTATTCATATATATTTTTAGTAAAAACACTTTGTTGTACTTTGTTTCGTAATCTATAAAATTATTTCACTATAATACAAACAGGCGTTTCATTTGACTTCAAATGAGTCATTATTTATTATAAATAACTCTAATCAATTCCAGTTTTCATCGACTGATTGTTAAACTTAATAAATATTTTTAAAAACATAAATTTACACAGTTTATTTACAACGAGAATCAAAAGTTACCACCATTCAAGTGTATAATGGCAATCATCGATATCTAATTATTAACAATATGATCTGAGTCATTTCCACTAAATGAATGGTAATTGTCAAAGCAAAATAAAATTAACTGCACAATTTCAGGGAAATACTGTTACAAAAGATTTGTTAATGTTTACCTATGTCTTACCATGCTAACATTAAACACTCTGCTATTGTCATAGCTAATACACCTTTTGTAAAGACTTTTTCAAACAAAATGCGCCCATAAAATGAGCTTGCAGGGCGTGCTGCACAATAGAGGAACAACAATAATGGACATTGAGGACAAGTGTTTCAAAACAAACGAAACCATTAAAACATTGTTTCTTAATAATTGAGAATTAGGCAAGGTGCATAAATCTTTGCATGATCTTCCAGAGAAGATTTCTTACATTAACAGTTATAATAATTTGACACGGATGTTCGGAAATTGAAATCCCATGGAGGAAGTAAATTTCTGTCATTTATAATTATTCATATTGAAGATATCTTTAATGAATAACTGATCATTAATCCCTACATATGAAAAAACATTAGTACATAGTATTTTCCATTTTTTTTTAAATAGTATATACCTATAGCCAGTGGCGTAGCTAGGGGGTTTGCCACCCCGGGCGGTCCATTAGTTTGCCGCCCCCCTCATTTTCCCCCCAACGATGATTTAATATTTACAATAGTGTTGGATCAAAAATACCCACTACCATTGTTTTAAAACCATAAACCACCAAGTACTACAAGATTGCGCCGAAATGCGCGAAATTTTTTTATGTATAAATGTAATTTATTGAAAAATGTGTATTATATTTTTACAATTCGGTCATTTACAAATGTTATATTTAATATTATTATTGTAGAGTTCCGCAGGTTTTTTTAAATATGTCAAAAAAAGTCATTTCAAAAATTTTATATTTATTATCAAGTGACTCGTAATTTTCACTCAAAAGATTCGATGGTCTAAGAAAACCATATTTCTCAGCAAGATTATGGAGCTGTTGAAATTTAAAAGTTATTATTTCATGAGTGAGTCCAGTAAAGGAAACATATCTCTCCCGATTTAGTTTCGAATGAAAACTCAGCGTCTTTTGACCGTTCACCAGACAACAATGTCTTCTTTCTTTTTCAACATTGACGCTTCATTATTATCCTTAAGTGTTTTAGAAAAGAAATATTCCTTTTTTTAGCGACAATCATGACAATTTTTATTTGTTTATTACCTACAGAATTATCTATTCATTTTCAAAAAGTTCGCCCCTAAAAACTTATATTTTGTCAGAGAGTCACAAAGCGCAAAACAGAATATAGAAATATGGTGAATGGAATATAGATTGATTTGATTATTGCCTACGGAATTTTTTGTTTATTTTCAAAAATGCTACCTACAAAATTATATATTTTGTCAGCGAGTCGCACTACATCAATAAAACGAAGAACACATGGTGAATGAAATATTGCTTGTATCTATTATTGATATTCATAAAAAATATATATTTATATTTTTACCTTCGAAATCTTCTTTTCATTTTGAAAAATGCCACCGCCAAAAACGTGGCGCCCTCCCCTTGCTACGCCAGTGCTTTTAGCTAAGCTAAATTAGGATAAACATAGCTCTGACAACAAACTAATAAAATTCTTTTCGAACTGAGTTATTTTAACCCGAAAATAATATTTACTATTATATTCATATAGTATCATCAACCAGCATTATTAATTTTCTACAATTATTCCAACAGATATTATATCTGAATAATTTTTTCACTCAACAACTCGTAATATGTATTTATTTTAAATTCTCATATTTTCTTAAAACCTGGGATGAAGACATTCATATAAAATAATACAACCATTTGAAGGCTTCGTAGGAAAAGATATTTTATAGAAGGACGTTCTCACGATATGGTTTCACTAGATGCATTGGCAATAACTTGGGTGAAGTCTACAAGGTGACAAGAATAAAGCCTTTATTGATTAGTAGAGTCTTTAGTAAGTGGTTTATAAAGCTAAGCAAACGTTAAAAATTGTATCCATTCTAATATTCTATTTGTCTGTGTTCTACGAAAGATTTACCTGTAATATTGAATACGTTCTATGAATCCATTATTTGTTTTATTAAAAGACAATGTATTCAGTTATAATACCAGATTCATTTTTCTTAGTAAGTTTAAGAAAATAATTAAATCATTGAAACCGATATTTACCAATGAAAAAATTAGCTTGTAATTTTTTAATGGATTTAATTGGCATTTTCTTGAAATAACTCCACGAAAATAAGGTACAAAATCGCAATGTAGTTAGTTGTACTAGGGTTATAATACCATGCTTAATATTATGATAATGTCAGGATAATAATATACTATATGCCACGATATTGAATAGAGTGTATTAGTATATAGCTAGTCCTAGACTTACGACGATTCGGACTTCAGAAAAATCAGTTTTTTATTGCATCACGGTGCACTATTGCCAACGGTTGATGTATACGGGAAGAAAGATCAGTAACTGCATTTACAAATTTGGATATTTATTTAAATATATACAGTAATTATACGTCATTCGACAGCTATAATATAAAATTTGAAAATTGCGCTCTGATGTGTTTGATTGTATCAGTACCAACCACTTTTGGTTGCAGTTGGTTTATTTCCGCAAATGAAATTAACGCCGCTAAAACTGACCTGAACCGAACAATATTTAATTTCAATATTTGGTATGGAATTCGACTTACGACCAAAGTTCACGAACGTATATCGGTCGTAAGTCGAGGACAACCTGTACTCCCTTTTGATTGTGTTAACAAAGTTTTCATGTAAATGTTTTACATTTAAATATTGGTACCGACTATTGACACAACAATGTACCAACATTTTTTTTAAAACCATATCCGCTCCCTATTCGGAGCATATGGCCATCACGCGGCTCCTCCAAGCTTCTCCGTTCCCCGCCAGTCGCCTCGCTTCCTCCCAGCGTCCCGTAGCTCCTCCGAATACATCCTATGGATGGTCATCAGCGGCCTTCCAGGGCGACGGAATCCATCTCGTTGCTAGACGAGACAGGCAGGATTCAGGCTCCCCTGGGGCATCCGCAGCACGTGTCCAAGCCAGGTCCATCGTCGTTTTTTTATTTTGGACGTAATAAGAGGTTCTCACGTTCGAGTTCATGACAAAATCAAACCACCGTACCCCTAGTATTCGCCGCAAACATCTGTTTTCAATACTACTAGCATAGTTAACATTAATTTCGATCGATTTGTTTGAACAGTAATTTGGTTTATGTGTACGTCACAACAATTAAATGCGTACCTATCCTATGCATTTCCTCGACAACGCACAATAAAAGTCAAGGATAATTATTCATAAATTTACTCCAAAGACACTAAAAATATTTTAGGCATATTTTTTAAATAAATTAAATTGAAACAAATAAGAAAACATGTTGAAGATTGACTTTGAATGTATTCGTTCTCTATCTATCAGTAGTGTTCTTTTGCAATATTTAAAAATACCAAGAGCAGAACCCAAGAATATGAAAAAATAGCCATAATTTTTGCTTGTAGCCTTGTAGGTATTTCAGGCACACGCCTGTGTCTCCGAATTCCCCTGAAGAAGGAGCAATAAAATAATAAAGAAAAAACGACAACTCGCTGCCTTATCGACTTCTAGAAACTGAAAGCAATTACAGCTATTTTTTCATATTGAGTTTTACGAAATTTACTAGGGGTAGTAATTTAAACTGGTACTGTTATGATTGTATCACCATCGTTAAAATGAAACAAAGAACCATTCGTGACCTTCTGGTGCTATGCACCAAGAAATACAACAAAAGTCATTAAGTAGAATTCTGAAATAAATTATTTTAAAATATCATCTAAGCGTGACACATAAGGACGAACAGTTATTTTTTTCTGAGATTTTTTGTGGTGAAAACATGTTAGTGCCAAAAGAATATGACTTTTGTTGCACACCAAAATCTAAGAATCTATATTCAAAATCCGTTATACTTGTATATAGATATAATAGATTCATGGAACAATAATAACTATAGTTATAGAACTGCTTGAACTTGCCAATTTGAATCCACTCTGTTTTAAATAATATATGATTTTTATTTGAAATTAATTTCATTCATTTCATGTCCGTTCCCAATGTGGAGCATATGGTCTCCTAATGGAGATTTCTTAACAGAATTTTTATATGGCAACTGCTTGTTACTCAGTTGCTCAACCTCTCTTTTTTCGGAGAGGGTAGGGATAGAAGGATAAGGCTAGTACAGGACTAGTGGCTAGCTAATCGCTCTCGATACGCCCCGTAAGGATCGAATGAATGGGTGAGGAGGGAGTTTTAGATATCACAAACACTCAGATTACAAACAGAAATCGATTGAAAGATCGGGAATTGAACCCGAGACATCCGTAGCCGTAGCCAACGACGCTAGCAACTGCGCCACGGACGCCGACAATTTACATAAAATATATACATTGATTATATACAATATATAACATTTATTTTGAGTTATATTTAAAGATAATTTAAGTTTCTTGCATACGGCTTTGCAGCATGAAAAATTTCCACTGAGTTAGGGTTTTATATGATACCTATTTTTTTTTTTAATCAGTCGTCCATAAGTCAGAATTACTACCATATTAAAAGAAATGGTTAAAATGTCATTTTTTCAATGTCAAATCATTATGATGTGTGTCAGGAACTAGTCAATTGACGGAAGATGACTATTCTTGATAGTATAAATTACTAATGGCATATGTAAAATAATATGAAATGTTGAATTACTGTTTCAAATTTATTACTTTACAACTACTTTAAACGTTCCTATTACAGATCAATTGGTAGACTATAATTTAATCAAAAACAATATAGTATACATTTTAAAACAGAGGGAATTGTTATTGATCAATTCATTATCAACTAGATACCAATTTGGCAACAAAAATAATTCAATATTTTTATTTCATAAGAAGGAAAGTAAAGATAAAGTTGCACTATTATAAAAAGAAGAAACAGTAACAATAATCTAATTTATTATTTCAAATGGAAGTAGGTATGACAAAAATTTCAAATTATTTATTGTTTTTAGTAATAAGAAATAAGCCGTCCAGCTTTTTGTGACTTTCCGACATCCTCAATGTCGGCGTTTCTTAGCGAAATCCTAAACAAAAGCTTTGTTGTCTAACAATGACAGAAAATCGTGTCTAGAGCTATAAAACAATTTAAGCTCAGTGTTGTGCTTTATTGGGGCTGCCGTGCAGAAAGGCCTGACGAAAGAAGCAATTATTGAAGAGCTGGGAGCATAAACATTTGTTACAAGCGTGTCATATAAAATAGAAAACATGTAAATTGTCAGAGGAAAGCCGACATAGGCGAAAAAGTAAAAATACGATAGTGAATGCTTATTTATTGCTTTACTTTAGAAAGATTTTATTGCTTTGTAGATAAATGTAAATTTAATTTTGTAGATATAATATATCGCAATAAACCATAATAAAAAATGTACCTACTTTATTTTCAATAGTAAGTAATTAACAGGAGGAAAGCAGCAGTTTTGTCATTATAATAATTAAGTAAAATATTTTTTTAACCATATCCGCTCCCTATTCGGAGTATATGGCCATCATGCGTTCCTCCAAGCTTCTCTGTCCTCCGCCAGTCTCCTCGCTTCCTCCCAGGTCGAATAAATCCTATGGATGGTCATCAGCGGCCTTCCAGGGCGACGGAATCCATCTGGTTGGTAGAAGAGACATGCAGTATCCCACTGGGGAATCCGCAGCACAAGCCAGGTCCATCGTCGCTTTTTTATGTGCTATGATTTAGTGATATAATAATAATATGATAAAGTTCACTGTATTCTAGTCCTGTCATATTATATATGTTAGATTTATAAGAAGCGTTGTATGATATAATGCATTTATTTATTAAAATTACTTTATATTTTATAACAGTTTACTAGCGGTAAAATTATGTATGTGCAAACACTTTGTATTAGATGTAAATTTCTTTCTTGTTTTGACAATAAAATACTCTTAAGTAATTATCGCTCAGTCAATGAAATAGGATTGTAACTGTTAATTTAACACTATAGTTCATGTAAATACCTATTATATACTATATAAATACGTTAATATTATTTTTCTTTCCTTATAATATGTAATGTATGTGTGTATAAAATAACTGTTTATTGAAAAAAAAAACATTCCTGTGAACTAAACATATTTAAATGTTAACGAAATTTTAATTTAACTTTTCATACAGAAATGTATATTAGGTAGATGAGTAATGTTCCTTTCACGTCTTTGCAGAAAAAAAATGTAGATATATTTAAACTTTGAAATTACCTTTAGATTCAATGCTGATGTATTTTTTAATATTGTACCCGCTTCTGTTTAATACTATATTAAAGTAATAAAATCATAAAATTTACCAAGACTAACTCGTCGCTCTTTTTCTCAAAATTACCGTATATTTTTATTATATAAAATTTTTATGTTCCGTATTTTATGTTAGAAAAGTAATATATTGCTTTTAGAAAATGGGTTGGTTATTTTATTACTGTCCGTCAGCTCAGTTGCAACCCCTTTCTTTAACGGGGTAAATTAAGCAGTTAACATTTTAAGACAGTTATTTGAACGGCGTTTTCTTTTCTGACTGGCGACACAAAGCTGCGCTCATAAATCTCATAAATTACTATTCTTCTCTTCTCAAATATTTTGCTAAGAACTAATGTCACAAACGAGTTTTGTAAATTACCGTAGAAAGTGATAGCAATACATACAATATTGAAAATGAAATCGTTTTGCTTGTTACTGAAAACATCGTGATTCTTAATGATAATTATATTCCACATTCAATTAGCTATGGAGTAACAGGATTTTAACAATGCTCCATTTAAATGTACTGTGCATAGAACATAGAATGCTCAAACACAGGTCATCTTTTCTCAACAGTCTCAACTAGTAATTCAATAAACCAGGGAATTTTGATATGGCGGAGAAAAAACCTGGAAAATTGGGAACAAACTCTTAAATATGATATTTTTCAAAATATTGAGTCCAGGTGCACAAATCAATATGTGCTTAACACCAAGTTTAGCTTCATACCTAAAAACAGGAGCGTTTCTGTAAATATTTTGTGTTGGTTTCACACATTGTACACATTGATTTCATATTGATATTCATCTATATCATCGAACAAGTAACTCATCGTAACCTCAAATATGGAAATAGAAGTTGG
Organism: Himalopsyche phryganea; assembly: GCA_022494535.1. Lineage (NCBI taxonomy): Eukaryota > Metazoa > Arthropoda > Insecta > Trichoptera > Rhyacophilidae > Himalopsyche > Himalopsyche phryganea. Next base: position 2,767,046 of record JAGVSL010000034.1, read on the forward strand.
CATAATTTCGACAAAAATACCACACTTTTAAAATAAGTGTTAACGAATGCTAAAATTGATAAACAGTTATGATTAATATTATATTTTTTTCCCCGTTTTTCCAAATTTTCTCATGCGAATTTATTCCCGGGTAAAAATCCAGTTTTTTCCCGACCTCGCATCACTAGTCTTAATTTAAAAATAGTTTTATATATCAGTCACACAAAAACTCTCATATACTGTAAAATTTCTTTAGTACATTTATATGTTATTATGGATACAAGAGTATTTTGAGCTCATACTTCCTCCCCTCATTACGTAAGATTAAATTAAATCTGTATTGGACAGTAATTCTTCAGGTGTTTTATGAAATATGAAACGTAACACAAGGCAAATAAAATACCACAGATTATTTATAAGAAAAAAGTTATCGTTTTATTAAGAACCATTTCATATTTTTATTTCATACGAAGTACATGTCAACTGAGCAATGAATAATTAGCAAGCATAAAAAATCATACAGACCCATTTTATTTGACAATTTCTCTTTTAAATAAAACACAGTAATGTTTATCAGGACATATTTTATTTTTAAAATACAAAGCTTTTCCAGCAAGAATTGACAATGAACAACTTAAAAGTGACAATTTTATTTGATCAAACAGTTTAAAGAAGATTATGTATTATATAAAAATGAAGATTTGTTTGTTTATTTGTTTGTCCTCTATGCATTCCTTTACCATTCACCCGATTTCGATCAAACTTTGGTAAGTAGTTATGCGCACAGCCGTGAAGGTTTCTGGAGAAAAAATATTTCAATCTAAAATCTAAAAAACACAATCAAAAACGTACAACTACTTACATCTCAGAACCAGATGGAAAAAGAAAAAATATTGTAAATCCAAAATTGAGGTCTGCACGGGCCTGGTCTTGGCACGCGAACCTTTATCCATTCCAGTCCGTGGGCCGGGCTTGAGCGGGTGAAGACAATTGAGATTTGGGTTCGGGTCGGGCTCGGGTAAATAATTCAAATTCAAAAAAAATATTTTGTGCTATGTTCGGGTCACGAGTCCGCCATAAGGCAATAGTATTCATAACTTAAATAATTTATTTCACATGTGCTATGAATATCGTCGGAAATATGGAAACAATAACATGTATTGTTTGAAAAGTATAAATGAATTACTATATTAAAAATAATCGGGCTTTTTTCGGGCTGAGAAAAATAAATCTGTGCTTCGGGTCGGGTTCAGGTAACAAGTGTTATATTGAGACTCGAGCATAGGCCGGGCCGGGCCTGAGAATGACGGGCTCGGACCGGGTGATACAATGAAATTTCGACCCGTGCAGACCTCTAATCCAAAAGCACTTCAATAAACAAAATTCAAACACCAACCCTTTCTTTGTTTGAGTGACATTGCAATGCATGCCGGGTACTCACTAGTATATTATAAATACAATGCTTAAAATGAAATATACTCTTACACATACATAATAGGTATACTTAGGTACTTAATTTTTCTGTAATAAATATTATATTTCAAAATTCTTAGTTTTTATTATTTTCTATAATTTAGTATATCTCTATCTTAATTTTCTAATTTTTACCAATAATTAGTCTAACCATGTAAAACGCACATATATATTTTTAGTTTTTTTGTCAGTTGAATATAATGCTAACTAGCTGTGCGAAACTCACCTGTTGGTTAAGTATTTACTGAGGAATGTGTTCTATGTTCCTATATATTTTTTCACTGCTTTCATCTTATAATACTATATTATAGTACTTAGTGAATGCATATCGTTGTTGTTTTGGCTAAATGATGTAACCCTTAAAATTGAAATTGTTCAAAAATTGTTTTTATCGAAAAAAAATATATGGTGAGTTGAGTTATGAATCTGTAAGATAGTACAGTATTATACGTAAGTAGTGTCGATATAATAGTAGCTTACATCAAGTGGGGGGTCAGAATTTTTTAATCTAAAACCAATGTAAAATGATGTTTCCCTTCAAAAAGGGGTAAATTAATTTTTCTAATTTACATAATTTGGCTCAGACCTGCTTTGTCGTCTTTAAAATTAGATCCAATCTTTTTTCCAAAATAAATCAATTGGCCAAAACACCTTCGATATTATAACTTTGTATGCATATAATATGAAACATACAGTGTATTTATTAGATATTCATTGTAGTTAAATGTAGCTATTAATATTGATAATGTAACGTTAACCCTTTCGTTGTGCCCTTGAAACGAGAGTTGACTTCTAGGGAAGTAAAACATTAAGCAAACAATTGTATATTCTTCGGTACGTAAATTATCCAGACGCATTGTACAGTCAAAAATGCATACGTCCTTGGTATTTAAGATAAATTTATTGTTATACATATTTCAAATGCAAGTGAAACAAATCACTTTCGCCGTTATTTCGGCCTTGAGAGATTCCTGGCACAGTTATTTACACCGCAATGTTTTTGAATAATAGATACCCAACTAAGTAAAAATATTTTTTGAGAATATCTTATATCCGACTTATTTGTTGTCTAAGCTTTTGTATGTTAAATAGTTATGTTAGTTAGATTTGTTTATATTCTAGTTTAGATTAGTCACAGTATCCATCAGGGTTACAAATATCTTTATGTCTTGACTTAAGTTATAATGAAAATTATTAGTAGAAGTATTATCAGCAACCCGATTGATATATTCAGTTAAATATAAAGGTATAATAATAATTATACCAGTGGAGAAAGCCCAGTCATCCCAACGTACCGTAGGTTCATCAATTCATCCTATGGATCTTCCTCAGAGGACTCAGGAGTCAACGGAATCCACACGGATGGATGAAGAGGTAGACTCACATGGGTATTCCACACCACATCTGCAAACGATGTACGAAAATAATGTTATATTTGAATGTAAAAATTGTATTGTTTTCTAGTTCTCTTTTCCAAAAAGTTAAACATGTTAACTGACGTTTGCCTTCATTATTTAATTGTTACCGTCGATGACAAAAATTCCGATAGTTCATAAAATGCCCATTTCCACACACTAAACGAACATAGCAACAAACAGTTTTTTCGCTGTTCTGCAAATTCAATACTTATCTATCTATCTATATATATAAAAATGAATGTCTGTTTGTTGGTTTGTCCGGATTTTATAGGATCCTAAACTACTCAACCGATCGCGACGAAACTTTCAGGAAGGACTTATTGAGATCATGCCGGGAAATATTATATAAAATAAATGTTTGTTTGTCCTTTACGCGTTCCTTTACCACTCATACGATTTCGATGAAACTTCGGTGAGTTGTTGTGCACACACCCGTGAAGGCTTCTGAAGAAAAAAAATTGAAAATCTAAAATTGAAAAAAAAAATCAAATACGTACATACAGCGACATCTAGGAAAAACCTTCTGATTTATTCGTGTACACACCAGACGAACAACAAAAATATTGTGTTATAACAAGTGTGATATTGAAACTCGGGTTCGGGTCGGGCCAGACCTTAAGATGATGGGCTCGAACCGGGTAAGTCTATGAAATTTCGGCCTGTGCAGACCTCTAATCCAAAAGCAGTTCAATAAACAGAATTAAAACGCAAACCCTTTCTTTCTTTGAGTGGCATTGCAACGCATGCCGGGTACTCACTAGTCCATAATAAAACTACTTGTTTAAATCAAGAAAAAAAAACATTTATTATCGATAAAACATTTTCATTTATTGCATAAAATTTCAATTTAAATAAATCAAAAAGATTTGCATATTATATAAATAGATTGCTCATATATTTTCATAAAAACTAAATTTATTAATTTTTACTGTAACACAAATAATAGGTTTATTATAATATTGGTGACCATGGTATGAAAATGATAATAAAACTTTATACCTGTAATTTATAAGAGCATCTTCCAACGGACTTTTACTTTCACAGTTAGATTTTTTCATTTACAGGTGCTCTCATAAAAATAATATATTACACATTTATAAATCACAGCTATTCTATTCAGGATATAAAGTACTCAACTACTAAGATTTTGTAGAAACGTCAAAAAAATATTAACAGTACTTTTACATATTTTAAATAGATCTATAGTTATTTATCCTATTTGGAGACTTTGAAAAAAACTGGTAATATACGTATGTAGATAAAATAAAAGATTTCCTGATTATTCAAGTGTGATAATGTTGGGTAGGTTTTCATCTGTAATGGGCAAAATATTGGTAACACTTAACAACCCAAAACGTCGTCGTTGAATGATATTCATATTTATGTGTTTATGTCAAAGGACTTAAATACTTGAAGCACTCGTGATGATGAGTGAAATCATTATGTATATCATAAGATGATATACAACTTGTTAGAAAAGATCTTTTTATAATGAAGGTTTTACTAAAAAAAACTTTAACCAGAAATTACAAGAGCAAATAAATACGATCATATCTATTTAAAACTAAATTGGCTTATAACTTATAACATACTAAAGACAAGTGAGTCTTTGTGAATTAGTTTTGAGATATAAAATAAAAATGTTATTTCACTTGCATTTGGTTTCTGTTTTGCTTCCTTTTTCGATCCCCAGACTGTTTTCAGATCGGATTAGAATAGACGGACGGGATTAGAAAAAGGCTAGTATAATTGGTTATCCGCTTTCTCTGGACTTCGTTTTCAGTTATCGGAGTGAATGTGAGTGAAGATATGAAAACATCACAAAGATCCATGTCTTTCAATCCAAATCCATACTTCGATGAAACGGTGAATGTATAATGATTTCCATGCGAACTATTGACCGCACAACCGAGTAAGATATAGCTCGGCTAGAACAATCAAAATCGATTAGCTTATTTATACCTAAATAGTAATAGAATAATGCAATAAATTAAGCTAGAGAATCTTTTGAGAAGATGTGCTTAAGTATTATTATATGAAGATTTAATGAAATGCCAGTGTTAACATTTCCTTGAAAGGACGACTTCTGTAAACAGTCTATCATCGCTGATGATCGACCCCAACTTGCAAAAGCTGTCACAAATAATTTCCTCAAACATTTTGCTACGATAAAATTTGACGCATGGGCGTATGACATTTCAGGCAGTGGCAGAGAGGTTTGATAAATGAAAATAATCTGCCATTTCTTAATATTTTTTATAAATATGGTATATAATAATGAAAAATAAGGCGAATGTATTTTTTTGTGAATTTATTTCTTATATCACTGCAATGGTAATTAGGGCATCCAATCCTAGACCCTTTGTATAATCACGTAATCCCGGGATAAGTGTCATTTCACGTGTTAAATTGTACATTAAAAAAAATATTTATGTCCATTAATGCTGCAATAGGAATGTATTTAAATATAATTTATCAGTTTTTTGGGCATTAGTATGTTTTTTTATTGATTGGGAATCGGACTGTCATTTACAAAAAAAAATATAAACGACATAATGATCTAAACAGATAGATAAATAGTTTTATATTTTATTTTATTCATTACATTATTATTAAGGTAGGCTTTACCAGAAGGTATCCAAAAAGAGGACATGAACTTTAATTCGACTTTAAGATGTTACCCTTCTTTGTCCTCCATTTCAAATTAGTTGAAAACGACTCTTACGAAATATGAAAAGGAAGGAGAACACAGTGTTATAAAAAATATGTACACGGACAAACCGAGGTACAAGTTGTATTTTTCATCAGAATGTTTTAATTTGATATATAAATCATTTTTTAGCATTTTCAGTGACTCCCGAAATACCGGGATTACGGGATTGAATAATTGAACGGGATTGGAAACCCTAATGGTAATCTGTTACCGTTACATTACAGGACCACATTAATGAGACACAGTTTAATACAATTAATGATGTCCGAAGGGAGTTTGTTTTTTGCTTCTGTTCAAAATTACGGAAATTCTATAGACGGATAGAAATCTAAAATAATAATTGAAGATATTTCGTGGATGAAACTGTTTTTTTACGTATTTTCATGATTTATGTTTAATTATTCAAAGCTTAATTCTAGAGGATTTTTTCAAAAAAGACATCGATGAATCTATAGTTTTTAATTTTTTGTTTTCAGTATGTTATAAAAAATGATTGCCCAGGTTATTTGATATTTGATATGTAGCGGTAAATAATATGGTGAGAAAAAAACTAATAAAATACAAATATTATAATTTTAAAAAATAGTGCGTCACTGTATTATAGTTATTTAAATTATTTTTCTGCCAATCTGTTTCGAATTTTTCGTCATATAGACAGATAATAATTCTTTAAAAGTTTTCGACTATTTAGCAAATTATTTTGAAATTAATATGAAGTAGAGAAATATGATATTTTGACATGCCACCAGAAGTTAAAACGAGCTTAAATTTGGTGCCACAGGTTAACCAAAAAAAAAAATGCTTGAAATTAACATCCTGAATACCGTTTATATAGGTACCGAAATGGTAACTGTATGTGATCTCTTAATCCTTACGGACGAGTCCCTAAGGTCTAAAGGAAACAATAGGGTTTCTACTAGTTAAATTTACGCTTATTAACAATTTATTAACAAAGTTTTGTATGAAAAACTATTATAAACTAATAAGGGGTACAAATCTTGTATACGTGAAAAAATTATTGAAAAAATCATTTAGGTACTTACTATCTTCATAAACTAAATAATAGTGTTAACTCACACACGTGTTTTTTCGGAGTGCGTTGTTCGTGTAAAACGAGGATCGAGATCGTGTAAAAAACGACATTTTTAAATGTGGAAAAATTTTGAATTTCGAACAGGAGACGAAAAAGGGGAAAAAATAGACTTGCAACTGGAAAAATTGAAACACATATCTGACCTGTCGATAGAGCACAGTACATTAAAATCTTATTTTATAGAAAAATCGCCAGGTTGTTTACCGACTCACATATCGAATAGGAAATACAATTCATAAATGATTTTCATGTAATGAATATTTTAATTTATTCTATGAATATTTCAGTAAATGTGATTCTTTTTCTTCATCTCTAAGTTTGAAAACTTTAGATTGAAAGAAGTGAATCTTTTCCCCTTAAATGATAAACTTAACAATTAGTCATTTAATAATGTTATTAATTGATTATATTATAACTTATACTAAGAAACTGATAAAAAAACAGCACTGGTGTCATCACATTTAATTGCCACTGCAGCGCCTTATTTAGACACATGTTCTGGCGTACCAGATACCGGAATATACAATTACTTTTATTGCTAAAATCTGTTTCCTATAAATCGGAAATTATCATTCAATCAGTGTTCTTCAAAGTACTTTCCATTAAAAAACATTACACCAAAACATCACAGGTCACCTGTCAATTCTTGGTGGAAATTCATTATATTATATTTAAAAATATACCGAACACAATTATTTTGAACTAATTCCAAAATTTGACAATCAACTGTTGATAATACTTGCAATGAGCGAAGCCAAACCTGATCTTCATAAATATGTGCTATAAAAAAATTGTGCTGTTTTTTTACACAAAAATCACTTTTCTTGTTGAACTAAATGCTTTTACCTCATTAAAATTGAGTTCAATCATCAATAAAAATCTGTTACGTTTGGGTAATTTTGCTGGATCTGGTTGTTTTAGTCATTTTTAAAAAAATAAGTATGACGTGTAAATGCACACATAAATCAGTTATTTCATTATCTCGTAACATCCAATATGCCAAATAATAGTTAAACATTTGGTTTTACAATATTTTTAATAATTTATTTCTTTCAAATAAATTCCCATTCAATCAAAAGTACCAACATCATAGGTAAAATTAAATCGAACAAATATTCAGCTAGTTTTTATAATAATTAATAATCAACAGACGCTTCAAATATTCTTTACAGTTAAAAGTCTCGAACACAATAGTCATATTTTATTATTCCAATGGTTGGTTTAAACATTTGGAATTAGTACAAAAAAATTGTGTTTTATTTTTAAAATACAATACCTTTCCACCAAGAATTGACAGTGAACACCTTAAAAGTGACCAATGGTTGTACTTATTACGAGAAGTGGCACTTGTTTTGCCACTTTAAGCACCTCCAGACTAATTTATTAGTCTTTTTTTCCATCGAAGAATTATAGTAGGCTGATGTATTATTTCAATGCGGTATTAAAATGTAATCCAAATCAAAAAGTTGACAAGTGGATATTTTTTTTTTGATTAACACTTCTACGGGTGTCAGTCACGTGTTTTGTTATGTGGGTGGCTAAACCTCTCCAATTTCATACTTCTGTTTCTGTAAAACCGCATAAATATAAAATGTCCACGATTGGCACAGACTGCGCATCGTGCATTAGGTTTCAATAAAAAAAAAGTCCTCTAGGAATTCAAAACACATGTCCACTGCACGTGAATACTATAAAATATTTTAAGTGGAAGCTTTTCGTGATCAACGCCTTTTTTTTTAATATTGACGACTGTCTAACAGTAATCATTTTAAATTAAAAAATAAATTGTCTAAATTATTTTAAGTGGGTCACATTATGAAGTTAATTGGCCGGATATTTCTTCGACGACTTACAGTTAACTATTCATTTTAAAGATTTGTTTATCAAATTTATTGGTAGCAGCTCTGAGAAATAATTATTAAGTTTATATAAAAAGAGGTATTTAAATATATCTGGAAATAACTACCATTACACCTGATATTTTTTAATTTCATGCCACTTGAGAATAACTCAAGGTGTACTATTGACTAAGTCACTCTAGTTCAACTTGAGGTGTGAAGACACCAAAAACCTCCATGTCCTATATCTTAAATGTTATACGAAGATATCAATATTTGATTTTGACCTTGTTAGGAATTCAATCTGGAATCGAAGTACATACCTAAATGAAACAGTTCACACAGTTCGATGCTAGATAATATTTATTTATATCGTAAAATATGTACAGTATTGGAGTGTTGAATAATTGTACTGTCTTTGATACAAATTGATATTTAATTCCTAGAATAATGAAAAAACCCTCTATGTATTTACCTTATCGATTATCTGCGACTACAAAGTTAAATTAAAATGCTGTATATAAAGTGTATGGCCAAGAACTTAGAACCTTTAAAATATAAAACCACGACGTAAAACTTGAATATAACCGACCGACCAACCAAACCAACATCTGAAAGATCAATTAGCCTATGTAAATTTTAACAGAAAAAAAAAAGAATTAGTTAACTCTTCAGCAATACTTTTGATTATTTATATTTATCAATACTATTCAAGACATTTTTTTTTGTTTTTTCAAATAGGTTTAATCACTAATCACTATCAACTCACTGGGGGGCGTGTTTCCAGTTTGTATTTCAAGCGACCAATGTAAATAATTTTTTTATATTATAGTAATAAACTACTAAGAGATAATTTTATGCCTTTTATGATAGCATGGTTTTATATTATTTTTAAATGCATCTTCTACTCGAGTATATAATATTATAGACAAGATTAAATAGAAAGCAATTTACTATATATTCAAATAATGCTATTCATAATACATCATTGGCGCAAATACTCCAATTGAGTCTTGTCTTACAGCAAAAACCTTCAACTATTCCTATACAGTGTGATGGTTTTTCAGATTGGTGTTCCGAGTGTTACATGACTTTTATTAACAACTTCATCTAGCCAGCATAGTCTTGGTCTGTCTCATCGTCTACGTCCTACTGAATTGCTGCCATTTTTGTAGATATACCAGATAATAGTCTTCAAATCGTGATTATTTATTGAAGTGCGCTTGCATCGCCATGCTACCCGTAGAACACAGCGTTGTGTCGTTAACCTTTCATACAACTTGTCAAAGCAGAGTCTAGCCAAATTAATGTTGTTTTATTTATTACAGCTTTACGTTTGATGGTAGAGAGTGAAACATTGGAAAATTCTGCTTTTGAGTATTTATATAAACCACAAACAAAAGCATGGTATACATCAGCTGTGAATATATCGTGGACGAACGAATCTAAGCAAACTTTTCTTTGTAATCAACGATATTCACTATAAAAATATTAGAATCGTCGCCGATGGCATGTTTTCTCATTCTTACACTTTGTTACAGAGTGAGAAATCAAATGACTAGCAGTAAATCTTATGATACTTGAACAAAAACTTATTATTTTCTATTTTCCGAGAGTGCAATTGAAACGAAGTATTCGATTCACACGTAAGTTAATATCGTTTCTCATGTTTTAACTAATAAAATACTTCTAAACGTAAATAAAGTTACAAAAGAATAAAAAAATTGTATCCATGCACACACTTCCGGTATGACAAGCTATATTTACTTATATTGGACATACTTATTACGCGTAAGGAAACACCAAGGACTAAATTGGTAGCCAACATAATGGTTATTATTTCATAGCAATTCATAATTTATTCATGCTACCGCCACGCTATCTACAGGTGTGTTATAATATTATATAATGTCTTCATATTACCAGACTTATTGAATCTTTTGAAACTTTACACCTATACCGACTTACTAACTGCGGCGAGCACAAGAATTCGTCTTGCCAACAGCAAAACTACAGTTGTGACATTAACGTTTAAGAGTTGTTATGGATGCAATTTTGTTTTTTTTCTATACATGATAGGTAAAAGGACATATTAAATTAGAATTGAAAAAAGAAAAAATGGTGACATTAATATTTTTGGTATAGTCCGAATGCGTTAAGTAAAAAAGCCTTGTTTTGAGATAATCGAATTTAAAATGAAATTCAAGTCTTTCTATTTACATACCTTGACCACTATTTATTAAACTAACTGCTTTATGAGGTTCGTTAATGATTAGATTTAAGTATTAGTAATTCATTTTTAGAGTAGTATTATATATAGTTTTGCCACTTATAACTGTGAGCAAAATTAACTTAATTCATATTGATTTCTTCAAATTACATAAAAAGTACATGGCATATGGCTGAGCTTGTTTTCTCAGATGGCAGATGAGCCTAAAATCTATCTTACTGCATTCATAACTCAAAAAAACCAATTTTCGACTTCTCGCCTTCTGGCACTATGCCGACAATAATTATATCATCATTGTTCTGGAAGAAGACACTAAGTGAAAAATACTAGTTTTGAGTAATTGAACTTTGAAGTTTTTTAAATGCTTGAAATGCTATACCGTTTTCATTTAGTTTAAAAAACTGTTTTTAAATAAAATCATTATTTATAAAAATAAGTGTGATCTTCTACACAACAGAGTTCGAAATTAGGAATATTTTGGTATAATTAGCTCAATATGTAATTTTTTCGATTTAGTGTTTTCTTCCAGAGCATCCACGATATGTAAGCTGTATTTTCTACTCATTTTTGTATGGCAAAGTATATAATTTTTGACTTAAATATGATGATTTGAAATCTATATACCAATTAAAATATAATTAATTTGATTTTAAGCAATAAAACTTATTAGGTGAAAAAATAATTTTTATGTCATGTGAAAATTTGACTCAAATATGACTTAAAACCTTTTAAACATTCAAAATTGAAAGGTTATAAAAAACAGCATTCCAATCTTCGGGTAATAAGTCACCTGTGGATCTATGATTGAATTTTCATTTCAAAATACGAAGGAAAAACTTTCATAAAAACAGATTCATAAATATTAAAACTTTAAAGCTGAATTGAACACCAATTAGTATTGTGTAACGAGATAACTTACCTATCTACGAGCTATAATTTTAATTAATTAATTTTTAATTTAAAGTGAATATGTACAAACATTTTATTACGAATAGCCGGAAGTCGGATATTTGAATTAATTTACAATAAACTTTATTTCGTAAGAAATTGCGAAACCCTAATTAGAGTAAAGTTATTATTTGCAATAGTAGATTATCAGCGTTCGCTTATTAAATTCAATATTTCAATCTACAAGTAGGATACTTTACAGTTATGATGTAAAACACATCCACTAGACACCCTTCTAAGGTGCAGATACCGTTGAACTATTGAGAGTTCCACTTAGCAGGTGACAGCTTATATTTAAAATTATCTTTCAAGTCGTGGAGATATATTTTTTTTAATTTCAAGGAATAATCTGCCGAATGAGTCGAGTGTTAACACAAGAAAAAGTGACAACCGCGATTGCGGACAAATTAGCCAGACAGGGTTGCCGCAATTACGTAGAAGTATTTATCCTCATGAAATAGATTTTAATTTGTGTAAAGATCGTTTTTTTAAGAGGCTGTATTACTTACTATAAATGCGGGTGAACATTTATAGTAATTATATTTGATTGTAGTTTGTAAAACTAACTTTTTAACTCTCGATTCGTAGTGGAAAAGCATTGTATTTTAAAAATAAAACACAATTCGTTTTTTAGTAATTCCACATGTTTATAATGAGCGAACCCGGTTGTGATCATTATAAAAATGTGGTAGAAAAAAAAAATGCGTTTAATTTTTAAAATAATTAATTTTTATTTTACTAAGCAACCAAGCAAACGAAAGCATAGATAAAAGAAAAATATGCGGCATGTATAATAACATTTCGTATTTTTAAAAATAATTGTTTGGAAGGTTCTACTTGTGTGTCGCAATTGGTAGCGTCGTTGGCTACGGTTACGGATGTCTCGAGTTCAATTCCCGGTGCGGATGGTTTTCATAAATTGATCTTTCAATCGATTTATGGATTTCTGTTCTTAATCTGAGTGTTTGTGATATGTACCAACCATCCGATCTTCAAGGGACGTAGCGAGTGCGATTAGCTAATCATAATTCCTGTCCTAGCTCTATCTTTCTATCCCTACTCTTTTCAAAAAAAGAGAGGTTGAGTAACTGAGTACCTCTATTATGAAACCATATGATCCACAAAATAATATTTTAAGATTCCTTGAGTAAAATTAATTACATAGATTGACTTTTCGCAACAAGTGTCGTTAAAAATAACACCATTTTAGACTAGAATGTTGACAAATATTTGCGGAGAAGGGTAGCAGTATCATCAGTTGCTTTAAACTGAAGATAAAGTGATCAAGAGACGTTGGATGCAAGGTAAAACCTCTGTCATTAACATTATACTCCAAAACCAATTGGCACCACATCTGCGATACGAACCGCAATTCAATCGATTAACTTCGTTATACGACGCTTCAAAGGGAAGAAAATGTACGAAATAATCTCATTATACCTTGTTCTGATTCAATAAAGGGTAGCGAATCAAAATGATTTTTACATTTAATATTTTGTGATATATCACATCTCTGTGTTATATATTTTTTGAATCATGTACACCATGTGCAACCCTGCTCTAAGAGATACGATTTCTGGCACGTTTCTTGTGAAATCAAAAAAAAAGCACGTTAAGTAGGTATGATATTCCAAAGTGTTACTGTTCGCTGTAGGCCAACGTTGTGCTGTCAAATAATTTAAAATTTATTTGAATTAAGGATTCAGATAAGCTTCTTCTAAGAAGAAACAGATAGATAAAAGATACAAGTGAAAAGATATATGTGACTTGTCTGTTTATATAAATATAAGAGCACTATTTTTAATACTACTGATAACTCTTGAATTTATTAGAAAATTGTTAAATTCCTAAGAACTAGACTTATTGTTGATTATATACATACATACTAAAATTGTAATTATTTTTAAAGAAAAATAGTCATGCTCGAATAATCTAGGCAGATAGTAAATATGTATAGATTTTACTAGATATCTATTCATATCAACAAATTTGTATTACTTAATCATGACAATATTTCATAGCTTTTTTTAAACGATCAGAAAATTATGATAATTATACCAGCGGCTTCCAAAGATTTTTCGATTAAAATATGTGAAATACGTACGTTTGGTAATATTTTGCCATGACAACTGACAAAAAGAAAGATTTTTTAATCCATTGTTCTTCATAACTTCTTTTTAACATCCGAGGCCCGGTGAAAATGGGAAAAATATTCCCGCAGTCAACTAGATATACATACTTACATACAGTTAGTTCTCGACTTACGACGGAGTGTAAATTTGTAAAAAATATTTTTTTCCTTAATTTCTGTAAAATCTAAATGTATAAAAATGAATGAATGTTTGTTTGTTTGTTTGTTCCGTGCGCGTTCCTTTACAATCCATCTGATTTAGATGAAACATTGGTAAGTTGTTGTGCGCACACCCGTGAAGGTTACTGAAAAAAAAATCTAAAATTTAAAAAAAAGAATCAAATATGTACAAACAGTGACATGTCGGAAAACTTTCTGATTTATTCGTGTACGCACCAGACGAAAAACAGAAAATATTGTGTATCCAAAATCACTTCAATAAACAGAATTAAAACACAAACAATTTCTTTCTTTTAGTGGTATTGTAACGCATGCCGGGTACTCGCTAGTATTTTGTAAGATAATGTAGACGTTACATAGAATTTTAGTTATTAAATCTTATGTTGTAAAATTACATTTTTTTGTTTTTGTACGCAAATTTGATGCACGTGGTTGCAACGTTGTTTCTGAGAGACAAAACGCTGAATTAACTTCAAATCGATTTCTCTGTTTGGTTTTTAAAAGTCTTTTCACACAAATAAGAAGTCGGAAAAACGACTAACAATTTGATAGCTTCATAACAAAGATTTGGATATTCTTTATCGAGAGATATCCAAAATTGGGATAATGATAACATTTTATGTATGGATACCAAAGTGACACCCGAAGACAATTTGATCAGCTTTTCTTTTTCATCAAGTGCACATGTTTTTATGTAATGTTGCAAATAGGGATTATTAATACAAGGGCTACTTCAACATGGATCTTCATTTTAACAACACAATATTCAAAAATAAAATAAGTTTCGTTGATAGGCGAACTGACGCAATACTAGCATTCGGTCGCCGTGCACATATCTACAAATAAGTGCTGCCAAAAACCGCCTAGTGTTTTTTTTATACGGAGTTAGTTGCAACACTAGGAATTCCCCGAATCGTGTAGCGGTGTAGTTGGGTGAAAGTTTTCGCGAACCACAGGTTGAAAGACATTAGTCTTTAGCTTCGATAGGTAATTTAAATTTGAAAAAAATATAAAATTAAAGAATTTCTTCTGTAAGAAAGATTCAATCGGAAGAGGGATTCTCCACCTCTGCCCTAACGCTTCCGTCTCACCTGATTTCAAAATCAGAGATTATTTTCCAAAAAAATTCAGACAATTATCTTTCGAGCAATTTATTGATGTTTATCTATCAGTATACAACGATTGTTTCTATTTCATTATCGTCGTTAAGTGTAAATATTATAACTGTTATTTCGTTGCTAGTATTTTTTCAATATAAATGAACGGTATTTATTTTTACTTTTACTGCTGAAGCCCCCCCACCACTATAAATTCTTCGGGTTGCCACTAATTTATATCAAAATTCAAGGAGATTTGTAATGTCCTCATCATTTCTTACCTTACCTACCCGATCGTGATAACCGTGCACAGCGAGAAAGAATAGGTAAACACTAACCCTTTACTAAGCACTCAATAATAATCAAGCTATATTTGAGATCTGAATCAAAATAAATTCAACATGCCAGTTGAAGTCATGTTGACAGTTTTATTCCAGTTACCTACTTCACAGTTCACATATTCGTTAGAGAAGATTTGCATATTTCACCCAATAAGCAATTTCGCAGATTCCATGTAACATATCGTCGCTTTTCTGGAAGAAGACACTAACTGAAAAATACTAGTTTTCAGTAATTTGACATTAAAATTTGTCAAATGTTTGAAATCCCATATCATTTTCATTTTGTTCGTTTGTACAAAACTGTTTTCTAGAAAAAGTATAATTTATAAAAATAAGTACATACAATAGAGTTCAAAATAAGGAACATTTTGGTATAACTAACTAAATATGTAATTTTTTCGATTTAGTGTTTTCTTCTAGAACAACGACGATATTTATATATGTTGTCTGATATCAAAAGTGGTCAAGTCTCTATTTATAGAAAAAGAGATAAATAGGAAAAACGTTTTATAAATGAATACAAGTATTATTTATGTAGTCTTCAACATTTCAAGTAAAAAAACTATAATTTACGCGTACAATGAATTGATTTGAAATACGTTTTGCTTAATAAATGATTTAATTTTCGATTTAACCATTTCTGATATGAAATTGAGGATCTAATCACATTTGAAAAAAATTCATGAGAATTTGTTTTTCTTTTATACAAAGACTTTATTCACCCACTACAAGTCGTCAGCCATTACTATTGATTACTATGAAAAAAGCCTTTGTCATGTGACACTGTTGGTGAATGTGGTTGGTCGATTCAGATTCGACTAGAATTGATATGAAAATTTTTAACTTGCATTTTTCATTGATTAATGTTGCATTTGTTCAAGCTTGTTAATTTCACACTACTATATTGATATGACCAATTATAATACCACATATTATATAATTATATATAGATCAGGTAGCCACGTATTGTAATTTAAAAAAACTGTGTTATTTAAATGTTGATCATACAGCTCAATATATTGTATTTCCTTTGGTGGATGTCTCTCACGCTACTTAGGACGTCTAATTACTTTTCAAGCAAACCATGCTGGGCACTTGAAAGCTTTTCGTAAGTTACCACATTTTAACATAATAAAAAAAACTAGCGCAATCAAGACTATCGTTGAGTAAGTGTGAAGGCCCTCGAACTTTTTATCTCAATTATTTTTAAGCGCCATGCTCATAATTTTTCTAGTAAGCTTTTATAAGATTATAGGAAACAGTGTCACAGCGAATTAAAGTGTTATTGTTGAATACTTTAAATAATTTGACCAGAGCTTTTGTCATAATTATAACACATACATACATTCAAAAATGATAACAAAATAAGATCATAATAGATTTACAATTGTCTTCATCCGTGGCGCAGTTGGAAGCGTCGTGGGCTACGGCTACGGATGTCTCTGGTTCAATTCCCGGTGCGGACAGTTTTTATAAATTGATATTTCAATCGATTTATGGATTTCTGTTCGTAGTCTGAGTGTTTGTGTTGTCTAAAACTCTCTCCTCACCCACCCATCCCATCCTCACGCGTAGCGAGAGCGATTAGCCATTCACTCGTCCTGTCCTAACCCTATCCTTCTATCCCTACTCTCTTCTAAAAAAGAGAGATTGAGCAACTGGGTAAGAGACGGTTCTTATAGAAAAAAAATCTGTTAAGATACTCCATTAGGAGACCATATGCCCCATATTGGGTGCGGATATGGAAAAAAATAGATTTACAACAACGGATACATAAATTTGAAATTTTTTTCGTCCGTAATATTACCACACTTTTTAATTCTCAAACAATTCTTCATCAGCACACGAAATTAAACTGGACTATTTGGAAATTTTTCGGGTGGTGGATGCAGTGGTCAATGTCGTTTCAGTTAAGGATGTCTCATCTTCAAATCCCGGTGCGGATCTTTTAATTGATTTATTCCGTAGTTATTTCGTAGGGGTTCACAATATTCATAAAATATTTTATTCCAATATTAATTATATAATTAAGCCGTTAAATATTGGAACGTACTTCTAGTTTGAAATGAATTGCATAGAAATATATATACATATTGAGTTAGTTATACCAAAATGTTCCTTGTTTCTAACTTTTATTTTTTAAAAATATGCTTTTATTTAAAACATTTTTGTGTAAATAAACTAAACGAAAAAGTTATAGCATTTCAAACTCGAATTATTCAAAACTAGTATTTTGTCGGCGTCCGTGGCGCAGTTGGTTTCGTCGCTGGCTACCGTTACGGATGTCTCGGGTTCAATTCCCGGTGCGGACGGTTTTCATAGATTGATCTTTCAATCGATTTATGGATTTCTCTTCGTAGTCTGAGTCCTCCCTCCCACCAATCCCATCCTCACGGGGCGTAACGAGAGCGATTAGCTAACCACTAGTCCTGTCATAGCCCTATCCTTCTATCCCTACTCTCTTCGCAAAAGAAAAGAGAGGTTGAGCAACTGAGTGACAAGCAGTTCTCGTAGAAAAAATTCTGTCAAGATACCTCCATTAGGAGACCATATGCTCCACATTGGGAGCGGACATGGAAAAAAAAAAGTATTTTTCAGTTATTGTCTTCTTCCAGGCAACAACGGTGATTTGTACTTACCAAAATATGACGATTTTTTTGCTGTTATCCTAATGGTGTTACATGCAATCAATTTATATTTATGCGTGGTAACATCAAAAAAAGCCGATAATATTCGATTGAAATCACTAGTTGGCAATGAATAACTCTTATTCAGATAATTTGGATAGTGTTAAATATATCTACGTACTCCGTACACTTTTTCCTATTATTATTTAAAAGGTCCATCTTCAACGAAATAATATATGCTTCTACCCATATTGATTTCTAGGAATTTCATAATTGAATACAAATATAATAAGATAAATTGTAGCAGTGTTCAGAAATTAATCATGAAATTACAACTTCAAAGTTTATTTTACACAGTCAACCGATGCTTTAATATGACTCTTGTTATCAAATGTTATTATCGCGGCAATTGCCATTGTTAGTTCAGAAAAGGCGGCAACTTCAAAACGATGCTCTTATCACCGGTCGTTCTGCAAAGGCTGCAATAAAGATATAAGCCGATCAACCGCCGTGTGAGTTGAAATCAAAACATTAAAAAATAATGTCGAAATTAATGACGAGCTTACTCATTTTCATATTACACCGATGGTATGTGATATTGTGAGCAGTTTAATACGTACTTGCAGCAATAATGAGCTTAACTCTGATAAAGAAACATAGGATATTGTATGCATCTAATACTATAACTTATTTTTTAAACATAAAACATTAACTCAATCACACTAAAAGGGATGACAAATAGATCAGAATTATCTAAAATTTAGGCATGCGCCGCATCTACCGCATGTATGGACGGCACGCTACCGATCCAAATGTATTCGAGTCTCTAAATAGTAAAATATGTAACGTAAAATAAAATTAAGCAACATTTTTCTACTTTACGCATTTCATTGAATTGAGTATACTTAACACATTGAGTCCCGGAGCCGTGTGTTAACGTGATACAACAACCATGGCTTGAGTCCCGGAACCGTGTTTTCACGCGATAGACCAGCCTATCAAAAACAGTCATGTTTGAGTCATTAAACGATACGTATTGCAACGTAATCCTAGTTTTAATTATAGTCAAGACATAAAACTTTCCAAAGCAGTCATCTAATTTGTGTTATTGCCAAAATAGGTTTTGATTTCATCGACTTAAAATATTAATCGAATTTTAGACACCGAGTCCACTCTGAGCTAGACTTTTCCAAGATCTACAAGACAGGTTGTCGGGGGATATGTCTAAGCACATATTGATACCAATACCGTCAACAGAAAAAAATAAGCCCTGTAGAACATGCAAGGTGTGTGCAAAGCACAAGAAAAGGAGTGAGACTCGGCAAATGTGTTAACATTTTCGTGTGGCTCTTCACAAAGGAAAATTTTGGCAATTTTACCATACAAAAAATAAATATTAAAATGTTTTAAACAATTCCAAAAAGTTTCATTTGATTTCATCTCTATTTCTATAGTTATAACACTTTTAGTAAACGCTTAAAAAATGATATTTCTTCAAAAATGGGCCGGGTACAGGGGTTGGTTTTTCCTGATTTTGGCCAGAACTGATAGAGTTAATACCAAATGAATTCATTTATATGACAAAATACATCTGTGATAAATACATAAAAACTGGCTAGAAAGTCTACCAATCGATAAAATGTGATTTGAAAAGATATAAGGAAAAGAATTCGTCTGAGCTAATAGAAAATTAAAATTGATAACTTAGTTATTTCACTGGCTGGGTAATTAATGTAACGCGTTTCGCTTCTTTTAGAAGCGTCTTCGTAAGAACTATATCGCCAGTTTAATTATTTCTAATGTCAACAATAATTCTTAAATTAAAAATGACGATGATTCTTAAAGAAGCGAAACGCTTTACATTTAGAACACAGCCAGAGGAATAACTAAGTTATCAATTTTTAATTTTATATTAAAAATGGATTTCCACAAAATTACCGCCGAATCCATGCAAAATATCGTCTGAGATAATTCATATCCACACGGTGTCGAAATCTTTGAACAATATCAAAGCTCTTCCCGGTAGTATCACCATTCACAGCTGGTTGAAATCTATCCCTATTATTTTCTTTAAAAAAAAGAGGTTGAGTGACTGAGGAACAATTCTCGTAGAAAAATTGTGTTGAAAGAATATAATCACAAATATAGTAACATGATATTAATAATTCTTTTATTAATTTTTTCTATGACTGCAATTTCAAACATAGGTTTTTCTTAGACATTCATATTGACTCAATAATATTTATGTCTCAGAATATTCCGACCATAAAATTTACAACATAACTGATTCTTAGATTCCATGTAAACATTGTAATCTGTCATTTATGTTATCATTTAACTGTTTTTTTTATTGGCACTGTTCTACTGAATATTGTTTTATTCTACAAACCAAAATACAATTATCACGCTTCATAAGAATATAAATAAAGTAGTATCTAATAGCTTTCGGCCCAATGAAAACTCAACATCCGAAGCTATCACATTAAATAATAATCTGCATTGAAACAAAGCTCGTTAGAGCTAAAAGATCTCTCAATATTGATCCCTACTTCTTTTTTTAAACGATATTATCCGCCTTGTCAGCAAAATTGATTAAAAATTCCAAATTGTGTAACGATGTCAAAATTACAGGTAATGTGTACTTAATTTTTTTAGAAGTGAATTACATATTGTATTATCGTTGTTAATTAGATTTTTCGTATTATTTATTGTACAAAATATCTGTTTTCAAAATATATATCGACGTTGAACATGCAATACCCTAAACACTAATTTACTCTAATCTTAGTCTCTATAAACGAAGAATGTGCCTATTCACTTTTCATTTAAATTCTTTAAATTCCTCTAAAAACATTGTTTTGATTTCCTGACGAGGGATACGACGTATTCTTCACGATTTTAAACATGTCGGGGTTACTAGAAATATGTTTTTAGTTATTTACGCGCATTGTGTGATACAAATTTACCAAACAACTTGCAGAAAATATGGGATAAGGAATCATCATCACCCCAAAATCACAAAAGCGTGGGTTCCGAGGTAATCCATGTTCACTGTCGATATGCATATTTGAATTATAAAAATGGTTTTTTTATTGTTCTCTCATGATATAATTACTGACGATATCAGTCGATCGTCATCAATAATATTATCAACTAGTCGCTCTTAGAAAAAAAATGTGGTCACCCCTGCTTTAGAGTCTCGTTTTCAGTTGGATGGTTGTATGAAAAACACCAGTGACATTCCCGGCTTTGGATATAAATTTATGAATATATTGTAAATCAATGTATGAATGTTTCCATTCCAGGATTCGAATCTGTGACCCCACAACCGAGTGAACGAAACCCAACAGCGTTGATTACACAATCTGTTTAATGTAAATTAGGTAGTTCTGTTTGAAAAATTTGTTATTTAAGTACGTTATGTTGCAGAAATTGCATGTGGCCATGGGTGAAAATATCACGTTCTTAATAAATTAAAGAAGTTGTCCGTAATTTTTAATAAACCTTTAAGGTAGAATGCTTTTAGTAGTTATAGATTAAAAAGCTATAAACTTTGATTACAATTTTAGTCTTACATAAATAAATGCCATTAAATATGATTCGGTTCGCTTAATGTAAATTTTCCGCATTTCTGCAGCCAAGGGTAACAACAAAGCATAAAACTGCCTTTTTTGTCAAAAATTTACGTTTGTTAGAAGGGTTTGTGATTTTTTGAATATTTTTAATATCACTGCATACCGAATTTTTTGTTAAACCCCTTTTCAAATTATATTACTCCGCTTAATAGTTCATTTGAAAAGTAGGAGTCGGTAGTCCTATATATTATTTTAAAATAACAGTGGCGTTCATCCAGATAAATAGTAAAAAAATGCAAAAAAACCTTTCGAGCATTTCCTAAAAAATCTTTGGACCATTGGTATTAAGTGCATAACATCAAAAAGACTTTTGTTTTAAAATTTATATTTTATAATATGTAATCAAAGTAAGCGATGGATTCTCTTATATAATATATTTTGTTAATAGTAATACTTGTGAACTACGCTTATGTATGTACAATTTTACAAATATGTTTTAACTTGTCAAGCTGTAGTACCTACTATTTGATCGTTATTTAATTAAACAGTTTACTATTTTTCTGAACTATATATATTTTTAAATCATAAATAAATATAAAATATTGTCCTCAATGTCTCATTGAATATCTGTACTAAGCCATGTAATGTAAATACATGAGTGGTGTCGCATAACTCATAATCTCCAGCATCCGCAAAAAATGATTTATAAATGCGACTTCGTTCTTCGTGTTCATACAGACCATTTAAATTATAAAATATCTATCTATGCTTAAAAACTCCCATCTAAAATGAATGTTAAAATGTTTTTCATTTTATTAACTAATAATCTCCATTCAAGCCAATGAGAGCGCAGCATTGTACTGTCATGGTCACCGGTGTTTTTTACATATCATGGTGTAAGCGTCTGTTCCACAGTTTTATCTGTATCAAACTATGCATTTGTAACTGTTGCATGTTTTTTGGTTTATCAAAAATAAGCATTGATGGAGATTCTGAATTTTGATACTAGAGCTCTCATACAAGTTAGTGTCTTTTGAGTTTTATTAATAGCTTGTAATTAAGATAAATGATTACATATTTTCTCAAACTAACTCAACCGAAGCCATCGTGTTATTAGGATAGTACTGTAATTTAGACGTAAACGTCGCATATTTAATAAATTTCAAAAGAATAACAATAATTAATTTTATATATGAAAATTAATTATTTTGTAAAACATGTGTCAAGAAAATTATTTTTCCTTGAAGACAAAAATGCTAAGACATTTTCACATGATTTTTGAGATTTGAAATGAACATCATTTCATTTTAGAATTCACTTTCTATTGTAGAAGGGTTTCTATTATTTTACGAATTTTGACGCACTGAGACTGCAATATCTTTTTAGCAGAAATTCAATCACTTTTCATAATGAATGATTTCTACATAATTTAAATTATAATGTTTCAATCCAGAAAATTCACAAATATTATTTATGCTAAGTAAGGAAAAGAATACAATATACAACTATTGTTGATAATTAATTAATCACGCCACCGCCATAGTAGTTTTAACGATGGCTGAATGTCTATAATATGTTTGATAATTATTTTAGCAAAAAATAAAGTGATTAATTATTTTAATTATTTTACATTCGATTATTAACTCAATAATATATGCTACTCATCAATTGAGTAAATTTAGAAGTACGATAGTCTTGGTGGGATTTAGGAATTTTTGGTATTGTAATAACCCTACAAAAGCACGCCTTTTGTGCAGCATTTATTCACTATGCGACTGATTTTTATGTATTTTGTTAATGTTCTTTGTTATTAATACTCCTGAGAAGTTTGAAATAGTTTTATAGCACAGTTCGTTTTGGACGAACAGAATTTTATTGACGCAAAAGCATTAAAACATGTAACAAAAAGAGCTGCAATAAGACTAGATTTTATTATTGTGCTGGAAGCCTAGAACAACTGAAAGTGTGGGCGACAATTTTACGATTATCCGGATGCAGTTTTGGCTCGACGTTTTTGTTAGCAATCGCTTGATATACAACCCTATTCACACAATAGCTGACAATGTATCAGAACCGAATGGATTTATCCATGAATTCAAAATGACAATGTTCGTTTATTGATGGTCACAATATTGAGCATAGGTAGTGTGAAAACGTTCTTTTTTCAGTCTTTGACTTCAATTACCACTTCCAGATAAAATAAAACATTAAATTATTTTAATAGTCATTCCAATTCAAATGTTAAATCGGCGTCATCAGTAAAACACAATTAATGTGCATGGATAAATTCCATTTTGATCAAAATTTCTCAATTTATAATACTTACCAAGTGGCTGAACTATAATTTGAAGCTGCTTAGTAAACCTTCCCTATCAGAAGGTCCTGCCCTCCTGTAAATGTATTCAAATATTTTAATTTGGATATTATATTATACATTTCAACGAATTCATAGTACCTATAAGAATCATGTAAACAGAAAAAATATGTACACATTTATGAAGGTAATATAATATATACCTTTTATAATACGTAATAGGTAAGATATTTAAAAATGTAAAAAAGATTGAATATGAAATCTGACTTTTAATTGTAATTTATTAAGCTTGACGGGATTGACATGAATTCAAAAAAATCCGATCAGATTTCCAAGATTCGTCGGTATATACAACAAGATGTTGTAAAAAACCATTTTCCTAACCCAAAACTGATAACAGATGTTGAATTCTTATTGATCTCAGATTAGGAGTAAATCCATGGTAATAATAAGAATTCAATATATACCTAAGATTGTTTATAATATTATAACATACAACTTGCTTATTGTGAAATTAATAAATAAATTATTTTGTTTTCAAACCTACGCTGTTTAATGCCATCTGTTTATAGGTTGCCGAATGAAAATGAATAATTCGATAGATACATTTTAAAATACGATAGACAAATACCATTTTAGATCATAAATTCACTAATTCTGAAAATGTATATCTTCCGCAAAATTGCTAAAGCTTTATAATAATTCTGATTGAGTGTGCTTTGAGAGTTAAACAAAAACAGCATTGTGGTGTTGTAGGTATACGTATAGTTCAAGTAATTTTACGATTATATTTCGAGATTAAGAAGAATCGTTACTTTGAAAAGTGTGGGTATTCTTAAGTTACACAACAAGTAGAAAACTAAGTCACCAACATTAATTTAACATTATATCACACTTCATCACTTTTAATGTTTCACTTTCAATTCTTGATGGACAGGCATTATATAGGTGTTTTGGCCAATTGATATTACCTTCAAAATATACGAAAATGAGTAAATGATCGGATCTCATTTTAAAGATGACAGAGCAGGTCTCAACCTAATGATGCAACGCAACTCACCATATTTTTGGAATGATCAGGACCGGTTTAGAATTACAAACTGAAGCTGGCGATAAACAAAACCGGTATGATCATTAAAAATGTGGAAGTAGCCCTAAGCAAAGTGTTTAATGCATGTTTAAAATAAGAATGAAAAAATGCCTATATCAAACAAATCACCACTTGTTGCTAATAATATCAAATACTGATTAAAAAGATAATAATACATAAATGGAAATGGCCCAACTAAACATAAAATAGCCACTAGTATGGCCAAGACACACATTTGAATACAGGTTTCATAATTTGGGCTGCATTTTTTTTGCGCAGAAGGAAATTTAAAATTAGGTATAATGATAGGTAGGTAGGTAGATTTGTGTGCTTATCATTAAACCATAAATTATTACCTGGTGCCACTGGCGTAAGAAAGGGGGTGAAGGGGGGTATTGCACTACGGGTGGCACATTTTAGGGGGCGGCATTTTCGAAGACGAATAGAAAATTTCGACGGTAAAAAATAAATATTTTTTATATTTACATAATCTGTTTTCTACCGTCTAATTTGTGACTCGCTCACAAAACATCCTTTTCAGATGAACATGATTTTCCAATGAGCAGAAAATTATAAAGGCGATAAACTAATAAGAATTATAATGTCTTGTGATTCGCTGAGAAAACATACTTCTTTTATGAAAGATCTAAAAGAAATCATGAAGCGTTAATGTCGTAAATATTGAATTGCTTTTAATTTATGTCTTCGCAATTGTGGTACTAGCTGTGAAAGAAGTTTTTCGAAAATGAAATAAATAAAAAAAAACAATTTATATGAACAGTAAGCAATTTGCAATTAAAAAAATTGCAATACAAATCAAATTTACATGTCAAATTTTTTTTAATGTTGTTTCAGTAAAACTACTGAATATCTTGTTCTAAATCGATTCATAATATTTAATTCGTTTTTGTGTTTTTATATGTCAATAATAAATATGAAATTTATTTAAATGAATTATAGATTTATTTAGATATTTGAAAAACAAACCTGCGGGACTCAAACTACAAATTAAATACTAAATACTACATTTGTAAATGACAGGATTGTAAAAATATAGTACATATTTTTCAAGAAATTATATTTATTCATAAAAAAATTTGCCTGCGCGCAATCTTTTACATCGTAGTGTTAGTAAAAAAAGCGTAGGTAATTTAAAAAATAGCCTTAACTCAAAACTATTGTCAACATTTTTGGAGAAAAATTAGTTATATTAAAATTGGCGCATCCGTGGCGCAGTTGGTAGCGTCGCTGGCTACGGTTACGGATGTCTCGGGTTCAACTCCCGATGCGGACGGTTTTCATAGATTGACCTTTCAATCGATTTATGAATTTCTGTTCGTAATCTGAGTCCTCCCTTCCACCCATCCCATCCTCACGGGGAACAGCGATAGCGATTAGCTAACCACTAGTCCTGTCCTAGCCCTATCCTTTTATCCTTACTCTCTTCGAAAAAACAGAGGTTGATCAACTGAGTAACAAGCAGTTCTCGTAAAAAAATTCTGTTAAGATATCTCCATTAGGAGACCATATCCTCCACATTGGGAGCGGACATGAAAAAAAAAACATAAAATTTATCAGAATTTTAAAAATGTAGTATGTTTATCAAGAAATTATATTTATTCTTCATAAAAATTTCTTGCCTGCGGCGCAATGTTTAGGTGAGCATGGTTAAAAAAAAGTAGGGGGGGGGGGGCAAATTCGATGATCGCCCCTGGTGGCACAAACCCTAGCTACGCCACTGCATGGTGCTCGTAAGTTTCACTCAACACTTATACCCTCTCTCTTCGCATACAGATATAACGATAAATCAAGTCAAATATTATATATTGTAATAAAGCTAAAACGAGTTCTAGTGTGAAAATAAAAATAGATTATTCATGCATTTTTATATATTTAATAATTTTTATATTATATAATGTAAACTTATTCTATAAATTAACAAAATTCTTGAGAATAAACTTATATGTATATTAGATATGGATCGGATTATTTTCTATTTACAATTATTTTAAGTGCATATTCTAACTATCAATAATAATATATTACATTAATTTTATTCTATTTTGTACAGAAATCAAGATTACATGGAAACAATGATGAGAGGTGTTCCTTCAGGAATGTCCAAGTACACAATCCTCGGTGACAGCCTTTGATATCCATTGGTGTCTCATTGACCAAGAATTGAACTTGATAATCGTCTTTTTTGTCGGAACATCTGTAAAATAGAAATTAAAAATTACCTATTACTAATTACTGTTCGTATTACTGATGATAATCATCAATCAATACAAATATTTCCTTTTAAATTATGATCTTATGTTGGAAGTTAATAAATTATCATCTACTGCTTATTTGAATCATAAAAAAAAAACACTCATTTATAGTTTTTGTCGCTTACGCTAATTCCTTTTATATTTTTAAGGCCTTGAATAATACGTTGGGACCAAGAGAAATGACGAGCAATTGATAAGTCTTAATAATGTTGACATTGATATACAAAGAAACAAATAGGTAATAAAAATGTATTAACACGTTAGTTCCTGAGGACGTGTTTCCCGAGTCGCAAAGTTTTTTGTATTGCGGCGGGGAACTCGTTTTTCGCGTCATTCGATGTAGGCGACATTAATCGCTCATAACTAATAAATTATCTTTGATTCATAATATTATTGAATGAATTTGATCAGTTTATTACGAAACACCTTTAGGAGAACATTCAAACTTGTTTTCGCGTAATTGTCGATTGGTCGGTTTCATGCTATTCTTTCCATGACCTTATAGTCAATTTCCTGCGAATCAGCCCCGCTGCAGCGCGTATTTTGGTCATATTTCCCCCGTTGCGAATGTGTTAATCTGTTTATTGAGTATTGACACTACTTTGTTTTTTATGGACGAAATCGTATGCCGAAACCCTCTCAGTATCAACTGAACGAGTAACTTGTCTTGAACACTTCGTCTTTTAAGTAACCAGCTTACGTTTTTCAACTTTTATAATTTTATATATTTCTTAATATAAATAAGCAATTACGTTATTGAAATTATTGTGGAAAAATAGATTTACCATTACCACATTAACAGGTATCTTTTATAATTCGAGGTAACTACCTAAAACGGCCCGGAATTTAATTTTTTTTTAAGACCTCTAAAAGTTTTATCTGTTCGATCAATATTATAATAACATAACAATTCTAGTTTAAAAGATTTTACTGAATATAATTTTTCATTTCCTTAGGTATAGGTTAGTTATACCAACTCACGGAGAATAATTTAAGAATGTTCATGTGAAATTTATAAGTCGATCCTCCAGTTCATTAGTCGGACAACACCAAAAAAATTAAATTTGCAAATATATGTAAAACTTTGCGTTGTATCTGATTCAGATAACTCAATAATGCCACCAACATATGCTAAAACAGATAACCTTCTAAAGAATTAAATAAAATTTTGAAATTTTTGATTCAGTTAAATGATATTTAAAAATATCTATTTTACTCGGAAAGTACCTAATTTTTAAATACCTGTTTATAAAACGTATACTCTGGAACAAATCAATAATATTTAATTTATGGTGACCGTTTGAATATGTTTTCCCATTATCTCAATATGAGTTATTTAAATTGAAGAGTAGTGAACTGGACGATAGATGTATGTATCTTATTTATTTGAAAAAACTCTCATTAAATAATATTATATTTTTTCCATTAATCAGCGAAAACGTAAAAACTGTATTGAAATTTTATCGAGCTTTTTAACTCGAAAGTATTAATAATATTAACACCTGATAAAGGTAACATTTAGATATGATAAAAACAATAATAACAAAAATATCTTACTGATGTAAAACCGCAACAAGATTTCCGGCAAACGGTAAATGAATAGAACTTCTAAACAATCGATTGACTAGATGATCTTCATAATCTGTTCCTTTGAGAGGCACCTGATCTTTCGCAAACTCTAGTGCAGCATGTGCCATACCAATCATAGTATGGTGACTAAATAGATGCAAGGCTTTAGGCTCAGCTTCGTTGTTTTCAATAGTCTTTTCAAACGTACCCATTAGATGTTGGATAGGCTTACACCCAAGCCCAGCATTATATTCGTGACCATAGCTTAGCTTATAGTATGCCTTTAAATCATCGTGGTATTCCATTAACAATAGCTCTACTTTGTTGAAGATTGAACACCATGGGGAGGTTTTCTCAGGGTACCAGCTCTTTTCGTAACGACAGCTACCATACATTATATTAATATCATCGTGTTTGAGGGTCTTTTTGAATCCCAATCTTTTACTGATATCTTCGAGTAACTGAAAATGAGATAATAAAGGTCATTAACAATAAAATATCATCTGGTTTTAAGTATCAAACAGTGGCGGACTGGCTCTAAAAATATTGAGTACCAGGAGTCAATAGGGGCCCATCCAAAAATGGGAGGGGGACCCTACCATATATACTAACTAATTCCTATGTACTGTACTAATAATTATTTGATAATTACGAAAATTCACATGTTACAAACATCTAAAACAGACATAGAGAATAAGTATGTAATCATGATGAGGTATAAATTCATTGTATAAATCGTAAGAAATCATATTTATCTGTATTGATGAAATAAACAAACCTTTTTAAGAATTAGAATCATTGTTTACCTTAGGGATAATTAACCTTGCAATATGGTTAGTCTGAAGATGCTTCTTAAAGAGGTGAAACGTGTCACGTAAGTGATAAACCAAGACGAATAACTAGGTAATCAATTTTAATTTTATATTAAAAATGAACTTCCACAAAGTTACCGCCGAATCCATAGAAAAAAATAACCAAAGTGTTTTATGCTGTATATTTTTAAACACGTAAAATGAAATGGTTAAAAAAATATTTGATTTTACTGAGCGCCCCTAACATACAGCGGGGGCCACTGGTCAGTACGCCACTGGTATCAAATATTATACAATTACTTTAAGTGTATCATATCTTTTAAGTGTACCATACGTATGAAATAAACACATTTTACTAATCAAATGTGGTGAATACAAAGGGTCATAAATGCTTAATTTGTCTTGAGTTCTGTGACAATCGAAATGTTGAAAGGTAAACTTCAAACAACATTTTACTTCCGGCGTGATTTGTGTTCAGTGCAAATATCAGCTCAATATTATGCATGCATAATAAATGTAAAAAGTAATTTGATATTTAGCGAGAAATCGTGTAATTTGATACATATGTATTGTAGTAGGAACTTGATATCAACAACAAAAACACCCACACACTGGAATATCATCGATTAGTAGACATATTAGTTAGATATCAATCGAACGATTCGATTGTTCTTTTCCATTTGTTCTTACTGATTCTTTCATTTAACTCATGCCACGAAAACAAATGATTCACTGTTCAATTGTAATTGGGTTCGCTGAGAGTCATTAGTTTTCTGAGTTATTTTAGTGAGAAAGCTATAATTGATAGTTATAGATTAGTTGTGTGGATTCGTTCATTCTAGAATGTCACATGTGCATTTAATATGTTATTACCTTCAAATAATCAGCTGACTTTCTAAACGCCTTTGCTTCTTCTTTCCTGTCGGGGCTTAGGTCGACTTCTTCTTTCCATGCATCACAAGTTTCGTATGGCTGAAAATTAATTATTCAAAACAACAAATAAGCTATCGATACAATAATAGAATGTTTACAATTAATTAAGTACACCACTATATCGTCGTTGTTCTGGAAGAAGACACTAACTGAAAAATACTAGTTTTGAGTAATTGGACTTTGAAGTTTGTTAAATGTTTAAAATGCCATACATTTTTCATTTTTTTTTGTTTTTACAAAACTGTTTTTAAGTAAAAGCATAATTTATAAAAATAAGTTTGTGCTTTCATACGGTAGAATTTCAAATAAGGAACATTTTGGTATAACTAACTCAATATGTGATTTTTCAATTTAGTGTTTTCTTCCAGAACAGCGACGATATACACGCTATACAGGTAGAAGGTGACTAAATTGTAAACTATCTACTTTATTAACAATTATGAACGACCAAGTTTTTGGTGTTTTGATGTAATAGTAATTCTTTAAAAATTAGTGGTAAGCTATCCTGTAAACACCATTTTTATGTACAGAAAAATTAAGTGAATTCTTTTAAGATATCGACTGAGGGTGCTTGATAAAATTTTAATATCAAATTTGAATTATAACCCGGGTAGTTAGTGACGAAATTCATGGAAATGTACAAAATCTCAACAATTCAAATTTGAAATGAATTCGAAAACAAAAAATATTTATTTATAGCTAAACAAATGCATGTACAAATGTACAAAATAATTGTAAATAATGAAAAAATATACATATGACATTAATTTTACGGTTAGTAAGACTTTAGAACTAAAATAAATGAATTTAGATAAAATATTATTTAAGTATAAAATACCCCACTATAGAAAAACATGACTACATAATTCTCTATGAAACATTCACATTGGTGATTTAACTTATATTTTGTAAAAGTATGTCAATTTGATCGATCAACTCTTTGGATATCCTTGACACAATAATATAATTATAACATATATTTACTTTAAAATATTTATTTCATGTTAACACTATGATATACCATCGTTTCATTACTTAGTTTCTGCGTTGAGTAAAGATTGCCGACTGTAAATTATTTTCACTTACCTGTCATACAGAAAAGAATTGATAATAAGTGTTAAAAAAAACTTACTCTTATAATTTCATCGCGTTCATTGGGAGTTTCAATAATCACATTATTAGAATTTTCTTTGCCAAACAATCCTTCGATATAAGCTTTACAACTTTCTTCAGTTCTTTGTTCAATTGTATGTCTAAAGTAAAAATCATTAGCCGAATAATCCCCTCCCAGCAATGATGGATACCGGGCTTTGTATCGTTTTGCCAAAAGAGTGATTTCTTTCGATCCTTCTTCTGTCAACATTTCACTTAAACTCTCTGCGGTTGTATTCCATCTCCATATTTTAAGAGCTGCAATATCTTCAACGCAAAGAGCATCAGCAGGTAAGTTTTGGCCAGCATAGAAATTCAAGATCTTAGTTTGTAAATCGACAGCCAGCTTCAGTTCTTCAATCTCGTCTGTTTTAGCGTATCTGGTTCCATGGCGATTCAGGGACCAGAACTGAACTGGTTTACAATCTAAAATTAAAATGTTGTCTATTATATTGCTTCTTATTCGTGTATATACATCGATGGCCCAGTTTCAACCAAACACCACTCTTTCTCAGTTTCACAAAAGCACAGTTTGTAAAATGAAAAGGTTTTCTTTCAAAAGGTGTATGGAAATCAGCAAAATTAAATAATTTCTCAGTTCCATATAAATATGTATCGAAATATATTTTTATGAATCGTGGCGTTCCATAAAGAGACAACCTTTAATCCTAAAACTATAAGTTATTGACCACCTATTTGAATAAAAAAGTAATAAAAATAATAAGCATTACTTTTTAAGAATCAGTTTAGATTTTAGATGAATCAAAACATTGATCGGCCATATCTCAAAACTACCAATTTTTAGTTGTATAACTATGGGACTAGGCTATAGATATTACACTATATACAGTGACCTTATGACCTTATAACCTTAAGCAAAGTTGTGGTATCTTGACAATCAAATGATTTTTAAATTTTTGTATTCTAATTCTGTATTTTTATTTCACTCGAAAAAAATGAGGCGTCGTATATACATTCCTAGATAATTTATGGGTCTCTAGTTTATTGGAGAGAACAAGAATTATTATGGATAATATGGGTGGAATAACAATTCATTCTTCAATTAGGAGTCCATATGCTCCACAGTGGGTGTGCACATGGTTGAATTTCTTTAATAAAAAATAGGTGACGAGGCACGTATAACGCGAGCAACAATGTTTTAGACTATTTCTCACACAAGCCTAGAATGTAGATACGATAACAGCTGTGCCCAACACAGGGCAGTTGACAAGACACTCCCAATTAAAGGAAAAAAACTGTAGATACGCTTAACGTTTGTTACGCCACTGGATACCGCCGTATAAAATTAACGGACGGGAAGGCAAGGAAGGGCTGTTGAGTAATCCTGCAGTATATAAATTGAAAGACTCTTCTAGTAAGTTAGGTTAATAATTAATTTATATATATTAGAGTTTTTTATGTAAGATATCAATTAAATTAAGCTTACTTGTTTCAGATCCTGCAGGTCCACGCACAAGTTCGTATATAGTTTTACTTCCAAATAGTAAGTATGGATTATCATCATTTGCTAGGCAGTATTTTTTTGGGTAGCCCAAAAACTTTTGACAACTTGATCCAGTCACAAAAATAACAATCAGTAGAAATTTGATATTAGTCATTTTGTAGTTAAATATGTCAAGTTAACAAACTATAACTACAGCTTAAAATAAAATATGATTATTTTTAGTAAGGAATATATAGTAAATTTAAAAGATAGCATTATGATTGTTTATTTAATCTTGTATGAATAGGCAATAATTGTTTTAATCTGTATCTTATTCATCTGTATTAAATATTTTTGTTACTTGCATTTTATTACCTCATGGTTTTGTATTGGTTTAACGCATGTCTCAATCTATAAATATGTGAATTATCTATTTACTTCAAATCACGCAGTTATGTTATTTTTAGTACAATTAAAAATCAATGATTTTAAAAACCGGCTACAGATTTCTTTCCAAATAACTGCCATTCAACATTTGGATTTATATATTTAAATTTAAAAATACACTTACAAATAATGAAATAAAATTAAGTGGCTCACTAATTTCTTTAAAGATTACCCAATTTGCTATTTTGGTTAATGGATGTTTTCTAATTATTTAAAACTATTTTGCTCGGATAATAAATTTTTAATGTGGCTTCATTTTTTATTTCAAATTAGTATTTATTGATTTGTAAGAGGTCATTAACATTTCAATTGTAGACTATTTAATTTCGTTTAAGTACAATTTCTTTGGTTACCTGTAAATTCTTGTCATAGCTCTTGAACCAACCGTTTTATATGTGTACCTTGCAATTGTTAACATTAGATTTTTTATAAAAATGGCTCTGTTATGGTTTTATTTTTATCAGTTGATAATATTCGTCACGAGCAAGACCGGTCCTGATTATTATAAACATGTGGAAGTAATACAAACAAGTTCTGCTTTATTTTAAAAAATAATGCCTCCCCACCAAAAATTGGCAGTTAACACCTTAAAAAGTTATTTTGCTGGTTATTGAATATATGATATGATATAAACGATCAGTAAATACTACATTTGCCAGGAAAAGTCGATTGGGCAAAGCTCTTGGACGTCCGTCCTATTCAA
The DNA here is from genome assembly GCA_022494535.1 of Himalopsyche phryganea. Lineage (NCBI taxonomy): Eukaryota > Metazoa > Arthropoda > Insecta > Trichoptera > Rhyacophilidae > Himalopsyche > Himalopsyche phryganea. The sequence goes on from JAGVSL010000034.1 coordinate 2,801,426, forward strand.
TTGAAGGATCATGAGTCCAAATCTTTCAGGGGACAATTCTTAATATTACTCGTGTTCAAACTCATGGATACATTCATTTAAATACGCCTCCTATCTGATCTATAAATGGGGCACAGAGGTAGCGAACAGCTAACCAATAGTTCTTTCTTAGCCTTACCTTTACATCCAACCCTCGTTATACAAGTTTTTTGAGAAGATTGAATAGCAGTCAACATGCTTCAAATTCGGAGTAAACATGGCTAAATTAATCTCGATTACTTTATCACCGATTCGATTTTTACTAAAACTTATGAATCATTAATGTAGGAAACATCTACATTGTCAAAAATCAAGGAAGATAAAGAAGCCTAAAGATATAATTAACGTAAAATGGAGTATTGTGCGTTAATATTTCAGTTGATATTCGAATTCATTAAATACCAAAAAACCGACAAAAATAGTTTATGGCGAACTAAATGTAATCCAAAATGTCGCGCAACAAAAGGGGTAAGTGTTCTTGGTACCTTGGGTGGATTTTTTTGTACACCCTCATTTTATATATATATTTGGAAAGCACCATTTTAAGCCTCGGAAATGGCACCCCTCTTTTCTTTTCTTGACTCATTCGATCTCCGCTTAGTGTACTAGTACATAAACATATCTCAGACTGTGTGAAATCAGATAACCAATTTTACGTATTATTTTTTGTTCCAGTCTCTGAAACTGTGGACAAATTGTATTTACACCATTAATTAAATATAAAAAAAACAGTGAAAACTTGCATTCTCAACGAAAGAATTGTTTTTATGAAATCATTGTCTCTTTATTGGCTAATATTTTTAGTTATTCGTTCCTCGCGTCCAGTAGAAGGAAACAAGCCAACCCTACCCTTCGTCTTTAATTGAAGAGTTATAATCTGAGAAGACCCCGGATCGAAGAGAGGCGAGCGGCTGGTTATCCGGAGTCCTGGAAGGGCTGATCTCAGACAAACACCATTTCAAATCCGGTTCAAAACTTATTTATTTTCCATTCAAGATGCAGTGGTTTAACATTACACAAATATATAAATCTTAACACATAAAATTGATTCTACATTTACATTTACTTAGCAACTGAATTTACTTTAAGTTATAATACAAATGACACAACGAATTTAAATTAAATCCAATGCAAATCAAAACACAAAAACAATTCACATCGTCAAGTCATCTCCGCCACGAGAGAGCAGCTCATCCCGCTCGGCAGATCGTAATCGACTGGCTACAAATAATTAAAAAAAACTCCCTGCACCGTCGGAGCTACCTTTTCCGTAAAAATGGACTCGTCCAGCGGCCAAGCCTGCGGCAATTAAACGCCTGGCAACAAGAAAGAGGCCGTTCTGCGAAATAATGCTGTTGCCGCTGGCTGATTTCAGTTCAGGACACTAATGACACTTATACTTAACAAAAACTAGGGTGTGTCAAACCCTCATACTTCTAGTGTCCATAAACTGAGTTCGGACAGCGTAGCAATAATCACACAAAAACAAGATACAATATACAATAAAGAACACAAAAAAAATCAAGTCTTAAAAACACACGCGTGGCAGCGCGTCGGTCGTCACACACGAGGCCACAATACAGGTCATGTCGCGATCGGCATCACAACGGGCGGTGGGGCAATTGTTCCTACGCCCACAGGCGTCTTGTTCCTATCCCAGGAAGGCATCCTCAGCGTCCTCGCTCGGCGGGGCAGGTGTGTCGGCAGCATCTCCTCTTCACAGGCAGACGGCCTCATCTTCTCCCGAGAAGGCATCCGCAGCGTCCTCGCTCGGCAGAGCAGGTGTGTCGGCGGCATCTCCTCTTCACAAGCAGACGGCCTCATCTTCTCCCGAGAAGGCATCCGCAGCGTCCTCGCTCGGCGGGGCAGTTGTGTCGGCAGCATCTCCTCTTCACAGGCAGACGGCCTCATCTTCTCCCGAGAAGGCATCCGCAGCGTCCTCGCTCGGCAGGGCAGGTTTATTAGCGTCTTCTCGTCTTTACAGGCAGCATGGCAGGCAAAACGACCTCCCAGGTCGCAAATCTACCAGCCACAGTAGGCCTCACTCGTTGAAGACAAAACAGGCACAGCAGGCCTCACAGGTTGCAAATATAACAGGCACAGCGGGCCTCACGGATTGAAAACAAACAGCCACAGTAGGCGTCACTCGTTGACAACAAAACAGACACAGAAGGCCTCACAGGTTGCAAATCTAACAGGCACAGCGGGCCTCGCGGATTGCAAACAAACAGCCACAGTAGGCCTCACTGGTTGAAAACACAACAGCCCCAGCAGGCCTCCTAGGTCAGCACGAACGACGTCAAGAGCGGCCAGTCGAGAAGTAGGGCTTCGTGAAAAGTAACAGATGCCAGGCACCTTTCACCGACGACTCCCGCCAGTTGCGCCTTTGAAGCTGGTGTTTCATAGTAAGACGCCGGGAAGCTGACTGGTTGTCTGGTCCCAATCTTGAAGTCCACCTTCAGGGCAGGGTCCGCATTCTTAGTGTGCGTTCGGCGATTTTAAATTCTTAAAGTTACGTTAAAATTCAGTTGGGCGCCATGAACCACAGTTCAAAGCCATTGCATCTTCAGAGCATGAGTCCTCAGGGGGTGAATCCTGAGGTGTCACAAACCGTCAATGGCCACTAAGTTGGGCGACAAAATGAGAAGACCCCGGATCGAAGAGAGGCGAGTGGCTGGTTATCCGGAGTCCTGGAAGGGCTGATCTCAGACAAACACCATTTCAAATCCGGTTCAAAACTTATTTATTTTCCATTCAAGATGCAGTGGTTTAACATTACACAAATATATAAATCTTAACACATAAAATTGATTCTACATTTACATTTACTTAGCAACTGAATTTACTTTAAGTTATAATACAAATGACACAACGAATTTAAATTAAATCCAATGCAAATCAAAACACAAAAACAATTCACATCGTCACGTCACCTCCGCCACGAGAGTGCAGCTCGTCCCGCTCGGCAGATCGTAATCGACTGGCTACAAATACTTAAAAAAAAACTTCCTGCACCGTCGGAGGTACCTTTTTTTTTCAGTAAAAATGGACTCGTCCAGCGGCCGAAGCCGGCGGCAATTAAACGCCTGGCAACAAGAAAGAGGCCGTTCTGCGAAATATTGCTGTTGCCGCTGGCTGATTTCAGTTCAGGACACTAATGACACTTATACTTAACAAAAACCAGGGTGTGTCAAATCATACCTTATTACCTCAGAAATTAATAACTGTGCGATATAGTTAGTGTGAAGAAGCGAAACGTGTTACGTTATTCGTTTTTGACGCTGCTTTTATTACCTCGATTGCGATGAAACCTAATCTATTATTTTAAGCAGATAGATAATAATATATAACTATGCTTAAAAAAATATACACATACATCATTAATATCTATTTTTTAAGTAGCTGGTTTTAAAACTTACCGATCCGGATAACGTTTATTTCTGTGATAGTGTTTTATATCAAATTAGTAACTAGATAAGATATTTTTTCACGTCTTGGAGGTCGGCTACCGTTAGTGATATTTCCGTGTTCTTGACGGAAACTGTAAATAGGTGTCATGATTTCTACATTAAGCTGGCATGACGTTACATAAATATTTGTTTTTGTTTTTACATGGTACTTAAATTATAGCTATATTGAAGCTGTTATAACAGTGGCTAGTTCGTGCTAAGTGTGTAGGCGTCCCTATGACTTATTTATATGATTACTTACATACTTACGAATTATTATCTATTAAAGAATATTATTATTAATTCTAGATAAACAAAGATGACTTTGTTGATGTTGTATAAGATCCAGATAGAGAGTACAGAGACCAAGCTGTGCGGAAAACTGTGTAGAAGAAAATTAGTGTAAAGAGAGAACACGCGCAGGTTAGAAAACAGTGGCTCAAAATAAGGAAGAAATTGTTGGGAAGTGTGGTCGTGGAAAACGCTCAGTGATCGGTGGAACTCTGTTATTATTTACAGTTAAAATATTACTATACTGTATTAAATATATTGGATAATTTGACGTTGCTGATATAAGTGCGTTTTTTTTAAATTAAATTAAGATTGAAATAGTCATCGTTGTTTTTTTTTTACGAAGGAAGTATTTCACTTTATGTATCAGATCAGAGATTGACCATTTCGCACGGTTGCACTTTTTGCACGGTTTTGAAATTGCACGATTATTTTCGAGACGTGAAATTTAATCGGCATAATATAAGACAGGTGCTAAATAATTTCTTCCAAAGTTGGCCAAAATAATTGACATAGGCGGTTACACCTCTGATCAAGTTTTCAACACAGATTTAACTGGTCTTTTTGGAAAAGAATGCCAAGCTGAACATATAATATAGTAAAATCAGAGAAACGTGCCAGCGGTTTTGGTAGATCACGTAACTCTTTTATTATGCAGCAACTCTTCAGGAGATCGTATGTTACAAACCGTTATTACGAATATATAAATAGATTAATATTATAGGAAAGGGGTAGATTTTAATAAATTAAAAGTTTATTAGATTTTTCAACAGCGAAAAACAGCAGTAAACATGCACGTTTATTGTCAAGTAGCATTGAATGAATATATTTCACTATCTTAAATTCAATTCAAATCAAAAACTATTTAAATTAATTACTTTTTTATGTATGTATTTTGTGTAACTTATGAAAACAATTTTGTGTATAAACAATTAGTAAATTAGACTTATTTTTGTGTTCAATAATTTCGTATTTTGAGTTGATTTTATGTAATGAAACCTATTTAGTATGGGCACCTTATCCTGTTTTACAAGTTTTTTACACGGTAGTGTTTGCAACGTATTCTCCGTGTAAAAATAGAATCGGGTGTATAATGATTGCGAGATACATATTGCCAGTCTAGAGACTAATAACAGTCGTAAGTCGTAACTCCATAGATAACTAGGAATGTAATGTTAATTATTTGAAAGACATTAATATCGTGTTTAGTGTAGTTTGACAAAGAAACATCGGCAAATGATGATTTCATGTTTCACAACGTGACACACCCTGGTTTTTTGTTAAACTTAAGTTTTAAAAGGATCTTGAACTGACAGCGAACAGCTTTAATGACAATGATTCGTGGTCACTAATTATTTTGCCTAACCGGTTTATAGCCGTTAAAAATCGTGGGCTAAAGCTGAAATTATAAAGCAGGCGCTTGTTAATAGACTCATCCGCTTGACGAAAGTCATTGAAAAAAGGAAGTAGCCTACATTGTATGAAGTTTTAATTTTAATTTTGGCACTCAGCCTGGTTTCGGCGGCCTCTGCCGGCGGGCGCGCTGGGTGTCCGCCGTATCATTATAAATTGTTTTGGGTTGTTTTGAAATTGGCTTTAATTTAAATTTAAAATTGTTTGTTGTGTCAATTGCATTATAACATAAAGGTAAATTCATGTGTTAAGTAAACGTAAATGTGAAGTCAATTTTATTTTTTACTGGTAATTCTTGTGAATTAAACCACTGCATCTTCAATAAATAACTAAGAGATTAACCGGAATGGAGCGGTGTTCTGATTAAGATTCATCATGGATGGTGATAACCAAGCATTCGCCCCTCTTCAACCGGGCATTCTCAAACGGTGAAAAAATCTTTTAGCTTTACAGAAAACGCTTAAATTGTTAAAGCTCTCTTCTTTTGCTACATATTATTATTGGACGAGTTATGCAAAAAGGAGCCGGTACACAACAATAAAATATAGTATAGATCAGGTGCGTGAAGGTTTACTCTAGGTTCTGCTGAATAAAAGCCTGGCTGAAAAAAATAATTCTTTGAAAAAAGCGCTATGTAAATATTGTGCTGATTCAACAAGTTAGCAGTCAAACTACTTATTTAAAATTCAAAAAAACTTTGAATGATCTTATGTTCTATATGAAACAGTCAATCAATTGGTTATACTCTACATTTAATAGAAATAATATTCAATTATCGCAACGTATATCATACAAATAGTAACTCAGGGCTGCGACTTTCCTATAATTTTAATGTGATAGCAAAACTAACATTATCTCAGCATGATATTATTGTGGGTAAGCTATATTCAATTATAATTCAATTTAATTTCTAAAAAACTCAGCTTTTCTATACGAACATGTATGACTTAACATAATAATAATCCTTATCATTCGATTATAATCGTACAAAATTATTATTATCAGTAGTTTATGATAAATATTTTATATATTGTATCGGATTTATTACCAAGCATTCACACTAATCTTTAACTATATTATTACTCGCACAACATTTTTTTCTTTTCATTCAGGTAAGATTGATAGCTTTTTATTTTATATTACCGAAGCATTTTCTAGGAAATTTAGTTTTATTTTTAAATATTAATTCACAGAATATATTTTACGAATGACATGATAATATATAAAATTATTATTTTACAAGTTACATACAATCTATGAAAACATTATGTATTGCTAACCGTGATCGAAATCATCGATGAAAAAAAATCTCCTATTCAGTGTTTCTTAGGTTTGGAATAGGGTTTTTGATCCCGGAATCCGGGATCCCGGTCAATTAATCACTACCGTATTCCCGAGGCTGATATTCAGACAATCCCGATATTTTGGGATTCACTGTAAGTGATAAGAAATAACTCATATATCGAATTAAAGCATCCTGATCAACTACAACGTGTACCTCCATTTGTCCGTGTACATATATTTTTTTAAAATACTTAATAAAATTAATATCAATTTATTGTAGTCTCTCATCTTCTCACATTTTATTCAATACCTGTTCTTAACCAATTTGAAATGGACGACAAATTAGAACCACTTCTTAAATGAATTGAGGACAATATTTTTAATTCAAATTGAGGGACATGTCCTCGTTTTGGATACCATTTGGTAAAACTTACCTTAGTAATGCAATTTTTTTTTTAAAACATTTTTTTCCTTTTTTGTAAATGGCTGATTTTAAATCAACAAAAAAACCATTGCAATGCTCAAAAAAATAATTAATCATATATACATTTCAATTGAAGCGATAATGGACACAAATTATATTTTAAGTGTACAATTTAACACGTGAAATTACAGTAAATTACCAATCCCGAGATCCTGGGATTGAGAAATTCTGAATCCTGAAATCCTGGGATCATGAATGGGGTCCGGGATTGGATGCCTTAGTTTGGATAATACTGAAATGGTTCGGAATTTTAGAAAACGCCACTAATCGATAGAAAAAAACTTCACTCGTAGAAACCGTTTTTATATGAAGAAGACTTTATATGAAAATATAAGGTTAGAAGCGACATAATTACTACCTGCAAATGAAGCATAATACATTTCATAAACTGCTTTATCATCCATTAAAAAAATTGAAATAAAGTTATGTTGATTGAGGTATGTAATTTTTAGTAGCCGGACCAAACAAAACATGACAAAATACTACATGATAAAACTGGACATATCAAAACAGAACAGTGACAAAATAAAATAATGACAATTGAGATCATGGGAAAAATGAAACATCTATTTATGAATTAAATGCATTAATACGAACCGTTAAATAAATAATTGAATCGAACTGTTTATAAGTAATTTTTATTAAAAGTAAAAATCACATTTTATTTTTTATAAACAAATTTGATACGTACCTTTCAGTAATTAGGTATGTACTATACAAAAATTAAGACCTTTATTATTTTGTCTATCTTAGTATTGCTCGATGGTTTCGACATTGATCTCGTGTAAATACTAATTAAATAATTTAAAATGTGTTAATCAAGATTGCAAAAATGAAGACTGCAAGGTAGCATGGATCCAAAATGGCTTTTCAAATAATTCCAGGAACATAATCCTTGATTGCAACCCTTTATTTCCATCGGTCTTTCGTTTACGAAGAACTGCACCTCATATGGATCAACGTCACTAGCGCACCTAGAAAGAAAAATGTATTTGAATTGTAGTATCAATTTTTACATGTACAGATACATAACTTGAATTATAGCTCTATGATTTTCGTAATAGTAATGTCATCTGGTATCGTTTCAACTAAATATTGTGTTCGTTCGCTCACTGCACTGCACTGAAGTTTTACATCAAAGCTTTGTTTAAATGAATAATTAAGCTCATTACCAAGAGCCCAAGTCACATATTCTTTTACTTATTCAAAGATACCAAAAATTGTATCATCATAAGAATCTTTGATACAGTGTTAAAAAAGAAATCACCATGATTTCTGACCATTGATAGGACAATTAATTCTGTAGTGTTTCACTATTTTAACAAAAGATGTAAGGTAATGTATCCTACGATCAATTTACTACGAAAGATTTATCCTAAAAACAACTGAACCAAAACGAAAATTCTTCTGAGTGAATCGTTCTCGTAATCAGCTTTTTTTGGCCAATCTCTGTGAACTAGGTCATTCTTGTGGTAGTTTATTTTATCGATAGTCACCAAAATATTACTGAATTCGATTTATTTGTCACATATAATATTTGATTCCTTTTCATAAATATGACTACAATTATTTATTGATAGTGAAAGTATTGTTTTATAAAAGAATATATAGTATACAAAATGTAAGCTCAAACTTGTAATAAAGATTAAAAAAACTTACTCGTGTAAAACTGCAACGATATTTGAAGCAAATGGAATGTTCAAGCTATTCCTGTACAATCTATTGATCATAAAGTCTTCATAGTTTTCCCCTGATAGTGGTCCTTGGTCTTTAGAAAATTCCATTGTGGTTAAAAGCATGTTCAGCATTGAATCATGGCTGAAAAAATGGGTTGCTTTGGGTTTTGCTTCTTTATTTTTTATTGTTTTTTCAAATGCTTGCATAAAGCTCTCCAGGGGTTTGCATCCGAGTTGCTTATTGTACAAATGCCCAGGTCCAGATTTGTAATAAATGGTCAAGTCATCCAGATATTCTAAATATACCAGCTCCTGTTTGTGAAAGACTGAACACCAAGCGGAAACTTCATTAGGTAGCCAAGTCTTTTCAAATCGACAATTATTGTACATTACTTCCACCTCATCGGTGGTTAGGGCGTTTTGGAATCCTAAACGTTTGCTGACGTCATTTACCATCTAAAAAATAATTAATTGCATCAAAATATTTTTAAAATTATCTAACAATAACATATTTCTAATCTATTTAAACTCACATCGACGTAGACCTTCGATTTGCGAAAGTTGTTAGCTTCGACCAATCTATTGGGGCTGTTATTGACTCTGAAGTTCCAAGATTCACAGTTCTGATACGGCTGAAATAATTAATACGTGATTAATGAAGCATACTATTTAATCTAATGGAAAATATTCTATACTAAAACTATCTCTGAAAAAAGGAATGGTTGCAGTAGGGATGTGATACCAAATAAACGACAAGAGACTCACTGCTATCAGACAGTTTAAGGAAAACAGTATTTTTCTACTTGTGATTCCTATATTGAGGAGTTGTATTACATGTCACAAACGAGCGGCGAAATAATCACATTCATGAAATGTTGTCAAAATTAAAACATTACCACATAAAAACTCTAGTACATATAAAATAACGTCATTCCTATGTGATCAAACTACAATTACAAATTTGTCACTAATAATATTAAGTAATTGGCTATCTACCAGTTGATAGATATGGTGTTGAAGAGTGGATTTTTATGAGGCACAGGATACGTAGATCTTGTATGCTACAATTGTTCAATAACTGGCTTTATACACAGGTGCTATCACGCGCGATTGTGTAGTTAGTGTGCTTTAAAACGACTACACGATTTAAAACGAGAACGTCACACAAACTCTGTCTTGCTTTAAAACACACAAACCACACAATCACGCGTGAAAGCGCCCGTGTATAAAGTGAGAATATAGGAAACGCTATATTTAATACTAACTCTTAAGACATCATCTGGGGTCTGAGGTGGTTCAATATGTACTTCACCAGCAGCTTCATTACCAAATAATCCTTCAATAAATGCATGACAACTGTCTTCGGTTCTGTTCTCCGCCGTATGCCTGAAAGTATAATCTTCAGGCAAATATTTCCCATCAAAAATGGACGGGTATCTAGATTTATATCTCTGCGCAATTTCCTTCAGCTCTACCCAACCCTGTTCTGTTAAGGTATAAGGAATTGCGTCTATTAATGAGTTCCATTTCCAAGCTTTTAATTTAGCTATGTCATTTTCGCAAAGCGCATCTGAAGGAAGATTTTGTCCGGATGAATAAAATTCGATGATTTTATCTCTTGTTTGTCCTGCATCCCTCATCAATGTGATTTCTCCTAATGTAGGATAACGAGTTCCATGTCGATTGAGGGACCATATCTGAATAGGCTTGCAAGCTGAAAACATAAACAAGACAATATAAAATAAGTATTGAACTTACGTTGGCAATGTATTTAATTAGGTTGATAATTCTCTACATCTTTTGCAATCATTTTATTATGATACTAATGAGAAGTGTTGTTGATATAGAAAATAGTTTTTAAAAATTGTAAAATTATGTTAGTACATGGCCATATTTCAACAAACTTAGAATATAAAACTTCTTATTAAATTATTTACCAGCCTTGTTTAACTCTAATATATTCAAAAAAAATAAAAGGCATTTTGTTTTCACACTCATCGTGAGCGAATAAGCGAAACTGGTCATCATAATTAAAAAAAATTTAAAAAGTGTCGGCCTCTGTGGTCTATTGGTAAGTGTTTGCCCTAGCGATAAGGTGGGTCTTGGTTCAAGTCCCAGCAAGGTCAATATCAAATTTAGATTTTTTCAATTTAAATTTGTGATCTTGAACATGAGTGACGTCTAAAAATTCTCATCGAGTTTATCTCGTATGATTTTCTAATTTTCAAAATATTTGAAATATTTTTAAATGTAAAAACTGTGGAAGTAGTACAAAACAAAATTTTTTTTTATTGTTAAATTTAAGTGTGTTTCCATCAATAATTGACAGTTAACACTTAAATGTGTCTTCATTATTTCGCAGAACTTATTCATTTCTTAAGTATAGCAAGATATAGCAAGATGTCTTGTTTGCCGTCGCTAATTACACCATTGTTTGATAATACAACTAACGCTTATCAATTTACTACAATGCAATGGAAGTTTTCACAGATAATGAGTAGTGAAAATGTCTGTCAAGACATATAAATAATTAAAGTTTTAGTGTGATTAAAAAAGAAGACTCACTTGATTCTGATCCGGCAGTACTTCGAATATGGTCGTAAGATGATATACTTCCAAAATATGTGTACGGGTTGGTATCATTTGTTAAGCAATATGGTCTTGGCTCTGCATATGAATATTCAAATGAAAATATGAAAACAGCCAAGAGAAAAATCTGGCTATAAATCATTTTAACTGTTTACTACGGACACTAAGTAAATTGTTTTACGTCACGTTTTCGGCAGCTAATTAAAAAATCACTGTAATTATTTAATGTAAGATGCTCACTGAATGACAACTCAAACTTTTTAAATCATTTTGGTCATAATTTTCCTATAAATAAACAAAATTTACTATAGTACTCGCAACGAAACTTGGCAATATACAGATGATAAAATAGACTGTTGCAGTATTTAAAAATAGTAAGATTACGTAGCGTATCAAATAAAAGAAATGTTAATTTTCTGTGTACGGCAAACATTTTTTTTGAGTCAGTGACGATTGACGTCAATATTGTGACTGAGCTCATAATATGAATGTAAATACAATAAAAACTTTTTATATGAAAAATATTCCCTGCATATAAAAATCATTTTACATTTTTAAAGTAAAACAAAACGCTTGCTATGAATAAGTCAGAAAAACAAATAAAAAATCAGATGTGGCATGATGACAAAAATCTTTTACATTTTATTAATATACTTTAATGTCGTTAGTAAAACTTTCTACTGAGCTCGTCGATTGACAGTAAAAATAGATAACAGGAATCCGCTTGACACACTTTTTATATATTTGTAAATTTTATTTAAAAAAACAAATGTTTGTTAAATAGTGTAGTATAATTTATGAAACGTAAATTCTGTGAACGCTTCTACTAGAAACATGACATTGACAGTGTTTTAGCCAATTGATATAACCGTCAAAATTGAAATTGTTCAGGAGAGAGAAAAAACTGTTTTTATCGAAAACATCATCTGATTTGATTTGATGATTTGAAATGCACTCCTTTAAATTGTCATGTTTGCAGATACGGGTTATCATGTTACACGAGATGTCATGTTACACGTAGAGAGTGTTGATATAATAGTGACTTACATCAAGAGGCCGAGTTAGAATTTTTAATCCTAAAACCAACGTAAAATGATGTTTCTCTTCCAAAAAGTGGTTAATTTATTTTTCTAATTTACATCATTTGGTCGAGACCTTCTCTGTCATATCTTTAAAATGATATTTAATCATTAACTCATTTTTTTTTTGAGGATTACATCAATTGGACAAAACACCGTCGACATGTAGTAGTTTTCTTTTTAACGTTAAGTTAATAAATTCATAATTTGGTATACATCAGATAGCGAGATATACTCTCTCACTCTGTTTATGTAGTTCTCGATATGTCGAAACGATCAACACTAAAGACTCGGATTTTTTCTATGCTGTATCAGCTCCCTATTCGGAGCATGTGGCCATCACACGGTTCTTCTATGATTCTCTTTCCCCCGCCAGTCTTCTTGCTTCCTCCCAGGTCATCCCAGCGTTCCGTAGCTCAGCCGAATACATCCTATGGATGGTTATCAGCGGCCTTCCAGGGTGACGGTATCCATTCGGTTTGTAAAAGAGACAGACAGGATTCAGGCTTCAGTCTGGTCCTCGCTTTTTTATTTCGATAGTTATAAAGAAAATTAGTATTTTAACTTTGAATAAATCTTCTGTTTCGTGTGTGTGTTACGGATTATAAATTACATAGAGAGTGTACAGATAACTATAAAATGATTAACAATTCTAAAATGTAAATCTGTCTACCAAACCATTTTTGTTTAGAAAACATTGCACTTATGTGCTTATGAAACCGTTAAAAATTATAACGTGCAATTCTCTGCAGATTCCTTCAACTAGATCGATTTAAAGAAATGTGTTCTGTAGTATTTTTTATGTTAACACGTTAGACGATTAATACAGTATCTGTAATTTTCTATGTGCCATGCCGATTTCCTTTGTAAGTGCTATAGTCATAAGATAGATATCGGTTGTAGTCATTATTAGATATGCATCTTTTTTTATTGAAATGTCATTTATTAAAGTCAATTATTGTTTTGTTTACCAAGATCAAGTAGAATTAATTATCGATGTTATCTTATGCACATCGAAATACAATAATTCGTTTTTATTTGTTATCATTTATATATTAAATCTTATATTGACTTGATTATCATAATTATATATAGTTATCTGTAACCGCACTATGCACTTATGTATATTATGATGTCACCGCAAAATATAGTATATTGCAGCATAGCGGCAGATAAATCTTATTTTCATCAAAGTATTTCCAGATTATAATACACATCCTTAAATAAAGAGGGTGATTCAATAAAATAAGTATTTTAGATTTCTTCACAAGCACATTAAAATCACTTGGAATGAGCATAACATTAACATAACTAAATTGTAGAGTTCAGACAATTGAAACTATTTTTTGTAGGATTGAGGAACTAACAAATCACCATATAGGTCATTGGGATGTCATAGTGGCCGTTCGAAAACAACGCCTTATGCAGCTTAAGTATTTTATTTTGAATTTCTTAAAAGAATTTTTAAGGACATCAGTGAATGTAAGCATATAGTATTTGATTCAACCAAGAGTGGTCTTACAGGAAGCTCTGAATGAACTCTGATGAAAGGTTGTCATGAAACCTTCTGATTAGACATGGTCAACTACTGAAAAAAAAGTGGTCAACTCCTGGAACTTTCAATTTTTTAGATAGTCAACTACTGACACAAAAACATGGTTGTTAAAAATTGAACACAATTTTTTTGTAACCGACCCTTTTCTAATTTTTTTCTTATTATATTAATTAAGACATTTGATCCATTGTGAATACACTTACTTTCTCATCATTCGGTCTAATGCTAAACGTTAATCGTTATTTTTGTTGATTTGTCTCTTAAGAGGTCAATTATTGGTACGTTTATCTTACTGAATAAAGGTAAGTTTACTAAAATATTAAAAGATTAATATTACATTACTTTGAAATAAAAAAGTGATGGAAATTTTCTTAGTTGTCACCCGAAATACTTTTTATTTTTACAAACTGAAAGCGGTTTCAGAACACTTTAAAGATTTTAAAATACAAATTCATTTTCAAAATACAGTTTCAATTCATAATAAATTCTTATCGTACCTTTTATTTTGGTGCACTTTTGGATTCGGTACAATATTTATAAATTTTATTTATTTTGAACAAATTTCATACAAATGTTTGTTCATTTGTCTTAATTCTCTAATAGAATCGTTGAACTTTTCCATAGACTCTTTTGTTTGGTACACAATTTTAGTACTGCTGATTAAAATATCATAATTCGGAGACTATTTATTACAAAAAGGGACAGACAAAAATAATTCATAATAAAGTAAATTTTATATAAAAATCTTTGAATTTCAGCCAAAAACGCGAGATTTTTATTAACATTTTTTTCTAGCCATAAGCTTCCACAAGATCAAATATTACTTGGATCCAAAGCTTAAGAAAACTGTCTAGTGATTTTTTGTGAATGTATATATAATAATATTATTTACATGTTTTTTATTACCTATTTTATTTAATTTTCTTTATCCAACTCTTTAAATTCAAATTTTTACAATATATTAAAAACATCGTTTTAAAGATTCTATAAATTACGATACTGGTCACTTTTTGTTGTTGAATAAAGCACCAAGTTTCAAATATTGTAATCCAGTGAAAATTTTACGAACACAATGAGTAAATTTCGAAAATATTTTTAATCTCCTCTGCCAAGGTATATACTATTTCAAGTATCCGTCAACGTGTTTGAACGGGTATTGCACTTTTTTTTATTTACGATCTTAGATACGAGATATAGATATCATTTTAGAAAAAAATACTTATTAATGATCAATTAGGTAATTAATTTAAATCGTAAATTTCATCTTACAACTAATTATCGATAAAAAATTCGAAAACAAAATAATAACAAATTATATGATAGTTAAAATATTAAAAATTCGGTATGATAAGTACAAAAATTACTAGCCAATACTTATTATATAGATATTAAAGTTACATTTGAGTAACTGATTTTTTTGCTATTAACCAACAGTGGTTTTGCCTTTCAACGTCTTCAACAGGGCTAGACTTGAAAAGGCCCTGGAGCAAATTAAATCAAAACAATATTTCAATCAGTAGTTATTTCTTTTAAAATATATTCCGTGCGTTTATTTTGTCCGAATTTATTATTTAATATTTCAGATTATTTTTAACGAGAGCAACTAAACTGCGAGAATTGATTTTGGTTAATCTCGTTGTGAAATTTTTGATATTTTAAATTTAAGCTTCGTTTTAAAGTAATTCATAAAATATCATTGAATAAACCAATTCGTTTATAAATTGTCTCATTTTTTGTTGCACTTGATTTTAATTACTGCATCCCAAATATAATGTGTATAGTTTTAAGCTAGAATATGTTTTTTGTGAAAAGCATTCGAGTTATATTCAAGTTAAAAAAAATATTGTATGTAGTATGTAAATGTATTTACCGTATTTCTTCCCCTATATATCGAATGCCATTTATATATATCATAGCAAAAGTTATCCGGCGCGATTAGGTAAAGTGTCTTACATTGGGTTTATTGTTTTTCTGAACTCTTCTCACAATTATAACAAATTGAGAAACCAAGTATTACTCTCAGTAAACAAGTACCGTTATATTCGAGGCTCCTTTATATTCAATAATTTTGTATATATTTTAGTGCAAGTCCCTACCTGCCTTCTTATGTGAAGAGTGGCGCGGAAGTGACTACTTCCTCCGAACATTTTTTCAACCTCTTGACCGCTACAAATTTTGGGCCAATTTAACCAGATGCTTAATCCAGCTATGATCTTCAGAGTCACGTAATGAAATCGTCAATTCAGCAAATTGTTTATATTCATTCATTGAACGTAAATACATTTTACTGAGACAGTTTGTTATAATTATGATGTTTGATGTGTATAAATAATAGTTATTTATTTAAGAGGTGTGGAGTCGTGAAAAAAAACGCGATTGCTACTCCAACATTGACCAACAACTCGATTCCGACTCCGACTGAGATTACGGCTAAAGAAAATTTAATTTTTCCCGGGTTTTTCCCTACCTTTCCTATTAATGTGTAAACACCAACCAACCTATCTGGTAAATAGCCAAATATTTCATATTATACTTATAATATATACATATATATGCAGTGTTGTAGTGCTAAATAAAAGAATACAGTGGTGGTAGTTTATATCCACCTCTCCTCCCTTTTGTTCGTTATTTAAAAAAATCTTAATATCAGTAGTTCGGATGCTATTTAAATTCAAAAAAATAAAAACATAAATATAAATTAGTAAAAAAAAATGACTTTCACATTTGAGGATGTTAGTGTACTATTCAGATTAAAGAATGAGAGATTGTCGTTTTTTTTTCACGGCGTATATTATTTTTGAATTCTCGTAATATATGTCGGCCGCAAATGTTTTGATATAAAACTACAAAACTCTACCCACAATATTTTTTAATTTACTCGAAAAGTAAGTTCGAGGACAAAAAGTGACAGGGGGGCACCCTGGCTTGAAAAGAAGTACCAAGGCGTTGCCCTGACCCCACTACACCACTGTATATATGTATATCGCAGGACAAGAATATGTTAGAGGCATAAATAAAAATGAAACAGGTACATTAATACACAAAAAATACATTTTATAAAAAAGTAGTCGAAATTGCTCGTTTTTTACGACCCCGACTCTGACTACGCGCCCTGATTTACTAGCAAATATCACAAAAATCACAGATAAGATTTAAGCATTTTTCTTAAAATTGTTTCTTTCTTTGAATACAATTTCTATGAAATCACAGAATTTTATTTGATCTGTCAATATGTTTGTTTCAACATTTTTCTATGTCCTAGAAAGAAGAAATAATTTAAATATCTGCCTCTATGTGATAGACATTTTGTATGCATATAATTTAATGCCAATACCAGTGTCCGTTACGACAACTGTAATTCCCTTACTAAATTAACAATAGCAAATATTTGAATAGCATTGACATTTTTTGTTTTAGTTTATTATTTGAAAAACAGTTGCCAGTGGCAAAACATCGTTTTTACAAAAATCAAGGCTGCACGACAAGGATGGAGCAAATAAATTCTTCAGGTATGACCAACTACACAATCCGAATTCGCAGCCTTCAATTTCCATCGGTCGTTCGTTGACAAAAAATTGCACTTGATAGTCGTCAACATCATAGGAGCATCTGCAAATAACTTGCGCATTATTTTGTGTACTATCATAAATGCACTTATTTTTTCTCCACTACCCACTACCCCAGTCATGGGTTATCGTTTTTATATGTGGACAATAATCATTAACTACTAAAAATAATAACTAATAATATGATAAGCATTAAAGTAATTTTTGTCCAAAGTTAAGCGCATTACTTACTCGCATCTTAACCAAAAATGAAATTAATTAAATATCTTTTATAGGATCTGTAGAGTGCTGTTTTTTCAATTGTTTTTTTTTTTTATTTTCTAAAAGATCTAAGCGTGATAAGATGTCTTGTAAAACATATCCGTTGATCAAGTTAAATATTTTTAAGAGAAATATTGAAAGCAGCTATTGGGCCAAATGTTTTATATTAGGTACAGCGTAAAATACAAATTAAATACATTTGTTCATGCTTGAAAATCACCTTTTAATTAAAAAAGTTTTCTTACACAAATGTTTTTTTTTTATATATAATCAAACTTTGTTATACTTGTTAACGCTTTGTGCCTCCATTCTGCGATCCGGAGTTGACTGAGTTCTACCTATGTGCATTTTATTTTCATTTTAAAATTATTATATGAATTTGTATCTAACGTCATGAGTGTGTGCAATGGTTTTTTCATCAATCAACTTCTTGAATGCGAGGTGTGTAAAAATGTCTCATCGATTCCGTGATGTCGAAAATATTCGAAAATAATTATGAAATTGGATTAATAATAATTTTTTTAACTTGGTAGCCCATCATTACAACCTCTTAGTAAGGTGGCAACATGTTTATGGTAATTTTATAATTTTATACTGCAAACCGCTACATAAATAACAATACAGCTAACAAAAGGATCTTCTCAAGGTTACTCACAGTTGAAACGGCAATAACCTGATACGGAATTACAAAATTTCAACTGAAATTCTTGTGGTTTCAATTGATTACTCGGTAGTGTCCCAGAAGTAATTCACAAAGACTTGGAATCAAGTGTGATTGAACATTTCATATAAAAACAACAAACACTGTATAATGGTGGTAGAATGTATAATCAAAATTATTGAAATAACGACATCCCTACTTCCTACTTAATCACATAAGTGCAAGATATGTGATAATATTTCTTTTGAATTTTCGTTGTCTACGCAAAAAAACAGGGAAAATTAGATTAAAAATAGTAACACTGTTCCAATTTTGAATAATATACATGTAATAGTTACTTTGCGATTGCGTTATGAATCATTGAAATATTCTCCTGTAAAATGTAATGTTTGCAGATACGTGATTATACGTAAGAGTGTCGATAAGTCATGGAAGAAATTCACACTTACCTATGGAGGATCGCGGCAATGTTTGCAGTGAAGGGGGTATTCCAACTATTTCTGAAAAGTCTATTTATAAGAAAATCTTCATAGTTTTTCCCTTTAAGTCGTTTTTGATCCCGAGCAAATCCCATTGCCGTATACATCATATTGAGCATAGTATCATGGGTGAACATGTGTATGGCTTTAGGCTTTACTTGTTTATATAGAACAGTCGTATAGAATGTTTCCATCATATGCTGCAGAGGCATGCAACCAAGTTTGGGATTGTACGGATGGCCGTATCCTGATTTGTAATATGCTGATAAGTCATCAAGATAGTCTAAAAATAAGAGCTCGATTTTGTTGAAGACTGCACACCAGGGTGATGGTTCTTGGGGGTACCAGCTCTTGCCGAAGCGACAATTATTGTACATTGCATCAATATCTTCACTGCTCAGGGTTTTGTTGTATCCAAGTCGAGCGCTGACATCTTTCAATAACTGTAAAATTGAGTGACTTATACGCAATTATTTTTTACCATGTCCGCTCCCAATGTGGAGCATACGGCCTTCTAACGGAAGCATCTCAATAGAATTTGTGCGTGGATTGCTTGTTTCTCTCTTTTTTCGAATATAGTAGGGATAGAAGGATCATTCTAGGACACTAGTAGAGGTTGGCTAATCACTCTTGCTACAATCCGTTTTTAGGACAGATGGGTAGGAGGGAATTTAAGACATCACAAAAATCCATGTTTCAGCACAGAGATCCATAAACAGATTGAAAAATAAATTTTTGAAGTCCGTACCGGGATTTGAGCCCGAGACATCCGTAACCGTAGTCAACGACGTTGACCAACGCACCATCAATCTATATCAATCTATAATTAAAGATTTAACATTTTATTATAATGTCTTACTCATTCGAAATGCATTAAGATGTTTTAATCTCTAGATATATTAATTCAATAATTCCGTGTTATCTTTTGAACTTTAAACTGCTTTAAACTATGTTTGAAGTAAAGCTGAGATGAACGGCAGAATACATTTCAGCGTGATTTAAAAAGATACTGTTTATACATCAACAAAATAAATGACATTGCATATTTTTTTTCTTTTTTCAATCCAGTTTTTCAATCCAAATTATATTTATTCGACCTTTTTTCATTTAGATAACAAACGTCTAGTCCGCTTCTTCAGAATTGACATAATATATACCAGTTTATAAATAGTTATTGCGGTATTTTTATTAAAAAATCATCATAAATCAAAAAAAGTGGCGAGAATCTTTCTATTATTCGCCACATTATTAACAATGGTAAAATTGGCTCTAAACTTTCAGAGAAAATACTAGAAACAGGAAATACAAAATAATAAAATTGACCAAGACTAAAAAGAGTAATGGCAATAGTGTGCCGCCACTGTGAAGGCAGTATCTTTTTAAATATTATGATTTCCGACATTGCGACTAGGGCTTCCAATTCCGGGATTCAGAGCAATTAGTCAATCCCGTAATCGCGGGATTGACTCAATATCAATACCGGGATTTCGGGATTTGCTATAAAATAGTAAAAAATATTTTACATTAATGCAAATTCTTATTCGATGAACTATAAAATATAAAATTATAATTATAATCCCATGAATTGTACGAATAAAAAAGGTTTCCAGCGGCCGAGTAAGTATTTTCGATTCATATGTCATATTATAATAATAATAGTATTGTGCTCTCCCTTTAGCTCATATTTAGTGCATGCTGTAGACAGGAAGAGACAATTTATTGTTTTTATCTACAAGAAAAAGGTTGACCACTATTCAGTTTTTAGATGTGCACCGGTGAAGCTTTTGTCATCTAACTGTAACATTTCTTCAAGTATTAATAAAAATTAAAAAAAATCGAAGAAAATAAACGCGCAATTAAATACGAATATTCTGCTTGGAAATAAATACTTTTTGCATAACTATGACGATACCTAAGTAGGTAACTACATATTTAAAAAAAAATTTTTATATGATTGCACGTGTTCATAATTATTATTATTTTGTATTCTTTTATATTCTTATAGGTATTAAATAAATAAAATCTTCGTATACCTAGGTATTATGTTCTTTTATGCGTTTTTAAGAACATATCTACCTATCCTCCTATTTTATATGATCTGTAAATCCCTTTTCACGTGGTTTTATTTTGTATTAGCATTTTCATGTCTTTTTTCCCATGGTTTCATTTACACGGTTTATCGTGGTACATTTTACCTACAAAAATTTTGTTTGACAATTTCAAACATGAACACCTGGCCTACCGGGATCCCGGATTGAAAAAAAGTCAATCCCAAAATCCCGGGATCAGAAAAGGGGTCCGGGATTGGATGCCCTAATTACGAGGGATACATAAGGCTCATGGAATGCAAATAATGTTTATTAGAATATAAAAATCACTAACCTTAAGAAAATCATTAGATTTCTTGAATGTTCTTGCTTCGCGATGCCTTTCAGAATTTTCTTTAACATGTTGTTGCCAAGCTTCACACATTGCATATGGCTAAAATATAAAACAACATAATTAAAAATCAGAAAGCGTTCATTTATTTTATTTCAACCTGTGAGTAAATTAATTCGTTATATAGTTCAAAAATTCTAAAATGACATTATTATATTATTAATTTTTTATCGGAATATTGTAATTTTCGGATAACAGTTTTTAACAAAGTGATTATAGCTTTTATAAATTTGACAACCCTGGAATTCAACATGATTCAGTTGTCATTGTCAATCAACACTCAGTAATTTTTAACCGCAATTACCAATTACTGTGATTGAGTACACAACCGATGATAATGAAATGAAAAATTAGTGATCCGTTTGCTACGAATTAAATAGAGCGGAATTCAACCGGAAACTGTAAATAGGAAATACCAAAAGTATAATTTCTTTTGATGTTAGAAAAATTGTTTAGTTATGACTATAAACTATAAATATAATACACATTACTATTTAATGTTTTCATTGTGAGGCAGATGCATTGAGTGTTATCAAAATTTCCCAATTTTCTATAAATGCGAAAATTTATTTATTTCAGAACATTAGAATGTAAATTATCTGAGGACTGTACATTTTTCGATAACATTGTGACGTCACGCCGTAAGGAGTTAGGGTATATATAATTTTATGACGAAAGTGATAAGGGAGGGTATTTACTATGAAAATTATTACATCGTAGCTTTTTTCGAAACGATAGTGAAGGAGGAGGGGGAAATATATCGGTCTATGTTCGGGTCATGAGTCTGCCATATTGCATTACTATTCATAACAAAACGGTAATGACTTAAACATATATTTTGTATGAATATCGTTGAAAAGGTGAAATCAATAACCCTTATTGTTTGAAAAGTATGGCGTCATCAAAAATTTTCTTCGGGAAACTCATAAATCTGAAGCAATGGTTTTGTAATTTACGAATGACCAATAGTTATATTACTCTTTCGTACATAAATAAAGTGTGATTAGTCAGTATCTGCTTTCCAGTGGTTTGAGATGGTTGACAACCAGCTGTGCTAGATAATTCATTAATAATAAATAAAATTGATTCCTAAAAAATGAATTTCAACAAAGAAAAAAGCGGGCGTTTTTCAGGCTGAGACAAATAAATCTGGGCCTCGAGTCGAGTTCGGGAAGAAAAAATAATATTGAGACTCGGGTTCAGCCGTGTTGGGCCTGAAGACTTCGGGCTCGGAAAGGGTAATTTTACAAAATTTTAGCCCGTGCAGACCTCTAATAAATGAATAGTTTATTTAAAAATAAATTGGAACCGAGAATAGCGTTAAATGCACCTGAAGCAAGTTCAATACTATGTGAGCAGTATTATTGTTTTGATGCAACATGTAACTTAGAAATATCATTCACTTACCCTGATTACTTCGTCTTTTTCTAGAGGAACTTGAATCTGAACATTACCAGCAGTTTCGTTTCCAAACAATCCTTCAATAAAAGCAATACAGCTAGCTGAAGTTCTTTGTTCAATAGTATGTCTAAAGTAATAATCATCTGGAGAATACTTTCCATCAAATATGGTCGGATACCTTCGTTTATAAC
The DNA here is from genome assembly GCA_022494535.1 of Himalopsyche phryganea. Taxonomy (NCBI): domain Eukaryota; kingdom Metazoa; phylum Arthropoda; class Insecta; order Trichoptera; family Rhyacophilidae; genus Himalopsyche; species Himalopsyche phryganea. The sequence continues at coordinate 2,824,262 of JAGVSL010000034.1, forward strand.
GTTCGGCAAGTGATTTTAACTCTTTCCATCCTTGTTTGGTCAGGTTATTGGCTTGCTGCTGTATATAAGGATCCCATTTCCATGCCTTTAGGTCAGCCAGGTCATTGTCACAAAGTGGATCTATAGGAAGAGGATTTCCTGACGAATAGAACGCGAGGATATCATCACGAGTGTCTTCTCCATATTTCATGCCATCTATGTCACTTGGGCTTGGATATCTTGTGCCGTGGCGATGTAAAGACCAAATTTGGATGGGACGGCATTCTGAAAATTACATTTTTTAAATTATCAAGCATTATATTTATGTAACCTTTAACTCAATGCGGAAAGTCTGGGACTAACTAAGAACCAAGTGCCACTCATTCAACGCATGCATCCTGATGGTGTTGCTTTACGGTTGCGAGTCATGGCACCTCACTAAGGCACAGGGTAACCGTATACTGTGCTTTGAAAACAGATGTTTGCGGCGAATACTAGGGGTACGGTGGCTTGATTTTGTCAGGAACTCGGAGGTAAGAGAGCAGACGGACCAGCCTCTTATTATGTCCAAAATAAAAAAAAGCGACGATAGACGTGGCTTGGAAACGTGCTGCGGGTGCCCCAGGGGAGCCTGAATCCTGCCTGTCCCTTCTACCAACCAGATGGATTCCGTCGCCCTGGAAGTCTGCTGATGGCCATCCATAGGATGTATTCGGCGGAGCTACGGGACGCTGGGATGACCTGGGAGGAAGCGAGGAGACTGGTGGGGGACAGAGAAGCTTGGAGGAACCACGTGATGGCCATATGCTCCAAATAGGGAGCGGATATGGTTTTAAAAGAAATATTTATATCATGTTAGTTTACGAAAAATATTATTTCAATTCAACATTCGATGTATAATGTAAAATTTTTTTTTTTTTTCAAATTGAAATCGTACTATGCCTTTCTTAACCATAACATAATATATAAATAATTGTAACATACATATCAACGGTGTTTTGGCCAATTCATGTAACCCTCAAATTTGAAATTGTTCAGGAGAGAGTAAAAACTGTTTTTATCGAAAACATTATATGGTGAGTTGCGTTATGAATCTTTGAAATGCAATCCTGTAAGTGCTCATGTTTACAGATACGGGATTATACGTAGGGTGTTTCAATATAATAGTGGCTTAAATCAAGTGGCTGGATCAAGTTTGTAAACCTAAAAACAATGTAAAATGATGTTTCCCTTCCAAAAAGTGGTCAATTTATTATTCTAATTTACATCATTTGGCCGAGACCTGCTGTATCGTCTTCAAAATGAGATCAAATCATTAACTAATTTTCGTACTTTTTGAGGGTTACATCAAGTGGTTTCGAAACATAATTGATATTTAGAGTGGTTAAAAAATAGATGTATAGGGAATTTATATATTTGACGAGCAATGCTTGTTGTTCGAGGATTTGAAAGAAGAATGATTTAAGAAGATGTTAGGCGCCAATTAAATATTTTTTTTTGATTTTTTTCTGGCTAGATTATCACTCTCATTGAATGTTTTCATAAAAAAACAATATATTTCAATAAATGCAGCGATAACGGAAGTTTATATCAGTAGGTTATTTATTAATAAAGTTCATTAGACATAAGACTATCGACAAACCACAGTACCAGTATGATGACAAATTTTTTGGTCTGAACAATATATTATTGTTTTGAACAGTCATCTCGTGAATGTTGTTTATTAGCGAGTACTGACCTATGTTACTGGCTTCAGTGGCGTATTGCTAAATTAAGAGATCTGGGAGCGCTGATTAATTATATTATTTTAATATCCCCTACCCACAGTGATCCAATTTCCACACCAACAAGTTTCCAACAAAACGATCTTCGAACACAAAAAATATTTTAATATATTTACACTGTATTCACTATATTGCTTGAGGGTGGTGCTTAATTATTTCATTAATGTTGTTATATTGAGCACCAGAAAGAATAAATGGTAATAAATTAGCGCATCGCCTCTTTTATTTAATGTAAGGAAACAGATTTTACGATCTCACCGATGTGTTCGTATAAAAATTTTAGCACGTTTTTAATAGACAATTTTTCAAGAGAACATACTTTTGGATCGTAAAGAAATGAAGATTTTGTAGAAATTAAATTTCGAAAAATGATGACCCCATGTGCCCCCGCCCTACTACACCACTGACTGGCTTTGTTAAAAAAATTATTAACAACATTATAACTTTTCATGACTAACATCTAGTCTAAATGACAATGCACTGTACCTAATATGCAGTATGAAAAATATCACTATTACAAATAGCAGGTATCTGTAGTTATAGGAAAACAAAAAATCTTAATCTCCATGAATGGATGAATGAATGAATATTCATAAAAAAACTGATTTTAATTTACAATTTACACAACAACAAAAATTGTGAGATAAAAAAAATCATATTTTTTATGCTTATAATAAAATTTCATTAAAAAAACGAATTAAAGTTGAAATGAAATTATTTCATTTGTTAAGTAAAAACAAATTTTCACATGGCCTTCCTTCATAAATATATTGCATATTCAATAAAAGCTATCTAATGTATAAAAATCAATGTGGGTTTGTTCGTAGCTTATGCACTGCCATACCGTTCATCCGATACCGATAAAACTTTGTCAAGTTATTGCTTGCACTTGCGCGAACGATATAGACGTAGTACAATTAGGCCCGGCCCGAGTCCGACTCTCAACGTTTTAATTTTTAACTTACAGTAGATCTTATTATATATAAAAATCAATCTCACAATCCACATAAATCTAAAATCTAAAATAAAGAATTAAATTCGTTCACATAGCGACATCTCGGAAAACCTTCTGATTTATTCGTGTGCGCACCAGACAGAAAACAAAAATTTTGTTTGTTCAAAAGCACTTCAATAAACAGAATTAAAACACAAACACCTTCTTTCTTTGAATGGCATTGCAACGCATTCCCTGTACTCACTAGTCTAATATATAAAAATCAATGTGGGTTTTTCGTATCTTATGACTGCCATACTGTTCGTCCGATTCCGATAAAACTTTGTTATTGCTTGCACATGCGTGAAGGTTATAGGCATAGTACAATCAGGCCCGGCCCGGCCCGAGCCTGACTCTCAATGTTTTAATTTTAATAGATAGTCTGACATATCACATAGTTACATGGTTACATTTAGTATGACAGCCTAAAAATGATTTCCCACAAAGTTACCGCCGAATCCATAGAAAATATCTATATAAGTTACTTCAGAAACAATAATATAGTGGGCTGTAAAGCAAACGAGAAAAGAGAAATGCAGATTAGGTTTTAAATTTATTGTTAACATTTACAATAACTTAAAACAATATACTGTTTAATAAAAAGTATGATATTGAGAAACTCAGCGTTTTATTTAGTTTCTTAGTTGCCAAAAATATTCACATTCTAAGTAACTACTTAAGAATTATGCAACTATTTTCATTGTATATTTATTGTCTCGGAAAATATCTTCGAAAATTGTATGTTGCATTTTAATGAAAACTCGTCAGTTTTAGGTACTCCGAACTATATTATAAAATGTGAACCGGCTTTACCTATCAATTTACGATAACACTATTAAGATTACGGAAACGTAACATCAAGGCTTTACAATACCATATTCAGTTTTCATTTTTCACGTTTCAATTTTAACTGTCAATTCTTGGTGGAAAGGCATTATATTTTTAAAAATAAAACACAATTCGTTTGTACTACTTCCACATATTTAAGTAACACGGGGAAGTAGTACAAATAATTTGTTTTTCAAATATTCAGTTTCGGTTATTTTTAATGTTTCTTTCAGATTTTTCGTACAAAATATTACGTTTTTTTGTGTTGATGTTTCTTAAACATTACTTCATTCATTTTGGCTTTTTATAAATGAAATTCAGCTTACACAGAATGACGTTCTAGCCTTCTAGCATACTATTTTATCAAAAATTGTAAATTGAATCGGTTTAAAAACACGTGGATTTAAAGAAAAAATTAAATATAAGCAACATCCGTGGCGCAGTTGGTAGCGTCGCTGGCTACGGGTACGGATGTCTTGGGTTCGATTCCCGGTGCGGACGGTTTTCATAGATTGATCTTTCAATCGATTTATGGATTTCTGCCTCCCACCCATCCCATCCTCACGGGGCGTAGCGAGAGCGATTAGCTAACCACTAGTTCTCTCGTAGCCCTATCCTTCTATCCCTACTCTCTTTGGAAAAAAAGAGAGGTTGAGCAACTGAGTAACAAGCAGTTCTCGTAGAAAAAGTCTGTTAAGATACCTCCATTAGGAGACCATATGTTCCACATTGGGAGCAGACAAGGAAAAAAAAAGCAACATAATAGGGCAGTGCCAAAAATTTCGATAAGAATTTCACTTGCATTTCGAATATCGTGTACAAAAGATATGTTTGAATATAACTGAATGTCAAATGTTATTTGCGCAAACTTCCTTTCCAGGGAAGGTAAAAATTTAAAGATTTGTGTATATACGGTAACGAAAGGACTAGAACATTAGCTAATAACTCTCTCTGCGTCATGTTTTCAGACTCGGGTAGAAAGTTGAAAGTTAGGATTGGAAGCATTGCTGACATTCATGCATTTAGATACACATATATTGCATAATATGTAATCGGTAATTTGCAATCTTGAATGCGCAGGCGTGTCAAACGAAATCCCATAAGCATTTACCATTTGGTTATAGGATCGTTAAATAAACGTAGAAAATAAAAATGATACCAATGAAAAAAAATACCTGACTCGGAACCAGCAGTACTCCTGACATTTTCGTATGAAGTTTTACTTCCGAAAAACAGATATGGATTACTATCGACCGCTAAACAATATTTTTTTGGATAATTATGAGTTTTATAACCACTACAAAATTGAAACACCAAATTAAAAAATAAAAACACCGAACACTTTTCCCGATACATGTCAAAATTCAAAATACACGATCGTCTTACGTATAAAAATAGATCGCTTTCAATTATGTATTTACACTTGCAATGTTTACATCCGACTGAACGGATGCAGTACTTGTGAACATTCACTGTCAGAACAAAGTGTAATAGTGAGGCAATCAGTTTGAATCTCTTTTATTTCTAGCTATATTAAATCGTTTACTACGCTTAGTCAATTAGATAATAAGGTCTAGTCAAGATATGTTTCACAAGCTACTGTACCATTACAACATTAAAGTGCATAATACTATATATTTACACAATATTGTTCCTCAATGACATTGTGTTATCGTCTTACAAGTTATAATATGTTATGATACTATTTTTACCAACATCCTTGCAACTTTTTTGTTTACTTACTTAAATATATAAAAAATATTACGTTCAATATGTGTAAAGAATAAGCTATGGAGTGCAAGTTGTATGAAGTAAACACGAGAGTACAATATTCTTCTCATTGTTGAATAAATAACTACTTTTTTATATCATTCTAGGCGTTAAGAATATTCAGGATCGTCTCAACATTAGTTATTTGATGATTTAGTTCATTTATCTTTATGAGAACATATAAGATCATTTAATAATAATAAAACAGATTAACAATTCGCGTACCGCCTCTTAAAATAATCACTTAACATAACTTCTAATTCATCCCCGATATGCCTACATTTGTGTGATAAGACTAAAGACTAGACCAACTAAATTTCTTAGAAAAACTGGAAATAAATAAATAAAATCATGCAATAACCTACTTAATGACCAAATAAACATTATCTCGTAACCATCACAAGAAACTCATGTAATTACGAATAATCAATAAAATTTAATGCACTTATTTTAGTACGTTAAATAACATAATTTTAAATAAATATTATGATGTTGGAATGCGAGAGATGACGTAATATTGTCTATCTCTACTAAACAGTATACAAAGCTAAGCTAAAATAAGTTTAAGTATAAATCTGACGGTGGCGTTAAGCCGAAATAGCTATCAACTACCTTATAAAAAAATGTAGAACTAAGTACTTTGATATTGTATCCTATTAATCTTTATTCTATTTTGATCGTCACTTCTTAATACTCTGCTTCCAATCAGTCTCAGCAATTTAATATTAGTTTATGAAATGTGGGGCAAAAATAATATCCAATATCAGGAAATCGTCGAAAAGATTTTATACGGCAGTATCCAGTGGCATAGCAAACGTTAAACGTATCTACAGTGTTTTTCCTTTACTATGAAAGTCTTAGAGGCAACTGCTCAAGACTTCGTCGGGTGCACTTCAGGTCCAATGGAAGATTTGAGTGACTTGCGCAGCTCTTTCCTTTCTTCATTTCCTCTCCATAAAATATGAACACCACACGATGTCTTCAAAACTTTGTATCCAACGTCAACCTCTTTGTTTCCTGCCGAGTCCTATAGATGGTCAAATCTGATGAATATTATGAATTTACTATGTGGGGAAAGAATAAATACGATTGACAACACCGACGAACTACCAACACTGGAGAAAGCAGAGACACCAACAAAATGCGTCATACCATACACCGAGACGGGCAATAGAAGGAACGCGACCGAGCGTCATAGAAGTCAGACTACCACACGGTCTGAACCAGGTGACAATGATTAAAGGTTGGAGGCAGATTTATTCCAAAATTTAAAAATATCTGTAATTTCACAAGTCGAAATAAAGATTCCAAAAGTCGTGACCCTGACGTGATGAACACGCAACACGCAATCTCCAGAAAGAAGAGATCCAGAAAGTGGGAAACTAACCTCTACCCGCCGGACATAGCAGCAACCGCAAGAGGTGTATTATACAAGTGAAATTCCTGTGGACTCTCAAGTGGCTTAACAACAGATCCGTTTTCCAACAACAATCCTCCCCATCAAATTTAGCATATTCCTTAGCTAACGGTTAATCAGTAAACACTTCGCCATAAATCTAACCCCTTTCTCCATCCCACTCCCTCAACAACTCCCGCAACAACAACAATTGCTACAAAAACTAAATCGCAAAATTTATATCTTATATGTTTATAAACTATTATCTGATAATTGTCTTTTTTCTGAGAAGATAACATGAAGTTGATGTTACAGTAAGTAATGAATAATCCATTCATTGGAAAAACAATATATTATATATGTAAATGGTAAATATTATGTTATAAACATTACTAACACTTATGCCAGTGACTTTACTCATTCATATATTAAGATTAATAAATGAATATAATGTTATGTTATAATTCAATTATAATTATAAACGTAGTTTTTATTTCAAAATAGTCTCGCACCTGAATAAAACCCAAGTTGACTTTGACGACTTATAATATAATATAATGAAAATAGCATGTTCAAGTAGTAAATATAACAATTGAACTTCGCATAACATTGTTATTGCTCTAATACATCAAGCATGACAGATTAATGTTACTTGTTAGATTTGACAAAATAGAGCAGTTGGTATATTTATGGCAGTGATGTACAACGAACATAGAATACTTAACCCTTTCGCCATGGTGAACGTTTCAGCAGATTAATTGAGAAATAAATTCGTGCGAAAACGGTTCGCGTTATAAGGGTAAATACAGCTGTGTCAAAATACACATTTTAATGAGAATCATATCGTCTTGGACAATTTTTCCCATTCATCGTCCATGTCTGGACATTCTAAAAAAATGTGATCAGTGGTCAGCATCCTGAATCATATTATCTACCAACCAGCCAAGCTGTAAGAGCTTGGCAGAGAAGTGACTATTGCAGTTCTGTGAAAATTGAAACAGTTCGTCCCATTTAGTAGTTTATTTTGAACATTATTAGTTAAAACTTTACTTCCTGTACAGTAGAGTATATACAACCAAGTATTGAGGGATTTCTCCTCGGACACTCCTGGCAATCATTTTTTAAACACGCATAACGTTGTGACGCTGCGGAATACACCCTTTAAGAGTGTGAAACCGTAGCGGGTGGTAGTGAGTACAACGTTGAGTACCCTGGGCCATTAAAAAAAAGTTTTTTAAAAATCTCTTTGTTGATACTTTCACTACGACTATCGACAAATAAACTAAAATGGTATCATTAATTACTAAACACATCCCTGCTGATGTCACGAACGGACAATACGTATAGAAATAGACGCAATGCCACCGCTTTTTTGACAATGATGGTCATGGTCTTCAGTTTCATTTAGTTTGAATTTTTTTTTCTATGGTGACTTCGAATGGCTTTGTGGACTAGAGGCACCCGCGAGCTATTGGTTGGACATCATTGGTCTAGTGTCTACCACGTAGTTCAAGTGGCGTAAAGATATCTAGACATCCACGTGAGCGTAACTAAGCTGAACATGGAGTTAATAGACACTTATGAAAATTGCATTACAAAGTACAATAATTACGATGCAAAATAACTAGGTATTTATGTCACTGTATCAACATTTTTTTTTGATTGAAAACGTTGCTTGACAATTTATGAACTAAAGTTTATTTCCGAGTCGTGCGAAGCTGGTACAATTTCAATCAAGAAGTTTTATTATTTTACATAATCACGAGAAACTATATTTTCAGATCGTATTAAAATGTTGCCAATTGATAATTCACGGTTAATTCTTTTAGAGTCACCCGACCGTAAAATTTCGCTGCAGTGAGTTTTTGTATAAAACCAATATTATTGAAAACTGTAGGTAATAAATAGAAAGAAACTGTGTAATCATATAAAACAATACAATTTCAAACATTTACAAATAATTTCAATTGACTTTAAATGAATTTAAGATAAAAAAGACTTTCATTCTAACAGAAACAAACTATGGCACTCTTAATTTAATATCGCATAATAACTTTTTATATGTCAGTTTCTCAAGCTATCTTTGGGAAGGAGAAACAAAAACGGATAGAATTAAGAAAGGAATATTAGTAATTGGATAACAGGTACAAGTGACGTTCCAAAACATCACAGACATTCATGCTTTTGGATACAAATCGATAAATCGTAGTAATCGAGTACATGGATAAAAGTCCAACAGTATTTTTCACGCGGTTAAAGGACCGATACTCTTATTGTATTTATTTTCTTATTAACATTTTGTTACCAGATTAATATTGAATTTTCACCGAAATGCGAAATATGAATAGTGCTCAATTTAAAAATTGAATAAATGTTCTTTTCATAGATAGTAAAATTTTTGAATTTCAATGTCTAAATTTAAAACGCCTACAAAATAATGTCTAAAAAATATGCTACCCTAGTGTTGCAATAAACTCATAAAATACTGTCTACTGCCTCCTAGTTTATTACTTTTGCTTTCAGCTTAATGCGTGTAATTTGCTTCCTTCCATAAATAGGCTCGCAAAAAAAGTATTTCGTTGCATACTTACTTCAGGTATTATAGGATATACCAAGAAATACATTAAATTTTATTGTTATTACACAAAAAATCGGCTCCCTGGCTCACTTACCGAGTATAAAGTTGGTATAATGTCTCGTAATATTAAGTAAGAAAATGACCTCCAGAGAAAATCTCGCAATAAGCAAATTTAGTTATAATGAGTATGCAAGCGTACCTATTTTGTACTTGACCTCGAATAACTATTCAGAAACTGACCGCTTTGGATATCGACGCTTAGAATATCTATTACATTATTACAATTATTTTTTTAAACAACGTATTTTATTTTCACTTTCATATTTAGTACGTTTTGAATGAATCTACGCAGTCATGCAGATAAAAAAACCGTAATACAACATCAAATCAATTTATAAGACTATCACTAAATTTCTGAATAAAAATGAAAAGATCGGAATGACTATTTTTCTAAACTTTGAATAATATACAATTACCATGTCCGTGATATATTATGCAATAATTGTTGAAAAAAGACCTACTTGTACAGTGTATAGGTATTCTATTTTATTTTATATTATGTCTCATTCTTTGTTGAAAGATTGTTCCATAATAAACACAACTAAATTATATACATACTGAAAATCCACGTGGATGTCGAGGATTTGGGCGCGCTTTTAAAGTAAAAAATAAGCTGTTCTTGGTATTCTCCAAATTTATAATATACCTAATAACATAGAAGGCAAATACTAGGGGTACGTTGGTTAGGCTTTGTCAGGAGCTCTGAGGTAAGAAAGCGAACAGACCAGCCCCTTATTACGTACAAAATAAAAAAGCGACGATGAATCTGGCTTGAATATGTGGTGTGGATTATCCAGGGGAGTCTGAGCCCTGCGTTTCTCTCCTATCAACCGAGTGGATTTCGTTGCACTGGAAAGCTGCTGATAAACGTCTATAGGATATAATCGGTGGAGTTACAGGAAGCTGGGATGTCCTGGGAGGAAGCAAGATGAGTGTCGGGGGACAGAGAACCTTTGAGACACCGTGTGGTGGCAATATGCTTCAAGTATGGAGCAGACATGGTTTTCAAAAAACTAAATAACTATCGGTCCAATCGAATAATTTATTAAATACCGTCTGAATTGCTTAGTTCAGCCTAATTATTTCAATAATCATACTATCGTTCTCGCTAATATTTTAAAATATATTTACATGGAAAATGGTAAAACATTAATGAGTATGGTATTAACAAGGCAAAGGATAGTTGTAGCAGTTCGTTAACAAATCAACACAGTGACAATACAAAATGTATTAAATATTTATGTAAAATCATATTGTAAAATTTGATGCATTTTTCATTTCTGAATAATATACTTACAAGGATGACTTTACTGATTCCAGGACTAGGGTAAATATTTATGGTTTTAATGTAAAGCAATAAAAGACGCCCTTGTGCAATATCTCAACAAAGACACGGGACACGCGCCCTCAAGGTCCGACAAATGCATTAAGTACATAACGGATTTCATTTGTACGACAAACATTCTTTAGTTTAAATACCCTGACTAATTTGTAGGCAGTTTTTGTCTAAACACGATAATATATCCTTCTTGGTGCCAAGAAATTTCTTTCATCTTAAATAATCATGCTTTGTCTACGTGATTAGTCTAAAATGATTTTTAATTTGTACCTTATCGTATAGAAATTTTACATAAAATATTATTAAAAATATATTCGCTCAGTTATTGCAGTATTTTTACGACGCCCGGTTATATTTTTTTTATCGTGTCCGCTCCCAATGTGGAGCATATGGCCTCCTAATAGAGGCATATCAACAGAAGTTTTCTACAAGAACTGCTTGTTACTCATTTATTTAACCCCTCTTTTTCGAAGAGAGTAGGGATTGGACAAGACTAGTTGTTAAATAATCGGTCTCACTGCGTGTCGTTTTTAGGACCGGATGGGTGGGGGGAAGGGGGATTTTAGATATCACAAATATCCATACCTATAAACAGAAATTGATAAATCGATTAAAGGATTTGAACCTGAGACATCCGTAACAGTAGCCAACGACGTCGATCACTGCACCACGGACCCGACAGTTATCAGCCAATTTTATTTTTCAATGATTTGATAATGAACGCGATGAGCGAAACTGGTCCTGATCATTATAAAAACTGTGAAAGTAGTATGTATATAATTGTGTTGCATTTTTTAAAATATAATGCCTTTCCATCCGAATTGGTATATTAAAATAGACGAATGTTTCACTATTGAGGATTAGTTAACGCAGTTTTCGAACAACACGTTGAAAAAGTAAGGGTATTAATTAGTTGAAAATGAGTTGAAGTTGATATTGGTAGCCAAATATACATTATTACATGATGTTTTCTACCGCGGCGACATTGCTAAATTGTAACGTAATCTGTATTCAGTATTTATTTAAGAATCAAACATAAAACTAATTTCTTTTTCCCCAATCAACATTTTATTCAGCATAGTAAAGCTTGTATGTTAAAAGACAATATTAAATTTTAAACGAATTGTAATAAATTACAATGAACATTAGATCAGAAATAGATCACAACATTCAACGCAGAATAACGTCTTGTTTCGTGAATGCATGACGTTAATCTACGTCACGTATTCGTGATTACAATAGAATAATTAAAAAACTCCAAAAATAGTTATTTCCATGAAAAAATAGAATTCACTTTTTTCGTGTGAAATATGTAATTAAACGTGTCATGAATTAAAAGCGTTTGGCATTTATGTTCATGTTATTACCATATACGTACGTAAATAAGTTTCTTAGAACTTAAGTTTCATTTTCAGTCAATGGATTGTATATTCAAACATAAAATGTCATAAATTAGAAAAAAATGATTCTCATACCAATTGTATTTCTTCATTTTAATCTGATACTGTTTTTTTTAATACGTGCCTACGTAAATAAAATTCGTAGAACTAGCAGTTTTATATTAAAATATGATACGATATGTATACAAATCTATTTATATCCGACTATTTATATAGTTTTAGGTCGTAATGTTTAGTTTGGAGAGAATATGGAAAAGCAAGGTAATAACCAGACATAGCAAAATGCGTCTAGTACAATCGCTGGTCCACTCCATATTCTTTTACGGCGTGGAGACGTGGACTCTAACGATGAAAGACAAAAAAACGACTACACGCATTTGAAATGTTGTGCTGGAGAAGGATGCTCCTTATATCATGGACGGTCAAGCGCACAAGCGCCACTATCCCGAAGGCGCTCCAAGTTTGGCCACATCGCCCGCAAGCCTACCAAAAATCTCGAGAGGCTTGTCATCACAAGAATGATCCAAGGGCGAAGGGCACACGGAAGGGCCCCAGCTTGCTGGAGCGTCCGTGTGAAGGACGCCACAAGCCTCTTCTTACGTAAGAAAAAAGAGATTTATATAGTTGAGGCCAAACTGTGTCTGAAATAACTTCTAGTCCTGTCCTAGCTTCATCGTTATATGCTTACTTTCTCCAAAAAGAGAGGTCAAGCAATTGAACTACCGACTTTCGTAGAGCACTTTATAGACACGTCCCATTAGGATTCCATATGGATATCACGTTGGAGACGGACATGATTGAAAAATACGTAAATATTATAATCTTCGCATGATAGCTAAATGACGCGTTCGTCCATTCATCCAGATTCTTGGCTTTCATAAGTTTAACATCCTACATCTAAATATTAACGTATTTATAAAGTATTATTGACATATCTATGTTGCAAGTAATTATTGCTTAGTGATAATACATCTAAACCAAACATTCGTATTCTGCAAAATAATATTAAGCCACGATAGTTTGCGTGCAGCACGATAAACAAATAAAATTCTTTGCTTCTTCCGAAATATCGAGTGCAATAATTTTAATCGCAGTTTGTTTTGGTTAGGACGTCATAGGGCATTGCTTCAATGAAAGGCGATATCGTATAAATAAAAATTGCCTTATTGAAATCTTTTATGAGAGTCGACGTGTATCCACATGCGAACTTTATTCGCCTTGTGAGTTAGGCGCGCAACTCACGCAATGAAAATAACCATTTTTGTTGGTAAAATATGGATTACACTAATATCATAATAATAAACGTTTTTAATTTTAAGTTCACCAATTGTAGCTGTTGTAGTAGAGTCAGCAGACATATAATCGGTCCCGTTGACGAGTGGTTTATGCTGTTGGGCGTCAATTGTTAACTCTTTGTACACGAATTCCGCCAAACTAGCGACGAATTAATTGGGTGCGGTTCATGCTCAGTCATATCATGTCTTTCATTTTCTAATCACTTTAAACCTATGTTAGTAAGAACACCAATCATTAATAATAAATCATTAGTCAACACAATAATGGACTTTTTATTATTTTTAATAAAGGACTAATACAGTGCATGAAATTATATGTAAATTTTGTAAAGGATTTTGCAAATAAAAAGGGGATACAACATTAACAGCCACAGGATATTTTTACAGTTCCGTTATTTGTGTTTTTGTTTATATAACGTAACAACATTAGTTGGTTGTTCTGAGCTTCCTGTTTCTGTCGCGAGATTTACTTTTAAAATTTGTTATTCAATTTTGAATGTGTCACACACTAAAGGCAATTTTTATGCCAAATTTCTTCGAGTTGCTGGTAGTGCATGTCTAAAAAAATCGACTGCAAACGGTTAATATCACCTAACATCACCCGAATATCTCTTTCATCCATTATTAATTCACGGATTTGGGTCCAAGGAATGAATGTCTATGCGATCATGTTGATGGAGTGTAGAAAAACCAACCTAACCACAAATATTTTAATAACCCCCAAACTTAACCTCTTTAATACAGTTCATCTTGAAATGCCTCATTAGGAGTCTATATAGTCAACACTGGGAACGACCATGGTTAAATAAAAAAATATTTTATACGATCACAGACAAGAAAATAAGCAAATAATTCATTACAATCCCTACATCTAAAATATATTATTATATCATCATGCCTACAATTACTATTTAGTATGAAAGTTAGCACGAAAACATTGTAAAATTCCCGCTTAGTAAATTATAATGATTAATGCCCTTTACCTATTCATATGAAATTCCAGCAATCGTTTTAACATTATGAGTGGATTCATATTCGCTTCACTGCTGGTGCATTGGGAACTGTTGTTTTGTAGTGCTAAGGTATGTTTATAATATTAGGTGTTTGACATGAATCTTTCAAATTATTTTCTAAATTTCAAAAAGTAGCCTTGGGATAACAGCAAATCAATCAAACACTAAAAAATTCATTATTTGAAACACCCGGATATATAGAAAATCCTTCATTCCGTAACTCAAGGAAATATCGTCATTTCCATTTCTTGTTGGATTTAACGGCTAGTTGAAGGCCATTTATGTTAATTGAACATATTTACAACTCAGTTACTCTGTTAATACCAATTGTTTATTTTATTATAAGTGACACAATTTGAGATACTGGTAAATTGAACACACACCTATTAATCAAATGGCAATTATTTTTGTAGTCCTGGGACTCCTCGAGTGGAGAAGAACTAGAGAAATATAAAATATGAAATCAACAAAGTTACGGCTAAATCCATCGGATAAAAATAGAAAAGGTTTCATAATTTTATTGCAATCACTTACGATGAACAACAAATGTGGTCGAAACACCATATATTATATTTTAAGAAAAACTCAACAAATGACGTATCATGTAGCCGAGTGGCTACCAAACTGAATACCCATGAAGGCAGACATCGTTTTAAAATTTTACTCTACTCGTCTATTTTTCTTACACAGCGGGAAGGAAGAATGATTGGTGTCAAATAAAAATTAGCCGTTGATTCTTGTTCTCTGAGCACGCAATTCAAATGAAATCGCCCTATGTACAGGATTTGTGGAAGTCCTGCATCCAATAATTAATTGCCTGCAGTTATATTTTGTAAATATTGCTGGTTAGAAATTTCTCAATATGGTCAAATTTATCTTCCCCCCAGATGTCAGTTTAATTTTATAATAACACTTTTTATGCATCGTCATTATAGTGGAAGAAGGCGTTATATCAAAAAACCTTGATTAGAGAAAATCGACTTTTCAGATAATCATGAAACTTAACACTCCCTATTTAAATACCCTAACCATTATTTATTAAACTAACCACTTTATGATACTCGTTAATCATTTAAAAATTTGATTTAAGTATTAGAAATTCTTTTTATAGTAATGTTAAATAGTTTTTTGCAACTAATAACTGTAAACGAAATTGACTTAATTCACAGTGATTTCTTCCAATTGCATAAAAAATAAATGGAATATGGCTGAGTATTTTTTTTAAAACGATAGACTATGCTAAAATCTATCATACTTCATTCATAAGTAAAAATAGTTGATTTATAGTTGACTAATCACCTTCTGCCACTACGCCAACGATATAATAGTATAAAAATATAATAAGGATAGTAATTTAAGCTATCTTATATTCGCTAAATTTATGTTCTTAAGTGCCAAATAAAATATAAATGCGATGGAAAGATTGTGACTTTTCTTGCACCTAATCCTAATTTCCAATTGGATCTATGTAATAAAATTGAATGTGCATTAAGTCAGCGTCCGTGGCGTTGTTGGTAGCGTCGCTGGCTACGGTTATGGATGTCTCGGGTTCAATTCCCGGTGCAGACGGCTTTCGTAGATTGATCTTTCAATCGATTTATGGATTTCTGTTCGTACTCTGAGTCAACCCTCCCACCCATCCCATTCTCACGGAGCGTAGCGAGAGCGATTAGCTAACCACTAGCCCTGTCATAGCCTATCCTTCTATTCTTACTATCTTCGAAAAAATAGAGGTTGAGCAACTGAGTGACAAACAGTTCCCATAGAAAAATTCTGTTAAGATACCTCCATTAGGAGACCATACGCTCCACATTGGGAGCGGATAATTTTTTGTTAATCGAATTTAATAATTTATAAACAATGGTACGGTGCGCTGAAGTATTTTTACGGATTATAAAAATAGTGAAAATGTTGCTAGAAAAACAGAAGATGGGAATGGATCATTTTTTTTGTTGAGATCATACAGATATTTTTTTATGTTCTTAAAGTAAGTTATGTCACCATAAAAACAACTTATTTAATATTGTAAATTTCAAATAATTAATTATAAATTATATTTTCGATAATTTTTACGTAAAGAACGATATTCAATATGGGAAAAAAATGCTTTTTTATATGAATGGAAAAATAAACATGCCTTCTCAAATAAATATTATAAACAAAATTATTTTTAGCAATCTGTGTAGGAAGAAATATCTTGTAGTACACAGTATTTATCTAATATTTCCTGTAATAAATTTATTAAATTGATTTATTTATCGAACACCACTTTCGTGTATGTCTCTAGGCACAATGTTTGAATCAACACATCGTGTTTTATTGTAATTTAATGTGCATTTAAATCAAATCTGAATCTTACCACTGTGCAACTGTTGCATCGAATTCAAACGAATTATTCGTTTTGAATTGATAATTACTGACATTATTTGATTTGTGGATTAAAATACCCGAACATTAAATATTTAGATTTTTAACCATATCAAAAGAAGCTATGAGGAATTTATGGTAATGAAATTTAGATCTACACAACTATGCAACTAAGGAATGTTACTGTAATTCAAAATATATCTTTTGATGATACCCATGTGATATTGTAATGTTATATTCTAAATAAATTTAAACAAGTGAGATAATTTACCGAAGAATTCGATTTTGTAGAGAAGTCAAACAGCTTTTTTTATAATCATTCCTGCATTATTAACTACAATATTTTGCTTTCATACTACGAGTAGATTCTGACATTCGTAATATGTCTTTCGTTAACTTTCAATGTTCAAAAAACATCAATTATCCAAAATGTCGATTCCATCTTCTATGTCCGTACATCCGTAATGTAAATTAAATGAAATAACTACATTTTTAACCTTTCCAGCACGAGCCGTTTTCGCACGAATTTATTTTCAGTCAATTGATCAGTTAAAACGCTCACTATGGTTAAAAATAGATCAATTTCAACAGTAAAAAATGGAGGATTATGTAAAATACATATTAATTATCTCAAATACATCAAGAAGTAAGCTAAACTCATCACATTCTCTCTAAAATAAGTCGAAGCATATAAATAAACTGAAAAATATTTAATCTACGACTTTGCAAGTAGAATGGCTTTGGCCAGTCTTCATATACACCACCAACACGCACAGAATTAAGCACTTAGCCGCATAAGTATGTGTAATTTATAGATAGGGCTGATGATTAATGCTGCGTATTGGCAGTTCAAATCTGAAATTCGAAAGACTGAATGTCGAGAGCCCTTTTCAAAAAAAAAAATCCTTGTCAAATTTGGATTATTGAGATTTTGTACACTTCCATGTATTTTGTCACTAACGACCCGGGTTTCGCCTTTCGGCATCTTCAGGCATTCGAGCACACGAATGGACTCGACTCGAAATACATGGAAGTGTACAAAATCTCAATAATCCAAATGTGATGTTGAAATTCCATCAAGCACCCTCAGTCGATGTCTTAAATTATATTTCCTTGTATTCTACTAGACATTTTCATGACATATTACCTAATTTTTCTACCCAAAGGTTTGAACTATTGTTTAAATCATACATCTACAAGTGTTTCCTTCTAGTTTGGCCTGAAATACGAGATAAAGTCTTAGACATGTAAACATGTCCTGCGCGTTCATCGGGTTAAATACAATCTTTATTAGTATGAATATTTTTAACTTGTGATAATCAAATCTAAAAACTTAATGTACTGAGCTCTGAGAAAATTATTCAAGAATGAACATTAATGGGCTTTACCCACAGGCACTTACAAGTGCAATTGGAAGATTTTTGTGTTTTAAAACGAGAAAGAGTGTGCGTAATACTAAAACTAAATTTTATCTGTATTACCTCTATACATATCTAGAGTACCTACCTATGCCCGAATAAAAACATTAAATCTTCAAAGCACGCGAGGAGAGAGTGTTTTATTGTCTGTACTCTGGATAATTTACATGCAATAAGAATGCTGATCTGCAAAGCAGATACCATGACTTGGTGAAGTATCCTGTCGATATGATTCTTGTTAAAATCGTGTCCAAACTGAAAACGCGAGAACAAGCTTCTGAAGGATTATAAATCACCAAACGAAGTATCAGAAGAGGCAAGCGTGATATTGATTGTAAAAAGACATGCAATGAGAAGCGCATATTATGTACTTTGAATTGATATACCAGTGGCTTTACTATAATTTATCCCCTGCAAAATAGGCTCATTACTGGAATACTGGATAAGAACATGTTGATTAAAACTCCCAAACATGGTTATATTTTTGTCGATGATTTGTCATCTCGTTTCTAGCCTTTTTGAGAATGAATTATTTTACTGTTTTTTTATCAGCCGTTAAAGGGGTCGCATGCACCTTCTTAATCCTTGTCGCAAGGATTTGAAATCATCTTTATATAATATTATATTATAATTCGCAAGTATAGTTGAAACTTTTCTAATGCTGTAATATATATACAGTTAAACGGGGTAGCCATGACGTATGCGAAACGATCATTCATTTAAATAATATTCATGCAATTTACAATTTTCATTATTACGTGTAATACATAGATAAATTTGCATACGTTTCTCATCAATTATTATAGTCACTTTTAAGGGTTTAACTGTCAATTCTTGGTGGAAAGGGATAATATTTTACAAATTAAACAGACTTTATTTCCTACTACTTCCACATTTTTATAATGGTCATGATAATTACTACAATGCTTTGAAGCAAGTGAGAAAATGGTCCCTAAGCAGTATCATACAAGTTGAATCAATGTGTCATTAAACTATATTGCATGTAATCAATTCAATGCTTCGCAAATGTCAAAAAGACAAAACTGTTAGTTTTATATCAAAATCAATATTATAAACGAAGTTAAAATGCTTCATTAAATTTACTAATGATATCAGTTAGTTGATACAAAACAAAATTATCACCAAAGATTTTTTTAAAGAAAAGAATCACTTCATTATGATATATTTTGTCCAAGCTTCTTTTTCTGTCAGAAAATATCATAATATTATGTATCTCAGAATATATCGACTGATTGATTGTTCCCTACAACGACAGTTATCATATTTTTGGAACACAGGATTGAATTAGCCAAATAACGAACTCTCGGAATCATAAGACGTACTTAGCTTTCGAAGTTGGACCCTGTGGTCGGGAATTAGAAGTTGAAATAAATAATAATATTGATTATTTTTTGTATGTGGTCATCTGTTGACTTAATCTGTAAGCTAAATTTAGTCGATTTCATAAATTATAGTTAAAAGTTATCCCGCTAGGTTTGCATTTGCCATTAATAAATTGTTGAAATAAAGTGATACAAATTCAATTTTTATCTATTTATTGATATTTTAATATGAAGTGAATTTAATCATTACTGTACTTCAAATGTTCGGTATTATAAACATTTAAGGTCGATATAATTTAAGACATCGACTGAGGGTGCTTGATGGAATTTCAATATCAAATTTGGATTATTGAGATTTTGTACACATCCATGTATTTTGTCGACCCGGGTTTCACCTTTCGGCATCTTCAGGCATTCGAGCGCACGAATGGACTCGAACTGTCAGAACCCGGGTCGTTAGTGACAAAATACATGGAAGAGTACAAAATCTCAATAATCCAAATTTAAGGTTGATGTTTTATTTATTTTACTCTGCACTGGATGCTAGAAATTTCTGTATTTTTTTGAAAGATGTCGCTAAAATATGTTGATCAATAAAAATTATTATTGAAATTTCAGTTTATTCAAAGATGATGTTTTTGATATTGAAGTATATATTATAAATTTCAAATGTAAATTAACCCCAATCTGTGCGTATTTTTCCGCTCCATTAATGAGATTTATATCGTTCCATACAACTTACCTACAGTTCAAAAGTTACCTACCCTACTTACCTATTCTCTAATAGAATTTTAGGTTGAATCTGAATGTAGCTTCCCAAACTTTATGACGTATGAAGTTTTTATTGTACTATAATAAATTCCTAGTTTTGGTTGATCATGCGTTAATCGATTGAATTACTAATTACTAAATTAATAACTGATAATTCAAAAATTGAGCCCGAGGCATCCGTAACCTTAGCTAGCGACGCTACCAACTCCGCCACGGACGCCGACAACACGGTCTCAATTCCCGGTGCGGACGGTTTTCATAAATTGATCTTTCAATCGATTTATGAATTTCTGTTCGTAGTCTGAGTCCTCCCTCCCACCCATCCAATCCTCACGGGGCGTTGCGAGTGCGATTAGCTAACCACTAGTGCTGTCCTAGCCCTATCCTTCTATCCCTACTCTCTTAGAAAAAATAGAGTTCAGCAGATTTAGTAACAAGCAGTTTCCATAGAAAAATTCTGTTAAGATACCTCCATTAAGAGACAATATGCTCCACATTGGGAGCCGACATGGAAAAAAAATCATTAATTTTCTACAAAATAAAAAGTAAGTTAGACAAAACATTGACCGACTTCGGTCGATTATTTTATGTTACAATTGGTCGATAAATGTAACAAATAATCGATATTCAACGGCCTATTATTCGTTAAAATAGGTTTTCATCTAAATTTTTGATAACATGACGACGTGTATGTGTAAAATAAAACAAACAGAAAACCTTACCAGTTAAACTTTTTACTTACATAATCGTATTAGTGTTTAAAGTAATGATGGAGTAATTAGATTTCTAGGAGACTACAAAAAAGTCAATGAATATTATACCTAGTTGTAATTATTATTTTCACTCGTAAATACGAACGTTTCCATTATTTATGATACATTCTCTTTTCTTCATTTATATAAGAAAGTCTAAAAGGATTTCTTAAGACATTATTTTCATAATATTGAAAACTTTTGAAACTTCCACATTCAGGCCTGTACTAACTTACGCATTTTTGCGTATAAATTTCCCCGAGTAAGAACGAAGATAAAAATGAGTGTCTAGTGTCTAACTATAGCGTGGGTCAGTGGGTAATGATTTATCAATCAAAAGTGCCATTAACTGAAATATTTACAGATAGAATGGGCTACCCGTAAATGGATAAGAAATTTATTATAGTTAAAGGACCACAACCGGTACAAAAATGTTGTACTATAACTTAAGTACATATTGTAGAAAATATGTAGCTCTGTACGCACCACGAGAAGTTTGAGAATCCATTGTAATAATACGCAAGCGAAACTGCTTCAGGGGTATAAAACTCATCCACCGGTTCCAAATCGAATTACTGAACTCCATTACCCCCTCACCAGCCAGTAGATCGTTGGAGGACTTCAAAGTTGTCTGCGACCCGCACCGAGTTGAATCTGTTTTAACACTCAAAACTAAAACGTTACAAGTCACGTTCAGGTATGCATGTCAAGAATGTTTTGCGATTAACGTTTATATGGGTTATTTTAACATGAAGCTACAAGCTATCGTGCAGCACATTGAATGCAAAGTTGACAATAAACTTTAACCTTTGATCCGTCGCTTCTGCATGCAAATTTTCGTGGTAGTTTAACTTTGGTTTGGATGACGGAGGAAAGCGATACATATGTTGTGATACAAAGACAATACAGATTGTTTATGAAGCGAAACATTAATAACAGGAGTACAAGACAAGCATTTGTAAAAAATGGACATTTTGTATGTGTTGTGTAATATTATTAAAATATACTATATGAATACGCTAAAAGCAAAAATGCCACTGTCCTTCAAAGTCATATCGTCAGAAATCAAATGAAACCGATAGTACGGTAATGTTATTGCATGTGGACGGTAGTGAATTTGCATGTAAGCCCATTTTGAAAAAAATCATTTTCCACATTTTTCTAGGGATTTTGCAATTGATCTGTTTAGTGTTTATATACATAAACAAGAATATGAAGAATAGTTGTGCATTCATATGTCAATTTTGACAGTGGTGTTTTACTTTCAATGTCCTCGTATATGCAAATGTAAACCGAAAATTGTTTGTCTGAGGCGAATACTGCACAATACACACAATAATGTATCCATCGATATAATCGAAACCATCGAAAATAATAATTTAATCATTTAACATTTAGCCTCTCCTATCTTTGAGAATTATCTTCTATAGCATATGTTAATATTGAACTGAGTTGAAGTATACATATGAAGCTAATAATGTTATATTATATTAAAAATAAAGTAATAATATCGAAGGGAATTGGGAAAACTGCATTTAATGATTCATAATATAATATTAACAATATAATGCCATAGTTCGAACAGAAAATTGCAAATTCCAATAATAATTGCTATAATATTTTTTTGATCTAAATATACTGGTCCCGGTTATATAAATTATACATTTCAAGAAACTTGTGTATTGTAAATATTAATTTTCAATTCTGTTGGTATATTTTTAAAGTAAAAATACTCCGCTCGCTCATTCGAAATAGCGGCTGCTCTCTTTGTTGCTTATAAACAGATTTTCCGAGAAGATGGAAAATTTTATGTAAAGCAAACCTCTTGTTTTTCATATAGCGTTTTCAGGCTTCACTTATATATTTGGATAATGTTTCAAAATTTCGCTTACCTTTGTACATATATACTTAAACGATTTTAGAAATATTTAAATTATTTCGTAAATAAAATAAATATTCTTATTATTACACTTCTTCTTTATCTCTTTTAAACAATCTAATTTATCATACCAATATCTTAAAGTATGTACATAATAAAATATAATACTGCATAATTTTGGAAAAATTATGAAAATACTATTTTTATATTACTAGCGCCAAGTAAATTTAAGCGAACCATGTTTACACTAATAAAACAGCAAGAAGTTAAGGATTTATTTCAAAGATGTCGCAAAGAAAGAAATGATATTTTTAATATTACCTTAAATAAAAACGGTGAAAATTAACAAAAACAAGATTTGTACATATTTCAATATCCATTGTTAATGATCCAATTTTTAGATCAATGAAAAATCGATAATAGAACCCTCTTCACAAAGAAGCTGAAAGTTTTTTTATTAATGTTAAGAATCTTTATATTCAATTTAAGAGATGGTATTTAAATCCAAATATGTTTAATATGTTTTATTTACACACTCTTATTATAAATTATGCAAAGATCATTCAGTGGAATGAAATGGTGAGAAATTATTAATATTTTTTTAATTTAATAATAATATCAATAATTGATGGTTCAACGTTTTTAGTTTTATTGACGTAGGAATAAAATTTTCAATTAATTAAGCACGATGATTTATGATACTTAATTAATTCCCCAAATTAAACCGAATGCAGCTTATTTAAAGCCTTATATATTATGTAATTGATAATTTAAAAATCCAATAAAATTCAAAAATAAATCTGATAATAGATTATAACTTGGTATAATATTTTCAATCGGGTTTACTTTCAGTTTGTTACAGATTATATAAAAGGTTGATAGATTAGAAAAAAGTTCTGACAATAATATTATCGTACCCTCTATGAGTCAAGGTGAATTAAATTATTTACAAAAACAACATTTGGTAGACCTTAACACAACGAAAACCCAGAAATCGATGACTTTTTAGCATTAGAGGCCATTTCGAAATATATCGTTAAAGTTGATGAAATTTGGAAAATATGTAGAAGATAATTGGATTTTATGATTATAATCAGCATTACGTACGTTTTGAATTCTATTTCGATACTAATAGTTGATTCATAAATTTATTACTTTCAATGGATTCGATTATTCTGTAAAACGTTAATTCTTGAAAAACGTGTCAGAATAAATTTTATTGTAAGTGTGTTTTGTGAAAATCCATTATTAACTTATTTTAATGGTAAAACTATCAACCATCACAAAGAACCGATGTCGTTTTATACGAATAACTCGTTAAGAGATCAGTTGGGATTTAACGATGTCGTCACCAGAATCCCTCGGATATTGTCCACCCAGAAAAGTTTACTGCACAAAGCTTCTTAATCAGTTTCATTATTGAACGAATTATGTAAACATTGAGGGGCGGATGTTTTGCCAAAGTAAACTACATGAAACTCTTGTGATTTTTCCTAGAACGGCTCCAAACAAAGGGATGGTAATTTTGTTTTTGATTGAAAAGAAATTGGAATAATTTAAAAGACGAGTCCATATAGAAACATGTTTGGATGCAACATAAAATGATAACGATTTCAGTTTGTACTATCGAAGCCTTTTTAAATTAATTATGATTAGAAGTATATTAAAATATTCGAAAATGACCGCACGGTACAACAGCTATTATTTATTATTCAATAATTCATTAGGTGCAAATCAAATGTGGTGATTTAAAATAACAATAGTATTTATATTGGAATAAAGAAAGTTTATATTTGTATTGAGAATTGGAATCATTTACCTTAGAAAAAAATAACTTTGTGATATAGTTAGTTGGAAGATGTTTCTTAAAGAAGTGAGACACGTGTCACATTTAGTAGCACAGCCAGTGGAATAACTAGATTATTAATTTTAATTTGATATTAAAGATAATTAATTTTTTTAACCTCCGCCTTCTTCTCGTTATATTACAAATTAAAATTTGCATTGTACCCAACTAGAATGTATAAGTTTATTAGAATATGTATTCAAAATAACAGCAGGTCACTTAAAGCCGTCAAAGTTTCGTTAAGTAAATAATATATAATAGTGATACACCTGGTTCGCAATTATCTATTATTGATATTTGCTTTTTAAAAATGACATTATGCTGACTGATAGTAGCTGAGAATAGTTGTTAAGTTATTGAGAAGAATAATGCTTCTCAATAGTTGTATTGAAATTGTTGTACGGTATTAACTTATTGTTGACACACAGATATAGTAGTTGAACATTGTTCATATTAACAAAAAAATTGAAATCATTCTATAACCTTCCCGTTGTCATTCTAAAAAGTCCCTTATGCAGTCACATTTCGTTACCGTGTTGGTTTTGTCATATAAACGCATTTATAAAGCGAGATGAAAATTTCAAAAAGTAAAATATGGTTTTATGTAATATTAAGTAATTATTTTACGTCATATTTTGTTTGTGAAACCTGAAATACATAGCAAGAATCGAAATTGTTCATAGCAGAACAAGCTCGAGACATGTCTTGGTGTCGTTTGAAACAAAGCGGTTGATACGTCATGCATCTCGGATTGTTAATTGTTACTATACTATACTAATTGTTACTGTATTTACTATAAGTTGTATTTTTGATGGTAAAATTTACGAGGTTTTCAAACTATAATGTATTTTTAATTTTCAATTATATCTAGAAATATTTTATTTACAAACAGTAAAATTTTCTTTTTTTTGTATGACCTATTTCACAGATAATTTAAATTTTTAAATGCTGAAGTAACTCATTGTTACACCTTGGTGTACGGAAGGGTTAAAAGTGTAAAATATCGCATAATATATTGTTAACCATGATCGATTTTTTGAATGGGTTACGCATCACATAGCTCATCATATTAATTGGTATTTTTATCACGCAATTTATTTATTTCCTATCAGTCATCCGCATAATTTACATGTAGCAATTTATACCATGTGAAATTTCGGTTTTTCCCCATGAGCTTTCCGCTGGCAAGACAAAAGTCTGTTTTGATATAAAATTACAATGGAAAAGTTCTATCCTTTTATTACACTTATAAATCTAAAAATCAAGTGGCATTCATTTATCTAATTAAATATATCAATGATTAGAGTGCTGCTTTATTTTATAACAATGGTATAGTTTCATATTTACAGTTTTTCAAATATGTCACACAGATTAATCGAAAGTATACATTTACAATTTGTATGCCCATTGAATTTCAATTAGAACATGCTAATTAAATCCCATTCATTCTTTTGATATAAAGAAAATACATCTAAAAACATATTTAATGAAAGTGAGAATCAGAAGAAGCGCATTTGAAATTCCTGTACTGATTATACTGATACAATAACAAATAATAAAAATGATAACAATGGTTACTCGTCAGACGAACTGATCCTTGCCTTTAAACGATATTTATTTAAGTTTGAATTTGTCACAGAAATGTTTCTAGCAAAACTTTATTATCGTTTGATAAACGTTGAATAATTAATAATATTTGAATGATTTCAATTCGATAATTTGTGTTACATTTATGATTAAAATTATCGCTATTTTACTAAACACCATTATATTTATGTTCATTCATTGTTAAAATTAATAAACTGATTAAATACTGAGACGCAGAACCTTCTCAAATTAATGATAATTCAAGTGTTATAACAAGGTACGTAATCCATTACAATTTGCAATTCAAGGCACAGGCCATGTGAAACGACTTACTCATTCATGTATTGAATTTATATTATTGTTTGTAAAACATGACTCAAAAGGGAAACCACAATTTTGTCGTAAAATTTTATGAATGATTTCGTAGTGACACTTGAAGCTTCCAAATCATGACATACAACGATTTCATTGATATTATTAATCGAATCATTAAGCTGCTTTTGGATGAAGAGTCTTGTTAGAATTAACCTCAACGTTAATGTAACATACATAATATCGATGGTGTTTTGGCCAAAAATTGAAATTGTAAAAACTGTTTTTATCAAACATATTATATGGTGAGTTGCGTTTTGAAATGCACTCTTATAAATTCTCATTGTCGATATAATAGTGGCTTACATCAAGTAGCCGGGTCAGAAGTTTTAAACCTAAAACCAATGTAAAATGATGTTTTCCTTCCAAAAAGTGGTCAATTTATTTTTCTAATTTACATCATTTGTCCAAAACCTTCTCTGTCGTCTTTAAAATGAGATCGAATCATTAACTCATTTTCTTATTTTTGTGGTTTACATTAATTGGCCAAAACACAGTTGAATTATAAGATATGGTTAATAGAAACTTCAAACTCGATTGAGTTGACCGATATTTTGATTTGAGCAGTATTATTGCATAGTGAAAAAAATACTCACGGCTTAATTCTAATTGGTTTCTCCCCCAGTCAATTTATTATATTCTCACTCTGCCTGCTAATAAAAAAGCAGTGATTTAGTGGGAAAGCAACTAATATTTCCATTGTGAGTGACTCTCATTCACTATAATGTTCATGTCGAATATTTTGAGTGTTTTTCTATTGATTGACCTGTTTATAGGTTTTACATGAAGGTACCAATGAAAATGGCTTATTATGACTATATTCTTTTTAATGATGATTATATTCTTGACAGTGCTGTAACCGTTTTGTTGATCCGCCTGTTAGTTGATATCGCTATGTACAATCAAGAATAATTCGTCAAAACAATCAAAGTAAGCAAATAAGCTCTGTAAAGCAGTGTTGACAATGGTAAAATATATCAGTCATGTAGCCTAATGATCGATGTCGTTGTCTCTGGTTATAGTTGGTGCTCACGCGCTCGAATCCTAGACGAGAAGTTTTAGAGAATCTTTTTACAATCAATTAATAGAGTTGTGTTCAAAGGTATATTATATGCCGGATAGCTTTTTTACTACATTGATACGCTTTCTGTATAATAAATTAATATTCTGTAGTATTAGTATGTATGGATACCTTGATCCTAGTGCAGTATATGTGTCAGTAGGGATCCTAGAGCCGTATATGGAATCCGTTATCGTACCTTAGAGCCAGAATGCAAATTTAGACTGGGTATATTTTTTTCTATGAATGTCTATGATATCTAAGTTCCGTCCTACCTATGCAATCCACAAAACCGGCAGGAACGAACAGCGATTAGCTGATTACTACTCTTGTCCGAGCCTCATCCTTCTACCATTATTATCTCCGAGAAAGAGGTGTTCAACGACTGAGTGAAAAACAGTTCTAGTAGAAGAATTTCTAGTGACAAAAGCTACATTAAAAGTCCCCATGCTCACATTGGGGGAAGATATGGTTACAGAAAATTTTGTGAATAATGATGAATTTTCCAAGATCCACATACATATTAAATTGTCGTTTTGTTATCCAAATTGGTTACAAGTATCATTAAGTTACTTTCACGATACGAAAACAGAGCTAATAGTATAAAATCATTGTGTGCATATTTTCTCTTTATCTAAACCACTTATGTAACTTGATATCGATATAGCACTCCTTATTGCATATTTTTTTATGAAAAAGATTGAGTAGAATTAAGATTTATTTCTGCATGATATAAATTTATTACCACACATTGTTTTTATTACCGTTGACTTGACAAACCGGATTCAGCACAAACTTTACAATACATTTAGGCTGATATCAATATAAATATAATATAGATTACTCCATGGTTTGAAAGAGATAGTTTTTTAACCGTTTGAATCTAAAAATACATGTTATAAACAATGATTATTTCATTATGTAAATTTTCTATGACGGTTTTTTTAATAAAAATTAATAATGCATTTTTATAATGCGTTCCCAATGTAGAGCAGATGGATATCTAATAAACAGTGTTTTACGAGAACTGGATATAAGTCAGTCGCTTAAGTTCTCTTTTCATAACGGGACATGATACATAATATCATCGCAGTTCTGTAAGAAGACACTAAATTGAAAAAATGATATGTTTAGTTAGTTGTACTAAAATGTTCATTATTTCAAACTCTACGGTATGAAAGAGCATACTTATTTTTATAAATTACACTTTTATTTAAAAAAAAGTTAGTACAAACAAACAAAATGAAAAGGGTATAGCATTTCAAAAATTTGACAAACTTCAATTATTAAAAACTAGTATTCTTCAGTTACTGTCTTCTTCCAGAACAACGGCGATGTAAGGTATTTAGTTGTATGTTTTTAAGCATTTTATCAACCACCAGATAAAATTAAATGTTGAATTTGAATTCATTCGAAAATAAATGTATTCAAAGATGTCAGAAAATGTGTTTAACAAAATGAAAAATACAAAAAACGTTTCTTTTAAAAGATATTTCCAGAACTTAATATTTATCGAGTTAACTAGTTTTAATGTTGATCAAATGAATTTCAGAAAAATTAAAAACAATTGTTAAATTTTATAGAAAACTTAAATAATTAATATATGCTAGAAAGATGTAATATAACTCTATGATTAATTTAGTTATTTTGGACTGTAGTAGATAATTCTATTGATTATAAGACGCATCTGCAATTCAAAAACACCAAATTTAAGAAAAAAAAACAGTTTATATTCAGAACAAATGAGTTTTTGTACATATAAATATATCTTGATTACCATATTTTTCCTCTGTGTCTTCTTAATTAGCCGATCGTGAGGCTAGTAACGGACGCCGGCGACGCCGCACGCCGTTATCACCGACGCCAAATAACGGCGGGCATCGTTTACGATGTTTGCTAAGACCGACCTGCCAAATTGACAGAATTGTAGTGTCAATATAGTATACGACCAACTGGGCGGTAGATTGCCATTTTAGCGTAGGTCTTATGCGAGGATACTAAATACCGATATTTTTAATGTTCCAAGTCCCCCACATTAGGCCGTGATTGTTTGAAGTTAGGAGTCAGAAGTATTTTTCTGATTATACGATTTGTACACACTCATGAAAGTCAAAATATGTTTTGTATCAATGAAAATAAATCGTCTCGTTAATGTATAGCAGATATTCTGAACCAGTGGGGAATTCTCCTTCAGGGGTGAATTTTAGAGTTCCAGGGCAGTATTAGTAATAGCCTATTAAAATTTTTCAATATTACATATATGCATATTTGGAAAGCACCTTTTGACTTAGAGTTAAATTATCTTGTGAAGAGGGAATGGAGCAAAAACGTTTCGGAACCTCTGATGTAGAGCTCTCTTGCGAACATAGTTCTAGTCAACTTAATACGTATGTGTATTATACGCACTTCGAAAAAAGATGTCGAGTAATTGGATTAAATCTTACAAGTTCTCGTAAAATAACGTTTGTTTGGATGCTGGGTTAAAAGTCCATTTGCTTCATATTGGGAGCGTACATGATACAAATATAAAATACATAAATATCTCGGATCATAGAATATAATAACAATATTAATTTAGGAATTTATGACTTTCATTAATATAATAAACGTAGTTTAGTAAACCGTTATGAATAAATATTGAAATTATCAATTGCTATGAAAAGTAAGGTATTTAAATTGTAGTTATTAATGCTGAGAATTAAGGTTATCCTAATAAAAGCTTTTCTACGAAAACTGCTTGTTTGTTATCCAATCTGAGTACGAATATAGGGATGGGGTAAGACATGCCAAGTGGTTACATTACCAATCTCGCTACACTCTATTTTAAGTATCGGATGGTTGTTGGAAGGGAATTTAGACATCAACTGAAAAATCAATTTATAAAACTTTCTTTACTGAAAGTTAAACTCATGGATACCATAACCGAAGAGCTACTTTGTCCACCCAACTTTACGTA
Source organism: Himalopsyche phryganea (assembly GCA_022494535.1). NCBI lineage: Eukaryota > Metazoa > Arthropoda > Insecta > Trichoptera > Rhyacophilidae > Himalopsyche > Himalopsyche phryganea. Next base: position 2,855,049 of record JAGVSL010000034.1, read on the forward strand.
TAATGCATATACTATTTAAAAAAAAATCCATAATCTTTGTAATTGTGAGTATTAATAATGTGCATTCATAAGTATTATATTTGGATATTTTTTCTAATATCAGATAAAAATTTCAAGTATTACATAAAAAATATTATATGACTGAAATAAAATCAACATAACCCATTTATTAAGGATAGGTAAGTATCTACATAGGTCTTAAATTATCTCACGGTAGTTTTTTATGTTTAAAAAATTCAATACTAAATGTTAACAATACCACTCGCTAATGGACCAGACTTTCAATTAGACTCCAATGAGCGAGAGGCTTCATTGAATACGTTATATCAAAACCATGTTGCTAATGGGTTAAAAAGGGATAGAGATGTTTTATTATGATGCTTGTACAATTGAGATAGAAATTTTCAGAATCAACTAGGGTGACCGAGATAACAAATATTTTTTAATTAGTTTGTTTTCAATTTGAAAAAATCCATTTTTTTAAATCAACTTAAGTATAATCATGGTCGTATGTATTAAATATATCGACGGTGTTTTGACCAATTGAGGTAACCGTCAAAATTAAAATTGTTCAGGAGAGTAAAAACGGCTTTTATCGAAAACATTATATGGTGAGTTACGTTATGAATCTTTGAAATGCATTCCTGTAAATTCTCATGTTTGAAGATACGGGATTATACGTAGGTAGTGTTGGCATAATAGTGGCTTAAATCAAGTGGCCACGTCAGAATTTTTAAAACTAAAACCAATGTACAGAATTATGTTTCCCTTCCAAAAATGTCAATTTATTTTTCTAATTTACTTCATTTGGCCGAGACCTGGTCTATTGTCTTTATAATGAGATCCAATCATTAACTCATTTAAGTATTTTTAGAGAGTTACATCAATTGGTTAAAACGTAGTTGATATAACAAATTTCTTTAACTGTAAAGGATAGGCTTTATCGCAAAAAATATCTTCATCTCTTGATGCATTTTTCTATCAAAGGGTGTTGACCAAAAAGTACTTTTCTATCTACCCTGGACCAGTCATATTAGATAACCATCACATTAAACATTGAGTCACATGATTCACCAAGAGAAACTTTTTCTAGTTTTCTTTGCATAATGAATCTCATCTTTTATATCAGGAAATTTTATTGAAATATGCAGCGTTTCTGCGTCTCATTATGGGTATACATTTCCTTGAATTATTGGCACATCTTTAAGCCTACTCATTGGTAACATGATTAAGCCATTAAATATTCCTTGTAAGTCTTTCTTAAATATCATAAGAACACTTATTTCTTTTAAATTTAGCTTCCGAAATCTCTGATGGTTCGAAGAATAAATCGTAATATTTGAAACACCTTTTTACCAGTTATTGGTAGGAGATTGTCAAGTATTATTATGCTCCTGCAAATTATATGGTTTGACTGACAAAGAATCATTCTGTAAAATGTGTTTTTTTTTTAGTCAATATTATTAATAGATGAAAGAAAATTTGTTTTCCAAACAAGGACTAGGAGATTAGAATTCATGTAGATAATAAAAGTGAAAATACTCTTTTTTCGTTTCTATTCTGTGATTGAAAATATTTTTGTGTAGTATTTTTGTCATAAATAATGTCAAGAATCTTATGTTATGATTGAGCCACGAAATGTGTCATAAAAATTAATCAATATCCAAAAACATCATTTAATGGTCACCCCACAGAAGCGACAAAAACAAAATTGTGTTTCAAATTTAATGCGAAAGAAAGAGAAAAAAACATGATAGTATGATCGAGGAAGTTTTATTGAAGCGCTATAAAAATAAAAATTAATTAAAAAGTGGTTTATGGGCTACGTACGAAATTTCACAACTTTACCAATGGATCTATAAACTTTATGGTTTGTCATATAAGTTATAATTTAGAAGTTTTTTTTACACCTTCCTTGAATTATTTTATGTCTGGTGTGATTTAATATGAATTTTTGTATTGACGTTTAATTTTTTCATATTAATAAATCAAAGAAAAGCGCTATATTTTTATGGTGGGAAAAAATCTCGATATGTGTCATACATGTAAACTGGAAGGTGTTAAAAACCAAAAATCAAACATAAAATAAAAATTCTTCGTATCATTTATATGCATAGATTTGTCTATTAAAACAATTCTAGAAAATCAAATGAATAATAATAGATTTTTGTGGTCATTTAGAAATCTGTAATTTATAATTTAGTGTTGTCAATTTTACCAGCTGCTGTATTTATTAGTTCTATTAACATTTTACAGATAATTTAAGCATTTTTTTAATTAAAAAAAAACCAGTTATAAGTTTTCAGTGAATTACACTTCTCATTATCGGCTTATTTCGAAGAATTGGCATCAACTTGGTAATGGATAATAATACAGTAGTGCGAAAAATCTCAAAGAGGTCCTTGTGTGGGTAAATATGAATATTTCTTTGTTTGCCTGTCATATAATTGCATTGAAAATTAGGACAACCTATATTAACATATTTTAAAACGAAACATTTCAATCTATATAACTGCATGAAATTATATCGAGATGAAGTAATATTCTAATAAAATAGACACTTATTTTAAATCGAATTATGACTAATTTTGCTTCATGATTGAGTAGTAAAAAAATGGCAGTCATAAAATTGAAGGGAACCGTATTTTCTCAAAAAATCTTTTGCTCTATTGCATTTTGTTAAAACGTATACTTCAAATATAAAAAAAAACAATTGATAAATATATAAGTAAACAACAATAGATGAAAGCCGTGTCATACTATAAAATAATAATGTCTTATTTTAAACAAAACATTTAACAAAAAAATGATTGGTATTGTAGTGCACCTGTAGCCCAAAAGCTAACCACACCTGACTTTGTCAGCCGTATTTACAATGTACCTTTTACGGACCATTAAATTTAGTAAGATTTCGGGGAATAAAAACCTTCGGTACGAGCACTTTGTAATTTTTATTTCTTTTGTTATACTTCATCTCTACTAAAATGGTAGTCTACAGTTCTTTACTGTATTATTCAATCTTAACGTAACTTGGAAACAAATATAAGCAGGTTTTTTTAAGGTCATTATAGTTATTTATCATTACCGCTTAAATGTGTAGCAAATATAACTGCTAATAGAACGTTTCGACATAATTTATTTTAACAGGGATTTTCGTATTAGTATCTCAATCTCTCAATTTCTTTTTTTCAGAGATAGTTAGCTAATTGTTCACTGAGAGTTGGACGGGAAGTGGATGGGATGTGGGATGGATTGTCAACATCGCAGATCTTTCGATATAAATCAATTCATCGATTGAAAAATCATTTAATGAAAATGTTCGTTCAACTCGTGACACCGCAACCAAATTAACCGAACAGCCAAGAACGCTCAACATTTGGATACTGGAACAGCATATGTTGCGTCTTGAATCTAAATAAATTGACAATATGCATTTAAGCTTCCAAAATTATAGTAGACTACCTGCTTCATTAGTTAAAGTGGATATGTTATTATTAATGCAGTATCGAGACCATTGTAAAAACCACTCGAGCCATATTCTTCACAATACGGAAACTGTTTCAATACAATATTTAAACCTTGGGATGCGTGGATGTTATCGGTAATAACCAATTGCCATTTATTCAAAGCATACGTTCTGATTTCTAATTACGTTGATTTAAGATTGCATGGATTGATGCCTCACGAATATTGGGCACGAAGAATTTCAGTTGTCAAACATATAAATTTCATTATTAAGATGTACGAAGGAAATTATTGCATTATACAAAGTCAAACTTGGCTACCCACGACTGAAACATCCATTTAAAATGATTTTAATATACCTGTATGCCTTTTCATACAATCCGACAAACATGCTATGAATGTTTTTTTTGCTCTGCAATGGAAATATCATATCTACATGCAAACTAACATCATAATTATACAAAAGTAACAAATTATAAACAAAAATAATGTGAAAGTTTTTGAAAAATAAGATAGACTATTTTACGTAAACACGGAATCAGTTTCGTTATAAGCTGTTGGTTTTATATTTATTAAGAAACATTTATAACGAAATAAAATAGATTATATAAAATAAAAATTGATAACTTTGTCATTCCACTGGTAGTGTTAGTAAAATAAATATCCACAAATCTACTACCGAATACATCAGAAATATTAAAATAAATGAGTAAAGGACAGGTTGTCGGAGGATATGTCGAGACTCGGTAGATGTGTAAACATTGTCGTGTGGCTCTTCAGAAAAGGAAATTTTGGAAATGATACCGCACGAAAACTAAACATTAAAATTTTTTCAACAATTCCAAATAGTTTCACTCTATTCTATTGAATATTTTCATAGTTATAACACTTTTAGTTAACACGTAAAAAAACTACTATTTCTTCAAAAGTGGGGCGGGCACAGGTGTCGTTTTACCTGATTCAAGACGGGGCTGATAGTGTTAATTGACTTACAACAACTACTTGTTTTGATTGTCTCCGATAACGTCTATTGTAGTGAGTGAAATTATCTAATTTGGTACAAAAACTATTCATATAAAAAGGAAAATATTATTTGCGACCTCTGACTTAAACAAACGGATGCTGGGAGAAAAAATAATTTTGATAACACAAATTCATCTAGAGCTTTTTACCGCTCGACGACGAACAAATTATTTAATATACATGTAAATGAAGAAGTCCACTTGCCATTAATATGGCCTTAAGTGGTATTGCGAGTCCTATATTGTGTGCGTATACGTTTTTAAAGTCACCAGCATAACATACTAGGTAGAGAGCCTGACAACAAAAACGGGTTTAAAATTCTATACTCGTACTAATTCTTTGGAAAGGTTTTTTTCCTTGTCGAGAAACATGAATAGAAAAAAATGCATTTTTCTACACGAGAATTTGTCGTTTGGTTAACGTTTTAGATTGTTGTGTATTTTATACTTATTGTGATTTTAAAAGTCTTAGAATATTGCTTTATTATGTTGGCAGTGATATTGTCTGTAAAGATTGGAAATTAATGATAATTATCACTGTACCTATTTGGTTCCTTGCAGATCGAACGATATAGTATATTTCTGATCACTGTGTTATAGCTTTCAATCCTTTCATCTGAGCATAAAGATAAAATTATTTAACAGGTCTAATCCCATTATAGCGAGTTTTCTTGGACCAATGCGAATGAATCGTTATGGTGAAATTTAATTTTTGTTAATATAGGGAAAAATAAAAAAAATCAAAAATTATTAACCAAATAGGCCAGCCATTTTGGTGAAAATAATAAACAAATGAAGAAATAAGCGGATACCCAAGATCCTTTATTTCACACTTTTGATCCTGCTGCACCGCCGCATAATAAAATACTGTTCACCCATATTTTATTGTAGTATTGCATTATCTCACGACAATTTTTGGCGAAAAATTCACTCTATCCACTGAATTTATCTTTCGTTATTTCGAAATTGAAGGGTCTAGTATCGTAACTCATAATATTCAGCAAATGAAAAAAATGAGTTATGAATGCAGGATTGTTCTTCGTGTTCACACCTACCATTTCAATAATAAAATATCTTTGTAAACGTACAAACTCGCATCTAAAATGAATGTGAAAATGCTGTTAATTTTCAAAACACATATTCTCTCATGCTATATAATTTTCTAAGCCAATAATCTCCATTCTAGCCAATGGGAGTGCAGCATTGTTTGTTTACATATCATGGTGTAAACGTCTCTTCGACAGTTTCATTTGTATCAAACTATGTATTTGTAACTGTAGTATGAAAACGGTTTTTCTTGATTTACCAAAAACAAGCGTTGATGGAGATTCTGACTATTGATACTAGAACCCTCAATTAGTATGTGATTTCGTTAAGATATTCCGTATTTAAAAGAATCGTATCTGATATTTGTTAGTGAAATATTTGACCTGTGTATGGATCTAAGGAAATGTAATAAAATATAGGTATACCTAATTAACTTAACCTCTCATATAATATAAACCATATTCAACTAAGCGAATATCCTATATTCTTTCAGGAATATATACCATTTGAATTTCTCAGTCTCCACGAGTGAAATATATACAAATGAAACATATTATTGTCTCGCAAAGTTACCGTAAGTGAAACTTGTTATACTTTTATAGCAATAGTATGATCCCATGTCGGGAATTGAACTTCCACTCGAGGAACAAAAGGAGTGACGCACGAACCGAAGCAGTGAGGCGCAGGCGGTACGACGGTATGGTGGTACTATGGTACTAATACCAATCCGGGTACCAAGGCGACTCCCGCACAATGCTGTGGTTAAATGCACAGCTTTCAGCGGGGTGCAAGCAATATATATATTATATTATATTATTATGATTATGTGAAAATGGTTAACAATTGAATTGAACTGTCCATTATTTATTTTCTGAATTATCTTTGAACATAACTGTACATTCTAAACGATCTCTTGGAAACTTTTATTCGTCTTGTGTAATTACAGATATTTTAACATTTTGAAATAGATTATTGTCGCCTGTTTCAGAGTGTGAAGCAGTCCGAATTCTATAACGATCGACCGTGTTCTGTCTATCACCCGTCTCGGTGTATGGTATGACGCGTTCTGTTGGTGTATCTGCTTTCGTTCAGTGTCGTCAGCTCGTCCGTTGTTGTCCCTAGTATTAATTCGTTTCCCCACAGATCTTTGTTTAGTTGTTTTGGCATTAGGTCAATTTTGTGAAACATTATAATTCATTGACACATACCATAAATAGCGAACGAAGTTTTTACAGAATAAAATAATTGTTTTCTTTTTGAATTGTCTTGTACTAGTATTAAGTTATTAAATCTAATCTGGTGGCGTCCGTGGCGCAGTTGGTAGCGTCGTGGGCTAGTAGTCGAGTTACAAGCAGTTCTCATAGAATAATTTCTGTTGAGATACCTCCAATAGGAGACTAAATGCTTTACATTGGGAGCGGATATGGAAAAAAATCTAATCTAGTAGAATTATAAAAACTGTAAGTTCAAAATAATTCCTCGATATACTATAACGGATAGATTTTAATTATAGTATTTCAAAAAAAAGCAGACAGGAACAAATCAAATAATATACCCTTTTCAAAATAATCAGTGTATAAAAACTAATTAAGTGCAAGTAAAAAAAAAATGATAAGCTGGGAAGCTAAACAGTTTGTTTATACTTACGATTTCTTAAATAGAAATTTATAAAATTAAACACAAAAACATATAGTTGATTTCATCATGTGGTTCAATAGTTGTTTTTATGAAAGGTTTATAAATATAAAATAATAAATCTGTTAATAAATCCCTGCACCTTAAAGTTAACACTCTTCATTCAGGTAAACGAACTCGAAGACTCCAATAGTAAAGTTGACGTTAAGAGTGTGTGACAAAGCTGCATGAAAAGCTTTTTCCTCAGGAATTCATGCATTACAATGATGCATTCATTGAATTGTGTCTTTTTTTCTACATAACACAAATCTCGTTATATTTCTTTTCAAAATTATCTACTTTTAATTTTCTTTGTTAATAATTGTACAAACTGTTTTCTTTGGAAATCAATTTGCGATCAAAATATTTAAAAAATCATAGGTTTGTATAGGCGATGTCTTAAAAGATATTTTAATTAAAAGAAGATGGGGATATATATTTTACTATTTAACCTTAGCTTAAATAAAACAAGCTCAAATATTATAATATCTTAACTTGGAATAATATTGTATTAACATAAATATATAAGCTAAAAAAAAATATTATCCATATATGAAAAAATTAATGTTTGTTTGTCCCGTATGCGTTACTATACCATTCATCCGATTGCGATGAAAATTTTTGAGTTGTTGTGCGCACACCCACAAAGGTTTTAAAAAAATCTAAAAAAAATAAAAATGAAAAAAGAAAAAGGTACATGTAGCGACATTTCAGTTCGTAATATAATATAAAATATAAGATGTAGTTGCTACGCATCCCAATGATTCCGACAGGTATGGCAGTCGAATTCAAACTCTGTAGTTTCCGGTGCCCATTTTCAATGACCATCAACAAAGCACAGAGACAATCGCTACATGTGTGTGAATTATATTTGGAAAATCCATGCTTCTAACATGAACAGCTGTATGTGGCCTGCTCAAGCGTCGGAAAATCTTCTGATTTATTCGTGTACGCACCAGACGGATCAAAAACATTGCGTATCCAGAAAAAAAACACTTTCTTTCTTTGAGTGGCACTGTGTGATATAAAGTTGGCGTCGAATAGCAAAGTTGGACATATCGCTGTTTGTATAAAAATACACCGGTTCAGTTCGGAAGTTCAGTAATCATTGAAATAAATTTCATCCGCCACAAAATATGTCATCACTTAAACATTCGTCTTCAAGTTTTTTTTTTATGATTCCCTTATTTTTGAAGTAAGCTTTTTTTATAATTATTATTTCGTTAAGTGTACTTAAAATATATAGCAATCGATAAAATATTTTTTTTTTAGTGCTAAAAAAATATATGAAGAGAGTATTATTAATGCTTGGTTTCAGCGAACCGATCTTTAATAAAAAAATAATTGGCCTTACACTTGTCCTTTGCTCCATATCAGATAAAAATGGGTAAATATAGTAAGCTTAAATAGAGCAAAGTATAATATGATATTTATTTCCAGTGCTAAAATCAATTTTAGTAAAAACATAACAAATAAAGTCTCCATGATTTAATTTACTATAAACAACGAAATATATAAGTCTGCAGTCTTAAGATAAGATTGAAAGACGCCTTGAATGGATGTGTTGGAAGACCTTGACGTTTCTGGCGACGTAATTTAGAATAGGGAGAAGAACCTTGTTCATTGCAAACAAATTTTATAATAAACGTAGTATCCTGATAATCACGGTTAAGTTATTTGAAAATTGAAAGTTTTTAATTTTGAAATGAAATGAAATATTGTTCGATTTTGTTCCATAATGGATAAATCCTGTTATTTTCATCTCACATAATATATTCAAACATCTATACACCAATACCTATTTAAAGATGCGTATGAAAAAAAAAATTTAAAATGGTGCAGGAACACAATAATTATTATGGAATCAATATGAAAAATGTTTTGGTCTTTTCCCGCACATTCCTAGAATGTACATAGATTAATAATTATTTTACTTATTATAATATAACAATATTATAGTATTGGTATGATAACGTTGTTAATTATTCAAAACAATGTAAGTATAAGCTGAATATATATTCAATATTTACGATCAAACAGTAGGTATTATAAAATTATATAATATTACACATTGTTAGGTATGTTGTTATTTAAATAATTCGTGTTCACAAGTTGGCATTTGGCACCGAAACATTGTATCAAAAGTTATTCCTCCCGAATAGATTTTTTTTATTTATGTTTAGAGCCATCGCGTTTGGCAAAGCTGATGAGTAGTATTATTATAATGATTCTGTCAGTTAAGTTACCTTTGTCTACGCTAATGTAATGCAAATAGATTCGACACTTTTAGATTTCACCTTCGGGCGTGTAATTTGTCCAATTATGGTCGTCTACAGTCAAATGATGTGATGCTGAGCCAGTATCACTAATATTTACCACCAGTGATGTTCCAAAAATATACTGATTTCATACAACTTATTTTAATATCAACTTTTTTATTGTTATTATTTAAACTTTTAATTTAGTCAAATAAAATGTTGTTGGCTCCGTAATGCAGTGGTTGGCATAATCGGATTCAGTTACAGCTGATGTCTCGGGTTCAAATCCCGGTACGGACAGTTTCATAAATTGATTTTTCAATCGATTTATGTTCGTAAGCATCAATGGTTGTGATGTCTCAAATTCCCTTTCGCCTGTCCGATCTTAAAAACGGGGCGAGGCGTAGCGAGAACGACAAGTCAAGCACTCATCTTTCTTTCCCTACTCTCTTCGATAAAGAGAGCTTGAGCAACTGAGTCCCACAGCAAGTAGTTTTTGTAACACATTTTTATGCTGATACTTCTATTAGGAGTCCATATACTCCACATTGGGAACAGATATGGTAAAAAATAATAGATATTTCTAGATAAATCATCCTAAAATTGAAACGAACAAGATTTCGTTTTCACATTTACTGTAATCGATGATAACACGTAGATACTTTGTACTAATAATTGATTGGTATGGTCAACAGTGTTTCGTAATTTGTATCTTATATGACAAGAAGAGAAGTTTTTTTCTCAAACGCGGAAAAAATTTGAAAAAATTAATTTTAATCATTCAGCAACTATAAAAATTCTTTAGTAAACTAAGGTCAAATGATTTTTTTATAATTATTTAAATAATTTTTAATAGAAAATTTTGTTATTAAAAAAACGTGAAATTATGTATTTCTACTATTGATTTATCGCAAAAAATAAGATAATAATACTGTTAAAAATGGACTGCACTGTTTTTGGTTGACATGTTAATATTTGATTTTTTTCATAATCGATTTGACACGTTGGACCTTTGTGTTGTGTTGAAAAATGGTCAAAACAACCGAAATGAGAAATCGTACGCTCGGCCTGGCGCGTTTGGCCAAATTTAAATTGACTGGATATTTCGCTTAGAGCAGAAATTATAATTATTTTCCGATACGTTGCGAAGTTATTGAGTCATGAATTTGCAAATAGCAAATTTAATTGAAAATGAGATGCAAATAGGCACACTTTCTATGAGAAATGATTACTGCACACAATTTTTAATGATTACATTTATCTGAACATGTTAAAACGTCATAGTATTATTATTTTTAGACAGTACATACAGAGCACAAAATAAACAATATTTTACGTGTGTTGATTTAATAAAGTAATCACAAACTTGTTTTTTGGTGTCCTGTGTTTTAAATATTACAATACACTTAAACGCAATATAACTATATGATTCATGTGTAGCTTTTACATATTGTGCAATGTGCAAGTAATTTAAGCAGAAAATCTAATGTTCCTTTTTTAGTTCTGGCTACTTATGCTGCCGTCATTTAGAATGTACATATAACTTTTTTTCCACGGTCGTAAATATAGATGAAATGCCTCCTCAAAATTAATGCGTCTAATTCCAATAATAAAATTGAATTCATTTATTGAGATCAACCTTAGTTATAAAATCATCGATAATTTAAAATAATTAAATCTTTTGAAAAACTGAAGAAGATAATTTAAGCTCAGTCTGCCTAGGGATTTTAGCTCGAATATTCAATATTCGAATATATTCGTATATACAGTAGACTACCCGATAGAGGTCTGCACGGGCCCGGACTCGAGTGGGTAAAGACAATTCAGACCGGGTAAGGAATTCTAATTTAAGAAAAATATTTCGTACTATGTTTGGGTCAGCCATAAGGCAATAGTATTCATAAATTAAAGAATTTATTTAACATGTGCTATGAATATCGTTGGAAATATGGAAACAATAACAAATATTGCTTGAAACGTATACTATCATCAATTACTATATTTAAAAAAAATCGGGTTTTTTTCGGGCTGAGAAAAATAAATCTGGGCTTCGGATCGGGTTCGGGTAACAAGTGTGATATTAGATTCGGCCAAGCGGCCGGGCGTGTAGATGATGGGTTCGGACCGGGTAATTTTATGAAATTTCACCCCGTGCAGACATCGACTCCCCGATAACACGGTAGATAAGAGGCGAGCTATGTTGGAGCGGGCTATTGGGGCTATTATATTCATAGAAAATCAGAGCACACGCTTGCGGCACTGAAGTATTTTAACCTGTAATCAAGGAACAGTTGAAAATTTAAATGAAAAACGAGTTTTCCGTAATCGTGTTATCGGGGGGTCTACTGTATGCCTTTTTTAAGAACAATTATCTATCTAAGAACAATTATGAATAACACTCTGTTTGACAAATGACTCGGAGTTTCAAAAAGCCCTTTAAACGTGCCGTAATTTTAATAATTGAAGAAATACCCTTGGAGTAATCGGACGCAGCTGCAAATTTTAAATATTGTAATAAAATGGAAGGGTATTGGAATGGGTATTTGTAATGCCTCTATATGGGATTTGACAGAAGTGAGTAAAGATTTAGTCGTAAATTATTATATAATGTAGGTATCTCATCCTCAAGAAAACGTTATATATATATCAGTGATTTAAAATTTTGATAAATGTAACTTTTACTAAAAATGAGCTTGTTTTGTTACAAACATTAATGTACTATTTAATATATTATTTTATTATATATAATGTTATCTTATTAATTATTCAACTCAAATTTTTAATGTTATCTTCTTACTTCAGAAACTATTCAAATTGTTTCAGTTACTATTAAATATTCTTATAGTTAGAATCACTACTTGTGCCTCATGTGAAGACTTGATTCGAGCAGTTACGAGGTTGAGTCAGAGGAGTAACAGTACGTCGATACATCCATAACTTTATTTATGCTTTCTATCATTTCATTAATTCATTTAGTTATAATATTACACTGTCAGCACAATGATTGATGAAAATATAATTATTTTTTACAATACAGAAGAACGTACAGTATAACCTAAAAAAATGTTTTATGAGCGATTCAAATTTTTATTCAAACTGGATACTATTTATTGGTCGAAGATAATTTCGCTGGATTATTTCAGTGAATTGAAAACTAGTCGTAATTATATGAGCAGGACATGAAAATAAAATATTATGAATTAATATTACCCACAGTGACGTACAGACAGATTTGTATGTATTCTCATAAAGAATTTAATAAATTAATCATCAAATAAGTTTCAAATAACACTTGTTTTTTGCAAACATTTCAAGATAAAATGATTTCATTAAATATACGTGTTAATATTTTGCTAGGTATCTAGGTATACAATATTATAATATTATGAGTAAAAAATAGAAAATTGCAAGACTTAGTACGAAAAATAATGTGAAGTTATACTGAAAAACTAAATTAAAAAAAAAAACTCATGCTGGAAACTGAAGATTTATAGAAGTGCTACGACTTTTGCGATTATGTACTCAATTAGAAATATTAACCACTTTTAAGGTGTTAACTGTCAATTCTTGGTGGAAAGACATTATATTTTAAAAAATAAAACACAATTCATTTGTACTACTTCCACATATTTATAATGATCAGGATCGGTTTCGCTCATCACGAGCATTATCAACTGATTAACAGTTGACAATGCTCGTGAAGAGCGAAACCGGTCCTGATCATTATAAATATGTGGAAGTAGTACAAATGAATTGTGTTTTATTTTTAAATATAGAAATATTAACGTTAAATAAAGAGCCCCATTATTATATATTGTGGATTTTGAAAAATATGTCTAATAAATATGAATATAAAAAACAAAAATAGTTACATATTAGTTATTAACTGATCAACTTGATAATGCTCGTGATGAGCAAAACCGGTCCTGATCATTATAAATATGTGGAAGTAGTACAAATGAATTGTGTTTTATTTTTAAATATAGAAATATTAACGTTAAATAAAGAGCCCCATTATTATATATTGTGGAATTTGAAAAATATGTCTAATAAATATGAATATAAAAAACAAAAATAGTTACATATTATTTATTACATATGTTTTTATATTATTAACATAGGTTTTACCGGATGGTATCCAAAAAGACGACAAGTCTTTCAATTCGACTTTAAAGTTTTGTCCTTCATTCATTTAAATAACGGTCCGCCTTTGTCTTCCATTTCAAATTGATTAAAAACGGCTCTTACGAAATATGATAAGGAGGGAGACCACAATACATGTACATGAAAAAACAAAGGTAAACGTTGTAGTTAATCAGGAAGTTTTAATATGATATACGAATTATTTTTTTGAATCTACAGTGAATCTCGAAATCCTAGGATTGATACTTCGATAAGATAGAAGCTCTACCCTCGACGAAGGCCGTTTAGCAAAATTTTTCCCTGTTTTTGCCATTACAAGTTATGTTGTAAGAATAATGTGATATTTGATATAATCTATCAAATTGATACGCACGTCTCTGTACGTATTGTGCGTGGGCCACAGGTTTTATCGAACCCACTGATTGGTCACCATACTGAATAACTTACAATTAAAAAGAGACGTATCGATGATTTATCTTTGTGTGTGTGATAGCAAGATGCTCCACTGTACCACGGTATCGAATAAATAACAATTAATCACTTTTAATTAAATGATTCTATTTTCTGTTTACCTTATTAGTTTTATGTCGGCTGATGGATTGGATTGGTTGTTTTTGAACAAAGGTTTCAAATTGTTTTTATTGTAACTGAAAAAACATGGAAAGCAGGGCAAACCAAAGGTGTGTTATATATTCCAGGTTAATTAACAGACATTACATATCGGTAAGAGAAATAGGGGAGTTTACGGCTCAAGGGTGTTCCGCCAAGGTTCTCAATCAGAGGCTAACTACTGTTCAAGCCAACTGAAGTATTATTTTTCGATTCCCCAAACGATTTATCTTTGTTTTATAAATAGTCAACAACGTTGCACCAAAAATGGTGAAACTTTTACAGATATACAAGATGTAATGCTTAGTATGTGCCATTTGTATGAAAGGTCTACTGTCTTAATTTCTTTAGTAAGAAATTTGTATTGTGAAGTACAATTATATTTTTTTAAATTACCTTAATTGAATTTAATATTTACTATAAAAATATGTTAAAATCATATTTATATATAGGTATTTAAATTGTTTCATCATATTTACAAAAAGTTTGATATAGTTTTTAAATCTATTAAATTTTTCGAGTGAGCATAACAGTAGGCTATTACTTAGTATCGCAGCGTATAGGTTAAATATACAGAACTTTTCGATATTTTGAATATTTGGAGTTGGCTGCTGAAATCCATGGGATGATAACATCAATCAGTTATAGCTGTTAAAACTTTGCGCCGGTGCACCAGGGTTCTTCTGCATTAAAATTAATTTATTAAAAATTTTACCTTATTTAAAAAACATACACACGACGCGATTAGGGTTGGTTCAATAAGGTTAAGAAACACTACTCTATTATATAAGAGCAAAAAAACGATAAAATAATTGTTTTTGAATAGAAATGGTGACTTTACTTTGTTTGAACTGATGCTTATAAATTCATGACATTTATTAGTCGCAATAATTAACTTATTGAGAAATTGCGCATCATCCATTAAATAATTTGTCATAGTTAAAAAGTTGTAAAACTATATTATAATGAATGGCTCATAAAGATTTTAGACTGATAAGAATCTTGAAAATGTGATTTGAAAGTTTCGAAGAAAACTTTGCGAATTTTTAGGATTTTGGAATACTTAATTGATTTAGTGACATTTAAATGTTTTTCTTGATTTTATTATTTTTTTGAATCGACAATAGTTTGAATATTGATACCATTAACAACAAACGTTTAATTGCTTATCTTTGTTGTATAATGCATACAAACCTGATTTAAACGTTATCGCGCGTTGATATCTCGGTAAAATCTGCATAAAACACACGGGAAATCAATAATGTAAATAAAAGCTGTTATATTTGCACATTTTCCTGTTATATATTCAAAGTCCTGTTGCATCAACATTAAATAACCGAAGATATATTTTAAAATAATTATTTTATTTCTTTTTAAGTGAAAGATATGAATCTGGTGCGATAAAAACGTAAGTATTTTATATAACTAGATAATTTCGATCTTTATTACAGACAATTTATGCTTTTATCTCAATACAATACATAGTCATATTATTTGTATAACTTCTTATATTATATCTAGACAAATTATTTATTTTGTAGACCTTTTAATATTGTATTCACGCCAAAAATATAATGAGCATACAACTCGTAATTGACGCAGATCCGCGACGGGTCCATGGTGCAGTGGTCAACGTCGTTGGTTACAGTTACGGATATCTCCGATTCTGTCCCGGTACAGATAGTTTCATATAATGATTTAATAATCGATCTATGGATTTATGTTCCTAGGCATGGATGTGTGTGTTTTCTAAAATTCCCTCCCTTGAACAAAAGTCAGGTTTTCGTGTTTGAAATTGTAAAAAAAAAAAATAGACGATATGTATCATGATAAACCGTGCAAACGAAGTCAAAATATTTATAAAACCGCTCATACAAAATAAAAATAAAACCCCGCGAAAAACGCATAAAAGAACAATCACCACGAAAAAAGAACGTGATAATTTTATTTATTTACAATCCGAATATAAAATAATAATTGCGAATACGACCCGCAGGCCGGGTAAGGAATTCAATTTTCAGAAAAATATTTTGGTCTAGGAAACAATAACATATATTGTTTATAAGTGTAATTGAATTTAGCTGAAAAAAATACAACTTTGACGTCGGGTTCGGGTGACAAGTGTAATATTGGGACTCGGGCCGGGCCGTGGCTGAAGATGTCGTGCTAGGACAGTGTAATTTTTCAAAATTTCGGCCCGTACAGACATTTAGTACCAAGGTATCTTCATAATTATGGAAAATGTATTTACATGCAGAATATTCGTATTTAATTGGGCGTTTTTGTATTTTTATTAGTAGTTAAAGACAAAATAGAATAGTGATCAACTGTGTTTTGTATATAATGATGCAAAAAAAAAACAATAAATAGTCGGTCCCTGTCTACAGTGTGCACGAAATATGAGTTAAAGAGAGAGCCACACTACATTTATTATTATAATATAATATATAAATCGAAACCAGTAACCCGGCGGTCGGAAACATATAGTTCATCGGATAATAATTTGCATTTTAATATAAATTATTTTTTACTATTTTAAAGCGAATCCCGAAATCCCGGTATTGGCATTGAGTCAATCCAGGGATTACGGGATTGACTAATTGCTCGGGATCCCCGGATTGAAAGCCCTACTCCCACCAATCCAATCCTAATAACGGGGCATAGCGAAAGCGATTAGCTAACCACTAGTCCTGCCCTATCCCTATTCTTCTATCCCTATTCTATTTGAAAAAGAGAGATTGGGGAGCTGAGAAACAAGCAGTTCCCGTAGAAAGAATTCTGTTGAGATACCTTAATTAGCAAGCCATATGTTCCATATTGGGAGTGGACATGGTAAATCTTTATTATTGACAGCGATTTGCTTATAACCATCCATTTCCTTGACTCATCCATTGATTACTACATAAGTGTTTTTGACCATGTCCGTTCTTACAGAAATCAAAAAATTATTTGAAAAACCAACTTATGAAACAGTTCGTAGTGAAATTCAAGCCTGTGAGCAACGATGTTGATTACTCGACCACAGACTCAGCGTGACAGCAAAACTTCCTTCCATTGATACTTAATAATATTAAACATGTAAAATGTTTTTTATTTTCTTGTGAAGCAAAGCAATTTAATATTTTCGCTGGAGCCATTAGAGAATTTATAAAAAGCGGTTCATCTGATACATTCGATAAAGTAAATTAAAAGTTTTTCACCCAGGTACGATTTAAAATGGCTGCATAATGATATCGGCCACTTAATCAAAAAAATCTCTTATTATTCCGAACTGCATTAAATTGCAGAGCTCACATGCATCTGGCATGTACTGCTATCGCAAAACCACCAGCAATTGACTTGATAACGAACGATAATTGGTTCTGTGGAACGCAAGTGCGCATGAATACTAATCGATTATAAGCTCTCGAGAAATTATACCGCATTTAATTATATGTATCAATCCATACAACAAAATTACACTTTGATATTATGTTGCGCCTGAAATTTATACATGATTCATTCAATGACCTTATTACAAGGAGACACAGAAAGCTTGATGAACAGTCTCCCACTGCTCGTATAGGGCAAGTTCTCGGGTCACATCCTGAAATCTATTTAAAGCACACATTTTAACATTACTAAAGAGTCTCCAACTCTCCATAGAATCTTCAAGTCTTCATCTCGGTAAATAGCTAAGAAGCCTCTAATGATAAGGTGATTGATATAATAAGCTTAACTGATTACATAGTGACATTAATTTGAAATTTGTCTCTCCACAATCTCTATTATAATAAGTCAAATCAATTTATTTATAGCGGTAACACATCAGAAAAATATGTAACAGCGTGTAAATATGTAAAGACTAAGTGATTCAGGAAAATATGCACTTGAAGCAATATGAGAGTCTCTATTGATAATGTTGTCAAGATCTGTTTGTAGTGTTTATTTTTTAAATGATTGATAATTTATTACATTATAAATATTTATTTTTGTAACGAATATTATTTTAAGTTTCAAAAATACATCTAATTAAATAGTCAGCCAGGTCGATAAGATAGTAGTCAAAAGGATAACATACTATGTATATAAAATAGTCAATAATTTAACTGTTATTTATGTAAATTTCGATATTTAATAATAATATTTAAACAATTGAAATAAGTAACACATTAATAAATATTGTAGTAGTAAAAGTTGCATCCCTGGTGGTGTCAGTGGAATTAAATTCAAATTATGTTTATGAAACGTTATAATGTGATGTGCAATCCATTTATATGCAGACAATGTTCTTGGCTACAAGTAGAAAAAAGCATTTGTTAGAAAATGAGATAAAAATAGACATCTAGTAAAAAAGATGTTACTACGTCTTAATCGTACATGTCACGCTTCGCGATAATCTACAAGAGTGAGAACAAATGTACACTCAATATATTCTTCCTTTCATTTAAATGATCATTAAAATACTTCTTCGGTACAAAAACGAAATGCATTTGCTTAATAGCCATCCAATTGAAAAATGTCTTAATGGTGATAGCTGTTTTCAGGTGTTCAAAACCCACAAATAAAAACTAAATTCAATCATCCCCACCGCATATATTATATGCGACTACTTATAATAAAATTTTCATTGAATAATTAATTACCCGCACGATTCTAAATTCAAAATTTTATATGGTAAAACCAAACACAGTAAGATTATTTATTGAACTGTCCAATTTAAAAGTGAACAGTTCTTTTTTCCTCCGTGCTTTAACTTTGGTTATATTTCTATTAAATAGTAAAGTTAACTTTGCGCATTAACGTTTTTGATTTCGCTTTAAAATGAATACATCATCTTTTGTTTCATTAATTTACAAACACGAATAGGTTTTTACAGCTTATTTACTTACAGCAACATGTTTATTCAGTAAGATAATAAAAACTGACTACCCCCAGAAAATAGTGTAATATCTAAATGAATTAATTGAGCACGTCTGTTTGTAGTGCATTTATACACATTAATCAAGCACCCTTATTATATCTGAAACAAAGCGAATTATTAGTCAATTCTATTTATATTAAAAAATATCTGCTTCATTGAAATTACTTTGAATATGTATATATATCGTCCGTAGAAAGGAAAAAGGACGCAACACACACCAAAAAATATTGTATATAACTCAATTAAAACGTGCTAATACACTATATTTATATGCAAATTTATGATAATATATATCAAAACGACTTATCCCTCCGTCTTTTGAAAATATTATTTTTCGATAATAATCACAATCTGTACAATTTAACACACGTTTCGTTTCGGCTATACACAATATTTTTTGTGCGCGGGCTATGTCCTTTTTCATTTCCACAATCGATATGTATTTATCAATTGTTTTATGTTTATCATAATTAATTTCAACGAAGAAAATTTCGCATACTTTTCGATAAATACGCATTCATCTTTGCAGTTTTAGATCATCCACATGTTCGCGATCTCCATGAACATCTCCCGAGACGGTTCTCCTCGATTCATTTTTCCATTGACGGATTTTTGATACCATTGAAGATCAGATTTAAGTTTAAATTTCATCAGTCAATCGTGCTTTGAAGTGTGACCAATATTTTCCCACTTACACTGCCAAGTATGATATAATTAGTTCTTCAAAACTATCACCGTTCTTCTGACGTAGCTCTTTGATCGTCGGAAGGGTCTCCTACAGTCGAAGAACTATTTCATTTCCGAAAGTAGGGAAGTCTGTTTTAAGATTACGTATAAGTAGGTGTGAGCAAAGATAGAGATGTTTTCAATACAAAAATAGAAGACACAAGTAGATGAAGTTATATTACAAAATCAAAGCTTTGAATAACTTAAGATCAAAGTTTTTTCGGTGTACTCATTTCAGTTGAAAACAATTTTATTAATGACGTATTTAAGTGGTAATTAAGTATCATTTTTTTTAAAATTTGTTAAATGAGTCGTTTACTTATAAAACATTACCGCTGTGATGACTATTATGAATGACAATGAAAACATCATTCTTTTTTAAATAAAAAATAAAGTTAGATAGCCTATTCAAATATTACTGCAATGCTAGACTATTGAAATTTTAAAATACGTCTTGAAAGGTCCATATGGATGATTTGTACATATCACAGTCGTATATTTTCTTTTCAAATATTTTAAATTGTCAAAGCATACACTATCCTCATAATTACATTAAAATAAAAGGTTTAGTACACCTCAATGTCGATTCAAAGATGAGAGGAAGTGGACAGAGTCTTCTTATTCTTTTATCGAGAACACCGCTATATATTTTAACCTGCTCGTGTCAGTATTAAATCAATTTGAGTCTAGCCTATAGGTAGAAGGAGTTAGACGAATTTTATAGTACAGTACCTACGATGTTTTTGGACCGTGGTGTAGAATGTGGATTGTGGTGGGAGAATTTAAATTAACCACTCACAGAAAGTAGTCGGTTTAATTATTGTAATATCCACATTAATAGAATGGGGCTTAGAGGTTTACTAATGCATTACATATAATGTTCTATGCATATAGATTGGTACGTAATCGAATATATAAAACAGCTGTAAGAGTACAGCTATTTTACAAAATATTTATATGTAATGTTTCATTAATTTGTATGAAGCATGACTTTCACCAATGTAATATATTATAGAAAAAGTTTACAGACTGAATGCCATATTTTAATGTATTGTTTAAAATCCACTAAATAAGTCTTCGGATGATCTATTTACGTACTTAAGTGTTATTCTTTTTGAACAATCTAGACAATTTATAGTATTTTAAACAAAGAAAGATCAAAAAAATAAATATGAAAATTGATCATTAATTTTCTATGTTTTATAAAAATAAAACATACTTTTATATACTAACGTTGTAGTTGAAGTTTTCGTAAATTTTAATTTTTATGATACTATGTATGACGTAAATAGCTTTACCTTCTATGTTTGTTTCCATTAAAATATCCTATCAATTGTAAAAAAGAGCAAGCCTACTGACAATCTTGAGAGGCTCGTCGTGACAGAAAAGGTTGAATGCAGAAGGAGACGCGGAAAGCCCACAACTTGTTGGAGCAACCAAGTGAAGGACTCTACAGGCTTCTACTTACCGATGGCTTTCAGAGCAGTGGAAAGGAGCGAGTGGCGAAGGATCGTCAAAGGAAATGAAGTTGTTGTGGTAGGCGTAGGTCACGACTCACGACCCTCACACGTGAGGAATACGACGATGGAAAAAGAGGATATTGTTTACGAATTATTCAGTCAAATGTTGCTTATCAAACCACTAGGTAATAAGTACAATACTTTAATATTGAAAATGAAAAGCCTCATAGTAACCGACCAAATTCATTGATCATATTTATTTACCTTGTAAAGCTTCAAAAAATTGTATATAAAGTAATAACAGTTAAATGTCTAAAATTTATTCGAAATATCTGACGTTTTAAATTATGTGTTATCTTTCATAAGTTAGTCTTTGAAAATTTCCACATTATTCGTTATTGACAAAATCTGGATGAATGTGATTATTATCAGATCGCTTCATCCCTAATTCTCGAGCTATTAATTAAAGATGAAATTAAAATTAAAAATTTAGACAATAGCAATGCTACAAAATAATAAACAAAAAAGAACGCACAACCCCAAATAAAAAAGAAATAAATATATATATATATATGTAGTTTTATTTTGCTTGCGTAGTTATTGTGTGGGATCTATTTAGAAATAAAATTATCCTTTCCTTTTAGTACCTCGTACCAACAAGTAAGATTTAAAATACCTACCAGAAAAGGGACACACACACGATCTCTGATGAAAAACAAAAACAATTTTTTTTCATATTTATTTTAAGAGATATCCTGTTTCTGTTGCAAAATACCTCGCTAAACGCAATCTACCTGTCAGCCTATCCTGTTTTTTTTCGTACAGGTAAAAGAGATACGCTATGATGTACATTGGTATTACGTTTAAATTTTTTATGTTGTCGAATAATAATTTATGTTTCTTAGCGATAAGGTCTAATTAAGGGGAGGCACTGTCATGAGAGTGGTCAAGGAATAAGAAAGCGAAATCATGCAACCCTACATTTTAAATTGATATTATATCTCGACGATTAATTCAATCTTAAAAACTAACGGTCAGAATATATTTACTTGCTGAAAAAACTGATACAGTTTTTTTTTCAAATTAATCTTGTGCAATATTTAGGATACAAGTATGAGTTAAACATATGAAAATCTAGGGTAAAGGGTATTTATTAGATGGCGTAAAAAAATTTAATCCTACTTCACAAACATTCTATGAGAATAATTATTCACTAAATATTTTGGTATTTTGTCTGATAAATAAAAGTGAACCTACGACAATTGCTAGTACACAATATTGTTTTTAGAATATTATGAGTTTATTAAGGATAATCTAAATAGTAAATAATGTATGTATCTTGGCCCTAATGTTAGAAGTGTCTTTATCATATTTTGGCCATTTCGACTTATCAGAAAATACTTCCCAATGTCAACCGATTTAAAATTAATGAAATAAAAGAAAATCTGTAGTGTGTGTCAAAAAACGTGTCGGCATATTTTACACTACAAAATGCCTATGTTGACATAAACAATTCAGATGTTGGGATTTGCTAGTACAGGACGTGTCTATCTTCACATGGGCAACTCTAGCACAAAAAAATCACCACAGTATTTGGCAACAGTAATGTGAAAGATTAGTAATGAGATATATATTATTATTGAGAAATACACAATCGCCTGTACTGAACAGTTGATAAGTATGACATAGATACTTGTAGCATTAAGCCCCGGGTATATAAAATATAGAATTACCGTTCTACAGGAATAAAAAATACACATCTTAACCTTCCTGTTTTCATGCCAAAATCCCTTCGGATCTCATACAGTCACATTTCTTTACCGTGTGGGTTTTGTCATATAGAAGCATTCATAACGCGAAATGACAATTTCAAAAATATAAAACCTGAAATACATATCAAACTATGCAAAATTATCGAAAGACGCAAGAATCGAAATCTTCATAGCAGAACAAGTCCGAAACGTATCTCGGTGCCGTTTGAAAAAAAAACGGTTGCATATGGTACGTCATGCATTTCAGATTCTTACTAAACTATTCTAATTGTTATTATACTATACTATAACTTTATATTTTTCGATGGTAAAATTGACGAGGTTTTCAAATCATGATTAATTATAAGACGTAAACTATAATTTATTTTTAATTAGAGAACTATTTTATTTACAAATAGCAAAATTTTCAATTTTTTCAATGACCTGTTTCACAGATAATTTAAAGGTTTAAAGACCGACGTAACTCATTTTTACAGCATTAGTACGGAAGAGTTAAGACAAAATTAAACATACATAATAATATTTTCGTAAGTAAAACTATTTTTTTACTGTTTTAAACGTTTTTTTATATTGCAAAAGCCATAAACTTGTAATTTGTAATTTTTGTAACACATAGATACATTTAAAATAAATAAATATGCATATTAATTCTTCTTGTTATTTTTAAGGCGTGAAAAATGAGGAATAAATTCTTTGAATATTGAATAATAAATGAACTTTTTCAAGACTTCTTTATTTAAAAAAAATTCTAATCGTTAAACGAAGCCTAATCATATAATTAACTGTGAAATAAGTACTTGATTTCTCTTGACACCGCCCCGTACTTATGGGGCGGACAGGGTCTTCAAAACCAATCTGCAGACTCTTCCTATTAATGAAAATTTAAGAATGTAATACCCCTCCTGAGGCGTTAAGGGTGGGGTCGTATTTGTTGGTTGATGTTGTTGATTTGCAGTTTGAAGTGGGGGGAAGCGCCTGCGATCCTGCCAGAGTCAGTGGAGTTCCGACCGTTCTGGGGGGAGGTCGCGGCAGCGCCTGATCCCTTCGATTACTATAAAACCACTTACACAGTTTAAATTAAAAGTATGTAATTCTGTTGTGTCTAATGTCTTGTGAAACTGTAGCTAATTGTAATAAACCAGATGAGTACACGGATAAACGACCGGGGTTTAAATGGAAGACGAAGGAACTGTTGTTTTCTCCTTTGTTTGTCCTTATCCCAAAGGACGCGGGCCTTGAAGTGTGTTGAAGCCCGCACCCCGCTTCTCCCCGCTCCTACACCGTCATCCCTCGAGCGGCGAGCGAGACAGATGTGATTTGTGTCGATTTGTTTTCCCCTACTCTCTCAAGTGGCGCCCAACGTGGGGCCGTGGAAGGTTTAAATACCTCAGGACTTGACGACCTGAGACGCTAGCCGGAAGATTGCAATTAGTCAGGGTGAAACTCCCTGTGGCGCCCAACAACGGAAAGTGAATGTGGAAATACAAAAATGCATAGAAAATGCGAATGGCGAAATTGCGAAGAAGTTCCGCGATATCCGCCGAAGCCATCCGGCCGAAGAAGGAACCGGAGGAATAAAAATGAGTCCGCCTATAGGCCGAGTCAAGTCGGATCTTATAGTGACCGCATGTGTGCGGAAAGGCCCCGTTATGTGCCGAATCAGTTCGAATCGTATGATAAACGGGTGTACGTAAACAAACCCCGTTATTGTAGAGACAATACCTCGGAACAAACATATGTAAACCGGAATTACGTAAACAAACCACGTGAAAATACTTCGAAATACACGTATGGAGACAGTGTGTACGTAGATAATTCGCGGTACACGTCGAATAGGTTCGACACCTTGGAATACGTTAACGATGACCGGATGTACGATGAGCCTCGCTATAAGCCGAATCAATATGCTAACGATGATTGAATCAATATGCTAACGATGATGAATACGCAGACGACGATCGGATGTACGCCGAGGATCCGCCCTACTCATCACATGAGTCTGAAGCTGACGATGACCGGATGTACGAGGAAGAGATTACTTACATCCGCCCGCCAATAACCAAGCTTTCGCAAACCGGCATGAGGTTTGATGGAGACCCGATGATGACCGCAGAGCGCTTCCTGGAGTATTGTGAAGGAGCGCTCCCTAGAACCGGGACACCTATATCGTCCTGGGTGGCACAGACTGCCGACATCTTGGAAGGAGAGGCCAAAAGCTGGTTCACAGCGCTCCGCGAGAAGCCAGCTCACTGGGAGACGTTCAAGGTTGCTATTATCGATCATTATAGTGACGAGAACCGCCGAGCTCGTGACAGGATTGCGCTGATGACGACGAGGCAACGTGAGGACGAACCAATCGTCCTTTTTATGATAATAAAACGGGACCTAGCCCGGAACGCCGTCCCGAGTGATGACTCGGAACAATTGGCGAAGGTCTGCCACAGATTGATGCTGCCGAGAGACCAGCGAGAGATGAGTCAGCGCTCTTGGAGAACGTTGAACGAACTCTTTGATGCCGTCCTCCGATACGAGGGAGGCCAAGAGGAGCCCGGCTACGAAGCCGCGCACATCATCGCGACGCCAGTAGATGACGTCATGACGTCACAACGCTACGAAACGGCCGAGTTAACGGGTCGTAACGAAGTCGCCTCTACACTTACGAATGACGAAGTTGTGACGTCACTAAACTTGGACGCCGTATGTTCGATTCAAAGTGGAATCGCGCCGACGTCCGCTCATGAAACCGAATTGCCGCCCACACCTCGAAATCAGCCCGTCTACACTGAAGGAAAGCAAGATGGCCAGACAGTCGAACAAGCCCCCGACGTTGTGCAACGACACCCTAGCTCCGAAAGCGGACTAGAGGAAGACGCCGGTGAAATACATTCACTATCTGCCATCGCCGCCCTTATTCCCGACGTGGCTGCCACCAGTGACAGTGAGGTCGGAGACCAGCCCTTGGACGAGAACTGGAAGCCCGTTCGACCACCCCGCCGGGCGAAAAAGGCACCAGTAACGCTACTGCCTAGTCTGCAGTTGCCAATTACGCCACTGCCTGATTTGCAGCCACTAGTAACGACACCGATTGATTTGCCGTTACTATTTACACCGCTACCCGCTAAGCAATTACCAGAGATGTCACTGCCTGAGGGCCATTGCCTGATATGAAGTCGCAAGTAACGACACTGATCAATGTGTCGTTGCTAGTTACACCACTGGCCGCAAAGATAGTGCCAGAGATGTCGCTGCCTGAGTCGACAGTGCCTGATGCGAGGTCGCCAGTAACGATACTGCCGGATGAGCAGCTACCAGATACGCAGCCGCTGGTAATGCCGCTGATAACGACGCCGCTGGTTGCGCCCATGCTTGATATGCGTACACCGGGTAAGCCGCTGCCTATGATGCCACCCGACGTTTGGCCGTCTGGTAGACCATCACCCGAAGTGCTACGCAAGCGTGCGCCCGATATGCAGCTTAGAGAGCTGCCTGAGATGAGCCTGGAGTCGCCGCCTATGATAAAAAGGTTGCGACCATCCGCCCTGCCACCCGAACTGTGGGAGATAAGCCTGGAGTCGCCGCCTACGCTGACGATATTACGGCCGGCCGCAAAGCCACCCGATACGCCGTTCAGTGATCCGGTGAAGTTTAAGTGGGAATCTTCGTTGCGCAAACTTGCGCCACCGCCAAAGCCGCCTGATGAGACGTCGCGACGCCGACGAACGCGCCACTTCGCTTAGTGACTTATGCGCGTATTTACAGAATTTCTTGCAGTTTAGAACGTTAGTTTTTGTGTTCGATATGTCATTTCCATTCTGTGTTTGTGTTTGAGTTGAAATTTCTCTTTAGTGCTTATGTTTAATTTGACATTTCTATTTTTGTGGTTTTTATGATTGACATTCCTGTTTGTTTTTACGTTATTTTTGAGCTTATTTTATATTTTGCTGGAAGAGCTGCAGACGGTTATTGAACATTGGGAGTGTGGTGATTTGACACCGCCCCGTACTTATGGGGCGGACAGGGTCTTCAAAACCAATCTGCAGACTCTTCCTATTAATGAAAATTTAAGAATGTAATACCCCTCCTGAGGCGTTAAGGGTGGGGTCGTATTTGTTGGTTGATGTTGTTGATTTGCAGTTTGAAGTGGGGGGAAGCGCCTGCGATCCTGCCAGAGTCAGTGGAGTTCCGACCGTTCTGGGGGGGAGGTCGCGGCAGCGCCTGATCCCTTCGATTACTATAAAACCACTTACACAGTTTAAATTAAAAGTATGTAATTCTGTTGTGTCTAATGTCTTGTGAAACTGTAGCTAATTGTAATAAACCAGATGAGTACACGGATAAACGACCGGGGTTTAAATGGAAGACGAAGGAACTGTTGTTTTCTCCTTTGTTTGTCCTTATCCCAAAGGACGCGGGCCTTGAAGTGTGTTGAAGCCCGCACCCCGCTTCTCCCCGCTCCTACACCGTCATCCCTCGAGCGGCGAGCGAGACAGATGTGATTTGTGTCGATTTGTTTTCCCCTACTCTCTCACTCTATATATAACGTTTTTACACCAAAATATGTCAGTTTACATAGTGAGAGTGATTATTGAAAGGTGAATAAAACTGTGAAATAATAAAAAATTAAATGTGTTCAAAGAAAAATATTCTTTGCTCTTGATACTTTCATTTTGACCATTCTTCAGATGATATAAAACGTAATATGCATACGTAATGCCCCGAGTGATGGAATATTCTCGAAGAACCTTCCTAATTTATAACCGGCCGCCTAAGGTATTACCGATTGATCGAAATCGGATCCCCAACCCTTCTCCGGCATATAAAAAACTAATCGAACCAATGGGTCTATAAGAAGGATATGTCGACCGAGAGGACCTCTTGAATAATATGTACCCCTAATATGAATTATATTACATTCTTGGGGAGACTACAATAATTTGGACACTGTTATTTATTACTCTGCATTCTTCCAATATGAAATAAAATGATTCAGACAAGTTTCATGTTGGTAATTAATAAAATTGCTACACAAAATACTCGAAATGTTAATAATAATGGATGATTATTCTATATTTAGTTGTCCAACCTTTACATGGCTGTAATATGAGGAAGGGCTTCATCACGCTGGACTGAACAAATTAAGACTGCAACCGGATATTTAGTGAGCTCAAAAATCCGTTTTATTAAGATTAAAGTACGAAAAATCGTCTCGGAAGCTGCTCGCGAAACGTTGTTATTAGATTATAACTACTTCTACAGCCTTAAAAATACGGCCCGACTGCAACCATCGTGTAAAATATAATTTCAAATGATCTGTATAATATTGATTAAGTATTTTTAACCCATTGATCCAATTACCATTGAACGGTAAGGAAATCTGGAGACTATGTAGCAATCATTTCAATGTGTTAATTGTAATTTGATGGTGGAAAGCATTATAAGATAAACAATTAGTACAGAAAGAAAATGTTTCATTTTTACTAGTGAGTACCCGGCATGCGTTGCAATGCGACTCAAAGAAAGAAAGGGTTTATGTTTTAATTCTGTTTATTGAAGTGCTTTTTCAAACACGATATTTATTTTCACTTTTAAGGTGTTAACTGTCAATTCTTGGTGGAAAGACATTATATTTTAAAAAATAAAACACAATTCATTTGTATTACTTCCACATATTTATAATGATCACGACCGGTTTTGTTCATCACGAGCATTATCAAGTAGATCAGTTGATAATGCTCGTGATGAGCGAAACCGGTTCTGTTCATTATAAATATGTGGAAGTAGTACAAATGAATTGTTTTATTTTTTAAAATACAATATTTATTGTTTTTTCGTACACGAAGAAATCAGAAGGTTTTCCCAGATGTAGCTGTTTGTACGTATTTGAATTTTTTTAAATTTTAATCTTCAGAAGTTTTTTCTTCTGAAACCTTCACGGGTTTGCGCATGACAACTCATGAAAGTTTTATCGAAATTGGATGAATGAAAAAGGAACGCAAAGAGGGCAAACAAACAAACAAACATTAATTTTTATATATAGATAGATGTAGCAAATAATAAAGACTATCGATTTTTTCACGTATGGTATTGGAGGCAAATTCTAATGTTATCGAACATGGAGCACAGATCTATGAATTGTATTTGCACACTCTTCGTCAAGGAGTAGACACACTTGAAAGGCTGATGGTATATAGCAGTGTCAGGTAAAATTGTCAAATGCGTTCAGCAATGAGCTCGATCGACTAAGCGAAGAAAATTACTGGAAATCCGTTAGTAACCACCTTATGGCTGAAAATGAGCTAGCTTATCCAAAGTTTTTCATTGTTATAGAAATATCACGATATTCATGTTTAAGTAAATACGGCGAATAAGATGTTTTTCCTTATCGGGTACGTGGTGGAATTTTAAATATCAATTGTTCATACTGTGTAGATTTTCATATTGAACCAGACCATCCGCTGTGCTTAAATTAAGATGTAAAATAAACCGTTTCATAGATTGATAGCTTGGCATTATTACAACAGATTATTATCAATTCACTTGCAGAAAAAGGCATATGAAATACGGCAGATCTTTTGGGTGAGTGGGTGGTTTGGATTTATTTTACAGAAGGTAAACGGATTATACTAAAGAAAGGTATAGCACCAATTATTAAAAACGTTGTTCCAAATCACGAATATTATTTTTATTGTCAGCCATTCGAGGACTAATGCTAGGACTATTTAAAAGCTATTCTAGCGATATAATAACCTGTAACAGCTGCCGTGAATGTCTTTTAATGATAAACATATTAAATCGAAGTAATTAATTGAGCTTCAGTTAGGCGTGTGAAGATCCTGGTTCAATAAACAGTGAGTAATCAATATCTAGATCGGGAATTCCATCTGTACGTCGATGTATAGAATAATAATTACATCATCAATACACTGGCAGGTGCCTTAAAGTCGCCCCATACACGTTCACCGTATTCCGTATTATTTGAGCATCGAATGTTGTATGTAAATTTTAACATTATTTTCCTTTACACGCCGGAAACTCAAGTGACTAATTTTATTGTATGCGCTGTTATTTTGGCAATGACATTACAATACGAATTGTGTATTGAAAACGGTGACATATCGGCGAGTAGTTCTTTGATCAATACTTTAAGGAAGCTCCATCGAAACCTTATAAATGACAATTCATAATTTTTGATGAGTGTACCGTCGAATAATCCGTGGGAAGATAATTTGTAGAGAATGATTTATATAATGTCGGACTTGTCCATTTCTGACGTAATCTTGAAATGGTAAGCATCAAATTTTTAAATCAAGGAGGTTTTCATAAAAAAATAAATTATGCTTGCTTTATAATAGTCGGAACGTTTAAATATATTGTATGCCTTTTAAAATACATTAAATAGTTGGTAAACGGCCGATACAGAAGACAAACATAATTTAAATTCTTGAGCTTTCAACTCATATGACTATTGTATTTTTTGGAGTGATACATTGTTTTTTTCTTTGTAATATTATTTGAATATACCTATTTGGTGCTATAGCGAATTGTCATTGTGATATAAATTATGAATTTCATTTCACTTAGATAAAGAAGTCTTTACTATGACATCCGAGTTAATTATAGCTCACTCAGGAGAAAGCATATTATTAGCATCTAAGCCAGTGGTTCTTAACCAGTGCGCCGCGAGCTTGTTGTAAGTGCACCGCGAAAAAAAATGAGCGATATAGTGACAACGGAAAAAGTCCTTCGCGAAATTATGAATGACGACGAAAGATCTAATGTGATTTATAGTTTGTCGAATCGATCACATGATCGCTTGTTACAGTTTTCTACATCATATTTGTGTGAGCTTAGTTTCTCAACAATAATAAATTTAGACGAAGAATTGAGCGTAGCTATATCAAATATTTGACCTAATATTTCTGAAATCTGTAAAATCCGATAAGCTCAAGTGACACATAAATTGATTTTCTCATCAAATTAATTCCATTTTTAAAGAGTAATGTTTTTCCATATTAGTAGAAATTTTTTCTTTAAATGTTATATAATCTGTTTAATTGGTAATAAAAGTTTTTTGCGCATATTTTTTTCTATTATAACGGTTTGATTTTGGTGCTCGGCATTTTTTTCTTATGATCAAAAGTGCACCGTGACTTCAACAAGTTAAAAGCCACTGATCTAATCAAATGTCAGTTGCATATATTTACTTCCGTAGTTAAATTGTAACTGCACACTAATAATGACATGTGTATGTAGTGTTTTTGTTATTTCATTTGATATTGATTGCTTCTTTATCTTTTTAAAAGAAATTAAATCTAATTTCTTCTTTACTATCACCCGTTCACCCGTCACCTGTCATTATCTCCCGTCATCAAACATTGAAAAAACTCCAGGAATAAATCGAAAATCAAGTTTAGGATATTAATTTCTTTGTTTGTAAGATTCCTAGGAATAGACATTCGTCAAGAGGAGAGTAAATGTTCAAAACTCGTCAATTTTGAAGTTTGCTTAACCGATTTCTTTAGCAATACTTGACTAATAGCATTGCCGTGTTGTTTCAAAAGAGTGATGGTTAATATGTGGCATGCGCGCCCAACCTATTGATTAAAGAAAATATATTTATTTTTCGTTAAAACGGTGAAAATCGTTTAACATAAAAGTATTTTTTGACCATTACGTTACAGTTATTCAAAGTACGTTTTGTCATAACAAATAACGGGGTGGAATATTGTTTGATAATATTTTTTTATGTGATGAAATATTCAAAAATACCTTACGATTTATGTGTGTAATATACAGGTTTATTATGACTACCAAGTGATTAACACATGTATCGTAGATATGGTTGATAAGAAATATGGAGCTTTTTTTTGTTAAATTCTTAATACTTTTGTTTAGTTAGGTGTTAAGTATTCTGTATAGCTATTTTTACTTAGCAAATAATTTCCCCATTTTTTTTACAGATAAAAACACTTTTTAAATAAAATATTGCAAAAAAACATCTAACCGGTCTAGCTGCAGGTTAACATTAGGCAAATGAGAAATGAAAAGAATTTGTCGATTTTGGCGCCCACGAAGTATTTTTTAACAGTTTATAAAATTTAATACTTTTTGAATATTCACGTGGTAATCTTAGGATTGTCTCGCATGTCCCAGGTTCCCCGTTGATAATATAGGCTCTCATATAAGAAAATCATTCCTAGTATGAATCTCATACTCTTTATTGGAATTAAATTTTCTAGAGATGAGATACTGTTTATCATAAAATGAATACTAATGGATTAAAGTAATTTGAGGTTCAAAATAACTGCTTTAAGAGAAATGATGTTTGTCTAATAAATGCTGATCGTGTTTGTTTGCATTCACCTTCAAGAGAGCGACAGAGATGCGGCACAGCTATCTATTACACTAAAGATGTATAAGATTTGTAATGTATGTAAGAGAGATTGATTTATAATGATGATAAATGTTCTCATATTACTTGACTGATATCAAGAGTATCCGGGAAATGTATCAAATGTATAATATTATAGGTGCCGACAGGCCATTTAGGCGTTGAATGGCAAAAAGTTAGTAGGTATACTCAGATAACCGAATTGGGAAATGAATGATCTTCAATGTCATCTTTTGGATAGAAAGAAATAATATGTATAAAAATAATCACCATCTGAAGAACATAAACCACCATTTGATAATATAATCTCACAATTGCGGAATAAATATTTTCTATAAACGGCGTTTCATATTTATAAATACATTGTGTGCGTGAGTGCATATTTATAACAACTATATGTCTGCCATTGGTTTATCTTGTGTATAATAGCACAGACCACTCTGTAGACGTTTTATTGTTGTCACTTATCACATGTAGGTATGAAATTTTTTCATTACCTAAGCGTTCGTACTAGCTTCCTTGACATTCAGTATTTCAATTTTAATACCGTAATCTATGACGGGTACGGTTATACTAGTATCTTAAATAGTTTATAACATTTCCACTAGGTATGTAATGTTTCTCAAGGAATATGTTTATCATGTTAAAAATATTTTATTATAAATTATTTCATGATATTTTATTTTATTTTACACTACTCACCTACAAATTATTTTGTGGATATGTCAGTATAATTTTGGATGAATATCTTTTTTGAATTTTTTTATATGTTGGAAATGGTTTCTAATTCTATAGGAGACCAATTTATATAAATTTTATACAAAGTAAAGTTCTGCTACACAATTAACGCAAAAACAACATTCTCAATTTCAGTTCTGAATTAAAAATGATTTCCTCAAAAAGAACTGCAAAACCCATAAATAATAATGGCCCTCTATTAAATTATGAATTATTGTGATTCAAAAAGTGTACTGTTATTTTACAGATTTAATTGTTAATGTAGAACTATCGTGTTGTAATTTTAATATTTTTATTTTGGAAATCTAACTAAAATAAAAAGGAATGAGAGTTCTTATGATGAACAAGGAAGATAAGATGTTCGTTCGGAAGGTATTCTCGAAGTTTCGTAACAAAAAAAGCAAACACTGTTACGACACATTTTTTATAGTCGCATCTGATAATATAAAATACAAAAAAGGTCATAAATATACTGTCGTGCTGCGGTCGGGTTGAAATTTTTTCGTGACTGAATGGGCCTAGCTTAAATTTCTGACCTCCTGAATGGTCTCTGAGTTTTCATTTTATCTAAATTATAAATTATACAATATGATTATATTATAAGCGTACGGGTAAGTGTTGACTTTGAACATTATAATAGTTTATTCCTCACACAAAGAAGTCATGATATTGCTTATTACATACTTACCAAATAAATACAAGAAACGAATGTTCAAAATTTATAATTTTTTTTGTTTGTAATGTATTACTTTTAATGTGTTCATGTTTATTTTAATTTCTTCCTCGACTTGTTTACTTAAATGCGCAGTAATAGGTAAGCGCAATAATGCGCCCATTTATTCAGAACGCTTCAAGGTTCCGCGCCTTATACACAGAAAGTTCTATCGCATAGCAGGGCTGGGTGGTGGGTCGAGGCCGACCACGATCAAGGCACGGAAAGGATTGTCGTACTTTCAGGTGTCATGCACATGAAATATTCAAGCAACGTCATTCGCTTCTTCATTATATTGGTGGTCACTTGTGATTTCATTTTCCGTTTACGGATTTTTAATGCGATCATACTAATGCACGCAATACTCAATGAATGTTGAAGCTAAGAAGCTAAGTCTCCTGCACTTTCGTTAGTCCCTGGTATTTTGTAGATACGTTTTTATTAATTTTTAATGTAGTTTAATACAAGTAGTTACCTTCAGAAGTACATTGTTGTGTCCACTTACTTTGTGCTTCTTATTAAAAAAATATTCCATTTTATCTAATAAGTTTTAAAAAATGGTGAAAATTGTTATTTAACAACTTATGAAATTTTTGATTATTTTGTATAAATGTTTGTTCAAAAAATTAAATGAGTTTCGATATTGTCTGGTTTATAAATTACTTGTCTTAAGTTTCATGTA
Organism: Himalopsyche phryganea; assembly: GCA_022494535.1. Lineage (NCBI taxonomy): Eukaryota > Metazoa > Arthropoda > Insecta > Trichoptera > Rhyacophilidae > Himalopsyche > Himalopsyche phryganea. Next base: position 2,889,651 of record JAGVSL010000034.1, read on the forward strand.
GCTGAAGTTCGAAATATATACAAAATATTCTTGTGATATAAACCAAAAGTCATTTTTGCGTATTGAATTGTATATATATATATATATATATATATGCTTTTTATTTTTTTATAATGGGTCGCATATAAACTGCACGCCTCTGCAAAGGTCAAATACTTAATTCAATATTACTCTCAAACTTTAAAATGGATGAGTAAATTAAAAGTTGAATAATAATTTCGATATAAATAATTATTTTTTAATTTGGTATAATATAGAACTATTTATGTATCTCAGCACATAAATTATTTTACTAATAATAACTATATTCTTGAAAAGGTGGCTTATAAAAATTTCCAATCACTAGATGTCTTGTACAACCCTTTAATTATCTTTTATTATAAATAATCAATTCATTTAATATTTTTCATTTGATTTTTCTATTTGCATTTATATGTTTTAATGCCGTGGCACTTGTAGAAGTAAATAACGATATACCTTTGCATTGATTTGACTGGTTGTGTATCCAGACAGATGTCAAGTTTGAACTTTTAATGTTGTCACCACGCTTACTTCAACTATTAGTACAATATTGATCAAACAAGCCGCATGTCATAGTTTTCTCTGTTTCTCGCTCAATCACACGTAAAGTAAAGGATGCGAGCGAGCGAGTTACAAGAGCATACGGCCGCATACTCTTGAATCCTACTTGCTCATACCCAAGTGAGGTAGTGCGATAGAGATAGGGATAAGTCCACCGCACGCCGATGGATCGAACACATTCAAGCTGCCTTTTTTACCGTGACTATTTCTGTCAGAATTGAAATAGTTGATCATGCACCGAGACATAACTTATTAACTTACTTAATAACTTTCTTCAAAATTCCGCATGTTAGATATCATTTAGTCCAGATACATACACTTATTTGTACCACTGGATATCTAGGAATTTAACATTCTCAAAGTCTCTGTTTGGAAAAGGTTAGTAAAGTTGGATGATATAACGAAAAGACTGGTCGTTCTCTCAACGTTCCCCGTTTTCAGGATTGGACAGAGAGTGGAATGGGATAAAGGCATAAAGCACTAGGCCACTCAGTTACAGGACTGGCGTTTCCTAATTTACTGTTAAAAAAATCCACATTACAACTTACTTTGAAAGTTCGTAGACACGTTGAATTTTATTTTAATATGTTATAATCAGTAGATATTATAGCGTATTAAGATTTTTGTATTAAAAATAAAAAATCATATGATACAACAACCGTCAGACTCAAAATGATATGGGGTGTTGTAAAGAAAAACTGATAAATCATTTCGGCCAATGTGTAATGCTTACAAATAACGTACGATTTTTTTAAATTTTAATGGCATGCAGAATTCAATAAGTTTATTAGCTACAATCAAATGCATACACGTCTAATTGTATTTTGCTTTATTTATTGCAATTAGTGATTGACTGGTTACTAACATTATTCATAATTTTTTCAATTGAAAATATAATTTTTTTTTTCCATGTCCGCTCCCAATGTGGAGCATATGGTCTCCTAATGGAGGTATCTTGACAGAATTTTTCTACGAGAACTGCTTGTCACTCAGTTGCTCAACCTCTCTTTTCATTTTCGAAGAGAGTAGGGATAGAAGGATAGGGCTATGACAGGACTAGTGGTTAGCTAATCGCTCTCGTTACGCCCCGTGAGGATGGGATTGGTGGGAGGGAGGACTCAGACTACGAACAGAAATTCATAAATCGATTGAAAGATCAATCTATGAAAACCGTCCGCACCGGGAATTGAACCCGAGACATCCGTAACCGTAGCCAGCGACGAAACCAACTGCGCCACGGACGCCGACAATATAATACAATGGAAAAATTAGACTAGCGCTAAAAGCAAAGAAAATTGCGCGAAACACAAAAATTTCGTTTACTACTAGTAATGCAAAGCGGATAAATTGGCTTTTGCTTTTGATCGCCTCGTATAACACTATAGTGGATTTATACTATGATTTTACTCCGAATCCAACAACTGAATGATTTTTTTTAATATCTAAATTTAATAAATTGCAGTTGATTAATATTTAATATACAGTTTATATTGCGTTTAATTTAAACAGGTTGGAAACCACTGTGCGGATTTATATCCCGTTTTGTACAAAACGATTTTAGCTTCTGTTATCCGAATTTATTTGACGTTATATTTGCAATTCTTTGTGCTGCTTCATATAGGTGCATACATATTTTTATACATTTTTTTATACCTTTGTTCGAAATTTATTCTCAATGTCTGCAAATGTCCTTGTACGTGGATTAAAATTCTTTAAATAATTTACCAGTAAAAAATATCTGCAATTTAATTATGGATGACAGTTGAAATAAGAAAAAGAATAAAACAGATATATTAATTCGATGCTATTGAATACTCTGTTATTTTGTAGTGTATGGTATGAATTCGTGTATTAATCAAGAAAAAAATATCGGAAATTAGTTTAGGAATAACGTAATTATCGGGAGTAGCCATTTTACAAAATCTTTTAAAATGAAACTTAAAAATACACAAGAATGGAAAATATTTGTTTTTCTTTTTTACTACACAGAATCACAATTGTATTATAAGTAGAATTATAATAATATATGTGATATTAATAAAGAGACAGATAATGATGGGTGAGTGCCGCTCAAGTGAATACCTTAGACAGCGAATAAGATTATAAATCCAATGAGGGAATGCAGTCGCTGTTATGGGTACGCTCGAGGTATCCAGGGGGATGGAGGAAATGTTTTCATTCTGGGTGGCACATAAAGTATGTTTAAATGTTTTAAGGCAATGCCTGTAGATGTGTTAAAATGTATTTAAATTTAAAATTAAGAATTGATGATGTTTACAATATAATTTTAAAGAATTAAATAATCCTATAATATAGCTTCTGTAACATGCAACTGTAAACGGTTAAAACTAAATGCTATTTGTTCAACGCTTACATTATAAGCACTTTTGCTTTACAGTAGTGTATGTTGGCATTGCATTTTGGCATCTAAAAGTATACTTAGCTTCAAGAAATATCGGATATTGGGGTCAGATGTCATGCTTTTATAAAGTGCTCGGAAGTACAGCAGTGGTGTTAGAGAGAAGTTTTAAATAGCAAAGTCACAGGAGAGTCTAAGTTCTACTTACCTCTTCTTCCAACTGATGAGATTTCTGCGTCCTGGTGTACTCAATGGCACTAAATGAATGCTGGCATATCAAGTGACGAAGCAAAGTGATTCGTGGGTCACAGGGAATCTTGGAGCTGCCGCGTGGTGACCACATCGTTCACATAGGCAGCGGATATGGTCTATGAATAATATAGCATGACTGTGAAAATTTTGTTGATTCTCTAATGCCCTATATTTTTCTAAACTAATCATCCTCATTCCATTCAATGATACTGCAGCATTATTCCGTCATGACCCCAGTGTTTGTTTACATATCATGGTGTAAGCGTCTGTTCTACGCATTTATAACCGTAGCATGAAAACAGTTTTTTTGGTTTGCCAAAACAAGCATTGATGGATATTCTGACAACAGCCCTCAAATATGACTTGGAACAATAAATTTAAAAAGAAAAATGACCTCATTCATGCTTTACGTAATAAATTATATTTAGAAAAACTAAAAAAGAAATACCCAAATTTTTCCTTGGCTTCCTCGTAAAACTTGGACCTTATTCCGAATAGGAATTGAAAAAGACGTGTTCTGTTCTCACGCAGTAGTTTGTATTGAAATTAATATTCATGTCATAGAAGGATATTCGTAGAAATGTGCAGGTCGTGCATTATTTTTTGTTTTGGCGGATAGCGATCAAAGGCACTATAGCTTCTACTTCTACTGAATTAGCATTCGCTAAACGTCTGAACCCCAGATAAATAAACACACAATGTATTTAATTATGCACGAAACTTCAGTGGCGCAGCAAATATTTTGTATTTATTCATCATTAAAGTTTGCAACATTGAATTTCAGTCTGTAGCAATATTAACTAGGGATTCCAACTATTCATCATTCGAATATGGAACAATAAAAGTCTGAAAATGATATCAAAAATTTAGTTTGATTAATTAATAAAGTAATACATTAAAATTCGTAACAAAACTAGCGCATTTATAACAAAAGCCACATCTATTCAAATTTTAAATCACTGATATACTCGAGTTGAAATCGCATTTATTAACGTATCCGTGTACCCACAGTTTTATTTTTAGCGATATGTTTTTATATACTTACTTAACTGTATTTAAAATGATTTTATAATATCTGACAAATTTTTGAAGAATTACATAACCTTCGGTATAGTGGCAGAAGGTGTTAAGTCAAAAAACCTTCTATTGAGATAATCGACTTACGACGAAAACCACGAAATATAAGTCTTCATATTTTTAATTTAAGACATCGACTGAGGGTGCTTGGTGGAATTTCAATATCAAATTTGAATTATTGAGATTTTATACACTTCCATGTATTTTGTCACTAACGACCCGGGTTTCGCCTTTCGGCATCTTCAGGCTTTCTAGCGCACGGATGCCTGAAGAGGCCGAAAGGCGAAACCTGGGTCGGTAGTGACAAAATACATGGAAGTGTACAAAATCTCAATAATTCAAACTTAATATTTTTATACCTTAATCATTTACGAAATTGATTTAATTATTAGTAATTGTTTTTTACTGTTTTTTTGACACTAATCACTGCGAATGAAACTGTCTTAGTTAATATTGGTTTCTTCGAATAACGTAAAAAATACATGGAATATAGATGATCTTATTTTTTCAGATGATCTTAAAAGTTATCGTATATAAACATTGATAAATCAAAACAGCTGATTTTCGGCTTAACGCCTTCTGCTTCTATGCTAACGATATAAAACTATTTAGTATTAATATTGAAATTATTTACTTTTATAATATATTCACTTTCTTTATTAAAGTACTTTCGCACTGGGTTAGTAAATTTAACTTCTCGTATACTAAGTACGAAGTTATGAGTTCAACAACTTGAGTAATCCTATGCGATTCCTTCCAACCGCCAAAGACGAGTCTGCTATTGCATCTTCTTTCTTTTGGTCTTGAAGATGGTCAGTTTCCTCAAAGTAATGTTACCCTGCTTGTGTACAATGAGTGGTGGTCAGTTGAGAAGAATGTTAATAAATACATAGTTCAACTCATGATACTACAGTATTCATGTTTCACTCAAATTGAATGGAACACTTTGCTCTGGACTTTCATTTTTAATGGTTTGAAAATCAACTGCTGTTTTATTCATGCTTCCGTGGTATTTTTATAGCTGAGAAATGCGCTTTTTAAGAACAGGCTGTTAGGCATGGGCAAAAGAAAATAAGGCAATCTGCTATAAACCTAAGTAGATATTGAGTGGATGTCAAATATAACGTAAATTTTATTTACAATAAAGAAAAATAAACCGTTCTTTTCATTGTTAGATTTCTAAATATCTATTTAAACTACGTTTTTTAATGAATCTATTTAACTCGGATTGGATAAAAACCGATCGCTGAAACTTTTCCAATGTTCATTCAGTGAAGAATAAAGTTAATTATGTACTAAGAAAGATAAATATTAGCCAATCACCTCTCGCCTGTCTTTAATTTGAATGCATAGATTATTGAAATTAAATATGGAAAAGTGTTCCAACTCGAATATTCGAATATATTCTACCCATTTTGAACTATTCAATATTCGAATATTTGAGAAAATATTCGAACACTATTCGTTATAATTTATTATGAAATTTTTTACAAAATTGATTAAAACATGTACCATAAACCGTAATTTCAGTAGTTGAAGAAATATTGTTGTACTGATCCGACGCAGCTGCAGATTTTAAATATTGTATTAGAATGAAACGGTATTGGAGTGTGAATTTTTATTAGTATTTTTACACTTCAGAAATTAATCCAATATTAAAATATATTCGAATAGTTTATAATGACGAATAGTTGGAGTCCCTAGTTCCAATTAGCTTTACAAGAACAGTAAGCAAAGAAAATTCTTATTGAGATGTGTGCTATTGGATTTTATGAGCCTTTTAATAATATATGAAGTGAAAAAGTGATCAAAGTGAGTATGATTTAAGATTAAATATTTTAGATTTTATATCGAACTCGAAGATTGTAATATTTTATTCAGAGAAAGTTTTAAAGAAATTTATTTTAACGGTGGGATTTTAAGAAAATAAATAGAATTTTACACTCGTATGTTTTAAAACTATATATAACTTCATATCACAATTTTGGTAGCGCCCCTGCTCCAAAAACATAGAAATGACAATGCCAAGTTTTTTTAAAAATATAATAATAATTAATTATCGATAAAATAAGTTGAAGGTGTTTTTCATATTCAAGAATAAAATAAAAAACGCACTCCTAATTAACCGTCTATTCAACGATTTTTTACAGCAATATTTGAATAAATAAAACGTGCCAATATTAAAATTTTACGATTCAAAAATAATGCACTTTTATTAGTAATTTATACTTATAAGCATATAAGCTACTCAAAAATTCTTTTAATATTAACAAAAATAATCATGCATAATAATTGATTGTCTTTGTTAATCGTCGTCCATCGTCTTTGTTAATCTGGTAAGATTCTTAAGAAATGCATATACACAATAGTTTTCGTGTATTAATCCCATTTAAATACAATAACTAACATGTAGCATATCGACACCCCCTACGTACAATCCCGTATCTGCAAACATATGATTTTACAGGACAGTATTTCAAAGATTCATGACGCAATTGTAAAGTGACGACTGGATGCATATTCTTAAAAATTTCGTCAGTGTTACTATGTTAAATCTATTTTCTTAGTTGTTTAGAACTGAGTGCGTAGAAACGAAAATGCAAAACACACTTTAATCACATATTTTGCTTTTACGTGATTATACGTAGGAAGTGTCGATATAAGTGTTATAGGTATCATTCGATTTCAGTAGTAACAATGATATCAAGTGAAACCCGTAACATTTTGTACTTTGTGTAACCGTTTCTTTAGTCGAGTGGTCAACGCTTAATACATTTTTCAATTGATTTATACATTTGTGGTTTACAAGTACTTTGAAGTTTGAATTCTCTTTCCTTTCCCATTCGATCATAATAAGTTTTTTTTTCTCACCTTTACTTTCCAGAATGGGGCGGCGAATATGCAACCACTCGTCCTTTCCTAGCGCAATAATTCTGTACTGATTTATCTTTTTCGAAGAAGAATGGTTAACTGATTAAAAGTCAGTTCTCTTTAAACAGCTTCTGTTGAGATGCTTTGCATTGAGAGCGGATTTGATTGATACAAATGATAGCTTGAATCGGACGGTCTTGATGTAAACGAATAGTGGAAAGAAGAAATGTATATTTAAATAAACCTAACTACAGAGCTGTAGCCTTCTGGAAAGTAAGCATAATATAAAAATAAAAGAGATTTCAAGCCTTTGTCATTGAGACATTGAGGCGTGTTAGATTTGGGCCAATTTTACCAAATCTACGATTCAAATCACATCGTGTATGACCTGTCACGTCTACTGCCAAATCTTTTTTCTGTTGCGTTTCAATTCAAAACCACAGAATTGTGTGTACGTGAACCGTATTTGTTAGGAAAATCCAGGTCGCCAAAAGTTATTTATGTTTCTGTTGAAGGTTTTTCATTATTTCGTAGTAAATACTTACATAAAGAATAATAAGTGCTTATTATAATTTCTGAAACTGGAACTACAGGAAAGTCTATAAGCGTAATAATAACAAACAGTGATGTAATTTATTGGTTTTACTATCATATACCGCAGTTGAGTGCAAATGAGTTATATCAACAACTGAGTTCAATGAAAATATTATGATACTTACCACGTAATCCTTAAAATTTTGACTTTCAATATCAAGAAACTATTACTAACGTTATATGAAATATTTGGTTTTTACCATATGTACGCATATAATATAAATTTAATTGATTATAGTGAATACGTAGATACGGTCACTTTTGAAAAATTTATTCCTATCAAAATTAGCTGCAACTAACTATTTAGCCAATAACTAATTCGATAAATAAATAAAAGTTAGGTTAGATTTAATTATTAACCGGCCAATTTTATATTAATATCTGACCGTTAAATTTAATAACTAACCGTTTTGCATGAATTATTGACCGCTTATTTTATAAACTGACCACGTACTGATCATTTGTCGAACAAGTTACTGACCATTGTTTAATAGTTACCATTGTTAATAAGTTTGTGATAATTAAGAGATAACAATGAATAATTCATTTTTCAGATAGCATAAGCGCCTAGTAGGAAATGGGCTTGGTAGGAAAATTATGGAGTTTGTAGTAAAACTAGTGATTATAAATCCGAAACATTTTCTTTATTTTCAACTTTAATTCGTAAATATTGTCATACACTTTTAAATAAATTTACTTAATCATTAAAAATATATTCAAAGTAACCATAACATTGCTTACCTATAAGTAAATATAAAAATATAGTAGAAAAATCTGTAAATCCAAACCTTATGATTAAAATGACACTTTATATACAAAACGTATATAAATATAAAGAAATCTCTAGATATTAATTATTATCCTCAAAATGATAGGAATGAAATCTTCGCTATTTGGGAAATACTTAAATGAAATTTTTATAATGTTAAGTCTATGTAAAATTTGAAAGGCAATCCGCGCAGTTAAACGGTTTGAATATTTTCTTTAAATTCCGATTGTAATTTCATAAATTACTTCGTAAATATTCTTTTTTTAAATACACATTTATATTTATTTATCTTTATTCAGCAAATTTCAACCATTTTGTTTGATGTGTCAGCGAACAATAGCTTCATTGATTATTATTGTATAGTTTTGTTTAACAATATAGTTTTTCTAATATAATACAAAATAAAGATTCAAATGCGTTTATTCAATATGTAAAAACGTGATTTTTTTAAAATTTGATAATAAATATGGCTTTTGTATATTTAATGTTTTATTTTTATTACTTTTTGCAAAACATATAATATATGGGATCTATTTATTATAAACTATGATGAATAATGTTGATTTCAATGATTTTGATCTACAAAAACAAGACATTTTATGTTTCATGCTTATGTCAATACGAAACATATATATAACTTCAAGTTGTTCAAGATTTATAAAGGGAATTAAAGCTACCGAAAAAATGAGTCATTTTTATTCACATAAAATATTTACAAAGTATCTCATTAAATAATATTAAAATAAAAATAAATATTGCTAGAAAAATAACCAATGCTAGAAATATCGTGATTTTATATGGAATGTATATTTTTTGTAAAGTAATATTCTTAATAGAATAACATAAAAAAATGAAAGCGAGAGATCATTTTAATTAATGAATCAACATTATAACAAATTCCTTACTATAATATATACTAAGACGAAAGATAAAATAATATTTTACATCTAAAAAACCTTTGTCTACATCAATTATTTTGTAAAATACATATAAATACAAATAAAATATCTTTCGAATAATATGAGAATGCATTTGTTTAAAGTACGACATAGTTTCAACGAAAACAGTAAAAATATTTACAGCTGATTTAAATGTATAAACTTAATTTTACCCTTAAGAATAGTTGAGAGTCATAGTAACAATATAACCGTGATATAAAGAATAAGGAACACTTACGTAGATACAAAAGTGATAACCGTACATTTTCTAAATTACCTTAATGGCTTCCAACAGGTAAGTATAAAAATTCTCGAAAAGATCGAGAGGATAATAAATTATTTACAAAACAATAAGACAATTAACATCACTAACTTGATTGATCACGTCTACCTAAAACTACAATTGTAATAGTAAAACACTGAGATCTTAGTAATTGCTGTGGCTTAAAAAGTTATAATAAATTCACTTTGTTGAAACAATGAAAATATTAGAGGAAATTTTCGTCCATTATTGCTTTGATTATATTAAAGATTATTATGAACTACTAACGGATTACAATAAACTCACAATTATCAGTCTTTTTCACAGTCAACCATTACAATTCACTCTGTAAAATAAATATCAGCGTCTCATTATGTCTTCAATGCTAAACCCTTTCTTCGGTGCCGGATTGTTCCCAAGCTGTCTCACTGGCGGGGGCGGTTGAATACCTACCATATTCTGTATACCCAAACTTATAGAATGTGACACTGCACTTGCACTCGTCGACGGACATTCTCTAGAGCTAGTTTCAGTTTTAGGGGGCCCTATTGTATTCACTTTAGATATAATATTTGAACTAGATGGATCAACAGGAGGCATTTCCTTTTGATGTAAATGTTTTATGATCAAGTCCTGGGCTACCATAGGTGGGTGACTCAACGGTGGAGGTAATCTGGAAGATGAATTTGAGAGGTGCAAATGTGAGTCAGGTGGCTTCATAATGCTTTGCGGTGGTGGAACGATGGGTCCCATTTTGTGATGTAAATTTAGCAGTGGTGGTGGAATACCCATATTTGGTGGTGGTATGAGAACATTGTTTCTGGGTATTGTCAAATTCGTAGGTCCTGGGGATGGAGGCCTTGCTCTGTACTCTGCAGACGTAGATGGTCTTCCAAGTTCAGCAATATCAGGTGGCAGAGGTCGTTTCCTGAAAGACCCTAAATACATTCCAGGATTGCCTTGTATTATAGAGTTAGTTGAAGAACTTGAACTTTTTATAGGTTGTTCAACTGGAGTTATGTGGTGTAAATCTCTGCGTATTTGTAGTTGTGGATGACGAATAGGACTATCGTTTATATCTGAATGGGCTCTTATCACTTTCTCGTGAGGATTATCAGGACCCAAAAATCTATGTTTTTCCATCAAGATTTCACTAGGTTGATAAAATCTTCCTTTATCAGAGAAATGATGATCGTGATGCGGTCTCATCGTATAAGGACTGGCTGTGTTTCTTGGTTCATTGTGATGGCAATGGGTACGCTCGGGTGTTGGTGAGGCACGTCTGTTATGAGTTTGTGGAATATATTCTTCTGTTCGCCCTCGTGACACACTTTCGTTAGAAGGAGATCTTGGTCTCCTCACAGGTGAGTGATCCGGTGAGTCAAGATCGTCAGGATCATCATCATACATTGAATCGTTAAGGGGTGACTGTGGTCGATCTTCTTCTCCTACGTCAAGAACCTCCGGGGGTACGTCTCCGACGGCATGCGTGAGAGCATGCCTACGAAGATCGCAGTTTCTGCGGAACACCTTTCCACATGAGTTGCATTCGTAAGGCTTGTGGTCTGTGTGGGTGAGAAGGTGGGTTTTGAGATTTGAGCGTTGGTTAAAGCTTCGGCTGCAAACAGGACACTTGTGAGGGGACTCTTCCATATGTAGGATCTTGTGAACTGCCAAAGTACGTGACTGGCAGAATCCTTTCCCACATTCTGTACATTTGAATGGCTTTTCTTTTGAATGGATGTATCTGTAAAAAAGAAAAAAATATTTAAAAATAATGTACATTTAGAATCCGAAAACCATGGTAGAATGACAATATGCGTTGTTATTGAGATGGAAGTGTTAAAATAACAGCGAATAATAATGAAATAAGTATTCAGTTTTGTCCTATTATAAACAAGTTTTGGCTACAAAGTAAACGTTTACAACTAAAGACTATTACCTCACATCTAATAAACGGAAGTACCCCGATACGTTATTTTTTAAATTAATTGTGATTATATTTATATTTAATAATTTTGACTGACAATAATAAAATTCTTAAAAATCTAAGCTATAAATATAGTTACAAAAAAATAATACATGAAATGAAGAATCAATTAAATAAAAATCCGATTTAAAAATAAATAAAAGTCTCTATAGTGACATAATTTTTTGCTTGCATTTTGTGAAAATATACATGAATACGTCTTGGATGACAAATTTATGAAAATAGTATTTAAATAAAAAGATAAAAAATAAAATGATATTTCAATAATTATGTTTTTCTTTTTTTTATATTTATAGCGAACAAAACGATTTTTTAATCAAGATTTTAGAAATCTGTACGCTAGCTCATTTTTGTCATTTTAAGTCAGTTAAATTGAATGAATGAAAAGACGAATATCTCAAAAAACACCAAAATTGCAAAGGATAAAAGAAATATTTAAAAAAATTTTGGTCGTCATTTAATAGGCATAATAAACAAGAATATGACGAAACAAATTGCATTCACCTTGATTTCTTGATATAAATGCAATTCAGATAAGGAAATTCGAGCTAAATGAATTATGTTTCTTTCACTTTGTTTTTAGTCTATGTGGTGAAAAAAAATAAATTAAATTGCAAATAAACAATTATTTAAATTGGTAAAACTGATTGATAAATTATTAGAAAAAAGTAAATAACATTTTTCTTTATTGCTACCTTGAAGGTATTTATAGCGGTAGTGAAACTTTTATTTTATATGTAAAGAATGTGTTTTGTGAAATTTATTTACTAATGTCAGTATGTTGACATGCATGAATAAAACAAACTTGAGTTTGTTGATATTAATTATTTTATGCGTGAAATATAAAAAATAATAACATATATGAATAAAAAAGTATAAAATTATGCGATCTTGTTACTAATTTCCCATTATTGCTATCGGTGGATATAAATTTAATATTAAAGACACCACTATTCAGTAACGTACTGAATTTTATCATTATCATTGAATAATACAATTTTTATCTAGCAGTGTATATTTAAGATGGTGGTGGTACATTTTGATTCAATGATGAATTGATAATAAACGAAACAAGATAGTTTCGAACTAAATATTATTTCCAAAAAGTTATTTTTGTTTTGATCAGTATTAAAAATCTTTTGCCTAGGTTACACTCCCGATATTATTTACCCATATTCAAAGCATAAAACTTGTATTAAGAATATTTAAATAATTATATTACGTGGAAAACTTATTCACTATTTAGTTCCGATTTCTTCATAATTATTACTGAAACCTATCTTAAAAAAAATATATTAGGATATTTTCTTTCAACTTCTTCTTGTTAAATGTCTTATTAATGTGATACATACAGAATAAAATAATTATTGAAATTCTATAAGAGTGTAAAAATCCTCTAATGGGTGAAATTATGCATCATAAACTGAAACTTTTTGATAAATATTAGGTATCACTATTAGATATGATAAATATTGCTTTTTCAATATGTTTTTTTGTCCTTATAGTGTTAGACCACGACAATATGAAACTAGATACTCTGTAGTATATTTAGTTTCAGGGCATGCAGCATAAAACATAATCAGCAGAGTAAATGTATAAGCATGTTGTTGGTATTCAAGTAACCTGCAGTATCCTTGCGAAAAACAAAGGCATCAAGTTTCTTTTGATCGTAAAGTAGAGTAACATCAAATTTTATAAATATTAAACGACTGGGAAACGTTTGTTTCACTTTATTTTTTATGCTTTACCTACGACTGTAACAAATGAAAAAAAATATATCAATACTAGATATTATTATAATGTAACTAGGGCATCCAATCCCGGACTCTTTTTATGAACCCGGGATTTCGGGATTCGGAATCTCTCAATCCCGGGATTGGTCATTACGTGTATTTTACTTGTGTTAGATTGTAGTGATTGTACATTTAAAATTTCATTTGTGTATATTATTACTTCAATTGGAATGCATATATGATTTAATATTTTTTTAGGCATTGGTGTGGTTTTTTTTTATCGATTGGTAATCAGACAGTCATTAAAAAAAGAGAAAAAAAACAGTGATCAAAATAGTTTTTCATTTTTTTTATTTACTGCATTATTAAGGTAGGTTTTACCAGATCGCATACAAAAAGAGAATATGTCCTTCAACTCAACTTTGTAATATTATCCTCCATTTCAAATTGGTCAAAAATGGCTCTTACGTATTATAAAAACGATGGACATAAAAAACAGAAGTAAACACTTGGTCAATCACGAAGTCTTAATTTGATAAATGAATTATTTTTAGAGTTTACAGTGAATCTCCAATTATGGGATTGAATAATTGACCGGGATCCCGAATCCTGGGATTGGAAGCCCTAAATTTAACAGTGCCACATGTCAGCATTCATTCAATACGATTGATATCAACGATTCGAAGAGAGACATGTGTGTACGGTGCGTTTAAATTTTACTTATCTGTAAAAGAACACTTACGCACACACACTATCTCCTTTTGCGCATGTACTCATTGAGAAAGAGAAAGTGTTTGCATGTGTGCTGCGTTACAGATATACAAATTAAGACAAATATATATTGTAATATTTATAATACAGTGATTTCTTTGTTAGTTCAATATTTTCCTAATTAATTATTGAAAAATGAAAATACTACTTGATTGTAAAATTAGCTGTTTTTCATAAATGATATATAATTATTATTACAGGTTTCGTAGTCATTCGAATTTTTTCTCTCACGAAAGAATGTCAGGAATGTAAAAAAAATATTTTCTTTAAAAAACGTTTTAAGGGTCATTAAAATAAATGAATTGCTGACCGATGTTTGAATTTATTATTCAATGCTAGATTAAAACATTGATAAATGACAAAGTGTACATTCGTTTGGGAATCTCCCATACAACGTTGCATGCTATGAAAACAGATACAAAACAATTAAAATAAAAAGGAACTATTTCAGAGCTGGGGGGACTGATTTACTCCCTGATTTGTTTAATTAGCGAATGCAGATGTTTCATTCGGCAGCATATTTGTTGCATGTTAAAAAGTCGTTAGCATTTAATAATATAGAAATAATTCACATTTTTGCATTGCTTTTTCCCTGATGTGTATCGAAGACTGAGAAATGGTTGATATTTAATTACTCATAGCCAGGTTCCGTGAAATTAGAATTAAATTACAGGAAACGATGTAGTTACAATGATTTCTTGAACGTGAAAAGTGCATCAACGTCATATATATAAGATAATTTAGATTTTAATCCATCGTAAAATTTTTTCTTACATGGTCTCATATAAAATCATTAAATAATTTCTCACTATTTAATTCCACACACATAATAATATATTGTACCGCATGAATAATGAAAACAGTTAACAATCAGCGCTTCCGCAAAAATACAGCTTCTTCAGGTTGTTAATGTTGATATGGGAATAATTAATACATATATAATAATTAATTACATAGATTCCCAAATACGATTCTTTTTCATGCATTAATTAATTAAGCGATAAAGAAAACCGTTTTTAATTACTTTACACATAATTTATTCTTTTTTACATAGCGAAAAAACAGTGTGGGTAATTTCGATAAAAGTGTTTTATTTATGGTAAAGTATATTGATTACATTATTCTGAACATGATTACTTTAAGTTTTTGATAAACGTTTTTTTCTACAAGTTTTGTTAAGAGTAACGCAAATTTATTTTCTGTTTTTGAATTATTGGGGGAAAAATCACGATGTAGTAATTATCGCGAAACCTTAATACCCAAAGTTGTGTTTGTGTAGTATTTTTCATTGAATAACAAATGTTATTGTATTATATATTATAATCGTAAGGGGTATTACGTGGTATATGTAGCATCAAGCAGGTTTTTTTCTTTTCCTTGAGGTATTTCCCGTTTTAAGTGTTTTTAATTTCAAATTATTGGTTATATCTAACTCTGTCTTTTTAGTAACTATATTATAAGTGCAAAAATGCTAACAAAATTTACGATTTTATTATTTTTGACATTTATGTAATTGTTTATTTTGTCAGATAATGTAACTTAGAGGATGTATAATGGGGCTATATCCCTTGTGATCTTCGTTATACATGGAATTAGCTTCCAGTCATCTTCAATTCCACTTGCAAACGTTACAGTTTCCAGTTATAAGCGAAAAAATATAAATAGTAATATGAGATGACGTGTCTTGATCCCGTAAAGAGCAGTACCGGGAAGCTATATATGTTTACTTTATTCACCTTTTAATATTTTTTTTATGTTATAGAATATGTCAATATCTTTGAAGTAAGGTAGTTGGACGGAGGCGTCGGCTTGTATGTAAGAAAAAACGGGTTCTCGTGTCGGTCCATTAGGATTCACGTTCCGTCCTGATCACAGCAAGCTGGGACTGTGGGACAAGTTTTAAGTCCGGTATGTTCCGATCTCTAAAGAGATAAGCGCCTCTGTGCCGTGGACCTAAAGCTGGCTTAGCGGAGAAATGAACCAAGCGGGTTGTTAATTTATCATTGTCACCATTGCCAGTTATGAGAAACCTTTGGTGGCGCTAGTCACTAATGTATTTTTAATCGACATAATATGAGCCTGATCAACAAATGCCATCTTTTTTCTCAAGTTTAAAAATTAAAAATAAAAATCAAAAAATCGAGATTTAAAATCTGAATTACTTCAAAGTGATATACAAAAAATAAAATATAAACGAACTAGCATCGCTTCTAAAAGTAATTAACCCGTCCGTACCCATGATGTAACAATAAGTCACTTCAGCCTTTAAACCTTTAAATTATTTGTGAAATAGGCCATACGAAAAAACGAAAGCTTTGCTATTTGTAAATAAAATAGTTCTACATATAATTAAAAATACATTACAGTTTACGTTTTCTTTGTATAATTAATCATAATTTGAAAACCTCGTCAATTTTGCCATCAAAAAATACAAAATTAAAGCATAGTAACTATTAGTATAGTATAGTAACAATCCGAGATGCATGACGTATCATATGCAACCGTTTTATTTCAAACGACACGAATACACGTTTCGAGTTTGTTTTGCTATGAATAATATCGATAATTTCGCATAGTTTGATATGTATTTCAGGTTTAGCACACTAAATATGACGTAAAATAATTACATGATACTATATAAAACCATATTTCACTTTTTGAAATTGTCTTTTCGTTTTATAAATGCGTTTATACGACAAAACCAACACGGTAACGAAATGTGACTGCCTAAGATCCGAAGGGATTTTTTCAGCTTGAAAACAGAAAGGTTAATGCAGTCTGGGTAAAGTGTTCATTTTATTATAATATATAACAAATATTTGTTGGGAAAGTGTATTTAGCTGTTGGTGGCTTAAGGTAAGGCGCAGGACCCGCATACCGTTAAAACTAATAACTGGATATCAACCATCATGATGCAGTGAAGATATTTGCAGTAGGCTGGGTCTCGTATAAGGCTATTGCACTATTTATAAATATAATTATTATATAAGATCTTAGCTAAAAACAACCAATGTCCACTTTTTTTTTTTTAATTTTATTGGATTTTTCGATATCCTGTTTATGACTCCACACAACTATGCATAGATATATTAAAAAAAATTCTCACAGTTCAGCTCTCAAAAATATGCCACTGTTTTAAAAGCACACATTTCTCCAGGTCATTTTGTATGAAAAGAGGAAATGCCTTTTATAATCAAGATATTGATATTTCTACCCTCTCATGAACAAAATGAGTTTTATGACATTTGCTGTTTTTATGTCAAGGTCTTCAATTATTGTAATTGTCATATTAGTGTTGATAGAACATTCCTCAATAATTATTTCAATAGGTGTATACAGTAAAGGTCTGATTTTTAATAGTTCCTAATTGATTTAAAATATCAAATTATTTGAAATATATTATAAATTCTCGTAGTCAATGCTTTAAAAAGTTGCACGGTGTTTTCATTTGAAAATATAACGACCCAGTTTTATATTTATTTACGAAAAAAATTGTGACGATATTTTAAAAATGTTGTTAATCTCTGTGTTAAATAAACTCAAGTGACATTTCGATAACAATCGTAAAGCATTAATTATTGAAAAATATAAGGAATGAGAAACTCAAAGTATGTTGTGTATTTGATATTTTTTATGTGGAACTATCACGCTCTTCTTTTATCTCTCAGTAAAATCTGTTTGTTATAAACAAGCATTTATTAGTAAGAATATACCTAACAATATGTAATAATATACTGTACATTAATTAAATAAAAAATTAAATTATTATTAAACATATAAGAAACACGAAAGAAAAGTTTCTATAAAATTTTATCGTTATTCTCTTATTACATTCTGTATCCCAATTAAACACCAAGGTAAAAGTTACGCTTCAATTTTATGAGGCTTTATTTAGCAGTTAAGTTACACTTTCGACAATTTATCCTTTAAACATGAATGTCTTATGAAAGAATAAAAAATAATTTTATGTTTTTTTTTATTGTTTAATATAGTTTTTAAAATAAAATATAGCGTTCAAAAGAATTAGTTAACAGAAATCACATACAACGTTTAACAATGCAATTGGCGGTCATTCTGCTCTATTCAGCAGACGGTCAGTACAGTGGTATTTTAAGGAGTACCTCAATCAACTGAAACTTTTCAATTTTTATTAGCGAGTTTGATTTCATCAATTAAAAAATTGCTTTAAGAATTTCTCATTAATAGATTCTATTACAGTATTTTTAATATTACCATTAACTTTAAGATAAAAAATATTTAAATTTGGTTTGTTGAAATTTTGTACACTTCCATGTGTTTTGTCACTAACGACCCGGGTTTCGCCTTTCAGCATTTTCAGGCATTCGAGCGCACGAATGGACTCGAACTGACAGACAGTAAACAGTGTCTAACGTTTATATAGAAGATACAAATACGACAAATTTTATTTACGAGATAAAATATTATACGTCTAGGATCCACACTAATACCTGAGTTAACATTCCGAGAATCGCCTCAATCCTTATTTTGTAAACAACACATTAATAGAGTGGCGAATTGCCGCTTTCCAACTATTATTAGAATTACCAGTGATTTTACAATTATAATAGCATTGTGGGTTTCGACGGGATGCAATTCTTCCCGAAAAACAAAGTGACAAAATACATGGAAGTGTACAAAATCTCAATAATCCAAATTTGATATTGAAATTCCATCAAGCACCCTCAGTCGATGTCTTAAATTATATCTTAAATTATATGAAAAATATTTATTTAGAGTTTACAAAGATATGCATTTTTACCAAATATAAATCATTATTATTATATTAATAAGCGCCAGCTAATACATTACAATAAGTGTGCTAGCTACATTGAATTTTTAAACATCTTTTTCTGATGGCTGTCATATCAGCTGATACAAATCCTGTCTTACATCATATTTTATCAGATTATTATTTTTTCTTTCAGAGTGACGCTTACCAAAAGATAAAATCACAGTTAGCTGCCATTCAAATTTAAATGATACATCCATAGCGAGATGTATGTATGGCTATTTAAACTACTTGAGGTTTTTTACACCTTAGCAATTTAAATGCTTATAATAGGTCATTATAAAAAGAAATAATGGTTTGAAATAATACTGCCCATTAAAAAAAACCGATACCTAGTTGCGATTAAAATGCAAAGGAGGTCTTATGAAATTTAGATAAGCTTATGGTCTAAAAACTGTAAATAATGGTCTCAAATGAAAAAAGACCAAATCCTTGGCTTAAATAAAAAAAAAATAGAAACAAACTTTATTTGAATCACTTAGATACTATTACTATACTGTTCAACGGATAGTTACACATTTAATTCAGATGTGTTGAAAGTGTAGTGAAATATAACAATTTTTATATTTATGTTGTCGATGAAATTCTGGAATTAACAAAATAAACGTAATGCCTTCCTTTCCACCAAGAACTGACAGTTAACATCATAACTGACAATTTTTACTATTTATTAGAAACTCTCCAAACGATTTCATAAGCTAAAAATACACCCTCACCCGCTGAAATCGGTACTGATCGCACTATTCAATTTCGGGAAAATTATTATAGATTGTGGTCAGTTTCTATAATGATTTTTCTAAAGAGATTCGATATTAATGCAATAGAGTGAAATACAATAATTATATTTCGCTATAAAATATTTTGTGTTCACAGAATTAATGTATATGATATATTATAGAAACGTTATTTATTGTTTTTATTATAAATAATTTATTTCCTCATTAATTAGTTTTGTTTAAAGTTGTTTTAATTAACAAATGATTAATTAAATTTATTAGAATGCATTATGGCAACTTTTTTATTGAGTAATTGTATTTAAAAAAAATCTTTTTTCTGTATTTAAAAAAAAAAATTAAAAAAATACGTCAATGGAGACTTAGTGGAAATATGATCTCGTAGATTGTGATTGACCAAAGCGAATAGGCAAGGTTGCGTTTCTCGGTATTTGGTAAACTGGCTCTCGATTCTCAGAGAGTAAAGTTTACCAAGAAAAAAAATGTTGGGCAAATAGAGCGCTGTTTGTTGAGTTCTTCAAACAGCATGTCCTCCGACCGCTCCACCTAATACAACATCACCGCAAGACAACAAAATATTTCGAGAACACTCCAAAACTCTTAACAGAAAGTTTACGTTATTCACTGGAAGATGAAATAAATTTTGAAGATGGAAGATAAATCAAGTAATTTCATAATAATTGCAATGAATTTTGTGATTTTGTTGGATGTCAGACAAATGATTATAGCGAATACAAATTTAAGCATAATATGTATGTTCTTAATGAAACATTGTCAGTATTTACCTGGTTCATTGCAATGTTTCAATAGCCACCCCATCCCGGCTTTTACTATAGATTGAAAACGAGAGAGTTTTATAGAAATAGAATTTTCTTAATTTTTTTTTTAAATTCTTTTTAATAAATAATAATTTCTTAACCGATAGCGAATTTTTTCTACATCGACTCGAATAAATTATGTTCTTCCAAAATTAAATTCTGTACTTGTTTATGTACTTGAAATAGTTTTAATTGTTAAATTCACTCCAGACGTTATTGATTTTATTTTATCAAAAAATACTTTTGCATTATATTGACATTTATAACTACGCTGGATATAAGTGTGCACTTTTGATGTATACCGTCAGTCAAATAATATGATAGGTCAAAACTATGGTCATGATGAAAAAACATATTATATAATGATGATTCAAAAGAAAGTCATCATATTTAGTTAGAAAATTTAACTATACAAAATCAATTTTGTTTCGATATATCAAATTATTTCATTATTGATGAATAGAAAGAATGACAATAACTAAAAAATTTAAGGAATCCTAAAGAATCTATGAGAATCTTTTTTAATGGGTTAAATTACTTCTGTCTAAAAAATATACATTTATACTAAGCGTGGAAAACTTTCATCTAGCAGTGAGTTGAAGATGATAAATGATATTGTATTCAGTTTTCAGAGTTGCTATATATGACTGTGGAAAGGAAAAAGAATGTAACCCACACCAAAAAATATTGTTTATAGCTCACACAAAACGTGTCAATACAGTATATTTATATACATATATAAAATATATAAACTGTAGAAAGGCAAAAGAACATATCCCTCCGTCTTTTAAAAATATTTTTTTTCGATAATTACAATGTATACAATATAAAAAACATTTTCTTTGGTTTTTGTCAATATTTTTGTGTGTGGGTTACGTTCATTTTCATTTCCACAATCGATATAATAATATATATTCCGTACTAAGAATAACGTGAATAATGTAATCATATTGTATTTTTTTAATATAATAATATTCTTAATACACTGTAGCTAAAGTATAATTTATGAAAATTAAATTCCAAAATTAAGTAGACAGAATGAAACATTTCGAAATATTAAAATTGGCTTAATCCAACTTTATTAGACCTCCTTAATTTGAAAATAAACAATCCAAAAAAGGTTCGCGCCTTTTCGAACATAAATACAGAGTGGGAATAAAAATGGCCGATTTGGTTTGGATATTTCTCGGCTTGAGACGCAGACAAACTACCGGTGGATGTCTTTTCGTACTAATATATTTTTACATTATCGTCATCTTTAATTCACAAAATATTCAGATGGATTCCAAACGACTGGTGACTTGATATATATCCCATACTTTAGTCAAATATTATGATAGCGACTCACGAGCAATGTTAAATGTCTATTAAAATTATATCTCATAAGTTTTTTAAAATTTTTAAAAGCCACTTACTGATTAAAAAACGATAGTAAGGGCTTTTATTTCAATTAAATTATTAGTAAATATATTTTCGAGCTGAAAGTATCCCATTTCTTATTTATGGGTACCATTTACATTAATTATAATTTTAATTACTTCTTGTGAGTCACATTGATGAAGTAATCAATGTGGTATCTGAGAGTATTTAAAAAATAAATTATTGTAATAATCTAATAAAAAGTCAGCTTAAAAGAGTTTTCAAGTGTTTTATTAATAAGTGGTCATCGAACTGAATAATAAAACAACCGAATTGTACGGTATTGCTTAAATGAAATAAAATAAATTTCAGTCGTAATTTAAATAAGGCTTATTTCGTTTTTTAAGATTATTTAACATTATTTAAATCAAGTTACGAAATGTTACGCTAGGTATTAGTGACTAGGATATTTTTCGTTGCGTGTAAGCAGGTAGGTAGCAGAAATTAAAGTTTAAAAACATTTTGTCAGACATAAAACAAAAACACCATAAAAATAAACTTCCACATAACGAGTTGTTTTTTACAGATATTTTCACGCGAATGTATAAAGGTTTAAATAATGGACCGAAAAATTGATTCATATTAAGATAGAGAGACAACGTTCATTATAATTAATTGGAAGTGTATACATTCATCTGAATATATTTGCATAGCAATATTGATTACATCAATCAATCTGCTATGAACAAGATTATAAAACTGAACTGTAGCGTGTATTTATCAAATATTTAAAATAATTAAACCATTTTATGGTGGATATTTTTTTATATTTGAATAAATCACATTTAAATAATTTACTAATACTTTTTAATTTGAGCGGTTTTATTTTTAAATAAATCAAAGAAAAGTCAGCCAATTTCTAAACCATTTTTAAATTTATAAGTCTGAATTTAAGTCCTTATTTGTTATTTAATTTATATCGTATTCATAATTTATTTCTAATGAATTGATAAGTTTAGTCTACTGTAATAGCATTTAATGCATTTTACCGAATGAGTATGAAATAAGAATGTTCATAAAATGATATTGGTATCACCACACGTTCAAAGATCGCTTGAAATCATTGTAGTTCCATTCATATTTGAATTAGTAAAATACATTTTCACGTTCATAGTCAAATAAAGACAGTCTTTTCTCTTCGTGGATTATTCATCTATTACATTTAAAGATTTAAAATATTTCTTCAATTAAAATAAATTACTCTCACGTAAAATCTTTTTTTATAAATATCATTATAGAATTATAGCTATCAAAATATTAACTCAAATCTATATGACTATTATTTCTGCTGCAGAGCTTTATAAAAACAACATATTATGATATATAGATTATAATAACACTCAGAGAAGGGTTGGAGGGCCAGAGATAAACTATTCCTAATAATTAAGGTTGCCTTTTTATGAGAACATGTTCTCTTTTTTAATACAATTCTGTCGTTCTCTATCTTTTTTGTAGTATAACCAGAATGTCCTATTTTTCAATTTTTAAAATTTCCCCTGTCCGAAGTATTTTGAGCGTACTATATAAAAGCAAACATATTTCATGCTTAGAATATTATAAAGAAATATAAAAAAATCAGAAAATTTTGCACCAAATTAGCTGTGCATAAAAATATAGCAATAGAGATGATGAAATCGAGAACTATAATGAAGATGATTAAATTCAACAATTGATTTTTAAGCGCACTTTTCAAATTCATATGTATGTGTAGGTTATTATGAAAGTGGAATAAGTCATATAATATTTAGTTTGAGATAATTGGACTTTTCGTAAATTTGTTTTCAAAAAAGTTTTGATACTACATATGTCAATACATTATGATTCTTAGTCTTATAGATATAATCTTTCCTTTGCTGGTGGAATTTTACGATTATTTTGTAAAATAATAGTATTTTTGGTACCTTAAATGACTTATTCCACTTCATACATTCTAGTATTTAATGACTAAAGAGTTCCGCGAGTCCTGATTTTTGGAAAGGAGTATTTAAATGAAGATTAAAATACGACTGTTAAGAATACATGTACGAGAATCAAGGTTATAGATAAATCCAAAAGTATATATTTAGCACAATGACGTTTGTTTTGTACTGTGACGGTTGTACAGTTTTGTAAAGTCGCCCAGTACATTAAAATAACAATAAATTCCTAGAAATCAATAAGGAAGTGCATACAATGTAACTATTTACTGTTTTTTATTTAGTCAGAATGAAACTTAATTTTATTGGTTGATTTTACTTAAATAAAACATACAAGAAGTAAAATTATCAAAGAATGTAGCACATAAATATAATACAAAATGCCACTAACAGATAAAGAAAAGTGTGTTTGTCTAGATTTAATGATACCGCGACAGGTTCACGAAAACATTATAAAATCTTCAGTGATATTCGATAATATCTATTAATGAAGCATTAAAAACATCATCGCAATATATTTGAGATGACCGATACGAGATTAAAAAATCTTGTATCCAAACACGAAAATTCTGTTGGAGTCGTTTTAGTGAAGTATTTATTAACATTTAATCGCCGAAGACGTCTGAGAGTCAACTCAATAAATCATTATCCCCTATAAATTAAGAAAGTTATATTTAATTGGGCAAGGTAAGAACCGACTTTAATCATCCAATCAACATTCAATCTATCTTTTTTTGGCGTTTTGTATCCGCTACACAGTGGAGTTTAGAGTCTATGTGTCGCGCACGGTCGATCTGTATACTAACATACTTATTACTATAAAATGTACATACATATAATTCATATATGTATATTCAGAGACAGTAAACATTATTTGTTATTAAATATCATTGCTGTAAAAATAAGAAAATAATTCTATGATTTATTCAAAAAGACCAATGCGAAAACGGGATTAGCATATAAGATAGAGGATCGCAGTGCCAAGCACGTTAATATTTCAATTTTCAGTTCTAGCCCTATAATAATTTCATCCCTACTTTCTCCGAAAAAAAGAGGTTGAGCAACTGAATAACAAGCAATGTTCGAAGAACAACTTCTGTAAGCTATAATTGAAGTACATATGCTCCACATTGGGAACAAGCATCCTTTAACTGGCAACCTTTTTTCTGATGTAATATATCGACTACATGTACATAAATGCGGCAATGTTAATTGTTTATCAATGTAAACTTGTTAACTGTCATTCTTGGTGGAAAGGTATTATTTTTTAAAAATAAAATACAATTTGTTACAATGATGTGACATTAATTATATATTTATGGGTTGCGGTTCGGTGGTTGGCGGCCCATGTATTGGTACAGTCAAAGCCTCAGTCGGAGTAGTATGGTGGAAGGAGTAGGGAAGCTTGCCGGTCTGCGGCTAAGTGGTCTGACCGGTCCAATGGAAAACTCGCTCGGCCGAGAGTGCGCCGCGCGGTTGAGGTTTCAACTCAGATGCGGTTACCGATAAATACACTGGCGTTCCATTACACAGTGAACGGTTATTTCTGATCATATTATTTTCTGTATAATTTTGTAACATAAAAATGCGTTGACAGATTTTTTTGAAAGACGCTCAGGAATATGATTCCAATAGTTGAATGCTTGATGCGATTAAAACTGTGGTACGGATGATGATGATGACGATTATGCAGTTCAGAGTTCGTTCGGCGAGTGGCGACAGGATTCACGTAAAGTGACGTTTGCAGAATGACGTTCGGCGGTCGGTTACAGAATGAACCCGGTTCTTCCTTCTTTGATGATTTATACATAGCATCGATCTGCTTTAATCGTCATGACTTGATTTGATGAGTGTTTACCTGTATCGCAGTATTTGCAGAATCCATGCCGAATATCAGTCAAATAAAATATTATTTGCCAATTAATTATGCTTAGTCAATAATGCTGACAAAAATGACAAGAGTAATGTTACGTACGTACGATTATTACGTTTCGTAATGTGCAGTGTCATGTATCGCTACAGGCGTATTTCTTTCTTTCGGCAAAATATTAAAATATGAGTAAAACCGAAACACTTCAAAACTATCCAAATGAATCTTTATCAATTTCCGATAAAGGCGATTCTAGTAAAATCAAAGATTTTAAAAAGTGTTTGATATGTTAAAATTAATTTATACAATCAATTAAAATGCAAGAAAAAATATAATTATTAATTTTTTATTCTATAAAAGTTACTTGTATATCTGAAATATCGTAAAAATTATATGTGAATGACATTTCAGTCATTATCAAAAACATCGAAAACGTTTCCCATGGAGATTGTAAATGCATTACTTGAAAATGACTATTCAGTGTAAACGAAGTAAAATTTATTCTTTAAATGGCTTATTTTATATTGAGCTCAATAATTTGTGGGAAAAACTAGTTCCTATGAACGGAATGCATAAATATCTAATGGCGATAACTGAATCGATACTATACGCATATGATGTAGTTATTTAAATTTGGATTTAATGAATAATCGCTACGCCACTGTGCAGGAGCGGTGAACCGAAATCACAGGTGAGGCGCGAGACGTGAAGCTATGGCGGTAAAAAAATCACCTAAAAAAAATAATGTAAATTTAAACGCTAGTGACATCGGCGGACGTAAATCGCTCGCACTACATTCAACCAAATTTACCAGTGTCGTGCGGCGCATGATTCACGCCATAGTACCTACTAAGCGCCATTTAAATTATTCTAATTAAATTGACGAGAAGATATGACAGCCAATTAATAACTTCTTTTTTTTTTGATAAACTTATTTAAGAGATGAAGCGTTCATTGACGTGTTCACGAGAAATAATTTCAGTTGAATATGAAAAATATAAATCGCAATTATCTTATAATGAGGTTATTAAAAATCAACTATTAAATTCGGTGATATTGGGCATAACCTGTTAAATTTAAAGCTTTGAATTTACTGGAGAGTAATTTTAAGCTTTGAAATGCCCCATGATCATTCACATATCATTATACATCTGTGTGCGAAAGGAAAAGGTAGTTAAGTCTGAATTTGGTACTTTTCAGATAAGCCAAAACAAGATTTTCGTTTGTATAAAATTTTTTGAGAAATGTGATGATAAAACGTCAATTTTACTAATTCAGAGGCCTTGATTTGACTCGTCCTGTTTATATTATAAGCATATATGCATCGTGGTTATTTTAGCATATTCAACTAATTTTTCGATATTTTAGACTTAACTGACTAAGCATTGCATTTTCAAATGATGTACATATGTCGGGATATTACCAAATGAAAGGCATTACTCCAGTGACTCTATTTTTACTCATATCACAGAATGACCAAAGAAGCGGTTATCAGGTTATGCACACAATACCGGATTGAGATTTTGTAAAATAAATTACTTTTTATTGCTACTTTCTGTTGGTACTTATTTTCAAGTTTGCTTTTTTTAAAGCGATATTTAATTAACTTTGATAAAATTTAGTAATGCATACATTTGTTTTTCTGTATGTGATTGGATTGTTATTACAATCATTTCCTGTTTAATAAATGTATTAAGAAATCCACTGTTTTAAAAAATGATATATAAGGTTGTCGAAACTAATCAATACTGGAAGAAAACATAGACACGCTCACCAAAAATGCACACTACCATACTGACGAAAAGACGTCAATACTCTTATCACCCAAAAGTGCGCGGCCGGACAAATCGGACCATACTTCCAGACAGGCTAACTACCACTCTATTCCTAAAGCAAATCTCTTCATTTATATAAAATCAGGAACGCGATAACCAAAAGCTTAATTGTTTCTGTTAATTAGTTTTAATAAAAAATATGGTTTCAGTATCCTGTTAAAGTATTTTACTAAAACGACATATTTTTCCAACGTTTATGATTGACTATAATTGAACGATATAATTGCTATTCAGTAAGTATTCGTTTAATGAAAGAATGCAAAATGTGCAAGTGTTCATAAATATTATAGAATATCAATGACCTGCCTTATGGAACATAGCCAGCCATCTAGATGTTTGAATTGTAATTAAAGCAACTCTTAGATTGGTCAGATAGGACGAGTAATTTAAGACTATGTTTATTAAATGTAATTTGCTTGCAATGAGGCATATTTACATCCGTATATGCTTGCACATGGTGATTAAAATAATCAAGTATTGAATAATATTAAAATACTGCATATTTAATTATGTCATATCGACGCTGTTCTGAAAGAAAACACTAAATCGAAAAAATTACATATTGAGTTAGTTATATCAAAATGTTCTTTATTTCGAACTTTACTGTATGGAAGAATACACACTTTTAAAATCATACTTTTACTTAAAACTAGTTCTGTGCAAACAAACTAAATGAAATTTCGAACATTTGAAAAACTTCAAGGTTTAATTGCTACAAACATGTATTTTTTGTTTCCCAATTGAAACGATGAAAATTATTGAAAAAATAAAAGTTATAAGCATTACAGCTACTATTCCGCCAATACTATACAGCCAAAGCGCCAGATATTTATATATGTATTTTTAAATGACTCGAAACCAACTCGAAAAGAAAAGACATCACAAACACCCATACCATATCATACCGTGACTTGGATCAATACGGTACAGTTTTTACTACCAGAACACAGAAGTCAAAGTGATGAATAATGATGGAAGATGAATAGAACTGAATCTGATTAGATTCAAGAAATAGACAAGTAAAATCACTTTATATTAAAAGTTGTTAACAATTATACTGTAATAATATTAAACCGATAAATGCATTTTATATCCACTCGGTGTTGACTGGAAATTCATGGTAGAATCCATGTGCTATATTTATAAAAATGAAAGATATTTTTACTAATTTCAGAAGTATCAAACGGTCAGTATCAGTTTAAAATGCTCGCGATAAGTGAAACCGGTTCTGATCATTTGATTAAGTTTTGTTGCAAATAATAACAAAATTGAAAAAAAATTAGAATTTTAATTTCAACTATGCAGCAACGAGTTAAGATTATTTTTATTATATATATACCTATTAATCAAGATTTGTATTCTCGGAAATTAAATTTTATGTAATATGTATTATAAAAAATCAATCTTAAAATGAAACGGTGTGTTGCGAATCATTGAGTAGAATAATATTCTCACTGTAAAAAGAGAAGTTAATTGGTATAGAAAGAGAAGCAGAATAAATTTAGTGTATCAGTATAAAGTTGCAGTATGGTATAGCTCTATATATAATTTATAATAGGTATATGTTGTTCGCCAAGAAAGCTTTAATTACAATACATGAATCGTCATGGAACACAATTGCCATGCCGTTCACTCTGTACGTTTCTGCTCATGTAACATCACGATATATATTCATTTCTGATGCTAAATATAATCGTATGTACATTAAATTAATTATTTGTATTTTAGAGATACAGGAAAAGAATAATTTGATTATTTTAAAACATTCAACGAATCAAAATGAATACTTTCAGCATGTAATGTAACACCCGTTTATGTTTTACACGGTCCAAGAAACCAATTATTATTTTACTTTAAAACTTTTATAAAAAATTTTACAAAATTTTTCATATATTCAGTCAAGCAGTTGAACGTTGAATGATTGCGTTTTTTTAAATATTAATTCGAATTGAAAATTGTGTAAGTGTCTAATGTAAGTTTTATGTAAATTGTGAAAATATTTATTTTGAATAAATGAAAACAAAAATAAGTTTATTTTTAGAAATTTTAGTAAAGTTGTTTAAGATAATGACATCGTTTCATTTGATTATGATCAATAATATCTTTTTTTACACATGTCACATGAAATAATTGTATCTTTAAAACGTTTGAGATTAGATTGTGAAAAAAAGTATGGAATAAAACTCGTCAAGGATTGCATGAAATAAAACAAAACTGATTGCTTTTTTATATTGAAAAAAATCGAATTATAAAAATAGCGTTAAGATATTAAATTTTAAATTAAATAATAAAATTTAAATTAGTCTAGTGGACTAAAACTTTTTAATGTGTAGGAAGTTGCATATACCACAGAGTTATGGCGACCGGCTTCTAAAAGTAAAAGTTGCACTCTTACTAAATGAGATAAAATTAATAATTCATATATTCTAAATTTATGATTTATACAGTCATAAAAAGCTCAAAAGCAATAAAATAGATAGCCATGACTTCATTGTTGGCAAAAACTGCCTCTTTCCTTTGCAAAGGTATTATAATTCACATACAAAAAAACAATGAAGGCGTGAGAAGTTAGCTTAAACAACAGTTCAAATTAATCATGCGAGGAAGGGGCGAGTTAAGAAACTGTGGTAATTTAAGCTTGGCGCCCATATACCTAATCGTTATTCCTTTTAAAATAGTAATTGAATGTTTGCAACGTATAGAATAATTTAAAGATATGATAACATAATATATATACTTAGAAAACGTTTGCCTAATAATAATTTATTTTGTACGGTGTGAAAAGTTAAAAAAATAGTCATATTCGAATAATAAGTAATAAAATTTGTTTGTTTTCCACATATTTTTTGTATAGAAAACAACGTGTCGTTGTTTTCGAAGAAAACACTAACTGAAAATTACTATTTATGAGTAATTGGACCTTTTCTCCTTTTTTTATTTTGTTTGTTTATACAAAACTGTTTTTAAGTAAAAGAATAATTTAAAAAAACAAATGTTTTCTTACATTCTGTCGAGTTTGAAAAAAGGAAAATTTTGGTATAACTAACTCAATATGTAATTTTGACGAGTTAGTGCTTTCTTCCAGTACAACGATGATATCGACTGCCCATCGAAGACAGACGTAAGTCCGTATTTCGCATTATGCAGGAGAGCGATTTTCATTTTTGAAAAAATATTCTGATTCTCCTGTATGGATATTTCAAAATATTTTTGTTGATATCGGCCTTATTTTTAATCGTTGTATTTTTTGGTCAAGTATTTTGCTTCCATTGACATTCTTTATGAGTGCATTGTGACTTACTGCCATTTTCCTGAGAGAAAATAAA
This sequence comes from Himalopsyche phryganea, assembly GCA_022494535.1. Taxonomy (NCBI): domain Eukaryota; kingdom Metazoa; phylum Arthropoda; class Insecta; order Trichoptera; family Rhyacophilidae; genus Himalopsyche; species Himalopsyche phryganea. The sequence continues at coordinate 2,920,577 of JAGVSL010000034.1, forward strand.
AAAAAATCAATGGTAGTATATTGAGTTACTTCTTTATTACCTGATCATTTTTGAATAATTTTGAACGATTGATTGATAGAAATTATATTTTTATTAAAGAGAACATCAATATATTGAAAAAAATTATCAAAAAAAATATGACAAAAACTTATTGATGAGTTAATATTGTTTGCACATCCCAGGAGCGAGTTAATTTTGACACTTTAAAATTAAAAATCCGCAAACAAATTTTTATGTTGTATGTTTTTATATTACACATATTACACAAATTAACAAAATTTGTAAATTGAATTTATAGCAAATCTAAAAAAGTTACAATAATCTTATAGAATGATTAACTCAAAAACTCTAAAAACGAAGTTACGTCAGTCTTCGATGGAGTAGTCAATACGTTAGTATTTTCCGACGTTTAGTTTACATTCGTCAAAAATTTTGATATAAATCCAACAATGTTTTTTTTCTTTATCTATACTTGTCTATTTTTGGAGAAGAACGATTTACGAACATTTTCATAAATTACAGCATTTTTAAAAACACAGTTAGTAACTACTATCAAAATAATCGTGTTATTTGGTTCGCATATGTATGTCGTACAATTATTCCATTGTTAAACAATGGAAGTTTATCTTTTATAGGAAACAATAAAAACCTTATAAATTTATTTCATAACGTATTATTTGAATTAGTATGTCTTCGCTGTTCTGGAAGAAAACACTAAATCGAAAAAATGACACATTGAGTTAGTTATATCAAAATGTTCCATATTTCAAACTCAACCGTATGAAAGAACACACTTATTTTCATAATTATACTTTTACTTAAAAACAGCTTTGTACAAACAAACAAAATAAAAAAGGTATAGCATTTCAAGCATTTCAAGCATTTGACAAACGTCAAAGCTTAATTACTCAAAACAGGTATTTTTCGGTTAGTGTCTTCTTCCAGAACAATGACGATTTATTTTGATTTAAAAGAAACGGTATGCGAGTGACTTATTTAAAAGCAATTTTTCAACAAAATTATTTTTTTTAAATTTTATTATATGGTTGCCTCGTGAATTTTATACTTAATGCGGAGTTTACTGATTAAAACCACATCTGCTATGCAGCCCAACATCTGTGAAGTTCGACACAGTCGATAGAATTACAATTTACAATGGGTAAATTACAGTTAAAATCATAATTAACGTCACATTGTTGATAGGTGTAAAAAATTGATAGGGTTTTGTTGGAGTCAAATAAAATTGATGTTACCTTATATTTATTATTTCGATAGCGATACCCCGTAGATTCTGCAACCACATGCTGAATATGATACTTTTAAAATCATGTTTAAGGCATCAATGTACATATCAATTTTTATTACATCAGTAAATTCTCTTAAATATCCAGAATACAAAATATTGATATTATTAAGAGTTCAACAGTTAGGCTGAATACAACTAATGTTGTTACATATTATGAAATGGTAAGCATTTAATAAGAAATACATTTTAATGCAACAGAAATTAATTTTTACACTGTCAACTTTACTAATAAATATAACGTCTATTATTGAGAAAAATATCTACTATTAATTTCTTGCGAAATTTGCTCTATAGTGGAAGCTTTATTATACATATGTATTTATAACAATAATTTATAATAATATATGCATAGCTTTTACCACAATTATTTTAAAAAACTCAATTCCTTTTACGTATAATTAAAAAACTGAATACAAGTAGTTAAAATATTCAATTTTAAACGAAATGTGTATTTTTTTCATGAAAATCCATTTTTAAGTACTCCTATTAACCTATGGCAGTAGCAAAGGTAAATATGGGTCTAGCTAGAGTTATTATTATTCGAAATAGTTTTTTGGTAGCACAGCCTAATCTAGTGGCTTCCCAGTGGGTTATAATGGCCGCATCTGGGACTTTTTATGTTACGCATTAGTTATGTTATACATTTATTATAATAATAATGCAGCACAGAAGGTATGTTTATACAAAAAAGTTTTTGGTAAACGTCTACACAACAATGATAAGCGTACGTATTTATTCTATTTCTGATTAAAATTTATTTTTGACATTTAGAAATAAATGATCAGAGTGTGTGAAAACAATAAAAATTCTTTTTCAAAATACGTTATTTAGAATATTCTAAATAATTGACTAATTACAACTTAATGTTAAATTTGGATTATTGAGATTTTGTAAAGATGCATCTATCAAGCACCCTCAGTCGATGTCTTAAATTATCTTAAATTACAACTTAATGTGTTAAAGGTGCATATATTTGCGAAAAAATCCTAACATAGAAAGTACAAAAGAAATGAATAAAAAAATACTCTTAATAATTAATATCAAAAGTGTTACGTCTAAAAAATTGAAAAATAAGTTAAATATGCTGACATAACTACAATGCATATAAGGATAAAGGAGAAAAGGAGCCAGTCGAATCAATGCTGCTGAATTAGTGCATGTCACGTTGAAACATCAAATTTTTCATCAAATTTCTTATGAATGTAAATATTGCTTTGGCTTTCATGAAAAGTATCAATTTTAGACATAACGGCGGTTTCCTTTCGCACACGGATATAACACTTATATGTGCATACTTTAAATATAAATATAATGATATTTTTATTTTTCATTGCAAGATTTTTAAGAAAAATTTGTTTCGGTCAAAGTCACAAACATTAAACTTATGTTGGATAAAAATTGTGATATTTTATTTATTACGCTACGGTAGGCTATCGGTATTGTCACTTAACGTTTCATTTTTTTCGGCCTGTCTAATACATCATATATTTACTATTATTTACATTTATTTAAATTGTCATGTACCTGGTCAGTATAATTTATATACGACGACCTATTTCATAAATAACAATTTCATAGGATCAAAACGGTCTTATTGTGGTCTGTAGATACTAATGGCCCCATTCTTGTGGCTATTTGAAAAGGTTCGGGATTCTTTCTGAGGCTTTTTTTGTCATAGGTATGTAGCACAGTGGATGCGAAGAGTATTTAAACGAATTTAAATAAGAATTTTTCAAATAATCTTCCTATGGTAATCATTACATTGAAAAATAAAAAGCAATGCAATAAGTTGAACAAGTATTGTCAAATAACAATCAATAATATCAGCGAATCTTTGTGTAACTAAAAACATTGCTGGCTTACTTAATAAAAATGGATTGCTATCAAGTGAATGTCACGACATTATTTAGCCGATAATATTACATAGTCTTTCAGAACCAGACTTAGATATCATCGTTGTTCTGGAAAAATACACTAACTGAAAAATACTTGTTTTGAGTAATTGGACTTTGAAGTTTGTCAAATGTTTGAAATGCCATACTTTGGTCATTTTGTTTATTTGTACAAAACTGTACAAAAAAAAAAACGTTTGTTTTTCATTCGTTAGAGTTTGAAATAAGGAACATTTTGGTATGACTAACTCAATATGTCATTTTTTCAATTAAGTGTTTTCTTCAAGAACAGCGACGATATTTTGGAACGACAAATATCGGTTTCAACTACAAAATCGTTGATGTTAAAAACGATACCGATTCATTTCTATGAAGAATAAATATTTCTAATTAAACTTATATCTTATTAAGCTTAGAAATGATAATAATAGGTTAAAAAACCAAGATTTTTATACCTTTTATATAATAAGTCAATCAAACATGCTTCCATATTTTCTGAAATTCAAGTAGAAATGAAACGTTTGAACAGTAGATTAATTTAATTAATTATATGTAATACATTTATTCATAAAAATAGCATCGTCACTATTTTTAAAATATTTGAAATTTGAGAATGTAAATTTAAATTCACTATAATTTAATTATACTGCCGATTTGAAAGTACAGAAGAAGAATAGAAAACATCTGGATGACGTACAAATCCTTATACAATTTGACTTAATAATCGTCTGCTTTTATGCGTTATAATAACCGATTTAATATGCATAATTTATTTAATCGCTTTGGTAACTGTAAATTAATTATTTCTGATGATATTTGTGAATCACATCACATCATGATGTGTTCAAAGTGTCTGGAGTTTTTTCAGAGATAATATGCGTTGTGCTACGGTCGGCAATGGAAGATGGCCACAAAGTATGAAATAATTATAGATTAAGGACACGTTTGCGCGGCGTCATTTTTCATCAACACTGACAGAATAGAAGGCACCGGCCGAAAGGCGGACTCCAGTGATGGTCAAATTTTTTTAATCGGCCAGCAAATTCTGATTTAATAATACATTTTTTTTCAAAGACGTTCACTCATGAATAAATTGATCATTGGGGGGCTAAACGAGAGCAATCAACTTATTATTTCTCTTTTATTACAACATATCTTTAGCCCTTCCGAAAAAATAGAGGCTGGTTAGGAACGGGCATCGATTTTAAAATCATGAAGATGTAGATACTCAATATTGAGATAAAAATAGTTACTAATTTTGAATCCTCTATAAAGTGGATTTTAATTGAAATGTCAACTGAAAACTATATACCAAATAAAAGGACCTAATCTTTACCGATGGAAGCAATACCAGTATTTGTGGTATTTTATATTCAATATAAAATATGTTGCGTTACTAATATTCTCAAAAGAGATTTATCTCTAATTATTACAGCGTCTATCTTATACAGCTCATATTGTAGTCGTTACTTCAGAAAATATATTAAATATATCAATACTAAAATTTTGATTAAATGATCAGTAAGAAATAATAAATCGTCAGTTAATAATAATGTTTAGTCAGTAAATAATTGCTAAATAGATATAGGCTTGGTAAGGTTAGGTGAGGCTTGATTAAAAAAAATCCGTTTTATTTAATAACTGAAAATTTCATATAAATTACTGGCGATTTTTTTTTAACGTGTGTATATCAACAGACGTTTTGTATGAGAACTGCTTGATACTCAGTTGCTTAACCTCTCTTTTTTCGAAGAGAGTAGGGATAGGGTGGATGGGTGTGAAGGACGAGATTTAGACATCACAAACGTTCATGACTACCATCCATAAATCGATTGAAAGATCAATTTATGAAACTGTCTGAGACATTCGTAACTGTAGCCAACGACGTTATTAACTGCGCCACAGACGCCGACATTATTATTTCTTACTAACCAAAAATTGAAATATTTACTGAACCAATAATTGCAGGCATTAGAATTAGAGTTGTTAAAAAAACAGGGAAATATGTTGATATTTTTTAATATCAGTAATAAAAAATCTATTTGTGATATATCGTGCTATAATTGACATGGATAAAGACGGAATCATACACGATTTAATTTTACGTTGCTTATGTTTCTTCAGGGAAATGAATGTAAGATTGAAAATCGCTGGCGCAGTAAAGTAACACAACAAAAAAAGCACAACTCAGAAACCTGAGAGGAGAGCAAAGAAACCAGAAAAAATATCTGGTGGACTGGTGGTATTAATCATAGATGGATCTTTGTGTGTGAACGGTACCCCGTTTGTGTGACACTGGCTTGATTATGTGAAAATGACTTAACAAACATGGAATGCATATGTTTTCTCACGACGTAAATAGTATTTTATTTTAATTAACATAAATATGTTAAAACTTAAATAGAAACATTTTAAATTTTGTAATAATATTAATTAAGTCTATATGTAAATATAATACGTAAAACTTAAGCAAAAATAATTTTTAGACTTACAGACAATTTAATCATCGCTAAGTTTTGTTAATTATTTAATAAATTTATTTTATTTCGTTATAAAAAAATTAAGAATTGACATTAAGAAAATTGGTTTTTTAAATTTGAATTTCTCATTCGTTTATAATTTTTGCGACAGTAATATTGAATAATTTTAATACTTATATGTTGAATTGAGAATTAAATTTATTTTAAAAGTTACTTCATAATTAAACTTACATATATTATTTTAAAAAATAAACGAGTTTTTTTGTACTACTGACAAATGTTTATAATGATCAGGACCGGTTTCGCTCATCACGAGAATTAAAAAAATTGAAAAACTGAAAAAAATGCAGTTGATAATGCTCGTGATGAGCGAAACCAGTCCTGGCCTTTTATAAACATGTGGAAGTAATACAAACAAATCGTGTTTTATTTTTTAAAATATAATGAATGCCTTTCCACCAAGAATTAACAGTAAACACCTTAAAAGTGTGAATTATATACAATGAAACTGTAGGTAAATTTTTTAAAAAGAAAAGCTTTAAACAATATTAGTAATTTTTGATGATTTTGATGTAGTTCTATACGATTTTGGATTTAAATAATAATAATCACGGATTAAGTTACAGACGAGAATAAAAGTGTTCTCAATATTTAAAAAATAAATAACCTGAAAAGTTAATGACAATTATGAGACGAGAACTACTATTTCATTAAAGTTTTTAGACTGTCTAGACGTCAATAATATATTGAAAGCGGTTTCAAATTTCAAAGGGTGGGCAGGTAAATTCTTATATTGAACGTCGCCTCCAAGAAGCAGTTTACAAACACGACTTAATTTGAAAGGGCCTTGGATCATGCGATCTCTTTTATTACAAGAATACTAAAAAGAGATAGAAAATTTAAGAAAAATGTCTTGAAACGGTATTCAAATTCAGCAACCATAAAATATAAAAGAAGAATATTTTTATTGATCGTGTTTTGTAAAAAAACTTTACCATTTTTTTCACGTATTAGTGTGAACGGATTTGATTAATCAAAAAAGGTATTCGGCCTCCGAAACTATGAACAGGTTAGATAATACGCATAAAAAAATCCAAAATTCTGCTCTATTCTGCCATTTTTAGTTCAATATAACATATTCGGCAACAGACGATTCATTGGTTTTGATGAAAGTATTCTATAGGAAGCATTGTATTCACTTAGGTATTGAGTAACTAATTTGTATTAAATTTAATATCTCTTTCTTCAAAGTGGCAATCCTTTGTTAACGACTGTATCTAGGAGAAGAAGGACATGAAATAATAAAGCGCTTAGTATTACTATCGTCACATCATTATAATATTCAAAACTACTTGATGTGATAAAGAAAAGATTAAAACAACATAACTCATAAATCGTAGAAGTAACTTTATTTTGCGGAAGAATATTTTTATTAAACGATGCTATTTAAGTGAAATATACTCATCAATCCAACGGTATATGCTTATGATTGCGTAGTATAAATCAATAATTTAATCTATAATTTAAGAAACAATCAACATTGCGTAAACTGTTTATTATTATTACATTATTCTGGAAAGACACCGTGTTATGACTTGTGACGATGGTGGTATCAACATAATCTTTCATTTAACATTATCATTGGTTTATTACAACCAAAAAGAGAATAAAAACGGAATTGGGTTTGAAACATCGACTATTAATAATAAAGTGATAAAATTATGAATTATTCAAACAACATATGAAACAAAAAACTTTAAATACTACAAAATGTTTGATTACTTTAGTTTAGTATGATATTCTACTCTTAATAATCATACAACCAAATAAATATCTAACTTACAGTTATTTAAATATGTATATAGTCGTCTTAACTAGTAAACTGCATATCTAGATGTTCAGGAGAGTTTTAAAATTCAGTTTTGACCAATGTTATTTTTAAATTTCACATATGTTATATGAATAATGATTGAACAATATTAATATTTTTTTCCATATCCGCTCCCAATGTGGATTGCTCAACCTGTCTTTTTCGAAGAGAGCAGGGATAGAAGGATACGGCTAGGACAGGACTATTGGTTAGCTAATCACTCTCGCTACGCACCGTGAGGATGGGATGGGTGGGAGGGAGAACTGAGACTACGAACAGAAATCCATAAATCGATTGAAAGATCAGTCTATGAAAACCGTGCGCACCGGAAATTGAACTCGAGACGACACTACCAACTGCGCCACGGACGCCAACAAATTAACATTAATATAACATATGTAAAATTCGTAAAATAGCATTGGTTGTAGATTCGCAGTTTACTAGTTAAAACGGCGATATAAATAATCTTTTTCTCGCTAAGATACAATTTTCCGAAATATAACTATAAATATTGTTAGCTTATTTGTGAATATTCCGTCAGGTGAACTGTTAAAGGTCACATGCAATAAAAATATTATAATTTCATTTTTATATCACTATTTGTAAAGTTTAATGTTAGCTTAATATGTTCAGATGCGGTGCCTTATCAAAGATTTGCGTCAAAGTGGTGGTAAATCATTGCTCAAATGGCGATTCATTAGGAAGCGCGTTATTGCTTGGTGTTTTGCAAATTTCTTTGCAAAGAACATAAATCTGCATTAGCGGGAAGATGGACAATAAAACGTATAATTTATGATGTAGGATTTATAATAGTAAACATATTAGAATTCATAATCATTTAGTGATAGCCAACTATAAAATTCAAATACCAAAAAAACAATTTGCAAAATAATGTAAAACGGTATTTATTCACGGAATTATTATCCTGCAAAAAATATTCATTAATCAAAGTATGAAATGTAATATTTTGCATACAAATTTTACTAAAATAGTTTTTAACTCAACATTGTGGGACATACACACGAGATTAGAACAGAAGATTGCTGCTGAAACAAGGCATTCGAGACTATTGTAGAGGAGGCATGCCAGCAGGTTGCGTTTTGTACAAATTATGGACTGTGTACTCATATACATTTTAAAGAAAATAGCCAATATTGCGATGTTTTTAATATTGATTTTTTATTTTGTAAAAAACTATACTTTATATTAGATTGTACTTTTATGGAAATACCTGTTTGGCGAGTTTGTTTAAAGTGATGGTTCAATTTTGTCTTTTCTCCGTAATTTAGATAGATTGTTTTTATGCTTCTTTCTCGCGATTATAACACACTGAATGCCATACATAGTCAAAAAATGGAAAAATTAAGAAACAAAAATGACAGAATTTTGTCTTGTTTTTGATTTTCCTGTAAATTCTGAACCACATAATATATGCCACATTATGTTCGAGGCCACGTTTTATTTGGGATAACACAATATTATACATAAAAATGAATGGTATTGTTTGTAAATGCCACATCCAAAAATATTATCTTCTCCTCTAAACTGGCAACTAGCCCTCGCTTATGCTCCCTTCCCTACCTTGGTTGATAATATTCCGTTTATTAGCACCGTGACTATGGCATATACCATTTTAAATGTAACTATATAATCATACTGAAATTTTGTTAACACAGTTCGACTAAAACCACATCCCAATTAGGACACATTTATATTGCCAAGATACTCTGTCGTAAGACACTTACAATGCAGTTTCAGCTCCTTGGTGAAAGACTATATTATGGACCGTATCTATTGGGTACAAACGGTTTTTTGTTAAAATAAACAGTATGGTAGATAGCGTGTCATAAGTGCGAGGGATGTTTATATACGAAACCATAACTTATCATTTTTTATTTATGTAGTGCCATATTATTTTGTAGATGTCTATATATGCTATCCATATCTATCTATTGCCTGAAACATGTATAATATTATAATATACCGACTTATGGCCAGCCGAAATTCTATTAACGTACTATTTGAATGTTTTTCAAATGAAATTATTCAATAACTACTATTGTACTGATGTGGAAAATTCTACATCGGCAGTTTATATGCTCGCTATACTAATTAGTTAGGCTTAAAGAATGTAGTAAAAGTTTATTACCGATAGTATGGTGTAAATGAGTGTTAAAATATAAAATTATAACTTATTGTAATTTCTTATGTTTACAAATTTAAAATTTTATTTCAGATTATATTTTTGACACTTAAAAATGTCAAACCTGTTACTAATTATACGTGGTTTACATTGATTTGTGGGGGGCTATGTCATTAACTATGAAAAAAATTAAGTAAAATTTATGAGTGCTACATCCAAAAACGAGTTTTCACATATATGATAAAATAATTCTTTTAAGTTTATTTGGAATAATTTTAGTAATGGTACATAATTTTTGATTAAAATCCATAGGCGGTCAACGATTATTAATTAATGTATATTTTTTAATTTGGGAATAGCTTTTGTTAGTGTATTTTTTATGGCGATTTTGAATAAAAACTATATGTATTTGCAATAAAATGTGAATTATTGCATTTAACGCATAAAATGGTGTGTTAATGTTTCTTGCAAAAAATATTATATACCACGCAAATAAATTTATCTGAAAAATTATTAATGAAATACATAAAAACTTTATTGCTTTTGAATATCAAAGGTAATATTTTCAGTTTTTATTCCAAACTGTAGAGAAAATAAAAATATTAATTTAGATAAAAGCGTATTTTTTTTATTAAAATGTAAGTTTAATTATAAAATATCTACAATTTTTTTTGCTAATTAAACCAACTTTACAAAATAGCCGTAGTAAAAAATTTTACATGAGATTATTAATATTTTTTCAACGTGTATTTATTTTGATTTTTCAAAAACTGGAAAATATTTTTTTTGTAACAGTTTTTTACTCTTGCTTCAGTGATGAAAATTGTTAAAAAACCACGATTGCCATATATGGATAATTAAAAAGTGAAGATTCTTTATAGTGGGCATTTCATGGGCATATGAAAATTAGTACACAATGTTTCACAACGAATTATGTTTCACATTAAAAATTGTAAAAAGTATTAATGCGAATATTTCATGCCTCATAAAATAATATATTGAACTTTCAAGATGTGAATATATATATAATTTGTCTGTATGCATGGTTCGTATAGAAAACAAATCGATTTTCATGGTGTATTAGAATGTCGTAGTTTTATTTTAACGACCCTAAGGTACAGAAATGATCAGATATTATGTGTTAAAATATTCGTAAAAAACCGTTTAATTAAAAAAATATTTTTAAATTGGTTTTTATGATTATTGGTTTTTCAAAAATATATTCATGCTATTTATTTACAGTAATATTACAGTGCGGGCGAAATAATTTTTGTATATTTTTTTATCTATCACGGTTTATTCGTTCTGACAGTAAAGAATGAATAACTTAAAGAGAAGATATGTTAATTAGTGTTCTTTAACTGTGTAATAATTGGGCTAGTTGACAAGAAGGAAAACTAACTGCTCATATTTATAGCGATTTGTTGTTATTTCGGCAACTTTATAGTTTTAAATTAAGCATAAAATGCATATTATTTATAAATGTTATCATTTTGCTCTTGTTAACATTTTTTTTTCTTTTTGCTGTATGAAATACAGAATTTATGCAAAAGAACAGTTAAGAAAGCCCTCAGTCAGCTATTGATATAAAGTTTATGAAGATAATAAAATTGATTTCACAAATATAAGAGAAAAATCTACTCTGTTCACAGTGTTCACTTATGTTGTTGGGTAGTAATTCTGATGCAGCGTTAGATTTAGAAACAAAATATAAATTAAACATGTTTTTTTATAAGCGTCGCTGTTTTATTTAGTTAAAAAACCTTGTAACTGTTCTCCACCTTTACAAATAATAAAAATGGCGGTATTTTGATTGAAACAGAATCGCACAGTGTGAGGTCTTAAAAAGAACCGGTCACCGCGGTGGTAAATGTTTTTCCACTCATAAAACCATCATAAAGAGTACAATATTATAATACCATCGATGCATTAATACTTCCATTTATTAAAAGAACCCCAGGAATCAGCTATTTCAATTATCACTGTGTAGCAACATTATGGGTAATTTAAAATGCATTTTTAATAGCACACTGGATACGATTATATTGCCAAATCGAATTCATTGAATACAGAAAGCTTCGTAGAAAAATTAATAACAATTTCAAGGAATAAAAACGTTAACTGAAAATCAACATAAACAACCTGGTTATTATTTTAAATTTAATAATTTTGAAAGCAACTGTTTGAAGATACGTTGACTTATTTATGTACCAACCGCCATAAATAAAAGTCATCAGAAATTTAACGAATTCGACTCATTTTTTATTAATGTGTGTGTATAAATAAATAAGCACAGTTGTTTTATTTAGATCTATACCATTAGATACGAATAGCATGGTCCGTAATTTATCGGGGCACCAAAAGAGCTCTGTCAGTAACGATTTTTTGTATTTGCTCTATACATTTTATTAAGTTGGTAGTAAACATATCTGATATCGTAATAAAGGAAAGAGGTCAATCCTAACATAAGTTTTTGTCACACGAGCTAAAAGAATAACAACATTTTAACAAATTTTAATTTAAGGTGTGTCTAGTTAATAAATATGTGTACAGTAAATACTTTATTGTAGTATTCCACTTGCTAGATAACCATGGCTTTTTATTTGTGAGGTTATAACTAATATACAACACTTATACATAATTAAAATTAATAATTATTCTAAGGTGAAATGTTTCTTCATTGAATATTGACTAGTAGGCGTCAAAGACTACTTTTTATTTTATCGTGTCATAGTATGATTGACGTGTATATTTTTAATTTATTTTTTGCAAGCAGTATATTAACTGCATTTTTTATTTTTATTGTATTTGTCAGAGCGTGTATGCACAGTGGCATAGAAGTAGTTTTAGTGGTCTTTTGACCCACATCAATAAATCTGGCACATTTTCCTTATTAGGTTACTCAGTGCTTGAAGCGGGATCTGTAATACGTTTTTCCCACGGGTGGGCTTGGGCGAAGGCTAACGGACACGGCGAATGGTCGACAAGAAAAAAACCAAACAATTATAGAGTGTCGAAAAAACACCGGTTAATACAGTAATATAACTAAGCGAAGTATTAATTTCGCAATTTATCAAAACACAATAGGAGCAAAGGACACCCACGCGAGTTCACCAAACAAAATACGAACGAGTCGTGCCTTATCACAACTTGCCATCGCTCAACCTCTGGAAGTAATATAATGAAAGGCAGATTGTTTGTTAATATCGTCATGATTTTTTTTATAAATATTTTCTACGTATGGCGTATTTTAATTCACATGCCATTATCTTACATTACAATGTAATGTAATATCAAGCACATAGAAATTTATAATTTTTCATGTCTGTTTTTACTTACTCATAAAGCTGATGAGCTTATGACTAAAAGCGTCATTCAATAAAATTATATTACAACATTTTTCCAAATTATCGATTGAACGAATAACCAACCTGCAGGTGATCTTGGTGTATTATTAATTTTTATATCAATTATATTTTACTGATCAAGAGATTATAATGCAAATTTACATTTTACGGGTAATGGAATATTTTGTAACATCTAAGTATGTGCGTGAGTACTTTTTTTTTAGTTTTACCTTTTTTTTTACTATATCCACTCTCAATGTCTGCATATGGACACATAATGGAGGTATCTAAAAATAGGTTTTTTTACGAGAATTGCCCAACCTCTATTTTTTTAAAGTTATTAGAGATATAAGGATACGACTAGAACAGGTTTAGTGGCTAGATACCCACTTGAGCACTGCACCACGTCTTCTCTTTCCCTTTCCCTATAAAAATATCCTTATTTTTAGATAGGAATTTTTCCAATCTTCGTTATATGTAGCAAATAGAGGCAACAACTGCACGGAGTTACCATTAGTTATTTAAGGGTTTGCCAGGATTCAGACGAATTTTAAAGGATACCTGACGCTCACACAAATTTTCTCAAAAGATTTGCTCCAAACAGATGTAGCGCTCTTTTCTATGGGGTGACAGTTGAAATAAAATCTGTTAATTAATTTGACAAAATTAAGAACGTTTATTGAAAATGGCCGCCCGTAAAAAAATCATTAAACCAGTCAAACACATGAAGTGCGCAACGTCAAATCGCGTTATTTCTCATATCCAGTGAATAAGCCGAACAGAGAGAGGTAAGTCGAAATTGGTAGCGCCCATTTGAGGCACACTGTCTGCCGAGGTAGGAGAAGACATGTCAAAGAAACTAATGTAGCGATCGATCAAACGACAGCAAAGCCGCTTGCGAGGCCCAGATCCACATTAAATAAATGATAGAGATGTATTGTGGACTTTTGATAATTGACGTCTGAATATGTTATATACATATACGTGTTTATTGTAACGATTTTGACACGAATATTTTTTTGTATCCGTTTTCATTTGATGAATCGGTCTTTAAGTAGTGTGGGTATATTTAATACGCGTAAAATACATTTAAGTATTTAGAATCTCATTTATTTCGAAATTACGATAAGAAAAATATTTTAATTATATCTCAACGGGAGAAAGACATTCATGATACATTTTACTGTGGTTATTAAAATGAAAATTTTAATGCTGTTTATGTAAAAACTGTAGGGTAAAGTCTATCGGTGAATTTGAAAGAATCAAAGAGGTAAATGCTTACCAAAATAAGTCATGCTAAAATTATTTTGTATCCACTTATTCAATGAAACTATCAGAATTTTATAGTATGACAATAAATAAGATTTACATATTCATACATACTACAATAACTAATGAAAAGAGTGATATTTTGCTAAACACGCTCTAGACTATTTTTCAAAAAATAAGTTTTTATTGTACACATATCGACTAAAGTAAAAAATTCTAAAATTTCTTCCTGTTTCGTCCCCTGTTCGAAATCCCAAATTTTCCCTAACTTAAAATGTCAATTTTTAGCACGATCTCGATCCTCGTTGTAGAGTTCCGAAAAAAAGAAAGTGTAAAAGAATATTTTACTTTTCGTTATGTCTAACGCAAAATAACTTTAGTTATACTTAAAACTATCATACTGGCCATAGCAGTTTATCGTGATTTATTCAAAACTCTAAAAACCTTAGGCAGCGTGTTTAGCGACTCATATAACACATTATTAATATGTCTCATATGTAAGTAATTTGTTTGTAATATTTGATTGATCTATTATACAAAAAACTCACAAAAAAGCGAAAAAATATTTCCTTGAATTTTAAAATTGTGATTTTTGATGATTCTTTATTAAGATTTCGGAAAAAATAGATAGTGAAGCAAAGCAGAAAAGAATCGACAGTTGAAGAATCACCTTACTCATACTTAGAAAAAATGTTGTAAAAAAAAGAAAAACCCAATACTTTCATCAAAGTTACCCGTCAATTAACGATTTGCAACTCTATCTTATGTCTATCAACATAGTAACATGCATGCTCAACTGAGTGCGTCGATTCCATACTGAACGAACAACTGGCAAATTGCAAGCAGGTAACGACAGGTGTCAAAATAACTAACGCACCTATCAATCAACAGGGTTGCACTTGTGCGCTTCCAACAACACTGACTTCCGGTGCACTGGCTACCGATTCAAGGGGATAAATTTATGCCTCGCTGACATCAACCTGGGCGTGAGTTTTTTGATTTTTACCTGCGGTTTTTGGCCAAAAAAAATAAGAAAAGGTTAAGTACCTACTGTATTATACCTCTAATATTCAGAATGCGTAACCAAATTACAATAACAAAAGGTGGAAAGGGTGTAAAATAAATCTTGGATTGGTATAACACTGATAATATTTAAAAAAATGTTTAAATATTTTTATTATCCACTGGCAATTCTTAATCATTGAACCCAACCGGTCAAAGATTTTAATAAAAAATTACAGATATTTAGGTATGTACCTTTAAAAAGTGACGACTTTATGTTTTAAGTAATTACTATTTTATTTCGGATATAAAATTAAATATTGGAAAAACGAGGACGTTTCATAGCAGATATTTTTTTACAGTTTATGAAATTTGTTACTTATATCGATGGTAAAAAGCACACATTATGGGATAAATCTATTTTGGTCATCGATTAATTAATAATAAATTTCAATTTTATTGTGTCGATAACTAAAATATGTACTGATAACTTCAAAACAATTTGAATACCTAATTTATAAAATAAACAAATAGAATAGGTTGTTATTGTTACACAAATATATTGGTTTAATTTGACACTAATATAAACATTAAATTTTTACGACATTTACCAAAAATTCAATTTTTGGACACATCACATCTGTGCTTTGAATTATAAATATTTCGCAATATACCGATTTAAATATTCCTTAATATGCATATTAAAAAAAACAGAAGGTCGAATCTAATATAAAATGTTCATTCGTTTCCATAAAATTTACTATAGCTCTTGAGATAGATTTCGAAATATGAATTAATTTGAAAGATATATATTAAATATATTATGCGAAATATGCATGTAGGAACGTTATAATATACTGCTAGAACTCAATTAAAACACACTGAGAATTTAGTAAAACCAATTTATTAAATTCTCAAAGTTATGCTTTAAGCCAAAATATTAATCGATTTCTTTTGTTCAGAATGAATAATTTTTGATAAAAGAATATTTTCCCAAATATATATAAATTTGTCACATCTGCTAAGCATAAATAATCACATAAGCTGCGTCGGATTTCAATTACTGAAATTACGGCATTTTTAAGGGGGTTTTTTAGCCCCGAGTCATTCGTCAAACTAAAGTATTATTTTATTTATTTATTTATTTATTGTAAATTTAAAAAAATTGAAATGCATGGCATTACAGCTGACGCCAATGCGCCATGCATTCCACAAACATAATAACAGTACTAATAAAAACAATAATGAAAATAAAAACATTTTTTTTAAATTACTAAATAATAAAAAAAAAGACATTATTAATTTAAAAGAAAAAAATTATGATAAGATATTGAAATTCCTGAGTTGGGTGAAGAAAAAAAAACCGAATAGTTGCTCAAATAGTAAAAAAAGGAACGAATATAGTCGGATTTCGAATATTAGAATATTTAAATTGGAATTCTTAGTCGGTAGCTCGCTTCCTGCATACAAAATTTGCGTTTTAAAATACCGTACAGTAATTTTTGTCGTTCTTTGGGTCAAAAGTATAATACTGATACAAAATTTTTGACCATGGTGATCATTCTTAATTTTGCAATAGTTTTTCGCAATATTTATAATATAAGAATTTGATCAAATAAAAACTTGGCACGAAAGCACGTATTATAATATCGTGTTCAGAATGGCAACACAATCAATCTACGTACGTACAAGATACTTAATTGAAATCAATTTTTGTAATAGCACAAACCGAAACACGACCCAATGTTTTGCGTAACTTTTTTGAATAAGATCAAGCGGCGATCCATAAAAAGATTTTGTAAACATTTTACGTGCAGTGATTTAAATTTTAACTCTCATTTTTTTTTCATACCAGCCTGCATAAACGTGACGTATTAAATTATTAAAAGCATGGCTAATTTAAAAGCAGCCGTTATTTCCATTGCCTATTAATGCATTACAATAGACAATGATTACAAACATAGCGGTTTGATTACCATTTCTGACTTATGGGTATATGTGGACTACTATATTTTTAAGAAGCCATTTTCTGCAATTACAATTCACTCTATTGGTGTATGTGTTAAGATCACGTTTTGTATACCATATGGTAAGTATACAAATTTTTTTAAACAATATAATGATTTGATTTTGATAAATAAATAAAAAAATTTGCGATGATATTTAATTGAGTCGGGTCAATACTATTACTTCAAAGTTTTGTGTCTCTAAAGCGCATTAACCTTCCCGTTTTAACACTAAAAAAATCCCTTCGGATCTCATGCAGTCACATTTTGTTATCGTGTGGGTTTTGTCATATAAACGCATTTATAAAGCGAAATGACAATTTAAAAAAATAAAATATGGTTTTATGTAATATTAAGTAATTATTTTATAACATATTTTGTGTTTAAAACCTGAAATACATATCAAACTATGCGAAATTATCGAAAGACGCAAGAATCGAAATTCTTCAATGCAGAACAAGCTCGAGGCGTATCTCGGTGCCGTTTGAAACAAAACGGTTGCATACAATTGCAAAAATGGTACGTCATGCATCTCGGATTGTTAATATACTATACTAATTTGTAATATACTATTTTATAATTTTGTATTTTTCGATGGTAAATTTGACGAGGTCTTCAAATTATGATTAATTATACAAAGAAGACGTAAACTATAATGTATTTATAATTTTTAATTATATGTCGAACTATTTTATTCTTTGTATAACATATTTCACAGATAGTTTAAAGGTTTTAAGGCCAAAGTAACTCATTGTTACACCATGAATACGGAAGGGTTAAAACTCATTACATTACAATATGTAAATGTTTTTTTTAAGCCATGTCTGATCTTAGTGTAAAGAGTCTAGAATTAAGACAGTTGTTTATAAGTCAAATTCTAACGCTTTCCATTCATGGAAGAAAATGGCAGTTAGATAGGGTTAAAATCACATGTGTGTGTTTGTGAATATCTTTGGATGCAAATACATAAGTCTATTAAGAAATAAACATGTTGATGAATCTATTCGGGGACTTGATCCTTTAAAGACGCAACTGAGTAGGATCGATCCACAAAAGCGTTTACCACTCTGATACGGGACTGGTAAATATTGAGTGTGTATTTTTATCAGTCATCAAAGGTAATATTTAAATTAGAAGTAACATTGAAAATATTCAACACAAAAGAATTAATAATTAAGCTTTTTCAATAGGTGCTTCATTTTTTTGATGTTTTATTAGATTCTCATACATACACTATTGTTATTTTGTAAATGACGTTAGGCGGCTTAATAGGATTAGATTTCAATGCACGGTTAGACCGGAAACGGTAGCCGTTTCATCAAAGGATTGTGCAGTATAACATTTCTTTTGGCGCCTGCAGTCGGCTTCCTGCATTATATTATCCTAAACAGCACCTGCACTTTGAATAACACTTTTAATGATGCACTATTTATAAATTTAAGTATTGTATGAAAACAGAACTTTATTATCCTTAGGCTAGGCAAATCAACTTTGGCACCTGCTGGGTTGAGGGAAATGAAATATTACCAGAGTTTTGATAAGATGGGAGAATTAATTTAATCAATTCTATTGCAATACAGCTGTACATTATTAAAAGTTTTTTTAATCATTGTGAATCACTAATGAGTATTTAGTATACGGGATGAGAACTTTTGAACCAATCATACTGTAAAATTTATTTTTAGATACAGTAGTACATCATTAGCACATATGCCTTAAAACAGATTTAGAAAATTCGAAATTTAATCATCAAATGCGTAGACTCTTCTAAAAATTTCCTAACGAAACTGTATTATTTACATTAAAAATAATATCTTGAATAGGCATTATGCAAATCAAAAGATATAAGTCAGATAGATAGATATCTCTCAATAATAATATTATGCAGGTATGATAATTTTATATAAAATTAAACAAATCGCTGCAATAAATAACAAAAGCTTCTGTTCTAGTAGAATATAGAGGAAATTTAAATAATTCAAACCACAATGAAATAGGTCGTTTATAAGGTAATGCAAAAATATGCATTGAAAAATAAACAACATGGTATCGGCGGTTCGTGGAGATAATTAATTCTAAATTTATTCAGTTGCATTTGTATAATAGTAATATTTAATAACAAACATTATATCTGAATATGGGAAATCTTTATATTTTAAATAAACGTCATGTAAATAAAATTACGGAAACATTTAAAAAACACAATCTTTTAAGTAAACTGTATGAACGTATACATCAAAAAAATGTGTTTTCGCAGTTGAAATACGTTTCTTGACAATTATTAACAATATTGTAAACGTACTCAACATTAAATTTGGATTATTGAGATTTTGTACACTTCCATGTATTTTGTTATTTGAGCGCACGAATGCCTGAAGATGCCGAAAGGCGAAATCTGGTTCGTTAGTGACAAAATACATGAAAGTGTACAAAATCTCAATAATCCAAATTTGATATTGAAATTCCATCAAGCACCCTCAGTCGATATCTTAAAGTACTCAATATTTCATTTAGTGACAGGGTTGTTTTAAATTGCAGGCTGTTAAAAATTAATATCCTTATAAAGGTAAATAAAATATGTATCTTTTAACCATATCCGCTCCTAATATGGAGAATATGGACATCTAATGAAAGTGTCTCAACAGAAGCTTTTTTACGGTAAAGTATTATTACTCAACTGCTAAACCTCGCTTTTTTGGAAGATATTACAGATAGAAGGATAGGATAGAACTAGTGGTTAACTCTCGCTTTGCCCCGTTTTCAGGATCAGATGGGTGGAAATTTTCAGACATTCAAAACATCCATGCCTTCAAACAGAAATCCAAAAATCGATGAAAAATCTATTTTTAAAACTGCTCTACTGAGATTTGAACCCATAAGCTCTGTTACCAAAGCCAAAGACGTTGACCACTGCATCACAAACCTTGCGATAATAAAATATAATCATAAAATTAAGCTTATAATATAAAAATGAAGATTTATTTAATACGCTTAACACTAAAAACCTATTTATCAGACATACTTAATGGACACTAAATCCATAATGTAATCTCGTTTCATATTGATAAAAAAACATATAATATGTCAGAACCCATTATGCTTAAATTTTCAGATAAAGGATACGAAATTCGAAAAATATATATATTAAGTACTAACTATCAGAAAGCGCGTGTCATATTCGTAATTAAAATAGACTATTAAAATTTATTAACATGTTTAATTAAAAAATTAACGATTTTGAATATTCATGATATGTACGGCCAAAAAATCTATTAATAGTTTAAATATTATAAAATTAATCGGCAATTATACATTTTTTGTGTTTTGCGTATTTTTATTACAAATATATGAATTTTTATGACGAGGTAAAATTATTATGGTGAAAATAATTGTATATTTCAGATCTTCACAAGGACGATAAAGTGAAAACAATTATAAAATAATTAATATGTCTAATACATTAATATATAAGAGTAAATAAAACTGAAATAAACCTAACAATTATACAAAGAAACTTATTTTTTAATTTATTTTTTTCTCGTTCTCTACGAAAATGTCGTGAAAACCAAGTTAGTTGTACCCTTGTCATTTAGATTTATATTTTATAGGTGTATAATTCATGCGAATAGCGAAACCGGTTGTGATCATTATACATGTATGGAAGTAGTACAAACAAATTGTGTTTTATATTATAAATATAATGCCTCCACACCAAGAGTTGACATTAAATAGTTAACAAGTAATTAATTGAAGGGATATTAAATGCATATGGTCGTTGTTCTGTAAGAAGACACTAACAAAAAAATACTAGTTTGGAGTAAGCGGACTTTGAAGTTTGTCAAATGTTTGAAATGATACACATTTTTCATTTTGTTTGTTTGTACAAAACTGTTTTTCAGTAAAAGCATAATTTATAAAAATAAGTGTGTTCTTCCATGCGATAGAGGATAGAGTTTGAAATAAGGAACATCTTGGTATAACCAACTCAATATGTCATTTTTAGATTTCGTGTTTTCTTCCAGAACAGCGACGATATAATAATGTTAAAAAAAAAATACAGTAAATATTATTTTGAATATTTTATAGTATAGTTGCGCGTTTGTGTGTATTTATTTTTCAACAGAATTCATGGTGACGTTTTTCGCTGCTTAAATTTGTTTGCGGATTCACTAGTGTCACATCTTATAAAAATAACAATGATAATGCGAGTTTATCGCAGGTTTTGTCGGCTACTGAAACGCGAGAATTACCGTCACGCCACGGTTGCCAACTCACCGACAATCATTAATTCATATAATTTTATTAAACAAGATAATTAAGTGAATGCATTATTACGATGACATGCGGAGTTTCAATTTGCAGTTTTTTATTCAATTTAAAATTAACCAAAATGATTTCAGTGTGATATAATATATTATCAAAAAGAATAATGTTTAACAAAAACACCGTACTTTATTTCGCTTAATCAGGTTTCATATTATTATTCCACAATAGGTTTCGTTTATTAAAAAAACAATAATTATATTTTTATTTTGATGTATAAAAAAAGTTTTTGGATTACACTAAATTATGCTAAGCAAAAACTCGGTATTTAAGAAAAATGTCTAAATTAAAATAAGTAGTGAAGAATTTGAAATATTTTACGTAAGTATAATTTATATTTTGTACTAAGAAAAGGTTAAAATTTTTTTATATTTATTGAAAACCAACTTGACTTTGTAAATAAAAATACAGCTTCATTATGTTTCTAAGTAAAAACACAGTCCTCATGTTAGAACACTGTTCTTACTTATAATTATAAACACAACACCTTTGAACTTTATCCCAAAAAAATACTATCCAGATATAATAAAAAAAAGGTAAATTAAAATAGAAAGTCTGATTCTGACGAATCGTTGAATATGCAAATACTGTGTTTTTGCTTAGCAGGACAGTATAGCAACCATACGCTATACATATATATATATATATAGAATATACGTCATAAACAATCTCACAGCATTACCAAGAGAAATATGGTTCTTAGACCAAAACAGAGCTGCACGAGATTGATAAATTATTTATTTCGTTAAAAATGAAATATAGGTTTATTAATGATGTAGTGATAAGCATATGAAAATAATAAAATGTATTCAAAATCAGGCACATAGTTTATTGCAGACAATTCATTGTACGAGATACTGAAACCTTGGAAAGAGATCCAACCAACTCTTTTTCAATGATATTGAAATAATTCGTAGCCTTAATATTCATGTTTTTACGATGTATATTAAAAATTTGAATCGTAGCATAATTAACAATTAAAGTAAGGTTTTAAAATAAGATACATGCATGCAATAGATATTCGGTGAAAATTTTAAAGTTGGTATAAGTTATAAAAGTAATAATTATAATGATTGATAAAAATCATTATCTTTAGAAAAAGACACCAATATTTATTATTAAATAAGAAGTAATAGCTTATACAGTGGATACAATAACCTGTTGTATGTATATTAAAGATGAAAACATCTAATTATATTCCTTGTTAAATTAAGTCTTAAAATATACAATTAAATTTATATTTAATGATTGATGCATGGACTTAAAAGATTAATACAATAAAAGCTTTATAACTCATTATGCAAGTCAATTACATATTTTGGTGACAGTTAACAAGCAATCACTTTTAGTCGATTATAATTTTTTGTGAATTGAAAAAATATATTCAACTTTTTGCTACTCATTTTTGATGTCGTTTTTTTAATAAATTTGACAGACTGTTATATGTGCTTCTGAGGAAAAAATAACAAGCAACTGTGTCCAATATAATATATTACATTTATAATTCGACCACTAATTGACACGTTAATTGTGAGGTTAGTAAAAAATTGCGGTATTTTAGTAGAAGATGTGTCAAACATATTATATATTTATAAGATACTTATCTCAACCCAATTATAATAGATATAAATATTCATATAGATGTTTGTTTGAAAACAGCTCAACATTTATTCTGAGGTCTTTATTTACGCGATTGCATGCAGACAAATAAAATGAGTCGTAAACATTCATTTCTAATAAAACAGTATTACTGCTAATTATCTTTGTGCAGAATTGTACCGGAGCAGTTTTTTTTCTTAATATCTACAATCAAAGTTATAAAATTAAATGCAAAAGGGTATACTGAAACTATTTTCCTAATATTGAAAGTCACAACATATTATAATATATATTTTATAATAGAGTCTTTCTATACTTTTGGTAATGTTTTGACATTTAAATAAGCATTCCGAATAATCTAACCTGGTCGTGAATAAATGTAATATGCTCTATTTTTGGTAAATTTATTTTCAGATCGAATTCTATACTTAAATCCAATAACCATGAACTTGTGTGATAATTGTGAAAAGTTGAAGAAAACTCACATAAAAACGAAACGATTAGCTAACTAATAGTCATTTTCCAACTTCGTCCTTATATCCTTACTCTGTCAAAAATAATTCGACAGATTGAGTAGCCGCCATTGCTAAAAATATAAATAGTCCTAAAAATAGTGTTTAAATTTTGTTTTAATCAAGTTTTAGTATTTTATTATTTACAAGTGAGTACCCGGCATGCGTTAAAATGCCACTGAAATAAATAGAGGTTTAGTGTTTTTGCATTAGAGATCTGCACGAGCCGAAATTACATAAAATTACCCGGTCCGAGCACGAGTCTCAATAAGACACTTGTTACCCGAACCCGACCTGAAGCCCAGATTTTTTTTTTCAGCCCAAAAAAAATCAGATTTTTTTAAATATAGTAATTCATTTATACTTTTTAAACAATATACGTTTTTTCCATATTTCCAACTATATTCATAGCACAAGTGAAATAAATTATTTAAGTTATGAAAACTATTGCCTTATGGCTGACTCATGACCAGAACATAGTAGGAAATATTTTTCTTAAATTTGAATACCTTACCCGGGCCCGACTCGAGCCCGAATCTGATTTGTCTTTACCCGCCCGACCCCGGAGTCATGCAGACATATCTTTTGGATATAGGTACAATATTTTTTGTTTTTCCGTCTGGTTCAAAGATGTCGCTAGTTTTACTTATTTGATTCTTTTTTTAGATTGTACTTTGGATTTCAATTTTTAATTCAGAAACCTTCACGTTTGTGCGCACAACAACTCATCAAAGTTTGGTCGAAATCGGATGAATGGTAAAAGAATGCGTAGAGGACAAACAAACAAACAAATTTTCATTTATATATACAGATTTCAAATGAACATTATCAACTAGGTATATTAAAATTATTAACCACAATATTTTCTTCTTCATATTGATCAATATAGAGTATTCTGTGTTCATACTTCTATTATATTTTGATTTTAAATCAAATAATACGGATAGAACAAAACAAAACAAAAGACGTATGTAACCATTTCAAAGTACGGTAGCTTATGTTAAAAATTTCTGACAGTTTTTTCATACGGGTAATTACTCGTTCTTATCACTATATCAACAAATGATAAGCGGTAAATAATGAAGGATTGGTACAAAGATTAAATATTAAGGTGCATATATCAAAAGTGATACAATGTTATCAATTTCATCACATTTAAATTTTCATATGTCAATGTAAAGACGATTCTAAACTCACCGTTACCATAGGTGCACCAAGATTGCCATACGAGTTGAAAACATTAATATCCCGCTTATTAGGTTTTATATAAATTTAGGATTTTAGCTATTTGTAGACAAAATAGTTATGCAATAAAATTAAAATAAATACGTGGTTCGATTCAATGTTTTCATCATTAAATTAATAAAATTACAAAACAATGATGACAATATTATTCCGAACTTAATGAAAGTGATAGCGATATATAAAATTCTATACGCAAAAGTGACACACGATATACATTGTTGAGACAAAGCGAGAAATGGTATTAGTAAGCGGGAGAAACGACCGGATGCATCATCGCTTGTATTTATTTTTCATGCAGCGGAGCATATGGTGGAGTTACTATCTCTATCGCGCAACCTCACTTGGGCATGAGCAAGTAGGATACAAGAGCGTACGCCCGCAAGCCCTTGTATCTCACTCGCACCCTTCACTTTACATGGGATTGAGCGAGAAAGAGAGAAAGGCACATCACTCGCTTGCTTGTGTTCGTTATAATATGAGTCAACTCGTCAAGTTTACATTTGGAACGGACTGTATAAGGCAGAAGCACAGAGAACTATACTTTTGGGCAGAAGCGAGACATGCCTGCAGCTTATGTGACTTGCCTTTTCCATGTCGTCCATATCTCGATTATATTATATGAAAATATGTAAATTGCAAGATCTGGACACAAAATAAAGTGTACAAAACGATAACAATATGCTATTTAGAAACAGAATTACCCTTTTAAAGCGATCAATTAGCTCTAAAAATGCTCAATACATGACCAAGTCCAAGTGACACAGTCTGTGTCGACCACGGCTGGTAACGTGATTTTTTTAGCACCGACTGGAGAAGGTTAAATGATTATTGCTATTAATTATTGTATTTTTATTTCTCACAAAATAGAATTTTCACTAACCATGACCGCTTCTAATATTATAGCATATATACTCTTAATGGATAACCTCAACAGGAGTTGTTTAAAGAGAAAGGCATGTTATTCAGTCATCCAATCTCTCATATCTGGAGTGGTATAGAAAGAAGAATGGGACTAGAAAAGACTCAATAGTAAGTTTGTCACGTTTGCTCTCCATCCTTTTTGAGATAGTTTGTGTGGCCGGTAATATGTAAATATTATATATTATAGACATACTTCTCTTTGAAAATGAGTCCGTAACGCGACTGGAAAATCAATTTATAAGCGTAAGCGTATAGAGGGCTAATCACATACGCGATCTGTAGAATAGAAGCTATTTATTTAATAATATTTGATGTGAAAATATAGTTAGAATAAAAAAATTAACAAAAGTAAATTTAAAATATTCGTCAAGGCAAGAAACGCGAAATTGCCCAATAATGAGCGTGTTACATAAAATGAAAAGTACATTTAAAATACTTTTTAGGCCTTCTGGGAATTGTGACCAAAGAAGACTTTCAAATATACCCATTATGGTGAGCGAAGCAGAACGAATGAGAATTCTGCCTCATTTTCTCCAATGAGGCATGAAAATTGACCAACATGTTGTAACACATGGTCCATATTCTTTAGAATAGAGAATACGTGCTTCGGTAACACTATTTTATTTTATCATTAACGATACGCCACATTAGTCGAAAAGTATGAAGTAAATAAGTAGGTCTCGTGTATTAAATCACATCATATAATGTAATCAAACAAATGAATATTTTTTTACATGTTTCATACAAAAACGAATTTCAGATCGAGTCTCATTTTTCTATTGTTAACTGTCTTTTCTTGGTAAAAAGGCACTGCTTATAGAAAAATTAAGACTCATTGTTCACCGCTTATTACCAGAATTTTAAATCAATGTGAATCAGTCCTGATCCTTACTGACTAAGTTATTAAATAATTATTACAGATACATACTTCGTTTTCATTATCATCAAAATTGTATATAATATCATAAAACTAGAGAAGACATCAGCTATTTTTTACTATAGGCCACAATATCAAAGTATTCAGTTCTATAAAATTTTATTAGGTAGTTGATAACTGTCTCGGCTTAACCCCATCGTCAGAACTACCATCGTAGAACAAGTAAATGCCAATTCAATCAATATTTTTTTACTGTTTATATTATCAAAATGTGAAGCACATAGAGAGTAATTTTGTGAAAGTAAATACATTGCTATTTCCCAGCTTAGTATAATGGAGTTCTACAAAGAAAGTAACGATTTAATGAATTATGTCAAGATTTTTTTTTTTTTCCATGTCAAGTCCCAATGTGGAGCATATGGTCTCCTAATGGAGGTATCTTGAAAGAATTTTTTTTACGAGAACTGCTTGTCACTCAGTTGCTCAACTTCTCTTTTCTTTTTCGAAGAGAGTAGGGATAGAAGGATAAGGGCTATGACAAGACTAGTGGTTAGCTAATCGCTCTCGTTACGCCCCGTGAGGATGGGATTGATGGGAGGGAGGACTCGGACTACGAACAGAAATCCATAAATCGATTGAAAGATCAATCTATGAAGACCGTCCGCACCGGGAATTGAACCCGAGACATCCGTAACCGTAGCCAGCGACGAAACCAACTTCGCCACGGAAGCCGACGAATGTCAAGATTCCTATGGTTATAAATATTTTCATAATTGATTCTTTTTTCAAATAAGTTCTTATTTATGTGTAAGAAAACTCTTGAGCGATACTAAAATATTTGAGTGAAAGATGCATTCTTTTAACCAAAAATGAACACACTGAATGAGTGAATTATATGGAAAGGCAATCACACGCATAAATATTTAAATCACAATTTACAAATATTTTGCGGATCATTTCAGATGCTAAATTATTTAGATACAAAATCAGTATAGTCATGAAAACACGCATGCAATTACGAGCGTTTTGTCGCCTGAAGCTTATTGATTTCAAATCGAAAGGGTGATTTATTCACATATTATAATTTACATTTATCATTAAAATAACATACACATTTAAACACAATCTAGATTAGATACACGATAGCAAGTATATAACGATTTAATACGTGATTATGATATTCCATTTTCAAAAAGCATCCCAAAATATGCACAGTATATATAGCGCATATTATATTCAACTAGTAAGTATCCGGCATGCGTTGCAATACCACTCAAAGAAAGAGAATGTTTGTATTTTAATTCTGTTTATTGAAATGCTTTTGGATTAGAAGTTGTCAAGGGTCCGAAAATGTATTAAATTACCCCATCAGAGCCCGACATCTTTAGGCCCAGCAAAGCCCGAGCCCAAGCCTCAATATCACACTTTTTACCCGAACCCAACTCGAAAGCCATTCATTTATACTTTTCAAACAATATATCTTATTGTTTCAATATTTCCACCAAATTTCATAACACATTAATTATATAATACCCGATTAACCCGAACCATAGTCCGAAATATTTTTCTGAAAATTAAATGGCCGCAGTATAAAGTGTGCACGGATCAAGCCCGGGCCGGCGTAGACCTCTATTTTGGATACACAATAATTTTCCGTGTGCGTACTCGAATAAATCAGAAGGTTTTTCCGAGATGTCACTATATGTACGTATTCGATGTTTTTTTTTAGATTTCATACCTTAATTTTTTTTCAGAAACCTTCACGGGTGTGCCTACAACAACTTCCCAAAGTTTTATCGTAATCAGATGAATGGTAAAAGAACGCAAAGAGGACAAACAAACATAAATTTATTTACATATATATATAGATACGATGAGTTATAGAAAATTCACATTTTTCAAAAAGATAAAAGGATATTGATTTGCATAAGTATCTGCTGGTTTATTACGTATGACATTATAGGTTTGGTTTTATGGATAGTTTGCTTGTTTTACTTTGTAACGTAAGGAGTTTCAAACCAAAAAAATTAAACTTTTGTATGGAAAGTAATGACAATATTTCTTCTTGACTATGAGTATTAAATTAAAGTTTATAATATAACAGGAAGTAATATTTCAGTCATGCGTTAAAACGAAGAAAAGAAAGGTAATAAAATATGACGTTTGCGAAATGCTCTTTTAGCTTTCAGTTATTATTTATTTCAATTACATACTTATTTCTTTTATAATCGATATGATATGTATATATTATATTATATCGATTAAAATTTATGTTTGTGGTACAAATGTACTCATGTCGTTTGTAACTGTTTACAAGAATAAGTTACATTGATTATAAATCGAAAATAAGACTTTGGAAATTCAGCTATTAGACGTATACTGGAGATCTCTTTGACTGATAAAATCAGGTTTTCAAATCAAATTTTTACATTGAAACGTAAAAACATCTAAATATTTTGAAACAAGATTTTTCCAATAAAATCTGTAAGGGATTTTACAGGATAGCGGACGAGAAGTTAGAAAGACATTTTCTCAGTTACGGAACCTAAATAGAAAAATGTCTAAGCAGTTAATATCCTTATAAGACGTATTCAAGATATGTAAAATTAATGTCGTTAGGCAGGCCATCTTTTGATAAAAAAACTGCATTTGAAACAGTCTTCTTAATTGAAATATAGACTGAAATAATTATTATCAAAAATATATCTCGATTAAAGTTTTATAATGTATATTGAATTGATTTTATCAAAGATCTCGTTTTCATAGTTGTAATGTCCGGTATATATACGACACAGCGAAGACATGCATACTACTTTGAGGGAGGAGAACGGAATAAGGAGTCAAGGGCCCAAGGATAACCGGTCCTGGCGTATTTTATCACGCCGCCTGCGCTGAGGTTATCATGACCGGACATCCTCGGGTACATAAATAATACTGCTGAAGATCCTAGAATCGATACTATGTATCGCAATTGTGCAAAAAATATCAAATTTAAATCATGAAACCATCATGCAGTTTTTTTGAAACATAGTTTAAATTTTTTTTTATATTAACGATATAATAGTAATTAGCAATATAATATTTTTATAATCACAAATTTACCGCCAAATCCATAGAACAAACAAAAACGCAGAGTTACACAGAAATTATAAAGAATTACCAACATACCAAGTATTTTATCCTGCCATAAAAATTGTATCATTGAACATTTGATCTAGTTCGGATTAACACAATACACATTCGTTTTGATAAAAATGTGATAAATCCATCGTGGTCGTAAAGATAAATGTCGCCGTCTTACATCTTTAATCCAACATGGTATTTAATTTGTGATAAGTGTTATTTCTTAGTAATTAAATACGGCATAATATAGAAGTTTTTTTAATATAACAGTAACGAAAATACAGTAAGAAAAACAAGATATTTAAAGTTGATCCGGGCTTTTCATTAATTAACTTTACGCTTTATTAGAAGTAATTTAGTTACAAATTTGAATTATTGAGATTTTGTACACTTCCATGTATTTTGTCACTAACGACCCGGGTTTGAATTTTCGGGTTCTTCAGGCATTCGAGCGCACGAATGGACTCGAATTGACCAGAATCGAATATAACTAGATTATAATTTAAGACATCGACTGAGGGTGCTTGATGGAATTTCAACATCAAATTTGAGATTTTATTTTATATAAGATATTATATCGGAGCTGATTTGTTACAGTATTTGATTATTTTAAGGCATATAACAGATACTTCTTAACAAGGATTGGACGATTTTTTTTATTATTAATAAATGCTCTTCTTCTGTGTTAGTGTCAGACCACATAAAGTTATGTTAAAATTAGATAAGTAATAATTTAAAATAAATTGTATATGAGATTTAATTGTTATAACTTTTAGGCGGTACGATTCTGATGCTCGAGAGACATACCAAGATGGCCGAAATCAAAAAAAATAAAAAAATAACATATAATATAAGTTATGGGATTATTTTTTGCATCGGATTCTACTTTGGTCATTGGCGAGCATTCCTGATTGCTATCAGTGTTGTTTTTTTCAATATATCGAGCGAACTTGATTACCGAATCTGGTCCATTAACTTAGCATCTATATCGTGTAGCTACAAGAATACCTTTTACATTCTGCTGTAAAAGAATAACGTATAAAAACTCGAACATACTACTCGAACTTTTTATACGAACTTTGTTCGGATATATTATTTGCCTATAGCATAGATAGCTATAGATAGCTATGAGATGAACGTGTTAGTTCAATGTGAACGAACTTTGTATAGTAAAAATTTAACACGTTATGTTCTATTAGATTTTTATTATTATTTTATTGACGTTTGATTGGTAGGTGTGTATATTTTTTAAATTTGATTATAGGTTTTAATTGATTTAGTTTTTTTGTTTGTTCTATATTTCCGCTGGGTTCGGTTGTTCCTTTGATGAAAATTTTATAAAAAATAAAATGAAGAAGGATACTCACATGACGAGAGACTTCCAAGGAAAATAAATTTAAAAACAGAAAGATACAAGTTATATTAAAAATATTTGTATATTAAAAATGCACTGTCATTAAAGTTTTTATAATTTTTATTTCTGGAATTCTATGCTATTCTAAGTCAATCTGTCTAATTAAGCCACGAAGCTTTTTGTTTTAATATTAGAATAAATCAGTGAATAATATCGCTGTATGAGTAATAACTTTTCAACATTTTAAAATCGTTAAAAAAAATGTTTATAAAACAGTAAAAGTTGGAAACAGTTTTGTTTAGAAAATTAAGAAAAATTTTCATTCATTAAACAATCCGAGATCTTTGAACTATCTTTGGTTTGTCTGCCACCTTATTATGGTTAACAGATGAGATAGAAGTTCAATATAATATACCTAAACTTTCAGTTTTTTTAAAACAAAAAAATACACATTTTATTACGGTCAATTTATTTATTAAAATAAAAACAACTTCAAACGGTGCAGCAGGTTAAAAAGACTATTAGGTTAAATTATTTAGATGGAAACTAACAAGCGACGTGCAACGGGTTTAGAAAAAATTTAAATATCTATGAATATTAATCGAGGAGGCAGCCAGATTTGATAGCAAGATCTTCGCTAAGGAACATCAAACCACTTCTGCATTGATTGCCAATCAACAGAAATGGGATGTTTATAAAACATAAAAAAATCGCTAATAGACAAAAACGATTTAAATTTTTACTCTGCACACTGTTATAATACATACTAGGCTATCAAGAATGCCATTTTTAAAAACGATTTCGAAAGATTTATTGCGCAAATAAACTTCAAAGTTAAATAAATATGTATTTTTTTGAGAGTGACGCTTTTATTTTTTATAGCATAGTTAAGATAAAACAACTAGTAACATATTATTTCAGTATCAACTCTAAATATAAAACTGGTATTTCAAGGTATGCACACACAGTTTTAATATCGCTATGTTTTGCGAAGTTATACAGAACACGTTGGAATATTTAAAAAATTGCAAACCATAAAAAATGGTTTGAAATAATTTGCCAGCCAAAGAATAATATGTGAACATACTAGTGGTCAGTAAATTGCGGTTTGAAATCTGGCGCAAGATAATTTTAATCGATTAAAAATTATACTCAAGTCAAAGTACTTTTATATTACTTGTAAAAAAATATAATATATCGAATATATTCGGCTGCCAGTGATATAAATTTTTATTCTGACTAACTGGAGTAAAAATAAAGCAATAAAAACCATAAATAAATGTTCAGAGATAATTAACGATAGAAAAATAAAATAATAAACACGTAATTGTTATCCAGGGTCCTACATATTGATTTCAAGTTTTTTTGGGATATCAGATTTTTTGTTTATAAAAAAATTACAATAAAGGTATGATGAATTAATTTAACATAATTATATTATATATTCTCGATGTAGCTTATAAAAATGAAACGTTCTTGAAAAATAATAGCAACTGTATTTTTTATTGAACTTTTTTCTTTAGAATAACAAAATAGTTTCATAATAATAATCTGTTATGATAATTATTCAGTGAGTTTATATAATTTAGTATTTTTGATATAGCTATAAATTGAATAAAATATTCTTATTCGTGAGTTGACAATAGTTTATTATATAATTGGATAATAAATACATTAAATTATTTCATAACTAAATGAATGTACCGCCATGTTTAAAGCATATTTCCTGTAATTACAATAAACACAATCTTATCTAAGAAAAAAAAATTAATACAAGAGATGTGAAATAAAACTTTTATCTGATATGGTACACCCTTTCTGATGTCAGCTAAGTGGTATCGTGCGATTTCAATTTATTCAAAAGTCGATGAGAAAGAAATCATTTTACAAGTAAATTATTCATTCAATTTGAGATAAAAAATATAAATCTACTTTTTGTTTACTCAGGAAATCACCATAATTTTTATAATGTAATAAAATTATTTATTATAAAATATAATTAATATCACTGGTTCATATTAAATTATCGTTAATTTATTTAACGTTCAAATGTAAATTAATATCACTGACTATAAAAAATAAGGTAAAAACAAAGGAGTGGACTTTGTTACCGAGCTATTTTTATTGTATCTAAAAATGATTTACTTCTTGAAAACTTGATTTATTCTGGTTTGTACACTAATTCAAAAACAACAATACAAATTAGACATGTCCGTATAAAAATGTCTAGAAGTACAAGTTATTTTTATTGTATTAATGGCGCTTATGAAAATAGTCTTGACATTTTGAAAGAGTGTTTTCATTAAGTTAATATATTGGTTGAACATGTTAAATGTTTTTTTGATGCAAGAATATCATATATACCAACAATTATATTTTAACAAAATAGGTTGCCGATGGTTGCTGGCACTGTGATTAGACAAGAAGCATCTTGCTGTTCAAACTGATAGCGGTGGTCTTCCACAGAAGTATCTCATTATATATTCCTGCAACACCTGTTTTAATCATTCTTTTTATAACTCCAGTTGCCGTCTACATAAACGACTCCGAGAACTACTGGAAGGCAGCAGTAAATATTTAATCTAAAAAAATAATTTCAATGAACATATCACCAAAACTTATAAAGAGTCAGTATGGATCAAAATTGATTTAAAAATACTTTGAAATGTAATTTTATCTAAAATTTAATTTGGGTAGCGCTATTAGTATCATTAGAATTTAATGAACGTTGAATATACCAAGAAAACTTATCTCACATGAAGATGATTTTTTATCAGCCGCTCGATGTAAAAAAAATTAATTACCTCACTCAAAAAACTTGAATAGCATTGTCATTTGCCGCCTGATTGAATAATTTGATGCATTGTATTTGAACAACATCTTTTTACGGCACCCCACTCTCTAGCGGGTACTATCAATCCAGTCTACTTTGTACGACATTAAAATAAGAAAAACTTACCACTAACTACTAATGTATTAAACTTAATACAAAGTATCTTTAGATAGCATGGCGGTATCGATTCTGAGGCCCACATATAATAATAAAGCGAACTATTTCTAACGGCGTGAGGCAAGAAGAGAGTTTGAAAGAAATCTGTTTAAAAATCGTGACTGTGCAGATTGTGGACTAGGTGGCGTGGTAAACACCTGGAAGAACGCAGATCCCGCATTGACCGACCAAATGAATATTTTATTGCATATGCGATCGGATTTATTTAAAGCTCTGGACCTCTAATATTGACCGAGGTGGATACATCTGAAGCTAATATCTACATTATTAATGTTATACTTAATTAATACCCCGATAATTATTAGATCATAATTTGATTCTTGAAAATGTTTCAGTCTTTCACTAGACGCAATTATCTGACTTCAAAATCGAGTAAGAAAACTAACAAGTATCATGTCATTGATTTAAAAATATCTGTTCTTTTCAAACTGTAAATTTACTTTTTTGTTTACTACGTCACAATATTTTATCAAATGTATATGTAGTAGAAAAATGGCTGATTTATTAACATTCGAAGAAAAAAGAAGCGCTTTAAATAAAAAATTCGCTGATTTGACAAATGATATCAAATTTGATTTGTTAAGATTTTGTACATTTCCATATGTTTCGTCACTAACTGTTAAACAATTACAATTGTTACAATGCTAACAATTAAAATTTGAATTTCCAGCACCCCAGTCAATGTCTTAAATAAAATACTATTAATACATAATCAATGACGACTTATTTATCAAACTTTGTATTGGGTGTCGGAAAATTATTATTAGTGATATTTTCCTTCTTCCTTTTCCTGATGATACATTTGCTTTCTGTTCTGATGTCTGTCCAAAGTAATGGGTAATTTTAATCATCTCTCATTCTTTAAATGAATTAATACTAAATAACTATATATCTTTAGGTAACTTGCAAATTACGCACCTTAATTTGAAAAAATAGCTTGATAACATTGACTCGCTGGACATGTTTACATGTCCAAGACTTTATCTCGTATTTCCGGCTAAAGTAGAAGAACACTTTAAAAAAATAGTTCAAATTATAAGTAGAGAAATTAGGAGAACACAAGGAAATATTTTGTCTTTAAAATTTAAGCTTTGCACAGCATTAATCGTCAGCCCTATGTATTACACATACTTATTCGGCTACGCGATTGCTTGTGTGCGTGTTGGCGGTGTAAGAAGGTGCAATGTCGTAGATTAAATATTTTTCAGCTTCTTCGTTGTCTTCGATTTATTTCAGCGAGAATACGACAAGCTTAGCTTACTTCTTGGTGTATTTGAGATAACTAATTTATAATTCACATAATTCCCTATTTTTGACTGTTGAAATTGATCTACTTTTAGCCATAGTGAGCGTTTTAACTGTTCAATTGGCTGAAAATAAATTCGTACCAAAACGACTCGCACTGTAAGGGTTCCACCAAAATAATTAGAATTTTATAAGAATGTAAGAATTTTTCTCAAATTAAGATACACATTTTTCATGTAAGCCCGACAAAATTTGTTGTTCTAGTTTATGAAAATAATATTTGAAACGGTAACTGTTGCAACGCTAAATGCATGGTATATAAAAAAATCCAATTAACCAGCGAATTGTCAAGTAGTCGACCACAAAAATAAAATTCTTAGTATCGCAGTGGAGGAGATGAAATTTGAAATACGTTAAATTGTAGGAGCATAAAATGTTGTGGTATAAGTCTTACATAAAATTGATTTATGTATGGTCGACATTTTTATTGTCTGTGGTAGGTGCCCGGTAGACGCTCGGGCCGATGCACCAAATGTACGAAGCAAACGTTTTAGATCAAGTAATCGAATCGATAATGATTAATTCCATAGTAAGGAAACTCGTATGATGAAATCAATTTGTTGCCTAGTATTCATGAGATGTACCTACAAATAAGATGACAGAAAAACTTACTTAATTAATTCTAAAAGGGTACTAATGCATTTGGTAATCAAAAGTTTTACGGACATTTGTGTCGTTAATAAACCCATACTAAAACACACACCACTATTTTTCGATCATAACATGGATAAAAAGTTATTTAAAATTGATTATTTTCTAAAAATCCCTTTTCTTGACACTAGTTTTACTCATTTGAGAAGTATTTTCATGCTGACTGATTTCTAAAAATTATCTGTTATATAAACATTCATTCTAATTACTCAGTCAATTAATAATCCTTTATAATCATTATACATGTATATAATATATGGTACAAAGTCCAATTATTGAATTATTAAATATTATCTTATACAATCCACCACTTAAACAATGTTTTATACTGATTTGTAAGTAAACGTACATACAAGTTTAGCACGCTTTTAACAAGAAACTTCGGAATTTTTGAAAATGTAATTATAACAGGACGATGATTATATTATTAAGAAATCGTGCAGAAAAGATACATGATTCATAGATCAATGATTTATATAAGTGATAATAGTACGTATTCATTTAAATGGAAAATGCCATTTGTTCATAGAAATTAAGGGGTAATGTAGAATAATAATATCGATTACGTATTTGCAATTTTGGAACTAAAGGAATCGTTGAAAAAATGGAATAAAGATAAATTTAAGGTTTACCGTAGTAGAGTGAATAACTTATATTGGTATTTATATTGGTGAGGTCTATACAAGATGTATAGTTCTTACATTATTATTATAAATACATTTTGACAGCCATGAATGACAATCATTTATGACATAATCAGAACTGGACGGATTACTTGAATCAGGTTCAAATCAGATAAGTCAGATCAATAACAAATTTTACACGTGAGAGCTGCAACGCTAAGTTGGAATAGCATTATACGGCATGGCAGGTATTATAAATGATTGCCAGCGGCTCACTGCTGCGGAATTAGTCCGAGTCGGAGGGCAGGGACCGGGATTAGAGTTACTTTTTATTTTATTTGTAAATCTACCGAAGGTATACTAATTCACATTTGAAAGGTAAAATGTAATTTTATGTGCTTTCAAATTATGGTTTTTAACAATTACACATTAAAAAAAAATTGTCTATAAATGTATTTCTGTAATTCGTTAAATATGGAACATAATTATATAATATATATGGGTATTGTAGTCAAATGGTCAACGCTTTTGGGCGTTTGTTCTATTCTAACAATGATTTTCAATCGTTTTATAGATTTCATGGTTATTGAGAGGCTTCTTGTTTTACAATTCAAATCATAAATGGGTTAAAAGAATCATAATAATATGAGGAAAACAAAAAGCCAAGTACAAATAAATTGTATTGAAATGAAGTCATGCGAGCTTTTCTACAAAATTGCATATTCAGACAAACATGGCAATTCTGATTAATTTATGATTTTGGCATTTAATAAAGACTAAATTTTGATACTATTTTACCATAAGTTTCCCAAAATCTTTAATTATTTAAAATGAAATGTAAAACATTTGGGAAGCGTTCGAATGATGGTATCGCGTGTGGCCAAAAATTAATACAATTTTAACAAACCCCGGAGCAAATATTTATACTGAATCCCTACTCGTATACTAAATATATAACACTGACCGATATAAATTGTTTTTCTAACTAAAATAAAAGTAGAAAACATGCAGCTCTGAAGAATTGGCCATTATAACCACCTTAGTAAGTTATGGATGAGTATTCTGATTATGAAAACATGATTCAATTTATACTCACGCGATCGATTTGATTGGGAAAGGATTAGATTTTTTTTTTTGGTTTGGGTCATTTTATAACTCGACAAAATAACATCTACGTAAATTGTTAATGTTGAGGGCTATTTAGAAAGATTGCTTAAAGTATTTATCAGTTTTTTTTTCAATCAGATTTCCATGATAAGAATTTGGTTGTCTTTTAGGGCCAAAGTAATTTCTTAGATGTAACGACGTCTTGTATGCATCTGAATTAAAATACCATGCATTCAACATCAAAAACATTCATTATTTAGTGAACGCTGAATACTTTCAATAAAACTCTTAATATACGGTTATTTTAATAGTGAATAAACAAGATAGCACTCAGCTTTAAAAATCTTTGAAAATTTTGGTTTTCTTGAGATGCCAACACGCAATACGTTAAGTTTGTAGCTCACTTTCTTGGGCCATCGGTAAGTAATTAATATTTAAACGTATCTTCGTGATTTTAAAAGGACCGTACAGTGTGTTCGATCCTATGTGAATCGGATGGCCGCAAACACATTTTATGCTCGGGCAAGGCGACTGAGCAATGAATTTAAATTGTCGATGTAAGATGATAGCATACAAAATTCGTCGTTAAAATATTCAAAAGAGCGCCAGTGTATAATTAGAGCCGTAAAGGGTTTTTAACTTCGAAGTCTTTTTAAGTTAAAAACAAAAGAGGTTGGACATTAATTTACATATCCGTCGACCAGCGACACTGTCGCAACTTTAAGTTGAGGATATAAAATTAATATATATTTCGAAATATCTCTTAAGCGACTTAGTAAATTATTTTCTAGTGAAGTTTGGTAATTCATAGGCATACAGTATTATGAAGAAAACGTGTTGTTTCTTACAGAATTAGTAAAAAATTCCAAGTAAATATTTTGATATTATAAAAAAACACATAATATTAATGCTTTAAGATTGTGTTCCATTAACCAATCAATTCGTACAAAAACCCGAATAAAGATTTACTTATATATGTTATAACATAACCTTAAAAAATATTTTAGTACATTTCACAGATATATCGTCACTGTTCTGAAAGAAAACACTAAATTGAAAAAATTGCATATCGAGTTAGTTACACCGAAATGTTCCTTATTTTAAGCTCTATCGCATGAAAGAACACACTTATTTTTATAAATTATGCTTTTACTGAAAAACAGTTTTGTAAAAACAAACAAAAAATGTGTAGGATTTCGAATATTTGACAAACTTCTAAATCCAATTACTCAAAACTAGTATTTTTCAATTAGTGTCTTCTTCCAGAACAACGATGATACGTAATATATCGTCGTTGTTCTGGAAGAACACTTTTCAGAATTATTTACAACTTTGTACTAAAATCGTCAAATTGTTGTTCTTGTTGACATAAAATTTATCTCTTCCAAAAATTATTGGATATTAATTCGTACCCTCACGTATTTAACATTTTTAAAATATCAATATTTAATCGGATTGAATAATACATATGTATTTAAAATCCAATTTATTTTTATGGAACGGCAACAAAAAATGCAGTACATCTTTTATCATTTCGTTGTTCTTTTACTACACCAAATGTAACAGTCAGTACCTTTACCTTCGCGGGTACTTTGTTCTCGCGTTTAATAATGGCTTTCCAATAAAGGTAGTACCTAATAGCCTACAAGAAAAATAAAAACAAAGTGCTGGCTGTCTTATTTCATCGAAATTATTTGGTGGGGAGTGAATTCCATCACAAGAATCTGGAGCATTTGTTATTGAGCAATAATTTTTATTAGATTCAAGTGATGATTCATTGAATAGCATATTTTTTCTATGCACAGTAAAATAAAATTATACGTGACATCTGGAAACAAAACATTTATTTTACTCGTATAAAAAGTATGATACAGTTAATTATATTTTATTATATTCTACCTGGCATACGTTTGTATATCGGGATCGATTTTAAAATGCGTTTTTTTAAGTTGTCTTAATGTTACTCCATTAACACAAAACACTTAGATTGATTTCTACAAATAAAACTGCTTTGCTGTTTTGAAATCCAAACGAATCAATTAGTTTAATAAATTTTAGTCCATTACCTTTTATCAAACGGCAGTTATACGTTCAACTTAAGATGTATAAAACCGGATAAAGTTAAGTCATTTTTCTACGAAGAAAAAAATGATATAAAATATATATATACATATAGATAGCAGACAGGCGATAGTAAAATGGGTAAATCTATATCTATACAGTTCACTACTAGAGCGCCTGTCAGATTATTTACACCAGTGGCTCTCAAATACTATTCAATCAATTACTTTAGTTTATTTTATAGAAGTGACAATTTTAATTCTGATCTCGGCT
Source organism: Himalopsyche phryganea (assembly GCA_022494535.1). Classification (NCBI taxonomy): domain Eukaryota; kingdom Metazoa; phylum Arthropoda; class Insecta; order Trichoptera; family Rhyacophilidae; genus Himalopsyche; species Himalopsyche phryganea. The sequence goes on from JAGVSL010000034.1 coordinate 2,960,876, forward strand.
ATTACTACTTATCACGTGGCATATTTAATGCGACATTTTTTCTACACAAAAAGATTTGAAATAACATTTCATCGCAAATTTCTTTTTATTCTAAATGTAGTTAATAATTACAAATACGAATGTTCTTGAAAAATTGTTAATATTTTCGACGAACGATTATTAATATATCAAGAGTTGTATTATGATGCATCAAAATTTTTTATGAATATTTGATTCAATAATCTAAATAACGAGTTGAAAAATCGGAGAATTTTTAAATAAAGCATTGAGAAGTTTAATAAAAAAAATCAAGTGCAATGAATTCTTGATGACATCCGATAACAAAATTTTTCAATAATTTACGACTTGTAGTCCACGACACTGAGCATGTCTCATAATTATAATTCAGCTTAACTTATATAAAATTGATGACAGCACCGTATTAGTCCGACTAAAAGCCGAGGTTTTTATAAAAAAAAGTGGAGCCTTGTATCCGATTCTCAAACAAATGAAAAATAAATTCGCCGTCTTGCGATTAGCGAGATGACTATATTACTTCCCTCAATTTTTTTCCCAAAAACATTTTTTTTTCACAAAAGGCAGATTAAAAAAATTTACGTCGATTTTTAAACAGGGTCAACTCATAGTAGGGCTAATACGGTGGTTATAAATGTATAGCATTATAGTTCTAATAATGAGTAAGTTTGTTATGTAATTTTAAATTAAGTCTTTTTCATACATGTCGAGTGAAACAAAAACACATTGAACTGCATATTTTAATGCTATAAATAGGCTTGTATTACGGCTGTTGTCAGAAAAGAAAGGTATCTTAAATTTCTAAAGTCGATATGATTTAATAAAATTAATGACAATCCGTCGCTTGATGGATGTAAAAACTAATTGTGATTAAAGTTGAGGAACAAATTGTGAAATAAAAAAAACTGCTCTCAGGCCACTAAGTTGCCATCGAGGTCTACAACATTAAACCACTTCCAAGAGTCATCAATCTTTTTTACCATTTAATGTCTCGTGTGAGAGAATCGATAGAAGCCTGGGTATTTTTTACTCCACTCGCTTATAAGTTATAAGATAAGAGTTTCCTACTGCGATTAAAATTAAAATCTGATCCAGTATGCATATATAAAACGTCACGAGGGTGGAGCTTGGCGCAGGGATTTCCATTCTCGACGAATATAATTTTACTTCAGGTATTTAGTTTTTTTACCATGTTCGCTCCCAACGTGGAGTATATAGCCTCCTGATGAAGGTTTCTTAACAGTTACTCAGTTGCTCAACCTATATTTTTTCGTAGGGAGTAGGGATAAAAGGATAGGACTAGGACAGGACAATTGCTTAGCTAATCGCAGTCGCTACGCCCCGTTTTTGAGATTCAGATGGGTGGAATTCATGACTACGAACAGAAATCCATAAATCGATTAGAAGATCAATTTATGAAATGGGAATTGAACCATTGGTGCACAATTGGTTAGCGCACGGTACTTATTTAGTATTAAATATCGGTACCGGTATTCCAAACATGACAAAACGTAAAATTTATCAATAGGAGATGAGACAATTCATTAATTAAATTACAAATGTGACCACACATTCGATTAAAGCAAGGATCTTTTTTCCAAGAAGCAACACTTCACTGAAAGCAAAGCAATACTTGTTGGTCAACACCTAACAGATGTCACTAAACGTGGAATGATTGTATATATTTACCCTTTCGTCAGAATTGCATCCCGTCGAAACCCACAATGCTATTATAATTGTAAAATCACTGGTAATTCCATAAGAAGTTGGAAAGCGGCAATTCGCCACTCTGTAAATGTGGTGTTTACAAAATAAGGATTAAGGCGATTCTCGCAATTTTAACTCATTTATCAGTGTGGCTCTCAGACGTTTAATATCTTACCTCGTAAATAATATTTGTCGTATTTGTATCTTCTATAAAAACGTTAGACACTGTTTACTGTCTGTCAGTTCGAGTCCATTCGTGTGCTCGAATGCCTGAAGATACCGAAAGGCGAAACCCGGGTCGTTAGTGACAAAATACATGGAAGTATACAAAATCTCAATAATCCAAACAAAAAGTATATTATTTTCCCATATATTTTGTATTAACCATGTACACACGATAAACACTCACAATGTGCAACATACAATATAATATCAGCAACCAATAAATTGTCTTTGACTGTAGACATTTTAATGTATGCTATTTGTGAGCTAATATCTCGAAATTACAACTTGTAGAAAAGAAAAACATACATGTAATACATGTGCTTTGGTTTTTGAACAAGTCACTTTAAATTCAAAAAGAAAGTGGAAAAGGTAGATTATATGTTAAATAAATATAAGTAAGTAAATTTATTTAAAGATAAATGGCAACTTTATAAATTGTGAGGAATACTGATAATCGGTTGAAATTGTTTATATTCTGAAAACCGGATATTTTTCTGTGTAATAAGATTATGTAACATCAGTAAGTAAATTAAGCCATTACTATAATATTTTTCAGTGGAATTTTTTCTAATGTTTTAATGTTTTCACTCCACCCTGATAGTAGTATAAATATAGTATTAATAATGTATTATACGTATACTAAAATATATCACGGCGAAGTTTGTATATCGTACTTAGTATATTTCTGTAGATGAAAGTCGTTTTGAAAAATGACAAGACTTAAAAAGAAGGCAATAAATTGTGTGTCTTTTTGATTTTATTTATTAGCCTGTGTTTTATTTATTGTCTCAGTGCGCTTTATAGCTGTTTTGAATTATATCCGTCATACGTTAAATTTACAAGTTTTATTATTTATTTTGAAAACATATACTAATCTGAATAAAAAATATTTTTTGCTGATAGATTATTTTTTATTATTGCAACATTTTATTGCTTAATTAATATTTACTAACCTACAGTCAAATTTAATATTCATACCAATATCCGTAAGCAAACAAACGGCTGTTGTAAATAAACACACTTAATCAAACTGTTTCTATGTAAATAATTATTGTTTTTATTTACGCAACATAACTGTTTTGTATGTCATTTAGACAATAATAAATTATTGGGTTCATAAATTATTACTTGATTCAAAAAACACTAATGAGTTGTATTTTACGAATAATATATTATTTAAATACGATATTTAGTCATACACTATTAACTGTTTTTAATTGGGTCAATAATGCGAATCTTTCATAAGCGCATTTAAAAGATATCTTTTCTGTCCATCGTCTACCACTTGTTATTACTTAAATTATTTTCGAGGCCATAATTATTACTAATTTTTAATTAAATAATAGAAAAATAGATAACTATAAGAAATGTTATAGGTTATCAACATAAAGCGATTTATTAGATACTATTTATAATTCGTAATAAAACAAATTTCAAGCATAATTGTTGCATTTACTTAAATGTAAGTAATTAATATCACTTGGTTAAAAAGGCACTTACGAAAATAAATAAAGCTTTGCTTTTTTACAGAAACTTCCTCGAAACGCTTTTAAAATGGCCGCTTGTCGATCTTTCCATCGCTACCCGAGGCTTTCGCTGTTATTTATAATCAATAATTACTGATACTGTTGGCAAGGGGACGTTTTGAGGTCGTTAACTTTGTCATTTTTCCTTGATAATACCTCAACGAAGCGAGAGTGGGAGGTTTCAATAAGAAGCGCGGGAGATAGAAAGCGCCGTTGTTAAATGTTCAATTGAATATTATTACATTTCGTGAAGTAAATGTTTCAATGCTACAAGAATCCAATATTTTCTGTGAAAAAATAACATAAAAATATAACTTCCGAGCATTATTGGTTACCGGTAAAGTAGGCAACTGAGTTTTTTGAATACATTACAAAATAAATATTTACGAAGCAAAAAGCCTGATATTTATTTGTAGATCAAAATAGGATTGGGGGTCTTAAGTGAGAACTATTATGCCCTCACCTTGCCCTTTTTGATTTTCATCAAATTAACAAACATACATGTCGCCGTAGTCCTGGAAGAAGATACTAATGGAATAATACTAATTTTGAATAATTGGACTTTGATGTTTTTCAAATGTTTGAACCTTTTTTATTTAGTTTGTTTGTACAAAACTGTTTTTAAGTAAAAGTATAATTTATAAAAATACGTATGTTAAATGTCAGACCTTGAATTAAGTAACACTTTAGTATAACTAACTCAATATGTAATTTTTTCGATTAAGTATTTTCTTCGAGAACAGCGACGATATATTTGTACAGTTTAGCTATAATTTGAAGATATCTTCATTCAGCGGTAATAAACGTCTTCTGGTGGTTACAAAAGATACGATAACTTAATTAATTTAGTTAAAGTAATTATCAATTCTTCCATATGTCAAGTATTTATAAAATGTATCATATCTACATCGGACACTTACTTAGTGTGTTTTTGCTGTGAACACGACGCAGCGCAAAGCAGAGTAGATTATTGGTCCCGATTCTACGCGCCCAAGAATGTTGCGGCCAAATGAAGCCTATCGTGCGCCGATCGAATCCCGGCTCGGCAGTCGGATCCGTCGAAATCATTCCGGTTTGGTTTGTGTGCGGTAACTTAGTACTGGTTTTTTCTACAACGTTCGCATTTTTATCTTGTGTAATACACATTTTTTTGGCTGTTTTGAAATATTTGACTGATAGGTTTTGGCGAATTTATAAATGTTTTTAATTATTAATTTAATATTCGTCTGCAAAAAAAAAACGGATAAGATTTTTTCCCAATTCTTGTATTAATAATAAAATGGAATTAAACGTTAATATTTTTAGTTAATTCAAAATTGAATAAATAGGTATCATTCAAAACAGCTTAAGTGGCATTAGGAAATTAGATATTTTTAGTTATTCATCGGAAACAATCTATTAAACGTTTCCATACGCTTCATTCGTTTTTGTGCAAATAGTGGATTTGTATACCTATATATTCATGGCGACGTAACTTGTAGCAAACACATAAGTAAATAATATATATTATTTATGACATGTTATATTCAATATTTTATATATTATATAAATATTCCTTGCATAAAACTATTTAAAAATTTTAAATTTATAAAGCATGATTATTTTATAATAGTAATATTTGAATGAAGAAAGTAATAAAAAATAGCCATAAATTTGTGAAAGCTTATCATATTGAAAAATAATATATTGAAATTGCGACTGAACAAAAAAAAGAACTTATAATGGCTAGTGGAATGGACCAATATCTGAGTAACATTGTGAGTGAATCATCCTTGGAAGTATTTTCACATTCATTTTACCACAGTACTTGTTTAAAAACAACTTCACCTGTCTTCTTTGTTACCTGCAATAAAACGAGATAACACAACATTCGGCGTGTATTTTAAGCGGTATTCTGTTGTCTTTTAGTTACGATGATAACGCGGAATAAGACGATACTGAGTCGACCAAGCGTAACGAAATTCAATACAAATTGCATGACGAGATCATTTTCTTCTCGCGTTCGGAAAAAATACTCTACGCTCAGAATGTATAAGAAAAAAAAATGCTTCGATCATTGCCCGGACGTGATTTGAACCTTTATATAGAGCAGTTCGAGTAGTGCGGTGAACATACAAAAATGAAATGTGAAGAAATTCGTGATTTCAACTGTCACAAATCTATTATATTAGTCATTTTTTGCCTGAGTTAATACTATTGCATTGAATTTTTATGCATGTCTAATGAACTATACACCTAAAGAAGAAATGATTTTCACATTACGCATTTCTTAAAATATATGTAGAAAGGTAAAAGGACGTAACCCACACCAAAAAATATTGTATATAACTCGCAAAAACGTTTTAATATACTATTTATACATATATAATACAGACTGTATAAAGGAAAAAGGACGTATCCCTCGATTTATTTAACATATTTTTTTTCGATCACAATGTATACAATTTAATACACGTTTTTTTGTGCTATACGCTATATCTTTTGTGTGTGTGTTACGTCTTTTTGCCTTTCCCAAGTTGATATGGTAAAGAAAATAATGAGCTAAAAAATACTAAAAGGAACATAATGCTTACACCATATATACCATGAAGAACGATTTCATAAATATAAATGACAGGAAAGGACATAAAGATTTGCGTATTTCCAGTACCGTAAATGGTATTTCGTAAATCAATATAAATAACAAATATGTACATGGAAGAAATATTGTAAACTTTTGGAAAAAATGTATTGAAAACCCATATGAGTTTTGTATTTTATAAGTATATATACTTTAAGACGAAATTTATATAATGGTCAAAAAATATCCGTATTAAGGTTTCCTTTGTAAGTCTAAAAGAAGCATTAATGATTTCGGTTGATAAAATAAAGGGAAAATTAGTAATGGTCAGTTTACATTAAAAAAATATTACAAACAACTATGTGCTATATGCGAGCTTAATAAATATTATAAGTATTTATAATATTTATTAAGCTCGTAATCAATCGTATGCAATAGTCATAATAATATAGTAGAAATTACAGCTGAAACTATCAATTTACATATTAAAGGACTTATAAGAAATGCAGTTAATAAGTAAGTATGAGATTCAAAACAATTGCTCGTGAAAATAAATCTCGAAAGATATAAGTTCATTTGTCAATTAAAATGGTTGATGGTATCATCTTTGAAATAAAAGGACAATGCACAGTCGCAGATCGTCGTATGCTCCAAGAGATGCAGCGCGATCCAAGATGCATTTGTTGGTCGCCTGCAAGCCGCGTTTGCTCCACAGGAATGTTTTAATAAGGCCGGCCGGGTGGAAAAAAGGAGAAAAGAGATACGAATCTCGTACCCGCGGCAGTAATTACGTCGACCGGGCGAACGCTTGCCAGCGAGTACTTTCATTATTTACGTTTGTACTGCATCCACATTAGATTACAAACATTATTACTGTGTGTAAGATAACTAAAGTCGAACCTAATACAAAGCTAACAATTTCAAAGAACTGAGTTTAAACTTCGATCGGAACGATTTTTGTTGGTAAATTAAATTACCGGCTTACCTACCGTTGTTGGTAGGGAAGGATATTTCATATTTTATATACGATATAAATTTAATATATTATATAATCATAGTAATTATCAGGCTGGATGCTGGAATAGCTGAATGTCTATTTAGCAAAAATATCAAAATAAATGATGCTAATGCAGAATTCCTGTATTTCTTCTGCCTATCGTTAATACATGCTGTTTTATTGATAATAATAAATTGGTCAGGTCTACAGCGTAACATGCCCAATGGCCGAAATGAGTTTTTTTTTATGATGAAAAGCAGTGTATTACAAAGAATGATAAGTTTTCAATTTTCTTTCACATATGAATCTATTCAGTTAATTTGACTATTTAAAAATAATCTCTTGTATAAACAAAAAAAATACCTGTGATCTCGGAGGTGATCTTGTCGTCGGAAAGCCTTCCCGCAAATGTCACAGGAATAAGGTCGCTCATCAGTATGTGTCCTTTCGTGAATTAGCAGATTATAAGATTTAGTGAATTGTCTGTTACAAAACTTGCAAATGAACTGTTTTTTAGGGCGGGACGCCCGTCCGGGTGCTCGGAGCAATCTCCGATCGAGATGTGCATGTAGCTGATGCGGTGGGATCATTGAACCGGGGTTAGGAAACGCGAATTGAGTGCCAGGAGAGGGTCCAGCAGCCGATAGGTAGGCAGTAGGTGGTGGGTAAAGGGAGCCTGATTCACCAGGGATGAGCATTGCAGCAGCAGCTGCTTCTCGCAATGCCAACTCTTTACGCTTATCTGCCATCATAGCCATAAGTTCAAAACTAGAATTTCTTTTTCCTAAATGCTGCCCCGATACACTTCGTTCAGAACCTTCTTTAGCTGGACCATCACGGTCTCTCTCTAAAATTCTTTCTCTTTCCATGATATCAGCAGACATTAGAGCAGGGTGCATTTCACCAGGGTATAAAACCGGATGTAGGTTTCTTGTTGGGACCACTGGCACAAAAGCTGAGGTTTCTCGGTGGTTAGCAGACAATAGGTTTCCGCCTAACCCAGCTGCTGCTGCGAGATGTTGACGATATGCCTGGGCATCATAGCCACCTGATGGAGCTCGTGGCTCCGATGAGGAAGATGATCCGCTTAGAAACTGCTCTTGTCGAGATCTTCCTGCTGTGGCGGGAGGAGTTCGCTCCTCGGCGATTGCACCCCCACCCTCCGAAGACATTTTGGTAAAACTCAATGCACTGCCTGAAAGAAAAAAATAAAGTTAATGAACAATAACATATAGTTATTAATAATACATATTGAATTTTTTAAACTTGTTTGTACAGTATTGATTAATTTTAAAAACAAAATTCTTTACGTGATAGTGTACAATAAATTGAAAATTCAATTTTGACAATATTGATTACACTGATTAAAAATGTCTGTCGTGAAGATATTATCAACAGTAGAAAAATGTTTAGTGATATGAGATTAAATAAGTAATGCTTTGAATCAAGATAAGGAATCAAACAACATTCCATTCCAAATATTTGAAGACGAATTCAGTATTAGACTGTTCTTATACTTTTATTTCATTTTTCAATAAGTTGTATATACGTGTATTACTATATTACACAATAAAAACAAAAAAATTAGAATCGTTAATCCTGCCACACGTATGTTACTATTCTTTTCGAATTTAATGGAATAATGACGCATCAGCCACTTCAAAATATTATAATATTTCCCAAAATAATGTAGATTTTGAAATTAATAATATTCACAATCAATAAAATTTAAACAATGTGAGATTCTAGGACCGACTGCTGTGTTTTATGGAATATTATTTATGCTTGTTTTTACTTATTGTAACATTAATCAATCGGCAGAATAATTATATTATTTATATTAGTGGAAACCACATGCATATCACGTGATGTCTTAGTGATATTTACCGTTTATCAAATAATTCAACAACGATTATTGTATAATATAATATCTTAAATGTTTTTACAAACAAAATTTGGTATTTGAAAATTATAGATTGACTGCAAGAAAAGGTTAAATTTTATATAGCATTAAGAAAATGAAACCAAATTATGATTTTAAACGAAGGAATATACACAATGACAAGGATATGTATAATATAATATATACGTGCATTATATAGTATTTTTTCTTAATCTTCTCAAGCATTGAAATGTGTTCATTAGATTCGCATTACTCTATAAGCTATAAAAGCTCAATTTCACAAAAAGCAAAGTTTCAGTTTGTTTATTCTTGTCGAAATCTTTTCGTTTGTATGGTGAAACAAAACACCTTAAATAAATAAATTATTATTGAATATAATCTGAAAACTATATATTTCCTCATTTTGACTATCGCAATAAATCAAATAACGATTTCCACAAATTTTTATTCATAAGGTAGAACATATGATATAATTGAGTTTTTAAGATGGCAGCTGGCTGGAAAATGGCAAGGAAAAACTGTCACCACCAATTCTAAGATTATTTTTTGTATCGGGTGCTTTTGATCATTTTTTAGGTATAAAAAACATTTTCCTTATTATCATTCAACAAATAAAACCTTTTTTTCTTTTCATTCAAATAGTAAATTATTATTATAATATGAAAAAGGATAACATAGCAGGAAATTGAGTTTAATTTAGAACATTTTTTATCGTGATCCAAGCACGTGGATTCATGTAGAACTTGAACCCGTATTGTGGAATTTAGAAAACCGTTCTTGTATATGCAAAAATGAAATAATGTGGGAATAAAATGTTCTTTTGACAAATTGTTTTGAAAAATAACGTAGCGGATTTTTTTACCCGAAGAAAAAACGATAATCAATCTTAAGGTTTTTTTTTTGTTGTAAGATCTTTTCACACACAAAGTTACGGATAAACATTTTATCATTAAGAATCCATTACGGTCATTCTTCGGAGAGAAAACTCCGACTGAGATAACCATAGAGAATTCACATGCGAGCCCAGAAACGAAGATTAAACTTTTATTGGGCGTTAATGCATATAAAATTAATGAAAAAAACCAATGTTAAAAGTGCCTGTCTTCAATCATTATTACCTTACGGATTTGAGCCCAGTGAGAACTCGCAAGGGTGTTAGTACAAATGTAACAACAAAAAATACTAAAATGTTATTCAAATGTTTTGCAGAATGTGGAATATCCTTACTATTTTTAGTTAGTAATTCACACATTTTCCGTTGAAAGTTAATCTTTGAAATCTAATAAATATTTTAAAATCTTTCAAATTAAAGTTTATTTTGCATACCGATCATTATTTTTATGTTCCTTACTTAATAGTTATTTAGTTTATCAATAAGTCTCATAATTTTATATTAAATATTTTTAATTAATTTTAAGGTGTTAACTGTCAAAAAAATAAAATGTATAATTATAAATATAATAATACTCGTGATGAGCAAAGCCGGTTCTGATCATTATAAACATGTGAAAGTAGTACAAACAAATTGTGTTTTATTTTTTAAAGTGTATTATTAATTCTTCCATTTTAATATCAATTGCAAATTTTCATTAGCTGAACCAAACAGCTCCTGGATTTTCAGCAAATTTTATTGAATATGAAATGCGTGTTTTCTTTTATATGAAGTTATCCGTGATAATTAATGATATCTAATAACACAGTTAGTAACTTACAAAGCATCTTGTTAATTGTATTATTGTTTATAATATCGAAATGTACAATAATTAAATATTCATGGAAGTCATTCTGGAGCTTTATCGAATTATAAAATAAAAATGAAAATTTGTACAATTATTATAAATTTATAGTCCTCTGGTAGGTATTTTAATAGGGTTTGTACTTTATACTTCACAGTCTGGTGTTAAAAGCCTCACAGATCCAAAACAAGATGCGGTGAGAACGTACCCGATAAAAAACATTCTCGGAATTCACTAATTGTCATTTGGTTCGCTTTATATTTTTTTAACGAATGTATGTAAAAAAATACTTGAACGTAAGTGTAATGTAATAGCATTTTCGTGAGATTATTAATCATAAATTAATGATAGTATTTGCGATGAGGTACGATGACGAACCTGCAAGCTAATTTAAATTAAAATCAAGTCAGAAATAATTTGACGACTGGTGTATGTTATAATGGGTGGGTTTGATATATCTTTATACTGTTATAAAAAAAACTAGTAAGTATCTCTAGTTGAATAATATTATACTATATTACAGAAGTTTAGTAAGGTATTCATACGGTATAAAACTGTTGAAGAACTTTGTATTGTCAGATTGAATTCTGAATGCAGTTCGACGAAGAGCTTGATTTTACATCACTCATTATGGAACCTGTCAGTAAAAAGTAAGCATTCAAAATGCCTCCAAGGCGAAAGAAAGAAAAAATTTACGTCCTGAGAATGATTTACTATTTGTTTAGCGTCTAAAAAAATATCATTCAGACATTAAATGTTTAAAAGTTATTTAACTTTATAAGACCTGACGGTTCAGTTAATCAAAGGCTTTCTGGAAACATCACGTAAAATCAATTAATAAAATTTAAAACATTGCATTATCAACTTAAACACAAAAATAAGTTTGCTGTGTAAATTATACTTTATCCATCGTAGTATCTTAGTGACACTAAAATACATAGGTGTAAAAACATTTGAATATTGAATTGAACGAATATAAAGTAAAGCGATGACGAGAATTCGAATTGACATTTACACATTACGAAAATAAATATAATTATGAAATTTTAGTAAAATAATATTCAAATAGTAAAGATGATATTTATTTTCTGCAGAGTGAATTCTCACGTTATGATTATTTTATTTTTTTTAAATTTCTGAAATACGAAGAAGAGTGTTTGGGATTTATTGTAGGTTAAAACAAGTTCTTCTAACATTTGTGTAGGCATTTTAACCCTTCCGTGTTCATGGTGTAACAATCTTTACACATTTAAATTATCTGTAAAGTAGGTCATACAAAATTTTTTTTTATTTATAAATAAAATAGTTATACATATAATTAAAAATTAAAAATGCATAACGGTTAACGTCTTCTTTGTATAATTAATCATAATTTGAAAACCTCGTCAATTTTAACGGGAAGGTTACAGTAATTTTAAATATAAGCTTTTAATAGAATTTTGGCTACATTTATCGCATGTTACATGGTACTCACAAGATACAAAACTTAGTTTAAATGATACGAATAACTAATGATCTTTTTCTGTGAGTTAAAACTCTACATCGTTGTAGCGTAGTAGAATAATGTTTGTATGTACATATTGTGAGAGAGCTAAATCGAAATCTCAGTTTTTCGTCTGTAGCATAATTACAAATTAGTAACGTGAATTTGCCACGGCGGGAATCTCATTGTGCAGGTAAATTTGACTCACATAATACACTCAGACCAAAGTATTCTTTCTAGAGTGAAAAATACCTTTTCATTTCGTATACCATTTCGTTAAATACGAATTTATGGATGAAAGGTAGACTAATAAGTTTGAAGATTAGTCTTAGAATTTTTAATACTAACGTAAGCTTATGCGTCAAAGAGTATCTGCCGAATTCAGGAACATGTTATAAATAAAATGTTATTCGCCTTAAATTATGTACACCCATGGTTTGAATTATTGAAGTTATTAATGACAGCCAGTACAAGATCAATCTTGTTACCCAAAAAACAAGTTATGCTGTCATGAAATTGGAGTCATGTATATTTAGAAAATATTACATACCCCTTTACTGGTAATGATAGTGATAATATAGCATACATATCATCGCTGTTCTGGTCGAAAAAATGACATTTTGAGTTAGTTACACCAAAACGTTCCTTATTATGAAGTCTATCATATGGTTTTACTTAAAAACAGTTTGGTACAAACAAACTAAATGAAAAAATATAACATTTGAAAAACTTATAAAGGCCAATTACTCAAAACTAATTTTTTTATATACAATTAAAATTGGTAACTTTGTTATTCCACTGGCTTTATCACTAACATGACACGTTCCGCTTCTTTAAGAAGCATTTAAGAAAATATTAGTATTTTTCAGTTAGTGCCTTTTCCCAGAACAACAACGATATAAAAGTCATTATTTTTATTTTTCATTGATCTGTATTTTTACATTTGGTTTTATTAACTCATTTTCTTAAGCGTGAAACTTTATTGATTCTGACGATGGCTTGATACCAAAATAGCTAACAACTGTATTACATAATTGTGGTGAAACGAAATACTCAAATCCTGAACACTTTTGTAAATTTATTTTTTAATCGATTCATGGATTTGCTTTCAAATAAATGGATATATTTATGTGATGTTAACATTTGATTCCACTTATCATAGCCTAAAAAGAAGTCTTGAGAAGTTATTAGCTAATTACTAGACGTTGTTCAGACAATTATTTGCGAACGACTGAGTTACACTAATTTTCGTTAATAAATTGTTACTCGTGTTGTCTTCTTTAGATAAACTGTATTTAAGTGTATTTAAGTGTCTAACAAAAATGTATTTCACATTAACAGAAAATAAAAATGTAAAAAACTATGATTCTAGTCGTTATGGATTGAATAAGTGCGATTTTACAAAAATCTTTATGTGTGAATAATAATTTAAATAAATAATTTGTAAATATGAATCTTATCCATTAATATTCATATGTATAAAAATCACTATTTGGAATGAAAATTTTTAGCAAAAATCATTGATTGTATCCTTGCGGAAAATTGTGAATTTTTCGAAGATTTATTAACCGGCACATCTGTGTTTCTGCTTCTGATATGGATGTTATAGTATATCTGGTAGCTGTGTTTGTTGGGAGTTATGACTCCATTTACCAGTCATATACATATTATATTATGTAGTATGCTATAGCCTGTGTTTAGTGAGTGCTTATATTTACATAGTGATAAGGCGTTTAGCGCGGGCGCAAGCTGCTATGCTAATGCATCTACTGGAGCTCTTGGAAGTAATACATATTGAAATACAAACTGACTTGAGGTTCAAGACTCCACAAATTTTACTTTGGTACGAGGTATGGACACATAAGATATGAGTAATAACATTTTCTAACACAATACAACAATATATAGAATGTAAATTACCGCATTAGTCGAATATAACGCGACCTGTGTAGTCAAAGTAGGATTGAAAGGGAAATTTCAATTAGAAAATAAAAAATGTTTTTTCAGCTTCACTAACAACTGTCACTTTCATGTTCAAATCACATGTATCTTCATACCTTCATTAATTTAAGTGTTATTAAGTTATCAACATTTTTTTTATATTATGTATGTCACGAATTTTGTTATAATCGAGGGCTGCAGAAATACGATACGTGTGCTATCCCTTTACCCAAACACACCAGACAGGTCTTGCTATAATTAAAATATGGTACATTGAGGGAGGAACACATTTCTATTTTTTTTCACTATACCCCAAATACAGAGAAAGCTTTTTTCGAAAAAATATTTTAGGTAAAAAACTGTATTAGGTATAAAATGGTATTCTACGGAAAAATACTTCATTGTAACATTATTTATTTTGAAACGAAAAAAAAATATTTTTTATCATTTGATGTATCAATAAAATTTTTCAATACGAAATTAATTATTTTACTATAAAACTGGAAAACATTGGCTTAGCTAGTAGGCAATTTCAACTGATACATCAAATAAAAAAATGAAGTGTAAGTATGTATAAAAATACTGAGCTGCATATTAGTTTGTTTCCCATTAACGTTAACTATGATACAATATAAAAAAAAAACATTAAGAACATATTGTGAATTTATACAAACGAATCGCTCAGTCCTCACCTTTCGTAGATTTTCATACACACAGCCTGGCAAGTTGAACTACCTTCGTCTCCCATAAACAGAGCTTCTAAACCTAAGCATCGAAGATTAAACAAAATTAGCTTTTTGAAAGCTCTTTGAATTATCAATAAATTCACGTTTCTAAGCAGACATTTTAAATAGCTGCAATCATATAATGCATGTCGGTTTAAGAAGGAAATTGAATTATTTTCAAATAAGTGTTAAATAAATTGTTATACATATCTCATAATCTCAATAATCCAAATTTGTTATACATATAAAAATAGTGTACTCGCTCAACATATGTAAACTTTTTCAGACATGAATAGTCAAATTAAATTAAATTTACCGTTTGTATATCGTTAACGTAATTATTATAAAATAGATTATAAATTAAACATTAAAAAATTTTCCAATAGCAATTGTTTTTTGAATGTTAACTTTTTCATGATAGATCATGTCAAAATATTTGTAAAGGTTAGTTGCATTATTTACTTTGGTAGTACACAAATTTTGATAGAATTTTGTAATTAAATTTTTTGAAAGAAATATAAAATTTAATTTTAATTACACATTTGAGAAGCACTGGGGTAGACTACACCTACACGTCATCTACCCAGTTGACTGCTGCAACTCGACAGGGATCAAGCTGACGACGCGTTACAGATAAAGAACCAGGGTCGGGAGTCCCTCGTACAATTTGTACCGCATTTTATTTTGCTTTATTTCAATAGTATCATTAATATGCTATTATCTCATTGCTGAGCAAATATCAAAAATCTATTTTATAATGTGATGGTATTAAAAAATCAGTCGGGTAAATTTGTTTTAATAAATATAATGTATTTTTTAAATAAATTTGTCAAGGAACTAACTATTTTGTCATTTGTCTAATGGTTATTAATAAGCTTGACGAGTTTTCAATATAATTATTCTTAAAAGCGGTTAGTAAAAAAATCATGCATTTACGCCCACATAATATTAAAATTACTTTTCACTTAATGATGAACCGCTTCATTTTTTATTAACTTCAGTTTTGTGATTTTAAAAACGATTGCTATTTATAATAGTAACTAGTAACCGTAACCGTCATAGATGACGGTATTGAAATTGAAATACTGAATGTCTAAAGTAGCTAGTATGTCGGAACTCTGTGTTAATTGCATAACATTTTATTTTATATATTCACCGCGAACGCTTAGGTCATCAGAAAATGTCATACCTACATGTGATATGTGATAATAATAAAACGTCTACAGAGCGGTCTGGGCTATTATATATAAGATATTCTTTTATACAACACCTAAGTATTGAAATCATTGCAAATTGCCGCTATTCAATGTGTAATATACATTAACATTATCGGAAATAGCTCACATAATGACCAAACTATTATCAATTTATCGCCTCTTATTAAAAAATATAAGCATACTAAATTACACCTAGTTATTGAAAGCGAATCTGTTTTTAATATAAATTCAATATATTTTGATTATCCTTGAAAAACTTAAATTTATTTTTTAAAATTTAAAAATAATTTAAAATTTAATAGTAAATACGCAGTTATATTGTCTATCTGTAACGCAGCACACATACACACATACTTTCCCTGCCTGTGCATCGTTCGAATCAAGCGTATTGTGTGAATGTTGACAGGGAGCACTGACACCTGGTAATAATTTCTAGTGTTATATAGTATCACTGTCGAGAAAGCTATCAAAATAATTTACTAAGATTACATTACATGTCATGAAATTTGTTTAACTGTAGATTTTTAATCGGTCTAATATTACATTGTGTGGGTTCATTATACAAAAGATACTAAACTTAATATTTATTTTGTAATCATATTATGCAAGCTCATTAACTTGAAGTTACATTAAAAGATCTCTCAAGAAAGTTAAAGTCAACATCAAGAAGAAAAAAATAATGGAATGATGTTTGATAAATCGTATACAAAACTTTCTGTATCTAACTGAGAAACCAGCTCGAATACGGCTTGATCACTTTGATTAAATTTTAAATAATAAATTCTTGGTTCGTTGTATACGATAAATAATTCTAGGTAGGTATCTGCATACTTACAAATAAAATATACCTTAGTAAAACTCGACAACGCCGCATTCGATCTGGCCCACAGCGGTGGCTGTATACAACTAATCACAAGAGATGATAGATAATGTGTAAAAAATAAACAATTTGTAGTGACATTTACAAATGTACTGATGAATATACACAGAAAAATGAGGAAGTTAAGTGATAGGATATAAAGAAAGATATGCTAAAATTTCTCCATCGCTGAGCGAAACTGGTCCAGTTAATAATGTAAAATTGTTGAATACTTATTATTACAAAAATAAGGTCTTTCCAACAAGAATTGACAGTTAAAAAACGGTGATGGAATAGAATCAATGAAAACTGGAGGTATAGGTCAAGTGTTGTGTGTTGAGGTATATTTTTATATGAAAAGAAGCAATCCGAATTCAATTTAACGTCCCACCACAAGAACATTCGGTCTCTTACACCTGCCATACTATATTGAGAGAGAAAAGAGCGCCTTAACTCACCTCAATGAGAAGAAAAGAGATACATCATAAAAAACTCCTGACAAGAAAGAGATGAAAATTGTTCGGTGTATTCAATGTACAAAAAAGAGACGCAGGATAAGAGAAAAAGAGGCTGTTTTGTTTTGAGAGTGAACGAGATATCGATATCATTCAGGAGGAAAAGAGTGAAAATATAAAATGACAGAACGGTTTCTACACAAGAGATAGCGGTTAACGTGCTCTTAAAACAATTTGAATAGTAAAGTAAAATTTATTCTAAAACTATTGTATAATTCTAACTTTACTTTATTTGGTTGTTTCTGCATTTGAAATTATGACAAAGTGCATTGATCAAACGAGTTAATGTAAACGAATAACTGTTTCTTGATTGTAATTAAATATAATTGTTCATTTACACCATGTGCATGTTTTCAATTCAAGTTTTATTTTACCCACAATTTGATGCTTTAATTAATAAATAATTATATGCATAAATGTCGATTCTGTTATATGGCGGTTCTTAAGCCAAGTGTGGGGTCACGGGTTCGAATCACCGAATATATAAAAAAACATTCTTACATTGATTACTAATTTTACTTACATTGGTTGAGTGACGGAATTACAACTACAATAATTCTGGTTGAACAACTTCTGTTCATATGAGACACATTGGGATCGGATATGATTGTGATATAAACATACACATTGACATATATATATATATAATTCAGGCGCGTGCAGTGAATTTTTCTCTCTCTCGCTCAATCACATGTAAAGTGAAGAGTGCAAGCGAGATATGAGGGCATGCTGGTGTTTGTTCTTTATCCTACTTGCTTATATACAAGTGAGGTTGTACGATAGAGATAAATATACATACACCGCACGCCGATGATCATATATACATGTATCATCGGTGTGCGGTGGGTTTATCTCTAACACAACCTAACATGTGTATTAGCAATTAGGGTATTTTGGAAACTTTTATTCGACTTGTGTAATTACAGATATGTTAAAATTTTGGAATAGATCTGCCGCCAAACTTTGCGGTCGACGACTAGTGAGAAATTATTGTCGCCTATATCGATGTGTGAGGTAGTCCCGTTTCTATGACGTTCAATCGCGTTCTGTCTATTGCTCGACTCGGTGTATGGTATGACGCGTTCTGTTGGTGTCTCTGCTCTTTACAGTGTTTGCAGCTCATCTGTGTTTTCAATGGTATTAATTCTTTCCCCATAGATACAAGTAACTCGCTCGCACCCTTCAGGTTACATGTGATTGAGCAAGAAAGAGAGAAATTCACGGCACGACCCTGATTGTATATAATATCACACGGTAAAGACAATTAAATGTGGTAGAATTGTCAAACGATTATTAAAGCTTGAGGTTTTATATATATCTGTCAGTGAGAATCGAATCTAATGCAATGTTTTCATACAGTCAGGCCGTTAACTGTTACTAAGATAACAATGGAAAGATACAAAGTAGTAAATGATTAACTTTATTTAGGGGCGATTAGTAACAATGTGTCAGTTTACGTTTTAATAGTAGAAAATAATTTAAATAAATATGTTTTCAAATATGAAACTGCCAATTCTTAAGACCATGACAATTAGTAAGTTTATTCCACTAATGATAATTATCATCAAATCATTATATTTAAGCCCAACATGCACTAAGCCATAGTAAAAATATCTACATTTCAAAGCGGTTGTAGCAATTTGCCAACACTGATATGGAATCTACAATATAGATAATAGCATGTTGATATTAATTTAAAGTGAGAGAATTAAAACATGACGCTTCTCAGCAGGACTATCAAAAAAGTCGGTGTGTAAAGATTATTTTGTCACACCCACTGTATTTGTTCTCGTAAACCAGAACCCAGAGACAAACACACCTTGAATATTTTTTGAATAGTATTTTACATTAATTAAAAGTAGCAGTGTTTTTCACTTCAAAATAAATTATAATTTTAGATGACTTGCATAGTGGAATACTTGCATTTCAAATATTTTCTAACGACGTATATTTAAATGAAAAAACATATACTTAATGCAGTAGGTGCAAAGATTATTATATTCTAAGATGATTTTCTTATTTTTATTCGATATGAAAGCAAATATCAGTTTCAAAGATAGCTTTTTATGGGACGTAGTTGGCTAGTTCAAATTTTTAGTTAAATTTTTAAAGGCTCAATACTGAGTAGGGTGTTCAATCCCAAGAACCCTGGATCCCCTCATTAGTTATTAAGTGTAATGTCATGTGTTAAATTGTAGATTTAAAATTTAATTTGTCTCCATTATTGCATCAATTGAAATGCATATAATTAAAAATATTGTTTTTTGTTGGCTTAATATCAGATATAATAATTACACATTATATTTTATTTATTGCATTATTATAGTAGGTTCTTACAAATGGTACCCAAAAAAGGACATGTCCTTCAATTTGACTTTAAAATATTGTACTCCATTCATTTTGAAAGCTATCCAAATTGTTCCTCCATTTCAAATTGGTTAAAAACGACTGTTAAGTAATGTGAGAAGGACAGGGAGACTACAATACATATACATTAATTTTATAAGCATTATAAAAAATCTATTTACATGAACAAACCGAGGTACACGCAGTTAATCAGGAAGTTTTAATTTTATATATGAATTATTTTTTAGCGTTTACAGTGAATCGAAATCTCGAAATTCAGGGATTGTCTGAATATCAATCATGGGATTACAGGATTGAATAATTGACCAGGATTCCGGAATTAGAAGCCCTAATACTTAGGAATATGGATATCTGTAACATTAAAAACTCTCACAAAACTCATTCAACCACAAGGTGAATAGCATATAGTACCTAATTGATTCTGATTTCAATTCTAGTTTGTTTACTGTCAACTTTTAAAGAATTATTAAATTATACTTATAAAAAATCATGTAAACAATTATTTTCCTGTTAATCAAAGTCGTATTTTTTTCCGTAACGTCAGGTGATTACCACCAATCAAAACTCAGTGAATTGAAAAATTTATAAATTAAAACAAACCGTAAAAGCATTAAAACGGATGAATTTTAAATGAAAAAAAGGCTTCAATAAAGTATTCCTGCGCAATATAAATAGGCGGAGTACCAAGAAAATGTAGCCAGCAAACTTGCAGAGAAGATAATAGACATTCGTGGGATATATAGTAGCAAAAACATAGACAATAAGTTTCGTGAGTAATTTTCTATAAGGCTGGCTTTTTAAATCAGATAACTTAATTGGCGTAATACCTGCCAGAACTAAGTTTGTACCAATTATACTGAACAGAAGAATCGGATCTCAAGTTCAAGAACCTAGGCCGGTGAACAGTGAACTGAAATAAAAGCAGGGAGGCAATGATATTGAGCGTATTATTTTTATTATAACCGATTTCAAATGCATTCATAGATACTTTTTATGTTATTTCGTAGAAAAAAGCTGCTCCCCGTTCAAGTATGTGTACTGTTTTCATTTTGAAAAACACACGAGATTTTTTATTGTTTCATTATAATCGTTGAGAATGAAGCATGTAATAGTTATGAAACGCCACATGATTACTGCCAATCTATAACAGCTTTAAAAAATAATACTTTATGATAAACCTTTTGAATTGTTTGTATTAACTATCGTGTTTTCAATAATTTCAAATGGTGAAGTTCCAATTTATAATAGTGTTAAAAGACTATACAAATAGAAACGAGCATGTGAAAAGCTATGGAGCCAATATATTTAGCTCTACAAAACGTACGCGATTTTTTGGATGGCACCGTTATTTATTTTCAAGGTTTATATTCTGTAAATAAAAGCGTTTTTTACACGAATTTAAATAACAAATTTCAGTTTTCCATACGTTCTGAATTTTTTTTACGCGTCAATTTCTGGAACCAAAAAAAGTGTAAAACAAGGATTTATGTAAATAAAGATGCTTAAAATACGCCAAAAATAAATTATTCAAGATGGAATTGTTATGTTAAGATTTATACTTTCGTGCACCCATTTCTCAAATAAAATGTTAAATTGAACAAATCCACATTTTATATTTGACCGTGCAAAGAAACGAACTAGAACTTTTGATCGCTAAGAAGAGTTTTAACCGCATGACTACAGATGCTCGTGAAATAATAACGTATCTATTGTACCAGATTGATTCATCTTAGATTTATGAAAAGATTATGTAAACGCGGATATTTCATTTTGTGCACCTGTTGAAAATTTTATTGAAGTAATATATATTTCTTTATCTGTTTATGGCTTGTAATAATTTTATAAAAAAATAAATATGTAGCTTGCTCTGGTTTAAATTAAATATATTCAAAATAGAAGTGCGTAGGATATCGCTACTTTGTGAGGACTGCAACCTCCAGCATAAACATTTAAATTGAGTAATAAAAAGTATTTGTATCACCTGCTGAGCGAAATCGAAATGCTCGTAGGCAGATTTGATTGATATTAGTATGAAAACGATCGCTGTATTTTTAATTAGTAACACCTTCTTGGTACTGTTATATTAATTTAATACCAAAGCACAATATCTCGTATAAATTTCCATATATGAATAATAATACAAATACTAAAGTTGTAATTGATTGAAAAAAATTATTAATTTCTAGTTTTCTGTATGAATACGTAGGTACATACTGCTGTATAATATGATGTCATTATTTTTTTTCAATACCATTAAACTAAAATTTCTTAAATAATTTGGAATTTTTCTGTTACGGAAAGATTACAAATATATATTATTTCACATTGATGAAAACATATTTGATTTTTTTTCATTAATGCTTAATCGGTTGGGTAAACGGAATTTTTTTCAGGGGTCTTACAAAATGTCTTATATACCATACACCACAAGAGGAAAAACTCTCTTTATGCAGAAATATTGTATTTATATCCATTGTCACAAACAATTATTTACTCTTACTACGCGACCCCTGGAATACCAACTGCTGGTATCTCAAACACTACTTGTAAGGCTATTTACCATAATCTTTCTTCAAATTTTATGTAACAAAATAAATGACATGTCTAAGGAGTTCAAAATTAATTTATTAGGTACATAAATTACATTCACCAGCAAAATTTTGTGTGAATTGTCAGTATTGTCACTACACCTATTACTACGTCATATTAAGAAAATCTTTTTCTTTAAAAAGTGTCGTCTATTTCGCTCATTAATACCGACAAATGTATATAAAAGTCGTACAAAGCGTGTAATCGAATATATTATAATGACTCATAACCAACATTTTTTAGTTATTGTATTGGATATTTTCCATTAAAAATTATTAATTAAAAATCTTTCAATATTTATTTTTAACGATATTTATTTAATTTACGAGCATATTGGCGGTGAACAAAAATATTGTAGACAAACGAAATGAATGGTTTATAACACTATAAAATAAATTTTGAGCAATAAAAACGATTTTTATAGTCGATTTTGTACACAAATGGCAAATACATTTCCATAATGTGTGTAATATAAGTGTCGTAGGAACGGCAATAAGGAGTTCCAATTATGCAAAGGTGATTTCGGCATGTCACCGCTTAATAAGCACTTGTCGAGATTTTACCCAGTATCCGTTTGATTCATCTACCTAGCCGGTCGCTTTACCATATTGTATTGTCTTTCAAACTGTGGTCCGCGCAGCTTGTTGTGCAGCTCCAGATTGTTAGATATATCAATATTACAATAACATCACAATATGAATTTGAATGAGTGTGATTTTGCGACTAATTTTCGAGGCGTCCTCACGTCTACGACGAGTGTTTTTTTTCCAAAACCAATTACGCTTTCCACTAGGAACTTATCAATGAATCATGAAGTACTTCCAAAGTGGACACATTCAGCGAGGAATGGTTGTAAGCCAATCGATTGATCTCTCGTTGTACATGTAATGAGGGAATGGATAATTGTTCGCGTATTGGTCTTTCTACGCCCCGTTGTCGGAATTAGGTAGGTGGACAAAAATGAAATGCTAGTATCTTATTCCAGAAAGTTGACTATAATATTATCAAAGAAAGGAAACATATGTTTAAATAAAACAAAATAGGGAGAAAGGAACTATATATAATTAGGTATGGCATATTTTTTTAGTCTCCGATTACATGATCAGAACTTGGTCACAACTGTTCGTTAGCCATTTGGAAAACGCTTTTCTATTAACACAAAAATGAACAGAAATTATTGATAGGTAGTCAATTATAACTTTATTGATTGAATTGACATTTACTAGGTAGAACTCCACTATAATAGAATAAAATATCAAAGTATTTAGTTCTTCAAAATTTTAGAGAACCATATGCTTAAATATTTTATCCTATTAATTATAATATGATACAGAGAGATATGATACAGAAGAGCGGTGAAATTTTTTTTATTTAAAGTATTTTTAGGATATCTATCATTATTCACCGCAATTAGATAATCGTATTTTATTTTAAATAACATAAAACCATTTGGCTGTATCCGTGATGCTGAAAAGTTTGAGAATGATTGTCGCCAGTCTTATTTGTAAGTGGGCGGGAAAACGGCTCGCGTTGCGAGGGCGGCGATTGTTTTTGGCCTTCCGGTAGGCGGTAATGTTGTATGTAATGATCTAAATACGACTCGATTCAGTTGTTACAATGACCTTACCGCAATGGGTGTTCTCCATATCGTAAAATAAAAGCTATTAAATTTGGATACGATACTTTATTGCCCATTTCTATAATGTTATTTTTATTGAAGCAGGAATGCAGCCAATGAAAGTGATTTTTGAGTAAGTAATGCATTTCGAATCATAAAACTCCACGTATGGGGTCGGACTGAGCTTTTACGCTAGAGGTCAGATGATATTGAATTCATTTTACTGTTGGTTCTCTGATTCAACTGAATCAAATTGGAACGCATGCTGGCTGACTATTGCTTACTGGACAGGAGCTAAAACGAGTTTATTTCCATCGGATTTTGAGTATATTTTGTATTTGGATAGAAGTATAAAATGTATTAACTAAATCTGGCATTATATTTATGAATATACGTTAAGTATTATGCATTTTTAAAATCTAATTGGTCTTGTAATACATATTACAAATAGATACGGGCAGCATTACCTACTGATGTTAACACTTTCGTGCTCGGTTATATAAATTAGTTAAACATTAAAACAAACAAGACGGTCAATACTCTCTTCGATTCTCTTTCTTTATACATATCTATAAATTATTTTTAAACATGGACTCAAGTAAAGTTTAAACGTTGAAACGAATGGCAACATACATACGTTACCTTAAAATTTCATCAATTATATAGGAAGGTTTTTTATATTAACTGGCAAAATAGACTACATCTTTTCATTAAAATCATGTAAAATAAGTTTTTAAAAAGTCGCATTGCATCGGAATATTCCTTGTACAGGCTCCAAAATGTTAAGTGAGGTAAATTGAGATAAATTTAGTATACATGTTAAAGAAATATAGATGATAATATTTTATGTATCAATATCATATGCGAGAGTAAAAAAAGCTATAGCTATAGCGAAAAAAGGCTTGGGTATGAAAATTGGTGAAAAAATACAGCCTTGTATCGCCATGGAGTTTAATATGACTTGAATTTTTCTTACCTTGCATGGCGGTTCTCAAATGAAGTAATTTTAAGAATAAAAGCCTTTCCTGCTCCAATATAATATTCAGTTGTTTGAATCCCAAAATATTTTATCTTATCAGTCAATGCTTTGTACCAATAGAAATTTAATTTAAAAACGCATTTGTTTAATGTTAACTATATTATTTACTGGAGGAAATAACTACAATAATTATTGAAAACACTTGTGAAAAATGAGTGAAAATCTTAAGCAAAACTAGTGGTGGTCTCAAAATATTGAAAATGAAAAAATTACATTATGATGTAAGATGTACCTTCGTTACATTTTCATACAGCGATATCATAAAGAAGAATTATCATAGGGGTTCTGCATCTATGAAATGTTTATTTTGTATGGGCACACTGACGTAATCAGTATTGATGATAATAATAATTATTGTTTGTTATACTTTCTCTCTTGGCTTATATAGTACAGAATAATGGTCTTTGCATGTTGCTATAAGGTTCTGGGCTAGTCAAAGTGTATCCAAATATATTATTAAAAATTGACTGGAACTAATTAACCCTTTCTACGCTGCAAAATTTTGATGTTTATAGATGCACATCGCGGCGAAAGAATTAATATTCTTTTAATATTGATCATTCTCATTTTTTTATTTATACGCAGGATTGATGATGATAATTGACTAATACAGTGGTGTCAAACTTTTTCTTGTTGGATGGCCGCATTAATTTATCTTAAAATCAAATAAGGCCGCATTTAAGAAAGATACATTGAAATGTATGTACATTATTTTATAAATGAAGGAAAACGATGAAATTTATTTATTTATGTATTTGTTTATTTCAGTGAAAAGGGCACACTTGAGACCCTATAAGGCCGCATGTGGCCGTAAGGCCCCAGGTTTTTCACCCCTGGACTAATGTATAAAAAGTCCAGGCACGTTTTTACTTAAACTGTATTGAATTAATTGTACTTATAAATAAAGTTATTTGAAGTTGAAGTCAATGTGTATCTACATAATTAAAACTGAATGGGGTGAACTGATTTTCTTTCTTTGTTGTTTATTGACGATGAAATGTATAAAGAACTAATTATTTCAAAGGATACTGGTCAACAAAAAAAAAATATGCCAGGTATATTAAAAGCTTTTTTGGTTGCCATTTAAGCTAGGAAAATTATTTGACAATTGATGTTTTTCTTACCCTTTCAGATATCCAATTTTGCAGAAGTAAAATCCAATTGTTGTGTTGACGTTCTTTACGCGGAAGATTTTGCAGTTGATTGACACGTGAGCCGAGGTACTAATCCCGGCATTGTGCATTCGCGTCAGCAAGCCACTCGACAATGGCGGGAAGCTGTGCTCCTTGGTGAGCAAAAAAAAACAACAACAATGAAAGCTTTTGCGACCTGGGAGTGCGAATGCGCTATGGTCATACAGGTAGGAAAAGGGCCGTAAAATATTTATGTTCAGGTGAATGCTATTGACAATTAAGGCATACACAATTGTACCGCGAAGCCGCTACCAATTTTTACACAACACAGAGGTACACACAATTATTGTCTTGATTTTATTGATAATTCACTTTTGGAAAATAAACATACCTGTACAAGGTATAATAAAATAGTTTTCCACGTTTAAATTGACTATCGCATGTCACTTATTCACATTTTTCACTTAATATATTTATTAATCGAACTAAAACATTAATGTCATTATTATAAACCATTGTAAAATGTATTTTAAGCACAATTTTAAACTGTTCCCGCTATTCACTACATAGGTTTAAATTAAAAAACACATTTAATTTTGTTTAAGTATAGAATTGTCTAATTATTAAAGATTTGATAAAGTTGTGTTCTAAAAAGAAATTTTGAGTTTTCTTTAAAAGTTTCACTGAACACATACACACAAACACAGCCTCGAGTCATGCAAACAACTCCAAGTAGCAAGTTGCGGCAGCACTGTTGAATACAAAATAACATGGAAGAAATTCCGTATTGAAGTAACAAAACGTTTAAAAAGCACACTGAATTATGTCAACTTGAATTAGTATTGATTGTTTTTTTAAGTTGTTGTGTTTATCACTTGTTTTAGAGGGAGTTTTTTCTTGTTATTTTCCGATGGAGTGGCGTAGGTAGTCGTTCGCGCAGGCGTAAAAAGCACCGTCTGACACCGGGCTCGCTTCGGACTGGCTACAAATCGGAAGGCGGACTGTGTGCAGTGGTAGTTCGGCCGAGTGCCGCCGCACGGCAGCGTTGCGCTCCCGTCTCGGCTCACGCACTGTACCGGCAAACTGGTTTTTTAAATTTTCATTTTATTTTTTAGATTCGTCTAGGAATTTCGTATTTGGAGTACGTAATTATTTTTTAACTGTAGTACTTAACTTACATGTAACTACATAGACCGACGTATCAAAACAATGCCGCCTATTCCTGAAAACATACCAACTCGGTCATATCCAATGTCATCGGTCTGGAATTTATTTAAATGTATTATCATTTACACAGACGTGGCGTGTAAAAATTTAATTTTCGGCTTTTTGGCACAGCAAGCTTTCACTATAGGCTTTATATGAACGATATTCAGACTTACAATCCCAATATGAGTTAAAAATGTCAAAATGATTTTTTTCTTTTAAAATTTCCTACAATTCTTGACTTTAAGTAGCATGGCTTGCAAATATATATTATATTGATATATAAATAAAAAGT
This sequence comes from Himalopsyche phryganea, assembly GCA_022494535.1. Taxonomy (NCBI): domain Eukaryota; kingdom Metazoa; phylum Arthropoda; class Insecta; order Trichoptera; family Rhyacophilidae; genus Himalopsyche; species Himalopsyche phryganea. The sequence continues at coordinate 2,988,532 of JAGVSL010000034.1, forward strand.
TAATATTGATACGCATACATAAAAATGAAAAAAGTAAATTGTGAAGAAATTCACCAAAATACGAGAAAACGACAGTGAAACAAATACTTTGTAAATCAGATCTGCATACATTCTTTTCACTCTCAATCTATATAATACACACATAAGTGATTGTTTTTATTCATTCTGTGCACTTAAAAACGACATATATAAAAAGGAGTCTCGGTCAATCGACTTTTACGACTCCGACTCTTCCTTCAACTCAACGACTCTTCGAATCCGAATATATATCCCTCAATTGAACTATTTGAAAGTAGTAAGGATTTTTATTAATAGTTTAAAAAACGTTTCAAGATTTTTTTTAATTAATTTGATTTTTTGACACTGAATGTTTTACGACAAATTTTATTAGCCTGTGGGAATAATCAAAAAGCATAATAAACAGTTAAAATATTTAAATCCAAATAATTTTATCTCGAGAACTTTCTAACGCTATTGTAATGGCCTTTCAATGACTGTTCTACTTTCTTTATTGGAGTTATCATATTCCTAAAATAATGACCACCGCTGAACAATTACAAACTGCACTATTGTTGCACTCCCCTCATTACGTATTTCTGACATGTATTGCATATCGGTGTATAGTATAATACTTAGCAATGACGATGAAAGCAACGCCAAAATTAATAACGAACAACCAGGAAAAACCATTCTATTAACACAGCTTAAAGTCTACGCATGACGTTTTCAAAGGAAGTGCCGATTGTGACAACATCTTCATGCGATAGTCATCCCTATCTAGGAATATCGTGCGAGTATTTCTTATTTCAATATTTATATGAGGCACAGATGTAGAAAGGAAACCTCAAAAGAAATATTGAAAGTTAATAGATAAACGTAGGGATATCTTATATCCGCTCTAATTAACTTTCCACGATACCAATTGTTATCCTCGCTTGCTTTGGGAATATTAATCTACTAATGAACTTCAAACTTTTAACGTGCGTTGGTAACAATATGATTTTTCGTACTTTCACTATCCCCCAAAAATATGTGACCGTCTTTCTATGTTTATCGTAATATGAAAATCATGAATTATGTGGTCTTGATAAGTTTTACAATTTTTTTACAAATTTTAAATATGATATAAGGGGGCGACTTCATATATTAACTCGTTGAAATGATGATTTTTATATATAATGGTGCGTAGTCTAATGAGCTTACTTGTGAGAAAAATGTCTTTATGCATTTAAAAATACATATATATGTCGTTAGAAACTGCATTACTGAACATCAGATTATAAAAATGAACATGATTAAATACAATTTCATTTGCTGTTTTTCTTTATATATTATTTATTACATTGACTGTATTTAAGCCAATTGATGTAACCCTCAAAAAATACGAAAATGAGTTACTGATTGAATCATATTTTAAAGACGACAGAACAGGTCTCGGCTAAATGATATAAATGAGAAAAATAAATTGACCTCTTTTTGAAAGGGAAACCTCATATTGAATTGGGTTTATGTTTAAAAATTCTGGCCAGGCCACTTGAAGTAAGCGACTGTTATATCGACACTCCCTACAATTAATCCCGTATCTACAAATATGAGAATTTACAGAAGTGCATATCAAAGATTCATAACGCAATTCATATAATGTTTTCGATAGAAGCAGATCTTACTCTCTCCTGAAAAATTTCAATTTTGAGGGTTACATCAATTGGCCAAAGCACCTTCGATATAAAGGTAAATATTTTTTTTATCAAATAACATCAGCTAATGAAGGATTATCAAGTATTTGCTGCATGAATTCAGGAAAACCTTGCATACTGCCACGAAATTTATAGGAAAACACAATATACAATGCTCAGTCAAAATTTTATTTAATGTAATATTTAAACAAAATTACCGCTGATGTACCTCACCGAAGATGAACAAATAATAGTCCACTTATCTTCTAAGTACGGATAATGTGAAAATGTAACAGTTTGTTTGCTATTAAAGCTTTATTTTAATTACATTATTAAATAAGAATATTTTGAAATAAATAAAGTTGAATTAAAAAGATTGTCGGCGTCCGTGGCGCAGTTGGTAGCGTCGCTGGCTACGGTTACGGATGTCTCGGGTTCAATTCCCGGTTCCGACGGTTTTCATAGATTGACCTTTCAATCGATTTAAGGATTTCTGTTAGTAGTCTGAGTCCTCCCTCCCACCCATCTCATCCTCACGAAGTGTAGCGAGAGCGATTAGCTAACCACTAGTCCTGTCCTGGCCTTATCCCTTTATCCCTTCTCTCTTCGAAAAAAGACAGGTTGAACAGCTGAGTAACATGCAGTTCTCGTAGAAAAATCTGTTAAGATACCTCCATTAGGAGACCATATGCTCCAAATTGGGAGCGGACATGGAAAAAAAAAGAATAGTTTTATTTCACATTTATTTCATATCAAATCCTTGTATGAAAGAGTACTCCCTAAAAGGCGTAGGAATGTTTTGAAAAAATTTAATTAAGTGTTTTTATGTGCTTCATACTTTTGGTATAATTTTCCTGATTCATTAATGCTTATTGCATTAGTTAGGTCATTAAAAATTTTTGCTCAGCTAATGGACTTTTAATACAGCTATATTTGTGATTTTAGATTAGTATTTATCGATTTGTTAGAGGTCCATAACATTTTAATTGTAGACTCTTTTATTTGATTTATGTATAATTTGTTTTCTAATCAGTATTTTCTTGTCTTAGTTCTTGAACCATAAGTTTTATATACCTTCATTTTTACACTCAATTTTATATAAATAAGCCTGTTATGTTTGTATTTTTATCAGTTGATAATGCTCGTGAAGGGCGAAACCGATCCTGATCATTATAAATATGTGGAAGTAATACAAATGAATTGTTTTATTTTTTTAAATATAATGTCTTTCCACCTAGAATCGACAGTTCACACCTTAAAAGTGGTTACATAAATTGGCCAACACACCGTCTATATTATGTATTAGTTTATATGGTAATAATAATAACAATCGAAACAAAAGTGCGATTAATTAACAATCGTTTTTGTTGCATTGTCGCCATGAAAACTATCCAAAAAACGATATAATATTTCTTATTGATAAGTTTGTGTTAATATTTGTCCATACTAGTTAGCAAAAATCCTTGTAATCCGATAATATTTATATTTAATGAAAGAAGAAATACCGGTTTTTCTTAAACTTAAAATATAACCGCGACCCGGAATTTAAATATCACGTTTATCGATAAATCTGCAAAAAATACCGAAATTACTATTCATCTCTTAGAAGATTCAATTAAAGGACGGTCATTTTTAGATTAGCATATGTTTTTTTATTTACATGACGGGTTAATAATAGCAATTAAAACATTTTTTTGGTAGATTACCTTGTATTGCAAGATGCTTGATGGATAAACAAAATTTCGAATACTCCCCTTTGATCAAAATAAAAAATCGAAATTAATCGACCTGTCATAATTTCTAAAAAAAACTTCGATGTTAGTAGAAGCTCTTTCAATCTCAATTTTTTAAGTATAATACGATTATAATAAAATGATATTTTTACGTAAGAGTATAATAATAATCAATCACTTTTAAGGTCTCTCCTGACAAATCTTTAAAGGTAGAAAGGCATTATGTTTATAAAAATAAAAATAAAAACAAAATTTGATTTGTACTACATTGTATATCGAGGTTTCGCATGTGACGAGTAATCAATATAGACGATTCAAATTCCCCATAATATTTATAAAGGTTAACGCCTCTGCAAAGCAGTCAGCAAATTCAAGTAATGACCGATGCAGATTCTGCGGAAACTAATCAATATAGACGACGCCGATTCTACAAACGTAATTATAATGGTAAATGTCCGGGAAATGCAGTCATTAATTCAAGTGATGCTTAATGCAGAAAGAAAAAGACCTATATTCTGTCGTCGCGCCCTGAATTGTCAGCCTTCAGTCATCTGCCAGTAATCTCCAAGTTCATCTCTCAATTTGACTTTGATAAGCAATAGCAGTAAAGATGGCACAAAAATTGGTCTATACATGTCAATTGAAAAAATATTCAATTCGTTACTATAATTAAATGCCTTACAGGAAGTCACTGTAACACTAAAATAAATCGCTACATTTTATGGAAGAAAACATTTGGCGAATGTATTTTTTCGTTCTTTTACAAAAATCATCATTCATCATAATTGCAATGATTGTTTCTGCTTTTATCTAGGTATATGCCCATTATGATAACAAAATCAAGTGTTCTTAACGAGCATTAACTGTAAATTGAGGACTCAGTCTAGTAGATAGAGAATAGGAATCTGTAATAATCAATCATTCCCGTTATCAATAGGAACAGGGAAAAACATTTAAACCAATTAGCGGTTATCTCGATTCGTAGTACATCTATTCAGAGCGTTTGTAAATATTGCCGGTAACCGCAGTCGGTTTCAATTTACGATCCCCTAATGTAGCAATAAAGTAATTATTACGGAAATGAAAGATTAAATTTTGAGGATCATCACAAAAATAGAAATCTTTGTCAGTAAAACAATATCTAATATTCGTTATAATCATTATAGTACTCAAGTAAAATAACATTCTAGCGTTAGACGTTTCGAGAAACCTTTTTCACACTGATCAAAGTTTTCTATTTTTATCAAATATAATATTGTGAGTCATTTAAAAATAGGTTGATAAAGTCATCTTATTTTTATCCGCCATTCGGACAATCCCTAGCTTTGTCAAAATGTCTATTTGTTAAAAAAATTATAATAGAACTAAATACTTTGATATTTTACCCTATTATAATGGAGTTCTAGAAATTAAATGCCAATTCAATCAATTTATTTCTTATGTTTTGTAAAAACCATAAACTTTTATCGATTATGAAAAATTATATTTTTAATGTTGTAAAAAATAGAAATTGCTTTTACCTTTACTGGTGCAAAATATGTCTTTTGCATAGTCTTTGTCTACACACACAGTTCTATGGGTAGGCATCAAACGACTGGGAAAATTAGATGTAAAATAGTAGCACTGTACCGATTTTGAAGAAGATACATGTAGTCGTTACTTTGCAATTGCGTTATGAATGTTTTAAATGCTCTCCTATAAAATTTAAAATTTCCAGATACGGGATTATACGTAGGGAGTGTTGAATATATAAAATTGAAAAAAAAAATCGATCGATAATGTAGTATTACAATTAAGAAATCACAGGAATTACATTGGAGCAGTGTAAAATTTGTATCGACATTTTCACTCACCACTTGGATTCACTTTTCATCATCTTCTAGCTGAACTTATAGTCGTATCTATCTCGTATTTAACCCATTTTTGCCCAGTGTTCCAATATTGGAACATTAAGCTTTTATTGTTACCATTCCAATAAACGATATCAATCAAGTCTGGCAAGCGTCGGGAGTATCTGATGCAGTATTCTTTCAGATTTTAACCTTTCGAAGTGACGAGTGTTTTTTTATTAGCATTTTTTACAAGCAAAATGGTATGTAATCTGACAAAATTCGAGAAAAAATGAATTAAAGATTTTGATTATTCGTATATGATACTGAATACTAAAAACTACATTGTGATTTGTGATAATTTTCCCCCCTATGAAATATACTTTATTAAATGGATAATGTACCTAAGCACGACTTCTTGTTGTCCTGTAAATTGATTTACATGAATAAAAGTATTTGACTCCAAGAAATATATATTTCAGTAAAAGCGACCCATAGATTTGTATCACATCGCTTTTTACAAATGGTTACACATAATAACTGACTGTTTCGACCGATTAGAATTATGGAGTAATAATCATTTGCTTTGTTTTATCACAATTGGTTTTACCTACTTGATGCGAAGTGCAAATATAATACATTCACGCTTGTGACTACCTGACAGATGGCAGTGAATTAGTAAAATGAAAGTGGAGGCTGATTGACAATTATTTGTGCCAATCAGCAAATATTGCCAGCGTTCTTTGTTATCATTAGGATTTGAAATAAAACAAATCTACGATAATGTGCATTATCTGAGTCTAGATACGACGTAAATACACAGTAAGCATATGCTACTCTTCACCAGTTAGTTGTTGAAACAACGAATAATCTATAAATGGAGTAAAATTAAAAAAACGAAACAGGTCACAAGAAAAATTACTATCGATAACTTGGACTCATAGTTGAGTTAATGCTGCTTAGATCTTAGTGAAAAATAATTGATTGTGGGGGAATCAATTTATTATCTTAACTACTTTGAGGTAAACTAGTGATGGAAAATATAATGCGAATTTTATTTATTCAACAGTCATAATGTAGTGTTTAGGAAAAACATATTTTTAAAAAAAAGATAGTCGGAAGGCTGTGTAGTTATATATCGCCGTTGTTCTGGAAGAAGATATTAACTGAAAAATACTAGTTTTGAGTAATTGGACTTTGTCAAATGTTTGAAATGCTATACTTTTTTCATTTTATTTGTTTTGTACAAAACTGATATATGTAAAACTATAGTTTATAAAAATTGGCGTGTTCTTCCACACTGTAGAGCAGTGGTTCCCAAATTTATTATGCCCATGGACCCCTTCTTGAAGCAAAAACCTGACCATGAACCCCCAAGTAAAATAACTCTACATAATTGCATTACAGAAAAAATAATTTTGATGTACTGAATGGTAATTGGTGATGTAAAAATAAAATATAAATTAAATATTTTGATATTTAAAGTATGATGAAGTTTATAACTGCACTAAATATTCGTTCTACTAAATAGGAAAACGAGAAAGCAATCAACAGTCTCTGTACAGTGACCCATAATGCAAGATGTAAAATTGGTATCTGTTTTTGTAATTAGAATTTGTGGTATCCTTGTTAAAACATTTGTGCATAATACAATACATTGCTCTTGTATTAGTATAGATTAGTCTGAGTTTGTGGGTTTGCTTGCAAAAGAGTCCAACAGCCAACATATCGCTATCAATTTATTTATTGCTATTTATTTCAACTTTCATACTAATGAAAATGTTTTTCGGACCCCCTCAGTGGTCACAAAGACCCCTGTGGGTCCATAGGAACCACTGCGGTAGCGTTAGAAATAAGGAAATTATAGTATAACTAACTCAATATGTCATATGAACGTGGAAAAAATATATATCATAATATATTAAGATGAGTAGACATACTTATGATTCTTTTACAAAAATGTATCACAAATACTCTTTGTATTAGAGTAAGTAACCTGATTGCGGTTAGATAGTACTTACCTACTTATGCTTATGTTTTTCGTTCATCAATTAAGTGCGTGTAACGTAGACTAGACCTAATTTTTTTTTTGAATTTGAATTAAAAATTGAAAAACTGTCTTTTAGAGTGTCTTTGGCATTTTCGAAGTACTTACATAACCAAATTTGGATTATTGAGATTTTGTACACTTCCATGTATTTTGTCACTAACGACCCGGGTTTCGCCTTTCGGCATCTTCAGGCATTCGTGGGCTCGAATGCCTGAAGATGCCGAAAGGCGATACCCGGGTCGTTAGTGACAAAATACATGGAAGTGTACAAAATCTCAATAATCCAAATTTGATATTGAAATTCCATCAAGCACCCTCAGTCGATGTCTTAAATTATACTTACACAACCGTTAAATTAAGCATTGGTTCAAGACGATATAATAGAAATAAACTATGCTGAAGACACTTATAATAATATAATATACTACGCTAAGTGTGATAAAACATTGTTATTATCAGATATTTCAATACAAAATGTATACAATACTGCAATAAAAAAGCCCTATCCTTCTATCCCTACTCTCTTTGAAAAAAAGAGAAGTTGAGTAACTGAGTAACAAGCAGTTCTCATAGAAAAACTTTTTTTGAGATACCTCCATTAGGAGGCCATATGTTCCAAGCTGGGAGCGGATATTGTAAAAAAAATGTATGGAAGCTTAAGTAACATACAATTGGGAGTGAGGAAAAATCTATAACAAATGCAACAACAGTTAGACGTATTGTAACGCATGACCTTCCATGACTGATGGCCCTATTTGTAGCAAAGTATGATTGTAAATCATTGGCATGATGCTATCCAGATCTTTGTTCAGCAAAGCGATTAACGAAAGTAAACGCATCCACTATCATTGTGATGCCAAGTTATTACAACCTGACAGGTTGCTAGTAAGTAAATATAACCAATTTTAAAATGGAAAAAAATAACACCAAATTTTAATCACATCCTCTTAGAAGCGGTCAATTATGAAAAATACAATGATAAACTTACTAATGAACATTTGAGTATCGGTTGATTTTGTATGTTCCGACAGGCAATCCGTGTTGGTGCATCCAGTAGCAATTTAAACAAACACAATCTTAATATGTAATTAAAATTGATAACTTAGTAATTCCACTGGCTGTGACTGAAGTTTAAAGAAGTATTAAGGTGGTTCTTAAAGAAGCGAAGCACGTGTCACATTTAGTATCACTGTCATTGGAATGTAAGTTATCAATTTTATATTAAAAATGAATTTCCACAAAGTTCACTCCAAATCCATCGGAAAAAAAACACAATCTTCTTAAAGAAAGCATAATTCGTAAAAGTTCAAGCAGTATTAATGTTTTTTATGCAACGGAGTCTAGACGAACCTTCCAAGTATAATTAATCCTGGCAAATATTTTAAGTGCTGTAAATCGACTATGGAGAATAGTCGATGGGAACAGAGTATTCTTCGAAATAAAAAGATTAAATCAAAGAGTAAAACTAATTGGTGCTATTTTAATTTAGAAGTTATGTGTCTGTACCTGTTTAAAATAGTTTTGCATAATTATGCAATTTATTGCGATAGCAAATTTGGATTATTGAGATTTTGTACACTTCCATGTATTTTGTCACTAAAGACCCGGGTTTCGCCTTTCGGCATCTTCAGGCATTCGTGGGCTGGAATGCCTGAAGATGCCGAAAGGCGAAACCCGGGTCGTTAGTGACAAAATACATGGAAGTGTACAAAATCTCAATAATCCAAATTTGATATTGAAATTCCATCAAGCACCCTGAGTCGATGTCTTAAATTACTGCGATAGGTTGAAGTATTTAATTATTCCGTTAAATGAGACATTTTTTGATGGATCGTTTTCAGAAATAGGTTATGGCAAATGCCGCACCATTATTACACAAAATACGACCATTTATTGTGAGCACTTTGATAAGCACTTGTGTTGAATGATTAATCCTTGAACTAATTGCCGTCTGGCAAGTTAATCCTGCGGCTAAATTGCTCGTGATAGATACTCAACAAATGGAAAATGGAAAAGTGTGATTTTCCTGAACGGCGATGAATTGGTAAGCTCTTCAAGTACTTAATATTGGCTTATGTTACTACGTAATTTTTATGTTTAGCAAAAAAGGGTTTACATATAACTAATCTTGCGAGTATTTTATAGAAAAGTCAGGTCAGAATATCCGCAAGCAACTTTAAAAATGATTTGTTTTGAATATCACAGGATAGTACTTACTGAAAGTTATATTTTGTTTTCATACTGTGTTAATATACTTTATGCCTCATTAGTATAATAATAAATTTTACTTTTTTTTAAGACTGACTTCAAAATAGATTTTTTATTATAACACTACAACCAAAAACTTAGTTAATGGAAAACTTCACTGAATTATTGTCTTTGTATTTGTATGATGAGCAGTTGACAATATGCTTTCTTACAATAACATCATATATAAGCAAATGGAAACAAAACCCGACAACAAATACGGTGACATTAAGATCAGTGGCGGACTGGCCATAGAAGCCACGTTGCACGATGGCAAGTGAGCCCTCAGTAAAATGAAATGACTATTTAATTTTAAGTTTAATACACACGATAAAGCTCTTTGGGTATTTCATCAATACAAATAAATATGTTTTTTTTACGATGTAAACAATGAACTTATACCTCATCGTGGTAATATATTTATTCTCTATGTCGGTTTTAACTGTTTGTAACTCGTGAATTTTTGTTTTTATCAAGGAAATTATTAGTAGAGTACATAGGAATTTGTATATAAGGTAGGGGTTCCCTCCCCAAATTTTTGGATGGTCCCCTTTAGTATTTTGTAATTGGTATATAGAATAGGGGCCCCTTTGGGTGTGTCCCCATTGACTCCATCCTGGCAACCGATATTTTTGAGCCAGCACTGATGAAGATAATATATTTATATAACCAATACATAGCAATCACGGTACATCATAATCTTGGGATTCCGGTTTTATTAGATCTTAGTAGATGTAATATTTAAGTTAAATGTTAAAAGCTGTTGGCGAAGTTATCAGATGTTTCCATATGGTGAAAAAAACCTTATGGCTATTATAACAGTTTTCAAAGGCATGTTTGCTTCCAATATAGACTCATAATTAACTATTTCAAAGGAAGACGTTTTGGCGAGAACGAGTTATTGATCAGCGCTCAACCTCGCAGTTTTCGGGACTCGGAGAATCGGAGTAGGTTACAGGTTACGATGACCGTTACTGATGGATGGGCAGGATTAAAAACAACACAGATATTAATCAATGTTAATGCCTTTGGCCGCAAAACGATTGAATAATCGTCGTATGCAATTATTTATCGTATAACCGAACAGGAAACAAATCTAAGAGACTTGGCAATTTGAATCCGGGACCGAGAATTAAGGCAAAATTTCTAAAATTAAATTTGAACTACTTCCAAATGTTTATAATGATCAGGACCGGTTTCATTCATCACGATAAATTTATCACATAAAACATTATCAACTGATAAAAATACTAACATAACAGGCCTATTTATATAAGTTTGAGTGTAAAAATGAAGGTATATAAAACTGATGGTTCATGAACTAAGACAAGAAATTACTGATTAGCAAACAAATTATACATAAGTCAAATAAAATAGTCTGCAATTAAAATGTTATGGACCTCTTACAAATCAATAAATACTAATATGGAATCACAAATACAGCTACAGTAAAAGTCTATTAGCTGAGCAATTTTTTTAATGACATTACTGATGCATTAAGCAAATGGTGGATTGGGAAAATTATAAGAAAAAAAAACTAGTGAACCATTTAAAAACAATCAAATATTAAGTATGTAGTTAATATTAACAATCTTAACAGCCGTCTTAAGTGGAGAACGCAGAGCAGCTATGAGCACCCACCAAATTTTTATATGTGAAAAACAAAAATTGAAGAAACAGAATCAATTCTTACAATTTAAAATATAAATATTTAATGTAATGTGCTATTAAAAATTTTTGCTCAGCTAATGAACTTTTAATGTAACTATATTTGCGATTTCATTTTAGTATTTATTGATTTGTAAGAGGTCCATAACATTTTAATTGTAGACTATTTTATTTGACTTATGTATAATTTGTTGGCTAATCAGTCATTTCTTGTCTTAGTTCATGAACCATCAGTTTTATATATCTCCATTTTTACACTCAAATTGATATAAATAAGCCTGTTATGTTTGTATTTTTATCAGTTGATAATGCTCGTGATGAGCGAAACCGGTCCTGATCATTATACACATGTGGAAGTAGTACAAATGAATTGTGTTTTATTTTAAAAAAAGTTACCGTTTTTTAATTGTATATTAAAAATGAATTTCCACAAAGTTACCGCCGAATCCATAGAAAATTTTGAAATTTAGTCGTTAATATATAATATTTAAAAGCATGAGAACATAAAGCTACAGCGATAAATTTTTTCGTTTTACCAAGAGTTTATGCATACTAAATTTAATTATCACATTTGGCCAATCATATTGCGTATGTAATCTTACTTAATATCCTAAAGCAGTATTTAGCCCTGATTCGATAACACTGATTACACACGCGGTATTATATAATATTACCCCAAAATCAGAGGATTTATTTTACTATTGGTTCAGCTGTTACAACTTGTAATTTTCATATTTGTCTCTTTGTTCTACATGTCGATTTAATTGATAGGAACATAAATGTTACACACGAATGCATTTGTTATAAAATATAAACGTAGGTATATTTAAAGAAGAGATTAATTAGGCATATGCTATTTATATTAGTTGATTATCAAGGTACATATTAGGGCTTCGGGATTTCGGGATTCATCGTAAATGCCAAAAAATAATTGATAGTTCAAGTTAAAACTTCCAAATTAATCACAATGTATTTTTTATAATACGTATATAATTTATATACTGTATTTTTCTTCTTTTGGTATTTCGTAACAGCCTTTCTTAACCAATTTTAAATGGAGTACAAATTTGGATCGTTTCTTAAATAGATAGAAGACAATATTTTAAAGTCAAATTGAAGGATATGCCCTGTTTTTTGATACCATCTGGTAAAACCTACCATAATAATGCAATAAATTAAATAAAATAAAACATGAAACTATTTTGATAATGTTTTTTTTTTAAATTCTCTGTTTTTTTAAATGACTATCCGATTTTAAACTTACAAAAAGAAAAATTTCAATGTCCAATAAAATATTAAATCATATATACGTTCCAATTGAAGCAATACTAAAATTACACTAAATGACCAATCCCGGTATCCCGGGATCATAAAAAGGGTCCAGGATTTGATTTAAACTATCCTTTAAATAATTATTTTGAATGCTAACTAAATTTTTCGAGATCTCTTTCGAAATTTTATACTCAAAATTCTAGAATGTGTTATAAGGAATCGGATACACAGCATGGGATGTAATGGTGGATCGGATAGACAAAAAATAGTGTTGCGAAAATGCAAGTAGACAGAAAAAAAGTGGAAAATTTTTACTATTTTTATTTATTTTCAAATATTTATTGGCAGTGTAATGAGCAACTTCTTTATTGAATCATTCCACTTATATTTTTTTTTCTTGCCAATATACACAAACACATTCATATAATTCATTACATTAGTTAAAATAAAATGAACAGCGTACTCCACTAAATGTTTATCACCTTTTTATTATAAAAACACAGACTTTTTACTAGGATATTGCAAAATACATTTTGCATCAAAATTTAAGTGCGTTTTTTTATATTATATTCGTAATATTTATAACTTTATGTATCTTTAAAGTCTTCATTTATTATTTTGAGCTTTTTAATTCTTTCATCTAAATATAACTGCATTAGATGCAGATTTTAAGTCACCTACAATGGCCCTTTTATTATATTTCTAATTTTAATGGTGTTATTTTAGGTATAAATATTTAAAGAATCCAACGAAATTTTTATAATATTAACTCACATTTGATGATAAATTTGCAGACGATAAAGTTATTAAATAAAAGAAATTTTATAATACTTGTCAAATCTCACGGAGAAGAGTTAACAAAAAACGATTTTTATAGAATATCTTGAATTGTAATAACAATAAACTAATGTTCATAATATAATATATAATAGTTTAATGAAATTATTCATTTGTTTATTGATAGTATATATTGTTAAAGGGCAAAGAAAGCTTAAAAAGCTAATTTGATACCGATTATACTAATAATTACAGTTATTTATTAAACATGGATTATTAAAATGACATTTTAAGAAAACTGTGCTAAAGGAACACTTTTATTTACAAATTTATTTCAACTTTTAAATCATATAAATGCTCAGAGTTATAAGCAGAAAACATATGTGTATTATCAAATAAACATAATTTACTTCAATACGATTTTTAAATTTATGAAACATTATTGAAATTAGTAACGAGTTAATTATATTTATGAATTGTTTTTTTCTTTTGATGTCATGACATTGAATCATATTTTGTGATTGTAAGTGTTCGTTTTGCATGTTTTCCTTTATTAATGATCATTTTTAATAAAATTCCAGATAAGTCAAACGAGTAATAGAATTATAATATGTCTACGATCGAATATAATATAATGACTTGCAAAGTAATTTTATCATAAACTTTGTATAATTCGTTTGCTTTCTAAGATATTCGTCTATCTCAGAGCACATAAATTTTAGATCAGTTGGTACAGTATTAACTAGAATATGATTTTCCGAATTGTCGACGTTAATTTGATAATATCTATTAGCTATCGACGCCATCTTAAATAACATGTTAATAAGAGTTTTTACTATTACAACATTTAATATTTTTAAAACACAACATCGTCTGGTTGATACCAGTATTTAAAGTTTATATACCCTACCTATCTAAGAAGCTTCATATTACAATTTATTTAATAAACATTTTACCGATCTGATATTCTACAAAGTGAATATAACATTATTGTTAGAGCTGTGATTTGGTTCCATGTTTTCAATAACAATAAATATTCTTTATTTTAAACATAAAATTTACATCTACTATTAATAATGATTACAATCATAGCTCCGATATCGTTGCTTACTAATTACAATAATATCTATGCATTTAACATCCAGGGTTACAGATATTTTAAATATTTTAATAATAATTGTAAACCATGCGTTTATTCATAAGTGACGATTTTTCGTACGATTAAAATTTAAATCATTTAATATTTCACATAAGTTAATAACTTTATCGAAATTTTTATGTAGGGGTTATATTATTTTACTATAATATTTACCTTTGTATCCTTCATAAGGACGAATGATAAGTGTTTTTCTTAAAGAATGACGGCAATATCATAATGTATACGAAAGAGGATATTGAAATTTTAATATCATTACAATAATAATCATATGTTTCATATTATTATTATGTTAGATTCACATATTTTTTCATTCGTGATTCTCATTTTTTGTTTATTAAAAACGCGAAATATAATATAAGAAATAACATAAACTTTCAGTATTATTTGTTCAATTTTATTATGTAGAATCAGTTTTCTTATTCATAAAATGGTGCTCACTTGATGCTACAAAGAATGTGTGGATTGTGTATATAGGCATAAATCATTTTTATTCAGCAATCGTCGAGATAGATAATATCTGATAAATTGTTTGTATTTTTCTTTCATGTATTCACTATAAAATCCAAAATGATCTATGACAGTATTGTTTGCAATTATTGAATGGTAATTAGATTTAAATATAACTAAACATACCATAATTTTACAGACTTCTGTATATGAGAGAACTTTTTGAATACAGTATACGTTGAATTATGTTTTTTGTGTTCAGTGTTTTTTCTCAGCTGTATTAATTAACATAATTTTTTAACCACCCAATAACATTACGTATTAATAAATATTGAAAATGCAAATATTATATCTCTCGGGTGGTCATTTCTATATATTTTTTAATTGTTTATTTTTCAAGATTGTTTATTTATGTTATTATTTGGGATGTCGAACAATTGACGTTTAGCAAAAGTTGTCTAATCATCGGTGTATACCGAAAGGTATACATTCATTTATTGTGGGCTTGTATTTTATTAAAGAAAAATTTCCAATAAAGTTGGAAAAATTGAAATAAAATATATTAGGGAAATTGATTCGTTTTCGGAAATACTTCATATCGTTGAAATCGAACTACAAAGAAATAAATATGGACATGCACAACATCATTTTATTTATTATAAAAAAATGGTTTAACAAAAAATAAAAATTTACCTAGTTTGCATACCTAGCGTAAGTCAGTTTAACATATTAATATAATGCAAGCAAAAATAATATGCCGTATGTTAAAATATATTAAAGATTTGATAAATATCATGAGTTTTTCATGATTGGGGTTCGAGAAAAATAGTTGTTGAATCAGAAGGGTACATTCAGCCACGAGATATTTTAAGTTCCATGCTAGGTACAATTATCTGTAATAGTGTGGCAAATTTTTAATGAAATGTTTGTTCATATTTAATAAATTATATAGAGTAAGTTAATAATGAATGAAAGCATAAAAAATGTTTCAATAGGTCATGGATGAGTGATCAATATTTTTAGATCCATCTCTGGTGCTGGTTGAGGTAATCTGACTCTTGTGATTGAAGTACTGTGATCGGAGTAGTTGATGACGTCACGGCCGGGGAAGACGATGATGTTGGAACGGAGGGGGCTGTTCGTCATCCAGCCTTCATCCAACGATCAATTGAATACTCTAAGGCTGCTACCCATCTAAAATATAGAAAAAAATGTTTTATCATTCAATTTTCAACCTAAATCTTATTATTTTTTTAATATTTATATCCTGGATAAGTAAAAGAGCGGTGGTGGAATTCGTTAACTAATATTAAGAAGTTTGATTATATGTGTAATGCACCCATACATATATTATATTTATTTCGGGAATTTGGATTCAGAAAACAATTACTAAATTTGATAAATAAGTTGTGTATTCAACGTCTTCCATGGCAAAATTTTAAGCTTAACTTTTATACAAAAAAACGCATTTCGCATTCTAACCTTTTCTTATCCATTTCCGATTCTGCGTGGAAATAGAAGTGTCTCTGTTTTGGTTCTGGTGGCATTATTTCGAATGCATATTTTTTCCCTCCTGTGTTTGATTGTTGTACTCGATATCCATGTAAACATGCCATTCCTAACAAAAATTATAATGTGATAAGCCACCCTTAAAAATAACATTATTTTATTTTTGCAGTGACATCTATTACATACATGTAATAGTTTTTATTAAAATTGTGATAATTTGTGTAGACATCTAGGATTTTTTAACACTACTACTGATTTGTATATAATAAATTAATATAATATCAGAAAAATTGCTTTAAACAATAGAAAAAAAATCTATGACAAGATAAGATTGAATCCTTGACAGAATTAACACAAGTATTTTATCATCTAACTAACTTATTGATATAGTCAACTATGTAGTATCCAAATAAAATTGATATGTATTATCAGCTTGTTGTATTACTTAGTATGAGACAACCTGTTTATTGAGAAAATAATTAATTTTATACTAAAAATAAATATCTACATAGAATTCGACGAATCAACAACGTATCTGCGCGACTTATATAAAAGTTACGCGAAGTATCTATAGATGTCAGTATTTGCAAGCTCAATAAAAGAAAAATGATCTTCATGATAAATATTATTATTGATTTAACAGCACATACGTCTACCTTAGAAATACTGATCTGGGATTTTAACTTACCAAATGCACTTTTGCTATTTCCATCCTGGTAAAAGTAAAGGCAAGCATCTTTTAAGACGCAATATCGTTTCGTCCAAGATTTCCATTTATTTCCTAGTTTCATAAGATAGCCAAAACAGTCAGGTCGTTGAACTTGGCTAGGGGTAACTTTCATATTTCTAATGGTGGCGTCTAACCATCCGTCGCGCTGCAAAAATATCAAAATAATGATTATATTTACTCATTTATAATATCTCATGAAACAAATAAAATAATCTACGCAAATCAAATTCGTTTTCTAATCCAAAGAAAACCAAGGCGTTTAACGAAATTCAAAGATAAAGTTTGTTACCGAGGACAAAGTGGTAGAGGGGGGTCTCCATCACATTTTTTTCAGTTCTATTTAATTGTTTCAATTACATGTGAAGAAAACTTTAACACCTTTCCCCAATTTCACCAATTAATAAATGGCTTTAGCTAGCAGCTAAAAGATAGCAATTCGCATGAGGTCTAGATCCTTTATATAGTGAAACGACCAGATATACCAAAAGTGTTTGAAAATATGAAAATGTCATTGACAGCTAACGAAGTCATATCAAATATGTTTTATTAAAATAATTTTACCGTCTCTTCCATAAGGAATATTAAAATATTAAAATCAAATAAATTTAAATTAATAAACATAACACATTTATATAAATGTAGATTTCCGCTGCATCAATCAATAATTTTAATATAAAATGTATTGGTTAACGTTTTTCCAATTATTGTATTGATTATGCTACAAAAACACGTTTTATCTTATTGTAGAAACACAGTAATAATAATAATTATTATTGTAGTTTAAAGAGACATATTCACTCTTACTTTAAATTTGTCCTGTATTGATGAATTTATTCTAATTTAGCCAAAACTCCTTTCCTAAATATTTATTAATGATGGATTAATCAAAGGTGAATAATATATCATATTATACAGAATAATAATATTTAGTCCGAAGTGATGAACTTTAGAGATAAAGAGAAAAAATTATAGTACCAAAATTTGTAATTCTTAAAATTTGTAATTAATTTGCTCTTTTTAACATTAGTTAAAACAATGTAAGGATAGTAAAATACTGTAGAGTGATTGTAATTTTATAATTAGAACGATCTTTTAAATATAATTTAAGACATCGACTGAGGGTGCTTGATGGAATTTCAATATCAAATTTGGATTTGCAATTTGGAATGCCTGAAGATGCCGAAAGGCGAAACCCGGGTCGTTAGTGACAAAATACATGTAAGTGTACAAAATCTCAATAATCCAAATTCTATCTTTTAAATTGTTTAGATTCTGAAAAAATACGAATTGGGGGGGAATTACTGATTCTGTCAGATTCTTGTATGCAGGTGAAGTACCTGTGAGCATTTTTCGACGGCGTGTCCAATAACCGCCATCCACCTGGTCGCTGCTTCATCATTGTCAGCCGCAAGATGAAGTCCTGGAACTCTTTCTCTTTGAAGCTTAAAACTGTGTGGTTTACTACTGTCGCTTATATTAGTTCTATTTACTTGATAATTTATTAGCATTAGGGCACCGACTGGCTGAGGGTCCTGAAAAAAAAAACAGTCATTAAAAAAAGTTATACTCACTGTTATAAATAAGTAATTTTCATTTTATACGATGTAAAAAAAAGTGTTATCTGTTTGCTTTGCTTATTGCATATACATATAACATAGTGATGTTCATGTAATTGATCATACTATAGTATTAAACTAGAATTGTCAGTGTAGAATAAATTTCTCCAATTGCCATTTTATGCAACACATTTTATGTCTACTTTCAATAACCATCGTTAAAATATCAGTTTTGGCATTTATTGAACTTTCAGTTCTGGTTGAGTATGGCAGCATTCCTAACGCGACGGTGGCATCCTCATTAGCAGCCAAGTTAAATTGGTACATCTATAGTATTCGATATTTTTACAAAACAAAACATCTACATGTATTATAATAGTTCTGAATATAAGGAACATATATATATAATAGGTGATAAATATGTGAAAAAAATATGTAGTTTAGTTTGTCCCACTTCTCTCACCTATTTAAAAATTTAAATGAAATATAAAGATTAATTTTCAACGCCACTGTAGTGATATTTAAATAATAGTTAGGACCATCGCTATAGACACATTTTAACTAATAGAAGAGAAAATTAAAAAAAAGTCGCAACGCGGAATGATGACATAGAAAGTAACTGTTGCCGATCACTTAC
Organism: Himalopsyche phryganea; assembly: GCA_022494535.1. NCBI lineage: Eukaryota > Metazoa > Arthropoda > Insecta > Trichoptera > Rhyacophilidae > Himalopsyche > Himalopsyche phryganea. The sequence continues at coordinate 3,007,822 of JAGVSL010000034.1, forward strand.
TTAACCTGTAAGTGTATATTACTTACGGTATCATTTTTATAATAATAAAGGCAGTTATCTCTCTTTAGGCAGAACCATCTTCTCGACCACCGTGAGGCATTGTTTCCACTCGCGTGTCCACCCTGTTTCCACAGGTAGCCAGAGTAGAGCGCGGGCGCGCCAACATCCCCTGCTAATGACGCAACAACGTCACACGTTCGTGCTACCTAAGAATTACAAATAAACCGTAGTTAAAGATAGTTTTTGTAAATTTTCCAAAAAAGTACATTTTTTGGAAAAATACTAAATGAGGATTAATAGATTTTAAACACCCTATGACATTAAGATAATATATAAATATTTCGTAAATTTAGATAAAAGATGTATAATATTTAGTTTGATAAAACTAAATGTAATCAAAATTGTCATAGGATTCAAAAAAATCTTTTCTTAATGAAGTATGGATTAGAGGTCTCCAAATTAAGTCCCGCGGGCCAACACCGACCCGAGAGCACCATCAATCCGGTCCGCGGTAGCTTGCCGGACATGCCCGGTATCCGGCACGCCATAGTTTTTTCATACAGAGTGCCGAGAACCAAAAAAGGCATGAGCAAATTTATGCAACTGATCAACCAAATTTTTTGTCGAAAATACTTAATATGAGTTTTGGTTTTCTACTTATCTGCTATCTGGTATCTCCGACGAAATGAAATGTCCTTGACACTTCTCCGTAAGAACCAACCGAAATTTGAACGTATTTAAAAATTACGGTATGTTGGTATGATGAGCTAGCTTGATCTTCGCCCTTAGGATTTAGTGTAATAATCAGTGTAGCCCTTAGGTTAAAATGTTTGGATCCCCTGGTATAGACCAAAGTGTAAGTTTTATTTGAAAATATAAATGCAATTAGATGAGACAAACATTCCGGTTTCAATACGCAGTGTAATTATTTATTTCTTACATCATTTTAATTTGTGTGAGTCACTAATGTGCAAAACATAATAATGGAAGTCACCGTAAAATGTTTTATGCCAAAAACATTTTTAATTCAGACTGTCAAAGAAATGCGTGACATGATTTAAGAGTGGTAACATAAAAAAACACGTTTATTTGAATTAGTCTGGCGACACTTTATCAACTTAGCGTAAATAACTACACTGAAAAATAAAATCGAAAAAAAAACATATTCCCCGAAACTCACTTCTAGTTCCAAGATATCGGATCCGGCGTGTGCGATCTTCACGACCTCTGAATGAGACTTGTCAAGGACGTTGATGCCTGAAAAATAAATAAATATAAGAAATATTAAAGCATTTTTTAATAAAGAAATGACTCATCAGCAACTTCTAATTTCAAGAAGACTAAAAAGAATTTAAAACCTTCAGAATGTATATTATACGAGACATTTTGACAGGAGCTAGAGCCACTAGAATGTTTTTAAACACAAGTTATTTATCATGACAAAGTGCAGTCATATTAGCGTGTGTTATTATAATAAATTCTGTGTGGTCATTTGTTAATTGGTTAGTCAGAAAGTTTTACATGTGTATATTTCAGAAAAAGTATTATGTATTTATGTTGGATACACCAACATTATGATTCTGTTATAAAAATGATTCTTATTTTGATTCAACATTTTCATTGCTTATTACTTAAAACTTGAAAGACAGCAACTTGGGTTCACAATTTCAATATAAGTAAGCACATTCTAGTTGCACACAGTTTACATTATATTGTATATCGATGGCCTAGTTCCATAGTCATACAACTAGAAATTGATAGTTTTGAGATATGGCCGATCAAAGTTTTGACTCATCAAAACTGACTCGTAAAAAGTGATGGCTTATTATTTGTATTATTTTTTTATTCAAATAGGTGGTCAATAGTTAGTTTTAGGATTAAAGGATGTTTCTTTATGGAACACCGCGATTCACAAAAATATATTTCCACAATACGATATTTCGATATGTTTATATATGGAATTTAATTTTGCTAGTTTTCATATGCAAGATATCTACCTTTTGAGAAAAAACCTGCTGTACTTTTGTGGAACTGTAGATGAGCGGTGTTTCGAATTTAATGGCTAACTTAACTCAAAACATCAAATTTTTGACTTATAGTCCTATGAAACTGGCCCATCGATATAATTAATACAGAGCGTTAACTTCACTCTGCTTTACGTACAATAAAAACTCTTTTTTTCCTTGGTAAGCTTGTGTTATGTTTATAGCATTTAATTTTATAATTACGAAATGTCTGATTTCATTTGTGTGGATTTGAATATAGCTGTGAACTCTTGTATTAATTTGATTAAATAGTGGTATATTTGGTGCGTATATTGTAGAATTTATTTTCATGTTACATATGTCGCCACATATAAATATATACCAAGACATACGGATAAGAAGGATATGCGAAACACTGTCAGAAAGCGTTTAGCGTACATTGATCCGTAATAAATAATTTCGCCGTTACTGGTGAATCAATACGCTCGGCTTTTTGCCTATTTGGATGGACAGCAGCATGCGCCTGTATACTGAAATTTTTAAACATGAACGCACGGAAAAGCTATCTCGTCTTTACACAACTCTTTCTTATTTATTTACATTAAAGTTGTAGACGAATTAAAACAACGATACAACCTATATCGAATAAGTTATCAAAATTCTGCTGTTAGGATGCTTATAATTATTCCATTTCCCTTTTGCTCTAAATATTATACAGCCTACGAGAGGGTAACCCTCTCGGAACTGGTGGGCTACACACCGTATTTAAAAATTTGCTTTAACTCACCATTAACAGCTATTACAATGTCTCCAACTTCAAGTCCTGAAGTCTCTGCCGGAGTGTCGGGCTCAATAGCTGATACGACAACTGGTTTGCTTCCATGTATCCGGAATCCAAATTCTCCACTTTCTCTCCTTACTATCACAGTTTTGTCACTCTCTGTCAATAAAACAGTTTGCCACATAAAAAATCAATTTGAACAATACATTACTCGGTAAACTATAATTTAATAACAAATCATTTTCATACTAAAATATTTAAATGAAAAACCTTTAATTTATATAAAAAGGATTTCCACATGCTTGTTAAAATAGTCATAACTGTAATATGTTTTTTTCTATTGAGTGCAATTTACTTAAATTAATTATACAAAAAATATCTAAATGCTGATGTAATATAAGTATTGAAATACCTAAGCATATATATAATTCTCAACACTGTTACGCAAAATTTTATAGCATGACGTAATTTTTTAATTTTAAAGAACTAAATACTTTGTTATTCTATCCTATTGTCGGCGTCCGTGGCGCAGTTGGTAGCGTCGTGCGCTACGGCTTCGGGTGTCTCGGGTTCAATTCCCGGTGTGGACAGTTTTCCTAAATTGATAATTCAATCGATTTATGGATTTCTGTTCGTAGTCTAAATGTTTGTGTTGTCTAAAACTCCCTCCTCACCCACCCACAAAATCCTCACGGGGTGTAGAGAGAGCGGTTAGTTTACCACTAGTCCTGTCCTAGCCCTTTCCTTCTAATATTACTCACTTCAATAAAGAGAGGTTGAGCAACTGGGTAATTAACAGTTCTCATAGAGAAATTCTGTTGGGATACCTCCATTAACAAGACCATATGCTCCACCATATGCGGACATGGAAAAAAATGAAGTTGTAACAAGTAAATGCCAATCAATCAATTATAATGGAGAACACTTAATTGATATTAAATGTATATAACTATATAATTACGTGTTTTTTATTTTAATTCGGTAAAGTTGTTTTTTTAGCTGTTTATATTCTTCCGAAACAAAATGATTTTGCAATGGCAACGACAATATGTATAATACAGAATCAATGATTTTATACAAGAAATCGTTTCCAATTTAATACTAAATAATATAATGCTATTAACGGAAATTCTAAGTGTCATATGATTATTCCTAAAACGGTAGAAGGATACTATTATGATATAATTTTGAGATGTGTAAACGAAATGTTAAATTGTAATTAATTTTAAGTGTTGTGTCAAGGTCTACTTAGTACGAAAATAATACGCAACACACTTTTTTATGCATAACGAGAGTTTTCAGCACGACACGTTTACGTCACACCGAAAGTGAAAATAAATAATTGTTAAGCAGATAATTATTATTTTCAGAGATTTGTATTGATAAGTTCAAAGTCATTGACAGAAGGGAAGCGTGCTGTCAGTCAGTCAGCATGTAGGTGGATGTATCGACGTAACATCCACTGAGCTCAATTGTGCGGCACACTGTTAACGCTGGCAATTTCCCAAGTAGTGCAGAGGTACACAACCTTTCGGCATAGTCATAATTGTCACCTAGAGCCAAGTTATACTTTCATTTTACTACTTCGGAGAAAAGATTTTGTTTTCATATATTATAAGAAGTCTCTCAATTCAATAGCAAAATACAACAAAATAACAAAATATATATGACTAAAATCGCCATTCGTTTTTTTATTTATATTGTAATATATATTTAAAAAAACTTTATTACGGTATTTATATATACTATGCACTATACTATAACACCTATTTATAGTTAACATTTGAAGGTTCTGGTATCATAACTTATAATCTCCAACATATGCAAAAAATAAGTTATAAAAGCAGTTATTCTTCGTGTTCACACTTACCATTGAAATTGGAAAATATCTTTATAAACTTACAAATCTATCTTTATAAACTTACAACTTATCTAAAATGAATGTGAAAATTTTGTTCATTTTCAAAACTTTTAACAATAATTTTCTAAACTAATAATCTCCATTCAAGCAGATGAGAATGCAGCATTGTACTGTCATGGTCACCGGTTTTTTTACATATCATGGTGTAAGCGTCTGTTCCACATTTTTATTTGTATCAAATTATGCATTTGTAACTGTAGCATGAAAACGGTTTTTCTTGATTTGCCAAAAACTAACTGGCCCACATTTGTCACATATGTCAAAAAAAATCGTTTTACGTAATTATAATACAATTGTGAATTAAGTGAAAACGAAAAACACAATGATACAGTAAATTTTAACGTTACATATCTTTACGCGAATTTAATTGTAAAGTCTAACTTTTTAATTTATTCGAATTTATGGTAAATTTATAGTCTCGATATGCGGTGTTAATGAAGTTTTGGATCGAATCATACAACTTCATGACTTGGTTTATGTTGGCAAATTTGTGGTGGTCATATCCCTAGTGACGATTAACTTGCAATTTTCGTGAATAATTAATGGATACTTTATACTGGAGTAGGATTATGCCAGAGCATTAGGAGTTGATGTAGGAATATTTACATGTTGCAAAAATATGTTATGTTTACTAAAATACTTACATTTAGTTCAAACATTGTGTCTTCATCGTTATTTTATTTGTATGATTGTTGTTTTTTGAATAAAGAAAACCTCGTAAAAGAAACTTTTTGTTGAATTTTTTTATTTTAATTTTTTCTTGTTTCTGTTGCGTACGATAATTTTTCTCAATTATTTGAGAAATTCGATTGTGTATCCCTGATGTATTTAGGTAGGTATATATTAAATTACAATAAAATTTCAAATGATGTGTGTAAAACATGAAATTTGCTAAGTAACTGGATGAAGACAATAAAAACAAATATATACAACATAATAAATTAGTATTCGTCATTAATATTTGCAGTAAAGTTAGTTTTTAACAACGCTTTTCAATATTTCAGCAAGTCAATCCATGATTTATTATTTAGATATTAATTTATAACGAATTGATACATGTCGACGGTGTATTGGCCAATCGATGTAACCCTCAAAAAATATGAAAATGAGTTAATGATTGGATCTCATTTTAAAGATGACAGAGCAGGTTTTGAACAAATGATGTAAATTAGAAAAATAAATTGAGCACTTTTTTGAAGGGAAACATTATTTTACATTGGTTTAAGGTTTAAAAATTCTGACCGGACCACTTCTTGTAAGCCACTATTATATCGACACTCCCTACGTATAGTCCCGTATCATAAAAAATGAGAATTTACAAGAGTGTATTTCAAAGATTCATAACGCAATTCACCATATTATAATGTTTTCGATAAAAAAAGGTTTTTATCCGTCATGAACATTTTCAATTTTGAAGGTTTACATCAACTGGTCGAAACACTGTCGATATATAAAAGAATGAGCAATCGTTTTAATCATTGATAGATAGATATATAAGAAAGAAATGCGTGACATTTGATTTTTTAAATAATTTTCATTGATTTCAAATCCACCAAATAGTCTGATAATAAAATAAATAACTGTGCGAAAATAAGTTTATAAATACTCTTAAACTTTTCAAATTAATAATAAAAACGACGAAAGATTCCACCCATTTTTAACCTGTCACCTGTTTTTCATTTTTCTCAAACTATTAGAACATCATTACATTAATAAAAAACAGAAATTTTACACTAGCTTTGGCTCTGATCCATAAAATACTTAAACAGTAAACGAATTTTTTTTGTGATATTATGAACTGTTGAAACTATTTACGTTTTTCGAATTATCGTACTTTTGTTTAGTTTTTTAAAAAGTTTTTTTATTAAGGGTTCATTCAGCAATGTATACTTACTTGCACATATTGAAAAAGTCATGTTTCTTACGGTATTTTTGGAAACGGGAATATTATTGATGTTAACTCTATCGTATTCAAGCACATTATTTGGTCATGGATGGCCAAGAGTGACCTTCCAGGTTGACGGAATCCGACAGGTTAGAGGAGAAGACAAGCGTTATTCGGACTTCACAAAATTCAATAAACTGAATTTTTTATCATCAAAGCATATCGCTTCATTAAAAATATACTGTACGTTTTTCGTGACATTTAATAATGTTATGATGCTTATTCATCATTTTGAGTTAGTTTATTAAGCTTTGATATAACTAATTTAAATAAAGTCGAATAATCCCATATCGCAATGTAAATTCGCTCAAAATTATTGATGTGTAACAACAGATGTGTAATTTAAATGAATAAAGTCACAGGGATCGTCAGTTATTCATAAATAAATCTATACAGACGTTACTATTTATCACACCAATACTAATCGTTAGCTGGCCTAGTCAATATGTCTATCATTGCGTCCAGTCTTTAAAGATCCGTGAATGATATGAAGTGAACATAGGAAAGATACGATATTTTTTTCTGATCATAACCTTTAAACTTCTTCCGAAATTTTCACTTTGAACACAAAAATTATTCCTAATAATAAAATGACACTTTTCATAAATTTATCACTTATCCTTGAATATTGTTGATGAAATCTTATGATTGCCTTTACAAAGAAAAAAAAATGAGATAAATAATCGAATAATAATTTTTTTATTTAATTTTTATACTTATTTAATGGCATTCAACGAAATCGCAAAATGAGAGCGACACGTGTTGTATAAATATTTGAAGAAAAGCTATTGGTATTTGTTAAAACTTTGTTGATATTATGTTAATCACTTAGCCACTGTGTGCAAGCATTGTATTAATAGCGGTTTGGCGGTGTTAGTGAAAACAAAAGCAGATTGATGACGTGGCGTCAATTTACCGCTCGGTTCAGTCGATACAATCTTGATGGCCTGGTTTTCCCTGCACCATACCATCAGCATGAGCTTTAAAATTTCCTCCAAACTCTTCTTCAGCGACGCGTGAGGACACGGATTATACTCTTGTGCTGTTGAAAACGGGATTGTAGGGTTATATTTTGTGGAAGTAATACGATAAATCTTATCGTACAAATTGGGCCACATTAAAGGATAAGTCAGATTCTTTCTATTAGTCAAAACACTAATAAATTTACCATTATCATTATCATTAAGTTCAAAACGAAATCCCCATTATTTCATTATGTATTTGATATTCGTTAAAAGAGCTTCAATACTATCTGCAATACATTTTTCTTACGAGCTTCAAAAGAACACATTTGATTAGGAAGCTATTTAACTTTTTTTACGAAAAAAAATTTCAACTATTTCAAGTTGACTGTTTTTTAAAACATTTTGTCAATACAACGAAGTAATCTGTGAAAAAAAATTGTGTGTATGAAAATCGGTTTAAGTATTAGAATTTTGTTTACAGAATAAACATAAGGTTATATATGAGTCGCTGAGTCTCTAAACACGCTCCTGGCGATTTTTATAGAAAACAGGTTTTTAATGTAAGTATGTGCTCTATCGACAGATCTATCAATTTTTCCAGTTGTAAGTCTAAAATTTCTTATTTCATCCCCTGCTTAAAATCTAAACTTTTTTCAAACTTCCAAATGTGGTTTTTTGCAACATCGGAAGACACAAAATAACTTAAATTATACTTAAAACTATTATATTGCACATAACAGTTTTTGGTGATTTATTCATAAATGTAAAAACCTTCGAGAGTGTGTATAACGATTCAACGACTCGTATGTAATTAGCTTTAAAAGAAATTAATACATACTAACGTGAAGTAAAATTGCTTTCAACATAGATGATTTCCATCTGTACATAAGATGTTTTTTCAAATGAATTTAAATTATACTTTAAGTTGTAATTGGATAGTATACAATATATCAAAAATGTCTACTATACTCAATGGTATACTAATATATAATATATATAAGAATACTTTGATATTTATAATTAAGATGTATAATTTCTATTGGATTATGAAGTAATCTGTTTAATATAAATATTTAACCTTGTGATGTGTAACTTAAGGTGTTACTAATATATTTTAAAAATATTGTATCTTGAATTTTGTAGCGGAAATTCCAGTATTATTCTTTCTAACGCTTCAGACGACCTATCCATATACCCATTTAATAATAGATTGAAACACATGGCTTTCGGCAGGAAAGATTCTAAACGATTCATTCATTAAAATGTCTGGAACTAAATAAGATTTCGTCTGCATTTTGAAGCGAATTGATTTTATTTTGTCATTGCAAAATTACTTGTAAACTTGTAATTCAAGTAACTATGATGTAATCCTATCTAACAGACATAATCAAAACACTATACTTCGAAGTCAACAGAAAATGTTTAATTAAAAGATAATTTTCAAATACGTGTATTCGAATATCAACACTGATCGATAAATTGATTTCAACTTTCGTTATCACAGGTTCACTGACAATTATACGAAAAACTAGGTCACTCGCAAAAATAATGTTGAGGTACACTTAACACAGAAAGTATCTGCCAATTTTAGACATCGTAAACATAAAAAATTAGAGATTTCAATAAGAATTGGCATTTTATTTACCTGTCACCATCTTGGCGATTACACATTCATTGAAACTTATTGAAATAAAATAAATATATCGGATTTAGATTCGGTAAACGACGTCGGCGTGCGGGCGCCGGTGCGCAACTCTTTCACCGTCAATGCGGGGAAAGACTGAAGAGCGAAGAGCTTAGAGCTTTTCCTCGACTGGGAAGCTTTCGTTACGTTCGGCTCGGCGTGGCAAAAAAGCTAGCGTTTTGCGTTCGAAAAATAAATAATTCGGAGTCTTGCGTGCTCACCTCCCGCCGGCACGATATGCGGTAAAAATAAACATCGTCGTAAGAATGCGTAACTCTATTGAGGTTGGAACGCCATGTTACTCAATTATTATTGTCAGAAATAATTTTTAAAAAGATACAACAAAACTCTCTCTTTAAATGCTAAAATATAAGAGTCTTTTGCTACTCGAATATTCGAAAATCCGAATGAATTCGACCTTTTTCAACTATTCCATATTCCAATATTTGGGCAACTGTTCGAATAGTACCTAGTCATAATAATTTTTAATGAAATATTTTACAAAAATGAAGAAAAGATGAAAACCCCAAGTAGCAATTTTTTTTTACTTTAACCGGCTCCGTCACTTTCAATATCTTAGAGATCTCCATGCTTTTTAGCCTAACGGCCACACTGACTCCTAACACTTACTCTTACTCCTCTCAAGTCCCAAAAAGCCTAAACTTAGTTAACTCATCATACCAACATACTGTTGTTTTGAATAACGCGCAAATTTATTCATTTTCTTCATACTTTTAAGTGTTTCTCGATTGGTCGTTAAATAAAAACATCTGATTATTATTTTGTATGATTTAATGATATTGTAATCAAAACAAACAATGGATGGCCGGATTGGTGGTGCTCTCGGTCGTAGTTTGGAAACCCCTATTTTGAATCATAATAATTGAATTTGACAAAAATAACTCGGGGCTAAAAAAACCCTTAAAACATCGCGTAATTTCAGTAATTGAAGAAATACTGTTGGATTAATCCGACGCAGCTGCAAGTTTTAAATATTGTAATACAATGGAATGGTGATGAAATGTATATTTATATTATCTTTTTCTGGGATTTAGCAGAAGAGGGAATATAAAAAAGTAGAATACGCAGAACGTTTCAAGAATGTGCGTTTTAATTTATACAAGAATAAGAATAAAAATTTAAAATATGATTTAAATAAATATCAACCATGGAAAGAAAAAAGGACGTAACCCTTAGTTTTTTCAAAATAGCTTTTTTTAGATAATCACAATGTATGCAACTTATACACATTATATCTGTAAAGGATGTAAGCTGTAAATGCCTAATTAGTATCAAAATTTGGATTTTAAGTTTGAAAAAAAGAGGGTCCTTGAAATTCGCGGCGAGGAAAAAGAACTTACAAGACATCAATAATATTATTAGTCACTGAGTTAACATTTTTGTAATCGTAAATTACAATTATATTGTTCGAAAACAACCTTATTTCAACAATACTATATCTTAAATCATAGATCAATGATTTCTTGTTCATATTAGACGAGGATGTTAAGACAATTTTTGCTATATTTACTTAAAACATTACCTTGCGGTTTTTAGGTTATGTGTCCTGTCAATCTATTTATCTGAAATTATTATAAATACGCTTATATTTACGGTTGAAATCATTTTAATAGACGAATATTATTAGTATTTACTGCTTCATATACAGTTCTAATATTATACGATGCATAATCTTCGATTATCTTGTAAATTAGTCATAAGAACAGTTCAGATTACACTGCTCGTAAAATGGAATAAATATGATGTACTGATATATTCTCTCGTCTATTTTTGCATGCATATTTTATAATAAACTATTTCTTAAATTAACTTGTGGTAAATAAATAGTAGAATAGTAATAGGTAATATTATGCATTGTTCTTTAAAAAAATTGTTGCAGCGTGCTATTAGGCTTGTATTGATATAATTATAACTAACATTTTTGCTATGCTGCATACTCTATGTGATTTATTACATATAGTAATCAAATTCCCCGTTAATTAATTATGATGCATTCCTAAGAAAGCTAGCTGCCATAATTCTATACGTTTTTTCAAAAAGTCATTTTAAATTGGTGAGGAAAAAGGCTGTAAGCTGCTAACTACATTGGTGCTGATAATTTTTGTCGGGGAAAAAAGACGTAACCATCAATTTTATTAGTTTTTCTTAAATTTCTTATTAAGTTAATATCAGATTTGCTAAATAAAACGCCAGATTATTAGTCTTCATGCATCTCAAGGTGGTGTACATTTAATATTTTGATTTTGGCCAAAAATTATTAAAAAAACGTTTTTCGTGGCTCCCGTAATTTTTTTTGTGTGGGTTACGTCCTTTTTCCTTTCCATAGTTGATATAGAAATATGTTGTATAAATGTTTGATTCCAATACGTGATTTATTTATTTTTTCTATTGCGTACACATATTTGGCTCATCGAAATCATTAATCAACGTTCCAGCAAAAAATGCTTGTCACTTTTCGACACATGGACCGAAAAATTCGCTTTACACTAATATGAAAAAACCGTTTTTAAAAAACTATCTTTCACTAAAAAAATATTGAGGTTAAATTTATTTGCACGGTTTATTGATGTGAAAGTTAAACTCACGCATTACACAGACGTCAGTAAAATATTTCTGAACCGTAGTGTCTAATATTTGAATATGTTTATGTTTAGATAATTAATATTTGTTGCAATGATGAAGGTTTTTGAATTCCTTGTCCAATTTGGGGCTATATTTTTAGTGTATATATTGTAACAACGGTAAAGATATTATTAAGCCATCCGTATTCATGGTGTAACAATGGGTTACTTCAGTTTTTAAACCATTAAATCATATTTGATATAGTTCTTACAAAAATTGAAAATTTTGCTATTTGTAAATAAAATAGTTCTATATATATTTACAAATTAAAAATTCATTATAGTTTACGTCTTTTTTGTGTAGTTAGTCATAATTTCAAAAGCTTGTCAATTTTAACATCTAAAAATACAAAATAGTAGTATAGTATAGTAACAATCCGAGATGCATGATGTACTGCTTGCAACCGTTTTGTTTCAAACGGCACCAAGACACGTCTCAAGCTTGTTCTGCTATGAAGAATTTTGATTCTTGCGTCTTTCGATAATTTTGCATAGTTTGATATGCTTGTCAGGTTTAACACACAAAACATGACATAAAATAATACTACATAAAATCTTATTTGACTTTTTGAAATTGTCATTTCGCTTTAGAAATGCGTTTACATGACAAAATGCATACATGAAATTTTATATGAAATGTGACTGCATGAAATCCGAAGGGATTTTTTTAGCATGAAAACGGGAAGTTTAATATAATATTATTATGTATGGAGGTAAATAAATTTGCTTATTTTGTTATTAAGCTTGTAAATCAAATACGAAAAAAAGCATTGTAAAACAAGAAATACAAAGTGTGATTACACAATAATCATTAATGATAAATTAAGCACCATTTTTAAATGTAATTATTTACCATGAAATACTGCAAAACAGTTTTTGAAAAAGTTTATTTTTGTTAGACTGAAATGAGTTAAACAAAATTATTACGTAATAAATAAAAATAAAATTTATCAGTACATTTGTCAAACATATTTTTGATATTTTGCAAACGGAAATAATCATCATTAAATTTAATGTTCAAAGCACATTTCTCAACGAAATTTATATCAAAATAAAATTGTTATACATTTTCCGTTACTAAAAAAATATTGATGATTTCATGATTGGACGGTTGCCAATATTTTTGACAATAACCTTAATATAGGCCCTTAATTGTTATCAATATTGTATATACTGTGGGAAGTATACTTAACTGAGCCGGTTGTACTAAATATAGCCAGCAACGTCAGCCGAATGCCGTTTGTTTGAGCGGACACCGGTAATAATAGGCCAGGGGAAGAAGTTGAAAGCTCTGCGGGGAAAGCGATGGGGCGTCGCGACGTCATCAGCGAAAGCGAAGTTATTCCGACGCCGCGTTTATGTTTATATGACTGATAATATTTTTATGACCTTGCAAAGTTAATCGATTTTCCTAAACACTAATTTATAAGTATTTATGTACGACAATTTTTGATATAAATATCATTATAATTTTATAAAACGTTTAGTTTTATATTCTTTAGAAAGCTTAGTCTTTACAATATGACAAGAATGATTTTCTAAATTTTTGCGTGGAAGTTTTAACGCAGACTTGGAAGTGTTCGTTAGCCTGAGAAAACTATTGGTGAGTAGGTGATGCTACAAATGTACATTATATGCTTAGTATAAATTTTAAACTTCGATACTTTACTGATCTAAACTCCTAAATGTTGAATATTTTATTATAATATGGCTTTATATAATAAATAAAAACACAACGCATTTTGTCATATATTAAATAAAAATTACCAGCTATCTCTGGATAATATTGCTTCAAAACAAATTTAATTAAGTAAACTGTCTGAATAAAATTCATACGACAAAACACGAATACTCCACATTATCAGTGATTGAATAAAGTAATTGGAAGTGCACATTTATTTTTGATATGATATCATTTTATTCAAAATTATTACGCGACGCACATAAGCGTTATGGATATTAATATAAAGAATGAATTATTTTATCTTTTGTTTAATAAAGAAACCTAATTCGAAAAACGTTTCCATTTTAATAGATGATTGTAGTTACGCAATTTATAAACTGTCCTCTTCTACCAACAAGTTGTAGAAGATTTTAACAAAATACTTGTTTGATTAATATTTAATAAATCTATATGGTCATATTCGGATTTATTTTTTGCATACAAAAAATTGTAAAATTGATAAAATGACCTAAAGTTTTTTTATTTAATTTTAATTATCACAATTCTTTTGACCTGTAAAACCATTCAAGCTCTTTGAAAGCATTAATACACTTTCATGCAGAACGTTAGTTGAGAATTTTAATTGAGTATGTATTAATATATTTGGTTGAAATTGTTTACCTTCATTCCTCTCATGCACATTGCACACTTAATGTGTTCATGATTAAATTCCAAACACATGACTTCATCGCATACACTTACTTCGTCCTCGAAGTTATTTGAGAAATTTGCGATTTTTTCACCTTGACATGCATGCGTGTTAAATGACTCACCGAAAGTATTCGAAGACTGTCTTCTATACATCTCTATGCAGGATTTCCTATGGACCATCCTGTGAGTAATTGCTTGGTATTTTTTTCGAAACTCGTGCTCGGATTCTGTGGAGTCTCTACGATTTTCTTCATCTTCTCCTTCCTGGCTTCTGTCATCTGTTGAAAAATATAACTTGTTATCACACAGTGTTTTTTTTGTCCATTCGTATTATATCTAACCAGATATTTTCCCGTTTAACAAGCAGAGGTTACATAACAATAATACTGAAATAAATAACATATAATCTAGAGCTCTACAGCAGAGTTGAAAGCTAATCCATAGTTAAATAAATATAATATTGCCTTTGGTTAAACGTACATATAGTCAAGTGATTATATATAGTTCTAGTTTAGATTAATCGTATGTCAGTTAAATCGATTACCGCTTAGGATAGACCTAAGATTTTGTTTGAATTGTAGTATTGCATTGATTTCTTCTATTAGATGTTGGAAAGTTTTCCTAAGCAACGTTAGCAGAATTATCATCATTTGGAAAAAAATATATATAAAAGATTTCGGTATGCGTGAAAAAATAGAATAATAAAACTTAATTTTTTTTAAATAGTTTTGTTCAAATAATGAAGATGAGTTAAAAAATAATATTACTGTCCTAATACGAAACTACGTGGGCGTGTTATTTGAATAAATACAGAAGTATATTGATAAGAAAATCGATCGAAGCTAAAGTGTTACCTATAAAATTGATATAAAAAATCAGTTTCATTTCACTGGTTGAAACAGTAGATTACCAAAGTAAAGTAAAACCGAAGGAAATGAAATTTTTTCCTTTAATGTTTGGATTAATATTAGACACTTTTTCAATATACTACGCTAATTTGATCTTAATCAGTGTTAACTTGGAGGCATTCGACAATTTGAAAATCTCATATACGGAGAGCGAAAAATCATTAATTCTTCATTGGGCTTTTCAGCCGGAGTAATTTAAACTCCACAATCACGACACCACATCAATATTTCAAGACATCACTATACTACAATATTATATTATGTGGTTACAGTATCAGCTTCAAGCGTCGCATTCAAATGAGAGATTCTACCTTCAAAAGTGGTGATGACAGAACTAACCTGTATTGAATGGCATTCTACCTGAGTGTAATTGTTTTACACGTTAAAAAAAACTAATATACTCATTTCCCATGCAATAAAAATAGACTCTAAAGCATATTCATTTCATGAGTTGTTCTGATAAATTCTGTCGAATGGCCATGGATCAGCTGAAAATCTTATTAAATATATATTTTTAGCTCGTATGAATTCCAGACATTTTTCACTTATGCGATCTTGTTATACACAATAAATTGGCATTGCGAAAAATTCAGTTGACAAACATTCACATACATGTTTAAGCAACAAGCGAAAATATTTTTTTGTGAATAATTAGGTGCCAATTTTTTTATTCAATGAATTTGAGAAATGTACCTCATAGGTTGTTGTATAACACAATAATTAATTGAATGTTTTAATTAATCACATTGTTTTTCAATCTGAAGGAGCTTTTGTTGTTATAACCTTAATTGAAACTCAATGATCTTAAGTAAAAATTTGGAATTATTCTAGTGAACATAAATCAATCGAGCTTTTTTTTAAAACAAACGTTCTTATTATTCAGATTTTAAATGAGCCGCAAAAAGATGCTACGCAAAAAGACGATCACAAAGATTTATTATTTTAGATTATTTTAGAAAAATGTTAAGCCATGGCTATTTCAATTAAAAAATGAATTAAAATTTTCTTTTAAGATTTGCATTGACGTTTCTAACCATTTCTAACTTTTTAAAAATGTATGTAAATTTCAATTCAAACAATAAAGAAGATAAATAAATATAGATGAATATATCGTCATTTTTCTGGAAGAAAAAGCTAAAACGAAATAATGACGTGTCATCGTTGTTCTGAAAGAAGGCACTAACTAAAAAAATACTAGTTTTGAGTAATTGGACTTTGAAGTTTGTCAAATGTTTGAAATGCTATAGATTTTTCATTTTGTTTGTTTGAAGAAAGCTGTTTTTATGTAAAAGTATGATTTATAAAAATAATTGTGTTTTTTCACAGGGTAGATTTAGAAATAACGAACATTTTGGTACAGACGTATTATTACTGTACCTACATAAAGAAGCTATCTAGAATAAATACATTTATAATGGAAAATGTATTTTACACATATTTACTATTTTTATGTAAGTGCAATAATTTATTTTTGACAGCTTGTCAAACGATCGCGCGCTGAAATAAACGGGTTGCTGAAACAGACATTGAAGAGATTCCAAAGAAACATGCAAAAACCCACGCCAGCTCACTGACATAACCACTGTCGAACCAAGTGATTTGCTTATTTCCACTACACTGAGTCACTGTGAAAACTTTCTTGCAAACGCAAAGCGTAACCCATTGAATACCTAGGCGTGAGCACACTACTTCAGAAACAAGAAATTCAACTTTTAAAATGCCGAGCTTAGAGAGTTTTTTTGTTTGGTTCAGTAAAGCGTTAATTAATGGCTTTAGATTTAGAGTGAAACCAAACATACGAGGAGAAGTTTTATTACTAACCTTCTTTGTCTGGCCGTTGCCAAGCATTCATTTCTTCATTGTCGCCAATGTATATCCAGAAGCTCGTTTTATAAGACTCAGCATATATTCCGCAGTCGCTCTCTATATCATCACCGTCTAAAAAGGTATTATTTATTAAATTAAAATTATCATCTCATCACTAATAAAATAAGTATGTTTGTTTATCCCACTATTATTATTTGAAATGAGAAATAAAACATTGAGCATCGTTTAGAGTTAAGATGCTTACTATCTGACGTACAATCGTGTGTTTGAAAACTGTATTATATACATGTATTTTTAATTTATAATAATTATTATATTTTTTGTAACCATGTCAAATCCCAGTGTGGAGCATATGGACTCATAAGAGATCGTATCTCAACAGAAATTGTTCTTCGAGTACTAGTTTTTATTCATTCAAACTCGCTTTTTTGAAGAGTGTAGGGATAAAAGAATAAGACTTTGACAGAACTAGTGGTAAGCTTATTACTCTCCCTATGCTACGTTTTTAAGATCAGATAGAAGGGAGGAAATATAATCCGTAGTTGAGTAATATTTTTATCGGTATACTTTTCTAATATATTATAAAGTGACCGTAGAAGAATTTGTATGCCAAATATTGAATTGAACATACAATATGTGGTAAAGTTATTATTTAATTAATGCTTGTAAACTATATAATATTTTAATAATGAAGCTTAAGTTTAATTTCAGTAAGTATTTACTGTATGAATTTAATTATCGACACATGGTTCATACAAAATGAATGTTAGGTTCAAATCAAATGAAAATAACGTGAAACTAATTAATTTACTTTAAGACATCGACTGAGGGTGCTTGATGGAATTTCAATATCAAATTTGGATTATTGAGATTTTGTACACTTCCATGTATTTCATATAAAATACAAATACATAGAAGTGTACAAAATCTCAATAATTCAAATTTAATTAATTTACCTTCAGCTTCCATATTCGGGCTCGATTCCGCGGCCCTCAATCGGTCGAGGCTTGTTCCGGTGGACCTTGTCATTGGTCTAACATCGTGCTTGTCGTGTTCTTCTTTACTTCTTTCCTCTGACTGTTGTGACAAAAAATATTACACTAAAATGCACAATACCCAAATCACTTGGAGTGGAAACAATAGACAGCGGACTACATTTTGTCCATAGTGGATAGGGATTCCAATTAGTCGTCATTATAAATATTCTGATATCAAATAGTAATACTGAAACTACTCGAATAGTTTCTGAAGTATGAAATACATTTTTTTAACAAAAAACACATTTATTCAAATTTGAATAACATTATTTTCTTAGGTATGAGATACCTATATCTTATAATAATTTACGATTTATTCTGTTCCCACGTCTCTTAAATCCCAGATAAAGACAATCTAAATACACATTCCAATACCGTTCAATTTTATTAAAAATTTGCTGAGCTGGATTACTCCAATGGTATTTTTTCAATTACTGAAATTATGGCATGTTTAAATGGTTTTTTTAGCACCTAGTCATCCATCAAACTCAAGTATTATGATTTATGATAAGATACTGAAAGCACCCGAGTTGGGTGAAGATAAAAAAAATTACTACCTTGGGTATTTATTACTGTCATTGAAATCTAGAAAAGTTGTGATGTGATCTTTCGTCGATTTTCTAAAATAGTTTATTAAGAAATTTTGCCAATAATACAAAAATATTCGAATATCGAATAGTTAAAAAAGGGTCGAATATAATTTAAGACATCGACTGAGGGTGCTTGATGGAATTTCAATATCAAATTTGGATTATTGAGATTTTGTACACTTCCATGTATTTTGTCACTAACGACCCGGGTTTCGCCTTTCGGCATCTTCAGGCATTCGAGCACACGAATATATATGGATACTGAATATTCGAGTTGAAATTTCTAATACTGGTACTAAAGCATTTTTAATTAATCGTAAAATGTACAACCGAAATAAATGGTGTATACGTATTAGAAATTATTGTATTAGGTAACATATTTTATAAGGCATACTGCATGTGGTTATAAATTAATATAATTTAGTACAGTTAATAGGTCAACGTGCTGCGATTTAAATTGGCTTATACGTACTGATAAAATATTTTCAGACGTATTGAGTCTCTTATATCTCACTAAATGAATTTAATCATATTAAAATCTGTCTCATAATATTTGAACGATTTTAAAAACGAGTTTATTTGAATTTGAATATAGAATACTTTTTATTAAATAAAAACAAAACAATAGCCTTTGAAATGTTCACTATAATACTGTCAGCTTTGATATTTTTATTTTTTGTGAACAGTAATTCAGTGAAAATTGATGATTATAAATACATAAATGTTACTGATGATAAGTGGGTTAACGAAGCAATAAAAGATATCGCGTTCTTTTTACGCTCTCATAAATTTACTGAATGGGATCGCAGATATAGGAATACCGAACACAACAAAACTAATTTTAGGCATTTTCCAGTACCTCCACTTGACAGCATACATTGGAAGCTGCGTAAATATTGTGAAGATAAATTTCTCAAATGCATTTGGTATATTCACAGGATAGTAAAGATGGCACCGCTACAAAGAGAGAACGACGTCAACTTTCTTTTGAGAACTGACGTCAAACTGGATGTGAATAAACATTACGTACAAATTCTGAACGGAAACTGTAGAAAAAGCTTGGCAAAAGAAACCATTGGCGGAATTCCATTCGATAGTCAAATTGAAAGATATCAATGGAAGACTTCGGCTTCATATTACATGTGCTGGTATACCATGCGGGAAGAGAAACACTTGACACATTTTTATGAGCCGTGTGACAATTATGCTTCATGCCTCGATAAAACACATGGCATTAGAAACCACGATCCGCGAGCTGATGATTATGTTCCATTTCATTGCGCGCTCTATAGCTTCTGTCCAGATCCCTGTTGCTATAATAAACATGTTTATACAACAGATGAGTGTAAAAATAATGAAGAAAATATTTGTACGAGACAAAATAATATTAGCGGTGACTGTTCTTGCGTGTTAAAGAGAAAGGATAATAAAGACTTCGAAAGTATTCCGTACAATAAATGGAATATATCTTGCCAATGCGGTGATAAAGGATATAAATGGAGTTCTATAGACGGGATGTGTATTGATATCGATGAATGTCAAGAAAGTACCCATAATTGTAACGAAATGAACGAATCCTGTATGAATCTTCCAGGTAGTTTCAAATGCGTCTGTAAATTTGGATATCAATCAGACGCTTATAATACTCAATGTAAAGAGATAATTAATTTAATAATAAAAAAAAACACGACACCAAAACCAAAAATAACAAATATTTTTGAAAAAATATGGCATATTGTTAAAGCATGGTTTATCAAAATATTTTATTAAATAATGTTAAAAATTTAAAAGATGTTAGTATATTTTTGTAATTCTTACAACCAATTGACGCAAATGTCATACTAGCAAGATGTTTATTTTACTGTTGATATTTACGCGCTAGAAAGTGGTGATGTAACGAAATACTGGATTTGCTAATGACTTCATTCATATTATCGGGAGCAGTTTTTAGATGACCGACTTTAAAAAATATTTTCATAGTTTGCTTCTTTGTCATACAGATATTTTTAGTTTTGAGAGTTGTTATGCTATTTATGCAGTACCTAAGTATTATAAGACTTTATAAATTATCCAGTTTCTAACAATTACTTGAAAAATGTCTATTAATTTTATATGCCCAGTGTTGTCAAACAAAATAATTTATTTCTTCTTTATACATATTATCTTACTAAATTACCTGTATGCATATTCAAAAGTATCTCAAAACCCAAAATCTATACGCTGTCTCACTTAAACTCTAAATTCATAAAGGGTAGCTTATAAAGGTTTAACCCTAGTTAAGGTTTTGAATAAATTGACATAATATCTTGGATGATAAATGATCTTCCTAACAAGCCTCTTTGGCCTGCTGGGGTTTAAAAAAGAGAGCATTATAAAAACAATTTTAAGGGGTATCGTTATATACTATATATCATTAGTGGCGAACCTAGGGCACGCGAGCCGGAGATGGCAGGTTAAACAATTTAGCTGGAACGTAAAAATTGAGATTTTTTTACAGATAACTTATGGACGAGGTATCTAGACTTTATAATTAATTTTTCGGACGCAAATATATTGTTAAGCTAGCAACACTGTTATTGACAATTTGTAATCATTTGAGGATATGATATCAAGCTCAGCGGACATCGCTGATGTTCGACGTAAAAAGTCTTGATGTAGCCAAGTTCGTGTATCTTCAACATCTTGTTGATAGTAAATTCCACTTTGACAATTGATTGTACGTGCATAATTATCGGAACGTGAAATAATAAGCCGTTTCAAACACACACAAAAAAACCACTTTATATGTGTATCAAAAACCGTTGTGAATAATTGCAATTTATTTTTAATCAAGCTTTTGCTTTACTTGAGAACTGTAAATGTAATTTAAATAAAAAAAAAAAAATATTTTCTTAATCGACATTATTGAAATTCCGAAAAATTATGATTAACTCCTTTTTTTAAATTTCTCCCCTACTTAAATTGCTTGGAAGGGTGAATGCACCCATTTCATCTTAGGTTTTCAAATAAAAAAAAATAATTATTATTTAAATAAATAAATTTGCAAAAAACTGCTCGGCAAGTCAGTCAGTCGATTTTTGGGGATTGTATGTAAAAAGGTTTGCTACCCCTTCTATATATTACTATATACCGCCAGTGTGTTTTAGTGATTCATGTTGTTCAATATAATTTTTCAGCAGCTCTTGATATACACCCCCCAGCAAAATGTTTCAGTAAAACTACAAATATTCATATATATTTTATCCAATAATATATATATATGTTTAGTAATGATAAATGCCTAATAAAGTTTTTGCTAATAAATATGAATTATTTTTTCAGAGAAAAATATGGACCAGGAATTATTTTTTTCTGATTTTTGAGGCCATGGTTTGAAAAGCTTGGAAAACACTGTTTTACTCCAGTAAAACAAGATGTAAATCCAATGCGCTTGGCGGTGGGTAAAAAATTGATTGACCTAGGACCTAGAAATCTGATTTCGTAGATATACGTATCTAAGTACAGTGAACAAACCAAATTCTGTAAGATTCCAAAGATAACCTTACATATAATATATTCGGCTTATTTTAATTTTAGATATGGAGTACTTGCTCCAGCTCGACGAATTCATCAATAGATAAATATGCATTGATTGCTTTGATAGTGTAATATAAACAGAGTTTTACTTCTTTTGGGTTTGTATACCTTCGCCCTGACGTCTTGCCTGTAGCGATGGTGGTGTCTCTTCTCTGCATGTTGTCTCTCCTCGGAACGGAATCTCTTTTCGAGTTTCTTGTAGAGTCTTCCTCCCGAGTGTTTGGCAAGAGGGCGCACCCCGTTTGGGGAATCGGCGAATCCCGCTGGTGGCTGAACTATATCCGGCTCTTCTTGAAAGGTTCCCTGAATCAAATCATTTTCAAAATGAATAAACTTAATATCAATGAAAGAAACAATTTAAAAAAATCACGATGTTTACTTTTTAAGATACATTCCATTTTTTTCTTATTGATCCCCGATTCTCTGAAACCAGTCCATTTTGCTTTCTCCTAAGACATGCCAGCATTATTTAGTTTCACTGAGTTCACTATATGGATAGACCCAGATGGTCGTTCAGGATACCAGAATTCCACCAGCCGGAGGAAAATATGAGCAGATTTGAGGCTCTTTGAATACATTCGCATAACGTTACCAGCCACTTACAACGTCTTACCAAGACGTCTGATGTAACACATACAATAATTACTATGAAAAGAAATTGTATTTACTTTATCACGTTTTTTTTAATCTTAAAGTCTTTCCACAAATAGCTTAAAAACATAATTATTAACCTTCCATTCTAACTTCTTTGAGTGATTTGCTAGGAATCAAATTATTTATATGAGAACTGGCATGGATAGAAATAAATCAAATGTTAGCCACCTTAAAATGTGGACTGGAAGCATCTTCTGCAGTGATGATGTCAACTTGTTTACCACAATGGTGGCAATGGACGCTGGTAGCGGGAACTCCTGTAATTGCAGCGCCACTACTAGTGCCCCCACTCCCACCAGCCAAGTCAGCCGCTTCACTGTAAAACACGCTATCACTTCCTGGACTAACTGAGCGAAGTGACTCAGCCGACATTGCTTTTGGCTTTGTATCGGGACTTCCACCTGGAAAAATAACTAAAAGCATATATATATGTATCAAAAAGTAAAGCGAGATTTTTCTTATTTCAGTTCAATAAGTTTAAATATCATGAAATAGAT
Source organism: Himalopsyche phryganea (assembly GCA_022494535.1). Lineage (NCBI taxonomy): Eukaryota > Metazoa > Arthropoda > Insecta > Trichoptera > Rhyacophilidae > Himalopsyche > Himalopsyche phryganea. Next base: position 3,031,208 of record JAGVSL010000034.1, read on the forward strand.
AAGAATTGAATGTGTTATGTAAAATAGTATTACGGAAATAAAGTATTACCTTTTTTATGAATTCGTTGTTTACCGGGGCTACCCCCAGAAGCTTGAACATATTTTAATGGGCTCAGTCTGTATCCCGCTGACGTAAGGGACGTTTCTGTTGACAATGTAAATGCCTCAGAAATTTTTGTTCCAATCGAAACATATACATATATAAATACACGTTCTTTATGTTACAAATACACTATGCATTTTAAATTCAATCACAATTTTACAGAATATTTTTGTACATGAGTTGACGTTAGGTATTGAAAATTTTACAGTTAACTGTGTCGAAAAGTTCAATACATTTGAATATGAATATTCTTGAAGTAACCGCCATATCAATTCAAATTTCCTTTCGACTAAATATAAATATATTTCATACATGTATAAGCATTATACCTATGTCTTCGGCTTCTAAGGAACTTATAATTTTTGTTGGTTGAATAGATGATCTTCTTCGTGGCAAACTTCCTGGTAATGATACACTTTCATTGGATCCGCTTTTTTTTCTAATTCTAAAAATAATATTAAGTATAAGTGCTTTGTTAATTATTAATACGTGCGAAGTACAGAATATCGTTTCAACTTGGTACGAATTTTATGGCTAGATAAAAGGTGTATAAATTCACCTATGGGAAGCTTGGCTAGCATTAAAAGCAGAAGTAGGAGATTTAGCAATGAGTAAATTTGCACCAGTCTTTCTTCTAGGGCTTTCTCTCGGTCGCCTATGCCTTCTGGGTGATATGTTTCCATTGGTTCCGCTTGCTGAAATAAGGAATAAAGTCTAATAAAGATTTGATTTGTACTATAAACCACGACTAGAATTACGTAAAAGATTTGTAAATGGAAAGAAAAGTGCACTATATCCATTGATTTATTGTGATAACGATGATTTCTCTTAGTGAATAAGTATAAACTCGTTCAATTCGATTTATCTCAAAATTAAATTAAATAATGGTACCAAAATTTATAACCTATGGTGTAATTTTACACTTAATATAAACAAATGTGTAAGAAACAACCTAGATAAAGATAAATAAGGGTAGAAAATCTCAAAGAGAAATAAATGAATAGAAAGTTTTTTTTTAATATCACCGAGTTGATTAATGACAAGTTATAAAAGGAAAAATTAAATGACAAGCTGTCGTGGTTCTGGCTCAATCACAAATCTATTTTCGTAATATTTTGTCTTATTTCTATCAATAATACGTATTAATCAAAGAAAAACGTATAATAAATATTTTAATGCTATTTCGTACTTTCAGTAGCAATCGGTTTCGATGATATGCGGTTGAGTCAGAGCTAATGACGAAATGTTGTGAATGTGTAAGCAAATAAGAAATTCATAAATACAAACCTTCTGCCCTGTACTGTTCGCTAGAATCATCAGACGTTAATACATTAAGTTGGACTTTACCGTTCTTCCCCAATATTTCTTGTCTTCTTAAGGTTTCCATCAGTAAACCTTGACTTCTTGAATGACTAGGTGCAATCTCTTTTCCTTTTCCCTGTACCGGACTACGACTCTTTGATTTTCGTTTCATAAATCGTTCTCTATCTGCCAGTCTTTTAGCTTCAAAGTCTCTTTCTCTGAAAGATTTTTCTGCTTCTATTTGACTCTTTGGCGAGGAGACCACTTTCGTTTTCTCGGGAAAACTCGGACTCTTTTTGATAAATATGATCGGTTGGAGATTTTCTTGTAGACTTCTATCATGAGAAATAGGCGTTCTAGAAACGCCAATATTTTCAGCTATCATCGATGATCTTCTTCCCCACGCGTCTTGATGCGGTGGTGATGCCTGTTCATCTTGAGGTTTATTTACAAAATCTAACGTGAAAGTTTTTCTTTTGCGTCGTCTTTCATCAGCCGTCCACGGTCTATTAGAGTTTTTATATTTCTGCGAGTATTTATAAGCTGAAACAAAAATAGCGCAATTCAACAAATAATGTAGAAATATAACTCTCTTTTATATGACTCAACAACTAAAATTATCATAAATAACATATTTGTTTTCGTCCAAACGAAAAAAACACATTCGGTGCTTTATAAAAAGATTCCATGTTTTTATATAGAAAAGATGAACTTTATAGGTGTTTCATTTTTAAAGATGTAAATATAATCGATAATGACTATTGAAATTTGAGAACTCAATGGTCTGTAAAGAGCAAAGTTTTAGCTCATGATTCAGATGATAATTAATTTGAAGTTATTCATCAAACACATTCATATACAAACGAAATGTTCTTTTAAAACTTTGAGCTCACTATAAAAACACTAAGTGTAATTATATTCTGTTACCAAATATTAAAAAAAGTACAATACATCACACACACCAATCTCATGTTTGATTAAACTAATTGACACCATAAGTTTGACGCTATATTGTATTAATTAAATCAGTATACATAATATATCCAATGCAAGCAACAATTCACTAAATTTTATTGTCATTTAAAGTGGTAAAATTGATAGTCCTAAATAGATGTTCTTTGATATTTAAATTGGAATATCAATCAAATAAAAATATGTCCCATTCCTGATATTAATGTGATTTTTTAAAAATATTTTTAAGATTCTTACTTACTTCATAGCTTTGTAAATAAAATAGTATGATCTCAATGTATTCAACTCAAAGTAAAATAGTTAGCTAATAGAATATTCCTACTGTGAAGATAGTGAATAAGAAGTACTAGATTTGTATACTAATAGAACAGTGCACTCAAAAAATGGAGAAAATGAACAATGGGATGATTTTTTTATTTTTCTATCTACGGTTCTGAAAAATAAATCATTTGTTTTATGCACAAAATATGATCCTACGTTAAGCATGTTGTTTTTTGTTTGTAAATAGTTTTGAAATCTTTTTACAAGAAAAACTTACCGTTTGATTGTTTGTCTATTTGGAAAAAAATAAAAGCTTTTTATTTGAACCGTTTTTTAATTCATTCTATTGAAAATACATTTAATTACTCAGTAATATAAATTTAAATTCTATAAGTATCATCGTGTATATGTTTTTCTACTAAACGTTCAATACTGATAATAATAGTTACATATATTATAAAGTAACTACGTATACCGAATTGTAGTATCTATTGAATTGGAGCATTACAATACACTTTATCTTGGCTATAAAAAAAGTCTATTTTTTTGTTATTACATTTCAAAATAAGTCTACTTACTTAATCCTCCATCATCTTCGTCATCTTCCACTGGACTTTCATAGTAGCCTGAGGAAGAATAATGTCCACTTCGTTCATCATCAGATATTGACTCTCCCTAAAAAGGGTAACTCAAATTAAAAAGGTCAGCCAAACTGCTTAACAGTATATTTTAATACATCCAAAAAAAATCTAATCATTCATATGTTATCAATGCCCAAATTTTTTATTGGTCACGTTCATTAAAAGTTGTTCTTGGAGAAGTGAGACAATAAATAAATAACTAACGCAGCAAATTTGTATTTACAATTTTTGGGGAATATTTGAAAATATATTCGTCAATTTTAGTACTGAGGTATCCAAATTTTATTCTTTGAACGTGAGCAATGTAAATTTCAAGCATTGATACTCACAGAGAATAATTGAAAAAAAAAACTCCTTTGCTGATCATATACCGCCATTGATTTTGTAATAATACATGTGTGATATGGAAAAATAAAAAAAGCGTTACGTATTTATACCACATAATATATTACCGTTATCTTGTATTGCCATATTGCCCATGCCTCATCCCCCACCCGAGCCTTACGCCTTTAGTGAGAGTCCACGTTCACTCAAGTAACAGAAATTTTTTGGTAGCGCAAACTTAGGTATAGTGTTTAAGAATAATGAAACAGTAGATAACCAATGCTGAGCATCAAGACAAGAACCTATGCTGCTTAGTTGCGATGTATTTTTCAATACTCTGAACACATTGTTGACCCGAAGTAAGACAACCTTGAAAGATTTATGGTCATAAACTGGCTAAAATAGGCAAGGCGCAGAAAATTGATTTTAAGCGGCTGTTGTACGTTTCAAATCTAGCAAAACATGGAGTTTAAAAGAATACATTTTATCTAGAGATCTACCGTGTTCCAGAGTCGTTACGTCTTTAAAGGATATGTAAGGCAATACGACGACGAATATAAGAGTCACTGAGTCGCTTAACAAGCTACCGAAGGTTTAAGAGTTTTGAGTAAATCACGAAAAACTGTTATGGGCAGTATAGTAGTTTTTAGTATAATTTAAGTTATTTAGCGTCTTCCGGTGTATAATAAAAAGCAAAATATTTTTTTAAACTGTCATTTTTTCGGAGTGCGTCAACCGTATAAAATGAGGATCAAGATCGTGTAAAAAACGACTTTTTCAAGATTGGATTTTTTAAAAATTTCAAACAGGGAACGGGATAGGAAGAAATCATAGACTTGCAACTGGAAAAATTGATATATCTATCGATAGAGCACATACGTACCTACAAAACTTATTTTATTAAAAGTGTAATGTAATCAATAAAATGTACTGGTATTAACAAAGAGGAATGAGCATATTAATGATACATTATTATTTGTTGTGACACTTTGTGTCTCAGGAATCAATGACGATATACGAAATTAAGCATGCGCAATGTGGGAAGAGATGTATTTTATGTGAATCGTATTGTTTTTGGTATTGTTACTGTATATTAAAGGAGAGCTATAAATATAATATAAGAATAAATAGGAAAATAAAATGAAGGAAGGCATTTTGTTACATAATTTCTAGTTCTTGAAACCTTGATTACAGGAACTGTCTGTTCCAATGTTGGACTGCTAATTGGTGGACGCTGAATTTGTTCAGCAGCTATAGATGCATCTGAGCTTCGTTTACTTTTTCCATTTGAGCTGGAGCTTTTCTTCTTGTGAGTAGCATCTGGTGCGCTACCAGTCAAACTATAGCTCCCAGAGGAACTGCTACTCCCAGATGGAGAGGCAGGGTCTTTTCCAGAAGCCTGAATAGGCGATAAAAAGACCATTATAGTTACTTTTTTTAAAAGAAAAATCAAAAAATTGTAACAAAATGATAAAAGCTTACGATAGTTTTTTAACGTAACTTTTTTCTGAAAATTTTTTTTGTTGCTTTAATAGATAGATTGAAGAAAGTATTTCAGTTACTAATTTAAAATATATGCTTTTCAAAAACATGTTAATAGCAACTCGCAAAATAGTATCAAATAATAATACAAGCTTCAGAAATTTAAATGAAAATGTTTTTAGTGTTTGTTATAAAAAATAATTAATAGTCCAAAACAAATCAAAGGCAATTGTCTTCGTTCAATTATTTTAATAATGACTTATAAATATTTTTGTAAAAACTGATGTTCATGAAATAAATAAATTTAATCAATTCCCTTTTCAGGTGTTAACTGTCAATTCTTCGTGGAAAGTTATTATATTTTCAAAATAAATCACAGCTCTTTTGCACTACTTTCAGATGTTTATAATGATCAGGACCGGTTTCGATAATCATCCGTGGGTGCATTTTTTATTTCAGATAAGTATTTATTGATTCGTAAGAGGACATCAACATTTTAATTGTAGACCATTTAATTTCGTTTAAATATAATTTGTTTAATTACTTGTAAATTTTTGTTATATTTCTTGAACCAATTGTTTTATATGCATTGTAATTGTTAACGTTAAATTTTATGTAAATACTCCTGTTTTAATTTTACTTTTGCCATATGATAATGCTCATGATGAGCGAAAATAGTCCTGATAATTATAAACATGTGGAAGTAGTATAACCGAATAGTGTTTTATTTTTGAAATAAAAATAAAAAAACAATCAATTTTTATTGATTAAATTTATTATTTCAAAATTGTGTAAATTTGGTACAGAAAATCAAATATTAAAGACATTATGACTTTTATTCACCTTTGAATGACTTGGACTAGAACTTGCTGCTCTTTTACTTTTGTCCGTTCTCTTTTTAGGCTCGACATCTTCACTAGCTGCAGGGGCGGCTTCTTTAGCGGGGACTGGCGTCGGGACGGCGGCACGAGGGGGAGGGGCGGAATGTGAAGGCTGCACGGGATGAGCGGGATGACAATAATGAGTGGGTGGCGGGGGAGACGACGACGGCACCACCATATCCTCGCAGAGCGCTTCAACGCGTGCTAGTGAGTAGATACTCGATGCACTCTCGAAAGATGATCCATCGTGATTTCTCGATTCTGGAGCTTTAAAATACAAATAATCGTATTTAAAAAATTTTTCATTAGTCTTCCCACTATTTTGTTATATTTTTCATTTAAAATAAAAATCGTATCTATAATAATACCAAGCTAATAAATAATGTTATTGGTCTAAAGCAGAGGTTTCCAAACTACAGCTAGCGGGCTATCACCGACCCGCGAGCGTCGCCAAATCGGCCCGAGGTAGCTTGCCCGGTATCCGGCCCGGCGCCAAAAGCAGAAAAAAACCACGAAAATGTCGGTATTGTCGGATATCGGCTATCTCCACCTCAATTAAATGTCCTTGACATTTGCCCGTAATTACCAACCAAAATATGTGCGTAATTAAAAACTACAGTATGTTGGTATGATGAGTATGCTAGGTCTTGGCCCTTGGGACTTAGTGGAGGAGTCAGTGTGGCCCTCGGACTGAAAAGTTTGGAGATCCCTGATCTAAAGTATCGAATACATCTCTAATATGAGGCAAATATTTTTATTCAGCCTGAGATATATAGATATATGTAATTTCATATTTTTTTTTTGCAAAGATACGCAATAAGCACACTACGACTAATCAAAAATATCGCCACTCTAAAATTGGCTAATGATTTTGTTTTAAATGGTAACATTTTAAATCAATTTAAAAGAAAAAACCATATTGTTTGTATTACTTTCCTAAAATAATTACTAAATGTATATACGATTAAAATTCTGTAATATATTTTCTTACACAGGTGATATTTATCAACAAATATTTACTTAGCGTTCAGGTTTACAATAAAGTACTGACATCTGTTATCTGTAAATATGTTTAGTGTTTTTATACTTCATACTCTTAAAAGTGGGTTTTCAATATACAACTCAAAACATATTTTAAGAAACAGCTTATATCACCTTTCCTTTTGAGACATTATTTAAATTTTTTTAATAAAAAAATATCTGACATTACAGCTGAAAGCCAATGCGTCAAAATATTTTGAAAATTAAAAAATTGCTAGGAATTAAGCCAGGAGTTACCTGATCACTAGGGCAAAGTTCTTATCACCAGACCACAGAGGCCGACGAAATAATGTTTCAAATGTTTTATTTTGTTCACATACCATGATTAATATTTCTACAACTGCCACTTTTCTTCGAGCTATCCGAATTAGCAGTAACATAATCGTCCGTTGTCGTTGTAGTTGTGCTTTCTGAAACATCGGTGGTGTTTGTTTTTCCGGAATCGGATCTTGCGAGCAGTAAATCGGGAACTACTGCGTTTGGACCCTTGTATCCGTTTTCCGGTGACTCCAATGACCTGTAATTGTAAAATCTATGTTACATACACAATATGATTTTTTATCAATACTCTGTGGAAAAAGACAATATGACATCACACGTATTTATTTTTAAGGTATGCAATGATGACCCTTATGAAAAGTAAATCGAAATCAATATTTCACTTCTGTTGAACAATCATTTTTAACTATTTGAAATCGATGAGTAATATTTATAATATACTAGCGAGTACCCGGCATTCGTTGCAATGCCACTCAAGTGTTTGTGTTTTAATTCTGTTTATTGAAATGCTTTTGGATTAGCAATATTTTCTGTCTGGTGCGTACACGAATGAATCAGAAGGTTTTTCGACATGTCACTATTTGTATGAATTTGATTCTTTATTTTAGATTTTAGATATATCTGGATTGTGAGATTATTTTTTATATATAATAAGACCTACTGTAAGATAAAAATTAAAAAGTTGAGAGTCGGGCTCGGGCCGGGCCTAGCCTGACTGTTTTATGCCTATATCCTTCGCGTAAGTGCAAGCAATAACTTGACAGAGTTTTATCGGAATCGGATGAACGGTATTGCACTGCATGAAATGCGAACAAACCCACATTGATTTTTATATATTAGATAAAATTTATTGAATATTGGTGAATAAAATGATACAAAAATAAATAAAACGGATGAAGGTATCAAATCAGGAAGTATATACTTCTTTTTTACGTATAGTTTTTAATTTCACATTTTTGTTGGTATTTATTTAAAAAAAAAAGATTAAAGTTTACCAAAAATAATATGGTAAAACATCAAAGTATTTAATTCTACAAAATTTTATACTTCAAAACTATATTTCTAATGATGGCGTTCAGCCAAAATAGCTATCAACCTAATAAAAATTTGTAGAACTAAATACTTAGATATTTTACTCTATTATGGAGTTCTAACAAGTATATGCCAATTCAATTAGTATATCAATAATCTTTCCAAAGTCTTTTATTTGGAGGTACCCATTTCAAAAATTCAAGAAAGATTTTGTATATCGGTGTTTCTTTCACACATTCAAATGAAGCGACACTATCTAAAAATGCGTATTAAAATACCACTGTTTATTTTTAATAGACAGATAAAAATATATGACTAGAAATACAGTTATGATATTATGATCAACATTGGATGTTTCATAATTTGAATGTTTCTGTTAATATTATAATGATAAATAAAAATCTATTCGATATCTCCTAGATTTTAAAATAGCTGATGCACTTGATTCAAAAGTTATATTCGCAACCCGCCGGGTACCTTTGCTAGAACGTGTTTATTTTATGATTTATTGTTTACAGATAAATAAATCGAAATGTACCTATGAGGCGTATGACTCGGCGTAAGATCAGGAGTTCTCCCACTGATGCCCTGAATTTTTTTCTGAAGATCTCTTCTCCTTGAGGGACTTAAAGCTCTTTCTCTTCTTTTGGTGACATTTCCGCAAATATTTCTCTTTGGAGCACCATCGGGTAAATCAACGCTCTGATCATACCTTGTGATTGCTATCGTTGGAGCGTGAACCGTCCTGTTTGGAGAAGCCCCCAATTTAATCAAAGGGTTGGCTGACGTTGGTTGCTTTGTAATAGGGAGGGTGGAAACTTTCGCGGTGTTCGCTGAGATTGATATCTGTTTAAGAGGCAGTGAGGTAGGTTCCAGTCTATTTCTGGGTGACGACGGCGACTGAGCCTGTAAAATTCAAACACATATTATTAAATAAAAAATTGACATATAATAAAGTATGTAGTGTCTCATATTCTTTTCATATTCAGCAAAAAAATCATGGTTAATTAATGTTTGCAATATTGTCAATATAAAAATACTAATACATTCAGTTTACTAAAGATTAAAGTTTTCCCAATAAATGAAATGTGATGTATGAAGCGTTAAAACTCTTTAGGTGCTACGCAACAATATATTGTTGCTTATGATATTTTTTAAGAAGGCCGTAGCAGCCAAAAGGTCAAGTCAATATTTTTTACCATGTCCGCTCCCAACGCGGAGCATAATACAGGTATCTCACCTGAAGTTTTTTATATGAGAACTGCTTGTTATCCAGTTACTCAACCTCTCTTTTTTCGAAGATAGTAGGGATAAAAGGATAGGGCTAGGACAGGACTGGTTTTTAGCTGATCGCTCTCGCTACACCCCGTTTTTGAAGATAGGATGGGTGGGAGGGGATTTTAGATATGATACAAATTCATGACTACGAATAGAAATCCATAAATCGATTGATAGATCAATTTATGAAACTGTCCACACTGGGACTTGAACCCGAGACATCCGTTACCGTAGCCAAGGACGTTACCAACTGCGCCACGGAGCCGTTAATATAATATGATTTTATTAAACTAAAAATATTATTAAATTAATATTTTATTTGTAACATTGGATATACGATGAACCAGGAAAGCATTGAGTTTTCTATACCTGTGAATAATCTTGTTCCTCGTCTAGCGCGTCTGTATCCATTGAGCTTCGCTGCTGATGCTGTAGAAGAAGAAGGTGTTTTCTTCTGGAATTCGGAGTCAAAAGAGATAGGCTTCCAGGACTTGCTGCCAATGAGCTCATATCAGACGTGCTAAACGAATCGAAAATATTTTTGTTAATTAAGTTGTCATCGGGTCAACACTTCGATTTTTCACTGACAATGTTAAAAAATAATTCATTTGTAATGCGTCAATAATCAAAGTGTTTTATTGGAACAATTGAAATGGAAAAACATGCTACATTACACTTCAATCCAACAGAATTTTAAGGCACGCTTGTACGGTACAAATAAATCAAATTCGAAGCTTTGAAGAGCGAAGTTTACGATCAAACGTATATGATTTTTAGCAGAATACACAATGTTCGAATGAACACAACAATTTATTACTCCAATGAAGTGTTTAATAATATTCAATCGATAATTTAACAAATTTTTATGAAATAATCATGTAATCCAATGTCCTAAGATGATAAAAGTATTATAAAGTTGTTAAAAAAATATTTTGATTCATTTATTGTTATTTTTTATCCATACTGAATATGATCCCATAAAACATAAAAAAGCGACAGATTTCACCGTGGTGGTGTAGGCAGCCAATGTTTTGATAAATATTATATATCGAATGTGTCTTGGCCAATTGATGTAACCCTCAAAAAATACGAAAATGAGTTAATGGTTGGATCTCATTTTAAGGACGACAGACTAGGTCTCGGCCAAATCATGTAAATTGGAAAAACAAATTGACCACTTTTTTGAAGGGCAACATCATTTTACAGCGGGTTTAGATTTTAAAAAATGTGACCCGACCACTTAATGTAAACCACTATTAAATCAACACTCCCTACGTATAATCCCATGTCTGAACATGAAAATTTACGGGAGTTCATTTCAACGATTCATACCATATAATGTTTTTATTCTTTCCTGAACAATTTTAATTTTGAGGGTTACATTAATTGGTCAAAACACCGTCGATATAATACATACACAGCTAGCAAAATCCTGACGAAAATTTGGGAAGCAATAAATGCTAAGAAAGAAATTATTCAAAGGCTTTATATAATTCAAAAAATTTTAATTTAGAAAAATACTTTTTTCCGGCTTTCTCAAGATTTATTCTTACATAATAATTATAGAAGTTTCATAAATATTGGCTGATATATATTAAATTAAATGTGGTATTCTTACCTTATTACGGTTCCATTATCGGTTCCCGAGTCAACCTGTAGAACTGTAGCTTGCGATTCATTCCAGATTCCATCGGAGTGGTCTCTGGAACAATTATAACGACCCTCGTTTGAACAACGGGGACTGAACACCAAACAATTAATCGATTTTGACATTTAACATTGAGTGGATTCAAGCCATGCAACAGGAAGCCATGGACATAAAAGCAGTACTAGTAAGCAGTAAATGTTAGATTAGTTAATCTAAATAAAAATAAAAAATTGCCATTGAAATATGAATGGCTTTTAAAGTTATGAATATTATTTTCTAAATGTGATTTGATGATTTACAACAATGTTAAACAAATAATGTTAGCGAAAATATGACGATATTTATCATTTACATTAATTGTCATGTTAAACTTTTAATGAATTACAAAACAATAAAAATGCTTCCATCGACAATTCTAAATATTAAAAAATAAATTATAAACTAAACTAATAATGAAAACAAACAACTCGTCAAACATCATATATGTTTTTAGATGATGAATGTGTATTATTCTTTAACATAAATATACTGACTTTCAAAATACTTATTTGAATTTACATGGAAATGCTGTATTATGAATTAATTTGCCATTATGTTTTAAGTATGCCAAAATAAGTGTTTTTATTTTTAAATTTTGTACTAAATTACTGAAGAAAAATGTCAAAATAAAGTAAAAATAAAATATTTGAAATGTTTTTCATCACAGTGCAGAAAATTCATAATTCATGTAAATTATACTGTTTTTTTTTTTAAACATAATAGTGGAAAAAAATAACACACATTTTTAAAACAGTTACAATTGTGAAGTGTACGAATGAGCGATAAATCGATTGAGGTGCAATATTCTAGGTACACGATGTGAAGTATCAACTTTGTCTAAGATTAACAAAACAATCTAAGTATGTAAATTAATATTTTGAGTCACCTACATTCTGCATAAAAATCTGGAACTGATTCATTTACAACAATAAGGTTAATTAAACAAAATTTGAATAATTGAAAATTTTAATTTTGTCTACACTATTTCACAAAAAATATAAATTACTTCTATATTTGGCTATATTTGAACTGTTTATCGTTTCTACGAAGTGTTTTTATTTGCTCTACGATAAATAAACATACAAGGTAGTCGATTGTAATCAAAGTAAGATGTATACACCACTTAAGATGTTCAAATGTCGCTATCACCAAGGGATATTTAGGCTTGACATTATTGATTGGACAAAGCCATTGCGGTTAATGGAATATTGAGGATTAAAAGTTTTGATCACTGTAGATATTCCTAAGTGTATATCAATATTTCGTGTGTATTCTGTATTGCTAGCATCCGATATGTTTTCGTGTGTAAATAGATATGAACGTCGTATAAATAATATTTAACATTTGAATTTAATTTGACAAAATTTACCTTGTCAAATCGGTGGTAAGTGAATCACTCGATGCAAAGGGTGATGTTTTTTGATCTGGAACCAAACACGATGCCGGTACAACACTATCACCATCGTCTGGGCTGCTCAAGTCTTTCTTGCTCCTCTTCAGTTGTTGATGACCCTTGTCTGAGTCCGATTGAGGGGACGTTGGCGTCGACTTCGCAATAACCCTGTAATTATGACACGATATCAACTTCAAGGCTTTCTATTCAAGTGAGCTATAAATGCGAGATTTTCTGCAAATGAAATGGTTGCCATGAATTATGAATTGATACGTGAAACGAATTACTCTTTATCGAGATAAGATAATGTATTAAAACAATAACAATACATAGCCCCATATAATCAAAAAGGAAAGACGGAAGATCAAAGTGCTTACAGATGAATTAATGTTTAATAAAAACGTGATGGGTATTTTTAAATTAAATATACTTTCAACTCTCAAGAATGCGATACAGAAACAACAATAAAAATAAGATTTCTATGCTACGCACAGTAATAGTAATAGTTGATGGTGCAAAAACATTAAAATTATTACAAAATTTTTGAATTTATAACATTTAATGTGAAATGAACCTTTAGCTACGAAACATACTTATTATAAGAAATGTAATGTAATATTGTACTAAAAAATAATATATGAGGGAGTATGAGCAAATAATATTACTAATTATTTAATTTCTCCTTTTTGATATTTTTGTTGAATTGTGTGAAGAAAATAATAAAACTGAAAAATCCGAGCAAAAATTATGTGTGAAATCATTACCGGAAGTATGTCTTTTAGAGTGCTATTGCGGTAAGGTTTTAAATGTATTGAGATTGTTTGATTTTCACAGTCTGCTCATACTTCATAGTTACATTTGCATTACATCAGATATCTCGATATCTCTGAGATTACAACCATGCAGCATCTACACGATCATCGTCCCCTACCGTCCGTCAGCGTTTGACGTCTCTTGGCCATCACTGCACGCCGTTGAACTACCTTCTTCAAGACTGATACTGCGTTTCCTGAACATCCCTTTCTTAGAACAAACATAATTCTCGTGAAACTCTTCATCGATCGACTCCTGGGCAGGCAGCGCCCCCGTTGAACTGTAAAGTTCCAAGTTAACTAATTAGTGTCCATTTTCGGGACACAATTAATTAGTCTCGGAGTCTAACAATATCCTAACTTACTATTTCGAACGCAATTAATTACCAGAAATAAAGCATGGCTTACATTGTAATGTCACACTTGAAATATATAAATATATCAACGTTAATTTTTCATCAAAAGTCATTTTAAAATGAAAAAAAAAATGAATGTTTATTTGTAGTTTTTTTTTTAAATACGATAACTGATAATGCTCGTGATGAGCGAAACCGGTCGTGATCATTATAAATATGTAGAAGTAGTACAAATGAATTGTGTTTTATTTTTTAAATTATAATGTCTTTCCACCAAGAATTGACAGTTAACACCTTAAAAGTGTTTATTTGTAAAACAAGAATGCAAATAAAATTGTTACAGTTACAACAGTTATACGTCATAGTTATGCATCATAAGGTTCTAGAATCAATTGATAAAAAAAATTCTGTTGATAATTATTATACGCTATTCTATGAATTTATAAGATTTTAATAAAATTAAAATCTGGACTAAGGATCTTACAGAAATAGGAACTCCGAGGTTTTCGAAAGATGCCTTTCGAGAAATCCTAAACATATCTTACGCTGAAAAATATATGTAAGCCATAGGATGCAAATTTTTTAGACACGATCAAAGACCCTGAAATAATTTACATAAGGCTTTATTGTATTTGTGTTATCTGCGTATATATTTGTTTTCAATATGAATACATTTTGAAAGTAACGAATACCTTCTCTTTGATGTAAGATTCATCATTTTAGTTTAGTATCCTTTCCTTCCACCTAATACGTATTGAGCTTTATCTGACGATATAAGAAACTCAATTTATCTAAATTTAAATTGCGTATTGTAAACCCACAAATCGTTTCATAATGGAAAATTTACAGCAAATACGATGAAATATTTCCTTACTATTTACTAGGGCATCCAATCCCGGGATACCGGTCAACTATTCAATCCCGTAATCCCGAGATTGATCTTTAGACAATCCCGGTATTTCGGGATTCTCTATAAATGCTAAAAAATAATTCATAGTTCAAATTAACTACAACGCATACCTCGGTTTGTTCACGTATTTACGTATTTTTATAATACTTATATAATTAATATAACAATATTGTCCTCCTTCTCATATTTCGTAACAGTCGTTCTTAACCAATTTAAAATTTAGGATAATATTTTAAAATCAAATTGAAGGACATGTCCTCTTTTTGTAAGCTACTGCTAAATAAAATCTACCATAATAATGCAATAAATGAAATAAAATAAAACTATTTTGATTGTTTTTTTTTTTTTTTTGTAAATCACTGTCTGATTTTAAATCTACAAAAAAACCGTTTTAATGCCCAAAAAAAAATATACAATCATATTACATTCAAATTGAAGCAATAATGGACACAAATTAAATTTTAAATGTACAATTTAACATATGAAATTAGACTTAATGATAAATCCCGTGATTGGGAAATTCCAAGTCCCAAAATCCTGGGATCATAAAAAGGGTTCGGAATTGGATGCCCTATTATTTACTATACATTTTCTAAGATCAATTCTTAGATTATTTAGTAAACTTACGTAAAAATATATTCCTTTCACGTGTTTTGAAAATATTTTTATACAGTATAATGAAACAAAAGTGGCATTTATATCTAAGATATGAAACCTCAACTTAGTGAACTTTATCGGTAAGAAATTATATACATCGGGTTACACTTCACTCTGGGTTTGCTTTATACAGTGATAAGTAAGTATAATATCAAAAAATAGAGAGGTTTGTAATATTACCTAAATATGCCATTGACGGAAATCGGCTGCTTAAATATTCCTTCGTCTTTAATAGGTGTGTGTTGGTAATAGTCGTATTCGTTGCCAAAGTCAATATCACTTGAAATTTTTACATTTTCATGACTAGTCGACATAACTAATGGCGCATCTTTTACAATGTCGCTATCCTCCGAACTTCGCAAGAGTTCGTTTCTTCGTCTAAAATAAAGCATTTTGTTTATTATAGTAACAGAATATGCACAAATTTATTAAAATATTAAATTAAAACACATTATTATTACACTTGCCTTTCTACGAGTATTATTTCTCCTTCAGATAAAGTCTTTTGCAGCATTCGTTTTTTAGCCCTTCTTAGCACCAATGGGGATTCAACGTTGACTTGAGGCTCGAAATCAATAAAGATTTCTTTTTCCATTTTTTCAGAATCAGTCGTTGTCGTCGTGGTAACAGAGGTCTCCGTCGATGCTTCCGATTGTAAAGTTGAAGTCTTCGAAAGACGACCAGTTCCTTGGAGCTTCTGTTGTGGAGTCTGGGCTACAGGACTGACAACTGCATCAACCTTAACAGGGTGATCTACTTTTTGCAATTGCTGAGCGGCAATCTTCTGTTGCAAGTAATCTAAATTTTTTTGATTCAACTCCATACTGTGTTGAATCATTTGCATATCTTGTACTAAAGAGTGTTCATCTATCGTGTCGTCTCTTTCATCTGTTGAATGAATGAATTGAAAATTTTGATGGAAATATTCTTGGCTTGCATCTCGTTCCAGTTTAGCTTGTTCTATATTTGGAGTGGATTGTCTGCGTGGTAAAGTATTACATGGAGTGGAATGGCGTGATCCTGGCGCTTGCGTAGGAAAATATTGGTCTAAAACAAGTGGTTCTGCTAGGGTGACTTGTTTCTTGGGGGTCGTTTCCGGTGGGGTGGCGGCTGCTCTGGGGGAGCGGGGGGGTTCTTCCGACTGCGTTCTCTGGAGACGGTCGTGTTCCGTTTCGCTGCCACCACTGGTAATTGAAAAAAATAAACGGATTTTATATAAATAAAACTCTATTAAGCTTTCCTATTCAATAAGCTTACGTAATAAATTTGCGTTTATTTTGAAAAGAGTTTTATTTTCTCAGTAAAAAAATACATGGTGCTAAAGTCTTTTAATTTACAAAATATTTGGTTAACTTATGATGTTTGAATATTAGTACTTATAGAGTTGCTTGTAATCAATCGAAACCGTTAACGAACTTTAAGTCTAGTATGCATATTTTGAAAATAACATATATAACAAATTTTATCAATTATATTTGTCAAATTCACATATTGTCCTTTCATTTAACAATCAATTAAGTGATTTATATTATTTGGACTAAACGCATCTTAAATAAAACGAAGTATTTTGATATGGGAAGTTTTTTTTTGCTAGCCCATATATTTGAGTCGGTGAATTTGTAAATACGCTCTCAAAGGTTTTTAGTGTTTGAAGTAAATCACGAAAAACTCTTATGGGCAGTATGATAGTTTTAAGTATAATTTATGTTATTTTGTGTCTTCCGTTGTAAAATCAAAAGTAAAATAATCTTTTACACAGTCGTTTTTTCGGAGCAAGTCAACCGTGTAAGACGAGGATCGAGATCGTGCAAAAAATGACATTTGTAACAGGGGACGAAATAGAAAGAAAATTTAGACTTGCTACTGAAAAAATTGAATCTATCGATAGAGCACGTACGTACATTAAAAACTTATTTTGTGAAAAATCACCAGGAGCGAGCTAGCTAAAAATTTGGAAAGTAAAGGAAATAAATAATAATTTTGACTTAAAATCTTTTGCCACATGAAGGGAAGAATTATATAAGTAAAAAAAATGTTTTGTACGTATATAATTATCTTTAATTAACATTAAAATGTTAGATAAATTTCTAGTCTTGAAAATAATAAATAAATACCTTTCGCTAAAACTAAGTTGTTGGTGTTGCCTATTCGATCCAGTTCCAGTTCCTATTGAAACGACAAATCTTGCATCCCCAGCTTCTGAGTAGCTTTTAAGAAGCTTTTTGCCATTATTTCCGTTTAATCCACCATTTGTTTGAACTCCTTGGGCTACCATTTTGACCTAAGACAAGACAAAATGTTTTCGTCAATTTCAAAACAAAATTTTAATTTGTAAACTTAATTGTATGCTAATTATTCGTAAAAATAATAATAGAAGGAAAGAAAAGAAAATTATTTTCGTCATTAAAAAAAATAAACAGGACATATAACTTAATAATTGAATTGACATTTTCTTGGTAGAACTTACTTATAACAGGATAAAAGTGAAAGTATTTAGTTCTACAGAATTTTATTAGTCAGTTGAAAGCTATTTTAACGTAACGCCATCGTCAAAACTATGCTTAAACTTATTTAATTTTTCTATCAACTAAGTAATAAAATTCTGTAGAACTAAATACTTTGATATTTAATATTGTTAAAAAAACATAACATTTAAAAAATCAGGGCTTAATTTTTGAATATGATGGATTTGACATTTTGATTGGTCAAAAAAAATACGCATTTGACAAGTTTTAAGGGTAAGAGAGAAATATTCCACTATTCAATTTGTTAATAATTTATAATCTAATTATAACAAAGATTTAACGAATACTTCATACACTTTATACAGGTAACTGTTAATATGCTGACTTGTCTCTATTTAAATAATATGAAAAATATCTCTGGGAACATTAAGCATTTTACAAAAATTCAATATTTACTTAGTGAAAATATCTCACAGAGTTTCTTTGAGATTTTGTCTATAAAAAAAGAATAAACAAATAATATACAGTCAAATAGAATTTAACGTAACAAAGATGGCACATCAGCCGAGAAGAATACTAATTTGGCATGGGTAAATAATAATTCGACTTACTCTTTTGACCGTTCTGGGACTCAAAGACAAATAATTTGGAGGCAAAGGCTTTCTTCCCAAGCACACTTCTGTTTGTGTTGCTTGGGTCTTCATTGGTCCACGTTTTATTTTCTCTGAAATAATGATAACGGTTACTTTAAATACTAGCATGTGAATACAAAATTGAAATAAAATTCTTTCAAAATTAAGGGAAAAAAAATAAGAATATATCTCTACTTGTTGAATTCGTGACGCCATTAACTGTATGTGACAATGATAATGATGATGACGATTATGCAGTTCAAGGAATATGTCTCCAGTTCAACGGGTGATGACAGAATGATGGTTCCTTTCTTTATTCTGAACTCGTATGCTCGTCGCAATCTGTATTCCGCCTTAGTTGTCATATTTGTGTTTTAAAATATTGCATTTGATTAATCTCATGTTTGCAGAATCTTTTCTTTTACATATTTATTTATATCTGCATTTAAGAATATCACTTGTCGTAAGTTTGCAGTGTCATGTTGAGGACTTGACATAAGTGTCATTTATCGATTCTTCTTCTTTTATAATCAATATAAATTTGATCAGAATAAAAATGTTTGAAAATATCAAAAACCTTTAATGTTGGTTTTCAATAGAAAATATTTGTGGAACAATTCTGAATATTATCTTAACGTAACAGCGACAAGATTATGTTGTGATTTAAGTATTCTCTATCTTAAGCATTAATATCATTTTTAAGACCATGTTTAACCATTTTCTGACTACTTATTCAAATTTATCACTGTATATAATTATATACATGAATGCCATATTGTATTATAATAAAGGTAAAAGCGTGAATAATGTGAACATCTAAACTAAGTTCAGTAAGAAAAACACATTGAGAGCGATGAAATTGAAAGATTTTAATGTAATTAACAGCCGTTTTTAGAGGGATTAATAATTTTTAATATTCTTTATCTAAATTTGTATTCACTACGTACCGCTACCACTTCAGTCATTATAGAAATGCTGAACTACTTATTAAATATAAAAATATAAAAATACAAAAATTTTCTAATTTTTACTAAGGAATTAGATATGACCGAAAAATCGAACCCGAAAGAAAATATTTGAACAGTCAACCAGATGATATTTTCATCTTAAATTATAAAAGTAAATGGTCCCTAAAGTAAATAATGGTAATGAAATCAACTCCTTTGTTACAATCAAACCGGTTGAAATCTCAACTGCTTTGCGCATTTTACTTCAAAGTTTGCTTCGAATTTATAAAAGATTAAATATTATGAAAGAAAGTCCCGTAATTTATGGTAATGAAGTCCGCGAGGGATTAAATAACTTTTATAAGCATCTACCTCTCCTCTCAATTTTCATACATCTTAAAACTTTTGTTAAAACTTTATATTAAAATATTGAATGAAAAAACCTTGGAAACATAAAGGTAGACTCCGAATTTTTTATTTCTCGTTTCTCCTCTATTTTTTTTTGTCCGGGGTTAAAATTTCCTGGTGGTTTTGACTTTAATTTGATTAATCGGAAATTTTCATATTTTATGTCCCGATAAAATATTTTTACAAGGTAAAATTTTGACTTTGTCACATAAATATCGCTCATGTAAATATATTATACTGAATGTTCTTTAAAACTTTTTTAAAATTAAAAATTTAACATTACAATTTATCGATTTCAAATATGATCAATAGTTAACTTGTGTATGGAAAAATGTGTTTCCATTAATGAAATCAATTATGAATGACACGGTTTGATAACTACTTTTGGTGTTTTATTGCTAATCTAATGCCAGGGATAAATAGCGTGGGGTGACATTGTGAGTTGTATCAGTAGGATAGTTGCTCATTGTTATGCTGTGCATAAGACGTTAAATCTCAAAGCACTCCTAGATAAAACGGTGGTCAATGTCGCCTCGGGGTAGAAATGCGCATCTATTGTTCTCAGAAATTCTATTTCGTCAGAATGCAACATG
Source organism: Himalopsyche phryganea (assembly GCA_022494535.1). Taxonomy (NCBI): domain Eukaryota; kingdom Metazoa; phylum Arthropoda; class Insecta; order Trichoptera; family Rhyacophilidae; genus Himalopsyche; species Himalopsyche phryganea. The sequence continues at coordinate 3,051,664 of JAGVSL010000034.1, forward strand.
GTTTTCTCCAGATCACTGGACTTCCGAATTTATCATTGGTCATGGTGTGCTTAATGCCAAATTATATGAGTTTAAAATTAAACCAGATCCATATTGTCCTTGTGGTCATAAAAATAAAAATTCTAAGCACATTCTTTGGGATTGCCCAATTATGACCATTGAAAGAGGTATTCTATGTTTATCCTGCAGAAATAGTCGCGATGGTTCTATTGGACATCCGGATCTGGTTTCTTCCCCAGATAACTTTTATCAATTCAAAAAATTTGCGACCTCCTTTGGAGAAAAAGTTTACCTTCCCTGCCCCTCACCGTTTAATCCTTAATTGTTATCTCACCATAGCCATTTGTATTAAAATTAATTGTTAGTTGATGATTTTAATATAATCATTGTCTACTCATCATATTCCTTTAAATGTTACATTATTGTTATTTCTTATTGTCACTTATATTATAAATATTTATTGTGAACTTAATGTATCATTGAAGAGACATGATCATGAAAAAGTTCATCGCATTAAGAAAAAAAAACATTAAAAAACACTAAGAAAACATTTTATAGTTGTCATAATCACAAAGACGGCCTCTGTGGTGTAGTCTCTAGTGGTAAGACCATTGCCCTAGTGATCAGGTAAGTTTGAGTCTAAGTCCCGGCACGGTCGATATCAAATCTAGATTTTTTCAATTTAAATTGGATTTTTTAAATAAAACATCAGACTCTGTGGTCTAGTAGTAAGTGTTTTACCCCAGTGATAAGTGTCGTCTCGGCTCAAATCGCGGCAAAATCAATATTAAATTTATAAATTTTAAATTTCAATCTGAGATCTAGGAAATAGGTGTCTGTAATATCTTCTCTCCTCAGGTTGAGCTCATGCAACTTATGATTTACTCATGTAATTTAAAAAATGCGCATCTCCGATTATTAATTGTATTTCTTTATTTTTTTTTGGCACAATATTCTCTTTCTAACTATGACCACTCTCAATATAAAAAAGGCGAGCATGAATACATAATTTAAAAGCAAGCATTTAATTAAGAACAGGATTAAGGTCAATTGTTAAACCTTTATATTCAAATTATGATGAGTTTAATGCGATGATGAATATCTACAATTGCATTCCGTTTTAAAAAATGGTTGGTGTCAGTAAAGCTGTAAGCGTCGTAGCCATGTGTCTATTGAAAAAATCAATATAATCATATTTATATTCGGAAACTTGAATCTTTGACCCTAGACACCTTACCCGTATCATCAGTCTTCGGATATTGAAAACAATCGTGTACATTCACAACACGTAGGAGATACTTCAAAGCTTTCTGACTAGTTACTTACCTAAGACAACAACCTTAGTAGAATCCTCTTGGGGTATTGGAACAGGCACTGAGTGTGGAACTGGCATGTGGTGCTGACTCTGCATTGAGACAAGGTGACCAGCGGGAAAATGGGCGGCGACTATCGCCGGATGCAGTTGGCCGTGAACCGGCACCGGTCCGTTTATTGAATACACCTGCGCTTGTATTGACTGTTGCAATAAAAGAAATGCGTATCGCTTAAAAAGGTACACAATAAAACATATTAACAATTTTATATAAATAATAATATCTACATTATTAAATTTCAGAATGTTAAACAAGTCTATTTTATATGTCTGGCAAAGAGAGAGAGATAATATAAGTAAACAGTATTACTGCTGCCACCTATGTGCCTATTTTTGTGCTTAAGTCACAACATTTTGATATTTTTTTAAGTTTATAAACAAACATGCCTATGATTTTACTCACCTTATTATCTTGACATACACAACAAAAAGCGAAAAAAATGTTCGGTAACATAAGAATTTAACTGTTAAATGAATACATAAATACAAAACATTGAGAGCAAAATCTTTGATTGAAAACTATCCCTAAATTTTGGGTCCATTTATCTCATTTGAACATATTCGTTGTAAGGTTAGTTTAGCTCTTAGCCACTCATATTATGTGAATGAAGCAGTAAACCAATAATGTCTTATAATATGTGCATTTAAGAATTATTTAAGCATACCGATGTTCATTCATAAAAGACTTATATGCCATCAACCGTATATGTCAATTATAAAAAAAGCTGAACTTGTATACGAAGTAAGGTTTGTGCTTTAATTATCAGATATCATAGTATTTTAATTCAAGTTTTAGTAGGTGTGTAAATAATCTTCGTAACACCGTTATGGAATCAGACGAAAATATTTCGATAAATTGTGGTACATATTAAAATTTGCTACGGAATACATTAAAATTGATTCCAACAATATTAATTTATTTTAAGATTGTATTTTGTATTTTGATTTAATTCAACAATGGTCAATCACATTATCTGGCCATAATGCCTGAGTACAGGAAGTTGCACTACTTAATAATGACATTTTATTACTGTAGTTTGGATTTGACAAACGTGAGTGAACAGTACGTCAATGGGAACTTTAATTTCACATTCCTTTTATAATAATACGTAAATGAAATGCAAAAGTTCGCGTGTGCAAGCATGTCTTCTCCATGGCTATGTCAAAGGCGTGCAAAAAAATTCAGCGCAATGACAAACAAAAATACGTACTACTCATAAAAAAACTTTTTGTTTGGACATTAAAAGGAAACAAAAATACTTAAATAAAATATTGTACAAGATAAAAATGTTTCGCAATAAATTGTATTTTTTTATCAAGTAAATACAATGACATACTGTATAAATTTCTTGACTATTTTTGTTTTAGGTGTACGTTTATTTTTAAGTTATACAAACAATAAAGAAATAAGACACATTTTTGTCTGGAGAAATTAATTATCCAATAAAGTATATTTTTATATGAAATAAATTGAACTCAAAGACAAAGAATATTTCTGTATTTTTTTTACGGTGAAATATATTAACCTTCCCATTTTCATGCCAAAAAAATCCCTTCGGATCTCATTCGGATGTCACATTTCGTTAGCGTGTGGGTTTTGTCATATAAACCCATTTATAAAGCGAAATGACAATTTTGAAAAGTGAAATGTGGTTTTATATAGTATTAAGTAGTTATTTTACTTCATATTTTGTGTGTAAATCCAGAACTACATAGCGAACTATGCGAAATTATCGAAAGACGCAAGAATCGAAATTTTCCATAGCAGAATAAGTTCGAGATGTGTCTCGGTGCCGTTTGAAACAAAACGGTTGCATACGGCAAGGCCATGCATCTTGGATTGTTACTATACTATACTTAATACTTTACTAAAACTATACTGTACTTTTAATTTTTAATTATATGTAAAATTATTTTATTTATAAATAGCAAAATTTTCATTTTTCGTATGACCTATTTCACAGATAATTTAAAGATCATTTAAAGGTCGAAGTAACTCATTGTTACATCATGAATTCGGAAGGGTTAATTAGTATTTATCAATATTTCTATAAGCGAAGGAAGTAGCAATGTGGTTTTATTTGGCTACAAATAAACAATACACAGCATGTTGAGTTTACTAAAGCGGTTCTTTATATGATGTTTATATTAAAACATATATTTTATTGATTGCATACAAGTAAAAATGTTCCTCACAATTGCAATGTTATTAATATAAAATTCAAATAAGTTAAGACGATTGATAACACACAATGGCTCTTTGTTGTCGAAAAACGAAAAGAATTTCAAAAAAATGTACAAAATTGACGTTATTCACGAGGCTTTGTAACATTGTATTCAGACGGCATTTTTCAATGAAAGCAGAAAAACCAATTACCTGAGGAAAATGTCCTATAGGAATCTGCGTTGGGAATGGTTGTCCTATTTGTGGCACTGCTTGCTGATAAGGCTGTTGCTGTTGATATGGAGCATGGGAGGGAGGCATAGAGGAAACTGAAGGTGGTTGCATGGATGGAATCTGCGGTAACTGCTGCTGGAGTTGCTGGAGTTGTTGCTGCTCAGGACGCGTTCTCCCGTCAAGGAGTCGTTCAGTTCCGTCCCTAGAACCGCGAGGACGTGCTCGGCGGGCACCAGCGTCATCGAATGACGTTAGAGTGTGCGAGCGGGCAAAGCTCACGTGTTTTGTTCTGTAAGAATAATGTTATATATAGCAATAATCGAATTTTTAACCATTGAATTATTTTTGTGTAACATTCACAAATAAAATATTGTACGAAAAAAATTCATTTTCATTCCATCAAAATTGCTTTACAAGAGATAAAGTCGACGATGCGTGATTTCTCTTCATTTTATCAGCTCACTCAGTACTTACGGGTCGTGTAATTTTAAAGTGGTATATAGGAAAAAAAATGTTTATGAATATTAAAACGTTCCATTTTTACAGATACTTCTTCCATGTTCGCACTTCTCATGCCCAATGTGGAGAATATGTTCGCCTAATGGAGGTATTTTAACAGAATTTTTCTATAAGAACTGCTTGTTACTCAGTTGCTCATCCTCTATTTTTTCGAAGACAGTAGGGATAGAAGGATAATACTAGAACAGGACTAGTGGTTAGCGTATCGCTCTCGCTACGCCCCGTGAGAATTGGATTGGTGGGAGGGAGGAGTTTTAGACATCACAAACACTCAGACTGCGAATAGAAATCAATAAATCGATTGAGAGGCCAATTTATGAAACTGTCCGTATCGGGAATTGAACCCGAAACATTCTTAACCATAGCCAACAACGCTACCAACTGCGCCACGAACGTCGACAACAGATGTTTCTGTATTAAGAAAACATATTTTTTTAATAAAACACAATTTGTTTGTACTACTCCACATGTTTATAATGAGCGCAGTTGATAATGCTCGTGATGAGCGAAACCAGTCCTGATCATTATAAAACAGTGGTAGTAGTACAAACAAATTGTGTTTTTTTTGTATTTTTTTAATTTTAATGCTTTTCCACACAGAATTGACAGCTAACACCTTAAAACTAAATAATTATATACAGTATATTTATCAAGTGCTTCAAGTAAACACAACCACACCATAATATAAAAAATCATAAATGAAAAAGATAACTGAGCAACGTATACTCGTATTTTTTTGAAAAAAGCGATGTACATGGACATACAGTCAACCATTATTTTATATTTACTCTGGGTAAAAATATGTTATCGAAAACTACGGTTTTCAAAAGTATATTCAAAATGAACTTATTTTGTTGAGTTAAATTTTATCGAAGTAACGGAAAACCATCTTAAATAATTTATACGCGTTTTATTGTATTTGTTATCTTTGAAGATTGCTACATAAAAGCCAATCTCACGTGACACGAGTATAAAACAGTGTTATTCAAAGTGTCCCTTAGAGTGAGTTGTCAAAGGTTTATAGAAGCTTAGATGAAATAAAAATAAAAACAGATAAATATGTATGAGCCCTGGCACGCGCGTGTGGGAAATATGTAGTTTTTCCAGGATTCTATGGAATATATAAATCGACTCAACAAAAAATAGTGTATATTTTATTATAAAAAAAAAACAGTTCGGTGAGAAAAAAAATAAAAGTGTTTTGGAATAAAAGTTTTTGTTAACGCTATACCATTATATTTTTCCAATGAATGCTTATATAGTGAAAATATCTCATTTGATATCATTCAACATAACTTTCCAGTGGTGTTCTAGAAATACTATTTGTTAAGTATACATTTTGTGAATTTCTACGAGACAGTAGTTATGTCAGATAATGATATATATAATAAAAACAAAACCTTGGAATTCAGATTATAATAGATACATAAAACCAATCACCTCGTTTTGAATTATCGAGTTGCAAAAACCATTTTGGACGATTTTTATGACAGTGAACTGTGAATATTATCTTTTTTACTAACTTAAATTCTCTCAAGTAAGCCTTCGAAATGCATTATAGTCAGGAGATCATTTAGAAATGGCAAAAAAATTAAACATTTAATTTTTGGTATGTATGCACAGCAGTTTCTCGTTTTTTTTCGAAATTTGAAAAAAATTCCAGTGCTTTTTGCAACTTGGTGATTGTTTCCATAATTTTTTTTTTGTTTTTAAAATGTAAGTAGACCAATAATGGAACAACAAAAATTTGTAGAAAATAATACTTCTGTTATCAAAAATTTAATCAGACCTTATACTCGATAAGTGAAGAATAAAATAAATGTTTAACATAAATCAAATTGTTCGAACTCTTTACATTTCCATGTATTTTGCCACCAACGACCCGGGTTTTGCTTTTCAGCGTCTTCAGGCATTTGAGTACACAAATGAACTCGAACTGACTTAGTTCAAACCGGGTCGTTGTGGTCATGCTGTGGAAGAAAGCACTACATGGAAAAAATTTCACATTGTAGTTTTACCAAAATGGTCCATTGAATAAAATACTTATTTTTATAAATTAATCATTTACTTAAAAACAGTCTTGTGAAAAGAAACTGAATGAAAAATGTATAGCATTTCAGATTTGAACATCAAAGTCCAATTCCTCAGAACTAGTATTTTTCAGTTAGTGTCTTCTTCTAGAACAACATCAATTGTATCATTATGGTTTAAGTTTATTTCACTTATAATAATTATGATATAGGGGTCGTAGTGAGCGTGATTAGCTTACCAAGTTTTGTCCTAACCCTATCCTTATATCCCTATTCTCTTCGAAAATATAGGTTGAACAACTGCAAGCAGTTCTTGTAGGAAAACTTCTGTTAAGATAAGCTCCATTAGGAGTCCATATGCTCCTCATTGAGAGTGGACATGGCTTAAAATATATATTTCCTCATATGTAAGCTATTGCATATTGGAAGCGGCCATGGCTAAAAAATATAATATTTCCAAAATTACAGGGGTAGATATGTTTATTTGTTTTCTTCTAAAAGGCGATGGTTTATGTATAATATGAAATATCTAGGTCAAATTCTATCAGTATTTATTATACGATGAAGAAATAATATTATAACTGGGGCATAGCAAAGTATGAACATATTAAAAGTGTTGATGTATAATATATAACATGATAAATACGGCAAAGAAAAAATAAATAAGAGAGGCACACAGCTAAATGATCTGTATGGCTAGAAAAACGGTGATTCTTAGATAATGACACTCCAACCCTATGATCACAACAAACTTATGAGAAACTTACACAAAAAAATGTTTTCGTAGGAAAACAGTTAGTGTCTTAGATTTATTATTGTTGGCATAGTAACTAATATTGTTCATAGACCATAATAATATTTAATACGCGTAAGATATCTAACACAATAAACAATATGTAAAAAATTTAAAAAATGTTTTTTTTAAATATGCATTTTCTAAATATGAGATCATGTAGCCGACAGTTTCATCTTTTGCGTAAAATTTAAGCCTTGTAACCCAAAAATTAATTGATTTATGGATTCGTATCGTATATGAATGTCTGTTTACTTTTATACTTCTTCACCTAACCTCCATTCGATCCTGAAAACGGACAGAACGTCTATCAAACTCCTTATCCACTTCAGATGAAAACAAATTGAGCGACGGACTTACAACATAATACTTTATTTTTACACGCTACGTTAGAAAGCCATATGCTCATCTTCAAAGCAGAAATTGCTTATAATATGTCTCACCATTTAGGAAAGCTGAGCAACTTATTACCATTCGAATATAATCATTAATTTTGAATTTAGCAATCTTAATAAACTTTTAGATGATAAATGAATATCTCTGTATTGAAAAAAAATGATTATGATTATGATAAGAATTGTTTCTAATCTCTATAATTTTTGTTTTTCAGATAGAAAAAAATATTGGATGCTCCTGGCTGCTCTGCGTTGTCAACTTACCATGGCTGTTTATTGTAAATATTAATTACATATTTAATATTTCATTGTTTTTAAATAGGTTCACTAATTTCTTCTTGAAATATTCCCAATCTGCTATTTGCTTAATGCATCAGTAATGTCATTAAAAATCTTTGCTCAGGTAATGGATTTTTAATAAAGCTATATTTGTGATTTCAGATTAGTATTTATTGATTTGTAAGAGGACCTTAACATTTTAATTGTGGACTATTTTATTTGGTTTATGTGTAATTTGTTTGATGATCAGTAATTTCTTGTCTTAGTTCACGAACCATTAGTTTTACATACCTTCATTTTTACACTCAATTTTATACAAATAAGCCTGTTATGATTGTATTTTTATCAGTTGATAATGCTCGTGATGAGCGAAACCGGACCTGATCATTATAAACATGTCAAAGTAGTACAAATGAATTGTGTTTTATTTTTCTAAATATACAATTCATTTGTACTTTCCACCAAGAACTGCCAGTTAACTAACACCTTAAAAGTGAAAACAATATTAGCAATAAAACTGAATTTACCATAGAATATTTAATTTACTTTAGATTTTTCAAGTTAATATTATTTTACGTTGAATTTTAATCCGGTCCAATTAAAGTGAAAGTATTCACAAACCATTACGAAAGTCAATGAAAGAGAAATGCTGTAAATACCGAGCCGCTTAGAATAATTTGACTTTAAAGCTTTCCCGGCACACATAAAAAATCGATGTAAGCGGAAAGTAATGTTCCTAAGATGAATAAAAACATAGCGGCGGTTTTTCTCTAGAGGAGACGACGGCAAAAATAATCAAATTGGCAGCAACAAAAACAGCCGTTTGTTTGCACAAACAGCTGACTATCACGGCCTGAAAATACACACGCAAACTAATAAAGTGGTAGTAGGAACTAGGCAGTGTAGACTAAACGAGTAACCAAGGCGGTCTTTCCAATTACGTTGATAGCTTTTCGAACCAGTTCACCCACAGGCGGTAGGCGGTGGCCTGAACCCCCTACACTCTAATCTGTATGTGTGCGACGGTAAACCCCATTCGTCTTGCTTAACATTTGGTTTATGTTTATAATGATTTTATTAATATTATTGGTGAAATATAGCTTTTCGATTAAAAATGTTCAAACGAAAATATTTTCATAAATTATTTTTGTAAAAAAAAAAAAAACACCTTACTCTGGGTAAGTTTTCCTTCTATCATTCTATCATTATCAATATTTTTATATAGACACATAGTTTTTACATCAAAATCTTTGGTTTTAAAAACGGTGAAACTTCCGTTTTTGTAATCTTTTCCTTCTGCTGATTGATTAATATAGTTAGCTGAGACTTATTTGTTAGACAATTTATAGTTTCTTTCCTATAAATTGTGAGAAAAAATATTCATTCTTTATAGTGATAGGCAATTACTCCTTTTAATTATTAATATTGTATTGCGAATAAATCTCAAATAAAACAATTTTAATACCCAAACCTGCGAACGTATGAAATATTGAAACTTAAGAACAATCTTTTTTTACTATATTTCATTAAATGTGTATTGATTATTTAATTATTATTCATTATGGAATAATATACGAAAAACAACATTTTTGATGATGATAAGTAAATGGTGATCGCAATAATAAATAACCATAGAACCATATAGAAGATCTGTTTCGAACGACGAGCATTTTGGGGGTTTTTTATTGTCTATTAGCATTTTTAGATGTGCCAGATTAGGCACGCGTGTCATTATTTCCAGAAATCAGCTCCAATATAGCGTAACGTGGTTTGCGGGCCATAATTTACGCCGTGTTAATAAGCCCTCTTGTAAACTCTGAGGTCATGTGTGCGGTATCTAGTTTCTATCGTCACTGTTATATGAGATGATTAAATAAATATACAAGGAAAAGAAACTATGATACTAAACTTCATAACAGCAACAATGCTTTAATAAAATTGTAAATAAGAAACTTTAATAAAATATAATTAAAAAATTGTTATATAAGTATTCATTGGTTCATTCACAGTGGGATATTTGAAAAATAAAATCACATTCTGATCAAAAAAATACTTTGTTGTTACGGTACTTTAAAGCAGTCTTTTTGATTTTTAACAAAAAAATAAATTAACTAGTTAAAATAATAAAAAAAATGTATAATAAATGTTCCATTTTTAATTATTTTACTCAGTACAAAGAGAAACGGTAGGTAGGTAATATAATTCGATGAAAGCTTTTAATATTAATTATTCATTAAGTTGATTTACAATAATTATCTCAAATGGTTTAATTAATCACTTTCACAAGAAATTATTTTAGAAATAAGTACCAAAAACATAAAAGGTTAATATTGGAGCTTGAAATATTGCTATTGAAAAGCTATTAATACCTCTTATTATTATCGAGTTTTTATATTATGTGTGACTAGACAGACGGGCTTTACGCATCAATTTGTATTAATTTTATTACGTAGATAGTTAATTTAAACGTTAAATATGTTTTTTTTAAGAACGATTTATTTGATATATATTATGCATCCACGATATTTGATTTCATCACATTACAGAAAAACCATTTTTTTATTACGTTTTTAAACGCTTAAAGAATCACTCCAAATGTTTACCACACATGTGCATAATTGAGAATCGTTAATTTGACAAATTCTACCATCTATCGTAAATGAAAGCTAATTTAATTTGTGATTTCTTGCTATACTCTCAAAAGCCCTGTTTTAAATTTTAAGCTTGAAAGTAATATATCTTGCAATATTATCATGTGTTGAACGATGGCTTTCACGATGCGTCAATTAATTATTATGTACAATATATCGTCGATATTCTGGAAGCAACCACTAAATCGTTATACAAAAATGTTCCTTATTTTGAACTCTACTATCTTATATATAATAGCTCAGACCGCTCTGTAGACGTTTAATTATTATCACATATCACATGCATGCAAGAAATTTTTTCATGATGTAAGCGTTCACGATGTAAACAATGCACTCATAGTTCCGACGTACTAGCTATTTTAGACATTCGGTATTTCAATTTCAATACCGTCATCTATGACGGGTTTCGGTTATACTAGTACTGATATAATAATCAGTTATTAATGAATAAGATTTGATGGCTATTAAAGGCTCAAGAAAGTTGTAAATGAAATTTTCATCATTAAAACTATTTTATTCTTCAAAGCAGAGTTCCCCAAATTATGTTCCGCGAAAAAATGGTATGGTTTTATTTGCTGCTGCAGCTGAAACAATTAAAACATGTTTGACTTCTACCATATCAAACTAAATGAAAAGAGTATAGCGTATAGCATTTCAAACTTTAAAGTCGAATTACTCAAAACAAGTATTTTTCAGTTTCTTCTTCCAGAACAACGACGATATATTTACGGTAGAGTGCGAAATAATATTAACAACATTCATTATTTTAAATAAAAAAATTACAGTACTATTAAAACAAAGAAAGAACAAAAATAAAGGATACTGTGGCTGTATTTCAAATTCAAATATGCTTGAATTACTTTGCGGTAAAGTATAATAATATCCAACTTGATTAAAATACAAAGGATGAAGTGCGAGCTTCAACAGCTTTTAAACCTAATAAACTGGAGTAAGCTGTCCAGTTGTTGTAAAAAAGTCATAAGCCACTATGAATAAAGTGTTTATCCATTACCCGCAACCTTTGCAGTTCATAAGACGTCGGAGGCTTGTTGAGAGAGCTTTCGGTGGTGTTGAAGCTTAATGGACTGCCACTAAGTGACCACTTCCTCAAAGCTCTTACTAGGCCGTGAGATTTTTTTAAAACGTAAATTTTACTCTTAACTTTCTTATTTAGTGTTTTGGTTTTTCATGTTATTTAAAGTGCTAAATTCAACAACTTAGATACATATTTTATATTCAAATATATTTAGTCAGTGATGTTACACGAAATATTGTAGTTGATATGGTTTTTATTGTCATTTATGTTCGGTGAAATCTTTTTTGAAGTCTGTAATTTCTATCAAATTAATTGTTGGGATTTTGTTATAATAAATGTGAGCCATCTTTTCGAATATCTGTGAAATGTATGCCGAGACAATCATGTCAGGATATAAAAGTAGCTAAAAATTATTAACACCTTTCTATCTCTCACACGAATTTTATTGATAAAAACTATGCTGAACGCTATCGATATTATATATATTCACATATTGACAAAACTGAAATTGTTGAATTGTGAAAAACAGACTTCTCTCATAAGAAAGTGTAAGAAAAGAATAATGGAGTTTATAAAAGACAAGAAAAATGCTATTCTACACCACATTATCATCATCGAAAATTAGGTTTGCTGAGCAGCAATAAAGAATTCATAGAGATGCATACCTTAGTATACAAATTCATAAATTGAATGAAATTATAGAATTAAAGTCTAAAAGCACTTTATTACACGGTTAAAGAACCTTACATGAATATGTTCCACAAATATGTTTGATTTAGATCTGTAAACTGGAGATCCATAGTTTTTTAAATTACTCCTTATGAAATTGAGTTACTGCTTATTGAGTTCATTATAACCAAAAGAATGTTTAAAAATCCTATATCAGTCGATAATATTGATTTTAATATTGCATTTCTTACAGACATAGATTTAACACATTGAGTCCCGGAGCCGTGTTTTCACATGATACAACAACCATCGCTAGAGTCGCGGAACCGTTTTTTCTCGTTATAGACCAGCCAATCAAAAACAGCCGTATTTGAGTCATAAAGCGATAAATATTACAACGGAATCCTGGTTTTAATTATAGTCAAGACTTAAAACTTTCCATAACAGTTATTTAATTTGTGTTATTGCCAAAATAGATTTTGATTTTGTCGACTTATAATCTCAATCAAATTTTAGTTATGTTATATTCCCTTTTCTGGATACGATATAACGGTGATACCGAGTCCACTCCGAGCTAGAGTTTTGCAAGATCTACAAGACAAGTTGTTGGGAGATATGTCTAAGCACATATTGATACCGATACCGTGAATAGACAAAAAAAAATAAGCCTTTTAGAACATCCAAGGTGTGTGCAAAGCACAATTAAAGGAGTAGGCATCGGTACATTGTAAACATTGTTGTATGGCTCTTCATAAAGGGAAATGTTGGCAACTTTACCATGCTAAAAATTAAATATTAAAATGTTTTAAATAATTTCAAAAAGATTTCATTTGATTTTATCTGCTATTTCCATAGTTATAACACTTTTAGTAAACGCTTAAGAAAAATGATATTTCTTCAAAAATGGGCCGGGCACAGGGGTTGTTTTACCTAATTTTAACCGGAGCTGACAGTGTTTAGTTAAAGGAATTGATATTATGTTAGTTAAACCCGTAAAATCGGCAAAAAGTACTTGTAACGAATAAAATTTGTACGATGAAAATGTTCGTACCCTGAGAAATGAGTTTAAAGTCATTGCAATATTTTATAGCTTATAAAATATGATAATAATGCTAGATACGACTTTCCAAGGAAATTTTACTGACAGCAATAAACTTCGCGAGAGAGCTGTGATATTTTCCAGCGGAAATAATTTGAGACATTATGGAGAGAGTTTACGTCAACCATATAATATCGTTCTTAATCATAAAACTCTTTAGGTTTATCTTAAGAAGGTCATATGGGAATAAATAATAAATAAAGGTAAGTTTATTAACTTTGTATGTATATATACCCATGTACAAATGCAGTAATAATATTATGACATTTGATAATATATCAACAGTTTCAACAAATAGCAATTTTATGAAACTGAGGGCTGGATAATCAATTATTTATTTTCACGTATGACTGAAAATATAGCAAAATCGCAAGCTCATTGCTATTTTTTTCCATCGTATTAATAAGTTTTACAATATATTAATTATTTCAAAATAGAGCAACAAATTATTGATTATTCATTGTCAGATGCAGCCATTATTGATGATGCAATGAAAATTTTTAATAAACAGCTTTTATTTATTTGAATAAACTAGGAAATACTGTTTAAATGTAATCCTAAATTAATACAAAATTTAATTTACTATTTTATGCCACATGCAATAACTATGAATTATATACGGTAAAAATCTGACGACGTGAGTTTTTTGAAAATGGATTAAAATACTATAAGTTTTCCAGTAATTAATGAAAATATTATTTTTAAACTGATTTTTCTTATTCAGAGACGTATAAAGTTACCAATACGTTATATAAAAAATAAAATATCAATTCATTATATAAAATTAACTGCATGGTTGCAGTGTCCATGTCCAATCACTTTTAAAAATTGACGTTTCAATCGATTTATGTTATTTTCAGGAGCTGATCCAATTCTTAAGGCGAGGCCGTATCAAGAATGATAAAATAACAACTACTCAATTCCTAGCAAAACCAGTTTATCCTTAACCTATCTGACAATGAGAAGTTGAATAACTAAATAACAATCAGTTTTCGTATGCAACTTCTGTTGAGTTGCTCCGTTTGAGACTTTATTCTTACCAGATTGAGAGCGGTAATGGTTAAAAAAATTAAGACTCAGACAAGCATTACACGTTATTGAATATATTGTAATTTAATATAGAAGCATCAATTTACATAGTAAATAAATCGCTTTATAAATGACTCTTATTGAATAAAAAAAAATTATAAATCAGATCGTTGTTAAAAAAATTTTTTTTTGCACATATTTTGCTTAAAATGATTTATTCTTTTCTTAATTGAGTAATTATACTATGATTGAGGTCATTACAAATCCTGTAAACAAATTTTAAATTCGCCACAAAAGTGGTTGTTTGTTAATTATACGAACAAGTGTGATAAGATACTAAACAAAATAAATAACACTTTACTACCTATGGGGCGCTCCGTCTTGAGATAAGGCGGGAGGCGGTGGAGGCGGGGGCAGTTCTGGGTGCGCAGGACACTGGTACAGCCTGAAACAACTCTCCAAGCGTAAATAATAAACACATATTCATCCAAGAAAAACATCAGTAAAGCTCTGAAATGTATTGAAGTATAAAAATGTGGATCATGATATATGGTCAACATAAAATTTTGTTGGTATGTCTCATGTGCAGAGTTCAACAATGTCACAAAAACTAAGCACATTTGAATACACATACAAATCTTTACCACAGTACAATAATACATATTATAATAGAAGTGCAGGTATTTGTCTTTATTAATAAATAAATAAGGTAAATGTACCAGTAGTTGACCTTTTTCAATAAACGTGCTAAAAATAAAGAACGTAGACGAAGTATTGCTCTAAATTATAGAGTTCAGATAAGTGAAACCATATTTTGGTTGGATTGAGTAACTAACACATCACTATATATGTCATTGGGGTGTCTAGTGGCCGTTTGGAAAGAACACCTTGTGCAGTAAGTATTTTATTTTGAATTTCCTAAGAGAATTGTTGAGGATATCAGTGAATGTAAGCATGTATGCTACTTGAGCCCAGCAAGAGTGGTCTTACAGGAAGCTCTGAGGGAACTCTGATGAAGGGTTTTCAGGAAACTATTGGATATTTCAATTTTTAGATGGTTAAATAGTAAAACATTAACATGGTTGTCAAAAATTGAACACAACTTTTTCATAACAGACCCTTTCCCAATTTTTGTCTTATCATATTAATTAAGACATTTGACCCATAATGAATGCACTTGCTTTGTCATCATTCGGTCTAATCCTAAATGTTAATCGTTATTTTTGTTGAATTTTTCTCTTAAACGGTCAAATACTGGTACGTTTACTTTACTGTTTGGAAAGGATCGGCAACTGAAATTTTATTTCTATTTGAAGATATCAATAGAATTTTAAATAAATGCGCTATCAAAAGATCAATCCTTCTACTGCTATAAAATATTATTTTAGAATGTTTTCTTTCAACCTAGACGTCAATACACTTTATATCAGAATCATTCGAGCATGAATATAGTGGATTCCGGTACATAAGTACGCATTGACGCAAGGCTGCACTGATCCAACTAAATTGTTGGCAGAATTATGCATAGGATTATTAATCGGTCTACTTGTTCCAATTATTGAAAATCTATCTCAAATAAAAATATTTACAGGAATGATATTGAGTAGAATCTATTTAATAAAAATGGATTTCGATAATTTAAAATACAAAAAATAAAATAAAATTTATGTAATCTAATACTGTATCGGATCAGTGGTGCAGTGGTCAGCGTCGTTGGCTACGGTTGCAGATGTATCTGTAGGATCAAGTCCTTGTACGGAAAGTTTCATAAATCGATTTATATTAGTATGCATGGATGTTTGAGATGTCTAAAGTTACTTCCCACCTACTTGATCCTAAGAATGGGGCGTAGCGAGAGCAATTAGCTAACCACAATTCCTGTCTCCTGTCCTAGTCCTATCCCTTTATCCCTACACTTTTCGAAAACGAGAGGTTGGGCAACAAAGTAAAAATTAGTTTCTTTTGAGATGACTACATTAGGAAGCCATATGCTCCACATTAGGAGCGGACATGATAAAAAACGTAAAATGTGTTTATAAAAATATAACAACGAAAAATAGTAATATGAAACATTAAAAGGATTTAGTAGAACTTTTCGTAGTAAGCTCTTGGTTAATCGAATATTCTGGAGATCAAATATAAATCATTTAAATGGCTAAAAATGGATTTACGACCATTGATAGGCCAGGGACGAAATTTAAGGAAGCCCTGTAAAACAATTCAAATTATAAGTACTATGATGAATGGGTGGCGGGTTTTAACCCTTTTCAGAGGGCAATTTTTGGCAATGAAAGCGTCCGGCCTTCATAAAAAACGCGAAAATGTAATTTTCCGACAAATAAAATAATTTATACGACTTTTTAATTAGAAAACCAACAGTGGGGTCAATGGGGGAACCTGTTTTATTTTGACCTTTTTTATATTGCACATGTCACTGGCTATTCAATAAAAAAGCAATAAATATTTTATTGCATAAAAAATATTTGGCCATTGTGTGGGTGGACCAGTGAAATATAACCATTATGTATTTCATTACATTCAGTGGAAATTGTGAAAATGCTCAATAGCTTGCGTTTCTCTAAAACAAATTTGTATATTGCTAATTCTATTTTTTTTAACTCTACTTTGCTATCGTATAACCTGATTTTAAAAAAGATTTTTTCGAAAACAGATTTGGAGGTTGTATAAACTATTTATTCTATTTAACAATTTTTCATTAATTTTTATTCTAAAATAATGTTGATTGCCCAGTAATTATTGTGTACAGATGTGAAATGTGAGCCATCATCACTACTGTGGAAATGAATACATGGCGGGGTTTGTAAGCTGTATGATAGAATACCACATGTATCATGATTTAATGTTTTTAGTTTCAAACATCTAAATTTGATACGCTGACCAACTGATTTGAGTAATAGTGTCGCGAAAAGAAAAAAAAACATAATCTGCAATGCACTTAAAACCTTGAAAATGGTATATGAAGCTGTAAAGAAAATTATGCTCTATGATAATCTAAATGTAACATACGTAAAAATGTGATTCAATCTACAAATCGAATTATTTTTTGTAAAATGAGTTTTATCCAAAAAAGCTTTACCTGTGTTGAGGTGTAGGAGTACTAAGAAATTCAGTACTGTAGCTCATATACGGCATTCCTGATCCGCCACTCATATTTGACTGTCTTGATGAAGGTCTTCTACCATCAAAGTCATCTTCAGCTCGTATTGACCTAAGTAATTATACAAAATTAAAGTGAACGAAAAACTCTTGGTATACATATTTGCTCTAGTTGTAGGATAGTTTTAATTGTCTTTGTGCAATAATCATTATAAGTATCGTCAGGTTTCTATGAAGGATAGTGTCTGGATAAAAACAATAATTATCGGAATGCTTTTTTCGCATTAATCATTTGAATCTAAAAATAAATACCATTAATTATTTTTAATTGAAACCTTCATTGTTATTAATCCGTTATATCATTGTCTGTTTTCGATAAAATTGTATTGTGTTTGAAATAACCTAGGTCTTTCCATTCTTGTAGACTCTTCATCTTCTGGCATCCAGGTATATCTCTTAGGATCCGGTTGACTACATACAGATTTTGGCCTTCTTCTAAAGTATGAACATTCTAAATCTTCGTCATATTGATAAAGCTCATCAGGAGGCGGCGCAGGAGGTGGGTATCTAAAATGAACAAAATAAACAATGAAACTTTGCATCGAGTTAGTAATAATTTAATATTAATTGTGGCATACATATTTTAATTTGCGTAGGAAAATTTGATTCTGTAGAATGTGTTGCCATATCTTCTTTCCTTTTGTGTCGCATCTATGAAAAATTCAATATTTCACATGAAAAACGGATCATACTAAAACATATTAGTTTTTATCTTATGGATAAACATAATATATATTATTTTTCAAAATAAAACGTTATAGAAATTTTCATAACAAATAACATTTATATCTATTAAATTCTCAGTTTATCTAAGCAGTCATTGAAACCAAATAATAAATTGTAATCAGTTATTTGAGTTACATTTTTGAAGATTGACATGTTCTATTTTAAAAAATAAAACACAATTTGTTTGTACTAAAAAAAACTGTACTGTAAAAAAAAAAAAAACAAATTGACATGTTCTATTATTTACATAATAAGAAATCGTGATAGTCTCATTTTTGTGATTACCATTTTACATACTTAAGTTATCATTATTTTTTATCAGCATAATACTTTTTTTGTTTTAAAAAAATGTATATATTGACATTTAAAACTTTTCGTACAATAAGGTTTAATTATTTGCGTAAATGTTCAGCCACTAAAAGCTGCGAGTGAATTCAAAATTTTGTTCGGTTAAATACTGTTACGATTTTTACCATTTTGTCATAACTTTCACTTTTACTTTGGAAGCACATTGTGATAAATTATCTCGGTTTGACTCATCGCAGGTTTGCGAGTTGGCTGGATTTTTATCTTAGAAATTGTTGATGGGATTCTGGCTTAAAGTTAGTTGTCTGTGGGGGCAAAACTTACTTACCGAAGCGCTTTTCGTATCCTCTATAAATCAATTCTGTCTTTTGGTACTCTGGCAAACAAGTGAAGTGTATAACAAACTGATGAAAAAGCTCAAAATACGTCATGCCAAAGGTAAATAGGCCTTCTAATATTCCAAATAAGGGATAAAAAAGGTAAAGTGTAGCGTAACGATGTCGATTTGCATAGTTAACGGGTAAAGTTTCTTCTTAAGAAAAGTTTTTCTAGGCAGGCCGCATTTAGTGTATATTCATGTAAATCGATGCAATTAAGTGTTAAATTACGGTCATTGTACCGGAAACATGCTGTTAGAAGTGGCTATTGTAAACATACTAATACATAAATCTGTAGTCTACATAGTTTCGAAGCAATAATTGTATAAATTAAAGATAAAAACATTTTAACAGATATTTTCCAAAACTCTTGCCAAGTCTACATAAAGAAGAGAATTTAATCAACTCTTCGCAGACTATTTTTAAAACTTGTTTTTACGTAGTAAATCTGAAAGTTTAGATACAATAATTCAAAACCTAACGTCTTTTTACTTTTTATTTCATATCAGACTGTTGACAGTTTAAACAATACTGTAAGAGTACTACCAACCTCAAAAATTATGGAATGAAACATTTCTTATAACCTTTCTAAAATCGCACCTATGGGTCTCATTCTTCCATCAATATTTTTTTATCAATAAAAATGTTTAAAATTACAGTGAATCAAAGCCATAGCACCACATATTTTGAAAGTATGTGACATAAATCGATTTGTTTAACGTCACTCGAAATCAACTCGAGGACAAACGATATAACTAAGCGCAGACCCATCTGATTGGTAGAATTAAACTACACAATTAAAACCAAAATTTGCTTTGAATCTTCTCAAATGTACATAAAATCTGATGTGAGAATTTTTATATTAAAAAAAAATATAACTGTCAAAATACGGTGAATTTTATTTGAAGGCTTATTTTGCATAATGTTAGAATATATCGAGTACATTATCACAAATAGATAGAAAATCATTCTTACATGATTGCTTACAATATTATATGATGGGAGCTTAGGAATATAAACTTTCGTAGTGTGCTATTTCCTTATATTTTTGTATCTGATAGTTATGTTCAATAATTCCTTTCTTAAACTTTTTCTGTCATACAATTTCAGATTTTTTTTAAATACATAATTTTTGAGACCTCTATTTTGATTACTTCAAATATATTAAATTTTACACGAAAACTAACCAACTGTTAACTTTAATTTATTTGACATATTTAAGATAAACTGGAAGATTATTTTGCGACGCTGTCAAGATGCATATCTTCGTATCCAAATCGGTATGGAAACAAATACAGTAGGTATGTACCTTTATTCAAATTCTATTTACGTATTAAAGAATACCATTCATCTTATAAGAATAATTATGATTTCAAGAAAAAAAAATTTGCAATCTTGTGATATAAAAAAATCAGTAATTTAACTGCGAATTTATATGGGTGGATGAAAAAAGAATAGCAGATCGAATTGATGTATGTAACATTGAACATTCAATTTACCGAGGGTATCTTTGTATTGGAGCATAGTCGTTGTTCAGGTTTTCGTCTGATGGAACTCTTCGTCGAACACATACAGAAAGAAGCGATGATCTAGAAATATTAAAAACATTAAATAAATGCAATTTACATTTCAACCATTACTTTAAACTGTGTACAAACCAAACGTGAAAAATACTTTTCCTGGACTTTAAGCCTGATACAGTAAGTATTTGAAAAATAAAAAACATTTCTATCAATCTTTGAATACATTAATTTAACATTAAAATATATCAATAGTTATTTTTTTTCGTTTGTAATAAAATGAATTATTATTATACTACAAAACATGTAATATGCTTTAAAAATGGTAGCATTAAATGATAAAAGTAAGATTGTGTATACAAAATTATTGAAGGAGATGTAGTGCAAAAAAAAGAAAAAAACAATTCTGTAAATAATAAAATAATTAAAGTCGAAAGTAAATTAAACTCTTTTGTTGTGGAGCGAAACCCAGCTAAAGTAAACTGCAATAACATTGTAAGTTTATGTAACGTTGAAAAGTGCCTCACATTTTAAACTTTGTCAATCTATTACTGTACACAAATAAACTTTTCACTGAAGAATGGTTCCAATTGCTTGTGAGTAACCAAAGTACCAATGGTTGAAATTAATTCTAAAAACGTTTAGTACCAATCTTATAAAATAAGGTTTACCAAAAATATATTGGATACTGTGATATTTCACTTAGTTGGCTCTATAATATAAATTAAATGTGATTTTTTTTAATGTCTTTTTCAGTTGGTGTCATTATAATTTTTCATGTGTATATAAATAAATTTCGGCTCATTGGTGCAGTTGGCAACGTCGTTGGCTATGGTTACGGATGTATCAGGTTCAAGTTCCAGTTTCATAAATTGATCTTTCAATCGATTTATTGATTTCTGTTCGTAGTCATGAATATTTTTGATGTCTAAAACTCCCTCGCTCAAATCCATCCGATCCTAAAAACCGGGGCGTAGCAAGAGGTTAGCTAACCACCGGTCCTGTCCTAGCTCTACTCTTCTATCCGTACTGTCTTTGAAAAAAGAGAGGTTGAGAAAATGAGTAACAAGTAGTTCTTATAGAAAAACTTATGATGAGATACCTCCAATCGGAGGCCATATGCTCCACGTTGGGAGAGGACCATGGCAAAAACAATATAAATAAATATTTCTGTTCTTCATACCATTGATTGTAACTTATTGAAAAAATAAAAACATTACATAATGGCACAAAAAAACATTAATTTTCCATAAGCTAACTGAAATATTGTTATCATTCATTGTTATACATTCTTGTAGTTATAACATCAGAATTTGATATAAAATAGCTTCTAATATATTGTTAATTGAAATTTTTACTACTAAATAAACAATACTCATAAATATAAATTTACAATTCTACGCTAATTTTCTACGAGCATTAAACAAAGAAATAATCAACGTTCATATAAATCTTTGCGTCTAAGTTGTCAGCAGTATTTAAATTAAAATAAAAAAGAATATGTACACAAGAACAAAAACTATGAAAAAAAAAAATACTTTGAAAATGTTTTTTTTGTGTATAGTAATTGAACATAGAATTTTACCATATTTGTCTATCAGAAATAACATAAGCCTGCTGTGGAAAGCAATGAAGATTTCATTGTAGCGTGGATAACAAGAGGAATTCAATTTTCCGCCATGCTGTTGATCAAACGCGAACAAAAAAGGTGAGTGGCATTCCAAAATATTTTAAATTCACAGCGGATTTTTATTTTTTTTCAAATTGGACATCCTGGATTAATTAGTTTATATTCATTAAAACGTTAAAAAAATAAATTGTCCGTATCCACTAATTAAATATTTAAATCGCAAAAGATATAATGCTTGCAAAGATATAAATAGTGTATTCATTTCACGGGTAGAACTCTTATTTACATATATATTGTTCAAATAACAGTTTTGAACCGCAAAAAATAATGAGATAGTTGAAACGAAATTTTACTGCAATGGTTCTGATTCGTGCTGAGAATACTGGAGGAAAGAAAAGTTTTTTTATAATTTTTATTATTAAAGTGTTCAACTCTTTAGACAGTTTTGAAAGAGAGCATTCATTTTAGCCCAATGTCATACGATATATTATAAAAAGTTTACCCGGGCGTTTCACGATTTGCGTTACTTAAATAACATATCATTGAAATACCGCTTTGTATTATTCAATTGAACATGTTATTTATTCAGGATTTTTAGTAGATCTGCTAATTTTTTCAGTAATTATAACGTGATTTGTCGCATAGACACAGAGCTTGGGAAATGATGAAAAATATTTTGCTTAATAACCTAGCCTAAAATATGCTTAAAATAAACTTTATCATAATTTGTATTTTAAAGAAAGAATTACGATGCTGATATTGCGCATTATCTAAAACTATTGATTATTATTGATTTTTGTGTTTGAAATTTGGAAAATATCACTTTTTGAATGTTATCTAACATGAAAACACCAATAGAAAAAAAGAAGTCATCTAATTTATTGGTTTAAAAATGTAACAGTATAACATTTATGTACATATTGTTAAGGGGAATAAAGTTCTTCTCCACAGTCACGTATGATCTTTTGTTCTTCTACACTAGCAGATGGTGCATCTAAAAGTATATTCTTGTACCATAAGAGTCTTTCATCTTCTGATTCTGCCAGTCGTCAAACATTATTTTTAATAATTTAATTTCATATCACATTTTTCTTTTCTTGTGATATCAAATGGCATAAAGGCAGATTCTCTATTCGTTTTTATGGTTTTTTAATGCTGGAGAAATCATGTTTTGCTTGAATAGGTGAACTTTAAGATTATTTTTATACAAGGAAAAATATTCTTTCAACAAAAACAGTGGTTTCTTCTTACAGATTTAACTATTTAGCTCATTTTTTTAAAAACTTGTGACAAATCACGTTTTGAATATTCGCTTCTCCAAATAAAATAAAGGTGTTGAATAAGTCTCGTTGAGTTGTTTCTATTTCAATTTATATATTATTATAAATGATATCCGATCGTGATCGTGCGAAATGAAAATATTTCCATCCATGTAAATGACATTACTCGGTCTTGTTTTCTTATTGTAAAAAGTAAATTAATATCAATATCTTTGATAAATAATTATTTAATATTATATTTTACTCGGTAAACGGATTTTTTAAATTGGTTTTACAAAAGCTTAGTCAAATAAATCTGCGATCAGAATATTTATACACCTAAATTCAAGTAATCTTAATAAATAACAAATCTTTATTTATGGTTATATTAATCAATAATTATTTTTGTTTGTTCTGTAGTTATTATAAGTGTCGCTATTTTTAAAAAGCAGCCATACCAA
Source organism: Himalopsyche phryganea (assembly GCA_022494535.1). Classification (NCBI taxonomy): domain Eukaryota; kingdom Metazoa; phylum Arthropoda; class Insecta; order Trichoptera; family Rhyacophilidae; genus Himalopsyche; species Himalopsyche phryganea. Next base: position 3,075,390 of record JAGVSL010000034.1, read on the forward strand.
TGTTTAGGAATTCTAGCTTTTTTGTCGATTGCTATCGACCTATTTGCTTTTAATATTTCTGTATTTAAAAAATTGCCCAAATGCTATTAAATACCAAGTAAATCAGTGTTTCTATAATCTTCCAACATTGTGACTATGTACACGAAGAAACTTAAAAGTGGTTTTTCTATATTTCATCCATTTTGGATATGGCTGCTTTTGAAAAGTAGCGACACATATATCGTCGTTGTTCTGGAAGAAGACAGTAACTGAAAAATACTGGTTTTGAGTAATTGTACTCTGAAGTTTGTCAAATGTCTAAAATACTGTAACCTTTTCATTTTGTGTGTTTGTACAAAACTGTTTTTAAATAAAAGTATAATTTATAAAAATATATCTGTTATTTCATACAATAGAGTTTAAATAAGAAAAGTTTTAGTATAGCTAAATCAATATGTAATTTTTTTGATTTAGTGGTTTCTTTCAGAACAGTGACGATATTATTATATTATGGGGCTTTTTCAGTTCACAGAAATAACTATGGTTATGTATTATAATTTATTGTTTTGGTTCAAAATGTACAGAGCAGTACAGAGCTGACTATTTATAATAAAATATACTCAATTAATAAAAACGACTGAAGTAAAAAAGATTGGGACCAATAAATGAACACGTAAAAACCTATTAGTAATATTAATTAACTTAATAATAATAAATAAGAAAACGATGTAATAATTGAGTCCTTTATATTCAAACGGATATAACTTAAAAAAAACATGAATGTTTTAGTTTCAATAAAATATTTACGTATTTCTTTAAAACACTGGCGTGGAAAAGAGTTATGTTGATAGTATATTTATAAATGTTAAATTTGATGTGTCAATTAAACGACTTTGTTATACCTGCCAAAGATAGATGTTTGGATTTTAATAACTCATTTATTATGCGATCGTTTAATTAAAATACCATGCAAATACATATTGAATTAATCTGCTACTTCTAAAACTATTTTAAAAGAAACTGTGGTCAGCAATACTTCAAGCAAAGTTGATTACCAAGGGGATCCCTAGCTGAAAACCAAAATACCTGCTTCCCGCTCTTGAGCAAGGGCTCTCTATATTGTAATGAGATAAGCACCCAAAGAATCGCTCCTTTCTCGATCGTTCTAACTCAAAAAGATCCAGCTGCTTGCTTGTGATACAGTACTGCTCTCTGAACTCCTGCTTGGAATAGAGAGTCGTCGGCGCTCGAGAGGACCGGGAGCCAGCTACTCCAGCTGCGACGCCCTCTTGCGGGATGCCTGGACCTGCGATGCCGACGCCTCCAGTTCTTGCCTGCTGACGACGACGACCCATGTTTTCGTCTTCCGAGTCGTAGCTCGTAGCCAAGTGGACTATGTCGGCCTAAAAGTGTAGTATTTTAAACGTACATTTCTTAATTTGGCCTATTTTACTTTTTATGAAATTATTATAGTTCACTTTAATAATATCTAACAATATTAAAAATATTAAAAATACCAACACTAACTGCACGTTAACCAATAGTAAATATGATTACTTTGATATGTACGATAATACTATTTATTATTAATGAAATAAGTACTTGACAATATTTTCATTAATTCTATACTTATAGATTTTTAAATTTTATTAGCGATTCAATTCGTCTTGGTTTTTTATCAGGTACTGTTAATGAAAAAAATGTTTTCAAAAAAGAAAAATCTATCGTCGAAACTTATGATTCGTTTATAAAATGTTACAGGACTACTTGATATATTTAACGTAACGCAAAAGTATATATTAGAACACAAATTAAGACAAAGACAATTTCGGAATAGATGGTATTCATAAATTAGTCGTAATGATTAAAATATAAACATTTTACGAGTTCCTCTTTAATTTCCTGCGAAATAATAACGCTAAGTAAAATGAGAAGAAAGGCAGTTATTTACCTGAGTCGACACATCTAGGTGACTCAACGAGGCCGCGTGACCTATCGGGTTCACCCGCACGGAGCCGAGCGGTACTGGAACAAAAAACAAAGCAAAATTAATAACAGTTTCATGAATAAGACAATGATAAACAGTTGAGATGATATTCATCAAATATAATTAATATTTTTTAATACATAAAGAGAATTTAAGATTCAAGAAATTAAAGATTTTTCGAATAAATATTTGATTATAATGAGCATTATCTACGCGAAGCCGGTCTAGCGTTCAATTAATTTTATTGAATCCCACTTATTTTATCATATATTTCTTACAATAGTATACATATTCCATAAACACCTTTCGTTAACGAGGCATATTCACGTATCGATCTAGTTAATGTTTATAAACGAAATTTACAAGAATGCTCTCTTATTCATTTTATATACAGCAGAATCTCGATTCATCGTTTTTGAGGACCTCTCAAAAAAAAACAACGACTAATGCGAAAAAACTATGATCGAAAGATCGTTAAATTGGGTTTCAACTGTAATACACTTTGGTCATAACCAAAAACGAAAACGTAATATATTACAATAAAATCACAAAGCAATTGATATATCACTTGTTTTAAAACCTGAAGTAGTAATTTCATTGTTTTATCTATATTCTGGCAACAAATATTTTATTTTCTGTTGATTATTATAAAATTTAAAATAATAATTAAGGCGAATTAGTAAAATAATAATTTCAAGTCTGAGGTATAGAATATAAATTGCTTTAACATTGTTGTTGGGCTGAGCATGAAATCCTTATTACATGTATTAAAAAAATATTTTTTTTAATCTGAAATGTGAGGTAAATGTAAAGAAGTTTCATTAATTAATATGACGTTAATATTAATTGAAAAGATAAAATTTAAAGGTTAATTTCAGAATGAAATTGAAAAGCTTAAATATAGTTAAATATAGTCAAATAAACGATGATTTTGAGAATTTTTTTTATTTATTAAATAAAATATGAGAAATAGCCCCACATTATGGTATTTAATAAATAAATGACGTTTTATTACCAATGTCATGTATTTTTTAAAATATTTTGCTGTTTAATTATGAACTATAATACTTTTCTTTGCAAAACATACATTTGTTAAACCTTACCGTTTTCATGCTAAAAAAATCCCTTCGGATCTCATGCCGTCGCATTTCGTTACCGTGTGGGTTTTGTCATGTAAACGCATTTATAAAGCGAAATGACAATTTCAAGAAGTGAAATACGGTATAGTATCAAGTAATTATTTTTAGTGTTAAACCTGAAATACATCAAACTGTGCGAAATTATTGAAATACGCAAGAATCAAAATTTTTCATAGCAGAACAAGCTCGAGACGTATCTCGATGCCATTTTAAACACAACGGTTGCATACGGTACGTCACGGATTGTTACTATACTGTACTATAAAATTGTCAAGGTTTTTAATTTATGATTAAATATAAAAAGAAGACGTTAACTACACTGTATTTTTACTTTTTAATTATTTGTAGAACAATTTTATTTACAAATAATACAATTTTCAATTTTTTACATGAACTATTTCACAGATAATTTAAAAATTTAAAGGCCGAAGTAACTCATTGTTACTCCACGAATACGGAAGGGTTAAAGTTCGTGACACATATTTCATATAAGCCATCCACTCTATTCAGCAAAAATATAAGTGAGAGTGTATTATAATGGATACCCTCAAAAGGTCAACTGAGACGTTTTCTAAATTCAAGTTAGCTAGATTTTATACGTATTTGGACAAATACATCATTGACCATTTTTTCTCATCACTGTTACATAATTTTCAACTTTAACATTGCCCTTAATGAAGAAGTATTTTTATATTTAAGTGTATTCATTATTTTCAGTGGAGGGTTCGGAATGTAAATGTAAATGTAATGGAATATGCTTATTTTATGATTAACAATATAAAACGACTTTTATAAGGCTTTTTATAGCTTGTTTAAAATACACATTTCATTTTTATTTTATAGTGTACTATATTTTACGACGAAACAAACTCTATGCGATTCAAATCACAATTGTGTTCATATCGCACTACTGTTTTAGTTATATGTTATGAAGGATATTTTTATGATACACGTATCGATTCTGTAATCAAACCTTGTTGTTCCCACCTTCGCGGTAAATAATGCTTCCATGATCATCAATTCACTTGCGTTTGAGCAATTCATCACTAATGAATGACAGAATAACGATTCATCTCCATCAACAACTAATTTTTACGGATCAAAATGAGTTGGAATAGATACACCTATTGTTTGAATACCAATTATTTTTAGATATGTAACAAAGCAATAAAAAACTCGTTAAGGATAAACATCTGTGCACACTGATCAAATTGCTCAAATATTAATCGGAATTCGCATTTCTATGATAGATAAACTACAATATAATGTATTATAAATTAACAAATCAGTTTCTGCCTTACAAATCTGTGATTTAGGAGGGGCGGTAGTAAAAAAGTTACAATTGTAATATCAAACAAAATTAAATATACAAATTTTAATTAGAACTACATTTAAAAACTGAAAGAAATGGTGGTAAATAAACTTCTCAGCGCTCTTTGTTTTGAGAGACTAGGGTAGGATTCCTGACGTTACTCTCGGATTTTTGTATTATCAATTGAAATAATTCAGATGTTGTCACAGAACGGAAGTTAAAAACGTTTCATGACAGTCGAAGTTTTTTTAAATAAATTGACTAAACACTCGTGTTTTAAGACATTATTTCTCAAAACGTTACTATAAAATACAATATTATTATAAAAGAACGTCATTATTTCCTGTAAATTTGGTACCGACAAAAAGCTATGTTTTTGTAATGTTAAAATATATTTTTTTAATCTAATTACGTGCTAACTACGCTAAATTTAAAGTTTAACTAAATGAAGAATTAATTAAGCAAGCAGGTATAAAATATTGGTTTACATGTAAAAATAGAAGGTGTTACAATATTTTGTTAGACAAATTTCATTATATCGTTAGTTTAAGATAATCTAATCAACCGTGACTGAGGCGAGGCGGGCTACTACCTCGATTATTAATCACTAGAAGATACGCAAAACCATGTATATTTATACGTTCATGGCGTACATATATGTGACGTACAGTGTATGCTTCAGTATTTCAGCAATCTAGTGTACGCTAGGGCCAGCATCTGCTACGATAAGACACGTACAACTATCAAGGCGTAGATCGTAGAGTTTATCCCCAAAGATATTATATTGTTTGTCACCGACTGATTGTATACAGAATATTTGTGTAGAAGCATACGGATGCAAGTCCAAAATTAGAAGAAAGAGTTGATGATCATTATTATTTACTGAATGTTTGGTTGTTTGTTTGTCCAGTATGCGTTTTTATACTATTCATCCGATTGCGATGATAATTTGGTGAGTTGTTGTGCACACACCCACAAAGGTTTCTAAAAAAAATCTAAAAAATCAAAAGAAACAAATATAAGAGAAATCTAAAAAATTAAATAAAAAAGAATCAAATACGTACAAACAGCGAAATTTCAGTTCGTGTGTGACATAACAAGTGGTGTTAATTGTTTAAATTCCAATTGCCGGCTTTTGATGGAAAATTTAAACGAAAAGATGTACTGTTACCACGCATCCCAATGATTCCGACAGATATGCCAGTCGAATTTAAACGTCTACTGTTTCCGGTGCGACTCGCATTTGCAATGACCATCAACAAAGTACAATCGCTGTGGACTAAATTTGGAAAATCCGCTGGCTGAAAAATTTACAGCTGTATGAGACCTACTCACGCGTCGGAAAACCATTTGATTTATTCGTCTATGCACCAGACGTAAAAACAAAAAGTATTGTGTATCCAAAGACACTTCAATAAAGAGAATTAAAGCACTTTCTTTCTATACGAAAAAATATTTATAAAACCAATAAATGACTGTATATTTATTGTTACCTTCTCAAGTTATATTAAAAAAAATGTTCGTTTTTTCATGACTTCTATCCCCTTTATTGTGTGTGGGTTTTAACATATTTTAAGTTATCGATATGAAATTTGCTTGTTGTCGGACTCCTACAACATTTACAGCGGCGACTAACTTTTCAAGGTTAACTCTCTCTTTTCTTTCAACGAGATCTTATCATAATAAAAATTATTACACTCTATTATTTGAATAAAAGTTCTTTTTATTTATGGTTCAAGGAAAAATGAAAACGTTTGTCCATCGCAATATTTTTCAAAATATTCTCCAAAACTTTGGTAAGCGTTTATACGAACATTCAAGTCAATGTTTACAATTAAACTGAGGTAATTGAAAATTAATTTAAATATGTAATTTGCTATTTTTTTATTGTTTAATTCATTTACTGATTCACAAAATGTTATAGTATGGAAAATAGAGTATCATATTGATTTATCAAAAACAATGTTTTTTCCCATGGACAAGAAAAGAACTTTTTGTGATCATACATCTGGAATTTTGTTTTTATCTATATAAATTAATATTTATCGATAGCAGAATTTTATCATGTTATAAATTTACAGTAAAATCGGAGGAAGAGTTTTATTTTTTTAATTTAAAAATAAATAAAATAATCGAAAGATATAAATAAAATTCACAAAAAACATTTTCAATTCTTAATGAAAGATGAAACGTCAGTGACAAAGTATTGTTTATATTCAGAATTAAAACCACTAGTAATATTAAATTTAACAGAAACACAAATAATTATATCAATGTCATTCATTGTAGCGTCACGACACAACATGAATTAATTGATACATTTGTAGCTATAAAATCTAATTGTACAAATACATTCTGTAGCATAGAGAAATAAGCGGGTAGAATAGTTATACCTTATAAGTATTTGTTTTTCCGGATAAGTAATTACGGGGAGACGCGAGTTTGAATTCGTACGTCTCGTACTTAAGCTGTTTTTGAGGAGTGATATATGCGAGTAAGTACGGAATTAATTAAAACCGGGCCTTATCATGAGTCAGATTGCTAAATGCGTGCTGATGAAATTGGGACGCTGGATAGCTGTTAATGCGCCATCCCTACGAAATGTGCAGAACTTATTCGGAAATGGAGCAATTTGGGAGTGTAGAGACATTGTGCAATGCAAACATGGCGATATTGGCGTCATAATTAAAATATAAAAGCACCCCTTCAATAGCGCTGGACGGATTATATAGGATAATTAATATCTTTTGTATCGTTTCCATTGTCTTGTATAATACAAGCAATAATTATATTTAACGTGCACGGTAAAAAAGAGTATTTTTACAATTAAATTGACATACAGAGATAGAGTTTTATAAATGGGTTACTATTTCAAAAATTAATTTCATTTGTAGAAACTCACTTGACTATCACAAATTATTAACCATTGCAAAAATAATAATAAATTTAATGAATTCATTAATCTTGAGATATCACACTTTAAAAGAATATGTTATAATTATACGCTTTGTTGTCGGTAATAATAAATATTTAATTTGATGACGGAAATGAAAAAGTGCTGTTTTTTGTATAGTATATCAGGATATAGAGCAGTAATCAGTACAAAGCTGAGAGCCTTTGTGTATATTTATAGAGAACCGTAATTTTTAACGAATATTTAAGTTACATCCACAAATAAATATATTTGTTTTATATGTACGATCTCAATGTGAAGCATATGGCCTCCTAATGGAGGTATCTCAGCACAAGTTTTTCTACAAGAACTGCTTATTACTCAGTTGCTCAAACTATCTTTTTTGAAGACAGTACTGATAGAGGGCTAGGGGTAGGACAGGACTGGTGATCAAAATCAATTTATGAAACTGTTCGCACCAGGAATTGAACCTGAGGCATCCGTAACCGCAGCTAACGGCGTTGATCACTGCAATCCGGACCCGACAAAGCAAATAAAAATAATAGTAAAAAACAGCATTTACTATCGCGAGATAACAAAAATCAAAGACTATTACATAATATTTTTATCCATTCGTACAGAAATGAAAGTTTACTGAACAATCACGAGAAAATAGACTGGTAAAACATTTAAATCTAAAAATAATACCACTAGCTGATAATGGTTATTTTACGAAGCCGTACAATATAGCAATATCATGAAGCTATCATAAAACATTTAAATGTAAGATGGGTCTAATTATGTTTTTTAATAACCGTTCTATAGAAAACAATTTAAATTTGTCTTGAGAGTTTATTTGAAACAAGTTTGATATTGGTAAAATGTAGCCTACAGTATCTTTATTTTATCTCGCCTCTACATTGGATTTATAGTTATGTTACTGATCGATAATTCATATGATATGGCTACTCACGGCTATTTGGTCTATAATCTTTAAGGGCGGTAGATTCACCTATGGGATTTTGAGTAGGAAGTCAAGCCCATTAACAACTACGCCTTGGCCATAAATAAATCAATACCATTATAGGAAAGCTGAAATAAGCCAAAGGGTTTTACGATGGCATAAACGAAACTTTGTCTTTGAGATGAGTCTTTGTTTGAAATAAACGCTTCATACGTAAATTAAATCCGCAAGTAAAACATAGAAAATGTTATATTCTTTTAATAGTTTTTTATTATTACCGATTTCGCAAAGCATTTGAAATATTTATAATAAAAAATGACAGGATAGAGTAAGATTTTAATCCTCTTCAGTTATAGATACTGATTATCTGATTTGTTAAAGTACCTAGTAAGTTACATAAAACGGGTGAAATATTTTTCAATTGATGAAATATAAATTATTATAATGAATAATATATGATTTAGCCAATTTATGATTTAGGTTATCGTATCAGGACTCACAATTCTGAAATATGACGTTTAATGATTGACAAGCATCGAGTTTTCTTACCAAATCAATTATTATTTTACACAATATAACATATAAACTTAATCAATAGACTGGTGACATTATCCGTTACAAAAATATTCATTGACATTCAATCCAATACAGATTTAATTATTCCACTTAAAGAACAATCAATATCAAAGTATTTTTAGAATTTGAATGTCGTTAACAATAAATTATTTTAAAAAATAATTTCAAAGTTATTTTTAACAATTTAATGGACGTAATAAATCTAGTTTATAAATAGAAAATTATGCAGGTACAACTTTTACTGTACTTAGAATATGTCGAAATTAATAATATACACTAAAGATAGAATGAAAAAAAATACATCTATTAACGTTTTGAGGTTTCCAAATGTCAAGTGAGTATAACCAATCTTGAAAGGGTATCTTACCAAAAAAATAAATACAAGCTGTGAATGGCAAAAAAATTCCTGCGATTGCCAAAAATCAGCTCTCTTATGTAAGAACTCTCAACTTAATCGTAGTATTTCTCCATATTCAAACATTACTGGAATTTTACACCATTAATTTTATATTACAGTCATAGTATTTCAAATGATCATTGTTAAAGTGAGCAATAATTTTGCTTAACTCATAATCCATTACTTTATATTATTGCCTTAAGGACATTACGATATATATATACGAAACCTTTCATGCTACTGTAAATCGTGTATTAGTAGGTATTATAGTCATATTATATTTGATATAAAAATGAATGCCTGGGTCATTTCATAAATCGATTTTAATTACATATATTATTAACAAGTTGGTAAAAATTCATTACAAAAGCATGATCCATACATTTTTAAAATAATCATAAAACGATGTCAATAATAATGATATAATGAGCTAGTATGCACATGTCCTCATTTAAAAAATAGATTTTTAGAAAGTAATCATTTCTACGTTTAATTATAGAAAATAATGACTACGCTACACATAATAATATCATAATTTCAATAATTTAATGTATAATACGATGTTTTTTTCAACCAAAATTCATTCGGTTTTAAAAGGAGTACTATTTTTTCGATTCAATTCAATATTATACTTGTCATAGTTTTAAAGTCTTGAGTGGGTCACGACTTCCTCAAATAATTCCTACAATCCTGTGTTTTGAGCTTTGCAGTGTCATTTTCTAAAACCACGAACTGGATAATCATTTTCTACTCCATTCAACCACCGAAACCAGTCTTTTTCAGTAAACGTTCTCAAAGTTAATTTAGTGTAGACGTCGAGATTTTCAACCACCTCACTCATGACGATGTCACTTAAAAAAAAAACATTTTTGATTACTTTTAAATCAGTGATTCAATATACGTAAGAGTCCAAAGTCTCCTGTATTATCATGAAAGAATTCTATTAATAAAATCATGTATTTCCAGTTATGTTAAAATAAATTACATCCGTTTAAGATTAGATAGGGTATTTCAGGTATTACTATTTTGTTACGTGTTAGCGGAATAGGAATATATTCAATGAAAAGGAAAGGGTAAATTTAATTTATTTCCTTTGAAAGCCATCAATAGTTTGAGATAAGGTAAAACGGTTCGAACGATTATTATTTAGGCAACGTGGGACGAGAGATTGCGCTTGAAAATACTTGCTGAGAAAATGATGGGAGGTACACCCAGAAAATACAATGCGCTTTTGTGCTAAAACTCATGAATCATGTTTCATTGAAAATATACAACAACGGTGCACAAATTTTAACGATTTTTGAGAATGACACAAGATATTTTGTTACATTGAAAACACTACTTTAATAAAATTAATCTCAGAAAATATTCACTAAATATTAGTAAACCTACATAAACATAATGTAAAGTGTTTCAATATAAGTAGTTTATAAAATTATTCAAATGCACTATAAGTATTTTAACGCAATATAAGTTTTGACGTATATAGTATATGATTAACTTTTTTCGATGGATTCCGGGGGCTATGTACGAAAATTTACAATCCATATAAAATCAATCAAATTTTTATTCTTACTGTTGTGTAACTAAGTTGGAACACTCGCCTATTTTATTAGCTTATAAAGATAATTTGAATTGTACTATTTTTATCTACGAATAAGAATATTTTTCTCTATTTGTAATTTACCAATATAAAAATAAATATTCAACTCCATATACACGTTGTTTGCTTAGCTGCTTACTTAAATCCAATGGATTTTCTTCTCAAATGAAATAATAACACTGTAAATATTATAAAAAGCAACATTTTATTGAAATACAGCAATAAAATAAATTTTACCCTTGCTTTTTGTTTCTAATTAGAAAGATTTTTATGTAACAGCCATTTATAAAAAATCAATAATTCTATCAGATATTTCTAGGATAAAAGTTTCAAGATTTATTCTATGGAACACAAATTAATAATAATGAGGCTGGTCGGATACTTCCTGATAAATACTTAATTCTTGTGCCAACCAGGTTTTTTGCAAACACCTAAATAGGCATGTTTTCCTTCTACTCGGATTATATATGAGCAAAGCAAAGTATTGGACGTCTTGAAGGATTAGTAACTAATCTTAAGGGATTGTATTGAAGACGAATTTAAGTCCACATTGATTAATGGCTTCGGAATTTTCTTAGTTTTCTATAAGAAGCCACGTAATAAATTAATTATAAAAAATATCTCTCGATGAACAAACACCCACGACTGAATATCGTTCGAAAAATGGAAATTTGTTACCATATAAATTAATTTGAACATTAATTATTTATAATGAAACGAGATGACGTTCTTGCAGAAAGAAAATGGATTGATGATTTGAAAACAAACTACGTTTTTATCTTTATACAAAATATTATATTCATTAGGTACATCATGGTATTTGAAAAAGGAAAACTAAGAAATAATAGGTAAAACATATAAATTATCTGTACCTACGATAGGAATTTATGTTTGCTTTTAAAAATATTTCTAGCAATACCTAAAAGAATATTCATTACTATAGTATAGATGCTATGTGATTATAAGATACTTTTTATAAATATAGTAGTTGTTTTGTAAATATTAGGTTTATTAATATGTTATATTATAAGATAATTTTGTTGAAAATTGACATATTGGTAATACAGAATTAATTATTACCGAGGTGACTTTGATTGATCTCAAACAAAGGAATGTTTATTGTATAAATAATTGATGGGGATAGATTTTCATATGAGGGTATAATTTAAGCCACATATTGTATCTTTGGTATTATAATATAAATGATCGACATGGAAACAATATCCGTGATCCTTAAAAGGTTTCATAGACGAATAAATCTTACAGTACAATTTAAAAACAGGTTTTTTATAGTGCTTTTCCATTCCCTGTTAATTTAAACACTGTAATAATAGTCCCCATTAAACGCCTGACTAACTATTAAAATACTGATGTAATATTTATTTTTAATTATGAAAAATAATATTGTGTTATGTTGATACTCATAATATTTTAAGATGAATTATGGAAAATGAATTAAACCTTGAGCCAATGATAACCCAAACATGATAAAGATATTCAATAATTACTAAGCGAATGAGTTAAACAGCCTTTTCTACCGTGCGAGATATTTTTGAAAATTTGTAATAATAAAATTAGCTTGAGCATAATTGAACATAGTTATGCAGAAAGCAACTAATCCGCAAAAAATATAATAAAAGTTACGTGCGTGAACGTTTACTCTAGGCTCTGCAGAAAATAGCTTGGTTGAAAAAAATACATTCCTTTAATAAAATGCTATGGAAATGGGCTAATCGTACTAGCCATTCACCAGGTTAATAGTCGCCCCACTCTATATATAATTTAAATAAATTCTGAATGATCTCATATACCATATAAGACAGTTAGTCAATTAGTCATATTCCACAATTGAAAAACATAAGATTCAATTATCGTTATTTATATTATATAAATAATAGCTCAGAGCTGTGAATTTCCTACATTTTTAATTTCATGTGATTTCAAAAGTGCCTTTTCTCAGCTTGACATTATTGTTGATTTGCTTCATTCTACAGAACTATTTCAATTATTATACTGCAGAAAAAGAACACAATACTGATTAAGGATTCCAATCGAATACATTTAATTCCTATTTGATATTCACATATGTGATAAAATATTGGAATATTATTCGTTCTTAGTATTGACGTATGGATTAGCAAAAATTATCATTTAACGTGGCATTATATATCATTCAAGATACGTGTTGATAACTTTTTTACTATAATTAAGTAAAAACAATGAAATTCTTACATTATATTATTTGAATATACTCGAATACAGTAAGTTTTTAATAATCGATATTCGAATATTTGTTTTCAACGAATATTTTGAATACCTAGTGCGGATACAATTCGTAAATAACAGGAGTTACTTTAAATCATGCAGAATTGTCATAGCATTCTTCTTTTATAATATTATTATGGAATTAGTTCCTTCTCAAAAAATCTGCACCCAGAACCATCGTATACAATACATCAAAAGTAAAATGCTAAAAAACTCTACTGTCCTTTGAATCAATGATTTCAAAAATAAAATGACAATTTAAATAACTGATAAAAATATAATAGATTTTGGTATGTTTAGAGTGTTTTTTGCGTCAATAGAACTTGTAAAATAAATACTTCGTCATCGGAAAACGTTATTCCGTGGCAATTTTGTTGAGTGTTAACCGCAAACAAACATAGATACTCCGTAATGTTTACACTGCGCCACATTACAAACGGCATTGTGAAAATGTATCCCCAGATCGTGGAGCTTTTGAACATCGCTAATTTTCAGAGCTTTCGAAAACACGCCTCCGTGCTGTAAGTCAAGATGTGTAGATGATTTATTGCTACGTGTTAAAGTTTACATGATGGTATATTCAGATAATGTTAGTCTACTATCTTCGGAATTATTCTAATTTCATTCCAAGTCCTTTGAATTAACTCTATTAATTTTTATTGTCAGAAGATATTCCAGCCTTACTTCAAAATATTTTAATTATAATTATGGTATTAACAACATTCGTAAGCACATTAATTACACTTAAAAAAACTAGACACAGAACATGGGCGTGAAACTAGTGGGTGCATTGAGCCTAAGATGTGAATTTTTTCCAATTATTCATAGACAATTGTTTCGTAGTAATTCTTTTTATGATATTTTTATGTACCCCATAAATAATTCACGATTAATATTTTTAAAAGCAAGGCAAGCTATAAAACAAATGCATGAAAATACAATGAAAGTTAGTTTTGCAGTAGTGCTTGAATTGGTTTATGTAAATAAACAAACAAAGAACATTATCAAATTTGAATTGTTGAGATTTTGTACATTTCCATGTATTTCGTCGCTATCTCGGCGAAACTCTATCAAACACCTTCAGTTATCTTAAATTAAAAAAAGAACTTTATTGTTATCAGTTGACAGTGCTCGTGATTAGCGCAATCTGTTCTGATCATTATAAAAATGTGGAAGCAGTACAAAGTAAATTGTATTTTATTTTTTAAAACACAGCCTTTCTACCAATATTTGACAGTTAACACCTTAAAAGTCACTTCAGTTTAAGCTACTGATTATCTGATGTGTTGAAGTACCTAGTAAGCTATATAAATTGGGTGAAATACTTTTCAATTCATGAAATATAGATTATTATAATGAATATAAAGCCAATTAAGTGTTTATCTTTTTCACTGAAACTATTGAATTGTAATATTATTATAGTATTATAAGTATTATACAATAATGGCAGTGAGACAAAAAAAGAAAAGACACAATTACTTTCGATTCAATTATGTGTCCTTGTGAAATATGAATATTTTTAAACTGGCGTTTTAATCATAAAGCGATCAATACTTGTATTGTTTTAGTAGTAATATATAAAATAGATGAGCAGTTAATTTTTTATGGATGTTTTTATTTCCAGATCATTTATATTATGCACTAAAATCTCGATTGTTATATACGATAAAAACGGAAAAAGATTACAGTATTGAAAATATTTTGCACTTCTCCATATATTATAGTACAACCTCAGAAGAGTTTGGGGTCATAAATACGGATACTAAAATAATGGATTAAATGTCATTCATGTAATTTTATATGATATAAAATATTTTAATACGAAGCTCGTATAAAAAATGAGAAATATCATAAAAAAGAAAACAATACATAATGAGAACATAAGCCGAAAATTGAGAGTTTTTTAAGAGCACATTCGCTTAGAGTAAAAAACAAATTATTTAAATGAATATATGGCGATGACAGGCAAGAATTTTACGAGTCGAACGTTATTTTCTTTTGATGATTGAATATTGTCATAAAATATTGATTTTAGTTAATTTAGACTTATCTATATTGTTATTTGTATTATTATATAAGTATATATATTATATATAATCAAACTATGATAAATAGTTATTTTCATATGTAACTACATGGTATTTAGTCAGATATTACGTTTCAATTTATAATAATATGAACAATTAAATGTTGTTAAAATATAAGTTAGATTTTGATATAATATTTTGTCGCTTCCACGGCAAAACCACTTATCAGAATATTTTCTATTGTTCAGGAGAAGCAAAAAACATCATTTAACTTAAAGAAGCAAGATGTTGTATCTTTGTTAATAATAAAAAAAATTATCGCCAATTTTCATGAAACCCGGGAAGAGAAATCAATACTTATATTACCATCATTTTAAAAGTTCTTGAGTTCCTGGAATATAACATAATGGAAAGAGAAAAACTAATATGTGTATTAAAATATTTAAATTGGAGCGTTCCTATTGGTCCCTCATTTACATGATTTTTCCAGGTAATGTCGAATGTTGTTTTATATATTATAATGGCATTCAAAACTCAATTTCACATTTATTCTGCTAAGTGGTTTTTCCGTGGAAACGACGATTTATTTGTGGTTAAAAAGTATTTGTTAAATTAATAACAAACAAAAGAAATGATATTAATGAAAATAACCACTATGAAGTATTACGTTCATGGCCGCTTCGAAGCTTCGTGTACTCATATTTTAATGGTACACGTAAATATTCATTCCTATAGTTCGTTGTAAATTGTGTCTGTTATATCCGCGTTTGTGCCCGTTTAGTCTTTAATAAAGTCACCGGGGGAATTAATAGCCAATCCATTTGAGAGCGACTGCTTAATTAGTTCCACTTTTAACGACTCGAGCACAATGCAGACACGAGGGTTCTATGCCACAATAAGTATTCAGTGAGATACGAATATTTATACACACACATATATGTATATTTATATCAAATAAAAAGAACCCATTTACGATAAAAGCACCACTAATTTTCCATGAAAACAATCAATGGTATTTAAATGAAATACATTTTTTTCTTCACATTTGTTGTGTTCTGCTTTATAATGAATACTTAGATACATAACACGTGGGAAAAAATATTTTAAATTCATCAAAAATATGGTTTGAATGTACACATACATATTTTCTAATGGAAATACTATATAGGTATTGTTATTTGTGGTTGTTCTAATCATGTGTCACTCTTTATACTCAATAACAAATTTAATTACGGCTATACAACTATCTGAACCATTTCGCGAGTAGAAGTCTTACTTTATTTAGTATCTCTTTTTAATATTTAATAAAAAAAAAAACATGAAGGAGGTATTACAAAATCAGAAACGTTTTATAAAAATTCGTGAGAACATATTTTTTTGTTTTTATTATGCCGTATACTATTATCAACCTTGAAAAATAAAATATAATAATAATGATTTTTTTATGAACAATTATTTGAAAAACATTAGCTAGCCAGTTTTTTGGGTTTCCATGAAATTATGCTTGCAAAAGCAAACATTTTTTACCGTTATAACATTTGTATTTTAATATGTATATGTTTCAAATACATACATATACTTACGTACGTCGGTAGACTAACGATATTTAAACATTTAACATTTGTCACTACCTAATACAAACGGAAGAAAGATATTTTAACTGAGTTTATGAAAATACAGGCTTGCATTTTATAAAAAAAAATGCCAAAAAAAATAAAAATAGGAAATACTGTTTCTTCCTTTTTTACCAATCAAGTATAAAATTGTGAATTCGTTAAGTACTTGAAATTTAATAATAATGATGTTACATATAAAAATAAAACTAAACAAATATTTTTGTGTTGAATATGCTATTTATAGCTCTGGTAAGCTATTGCTACGAGGTCGCTTATTCTGTTTGTTAAATGTGGGCAAAAGCACTTCAGCGCAGGTTAGTTGGTTATGTTAATCGGAAAAGGTGCGGTTAAAATTACGCGATAAATGATGATTAATAGCTTTCCAGACCATTAATTAAATTTTAAATAATAGTGATGAAAATTAAACATTATTTTCTTCCATAAAAAAGTACTGTGCGGAGTACAACAGCACCAAATGACTCATTTGATATTTCGAGTTGTTTATGATTTTGGATTAAATATATTTTTCCCGGCTAGTGACAATGTTTTAATAAGACTGAATGCTATATCTCTAAACAAAATGTTTCATCTATGTTAGGAATCCTATTAAGAAGTTTCAAAGGAATAATTAGGTAATTGATATAAAACAACAATGATATAAGGTTGCTTTCAATACATTGCAATGTCTCTTAAATTTCTAGCGCCTCGCCAATATCTTTGCTACCGTTTAAAACAAAAATTGATTACGAATTTATTCCAATAGTTGGCTACTGTGTTCCACAATCAGTGACATAACAAAGTTATCCATTTTAATTTAAAACAAAAAATGAATTTACCGTTGAAACGATCGGAAATCTTTACTTCCTTCTAAGTTATCAGGTCATGAAAGAATATAAAGGTGGCGTTAAGTCACACCTAAGGCATCCACAGCACGTGCGCAAGCCAGATCCATTACCACTTTTTGTAGTGATACGTCATATGGTGCTGCATACATTACTCCGTTCTCTTGTCTTGAAACTGTATGCATTCGTATAAATATCAATAAAGAAATATAGCACAATTCCTTTTTTTATGAATTGAACAATTTCATTTAATAATCAGGACCGGTTTCACCCAGGATTTTCAACGAATCGTATTCGAGCACTCACGATGAACGAAGTTGTAAAACCTATTCTTAAAATTGTGGAATCAAATCAAAAATCAAAAAATGTACATTCTTTTCATATATATAATGCCTTTTCACCAAAAATTGACTGCTCAGTTGATTCATATATTAAGTTTTTTTGAAATTCATCACAAATTTAATTTGAAAGCGCATAAAAATATTTTTAAATATATTATAAATATATTATTTAGATCTAGTTCATGCTGATTTTGATCTAATACTTCTATTGAAAAAACAATAGTATACTCACTGTTTATCAGTAAATGAAAATATTTATGTAACTAAGTATTCTCTAAAACTTTTTATGAATTTATAAATATATTAAAGTTATATACATTAAAGAAAATTCAAAACATTTTTTGATTGGTATTGTTCTTGAATATAGTTTGGATTTCAAGCACCGTTATTAAAATGAATGTAGTTAATTGATCGAAATTTATAATGGTTAAGAAAATTTTATGATGTTGGAGAATACCATAAAGAAAAATAGTTGTCAAAGAAAAATTTTTTAAATATTTAATTTTAGTGTGCAGTTAAATGGAATGGAAACTCAAAAGATTAATTTTTACAAAACATTCAATCAAGGCAACGTTAATAAACTTGTTTTCCCAAAGAAAATAAAACTACAAAATATCGTCAACATGGATGGAAATAGCGAAGAATGATTGGAAAACATAAAAAACTACTTTGGCTATACACGAAGTAAAAGATAGTGAAATAAAAATTGTATCATCTAGTAAAAAAGGCAAACAAAAGCTTTAAAATTAAAGTTGAGAATTTCTCAAGCTTTGTTATATAGCACCACGTTGAGATGATATTTCTGTATTTTATTTAACAAACCGAATAAATCTTTTTTTATGTGCTTTGAAAACTTGTTTTGCCATTTATTTTTCATACACTTAAGATCGAGGTAATATTGCAAGGAAAAGGCCTTTGAATGCCAAAAATTTATTATAATATTCATTATTGTTTTAAGTAAAAAATGCTTCTATCAATAATATTTATTACCTTATAATAATTTGTGTTTTAACTTAACTTTACTTTTTAAATATAAAAACATATAGTTTATTTTGAATGCGATATAAGAAATAAAATACTGTAAGATATAGCATAATTAAGTTAAACCTCCAAAGATGAAATACAAAATACCAATGTATACCATTGATCGCATACGATCCACTTATCGCATTCGAGAAATAGTTTTTATTTTTTAATTTCGAAGATGTGAAATTATGTTTTCATCATATACACACGTTTATAAATAAATTTATTATAAAAATTAATATAATAAATACATGTTTCAATAATAGTACTTGAGCTTTTCATACAAGGGCTTATATTTCAATGTGAAGATGTAAATAAAGACTTCGTCTCAAATCCAAGTTTCGGAATAAATCTCCAGTTTATCAGCGAGAAATTTTGCCAGCGATAATAATTTGAGTGTCACAGCGGGATCTTATGCGACGTTATAAATTATACGCATGTATTGAAGATTAACGAAAGCCTTGCAGCGATAGATAAAAAGTAGAGCCATTTTGGAATTGAAATACTCAAGAAACGTGCGATAGCTACAAAGTATTAAATTTACTGGAAAAGTTTTTCTGTTTTACAAAAAGTAGGTAAGATTTATTTTATTGTACATGCTATTAGAATAGTAAAAGAGACTATTATAAAAAGAGATATTACGATAGATTAAATAGGTTAAAAAAATTTAAAAGGTAATCTTTTGTCATTATTATAAATATAATATTTTCACCACAATCCGATAATTGTGTTTTTGTTAACAGATGTTTCTTACAGTTGATAATATTAGCTAAAATAATACTAAAAAACTGCCTGAGCTAAAAACGATTGCAAACATTTTTTTTTTCGATCGATTTGATGTTTTCTGTATTAATATAAAATTACAATCGACAACTTTGGTATTCTACTGGTTGTATAAATACTATAAATTGATATGACAGTTGTTTCGCTAGCCTCAGAATAAATCTATCGCTAGATTTTTTTTACGTAGATATAAGTTCTTATATTGCTTAACATGTTATCAACTAATAACACTTTAAAGCCAATTCAATGATATAAATATATATTTTAATTTGATACATTTTAAATAATATAATAATAATAGAAGTAAGAGTATTTGAGTCATGCTTCTATTTATACAAATAGTTATTTAAAAAACCTTCAAATGAATGATTAAATAAGTTTTAGTCTATATGTACGGCTGCTTTAGTAAATAGATCAAGAGGTTTTGGAGGTATTTGAGTAGACCAGCAATATATTGGAAGTGGTTGATGCTTGAAACATGTTTTTTTTTGTTTTGATATAGGTCAAAACTTAAAAAGAAATGCTTCTTTGTGTAACCGAAAGTTGTGAACGAGAAATAAGTCTGAAAGAGTTCTTATCGCGTGTCTGTTATGTTGCAATAATCTTTACAGCACTTAGTTTTTCTTGTCTGTATTTACGCCCAGCATCACCTGTATCGTACATAACAAAAAGGGTATTTGACGTCAGAATGACGTCAGTGTCGGAGAAAAATCGTAGCTCTTATAACCAAGGTTGTGTAATCGAAACAACAGAAATGTTATACAGTGCTAGGCGTATCGACATGCATTCTGGAATGCTCAAATTATAAGAAAATAGTAACGGAATATTTCTGTCGGTTTTTGAGTAAGAATGTGAATTAAAAGATGCTTTTTCGACAAATGATTCATCTAATCTATTTTCAAAAATATAAGCCGTATTACATTAAAATATACCGGTGAATGCAATTTGTTCAAAGCTTATTTGTTATTTAAGTGGAAGCTTAGGAAATAATTCTCTTCGACTGAAAAATTATTATTGAATTTCGAAGATACTCATAATGAAAACAGTTACCTTACTGAAAATACAGCGTCTGATTAATTTAGATAATTAATGTAAATCATTTGTTTTACAAGAAAAATACATTGAAAGTGAAACACAGGGAAGCGATGTTAAATAAATAATGTAATCTATAGCTCTTTGAATATAATATTATTTTAAATGTAATCATTATTCAAAATTAAGGCATCAACATGGAAGTAAATTGCATTTGCTTTCCGGTGACAGCTAAATATTTATGAACAACTTTAGTGTAGTTGCAATTAAAATTAAATGAGAAATAATAGTCTCATACAAAATACATCTGCTCACTCTGGGAAAAAAAGGTTTTGGAATATTTTAAAACAAAATTAATACCGTATTTACATAATAAATAAAAATAACAGTTTCCTCATATGTGGTTCGTTTGACGAAAATTACATTGATATACTTATCACTCAATTAAATATCTTAATTAACGAAGTTTTTATTTCACCTTTTTCGTAAAGAAAATTTTAAAAAAATATATTCAACGTGATATAATGTTAAAATTATTTTCCATTCAATAATCCAAATAAACATCTTTATGAATTTATTTATAATTAAAACGAACGATCAAGCTCGGGCATGCAAAATTATATTTAATTTAGCATCCGCCAGTACAGGAAGTGAACTAAATTAATTTCGCAGCTATATATGATGGAATTTTGTCATGCGCACCTGTTAATAGATCGATTCAATCCATTTGAAATTTCCTGTCTGAGTAAAATTTCTACTTATGCTGAAGTCTAGATTTCCAAGACATGCATTGGCATTAAAGATGACTAGCATTATAGCATTATGTTTGTAGATAAATTCACAACTCATAACAATAAATAACTATCGATTTAAAGAAAAATAACTCGATAGATAATTTTAATAAATTTAAATACGTTTATCAAATATTTGTTTTTTAACCGTTATTTTTTCGATATCTTATAAGCCTCTAGATTATAAACCTTTAAACTTTTTAAGCAGCTGCCAATTATAAAAGAAAAATTTCTTTGGAAATATTCAAATAAATTTTTTAGTTAATCTAATCTATGTCACTGAAGATCAAATACGACCTATATTGTGTACTTTTAAATTACTCAAATTTTGTTTTATGTCATGATTTTATTTGATAGAAAAAAACATTAGCATTCAAAACTGTATATTTTAAAAAGCAAGTTTTTTAAATAGAAACTACTTTCTTATAATTCATACAGCATAACTTTTTTGGAATGTAACAATATACCATTTTTAAGATGTCAACTGTCAATTCTTGGTGGACAAGCATTATATTTTGTATATAAAACAATTTTTTTTTGCGGTACACCCAAATATTTAAAATGATCAGTTAGTTCAGTTGATAACACTTGTGATGAGCAAAACCAGTCCTTATCATTATAAAAATATGGAAATAGTACAAAAATAATGTTTATGATAAAAAAACAGTTCACAGTCAAATATAAATTTAAAGATTGCGTTAAGCTAACTTTAGAAAATATGAATCTTAAAACATACATTCTTAAGGCTAGCTACACAAATTTGGTGGCAGAAGTTTCTCGAAGCATATATTATATATAATCTGATAATGTCAGTATGAAATTCCCCCTGGTTCATTCGTACACTAGTGGTCTAGGCCCAAGCCTAAAATAGATGCTCAAACCTTTCCCAAAGCCAGAAAAATAATTATTATTTCAAATATTTCATTTATAATAAATAATGCATCACATAAAAAAACATTTTCAATTTATTGCCAAATATTGACCCAGTTTTAAAAAAGCGGTAAAAACATACTTTTTCATTCGGGAATCACGAATCGATTCAATACGAATACAGATGATGTCTTTTATATTATAATATGTCTGAGTGACAAGTTTCCGAAAAACATTTATATTACGTTTTTACATTACTTTTCATATTTTACAGAAACGAAACGATGACATACATTTTGAGCAGTATTACAGTATGGTATTTGCAAAAATAACATTGCTAGTGTATGTGGAATGAATTATTTCGGTAGTATTTCTATTTTTATAAAATTGTTTTTATACCTGTCAAAGACTTCGAAATATAAAAAAAACAGATAAAGCCTTGCTTAGGCTCAAATCTGGGCTGTTGTTACCCAGTGGGTGGACTAGGCCCGAGCCTTGTAAAACCTCTACTCTAGACAATTTATATAATATATTATGATATGCCACTTCCCAACTAAGACGATTTTAATCTCTGCTTTTGAAGGTGGACAGAGAATCCCTAAGCCTGTTAAAAGTTTTCGCTGAAAGTTTCTGGAAAAAGCTTTTATGATATGGAAGAAAACTTTCTATTGTCACGAAAAAAATATAATTATATAAATAATAGTAATATGCGCTTACTTATTATTTATCTACGATGGCATCCAATAAATTTCACTTGCTTTTTCTTACAGCATTTACTACCGCAATAGTGATGATAAGAATTTATTTTCGTTCAGAGCAAAAATCTGGATGTTTTAGATGAAAACTAGTATTTAAAATAAAAACTCATTATTAGAATTTTAAGCAATTATAATCACTTCTGAAATAATAATCATATTAAATACATATTCTATAAAACGATGATAAACATATAAATTCACCTGTTATAAAATATATATAATTTGGTTATTTTGAGTAATCCTCTTTCACGTTGTTGATCGTGAATCCTTGAAATTAATTCCATCACACTGAAATTATCGATATTTTGTGTTTTAATAAACGTCTATTGCTGTTGTAATATATAATAAAAGTTGATAACTTTCATATTCCACTGGTTATATTTTCTGGCCTGTCTAATTTTGTTATAATTGTTAAGAAAGGAATCTACCATGAGCTTTCCTTGTCCGATCAGGTACTTTCCAAAAATTTTATGGAAGTACTTAATCAGATTCAATATATATATTTTTTTACCATGTCCTTTCCTAATGTGGAGCATATGGTCTCCTAATGGAGGTATCTAACAGAAATTTTCTACGAGAACTACTTGTTACTCAGCTGCTCAACCTCTCTTTTTTTTTAAGTCAGTAGGGATAGAAGGATGGGGCTAGAACAGGACTAGTGGTTATCACTCTCGCTACGCTCCGTCTTCAGGATAGGATGTGTGGGAGGGAATTTTAGACATCACAAACATTTATGACTACAAACAGAAATCCATAAATCGATTGCAAAATCACCCCATAGCCAATGACGTTGACTACTGCACCACGGACCCGTATTTATCTCCACTTGTTTTATCGTATCTTCAATCAAAAATTCAATTTAACACTTTTTCAGTTTATTTGATTTTTACACTAAGCTGGAATAAATATCAGATCCATGTGCGTCAAAGAGTAGAATCAATCAAAAAGACAATGAAGATGGCGGCAGTATTCCGAGGTGCTCAAAAACTGTTTCACACAATGCATCAGACATTGCAACTCATATTTCTAAAAACAAGTGCCAAGTCTGTGAGCCTAAGACTCTTCCGTACCAAGTTTATCGGATAAGTCGAATTCCAAATCGCTTCGAGGGTCTACTCGAGTGGGACTTTAGAGCGAGTTCTGGTTTTCGAAAGTGGTTGCATTTTCAAACTAGATCATGAAGTGTACAGTTTGCTAAGGAATTTAAGACTGAAATTGAGTCGGTGGCTTAGTGTGTTTCACATTGCTAAATAAGAAGTCTTAACATCAATAGTAAATAACTGGTATCATGTCGATAAATTTAATATTCATCATACGATATTTTTAATAATAGAAGCTGCGTTTTTTTGGTGAAACTCCTTTAATTGAGTAGACAAATAAAAGCGGGTATATTTACCCTCTTTTATTTGTCTATTCATTTTGTACAGGAAACTTGATTGAAGATTGAACAAAGAACACTAATTAATGACTTATTTGGGTTAACTTACAATCGGTAAACGCGCTTTGTATTAACGTTACTTCCATTAGAGATGATATCCGTTTTCCACCAAAAGATTATCGGGCTTATTCACTCATTCCACTATATTACACAATAGAAGGAAACAAATACTTTGACATTGTTGGTTTCAAGAAATATTTAATAAAACTAAATATAATACTATTGTTAAAATGTCACGTTCGTGGTCAGTGGTCAATGGCTTCAGTTACAGATTTCTCGGGCTCAAGTCCCGGTGAAGAGAGTTTCATAAATTGATTTTTCAATCGATTCATAGATTTCTGTTCGTAGGCAAGGATGTTTGTGATGTCTAAAATTATCTCTCGTTCATTCGATCGCCAGATCGATAAGCTAATCACTAGTCCTGTTCTAGCCCTATTCTTCTTTTCTACTCTTTTTGCAAAAGAGTAGTTGAGTAGCTGAGTAACAAGCAATTATTGTTGACAAATTTCTGTTGAGATACCATCATTTCCAGAAGCCCGTATGATCCACATTGGAAGCAGACATGGTTAAAAAAATTGTTAAAATAGAAATACATAACTTATCAATGTGAGTTGTATAAAGTTTTCTGAGAATAACGATGTCGAAAAAAAAAATTGGCATATATAATCATTAATTCTTTTAAACTGATTTTTAAATACTACAAAATTTTTATGTACGATTGCAATTATTAACTTTTTTTCTTGTCGCAATCATTATTTCCGAAGACAAGAATCACAATTTTGAACCTTGAACTGACAATTTTTAACCTTCACTTGAAAAAGTATTCGTTATTTTTCATACATTAATGAAGTACACAATTTTTTATCAAATTCAATTATAAACTTTTTCGTACAGCGGTAAATTTTGCCGACGAAATGGTCTTAATTGTCATGCTTCAGGCTTTTCGAAATAAAACAAATTAAAAGTGGACAACTCTTATACGTTTTTAATTTGTAAAGTATTTTTTGCCAAAGTTATGAAATATAAGCGAAAACTAGATTAATCAAATTGCAGGTATTGAAAAATTCAACGACTCCAATGTCACTTTCATCCGAATAATGTTACATCTGTTTATAAGGCTTGCTTTTATTTAAAAACGTTGTACCTTTATCGGAAATTAATTTAATTTAATATTGTAAAATGTTAATTACCCAACATTTTAACCGAATAGTAGCTTTGAATTCTGGAAACAACGTGTAGATAGATCTTTTAGCTGATTACTAGATTTTCTCTGTCTACATTCTTGTAAACAATTTTACTATTCCGAAGATAAAATTAAGCCCCATGATATCCAGGCATTCGATTTGTATTCTGTACAAGTAATCCTAAACTCCTTTGCCACAGTAAGCGGAATCGCTGGCTTCCTACTACGACATAACTCATTGTGTGATATGGTAAGGTAATACAGGCATAATTTCATGACATGACATGCAGTTCAATTAAATTGCGTTACTGGAACACATGACAGAGCATCCGTGTATATTACTAAAATGGTGTTACATCTATGTACGCCTCAAGTTTAATATCGAATGTCACAATGTTATAACATAAATAAATAACGGCGTGTTACAGTATTTACGTTAAAATCAGTAATGGATATACATTGCAGAATAGAGTTGGATTGATATTTAATTTAAAGAAATTACAGAACACCAGTTCATTACTATTCCTTTTATTCCATCTCCGAAAGAAGAGCTTGAACCAAATTTCAGCCATTTTGCATACAGTAGACCTCCCGATATTAAGGATATAAGTAGGTAAGATAATATATATTTTTTCAATATTTTTTAGAAGCATTCTGTTATTTATGACATCATGATTTACTGGACACTATTTACCAGTGGTGTCGAATATGTGATATACTTTTAAATTGGCGTAAGTTAAAAGGATTCTGTGATTGATTTGTTCATTAGGAGACCATTAGAAGACCATATGCTCCACGCTGCAAACGGACATGGATAAAAAATCCAAAGTGCAAACTATCGAAATAAAAGTTCAAATTTACCAAATGAATACTATCTAATGCAAAGTGCAAATATTTATAAGCCTATTTCATGAGGCGTATTTTAGTAATGTCAACATAGCAAGGGAAAAAAACATTTATAATAGTTTTTGAATTAACTTAATTACAACGGTTCTTCGTTTATTACAATTTAATTATTTCTAACCCTAATAAATAAAACTTTTCATTACGTATCCACTCCTTTAGGAATGGATAGCTGTTCACGTTTGCATTGTCAGCATATAGGTTTTTTTATTGGTTTATGTAGGTATATGATTGTATATAATGGTAAGAGCGTGGGCGGAGCGGATACTGTGTCTGCGAAACCCGCGCCTTTAACGAAAATAGAGGAAAAGCGTTTTATCTCACGTAATCTCCGGTGTGGCCACAGTTTAAGAATGTTATAATGCCAAAATGAGTAGTTTTGAAAATCAGTACTGAAATATATATACTATATTAAAAAAATGTGAAGGGTATTTTTACTGTCATACATCAAGAATTGTGTGGTAAGCCAATAGGCGTACTCAAGCCAATAAAGAATTGATTTGTACTGTTGTAACTACACAGTAAATTTTGGTTGTCATTGAAGTGTTACAAAATGATTTAAGATAAATAATGGAATACTAAAGAAACCACAATATATAATAAATATGAAACAGTTTTTTTTGGGTTATAAATAATTTCTCTTTGTGTTAGATAGTATTCACTTGGTACGCTTGAACTTCTATTTTGATAGTTTGAACTTTGGATTAGATAGTATTAACTTAATAACTTATATTTTAATAGTTTTCCCTTAGTCACGGATTCTTTTAAAAAAGTGAGTTAAGTTGTTACCGTTATGTTAAGGTTGGTCTGGTTTAGTTTGTGTAATGTATTCTAATGCGGCCTAACATAAGGTAGAGTTGCGATAAGCAAAATAGTCTATGTTGGGTGAAAACTATTTTATCTTTATGAAAATATTTTTTCGTAAGTGTAATATATTTATTCAATGTTAAATTATATTTTATTATGTAGGATAAATTTATTTTTAGTGAAAGAATTTATATTTTGTGGAATGTTTTTGTTATAAGTGAAAACTATCTTTACGAAAGTGAATATGATCTAAACAAAAGTGCGTTTAATCGTAAGCCTTTTTTAACATGTCCGCTTCCAATATAAAGCAGATGTTTTTCTACAACTGTTTCTAACTCAATTGCTCTACCCCTCTTTTTCAAAGAGAGTAGAGATAGAAGAATAGGGCTAAGACAGCACTTGTAGTTGGCTAATAGCTCTTGCTACGCCCCGTTTTTAAGATCGTATGGGTCGTAGGGAATTTTACATATGACAAAAATTCATGCCTATGAACAGAAATCCATAAATCAATTTGAGGGACTGTCTGTACCGGGATTTGAACCCTAGACATCCGTAACCAAAGCCAAGGCCGTTGACCACTGCAGCACGGACCCGACAAACACAAAACAATTTTTATACGCAATTTTAAATATATTTGCCGACATGCTAGTATGAAACTAGTTTGAGAACACCTTTCACTAGAACACGACAACTGTACAGATATTAAAAGATAATTTGCATAAAAAGATATTTTTCATTTATGTACCTATAATATAAATAACAGAATAAATTGAATGAAAACTACGCAATACATGTAAAATGTAAATATTGAAACCAAAAATCTACATCTACAAATTTTATGTAAGTTTTAACCTAGTACATTTTTATAGTGTTTATAATACAATAAATATACGAACTATTTATGGCATTTGGGATTCTGAAATATATATATCTGTTTTTTAACTAAAGATAATGTAATGTTGTGAAACATTACCGTTACTGGGATATAAATATTATTTGGTGATGAGAAATGACAATGGGTTGGGAAGAATGCAGAAAATGTGGTAAATCTTATTTGAAAAGATGGAACTTTAATACACCTGTTGATGGTGATTAATATTGTATATTGAATGAAAAATATCGATTTACGATACAATGGGAGAAATATGTTATTTTTGGTTGCTCTTTGATACTCATTTTCATTTTATTCAGTAATCATAACAGAAATGCCTCAAATTTAAAAATTATCTCACAATAATTAATGATCTTCAATAATGATTAGAGATATTTTGAGTTATTTAATAATTCACAGCACACGCAACGCCCATAAGCTGTGTCCATTAATTATGCATTCAGAACGTGTCCTTTATTTACGCACCTCGTTTCCCAGCAAATTTCAAGAGAGAATAAACACGAAAAGAATTCTCATGTTACGCAAAAAATATGTCTGCTTTTTCGTAGCCCAGCATTTTCTATGGCCATACTATGTAAATTATTTGCGCCTTAAAGTTTGCGAAGTCTTTTCATGCAGTAAAAAAACAACGAAAAACATCCATCGAACGTTTACCTGAAAATAAATAAATTATGGGTGTATCGGCAAGAATAAAATTCTTGTTTGTGATTTACTGTCTACTTTTTTATGCTACTTACTATAATTTTAAAATGTAGAAAAAACTCGAAAATTAAAATATTTTCAGTTCAATTATATGGGATTTCTAGATTATTCTCTTCAACTTCGCTCACGTAAAATATTTTTTGACGTACTCCGAAATGGTCTCCAAACTTTTGTACCATGTACTCCTACCACTGAACAATGTGCGAACCGCAAATAAAATACATTAGCACGAAACTCGAGGTGTATTTGATATTCGATTGGACAGAAATCTGTAGAAAAAAATGTCGTAAAGAGGAAATAGCCATTTAAGCGAGTAAAACATTATTACACAATATTTATTTAACAATCAAAAAGAGATTTTTTTCTTTTCGATTATAATTTAGTTTTATCGATATAATAGCATTTTTATTTTTTTTAAATATATTCTGTTGTGCATGCACCGACATATTATTATATTATCTTGAGATACAGTTTGTCGTAACATAATGTATAATGTTTTTATAGCAAAAATTACTATCGAAGATGTGGATATTGATACAATTTAAAACATCAACTGAGGGTGCTTGATGGGATTTCAATATCAAATTTTAATTATTGAAATTTTGTACGTTTAGAAATGTATAAAATCTCAATAATTCAAATGTAGGTATTGGTTAGAAATTCATTCAAAAAGTATTGAAATATTTCGTATGATATTATTTTTTCGGCATTTTTTCATATGATTACAGAAAGGCAAACATGAATCTAACAATAAAACAAAATTCCAAGTAAACGATCGAATTTTGATGACAAACTTTTTTTGTGGTAATATACGTGTGGCGCTATGATTGGTTGCCATATCGTTTTGATATAATGAAGATTTATGAAAGGACGACATTCCTACCACTCCCAACACCCATAATCCAGATTAGTTTTAGATGCTCCCGAAATCAGACCGAAATTGACAATGGTGAGCAAAGATGCCAATGGCATTAATTTAAACGAACCCTTCCGCAGAAAAATGCAAGATAAACTTTGAGATATTGGGGCGATAATTTTGATTTATTATTTTACGGAATAGATTAAATTGATATTACAGTAAATTACATTGAACTTTGTGGTCCTTAGAGCATGCTCAAGAATAGTTAAACAAAAAAATGGAACATATGAATACGTTATCATTTTGTAAGCAATATTTTGTAAACAAGAATTGTTTGTTACATCCAAAAATATGTCGTTTTAATAAAGTTTATGAAAACGTCCTTATATTAACCAATGAACAAAAATAATTGTTAAACTTTTGCACATCATAATTGTTTGTTTAAATTTTTTTCAATTAATTATAAAAAAATGCTAAATTTATGTTCTTTACATTTGTAAAGCGACATCAAGCAAAAAATTACAAGGCATATTTGTTTTAATACACAAGGGCATACTCTACCTGGAATGTGTCGATATTCACTGCTTTTCCCAAATGTTTTTAAACCGTGCATTATATTATGTTTACTTCCAATTTTACATATATGAACTCATAATGGACCATATTTACATTAGATTTTTTCTGAATCTCTGAACCTCTCTTTTCAGAAGTAGGAGGATAGAATTTAGACTGACGTAGTAGTTAGCTATTAACTATCAGGGAATAGGTGGGAAGAAATTGACAAATCACAGTTATCCATGCTTTTGAATACAAATCCATTGCCTAATCATTTGGAAATAAATTAATTTGAAATGAAAGAAATAAAAGATATTGCAAGAAAATCTCACACACACCGGAGGTGGAAAAAATTCTATTGTGTCATTTGAATAAGAATAAGTTTTTACATTGACAGTGATTCAATAACACAGAACAGAACTAACATTTAGTAGAAACAAACTTTCGATGTGTATTTCCCACTGGAAACTTTTTCAACTATTCAAATCAATAAGATATCAAAGAGAAACTGGATTGTTTAACTCTTTGATATAAATGTAGCTTATATGTACCTGTTATGTTTACTATTGAAGTCATCAATTTGTATTTCTAATAGAATATGTACTATTTGATCAAAATGTATGAATCTAAGTCTTACATGACAGTATGAAGTTGAGAACCAAACAGTTGGAAATCATTATCCACATTAAAAAACGGCAAAATAACGCCAACAAAAGTACACAACATTTTTTAAGATACTTTTTGTATGGCTAGTAATTATTCTAAAAATTTAGTTCCTCTATGATACCTGCCTGCGCGATATACGCTCGACTTCTAAAATAATAGTATTATGTATTGAAACGAGAAAGAAGATTTTTTTATTGACCGTAGGTTAATTTTCGTAAAAAATACTTTTGATCTATTTAGCATGATTATGTTTTAAAATGCTTAAGCGTTTTTAACATATGATTATTGTTGAAAGGCATTCTATATAATAAAAAATATTTCTAATAAGACAATCTTTTTGAAATTATCAAGAACAGTTTTTTCGATTGAATGTTATTTTTATTCCACCTCTGTTTATATTTTTATTACATTTTTTGATGATTTATATATTTAGTAATGTAGATAACTTGTCAAAAAGAACCAATTGTCAAAGAAAACCAATTATTTTACGAATTGAATGTTCCTATTGCTATAAATTGCGTTTGATAATGGACTGTGGATTGGTAACAGTATTATTTGTTTAAATAATATATGTTGTTATTTTGATAATGATTCATTGTCGATGATGATACATATAAAACAGTGTATAAGATTGATGCAATATTCAGAATGACCCAGATGGGGACGTCTAAAACTGTGATACGATCGTTGTAAAGCTAAGTAAATGGTCCGTTTTGAATATAGCCCACAGTCTTAAGATGGTCTTCCGTAAACAGAAGGCTCCATAAAGAGCTTTGATCACGAATGGACCGCAGTAATATCGTTGGAAAACGATTTCAAAGCGGCTCAAATGTGAAATGTGAGCATGCACTGACATGCCACTATAATTTTCATCAACGGTCTTCATATAAGTAAAAAGTCATTCATATTAGACGAGTCTTTTCTAAAATGTGGTGACCTAATTGTTAGTATTCAGTTGAAACTATCAATATTTAAATAAGTATGGCAGAGGTTTGTATAAAGCAAAATTGTAGAGGTGTTATTGCATATACATTTCTGTGATGCTTTCAACACGTCATTGTTCAAAATCTGAATGGTTGAAAACGAATTTATCGTTTATGTAATTAATAAATTAATTCAAATAAGTGTTGTATGACTTTATAGTCACCTTCTTTCTATACTGTATCATTATCCTTTCAAGATGTTTTTTTTAAGAAATGCTGTCATTAACATTTAATTATAATACTTTTCGTATCACGTCTTTCTTAACAGTCAAGAAAATTACAGAGAAAGATGAGCTGAATCTGTTACTTTGTAAAATTCATTCAAGTATGGATTATAAAAGTTATGCATTTTAATTAATATCCCTGTAGTCAAATTTGTAAATCATTTATAAGCCAATTAGAATAGGCCCTAAAAAATATGACCATCAAAAAATATAAATGAGTCGCTAAATACGCTCCCGAAGGTTTTTAGAGTTTTTTTAGTAAATCACAAAAAACTGATATATGTAAGTACAATTTGAGTTATTTTGTATCTACCGGTGTATAAGGAAAAGTAAAATATTCTTTTACACTGTCGTTATTTCACAGTGCGTCGGTATAAAACGAGGATCGAAATCGTGTAAAGAACGACATTTTTAACATTGGAAAAATTTTCGAACAGGGGACGAAGTAGAAAGAAAATTTACACTTGCAACGGAAAAATTGATAAATCTATCGATAGAGCACATGCGTATATTAAAGCTTATTTTATTGAAAAATCACCAGGAGCGTGTTAAGCGAATCAGCGACTCAAATGACTGGTAAATTATTGTTTAATGATAAATTAAAAACGTAGTTACTGTACAAAGCGTACGCTTATTGAAATTTAGAAAACTCAATGTAAATTTCATTAACACCTTAAAACAGCAAGTTGATACAGACCTAAGCACAATTTAGACTTAACAGAAACACCATATGTAACTTAAAATTGAATGTCAACCCTATACCTAAGACGGCACTTGTAAGTTTTTCTCTTCATTTGGTTATTTCAAATAAACATAAATTCTTGTTCAGTTCACCCAGTGTTTCTACTATAAAGCTTCCCCAGAGAGTATTCGAGCCCCCAGAGAAATTTTCTTGTTTGTGACAAAGGACAGCAGATTTTTCTATTTTCTCTTCATAGTGTTTGTCCTCTTACATGCGAATGCCCTGATAGGTAAACATTTCTCTGCAAGGGATGCCTTATGTACATATGTAATTTTGACAAGTATACCATTGCAAAGTAACATGGTAAATATAACATTTTGACAATATAATATTTACCCCTTTTGAAAATCACTCGTGCTTACAAAAATATGATTTTTTCTAAGAAATTGCGATCAGTAACATTTTTCATAATGAGAAAGTGAAAACTGTATAACAGAATTTTTCGAGGAGAATAAAATTTCTATAAACAATCATTAAACTTAACTGAAGGATGAAAGAATGGCGAATATAGAATTTCTGTAGGCAGTATTTAAAATGCGTGGAATCAGAACTATTAACATTTCAAAGTGGTAGCTCCACGAGATTAAATTAACATTACAGAAAATTAGTTTTAGCAAACCCAACTTCAGATAAGACATAATATTATGATTCATAGGTTTATATATAAAATTTAGTAATTGAAAATAAAATTGTTTACGTTATTTTTTATTAAATTACGAGAAGTGTAATTTAATCAACGTACTTGCGAAAATTTGTGGAAGATGAAGATGATACTTGTGAACGATTGTGGTAAACGTTAAACCTAACCGTTTTCAGGCTAAAAAAATCCCTTCGGATGTCATGCAGTCACATTTCGTTAGCGTGTGGGTTTTGTCATATAAACGCATTTACAAAGCAAAATGACAATTTAAAAAATTGAAATACAGTTTTATGTAGGAGGACAGTAATTATCATAAGTCATATTTTGGGTGTAAAACCTGAAATACATATCAAACTATGCGAAATTATAAAAGGTACAAGAATCGAAATTCTTCATAGCGGAACAAGTTCGAACGGTTGCATATGGTACGTCATGCATTTCGGATTGTTACTATACAATAATTTTGTCTTTTTAGATGGTAAAATTGACGAGGTTTTCAAATTATGATTAATTATACAAAGAAGACATAAACCATAATACATTTTTAATGTTTCATTACTTGTATAACTATTTTATTTACAAATAGCAAAAATTTTCAATTTTTTGTGTGATCTATTTTATAGATAATTTAAAGGTTTAAAGGCCAAAGTAAGCCATTGTTACACCGTGTGTACAGAAGAGTTAAAGTTATAAGTATGTCAAAATAGCAAAGAATATTTATAAGTATAAAAAATCTTTGTTGAAAAATATTTTTTTGAAATGACTAAAAGAAATCTGGTTTCGTTTTAAGAAAGAGATACAAGCCCTGTTAGAGTTCAACTATAATTTTCCTTACTACTAGAGAAGCACTACTGTGCTCAAAATTGATTCAATATAATTATATGGCGATTTTATTATTTACTTCCAATCTTGCATAAGATAGCAGTTATTGTGGAATATTTTGAAAGTCTTTATAAGTGAAAGAAAGTGATAATTATAATTTTTCGTTTATAATTGTTGTCTTTACTTACCTTTAATATAGAAGAAGTAAGCTATTAATTTGAAAGTTAAGAAGATTTTTTTAATACGTCTTATTTGTTACAAAAGCGATGATATGTACACTTTTTTTCACTCGACGTTGAAAAAAATATCAAAGTACGTCGTGAACGGGAATATTGTCATCTAACTTAATCCTATCACAGTTTTCTCATGGTAAGATTAGATCGTAGGAAAAATGTATGACACAATATATATTTTGGTATGACGTCTTTTTTAGAGCACTTTTTCTGTATGTAGCCTTAGCTTATATAAGCATATAATGTTGTTGATAACTTCCATTCAAAGTGGAACAACGTTGCAGCTCGGAAAATATATTTTCCTACCAAAGGCTTTGTTCGCAGCGACAGGTTTCGTGAGAAGATATATGAGATCCAGGGCATTAGTAAGAATTTTAACCGTTATTTCATAGAGATAACTTTATATCTAGCTTGACACAATGAGTTCGAAGTGTATGAAGTATTTGCCAGTAAAAATATCACATTTCGTGAATGTACGCTCTTTCAAGTTTTTTTTTATTAATTTTAATTTTACATTTACATATTTTTAAAAAAAATATCTGGCATTACAGCTGACAGCCAGTGAACTAAATATTTTTAAAATTAGAAAATCATGCGAGATAAACTCAATGAGAAATTATAGAAGTCGTCGATGTCCAAGTTCACAAATTTAAATTGAAAAAATCTTAATTTGATATTGAACTTGCTGGGAATTGAACCAAAATCTACCTGATCGCTAGGTCAAACACTTACCACTAGACCATGGAGGCTGAAAATTTTGGCTATCGCTTGTTATTTAATTATTAACCGTTCGTTTAACGTAGGTTTTCCTTGAAATAAATATTTTTTTAAGACCACCTTTCTTTGAAATGAAATTCAATTAACGTATGCAATGTAAGGTCTAATAATATAACATATGAAAGTATCTTAAATCTAAAAAATTGTATTAGATAGTTAATTGCTATTTTGGTTTAACGCCATCCTCCTTAATGAGTAAAAAAAAAAAAATTCATCACCCTTATTTAAACTATTATGAAACGCTTACGTAATTAATTATAGTCAATGAAGTTTTAATCCATTTACTTTAACAAATTATTAATAATACCACAAAAGCTCTTTTTCCAAAAACACAATTAGCATGTTAAATATTTTAATTTAAAAAAAATATTATGGTATTAGAATAAGTGAGATGACATAATATTGTCTATATCTTCTAAATAGTTTATAAAGCTAAGCAGAAATATGTTTAAGTATAACTCTAGCTATCAACTACCTATAAAATTTTGTAGAATTAAATACTTTGAAATTTTATCCTTTTATAACGGAGTTCTATCAATTTAATGCCAATTCAGTCAAAAATATAAGATCTCATCGTCCAATTATCGTAATGAAAACAGTATGCATGAGAAATCTTATAAAATAGTAGCAGATATTCGTTAAATTGTAAAAAAATATTAACCGGCTAGTCGCATGAAAAAATGTTAGTGGTAAATACTGTATTAACCATAAACGAATATATTTATGACATAGTTAAGCCAATGATGACACAGTGACTTCAAATAAAGATTTAATGGTATCTGTATTTCTAATTAAACTCCAGTCAAAGATTACAAACGTGAAGATGTATTTTTGGCAGGGTTACAAATAAAAAAATGCAATTAAATTACTGCTTCATAAATATTATATGAATGACGTTTGAATTTTATACCGTTTTTTTAACACGGTGTAGAAAAATTTAAAAGAAAATGCACCACTTACTTAAAACTTAGAATGCCCTTAGAGAATGTTATTTATGCATGTGTTTTGCGAGTTAATCCTTTCGGGAGATGGGAGCTAAACTCGCACCGCAACAGTCCCAGAGTTGGCATGTAGCGCGTTTCGCCTGTCCAAATGTTCAGCTGACGCTTCAAGCGTGAATTTTTAATGAGGCCGTGTTTCCACGCCACTGTAGGCTATACCGTCAAAACATAGCTTGATTAGTGAAATGAAAATTGTAATTTTTTATGATTTCCTTTATTATTGAAAACTTTCTTAATAAGAGCAACATGCTATAGTTGAAACGTATTCTTATTTGAATATTCAAATAGAACTGGAAATATCAAATTTCTAAAATTACGAAATTAAATTTCCTGGCACAGTATAAACAAGCTAACTATTTATTAAAGCAGAATATTTATTTAGATAAATATAAGAAAGAACAAAATTGACTCTACATAATATGGTCAATCCCAAAATAATTGTTTTATTTAAAATACTTATGAATACTAAATTTTTTTCAAACTATGAATATTCACAAACAACTGCTATACTTTACTTTTTGTAGATTAAAAGTTTTCGTTCGCAAAAAATATAAAACTTTTTAACTATATTTTATTCCGAAAAAACGAGCGGAATGCTAATGGGAAAATGTAACAAAAACTATTAGCATTTTATATTCTACCAGCGAGAATACTCAGCTAAACTACCAAAAAATCTAGTTAATTACAACAGAAACACGAGAATGCGATATTTTCGTTAGTATAATATGAAGCTGGATAAATAACCAGTTAGCAATTAGACTAATACATAGAAATATAACATATGAGTAATTTTAAATGTAATATTTTTTTAAAATTTTTATCTTGCTAAGGTGCGATGTTTACTTTTGAACAACAATTAAAAAAATACTTTCATATAAAAGTTCATTTATGAAATACTAATTTTAATTTTCATCGAATGTGTCGAAATCATGTTCTTGTTGCTGTTTCGTTATCATTTATCAACTTACTTATTAATACGATACTTTTTTCATATTCTGATTAGCGTATGACAATAATATTCATTATGAAAAAATGTAAAACACATTATTTATCTACTAGTTTAGTTCATTTTGTGCCTTGATTTCTATTTATTATTCGGTGCAAATACGATGAACTCAACATAATTGAGAAAAAATCAACAGCGATTCGCTTGTGCACATATTCTTTAAAAACAACGTTGGCGAAGAAACCAAAATGATATCTTTTCACACGATTCATCTTTGATTAATTCCAATGTAATCTTTGGTTTGAATCGTAATGCGAATTTAAAAAGTCGTAATTAAAAAAAAACGGATTTTTACAGAATAATTTTAAAGTCAAAACAATTACTAATAACCTTGTATTTTTTAAAAATGAGACTTTTTACTATATTTTATACGGCTTATAACAATATTTTTTAGAGTAATAAATATTTTTTTTTTTAAGGTGTTAACTGTCAATTCTTGGTGGAAAGACATTATATTTTAAAAAATAAAACACAATTTGTTTGTACTACTTCCACATATTTATAATGATCAGGACCGGTTTCGCTCATCACGAGCATTATCAACTGATAATGCTTCATGATAATGTTCAGTTGATAATGCTCGTGATGAGCGAAACCGGTCCTGATCATTATAAATATGTGGAAGTAGTACAAACAAATTGTGTTTTATTTTTTAAAATAGAGTAATAAATGTTATACTAATCGACCAGCCTTTTTTCTGCGTCAACAAGTTTTTGTAGAAAAATCGTTTTAAATGATTGAAAAAGAATTTATTAGGCTTAGAGTAAGGTATCTTTTTATCTGTGGATTTTATGCGAGCGTCAACTACTCGTGCGCTCCGGAAAAAACCTAATATGCCAAACGTTTTTCGGCTCGTTAATATATATATATATATAAGAAGTGGGATGAAAATATCGAGCACCCGGTAAAGAGAAAAAAAAATAAACGATTTGGTTGTCGGGGTCGAATGAGCAACTCAAAGACGTATGGCCCAAAATAATTTCCTGTCGAGAATCCATTTTCCTCCACCATGAATACTTTATTTCCCCCCGATCGTGGGTTGTTTTCAACATTGAGATTTTTCAAAACCTATTTGGGTAATAAAGGATTTATGATTTGGTATATCCTTACAGAAATTCCGGTAAGAATAATTTTTATGAAAGATATACGGTTTGGTAAGGATACGAAATAATCGTTCTACATCACTTTCTTTTTTTCCCTTCCTTAAATCCTGTTGTTGCCACATAAGTCAATGAAAATTCAAATAAACAGTTCACTAATTTATTACACGCTATATTTTTTTTTTAAAAACGCGAGATATTTTTAAATTACTTTTTTAAGCATTGCCATTTGCCATTTTTGCTTAGATTATAATATGTATACAATTTCAGTTTATTTCTTGACTACAATGGTTTGCAAATTTAATACAAAAAGGTAAACATTGTAACGATTTAAAGACGTAGAACAAATTTTGCTTTTGTCAGCTAACAAAATACAATCTAAAATGTCTCTTTTTATTGGGATTCTTTTTACAAATACAAATCCGTGAAAGAGACCGAAGTTTGTACGGCAAACGAGATTTTTCTTGACTACGCTCAAATTGAGCAATGTGTCTAGTGGGTACCCATACATGTGAATTGCTTGTAATGTCCAACTTATTCGATTAGAAGAATAAAAAAGTCTTTATTATTCAGTTTTAGTGACTTACGAATGAAAATACAGGGCTTAATAAAATTTATAGGTATAAACATACAAAATTAATTACATTTTTATAATAAACTAAGTATTAAACCAATATTGGATAAAAACTTTTGATAATTAATAAGTCTCAAATTATTTTTAGGACATTGTAATAGATTACATAAAATGGCAATGTCGATCCCAAGTTTTGACATTTTACGATAACGATTCCGCAATTATGAAATTTTATTTTTCGTCAATAACAGGTAAAGAGAATTAAGGAACATTCATTTGCAGCCGAAAAATAATTTTCTCAGATTTTTTTATGTTCTTGAAAGACTTGCGATGCGATCAATTAATTGAATATTGTTCAAGGCAGTTTATTTACCTAAACCTGTATATAAAACTACTTGATACCTATTTTGGATAGATTTTAATATTACCAGACAATATTTTTTTACATTTTTTTTAATATTATCTTTTTTAAGTTATATATATTAACCAAATATGGCGAATCTGTGACCTTATATGCCATACAGTCTGGCTTTTTATTTCATTGTTTTTATGCATATACATAATAAAATACATCTATCTAACTGAAATTTATTGAATGCAGCTTTATGCGATTACATATAATGCGATTAATACAGCCTTTAGCCATGAACGCCTGATGCCGTTGTTGAACTGATTATGTTAGAAAATCACATTATATTGAGGTTTATGATGTATTTCCCGTGATTTAAATCTCATTATTAAAAAATCAAGAAAACAGTCGATACGACAGCCACCCAGAGTACGGATGCACGGAAATGCAAATAAACTTACTTGCCAAGCCACGAATAAAAAATCTTTTCTGAAATTAAATATTGTTTTTGTATTATTTTTTGATAATTTACATAAAACTAATATTGTAAATATACATTGAATTATAACAATGTAAACTCTTCACCCCTTTAGAATGTTTGGAGCCTCTGCCTTTGTTTTCTGTCAATTTGTTAAGAAAATTACGAGCAATTAATAATTGAGCGTGTTTGGCTATGAACAATTAAAGTCTTCTCTACACCTCAAATTCAATTGGTCGGATAAAGTATCTTATTCGGGAAACGTTTAATTCACCACGTTTCTGTCATTTAGATGTGTCGAGCAAAGCACACAATAATAGGAAAATATCTTACGTTTGGTATCTCTACAGATTTGCGGCTTTCAATTTTGAGAAGTAACGTATTAAATGCCTCATGAATATTCAAAAAAGGTTCATAGCTTTAGTCAATAAGAACTCAAATCAGAATGGGACATTATTATTTGATCAGACGTATTCTCCATTATATTATGTGAAAGTAACGAACATCATGTTTTTTTGAAAATAAAATTTTACGTCAATACTTACTCAGAAACCTACTCATTAAAATATAAATATATTGAAATTTCTTAACAAAAGTTTCTCTTGAAATAAGTCAAAAGTAGATACGTGTATGAAATATCAAATGAATATTAACTCGTATATCAATTGAGCACGCTTTGAAAAAACTGACAAAATTAAAATAAGATTTTTTTATTATACAACGGCACAATAATTATACCGTTGGATAACAATTATTTTTGCATTTTCTGAAACAATCTTAAATATTTTCAAATAGTGTAAAATTTTATTGACATATTTTTTCGTAAAGAACGTTTTAAAGTAATAGTAAGAAGAAAAAGCATTTATGCAAATCATTTGAATATGTTTTGTGGTTTATACGCGATATAAGTTCAATATTTGAAGCATACATTAATATAAATACTTTGCTTGATGAGACAAATAAGAATTTAAAAGAAAATCAACAGAGATATTTGAAATTTAATACACATTTGCCATTATTTATTCAAATTAACTGTCTTTGTATATTCACGGTTGGGAGTCAAACCCAAAACTTTTAATGAAGGGTTATGTTTGCCATTCAATACACGTATATTCTGACCTTTTCACGTGAACTACAGCACACTAAAGACAAAGTTCAACCTCGTCTTTCATACATTTAATATGGGTATACTATTATACATTTATGTATCACTTATAAACAATATGATTTTTCCATTTTTAATTAAGTATTATAACCGTACTTACTGTATCTTCATTGATTTTTAATAGAGATTTTTTAGCTTTTATAGTTGATATGTTTTGTTTATATACGGGCAAAGCTGTTTGCTGTGGTTTGTCCTCATACGGGTCCAATAGGACACGCTGACTTCATCTCAACCAAGGCCAACTTTGAGGCATTCGATAAATTTGGAACATCATATGGGCACCGGGATATTTTCGATTCCTCTTAAGATTCAACGCGGAGTAGATTAAACTCTAGCGCTACGATGGATTCTCAGTATACGGATACACAGAATATTTAATATCGCTTAAGCTAAGTCGCTGAGCAAGTCACATTTTCTATTTTTTTCTCTCTACCTTTCCTTTCTTAAGCACAATAGTGGGTGGTTAAAAGATTGGTCCCGTGCAGTTCTGCATCGGGCCAAGAACATGAGTAGTAAATTCGTTTCTTTTCTTGGTCGTTATTGCTTTATGGAAAATGACCTTGAAACAGCTGCCGCATATACATAGCGGGTGGAGGTGGGGCAACCAACTTGTTGAAAAGCTAACAGTAATTGAAGACTTTATATTTTATTTATCTTCGTTGCATCATTAAGCTGACAACTTATGAAAATGGACTAAATGTAGTCTCTATAGAAGAGACAAAAAATTGTATTTAAATGGAGACTAGAACACATTGAACGAATGTAATCAATCGAATTTCCAAAGTGAATTGCATTCAGATCTCACGCAATAGATCACATTAGGGAGCAACAATGTAATAGATATACAATACGCCAAATTGGAACAAGACACTAACTGAAAAATACTAGTTTTGAGTAATTGGACTTTGATGTTTGTCAAATGTTTGAAATGGTATTTTGAAATAAGGAAAATTTCGGTATAACTGACTCAATATGTAATTTTTTCTATTTGGTGTTTTCTTCCAGAACAGCGACAAAATGCAATATAAGTCTTGTGTTAAGATTTATAGTTTTTCAAATACGACAATTAAAAAAATTGTTATTTGTGAAAATATCGTTAAATAACAGTTCTTCGCAGCATAATGACAAAGTATAAATATCTGCTTCAATTTTGAATACTTTGTATTTGAACGAGTTTATTTAAATGTATGTCCGGGGGAGTCGTAACAAAAAAAGCTCGACAGAATAAAAAAATACGTTTAAAACGCAATTCCCTTAAGGTCTATCTAGGCTTTCAATAAGCATTATAAGCAGGGACGGCTCTTGTAAAGGAGCAAAGGGTGCACTGCACTCCAATAAGTCCCATCAAAATATTCCATTAATAAACGATATTCAAATATAATAATTAAACCAATTCACTAATTTTAAATTTTCCTCGTGTTTCCCATAGGAAAATATTGGAGGAAACGATGATCAATAAACACTACTAGCAAAAGTATTCTGCGTCGATTCAGAATACGCATGAAAGTCGGTCGATGACGCGGTAGGAGCATAAATTCTTTTGCACTCCTTAGACGTCTGAAATGTTCTATGTATTTTGACATATTTGTGACGTTGCAACAGTATGAACTACGCGCCGGGTGCATTTTGTATGGACTGTTTTGAGCATTGATCCCCTGGCGGAAATTCCCGAACGTACCCGAAAGCGATTTGACGTTTGCGTTTACAAGCCTGTAACAGTCATTTGTAAGAATGAAAAAGAGCAGTGGAACAAGCGTAGTAAGCTCATTTAATTTCAATATGATTCTTTAACTATACGCTCTTCAATAAGAATAATATTTACCTACCATTATAACTTTTGGAGTGATGAATACAATTTATAAAATTATAACTATGATCGTGTATAATACCGAGTAGATATTATTGAATATTTAAAATAGGATAGTTTCGAGTTTTCTACCTGGCTGGCCTTACCTATTCCATAATATTGAACTGTGTATCTGGTTCAGTTTCGTAAATCACCTTCCTCTAATATTTTTTATATTCTCCAATATTGAATTCTACAAATTACTTTCCCCAAAAATACTTATGCGAAAAATTTCCGGTTTAATACAGAATCATTCCAATGGCAGACATTAATACGGTAACCTTAACATACGATTTCATCGAGGAATTTAAACTTAAATTGAACTAACTGTCTTATACAGCAGAGAAGATTTTTACGATGTCGTTGGAGCCCTGTCTATACTTCAACTATTCACGAATAAAAAATACATGTAGTATTTAGCTAAACCGTTAAGCCATTACAAATAATTTATAGAATATCGATGACTTCCGTCGGAAGTGAGTGTTACTTCTAAAATTTAAAAAGGATCAATTCATTTTGAGAAATACCACGACTAAAGACAGACAAGGTTTCCCAAACTATCATCCGCGACAACCTGGAATGGTTGTATATGCTGCTAGGGCTGCAAAAAATTTAGACGTACTCAAATTCATATTGATATTACCTACCCAAAAAAAAGAAAAAAGGTGGTCCGTCGAAATTAATCTGCAGGAAAGGTTTAGGAAACCCTGGTGAAGAGAAACAGTTGATATCGCCAATTTCAGACTTATATTTTCGTATATGTCTGATAGTACTCTCAAAATCCAATATGTGGAGGATGGATTTCTTGCATAAATATGTGAATCTTTTTTTGCACTCCCTAATATTCCTGTCACCGGCCGCCACTGATTATAAGGCTTTGTTGAGGTATGAGTTGGGTGATTTTAAGTATTATATCAAGTGGTATTCCAATATACAAGAAACATGATATACTAGAAATATCTTAACAATGAGACATTGAAGTTTTGATGTCATATGCTTGACGAACTTTTAAACTTGTTAAATTATTATGTTTAGACATTGATTCCCCATTTTCTCCGAATAAAAAGTACAATAAATTTTACAATTTCATTTATTTATCTCAAATGCTTGAACATATGAATAATTAAATCTTCAAAGAACTGTCTGTTCAAATTAATTATTTAATTTTTATTTCATCGTTGGCCGTTGGGCAATCTCTCTTTGGAAATTGGATCATATAGGTTATTTAACATATATACATACAACAAATAGCATTATTAAACGGCCTCAACCTACCCATTCTTTTAAAAGAAGGTTTTTTTGAATGAAAATAAAGATTTTTATTAATATAGGCATATTAAAAAGTTT
This sequence comes from Himalopsyche phryganea, assembly GCA_022494535.1. Taxonomy (NCBI): domain Eukaryota; kingdom Metazoa; phylum Arthropoda; class Insecta; order Trichoptera; family Rhyacophilidae; genus Himalopsyche; species Himalopsyche phryganea. Next base: position 3,119,883 of record JAGVSL010000034.1, read on the forward strand.
ATATTGCCATCAGCACAACACTCCGTTCTGCATTGGATGCAAATTGAGATTTTATTTTGTATGCGAAATAATAAATGGCTTAAAACATCCCATTTAACAACTCATATATTTATTATATCATCAATTAAAAATACTGTTAAGAATTTTATTGATGTTGCATAGTTTTTATATTGAGCGATAGGCCAATCTGAAAAATCAATTTATATACAAGTCAAATATATTGAGAATATTTTCAGTTTTAGTTAAAAAAGCTGTTGGTGAGTTTTTCGTTCACTATGTGACATCGCAAATTTTTTAAGCGGCTGAAATTTATCCTTGGGCCAAATTAATATTGTACTCTTAAACCCAAACAATCATTAAAAATCTGATTTTTTAATGTAATATCGGTTATAATTTACAACATTTGTTTGAATAATTAATGCTCAATACGTTTTTTGCATAAAATATTCGATTGTAAATGTTTAATGATATGACAAAAATAAGAAAATATTACTTAATTAATATTGTGGCAAAATTATAAAGTCTCAGATATTTTGTGCTAGGCACTTTCGTTCGGCCTTAATTTTAAACGAATTAATTTCAAAGGAGCCCAAAGTAACTCGTTATACCTTTAACTTTGATAATAAATCAACTCTTTGTGATAATAATAAGACAATACAATGTTTCCGTACTTATACTGGCCATATATATAATATTATTTGAAACTTTCTTGTTTACTTGATAACGCAGCAAAATACTTAATTTGTTTATGTGATATGTGTCTACTCACTCCCTCTTGGTGTTGGTCTTGAGTAACGGGATACCAAAAAGTCAAAATGACTTAAGACATATAGCTACAAACGCCTTCACGGAGAAGCTCTGTTTCTAACATATGTGAGTAAGTGCCTAATTTCTCACAGAGAGGAAGGATAACTTGATATTATATTTTATCAATTGTTTTAAAAATGGCAAGGCAAATAAAAATTGCAAGAGAAAGATAAAGCAATGATAGCCTGACTTAATATTTTAAAATATAATAAGCAGACAATATAAATGAAACTCTCAAAGACCGACATAAACGCAACGATGACATTCATAGAAGTTTCATTGAAGAAAATCAAGGATAAAGAAGATGAATAGTTATATAGGGAGGTGGGATAAAAAGAGATTTTCTATCATTAAAAATTAGGAAAACTCTTTTTGTTTAAAATCACATTTCATCATAATATGAATACAACTCTTTTGTTTTCTACCCAAAGCATTTAGCTAAAAGAATACTAAATAACGTCTAGCATATTTATTATACATGCAGATAAGTAAAATAAACTCATAGTCTGCATCCATTTTAATAATAATTAATTATCCAGGAAACTGAGAGCACACTTCACAAGCCCAATCTGCTTCAGTAAGAAGGTGTGCTTAAAAAAAAACCGCTTTATAATATGTATGACGTTAATATTGAGCTGTAATGGATATTAACAATATTTAGGTATAGTTAAGCATGTATACTTTAGCTTTTCTCCGACACTCTGAAAGAAAAAATCTTCTTCCAAAGCTGAAATGATTGATGACGTATACGCAATATTGCAGTTATGTGCACACTATTATTTATACATGACACATGACGCACCAGTCTGAAGGTGAAATATTTAATATGATATTTATAAATTATGTAACGGGATTATATTTAATGGTTGAAGTTTGCGGCAAAAGAAAATCAACCAACCGATGAGAAAGCTTTCTTATTACAACTTCATTTCGTTTGTCATAAAGAAGTTACCTAAAATGTATTTGTTTGAAATGTTTATCGGCAAAGTCAAATAAAAAGAGAAAAGTTTATGCCCCCCCGAGACGAATCATAACAAATTGCCTTTTTGTAGGTAGAATTAGGCATGTAGATATTATTTGGCAAAAACATGTTTATTTGTACAGTTGAGATATTTATTAATGTCAGAGGTGGATGACGAATATCGATGGATAGAATATATATTTTATGACGCTATTCGACTTGACGTAGTATTTTTTTAAGTTCTGACCATTTAAAAAACATTATTACATGAAGTAAAACTAGCAAATATTCGATAAATATTTCGATAGGAACATGAGTGTCTTTTTTTGACACGTGTGCAAGAAAAATTTGGTGTGGTAAAATATCATTTTCCCAAACAGTTTTTGGCAACAACAATTCTCTCATCCACTATTTTTGATAAACTTCACGAAATCTTTTTTTTTCTGAGACTCTTTTAAGAACAACAGATTATTTCCTACCCTTGTAAGTTAAATGTTTGAGTGATTTTCTATAAGATCGTGGTCGTTAGGTTAAATATTACAATAACAATCTATTGCTATTAGTATAGAGATGTTTTGCTGTTACGAAAACTCACTGCATTTTTTGATACATTGTAGTTTTGATCGAATTATAAATTTGTACGCATTGGTAAGGATCTATGTAATGTTTCCATTTCTTCTTAACAGTCTGAAAACATGTTAAATATCAACGTGATTAAATAGAAACCGGTATTTTTGTGATCTCCGCCTTTTAACCATGTAATCTATTTATAAAAAGGTAGATCAAATGATTTTAACAAGATTTATTTAAAAGTTTCATTACAAAAAGTGAGTGGATATGCATAATGCAAATTTTAAGATTTTTTTCATAAGATTTCAATTACAATCCCATTTAGATATTTTTATATTCTTAGGTTTGTTTCTACTTACATTTTAAGCCTTTCAAACATTGTGCTGTTCCACATACCTGAAATTAAAAAAAATATTAATTTCAATAGTCAGTTTAAATTATATATGTAAACATTTTCACTCTGAAAAATGTACGTTCAGATAACGTTCCCTAGGGCTGCGAAAAGCGCCAACTACGCAATAATGTTTTGAATACATAAGTATCATACTCGTTCATATGTTTTTGACAGATACATAGGGGAATAGATTATAATCATATTATAAAATAAATAAAGCGTGAAAACGTTTTAGGCAGAAAGGGGTGTGCGTTTATTTACTATTGTTTTAATTGAAAATAAAGCATCAAGTTCATCTATACGTTTTTAGAATAATAATAAAAAAAATATATTTTCTATTAGTGACAATTATTTTTGATAAGATATTAGAAACCCTACATTTTAAGGAAAATCAAAGAAAGAGAATCCAAATATATTTTTTTATGATTGGATTTACTTGACTGCAATTTTGATGTTCATAATAACTTTAAAGAATTGAATATAAGGTGAAATATAAGCAGAGAAGTTGATTTAGTAAAAATTAAATAAACTGTGAGAAAATATTCGGGTATACTACCATGACCACGATGAATGAATTATTGCTAATATGAAGATTTACTTTCTGAATCTAAGGAGTGATGAAAATTAAGACTAGAAGCGACCTAAAAACACCGCAAACGTGTACGCATTTAAATGAAAATACTCTCTACACAGTCTGAGGATACCATTTATTATGTAAAATACACAATTTTATTTTAGGTAACGATGCAGAAATCACCACGATTTTCTGTAATCTTTTTTTATTTGTTGGAAACATAACAAATTGAATTTTACTGGTTCGCCATATTTTTTTAGTAAACCACGTGGAAATTCGTTTCATGTAACCAACAGCAATGAAAAAACGCTGAGCGCGCAGACAAAAAATTTGTTGCTCTTATGAAGTTTTTTTCGTCGCTAAGACAACTTTTTTCCCCAATAAAGCTACCTGCCAAAACAATATTGAGTACAATAAAAACACGGTGTTAAATACCTAATAAAGAGTTTTGACAACCAACATTTTATATTAGAAAAGAATTTTACAAAATAAATATTAAACAGTTTATTTATTGCTTCAAAATAACTATGTATCTGTTTCACATATAAAAAAAATTAATTGTTCCCTATTATTTTACGAAGTTTGTTTGATCGCATACACAAAGGAAGGAAAACAATCATTCTTCGTGAGAAACCATTTGCTTACAAAAAATCATGATTACATCCTGTATTGTAATTATAAACCGCTATAGCTTGGTAAACAATAAATTTTAGTTATTAACGGAATTGTAAATTCTTACGTTGTTCTCAAATATTGAAATATTAGATGATATTTTTACCTCGCCGTTATTAAAAAGAGACCGAAAAAATGCGTGTAATAACGTTTAATTTTCTTGTAATAATTAATCCTTGCGTAGCACGATTCAGATGAAAGTCGACCATTACTTCGTTACTCTATTTCATCCTGCTTTCTATAGTTACAACATCATTACCATCTCTAAAACTTTTATTAAATTCATAAATAAAGAAATGTGTTGGTATTTATAAGCCTTTCAAAAATCAAGCATAACACAGTCAGACTCAAATGCCAGGTCAAACGTCATTTCATAACTGGTGTATTCAAAGGAAGCTGTAGGGTCGATAACCTTATCTCCTTGTTCTCCACAAAAACAGATAACGCTAGCTCCTGCATTAGTTTTCTAAGCCAGGAATATGTTTACTTTGAACCACCATAAGGTTCCTTGTTTCATTGCCATAAAGCAGCGCTGTCAGGATACAAGGATTAAAAGGACGGCACATGGTTATCATCGAGTACAGCTGTTAATCTTTGACTTTTCGTTTGGCATTAGATGTTAGACATTAAAGTGATATGCATTCCTAAGTATCTCTAAATAGTGTTAGTTTACAATCAACGCAACGGCTTCAAGATTCTTATAAATGAATTAATTCTATATTGAAAGATTCATAAACAGATTGTTTCACTAATTATAATTATACTGATAGCAATTATGGCCAAAGTAATGTCTTTTTTAAATTCAATTTTGTTGGGTTTAAAATGTTTTGTATTAGACAAGTACTTACTATATTATATATTTTAATTATTTCCCAGATTTCATACACGATTAAAACGTAATTGTGCATTCTTCTTGATTACGAACATCATAAACGTTATTCAAAAATTAATACAGGAAGAATTTCCACTCGACTGCATTGGACGCAAGAAAATGGAACGTATAACGATAATATATTTTCATTTAATTATATATGTTTCTACGAAGCATTAACACATTTCTCTCGTATAATATGAAAATCGGAACAGATACACAGAATAATTTCAATTATTTTTAAAATATATAAATATACTGTAGATGTATTAGAGTGAGATACATGTATATTATATTTCTAACACTAAGTTATTTCATTGGGAGTACAATTTTTTAAATATTAAATTATACAAAAGATATAATATTTTATCCACTCTTTCCGATTAACGGTCAAAATGATATATTGATATATTCAACGGTAACTTATAAAAAGTGTATATTATGAAAATCTTACACATATATTATAAAGCAGTTTGATTATTCGACTGTGTTTTGGCCAATTGATGTAACCCTGAAAATTGACATTGTTCAGGAGAGAGTAAAAAGAGTTTTATCGAAAGCATTATATGGTGAGTTGTGCTATGAATCTTTGAAATACACTTCTGTTTGAAGATACGAGGATTGTCTATATAGTAGTGGCTTACATCAAGTGGCCGGTTTAGAATTTTCAAACCAAAAACCAATGTAAAATGATGTTTCCCTTAAAAAAAAGTGGTCAATTTATTTTTATAAATTATGTCTTTAAAATGAGATCAAATCATTAACTCATTTTCCCACTTTTTGATGGTTACATCAATTGGCCAAAACAAAGTCAATGGTATTGTGTGTTCATTCATATCTTTCTTTCCAAATATTGAATGATAACCTCTGGGACCTTGACTATTTTAAAGTTGTTACGTTTCTCCGTTTTCAAGTTATAGACAAATGTAAAATCACAATCATAATTTCGATCGACAATACCAATTTAACTTTAAATAGTTAGAGTTTTGTTAAATAATACTTTTCTGAAAAGGTCATTCACAGATTATAATGCGAAAACATACATTACGGTACGGTTGGGTTGTCAGTTAATAAATGAAAAATATTTTTAGTAACAAAATATACGTGACATTTACCTCAAATATACTTGCTTAAAAGTAACACAGACTATTTGTGTCGCCAGTTAACTGTTGCAAAGGGAGGAAAACTTTCCAACTGTTTCCCGACACGGTAAGAGGGCCGTGATAATAGCATAATAAATTTGGCCCATGCATTATTTGTATTGTGTCCGCTGTGGTGTGCGGCCGGGGGGAGATGAAACGAGAAAAATATGCTAAAACAAAATTGATAACCCAAAAAATCCCTCCACTCCCCGCGTACATAAATTAGCCGATATTTTATCAGCGAGGCAGCGCAATGCTTGGAGATACAAATAATAATAATCGGTACTAAAAGAATGTGTATTATCTCTGTAGATTCGCTGAGATATTTTTGTTTTTTTATGCTGTAAACGCCATTTCTTTTTACGTCACCCATGTCAGTAATTTTTGACTTAGGCGTGAAATTATATTAGCATATTGTGCTTTTCCATTGCATAAAACGTAAATGTGTATATAAAAACAAATATTTCCGGTACAAAAACGTTAAAATTTTTAATATTTTGTTTACAAATTTAAATAGAGATATGATATTTTATAAAAAAAAGGACATAAATTAGTTATTAAATTTTATTTCTCACGTGGAGCTAAAAATTATTTTAAAAGTGAAGTTAAGACAATTGATTAGCTAAACAGGCGTTACATATGAATATTTTAATTGCAAAATCTTCAGTGCTTAATAATTTTGAAAATTTATCTGCATGGTCAAAAATGACGAAAAGATAAAAAACATTACTAAATTTTCGCGTCGTAGTTTGCTTGCCGTAAGTCGTCGGATAGAGAATCTATTTACTCATATATTAATGAGGCACCTGTCGGTATATTTCATATTACAATTAAATAATTTTACTATACACAGAGCTACGGTCCGTTATCTTAAGCTTGTGATTGGTGAGCCAAGTTTTAACTGCTACGTTTTAGTCACTAACAACTAATAAAATCTCCCTGCTTCCCAACCCATTGCCGGTGTATTAATTATGGTAAACTTGCACCGTCCATTATCAAGGAAAGTCAAAATAAAGCTTAATTTATAGATAATATTATTCTCGTGCAACCTCATGTTATTATACTTTCTGCGGTAGGTACTACATCAGCATTATATCAATACATTCAATTGTATGAGAAATATGATCATATTTCGTATAAAATATTTTGCATCATGACTAAAAGTTTTCGTGATATCTGTCGTACATAATATCATCAATTATACGTTATTGTTGACAGTTGTTTAAAAAGTAAGGAATACCATGTTAACTGATGTATTAAAATGTGCTATATCTATATATATATAAAAATCAAGATTTGTTTGTTTGTTTGTCCTCTATGGATTCCTTTATCATTCACCCGATTTCAATAAAACTTTGGTGAGTTGTTGTGCACACAGAAAAATCTAAAAGACATAATCGAATACGTACAATTAGCGACATCTCTGAACCAGACGGGAAAACAAAAAATATTGTACATCAGAAATAGAATTCTGCACGGGGCCCGGCCCGTGAGCTAGGCTCGGGTGGGTAAAGACAATTCAGATTCAGACTCGGGTCAGGACCGGGTAAGGAATTCAAATTTAAGAAAAATATTTTGTACTATGCTCGGGTCATGAGTCAGTCATAAGGCAATAGTTTTCATAATTTATTTATAATGTGCTATGAATATCGTTGGAAATATCAAAACAACAACATATTATATTGTTTGAAAAGTATAATGTTTAAATATATTAAAAGAAACTCCGAAGATATAAGAAAAATTAATCTGGGCTTCGGGTCGGGTTTGGGTAACAAGTGTGATATTGAGGCTCGAGCCGGGCCGGGCCTGAAAATGATGGGCTCGAACCGGGTAATTTTATGAAATTTTAGCCAGTGCAGACCTTTAATCCAAAAGCACTTCAATAAACAGAATTAAAACACAAACCATTTTATTCTTTGAGTGGTATTGCAACGCATGCAGGGTACTCACTAGTTTTTAATTCAAAGGCAGGATTGACAAGAGTTAAAAGCTTAACGTTTGAGAATATTTTAACACTAGAGTATAGTTACTAGGTCATATGAAACGGAAATAGAGTGAAAAAATCAATGAATGTGTAATTTTAAATTTATCATTCTATATCTAATAACATTCCAGGTCGTTTTGCTTACTATGATTTTTTTTATCGAAGATAATTTAAATAGATTTCCTTTTCAACAACACGATGTACGTAAATATGATCATATTTTTATGACAGAAGACAAACCTGTTCATTATTATTACATTACATGATCATGCATTATTTATCTTGTGAAAGATATCTTATTGTAATCTACAAATATTAACATGTAATATGCCTCTGCAAGATTGAAACATTTAAGAAACTTCTATGAGGTATAATATGAGTCGAATTTACTTTAAACTTCAATATTAAATTGTAGCATCTTATTTGTTGATAAAACACTGCGTAACAATTAACTATAACTATATATGTTTATATATTAACTCAATGTGAAAAAAAAATAATATGTTAATCGTAACTGCGTTTCATAAAGAAAATTTTATTATTGTTATAAAGTATTCTGGTATTGAAGATGAAATTTGTGAGGTTTTTAGATCGCAATGTTAGGTTGGAAATTTAAACGTTACTGATAGAAAGAAAGGTTTTCTGAACGCATAATAAATACTAATATTTCACCACTGAATAACGAAACGTTAGCACCTCGGTTCATAAAATATTGAAGAATGCTCTGCATTATAATTATTTTCGCTGTGTATCTTTTCATTGTGGTGTATGTATAATTCGTAAAGTTTATAATATAACCACGTAGACATCATGTGAACAAGTTATGAATAACTTGGGAATAAAGACGATGCTTCACAAGAAATGCTGTTTCAGGAAAGCATCCAGTGTTATTTATACACTGAAACTTTTACGCTTGACGACTCTTTCAAACTTTTAATGCTCCTTTATATTATTCCGACGTTATTACTCGCTAAAAATGTTTCTGACATCACATATCTATGAACAACAAATATTTGTAACAAGGCAAAAATCATCCTCATAGGGACGAAAAATTCAATCTTTTTAATGTCATAATAGAATGTTCAAGATTTTATGTTTTTTGTATTGCTGTTATGTATTTCAATTGAAAAAGTCTTCAAAAGAAAAAGGAATCCATTTTGAGCAGTGGTAAGTTAAATAAAATTTATGTATTTTGAACGTAAAAAAATAATCGAAAGAGCACAGGTAAATATGTATATAATTAAAAGAAATAATGATCATAACAGTTTACACATTTGTAAAATTATACATTCAGAAACGAGCGTTGTGTTGTTTACACAACTGATTTGCTATAAATATTTTCTTCACAATATTTTATTAATACAGAAATAAATTTTAATTATGAATTCGTATTTTCGATGATAAAACATTGTTTTTACTATGTCCGGCTCATAAAGTGGAGCATATGGCCTACGAATGGAGGTATCTCAACAGAAGTTTTCTATGAGAACTGCTTTTTTCGTGGGAGGGAGTTTTAGACATCACAAACAATCATGACCACGAACAGATATCCATAAATCGATTGAAAGATCAACTCATGAAACTGTCCTCTCCGGGACTTGAACGACGCTACGAACTGCGCCATGGAGCCGACAAGTATATAACATTATAATATTTTACCTGCTTAATATTGCTTAAATTTTCGGCAGCATTTAATTAATATTAACCTATAATCAAACTATTTATGTTTATTACTCACTGCCTATTGGTGTTATTATTGGTACCCATATAATTCTTATTATGGTTAGCGGTGATCTCTATAGTTTGAGAAATGCTTTACATCAGTCACTATTAAAATAATATTTCAAACGAAATAAAATATTTAATTAAGTTTTGAACGTAAAATCTATATGAAATAAACGAATTGAATAAACTAAAAAGTGTTCGATTAACCACTATCATGAATGTATGTAAATAGTTCACACTTAATTGACTCAATAATGTTTATACATGTTAAAACCCTTCCGTATCCATAGCCTAACAATGTGTTACTTCAGCCTTTAAATATTTAAATTATCTATGAAAAAATTCATATACATATTTAAATAAAATAGTTCAACATATAATTAAAAATTAAAAAAAATAAAGTTAACGTGTTCTTTGTATAATTAATCATAATTTGAAAATCTCGTCAATGCTACCATCGAAAAAAAAAGTAATAATTAGTACAGTATAGTAACAATCCAATATGCATAACGTACCTTATACAACGGTTTTGTTTCTACTACATAAAACCATATTTCACTTTTTGAAATTGTCATTTCGTTTTATAAATGCGTTTATATGACAAAACACACGGTAACGAAATGTGAGTTCATGAAAAAGAGATTTTTTTTAGTATGAAAACAGGAAGGTTAAAATCAAAATATTCCTTTATTGCAGCATGGTAGTATTTAATGCATACGTGGTCACGATTACTAGTCACAATAGGGTAAAAAAGATAAGTCTTTATAATATTCATCACAATTTAAAATTTCAAGTTTTTTTTCGATTTTCAGTATCGCACGAATCGTAAATAAATATTTTATTATCCCTGTGGGAAGATGTGTTGCAAAATTTGAGAGGAAGTAGGGTTTTAAAAAATAATAATTTTCAACGAAATTTTAACACCTCACATTTATGAGTTTCATGAATACTATATAAATAGGAAACGGGCGACTCATCTTTCCCATCTTATAATTTTATATTACAAGAAACGAAAAGGAAAAAAATACGTTACATAATGGAATTACCCTAATATTAAAGTTTTTATGAATATAATTTAAAAAGCGTACTTACTTAATCAAAATTAAAAAAATTAATGAAATGATAATAACTTAATATGAGCCTATAGCCGAGTGCTGAACACTTTTCAATTGCGGTGTTCATGGGCTTGAATCCCAGTACGGACGCTTTCATGTATTATTTTTTAATCGATTTATTGATTTTTATTCGAAGGGATGGATGTCTGAAATTCTCTAACTCCTATCCGAACAAAAAAAGGAGCATAGTAAGAGGGATTAACAAACTAATGATCCTTTTTAATCCTCATGCTTCTATCCATGCGAAATGAAAAAATAAAAAAAAAACATTGCTTGTATCCTACATTACAATCTCAGTTAAGTACGTTTGTGTCTTTTCGATAACGTTTGACAAAAATATTAAAAAAACAAATTTTCATTTAGAAATTTTGCTTGTTTTCCATAAAAAGCCTGACTTGGCATATATCGTTTTGAGAAAATTCTGTGATGGTCAGCTGTAACGTAACACGTGTCATTGTCATATGTCAGATACATTATATAGCGTGAAAAATGTCAAGCGTGTAATCGCAAGTTTTTCACATGACATAAAACGACAGAGGTCGGGTTGGCCATTCTAAAAACCTACCTACTTCAGTATTTTCATTTCCTGGAAGAAGCTTTGCATTACACTTTTTGCATATCTAAAAATAGTGCCTCTCTCAAGTCAAATGAGAGTGCTGATTCTTATTATTTTCCTAGAAAATGTAGGTTCTATCATTTTCTACTGAAAACGAAAAAGAGAATTTTAATAAATTAAATATAAATAATCCAAAACAAAAATTTTCTTGCAAAAACTTTCTTTGATGATCCTTATTTTTACAATGATTAGTAAGAATTATTAATTCTTATTTAAAATAAGTGAAAAAATATATATTTTCATTTTTCTAGTATCTTGTTATTGTATAGATATGTCATTAAAATTAAATATTATATTAGGTCCTCTTTTTGCATGCGGGATATATACAAAATTAATAAAACAGTGCTGAATAGTTTATATTGAACATTCCCTATATTGGTTTGTTCATTATGGTGGTTAATTAATTCTTTTAATTGAATATATTTTGCCAGTTCAATTTAAATCTGGTTTATTTGACTTAAAATAATCTATGATGATTTTGTTAGGAAGTTATATCAGGCTTCCATGAAAATTGAATTAAAAATCCTTTTTTTTACGGTATTAATTCAAAAGCGTAGCTAGAGATAATGTCTTAACTAGAATGCGATAAAACCCCATTAGATTTTTTTTTAAATAAAACACATTTCATTTGTACTACTTCCACATGTATAATGATCTGAACGGGTTTCGGTCATCACGATCATTATCAACTGAGCTAGTGATGAGCTAAACCAGTCCTTATCATTATAAGCATGTGGAAGTGGTACAAATGAATTGTGTTTTATTTTTTTAAATATATAATGCCTTTCCACCAAGAATTGACAGTTAACACCTTAAAAGTGACCATAAGGTTATGTTTTTGATAATTTAAAAAAAGACACTATACTTTCAGTAATCAATCCACGCGAAACAAAACATACGATTTAATTCATCATTTTTAAAATTGATTAAATTTTTTAAACTATTTATTCAGTTCGTCTAAAAAAAAAGCTTTCGAACAAAAGTAGTATTTATTTTCATGTCCAGTCTGTTTATTCTTACCTTTAAAGTATCTTAACCGTTGTTTTTGACGTCTGTTTGTAAGCAGATAATTCTAAGAGTTGAGACTTAAAATATAAGAAGGCATTTAGTAAGGCAAATCCTACGTTATTTGCTCTAGAGCTCAAGCTCAAAGGAAGATTGAAAACAAAAGACATTAAAAATGCTAGAAACTTTCACAGATTTAGTTTGATTAAAATGAAGTAAACTTTCTGCAATGGTGAACAGAAAATAAATGAAAATATGCTTCATTTTGTACTTATTTTCTTTAGATAACCAACATGGTAGGAATGAAACCATTGTTTTATATTAAATTTTAGCTCTCCTTTGACAAGGCGTATCCGCTAGGTAATTCCGTACACCTTTGACCACCTTATTCCAGCAGGTACTTTCCCCAATAAAATTTTCCGGCCAGCATCATAGAAGTTGGCGGTAATTTCACAAGCGACACAGTGGACGAGACTTGGCGCTTTAAATCCGGTGCAGAAAATGGCGGGAAAACCGCAATGCGCACTAATTAATAGCTATAACTGAGGTTGCCTTATACTATGCGTCCGTTTACGCCGTGGTCGGACGCAAAATTTAAAACGTTGCGTTTTGATTGTCTAGACACACACGAAAATTTATTTTATAAATTCTAGTCCCACGTGAAATTAAATTCACATTTTGTGTGGCCCGGTCTATTTATGAGACAATGCAAACCTTTGCAAGAGTATAACGTGTTATCTCTTTCAATCGACGTGTACCGCTGTATATCATTTTCTCCGAGGCTTTGTGGAACACTAAATCAGAAATATTTATTGCACGACCTTTTAAATATTTATGAGGAAAAAATACTTATTTGGTTTATATTTTGATAAACAAAAGACAATTATGGAAGTCAATAATTGTAAAATCTTTCGAAATATTTATTTCTACATTTCCCGCAATCATACATTTCGTATATCAATTGAACCATTGGTAGATTTTGTATTTTTAATAACTCTAGGATACCAATGTTTGAAATCTTTGACAAACAATGAAAAAAGGTGTATTATCATAAAATTATATGACAAATTAAACTGCTTAATCGAACGAAGCCATTGAATATTTTGTATCTCAGTGAAGAAGCTTTATATAGATTTATTTGATCCACTTCTTTAGTTTGTTCTAAGTTTATGTCAAATTTAACTCGAGTTTTGTAATTCGGTATCAACATGTTGGCAAATGGTAGCTCCAGTAAAGTCCAGTAAATCTCTACATTTCCTGGACTGTAGATATATTTATTTGATAAATTAATAGTTTTAACCATAACAAATTGACGTTTGTATTTAAATTTTGATTGTTTTTCGGTATACGTGGGTATTTAATTGCTATTTTTGTTAAAAATGTAAGTATTATTTACAGACGTAGTCGGTAACTATTGGATGTTTCATAAATTTCGATAATGAATAATCATCGACGTATCCTCTAGCCGGAACATGAAATTTTGAAATTTTGTATGAATTATATCACTCGATAACGATAGATTACTTATAGTATTATATAAACCCCTATAAACGACTCGAAATAAATTCAATAATATACATTTAAACAGAATTTAAGTGAATTTTAAATATTAATAGTCTGTTAGCCATCCTCATATTTAATTCAACGTAATTGTCAGAGTGAATGTTGTTTAAGAATTGTTCATTAATTTCATCAGTGTATGGTTAATTATTTTCAAAGTTATGCAAAAGTATGAGCACTAGCAAATACAAAAGCATATGCATATAATGAGTCAACCCTAATATCAGTGCTACATTCAAAAGTTTGCCGTTCTTTTTAATGAAGTTGAATTCTATGTATGAAGCTGCTATAAACCTGAAATCGATTATTTTATATGAGATAAGCTATGCAATACGTTAGAAGCAAATTTTAAATGAATAAACTTGCTTCAATGGTTAATTTTTAAAGTAAATGCCAATAATAGCATTGATTAAGCCAGTGTAGATTTAAAATAATACATAGATAATGATAAAAGTTATATTTTGTTTTTATGACTTGACAAAGTAATAATGTCATCCGTAAATTAAAAAAAAAATGGTGAAATAATGATTATTAATAATTGTACAGTCGAAAACATACAAAAGAAATTAATTATTAAAAAGTCGTGTTCTACAACAAAAATAAAAATTGGCCAAATTCATAACAACACAGAGTATGCAAAGTTATATCCAAAAACAGACAGTGCCTTGTGTTACATATGTTAAATGTGTACAAAAGCGTGTTGCTTTTAGATGAACTATTTTAATTTGATGGAGATATACATATTATTTTGTCTGCACCAATGTAATTATGAAAATTGATGTTTATTATATATGTGGGTATATAAATTCTTATATGGGTTTTATTTTATTAAATGATAACATTTTACAAAGATTTTGTGATGCATATTTATCAAAGCGAGATTAACTGTTTTGAGTTAATTATCAAATTATTTGACTTATTCCATTGTGCTTTCTCTTATTTATGTTAAACGATGATGATATCAAATGGCTGCAAAAACATCTTAATTTTACAATGGAAATAGAAGCATATTATATCATGTTATGAGTAAATAGACTCTCAAGGGGAGAATTCAACTGCGAAACTTTTAATGAGACCTTGTTGATAGTCAGTGCTAACTTCTTATTTGATAAGGTGAAGATAGAGTGATCGGATTAAGAGATTCCTGATTTATGGATGAAATGCGGGTTTTACATCCTAAAAAAAAAAGTGTAAAGTGAAAAGTATAATTTATAAAAATAAGTGTGTTATTCCATACGGTAGACTTCAAAATAAGGAACATTTTGGTATAACTACCTCAATTAGTATTTTTTCGATTTAGTGTTTTTTCCAGAATAACAACGATATGTACTACAAATTTATGTTCGTTGAAATGAAAAAACATCATAGATTATGAAAAATACGCGTAGCAAGAGGAATTTTATGAAACAATGAAATGAAAACATATTTCTCCTTATCTTAGTAGAAATGAATTGAAATTTTGTAGTAATTGAAATTTGGCCAGGCCTGAAATATAGTAAAAATTAATTAACGAGCGGAAAAGGGTGCGGTGCGTGCATGAACAAATTGCCGGCTAATTTTTGTGAAAGCTTTCCACAAATCGCTTATAACACATAGTTGAGCAAGGCTTATCCGATGATTTTATTTAATAAATGATGATCTAAAAATATAATGATGTGTATATTCATCGTGTTCGCTATAAGCATGACGTATGCAAATATTTTATTCAAATTTTAGTAATATGCTAAAGAGTATAACTTTACTTCCTGAATAATTTTTTTTTGAAATTATTCACTTGTATTGTGTTTATAAATGCATTTAAGTAGCTAGTTTAGGTGTTTTTACCCTGTATTTGTGCAGGCAGTTAGGTATTGTTTAACATACCTTTAAGTTTCTTAAAATTTTTATTATAAAAAAATAAATCTATCAAATGATCCATAGAGAAAAAATAAATTTTACATTCAAAGTTTTTTATGAAATAAACAATTTAATAAAAGAAAGTGTAAAACACTACTTTTGATAAACATTAAAAAGGCCAAATTTATTAGTTAAATCGATATTTACCGTATTTATTTTAACAGTAATGCCACTCTAAAAACTGTACACGTGTCTTTTAGCCATGAATGCTCCCAATACGGAATGTACGGGTTTGCAATAGTTTTTTTTAAATTAGCATTTGTTTAACAAAAAAATAATCAGGGACTCGATGTTTTTTTAGGATAAAATAAGGATATGAAGATTAACCAAAAAGAGGACAATCGGTTGATCTAAAACCTCTCTAAACATTTTATTCTCCTTATTTAAATGAAAAATTCATATAAAAAGAATGAACTTCAACCACAGGCAAAATTCATAAATTGAACAAAAAAAACAATTAACGAAAATATCCACAAGGTTGTAATATCTATTAATACCTCAATCTATAATCATTTGCTACTAGATATACATTCACTTTAAAATATTTATTCAACGCTCGTTAAATTTTCATCATAAATTATTGAAATAGTATCTTTTAAATCATATTTTTAACTGAAGTTTTCCTCCATTAAAATCATGTGCCCTTTCAACACTTTTAGTCAATATTAAATGTTTAACATCGCTTTAGGATGTAAATTATTTTTTCGTATTTCATATAACATATGAAAGCATTACATTGAATATAAAAAGTTCAATAATAGCGATACTAAATTATTGTCCATATGGACGCAAGCATTAATAATATGATCTGAAATTTTCTTCACTAATAGAAATTCCAACTCAAATGTTCAATATCCTAATATATTCGGCCCCTTTTTAACTATTCGATTAATGAATATTTGGACACCTATCCGAATACTATTCGTAACAATTTTTAACGAAATTGACGAACGATCACATCGCAATTTTTCCAGATTTCAAGAAAAATATTAAATACCCCAGGTAGTAGTTTTTTTGTGATCACCCAACTCGGCGGCTTTCAGTATCTTATCATAAATCATATATGAATGAGTCAAATCTAAAAAAAATTTTACGCATGCCGTGAATTCAGTAATTGACGAAATACCGCTGGAGTAATCCAACGCAGCTGCAAATTGTAAATAATATAGTACAATAGAACAGTTTGGAATGTGAATTAATATTGAATCTGTCTGGGATTTGGCAGACGTGGGAAAAAATTAGTCGTAAATTTTTATAAAATGTAGGTATCTCATCCTTAAGAAAATTTTATTAATGTGATTTAAAGTTTGAGTAATTTAGATTTTTACTACAAATGAGCTCATTTTATTACAAGTTTTAATGTACTATATAATTATTATTTAATAATTATGTTATTCATTATTCAAATAAAATTTTTAATATTATTTTCATGTGTAAGAAACTATAAGAATATATTCAAATATATTCAGATTTACTATTCGATGTCCGAATAGTTGGAATCCCTAGTAAGCATATAGCGTAGATTTCAAAAACCCCCACTTAATTATGAAGAAAGCTCTAATACTTGCAACAGTTGGAAGCAAAGTCTGAAGCCTAGCAGAGCAGTTTATCCGAGGTATCCTTTACGAAATTTCTCAACCCTGATATTGGCCAGTCACGAGTCACGACCTCACGTCCTCGTGGCCACCATTAACCTGACGTCTCTCGTCCTTTTGCGATTCAAAAGGAGTTTTTCAACTTAAAACATTTTATAGAGATTCTCCCTCGTTTTGTTAAAAATAAGTTAAAAATAACCTTACAGGTATAATTGTACTAATAATTGTATTATACCTATAAGGTTATTTTTAACTATTAAGAATTGATTCTGTCTCTGTAATTTTTGTTTTTCAGATTTTAAAATTTATTGGATACTCATAGCTACTCTGCTTTCTCCATTTAAGATGGCTGTTTATTATTCATATTAATTACATACTTAATATTTGATTATTTTTAAATGGTTCATTAATTTTTACTTATAATTTCCATGGGTCATTATTTTATATTATATTAGTAACGTCATTAATAATTTTGTTCAGCTAAATGGACTTTTAATGTAGCTATATTTGTGATTTGTGATTTGTGATTGATATTAGTATTTAATGATTTGCAAGAGGTCCATAAAATTTTAATTGTAGACTCTTTCATTTGATTTATGTATAATTTGTTTGTTAATCAATATTTTCTTGTCTCAGTTCATGAACCATCAGTTTTATATACCTTCATTTTTATACAAATAAGCCTGTTATGTTTGTATTTTTATCAGTTGATAATGCTCGTGATGAGCGAAACCGGTCCTGATCATTATAAATATGTGGAAGTAGTACAAATGAATTGTGTTTTATTTTTTAAAATATAATGTCTTTCCACCAAGAATTGACAGTTAACACCTTAAAAGTGAGTGTTATCGATGTAAATATTTTCTTTCCAAGTGTTAACAAAACGGAGAATATTCAGGATTGAAGAAGAACACAAATATTTTTGCAGAATCTGTAATTTAATTAATTATTCAACCTTTCCCTATTAAGACATAATTATTTGATATCATATACTCCTAATCTATAAAAATCTGAGTGGAGCAAAAGAACTTTTACTTATTTTTCAAACAAATTAGTTAGAGTGAGTCACCCATGCTTCTATAGATTATTGACTAGTGGTTTTCACGTAAAATTTTACAGTTGCCACTTTATAAACATAGCCGCACCAAATTTGTCTGTGGTAATTAAATATTAAGCCGTTGCATTTAGTAAGAAAGGGGATTAATTTATAAGTTTATTCCATAAAAGGCATTCAAATATCAATGGCTACGTTTCTATTAATTTAAAAGCAATACATATGAAAATCACTCGACACTTCTTTCTTCTAAAGCATACATACTAAGTTTTTATCCACCAGTTGGTTTCGATATTTATTTTTTATAAAGTGCATTACACTGAATCATATTTCATAGTATACAGTTGTAGGAAAAATCGACAAAATCAACGAAGGAATTGTTGCTATTTTTTACATTGACTTGTATCATAGTCATTCAAAAACTCCAATCAAAATTTTTAACTGTATTATTATTAATTTAAGACATTGACTGAAGGTGCTTGATAGAATTTCAATATCAAATTTTAATTGTTCAGATTTTGAACACTTCCATGTATTTCGTCACTAACGACCAGGGTTTCGCCTTTCGGCATCTTCAGGCATTCGAGTACACGAATGAACATGGAAGGTGAAACCCGTATCGTTAGTGACAAAATACATGGAAGTGTACAAAATCTCAACAATTCGGATTTATATTATTATTAAACTTTCAATAATTAAAGCACTTAATTCACAGAGACCTTGAACACTTCTATCAAAACTTAGTCATCTCATGGAAGCAACGTTTTTGAGCAGCATATGTACGTAATATCAATAATAAATATAGATTTTATTTATTTTACATTACTTTTTTTAAAAATATTATTATTTCTTACTATAGAACCGTTGGTGGCCACAAAAAAATCAGATGAGCTCTAGACTCATTTAAATCGGAAAACATTTGTGAGTTAAAAATATAAACAAGGTAATATGAAGAATAATATCATGACGAAAAGAATATTTTCGAACGTGAAAAAAAAAATATCCATTAATATAGGTTAGTGTTTTGAATAAATTCGATCAAGCTATGTAAAATTTTGATTAATAATAATTCCCAACAGACCTTACACATAGCGGTGAATTTGAATATTAGACCAATTATTTTTCGAAAAAAAATGAATCCATTTATTGGACGAATAAAAATTTGTACGTTAATTGTCAATTTATGCAAATATGCGTATTTCCCTCAGGAGATGTGGAGTCCATTATTTATCTCAATAACGGTGAAATATTATTGTATTTTTGTACCCACGTCGTTAAAAGCATAAAAGGGAATCTTGTTGTTTAATACATACGTATTATTCAAAACAAGCTAGCACATTTAGAAACTATAAATAAAATATATATTGTAGAAGTATTTTTGCAAGCTTAAATAAAGCTCATATAAATAACATCTTCTATGGATATCGGAAAAAATATTTGCATTCTATTTTGGATTAGGCATTCTACGAAATTTTTTGGATTACTTTTAGTATTTGATTTTATGCAAAACGTGTATTTGAAAAAAAATATATTTGAAATCAGACAGAACTAATTTGTTTCTTTGAAACAGCTTATTATGGCACGCTATTGATAGTTTATTTTTGTGGATAAAAACAGGAATAAAGATTAATTAGATTATTTCACAACCAATCATAACAACTATTAATAGGTAACACTACCTAAGGTAGATCGAAATCCAGCTATCTAACGTGATAGACACATCGTTTTTATACTACCATACACCAACCGATAGAAATGTTGGTACTATAAACAATAAACAATAAAAACTTTAGCATTGAAAAAATGTTAATCTTTGTTTTATTATTACAGATAAAGCAGACCAGGAGTGCCAAAAATAAGTGAAATAATAATATTTTGTTTATTTGATGATCGTGAATCTATAATCCTCATACGGAACGTAAATACAAGTGCAAAAAAAGCACGCACCGACAAATCATTATCCGATAGTATAAAATAAATACTCTTTCATATATTATAACTATTATCTACAGCAGGGGTCTCCAAGCTTTTAGGGCCACACTGAATTCTCCGCTAAGTCCCAAGGGCGAACATCTCCTCATCATACCAACATACTGTAGTTTTTAATTACGCGAAAATTTCAGTTGGTACTTATAGGCAAGTTTCAAGGAAATTTCAGCGCAGTGGATATAGCTGATAGCCGATAAGGAGAAAGCCACTTTGTGCATGATTTATATACTCATTTTACATCCTTCCAATAAAAAAATTGGTTGCTCAGAAGCATCAATTTGCTCGTGGATTTTTTTCCGCTTTCGTTACTATATGTGTGGAAAAACTATGGCGGACCGTAGTTTGGAGACCCCTGATCTAAAGCTTGTAAATATTTATAAATTTGGGGCTTGCAATATTTACAGAAGTAAAGCTTTGCTGGATATTTCATTTGATATATTCGTCATGAATATATTCTTAAACACTGGATACTTATAAATTAATTTGACTTATATTATTGAAAAAAAACTATGTGGAATATTCCCGAGTTGTGCACTGAAATTTAAATATTATTGATTTGAAAAAAGCACTAATTGAATACAGTAACGCTTTTTGTACAATATGTTTATAAATTGAGAGTTAAATGATGAATTTTACATACATTACGTTATTTAGTTGAGTTAAAGTTATCTGAAAGGTTATAACAAGTTATTTATCGTTTAAAGTATGTAATTTTAAAGCAACGTAACTTTTAGAAAGAAACTGTTTAACTTTGTAGGATGCAGGTAGGATTTACGCTCGAGACCAACTCATGGAAATCGTAAATACACATCACTTTATCCCAGAGGCGTGATACAAAGTTTTCCACGA
The DNA here is from genome assembly GCA_022494535.1 of Himalopsyche phryganea. NCBI lineage: Eukaryota > Metazoa > Arthropoda > Insecta > Trichoptera > Rhyacophilidae > Himalopsyche > Himalopsyche phryganea. The sequence goes on from JAGVSL010000034.1 coordinate 3,141,262, forward strand.
TACCATTATTTGAAAAACTGACACACGTATCCGACCCATTTTCATTCGCAAATGCTAGAATGCAGTCCCCAGACAAAGTTACATTATCTAGTTTTGAAAATAAATGGTCTGTGGCTAAGGATATTACATTTCCTGTATGCTTTACGCATCGCAAAGAATGCACAAATAATATTGTACTATCTTCCACCAAGTACACATGGAAATAATGTTGAAAAAGCCGAAGTATAAGTAAGTTTTCCATCACCACACGTTTTATTTATGCAGTTGAAGTTTCCACAATGCTTAAGGCAAGAAAAAAGAGTCTAGTTCTTACATTATTGGCCCAAACCGAAAATGAAAACGTGAATTTATTAAAAACTAGCGATTACCCGGCATGTGTTGCAATGCCACTCAACAAAAGAAAAGGTTTGTGTTTTAATTCTGTTTATTAAATTGCTTTTAGATACACAATATTTTATGTTCCGTCTGATGCGTACACGAATAAATCAGAAGATTTTCTGTTTTTTTCAGAAACCTTCACGGCTGTGCGAACAACAGCTGACCAAAGTTTCATCGAAACCAGATGAATGATAAAAGAACGCATAGAGAACAAACAAACAAACGTTAATTTTTACATGCATTTATTTAGATAAAGTGAAAGCGTTGTGTTCCACTGAGCCGTTTAATTCAATTTGGTACAACATATTATGTTTATAATCAGTATACTGAGAGTCCACCACTACAGACGAGTTTAATGATTAAATATGTAAATTTTCTAAATGTTGTTAAGTTGACCTGGATTGGAATCATGACAGTGTGGCCTGTTGGATTTGTGTGAGGATGAACCACATCTAACATGTTCGATTGAAATTCATCAATAGGCAGTCCCATAGAACTGATCTATACCTGATGTGTATATTTTATCTGTCATTATAACAAATTTCAGCGGCGCAAAGATTTTGGCAATGAGCTTGCAATGCATCGCCAAAAAGTTCGATACTTGCTGTCAGTATTAAAGTAAAATTTGGTACCAATATATCTGTCCGTCATTATATACAGGCCATTTGAAGAATTCAGTCAAAAAATAAGAATAATTCTTTTTAAAGTAAATACAATGAAAATTTTGATGGAGAAGTATTGTTCACTAAAATACTTCGATAAATGAAAGGGGCTGAAAATTTTGACGTACAGAGAATTAATATGATTGTACTGTCACGAACAGAAAATATCCACTACTAAAGTGCTCAAGTTGAGCGGTATTTTTTACGATACTATTAAAATGAAGAGATAGAATTTGGAGGATTCATGTAAATTCTTGGATAGAAAAGAGTTGAATTATGTGCGTAAAATATGACTAATGTCGAATGACTATATTATAGTTATTAGACATCTTACTTTAACAATATGTGGGAGAATATAACGTGAAAAAATTTTTTAAATGACATAAATAGAACAAATACTAATTGCTAATGGTTTTATTTCCAAAAATACTAAATACGACACTTTTTATTTCTTTTAAAATAAAGACGATTTGTTTTAAACTACTTTCACTTATTATAGATAAATTTAGCACTCACGTACAGTTAACACCTTAAAAGTGAACACAATAAAGCATTGATATTAAAATGTGTGTATTATTTATCTATTCGTAATTATTCTTTTAATTCGCAATTCAGTTCATTAAGATATTTTCACTGTATATATTATTTTTCAAAGTAACGAATATTTATAATCTGATATGCATGTCTTGTCATTTAAAAAAGTCATTCGATAGTAAATATGCAAGAATAACAATACACATCCGTCATATTACGCCAAATCACAACAATTCCCTGTTTAATTAAAACAAGTCTGATTTACTCGATATCTTTCCACCGTCCCAGAGCTATTGGCGTTTAGGCCCTTCATCTTAAAATACCCAGAAACCATGCCTCGAGAGCAGGGTCGTAAATTTTCGTGTCCCAAAATTGAAATTCCTCAAACCACATAAAGTGTGCACGTATCCACAACGTGTCTATTATAAAATTATTAGGTTTGAAATACTTTTAATGACTTGGAATGATTCAAAATGAAAACTGATTTGAAATTTTTGTTCGATAAATCATACGAATACTACATAATATTTATTTTAAATTCATTACTTTTACGTAAAGTTAACAGGTGTTTAGTTGCTGAGAAAACTTGACACATGAGAATTGAAGAGTATTGAAGAGAGAAGTACATTTTCACGCAAGACACATCAATGTCTATTTTTTCTGTCATCTGCACACTTCTCATTGAATTTTCAGAGCCAAATTGTTACAAGAAACCTATAATGGTGGTTTACCATAAAATTGCTTTTTAAGTAGAACTCAATTCTTGAATTGAAATTAATATAAATACATTCTGAGGATTTTTTCATAAAAATAACATCGTAATTTGAATTCTAGCAAAGAAAATCGAAGTGATAATTTAGATTCTTATATTATTGAAAAAAAACATAAAACGAAATAATATTTACAGTAATATATCGTTTAATTGGTTCTCAAAATAAGCTATTTTGTCGACAAAAATTTCAAAATAGCACTTTATATTTATTTTAGATAAATGTCTGTTTTACATTTGAACATGTGCCTTGAACATACAACAAAATTGTGGTGAATAGACCGAATAGGTATATGCTCATTGCAGAAATAAGCTTTCATAATTCTGTCTAATAAAGTATATGCTTGTTTATTTAAGACGAACGTATATTTCATATAAACGTTTATTAACAAGAAATGTCATAATTTAAAATACATAATATCAATTTAAGGTACTTGCTTCTTGTAAAAATACTTCAGGTGTAAATAATTGTAAATTTACATTGTTTTTGATCTCAAATGTGTGGTCTTATGGTTTCTCAATTTAAAACAATTGAAAACAAAGTTACTAAATGAGTAATTTTACGATAATTAGATTTATCAATCTAATAGTAATATATTATAACTAATGGTATTCTAAGCTCAAAGTTCAGTTAAATGAAGATCAAAAGTGTTCAATTTGCCACGGTATTACATATGCTTTGGATACATATGTGTATACACTGCTATTTTGCGGTTTGAATGTGATACATTATCCACAATTATGTCAAACTGAATCAGTATCGCGTTTGAAATTTGCAATGCTGACACAATACTGAAACATCTTGTACCTTGAACCAGACAAAGAAATAAAATATGTATTATAATTTACATGTTTATTGAAGACTTTCTTGTTTAGTTAATTCAAGGATTCAATAAAGTGTGAGTATTGAATATCATGTTTCGAATTTATTCTTTTATTAAAAAAATTATATTATCGCAAGGTCACAAAATATACACAATAAATGAAAAATCAATACAAACAAAAGCAATAACATCCCACGTATTCAGTCCTAATTCAACGAAATAGTCAAGACACACCTAGTAAAGGTCTTTTCCATAAAATGTAATTTGGCTTAACTGTTCTATTTTTATTGAAAGTTTCAAAACAATTTTAATTATTCATCCGCCTAAATTTCTCAGAATCAAATTATAACAACTCCTATAAATTTAAGCTTAATAAAATTTCCATTCATTCAATTGGAATTCGTTGAACAGTAGATTTCATTATTATGATTGATGGCAATTCTTACTTAAGTTAACTGTCATAGATTTAGAACAACAATAATATTTAGAGATTGAAAATATTTTATTTAATTTTCATACTTCATAGTGGAATATGTATTATTATAAATTATGTAATTAAAAGCATAATTTTTTATTGATATTAAAAACTATTATTCGCATATTAATATTGATAGTAATGCAGAGCTGTAGTTGTAAACTTTGCAGAGGGTATCCAGTATTCATATATTAACACCCGTTGATTTAACCAGGGAGTGTATGTTATTTATATCAGTATAGCAGAAGGTATACGGTGTATACCTTCGTACACCTTCCACTACTGCACAAAAGCTATCTGATATAACAATATTAAAATGTGCATGTGCAAACAGTAAATACTAAATTTTACACAAAATTTTCCATTTAGCGAGTATGACAGTGTGAAAAATGTAGGTGTTATAACTGCTTGTTTAATAATAATCAAATAAATCCTAATCAGGTCTTATCCCTTAAATGCATACTGTATTAAATTTATGGCAAAATATAGTATTATATGTCTCGTTTACAGTTTTCAACTTTAAGTGTTAATTTAAGCCAATAATTAAAATCAATAAAAATCAAACTATACGTTCGTTTTTATTAATATTTTAGCAAATCAATCTGAAAGTTGTTCGAATTTGGCAGATTGTCCGTTTTCACAGTCGTGTTTCTATGAAAATTATCAATTTGCCATCCAGCAAAATTTTTTTTACACTAAAAGAAGGTCAATAAGTAAATTATCATAAAATATTTAAAATTTAACCTTTTAACAAAAATAAAGTCATTTTTTCATGTGTATTTACGAGTATAAAATATATATCAGACCAAAAGTTTTGTCTAGGTGTTAAAAATTTAATTTAAAAAAAAATGATAAATGCCAAGCAACAGGATAAATGAGGAGCTGTCAAATGAAATGCCAAAGAAGGAAAAAGCAAGTATTTGTTCTTAGAAAGATGTGTGGACAGATGGTTTTGGTCATTGGCCAAATTTGAACAAACAGCAAAACCGTTGCAAAATGCTTGCTTTTAAAGGACAATCAAAAGTATTTTTAAAGAAGTTGTGTTGTGTTATAAGCCAAACAATTATTTTAAAACCTTTCATTGAGTGTTTTGAAAATTCACTATATATTTATTAAGACTTTATTGTTTTACGGTAAGAAGTTTCACATTGAAACTTAAATAGTAAAAATTATTTGATATATTACGTTAATTTTCACTTTAATAACCTAACTGTATAATGTATTACATTTAATACAGTCAGTTTTTCTAATAAGTATAAGATAAGAAAGAGAGCAAGAAAAAAAATTTCAAATGAATATAATCGATATCTTTTAGGAATATGTATAAAATCGCAGATTAAATTTTCAGAAATTTTCTGCTTTGGAAAAATGATAAATGTGGTATATTCACATATCATGTTGAAAAGTAAGAAAAATAGACATGGTGTCACTAATTTAATATACAAACAAATATTTTTAAAAATACGCTATACATAAGCAATAAATTATTTTCAAAACAATCGCTAACTGAGTGCCTTGGGATGTTGAGTTTAGTAAAAAATTATGGCAGTATAAAAAAGCATCCCCTTAGAAATGGAAAAGTTTCAAAATGCTCAAAAAATGGACGCAGGGAGCAGAAGTTTAAAACAATAGCTTATTGCAGTGGTGAAGTCCAGTATTTTACACGAAAAGGGTAAAAAGACTAACAAAGGATTCAAACTATGTAAATATTATAAGCTAATTTGTCTATGAATATATTTTTATCATTTAAACGTCGATATGAAGTAAAATTTAACATACTGAATTACATTACTAAAAACTACTCTAATTTAATATTATTATATACATTTCACTTTTGCAAGAAGTAAACTATTAGCAAATATTTCATTTTTTAAAAACATGCTAATTATAAAATTAGGTAAGAAAATTGTTTATATCAATCACCACGGAACAATAGCAGTATTTTTGTTCAAGTCGAGATTAAAACCATTTGTCACCAGCACAGATATAATACAAGTAATACATCTAGATAAATTTTATTATTTGAAATCAGTCGGTAATCTAAATCTAGAAATAAAATAAATTGAAACTGGAAGCATGGCATTCCAAGTCTAACGTTTACGTGTTGATCGCAAATTTATCGTTTTAATGAATTCCTTGAATACAATCTGAATTCAATTGAAGCTTTATTTTTCAATCGTAAAAATTCTCTTTATCTAAGGACATAAATTAGGAAAATTTTTTAACGTGTGCTGAAAACGGGCTTCATAAATATTGAATTAGGGCCAGAAACGGTCATTTCAAAACAACCGAAAATTCACGAATAAAACACACGGTAATGATAATATTTTAAGGCTATTTTTCTTATTGTTATATATTATCTCTCAATAAAAATGCTACATCCTTTGCGGCATCGCTATAAAATTGCCAACAAAAACAAAAGTATTTTACTGCGTATGTGGTGAGTAAATAAAAGGTATATTTATCGAAATGACAATGATAATTACATTCCATATTGATCATATAAAAAGATAAGAATGCCAGAAAATTTAAATAATTATAGGTCCCATTTCAAACCCCAGAAGATCAATAAAACATTATGGAAGATTATAAACCCATTATAAAAATTAACAGTTGGGGATTAACCAAACGAATTTGGTTTTTTTCTATAATAACAGTAATCGGATTATATTTTTAGCCGAGAACAATTCATACAAAAAAAAACCGTCTTGGCAATATTCTATTTATATTATAAAGTCACTGTTTTTAAATATGTTACATTCTTATTGATCTTAGACTTCAAATGCTTATTTCTATACATTTATTTTATAGCCAATTAACTAGGTTTTATATATGAGTCATTGGTATCAATGATATTTTTTCTTTTCAACCTACCTTAGTTTCAATAACTATTTTAAACTAATCCATCTAAATCTATACAATTCTATTTAATTTGTAATTTAATTGGTACGATAATTTTCACATTTTGTAAAAGCACTTTTAATTAACCACATAACCAAAGATAAACGACTTATTGATCTGACAAAACCTAATTTATGATGTTATACACTCTTTTTAGCGAAACAACAGCATTTAGCTAATATTCTTTTTATAGCTGAATGAGATGATACAAAATGTTTTTATACGCCTTGTCAGCTTTCTATGTATTGTGGTGTCGATAATACTCGAATTGAACAATTCTTTATCACAAAATTGTAGCATCATAAATTATACTAATGTTAAGCGAAAAAAAGAAATATACTCTATAAAAAATCGGAACATAAAGAGCAAAATAAATTTGTGTACTCAATACGTTTACGGAAAAATATGAAACACAAAATAACTCGATATAATATATCATTTGCAGAAAATACGACAATGTCATTATTTCTCACTTCAGAATAAATAAACGCCACTGTCTTGCTTTTAGCATAATTCTTTGTTTGCTAAATAAACCCCGAAGGGAGCCTTTAATAAACCTAAAGGCGGCATGATTTATTTTTTGAAAAATTTTACCCAAAAAATGTTTCAGGCTAATTTGCATGCCATTAAAAATTTTCATATTGAAAATTTCGACCAACGTACGATCCGCATAAGATTTCTGCCAGCGGCTTAATAATTGTATTCTATTTTTCCGTTAAAAAAAAAACAGTCAACAAATCCAAATGTGATGTATTTTCTATAAAAAATATTACAATTTAAGCCTGATTTATTATGCTAAAATGTGGACTTCCACGCTTCCAAATGACAATCTATGCTAATTCAATACAAAATTACGGTTTTTAAAAATTAGAATTTTCACAACTTTTTGTATAGACTTTCAGAACGTCTGGACAACATTCTTTTTTTGAAATAAATGAAACTGCAGAAGCTCAATTTTGAATAAAAAACATAAATATTGAATAAAATCTTCATACAGTTAATGGAAAATTAAAAATTAATATTAATAACAATTTAAATAATGTATAGATGGAAGTTGTCTCATGTTAAATAATAACTCTTCTTTATGTATTATAAGCAGTATTACCTTTTTTCCATAAAATCACAAATCACATTGGTTTTTTACCACGTTATTTATAACTTACTAATTAATTTTATAAAATACTTTTAGAGAACAATTTGAACATATGATCACGTTACATCATCATTCATTTTATTAAATAATTCACAACACGTTACACTTTTTGATTATTTTAATGAAATAATATGTATTCCAGTATTTTGGTAACAGCTTGCAATATCAAAATGAAAATAAATTTATTAAAATAATAATTTCATGAAATTTTTTAATGGAATCTATATAAACAATATTATTTTAGTTGACTGACGTAAGGCTCAATGTAATTTTCTACGGCTCAAATTTTTCACAAGCGCACAACAATAGTAAAAGAGATTCCTCAACAGTTGAAAAATAATCGAAAATAACACGTTTTCCCATCAGCGTATAAAACGAGACTGCTAGCATCACTAAGGTAGAGAGAAAACAGGGTTGCCTGTCCACGGAGAGAGGGGGATAGAAAATAAGGTTAACAATAAGTGAAAAAGAGAAGAGTCTACCCAGCATCCCCTCGTCTGAAACTGTTAGGGATGTCCCCCTTTCCTAGCCAGTTATTCCTCCTACTATTAGGGTGGAAAAGGAGTTTGATGCTGGTGCGTATAAACTGACTCCTCAGCTGATAACTTCGCTCTAAAATGATCTTTCAGGCGGCTCACGTAAAGTAGCGTTCGATTTCGGTTGTAAATTTTTTCTGTGAATGATCTGCTTTTTTATTTGGGTTGTAGTTATCGCGACCAAATCTTTATTCCGTTTTATCGTGGCGCCGAAATACGTGGCGTTCTCGGTGCGTAATAAAATGATACAAAAACCAAACAAATATGACAAAGAACCGGAATATGGATATAATGAAGACTGTTTCCCCATATCAAATACATTGTTTTGCTAACATGACAAATATTATTATTTAAATAATCATTAGAACCTATCGAACAGTTAATTTGATAAATAAATAATCATCAACGTTGATTTTTTTAAATAGTATTGACGGAATGAGAAAAAAGCTGCATGTTAATTAAAAGCAAACGAACAGTAATGATGACAAATATGCAGTTTTGTATTTTTAAAAGATAATGAAAATCTTTTCGTTAAGGTTAACCAGCGCATATTCGATATCTATCATGGAAGACCATATTATATTATTTATTTTTGTACTTGAATAATAGCTATTCAAGCTAATGCACATCAAACATGTGATGAATTGACAGCTCGCATTTTTATGGTAAGAATTTTAATTCAGTTTCAGTCATAATTTTTAATACATTGGTCAGAATTTATATTAAATGGTCATAATGAATCGTTCAGAATTACAGAAGGCCGAATAACTATTTATAACCTAACCTTACCTTTTATTTTAATAATTTTATTCAGACCGTTCATATTTTTATTCTGACCAAAAATTTAAATTCTGACCATTTGATTTGTTGACTTGACTCTAGCAACAAATGGTACTAAAATTACTAGGTAAATAGTACGATTTTTTTTATGGAATGATCGATTTCTTTCATATTTTAACAATAGTAAATAATAAATTGTTGTTTCAATCCTTCACACTATGCACTATTTATACACATATTAGATTTTCAACAATTAACAATTGAAAGCAATTTTATTAACCCATCGAAATTCACGTTTTCAAACTTCTACAGGCTGTTTTAAGAAAATATACCCACTGGAAAAACTAATCCAGTGATTTAAAAAAAGCGGCTTTTTCGCAGCTTTTATTTTTATCATTCAATTAACATTTTGCCTCTTCGTTTTAGTATTTATAAAAAGAAGAAATGTTTTCTTATTGATATTTCATTCTCATTTAATGCTTCCGTCGTAATTTTGTTTTGTTATTAAATCTGTTTTTATCTCATTCTCAATAAAATCTGTGTTTTTTTTTCATTAAATAGGAATATCTTGTTTTTTTATTGATATCTATTACTGTCAATTATTATTATAATATTTGAATTTATATCTTGTTACAAAATTCTACATTTCTTTTCGTTTTTCCAGTGATTTAAATTTTGACAAGGCAATTCAACTCAATAGTTATTTGAATCACTTTTGAATGTTGAATATCGTAGAGGCTAAACATTATTTATCAAAGTTAATATGATATCTCACAAACCCACAACGTTTTATAAATGATAAAAATATTACAAAACAATCATTTAAATAATGAAAACAAATTGAAAATGAAATTCAATATTCATTTGAGTCAAGTACATTCAAACTGAAAAGTTACATTGCTACAAAAATGGCATCACTGAAATACTGTATATTTTTTTCATCTAACCAAGAAAATAGTTTTGAATGTATCAAACCTTACACTAGAACTGAAATTATTTCCAGCTCTCTTTCAAGAAATAATTCAAAATAAAATTATACATATTACATTTTAACGTTTAAATAGGTTTCTTAACGCATTTTGGTACTCAAGTGAACAATCCATAATAACCCATAAAAACTCGGGATACGAATGTGTTATATTTATTTGTATAAGAATTGGAGATCTTGGCCTAAAAACAACAAATGTCCACTTTTTTCCATTTTCTTTTTATGGCATTTCTCGATTCTCTGTTTATAACTCAATGCAACTGTGTAAAGACATATTTAAAAAACATCTTAAGTCCCTTTAAATCAGCTCTCAAAAATATGCCACTTTTCTAAAAATATACATCCAGTAGTCCAGGCCATTTTGTATTGAAACAGTAAAGGTCTTTTACGATCATGATATTATGTTTTTACCCTCTCCTGAATAATATGAGTTTTGTGACATTTTCTGTTTTTATGCCAGGGTCTCCAATTATTGTTTAAGTAACAAGTTGACCACGTAATTTTTGAATTACAAGGAAAATTTGTAAGCCATCTATTGCAGCAATGGTTTAATGGGGATGAAAAGAAATCGAAATTTCACAAAAACTCCATCGTGTGTTCAAAAGTTATTTAAAACATTGATATGTGACAATACTCTGGTAGGTACGTGAGACAAAGACTTACACGATATCACGAAAACTTTCTTTAGTGGAATAAGAAAGTTTAAGCATCCTTATGATTAAAAATAACTTATCATTGTTTCCATTACAAATGATTTTGAAATATCACCGAAAAAGTTTTCTATACCATTTTTATAAATGAAGTAAACCATTCATACTATAATAGAATCTTTTACACTACTTTTACATCTATATTTATAGTTTGATGAGATCATATATGATAATTTTCATATGATTCTCGTCCACACATCAAAAGTGATAAATAATTATTTTCTGTCTATTCAAGAATAATGTCTATTAAGAAATCTTATTTTCGGAACGTGCACTAAATACAAAACGTATAAAGGTTGAAAGCTCCTAGACGACCGTTTTGTTTAATATTATTGAATTTTACCACGTGCATATTTTAAATAGACAATTTAAAACCAAGAATGTCGCTGGCAAACCGATTGTCACCATTATCCATTTCTGCACGGTTTACCTTCATTTCTGTGAATGTTTTCGAACTTTATGGTAAAATTTATTCTCCATCTTCCTAACGACCACTAAAAGTGTATTTTTGTAAGATTGTATTTTCGTTACCAAAATCTTTTTTTTTTTAATCAAAAAGTTTTTTTGATTCATTAGTTAATAAAAAAAGCTTGACTTGTAAATTATATAAATAAAATGTGTTTATAACAGTCATTTTTAATATGATAGCGATAACCAAGATTAGTTGCTAAAAATTTAAAGTTGCCATGATGTATGTATCCCGCATGAGGAATATGATTCAAAATAATAATCCATCATTTTGGAACTTTTTGATTACAGCTAGGTATTTAAAAAAAAACAATACCCTGTAAAAAGTGGAATTGATAACTTGGGTAATTAAACTGTTTGTGTAACTGGGCGTAGTAACACATCCAGTAGATGTTATTTTATATATTTTAATTTAATTACTTTGCTGTAGAATTTATTTTGGTATGTCGAGAAAGCAAAATTAATCAATTACGAAGAAGTCTAATAATAATAAATTTTAGAATTCCGACGAAATGTTTATGTTTGCTTATACATAAAATAAACCATTGAAATACGATATCAGTTGAATATAAAATAGTTCAAGTTATAAAATATGTGGTAAGGTAATATAAAACATTACCTATTAAAAATTGTTTTGTGAAAACTAGATTTTAAGTACATTTGATCAAGTAAGAGTCCTACGCCTTAATGTACTAGACTTGCAAAGATTCCTTACACGCTTTAATACTTGAATGGGTTGCAGGATGCTCCTTGAAATGTATCTAGCCGCAGGCAAAATGGACATTTCAATTTTTTTACTAAAAATTTATACTACCAATAAAAAGTCGCAATAGACTTACTTGCTTAGAACTTTTTTGTTATTCGCTTTGAATATCAAGTATAACGTCATTATGGGTGAAAAGAAAACAAGATGTAACAATAAGATTTCTTTGAAGTTATACTACTATTTGATTGGGAGCTAAAGTTTGTTAGAATCGAGCGATTAATGTATTTTATACGTACTTTTGCCCGAAAAAATCCAAACGACTTCGATAATAAAAAAGCTTCATAAGTTTCATCGTGCAAATTCATACTTGTCACGTAAGCGTTGTCATTAGTGCCATAACGTAATTTTCCGCGAAGAGCGTAGAAGTCACTCCGGGCGTCATTTTTCACGCAAACTGCTCCGCACGCCGCCGACACGAATAGACGCCAAAGGTAAGTAACGTCACGGAAACCCCATTCAGCAGAAATTTCCAAGCGTCGCTCCTAGGGACGTCTTAGATTTAAACAAAAAAAATACAAAGTGATTTAAAAACCTACGAAAAAAAATTGTTTACTTTATGGTTAGGAACAGATTTCAATTAAATTTACTTATTATTAAGTAAATTAATTTTTTTGATAAATTTTTAACAATTTCAGTAAAAAATTGAAAAGATTCCTAAATTTGAAAGAAAAGCGTTCATGTTCACCGATGTGAAGATTCAAATAAAAAGAATAAAAATCTTCGTTTAATGGTAAAAATCATTGATTATTTTTTGTTAAATGTAATTACTGATACTGTTCGGAATGCGCAGATGGAGGGAGGGTATTTATTTATATCTTTGACAAATGAATGATTTTATTACACTGTTTTACTAGCAACTGCAGTTGGGTTTGAACAAATTGCGTGATCCCACTTTCCCTGTGGGAATATCTTTCAAATTTGCCGATTTGTAAAAAACTTAATTTTAAAACACTTTGCACTATTCAAATTTGTTTGGTAAATTGCAAATAATAACTATATCTCTACTGTATAGCAGAAAATACATGTAAAAATCTGTCTGTACGCCGGTCGGTCACAAGAACTCTTCCCAAACGGTGTACAGTAGCAACATAAAAATTGCACATGTCATTTTGGCTGCTACTTCTATATCAACTTTGCTATTTTCAACTTTAAACTATTCCCCATTAATTTGAAAACCCTATATTTTTGGCCTCCTAGTGTGGAATGTAAAAATCATCTTCAAAAATAATAGCAAAAGAAGGTCGCTTAGTAACTCCATATTAACATAACATATTTTTAACTATCAAGAAAGAGTCTGATTGTACTATTCTGCAACATATTATAGACTTGACTTCAACATTTCGAAATGCTTTTGCATTTATTTCTCTCGCTCAAGATTGCCTATTAAATATAACTATGTGATATCGAATAATACTTTACAGCGTTTATCTGAAATTGTTGATCTCGGTATAACGTTTGACTCTTCTTTCACATTTCATTCACATATTAATTCTGTTGCTATGCGTACTAGCAAACTTCTTGGGTTTATAGTTAGGCAAAGTAAACCATTCGAAAACTCAACTGTGTTTCGCACATTTCCTTGGTTCTCAGTACGCTTGAATATGGATCTATTATCTAGAGTCCATATGAAAATTCCTACAAGTTGAAATTGGAGCGAGTTCATAAGAAATTTTTACGATATTTCTATTTCAAAAAATTTAAATATTTTCCTTTTAATAGTTCCCTAAAAGAGTACTATCCAACTAAATTTCTTTTAGGAATGCTATCTTTTCACTCTCTTGAAGCACAAAGATCGTTTTTGATTCTAAAGCATTTCTCTCTTCTTCTTCAGGGACGAGTTTATAATCCTGGAATTCTCATGTCTATTAACTTACATGCTCCTAATTGTTATATACGTGTCCGAAACCATATCCAGACAATATTTATTCTTAAAACTTGTTGTTCGCGTCGGTCATTCGAGTCACCAGTTGCAAGACCCGTTTGGATGATTAATGCACTGCCTAGAGAGCTGGATATTTTCAACACTAAACTATGGGTATTGTTCACTAAATATTTTTTCCTTTTAAATTAATAATGTCTTTTTTTTATTTAGTAATTTAAAAAAAATGTTTTTATTTTCATTATTGTTTTTATTAGTAGTACTGTTTTCAATAATTATTATTATTGTTGTTACTGTTATTATTTTTTTTTTGTGGAATGCATGGCGCATTGGCGTTAGCTGTAATGCCATGCATTTAAATTTTTTTAATTTACAATAAATAAATAAACATACCTATTGCGTGAGTGACAGTTGAGATAATAACACATAACGCAAATATTTGTATAGTCTGCATTAAGAGTTTCATATTTGAGACTCGGTAGAAAGTGAGCGTGGTGTATCCTTAAATCTTGATGTACATCTGGAGTCGTCTGGCCAATCCAATAACTACAACATTGGCAGAACTTTTTGAGCTCTGTAAACATAATGCTTTGCGAATACATTATTATATTGCGATTTTTTAAAATTTTACAAATGGGACTAGTCAAGAAAAGTTTTCAGTCAAAGCAAGCAAGGTAAAATTATTGTTAAAGGACATGACAGAATTCGATCAAAACTTTGATTTAAATTACATATGACTATTGTTGTACAAAGTTAAAGGTCCAACAAGTTTCAAAGATCTCTCAACTGTCAATGGAATTGAATGTGACACGTATCGTAAAGCAAGTTTAGCATTGGGACTAGTCTATTATGACAATCAATGGAACGCGACGTTAAAGGTGGCACATTCGGATTCACCATAGAAAATTCTAACAATATTTACAGTAATCCTCTCATTTTGTTCCTTCCAACCTTCCAACTAAAGAGTACTCTGGAAAAACAATAAGGACTGCATGTCTGAAGATATATTATTTTGGATATGCTGTGTTGACACAATCCTCATGTTGCCTTCAACTAAACTGATTGCATCTACAACAAAGCACTTTTCAAGCTTGAAGATAAAGTCCAATACATGATCGGAGAATCTTTATTGGAGATTAGCGTGATAAGTCCTTCACAACGGCATGCATGCAAAATTAGTCATGTAACGCTGCGAGAATTAGCATATTAATCTGAACTTATGTTTAATTGTGTAGCACTTCAGGAACCATTGTTAAATGCAAATCAACAAGCTGTATATCGAGAAATTCTAAAGCGCAATAATAAGAGTGAAGGTGGAGTAATTCGTACATTTTAGTATTGCTATTTTCAACTTTTAACATTATTATTAATTGATGGACTATATTTTTTTGGTGTTAATAAAGATAGCGTCGACGGTAATATTTTCAACATTCAACCAAATGTTAACATTAGCTAGCCGACCTGACCTAAGCGTAATAGGCATCCTCTATCTTGGGAAAAACTTAGTAAGAATACTAATTAAGTAAAAAATAAATAATAAAATAAAGTTTTGCAAAATACACAAATGAAATTATTGCACCTGCCTATAGACGGCACCGAAGAGAAAAATAAAGGTACTAAAAATTCGTTACGTACGATAAATCATTGAGTTATAACAAACAGTTTGAAGTGGATTCTTTTTTTTCTCGCATCGTCCTGTTTTTCTGATGACAGATACAAAATAAATATGCCTTACATATAACGTATCAGCGCTGTATAATAACAGATTAAACAATCTGAAATCTTCAATATACATAGCCTACATTTACATAGCTTTAAATAACATATTTAGGTGTTACGCTTCTATGGTACGAATTGATATTGGTTATTAAAATATTCCGTTGTCCTCTACAACGTAGTAAAATTCAAAACGTACGAAAACTTTCATGTATCATAATGATTCCAGCGGGATATTTCTCATTATAAATTGAACACAGTTATAATATAATCATAAGAAACTTCAAGGTAAGAATGGAATATTATATCATGAATTTTATGTCCCAATGTTACATGTAGCACTATTGCTTGAACACTAAATTATGAATAAGATTTATTATATAGTGCAATTGCGTTAAATTATTCATGTTGATAACTTCTAGCAGAATAACTTTATAACTATGTCAGTATATCCAAATGAGATTAATACAATTGAAAAGCATAGAAACTTGTAATTGATAGGATATAAAAGGATACAATATTCCATTACATAGTCTCTTTGTAACGGTTATCTGGTAGATTTTCTTTTCATTATTACTTATAACTTACCCACTATATCACTTATAAAAGCTTACTAATAATGAAAAACAACATGTGTCATTTGACTTAAATTTACGTCATTAAGATATATTAACGTTAACAAACTGTTTTATATAACAAAAATAGAAATTAAAATGGTAAATTTATCGCCAAAAGATATGATACTATTTCTATAAATAAACAAAAAACAAGTTAAGCTTTATAAGAAAATTTATTGTCAAAATCATTGAATAACTACATAAATATTACTTACAATAAATACCCATGTCAAATAACTTTTGCCCCAGCAGAGTATATATTGACAGGCATGAAGACTTTTTTCTATCGTTTTCAGAAAATTCTTTTCTCTGCGATTTTTTACGACGGTCGGCCTGAAGGTACAGTGGCAAGCAAAATCATGATTGCACGCCGCCAACAAGGTAAAAAAACACAAAACTACGATAAAGCAGAGACCCCTTTTCAGATGTCCTTTGCAATATATATATTATTATATATGTATATTCATTTAAAACTTTTCGGGGCGCATTTATATTGTAATTTCTTTTTTTATAATCAAAGTCTTTCGAATGAAATATTCCTCATATGGACTAATCATATCTTAAATCTATATCTCTGGATAGAAAAAAAAGCCTTTTTGTAAAAAATCTCTTAATCACACTAAAAATATAACAATTTGTTTTGTAATATTCATGTTTACTTCATAAAGCTTAGCTCATATTCTTTTAATGGACTAGTAAAAAGACAAATAATTATTTTTATTAGAAAGTCGGTGTCCGTGGTGCAGTTGGTAGCGTCGTTGGCTATGATTACGGATGTCTCGAGTTCAATTCCCGTTTCATAAATTGATCTCTCAATCGATTTATTGAAAATTGTCTAAAACTCCTCCCTCCCACCTATCTGATCCTTACGGGGCGTGGTGAGAGTGATTAACTAACCGCTAGTGCTGTGTTATCCTTCTGTCCCTACTCTCTTCGAAAAAAAGAGAGGTTGAGCAACTGAGTAACAAGCATTTTTCATAGAAAAATTCTGTTAAGATACATCCATTAGGAGACCATATGCTCCACATTGGGAACGGACATGGAAAAAAAAAATAAAGAAACAGAATGACTATAAGGGTGAATGAGTTTAAAGTCAATTGACTTAGCTTTTATTTGATTGTAATTTTAATGCATCGTAAGGAAAAGGTAAGAAATATCAATATCTTTATATTTTTTTACACTTTATAATTTGTGCTAACCTGTGATTGAAACCAGATAGTAGCCTTATTGTGTAACTGCACGATATTCCAGATAAAAAAACACAATATGTTTGCTTTTATGATATGTCATAAAATGCGTTTGATGCCCCCTCTAAGTTTTGTAGGAAAATCATTCTGTCGGACGTTGTTATTTGAATATAAATGACTGTATAAATAAGATCATTTTAATCAATTTCTCTATTCATTTTTTTCCTACCTCTGTTTTCCTACTGAAACTATTATGTGAAGTCCACGAAGCATTCTCCTAGTTTCCTGCCTAAATTCAGTACTAGAGTGGTTACAGAGTCATTCATGATTGCTCCAAGACGCTCCAACAGACCTGTAACAGCTGGTTTTAAAAGTTTCTCAAAATGAGTATATACTACGATTTTTCTTTGTACTTTCAAAACTTTCCATGATTATATAACATGATTTAGCAGAAACAATATATAATATGACATTATCTAGGTTCAATTTCATGAATTACATGATAATTAAATTGAGTCAATGTCAGACCATTTTCTATTAACCAAGCAAAATTCTAGATGTGTTATATTATATTAAATCTAACAGTTGATTTGAGAGAAATATTTAATTTCACATTAAAGGTAAATAAAAATAAGGGCATAGTAAAAATAGGTTCGGGAAAATCGCTTATTGCAATTTTCTCTTTCTCTCAGTTTCAGAATTGAGACAGAAGTTTTAATTATCTTAATAAGTTGAAGTCTCATTGGTGGGGCTTGAGAACAACTTTTATTTTCAAAGCGTAGTTCACTTCAAACACACTCGATATCAACAAGTCTAATATGACTTAGACCTTACATTTATTAATTTTGCTGTATAATTCTATCCGAGATAAAAAAAAAATATGTTAGATAAAAAGACGATAATTTCATTGATGAAAAAATTTTGCTTCAAACACAACAGCTGGAAGAAAACCACTTTACACATTCGCCAGAGGCTCATCACAATGGAATAAAACGAGAAAACGCGATCATTTGACAGTCAAGAAAAAATATTCAACTTTCACCCTTAAAAGCTTGCCGTTTATTGAATTTTCAAAGCATTTTCAGAAAGATTTCTACTAGAAAAGCTTTGTGCAAGAAACTTTTTCAACTATGTAATAGGAAAAATAATTCTTAAATGGATCAAAGAGGCCGTTTAAAAATTTTCTATAGAACAAGATTTGTAAATGCAAGAGCGATTAAAAAGGAATGCTTTTATTGTATAATTTATTTTCTTTAGAATTTCACAAACCACTTATTTTCTTTAAATTGTTAACAGCTATTTTTATTTGTTCTAATTCAAAATAGATCGCTCTGATTACAGCTTTGTGAAATATAATTTTGAATTAATGTAAACTATTTCCATTAGATTTTTACTAATGACATATTTACCGGCATTTTATAACTACAGGCAATACAGTGTCATTTTTTATAATCTATATTTAAATGTTGTCGGGGGTTTTTAACATTTGTTCATTTTTTAGCAAAATTTGTGTTTATATTGAAAACCCGATTTAGATACGAAAACTTTGATTTCAAAACCAATGTACGATATGTAAGTAAAAATAATATTCTTAATAACTGTGGAAAAAATATTTAAAGAAATGTACACATTATTTTGAGATGACTGAAAATAACATATTTCCGTCATACTGGATTTCCTACAGATCCAAAATTATTTTTAATTTTTTATTAAGTAAAACAATGAAATTTTAAATGTAATTTGAAATTCATTTGTGTTAAAACCATTTACATGGTGATTTAGCGTAACCATTTTCTGAAATGAAAAGAGAATTCTGCCAGAAATGTGAGATTAAAATGGTACTATCGCCGGCTTAAATTATTAATTCTTGCTTTGACGTTAAAAACCAAAAAAAAAACGTAATTCTAGCTATATTTTACTTGTGATAAAACATTATTTATTTAAAATGTTAAATCAATGTAACGCAAGGAGTTAAAAATGTTAAATATATATTTTTCCACGCCTTTGCAGTGTACATTGTGCATTATAATATTGAATTTTTGTATTCCGGCAGTATGTTGATTTTTTAAAGAAAAAACGTGGCTTAAAAATGTGGTAATTGCTATGACACTGAGAGTAAATACAATAATTCTAACGTTTAAATTTCTTCACATAGGCTTAGTCAATGTGTTTTTTAATAGGATTAAATAATAATATTCGATCTGGACTTTGCATCCAAATTATTTTATTTATTTATTTAATTATTTTTAATAGAACTTAATACTAATATTTTGACGTAATAAAAATATATTAATTTTGTTATTTTTTATTGAAAAAACGTCGTGCTTGGAGTTGAATTGGTAAGCTTTGAGAAATTATTTTTTATCTATTTGGTCAAAATATTATATTTTCAGGATAAGATAGTATATCATAGCTTTAACATTATCATAATACTAAATAATTATTTATTAAAAACCTCACTCTTCTTTTCACCATCGTACTTGTATATAATCATTAGATATTATATATATATATATATATATATATATCTTAAATGTATTCAGAGTACGACACATTATCGCGTTGCAATGAAAAAATATGCTCGTGTCCTTTGGAAAGAACTAGCAAACATAACGAGCGATATAATTATTATAATCTGCACAATCTCCTTTGCTACGTACCATTATGGTGGCGGATTTAGGCAAGATGCCAACAGGCTTTCAGCTTTATTTCTTTAATAACGCTCCGCTCCTCATTGTGTTACAGTGTTACACTAATCAATGACTAGACAGATTATAAGTGAACTTAAAATTTGATGTCATGATTCACTGAAAACATTATTAATGGCTAACGGATGATTGAAAAAGAGAATTTATAGATATTTTGTTTTTATTGATTAAAAAAAAAACATTTCAATCATCGTACCAATGGTCTCGGTCTATCCCAAAAGCTTTTTCTGTAGATGTTAATTCTCAAATAGATTAAAAACTCTTTATCATACACAAACACAATTTAATAACCGTTTAATTTAAGACATCAACTGAGGGTGCTTGATGGAATTTCAATATCAAATTTGAATTATTGAGATTTTGTACACTTCCATATATTTTTTCCACTTATTAAAATTCTCCGATATTCAAAGTACTTTTAGGGATTGATCGAAAGAATGCTTTGATCTAGTTTTGTGTCAATTATTATGAGATTGACTGAAAGATTCAAAATAACATAAACATGTGACACTATTGTTGCATTGTTGCACAATTGCAATTGTTCAGCATGCTCAGCGGTTACAAAATATGAAAACTAAAAGATTAACCATTAACAAGTACCTTGTCTGTCGATAGAAGAAAAATAAAATGCATACTTCATTGAGAACACATAAAAAATAATGTAACGTGTTATTTAACTCCAATAGGTCAGTGAATGTGCAGTGTGAGCTTTTGCAAACGTGGGCTGACATCTGAACACCGCGTCATGAATTACCAAAACTGTCTTGCATTAGTCATTTACTTCTCAATGTAGAAGGGAAAACGCTTCAATTAATTGCAACAACAAATCATTATCTACGAAAAATTTTAAAATTTTTACATATTTTTTACGGATTTTTTCTTATTTCTTTACCGTGGTCACAATATTTCACCCAGATACGTCAACGTGACAATTTGACATATTTAATTCAGCTAAATGAAAATGCAGTGAATTTTTGTTATTCTTTAATAAATATATGCGTGATTCAAGAAAAAAACTATTATGAGGGTAATATAAAATTAAAATTGATAACTTAGTTATTCCACCTTTACAGTTATTTCGCCTCTTTAAGTAGCATCTTGATTAACCATATTGCGAAAGAGGCGACACGCGTCACGTTAGTGATAAACCAAGTGGAATAATTAAATTATCAATTTTAATTTCATTCATAGTAAATATTATGAGGCTCTTCTGAAAACAATACTGCTTACAATTAATGCTAAAATTGTTTTGTACCATTAAACTCTGTCCGTTCATGTAAATTTGGGTACAGTAAACATTTTTTTTTTTTCATATCCGCTCCCAATGTGGAGCATATGGTCTCCTAATGGAGGTATCTTAACAGAATTTTTCTACGAGAACTGCTTGTTACTCAGTTGCTCAACCTCTCTTTTTTCGAAGAGAGTAGGGATAAAAGGATAGCGCTATGACAGGACTAGTGGTTAGCTAATCGCTCTCGCTACGCCTAGTGAGGATGAAATGGGTGGGAGGGAGGACTCAGACTACGAACAGAAATCCATAAATCGATCGAAAGATTAATATATGAAAACCGTTCGCACCGGGAATTGAACCCGGGACATCCGTAACCGTAGCCAGCGACGCTACCAACTGCGTCACGGACGCCGACACAATAAACATAGTATGTTGTAACCATTTGCCTCTTGCAAGTTTTTGCAAGATGTAGAAAATTCTACAAAATAAAAACTCCAGGGGTAACTCTATACACCAACCAATAGAAATATTGTTATTGCAATATTATTAAACTTTTCAACATATTAAAAATAGTAATAACGTGTCTTTTAAAAATATAAACTTGATTTGCGATATTTTAATGAAACAAATAATGAATGTAAAATGCAATGCTCTCTCTAGAACGGGATTTAAAACTGGGATTAAAATACACGTAATCCTCTTTTTACACTATTTCGAAATTGCACGGTCACAATATAATGGAACCTACTTTCATTTCTCTATGTTCACTCTATCTTTTTTGAGACGGTTTTTATTTTGCTAGGCTTTTTTGTACAGAAAGTCTCCTCCGTGTAAAAAGAAGATTCAGTGTCAAATGAACCTAAAACGATGTTAACTGTCAAATCTATATTAAAAATAAAACACAATCTGTTTTATACTACGAACTACGAGCATTTTTAACTGATGCTTGTGATGGGAGAAACTTGTCCTGATCATTATAAAAATGTAGTTGTTAACACCTTAAAAAATGTAACTTTGAAGTTTTCTATACTTTTTGAATATATAAACATTATTTTCGTCAACTGATTATTTTCTTTCTTTCAATTATATTTTTTACCGTAACTATGTTTCATATTTACTGAAATGACTGCCTAATGTAATTTTCTGAAAACTTAATAAAATTTTAGAATATCGATTCATTTTATTGCTTAAACTGAATCTCTGAAAGTTTTTTTATAACCGATAAAACTTGTTAATCTCAAAATTTTATACGCTTTATCGACGAGTCCTCTAGACATTACCCGGTAAACTGAATATTTAAAATATTCCCTCACTCTTCGATTACCCAAGCAGCCGATAAAATGAAACATACTTAATGCTTTAGTATCACAAGCATTTTTTTCAAACTCAATTTAGAGCAAAGCCATCCCACGAGAACAACAAAATCGATTCCTTCGACCTTTGCTTCGGCAAAACGGGTCACTTGCGCACTTGATCTTACTTTTCTGGGAAATTATATCGGAAAGTTCTATTTTGGTGATAATTCCACAGACGATCTGGTAGGGTATTAACGTTTCCCATAAAATAATGAATTTTTAAAATCATGTATCTTTTACGTATACGGTACGTGTTTTTAAAACTATTTTTATTGACAAAAATAGGATCACATATTTTTTTTATTTTCCACTAGGACATGTCTTGGCTATCCTGGATTTCTATTCTACTTTAAGATTAAATAAGTAATTAAGAATTCCAGGAATAGGCAACATTATTTCCAGCCAGGATCGAGGCGCTTTGAAACTATTCAAAGTTTACTTCCCTGCATGCTCCGTGGCTGGCAAAAAGTGATGAAAGTAAAATGTTAAATCGGTCATACAGAAACAAAAAATATATTTAAAGAAATGCTGTTCAGTCCATATATTAGTTTATCCATTAAATAAAATATCTGCATTTAGAAGACAGAATAATTTGAAGAATAGGTCATACGTTGATTGTCAAGAAAAGTATTCAAGTACTTTCAGTACTCAAGCGTCCGTGCAAACGTCGGACTCTCCTCAACTCGAGAGAGATCCAAAAACTTAATGTTTCACATCTCAGAATCGAATATTGCATGACCGATATCTTTTGAAAAGAATTTATTTTAAATACGAATTTTATTATTAGTACGCAGATCAACTCACACTCTTGTCCCTATTTTTGCAATATTAGAGAAAGAATGAAAAATGTTTTCATATGGCGAATTTATCAACCACTTAATTTAAACCTTGATAAATATTGATGTAATACTGTACGATTAATAATTCAAAAGGAAAGGGTCAGGACGTGTGGTTGGCATCATATCAAATAAACGTTATCCTCAAAGATATATGTATATACTCGGTGTATTGAGGGTTCCATTGACCTTTCACTTTTACCGCTACATATGTACATGAAGTCGGTAATTTACACCACAGTGCTTTCGATAAGAGACAAAAGTTCGAGTCAGTAAATCGAAACATTCATATTTTTATTTCTTTAATTGTTTTATACATTTAACTAAGAATGTTTTTGATATAAAATTCTTTCTCGATCCTAACGATCCAAAATACACAGCGTACAGTAAATGATTAGCGTAGTCCATCGTAGTTCTAGTCTTGCAATCTCTGAAAAGAGACATTGAGCGACTGACCTATAAGCATTTTTTGTTAAATACTTTCTTTTGAATTATTGTTATTAAAAATTCTGATGCTCATACTGTAGGGGATGAAAATAGTTAAAAATAATCATAGCTAATAATAATTATGAAAAAATTGTTTAATCGCTCCGAACAGCTGAACCGATGCTTGACTAGTATAAGATGGACCGTCAAGAAAATTTATCATTATGAAATCAAAAAAAGAAAAAGAATGTCTAGCTAAAAATATTTTCATCATCTTACGTTTTCACACATATGATACTAATCTGTAATAGAAATGATCTCACAAATTCCGTCACAGATGTGACGTACGAATCCTTTGATCAACTAAAAGTTTGCACTTTTCAAGGTAATTTCACTGTGGCCAAAGAATTTCTTGTGAAGTTCAAGCGCCGTGAACAGAACTGCTTAATGGAATTTAATTGAGGGGCAATCTCTTAATACATTTCGAATGTCTTGATGGTCTTCCCCATAAGCCAGCCGTTTCAACAACTTGTTCAACCAATCTTGTAATAATCTATTAGAAACTTCCAAGATGGGGCACCAGATTTGTAGCCTCGATGCTCCAAATTATATGATCTCGTATGTTTTTCGACATATAAAATTTTACTCAAATCCACATTACGCAGAAATAAATGAAAAACGAGGTAGATAGACGCGAAAGAAGCTTTTAACCGAATTAAATCAAAATCACCTGTTGCTATCGTGAAAACATCTAATGTTTATTTATTTCCTTTTCATAAGAATTCAATAATGTTTAATACTGAAAAATATCTCAAAGTACATATGTATAGACATGTTTTAAAATATTTATAACTCCATGACTTTTAATATAATG
This sequence comes from Himalopsyche phryganea, assembly GCA_022494535.1. Taxonomy (NCBI): domain Eukaryota; kingdom Metazoa; phylum Arthropoda; class Insecta; order Trichoptera; family Rhyacophilidae; genus Himalopsyche; species Himalopsyche phryganea. The sequence continues at coordinate 3,166,035 of JAGVSL010000034.1, forward strand.
TGTTTGTGAAATTATCCCGCATAGTGAAAATTATAAAATCATACGAGATCAACTAGAGAGGAGAGACATCACTACATCCATGTCCAAGAACAAAAACTTAAATTGAAAAAACATAAATTTTATATTGACCTTGCCAAGACTTAGCCCAAGACCCACCCAATCACCCACAGAATAGATCACAGAAGGCAACTATTATTTTGAAGCTATTTCAATTATAACAACATTCAACACATTAGTGATTTTATTTTTAGTTCTGTATTCATAAACCAAGTTTTCACTGTGATTATGGACTACAATGTATATTTTAAAATATCTCTAACACGTGTTTTACCAATAGTCTAATAAAACTAAAGCGTGTTGATTAGGAATTCCAATTTGAATATTCAATATAAGAATATATTCGGCCCTTTTTTAACTATTCGATATTCAAATATTTAGGCAACTATTCGAACAGTGTTCATAAAAAATTTAATGGAATATTTTACAAAATCAACGAATTTTCTCCAGCTTCCAAGAGCAATAATAAATACGCCAGGTAGTGGTTTTTTTTGCCTTCACCCAAGTTGGGCGCTTTCAATATCTCATCACAACACTTGAGTTTAATGAATGATTGGGGGCTAAAAATCCCTTGAAACAAACCGTAATTTCAGTAATTGAAGAAATACCGTTGCAGTAATCCAACGCAGCTACAAATTTTAAGTATTTCAATACAATTAAACGGTACTGGAATGAGTATTTCAATAATGCTATGTTATTAATTGTTCAAATCAAATTTTAATATTATTTTAATACTTCAAAAGCTATTCGAATAGTTGATAATAACAAATAGTTGGAATCCCTAGCATGAACGAAAGGAAAAGAAGAGAAAGAGCGGTGATGCAAATAATAAATCATTCATACCATCTATTGAGACATTGCCGATAAATTTTAATATCAAATAATTTCAGATTATACTGAGAGCTAAACTGTAGATAAATTTAATATCGGCAGATGAATTTGTCGACAAAGTTAAGCTTAGAAGTTATTGAAAGCGGCTGAGATTTATTATTTTGTGTAGCCGACTTCTTATAGGCAGGAGGCCCAAAATAGGATTACGGTGAAAAAAGTTTTGGGTGAAATTCGAGGAGAGGCTTTTAAACAACTGCATATCGGGCTCTCATTGATTGAAATTCAAGGGTGTAAACCTTCAGATTTTTTATTTAAATGTAAAAAAGTGATAAGTAAATAAGTGAATAGTTTCTGGATAAATACAATAAATTCGTAAATTTTTATTTTGCTGTCAATTATTATACGGAATATATTTATGAATAAATTAATTTCTTTACCCAGCCACTTTCCACATGGTCCGCTAAACTACAGGTAAAATGGATCTCAAAATATGAAATGTCAACTTTGTAACACTATTGATAACTGCAACTACACATATAGTTGAAAGAAGTGTAGTTATTAAATTTGTATTCACTGTCAGATAGTTGAGGTTAATTAACAACCAGTCCCAATAACATATTTTTTCTTACCGAACATTTCCGGATACAACAACAGGATATCATCGCTGCACATTTAATTTGACCTATGTAAGGTTTTTGGTGAAAATGAGTTATAAATGTTAGAAGCCTAAATTTTTTCTTCACATTATAGATTATGTGTCATTTTAAAATAATGATTAAATCTAAAAATGTGACGAAATTAAATACGTACTACGTGATCAAAATTAGTCACAATAATAAGTCCTATGTGAGACATAGTCACATTAGATGTGAGAGTAATCCAATTTAAATTTTCAATGAATTAAATATGTCCTTTGTGCAAAAAATACGGAAAATTATTATATTCTCCTAAAGTAATAACTACAATTAAAAATTATATGATCAGCAAAATCATAAATAATCTATTGAAAAATTACTACCTGTTTTGTTATTTTTTTAAACAGTTTTTTCGATTATCTTGAAAAGAACTTTTAGTCACAAAGGGACAAAATTAATGTGCAGCAACGATATACGATTAATACACAGTTTATATAAATCCGACGACCAAATAAGAGGACATGGTCATGAGAGAAAAATACCGAGGTGGGTCTTGCTTTTCTCTATGTTTTTTTCATGTTGACAGTATCTAGAATCTAGACTATCCACCTTTGAAGGATACATTTCCAGCGAGTGGCAGCCATCCACCTCTCCATTTAGCCGTTGTAATTATATTTTAAAATTTAATTTTTTACATGTAAGTGTGTAAAATTGAATGAAAACTAGATTTTTAATTTTCACAAACCTGAGACCCACCAAATTTCTTGCAGGAGAAAATGATATTAAAAATTTATGTTGCTCGAATTAAATATATTACGCCGCGTGCATACATTCAATTTATATCGGATAAATTGTCCTTTCTCTTCCTTATTCTCATAATAAATTCATAGACGTAGCACATCTAAGCTTTTTATTTACATTACAGAGAATAGCTTTTGTAGATCATAGCATTTGTACACATAAATTTTGTATTCTCTATCTTTTCTGAAATTCTCGTTTAAATGTATGCAATTCGAAACCAAATCATATTTCACAACACACAGATTAAATTTAGAAGAACGATTTGGTTGAATTCTTCTGGTTTCAATTAAATCATTTTTTATGGATATGGAAGTACAATTTTTAATTAATTAATTTGTAGAGAAATAATTTATATTCTATTTTTTTTAATTGCTCATTCATGCTTCATGAAAACAAAGAGCACATTAATATTATTTTCGTGCTTAAAGATTTGATGTGTAGCAAAAATCCACAAAATGCTACACTTGACACGCACTTTATTAAATAAATGAGATGAATAAATTTATTTTTTCACTTGGCGATTATTATCCCGATTATAAATTTGGCACTATACCAACGGATTACATTATCTGAAAACGTCCGAGGATGGAGAATGGAAAGGAAGAATTATGTAAGGGAAGTCAGTTTGATCTAGTGGCTGCGGAAATGAAAAGTAATGCATTTATTACCATTGCGGTGTCATACCGAGAGCGAGTAGGTTTAATCTCATAAAAGATTTCGAATTAGTTTCTGTTATTTTACATCACACCTAAGAGCAGAGCAACCATTTCTATTGGTAAATGCTATTGAGATACTCTTGAAAACTAATTAATAGTTTTGTCGTTACTGTTTCACGGGATACTTTCCTTTGTGGTAATTTTAAAGATATTTTTATTGCATGTGTGAATTTTCTGTAAAATAGTTTTCAACCAAATTGTACGTATAAGAAGCATATTGTAAAGTTAAGTTCAATTAACAATGCAGCTAAAACAAAGAATTGAAGAGGATGGAAAAAAATAAAATCGGGTCAGATGACAAGAGAAAAATAAATGTAGAATAGGCGACTTCGCGCTTTCTCGCTGAAAAATAGTGAACCTGACTCGTGAAAAAGCAGAATAAAAAGGTTTTCTTAGATTGGATGAGAAATCTGGCTCCATTAGCGCTGGCCGAACAGTTTCAACTTATTCTTTTTCTGATTTATTTTTGTCATATATACTCGTATATAAAGCTTTTATATCACTAAGGCTTTTTGGCAGAGCCATTATTAATGTTTTTCTGAATTCTCATACTATACGTTTAATATCAATGAAAAATTCATGAAATGGATGATTCTTTTTAATAGAATATTTCAATGTCCATTGCTTTCGATGACACAATCAAGTTTTCGATAATTACCACTTTAATAACAAAACTATATTTTACCGATATAATTATCCCACTATATAGATCAACTAAAATGAATTGATTATTTAACATTCAATTGATACAATTATACAAAAAAGATCGAGTGGCATTTCAAAATGAAATAAGTCTGAAATTGAGATGTTGGGAAAGTCAAATATTTCGAATTTTCAATTTGTTCACTTCAGTGCAACACAAACTTTGACATTCAATCCGTGAGAGTTAAGTTAGTTTAATATTGAAACCATACAACACATGAAAATGTATTATTTTGATAATTTATTAGATATTCGTAGTTTTCGAAAATTATATTAGAATTCGATGATTGAAATTACTCTCAGAGTTATAACATAGGTATAGATAAATAATAATCATATCCTATAATTAGTTATACAAAACTCAAGCTGCGTATTTTTTCAGGAGATTCCTTGGATTTTGTAATATCAACATTTAACTTATTTAGCAAGGATTGATTAGCTCAAACTAAAGTTTTAAACATTTTCAGCAGATTTAAAAAAACCGTAATACAGAATGTGTGCTATATGTCTATCTACATAATTTAAAATTGCAAATACAGCATGTTTCATAGAAGATGTGTTGACAAAAAATATTTTTTGTGTTCTTTTACATTCGCATGAATAATTTAAGTGGTAGAAAAAACTGTTTTTATAAAATATAACTATCCACATTATTAATAAAAATAAAAACAACCTAAACAGGACTATGAAAAGAAAATACCAATAGTTTTAGTCTTAGATCATAAAAAGTTTAGATAATGCAAAATACAGATCATAGTTTGTGACATCATTGTTAATAGATAACGTATGCATTATTTTTTTCACATAATCGTTTATCAATCGATTAACCGAAGACTATTATTATTGAAATATAAATATTCCTATATAAAATCAGTCTGAAGATAACTCTTAAATAAGCCGAACACATGTCACATTTTGTAACACAGCTAGTGGAATAACAAAGTTATCAACTTTAATTTTATATAAAAAATGAAAATTACTGCCAAATCCATTGAAAATAACAAATATCCAATTTATAATCCAAAATAATGAATTTAAAGAAACAACCAAACCATTTCCAAATTCAAACGTCAGCCAAATTATATGATAGCTGGATACGTAAGTACTTTAAATTCATATTAATAGATTTTTTCCTTTTCTGGAAATTTTTGGTGTAAGAGTTTTAGAGTATAAAAGCACCTCTCTTTATTTATTTTATTAAAACCCGAGTTCGTCGCCGAGCTGTTTTATCCATAAAGTCGTAATTTTATATATATATTATAATAGTTTACTTGTTTAAGTGTAACCATCTGTTCATAAATATTTTTTCGTCGTGTAATTTCTGTTATATTTGTTTATAATTTAAATTCTGTGCATCTACGGTTCCCGTATCCATATTAAAGGTGTTTTTTTAACGGTAACCGTATTTTCATTATTACTATCTTTCATTCGGCGTGTACCTTCACGCCTGGCGCCCAAAATTTAATTTCCCCATGTATTTCTCCTTACAGAACAAAGTAAAGTGTAGCGAGATTGGCAAACCTTATCCTCTTCCCTGTGACAACTCTATCCTAATTCTCCGCTGAGCTTTCAATTTTTACATATTTTTTGATACTATCCTTTCTGTCACCTTATTACATATTCTCCTTTGGACTTCGATAAAATGCCATTCAATTGCTTCAAAAATAAGTTACATTATTTTATTTTTTTTATTCACAACAGGATTGTTATCAGTCCTCGTATATTTTGTAAGGGTGCGTACTTTATGTAAAATTTGTCGTGCTAAAGTTAAATAAAATTGTATAATTTCTTATACTGTTTTGTAATATGGCCGGAGCAAAGAGTTAATCTGGGGTCTACGAAGAGTATTCTATAGCATTTTTATTGTAGCAACGGTGCTACGAGCGTAGCGGAAGTGATGTGGTAGCAAGCGTTCTTTAGGAGCTTCATCCTTTATATCGGCGTAGCAAAGAATTACCAACGGATTCACCCAGCAATTGCATATATATTCCACTTCTCTCACCGTGATAAACCGCATGCACTTAGCGGAAAAGTCATTAGCCCCAATAGAAAGGTTGAACGATTTCAAATAATTATTAGAGTGCCAATGAGTTTTCATTCATTCTTCCTGTTGAATATATTTCGAAGCACACTATTACAATAAACGTATTCTATCTCTTTAAAAAAGTCTTTAATACATATGAAGTACTCATGATTACATTCGAATACGCAATGGCGTTTTTAATTTTTTTTATTATAGCCATAATCTTATCCTCGTCAAGCAATACACAAGGTTGTGTAACGATACAAGATTAAGACTTCTAATCTTTTTTTTGTGGAGATAGTTTCTTGCAATTTCACTTATTATAGATAGCTTTAAACATATCAATGGCCCAATTCCATAGGACGAAAAGTCAAAAATTTGATGATATTTTCGAACACCGCTCTTCTACAGTTCCATAAAAGTACAGCTTGTAAAATGAACCGGTTTTCTCTCAAAAGACAGATATTTGCATACGGAAATCAGCAAAATTAAATAATTTCTCAGTTCCATATACATACATATTGATATCGTATTGTGGAAATTTTTTTCTATTTAAATAAAAAAAATAATACAAATAATAAGCCATCACTATTTAAGCGTCAGCTTAGATGAGTCAAAACTTTGATCGGCGACATCTCATAACTACCTATTTCTAGTTGTGTCGCCATGGAACTAGGCCATCGATATGTACTTGGTACATATATCCAAAAACTATAGGGTATAATATTATATCATAGTATTTTTGTTGCTATAAAAGATTTCTTTAATCCAAAGTGCGATTTCACATAGCAGTTAGAAAATATAGTTGAATATATATTCATTTAGTCGGCGTCCGTGGCGCAGTTGGTAGCGTCGCTGGCTACGGTTACGGATGTCTCGGGTTCAATTCCCGGTGGGACTCCACGGGGCGTCGCGAGAGCGATTAGCTAACCACTAGTCTTGTCATAATCCTTCTATCCCTACTCTCTTCGAAAAAAGAGAGGTTGAGCAACTGAGTAACAAGCAGTTCTCGTAGAAAAAATCTGTTGAGATACCTCCATTAGGAGACCATATAATCCAAAAATATGCGACCATATATGACCATATGCTGGAAAAAAAATATATTCATTTACTCTTTGTCGCATATAAAATGAGCTTTCCGATTAAAGCATATAAAATTAAAATGATCGTACTAAATGTGACGCGCGAGATTCACATCGCATCACATTATCAAAGCTTCATTTCAACTTTTTTTCTATTGTCAAAACTAATATTGCACGGACATGGGTTCAAAATATATACAAACTTCAGACCTTATTATCTCTGAATTTGTGCCTTTTGTCCCCTTTTCCTTTTAAGGTCAAGCCTACGCAATTACACGAATTTTTTTACTCACTTCAATGTTTTTATTGTGTTTTTATTTTGATCGTTAAAATATTACTCCCTTCTGTTGGATCTATAAGTGCCGTTATAAAAAAATATCGTCGTAAATATTGGAAAAAACTGGATCCATGATTTTGAAAAAATATTTTTGATTAAATCAGTAGGATAATGTCACATGAGAAAAAAGCTAACACATTATAAATGGATGTTTTATGTCGTAAAAATCTTAATTCGGTTACACTTTATCAGATAAATAGACAAATGTTGTCAAAAGTCGTTAAAGATTATTGATACCTTATATATAATAACCCAGACCGGTCTGTAGGCGTAGATGTAGACGTTTTATTTTTATCACATAAACATGTAGCTATGAACTTTTCTGATGATCTAAGCGTCCGTGATGTATATAACCAATACACGCAGTTTCGACATGACCCAAATTCCGAGGCAAACAAACAACAATCAGTCCGTCAGTATGGAAACTAAAGAATAGCTACTTTAGACATTCAGTATCTCAATTTCAATACCGTCATCGATGATGGGCGTTGTTATTACTAATATAATAAAAAGAGACACGCACGCGTTATAAACGCAAAAACATCACAATAAAGTAATATTATAATAATTATTACCTTAAATATATAAAATATCTATTTTTAACACTATTTAAAGATGTTTGTTTAATAGAACATTTTCGGGTTAGAAAATTCACATGAAAAAATATACGAAACTGCCACCAAATACAATTTGCTCTTTGAAAACATATTATATTGCATCATCCAATATGTCCGTTTTTATGTATTGTAGTATACATAATAACAATAATAATAGTAGATGTACAAATTAAATAAAAAAAATTGCAGCTTATTATTATAGCAGTTTTTTATTGTATTATGTATACATCCGAAAAAATATTTATTTTCGCTAATGCGTATGATAAAATTCACGAAAAGTTAATGGGACATTTAAGGGCTCAAGCCGATCAACAGCAAAATTTCAAATATCTAACATTCGTAATGTCAAGTATATGACAGAAATGAAAACCGGAAAATTAGGAAAAAAATATCTGCCCAAAACCAATAAAACAGCAGATGCTGTGTAATCGGGACCGGGTGATTTTTGTAAGGCAGTCGACCGTTAAACGGCATTTTCCTCCTCCCTGTCGCTGTCCCAAATTCGCTTTTATTTCGGTGTCAACATTTATGCTCCATCTCAGTGCTTTAATAAAATTTACAATCTCGTTTAATTTCATCATCGAGATTAAAATACAAATTGATTCATTATATCATAATTTGTTTTGATTCCTGCGATAACGTAAACCTAACTAAGGCTCAATACTAGGGTTTCCAATCCCGGGATCTCGAGCAATTAATCAATACCGTAATCCCGGGATTGACTTAATACCAATACCGGGATCTCAGGATTCGTTATAAAATAGAAAAAAATTATCTATATTAAAATGCAAATTCATATTCGATGAACTATAAAATATAATATACAAATTATTATCCGATGAACTATACGAATAAAAACCGTTTCCAGCGGCCGAGTAACTATTTTCAATACATATAATATATTATAATAATAAACATATTCTGTTCTCCTTTTCGCTCATATTTCGTGCCTGCTGTACAAAACAAAGTTGACCACTATTCTATTTTTAGATAGGCACATGTGAAGCTTTTGTCATCTGACTTTACTGTAACATGTATTCAATATCAAATTTGGATTATTGAGATTTTGTACAGTTCCATGTATTTTTGGATTTTGGAAAATACATGGAAGTGTACAAAATCTCAATAATCCAAATTTGATATTGAAATTCCATCAAGCACCCTCAGTCGATGTCTTAAATTATATGTATTCAATAACTAAAGAAAATAAACGCGAAATTAAATACAAGTATTAAGTACATATTTTACAAACATTTTTTATGTGATTGCACGTGTCCACCAATTATAATTTTGTATTATTTTATTTTCTGATAGTAAATAAATAAAATCATCGTACACCTAGGTATTATGTTCTTTTATGCGTTTTTAGGAACACACCTACCTATCTTCCTATTTTGTGTGAACTGCAAATCCCTTTTCACGGCGTTTTATTTTTATTTTTTATGAGCATTTTAATATTTTTTTCCGTGGCTTCATTGACACGGTTTATTGTGGTACATATTATCTACATAATTATTTTTTTGACAATTTCAAACATGAAAACCTGGTTTTTTTCAATCCCGAAATCTCGTGATCAGAAAAGGGGTCCGGGATTGGATGCCCAACTTAATACCTGTCTGATATTGATTCTTGAAAAAGTCACATTTGTTTATCAAAAAATAAAAATGTCCCTCGTTTTTTACTCAATACCAGATACATCAATATTAATTATTATATTTATGATCAAGCTTTAAGCACTGGTGATTTCACGCGTGATTGCAGGATTTGTATATTTTTAAGCGCCTTAAAAACGAGAACGCTACGTACCTTTTCTTGTTTTAAAGCACACAAACCTCGCGATCGAGCGTGAAAACGCTAGTATAAAAAAAACCCGCTATTCTCCATTACTTACTCGATCCACTGTAATCAATTTTCATATAGAAAACAAATCCGTTAAGTCTAATCGAAAGATACAAAAAAACTGCTTCTCATTTAAAACCTTCATTTGACTATAAATCTTTTTTTCCAACAAAATTACTTAAATAACATGTACAATTGCTATATATATATATATGTAAAATTGCCAAAACACGTCACATATCCTGACCATTATCTCATCAAAAAAATCTACCTATTTTAAGCACTTAGAATGACCTGACTTTGATGTTGATGTAAAAATTGTAAACAATACATTTGACGGTCAAATAATAAACAGTCATGGTTTTAAAGGAAAGAAGACTTTTACTGCCGGAGGCCTGAAAAAGGTCTTGCCTTTGATTCTGTAGGGAAATTAATGCAAACTACATGATTATGTTAGACAGTACCTGATTAACCCAGAAATCCTATTTATTTGTTCTGCAACCGAAACACGAGGATATAAAAATGGTTTTAGATACAGACGATTTTTTCAATCATATATGATAACTTTAGAATAGTAAATATAACGCCAAATATATCCCTCGTAAATATTTCAATATGTTATTTGAGTCAGTTTTAAGTAGGGAATAACCGTGACCCAGCAAAATCACTCTGAAGCTTCTGTCCTAATGCTGATTCAGGATCAAAAGTTCTAGTCTCTAAACGGATATTTGCACACATTGATCATGTACCGATTTATGAAAAAAATTGTAGTCGAGAGCTTGGATACATAAAATGTTTTTTATTTATTTATTCCTTACTTATCTAATCCTGTAAAAGGAAAAAGTTAACTATGAAGTATTTTAAAAATAAGATGCAATTGTTTGTACTACTTTCATATTTTTATAATGATCAGAACTGGCTTCTTTCATCACAAGCACTATCAACTGATAAAAATAAAATCATAACAGGGCTATTTATATAAAGTTATTTACGACAACTGTTTCTCAGACATTCCTCAATTCTCTCTCTTAAGCAAGGCAAGGAATGAAGGATGGGAATGGACTAGTTGTTACCTTAACTGGCAGTTACTACGATTCTTTTTTCAAGATCATCGGGTACATTACAAACGTCCATGCATTTGTATACAAATTCATAAGCCGCAATGGATTAGGCGAAAGCTCAATATTGTGTTTACTACAATAGCTACATGACTGTATATATATTAACCTCGTAGATCTTTTTTTACTAAAATCTTAATTTAAATACAAATTGACAAGTTTATTCACGTAATTATTAAAGGTTTTCCAGCATCGCAGCGTCTACAATTATATCGCGATCATTACGAACAAAGATTTCATTCGCTCGACAGAGCTTAAAGAATTATTGCCAATCCTTCCATTACACGCACATGTAGATACTAAAGAATTGAATTGTGCTTTCATACATCTATCTACAGGAAGGGAAGAACCTAATCCCCCGACTACGTAATTGAAAAAGGTAATCCAGATTTTACTGCTGGGTTTGAAGCAAGTGTTGACATGAAAAATTAAACAAAAACAGGCCCTTTAATTGGGTACCGCTTAATTATTTTTACGCTGGTTATATTATTAAATATAACATACAATGAAGAACAACTCATTTTTACATTTAGGAAACAATTACACTGCCAGTCTACAAACAAAATTATTCAAATTAGCAGCAGTGAAAGTTATTTTATCTTGTCATATAACAAGAAGTGTATGTAATAGTTGGTATAGTTTATTTATAAATTAAAAAAAAAACCAAAGTCTTATTTTGAGGTGTCATAAAAACACAAAAATCAAATTAATTAAACTCCAAGTTGTAAATTATGCCATGTGATGCTAAAAATCATTACAATGTTCTAGGGTAGTGCTCCGCAACCTTTTCTCACCTACGGCACATCTAAACACTGCGTAGAATTTCACTTCACACCAAAAGACCAAATATGTGATCTTCATAAACAGAATTTACATTTCAGTATTTTCGTTTTTTTTTTATTTCATGAATTTAAAAAAGCTGGAATTCATTGTCCCTCAGTACACCTACCATCGTCACCGCGGCTCACCGGTTGCGGAGCACTGTACTAAAGAATCAAATCCCGGATAATTTTCGATACCTTTGAATCCCGGGATCAGGATTTTTTTATTAGGTATCAAGTGGTCATCACATCGAATTTATATATAAATATCGGATAACAATACCTATAACTAGTATGGAAACTGAACGTACATTTTCGGCAGTAGGCTGCTTGGGTACCAAAAATAGATTCAGATTAAATTATGAAACATTCGATGACGGCATATTATTCAAAATAATATTTTAATGGATTAACTGTTTTTTTTGTTTTATTATATGTATTGTAGATATTGTGAACACAATATGCTATTTAATATTTTAATTGAAATTGTATTTATAATCTTTTTTGGCAATCCCAGTATCCAAACTTTGGCTTGGGATTCTCTACAATGTACTGTTATTGTAAAAAAATAATTTCGATGAATTTGTTTCATAAAAATATGTTTATTATATTATTATGTTGATTACGATCACTACACAATCATAACATTGTATAATTGAAATTAATTATTTAATGTTTAACATAACAAATTTGAATAATTAAAATATAATGTTTCAAATAATTTAATAAATTCATTTTATTATGTGAATACAAATAAATAGTATTTCACACAAAAAAGCAAAGCATCCATTATCGAATAAAAACAAGTAATGTAGTGTCTGCTAAGCTTTGTGCCGCAAGAAGTATCAGGTTGTGCTGCGAACGAAGAAACCTCAAAACTGTTTATTTTAAATAATGTCTATTCATTTTTAATAAATCTAAAAAACGAGCCTGTGCAAAAAGCCTCATTTTCTGAGATAGAGTTATCAGAATTTGTCAGCATTTTGGATATCGCTTTGGAGTCAATATCCTCAATTGTTTACAACAGCAATCAAATCTCTGTTGCCATTTGGATCGTTGTATCTTTGCGAATTTGGTTTTTCAGCGCTTGTGGAAATGAAATCAAAAAAACGAGAGCGGTTACAGATGGTAGATGAGGAGCTACTTATCTAATTTAGAGCCGCGTTTTGACATTCCGCGTTTTCAATTTTTTTCTAAAACCAATTGCAACCTGTCCACTAATAAAAAAATTACAACCTATGTAGACATATATCAATGGCCCAGTTCCATAGAACGATAAACCAAAAATTTGATGTTTTGAGTTAAGTTAGCCATTATATTCGAATATCGCTCTTCTACAGTTCCACAATAGTACAGCTTGTAAAATGTACAGGTTTATTCTCAAAAGGCAGATATTTGCATACTCAAATCAGCAAAGTTGAATAATTTCTCAATTAGATGTACATACATATCGAAATATCGTATTGTGGAAATATTTTTGTGAATCGTGGCGTTACATAAAGAAACAACCTTTAATCCTAAAACTATAAAATATAGACCACCTATTTCAGTCATGCACAAACGCGGCCCGTGGGCCACATGCGGCCCAAAAAGGCATTTGTTGCGTCCCAAAACAACAAGTAATAGGTGGAAATATGATTGAATTAAATTAAAAATAATTAAATTAATTAAATTAAACATAATAATATGCATAAGTAGTTATGCATACATATTTACCCTCTGCGGCTCATGAATGATTAGAAAATGGATAAACTGCCCTTTCTTTCAAATGGTTTGTGCACCACTGATCTATTTAAATAAAAAAGTAATACAAACAATAAGCCATCATTATTTAAGAGTCAGTTCAGATGAACCAAAACATTAATCGGCCATATTTCAAAACTACCAATTTCTAGTTGTATCACTATAGATCTAGGCCATCGTATATGTTAATAAAATGTTTGTTACCTACACTATGATTTCCTTTATTTATATTAATAATGTACATTTCCTTTTTTAAGGCATTTTTATTTGGTGTGCCGCGGAACAAATCCTATTCACCATTGTGCCATGAAGTAAAAAAGTTTGACATGCACTGAAGTAACGTATAAAATATAAACGTATGCATTGAACTGCCATCTTTGGCGCCGAATATTGATAGGCAAGACAAAAACATTTTTCATGTTACAGCCAGAAAATACCCTTGAAACATCCACTTTCGGATAACAGAAATTGTCTACCCATTCATGCCTTTGTATCCCTCTTACCGTAAATGAAATATCCGGAAAAACGTTCCATTGATGCGAACATTCATCTATTCATTTAATGAAACGTACTGCCACTTATGGGAAGTAACTGGCCTCCCACACACTATCAAAAGTGACGTAAACTGAATCATATACCCGGTTGAGAATAACATGGTAACTGTCTAACAGCTTCAATAACTGTCGTAAATAGAAGTATGTATTTAATTGACTCTGAGCGATGTTAATACATTTAATATTACTAACGATATTACCACGTAAGTAATAATTATATAAATCAATTTACACTTTATTTCAATGTTATCGTAAAAAATAATAGTATATGAAAATCATTTTAGTAAAGGAACTCTCAAAGATAAATTGTATGCATAATTTAGCTTAAGTAATTTAAATAAAGGTTAAGCTATTAGATACGAATCATTGGCATTATTGAAATATAATTAATTCTTTTTAAATCCGTACAATGAATACAAAGGTTTTACCGCTCAAGATTGGCAAAGCTAGGGCATCCAATCCCGGACCCTCATTAAGATCCCGGGATTTCAGAATTCACAATTTTTCAATCCCGGGATTGGTCATTAATTATAATTTCATGTTTTAAATTAAATAATTAAAATTAAATTTCTGTCCATTGTTGCTTCAGTTGGAATGAATATATCACCACTACATACGTATAATCACGACACAAGTGCCACGTACGTGATTATACGTATTTTTCATTTTATTTGTCTATGCACTCAGTTCTATAAGTAAGCATCAAAAAACATTGACAAAAGTACTTACTTTACCTTTTTTTCGTAAAGTATAAACACCTAACTAGCCACTTATACGAAGATCTTTACCTAAAGTTCAATGTCATATCTATAATATTTCAAAAACTATAAATTTTCAGCAAACCTTTATATTAAATAAAAAACTAGATTTAAAATAATAGCACTGTCCCAATTTTGAAGAAGATAGATACAGCCGTTACTTTGCAGCTGTGTTTTAAATCTTTGAGAAGCTCTCCTGTAAAATGTTATGTTTGTAGATACGGCAATATACATAGGGAGTGTCGATATGATTTAATATTTTGCTTAGTCATGGGAGTGTTTTTGTTATTTAAGTATTGCGATAGACATTAGTTTATTTTATTTATATTTTTTTTTCTTCTAAAATTATACAATATATTGTTGTAAAAATTATTTGTTCCTGTTACGAAATATGACGAGGGAGGCCACAATACATAATATATGTTTAAAATAATATGTAAATAAACGAACCGAGTAATCAGGAAGTATTAAACTTGAAATATGAATTATTTTTTAACATTTAGCGTAAATCCCGGAATTTCGGTACCTCGGATCCCGGGATTTGAAGCCCTAGTCACAGCTTATTAGAATAATAGTATTTAATTTTACAAAAAAATCACATAGACGTTTGAGAAACAAACTTCTAAGAATTAAATGAACTAATTAATGTTTGATGTCTAATAAAATAATAAAGAAAAACATATAAAATGCCAATTTGATTACTACTTACTTTTTGGTAGTATAAACTACTACGGAATTCGAATTGGTAAGCCATAAAACTAAGCAATGGAGACAGCGAAAATTGATTGATATAATATGAAAGTTATCCAACCTCCTTGATATAATATAAGCATCAATATCCAAGTTAGTTTCGATTGACTCAACAGTAATGATGCAAATGAAATGCAAAATTAATTTGAATTGGTGATTTTTTCCGTATAATAAAATGAAAACTTTTTAATTATAAAACGAATAACACAACTTTCGTGAATATACTGTTTACTTTAATAATCAAGCGTTACTAAAATAAGTTTTTTTGGAATGGTTTATAAAAGTAAGACACAAAAATGAATAATTTAATAAGTTAACTAAACTTTGACTAATTTCTCTCTAAACTCGATTTTAAACAACACTCATGGAAGTAATTTAGTAATTTTATCCTGCTACAGCGGGAGCTGTGAATAAATATTTGATAACATCAACTTATTTATTATTCTAGAATCCCAGCTTATGTCGTCGTTTTTCAAAAACATTTGTTCCCTTTGTTTTTTTTTTATTTCAAATGGATGTGGCGGCGGCATGCGAGAAATATATGACACTGGAATTTGTTACTGAGAATGTGCACATTTCAGGTTGTTCATTTATCATCTTCATACAATCTGTCATAAAATATTTCGCATGATAATGAGATTTCCAACGACACAATAATAATATTATGTAATTCTTGCAAACATAATATGAAATTCTTTGTCGTTATTTAAGAAAATGATATTCATTTTTATAAAAAAGTAATATGAATCTCACTTCGCTCATAATAATTGATTTTAGAAAAAAAAATATTGGTACAATCACTTTCAGTAGGCCGTAAAAGTTATTTCAATTATCAGTTTATTTATAATAATCAAAATTTTGAAATAATTAATTGATATTTTAAATTTTTTTTAAAAATATAATGTCTTTCCACCAAGAATTGACAGTTAACACCTTAAAAGTAATTAATTGATATATTATATTTATTCTGAGAAATATGCCATTTTTTGGCAACTAATTATTTGATAAGTGACTAATTCCATAAACTATTATTCGATAACTGGTCAGTAATAAATAGTAAATGGTCAGTGACTAATTATATTTGGTCGGTAAATAATTAAAGGTGAGGTAAGGTTAGGTTTAATTAAAATATTGCCCGTTTTATATAAATATCTGCCAGTTAAATTTAATAACTGACTGAAAATTGAAATAGTAACTGACCAAATAAATGCAGGCTATTGTTTTTGTGTCGATTTTATATAATTATTAAAGTAGTTAAAGACGTAAAATATATGATAATGTGAGATTTACAAATAAGGTTGTTTTTCACATGACAGTTTGAAGAAA
Organism: Himalopsyche phryganea; assembly: GCA_022494535.1. Lineage (NCBI taxonomy): Eukaryota > Metazoa > Arthropoda > Insecta > Trichoptera > Rhyacophilidae > Himalopsyche > Himalopsyche phryganea. Next base: position 3,182,745 of record JAGVSL010000034.1, read on the forward strand.
TAACTAATCGATTGAAGGCTACAGTTTTATCAAATGGATTTGAGAGGCTTTATAAAAATTCGTTGACATGGGATCAAATTATTGAAGTTCTGAAAGCAATTAGTCGATTCGAAATTATTCATCCGGAACTGAATGAATTTCAAATGGAATTTCAAAGACGTAAAAAAGAACGTCCTCCCTTTGTCTTATTTAAATATTTGAGTAAAAATTCTCGTTAGAAATAATATAAATACCAAGAAATAATACGTCAGAAATTCAACAATATTCAATGTAATTTTAATCATTGTACCTACCTCTATTTAAAATTGCATAGTGAAAATATATATTAAAAAATATAATTAGCTTTACAATATTTATATTATTTTGAACATCAATACGCTGTGGAAGAAGAAAAAAAGTAATATAAAAACAAAACGTTCATATAATTTTTGTATCACAAAATTTTATCGTTAGTTGGTGATTTTGTTTGTCCTATTCTATGATAACGAAATCGAATGAAAAAAACTAAGATTTAGACTAAAGGCGTTTGATGGAATTATAAGATCAAATTTGAATTGTTCAAATTTTGTTTGTTTTTCATGTATTTCGTCACTAACGACCCGTATTTCGAAGGTGCCGAAAAGACAATCCCTGGTCTTTAATTACAAAATACATGGACATGTACAAAATTTTAACTAAAGGTAAACATTGTAATATGTATACTACTTTTGAACCATTTTTGTCAAGTATATTATATTTTTTGTTAAATATGTTAGTTTTTAAAATATTTCCTTTTTGAAAAGAATGTGAATACTACATCTAGTTGACATATTGCAATGATTGGTATAAAGTAAAAATAGCAATGTTACAAAAAAGTTATTGTGAACATTAATACGTTGCTTTTGATTACTTACCCTATTCATATATATATATATTTATTAATATAATCCATCGGCACCAATATCAAAGTCTCACGTTGACAGTAGAAAACTCGAAAGCTCTACTAGAGAGGTTTCAAGAGATCAGTATGTTTTTACAAAGGGTTGGATGGTGCCTCAGGGAGAGTGGGAGCTTTTACTGGGAAAATTCTACTCTATTTTTTGTACTCTCCTTCAAATAATGTACGGGTTATTCAAGGGGATGCTCGTTGCTTCGCATAACTTTGCTATAATCATAATACCCTATTACGCCTTCAAACATTCCTTTTTAGCGCTTAGAGTAATTTATAAATTAATGTAACGCTGGAATTTGTCGCCATTGTTTTTGTGAGTTTTAATTATACAATTATATTACCAAAATAAACATTATCGAACGCTATTTCATTCATATATTGTAGTTACATACGTTTCTGGAATAGTTATAATATAAATAATGTACATTGACCTATTTTGTCATGCGTCACAATGCAAGAGACTCGAATGTTGAGTACTAAGCAAAAGTTTATTTAACCCGATGAACGCGCTGGAAATTTTTACATGTCTAAGATTTTATTAAACTATTTATTTAAACTAGAAGGAAACACTTGTTGATATATGCTTTACAAAATAGATCGAGCCTTTAGGTAGAGAAATTAAGCAACAGATCATGAAAATGTCAAGTGGAACACAAGGAAAATATTTGAGAAAAGAGCTCTCAATATCCAGTATTTCGAATTTCAGCTTTGAACTGCCCATACGCAGCATTAATCGTCAGCCCTATGTAGTACACATACTTATGCAGCTACGCGCTTGCTTGTGTGTGTGTTGGCGGAGTATATGTGAAGACTGGCCGCAGTCATTTTGCTTGTTAAGTTGTAGATTAAATATTTTTCAATTTATATATTTCACATAATTCTACATTTTTTACTGTTGAAATTGATATATTTTTAATTATAGTTAACAGATCAATTGACTGAAAATAAATTCGCGCAAAAACGGCTCGCGCTGTAAGGGTTAAAATTTATTGCACATTAAAGAGTATTATTTTATAATATTATTCTCGAGTTTAAAGAGGCCACCATAGCTTTGCTATCGAAATTTGTATAGTGTGCTACTGAAAGCAAATATTTAAATGTAAAATTAAAAAAAAAAGTGATAAATTACAAAATACTACCCTCATTACAACGACGAAAGTTCTGTCAAATAGTATTCTGTAATTTGAGAGCTTTTAAAGAACCTGTATTTCTGAATCCCAGATCGACAGGCCTTAATGGGCAGAGATTTTTCTTATATGTATTATATATATGATACATCGCTGTCGACGTTGAAAATCTCCCCTCCCCTAATGTGTCAAAAAAATAAATTGAAACAGATCTAAAAGAGGAGTAAAACGTCAACAAAAATATGTTGTCAAATGTATGCTGATCCTATTTCAATTAATTAGTCCTTATAATAACATTTTTTACATATAATATATTCATAAAATATGTTTGGAAAAGAGACACGAAAATTGCATGTTTAAAAAAAAACTTTTAATATTCTATAGAGGAAGATATTGCAACTAGGGCATTCAATCCAGGAGCCTTTTTATGATCCCGGGATTTTGGGATTCAGAATTTCTCAATCTCGGAGAACCCAGGATTGGTCATTAAGTGTGATTTCATGTGTTGTACATTTAAAATTTAATTTGTGTCAATTATTAGAAATCAAAATTTTATTATTAAGGTAAGCTATACCAGATGGTATTCAAAAACAGGACATGTCCTTCAATTCGACATTAAAATATTGTGCTCCATCCATTTAAGAAGCGGTACTAATTTATTCTCCATTTCATTACGAAATATGAGAAGGAGGGATGGAAAAATACGTACATGAACAAGCCGAGGTACACGTTGTAGTAATTGGATTATTTTTTAGCATTTACAGTAAATCTAAAAATCCTAGGATTGATATTATTTTAACAATCTCGGGATTGCGGGATTGAATAATTCGACCGTGATCCCGGGATTGGAAGCGCTAATCGCAACAAAGAGATTGATATACTTTAGTTTTATGGTTTGAATGACGCAAAGAAGCGTGACACTATTGAAAAATGATTCACAAAGCTGCTACTATATTTCAAATTTGAAATAGATTCTTGGTCACGATTGTCTTTGATATTCATTAGTTATTTATTATTTGGTGTAATACAATACCTTGTGTAATCGTGGCAAACTTATGGAGAGTTCCGAAATGTTTATTAGTCTTTATCATTCATGTTCGTCGATTAATGTACCTGAAAAAAATTCTGTATACTATAAATGGTAATTTATACTTCATTATTGTAAATAAAATTATATTTGGTGACCAAACATCGAGAGTGAAACTAGTGCCGGTTTGAAGGTTTGTCCGTCATGGAGTAAAATAATATATTATAAATTATAACACATCGAAAAGCCACGAAAGCATTTTTAGAGCGAGCAAAATCTTGTGGAGGTTTTTTAGTATTTTTAAATGAATACAGGTGACGTATTATTCAAAGATTGATTGAGTTTAATTTTTAAAATATTAAAATTTTTAATGTTTTACAGGTTTTTAAAATGAATAGTCCAAACATACATGATTTTTACTTATTATGTAACTACTTGAATTAAACACTTCAAATAACTTGATCGCTATCAAATTCAAAATATAAAGATTCAATTTCAAATAGACTGACACCTGTTGGAGTTTTCTTGAGACTTTATCATCTGTCTTGTAGTCAACAATTTTATAAATAAAAAAAATATATATGACGAAAAAAATATATTTATTAAGCATGCTGGAAGAAGCTGAATAATGAAAACCAAATAAAGAAATAGTGTTAAAAAAGAAAAAGACAAAAATAGTTATTTTTATTATAAAATCTTTTATCTGCTGCTGGACATCTATTGACATTTTATATTATTACTTTATGAAATACATTCGCTAATCTTAGCAGAGGTTCAAACCACTACGCATCATTTATTTTTCGAGGTCACACATGTTTGGTTTTTGTTGAATATATCTGTCATAGATGTCGCAAGATGCGTAGAATTGGCGTTAAAAAATTATTTCATTATAATTTAACAAGTTCTTACTATTATAATAGTATTAAAATAAAAAATGCGCTGAAAACAAAAAAAAAAATTTAAATACCGGCTACTATCTAAGAAGAATTTCCCTTCCTATGTTATGAATAAAATATAATATAATTGCTCTGGACGTAAATATTGAAATGTCCTTTAATCATAGCAATATACGTTAGTATTCAATTGCTTAATAAGTTATGAAAAATCCAGACCAGAAAAGGTCAGTATTAAAATTGTATTTTCCTTTTTACAACATTGTTTTAATATTAGTATTGTAAGAAAGCATGATTTTTATGGACAAATTATACATCTCGAGGATTTAAAAATAAGAATTGATAGCGGAACGCACATTTTTTGAATTCAATTTAAATGTAGACGGGAAAAAAACGCCGGATGGTTTTTTTCGACTTTTAATAACCTCGCATAAAAATTTTATAATCAGTGAAAAAGAAAATCCCCAATTAGTGTGAGATGAATAAATTTGTGTTAAGAAACCTTGTTTGATTTAAATTCGTTTTTTTATATACAGTTCGCAGATTGCTTTGTAACCCTTTTTCTCCAAGAAGATAAAACAATAGAAGCTTGTCGAAACCGATTAAAATTATAATTAAGTTTCTTTAATGTTTTATTTTTTCATCAAAATGCGAAACCTTACTAATTGGAAAGCTTTGCAGCTCACCGTAAGCATTCTAAATACAAAACTGAAGTAGTAAATATTTAATTGTAAAAGTGTACGAAATTCTTTTAATTGCTTCAAATTAATCACTTTTATTACCTACTTCTTCATTATTAAATTAATTATATTTATAATGTATTAATTGTAATACAAATATTATTTAAAGAGTAAGTAGATATAATTTTTCATTGTTTAAGTGTTGTTTTGTTTTGGAATCATGGTTAAAAATATCCACCCTCTGGATATAATTAGATTCAAAGGCAAACATAACGGGAGGGTGGTTTTTGTAGGTGACAGGGGTGTGTGTTAAGCTTTTACACAATTTTTCTAACCAATTGTAATAATTATCAACATTTATTCCCATAGAGTGATCCAAAACAGTGTTCTTTAACTTTTTAACACTGTTAAAAAGCAGCCATCTTATTTCTTAGTTCTGGTGAACGACGATGACAATGCGGTGATAGCCCATTTCTTAATATATAAATAAAATGTACTTCTACATATACACTAACTAGTACATGTAAAAGTATATTTAATACTGCAAATGAAAAACGAATATAGCACGCATCATGACAATAGTTGACGTTCTTCTTCAAAAAAGAGCAAGCAAACTCACAAATTCTTTCCCAATGCAAAGTAGAGAATGGAGATAGCAAAAGTTTTGTCTTCTGATTTCTGGACTAGCCAATTCATAACTCGTCATTTCAATGCCAATCAATGCAAAAATTGAATGAGGCAGAGATTCAAGATGGTGATGACATTCTTTGAAAATGTCCACATAATAATTATATTCGTATTATAAATAACAAACACGAACACAATGTGGTCGGATTTATCAATCCCGTTGGTCATGGTATCTTGATTGCATCTAAGAGCAAATTACTATCTTAAAAGCTCATCCATTATTCATACCTTATGTTACTATGTCGGATTGGAGGTGCAGTAGTCAACATCGTTGACTTCGGTAACGGATGTCTCGGGCGTTAATCCCGGTACGGATAGTTTCAAAAGTCGATTTACGATTTTTGTTCGAAGACATGGATGTTTGTGATGATTAAAATTCTCTCCCACTCATTCGATCCTACAAACATTACGTAACGAGTGCAATTAGCTAACCTCCAGTTCCGTTCTAGCACTATCTTTCTATCTATACTTTAAATGAAAAAGAGGTTGATCAGTTGAGTAATAAGCATTTTTCGTAAAAAAAACTTCTGAGATACATCCATTAGAAGGTAAAATGAAAATATTTGACAAATTGACAAATGTCAGCTGAATTTTCGCATATTAAAAAATGCTTTGTAAATTGGATACAGTATGCATAATGTATGTACTTTATACCAGGGACCCAAAACGTTATTTTTTTCCGATTCCGTAAAAAAAATTATATCGGCTCAGTTCCGGTTTTCGGTTTTTGGTGGAAAGGCACAAAACACGATAAAAATAAAACACAGTTTATTCGTACTACTTCCACATGTTTATAATTATCAGAACCGGTTTCGCATTTATCAACTGATAAAAATACAATTTATTAAATAAATCAGTGAAAAAGTTTCTCGTAAATCGAAAAAAAAGGTCAAAATAAATATCGGTTCGGTTTCGGTTTTCGTTCCTGCAAAAATAACAGTTTTTCCGGTTTTCGGTTCGTGTCCCTGCTCTATACTACTTCTTGCCCGCCATTGCCTGTGCGTCCTCTAGAATTATTATTTTATTATTAACGTGTAAGTCATCACAACAGTAAGGGACGTATAAAGTCATTAATTATTTTTTACGCTTTGCAAAGTCACCTTCATAATATAACAATACAAGATTAAAAAGAAGCGGGGCTGATGGCACACTCTGTAATGACCCGAATTCGTGAATTAGAGACCATTATTTTTCGCATCGTTTTACTGATTTTCTACATCAAAATTGCCTTTTTTAAAAAAAAAAATAGGTGTCGCGTAACCCGTGACGTAATTATTAACTTCTGCGTATTTCAACATTGTTCCATTTAGTTAGTGTGCTTGGAAATTTGATATACATAATAAGTACCTTTTTCGTCAGAAAATTTGATGAAAAACTTGTTATATAATTTTTATTTTAATTCGAGTTTTTAATATGACTAATGCCAGAAAATCCCTTAAAGTCACCACTTCTGCTTAGATGTATTTCTCACGTGTGAAGGTCGTGACCTTCGATGGCCACTCAGTCCTGCAGTCCGTTGCTCTGAGAGCCATCGTTAAGGAGAGGCCTGCGGCGCCCTTCACTTGGTGGCTCCAGCGAGTTAGAGCCCTTCGGTGTTCCCTTCTGCTTTCGACCTTTCATGTGACGACGAGTCTCTCGAGATTGTCGGTAGGCGTACGGCGATGTGGCCAAAAAATCATCGTAGGCGTCTTGTATACACGGCCGAGAGACTATCCTGTATTTGGAGCTGTTTCAAGATAGATGGGTTTATGCGCTTGGCCGTCCATGGTATACGGAGCATCCTTCTCCAGCACCACATTTCAATTTTGTCTTTCACTTCTAGAGTCCACGTCTCCACGCTGTAAAAGAATATGGAGTGGACCAGCAATTGTACTAGACGGATTTTGGTATGTCTGGTTATTTCCTTACTTTTCCAGATTCTCTCCAGCCTAGACATTGAAACCTTAGACATTCCAATTAGTTTTTTGACTTCTGGTTTGCAACCATTTTCGGTGAAGCATGAGCTGAGATAAACAAAGTCATTTACAAGGTCATCACTTCTATAAAACTCTTATAAGAGTTCTGTTTGATCTGTAAAGGACTTCCCGAAGTTTTGAAGTGTTTAAACGTAAGCACAGCTTAAGATTTTCGGCCATGTCTGCGAGAATATCATCTTACGGCGTCGTCACACCCATGAATTTAATACTGTCTATGGAAAAGCTAGACCATCCCAGATTTGTCAAAACTCACCATATTTAAATAATGTATGTCAAAAATCTCATATTACCGAAGGAAGACAGTGCGATAGAAGGCCGTGATTTCGTTGGACGGAAGGAGTTTCAAAACACCTATGAGTACTGAGGGTCAACGATTGATGTAAAAAAGATAGGACCGGGTTGAGATGAAGTAACTGATCGAGTATGCCATGGAGATAATAATTATATCAAAAGTTGTTTATATAATATTCATAAATATTCATTATGTAAATACAACTTTTATCAGGACTAACACATAATAATAATTGACATAAATATAAATATAACCCATGTTATGTTTTGACTCATTAAACTATATTTTTTTCAAATTCAAAAAGCAGAAGGAATAATAATTATATAAGTATATCGACAAACATATTGACGAGGGTAATGCTAGCTGGAAAATGTTCTGACTATCTCAATATTGAGTTTGTAAAACGTCAGCCTAGCATTTAAATGGGTTGAGGGTTTGGGTTCGATTTTCAGGTGGGATACAGTAATATTCCTATATATTTCAGCATATCGTCGTTTTGATTGTAAAATCAAAACGATTCGAGAGGACATAAAAGCAGTTTAAAAACAACTTTATCGAATTAAAACCAAAACAGAAGACGCGCAATTAGTGCAGTTGTATAATATTTAATATTAAATACGTGTTTTTTATTATTGTTTTAATTATATAAAGCTGATTTTTAAACGGTTTTTATGCTCTCCTGAAATATTTTGATTTTGCAGACATACAATTCTGTAATGGAAACGACGATATTAGACATTTATGTAGCAAACGAATGGAATGTAATTTTATGCTCTGTAGCTCACAGATATCTTCATTCTAGGCCTCCAGACTTTCCTATTCCCCCTGAGTTGAAAGGCAATGATTCCAATTTCAAGTAACCTTTAACCTATAACTATATAAGCGGGGATTCAAATAACTAACGCGTGTTATTGGCATGTTTGACAATGTAATATATTATGACGTAAGTAGCACAAACCTCAAAAATGTAATATAAGTGAAAACGACTACATATTAACTATGTATTAAAAGCAAGCATACTTATTCTCCATAAAACATATTTGGTTAAAAATATTATCGATTGATTGAATTGACATTTAATTGGTAGAGCTCGATTATAATAGGATAACATATCGACTGTGGATATTAAAGAGCACGTAACCCACGCACAAAAAAAAATGTGTATAGCCCACACAAAACGTGTTTTAAATTGTATTCATTGTGATTATCGAAAAAAAATATTTTTAAAGACGAAGGGATACGCCCTTTGCGTTTCTTATAGTTGATTTGTATTGAATATTTATATAAATATAGTGTATTAACACGTTTTGTGTGACAACATAACTATTATTTAAAATTAAAACATTTAACCTACTAATTGCGTTTTTGGAAAAGGAGCCTACATTATATTATAAGAAGTTCACGTAATAACGCATGATCAATAAAATTTCAATGCATTTACTTTAAAGGTTAATTAAAAACACATACATTGTAAGTTACTTTTCCAAAAACACAATTAGTATGTACGTATTTTGATTAAATAAATATATCAACTTACCAATACCGTTTTGTAGAACTTAATATTTTATCGTAATATAAAAATATTATCCAAAATTTTTAGACAATATGTATTATAATATTTTTTTATACAAAACATCCGTACGCGCTACACACGTAAGATTAAATTAGGCGCTCGAAACTGCAATATATTTATCTTCATCATCAGAAGTACGATAGCCCAAAGTGGGTCCTGGCTGCCTACAGCAACTCTTCATCCTCCTACTTGAGAGTACATAGCCATAGTTAATAATATAATAAATTATCGTATTTTTTTATTAATAAGCTTTACCAAAAATAGCGAACATTTGTAAAAAAATATCTTAATTGCATTTAGTGACTGTAGAGTGTAAAAAACATTAAAAATGTTGTTTACTTTAGAGTTTTAAAAAAATATGTCTTTCTTTAGTTTTATTTGTTGCAACTATTTATGAACTTTGAACCGAATAAGATTCGTTAAACCCAATTGGAATCTGCGAATCGCCGAATCCGAAAGGGTCTTGGCCCAGCACCAATGTCCACTTTGCGGTCTGTTTGATTCAACTGGGAGCGTTTGATATTTGATCATGAATTATTCAAAAAGGCCAGCGAAAAGACCCACTCCTTAAATTACACTTGCTCACCGTGGAATATGTTTGAGCCGGATCTGTATCAGGGTTGAAAAGATCAACTGCCACTATAAAAGGGTTTTGACCTAATTCCTAAAATATTCTCAATAATTGTACCAGATTACAAAGCCATTGTATCTTTTCAGATTAAGTATTTGAAATTTATGCCAAAAGTATTATTTTAACGCCAATTTGAGATGTACTCATATAGAATTAAAATCATGAAATTTTCAAATTAACTTATGAATGCGTAAACTTATTATTATAGCCATAGTTATGAAAAGCATTTGATGCGGTAAATTAATAGCAAAATATTGTATTTGAACATGAAAAGCATTTAATGCGGTAAATTAATTGGCACAAAATAATTGTATTCCTGAAAGATTAAAAAAAGTGTTTCTATTTAAATTATAATAATTGTGTTAAAAGAAAAAAAAGCAATTACCGCACATATTTTCAATTATCAAATAACTAAAGATAAACATAAAGCGAAGTTAAAAAGATTACCATAGATCAACTTTATAAGAGAAGATATCAAAAACACCTAGGTCGTAAATCTAAAACTATTGTTCACATAAATTTGCCAGGAATCGAATTTGTAATCTTCGATATCTTTCAACTGGTAAAACCGTAATCGTCATAGATGACGGTATTGAAATTGAAATACTGAATGTCTAAAAAAGCTACAACGTAGGAACTGTGTGTGCATTGCATAACATTTTATTTTATATATACCCCGCAGCGAACGCTTAGGTCATGAGAAAATTTCATACCTACATGAGATAATAATAAAACGTCTACAGATCAGTCTGGGCTATTATATATAAGATAATATGGGTTGATTTTTTCCTTCGAAAAATAAGAATGTACAGATTAGATGTGGTGCTTTCACAAATCAAATTACGTTACTGACCGACGGTTTTATTAAAACTAAACATTAATTAAAATTAATAAGTCACATATTAAGATTTATAAGACTAATTAAAGCGACTCAAATCTATCTTCGTTTACGAGAGCAAAAAATGAGAGACTCATTTTAAGCAGCAGTTTTTGTTGAATTTTGTTTTTTTGTAAGTGTAAGCTTCCGATATTGATTTGATCCAAGTTGACGAGGATAGTTCGAAAACAAGGTTTGAAGAGTTTTTTTTCATATATAGATTTAGTCTAATTTGTCACAAACCATTATACTAATGACTGACGATAAATTCAATAACGAGTTAAACTTTTGTATTGTAATCAATTTAAAGATTTCTGTTTCAGTTTATTGTGGCCCTAATTTCTCTAGACTCTAGATCTCTAGAATATGTTGAGGCTTAAAAAGAAGTGTGATAGTTGTATTGCAGATAATATTAATACATCAGGAGAAGAATTCTTATTTTAAAATAAAAGTTGTTTAGTTTTACAATGTAAGCATAACAAAATATTTCAATGGAAAGGTTCCAACCAATAAAACGACAATGCACTCTTTGACTCCCAAAGATTTCTTTCCTAAGTTACCTTAGCTAAGTAAAGTAAAAGCCGGCGGTGTTAAAATGAAAATGCTGACCCTAGTTGTTTCGAAATTTCCACTTATCGTGAAAACTCTAATCGATAAAGCTCACTGAGGCCTCACAAGAGAGATGAGTGTGATAAAAATGGAATAAATTTTTATTATTTATTAGAAGGGTCACGATTTTTATGTTGACTACATTCGATGGAAGAAATCTTAAATAATATGAAATAAATGAATCATATTATGTTCAATTTATTTCTAATATCTTTCTCACTTGTCCAATCCTAAAAACGGGGCGTGGCAAGAGTGATTAGATAACCACTAATCCTGTCACAGCGCTATCCTTATATCTCTCCTTTCTTCAAAAAAGAGAGGTTGAGCCACTGAGTAACAAGCGATTCTCGTTGAAAAATTTCTATTAACGTAGATTCATTAGGAGTCCATAAGCTCTACATTGGGAGCGGATTCGATTAAAAAAAATGTTGACAATCACAAAATCCATTTATTTGAAAAGTTGTCGAAATTTATAAATTAAAACGAAATATTAATTAAATATAGTTATTTTTTGAAGACTAGAGCTAATGTACTTTTTGCTAGTAGTAGTGGTGGAATAAAGATCTATAAAACATAAAGATTGTCGGCTCCGTGGCGTAGTTGGTAGCGTCGTTAGGCTACGGTTACGGATGTCTCGGGTTCAAGTCCCGGTGTGGACAGTTTAATAAATTGAATTCTGTTTGTAGTCGTGTATGATTGTGATGTCTAAAACTCTCTCCCACCCATCCGATTATCAAATACGTAGCGGAAGCGATTAGCTAATCACAGTTCCTGTCCTAGTCCTATCCTTCTATCCCTTCTTCGAAAAAAAAAGGTTGGGCAACTGAGTAACAAGCAGTTCTCATAGTAAGCTTCTGTTGAAATACCTCCATTAGGAGGCCATATGCTCTGAAGACTGTGTAGATACTGTGGATTGTAAATGAACGAAATGCTGGGAACCATTTTCCTTCTTACTTCTGGAGATCAAATATTCATATTCAGGAATAATTTTGAAATGATAATAAATATTTTGTATTTAAAGGCTGAAATCACAATTTGTAACAAAAATGCAACTTCGTTTTGTCAATTGCTGTTCACTAACTGAGTATTATAGATAACTGGATGGAGTATTTTTTAAGATTAATCAGTGTAGAAAATTTAAGTGGACTAGTTTATCGTACTTAGTTTACATCTTAAATTATGGTATTTTATTCTAGGCTTATGATATTGTGTCATATTGGTTTTGGAAAGCAAGAATAAAACAAATATATGTTTCATAGATGGAAGGCTATTTTACATACATGAATAATTTTATTCTTGTATTATTTATTTAAATCAAATATCCATGAAACGCGTATGTAAAAAATGTTACAAAGTCATATTGCAGAAAACGCGTCAAAATGAATAATATTTATATTTGGCAGTAAAAGTTCAAGAATAATGTTTCAAAGCGAATATGAATTCTTTCTCATCTCAGCTTATACAGAGTCTGAAAATTATGAATGACATAAAAATGAGACAGGTCCATTATCGCCAAATTTCATATTTATGAAGATCATATCAATATCGTCTGTGATCTTTCTTTATACCTGGAAAAAATGGGACGTCATCTACTTTTATGCGAAATAATAAATTCGAAAACAACAATTCTAAAATGCGAAAATAGATCCCCTTACTACAGAGCAACCCATAAATTCATACATCGATAATATTCAAAGACTTTATTATAAAGCATAACTTGATATGATTTGACGTCACATATTGTACACTTTTTATTAGAATTGCGCGAAAAATCTTACATAAATCATTATCTATTTACTTTGAATATTAGAATCGTTATTATTATTAACTGATTAACTTTTCCATATTCATGGTGTAACAATGAGTTAAATCAGCCTTGAAACCTTTAAATTATCTCTGAACTAGGTCATACAAAAAAATTAAAATTTTGTTATTTGTAAATAAAACAGTTCAACATAAAATAAGATAGTTTACGTCTTCTTTTTATAATTAATCATAATTTGAAAATCTCGTAAATTTTACCATCCAAAAATACACCATCATAGTATAGTATAGTAACAATCCAAAACGAGATACATGAAATACGGTGTACAATCATTTTGTTTCAAACGGCACCGAAAGACGTCTCGAGCTTGCTCTGCTATGAAGAATTTTGATTCTTGCGTCTTTCGATAATTTCGCATTGTTTGATATGTATTTCAGGTTTTACACAAAAAATATGACGTAAAATAATTACTTAATAAAACCGTATTTCGCTTTATGAAATTGTCATTTCGCTTTATAAATGCGTTTATATGACAAAACCCACGCAGAAACGAATTGTGACTGCATGAGATCCGAACGGATCTTTTAAGCATGAAAACGAGAAGGTTAAAAACAATACATTTTGTGAAAGTGGAGTACATAAAACATTTATGCAATTAGGTATTGGTAATTAAATTTAAGGTCAGTCCCGCTCACGAGAGTTGGTAAGGCCCTTTAAATTTTTAGGCTAATAAAAACATTCAATACTTGTATTTTAAAACTGAAAAGAATTTCTCTTTTATTGAATTTCATAATAGATACCTTGTTAGTATCGAATCCAGTGATTTATTTGCAAATAACTATGTTTTCCTTTCACTCACAGATACGTAATCCACTCCTAAAAATGACTTTAAACGTCATAGAATGTATTTATATCTGACGAAGAAATTTTTTGAACACAGTGTCTGAGCAAAAAGTAATATCATATCTTGAATGTTTACTTATGCATGGAGGCAGCTTTATTTTGTGATACCATTAAATTGAAGCAATTTAAAACTCGTGCCAGCTGTTTAAATCTGAAACATTGTTTCAAGCCTAAATATGTAACTTATATATTTTACGGTATCTTCATATTTCGGGTGAACGGTGTTCACATGCATGGTTTTACAATTCAGTCAAAATAATATCATTTTATATTTTGTTGATATTTGAAATCTTAAAAGCAATCGGCTTTATTTCATTCTGGATATAAATTGCTTAAAAGATAATGTAATAATATAAATCTTTTTCGTTTAATTTGAATTTATTTGTGAATCATGACATATATCTGTTAAACTAAAATATAATAATCATGATTTATATTATTTAAACTAAGCGCTGAAAACTTTATCTGTGATTAATTATTTCATTAACATCTAGCTGATATTAAATATAAACAAGCGTCAGTTTCCAATGCTTTCATTTATAAAATATAAAAAGTGTTTGTATTACCAACGGGTTAATCTGTATACGAAAGGAAAATGAAGTTAAGTAGAGTAAAATATTATAAAATAACTATAATACATACATGCATGCATATAATACAAAAAGGAAGAATCGGATCAATGGTGGTGAATTGGTAAAATTCATGTTTAAACATCACATTTTTCATAAAAATGGAAATCTTTTTTTGGCTCTCCTGAAAAGCACCAATTTTAAACTTAAAGCTCTTTTCCTTTCGCAAACAGCAATATTTTCAAAATGAGGGAATTAGTTTATATCGTCGCTTTCTGGAAGAAAACACGAAATCGAAAAAATTACATACCTACTGAGTTAGTTACACCAAAATATTCCTTGTTTCGAACTCGTATGGAAGGACACACTTATTAATTTATCATTTATTATTCACTTATTATCAAATATACTTTTACTTAAAAACAGTTTTGTACAAACTAGCTAAATTAAAAATGTATAAGATTTCAAAAATTTGAAAGACTTCAAAGTCCAATTACTCAAAACTAGTATTTTTCAGTCAATGTATTCTTCCAGAACAACGACGATATATTTCCCGTCATTTGTTAGTAAAGAAGATAGCATGTGTAATACATGGCTTATAAAAAATGAAAAGTGAGAGATACCTTTGTGAGGTTCGTATACAGATGTATACGGACCTCACAAAGGATAAGATGTTGAAAAAACATAGCCAATATTACATTTCATATATGTTATAATTTAAGATGTCGACTGAGGGTGCTTGAAAGAATTTCAGTCTCAAATTTTAATTTGAATTGTTGAGATTTCGTACAATTTTATGTATATAAATACATGGAAACACATGGAAAATATCTACATACCAAAATACATGAAAATGTACAAAATCGCAATAATTCAAATTCATACATTTTTTATAGAAGATATTTGACAATGTAATAAAATTGAAATGGAATTTTGAATGTTTAAGAAAATTTGAATCTATTTTATTTTTTTAACTTGAATTTAAAATAAAATACTTGGCATTACAGATGACAACCAATCCGACAAATATTTAGAAAATTGGAAAATCATAGGAGAAAAACTCGATGAGAATTTTTGAAATTCACTTTATTCAAGATCACAAATTCAAATTGAAAATCTAAGCCTGACCTTGCTGGGATTTGAACCAGGACCCACCTCATCGCAAGGGCAAACCACTAGATCATAGACGCCGACAACATATAGGAAATATTTTCATGAAAATATCTATATGTGGATTCTAATTATGGATTGTGAAACAAAAGCTAACGGCGGTTTATTGTTTAATTTTACTTAGATACAACTTTGTATAATAAATACAAATATTTTTTATTGTGCAAAGAAACCATACAAATTAAGTAATATATTTACATATTATAACGGATTTGTATGAAATTCGGAATGTAAAAAATAAATCGTATTGCTTTAAAGCGACGCAAATACTATGACAAGTATTCAAGTGAAATTTCCATCACTGAAATGAATTATGCATCGACAAAAGGGTCTTAATCAAAGATAGGGAGTTGAAATTCTTGAAAGAATACAAAATAGACTGAAACAGAAGTACTTCGTTGGAATGGATTCAATATTAGTTAGTAAATGTAAATATTTGATGTACAGAGGTACACTGTACGTTATTTTTTTCTTATTTTTAATGGGGCAAAAAATGTCAAATGGAAGTGTATGTAATTGTTTTATAATTTTAAAATTTTCTAAATGAGCATGATGAAACATAAATTTTTGGTGTTACATTATGATAGCTCGCTCTCAATTTATCTTGGAACTATGACTGTGGCTAAATTTTAAAAAATGTCTATGGTAGTCATAATAATATTAATTTTGTGACAATATTTCTTATTACCAGCGTTTATCCAAACAATTGATTTTTAACATTGAGCTGGTCATCGTCCAAATCTGTTACTTAATTGTTTATCACATTTGTATGACATAATCTAAGATATTGACTGAGAGTGCTTGATGAAATTTTAATATCAAATTTGAATTGTAGACATTTTGTACATTTTCATGTATTTCGTCACTAACGACCCGGGTTTTGTCTTTCGTCATTTCGTTCGTGTGCTCGAATGCCTGAAAATAATACAAAATCTCAACAATTCAATTTTGTAAGACATAATTAAATATAAGTAAAACCTTAATTCTTCTTTGACTTGTCCGTTTCATGTGCAAATCTTACAGCCTATCCAAGGTGCATTCAAAACTCTTTTTTTTTTTCAATCGCGGATTTCTTTACTTCTTCCGTTCATGTCAGCATTCAGTAGTTTAGGCGAGTAAATCGTGATGATGGTAATCATTATTCTTTTGAGACGACGGAATTTATTCGTAACTAACTAGACACAGCTTCCTTGAAGCATTCATAACGTTTGTCTAATCCAGATCAATCTACGTCACTTTAATTCTGAACGCTATAAGGGGCTGCGTAAAATCTAGCTTCCCGCACCCCTTTAGCTATAGCTTTCGACGTATTGAAACATACAAATAATCACGCCTCTTATAAAACATCATCTCTGAATACTTTATTTACAATGGTTAGTGAGTACATACATTTAATAAAACATTTTACAGTAAAAAGTAAAACATGATTTCTGAACGATGTCGTAACAATAATACTTCATCGCATCTGATAAGAAAGTCAAAGAAGAGTATATTTTATCCTCGATAATATACAACGAATAAGCTTTATTACGAAACATATATTCAATTAGGTTTGGTATACATAGTTGATCGCACTTCAAATAAAGACCATGCAATTGACCCAAATCGTGTTTTGGTGAGCACAGAAGAAACATTCACAGTAACGATGTTTCATAAATAAACTGTAAATAAGGGATTTGAGGCTGAAATTTACATCCCCGGGGAGCATTTTAGTAACGCTACTGGAAACAGGTTTACAGTCGAGGGCTTTGAAATGAACCAATTTAATTTTATGTATTCAAATAGACTTCCGCTAGTTTTATGTAAACATCCAACGACGAAATGTTTCGCTGTTTCGTTTAAAGCGGAATTGTGTTTTGAGTACAGTGCTTCATTTTTAAAGTAATGTTTGCGGACATCGGAACAAGAAATTTGAATATTAAATTTAAAAACTGAATAATTGCTTTCAAGTATTGTACTTCAAAACAGAATTGTAGCTTTAATACAATTATTTTTCGATAAATTTAATTACTCATTAAAGGTAAGTTTACATTTGAAGTACATTTATACCATTTACTTTTCTTGATTGTCGCATTACACAAAAACAGTAAATTTTAAAATAAACATGAAAAGAATTTAGATAATTGCCATTAACTTTGTTAATCTCTATTATAATAGCAATATATGATATTTAGTTATTACAAGGGTTATTAAAAATTATCAACGTTATACGGCTTATAACATTTGTTAGAGTAAGGTAAGAGCATATTGCTAATTTGATTCATTTTTGTTTTTTTGTAAGTTTTTAAATCTTTATAAATAGTTTATATCACAATAAATACCATTAAGAATGGAACGGCGTTGAACAAAATAATAAATAATTAAACTAAAACACTATTTTTATTTACTTTGATGTACTAATTACAGATGTTTTAAATCGATTAGGATGGGTTTTACAGATCCTGAACTTTATCAATTAATCCTTGCGATGAACTAAGCCGGTCTTTATTTATTTAATTGTGTTTTATTTTTTAAAAATACAATATATTTTCACCAGAAATTGACAGTTAACACCTGATTCAAGTGAAACACAACTCAAAAATGAAAACATTTTTTTTACCATGTCCGTTCTCAGTGTGGAACATAAATATTACCTTCTAATGGAGGTATCTCAACAGAAGTTTTCTACGAAAACTGCTTGTTACTCAATTGCTCAACCTCTCTTTTTTGAAGAGCGTAGAGATAGAAGGATAAGGCCAGAACAGGATTAGTGGTTAGCTAATCGCTTTCCCTAAGCCCCATTTTTAGGATCTCAATTTAAGACATCACAAGCATTCATGCCTTCGAACAGGAAAAATCAATTTATGGAACTGTCCGCACCGGGAATTGAACCGAGACATCCGAGTAACCGTAGCCGACGACGTTAACCAAAGAATAATATTTGTATAAAATTCATATTTTCTTGCATTATAATGTATTTACTGTACATACATTTTAATCTTTGAAATAAAATCTCGATGTGGTAATCCATTCCAGTTATATAAATTTACCATACTTGTAAACTGTCTACTTTACAGATTTTAAGGTACATATATGTTTATATATATTCGTATAGCACTTGTTCTCCGAATGAGATAAAGTACTCTGATTGTGTTGTGTCTCCATTCATTTAGTAGCCAGCTCTTAGCATTTCAGCCTTTTGGAATAGTTGGCGAGTTGGAATGAATGTACTTTAAATCTATCTACCAAATAAATTACTATTTAATTACGTACCCAGATATTCATTTTACACAATATTATAATTTATTTTACATCTTATATATCGTCGTTGTTATGGAAGAAGACACTAACTGAAAAATACTAGTTTTGAGTAATTGAACTTTGAAGTTTGCCAAATGCTTGAAATGCCATACGTTTTTATTTTTGTTTGTTTGCATAAAACTGTTTTTAAGTAAAAGTTTATTTTTTAAAAATAAGTGAGTTGTGTCATACTGTAATAATAAGCATTTTGGTATAACTAACTCAATATGTCATTTTTAGATTTAGTGTTTTCTTCTAAAACAATGACGATATAATAGCGCAAACTGCTCTGTAGACGTTTTATTATTATCAAGTATCACATGTAGGTATGAAATTTTCTCATGACCTAAGCGTTCGGAGTGTATATATGTAAAAAATAAAATCTTATGAAATGTACACACAGTTCCAACGTACTAGCTACTTTAGACATTCAAATTTTCAATTTCAATACCGTCATCTATGACGGGTACGGTTACTAGTAAGAAGATATATATGCAGTTGGATTAGATAATTTTAAAGTCTTAAAATATCTTCATCAGTATTTGTACAAAATGTTGGATTGATAAAACTTTTATTATTATTGTATGTACAAGTTTTGGTTTCTTTTTGGTTTTGGTAAGTCAACGTCGTTGGCTTCGGTTACGGATATCTCTGGTTCAAGTCGCGGTACGGACAGTTCCATAAGCATGTTTCGTATGCATGGATATTTGTGGTATCTAGAATTCCCTCTCATCCATTTGATCTTAAGAACCGGGTGTAACGAGAGCGATTAGCCAACCGTTAATTTTGGATTATTGAGATTTTGTACACTTCCATGTATTTGTAACAAAGTTAGTGACAAAATACATGGAAGTGTACAAAATCTCAATAATCCAAATTTGATATTGAAACTCCATCAAGCACCCTCAGTCGATGTCTTAAATTATAACCATTAATTGTAGCCTAGTCCTATCCTTCTATACCTACTCTTTTTAAAAAAGAAAGGTTGTGTAATTGAGTAACAAACGGTTCTCGTAGAAGAAATTCTGTTGAGATACCTCCATTAGGAGTCTTTATGTTCCACACTGAGAGTGGACAAAATTTGATTAATTTATCTAATCCGGATAAAAATAATAAAAATAATAATAAACGGAAACAATTGAAATTTATATTTTTAAGGAAAACAAATAAAAATGTTTCAAATTTCTCTTACTACTATTAGAATATGGAAATATGTTTATAATATATTGATAAAAATAAATATGTACTTGTTCAGTTACATGTTTTCAGATAATTACATTTATTTTAAGTGAAATTAATATGTCAAAAGAGTTATTCTGATGCTGGGTTGTTTAATATTTAAATTGTATTATTAAATACGTATAAAAATGTATTAAAAACAAAATTTTAAAGAGAAATTAAAAAGATTTCTCAAGGAAAAATCCTCTGAGAATTGTTTTAAAAAAGTCAGGTAAAAGTAGCTCAAATTTTCTCCGAAAACCCTTTAATCATAATTAAATCGTAGTACTTACTTAATTACTTCGAATACTCAAATTTTCTTGTTTAATTGTTGTTGAAAGGACTTTGTTACAAAACATTCTGAGATGAAACTTTAGTAGGTTTATGTGAAGCGTAAAATAATCACTCTACTTTGAGAAAATAAAATTACAGAATTTTGAGTGAAACAATTCGAACCTTGAATTTTCCTCTTTTATTCAAGCACTCAAAATTTTTGTCATTCCCAGACATTTGTTATTACAAAAACGATTTTGTTGACTTTCTAACTAGATATTTATATATTGTATTATTTTATTGATTTTTATATTGATATCTTGAGAAGTTCGTGGTAACTGGAAAAGTCGGAGACAAAAGGGGACACCGACTTGCTGGAGTGACCAGGCAAAGGACACCACGGACCTCTCCTTACTGATGTCTCTCAGAACAGAAGAGTGTATAAACGAGTGGAAAATGATCCTCAAGGTACACTGAATTGTTTGGCGATAAGCTAAGGTGAGGGCCTCGACCATGAAGAAGAAAAACATTATTCAAGTTTCAAAATTTCCTGATAACGTTTTTCCATCTAAAAATTAGGAATCAGGTTTTAAAAAATATGAATTAATGTAGAACGTATTTCATTATACATTAATATACATTACGGTGATAGGAGTTTGCTTATTTATGGCATAAAATTAATAAGGAGTGTTCAATTTCAAGGAGTGTCAATTATTAGTACGCTTGCCATACTTCTTAATTTATTAAAATTTTTATTAATACGAATATTACAATATAGGAGTTTATATTTTCCCTTTAATAGTTCCCAAAAAGAGTACTATCCAACCAAATTTCTTTAAGCAATCCTATCTTTTCATTCTCTTGAAGCACGAAGATCTTTTTCGATTCTAATTTCTCTATTCTTCTTCGGGAACGAGTTTATAATCCTGAAATTCTCATGACTATTAACTTACGTGCTCCCAATTTTATATCTACGTAACCGAAACCATAACCAAGCAATTTTTATTCTTAAAACTTGTTCTTTGTGTCGGTCATTCGAGTCACCAGTTGCAAGAGCCGTTCGGCTTATCAATACATTGCCTAAAGAATTGGATGTTTTCAGCACTAAACTCTGAGTATTATTCGCCAAATATTTGTTCCTTGTAAATTAATAATGTCTTGTTCTCTTTGTATTTTATAATTTTAAAAAATATTTTTATTTTAATTACTGTTTTTTATTATAATTTGTTTTTATTATTGTACTGTTGTTATTATTGTGTAAATGCATGGCGCATTGGCGTCAGCTGTAATTCCATGCATTTAAATTTTTTAAATTTACAAATAAATAAATATCATTGGAATAATTAATAATTGTAATTATAACAATACATATTCTATGGACAGAAGTTCAATTTGACTCAACGTACCTATGAATAATATTTAATTGTATTTCAATGTATATAAATGGAAGCGGTCTAAGAGTGGCTGCAATTTAAAATAAACATTTAATTATTCACAGTGTTCCGCGATGAAGAGAAATAAATCAAACGACAAACAAAATCTGGGGACTTTTCTCGTCACAGCTATTGTCTGTCTCAGCTGAAAAAAGTTCGTTACTTCTTTCGAACAATGCTTAAATTAATATTCATCTAAATCTTAAAAAAGCTTTTAAGCTAAATACAATAATTAGAATACATTAATCGAGCTTTGCAATCATGTCTCACTTGTATGTAGTGTTTTATGAAGTTACATTGGTATTAATTGAAAAAGCGCATAAACAATTTGTTCATTTCTAAAATAGATAATTATATTAATAGACAAATAAACGAAGTGATTTTTATTGACTGCGCATCTCGATTCCTCATTTAGAATATAAAAAAGTAAGCCATATTGAAAAAATACATAATTGAATCAATAAATTGCTCTTAACTTTTCATGTTTTTATATTCCATGCTTATTCCGATTTCTGTATTTTGTGAAAACACCTTTGTTATATATGTTACTAGAGTATTCAACCCCTTTATGATTCCGGGATTCCAGGATACACAGTTGTTCAATGAAGGGATTGATAACTAAGCGTAATTTCATGTTTTAAATTTTATATTTAAAATTATATTTGCGTCTTTTATTGCTTAAATTGAAATCACCAAATCCCAGGATTCATATTCAGACAATCCCGGGATTACGGGATTAACCAGTTGACTGGGATCGAAGGAAGGGTATGTAACATATTTATGTCACATGTCATTTGATCTAATGGTACAGATTTCACTCAGTTAGTGAACATATTCAAAAGCTGAAAATATTCACTAGCTCAACGAATATAAACAATCAACCGTATTTATCGTGATGTCTTATGGTGTCTCTCGACTAAGGATTGACATTAACATATTTAGTTTTCTTAGTTAGATGGATCTAGTAAACCCAAGTGATTTATTAATTAAGTAATGATAACCAATATAATAGTTTGCAGATGCCATAAATATTAACCTGTTAAATAATACGTCCTCAAAATTTTTTAAAACTTATATCGACAACGAATTAGCCCTGGACGGGTACAAGGGCTTCAAATTCCGGGATATCTGTCAATTCTTCAATCTCGTTATCCCGGGGTTGTCTAAATAGCAACCCTCGGGATTTCGGGATTAACTGTAAATGCTGAAAAATAATTCATATATCAAATTAAAACTTCGTAATTTACATGTCCCTCAGGTTGTTCATTTACTTATTTTTTTATAATACTTATATGGTTAATATAAATGTATTGTGGCCCCTGCTTCTCATATTTCGTAAAAGCCGTTCTTAACCAATTTGAAATGAAGGACAAATTAGGACCGCTTCTTAAACGGATGGAGGACAATTATTTTAAGTCGAATTGAAGGACATGTTCTTGATGGTAAAATCTATGCTAATAATGCATTAAATAAAATAAAATACTAAACTATTTCGATTATTATTTTTTTTTCTTTTTCGTAAATAATTAAAATATCAATCTATATTATATAATAATCAATCTATATTAAAACGATTGTCTATAATAAAATTGAATTAAATTAATTATTATTGAATCGTTCTGAAAAATATTTATAATGCGATAATGTTTGAATTGACAGATTGTATTCTTGAGCACTTGAATGTCTTGCTGTATTCAATAGAATGAATGTAAATTCATTTCAATAGATAAAAGAGGGGTATGAAAAGATTCATCACGTCGTCTCATAATTATGTCATTCGTTAGTCAAGTCTGTCAATAACTTTTGGCTGATTGAAATTATTCACAGCAACAGCCGCAGGGTGAGTTGCAAACATTTCGTTTCCTTCGCGGGTCAGATGCCATTGTGGAGCACATTAGCAAGTTTATTAATTAATTCTTCCCAACGAGACTCACGGCGAACAAAACTTTCCTCTCACAAGCTATGAGAACTTTGCGATTATTTATAAAACAATGCGTAATATATTATGTATGAAACGCGTTTACGTTTTTGAAGTTTTAAGAGTAATTTAGTACGCGAGAACTCTGTTTACAACATTTATGTCTTTGAAATGATATTAGAATTTTATTTTTATACTAGTGAATACACGGCATGAGTTGCAAGTTGCAATGCTACTCAAAGAAAGTGTTTGTGTTTTAATTCTGTTTATTGAATTGCTTTTGGATTAGAGGTCTGCAGGGGTCAAAAATTTATAAAATTACCCAGTTCGAACGCGACATCTTCAGGCCCAGGCCGGTCCTAGCCCGATCCTCAATATCACATTTGTTACCCGAACCCATTTTCACCCCGAAAAAAGCCTAATTTTTTTCAAACAATATATCATATTGTTACCATATTTCCTACGATATTCATAGAATATCACATATATAAAACTGATGGTTCATGAACTAAGACAAGAAAATACTGATTAGCAAACAAGTTATACATAAATCAAATAAAAGAGTCTACAATTAAAATGTTATGGACCTCTTGCAAATCAATAAATACTAATCTGAAATCACAAATATAGCTACATTAAAAGTCCTTTTAGCTGAGAAAAATTTTTAATGTCATTACTAATGCATGATCATTATAAATATGTGGAAGTATGTAATACAAATGAATTGTGTTTTATTTAAAAAAAAAAGCAAACATACATTCATTTTTATATAATAATTAATCTTAATTTTTGAAAGCATTAATTAACTTGTTCATATGTTTCCTAATCATATATACGGCACAGAGACTCATAAAACATACGAAATCGATCATCGACTTATAAGGGCAATTAATTATTTCCTCATAAACGTATAATCATTTCTTCGTACCGTTTAATCTGTTTATCTTACATTTTATATGGAGAAAATCAAGCTTTGTAATTGAGGGGGGTAACGAACATATTTCATAATTATTTTATATCTTATTTACCGTATGTGACAGTTAATATCCGCTCTTTGAAATAAAGCAAACAACCATTCCAATTTTTGTTTCATAGTTTGATCCAATCAAATTTATATATGACACGAAAGGAAATGTTATTTTGGGTAAGATTTGATTTCAAATTCAGGTCAACTGATTATATGTATGGAATATTTGAAACATCATTTATAATAATGTCGCGGATATTTAAAAAATGATGTACTGACAACATCTAACCTAAATAAATCTCCAATTACTATTGTTTGCATTTAAAGCTATTGCTAGCTATAGAATACAGTCTCACTAGCCAGAGAATTTCTCTGAATGCTCATTATTATATAATTTATTCATGTTATTGTCATAAATCGTTCTGGAAGGTCCAACTGCAGCGCAAGTTCAATATTATGCAGAAGTCATATAATATGCAAAAGGCGAACTCCTGATTGCAGTGGATATTTAAGCCGAATTGCAACGATACAAGACAGAAGTCAAAGTGTGGTAGTTTTATGGCCAGTGATACTTTGATATACAATTGTGTCTTTCTAAGATTTGCCTAGTAGAAAATTTCTCTGATATATGATTATGAATGAAAAATATAAAAAGCTGTATTATCCGCCTAGAAATTATAATCATAAAGGCTTCTTAAAAGTGTAATATTCTCAGATAACTTCACAAACAATTCAACAGATGGTATCAGATGTATTTATACGAATTTCGATAAAGCTCACGTTATTATTATTTGCTTGATAGAAGTTATTACAGTACAAAAAAGTAATTATTAAATATTTGAATTCAAATTATTGCCATTTTTTATATTTTGTGTATTTATATTTTGTTTAAAAACTAATAAACGCTTCATCTAGTGCAGCGGTTCCCAACCTTTTTTGACTTGCTACCCTTTGGCGGCTCATTTCACTAAATTGTCTCACTCATAGAACAAAAATGTTTGTTTGAATTATTGAGATTTTGTACACTTCCAAGTATTTTATCACTAACGACCCGGGTTTCACCTTTCGGCATCTTCAGGCATTCGAGCGCACGAATGGACTCGAATTGACAGACAGTAAACATTGTCTTACGTTTATATAGAAGATACAAATACGACAAATATTATTTACGAGATAAAATATTAAGTCTAGGATCCACACTGATACATGAGTTAAAATTTCGAGAATCACCTTAATCCTTATTTTGTAAGCAACACATTAACAGAGTGGTGAATTGCCGCTTTCCAACTAATATTAGAATTATCAGTGATTTTACAATTGTAATAGCATTGTGGGTTTCGACGGGATGCAATATATAGGATAAATATATATAATCATTCCACATTTAGTGACTTCTGTTAGGTGATTCAACATATAGGATATAGCAACGGGGAGTTTGGAAGATTCAGATGATCGTTCAGAATTGGCAAAGAATTTAACTGGGCTCTATTGATTTCCAAAATTTCTTGATAAAATAATTTAAAATGCCGAAAGGCGAAACCCAGGTGGTTAGTGACAAAATACATAGAAGTGTACAAAATCTCAATAATTCAAATTTGATATTGAAATTCCATCAAGCACCCTCAGTCGGTGTCTTAAATTATGAAAATGTTTGTCTTTTACGTAATTACCGTTTTTCAAATTTATAGTTTCTGTGAACAAATGGCATTGCCATGGCAATAATTGTATGAGCAGGGCAGGCACAGCAGGCCTCTTGAAGAGTTGTAAAAAAGCTTGATTCATATAAACAATGAGAAATCAAATTATCAGTTACAGTATGATAATTTGAATTGTTTGAGATACCGTAAAATAAAGAAGGACTTATGCTGTCATTTGACAGCTTAAAACAATATCCATAGCCTGTATACGAAAATCTATTTTTTATGAAATCGTCGTAAATAGTGTTTTATTCTTTTCACCTTTGTGTCTTTTGAGCGGTTTGCACTATAACTTTAGACGTGTTTTGAAAAGGACAGTACGTCCGCATTGATTTATTTTCCGCGTACCTCGGGTTGGGAATTGCTGGTCTTGTGGATATTGTTCTCTTAATGATTGTTAAATTTACTGTTTTTATTTACTCTCTTTGAATAATTAATTATTATTTTATGACGCAAAACAATGAAATTAAGAAAAAGTGTGTTTCCGATAGCTAAATGACATGAAAAGGACAGTGCCAGTAATTGGAGAATAGACTGGAAAGGCTCGATCGTCGAAGCTATGATTAAATCTTTGAGAGAAGTACTCAACGATATGTTAAGATGTTGTATCATAATTTGAATTAACAGTATTTCAAATCACTAAAGTTTGACTAAAGAAATAAATTGTTTAAATTGTACCATCACGTTGTCATATAAAATAAACGTTTAATTCAAAATATATAACGTTTGAAATATTGATACACCCAGGGAAAAGTCTTGAAGCAATTTAGCTGCTAAGGAGTTTTTTCAACTCTTGTGTAAAGGGGCGCAATATCATACAGTAAGTTGTGTTATAGTACGAAACTATTACGTATTTAAAATACTGTATTATACTATACACAGTGTGTTGTAATATGTCAAAAGTCTAATACCCTTTATAACTGTGCTTAAACAATCAGAGATCATTTTGAATAAATGATTATTTTCAAGTTTGCATAGGAAGTGTATATCCCCAATGAAATGGAAAATAGGGTAACATAAGTTAATTTGACTAACGGTGAAACATTTAGATGCTGTAAGATGTTTGATTACGGATAACCACGATGGTTACTAAATAAACTCTCCTAAATTATGCCGTGAATCTTTATGAAGAGAATCTTCCATTTTACGTCTTTGCTACAATAATTCAAGGCTATGAATATTAATTCTACGTTACGTAACTACTATGATGTAATGACAGTATAATAGGTAATAGTATATGCGTTGTTAAATCACGAAAGACGATATTTCATGTCACATTTAGTAGATTTAATATTAACTCAACTATGGCCGGTGTTAATTACATATGAAAACGTCTCACAAAAAAATACAAATATTAACGATTTTCATCGCAAAAAAATCTGTATATCACCATTTGTTTTAACTTCTCAAATTGATAATCATGCCTATTTTCTACATCAACATTCTTTTTTAATGTTTATTTAATCGTGTGCCCCAGTAGAGTGAGTTGAGTCTCGGTGTTGTGTCATACACCAGCCGTCTATATATATCATTGAGAAAACGTACAACTATTAAAACAGCTACAGATTGGTAAATAAATAAATACAATTTATAACAAGCCAAAGTCAGGTAGCATTAGGTCACAGCCTACAAAGCCTAATTCGATACTGACCGCTGTTTGAAATTATTTCATTTAAAAGAAATGGATAATAAACAAAAAACTAATAGTTGAAGCATGTGAATTATAATTTAAGACATCGACTGAGGGTGCTTGATGGAATTTCAATATTAAATTTGGATTATTGAGATTTTGTACACTTCCATGTATTTTGTCACTAACGACCCGGGTTTCGCCTTTCGGCATCTTCAGGCATTCGAGCACACGAATGGACTCGAACTGAGAGACAGTAAACAGTGTCTAACGCTTATATAGAAGATACAAATGCGACAAATATCATTTACGAGGCAATACATTATACGTCTGAGAGCCACACCGATACCTGAGTTAAAATTTCGGAAATCGTCCTAATCCTTATTTTGTAAACACCATATTACCAGAGTGGCGAATTGCCGAAGGCGAATTGCGAAGGTATCGGTGTGGCTCTCAGACGTATAATGTATTACCTCGCAAATGATATTTGTCGCATTTGTATCTTCTATATAAGCGTTAGACACTGTTTACTGTCTCTCAGTTCGAGTCCATTCGTGTGCTCGAATGCCTGAAGATGCCGAAAGGCGAAACCCGGGTCGTTAGTGACAAAATACATGGAAGTGTACAAAATCTCAATAATCCAAATTCATGTGAATTATAATCAATTCGCTTAAATTATTCTAAATAGTGCGTATTTAAACCACATATTTTCACTAAGTTTGACTGAATAGAGAATTTAAATATGAGTTATTTTTACAATATCTCTTTCTGATTCAATGGATACATTCCCTGTTAGATTATGTTGGTAAGTAAAGGAGTTTAACTCAAAAATACTCATAAACATAACTCGTAAAAATTCTCCGTTAACAGTTTGAATCCCGCCTCTCTAGAATAGAAATAAATAAAATATGCGCGTCACCAATGTGCTATAAAGTACAAGTGCTATGAAACTATTTGTAAAACACCCTAGTAACCGCTTCACCCATTGTGTGAATAGTAAAATATGTATGTACATTTTCAGTCTAACAAAGGTTGGATTAACTTAGATTAAGTAAAAACTTTTGGGTAGATTAAGTTACGTTTTATATTTAAAATTGGATTATCCCATTGTCTTCCAAAGTAGTTTACTTACTTTAAGAAACCGTAATTTATTACGCACTTTATCTGTCACTCTCCATTATTTCACAATTTAACAAAGTACTGGCATCATGAAATAAAGAATAATAGTGGGCTTACATAAAAATAAAGTTCGTAATTTATATGTATAAAAAATTCAAAGAAATCAATAATAGTACGTATCCACTGACTCAGGGACGGCTCTTGTAAAGGAACAAAGGGTGCACTGTACTCCCAAATACATATCCGATTAATAAGTGATACTCAGGCATAATTATTATACCAATTCATTTGTTTTAAATCCCCGGCGTATAAAATACCATAAAGAAATATTGCAAGAAACAATGATTTCATAAACAAGCTCAGTGATATTCGCGCCAATACAATAAGACGCCTATTCGCCCGTCTATGCCGAGGAGGTGCTCTGAGTATTCCTCTCTCCTTCGCGTTATCGATGTTTGTATTACAATCTTGATTTTGGTGACGTCATGGACCATTTGATCAATTCGTTGTATGAAATACATTGCTTACAAGAGGAGCAGCGCACCGCACCTCCTGTGACGATATGTTTTACTGAGCGCTGAACGAGCGAACGTTGTATGCTTGTAAAGCTACTGCAATGGAAACAAAATGGTCAACAAAAACCGCAAACATACATGTCATATGATTTTTTAAAACTAAATATAATATAATATTAATAATATATACCAACTTTTGTGTAGGATACCCTGTGAACTTTTGAATTGATGACATACTAATTATAATGTTAAAGGATATAAAATGGAATATTTAAGACTGGTAGCTTAGAGTTTTTTTCAGGACTGGCATAGGTATTCCATAATGCTCAGCTGTGTATCCGATTCGGTTTTATTAAACTCCTTTCTCTAAAATTTTAATTTTTCGAAAATAAATTTTACAAATGACTTACTCCACTATATTATATATCGTCGGAGTGCACACCGGTAAGACACTAACTGAAAAATATTAGTTTTGAGTAATTAGACTTTGAAGATAGTTAAATTTTTGAAATGCTATATACCTTTTTCCATTTTGTTTGTTTATACAAAATTGTTATTAAGTAAAAGTATAATCTCTACTATAAAGCAGAAAATACATATAGGAATATGTATGTCTATCGATCACAACAACTTCTCCCAAAACGGCGCACATTAGCGACGTGAAATTTTCACACATCATTTTGGTTGCAATTTTTAGTTCAACTGCGCTATTTTTAACTCTCAAATCTCAACATTTAACTTTTAGCCTAAAACTGAAGACGCGATAAGTTTGACGTTTACAATTCGGGATAAAAAAATCAACATAAGCTGAGGAAGATCGCCTAGCAACGGCTCCATACCGAACATTCCTTGGTTTTCAATGTCTTAGCATCATTTCGCCTAACAATTGTAAATGTGTGATAAATTTTACACATAATCAGTTGTTGTGCTTGAATCGTAAAATTTGTAAGAGATTTTTATTATTTATCTAAAATGAACCAAAAAAGTTGCGTGTCGATGAATATATTCCTTTGAAAGGTGCGATTATAAATGACACTGATACAGCTCATCATAAAAATTGGTAATTTTACGCTCAAATTGTAAAATGAAAATTAAATTTGATATTGTCGGTATTGATGACCGGCGGATTAGTCCTTGCAATCCTTTGCTTCCGAAGATGTTTTATGCCCACACCAATGTTTAATGCTGTGCCTACACTGTGCATATGAGAAACTTTAATTGTTTTACCTACGAATGTTGTTGAACAAAGTCAAAGGTCCAACACGTTTCAAAGATTTCCGAACCGTCGATGGAATTGAATGTAAAACGTAGCATGGTGAATTCGTACATCTTGATGTACATCTGGAATCGGTCTGGCTAATCCTAATAGTAATAATTCCATTTATATCTTGCGTTGAGATAATGCTCATGTTGCCTTGAATATACTAGACTGAATATACTAGGCATCTACAACGAGGCACTCATCAAGATTGAAGACATCTTTTATTATTGCTATTTTCAACTTTTAACATTATTATTAATTAATCGACTATATTTTGTGGGAGATACAATAAGTACGGTCAACGGTGATATTTTCAACTATCAAAAAAATTTCAACATTAACTAACCTTAACGTCTTAATGACCTTATATAAGCGTCCTCTATCTTGGGCCAAGCCGGATAAAAAATACTAGTAAATTTATAAAAATAAGTTTGTTGTAAGTCATTTTTTCGATTTAGTGTTTTCTTCCAGAACAGTGACGATATTATATTCTAATAAAGTATGCCACTATAGTCACTATAGTGAATCAAACGACAGATAATTTTACATACCATAGTCATTTAGTTGTAACTTAATTGTTTTTCAGTGGAAAAGGTCCGGCATACTACAGAATTTTTTCAATGATTGTAATATGGCAATATCAATATACGATTACATTGATAAGTTGAATCTTTAAAACGAACTAACTGCCATCTATGTAATATATCAGAGCAGATATTTGCGTCACCGATGAAGCCATTGTCCATACTTCAACTTTTCACGAATTAAAAAATGATTAACGAATTTAGCGAAAGTAAGCGTTCCTTCTCAACTTTGAAAAGGATATCATTTTTCAGAAGTACATGATTCAAGACATACTTAATGCTTTTGCGATGTTAAGTGTAGAAACACAAAAATTGTCATCATCAATATAGAATTTTAACTTTTGTGTTTTCAAAGTTTTTTTTCAAAATCAAGGAATCGGAGGTTTGATTTCTTGTATATATGGGTGAATCTTTTGTTGCACTCCCTAATATCTCTGTCACCGGCCGCCATTGCACTGACTAAATAAGACATCATGAGAAAATTTATTTTATAATCAAATGTAGAATACAAGCCATATAACTTTGCATTCCAGTTCTAAGGTCCGGCTCTAGAATTTAGGATCTCGGGATCCATACACTGCTCTAGGATCACGGGATCCAAACATACTAATCTACTTACACGTTCTGTGTATTATACAGTGTAAATATATACGACGGATATTCTAGAATTCAGTAAATATTATGTAAGTTATAATATTGAATAGTTGTAAAGTTGCGTGTTCAAAGACTTTATTGTATGACAAAATTTATTAACTAAAATATGGTTCAAAACCTTTATACTCCAATATTCTATGTTTCACATTAGTTTTGGAGTTATTTCAGTTAGTATTGCATTGTGTGTTTTTGTATAAAATTTCTCTGAGTTTTAAGCTTTGCTTTGAATATCAAACCCACTGAAATTGGCTGTATTGATTTATATGGAACGTGTGATCCGGATTTCAACGCCAAAAAGGCGCTTTGCTTTGATTTTGATATCAAATTTATACCGATAGTACCTATCTAAATATTTTAATATTAATAACTGCCTAGAGATATATTGTCTTAATTCTATGAAAACATAAACATTACTAATTAATTTCTTTTGACAACAAGAAGTTCATCTCTCGTTTTAATTTGATTCTAGAAAAACTTATGTTTATAAAAGGGTTATAAATAATTGCACTTTGTTTTAGATAGTATTCACTTGGCACTCTTGAATGTTTATTTCTTTAGTTTGTACTTTGGATTGGACAGTATTAACTTAGTACACTCAAACTTTAATTTTTAATAGTTTCCACGGATTCTTTTAACAAATTGAGTTTGGTTATAGTAGGTTATGTTAGGTTTGGTCTAGTTTGGTTTGTGTAATGTATTCTAATGCGTGGAGCAAAGACAATATAGGCAGCCTAATATAGAGTAAAAGAATAAGTAACATTTAATTACAGCTTCGTGTAACTATCGATTTCAAAGTGTGAGTATTTATAGTAAGTGTAATATAATTCTTCAATTTTAAAATATATTTTGTTATGTGGGTTTTGTTATCACTTTATTTTTAGTAAAAGAATTTGTTTTTTGTGGAATGTAAGTGTAAACTATTTTTATGAAAGTAAACAAGATCTAAACAAAAGTGAATTTAATTGTAGGTCGTCATAAAATCTTCAATTAGTTTATTATGATTTTACATTCGTTTTTATTTTAGTAAATAATGTACAAACAATATGAGAAAAGGAATATTTTTGATATTTTTTTTCCCAATTTTTCATGGCATCATACCTATCTTAAAAATATCAAAAACAAAATGAGATCAGTCATTTTATATTTATATATGTATGAGTCATACATACGACTATATCTTCAGTACTAAATAAAACATATTATTTTGATAGTATAGCAGAATATCAGAGCTTTGAATTAGTATTATATGATTTCTGCTAAAATATTAATGGAAATATTATAGAATACAGATTCTGGAATAAACAAAATCTAAAAAGGTTTCAACTGCGGTGGGCAGACATATATAACCTATAGGATGTGTCTGACGGATATCTGTAAGAGAACTACTGTTGAGACCCGAGGTATACGTCGAAGTGATTTTGCGAGGAAAGTTTTCAAGGACCTGAAGATGGTCTTTTGTCGGTAAAGTATCTAAGGAGTAGAAAATTGTGGAAACCAGGGATGGATAAAGTGTGAAGTGACGCTTATTGTAGAAGAATAAACTTAGTATTAAAATAAATAAAAATAGACTCTTACCTTTCATTCCGTCCATTTTGATAAAGTTGTTGAAAAAATCCAGAAATTTCCTAAATAAAACAAGTCACTTGTATCTTCCACTTACTGAATTCACCACTTATATTTCACAATTGAAGTTTCAGTAATTTAAACTTGTCATTATTTTTATACATAGATTTAACAGCAAAAAACAATACAGATTTTCAAATAGTTCGCTAATTTACTTAAATAAACAATGAACACATTGTTGGCAAGATGGAACTTTTTTAAGTATTATATAAATACTATTTTTTAGTATCTAAATATTTATGTTTACTTAATATAATGCTACAAATACACCTTTTTTCTAAACCGCACATACATGTTTTTAATTTTTTATGTCTAAAACATACCAGCTACATAATTAGACATAGCTATTTTGGCTAAAACACTACGTTTAATAAACTTTGAATGATGTTTTTAAATCACTTTCTTTAAGCGGCAGGAAGCGATCTGTAAAAAAGAAAAACATATACAATTGGACATATAAATATAATTCGATACGGATTACAAAAATAATCAGCATTATTATATTCTAAAAAAAAATTAATAAGGAAAGTGCTTCAAATTTATTTAAAAGCAGGTGACTATGGTAAAAAGTTTATAGTACCATCAATTTGGGTTAGTTTGCCCATCGGTCTAAGATTCGCCCACTATATGGAAAAAGCTGCTGTTATAATACCATGATAAAATTAATGCCATATGAATATTTTTAACTAAGCAAAGGTATGGAGTAGCCCCTGATTTTAAAAATATAAATTGATGTGCAACATAATTGGTTTTATTGTTGAGTTTATCAGCATGGAATGATAAAACACAATTTAAAAACTTTTCTTGAAATAAATTGGATTAGCCATATTTACAACTTGTATTAGTAATCTGTAAACCGAATGCTGTATATTTTTTCCCATTTCAATTATGTACAGAATATAATAATTTCATTCTTAATAACTATTATGATGTTGAAATACATGACATGACATAATTTCTTCTATCTCTTCTAAACAGTTTATATAGCTAAACTAAAATAGTTTTAAGTATAGTTCCGTCAATGGCGATATGCTGAAATAGATATCAACTACCTAATGAATTTGTATAACTAAATACTTACCCTATTATAATGGAGTCCTACCAAGTAAATGCGAATTCAAGCAATGTCTACCGTTGCTTAATTTGAAGAAGGTATTAAAGTCATTAAACAAAAGTTAGTAAAAAAACGGAAAAAATAAGCATTAAAAATAATGTGACATAACGAAATACAACAAACATAATTATTTTATGTTAATAGTTTTAAATAAACATAATATATATATATATATTTATTCAAAAAACAGTCAAATGAAAATCAATACACGTAGCTACGCACGCATATAGCTAATAGAAAAAAGACATGATATGAGTAATAAAAAAATCCAAAAGTCGAAAAACAAAAAGGT
This sequence comes from Himalopsyche phryganea, assembly GCA_022494535.1. Lineage (NCBI taxonomy): Eukaryota > Metazoa > Arthropoda > Insecta > Trichoptera > Rhyacophilidae > Himalopsyche > Himalopsyche phryganea. The sequence continues at coordinate 3,218,032 of JAGVSL010000034.1, forward strand.
AAAATGCAATATGACACGTTCTAGTGAAATGTGACGACAGCCAGAAAACATGACAGAAAAAATAACGATACAACATTATATTAGACATCATTTTATTATCTAGTTGTTTTTATCAGTTTTTCTTCCCTAATACTTGTTTTTATTTTTCGCAACACTACAAGGAGTATTATATCTATGCCTTAGTATTGATAAAGTTTATATTAAAGTTGATTCTGCAAAAAAATCTGGACTTAAATATTATATATAATATTAATATATGAAATTAGGATTTATAATATTATTATTTTTTATAATTCAATAATTTAAGACATCGACTGAATTTGAATTGTTGAGATTTTGTACATTTCCATGTATTTTGTCATTAACGACTCAGGTTTTGCCTTTCCGCATCTTTAGGCGTTCGAGTACACGAATGAACTCGAACTGACTGTCGAATTAAAAAATATATTTTTTTGCAAACATGTCCACTTCCAGCGTGGAGTATAAAGACTCCTAGTGGAACTTATCTCAACTGAATAAGTTACAAAAAAATTGCTTGCTAGTCAGTCGCTCAACCTCTACTATGACAGAACTAGTGGTAAGTTAATCACTCTCGCTATGCCCCATTTTTTCGACAATCAGTGCTGTTAAGCATAAACCGATAAATCGATCGGAAAATCAATTTATCAAGTCGAACCCATGAGCATCGCGATAATAGCAATTGACATTAACCACTCGGCTTGAGGTACAGGTATTTATATATTGGTCCGGATATTAATTTTTTACTTACATCTAGTAAGTATGCTTATATAAACAAAATATGCTGAAATAGAAGCGTCGGCAATTTTATTCAAATGTTCAAACCACTGAGACTTGAGATTTACTTATCGGGGTATCTACCCCAAATAGCATGTCATTCCGAGTCCCAACTATGCCAGAGGCAAATCATTTTGAAAAGGTTATCGATGCTAAACTTGCAGTCGTTAATTTTACCACCATTTAAGGATTACAGCAATAATTCTCAATCATTCGAGTAAAAAGTAAAATAATTTACCTACAAAGTTTTATCTCCGTACCGAAGAACATCGCTTACAGTTGCGTGTATCCATAAATCGATTGAAAAAACAATTCATGAAACTGTCCACACCGGGACTTGAACTCGAGACATCCTTAACCGTAGCCAACGATGCTGCCAACTGCGCCATGAAGCCGATAATAAATCTAAATAATTATAAATAGATAATTAGGAAAATATGTATTATGTTCATAATTATTTTATATTACGATTATAAAATTAAAAAATGCTTCGGCAAATTCTAGATATTTTCCATGATACTGTGGTTATTTTTTTTCATATATTATCCTATATATCGTTGTTTTATTGGCAGAAGGCTATAAGTCGAAAAACTTTGTTTTGAGATAATCGACTTTTAAGAAAATGCTGAATTTTAACTTCTCTATTTAAATACTTTAACCATTATTTATTAAACTAACCACTTTATGAGATTCGTTAATCATGTATAATTTCAATTTAAGTATTCGTTATTGTTAATTATAGGTCTTTGCTATTAATAACTGTGAACTAATTCGACTTATTTCATATTGTTTTCTTGAAATACCGTAAAAAATACATGGAATATGGCTGAGCTGGTTTTTCAAATGATAGAGCATCCCAAAATTTATCGTACTGCATTCATAACTCAAAACATCCGATTTTCTACTTATCAACTTCTGCCACTATGCCGATACTGCACGATATATATTATGGGATTTGAATAAAAACTTATTTAAATTAGGTAACTGTATTTGACAGTATTATATATATTGGATTCAAAGAATATTAATTCCAAATTTAAAAACTCTTATACTGGAATTGCATACTTTAGTAGTTATCCGGTTATTGCCGCTACAATTATCATCTATTCTTTTCAGTTATAAATTATCAAAACTCATTTAAAAGCGAGAACGCCTCCATTAATTACATTTACACTTTTTCATTCTTACTTTAATGTTTCTTTTAAGTTCAACTTTTCCAGAGAAGAACGGTATCTTCTGCGATAGAATAATTTATTCTCATTGTACGAAAAAGGTAGATAAACTTAAAAGACTTTTTCAGACACTCCGTTAAGTTGACTTGGACAAGTAAATTTACTTATGCATAAGGTAGAAAATCAATAATACTCATGTATATTTTTTGAGCTAAGCAACACTGAATAAGTTTTTAGAAAAGTTTCCCCAAGTTTATGGCATTCATTAAATTAAAATATTGGCCTATTTATGTTTGAACATCTTTTTGATACGCCTTAATGATTTTTTTAAAATATTCATCACTTAAATTTATTTATGTAATGCCATGATAAAATATATGTTAAATAGCATTTTAAGGTGCCATTAGTGCCGTACGATTATTGAAAGAAACATACGATTACTCATTATTCTAATTATTTGAACAATCTTAAATAAGACTATTTCCTTTAATATACATACAATGAAAAAATCAAAATTAATCGTTTATTTATTTTTCTTAGAAAATATACAAAAAGCGTACTAAAATTTTCTTTCTTCAAATGTAATGAACATTACACCAAATGTATATTATACTTATTCTGACATTCTATATGTCAACAGTTTAAATATATCTTTTAACAACCAATATTTTATTTATTATCTTGGATGTATTGCTGTAAATAAGTATATTCGTATTTTTATTTGACTATTTCAATCTAGTTTAATACTGACATACAATAATTAGAGTCAGTTAAATTCAAGATACTTAAATGAGATTTATTCGGATATTTTATTAATTTCTTACTGATTATTCCAGATTTTTTGTTTTATGTTTATTTTGACTACGAATAAAACCAAAAACACTATGATTTATGAGTAACTAAGGTAAAAGAAAAAGCATATTCAATTCATAGAATTGATTAATATGAAATTAAATTTTGCTGGAATAATCCATTTAATTTAAAAAACTACTTGACCAACCCATGCTTAAGCCTCATATATTACCTTCAACCTCCACGAAAGAAAAATAAGAGAAAACTAATAACAACTGTGATAGATGAGGGAGAATCAACAGAAGTTGAAAGATTTGAAAGACATTTTATACCTCTAGTCACAAAAGTATAGTTTGCTACTATTTTCTTTATAAGCTGATGATGACAAGGATATTTTTGTACGAGCTAAATACATTATTATGTATTTTATCAAATTATAATTATTAAAGTCTCTTTAGTAAATACATTGTCAATCAAATCATTTTTTCCGTATCCAGTAATAAATGACAAACATAATTAATGAACAAATTTGTATTACCAAAAATCCACGTATAGATAAATGGTAGATTAAATAATTAGTAATATCTTTTTAAAATCAATTTGGCTCTCACCAGTGGCCGATTGAAGAATAATCATGTTATATATTTAGACAGTCTTTTTAAGTTTGTTTTAAAAAAATGCGCTGGTTTTAAATAAAAAAGGTTTTTGATTGTTATAAAATTGACGCAGGGAAAAAATAAAAGAACATCGATTTTGTAGATTGTAAAAAGTGTTTTTAAAAATAGTAGACAACTAAACTACAGTGTCTTTAAGATGCATGGAGAGCCAATTTACATTACTGCTATTTAACTATATGTATATGTGCAAAGTAAAAACGAATATTAAATATTTGTTCAATATTTTTTATACATAGATACAAATGTTGAAAACCTTCTGAATTAAGGGTTAACCTCGATGTAAGGTGAATACCAATAATGGGGATAGCAAGGGCCGTATTCAAATTTATGTGACAGAGTTTACACCTTGAATATTTAATTAAATTTGGCAGATTTTCGCAAAATTACACCAGCCATGTATTGAAAAATAAATACTAACGTATCTTTGCCTAATCAACGCTAATAACTTCACACTTTGTCACTCAGTGTCAAATTAATATTTGAGAACGTGACTTGTGCAACGAAAAATACTTTTGAGTTTGAAAAATAATTCATTCTTTATATTTAATGGTATTTGTAATGACTATACTATTAGAACGTAATTTCTTGTTAGGAAGATTTTCATTTTACGTAGTGGAATTCTCTTTTCGAGGACCTAATTAAATTTGACCGGGTATATGGATCAACAATTTTGTCACTAAACAGTGGATAATTTAAAATAAAATTTATTCATTTGTGGAGACAATACGATTGAAAAAAAGTGAAGAGAATTTTCAAAAAATTATCCAAACGATTGAATAAAATTTCACGCAATATTTAAATTCAGAAAAAATTAAATCAGGTATACTACATTTCTTTCACAATTTTAATACTTAAAAACAAAAACGATTTTTTTCTCTTCCGTAGTTTATCGGACACAGTTTCATTTTTTTTCCAATCTAACTTAGCCTAGGCGGCCTTTTGGTATGCAAATTGTAACGGACTAATTCAAACACGCTCAATGCATACCGTGCAGCAATTAAGTACCATTTTTTTAAAATATAAATTTGAATGTTTAAAAATATAGGAATATACAGTGACAAAAATGTTTTTTTTTCAATTAGTACTAAAATAGCATTTCTTTAGATTGGAAATGTGAATTTTCAATATAATATCTCAGGGACTTTGAAAAATGTTTCATCCAAGCAATGTCGTAAAATATTTGATTCGCTAATCCTTCAAGGGGCGCGAGAATCTTTAATTTAATTAAAATTCTTACTTAAAAACTTCGCTAATGGATTTATATTTTTCGATTTTAATTCTACTATTGAAGCGAAAGTGCTTCAAAAATCTGGCGTTTTATTTCCGTCAAAGGGAAGTTTTGTTCGAAAAATTCTAACCTTTATTAAAGGCTCAATGCCCCAAAGATGCGAAAAGTCGTTGCGAATTTTCATCACGTCTCAGCCGCCGGTGGTGATTTCGAACAACAGCTGGGGCTTGAGAATTTTCAAACATCGAACGGAACTTAAGCGAAAACTACATCAAATACCTTTATTGCGGTTGACGTATAGGTATGCCGAATTATTGACAATTGAGAATCAATACCCGGTTGCAATCATGCTAGTATTAAAGCGAGTATACATTTTTATACACAACCAATTAACGATACTTTTAAGCATCACGCAGCAATTTTTTTTTAAATAATAGTTAGTTTTTATGCATGTATAATAGTATTATAATTCATATCAGTAGATACAAAATGTATTCACAAACCATTAATAACCAAAACTTTCATAAATATAACAGAGATGGCTACCTCTAATATATGGTAAGATATTTATTAAACTGCATATTTTTACGTATATCTGATTTTTTTTAAATATTTAACAAAAAAAAACTTAAAATAGACTTTGTTTTTATAACTATAACCACGTCGAGTGTGAAGTTTATGGACTCTGCGCCGTATTTCAGCAGAAGGTGTTGAATGAGAACTCATGACAAGTCAATCTTTCCTTTTTTATATATAAAAGGATGAAGTAAGCGACTTATAGTTACGTAATAATTGTCTGATGCTCCATATTTCGTACCGAATTCGGTTAGCATTAGTTCACATATTTGGATATAGATCAATAAATATACATACAGAAAGCTTTAGATTCACTCAGGAATGGGACCAATATTTTAATACTGATATAACATAATAGTTTTGTATCCATACACAATATACAAATTTAAAATGGCTTTAAAAAAATATTACTACAATAACGTCTGTAATATTCGATGGACGATCCTGAATATTATAAAAGAATGTTAACATTCATTTTATGCTTTACTAACCAACAGTGTATTACTGATTTCAACAAAGTTTAGTTTCTACTAATCTGCCACTACCGTCTACACATTGTAGACTCTACAGTGTTAAAACACATTCCCTTAAGAGGATTAAAATGGATATTGTAGCGCAGTGGTCAAGCACTAGACTGTTATTCACTTAGGATTATTACGAAGACTGAATTATTATAATATTATGTAATATCACTGAAACTGTGCTTCATATGAAACATGAAACTAATTTTGAATAGTATTTTGCTTAATTTTGATACTTTTGTTTTAATTGAAGTATAAATCTTTCATGAATTTCAAATAGCTGCTTCTTTAGAATATGATAACTAAAGATGCAATAAGTACTTAATTACCAATAATCGAGAAATTGAAGTGGTTTAAATCATCAAGATTTATTATTAACTAGTGAGTACTCAGCATGCGAGGCAATGCGAACCAAAGAAAGAAAGGCTTTGTGTTTTAATTCTATTTATTGAAGTCCTTTTGGATACACAATATTTTTTGGTTCTGTCTGGTGCGTTAACGAATAAATCAGAAGGTTTTTCCGAGATGTATCGCACGTATTTGATTTTTTTTCGCAAACATTCATGGGTGTACGCACAACAGGTCACCAAAGTTTCATCAGAATAGGATGAATGATAAAGCAACGCATAGGGGACAATCAAACAAAAAAAAAACAAACATTTATTTTTATATATATAGATAAATTCTGAAAACTGTGATTTCTGTTACGGTTTTTACATTGGGTGTTGTTGATTTTTTAGTATTTATGGCAAATCAAATTTATTTCATTTACTTGATTCAGTCAAAGCACTTTTATTATTTACTCGATTAATGAACTCATCACACGAAGCAGAATTACAAATTTATATTAACTTTATTTTGTAAATAATGTCCTTTTTAATGAAATTAATACAATGGAATTAATAAAACAACTAATGCTTATATTTTTATAAGCAATTATTAATATGTTTTTTTTTTATAAATTACTGTTATCTTTACGCATATGTTTGATAGAAAATGTTCGTTTTAAATTCATTCTAAATCACCGTAAAGTGCTGGTAGAGGTTTCAACTAAAAATACTACATCTCTGGTGATTAAAAATGGTTTGTGCTGAATTGTTACTTAAGCATTGTTCAGTGACTATCAACCAGAAAAAATAAAGAAAATAAGCAAATGAATATGAAATTTAAGTAAAAAGACGAATCCATTGGTGTTTTTTTGAAATAATGTTATCACTGAGTATTTTTTAAACGATTTTATACTCATTTACAATAATAAGGGAGAGGAAAAAGACACCAACCTATGAATATACAAAAGAGTAAAACAGAAGCATGTAATAGTATCATGTTACTGCTAATTAGTATAATATTGAATATCTTATTTTACGATGTGCCGCAATCAAGTTGCCATTTAGTTTCCCAAAGAGGACACTTGAAAAATAAAGATCATTTAAAAAAACCATAATATGCTCTAAGGTAGATTGCGAATATCTAAATGTCTCTTGTGCAGACATAAAGCTAAATGTGAAGTTATTCCACTTGCCATAAATAAAGATATCTCTCTACGTTTAAAGCGATACTATAAATATTCAATACACAACAGTAAAGTTGCTTAGGTTTGATGTTATTTACGTAAAAAACTGATTTTATTACGTACATTTAGAATAATTGAAATCGTATAAATATTTAAAAAATATATATTCATACAATTACAGTACATATGAAATTTGTTTAAAAAAATACGGAAACAACTGAACTATTATTAAGGATATAATTACTATAACTGTCTATTTGGTTGCAATGTTTTGTTTATCTTTTCCTGCTACACAAATTTTAATTGATATTTTATTGATTTCTTTCAATCAAACATAAGATAAATCAAGTTAAAATTCAAACAAAAAAACTGACTATCCGTAAACTCGTCCAATGGTTTCAACATTCCTGTTGTATTATCAATGGTCTACCGTTTTACATTATAGATATCCTAAAAAAAAATGGAAGTAAATAATATATTATTCTACGGTACGCGTTGTTTCATAAAATATAAAGCTAAACGTTCAACAGAAAAAAGTAACGATCGTTTTCCCTAAGCTTGCGTGATGTTTGGTTTTTGTTCACCTCCTTTCATATGTTAATATCAGTTTTATTTTGATCCTATATACAAGTGGGGCCAAAAAAGTGTAAGATTTACAGCCACCCCGTGACTATTTTGAAAGGATGTGTATAAATAATGAATATTTTACAGCACCATCTCGGTTGTTAGTCTTAAACCTCTTTGGTTCGAAAAAGCGGTTGAATAAAGTGACGCCTTATTTCCAAAGTTGAAAAAAAGTATTTCGATTAAATAACATAAAAGAAAAAAGCTTCGCAAAACGACTTTTTCATAAGTTTTATAACGTAGAGACGTTAAACCATTCCAGGAATATCAAATGTAAAGCATATGCGCTGAAAATAATAAAATATATTGACTGAATTTAAATACTTTTATAAACCCATAGCAGAGCAATATATTTTCGTATTATTTTGCCCAATGGATTCTTAATGGACTATTTTAAAAATGATGCGTTTAAGTCAGTTTTCATAATCTGTGTTCAGATGTAAAAAGTATAATGAGGACGTTTCTACGACCGGTTTTAAGATATTTTACCTCCTGTTTTTGGTACTGTAAATGGTCATTATCAACACAATTTCAATTTATTTTCAATAATCAATTACAAGAAATATCTCTTTCCTCACAGCGATACATTTTTTTGCTATTCAAGTTAAAAAATATATTACGTATTAAAGTTAATAATGACCAAGGCGTCAGATAGTCAAATAAAATTACATGACATAATGTCAAATTGATGAGAATTTCAAAGTCACTTAACATCTACTCGAGAAAAAAGACATCACAAACACTTTTACACAAGCATTTCTATAATCTTCAATCTCTAAAAAAATTTAAATATTATATTGAAAAAATGATATTTTGATATTTCCTTTCCCAGGACTTCAAGCCATATGCGTCTAACCGATAAGATACAGTTGCTAAAAACTTTACCGACACTAAAAAACCTTCAATAAGTCACTTCTAAGATGTTAACGGTCAATGCTTGGTGAAAAGGCATTATGTTTTAAAAATAAAATTGAATAAGTAATTAATTGAAGACGATTCTTTAAATCTCACTATGTACTACAGCTTTATTTATTTAACGGTAAAAACTGGTGTATGAGAAATAAATATAGCCGTTTGTCAAAACATCCATGTCGGGGTTGTTTTATTTTTCTTATGGAAAACATGTCGATAATATTCCTATTCCTATCCGAAACACCGTTTTATCTATATTTGTCATATTGGATGAGGGGTGTAACCTATTTGAACAGAAACAACAAATCCATGTAATATTGATTCTCTATACAACTTACATTACATGTATTCGATAGTATCATAGTATGTCCGGCGTGTGTGTTTGTGAAACTTGACGTTACTATACACTACCACACACGTACAAAGGACGAGTCACACATGCCAATAGCTCATCCAAACTAATTGCATTGCGAATCCAGCCACTAACCAACTTATAGGTGAGTATCTTGTTTATACAGGCGAGTGGTCAACTTGCCAGTATAACTTTAATGAACGAGGTGGGGGTTTGAATAATTGCATCTTGATTGAAACAGTAAGGGGAAAATACTTTGTCGGAAATTGAAAATTGTTAACATAATATGATTATCATTCAAAATAACTATAATCAATAATATAAGAAGATAATAAGCACGAATCGGAAAGCGGTTTTAATTTAAAATAAACACAAAAAACGATCAGTAATGGATAAAACAAGAAAAAGAGCTTTTCTTTTTGACAATGGCATTATTTTTTTCAAGAGTTTTTAATCTGATTTACAGCGTTACTACATAGCTTAAAATAATTGCATTTAATTGTGTGGAATGTTTGTATTTAAATCCCTCTGAAAATAAATTGTACGCTTCTCAAGTTTAATTTAATTTAATATTTCCTATCATGGATATGTGTCACTTATATATTGTTTTGCAACATGAATATTGGACTTTATTTTAAGCCGTTATTTGAAGAAATCAATATGAATTAAGCCAATTTCTTTCACAGTAATTAATGGTAAAAAACTATAATTAAAATTATTATAATTGAATTACTGAAAAAAAAACCACTTTAATTATTTAGATTTTGTACACTACCATGTATTTTGTCACTAACGACCCGGGTTTTAGGCATTCGAGCGCACGAATGGACTTGAATTGACTGAAGATGCCGAAAGGCGAAACCCTGGTCGTTAGTGACAAAATACATGGAAGTGTACAAAATCTCAATAATCCAAATTTGATATTGAAATTCCATCAAGCACTCTCAGTCGATGTCTTAAATTATACTTATAGTTAAATCGAATTCGTAAATGATTAAAAAATTTCATAAAGTTTTTAGTTTAATAATCAATGGCTAAGGTATGTAAATAGAAAAACTTAAATTTCATGACTTTCTTAAAACAAGGCTTTTTAACAAAACCTTCTTATAGCGACGATATAATCTTTGTACAGCATAAAATCACCAAAATTTCTAGTATAACTTCCAGAGAAATAAGGATGTTGTTTTCAAAACTTTTTTTTTCAATGAACTATAACTGACAATTTTTTATTAGTAACTAGCGAGTACCCGGCACGCTTTGCAATGCCACTCAAATATAGAAAGTGTTTGTGTTTTAATTTTGTTTATTGGAGTGCTTTTAGATACAGAATATTTTTGTTTCGTCTGGTGCTTACATGAATAAATCAGAAGGTTTTCCTAGATGTTGCTTTACGTACTATTTAATTCATTTTTTTAGATTTATTTTTTAGAAACCTTCATGGGTGTGCGCACAACAACTCACCAAAGTTTCATCAAAATCGGATGAATGTTAAAGGCACGAATACGAGACAAACAAACAAACAAACATTTATTTTTACATATATAGATAATTACTAAGTTTTAATTTTAAATCTATCGACAAAATAATAATTTAATTATAAATCTCAACTGGAACCTTTATTGCAAGGTTGAAGTGAGATTTAATCACCCCATCTAATAATTTAGATTATAGAAATTTAAACCGCTTATAAAGATTAGCAAATTCTGTACCATCTTACGCAGTATATTATTTATTAATCAAACCTGTAAGTTTTAAGAACCGATTTATGCGATACAATATATCTTATTATGAATAGATTTTATTAAGAGCAAATTTATATTTTCAAGGAAAACACTTTTACGTTGTAACACCGTTACAAATTCAGTAATTAATATCGTTACTACTATGGCTTCCAGCCCCGGGATCCCCGTCAATTATTCAATCCTGTAATCCCGGGATTGACATTCAGACGATCCCGGGATTTTGGGATTCACAATTCTTAAAAATAATTCAAATATCAAATTAAAACTTCCTAAATAACTACGACGTGTACCTGGGTTTGTGCATATACTTAGTTTTTTATAATACCTATAAAATTTATATAAATTATTGTACTTTCCCTCCTTCTCATATTTTGTAACAGCTGTTCTTAACCAATTTAAAATGGAGGACTAATTAGGAGGAAAATTATTATTCTTAATAAATAGAGGACAATATTTAAAGCCGAATTGAAGGAAAAGTTCTATTATTGGATAAAACCTACCATAAATGCAATAAATTAAATTAAATATAAAATTATTTTGATAACAATCTTTTTAAAAATATTTTTCTTTTTTTTTACTGTCTGATTTTAAATCAACAAAAAAAACCATTCCAATACCTAAAAAAATCAATTGAAATGAATATAAGCACATATTCATTCCACTTGAAGCAATAATGGACACAAATTAAACTTTAAATGTACAATTTAACACACGGGATCCCGGGATTGAGAAATTCTGAATACCGAAATCCCGGGATCGTAAGATGGGTCCGGGATTGGATGCCCTAGTATCTACACTGGTATTGTAGCGAGTTTAATGAATTTATCTAATTACAATTTTATTATATCTTGAGACAGTCTGGAAAATATCACAGATATATCTTGAGAGAGTTGGAGGGCTTAATAGAACTATTAAGTTTATAATGGGGGTGTGGTGTGATGCGCGAATTACAAAGTGTAGTTTTAAAATTTTTGATACTATATTGACTATATTTAGTGTGTAAGGCTTCTTTGTTTATTACGTTACACAATTTATTGAAAAAAAAGGTTATTCATGAGCTTTTGAAGAGTCATACAAAAAAAATAATGAAAATATACAAGTTAGTTGCCCCACCTCCATCCGTTATGTGTGTGCAGCCGCTGTGTCACGGCCGCCTACCGTAACGAAATAGCGATCAAGAAAAGAAACGAATTTACTTCTCATGTTACTGGCCCGATGCAGTGTTGTGGTTAAAGAAAAAAAAATATGACTTACTCTGCCACTAACTTTAAGTGATTGTTAGTATCCTGTGTATTCGTATACTAAGAATCTAACACGGTTGAAGAATTTAAAGAGGAATCGAGAATACCCCGCTCCCCATATGATGTTGCAAGTGTACCGAATGCCTCAAAGTTGGCTTCGGTTGAGATTAATAATGAAGATATGGAAAAACGAATCTCTAGTTAAAAAAGCTTATACAACTTTAAAATCGCACTAACAGTAATTTTCCAATTCACTAACACATCGGTCGCCAAGTGTTGGTCAGTGAGAAAATGTTACATAGAGCCAAGAATCACTAATATTAATTAAACATCTAGCAAAAAATATCACACTAATCATTTTTTTACAATTAAACAATCGGTTTTTTTTTCATGTCAGCTCCCAACGTGGAGCATATAGTCTCCTAATGGAGGTATCTTAACAGAATTTTTCTATGAGAGCTATTTGTCACTCAGTTGCTCAACCTCTCATTTTTGAAAAGATTAGGGTTAGAAGGATAGAGCTAGGAAAGGACTATTAGTTAGCTAATCGCTCTCGCTACGCCCCGTGAGGATCAGATGGTTGGGTGAGGAGGGAATTTTATCACAAGCACTTAGACTACGAACAGAAATCCATAAATCGATTAAGAAATCAATTTACGAAAACTGTCCGCAACCGGAAATTGAATCCAAGACGCTACCAACTACAACACTGACACCGACAAACGTTATCACGATATCACGATATCAACAACAAGCGTTATCACGGTATCATAATAAAACATGTATTGTATATATGTATGGACCCGTTTTTTTTTTTAAATCATGTAACTAATTCGAAGTATCCGAAGTTGTCAGTTTAGTTTCCGTGTGGTCCGAAAGGTCGACAGCCGCTGCTCTAACTCTTTCTTAGTTCTCATAAAAAAATATTCTTTTAGATGCTTCTCTGGGATTCCATATACTCCAAATTGGGGACCGACATGGTTAAAAAGATTATAATGTCTTCAGTACAATCAAACTTTATAAAACCATAAAAAAATCTCTGTTTTACACTTAATTTTGTTTTTCATTTTCCTACTATTAAAATACCATGTATTAAAAAACAGATAGCAACAATGAAACCCTCCGTTAACTCCTATTGTCCTTTTTGTGCCAGTATTTTCCAATGATTGTTAATTTATGATCAAAGCGTTTGAGTTCAAATGAAAACCGTAAAGTGTGCTGACAATAACTTTCGAATGGGAAACAATAGCCAATTTCCGTCCCTCCCTTGACGCGTAAAGTATTGTGATAAACTTAGAGGAGACGTTTTCAAGCAATTTGTTTTCATCAGCGTTCGTTTTTATAGCGAATATTTTGATCTACAACGTAAATTGGTTAAAAATGTGTAAAGTGAACATATTTTCAGAGACATAATTTATCACAGTTATTATCTACTATTGTCATATCTGGGGATCGAGATATTCTTTATTCCTCTTTAGGTTCATCGCAGAGTAGATTAAAGTCTAGCGCCACGGTGGATTACCAATATGCGGATACATAGGATACTCAATATCGCATAAACTAAATGGCTGAGGAAGTCACATTTTCTTTTCTTTTCTTAAGTACAATAGTGCGTGTTTAAAAGATCGGTCCCGTACAGCTCTGCATCGGGCCAAAGCCATGATGAGTAAATTAATTTCTTTTTTTGATCGTTATTGCGTTATGGAAACTGGCCGTGAAAAAGCCGCTGAATAAACATAACATAGCGGCAGCATGAAATAAACAGCAAAAAATTAAAGCGATTTTTTAATGTAATTGCTTTTTAATACCATTATGCGGGAAAATTTTGCACCTTGTTATAGTATTTTTACTTCTAGTCATTAGCAAAAAAACAAAACTTACTGAGAAGATTATTGTGAAAATAAAATTAATATGATATATTGTAGTATTTGTGTATAAATAATTATAATTAAAATTATAATGAGTCATGCTAGAAACAAATAAAATAGTTTTAGACTAAAGACCGGCTAGTTACAACTTACACCTATACGTCGAGCTATGAAAATACACACAGACGATGTTAAATAAATGCATTTTATATATTTAGTGAAAAGTAATATTGTATTCTTCAATATTTAGAAAATATTATGTTCTAGTGTGTTATTATATATTAAATTGAAATTTATTTAAGCTCAAATTATCGAAATTGACAATTTTCGAGCGATAGAAAGAAGGTTTACTGAAATCTTTGTCGCCGGGAAAAATCGTTTTTACCAAATTGAATTTTTTACAAAGCAAACATTTTTTCATAATTATAATGCTTTTAAAGGAATCTGCTGTGTTAATTATGTCTCTAGCCAAGCTTTTTAGATAATTTCCTCGCCATTAATTCTTTATAAAAATGTATATTCAACGATTAATATCAATTTCAAAATACGTCAAAACGGAAAGGCGAAGAGTGATAAGCTTTGCAAAATAATTTAAATTCTCTGTGAATATTTTTCGTTGAACATTGGCAAACCACTCAAGTATTAAGTGAACTTTCTCCATAATAAATCGACTAAATTAAAGATAACATTATTATTACTCACTAATAACAACATCTGCCACAAAAACTTGGATTCAGAATAAAATTAAACGTAATGTTTTTCACCAAGATTTATGACTTTGATTTAATTATTAAAATTAGATATTTATTATTTGAAAATTATCTTTATGGATAATTACTTAATAAACGAATTGAGAAATATTTATCATTTAATGCTTTTCGTAAAGTTTGATTCAGTGATAAATTGAAAAGAAGAAACGAGGTTTGTGAGTAACTACCATGCATTAAATAATAATGTATTGTTACTAAGTTTTACGTTAAAAAATATTTGAAATAACATTATCTTCCAATACGAAAACACGAGTATCTGCTGTGAATACGGAATAGTCATTAACGGGTTTCGCTTTGTTCAAATGAAATAATTAAATTTGGGTCATCATTTTACCCAAACACGTCAGAGAGATCTTACTTTAATTTTATTACACATTATGGGAGAAATATAGCAAATACAATGCTATGGTAAGCATTATTTTTCGAAAAAAACCCTAAATATAACGCGAATGCTTTTTAAATTTTATTTTTTAAATCGAACACATTTTGTATTGTACTACTTCAACATGTTTATAAACATGAAAATAAGTACAAAACAAAATGTGTTTTATTTCTAAAATGTAATACCTTTCCACCAAGCATTGGCAATTAACAGATTAAAAGTGAAAAACCTTTATACTGAAAACTTACTAAGGCACAATTGTAGTGTATCTGCAATTATTATTTGATGATATCATTCAAAAAGAAAGTGATCTTATAAACAGCATCAGTTTTTCAAGAAGCTCAAGTGATTTTGTTTTAAATTTTTTGGCTCAACGTGGCTTTAGTTACAATACGTAAAATCGACCGTGCTTTGTAGATTGATACTCCAGATGAGAGATGAAAATCTTCCACCCAATCTATCTTGCTGGAAGGGATCCTAGAGACAGGCGTGTAGCCCAACGTTTTCCCACGAGAAAAGTTAAATGTAGGCCGAAGGTTGAGAACTCGTAATCCTTGCACTGTAAAGTGAAATTTTACCTCACATGAAGGAAACGGAATTTATTTTTAGATATTTTTTACTACATTCAATGACCATATAGTAGAAAGTAATACGATATCATATTTAGACTATAAATAGTTATCCAACATAATACATCCGTTGAAATTAACTTGAAAACAATATGCACCTTTATAAAAGCAGAAAATTCTTTTAAAAATGATGTGTTCATGATAAATTTACTTAAATTTTTCAAGTTTGTGGCAAGCATTTTCAAAACCAATACCCGCTTAACAGTAAAATCACTATATCCAAAATCTTTTGTACTTTTTGCAATATCTGTGATGTAGATAAAGAAATACCTTAAGCTTTGACTAAAGATGCTTCTCAAAGAAGCGAAGAAATTCATGATGCACATATACACGATTTACTATATAGTTGACGATATCTACTGAGGACGCATGATGGAATTTCGATATCGAATTTTAATAATTCAAATTTTGTACATATCCATAAGTTTCGTCACTGATGACCTAGTTTAGTCAATTTTGCTGTACTGGCAGTGTTGATATAATTTAAGACATCGACTGAGGATACTTGATAATGAATATATATACAAATATTGTATTTTTATCAATTATTATCACAGCAAAACTAAGTTGTATTGTAGTCTCTTCGCATTTTATCAATTTTCTGATTTCGAATAAAATGAATTTCCCATTTTGAGTAAAGTACTTCCATTTCAAAAAAAAGGATTTTAATCGGATACGTCAAACTGAAATAGATTATATCAAGTATGAGAAAAATAATCTTATATTGAGAATAATAGAAAGCTTTCATTACCTAACTGATTCTCAAGAATTTTTATAATACTCATATACGTACGAATAAGAATTTTTTTAATTGAACTTAAATGATGTCACTAGTCCTTTCTGGTTGGACCGACCAATTAAACAAGATAACGAGACCCTCGTTTAACGATGCACATCTAGGTCGAAGATTGGGAAGAACAGAGATGAATCGTTTATAATGTAGCAAAGAACTATTGTCCGTACTTCGAAAATTCTATTTATTTAAAAAATAAAAATTTTGCAAATTTTATAAACGTGATATTGTTTTGCATTATTTTTTGACAAGTTCTTACATTTATCTACTTGATATGATACATTACCAAGAAACATGAGGGAAAAGGTACCGAATAATATGAGCGCACGTAAACACGATGTGCCATCTACAAAACGTATTGTCTAATAAAAATATGACACAGAAAGGAAATATGATTTCTGCTTTTGTTGTTGAAGATTGTAAGCATATAGCAGTTATCTTATATTATATTCATTCAAAAATATAACAAAATGAAATATAAAATCTTGAACGAACTGGATATGTAATTTATTTGAATAATATTTGAAAACCTTACATCATATTATAGTTAACTACCTACACGTAACGAAATCTTTAGAAATTTAAATTTTGTATGTAATTTATTTTTAGTATAATATATACAGTTATGAAAATTTTCTTTAAACACATCATTAATGTTAATTAATATGCTTAAAGCAGTAACATTATCATAATTATTAAACATTGGAAGGTTAAAAGGTTTCCGATGAAAATAGTAAGTTTTATACAAAAACGGAATGGTAAAATCATATCGTCACCTAGCAATAATACTTTTTGTATTTTTGTTATCTGTACTTAAATGAAACAAATATCAAAAATGAATTTTTCTTTGAAATTTATAACGATCTAGAAAAGAAAGTAGGAAGGAATAAATTTTCATTGGCTCAAACAAACCTATATAAATATTATTATGAAGTTTATTAAACATTACAAAATGTGAATAATTTGTATTTTTATATAATTTAATAACTAACGTTCGGAAAATGTACACATTGATCATTATTTATATTATAGATTCAACAAATAATGTATTCAGCTATTGTCTATATTAATTGATCGCCAAGCTTTACACATGAATAAATTACGCATTACATATTACTTGATTTATTTCAGAAATCTTTTTATATGAAGATTGTCAATATACGCAGTAAACACGGCATACTTCATATAAATTTGATTTAAGTGGCCATGATCGTCACATTATTATTAATTTATTGCATATCTATTTTATTTCAAATACACTAGGTATTTCATGGTTTGAAATCGGCCCCGTGCAGCTCTGTTCGAGACATATATTATATTATATAACATTCTATTGATATCGTTGTGGATAGTAGTCGTCGAACAAATGTTGCATATATTATACAGAACGGGTGGTGATTAGGGCTTCCAAACCGGTTTAAACCGAAACCGGTTAACCGGTTTATTGGCTGTTTTGAAAAAAACCGAAAACCGGTTTATTTTCCTCGGTTAACCGGGGTTTCTAGAAATTTCTCTTTCCATATTAAATATAATAGGGTTTAATACATCTATTCATATGTAGAGTTATCAGTTATTTAAAAATACAAATATTGTTCAATTATCTAGTTCCTGCAATATAAATGAGGTGAAATTATGAACAACAATCATTTTTTAAATCGATTTGACGTTACATACAAATTAATATCCAAAATTTGAAAGGATTCTCATATTATATTTTCGATGAGAATAAAACTAGTGTTGCACAATAGCTCTTATTGAACTTACGACACATCTACGTTTATTATTTATTTTTCAGATGCAAATAAAATTTGGAAAACCCCTTGTAGGTACTATTATAAAATATATATATATATTTATAATCAATTTCTTTTTCTAATTTTTCACGATTACTTCTGATTTTTATTAGATAGATCTGATTACTACCTAAGCTTGGTATTGTAAAAAAAATATTTATAACGAGGAATATAATATTGCTTATCTTATCTTATATTTCGCATTTTTTTTACCATGTCCGCTTCCCAGTTTGGAGCATATGATCTTATAATGGAGTATCTCAATAGAAGTTTTCTACGAAAACTGCTTGTTACTCAGTTGTTCAACCTCTCTTTTCGAAGATAGTAAGGATAGTAGGATAGGGCTAGGACAGGAGTAGCGCTCTCAGTACACCACTTTTTTAGGATCGTACTGGTGAGAGAGAATTTTAGATACCACATACACCCATTCCTTCGAACAGAAATTGATTTTTGGTACTCTCGGCTCAGGGGCTTAATCCCGAGACATCCGTAACCGTAGCCAACGACGTTACCAACTGCGCCACAGACTTCGACACCCATTACATCAACTTAAATATTTTCAGAAGGATTTTTCGTTGTTAGATGTTTTTTAATGTTGAATCAACATCTAAAATAACTGCTACCCAATAAAAAAATCCAGAAAGTTGTGTAAAAAAAAAGGTATAGTGATTTCTAAGCCAAACGGGATAGTGTGTTTTATTATCTATTGGGAAAATAAAAAGTTTAAATAAACAAACACGTGTTTCTATATCCATAGAGTCAACGGAAACACAAAAATTCAATTGTAAAGCATGTTTGTTGGTATTTCCGACAATAAGTGTCATAAATCATAAATCGTTTGTCATAAATAGTTTTTTTAGTAACCTTTACTTTAGACTTAATCTCTTGTAGTGCGAAAGGAACAATAATAATAATGTCTCACAAATATTCGTAGTTTAATGAAACACGAGATGCAAAATGCATTAGAGTTTGTAAACAATAAAGAAAAAATGGTTTAAAATTGCCAAATAATGTTCTTGGAATATACAATCATAGTACCTATGATAAATATGATAATATACACATTAATAATTATTATGGTATCTGTTTAAATACTTATTTTTGGTTCTATATAATACACACATTACAATTATTGCGCCAAAGCTATATGCATACAGTAACAATTATATATAAATAAAACCATAATGTGGAGCATATGGACTCTTAATGGAGTTTATCTCTACATAAATTGTTTCTACGAGAATTCTTTATTACTCAGTTGCTCAGTCTCTCTTTTTCGAAAAGAGCAGGAATACAAGGATAGGGCAGGACTAGTGGTTAGCTAATCGCTCCCGTTACATCTCCTTTAAGAATTGGATATGCGGGAGGGAGTTTAAGACATAGGAGGCAACTGTATTTAAGAAATAGAAATCTATCAATAGATTTAAAAATCATTTTATGACCTCAACCGAAGCCAACGACGTTGACCACTCAATTCATATAAAATAATATAGGTATTTATGCATTCAATGAAAAAAGTTTTGAATGAAAGTGACATTATTGATTTGATGTAAAGGCAAAATTTAAATTTTATGTCAGTTATTATTTGAGAGTAAATTAGTTTATTTTGTTTTTGTAATAATATACTCTAAGTTACATAATAATGAAATAAAAATAATTTAGATTATAAATTATCAAGATTACTAATTAATAAAATAATAGTATTTACTACATTGAAAACGTAACACATTATTTAATATTCATTCCTATATAAGTATATAAAATTCTAGCATATTTTTATTTTTCCTTAAAATGCAATACATACAAAATATGTATTCTTTTTACTCCGTGCGCAATTATCATGAATGCATTTGTCTTTTCTGCATTTGCATTGTGTGTATATGTTTCATCAATGCGTTAACATTATAATTGAATTATTACCAATTGTATTTTGCGTCTGATTAAATATTTTGTTGTGGTGCGTTGTATTTTGTATTTGTGTTGGTGTATATTTAATTCACTTGTATATTATAATACAGGGGCTCCCAGCCTTTAAGTACATTATTATATCAATTATCAAAATATATTAAATATACTAAAAATTATTATATCATTCTCAAAGTTAGTATGATCTTTGGCATTGCATTTCATTGGCCAGTGCTTCATAATAAGGAGAGCTTGGTGATATTCCTGTCAGTAAACAATCATAAAGATGCATCCAGTGTTTAGCAGAGCAGCCAGACAACATAAACATTTTGACTTATGCAGACAAATGAGTTCGAATAACATTTTTATCAAATGAGTATTTTATTAAGTTGAGAAAATAAAATTGAAGTAATAAATAATCTGTCACGGTAATTCTACACCGATTTCTATAGAATTGCTGCGATAAATTTGTGAGCGCCGAGCGCACACAAATCGGTGAGCGGGCGCCACGTCCGCCGGCACGGGCTTGAGAATCTCTGGTATAATACATACCTATTAGTTCATATTAGTAAATAATTTTATGAAGAAAAATACCTTGTTTTTCAATCGTTACACTATTAAATCATGGTACCAAAACTGGTTTTTGGAAAATAGTTAAAACGTATATTTCGGTTTAAACCGGTTAACCGGTTTTTTCGTCAGAAAAAAACCGAAAACCGGTTAGTCTTTTTGGGCGGTTAATTGGAAGCCCTAGTGG
Organism: Himalopsyche phryganea; assembly: GCA_022494535.1. Classification (NCBI taxonomy): domain Eukaryota; kingdom Metazoa; phylum Arthropoda; class Insecta; order Trichoptera; family Rhyacophilidae; genus Himalopsyche; species Himalopsyche phryganea. Next base: position 3,239,074 of record JAGVSL010000034.1, read on the forward strand.
TGATGGAAAACAAACTAATAAATACAATATGGTTTTCTCTACGGCTATTTAAATTTAATACATATATCGATGATAACAAATAACTGAGCCATCCATGTATTTCTAATGTATATTTTTATTTTATTTTGAAAGAGCTTCTTGCTACAGTTATAAAATACATTTTTAACGAGACAAGACTTTTAGCATACAATGAGTATTTTTCCATCGATAAAAATTTCTCCTTTTTTGTGACGTCTCCCATTCATCAATGTCAGAAGATTCAGAATTTTTCTACATGCTAATCAATAAGAATTTAAAAGGCGTATTCGTGAATAATTGATATTGCAACCCTGAACGCGTTTCGTATACGGAAATATTTTTATATAATTTAAGACATCGACTGAGGGTGCTTGATGGAATTTCAATATCAAATTTGGATTATTGAGATTTTGGACACTTCCATGTATTTTGTCATTAACGACCTGGGTTTCGCCTTTCGGCATCTTCAGTTCGTCAGTTCGAGTCCATTCGTGCGCTCGAATGCCTGTATAAATATTTTTATTATAATATTTTCATGAATCAAAAAAAAAAATTTATTGTGTGTAATATATACAATAAATATTTTTTTCATACAATTAATATTTTCTATATGAATAATTTATTTGAAAAAATCGGGATTTTTTTGGAGGGCCAGATTAAAATCTTTGGTAGGCCGTAGTTTGGTGACTGTTTGGCTGTTATAGTGTATTGAAATAAAAATGATAGTTTAGTACTCTTATAATATAAGCTACATTAAAAATAATTTTTGAATCTTTGGATATCTTCAGCTGTAATAGATAATAACAGTGTATCCATTATGTTATGATACAGTAAAATAACATATTTTATCAATATTCTCAATTCGCTCGAATATTATATGAAAGCATATCAATTTTATATTTATTTTGTTTTAACCGTCAGTTTGTTTTCAAGAATATTATTAAATTTGAATGTACTCGTGTAGAAAATGAAGAAGAAATCACAAACATAAAAATAGTATTAACATATCGTCGACAAGGAAAGAAAATATTGTATGTATATATGTGGGAAACTACATATAAAAAACACGTTTATGAAAAATATAATTAATGTTTAATATTTGCCTTTACTGTATTGAATATCACATAAAAGGTAAAGGAAACGATTGTTTCAATAAGCATTCGGAAAATCAGAATAAAATTTATCAATAAATAGATATATAAAGAAAATGATGAAAATGTTTATCTTATTTTGATGATTTTTGATTAAATATTTTAATGTGATTAATTTATTTGAAATGATTGATTTACATTCACCAAAACCTTGAATACTATTCTAATTAGGCTACAAACTTTTATCGAAAATTTTATCGAATTTAAATAAACAAATTTAAATCATCATTAAGTCATGTCTAAAGACGAAGCGATTAGGTTAATAACGTTAAATAAATCAATACTTCAGTTCAAATATTTTCATAATATATTGAATTTATACTATAAAAAGTAATAAATATTGATTAAATAGAAGGATTAAACAAATTTAATCACATTAATTTTATGCTAATTGTTTTTATTAGTTTTTTTTCAGAAACATCTCAAAACACATTTTAGAGAGCTTGTTTTGACAAACGAAATTTTCAGTTGAATAAAAGTAATACTGCCAGTAAATATCTCTTCGTTATATTTAAAGTGGTGGGTATGGTATACATACTATAAAATCACAAAAGGGACGTCCATAGATTTCAAGAGTTGTGTCCTTAAATATACTGCTTTAATTGTTTTTTTAATAGAGCAATTTATTTGTAGTTATTTTATCTAAATACTTACTGTTTTATAATAATTTTACTATATTAACGGCCATGATCATTTTATAAAAATGTGGAATTAGAATAAAATATATATCGTAGTTGTTCTGGAAGAAGACACCAACTGAAAAACACTAGTTTTGAGTTATTTCACTTTGAAGCTTAGCAAATGTTTGAAATGCCATACGTTTTTCATTTATTTTGTTTGCACAAAACTGTTTTTAAGTAAAAGCATAATTTATAAAAATAAGTGTGTGTTTTCATACGATAGAGTTTGAAATAACTCAATATGTCATTTTTTCGATTTAGTGTTTTCTTCTAAAACAGTGACGATATGTACATTAATATAAATATAATGCGTTTCCACCAAGAATTGACAGTAAATACCAGAAAAACGACAACGATTTACATTCCCGGTGTTCAATTCAGAAGAATTCAATATTAAATTTATTTATAATATATAATATACATTAAAGAATATCTTTTTTCAATATGAAAACAAAAAATGATAACTGTGAACAAATATTTTCATTTTGTTATGACAATACAGACAAAAAGGTATACAACGTTGTACAAACAATAAAATCGGCCATGCTCCTATTGATTTTACTTTTAAATACTTCTTCGCAAATTAGTTTCCAGGAAGGAAAACAAGTCGTGTATTTATTATTCTAATTGGAGTCGGAAACGAAAGAAAGGCCTTGTGTCCTATTTTTTTGCGGCACGTACGCACAACTTGCAATTTCCCGATAATAAATCTAGGCGGCAGTAAAACGGACGCCAGTAAAACTAGCCAACACAATACAAAAATAACTACCTATGCTCGCTCAATCAGACAATAATCCAATAATAAATGGCACGGCTCTGTATAAATGGGATTGTGATTTGATCTGTTGATTCGCTTCATTGTCTCAATACGCATCATTCATATGGACAAATAAAGTTTTCTGACTTTCGCCGCCATTTATTTGGATAGTTATTGTTAAGAGAAATGTATTTGCCTCATCTATAAAAGGTAATTATTTAAGTCAGTAACTTAATGTTTGAATCATAAGTGATTTTATATAAAGCGGCTAGCAAGAGCTTTAAAATGGTCATTAAATAATTCTTTATTATAATATCGATAGTCCAGTTCATTACTCAGACATTTCCAAATAACACATGCTGTGATAATGGGAGAAGCAATATTCAAATGGTCACCATAAATCATATATTAATGATTTCCAGCAAGTTTCATATAATTTATTGAAAGGTGTTAAACAACAAGGTACTTTCCGAGTATATTCGGTTGAATAATATTGAAAGTTTAGTTTTAATGAATCAGAAATATAAAAAAAATGTTTAATTCTAACAAAGCACAAAATTTTACATATAACTACATTTTTAATTCAATTTCTTTTGTGAAGTTGTCTGACTATTAAACTGGTATATTGATACGTCGGTAAGGTAAGGTAAAGACTGTATATAATTGAAATACTAACGCTTTTGTCTATATTATTGATCGCTTATAAATTACTAGACCAGTGGATACTAATCATTTATTATGTTTAATGACCCAAAAAATCATTGAATACATGATATATTTACAATAATTCTCTTCCTTTTACCTGATTACAACTGAAGATTACGATCCAAACAAAAATTCGTCAAGCTTGACTTTAGGACTTGAATTTGTATGTTGTAATATTTTGTTATATGTAGATTTTCCACTAAAGAAAATCTTGTAGCAATCTTATTCATATAAACCTTGTTACATGAGATGAACCACGTCTTCTCATACGTTTACGTATTAATTTTGGAGCTATTTCCAGTACAACATCTTGATTGTATTTGAAGGAATCTTTGTTTTAAGTAACAGTTCCATTAAGATAAGGGTATATGCAATGGTTGGCATGAATTACTTTTCAGAAACTCGATTGGAGTCGCATTTTCCAACGAAATTAATATTATTTTGCATGAGATTATAGATGACAATACCAAACGCATGATTTAATACAAAACAATGAATATTAGTGTATGAGATATGATGTATAAGATCATTATTGGAATGAAATGACACAATAGTGAATTAAATCAGCCGATGCTTACACGTGACTTCAAATATCCGATTTGAAAATAATAAAATATATTTATTCCAACAGACAAAGCCATCACGAAATGATATTTTTTTACTTCATAAAACAATTACGACATCATAAACGAATTAATGTATCAGAAATATTACATTATAAGTTAATGTTCCAAAGACATTCTCTATTAGTTGTTTACGATTTTGAATCAAGGTACAATAAAAATAACAAAACTTAAGCTTTCAAACTTTTCAATCACGAGATTGGCAGCAATATTATTTCTGTAATGATTATAGCTTTGGCAATCGTATTTCATAATTCGTCTTGTGAAACAAAAAGTTTTGAAAGGCAAGATGTACTGACTTCTCAAATAGTTTATTTACAGAATATATTAAAATTTTGCAAAATTAAATAAAATTTTAATAATATTTGAAATGCAGCCATTTTAATGAGATTGTATTTCTATTAAATTAAATATTGTAATTATCTCTTCATATTATAAATTCAAATAGCCAATAATAGTTCTTAAAGAGTTCTGTAAATCTGCAATCATTTGACGACATTTCTTTATCACGCCATCAAAATCTCTCAACTTAGTAATAAAATATATTATAAAATGATTATTTCGCATTTGGTTCAACTTTTGTAAATGTCATGTAGTGCCATAAAATTGACAATTAACATTATTCAGGCGAACTTTTTACAAATACCAAATTAATTGTGTGAGATGTATTCTACGGGAGATCAGAGGAAAATGACGGATTGTGTAAAATTTAGATTTAAGTTTCCTTCCTAAATTTAATAATATGTTTAAATGAAAAAATGAAGTCTTTTGTATTGACTAGTCAGCTTTTATGATTTTACACGACAACGTTTCTATGTGGTACATGCAATTTCAAATGATATTTATAGAAATATCACTAGAAAAAATAAGTTCAAAGTTGTTTGCTGTTTTCTGCAGAATTTGCGATAGTGTATCCCTGAGCTACAAAGTTTATGATCCTGAAACGCGACAAAAGATTTTATTGCAATCAAAGTATTTCTACAATCTTTCATTACATTCTTTCTAAGGATTTATCTCAAACCTGAATTCAAAAAAATACTTATTTAGTGAAATAAAATAAATCGTATAAAAAAAAGCTTGCGTCAAATGATTAATTTATTTCAAGGGTTTACCAAAAATAATAAGTTCATTAATTTATGACAATTATTGACGTGGCTTCTACCTGTTAATAATTTAGTTATAAATTTTCATAATTGCTTCAGTATACAGAGGTAATTTATCAACGTTAAGTTTCTGACGGAAAATGACGGGAACAAAATTTCATCACGATATTTAAGACTGTCAAAAAAACGATCAATAGAAGTATAAATAAAGGGTTGCCTTTTACTTGATAGAACAAAAAAAATGAAGTTAGTTTAATTGATTTATATTTGAAGGAATGAAAAAACAGTTGATATATATTTTTTAAATGTAGGTACATATTCTTGAAATCAGTCCTAATAGCGTTAAAAGTAACTTAATAAAAACTTACAACAATATAGGTTATAATCCCTAATAAGAAAAAAAACAACATTTGTTTTTATAGTAAATACCAAATGCATTTTAGTTCTATTTGTCTCTATCCAATTCATGAGAATAGAAAGCAGCGTCATTTCCTTATAGTTTTTCTTTAATTCATTCTTTACCACTTTGAAACCGCCCTTTAAACATAATTATGGGTGCGTATTTTTGCTTGGGTAGATGAAGGTCGATTGGTTCAGTAGGTCTATAGTCAACTGTGGTCCAGTTCATATGGGTCACCTCTTGGTAGTGGTCTAACCATTTACTGATTATTTAGGTGGGTCCAGACGTGAGTAATGTGAACGCGGAATGGACGGCACACAATCTCATTTCCCGCATTTGGACCCGTCATTGGAATTCAAAACAACCTTGAACGTATAAATGAAAAAATTATTAAATAAAAAAAATTGGGTTTTAAAATAATACTTGTTTTTAATTATTTACTATTGAAGACTATTAAAAATCATTTATTCTCGTAATTAATATAATTAGTGTCGTTTGTAAAAAACGTTTTTAACATTAAATAAACTAAATCTAATTGAAATTGATCAATACGAAAGTCATTTATTTCTAAATGAATAATACTCATTGAAATCAATATGAATTTAATTTAAGACATCGACTGAGGGTGCTTGATGGAATTTCAATATCAAATTTGGATTATTGAGATTTTGTACACTTCCATGTATTTTGTCACTAACGACTCGGGTTTCGCCTTTCGGCATCTTCAGGCATTCGAGCACATGAATGGACTCCAACTGACAGTACTGACTGGAAGTGTACAAAATCTCAATAATCCAAATGCATTATAAATTTATTTTTCTATTTGACCAAAATTATTAATAGTATCAGATTATAAATATAGCTTGAATGCATTTCTATTATTCCTTTTATAATTTAACGTAGTTATATAAGTATTTGTTCAGATAGTTATATTGAGCCAAAACAATGGCTTTTCTATAGTGTTTTATTACAACAATAGAATTTTCTTGGAGCAGGTTTCGCAGTTTCTGTAATAATGGATGTTTTTACTAAGTGAAAACCCTAATGGTTTGAGCGTGTTCTCGCTGAAAAGATATTGTATTCTATTTATAAGCATGAAAAGAGTAATCAGTAATAATTTGCAATATTATACCTCTCGTTAAAAACCTATTTCAGTAGTCCTAAAGTCAATTTAGATTTTACAGAATTTGTGTTAAATTTTTAATATCATATTTTTAAACATATTTTGTTGTTTTGAAAAAAATATGCTGCAGGATATTTTTATATTCCAAATATAGCCTGGACAAATATAAAAATACTTTTATTATTACGTATCGACAAATAAATTAATTTACGATATTATTCACAATATTCGTTCTTGCCTTTAATGTAAAAGGCGGATATATTTTTCTGAAAACAAAATTGTATTCGTAACACCCAATAAAACGTGAAATGTAACAAATGCCTTTTGTACGTGATGCACTAAAAATATCCAGTAAAATCTCGATTGCTAGATTGCCCCGGTAAAGAAAGTCTCTCCAAATCGGAAGACTTTATTTCATTAAATCCTGTATAAAATAATATTTCTACGTCATTAGAAATGAACGATGTCTTTCAAGATATAAATGTCGCATTATTTGATTTATCATCGCCATAGTTTTATGACTGGCGGATATCTTAACTTATCGTTGTTTGTTTGGCTTGAGGAAACTATGATATATTATTTCTCTACTGGATTATTTGCCACTATTTTATGAAAGCTCGTAACCTTTTCAACAACTACTGTTTGTATTAAATAACGCAAAATAACTATTTAGCGGACAATAAAATGAATTCACATTCAGTTGCAACTAGTGGTGCGAGATCGGGGAAAAAACTCGGGAATAAACTCGAATGGGAAAATTGGGAAAAAATGCGACAAAATAATTATAATATTAATGATAACTGTCTGTTTCATTTTTAGCATTCAATAACACGTTTGCGCTGCATTTTTCAATTTTTTAAAAGCGTTACATTTTTTACGTATGCCAACATTGTATCCACAAATTTAAGGTTACGGTGAGTTATTAGTTCGATGATATAGATAGAAGTAAGAAACGTAATTCAATACCGGATCACGTGTGTAAACTATATTTATTTTAGGCCAACTAAAGCCAAGATTTTATGTATGATGTTAAACTTAAATGAAATTTAAAAGTTAAATCTCAATTTTCAGGGTTTTTTTAAACACTTATTACTTCAATAAATAATCAGTAGCTATTTGAAATCTTTATGAAAAATCATTAACTGTCAATTGTTGTTTTTTATCTTCAATCTTCGTACTATCATGATTTACTTTAATTAATTATAGTTTTGATTAAATTACAAGCCGCACACATACAAACTAATGATTTGGAGGTTAAAAAGCATTATACTAAATTACTTACTCCCTGATCATAAAAAAACTTTTTACATATAATACAATCTTGAATTCTTTAAAATGTACATTTTTTTAAAATAATGTTTTCACTAGAACTCGTTTTGCTAAGCAAGTGAGAATTTTAAACTTATGCAAAAATTGATAATTTTTAATTTTTATGTCGATGTGGACAGGAAAAAAGTAACTTACATACAAAATGTATTGTGCCCACACAAAACTTGTATTAAATTTCATACATTGTGAGGGATACATTCTTTTGTCTTTCTACAGTTGATTTATTATAAATATGTATATTAATATAATGTGTTAACACGTTTTGTGTGAGTTATACATAATATTTTTGGTGTGGTAAGTCCTTTTTCCTTTACACATTCGATATATTTTATCGGATAAGTCCAATAAGTTACTATAACACTAACAGTTGGACATCAATCATTATTTAATTAACGCATCACGAAACAAAGCGATTAAAGCATTCCTTATTTTTCCTGGTTTTATTCTCTTATATTAATAATTTCATTTAACATTCTTTAATCAATTATTGTTTCAAATTTGGATTATTGAGATTTTATACACTTCCATGTATTTTGTCACTAACGACCCGGGTTTCGCCTTTCGGCATCTTCAGGCATTCGAGTGCACGAATGGACTCGAACTGACAGACAGTAAACAGAGTCTAACGTTTATATAGAAGATACAAATACGACAAATATTATTTACGAGATAAAATATTATACGTCTAGAATCCACACTGAGTTTTTCGACAACATTTCGAGAATTGCCTTAATCCTTATTTTGTAAACAACACATTAACAAAGTGGCGAATTGCCGCTTTCTAACTACTATTAGAATAACCAGTGATTTTACAATTATAATAGCATTGTGGGTTTCATAATTATTGTTTCATTTTTCAGGTTTGTTTCAAGTTATTTAAACAAATTTAAATGTTAAAAAGCTACAAAAACTGGTTCTGATCCGTAAATAAAATGTAGCTCATTAGCACGTGTTTTCTCATATTTTTAAATTAATAATTTCAACAGTAACCAATATAAAATCAATTGGTATTGCATGACATTGAAATGAAACATGAAATTATAGCTTGTCAAGAAAAATGGACCCCTAGTTTTTCTTTTTGAGAAACATGTATAATATTCAAATAATTCGTGAACGTATATGCTTTAGCGATAATACTGTATAAAAGCCATTAAGATATTCATAACTAAAACCTTCCATTGGAAGGATTACTATAATGGCAAAGACGCCAAAATAATTTAACTGACTTATGTATATGCATTGTCATCCGAGTCAGTAGGCAAATCCGCTACACGCTTTCCAGTAGAATTCTCATTCACGTGCGGTCTTAAGGACTGATTTATTTCCACCTTTATCAGAAATAAAGCCCCATGTGAGAGTTGCTAGGCCATAGTGTAGCAAATTCGTAAACGCAAACGTATATTTCGTTCCCTCACGGACCAGTGTCACAGAGTTAATTCAAAATAATGAACTATATAACATCTTTTATGGATTTACAGTGACAGTGGAATTGTAACTTACTCGAATTTACTGGTGTTAATTAAAGAAATAATGAGATATGCCATTGGAGAAATCTTTCGCGTATTGCGTGCTCGTGTGAAATGAACAGATGCGTTTAATATCACATTTAAGTGTAAGAGAAAGTTTATTTGTAATCAACCAGTAAGTAAAGGTGGGCCAACACGCACTGACACTGATAAGTTTTTTTTTTTTGCAAAATATAAATAAATTTTATAATGGCACGTATTACATACCCAGTGAAAGAACTGGTCAAAATTATTAAAATTTATTATGTTTCCCGACGATCTATTATCACAACGCAAAGAAAATACCGTCAGCATCTTTTGCTGCAACAGCTGTCAGCTCAAACATAATTAGAAACTTAATCACCCGTTCTGAACAGCCGTATTAGAGGTACAGAGAGTCCAACAACATTGCATCAGCGTCAATTACACTCTCTTAGATGCTCTTTTTGGTGTGGAATTATGGCCAATAGAGTCATCGGCCCATATTTTTTCGAATATAACGATAAACGTTGACAAGCCATCACTGGACCATGATAGAGAATGTTTTATATTCGGCAGTTCTGAATAACCCTGACATAAGCAGGATTGAGCCACATTCCACATCGCGAGGGTGACAGTAGAAATTCTTGAGGAACTTTTCGGTGACCGAGTTATTTCGAAAAATTCTAATTTAACTTTGCCTCCCCGTTCCCTAAATTTGACGGCGATTGATTTTTTTGTGAGATTTCTTTAAAGTACAGACCACAAACAATTCAAAAGTGAAAATCAAATATTCATTCAGAAATAACAAATTTGGAGCCAGAAACGTTGCGTGCCGTAATTCAAAGTGCTATAGAAAGACCCATTACTGGTCAACAAGAAAATGGAAGTCATTTAAATGATGATATAAATATCATCATTTAAATGACTAGATATTACTGTAAATATTACTGCATATCATAATTAATATGTGTTCAACCACACACAAATAAAAAAAAACAAGTACACTTTTATGACTAATAAAAGATTGAAATAACAAAACTTATATGTATTTAACATCAGTCAGTTCAAGTTGACCCACCCTGTATTATTAAAATTAAATATGTTAATAATCTTTTATGGAAAATTATTTAAGAGGTAATTAACTTGAAAAAAAAACAACGTATTTTTCACAAGCGAGGCCTGCAAAGTTTACAATTGGAAATGTTGAACGTGTGTGAGTGTATAGTTGAATATTTTTTTTTGTATTTTCTAAAAAAATGTATATTTTGAACCGGAAATAAACTCAATAGTGTTACGCAGGTTTTGTCAATCGTTATAATATTTTTATGATTTAAATATGTAACAGTTTATGATTAAACTAACAACACTTCATGGTAAAATGAAATAACAAGATTAACCCATTCGCATACTTTTTTCAAAAACTTTGTATAAATGATGATAATTGAATAAATTTTAAGTAAAGGAAAATATGAAGTAGTAGATATTCCATAGATTTATGAATTTATTGAATTCTGCCTAATATTACAAATAAAAAAATCTTTTTTCTATAAGAAATGGTGATACAAAAATTTTCTCGATGATAAAATATCCTTAAAAACAGCGTGTTATACGAAGTTCGCACAATATGAAATTTAAAAAATGTTTAATAAGGAAATTATAATATGTATGTCAAGAATGCAATAAAAGTTGAAATAGCCTTCTCAAGAAAGGGTCTTCACCAAAGAAGCTAGAGCAATTTACGAGGTTCTTTTTTACAGTGGCCATAAAAATATTTTTTTATAAGAAAAAGGTGTTTTTAAAGTTAAGGTAAGGGAAAAGGAAATTTATTCCAGTCTCTTGCTACAACGATCAAAAAGTTTGCAGCACTGTTACACGACTTAGCAGCGAATTTATGTTTCACTTAATTTGATTACTGTATGCTTACAACATTTTTTTTTGTTAATTATGGTTCCCAAATTGTTCTTTTCGCAACACTTCCCATCTACACAATCTTTGTCTACATACCAAAATATTCCTCTATAGTACAATTAACTTTGCATATTTTTTTATGAAATTAAGCTCAGCTCAACACTATACCATATTTTGCTTCTCTAGGGAAGCTGTATAAATTTCCTTTACTTTTTAGAAAAATATATCATTTTCAGTTAAAGGTGAGTGGTCAGTGATCGGATTGTATTTTGGTAATATTCATATATTGCTTTGCCAATTGATGAATGACTTTGTACATGGATATAACTTTCTACTGAATAAACGATAAGCTCACTAATAACATTTTTTTAACCACATCATTTTTTTCTTTACCCTCTTCAAAAAGAGGACCTGAGAGACTGACACTACCTCATTAAACAAGTTCTGTCAAAATAAATGCTTCATTACGAGTCCATGATATGCTCCATATTGTGAGTGGGAACGATTAAACGAATTTTTAAAAACGTTTTAATTTTTTCGTCAATATTTCCTAGAAGTGTTTTTTTTTGAAGTATTAAAATGTTTTTAAATTGGATAGAACGTTGATAATTTTTCAATAATTCGACGTTTTCTTTGTTGTCATTCATTTTCGAAATAAAAAATGTGTAGTTATAAAATTTTGATAAAAAAACGAAATCCGTGTTACAAAGACAAGGCCATGTCAAATTGAGGGGTTAATTTTCATTATAGTTTTTTTATGACAAGTCTTGAGTAGGGTATTGAACATGATAGAAAAAATTTTCTGTAATAATTGAAATACTAGCTATTTAAAATACTATGGATTTTTTTTTATTATATTCATTACAAAGGTAATATGTCCATACATTTTGTAAGTTAAACGGAGAATGTATTATTTACTCACTTTATGTTGATGTAAACATTTTATTTAAATGAAAAGATGTTTTTTAAGTGGAAACACTTTATTTGAATGCAGTGATATATAAAATATAAATAATTTACACTAAAAACTTGGTAAAAGATCACACATTTGCATTTCGGGTCACACAATAGTATACGGTAACGAAACTAAAAAACGTTAGTCTCTTAATATATTAGCGCAGGGTTTCCCAAACTATGTTTCGCGGAACACTGGTGTTCTTCAGAACGGGAATAGGTGTTCCGTAAAAAACTTGTAATGGTTTTATATGTTGCTGCAGCTACAACAAATTCAAACATGTTTGACATCATATTGATATTATATACATAACAAAATAAAAAAAAGTGTTCCCTTCAAATTTGTGGGTTTGCAAAGTGTTCGTGTTCGTGTCCGAAGTTTGGGAAACCCTGTATTAGCGGATAAAAAATGGACAGTTACATTACACAAGATGTATAAACCGCTTATTTTAAAGCATATTCGAACACGTTTTTTGTGAAAAGTGCCACATATCATAATATGTTGAGAGGGAAATTTTATGAAAAAATATTATAATTTGTTGAGAACTACTATTTTTTTTAATTGAATTGTAAAGTTTACTTGTGGAATCAATTTGATAGTAGTTACTAATTTATTTTATAGTAATCAAATGTCAGAAATGCCGCATTTGAAATCACATTAAATATTACAGTTTACTTAGGAGATTGATAAAATTTATTTACCTTATCCTTCAAACATCATTCCGTAATGTCGTAAAACAAAAGCTTAAAGTATTAACATCAAATTTCAAACTGTCTTTAGTATAATGATATTCCGTTTCCAAAACGTAGTTTCAAACAAATATCAAAATAATTATCTGCAAACATGTTTGTGTGGGCACATGCTGTACCATTAAAACAAGAAACTGCCAAACTTTATTACGAAAATAGCGTACAGGGAATACTTAACACTCCAAGGCATTTGAGATTGGTGAATATTTATTATACGTGTGTTATGCAAGCTTATCTTAAACATTATCATAATATCATAGATCAAAGTATATGGTTTTAAATTGAATAAATAATGAATGTATACGCTTACATAAAGCAACTGTAAATTATAAAATAAATGTTATTGTTTTATATTTAATTATATGTATTGAGGGTTGTCGATTGTATTCATAATTTAACATAATATACTTCAATTTATATTTCCTATGGATTCGGTGGTAACTTTGTGGAAATTCATTTTTAATATAAAATTAAAATTGGTAAGCTATAATTTTTCAGAGTTTGAGAATCATTTAATTAAAAATCGTTAATTTGGAGTAAAAATAATAACGTAAGAATATTCCATCGAGTAAATAAAGAGGGGATTAAAATTAATAGTTTAAAGTGCTTAGAAATCAATAAAACCATCGATAATTAGTAAATAACATTTTGAATAAATCTAGTGGCTCACCACTTATAAATTTATTTCCCTTGGGATTTTCACTAGTAATTAATTTGTTATTAGTAGTGTTATCGTAATTAGCGCTGTCATTGTTTTTGTCTTATCCCCTCCACACGCCCAGCCGTCCCTGTCCCTTCATTTTTAATTTATTGGAATAACAATGTTACAAATTTTAATTTTATATTAATTTCATAACTACTATCTTACATAATAGAAATTAGGCAACATGCACATAGTTATGCGGAAATGTCAAATTACTGAAACTATATAAAAGGTATTATACAGAATAGAAAATGTGGAGTGAAAAATTTCAATAAAAGTGAAATATTTGTTTCTTTACGATTTTATATATTGTACGATTCATGTAAAGTTTTCAATTTTTTTTTATGATAGTATTAAAAAATCTTGAAATACAGTAGTTGTTAATCAATTACCGTAAACAACTTTACTCAATGTTAAAGAGTCAACCTGTATATGCGTTTTTCGGAATGCACTAGACAGAAAACTGCATTATAATAAATAAACGAAGCTCGTCGTTTGAGCCATTAGTACATGTTTACAAACCTCGCGTATTTTTTAACGAAATTCATTAAGCACGAGACGTAGACAAATTTTGTACTAACAAAGTTATTTTTCTTGATGGGAAATACTACATCATATTATTATATATAGTTTATATTTAGAAAGTATAATAATCAACAAAATGGAGAAGTATTTTACTTCAGCTACTACAATATTTCCCACATAAAGATTCTATAAATCGCCGTCTATAAATCCAATACACAATATGTATTAACAGAAAAATCGTATTATGACTCCTTTGGTCTTCTTTTAACATCCAAACAAAAATAAAAAAAATGTTTTCATACATTTCAGTTTGTGAGTAATCCCAAATATTGCACTATATTAAAAAACAGTACTGTTGATTGAATGCCTGTAAAAAACATAAAATTTTTCCACTATATAATATAAATCAAGCCTTCAAAAATGATTCATTATAATCCCTGAGCCCATCGATACAGTTCCGAAATGTACAATATTCATCTCGAAATGCGAACATAAATCAAACTTTGCCAATACCGATTGTCGACCATATTTCAATGGCTCCTTTTATTAAAAGAAGTAAAGTTGACAAGAGAAATTCAAGTACTTCATCGACTGATATTATTAGAAAACATCTCCGAATAATAATAAACTAATATTTTCCAGTAAAAAGAATGTGGTCCGATAAATAATAACGACAAAACAAAATATTTGTCTACTGGTTTTTAACAGCTAAGATGGTGGGCTTCCTACTTTTTTATCACAGAAGTATAATATTAAATTTCTTAGTTGATTGACTTTCCAGTAATGCTAGGATTTAAGTTTCATTTTTAGCAGTAATTCCAATTATTTTACGACGTCTTTCGGTCTCAAATGATGAAAGAATATTCTGTAGACTGGAAGTTGACATCCAAATAACATTTTACGATTAAAATAATGAGAGTTATTTATAATTACAGCTAAACTACGTTTGAAGAATAATAACGTAAGAAATATTTAAAATTTATATTTGCTCTCTTGAATACAACATTTAATTAAATCTTGTATTAAATAACATGAAGTAATAATATGCTATAACACAATTTAAAGCCAGTCATTTCACATATCATGTTTATATATTTATGTTGTATAACTAAATTTGATCATCGTATAAATTGTTGCATGTATAGTGTACATTGGAAACCAGACTAAACAGAACAATTTGAAGATGACATTTTTGTCGTATCTATTATTTATTGAACATGATTATAGACATGAGTGACTTCTCATCGAGTTTATTTCGTATGATTTTCCGATTTTCAAAATTTTTGGCAAATCAGATTTGCAAAAAAATTTTAAAATATTTAAAAAAAAATTATATAAAATAAACATCTGACCATATATTTACAAATACGTGTGTTTGATATCTACAATAAACACATTCTAATTGCATATTAGAGTTTATTATACTTCGTTCTTATAAACTACTAAATATTATTTTATACTATATAAATTAGTAAATTTATTATTTATTTCTTATACGTTCAATAAATAATAGATACGACCAAAATTTTATTTTCAAATTGTTCTGTTTCAAATTGTTCTGTTTAGTCATGGAACCATGTACATTATATCGTCGTTAGAGTGGCAGAAGGCGTTAAGTAAAAAAACCGTGATTTTAGATAATCGACTTTCAGGAAAAGAAATTTCTATTTTTCTATTTATATCGCTGAGCTTGTTATTTCAGATGATAGGCCATCGTAAAATCTATTGTACTGCATTCATAACTCAAAAAAAGCTGATTTTAGACTTATCGCTTTCTGAAACTATGCCGACGATATATATAATACTAGTGAGTACCCGAAATGCGTTACAATGCCACTCAAAGAAAGAAAGGGTTTGTGTTTATAATTGTGTTTTATTGAAGTGCTTTTGTATTTTGGATACACAATATTTTTTTGTTTCCGTCTGGTGCATACACGAATAAATCAGAAGATTTTTCCGAGATGTCGCTGTCTATACGTATTTAATTTTTTTTCTTTAGAAATCTTTAGAAAACGACTCAACAAAGTTTCATCGAAGTCGGATGAATGGTAAGGGAAAGCATAGAGGATAAACAAAAAAACAAAAAATCATTTTTATATAAATAAATAGATATGCTTAGACCGTGTGTTATTCAAAATAAAAGCAGAAAACGCTATCAACAACTATCGCTATAACACTTAGATTCATTTTATATTCATGTGTGTAATATTTCTTTATCGTTGAATACAACACCTAAAACAGAGGAATGTATCCTAATTGTCATTTGAAAAAAAATCGTTCCTTGCATTGAAATAAATGATGTTATAATAGACAGAAAGCAAATGCATACCTACCTAACTATAGTAATGGATGTGTACCTAAATAACTTAGTGGTGAGCTGAGTACCAGTTAAAAAAAATTGAAAATAAATAAAAAGCTTGCATGATTGATGTATATTACACAATCGAAATAGTTGAAAAATGTTAATCTCACAAGAATTTTCACCTCAAAAATAAAGATGTTTATAAAACAAATACAACCCAACCTTGCCGATTTGAGCCCTTTGATTTGGGATAATTGCCAATAGTTACATATGTTAAGTACTCTGACAATTACTGAGGAACAATGGGTCTACAATAATTATTTATTTTTGAGATTATTAACGTCAAACCTAAGTTGTCGCTTACAGGCACATCAAAGGATCAGTATGTATTGTTTCCTTTACAATGTTATTAGCTCTTCATCAAGTCTATTGTTTGTATGTTATATGAACAAGGTGGTTTTACAATGTGACATGTGCCATGACTTGTAACGTTGGATTATTCCCTGAGTTACGGTATTATTTTTAAGCACTACGTAAGAACCATATGATCAGTAAATACATTGATCGGTCTTGAGCTATGTAAAAAGAGCTTTCTACGCAACAATGAAGAATACATAAATAATTCTGGGATTAATTTAAAAAACTCAAATATCGCATTAAGGAACATCGTAGGTTTAAAAAATCAGTGAGTATTGAGTACCATCAGTTTGGGCTAAGTTTGCCTATTGTTCCAAGATTGGCCCACTACATGGAAAAAGGTGCTGTTATAATACCATGATAATACTAATGCCATATGAAGATTTTTTTAGCTAAGCAAAGGTATTTAGTAGGCCCTGGTAGCAAAAATATGAATTAATGTGCTACGTTATTCGTTTTATTGTTGAATTTATAAGTTGTCAGCTTGGAATGATAAAACACAATTTAAAATTTTTTCTTGAAATAAATTGGATTAGCAATATTTTCAATTTGTATTACTAATCTGTGAATATCCCCATCTAAATTATGTATAGAATATATGAAAGCGTAAAGGAAAATAGTTAAGACTTTAAAATCACCGAATTTATAGTAATTACATTGAATATTTGTATCGCGGGCCAAAGTTACCAGATTTGCATGAAAATTTTGCCCACCTTGTTTTATCTATATTTATATACCAATTATAACAATAAATTTATTTATAATTTAAGACATCGACTGAGAGTGCTTGATGGAATTTCAATATCAAATTTGGCGAAACCCGGGTCGCTAGTGACAAAATACATGGAAGTGTACAAAATCTCAATAATCCAAATTTAAATCTATTTATGTTGATTTAATTTCATATTAAAACATTGGTTCATTTATATGTGGAACAATACCACATATAAATGTAATGGTGAACCATAAAAATACAAAAACCCTCAGAACTGGATCAAAGTTACCCAGCTTCACCGTAAAGATGTAATCTTTAAAATTAGTGAAGAGTTTATCTGCACTAGTATAATCATATCTATTTCAAAACGCTATATATGAGCTTGTTCACATTAGCATGGTATATGTACTTATTTGTGCGTAATCACCAATGGCAGGTTTTTTAAAATAATTTAGAAGAAATTGTATAAGATAATAATCAAGGATTTATTATAAACCTTTACATTCTCAACAATGTTTCTCATTTAAGCTTCGTATAGCTATAATATAGTACAATTGTAAGGTTTTTTAAATGCAGGTACAACCGTTTATTGAATGCAAATAAAATTGCATTGAAAAGTGATTTTGCGAAAAAAACAGTAGACGGAACCATGTTTACCTAGGGCGACGATATATTGATGAACAGAAGTTTGTGGCAAAGACCATTTGTTCAATTTAGCCGTTTGTACTATCAAACTTGAACGAACCTCAGAAAAAGGCTGTTTTAAAATATTAAATTTCAAGTGGATTCAAAGAAAAATCATTGTTGTCTTTTTCATTATAATTTGCGAATATGTTCTTTTCAATTCCATATTTTTATATTTCTATTATTTTTTGCGGAAATATGGTCGATCTTTTGTCAAATCTATTTCTTTCACCACTTTCATTTCCCTAATGGAGTATTTGTATGTATATTTCGTGGCGCCTTCAAAAATTCACATCACCTGCCACCCAGCAGACAATGAAAACAAAACAATGTAATACTTTTGAAAACATTATAAAAGACAGTATTACGAAACTGGAATCAACAATATTTTGATTATGCGTATTGCTTCACGTGCTGAAGGTAGGGCTCAATGCATCCAAATACGTTAATATGCTTGCTGTCGTTTTATAATTTGAACGCCAGTGTCGAAATAAATGTACCTGGTCACATTTTTTTTGGTGTAGTTGGAGTTAAATAAGATTTCTTACATTCTTCAAAATGTGGAAACAAAATTGTCTTTATAAATAATATTACAACGAATCGTAGACACAAATTGTTTCTTCTTCAAAGGCATATAACCAAACTGTCGATGGTGAAACCATTGGAAAGAAATGTTATTTTTTTCAAGGATATTGTAGGTAAGTTAAAGGATATAACGTTTTATAATAATTTTTAATTTGTAAACTGACAATTCCTGCTAGAAACGCATTACGTAATTGTAAAAAAAATTTGGAATTTTATAATCAAGATCAGCTTTGCTCGCCACGAGTATTTTAAACTAATATTTTTTTCCTTTACAGTTTTCAAAATGATTTTGTTGGAAGTTGGAAGTTGCCTGGTTAATATATACTTAAATGATTTTAAATTTTAAGTTTTTTGGATAGTAAAAGAATCCTTTACTATTACGATTCCATTACTAAGCGCGTCAGTTGCTAATGGAATCATTTTGTGTGCTGAATGACGAGTTGAAGTTAATATTGTAAGCCGTAATATACCGATATCAATTATAAATACCAAGTGTTAATTAAAATGCATAGAAATATTGTTCTCCGTTGATAGCATAAAGACGATTCTAAGCTATACAACAACCACAACATATTAAAAACAACACAGCAGGTGTTTGAAAGCTTAGCACTTTGCTTGTAGCACCCAGGTAAAAAGGTAAAAATTATGCAGTGACGCGTAACACCGCGAAATATTTTTAAGCTGTAGAATTAAGAGGAAATTAGTCTTATTATTTGTGTTTTTACCAAAAATGCTTAGGCGGTGAACTTTTTGAAAACAGTCATTGTGAATTTGTTACGAAGGAAAGGTTGTGGACACAGAAGTGGCTATTCTGAGAAAATGTAATAATTGAATGATATTTTTTGAAATATTAGATTTTCGTATCATAACATTTTATAATCGATCATGTTATATTATTGTATTCCTTCCCTTAGTTTAATTTGTTTTATCTTGCTAGATTTTATTGTACAATACTGTAATATTTCGATAACCTAAGTTAGTTAAAACCATTAAACGCATGATATTTTTCCTAATAGTTTTTTTTTTATTTTAGGATGGATAGGATTTATCAGCGAGACTTATGAAAAAATATTCAAAAAAATAAAAACGATTTCTTCATACTGTGTAATAAAAGTTTCATTTTTTGCTTAAAAGCAACACCACGCATTTCATGCAAAAGCTGCTTCTTACATCGTGAAAAATTTTAAAACAGTTTTGTTTCTTATTTGAATATAAATTACGCTACATTTTTCAAAATTAGTGAATGTTTTACATTACATGTCGGTATTTTGCATCTATTTTTTTATCCGCTGTTTATTCGCATGGGTCTCAGGTAATCCTAACGAATATCTGATGATGGAAAAAACCTGGTTCTTTCTTTTTTATTTTTCACTTGGTCACATCGTCTTCCTCGTTTGACATCGTTCACTGTTTTGATTTGACATAACATTTTTACTAATTCACAGCAAAAATCCGAAAGTTTGGTGATACTTGTCCCTGATTTTTGTACTATTAGAACTCTTTTATATGATAACCAAGCGTTTTCAAGTCAGGTCTACCATAATATGATATATGAGTCTCAAATATCATTTTTGCCTTTTCATAATGATGTCCCATAATGCTGTTGAATAAGTCAAACCTTCCCATATGTCGATTGTATTACTAAAATTATCCTTCAATATGTCATTAATGGGTTTAATTTTAAGAAAACAATTGTGTTAAGTGTTCGAAACTGGAATTATCATTGAAGTCAAAAGTTGCAGAATATTTTGAAACCTGTTGATAGTCATTGTTTTCTTGACTGGAATAAATAGGTGCTTATTTGATCAATGACCAATGACTTCGTGCTAATCTCGAAATGATACTCGTACATTATCAGAAAATGCAGTTCTTGATTCATCAAACCGAAGACTTTTTTCCTTCCACTACTACTTCTACTTAGGAATGATTCTTTCAAACCATTCTAGTTGGTGACAGCTTCTCTTGTAATTTCTTCTATGTCATCTTCTAGATCATTCTCGTTAATGACAGTTTCTGTAGTTATCTCTTCCATACCATCATCCACGATTGCAATGTCTTCAAGATATGATGTCATCATCACTGCATTCTATACCATCTTCACTATTCCATAAGTTTTCAGCATACTCCTCTAACTTCTTTTCAGTCAGATAATGTTGTTTTGACATCTAAAATGTTACTTTAAAAAGATTCAGTAAAAATATATTGGTCCATTTTAAATAGCATTTGTATCAGAAAAGCAACAGATTTACATTGTTGATTATTTGAAAATTTTGATAAGACAAATTCAATAAAGTGTAATATTATCGAAGACCTTGAAAGTAAATAATAATTTTTTATCGAGTGATTTTTGAACTTTTTGATGGAGAAATAGTTTTTCAAACTTCACACTTTGAATGAATCTGTCAGTATGGCAATCAACAAAAGATTTTATTTGATCGTAAACAAACAGTATTCATGTATATGTTCAAATTTACATTTAAACTAGTATGAATATTTGTTATCATATTGTTTCAAACTTCACTCTTTACTCTTAGGGAAACAAAGCATATGAATATTTTTTTCTAGTCATCTTAAGTTTGCTCTTTACCATTGAATTTCCTATAATTTACATAAAAGAAAAATTTTATATAGAATCAGTTGGGAAATATTATTAACTTTATTATAAACCATACATGTAAATCGAAAATCGAATATAAATATTTTTTTTAACAGACAAAACATAACAAAGTAGAAAGCTAATAAATGTTTTTTCTCGGTATGAAATCTTAAGCTTTCGATAAATCATTTTACTGAACTTTTATAAAAACATTAATTTATTAAAAACAATGTGGTGCAGTTTTTTGACAATTGAAAACTGGATAACTATATAGAATACGCGTTTTATTTCTTCAATTTGAGCAAGAGAAAAAACTTCAGATGCATGATAAAGAAATATGAATATAGTTTATTCATGGAAATGTGTCATGGGTAAATGGTCTGTTACCCCAGGTGTCTTCTGCATAATACACCCTCGCCTTACACTTGGAACGGTTCAGCGCGATACGAAACCAATTCCGTGGATTTATAGCCACTATACGAGCCTTGCTGAGGAGAAGAAACCCCTTTATAGTCTTATTTAGACAAGTTGATGTCATATAAACTTTCTTATTATCAACGTAATTTGAAATCTTAAGGATTACGTATAATTATAAGCCGTGGTCTTTCATATAGTGATAGTTAATTAGTCTTAAAAATCATCATCCGTTGAATGCATATTCTCAATTTAGATTTAAATTGCGGAATTATTAAAATCGAAGTTATATTGAAGTGTTTTTCACAATGGCTTACTAAATTTGATCGATATACCATGTTTGTCATATAATATTAGCTGCAAGGATTATATTTGAGAAGCAACTTATTAAATCGTATTTTGTCCACTCCAGGACAAAATTGAGTTTGAAACGGACAACTACTCATTTTTCTGAGGTATTATTGATTCAATAAATGATATACGACAAAACGTTTTTTAAAGAATTTTTTCCATGAAAGACGCAGAGAAGTTATTTATTATCGACAGGATTTGGAGACAGTTGAAAGGATTAGATGAGTTGAAATTTTATGTGGAAGCACTCAATTCTTTCTTTAACAGTTGCATTGAAAGTAATGAAGAAGAAATACGATACAGCTGCTTAGTTGAAGCACCTGGCTTTTTATTTTTTTTAAATTTTTGTCATATTAAGTGTGGTTTTTATGGTAGGTAGTTATATTATTTTGTTCTGATATATTTATAATAAAAAAAATTACATAATGCAACCAATTTATTGTACAATTACTTTAAATTGGTTTTTATCAAAACACATTTTGTTGTTGTAAATATTCCTGAACAGTTCTGAAGTAATAAGATAAAAATAAGATAATTTGGACAAAATACGGTTGGAAAAGTTGCTCCTCATTTTCACTCTCTCACTTGTAAAATTTTACCATTGACTGTTTGGTTATACATCAAAATGAATGTACATTTGGTATGCCAAATGGTTGTAAAGTAAATAATTTTTCTGAAGAATTCCCATGAAAGTACTACGAAGTTTTCAGAATAAATACTTTCAAGCTCTTAAAAAAGAAATTCTTTCTTTACAATTTAAGAAAAAGTAAGTAAGAAGATAATATGAAAGATAGCGTTAGATTGCTAACATGTATTTCCCTAGCAATGATTTGATATTCCTTTTTATTTTTATTTTCTCTACACCACCGCCAATTTTTTAAATTAAACTATCACTTTTTCTGAGATTCTGCAATTTATTGTATTTGACATTGTGAGTTACAGCTTTCACCTTCCTATCATTCTAGCCTTTAAGCCTCCACTTTATTTTCTAATTCACCTTTTGTCTCGTTATTTGTTTTTGTAGTCATTCATTTAATTAATATTTAACGAGTATTCACAATTTATGTAAACTTTGTCATGCTATATTATATATAGCGGCATTTTTTGAATAGTGAAAATTTGGTTTTCAAGAGGTTTAATTAAGGATTCCACGAAAAATAGGAAGATAAAACATTTTAATATTAAACTGTCTGGTGGTGGATGGGGATCTATAGTACTTTAAAGAATAAAATAGGTAGCGTATCTTTATTAGATTGAGAAACACAAAGTTATAACCACGAGGCTTAATCGTTACCAATTCGCTCTTACCAACTTTTTGCAGCAAAATAAAAATAACTAGAGTTAAATAAGTGAATATTTGAGTTTGAAAGATAAACGTTTAAGTGTCAGTGAAACGAGTTCCAGGTGAGATATTTTCAGTTATGAATTAAGTTAATCCGCAGTTTTGTTATTTTAAAAGAATTTGCGTTCGTTTTTGATAACTCAGCCATGGTGCTTTCAAATATTATTGGCAGGCCAATAGCGACGCTGTGCTTTCCAGTACCTTCCTCTTGAAATGTACGAATGTCACAAATGTAAGGACATACACTCTCTTTGATGGCGTTTTCAATCATCACTTTCGAACCGAGTGAGCAGTTATTGCTCGTGAACGAGTTTCTGTGCGCAGAAAAACCTCAGACGTTATATTTCCATTTGCGGTGGTTTGATGTAAAATTATGGAAAAAACATGAATTCGTATGTTTGCATTAGAGTAAATAGCAGCATTTCTTTTGTAACTGAAGTTTTTTTCGGATATTGAAAACTATCGCATATTTTTTAAAAATAAATAAGAAATATTTTATCGTATTAATGATACTTTATCGCTTATAATGGTAACAACCCAAAGTATGCATGATAAATTTATAAATTCAGATTCGATATAAACGTAAATTTTAAAAATCGTAAAAACATGTTAAGGTGTCAAAGAAAACTCAAATGAATATATAACATTAAATTTTATGATTACAATATAAAATATCATCAGAAAATTATATCAAGTATGCCAGTCCTGTAGTCGAGTAGTGAACGGCTTTCACATGTTTGAATCCTAGTGAAAGCAGTTTTATAAATTATTTTTTTAATCGATTGCCGGATTTGTGCCCGAAGACATAGATGTGTGACATCGAAATTTCTTTCAACCCATCCGATCCAACATGCTTACAAAATAAATGTTCACACAAATTTAATAAAATGTCCATGGATCGTCTGAAATGAAAAATTAGTATGGCAATAGTTTTGCTGTGTTCAGCGTTGTGTATTGTAAAACGTTTCCCATTGCAAATAGAAAGTTGCTGACTGTTTCGGTGAGTAACTATGTAAAGCATCCGACCGCGCTAAGAAAAGCTCATAAAATCTTCCTACCGTAAACGTGTCACCACAGTAAACATTAAAATATAATCAGATTTACATTGCAAGCTAAAGATACTTACTAAAATGCATAAAAATAATGAACTTACTAGAAAAAATTCAAAAACTCGTTTGACTCAAATTTTATTGTTGTAATTTTAGTCGTAACAACTAAGACATCCAATCGTAGATGTTTTTCGTCATCCTGGGATTTCGGGATTCAGAATTCTTGAATCTCGGAATCGACTAATTGTATTGACCAATCAAATTGGTCAGTAAGCATAATTTCATATTTAAATTGTACATATAATCAAAATTAAATGTGTGTCCATTATTGTTTCAATTAAAACTAATATAATTATGATTACAAATATTTTTTGGGCATGGAAATAGTTTTTTTTATTTATAGAGAATCAGATTTTTTTGGAAATTAGAAATTGATTGAAAAAATATTCTTCCAGAAAAATCAATTTCAATGTATCAGATTTTAAATACGAATTGAAAGTATTGTGTTGTTTAATTATCTCATATCGGGTCCGTGGTGCAGTGGTCAAGGTCGTTGGCTTCGGTTACGGACATCACGGATTCGAATCCCAGTTCGGGTAGTTTCATAAATTGATTTTTCAATCGATTTATGGTTTCTGTTGGTATGAATGAATGCATGTGATGTCTAATATTCTCTCCCACCTATCTGATTCTAACAACAAGGCGTAGTGAACGTGATTAGCTAACCACTCGTTTTGTCCTAGTCCTATGCTTCTATCCCTACTCTCTTATAAAAAAGAAGATTGAGCAACTGCGTAACAAGCAGATATCTTAGAAAAACTTTTAGGAAGCCACATTGGGAACGGTTTAAAAAAAATATCTGAAAAAAGTAGGCAAAAGACGTATAAGCCAAATAATATCTCATTATAATTTTTGTTTAAGTTAAGATTTTTTGTTAAATTAAAAAATGTGTATTATTCCACTGTTTCGTTCATTAAGTAAACATGTTTAACTGATTATTTAAAGACGCTTAACTTCACTCCAATTGTAATTATAAAATAATTAAATAAGTTACTATTAAAAATTTGTGTTTAATTAGCATAATTTTTTTTTTTTCCATGTCCGCTCCCAATGTGGAGCATATGGTCTCCTAATGGAGGTATCTTGACTCTCTTTTTCTTTTTCGAAGAGAGTAGGGATAGAAGGATAGGGCTATGACAGGACTAGTGGTTAGCTAATCGCTCTCGTTACGCCCCGTGAGGATGGGATTGGTGGGAGGGAGGACTCAGACTACGAACAGAAACCCATAAATCGATTGAAAGATCAATCTATGAAAACCGTCCGCACCGGGAATTGAACCAGAGACATCCGTAACCGTAGCCAGCGACGAAACCAACTGCGGCACGGACGCCGACAAAAAAAATTTACTTCAACCAATAATTGTAAGGGAAGAGACGTAACTGAAATAGTAGCTGACAGGAAACTGGGTTAAATTTTACAACTTACACAATATTTTTTATCGTAGGTTTATTGAAATATATTTTTTACTTCGTTAATATTAAATTTTATTCAGAAAAGTGCTGTTTATACTTATAAAGTACTTAAATACTGTCAATTAAAAAATGGATTTCATCTGGCTAGTATGCGCATCGTTCCCTTAAGACTGTGATCTTATCAACTTAAAAAAAGCTCTTGGGGAATCTGAGTGGAATATTTTATAATTAAGGCTTGGCCATATTTTATCGCATCCCGGTAAGCACTCAAATGTAAGCTCGTCGATGCAATCGGACGAAACTTTTAAATGAAGCCTAAAGCCTTTTTTTAGAAAAATTAATTTTTTGAATCTTTGAAAAACCATCGCAATTGAATGTGAAAACCCATTAAATATTTTGAAAACTTTTTATAAGTAAACCGGAGCGTTGCAGAGAAAGCTTGGAGCAGAATCTCAGAACAGTGGGGCAATAAGGTTTTGCTCTGGCATTGCTCCGAAAATTGTTAATTATTGTCAAAACTTCATTCTAAATAAGCAGCATTTACATTTAACATTTAAAAATATTATATTTGTCATTTCACAAAACTGTTATTATTCGGTATAAGACAACGAGTATCGAGTGATATTCTGAGATGAAACTCTTATAAATCGTAAATAGGCAATCGATGACTGATAATTTCCGGACGATCATTTTATTTAATGGTATATAGCATATAATACATAGCAAAACCTTAAACTAGGTTATGGAGCAGACCAGGAACAAGCAGATTGATACCGGAGCGTAGAAATTCAAAAAATGGTCCACTAAAATCCTTATTAAAAGTTAATTATACCAACAAATTTCATGTCAAAAAATAATAAGTTGTAGAATTTGGATTATTGAGATTTTGTACACTTCCATGTATTTTAAGTACCAAGTGTACAAAATCTCAATAATCCAAATTTGATATTGAAATTCCATCAAGCACCCTCAGTCGATGTCTTAAAATAAGTTATAGACTTTGTTGAAAACATTTGGTTATTAAATTTGGCATGCAACCCGTTCTTCTTAGTCAAGGCATTAAAAATATGATTTAACATTAGCAATTAAATGTACAATAAGCCGTTATTATTAACACAAAGATAAGATAATTTAAAAAAAATATAAGAGCCGTCGCGTAAATCAATTATTGATAAAAAGAAACTTGAATAATGAAATGAATTCAAATAGATAGAACGAAGTCGAAGCAAAACTAAAATGGAACAGACGCATTTCAAGATGCTAGTCGATTTCATTAGGTTAATTGTATTTGAAATGAATGTAAGCACAATTCAAGGATAATTAAATTTATTCCAGTTACTAGAGTAGCTGCATAAAACGAGGTAAACATTTTTAAAGGGTGTAAATATTTAAACACAGTTCAATGAAAGACACTGGAAGTGTTGAGAACTACATTTATAACATTTAGGTTGTGATAAAAACTTAAGTAAACTTCCATTAATTGATAAGATCCATTATGTAATACTATTACTTGTAAGTATCATCTCTCAAGCGATCTCTTTAAAAAAAATTGAAGATATTTGAATAGTATACCATTTCCACAACGATGAAGAAAAACGAGTTTGTAAAAATATTTAATAACGGCCCCGTAGTTCAAAGGTAAATTGAAAGAACCTCTAATTATGGACTCTCCACTAGAGTTGAAGACTGTTTACTTCTGTATAATTGACGTCTAAGGTAGCCAATCGTGCACCGATTATAATTCACGTTTCAAATAGCCTACTGGATCTTCCACGAAAAAAATTTGAAAAATCTATCTATCGTATCTTTTGGAGTAACTTGAATACAATAGATGCACTCGGAAAATAGTTAGTAGTCAAAAGTATGGTAGACGACAGGTAAACATTATCAAGTCTTTTCACTGAAAAATCTAATAAATCTTTGATCGAAATTTGCGTTGAGCTATGAAGACTTTCAAATTTAATACCTGATGCTAAAAACGATTATTATGTATTACAAATAAATGATATCTTTTATTAGAGTATAATCTTGACATATAGCATTCACATAGGAAACTAAAACTGATTGTGACATTAATATGGTACCTAGTTATTTATTTTTTCAAACAAATTTATGTGATTTGCTTAATTATAAATTAATCTTATTTGATAGACAGAAAATTATATAATTGGACAGCTAATGCATGTCATGCGTAAATTCATGTCATGTAATGTTTTTTTTTTTTGTTTTTACGATACTTTGAAAGATTATTCAGTGCTGGTTTTGAAGCACCTCTTGAGAAAAAACTATTTAAGAACATATTATAAAACACTGCATAGTGCTGTTACTTACCCGTACAGAAATGCCAATATGCAATTTTTATGCTATTATACACTGCAAAATATTGTATGTACACTATTATAAAATTATTCGTGCGGATGAATAATGACTTTCTGCTGTATGCATTTATTTTAAATGAGTTATTAAAATATAGATGAACGTATTAATGTATACGATTTAATGCGTTCATGTATTGTAATTGATATATTGTATAATATAATCATTTGGTAAAATGAGAAAATTAACAACGTAGAAAAAAAGAGAACTAAATATTTACAAAACATTTTTTGTTGTTTCCTTGAAGTATTAAACATAAGATTTAATTACGTATAGTCATAAAAAATCTGATTTTATTAAAAAAATATTTCGTTGGATAATAGAAACTATTTTATAGTTGATAAAAAAATCATTATATTATTTTTTTATGAATTTAATTGATTCATTTTTTTGAATTGTTATCTGGTTGTAAAGCTTGCTGCCTGCAATTTAGATCGGTAGGTATATTTAATAGAAGTTGGTTGCCCCACCTCCACCCATTATGTGTATGCAGCCGCTGCTTCACGGGCGCCTTCCATAACGCAGTAACGATCAAGAAAAGAAACGAATTTACTCCTCATATTCTTGGCTAGATGCAGAGCTGCATGAGACTGATCTATTTCCACGCACTATTGTGCTTAAGAAAAGTATAGATATAATTTAAAAAAATGTGACTTGCTCAGCCACTAAGTTTAAACGACAAATAAAATAACATAAGTATACATAATATTCTATAATCGATTTATAATTTTTTTAATAAGTAAATTTAAAAAATAATATCTAATATATGTCATTATAGCTGACAGCCAATGCACCAAATATTTTGAAAATTGGAAAATCATACGAGATGTAAGTCACTGATGTGCAAGATCACAAATTTGAATTGAAAAATTCGAATTTGATTTAGAACTAACTGGGACTTGAACCACAACCCACCTGATCGCTAAGACAAAGCACTACCACTAGACCACAAAAGCTGACACGTTATTTATGTAACTTGAAAGTTAAAAGTGATACATAGATAACATGTTTCTAATACAACTTTAGAATTAAACACAGCTTTTTTTTAAGTTGACATAATCAATAAACTTTTGTAGTTATTTTTCTTTGAAAGTACCGATTGTTTGAAACCTTCATCCGTTTTGAATTTTTTCTAGTTGATACCGATACTTCTTTCAACTTCTAAATCCTCGCCTGAAAGTTGATAACTTTGACAATAAAAGTACTGCGGTATTCCTTCTCAGCAAAAGAAAAATTCGTTCAGTGGCTTACTACTGGAAACACCTCTGACCACGGAACATTTGAAAAATAACAAATATAACCATTATAATAGGAAATATTATGTCTTAAATGTTTTACGTTATGATAATTATCCACATTTATTTTGGAGATGGCTGATCTAGAACCCATAAAATTAAGATGAGCTCAAAAACCTGTTTTAAAAATTTCAGTAACTCAGTCATGAACGTCACAAAATGAAAATTATTTTATTCAAAAACAATCTATACATTTGAGAAAAGTTTATAATATATTACAAATTGTATAACAATTTCATTCGAAGTTTACAATTTTGAAAGCTTGTTCAGTGTATATATGTTACGTCTAAAGTTTTATTGACAGTTAAAGTATCCTTATTTGAATGTATGACAAATTTAAGATATGCAAGGATCATACTGTTTTTGTGCGTGTCGTTAAATAATCATTTGTATAACTTACTGTGAGAACAATGATAAAACACGCTTCATTTGAAAACATGTTTCCAAACATTCTTTAAAAGGTGAGAGGGACCCTATACTTATTGAAAAAGTATCAATTGAATTGTTAAAATATTTTTTCAATATTGTTTGATATTTTAACTTCTTTTAAAAGAAATAGCGTTTAAATTTAAAAACCGTTGTGTATTGCGTAAAACAGTCTAGCACTTATATTTATATTTCAATACCGGTTTTGTAGCCGAGAGGTCAACGCCCATTGGCACTTATCCTATTCGGTTGTAGTGGCTATCGGTTCAAGTATTCGAATAAACACTTTCATAAATTGATTTTTCAGTCGATTTACAGAAAAAGCATGGCTGTCTATGATGTTTTCATATTTCGTCATATCCTTTTATCTTTACCCTCTTCATAAAATAGAGGTAAGGTGACTGAATGACATCATTTTTTTTTAATAAAAAACACTTATGCTCATAATCATCCTCGCTTGGAGAAGATATAGTAGTAAATAAAATATTTGCATTAAATAAATGAGTCGTTAAACACGCTCCTGGCAATTTTTCAATAAAAAATATACGCAAATATGTGCTCTCTCGATAGATCTATAAATTTTTTCAGTTACAAGTCTAAAATTTCTTCCTATTTCATCTCCTGTTCGAAACTCAAAATTACTCCTAACGTAAAAATGTTGTTTTTTTACACGATCTCAAGTTACACGGTTGACGCGCTCCAAAAAAACGACAGTATAAAAGAATATTTTACTTTTCCTAGTACACTGGAAGACACAACATAACTTCAATTGTAGTTAAAACTATCATTCTGTCTATAACAGTTTTTCGTGATTTACTCAAAACTCTAAAAACCTTCGGGTGCGTCTTTAGTGACTGAGTGACTCAAATCACCTGTAAACAATTCAACATACACAAATATTTATACCGATTCACTCCTTTCAGTTGAATAAATAATTCAACTAATAAATTTATTTGACTGCAATAATAATAATTTCATTAATCATTGTAATACAAATTTAATATAGATAGACAGATTTTATATAATTGGCACAAAGAGGAAACGAAGCAAAACACAAAGAAATATTTTGATAATTCAAATTATTAAGCATACTATTGTGTAATAAGTACTATTGTTTTGTCTTGAGAATTATTTAGTATTGTCTAGATTTTTTTATAACTTGATATAAGGTTTTTTGTCTGCCTCCGCTGCCATCAACAGGGCCGACAATAAACCACTCGTTACGCTTGAGCTTACTTCGCAAAACTTCATTTGATTCACGCGCTGAACATAATTCTACGTGGCTAGTGGAATAATAAAGGAAAACTTTAAATCTTGACGAAACTCCGACGGCAAGTTTGCATTGTTATTAAATTATTTCAACGAAAATTGACTACACTGCATATATCACGCCATGTTTTGTGACAACGTCAATGGAGTTTTCGTGTCATTATATTGTGCAAGAAGACACAACACCGATAATTAATCAACATAAATAAGCCAACAAATAAACTAGGACATCCGATCGCGGACCCCTTTTATGATCCCGGGACTTAGGGATTCAGAATTTCTCATTCCCGGGATCCCGGAATTGGTCATTAAGTGTAATTTTATGTGTCAAATTTTACAGTTAAAATTTATTTGTGCCCATTATTGCTTCGATTGGAATGCATATAATTTTTTTTTCATGCCCACTCCCAATGTGGAGCATATGGTCTCCTAATGGAGGTATCTTGACAGAATTTTTCTACGAGAGCTGCTTGTTACTCAGTTGCTCAACCTCTATTTTTTTTTGAAGAGAGTAGGGATAGAAGGATAGGGCTATGACATGACTAGTGGTTAGCTAATCGCTGTCACTACGCCACGTGAGGATGTGTTGGGTGGGAGGGAGGACTCAGACTACGAACAGAAATCCATAACTCGATTGAACTATCAATCAATGAAAACTGTCCGCACCGGGAATTGAACCCGAGACATCCGTAACTGTAGCCAGCGACGCTACCACATTGCGCCACGGACGCCGACGATGGAATGCATATATTATTTAATATTTTATGGGCCATTAGAATAGTAGACATATACAAAAAAATAGTTATATATTTCATTTTTGCATTTTAAGTTAGGTTTTACCAGATCGTATCCAAAAAGAGAACATGTCTGTCAATTACACATTAAAATATATTCTTTTTATTTCAAATTTTGTAAAAAGACTGTTACGATATATGAGAAGGAGGGAGACCACAATACATTTATAATATTAATTATATAAGTATTTTAAATAACATACATGAATAAATCAAGGTACACGTTGTAGTTAATCAAGAAGTATTTAATTTTAAATATGAACTATTTTTTAGCATTTCCGATGAATCCCGAAATCCCAGAATTGGAAGCCCTAGCCGAGACGTAGAAGAAAGGATAATGTATTTTGTTTTCAAATTCGAGTTCTGCATGAAATACAACAATATTGTTAATAATTTCTATTGCTGTGAAGATGATGATAATCAAACAAAATTTATAGAAAACAAACATTATGGTTATCATAATAATTGGTATATTATAACATTTAGCAACTATGTTCGTATATTCAAACACAACGATATTTGAAATATATTTAACAATGTTGCCATATCGTTTCTATGGACGGAACACACTACCACTATGTAGGATCTCCGAGTTATAATGTTACGTGTTAGGTCAACTTGAGATCATACATAGCAGGTACCTTGAAATATATTTTGCAGATAACACAATTTCATTGGAGATCTCCGGGTTGACCACTGAAATGAAATGGTCGCCTTAGAGCATGCTTTAACCATATTGGTGTCGCTATAAGGTGTGCATATTAAATTATTTTTATATTGAGAAGGCTATGTTAGTAACAGTCAACAGCATGTAGGTCACGTAATAATGAACACATACTTATGTGTACATTAAAACAGATAAGAAACTAAGTTCAAAGAAGATAAAAAAGAAGAATAAACCATTTTCATTTGAGTGACATCTAGAAAACATCAATTTCCTTTAAATGTTTTATTGAATTTTAAATGCTTGCTATTAGTTTGACTGTTATCATTTAAATAAATATGAATTACTAGTATAAAGAAATTCAAAAGAAAAACCATATTAGTTAGATATAAATTTTATATGACAAAAGCAATGCCCGTCATTTTTCTATGATCTCTTATTAAATAATAGTTAGAAAAATAAAACATAAAAATGAAATGTTTGTTGGGTCCATGGTGCAGTGGTCAACGTCGTTGCCTACGAAATTTATATAAATTGATTTAACAAATCGATTTCTGGATTTCTGCTCATAGGGCATGGATGTTTGTAATACCTAATAAAATTCCCTCTCATCCATCCGATCTTTAAAATGGGGCGTTGTATATGAGAAATTTAATAGTACTTTTGTGATTTATAGAAATGAGTGATTAAAAGTAAAATTGTACGACCTTATGGATATAAACAGCTAGGCGACGGAGCCGGGTGTCCGAGACCAATACCCGGTACGTTCACCAC
Organism: Himalopsyche phryganea; assembly: GCA_022494535.1. Classification (NCBI taxonomy): domain Eukaryota; kingdom Metazoa; phylum Arthropoda; class Insecta; order Trichoptera; family Rhyacophilidae; genus Himalopsyche; species Himalopsyche phryganea. The sequence goes on from JAGVSL010000034.1 coordinate 3,272,815, forward strand.
ACGTCCTGCTAGTTCCACATCCCAGCGCGTAAGGAAGTTTTTGGTGCGATTTTTTCTCAAACATAATCGGTGAAGCTTCTCCTCTTTGCACAAACGACGCAGCGATGTAGATATCGCTGATAAGTGACGATTGTCATGTTGTGACGAAATCGTAACAAGGGATTAGCGAGAGTGGTTAGCTAACCGCTTATTCTGTTATAGCACTGTCTTTTTATACCTGCTCTCTTAAAAAAAGAGAAGCTGAGCAACTGAGAGACAATCAGTTCTAGTAGAAAGCTAATGTTGAGATACCTCAAATAGGAAGCCATATTCTCCAGATTTGGAACGGAAATTGTTAAAAAAATGTTTATAAACGGAATCAACTATTGATGATTGAATCAAGATAGTTTTAAAATATTTTAGTGATGATTGACAATTTATTTTAAATATTACAAAAAAGTCTATTAAAAAAAAATTCTTTCAGTAAGATTATGCTAACTTAAATCGTTGATTTTCATCAATATTTAAAAAAAATCCAAGATATTTTTATATTTGAAAATTCCAACATAAAAAAAATTCTATAAATTTATTTACTTTCTAAAATATTCAAGAAAAAATCAATCTCAAGTTTAAGGCGAACTACTCAAATGCTTTGACAAAATCGATTTGATGGGTAAACATTTCCTCGTAACAAAGTGTTGACTTTGCGAAAAATCCCTATAAAAGAATATGAAGGATGTGATGAAAAGCCATTTTTGGTTTACAAAGGATTCCATAAGGTGACCAAAATTCTTAAAAAATATTGCTACAAAGATTTTAAATGTTAAGAGAATAACACTGTTATAGTCATGAAGATTAACAATGGAATTGAAATTTCCATAAAAAAGAAATTCACTATTTTTAAATTTAAAACTAAAATAACATTATAGAATAACTATCTACAGTATACTTGTTTGCAAAAACAATTTGCGAAAAAGTTGTTTTATGGCGTTTATTTTTCAAAGGTTTCTGCAGGTTTGTAAATAAAATTATCGTGTAAAACTTCAATTTATAAGAGCTTAAAATTAAATAAGACCCATATTATAGAAATATTCTGTATTTTTCCTACAGAAATAATCGCGATGGTCCAATTGGACATTCAGATCAAGTTTTTTCCTCGGAAAACTTCTATCGGTTCAAAAAATTTGCGGCTTCCTTTAGAGATAAAGTTTTCAGGGAAGGTACCCTCACCATTTAATCTATAATTATTGAAAACATTATTATATTTGATCTATTTTTAGAATCACCATTTTGTGTTTTTCACTTAATTGTTGTTTAATGACTTTTATTATTTACTCGTATATATCTATAAACCTTAAAATAAAACGTATTTATTCCTTGAGAATATGAGGCTAGTGCCATTATATCCAATTTGTTTGTAAAAATGATAACAAAACAATTTAAAAGTGTTCACAATGCCTTTGAAATATAACAAAAAACATCCAATTTGAAGTAGTACACTTCAAACTCATTTATGCAAAAGGGTTTTCGGACAGAATATTCGGTTATTGAGCTTGTGGAGAAACTTTCATATAATTGAGCTCAGTATGCCCATACTGTCGCATTTAAAGGGTAGTTTCAAAACAACCAACGCATGCCAAATATTTATTTATGAACTTTGTTTATTGTATCAGAATATTAAAGTCGGGGTTATTAAAAACCCGCAAGCTTGTGTTAATTTGAGAACAGTGTATTGCATAATGTTCTAAAATCATTTTATAAAATTCGAGTACATATGCTAATATTTTTCTATATTCTATTAATATTATTAAATCTTTTAGCTTCTCATGTTACTCAACATAAATTAATAATTGAAAGTCTTATTATGAGACCAATCAAAATGACATAACTGATGATCAAAAATTTTTTCCAAGACCAGACAAGAGTTGTAAATAAAAATAAAAATAAGAATTTAAATATATAATCTAATATTATAAATACTATTAAATAATGGCTATAATTAAATGCACTTTTGTTTAGATCATATTCACTTTCATAAAACATAGCTTTCACTTATAACAAATACATTCCACAAAAAACAAATTCTTTCACTAAAAATAAAGTGATCCCACATAATAAAATATATTTTAACATTGAAGAAATAAATTACACTTATGAAACGTAACACATAGATAAAATAGTTTTCACTCGATATAAATACTCACACTTTGAAATCGATAGTTGCACGAAGGGTTAATGAAACGTCACTCATTCTTCCACCCTATATTAAGCTGCCTATATTGTCTTTGCTCCACGCATTAGAATACATTACACAAATCAAACTAGACCAACCCTAACATAACCTACTACAACTTAACTACTTAACAACTAAGTAGAAACTATTAAAATCAAAGTTTGAGTGAACTATGTGTATACCATCTAATCCAAAGTGCAAACTATCGATGTAAAAGTTCAAGTGTACCAAGTGAATACTATCTAACACAATAAATGGATAGGCAGATAATTTTTGAATCTAAAAAATGATGTTAAATTAATAAGTGACTTAAGTACGTTACTACTGGAACTTTTGGTAAAATTTCATATTTTAATTTGTAACAAAAATCCAGAATTTATATTCGTACTAACATACTTATATTTGTGAACAAAATTACGTCCCACTGTTTTCTTTCGTATATTAAGGTTATATCTAATATTGGCTCGTATCAACATATGCAATTAGTTACTTGACGTTTTATGAATCCAAATCGCATTATACGTCATTATAAAATTGGTGGTCATTTGTCCGCTAATGTGTTTTGACTGCTAAAAGCTTTGGAGGTTTATCTCAATTAAAATGATAAGCTGTAATGCCCCATTTGGCTGTAATCTGATGGATTTTTCGCTGAAGAACTTTGTTTCTCTCTCGTTGATTACTCAGTCATTTATTTCCAATTACAGGATAATCGTACGATTCTGAAGGTCAAGCAATACCTTTAGCGGGTGATTGTATCCAAATGTTAATAAATATATCAGTCAAAACGCTTACTTGAAACGCAAAGACTGTCTTGATATTTAAATACTACAGCATTAAATAACGAGAAAGTGAGACGTAGTGAAAGAATAGTGGGTATCTCTGTCTATACGTGTGTGATGTGTTATGAGTTACATAAAAACAAAAAAATAATTCAAGACAAATTTTTCATTGTAATTATTTGCTTATTTTGCGATGTTATACTAAGTCCTATGAGTTTGCACTTGTTAATGCGATTGTTTTCAGTTAAGGTTAAAAGTCATTATTATCAAATCAGTATTAATATTAGTTCAAATATCAATGTAGTTCCTAGACTTAGTAATTTGTCATATTTTATCTTATATATAAACTATTTACTGTCTGTATGTTTGAGTTCGTTCGTTTGCTCGAATGTCGGAAGATGTCGAAAAACGAAACCCGAGTCGTTAGTGACAAAATACATGGAGATGTAAAAAATTTTAACGATTCAAATTCGATGTTGAAATTCCACCAAGCACTCGATATCTTAAATTGTATAAATATTCATTTGACCATTCTCAAGTTTAATTAAAAATATTTTATTATGTTTTGTCTTCAAATTACCATGGCTCTTTCTCATTATATGATAATTTAATCTAAAAAAACATCAAACTGAAAAATTTAAGCTCATATCAGTTTTAATACTTTTAAATGAATTTAGCTTTTTCATTAAATATATCTCGTCGTTAACATGAACAATGCCATCCAAAATTTTATTAATCTCACATTTTTAGTATTTGAACTGAAACGGAATGCCTGTCAAAAAATCAAATACGTTTTTTATCAGCTTATTGCTTCAATGGAAAACTTAATAAATAAAAAGAACAGGTAGAACACAGTGGGAATATGTTAAGCGTACAAAGCACGTCGTATTGTGTTTCCGCGAAGACCGGAAAACGTTGGAACTCTGCGGCCAACGTTGAAGTTGTGCAACTGCAGTCAAATACACCCATTGTTATCGGCACTGCTAGACTGCACTTTCAAAATAAATATGCTTTGACATTCCTGTTTCTGAAAACCATTTTTTAATAGCAACCTCTAACAGTGACATACACATTTGTTATGTTAAAGTCTAAGTTATTGTTGTACCGAGACATGATTATGTGAATTCAGTTAAATCTTGACAAAACGGAAATAACGAAATATGCATACGACGAAAATAGCTGTAGAAATTGTCAGATATCAACTAATACTTGCGCTAAGCTATATCAAGCTCATATACACAATATTATTTTAATATTATAACACCAACATAATTTTTTTCATAGTATAAAATGGGTAATTGATTCACGGGTAATTCAATAGCTATGTAAAGCAATTCGCGCAAATTTATAAATTTATAAAATTATAACAGACTTTTGGATATATCAGATGCTCTTTCACCCGCATATTTAGTACGTTATATTGAGGTTCTACTCTATTAATAAAACGATTATTTGAATTTCGCAATTTTAATTTTGATTGTTTTGTTGAATCGTTTCAGACAAAATTAAATTAAGTATTTTTTACCTATAATGTTGCGGTTTAACTATAAAAATACTATAATTTATCTTGTCATACACCTTCTAAGTTTTTTTTTGGATACCAGAAGGTACATATTAAATATCTGAAAATAAACATATTTTATAATTTCAGCGAATTTACGTAAATAATTTGATTGCTATTTTGACATCAAACCAAATTTAGAAATTTAAAAAATAACTTCTTAGTTTACTGTAAGAATATCAATTAGATATTTTTATCAAATATAGAAAAACAATATGGCCATGTATTGGTACATAATCAAGTATTCATTTTATGGGGTGGCGTGAAATAATACAGTAGGAATAAATATTTCGTTCTAGATAAAAAAAAATGTCAAAATTCGCTATTGTTTAAAATTTCTGTTATCATCGTGAATTACGTGCGAAAAATAAAATTTCTCATTTCCGAAAAATCGGACGAATTTAAATAATGTAGCACTGGTAACAAGCATTTGAATAATTTTAGAATATAAAATATTAAATCGCACATTGAAAAGTATACATACAAACACTTTTGAACATCAAATATTTTCTACAATGTGTTTAATGTTTTGAATTAATTATGCTTAGTTTTTTTACACCTAAAAAGTATTGAAACATAGAACGACGTAAATAAACACATAAATACAAAAATAAAAAATTGCGTCATAACACATGAGGCACAAATTAGCCAGCACAAGGTTTTCAATGAAAACTGGCTATAAATCAGCTACTCAACTTTCTTTTTTAGATAAGGAAAGGATATAACATGTTGTTTAGATACGGTTAGTGTTATACTAATCGGTTTCTTTAAACGTTTACACCACAATTACGATAGAAGAAATGAAAGTATTTTACATATCTATCTATCATGTTGAAAACAAATTAAATCCGATATATGAATTGCCTACATCTGAAAAGAACGCGATTAAAAATGAAAAATAATGGACGGTTTAAAACAACAGTACATTTTACTTTTGTACAAGAAAATGTTTCAATTCAAAGTAGACTATTGACGAAATTTGAAAAGTAATATTTTTGTAATAAAAAAGAATAAAAACTGATAAATTCTTTTTGTGTTGAAATATGGTTTATTATTATAACCGATGTTAATACTTGAATTAAGAGTAGACTACTCACATGAAATATTAGAAGATAATGTGTTTTTAATAAGATATATCAAGGATAGTGAAGTTATAATGAAGACACAAATAGAATGACATAATAATTTGACATGTTCCTCGTTACTCCATGTTCGTTACAGGCTCAATGCTTGATAATGACGTCGCATGACATACAATATATCAGAGATAAATCTGGTCCCCCACTCACCTCGCCAATCTTATGGGCTTATACAAAGCAAATGATAAGGCTGCCTTGACAACGGTCCAGGAATACTAAAGGCTTCTACCCGTGTGCAAAAGGCAACAATGGGCCGGAAAGACTTTGTAAGTGATTAAAGATTCGAGGCAGATACCGGAAGGGGATTTCCTTCGCAGAAAGATGATATCACCTTATTACTCTCCAAAAACCAATAAGTTGAAAACTCTTGCAAAATACCCGCATAAACTTTGTCATAACTTCCGTATATTTATTTAAATGAAAGTTTTGCGTTGTGAGATGTTTTCATGAAATACTTCATTTATTTTTCGGCCACTTTTCAAACTTACTTTGGCATTGTTTTAATAAAGCATGAATGAATCTTACATACAGAACAGAGAGTTTGTTTAAACAAAAAAATGTACAATAAATTCTCTAGTTTCGACCTGAGGGGTAGAGTGCGCTTCAGGTCACCATCCCAAGCTCTTATGAAGCACACATCCTGTTGACTATTTTTAGTTCGCTATGTCCTTTACTTCCCAAATTGAGTTAAAGAAGATAACACATGAAGCTAAATTAGAAGAAAAGTTATACTATTATACATAATATATTGTATTGATTATTATTGTGATATTATTTAATCAAAAGATATCGTAGTTTTTATAAGTACGATTTTCGGGTTATTATTATTTATACTATATAATTAAAAAAATTAAGAAGACGTACGCCTAAAATAATGACAATATACTAATTAAGTTGGGAATCACACAATAAGATCTGTTTTTTTAATACACATTATTTTACCATGTCCGCTCCCAACGTGGAGCATCTGGCCTCCCAATGAAGGTATCTCATAAGAACAGAAGTTTTCTACGAGAATTGCTTGTTACTAAGTTGATTAACCTCTCTTTTTTCGAAGAGAGTAGGGATAGAAGGATAAAGCTAGGACAGGACTAATGGTTACCTAATCACTCTAGCTACGCCCCGTTTTTTTAGAATAGGATAGGTGGGAAGGAGTTTTAAACATCACAAATATTCATAACTATGAACAGAAACCCATAAATTGATTGAAAAATTAATTTATGAAACTGTCCGTGCCGGGATTTGAACCCGAGACATCCATAACCGTAGCCAACGACATTGACCGTTGCATCACGAAGCTGACAAACACACATGAGTTAAATTAATTAATTGAATCAGTAAGGTATGTATTACGTACTCCTTCAAAAGTTAGTATGATTTAGTTTTATATCGAAAATAGAGACCAACATATCAATCATCCTTATATCCTTAGTGACAGAATTATTTTTTTTTTCATTGTTTATAATCTATCTTGAGATGAAAGGGAAAACTAGCGGAAAAATAAGTTTAAATGGGAAAACGTTTGGGAAACGATAACGACGTAGCAGCTCGCATAAATTTCTCTATTACCTTCTAAACTTTGAAATCTTTTGTCTTGGTTTTGTCCAAGTATACGGGTGTTTTGGAGAAACAAGTTGAAGTAGCATTTATGAGGACGTTTAATTTCACTTAGCAACCAATGATTTTTTCAATTCTTGTTAAAGCGCGAATCTTGTTATACATATATTATATACGCAATAAATAATTCTTGTATGTTAGAACAACTATGAAATTGTGTGTGTCAGTACAGTACCTAATATTTAAGACAACAAATTTGTCAGTGTCAGGTAGCTGATATGCCAATAAACTTGTGCGTCAATTTTATTCGTTTGCCATGGGTTTGAATACCCGTATGGATAATTTTATAAATTGATTTTTCAAAATATTTATGGATCTGTGGTCAACGATACGAATGCATGTGATGTTTACATTTCATTTGACCACAAGCAAACCTAGTTACCTGACTTTAGAAGCTTTTATAATGAAAAGCAACCAAACCTTGTAAGAACTGTAACTTATACTGGGAACGGAAATAGTTAAATAACGATTAAAGAACTTATTACCATATCCAATTGTGATTTATTATAAAATGCGTAATATTTAGCTAGAAAACATCAGCTTGACTTTGTTACAGTTTATGTTTCGTAAATGAAGCTTTATAACAAATTTTTAATCAATTTTCAAAATCCCATCTTCTGCAAAGTCTTCAGTCTTTTAAAAACATATTATCAATAAAGCGTTTAAAGCTAAAATCAACTAAGCTGCCGAAAGTTGTTTTTTGTATCAAATATAATTGTAATTGGCTGTTGGCAATAGTTTAGAAAAGTTTTACTTGTATAGTAAGGAATTGGCAAATTTAAATAAAGTGTTTTTGAGTTTAATTTACCAATCACAAGGTATTTGGCTTAATTATTTTTCAGAAAAGTCTTATATCAAATAATGTTGTTTTTTAAATTCATCAACTAAGACTTTGATCATTGATATGTGTTATAAAGTGGTGCTCAAGTGACTTTCATTCGTATTTAGTTTATTTATCCTGATTTACAAAAAATGTCCTGGATCTTAGGTGAATATTGAAAAATCTTGGGCCATGTTAATTTGATTGAATTGTATTAATCAAAGAAATGATGGGGCATTGCAAATATACAACCGACTCAATTATAAACGTGCTCTAAAATTTAAAAAGCATTCTCATTAATTTTCATGAAAATGCAATATGATTTGACGTGACCCCAATGTTTGGGGTATGCGGTTTTATTTCTTCAATGTACCACAGAATGGACACCCGCACGCTTCTATTGAACGAAAATACCTTCACGGCAAGATACAACCTATCAAAAGCCAGATCCGCGCCTGCTGGCAGCGACCCTAGTCCAATCAGACAGTAACATGCTACATTGGTCCAGTGACAGGTATAAAGACAGCTACAATTGGCTTTGGCTCGAACATTTTAGTTAGGGACTGGGCAAGTCTAAAATAAGCTAAGTAAGTTTTTCAAACTTACGCCAACATTACTAGCAATTCTGGTTAAGAATTGAACTTTTGTTAATGATTCAAAGACAATCATTATCGTATGGGGTTTTTTCTTAAATGTTTTCCCCACACAAAGCCTTCAGCTGACAGAATCTTTTAGATAGCAGTACGTAGCTAGCTTACATGCGGGAAAGGGATATAAAGACTTAGTCTGTACCCACCCTAGCACTGACTTTAGCCAGGAAACTAGGAGCCCGCTTCGCGGACTCCACATAACAGTTTCAGTAGGAAAGTAGAGGTAGAAAAAAAAAAAAAAGCTTGAAAGCCAGTGGACATTTGAGTGGCGAACGGGAAACACCTTCTTCGTGGAATCGCTGGGTGGTCTAAGGATCTTGAGAAGTGATTTCGTAGACACGCCTTCGACTGTATGCCATTTTGTATCCGAAAGTTGAATCGCGAAACAAAGTGTAGACTCCCGCCGAGTTTGAGTGCTATTCTCGACCGTGAATTATTGTGCGACCGTGAATTATTGTGCGGTATTGAAGTTGGTCCATAAAACAAGATTTCCGTGTATACGTGTGCGATCCGACTATAGGCCAGAGTTTTTTTTTACAAGGAGTGGTTGTCCCGCCCTTCGGGGATTCAGTCCACTGAAAACCGGTCTCGTAGTCGCGCCGTGCACGCGCTGTGAGTGTTTGTAAATTACGCAACAGTAAATTCAATAGCAAAGCCGCGTAACGGCTCACAGATAAGGCGGATACACTGGTTGCCTAGGCTGGCTTCCCATCAGGATCCAAGCGCCGCCCGTTCCCTCGCATAGTGGTCGAGGGACTTGTTAATTGGAATTGCGTAATTTTCTTCTCACCTTATCGCTTAAAATTCATTTGTGTTGTTTTTTTATTAATTGTGCGATAAATGTGTAGACCCTGGGTGGGCATACACGTACAAACCGAACGCGACTTTGTGAATGAAGACCCTTGCTTCCATTTCCCCTCCCTATAGCACTATCTCCTTCTGAGGTAGAGGCCGTCTCTCTCTCGTGTAGAGGAGACTTGCGAGGCTTTCTCAGATTGAATACTCCAGTATCCTTATTCTGTAGGCCTCGACCGATGTTTTTTTCGTCATTACACAAAAAGTTAACAACGACAAACAGTCAAAGGAAATTAAAAATGAATGATTTAAAGATGAGAAATGTTATCATTTATAAACAAGATCTAGTAAATAAAAAACGCTTTACTTGCTAAGTTTAAGAACTAAATCTGTCGATTAAATTTAATAAAAGTTTAAGCCTTACTGAATATGAGGAACAGAATATTAAACGATAAATCATTATATAAATCTTTTAAAGCTCATTTATACGAGCTCATTATTTGGAATATGTGATTATATTTTAGATAATGTATCACAATAAAAATGTCTGTAACATTGTCACAGTAATAAAATCAGACAATTAATCAATAAATGAATACAAACACAAAGAAATAAAATCATGTAATAAAATTGCGATACTTAAATGTTATTGGTAATTTTATTGTGTCATTTAACGTATCGGATCATTATTAGTCGACATTATTTTCCTCACAAGTAATATATCAAAGTTAAAAATAACCGCTACACTGTAATAAATGTCGTGAATAATTCTTGTCGCCAGAGATAAAAAAAAAATACCCATATGTTGAAATGCCCAACCCAACATCCCGATTTTATTTATATTGTTAAAGTAGCTATGGGTTTGATGAGTGAGCATTATTGAAGGGTTTGAGAATTAATTCAATAAATGACTAATGAACAATTATATATATATATATAGTCTTATTTTGATAGCTTAATTTGTTTGACCTCTTTTTAAATTAATAAAAAGTGAGTCACCATGAAAGATTTTTCAAATGGATACGTTTTATTACGTTGTGTTATATATATTATTGTTTAAGTGTATCAAGTAAGTATCAACTATAAATATGAAAAAAATATTATCGCTAAGAATTTTCGAATAAGTGAAAATATATTATGTTATTTTAATGAGAACTATGGTGAAAGTAAATATTTATAAAATGTATAAAAAAAATAAAAACTATATAGTATTACAGCTCATAAGTGCCAGAGAGTCACATAATTAGATAAAGTTAATCAAAGATAACTTGAAGAGAAATAAATTTACAAAAACCCATACCCAACATCTCACATGTTAACTTGACAAGAAAACAATTTTTTTGTTTACCGTGCCATGAATTCAGCCCGTAACCGATTCCTAGGAAAAAACTTTTACCATTAAGCCGGACAGGCCTAAAAAATAAAAAATCAGTTTCGTACTACTACAAAAATGTACGATTAATACGAAAGTATGATTTCAAGAAATGAATATGAATTTCTTTTTTAGATAAAAAACAGCCAGTCTGACCGTAAAATAAACCAACGAAAACTGATAGCGACAACATTGAAATAATAAAACAAAAATAAACCCATTCCTGCAGCGAGCGTATATATTTATAATAGTTATTGAATGTTTTACCCTGAATGTATCGAAAAACCATTTTCCGCAGGTAAAAGCACATATTCGGCAATAAATTTAGCTATAGAAACTGTACTATCCATTCTCATAGCACGTTAAGCTGGTCATAAAATATTTGATCAATTCGGCGAGAGGAGAGAACTAGAGATAATATTTTCCATACACATAACTTCATATTTTAAAAAATTAGAAAAGATTTGTTTATGTATGAAACCTGTCTTTCATTGTAATTTTCTTCTACTTTATTTAGAGGCTAAGTTCTAGCTGATCATTTTTTATGCTTCTAAATTAACCAGTTTGCTCAAATACGTCAATAAAGGGAGAAAAATAAAATCTCATATTTCCTAAATGTCTGAAAAATATAAATACAAAAATCATGATAAAATTGTGTATGATACAACTAAAGAATAGTAACGATCCAAGTGAAATGTGCTTTGATATTCTCAAAAAGAAGAATACGCTTAGATTAGTTCAAAAAATGTTTGTCAAAATTTTTACATATATTTGATACTTATCGTGTTTTTCAAAACGAATACTTGATGGAAACGTTCTTCAAATTGGAGACAAATTAATTATTTATAGTTTTTTTATTATAAATTATAAATAATACTTCAGAAATCAATAATGTTTAAAAAGTTTAGCCTTATATTTAAACAATTTGAACGTTCAATTGTCATATTTTACAAACAGATTAAACGTGTATTTAAGTGTTCAGTAATTAATTATGCTCCACATGTCTCAACAATAATTTTAATTAACCGTATAGTGGTATGCTAGGCGGGCATACTTCTCCACGAAGAAAATCTAGTTAGCTTCTACGAAATTGGATACACACATAAAATATTCAGTGCAGTCGATGAGAAAACCTGTACACCACACCTAAATTTCACCGTACATTCTGTGAATAGGAAATTGTTTTGATCCTCCTTTATACCACGCAAAATAGAGAAGGATAATTGTCATTCACTTGACATCTTAAACATGTTATTATTGTGAGATGCAAATTGCTTTCTAACATTTCCGTATAATTATTTCATTTTAATGAATGACATATACACATAGTATAAAAATAGTCTTCTTAAAATTTTATATAAAATTGTAAACTAACAATTATTTAGTGCAAATATATACATGACGGTTCTTTGGTTAACCAGTCACAGAGTCACCAATCCATATCTATATAGTGTTTTCTAAATATGATTTTTTGATAAGGAAAACTCTCTGAGAAATAAAGAACAAGTCACTGTATTTGGGAGCTACTGACGCCTTATCTGTTTTATACAGCAGACAATTGAAAATAGTACTACAAATAGCTAAATCAGCAAAGTTGTTTTTTCATTCGAGTGAGCAGGATTTAAATAATTTAAGTAACATTTTTGTTATTTTATTTGATTATTTTTCAAATTAAAGCATCTCTTTTCCAGGGCATTCAATTCCGAACCCATTTTACGGTTCCGGGATTTCGGGATTAAGAATTTCGAGAAGAAAGAAAAGTCTTTCGAAAGAAGTCGGAAAAATATAATTCTAATAAGCCAACAGTAAATTTAAGATATTTATGTAAATTTGATTAGTCTGTGTTTGATTTTAAGCAAACTATCACGGGATGTAGTTAAACAAGTAAAAATAAACAAAACATCTCTGGAGGCATTGATAAAACTCCTGAGGGGCACATTTGTACAAACTTCAATGAAAGTGTTCTATTTAATCAGCGAAGTTCACCAAGCGTTAACAAAAAAGCTTTTGCCGTGTCGAGAAACAGAAATACGATACGATGGAATGTTTTTTTTATTACTTACGTTTGTTGTAAAAAAAACTTCCACGTTATTAATGTTTTTTTTTTCTAAATTGTTTCGTAAGTTACTATTTGAGACACGTTTTCAAAGAGTTGAAAACAAAACTACAACCTAATGTGCTCTAATTTGTATGTGAAATCAAATTTATATTGACTAATTTGTTGGTATAATTTTAAAAGTGATTCAGTTTTACACTTGCAAATCTATTTTTTGTGGGACATCTGTAGTTGTATTTTTCAACGGTAAAACAAGATCAAGGTTGATCGATTTCATTTAAATCCCATAGAAACCAAATTATCCACAAAGAAACCGGAATAAGGTCGGAAATAAGGGCGGAAATGGTAAAAAAATAAAACGACATTAATTTTACAACACTAGTAGTCTATTTATACATTCAAAGTATGAACTGTTTTAATATAAAGTTATAATATATGTAAAATTTGTATAATAAACACTGAAGACACTTTCAAAAAGAATCGTATATTTCCTAAAAATGAGTTTTCGTTTTCGACTTCAATTTTACGATATTTTTCTTGCTAAGAAAATTCGCGGCATATAAGTTTGGAGATTTACTTTGGCTTCAACCGTCTTTATTGTCTCTAACCATTCTGAAGGAACTTATACCTATTTGTGATTTAACTATAAAAAGACATTCTTTTAATTTACATTTTTTACGACATAAACTCAAAAATCTTTGGTTAATCCTTCTGTATTCATGGTGTAACAAGGAATTAATTCGGTCTTAAAACCATTAAATTATCTGTGAAATAGGTAGTACAAAGAATCGAAAAATTTTATATTAGTAAATAAAATAGTTATAATTAAAAATTAAGAATACATTTAAGTTGGCGTCTTCTTTGTATTATTGATCATAATTTGAAAGCCTCGTCAATTTTACAATCGAAAAATTCAAAATTATAGTAGAGTATAGTAACAATCCGAGATGCACAACGTACCGTATGCAACCGTTTTGTTTCAAATGGCACCGAAACACCTCTCGAGCTTGTTCTGCTATGAAGAATTTCAATTCTTGCGTCTATCAATAATTTCGCATATTTTATTTGATATGTATTTCATATTTTACACACAAAATATGACATAAAATAACTACTTAATACTACAAAAAACCATATTTCACTTTTTTAAAATGTTATTTCGCTTTGTAACTAAATTTACTGCATGAGATCCGAAGGGTTTTTTTTGGATAAAAATGGGAAGGTTAAAATAAAAAACTGTGTACATACAAAATAAGTTTTTCGCGATGTTAGAGGTTTTTATTGAATAGTGTTTACCGTATCAGGTACAAAAAAGCTCGCACAGTACATAACTAGTTGAATGATTAAAATTAATTGACAAATATTTATTATTTTCATGATAGAATTTTTTTTATCGATTAACTAACATACCTACTTTAAACATACCAAGCCAAAAAAACTATTCATATAGTGTTAACCAGTTATTATAAATATTTCTACATTTATCCACCTTGGTATCTCTATTGAAATGTGTTTGTCAAATACCGAATTCCGAATGATTTTATATTTTTACGTGTGGCCGAACGTCAAAAAAAACATCAGCGTCAATGATGAGGATAAAGAATAATTCAATTTCCGATAAATGATAAAGGAAAAACGGACGAAAGGCTCATCGAATTATGTTCGACTGCCAAAAGTCGATAAATTGTCAATAGGTCTGTTTGTATCCGTTTTTAGAACTCGGAGATAAATTATTATTTTTATTTTATACGAGTTGATGCTTTACGTACAAAAATAAAGCTTTTATTCACAATGTTGGTATTTTAAAAATATGATACTATTCATTATCAAATAACAAGTTTTTTTTTAATATATTGATTTGATAAATATGAAAATTTAAAAATATTAAAGTTTGCTTCAAATATGCAATACAATGTATCTTTTGAGTACATATGAGCTTAAATCAAAGAACATAAATGTATTCAATATTATGGGTATCATATTCTATTAAAAACAAATGCGGATAGCAATTTGGATTGAATATAAATGCGTTCAATTATTCTAGCTCATGTTTTACATCTTTTCTCTGATTTAGAGTAAATTACTAAATATATTTATGATCATAACATAACACTTTACTAATGATAAATGTGTTCTGTTTTGTTAATAAAGATAATATCTAGATATAATGTAACACGGTGATGAGCCTGGTCATATAAACGGCACGGAAATGAAAGCATTACGGCGAGAGAATTACAATTCATATCACGAAATCATACATTAAAAATAAATCTAGGCAGAGTGGGCGTTTATACAAACATGGTGATTGCAAGCTTTCAATGCAAAACGCAGTTTCAATAAAAAAAAAATATATATATAAATTTTTAACCATATCCGCTACTTATTCGGAGCATATGGTCATCACGTAGCTCCGCCGAATACATCCTATGGATGGTCACCAGCGACCTTCCAGGACGATGGAATCTATCTGGTTGGTAAAAGAGACAGGCAGAATTTAGGCTCCCCTAGGGCATCCGCAGCACATGTCCAAGCCAGGTCCATCATCACTTTTTTATTTTGAATTTAATAAGAGGCTGGTCCGTCCGCTCTCTTACCTCCGAGTTCCTGAAAAAATCAAACCACCGTACCCCTAGTATTCGCCGAAAGTATATATTTTCAAAGCATAGTATACGGTTACCCTGTGCCTTGGAGAGGTGACTCGCAACCGTAAAGCATCACCGTCTTAATGCACGCGTTGAATGGGTGGCACTTGGTTTTGACCGAATACAACATTTATTCCCAGACTTTTCGTAATGAGTTAAAAGTTGCTCTAGGTATCCTTAATCGGATTGCGCGCTTTATACGCGGATTGCCATCTTCCTTGATGTGTACCTTCAAGTACCTGAAGCCGTCGACTCAAGTCAATCAACATATATATATATGGTAATAATTTAAACTTGTTTAAAAGATGTTAAAAAGATGTTTGTATAGTATTTATTATTATATTTTGACAAATGTAACGTCTAGTCAAGTTTTCATAGCGTTAATGTTTTATTTGTTGTTTTTTGTCTTTATGGCGTAATATGGAATCGATCGTTATAGTTAATAATTAAGATAAACAAGAAACTAAATAGTATCACGATTTAAAATGAACTAAAATGCAATTCTTGTCTATACCGTTTGTATTTAAGATATACAAAATGAATGGTTTCGTATGTACCGATAAAAAATTTAATAACCATAAAACTGTTAGACTATCAGCAATAAAGAAAATTAAAATGTACAATTAATCTGGAACATCCTCACATCACGTGAATGGATTAAGTAGAGGGCAGTTTCGCGCAGTTTTTATCCATTTTTTTTTATCATCGTTCATAAATTTTAAACGCAATAACAGCTGTACAGGGATTTTATTTTCTCCCTTTCGCTATCTGCAGTCGCATCCCATATTGGAAAATTTATTTTTCCGTTTAAAGAATTTCTTACCCGCTTTCGAAAAAAGGTTTTTCTTGCTGTTATATAATTCGTAACAAAACGATCCATTAAAATGAGATGATAAGGAAGCAGGATATTTTTAATATCTTTATAAGAGAGGTTTTTTTTCCTATGTATTAAAAAATAATCTTTGAACCTCTTAGAAAATGATTTATTTATGTATTTTAAATGAAAAAATACACTTACATGTATTTGTATAGAGACTTGTAAAATCACCAAATATTATGAGTATATATATTTGGATAAATAAAATGTAATAATTTAAAAGCAGAAATTTTTCTGTGTAACTATATTATGAAATACAAAAAATATTTGATACGAGCATAATGTACTATTACATATTTTTAGATGAAAAATACATTATCTCCTGTTTTTTGTTAGCTATTTAAATTTATACGAAGGTATCTTTAATAAAAAAATTTTTCTCAATTTATTTAACTTGGTAGGAAATTTACCGATGCCATAAAATACCGTATAAAAGAAAGGTGATCTTTTTGGAATGAAGGTATTAAATTTTATTTTATGAGGTAGGTATACTTATGCAGTTTCTATAAAACGATTTCTATAAAAAAAAAACCGTCAGGTGTGTGACGTGTTCCCAAAGGGATTGGGGCCTTTCATATAAAATGCTTTGAAACCTTATTTTCTTTTGAAAGGTTTTAACATATAAAATTTTATTCAAGAACACGTCTTCGAGCTCAATGTTGCGAAGAGTAAACTAAGATCGATTTAATAAAATTCGGCAATCTAGGTATATTTTTAGCGGTCTTGCAAATTTTATTTTGTGTAACTTTTGAATATTTTTTTACTTTATACTACCAGCTGACTTTTATTTTAACGCCACAGAGATGTTCAAATGGATTGAATTTGTATAAAAAAAAAACTTTGCCGTGTGAAATATTCAAAAGAAAATTTAATTTTTTAAGTTTAAAATAAATGTTGGTATATTGGTTCATAATACCTTAGATAATTCGTCATTTTCAATATGATGAAAATCTATAATATGATTCTTCTTTTTCATCTAATATTTGCAATACAGGTAACGTTACCGCTTCGTACTTTTGTAAAAAAATATGCATTTCATAGATTTAAAGTTACTACGTTCATAAATAAATCCAGTATTATTCCAGAGTAATATATCCTCTCCTTCATGGAAGCCTGTCCAAATCGGACATCTCTATTTCCGTGACCGATGAGTTTCTACTTTTTCGTACAGTTAAAATCCCATAATACACTCTCGCAATGGACAAGGGTAGTGTATTTTGCAATAAACTTAACGTTTTCATATGATTTATGTCTACATAGTATGTGAAACGAAATAAATATCAAAAAAACGTATGGAATAAACATTATGTACCCATCCTGTTGCAAGGCTGATTAAAACATTATAAACTTCATGATATTTTGCTTTAATACATATCGACCTTTTTCATTCAAATGGGAGTAAATCTCACAGAACAAATTTTACAATAAGCACGAAAAACGTTTGTTTAATGATGCTGAGCTAAAGTCAAAATAGCTTTACACAAACATGAAGTGCATGATGACCAGTATATCTTGTATTATTTTGTGATTTGATAATAATTAAAAAAGTTATTAAAGAAAAATCATTCAAATTAAAGGTTAATGCTTTTTTCTTACCAAAAATAGTCAACACTGTTAGAATTTTTTCGAACTTAATTTGGCAGAATTTTGTCAGAACGTGTATTATGTTGTTTAAATTATGATTATCAAACAAAAGCACCTTAGGAAAAACTGAGGCTTACTTCGTTTTGTCTAAACACAGTCGATATTTTTAAATAATACATAAGTACAACAATAAGGCAAATAATGATGGTTTGATTTATAAAAGTATCAATGTACCTTTTTTTTCGGAAATAATTTTATCAGCCATATCTGATCCTAATGAGGATCATATTAACAGATGTTAAGTACTGGTTATTATTAAATCCCTCCAATTCTATTTTTCGGATAACGTATATTATAAGGTAAGAATAGACACTGGGAAAGCACTATTTTGTCGCTAATCACTCTTTCCAACCTGTTTTTTTTTATAATTGGATAGATATGGAGAAATTTAAATGACAAATCGATCGGAAAATCAATCTAAGAAATAATCCGCACGCAATGGAAAATTAAGAATGCCCATGACAGTTGACCGACTGGCTACATTGCTGGAAAATTTATTTCACTAAAATAATTCAAGATTATAGAACACTTGTAAACCATTGCTTTGATATTATAAGATTTCTTGTAGTAAATATGTTAAAAACAATTAATTTCAATCTTGAAAGCTCTAGCTCAAAAAAACTACTATTTAAGCCAATGTTTAATGTTTTCTATAAGTCTGATTAGTTTACTCCTCTTGATATCTCTTTCTTTTGAAGGTCAGCAAAAAAACTGCAATAAATTTCTATACCCTAAATATTGGACAATGTCTCGGATATTTAGCAAGCTATCCAAGAAAATCTCGTTCTTCCAACGACTCTGCTGACCTATTTTTTTCTTTACCTTAAGGTACGATTGGTATTGGTATAAAGAATAGGACGTTTAAAATATAAAATTATTTATTCCAAACTTTTTACTTATATGTTCGATACCACTAAGCACAAAATTACTGTTTAAAAACGTAAGTTTTTTATTTATATCGATTCTCACAAGATGTGTGGCGCCTAGTGAATTTGAAACCTCTTAAAAAGGGTAATCGATACTGAAAGCATTTTCTAGCGTCCAGCTTCCAACACACCGCAAACAAAAATAATGAACCTCAAACTTCACCCACCCCCGTCTTGCCTACATCGACTAGAAAAGGGCAAGAAGCAACACTACCCACGAAATATGATATGCCTGCTTTTACCGCAGATAATATATCAAGATATAACCTATAGATAATGCTCGTCTTGTTATGAAAATATGTCAGATATATATATATATATATTCTTTTTCCTTCGTTAATAATTTATTAAAACGTAAAGCATTAGGTGGAATGAAAAATAATAAATAAACGTGACTTTTCTTAAGATTTCCATACTCGTATGATATATTTGATTTAATTTTTTAAGTCACTTTCCATATTTATATTTTAATAAATATTCGACTAAAACGAAATTTAGATATTAATTAATTAATTAATTTATTTATGCAATAAACTTACTCAATTCCTCTCTGCTGAAAAAGTAATTGCATCGTTTGGTATCTATATAATGTCAAATATTTATTGACTAGTGTGAATTTTTTATTAAAGATAGCTCACCTTTAAAATTTTGTCTTTGAATAGGTCGACCCATATAAAAGTCGGAGGGACAAAAACGGTTGATGGCGAGACAATATTCCCATTATCATATTCCTTAACGAAATAATCAATAAAGTCTACAATGCTTTGAACTCACCTCCAAATGCTTCTCTTCTTTTATTCAGAAAAATATTTAGCTTACGTTTTTGATCAATATTTGGTTGGCAGTTAATTGAATCACCGATGTCGGTTTAGCTCTTCCAGATAACTTTGTGAGTTTTAGCGTTACGTTTTCATTTAATTTATTGAAACAATAAACTTCTACATAGACAATTAGTTTCTCAAGACGGCGATGTATTTTCTGATATCATTTTGGAAAAGCTTAGATAATATTATTTTATCGAACCAAAGTCTATTATTTATAGATTTTAGTAACGTAAGAATACGGTATTCACTGATTTTAAATGGCAATTCGATATTTTTTGTCTATGGGTTCGTCGTTTATTAAAATTAAATTTATTCGGCGAATAGTTTACTAAAAAAATAGTGCGAAATTTAACTGTAAACCTTTGTTTAATATTTCTTCTTATAACATACAATATTACCTGTGTTCATGATAAAACTATGTTTGACGGGACGTTAATGACACAAATTACTTTTTGTACCCCTTTTCTCCAAAAAATGTATGCCATGATTCCATAGTAGAGTTTTCTTTATTGATTCAATATTTTTAGATACATAGCTAATTTTTGGATGAATATTTTATAGAAAATATTTTTCAGATTTCATCATTCAACTCTCAACATTTAACTTTTAACCTAACATTGAAAATGCTATATTTTTAACCTTTAAATGCGGGATGAAAAAACTAATAATAATAAAAGTCGCCTAGCAGCAGCTCAATACTGATATATTTTGCAAGTGACAGTTGAGATAGTAACGTGAACGCAGATGCTTGTGTTAAATATTAAGTTTAATGTTTGTGATTTGGCAGAAAGTGAGTTTTGTAAATTCGTCATCGAGAATTAGCTTATGACTCTGATCAACAAGTTGTCTATCGAGAAGTTCTGCGGCACCATAACAAGAGTGCAGGTGGCGAAATTGTCATCTTTTATTATAGCTGGTTTCAACTTTTAATATTATTATTAATTGGTGGACTATATTTTGTGGGTGTAACAAAAGAGGTACGGTTGAAGTTAATATTTTCAAATTTAAATCAAATTTTAACATTAGCCAACGTCTAAATATAATAACCTAATATAAGTGTTCTCCATCTTGGGTGAAGCCGGGTAAAACTTTTAATCTTTCACACTTTTTACACTTTTAATCTTTCTTCTCAAATAAAAACATTTTTTGATTATTTCAATACAATACACACACTGGTTGTGTTTAAAAAAAGCTTATACAAATTATTTAACGTGTGCTGAATTCTGTAAAGATAAAAATATTATGTATTGTAAGAGCAAAAAGCACCGTACCAGCACATTATCAGCATAAAAAAATAATGCTGTTTATTTTTGGTAGGAAGCGATGTTGTTCGCTCTATTGGGCTTGAAGCCATATATAAATTTGACTCTGTCGCATATTATATAGAACCCAAGCACACAATGCAAAAAATTTAGGACTATAATAGCAAACGTGAAACTATTTTTAGTCACATACTAGATGGATTTAAAGTTATTTTAAAATATCCTACTTATAATATTTATAACATACTCATAATATTGAAATAAAATTAGCAGTTTTATTTAATTTCTAAATATTAGTTAATATAGGTCTAGTCAAAGTATTACCCGACGAATAGTTTCGAATAGCTCATTCGTCTAATAAAATTGTTGGTTTATAGTGACTTATTTTTACATGATATTGTATCGTTGACACAGTGGCAGAAGGTAGTAGATATGTAGAAAATCACCTGTTTTGAGATATGAATACTGTACGATAGATTTAAGGACAAGTCAGAAAAACAAGCCCAGTCATATTCCATGCATTTTTTACGTAATTTGAAAAAATCAATATAAATTAAGTCAATTTCATTGAAATTATTAATATTAATAACTATAAAAAAAGATTACTAATACTTAAATAGAATTCGTAAATGATTAACGAATCTCATTAAGTAGTGAGCTTAATAAATAATGGATAAGGTATGTAATTAGAGAGGTTTGAATTAATTTCATAATTTTATTAAACGTAGATTATCTCAAAACAAGATTTTTCAGCTTAACGCTTTCTGTCTTTAGACAATATAATTTGTATTAGGAATCAGCAGTATTTTACTTTCGCTGCCACGTTCATTAATAATTTCTAAGTTTACTTATATATACGGTCATGTACGGTTTTTCTTTTTATTTTTGGAAAATTTTATGTTATACAAATGCTTTATTAAAATATTTCATTTAATCAAATTGTCTTATTCCAGTTTACATGAAGTTGGTCCGAATAAAAATTCATAAGATAAAAAAATAAACTAATATTAATGAAATTATGTATTCTGACAATTTTTGCAAATTATTTACTTAAGAAAGCATTTTTTCCTCTTGAAACATAATGCAATTGCCATGTTAGGCGTAACAAAAAGAGAGAAACAATGTTGCTTTTATCTACACGAACCCATTGTAGTTATTATATCGATAAATTTGATATTCCAGAAACGTTCATTTTCAACAATTATTTATTTATTATGAAATACAGAAAAAGGATAAATGTTTACTTCATCACTTTATTTTTTTAACATAATAATTCTGAATATTCAATGAATTCTTACATGCGCGATTCCTAAAGTCATATGAACTATAAGGAAATTAAAAAAAAAACCTCGAAAAGCAATATATTATACTGAAACTTGTATAAGAAAACGTCAGCAATAAGGACATAATATGTGATCATCTATTTTATAATACATCGATTAGATAAGAAGAAAAAAAAACTCGTTTATAAAAACATTGGATTACATTAACTGAAACATTTGGTATTATTTTGTAGCTTTTCAGTACTTTAAAATAATATGGTGTTTTACTTTTTACTTGCTAAAGACAGTATATGACGATATCGATTTAAAAAATTTAGTTTATTCATATCGCCCTTCCAAGAAAGAAGGCACTATTTGAAGTTGTTTAAACATATGAATACGCATTTGCTAAAATATCAATTAAAAAATATTTCAACACTAGATAAACATTTTGATAAAAATCAATAATTTTGGATTTCCACAATATGCAGTAAGTAACTGTATTCTTTCTTGGAATCGTAAACATCTGTGGAAATTTCAAAATTTATTATGTTGTTTGTAAATGCTTCATTAAATTTATCAAGAATGTTTAAAACAAATGCATTTTTTGTTAAGTAAGATATTTTTTAAACTATATTCGCTGCCAATGTGGATAGTTAGCTAGGCTATCTCTCTACCCCCCAATTTCAGGATCGAGTAGGTTGAATATGGGATGGGTGGAGAGTTGAAAGTTGTGGAAAAGTCACAGACATCCTTTGAATACAAATCCATAAATCGATTGAGGGATTTTCTTGAAAAGTTTCTATTCCACGATTCCAACTAGTAAACCCTCAACCTGGTAAACAAAAGCTAACGCAGTTGAATGATAGCCAATTATTTAATGTTTATATAGATCTATTGACATGCATATATTATATAAGTAATAGCAGAGAAAGTATAAAAGATCAATTGTGAAAAAAGTTAAAAAGGCTTGGAATAATAAAGTGTAAAAAATTTACAAAGAAAAAAGTGTTCGATTAAAAAAACGGAAATTGACAGCATAACAACGAATGGGATAATAAACATCGGGACCAACAATGATGCTGCTTAATAATTATGACGGGTTTGTGATACATTCATAGATAACTTTTCGAAATCATCACCAAAAAATTTTGGTGCAAGTCTTTTGTTTTATCATATATTTTTTCTTTAAGATATTTATCTAAACTTTGATTTTTTCAAATTATAATATATGTTTAATAGCATAACTTACTTCTCTGAACTGCTCAGAGGATAGTTTTGACAATGGAATAAAACCGAAAGAGAAAAACCATTCCAATAAATCATATTTTATTATGGGGGTATTCATTTTTGCATCCATTTGTTTTATATTTATTATATTGACATCTTTTTTTTATAAAATTATGTTTTTGAAGTCTAAGGAACTAATATGGGAAACCAATGTTTGCATCAGTTTGCATGAAAACGATTGGGGCTTTTATGTATAAAATTGGTTGAATAAATGCTTTCTTCTTTCAATCTCAAAGTAATCGCATTCAGAGAAAGCTACTAAACAGAATATTTCCTTATTTGATCGAATTGAAAGGAAGTCTTGATATCAGCTAAGGGTGAAATTTTATTGCTAGAACTTTTTTATGAATACGATGATAATAATGACAAAAACAGTTTTGATTGGTTTTCTTCATTACTGTTTTATCGAACTGTTTTTATTGAGCGCTAGCTCATATAACTGCATAGAAAAATAAAGGAAAAACAAAATGAGAAGATTAAAAGTTTCTAAAAATATTATTAAACATTGTCCAAGCCACTACGAAAGTTTACGGTTTTTTAATGGTACTTAGTTTACAACGGAACTTGACAACGATGCTTCGGCCTTTGTGGTCTAGTAATAAGATCTGTACCCTGGTCATCAGATAGGTCTGGGTCAAAGTCCAAGCAAGGTCAAAATCAAATTTAGATTTTTTAAATATAATACTTGCGATCATTGGCATAGGTGTTGGGACTAAGATTTCCGATCCCAAACACCTTTTACGATTCCGGGATTTCGAGATTCAGAATTTTCCAATCCTGGTATCCCGGGATCCCGGAATTGGTCATTAAGTGTTATTTCATCTGATAAATTGAACATTTTAAATTTGATTTGTATCCATTATTGCTTCAATTGAAATGTATATATGATAAAATATTTTATTTCAGTTGATAATGCTCGTGATCAGCGAAACTGGTCCTGATCATTATAAATATGCGGAAGTAGTACAAATGAATTGTGTTTTATTTTTTCAAATATAATGTCTTTTCACCAAGAATTGACAGTTAACACCTTAAAAGTGATTAAATGTTTTGTTTGGGCATTGGAATAGTTTTTTTTATTGATTTAAAATCAGACAGTAGTTTCCAAAAAATATTAAAAAATATTTTGTTTATTGCATTATTATAATAGGTTTTACCAAATTGTATACAAAAAGAGAACATATCCTTTAATTTCAATTTAAAATATTGTCCTCAGTTCATGTAAGAAGCAGTCCCAATTTGTCCTCTATTTCAAATTGGTTAAGAACGACTGTTTTTATTAATTTTATTGTTATTATAAAAAAACTATGTACATGAACAAATTGAGGTACACGTTGTTAATCAGGAAGTTTTAATTTGATATATGAAATATTTTTTAGCATTTACATTGAATCCCGGTATTGAATAATTGACCGGGATCCCGGGATTGGAAGCCCTAATTGGTATGTCTTTTCTCTTCAAGGTCATCTTAACTAGCTTTAAATATTCTCAAAAAGTTGATCTCTAATAACGTTTGTCATATAAATATGCAGTGTTTTGTAATATGCAGCGAAACGTTTCAATGAGCTATCTCCTAATATAAAAAAAATGTTACAATATACTTATGTAATACTTCTTAAAGACTCATACAAATTATAAAAAAATCTAATAGAATTAAATTATATTCTATTAAATTTTATATTCTACAGGGTAACCCTTGCCACTCGCTACGGCTTCACACTCTTCTCACTGAGTGTATCCGGCAGCAACTTTATTCGTGCATCATTGTTTCTTCCGTAATCGCATAGAAAAAAATCTTCAAGACTTGGTTGCATGCACTGTGGTGAGCAGAAAATAAAAAGGTGTGATAAAAGAAACTCTTCATAAGATGCCAGAAACTTAAAATTTTATCTAGATGCAACTAAGTCTGCATAACCGACGAAACTAATGTATTGACTGATCAAGATTTTTTGCTAATTTCGAAATATTTTTTTACTCTTAATTGCATTATTTAATAAGCTTAAATATTGTTTCATTTGATATTTTAAGCATATATTTTTTTCAGCTTTTTTGAGTGTTTGTTGATATCCAATTACATAAACGATATTGCATTCAAAATCCGAATGTTTAGCAAAATAACTGAAATCGATATTAATAATACATATGAATCTAGTTTTTAATTGATTATCATATCATTAGTAATTTCAATGAAACGAAATCACCATTTCATATTAAAAATGTTGATGACAATATATTTTTTGATTTGATCTTACAAAAAGAGTTGCTAAAATATATTAAATTAACAATATCTTGTTGAGAAGTTTATGATTTGTTTAACCACCTTAATAATGAAAATTAAATGTAAGGGTTTGAACCCTAGCATTGCGTACGTCTATAAGTTACAGTTCTGAAAACATACTCAAGCTGTTAACCATAAAACCTGATAAGGTACTTAAGCTCGCAACACAACTAACGAGCAAACAAGTAAGTGTATCAACTGGAAAACTTGTTTAATACGAAAGGATCTCGCTGGGGTACTTGCAAAGGGTCGAACCTTGCCAGCATTTTGTATCCTGAAGGTAGGTAATTGGATTATGTGCCCAATCTCGACGGTGTCACCTAAGAACGATCACAAGCCAAGCTTTGTATGACGATCCCACCCGAAATAACTTTTAGACCCTGCTGTCTCACGTGGCTGTGCGTAAGCACTAATGCGGAGGCTTGCGATAATATTATTAATTTACACAATAACAAACAAATATAATGAAATCCATTTAAAATAAGTATACTGTACGAGAAAAATTACAAAAGGAACATACTACATGAAAATATATCACATTTTCATGTAACGAGAGTGTATTTAAATCTCCAATGGCACAAAAACCGTCTTGTATTGAATTCCTGCATGATTATGTACAATTGCTGTTTTTATGTCATTAAAATGTGAGTACATACTATTTTAATTATTGTGAAATGGAATTTTCCAATTATTGAATTTTTCTCTTATAGACTACTATGACAGAACTCTTTTTTTCTAGAATGCACATGATTGACGTATATCTTTATGTCACATGCACTTGAACCTCGAAGTATTCTACTTTTATCCACTTGAAGTCAGTAAAAAGACTAATTTTACATATCATTTTACCATTTTAATTTAAGACATCCACTGAGGGTGCTTGATGGAATTTCAATACCAAATTTGACTTGTTGTGATTTTGTACATTTCCATGTATGTTGTCACTATCGACCCGGGATTCGCCTTTCGGTATCTTCAGACATTCGAGCACATAAGTGAACTGGCACTAGAGACTCTCTCAGTCATGGAAAACATACATGGAAATGTACAAAATCTCAACAATTCAAATTCAAATTTTACCATTTAAAGATCTTATCGGACAACAAATATATTAAAATAAGTAATATTTAAGGCATTAATAAACTCATATGTATTTAAAAAGCTATGCAAATCAAATCAAATGAACATTAAACAAAAAACAGCAGCATTGTTATGATAATTTTATAAAACATTACTGAAAATATTATGGGTATTTTAGCCAGATATTTTTTTAGGAATGTTGAAAATATAGAATAGAAAAGAAACAATAAAATGCATTGATAATACATATTTTAAATGTCATAATGTGGTTTCCTAAATATTTAAGCCTTCGTTAATAATACTGAAATCATTTTTTGAACTAAATTTGGTGCCTAGTTTTCAATAAATATATAAATCGAAATATCTATTGAAAAGAAATGAACATTCTGAAGTTTATAAAGGATAAAATTGTAGGAATTTTAGATCATAAAGCACAAAACAAAAAGTTTCAACTTTTATTTTAAAGAATATCAAGAATTATACTAGGTATACAATTTATAAATTCATGAAATTTTTCATTCGTAAAGAATTTAAGAATAAACAAACCAGCTTTCGTTTCAACGATTCACATTTGAAAAAGTCAATGTTTAATTATCACACTCAATAACTTATTAAACACAAATAGAATAAATGCCCCTAATAGCACAACATCAATAAAATGTTTATAGTTGAAGAGTTGTAGTATTATTTTTGTTTATATATGGATATCGAAGATATATATGATAGATTTTCAAACACAATTTAAATTTTGAAACATCTTTTTGCTTTGACTTAAGCGTTTAACTCTGCGAAGCGTTTTCATTTCAAAAGAGTCTTTTTGCTTCTGATTGAATGATAAGCCATTATTGATTTTTAAATACTAGTGGCAGATGAATACCTTGTATGTATAATACAAGCAGACTTCAAAAATATGATATTAATTAACAAAACACATCCAACCTTAACAAGAAATTGTACGCAGCTAAATAAACAAAGGCCTGAGTCCCATAAAAGAGGCGATTAATTTCAACAATTGTCATTGTCCCATTTTCAAATAGTATTCTGCATTGAATTGAAGTAGCGGGAGAATAATATTAATTACGTTTATTCAAGAGAATATCGTGTTCTCATATAATTTACCAAATATGAATTCAACTATAGAAATCTAACATTATAATAATATAAGTATTGTGTTCATAGATTATGTAAAGAATATTTTCTGCTTTAAGTAAGAATTAAAGCTGATTAAAATTTCAATTGAAAAGGAATTTATTAATGGGTGTTTTTGTGTGTTGATAGATTAAATGATAATAAGTATTACTTTTTACAAAAAAACATGTGAATTTTATTGTATTAAACAAAATTCAGTCAATAATAAAAAGTATTTATTAATACTAATAGAAAATATGAATCATTGTATCTTAAGATGAATAGTATACAACTATTTTTTTTTCCTCGAAGATAACAAAAGTCAGCCTTTTGGTTAACCATGATAATAAAAAATTTACGTGAGTAAATAAAAAAGCCCCATTTTATTGAAATCCTATTGCGAGCAATGTCGCGTGTAGTCCAAATGTTGCCATTCAAAAAACAGCTCCAAACAAAATTCCCTGTGATTGCGGATACGATACCAAAAAAAGGTCCAATTCGCTAAGAGCCTTCCTTCATATGAAACTTACAAACATTTACTTGACGTATTTTTCCTTTCCCGTTAGTTTATCTGACTGGTTGATTTAAGATAGAAGCTTTTTTAGGACACTTTTATCGCACTCTACGCCAATACGTACGATGTGTACTAGTAAATACATGTAACCTATACTTTTTATATCACACATATTTATTTTTTAATTCGGGAAAATAGTATTGAAGACAACTATATAGACACAAGTGCATAAGTTTATTCTAAAAGTAAAGCTGTATATTTATATCAATGTATTTATGTTGCTTTTAACAATACATAAAATCTATTTTTTATGATAATCGCAATATTACTGAATAGTTAGAATCATTAGTCTGATGTTTTGGATTACCATAAAAAGTGTATTAACTGAGAAAAGAAAATATTATTTCTGCTACTTTTTAAATGCAAAAATGAGTGCACATAAATATTATGAAACTCGTTTTGTTCATAATATGTTAATTAATTATTGTTTTAATACTATTTTATTGAACACAGCGTTGTATACAATTGGTGAAGTAATTGCCTAAGTCCACATTTTGTTTATGCAATCAGTGTTCAATCCCAAAACCATGATAGCGAATGCAAACTAAAGATCATTTGTACGCAAGCTTTCAAAGTACAAAGGCCGGCTCGTTGAGCGTGAATAGCTTAAAGCTCTCTCGAGCAACGATGGCAAAATTATTCTGCCGAGCTGACGCGTGAGAGAGGGATGAAAGCCTGTCCGATGCATTAAATGAGCGAGCACTGGATCCGCTTCCGGTAAAATACTTTTCATTTGACGTTTTGCCTGCATTTAAAGTGGAATACTCATATGAAAAGCGTAATACTCGTTTTTAAATTTAAATGTAAATTCTTCAACGTTTATAAATTTAATTTGTATAGAAGATAACACAGAAAATACCTAGATAGTAAAAATCACCCATTTTAAAATCAATTATTAACATGAATATATCATTAGGCTTAATTTGATTTAATCGAAGGTAAGACAAAATAAGATCATTTGTAGGCTATGTATAATTTATTGAAATGATTTTCTTTGATTTTATTTTATTAGTTGACCTGAAATAGTGAATATACTACGTATAACTTCATTATTTATAAATTAATTTTTTGATACACATCTGTTTAAACATTCTTCTGAAATTTTATAGAAAAAAACTTATAAATATATATTTTGCTGAGTGATAAAGTGATATTTTTTTATGATATCAAAATATTGTGTTTTATTAGTCTCGTATTGAACACATTGTCAAATATAACTCAAAATGTCCGTAAAAACAGAGAGAAACGACATTTCATAAAAGTATGTTGAAGTACAGTGAAATGAATTTTCGGATGAGTATATTTTTTTATTATTTATGAAACGTCGTTAGATGAAAAGGTTTTTTTCCAAGTCTCTATTGAAAAAAAAAAACGTATTTGATCTTTGATGAATCATGAATGGTTGAATTAACGAGGAGTGTTTTTGGACAAGGGTTGATTTAAACTGTACCTGAACACACAAAAGACTGGATTTTTGTTAAAAAAAATAATAATAATTTCACAATTTGCCAACTCACAAGGTGCCAATTTATTAAAAGCTCAATTGGTACATTCGACATACTAAATTTCTAAATATATGTGAATATTTCATTTCATTTTCGAGAGTTTCTGAGCGGAATACTGATTAAATTTGTAAAATAAGCCTACCTGTATTTGAGTCACGTATATTTGTTTTATCGGTAATTGTTGCAGAGTGGTAAAGCTCTAGGGCTTTTGTCCTTTGGGGATTTTTAAAGGTTCACATCCCCAAATGAATATTTTGATAATTAAGTTTTTCAAGCGATCCACGGATTTTTTGACAACGACACAAATGGCTTGTTCCTTTAAAGGTATTAAGTGTCATTTTTTGAAAGGCATAATGTTTATTATGAAATTCTTCGTACGTTTTCCACAATTCGACATAATGATCATCGCTGATTTTGCATTTTCAAATTAGAATAAATAACAATCTTCAGTTGTTTTCACTACTTCCTACATTCCATATCTTACATTGAAACGTAAATATGCTGATAATTTGATAACAAGTCATTCGATATTGCTATCCTTCTGTTCGTTTTATCTTAAAAAAAAGAAATTGATCTGTTTATTGAAATCCATCATTAGAAATCCACACACTTCATTAAGCTCATTTATTAATCAATATATCACTCAACATCCGAACCTGTAGCCAAGTGGTCAGCGTTTTCTTTTTCGGTTGCAATGATCACGAGTTTGAAATCCCGATACAAAAATTTTCATTTTTAATCGATTTATAGATTTGTGTTCAAAGGTATGAATTTATCTGATGTATTATAAAATCTACCTATTCTATCCTAAAAAACGTGGAACAGCTAGAACGATTGACTAACAACTAATAGGGATTCCAACTCGAATATTCAATATACGAATATATTCGGCCCTTTTTTAACCATTCGATATTCGAATATTTGGACAGCTATTAATTTTTAATGATCACATCACAATTTCTCCAGAATTCAATAACAATACCAAAAACTCCAGATAGTGGCTATTTTTGCCTTCATCCGACTCGGACGGTTTCAATATTTTATCATATTGAGATTGTGGAATGGCTTGGGGTTAAAAACTCTTTAATGTCGTAATTTCAGTAATTGAAGAAACACCGTTTTATTAACCGACGCAGCTCCCAATTTTAAATATTGTTATACAATGGAACGGTATCGTAATGTGTGTTTATATAATGTTATGTTATTAATTATTAAAATCGAATTTTTAATAGTATTTTGATACTTCAAAAACTAATCGAATACCAGAATATATTCGAATAGTTTCAGTTTTACTATTCAATATTAGAGTAGTTGATAACGACGAATAGTCGAAATCCCCAATAGTCTTGTCCCAAGCCATCGTTTAACTCACTCCACAAAAGAGAGATTGAGCAACTAAATAACATACAGATCTCGTAGAACGTTTTGATATGCGCCATTAGTAATGTATATTCACCACATTGCGAGTGAACATGGATTCAAAAAACACTATTTATGATTTAAAACATTTTATAAAGCAATATATTACATTCATAAAAGCTGCCAAATATTAGTCAAATTATTTTGAATAACTCTTTAATGTAGCTATCCCAATTCCATTTAATTATATCAATCGATTTGCACCGATACGTCCTCACAAATACCCGAGATGTATCATTCAGGTATTTGATCAGATGTGAATGACTATTACTGTGCCTCGATTAGTCCTGTGTTTGCTTTGGTACACGGACTGTTTGCTGAAGCTCTTCGCATAGCTAATTAGTTATCGGTTAAGTTAGTTAGATATTATGCTGTAATTCGGTGGTTAACTAAAAATTGTCTTAATTATCCAAAAAATATTCAAAAAATAGGTAAACTATACATTTAATAATTTCAATAAATTTATTGAAATCTTATTTTAATATGAATCAGTAAAAATAGTTTTTTGCATTATCAAAGTATCCCATTTTTACTCACCGTTGGTATGAACAAAGCATAAGGCAGAAAAAACGCTCTTAGCAAAGAAACGAAAAAAAAAACATATTTCAGTTAACCTAAATTCTGTTCTCATGCGACCGTAATACATGATATATCGATGGCCTAATTCCATAGTGATATAACTAGAAATTGGTAGGTTTAAGATATAGCCGATCAAATTTTTGAGTCATCTAAAAAGTGATAATAGGTAGTCAATAGGTTATTGTTTTAGGATTAAAGGTTGTTTTTTTATGGAACGCCACGATTTACAAAAATATATTTCGACTATGCGATACTTCGATATGTATGTATATGGGACTGAAAAAGTTTTACAAGCTGTACTTTTGTCAAACTGTAGAAGAGCGGTGATCGAATATAACGGCTAACTTAACGAAAAACATATAATTTTTGACTTATCGTCCTATGAAACTGTGCTATCGATATATTTGATTAAAATGTCGACGGTGATCTGACAATAGTATTTGAAATTTAGTAAATTTTTCAAACGGTACAAAAAACTGTTTTATCCGTATCGGTGTTAGTTTTATTTTTTAAGTGACTAAATTTCATATAGATACTATTGTAAGATCACCGTTGATATGTCATACTTTATTAAGGAAAATATATTATCTTCCAAAAAAATTCTATGGAGTAATATAAATATTGATTTAAATTCAGTAAATTATTAAAACATGGCATGATTCCATTTAAATTCATATTTAAAGCTCACTCCATTATTGTACGCTAAACCAAATTTCCCAAGGATCCCAGGCCCATTGTTAACACCAAGTAACACGACAATAATAATTTTTCGACAAATTTGCGTGGAAAGCACACTGGACCGACATAAAGAAACCACAAATTTACGACTCGGAATTGTTAGCCGAAAAATGAACAAATGTCCTCTAGTCGGCTAGCGGTTATATTAATATTTTCGTGTTTTATAGGAGGGCGTCCACGGTAAAAATTTTATTTTACAACTGCGTCATACTTCAAAAGCTTTATGAGAGCGTGAAGGATGCTTTTGTTTAACAGTAAATTAAAGCCATATAAAATGCTGTTATACCACTTTTTAAAAATATATGTATTGGCGTCATAATCAGCTTTTGCATTCCATCGTGGAATGTGAAAACATATTTTGATTATCAGACAAGGGTTTCATATAAATCCAATTTTCTTTTGTTAACAAAAGAATAACTCGAAAAAAAATATATAAACATTGAGCATGATATTGGATTTCAAAAGCTATTTTCACAGAAAAAAATATATCTTTAAAAACGAATTTAAGGTTTTAAATTACTAAAAACAAGAATACTTATTAACTCTACTACAAATCAGATACAGTCTATGAACTCTTATCATTTAAATATAACATAATAACTCAAAAAAATTTAAATTAATAATAACCTTCCTGGCAATTGCATAAAATAAACAGTACCTTAATGGAAACCTTTGACAGAAAGAACACTTACAATGGAAAAGATAATATATTTACATCTCTTTGTGGTTTATTCACTGTTTCTATTAACTCCACATAATTCCCTATCAAATGATATAGCGTAAACAAGGAGTCCTGTATTTTTTCTGCATAATATATTTATTACGAAAAATGTTTTATTTATTTAATTCCTAATTAGTATACTAGTCTAAAATTGTGTAGGCTCTATTTATTATTTCAGAAAACTTATCAATACACACGATGATGACGTGTGTAGGTATACAAATATGTTGACTGTTATAATTTTATTATTCTGAAAGAGTACACACATCTTTTAAATCGTATTAATTTATTACTGTCAATATCAACGACATTTTAAAGAAGAAGACGACTGTTTATATTGTATTTTAAGACACATTTCAAATTTCAAAACATTTTGGACGACAATAGAATGCAATTTTGTAGTTGTTTTCGTTCCAAACTTATTTGATATTTGGCTAGATACCAGAACGTTATTTGCGCATATTTGCACTCTGCCTGTTACGTTTGTTTGCACTTCGTTAAAATATTGTGTCAACCCTCCGATGCATTATTCTAGATACAATTCACAAACATAAATAAAGGTTTATTTACAATTAAATTAGTATAAATAAATACTGGTAAAGGATAATAATATACCGCATTGCATAAGTTAAGTCTACTTAGAGCTTCACATATTTTTTTAACCAAAATTGTCATTGCTTAATATCACATTAAGATATAATTTAAGACATCGACTGAGGGTGCTTGATGGAATTTCAATATTAAATTTGGATTATTGAGATTTTGTACACTTCCATGTATTTTGTCACTAACGACCCGGGTTTCGCCTTTCGGCATCTTCAGGCATTCGAGCACACGAATGGACTCGAACTGAGAGACAGTAAACAGTGTCTAACGCTTATATAGAAGATACAAATGCGACAAATATCATTTACGAGGCAATACATTAAACGTCTGAGAGCCACACCGATACCTGAGTTAAAATTTCGGAAATCGACTTAATCCTTATTTTGTAAACACCATATTAACAAAGTGGCGAATTGCCGAAGGCGTTTCCGCTATTCAACTTCTTTTAGAAATACCAGTGATTTTACAATTATAATAGTATTGTGGGTTTTGACGGGATGTAATTCGACGAATGGGTAAATATATACAATCATTCCACATTTAGTGACATCTGTTAGGTGTTTCAACGTATCGGATATAATAGCGGAGAATTAGGAAGGTTCAGCTGCTCATTCAAGATTGGTAAGGAGTTTAACTGCGCTCTATTAATTTCTAAAATTTCCTGATAAAATAATTTATGATCCCCCATGTTTTTATGCAACAGTTTAACCCCATCATCCGCATTAAACGTATGGTTCTCCATTAGCAAGTGATTTGCGAATGTCGAAGTTTCTTTTTTTAATCTAAAGGCAGCTAAATGTTCTGATACCCTTATATCTAATGTACGTGTGGTTTTACCCACATAGAAATGTTGGCAATCATTGCATTGTAATTTATAAATACCAGATTTGTTCTTAAAGTTTACTCTATCTTTATTGTTAATAAGTAATTTGCCTAGAGAGTTTTTGCAATAGAACGCCGAAAAAAAGAAACTTCAACATTCGCAAATCACTTGCTAATGGAGAACCATACGTTTAATGCGGATGATGGGGTTAAACTGTTGCATAAAAACATGGGGGATCATAAATTATTTTATCAGGAAATTTTAGAAATTAATAGAGCGCAGTTAAACTCCTTACCAATCTTGAATGAGCAGCTGAACCTTCCTAATTCTCCGCTATTATATCCGATACGTTGAAACACCTAACAGATGTCACTAAATGTGGAATGATTGTGTATATTTACCCATTCGTCGAATTACATCCCGTCAAAACCCACAATACTATTATAATTGTAAAATCACTGGTATTTCTAAAAGAAGTTGAAAAGCGGCAATTTGCCTTCGGCAATTCGCCACTCTGTTAATATGGTGTTTACAAAATAAGGATTAGGTCGATTTCCGAAATTTTAACTCAGGTATCGGTGTGGCTCTCAGACGTATAATGTATTGCCTCGTAAATGATATTTGTCGCATTTGTATCTTCTATATAAGCGGTAGACACTGTTTACTGTCTCTCAGTTCGAGTCCATTCGTGTGCTCGAATGCCTGAAGATGCCGAAAGGCGAAACCCGGGTCGTTAGTGACAAAATACATGGAAGTGTACAAAATCTCAATAATCCAAATCACATTAAGATGTTAACTATTCTTGGTGTAAAGGCATTATATTTTAAAAATAAAACACAATTTTTTGTAATCGTTTTATATACATGTTTATAATGATCAGGACCGGTTTTGTTTATCGCGAGCATTATCAACTGATAATAATAAAACCATAAGAGAGCTATTTACATAAAATTGAATGTTAACACTTGGTTCAAGAACTATGACAAGAATTAAATTGACAGGTGATCAAACAAAATATGCATTAACGAAATTAAATAGTCTACAATTAAAATGTTAAAACATAATACCTGATACTATCGAGTGTACAATCATTACGTTAAACTTTAATCGTGATGCATCTTACGTCAACAGAATGAGAAAGAAAAATATCTGGCATTACAGCTAATGCGCCAAATATTTTGACAATTAGAACATCATACGAGGTAAACTCGATGAGCATTTTTAGAAGTCATTCATGTCCAAGATCACAAATTAAAATTGCAAAACTGTAAATATGATATTGACCTTGCTGGGAATTGAACCAGGACCCGCCTGATCGTGAGGGCAAACACCACTAGACCACAAAGGCTGACAAATGATATTGTTAAAGCATATTAAAAAATAATACTATGTATAAAACATTCTTCAAATTTCAATTAAGCTTCACAGCGTAATTCAGCATTTTAATGACTATGCTTAGAGCTTATAATAAATAATTGTTTTAAACATTTTTTTTGGTTTTTATTTATGTTTCAAATTCAATTCCACAAAAGATTAAAATATACAAGTTTATCAAAAATAACCATAGTTAATTCAAGTCCACTTAAAGTGGACTGGAATTAACTTTAATATTATCTATGGACTCAATGGTAACTTTGTGGAAGTTCATTTTTAATATAAAATTAAATTTGATAACTTAGTTATTCCACTTGTATAACCAAGGGGAACCTTTATATGGAATTAACTTGTTTACAGTAAGCATGTATTATTATCATGAAAACAAAAGTCTGATTCCAAAAATTATACAAATGACGATGAAAATCATTTTGTATTAGCTAATTACCAACCGAACATGGAAACATAAATTCAGTCGC
Source organism: Himalopsyche phryganea (assembly GCA_022494535.1). NCBI lineage: Eukaryota > Metazoa > Arthropoda > Insecta > Trichoptera > Rhyacophilidae > Himalopsyche > Himalopsyche phryganea. The sequence continues at coordinate 3,309,847 of JAGVSL010000034.1, forward strand.
TGTACATGAGATTCTATGTATAATAAGCTTCATAAATTGTATGCTGGAAAATAAATGCCAATTATTTTCGACATATAAAAAACACTTCGATTTAAAAATATATTATATGTTCTCAAAGTTATCTGGGCAAAAGACGTGACTTTTATGTGCCTGTGGGGATTAGGCCTGTAGCGGTAAGCAGCACATGATATCAAACTCTGGCGCCAAAGTATTGTGAATGAAGAGATTTTCTTCGAAAGTCGTATTGATTGTGGATATTTGTTTTGCTGTTTCAATAAAACAAATGAAAAGTCGAGTATTTAATGGCAGCAGTATATCACGGATCAAGTTTCCTTGAAAGGTAATAGTATTGATAATTCAACGATTTTCAAAACCTTACTAAAGTTTATAATACATCGACTATTGAAAGGAAAAAGAAAGCCACCCACACCAAAAATAATTGTGTATAACTCTCGCAAAACGTTATAATACACTATATTTATATATATATATATTTATATAATTTAAGACATCGACTGAGGGTGCTTAATATTGATATTAAAAACTCCATTCATGAATTTAAAATTTATCAAAAACAGACGTTTTCAGATGCGGCCATCCATTTTCACTCAGACCATCCTTTCTCATATAAATTGGCTGCTTTCCATTCTCAGGTTGACAGATTAGTCACTATACCTCTAAATAAATTTAATTTTGAAAACGAACTAAACATTTTTAAACAAATTGCCATTAATAATGGCTATGAGGCGTCTCTTATAGATAATCTTGTATCAAAAAAACAACGTAAATTAGCAGAAAAGATGCTATATTTCATGAACTTGTCTAAAGACATAGACCACCCTAGAATCTGGCATAGAATTAGTTATTTAGGTTGCAAAAGCTTTAAAATTAAAAAACAACTCGCTGATAGTGTTAGACCGGCGTTCTATTGCAAAAACTCTCTAGGCAAACTACTTATTAACAATAAAGGTAGAATAAACTTTAAGAACAAATCTGGTATTTATAAATTACAATGCAATGATTGCCAACATTTCTATGTGGGTAAAACCACACGTACATTAGATATAAGGGTATCAGAACATTTAGCTGCCTTTAGATTAAAAAAAGAAACTTCGACATTCGCAAATCACTTGCTAATGGAGAACCATACGTTTAATGCGAATAATGGGGTTAAACTGTTGCATAAAAACATGGGGGATCATATCATTATTTTATCAAGAAATTTTGGAAATTAATAGAGCCCAGTTAAATTTCTTGCCAATTTTGAATGAGCAGCTGAACCTTCCTAATTCTCCGCTATTATATCCGATACGTTGAAACACCTAACAGATGTCACTAAATGTGGAATGATTGTATATATTTACCCATTCGTCGAATTACATCCCGCCAAAACCCACAATACTATTATAATTGTAAAATCACTGGTATTTCTAAAAGAATTTGAAAAGCGGCAATTCGCCACTCTGTTAATATGGTGTTTACAAAATAAGGATTAGTACGATTCCCGAAATTTTAACTCAGGTATCAGTGTGGCTCTCAGACGTATAATATCTTACCTCGTAAATAATATTTGTCGCATTTGTATCTTCTATATAAACGTTAGACACTGTTTACTGTCTCTCAGTTCGAGTCCATTCGTGTGCTCGAATGCCTGAAGATGCCGAAAGGCGAAACCCGGGTCGTTAGTGACAAAATACATGGAAGTGTACAAAATCTCAATAATCCAAATTTGATATATATATTTGTCGGCTCCGTGGTACAGTGGTTAACGTCGTTGGCTACTGTTACGGATTATTCATAAGGAGTGTAGATATGTGGCTTTTATAAAAATTCTGGATCTATATACGAGTGATCAACGTCGTAAGCTTAGGTTGCAGGTGTTTACGGCTTCGAATCACAGTATGGACAGTTATGTAAATTGATTTTTCAATCGGTTTATGGATTTTGGTTGGAGAAGCAAGGATGTCTGTGATGTCTACATTTCTCTCACACATCCGACGCTAAGTAGAGACGAAGCGAGAGCGATTAATTAACCACTAGTCCTATCATTCTATGATTACGCTCTCTAAATACGAGAAATTGAGCGACTGACTAACATGTTGTTTATTTCGAACAACTTATATTTAGAAAAGCTTCATTAGAAATTCAAATGCTCCACATTGGGAGCGGACAAGATTAGAATTTATGAAAAGAATTTTGGCACATGTTCAATTGAAATACCTAATTTTTTAATGGAAATTTGACAAAAGAATGCTAATATGTATTTATCTTATTAAAACGGTGAACAAAAATACAGGCATTTTAAATTTATCTATCATGTTTTATCAGTATTATTTTCTAAAAAGAAAGAAAACAATGTATTTTTGGAGAGATTTTGTTTCTATAATGCATCAATTATGATAGTAGAATACAATATCGTACTACATGATGTAAATTAGATAACAGAATTAACACGCGCCAGTTTACCGATTCTTCAAAGAACTATATTTAATACTAGTTAGTAATTTAATAGTATAAAAGCGTATTTTGTTCAGTTAATGAGAGGATTAGACTCGACGGCGAGGTGGAGTGTCAACACACTTCGACTGCCCCAGGTCCGGCGTGCTGATAAGAATGATTCACAGGTTCCTTCGTCTTCTATTAAAACTCGCCTGCCAGTTAACTTTCTCTTTATTTGCAGTTAGTTTATAATAATGCATTCCTCAAAGGCAGTAACAGATACAAAAACAGCGTTTAAAATGCACGATTTGAATTTAAAAACGCAGCAAGTGGTTTTACAATAGAGTCGCAATTTCGACCGTAAGCCACTGGGGCCTTGCCGGTGACGTTCAGCCCCTCGGATCCGCTGAGTGTGAAGTGACCATTTCTCTTACTATTATTTACACTAAGTATGGGATACCCGGGCTAAGCCCTATTTCTCTTTTCATCTCTGGGATGTGGGGTGTGGGGTATGATTGGTCTAAGTGGGTGGTGGAATTTTGATGGTGGTGACATTGATCGTTGATACATTAACCTCGAGCTGATCATATTTGTCACATACAAATATTTGCCTTATATATATTCATTTTTTTTTTGAGTTGCACATATTTGTGCAACACTGACATATTATTTTGGCCTCTTAAGTTTTTTATTATTTATCCTCGAGAGGAGGTCGAATGATCAATGTCCCAGACGGTCTGGATGTTCTCTTTTCGGAGTCGTGAAGTCATCTTCTTCTTTCTTCTGCTGGTTCCGGTCCAAGCCGCACGTCAGTCAAATGAGCTGTAGGGAGGGAAGAGAGGACTCAGGGGAGTTTAATTAAGAGGACCTTGTGGGGTCTAATAAAATCTGTCGGAGTATCAATGTCATAATCTAGAAGAGATTCGATGGTCAGATTATTGTGGCCTTTCATGCCGCTGTAGAATTTCTTCGACAGCTTCACTATATTGTTCACGAGGGGTTCTATCTTTAGGTCGCGATGTAAAGTAGTGTTACTCACAAAACCACGGCGCGTCCGTGATTATGAGAAACGTTTTGTTTTGAATCACTTGCAGGGTTTTAATCCGACTGGCGGTTGTGTGGCCCCATATGGGGACCCCGTACGTCACAATCGGCATAGTGATCGCGGTGTAGAGTAGCAGCTTGCTTGTTATGGCAAGTTTGCTCCTCTTGCCTATCATCGGGTATAGTCTGCCCGTGAACCATTTCTCTAGACGTCGCACGCTTTTTGTTTACTGCTAACGGTAAACAAACAAATATGACAAATTATTTTTGAACAGTAAAAATACTAGGGTACGTATATATTTTCAAAAATATGTGAATTATGTTAATTATTAATAACAATGAACGTAATGCACAATAATGAATTTACTTGCCTTAGCAGAGACATTACATATTAAATATGCATTAATAGAAAGAGTATGTATACGAGTCTTGAATCGCCTGAAGATCCCTGTCCGCCCCGTAAGTACGGGGCGGTATCATTACATATATAATCAAAAGCAAATAGTCAATGGTAATTTGTAAATACATTTTGCAGATCAGTGTAGCTAAGCGGTAAAACTTTTTTACCATAACATACCTTTATCAGAGATTCTAAACCTCAAATAATAATTTGTGATCGGTATCTATTAAATCGATTTTTAAATTAATATACAAATATATGGACTTCTGTATGTTTTCATCAATTCTCTCATTTATGAGAGTTTCAAACCAAGACGTAAAAGAAACGAATAGTTAAAAGTAATCTTTTCTAAACCGTCACTGAAAAAACACGATGAGTTAGTTGGGGAGCAGAGGTGGTTTTAAATTAATTTTGGCAGCAGTTTAATCGAATTCCCAGACACACAGATTATTTTGGATATTATCTAAGGTAAAGAAGATTTTTTCAAATTAAATTCGATTGAGCAACAATGCTGGACGGTACGTACAAATAAATGAAACAAATTAATCCTTCTACATAATCTTGATGCTAAACCACATTATAGGGCAGTCAGGCTCTCTAATACTCAACTAAAGCCTGCCTGCGTAAGTCTGACGGCGTCGAACGTATACAACAGTAGACCACATATGCCTTAATTCTAACCTTTATTTGACTTTATAACCTTCGGAAAATAATATATCAGGTCAGACTCTTATAAATAATTCTCTTTGAACGTGGTTTCAACTTATTTAACATCAAATATTGATAAAAAGATCATTGTATTATTTCATAAATTTACTGTTTGTTTTTTGTCTAGCTTTAATATCGTATTTTTATAATTTCATTATTTCAAATATAAAATGTTGTTATATTTATAATTTAGATTATTGAGATTCTGATTGAGAACTGACGTCAGTTCGAATCCATTCGTGTGCTCGAATGCCTGAAGATGGCGAAAGGCGAAACCCGGGTCGTTAGTGACAAAATACATGGAAGTGTACAAAATGAAGTTCCATCAAGCACCCTCAGTCGATGTCTTAAATTATATTTATAATTATTGAGTTGTCTAAAAAAACGCCTTTTTTACATTTGATGTAGAGTAACATATGGATAGAAAAATATGAAATTTACTAATACTGTACACTAAAAAAAGCTTTTTTTACAACAATACCATATAATTTATCAAATAAAAAATGGAGATCATAGCTGAGAAGTGAAAAAAATAGACCACGCAAATTTGGTAATGTATTCGACTTTAATTGTTTTAATTTTATTATGTTGCCTACTCAATAAAATATAAATGTCTGATGTTGATTGAATCAATGCATGCACACTAAGCTTATGTGTTGAAAAGCATGTTGCATCAACAAAGAAAATGCCGTCTAACATTCACAAAACTTAGTGTCGGAATTCGATATAGCTCAAAACTTACAGTTTCAAAACCTCCTCATTCAAAATGGATAAACTTCTAGAAGCTCAGACGTGTTTCAATTTATAACTGCCACGAAAGAATTCAAAGTTTTTTAATGACAGCAATTCAATTAAGAAATTGAATTGTTTCAAAGTTCAGGGAAAATAGCTCGTTTAGGATCGTTAAGTAGAAAACACGTCTCTATAAATCGTTATCTGAGTATCTGTATTTTACTGCTGGTGCTCATTTTTACTTTAAAAATACGCAAAAAAGATGAAAAGAAGGACTTTTAAAAAAGAAAATTTAATAATAAATAACTACGCGGCCTGAATAAATGGTCAGTTACTGTTTATAATATCTGTATGTTAAAATAAGGCAAAACAAAATATCACTTTTCATCAGTATTTTGAAGAGGTGAGGTATTCATTTTGTATTAGTTACCAAACAATTAAACTAGATCGTATACTAACCATTAGATACCGACAATCCAATTAATTTTCTAAAAGAAGAAATACAGATGAGTTTTATATTTAAGAACGTCTATTATGAAAGTTTACCAATTGACATTTTATTATAATTAGGACTTACATTATACTTTTTACTTAAATTTCTTTAATTTCAATGTTGGCTCCGCGACGCAGTTGGTAACCTCGTTGGCTACGCTTACGGATGTCTCGGGTTCAAATATAGGTTCGGACATTTTCATAAATTGATCTTTCAATCGATTTACGGATTTCTGTTCGTAGTCATGGATGTTTGTGATGTCTAAAACTGCCTCCCACCCATCCGATCCTCAATAACGGGGCGTAGTGAGAGCGATTAGCTAACCACTAGTCCTTTTCTAGCCCTATCATTATATCCCTAATATCTTCGAATAAAGAGAATCGAACAAGCAGTTCTTATAGAAAACTTCTGTTAAGATACCTTCATTAGGAGGCCATATGCTCCACGTTGGGAGGGGACATGGTATTTTTTTCAATTGTATCTTTGATAATAAATAAAAATATAATGAACATAAAAAAATGTATCATATTATCAGCCTCTGTGGTCTAGTGGTAAAAGCTTTGCGTAGCGATCAGGTAGGTCCTGGTTCAAGCCCCAGCAAGGTCAATATTAAATTTGACTTTTTTTCAATTTCAATTCGTGATCTTGGACATGAGTCGAGTCATTACATCGGGTTTTTCTCGTATGATTTTCAAATTTTAAAAATATTCGTATTGGCCGTCAGCTGTAATACCAGGTATATTTTTTTTTTTATTAATAAATCATATATAATACGTAAACTGTAAAACAGCTTTTAACTAATATAAAACAACCTTTATAGAACATCTCAGGCTTAATGCCCACCTCATACCTTGAGCTTTCCCAACGCCCTTCGATCCCCTTCGTTAATTGATTTTTTTGCGTGAACGCGTCGATGCCAAGAATTGAGAAATAAATAAACGCTTTTCTTTTATAAAATGCCTCAATTATTTCGCGACCCCTCAGTCAAGGGGGAGTTTTCTACTTAATTGAATTACTCAATGGAACAAAGACCAAACGAGCGAAATTCTTCCCGGGGATGTTTATTCGTAATGATGGAGGCATAAATTAAGTTCCGGCAAAAATAATACAATTTTAAATTATGTGACAAAAGCGATAAAGAATATCCATTTTAATAAAAGCCCGAAAGAATTATATATATAAGAGTGAGTTATTTAATACTGAAAGCGAAATAAAATCATAAATCACCACTCTCTTTAAAAAAATAAAGATTTTTTTTACTAATATCTTTTAACCAATCCGGCAAATATCCAAATTTTTCATATTATTCGTAAAATACATATGTATTTCAGGACAAGGTGAAGTTATAGTCATACATAGAAATGAAACAAGTACATTAATACACGCAGTAATGTAAAAATGCACTCCCTAAAAAAACGTAGTCGGAGTCGCTGGTTTATTACAACTCTGACTCCTAACTACGGCCAAAACGACTCCGACTCCGCAGTCCTGCTAACAAGTTTCACATGAAATAACGCATATTATGTTTTGAAGAAAAGAGAAGAGTGATATGTAAAATAAAATATTCTTCTTATTATAACAACAAATATTATGGAAAAAATATGAACCTTATGTTTCAAATAAAATACAATAATTTTTTATAATATACGTAATCAGATAAATTCCAAATTAAATACATATGTAGAGCGGATAAGTCATTCTGAATCTTTGATAGTCCAGTGAAGTTGCTTATTTTACAAATGAAATCGGTTCTGAGGGTTGAATAAAATTAAACATACTTATAACACAAATGTAAATTTCTTTTTAATAATATTTATAGAAAACAATAAAAATAATTTTCTACACATAAATTAGGCATAGGAAACCTTTTTGGCTAAGGGACCACATTGCGAATTCGAAATGATCGGTGGGCCACAAGTAAAATACTTTTCTTTTATATGCATTGTGTGTTATTGTGATAAACTTATTACAACATAAAAAAAGTGATTCCCAATAAGAAATAATTTAATAATGAACAACGAACAGGAAAAGTTGCTCAAGATAGTCACGCTTATTTGGTTGCATCTCCGACAAATTACTAGGCATTCATGGTGTCCTATGAGAAGCGATTGTAACATAATTGTTAAGCCCTCTTGTTTTTAAATTTGGATTATTGAGATTTTGTACACTTCCATGTATTTTGTCACTAACGACCCGGGTTTCACCTTTCGACATCTTCAGGCATTCGAGCACACGAATGGACTCGAACTGACAGACAGTAAACAGTGTCTAACGTTTATATAGAAGATACAAACGATGTCTTAAATTACCTCTTGTTTTTATTTTTTTTCAACACTTTTATTCAAAACCTAACTCCCTACACACTAGTGTGCATGTAACCAAGTCTTGAGGAATTTCTCCTAGGACATTCCTGGTAAACATTTGAAACACTCATAACGTTGTTATGCTGGTTGATACACCCTGTAAGAGTATGAAGCCGTAGCGGGTGGTGATGGGTACAACGTTGAGTACTCTCAGGCATTAAAAAAAAAAATTAGTTGGGCCGCAAATGGCACGTTCACCGTTGTTTGCTCAGGCTTGCTTTAAATTAATCTAGGCGGGTGGCTTTTCTAACGTTTTGTTGACAATTCAATTAACGTCAAGCAATAAAATCTAGCCACAAAAAGTGACCTCGGAATGAGATTGTACCAAAAAAGGTCAGGCTACGTTAAAGCGATATGTTTGCGCCACGGAAATTAAAATACGTAATTTCCTGAAGCGAAAATATTCAATCAATGCGACACACATATCACAATGACGTACCTTGCTTTGACATGATAAATATTTTATGCTTCCGCTTGCTAAATTCTTTGAATCGTCATGTTTGCTAATTTTTTTACGTTGAAGATTTCTGTCATACATTTAATCTTTCTTTTTATGTATAATAATGAAAAAAACATATTGAATTGAAAACTTTATGTTTATTTTTTTCAATTACTTTTTATGTAATAAAGAAAGATTTAAAATTAAAAATTCTTTCTAATAACACATAATGAACCAAATAAGTAATTTAAGTGACCTTGACATGAACTTGTTTCATTGAAAAGGACTTTTAACCAAATAGTAAGAGTAAAAAAATCTAATTCAACGTTTTATTAAGCACCGTTGATATGTTAATATTTGTTTTCATTTAGTTCTTATTTATGATAATGTTAATTTTATTTTCCGTCATTAAGAATACCTTCCTATTAAATTTTATCTATAATGGGTCAGTAACAACATTCTATTTTTCATTTTCAGTCGAAAGCTATAAAGTTGCAATACATACATGACCTAATTTAAGACATCGACTGAGGGTGCTTGATGGAATTTCAATATCAAATTTGGATTTTTCAGATTTTGTACACTTCCATGTATTTTGTCACTAACGACCCGGGTTTCGCCTTTCGGCATCTTCAGGCATTCGAGCACACGAATAGACTCGAACTGACAGACAGTAAACAGTGTCTAACGTTTATATAGAAGATACAGATGCGACAAATATTATTTACGAGGTAAGATATTATACGTCTGAGAGCCACACTGATACCTGAGTTAACATTTCGAGAATTGTTTTAATCCTTATTTTGTAAACGACCCATTAGCAGAGTGGCGAATTGCCGCTTTCCAACTTCTTATGGAATTACCAGTGATTTTACAATTATAATAGCATTGTGGGTTTCGACGGGATGCAATTCGACGAAAGGGTAAATATATACAATCATTCCACGTTTAGTGACATCTGTTAGGTGTTTCAACGTATAGGATATAATAACGGAGAATTAGGAAGGTTCAGCTGCTCATTCAATATTGGCAAGGAATTTAACTGGGCTCTATTGATTTCCAAAATTTCTTGATAAAATAATTTATGATCCCCCATATTTTTATGCAACAGTTTAACCCCATCATCCGCATTAAACGTATGGTTCTCCATTAGCACCTCATTGTTAACTCAGGTATCAGTGTGGCTCTTAGACGTATAATATCTTACCTCGTAAATAATTTTTGTCGTATTTGTATCTTCTATATAAACTTTAGACACTGTTTATTGTCTGTCAGTTCGAGTCCATTCGTGTGCTCGAATGCTTGAAGATGCCGAAAGGCGAAACCCGGGTCGTTAGTGACAAAATACATGGAAGTGTACAAAATCTCAATAATCCAAATTTGACATACATGACCGTATTAACAATATGAATTCAGACCGTTTTCATGCAGTACTTTATTTAGTTTTCCAACGAGTGATAAAAATCTTGTATTTTTGGAATTGTTTAAATAAAATTTTCAATATGTTATTCGAATATTATAAATTATCATAAGACATCATTTTTATACTGTAACATATTCTCATGATTTTCGTGTAATTATTTACGTAGAGAAATTTTCTGAACTAATCCTACGTACAAAATTAAGCTCGATTTTCAATAATTGACAGCATTATTTGGATCAAAAGTTTACTTTTATAACCCATATGTCCTTCCTTTTATTGTATCCTCATTAAAAAGGCAATTGGCTGGCAAAATGTCCCGGTTGTACAATCATTAGGCTAGATGAAGGAAGGAGACAAAAGAAGAATAAAATTGATAATAGGTAAATAGAGAGCGGGTTCTTGTTTACCTAAATACGAAATTTTACTTTTTGTAAATGAAGAAATTGGAAGTATTACCACTTAGCAATTAAGCTTCGAAAATTGGAAAAACGTAAAAAAAACTTTACGTGAACTTTGAACGAGCTGACCCTTTTTCAGAATTAAAAATGAAAAAGTGAAATAGGCTAGCCATAAATTACTTAAGCGTTTAAATTTCTTCCAGTAGGGACAATACTTTTGCAATAATGGCGCCACTTTTAAAAATACCAATATACGTTAACGTCTTTCCAGTGCTCTTGTAAAGCATTCTAAAAAATATTTTGAAGCCGACTTTTTCTTCAATTAACTGAGAAAAGTTCGTTCAGGGCATTAAAATAAGCTCCCAAGTTATACTTGACAACACGGTTTCCATAAAATCCCAAATGGCTTTTTATAATTTGAAAAGATTTTATGATGACTATGGAAAAAATAATTATACATGTTGTGGACTTTTGCATTCCCAATTCAGATTAATTCGTGGCTTTTAGCCGGATAATAGCCAACAGCAATTTTTTTGATATTTGGCGATTTTTAAACGAAACTTAATGTCAAGAGTTCTTTTTTCAAATTTTAATTCTATCATTGTTTTAGTGATAAAACAGTTTAAATATAACATGAGCTAAAGCTGTATTAACCACAAACATTCAATTATATATGTCGGAATTTATACAGCTACAATAATAAATTATAAGCATTTTAATGAAAGTTACACTGGAAAGCGAAAAAAATTATTACCGCCAAGAATGAAATCTTGTTAATTACGGTAGTTGAATATGGAATAGAAAACTATTGTCGTAGATTCAAATTATCGATATTAAGTAAGGTTTACAATCAAATGTTTGATATGCAAAAATATTCAGAATTTTTCTGTTATTCGGATATTCAAATGTTTGATGAATTATATGAATGCTATTTTTTCATATATTGAATTAATGTATATATATTTAACCACTGGATTTCCAACAAAATTTGTATCAGTAGACGTCGCATTATATATTGATAAGACTTTTTTTTATTTAAACAACATAATACTTATTCAAGATACGTCCTGGCAACTAGTTTGTGGTAACAATCAAAATGGTATGACTGTATTCAAATATTTGTGATTTATAAGGTTTATATTCGATATTCGAATATTTATTTTCAACTAATATTTGAAATACCTAATAAAAAGTGCTTGTAAAGTAACGTAGTTGCAACAAAATCATTAGTTTTGAATTAAACAATGTTAAGGTATTTTCTTAACACAAAGTCTTCCGAAAAAAGTAATCTTAAATGATATTTCCAACACAATATATAAAATCGTGACCATGCTTTGAATAAAATTATTGATTTTAAATATAGCCCTGTCAAAAACTTTACAATAAAGATAAAAAAACTTCGTACTCGGCTCTTATCTGTATAACGTTTTTAATTAATGCTGTGTCATATATATGTGTTTTCTCGTATTGAAAGTGGTCAAATCATTTTCCATAGAAATGGAGATAAATAGAAAACACGTTTTATAAATAAATACAAGTTTTAATAGAAGTGTTATTTATGTATTCTTCAGCATTTTAATTAAAGCTACAATTATTTACAAATTTGAATTATTGTATAATAATTTGAATTATTATATAACGTTTATATAGAAGATACAAATACGAAACATATTATTTACGAGATAAAATATTATAATATTATCTAGGATTCACACTGATGCCTGATTTAAAATTTCGAGAATCGCCGCAAACCTTATTTTTTTAACAAACGCATTAACAGAGTGGGAAATCGCCACTTTCCAACTAATATTAAAATTACCAGTGATTTTACAATTATAAGAGCATTGTGTGTTTCGACGGGATGCAATTCGACAAAAGGATAAATATATACAATCATTCCACATTTAGTGACTTCTGTTAGGTGATTCAACGTATAGGATACAGCAACGGGGAGTTTGGAAGATTCAGCTGTTCGTTCAGAATTGGAAAGGACTTTAACTGGGTTCTTTTGATTTCCAAAATTTCTTGATAAATTAATTTATGATTCCCCATGTTTTGATGCAACAATTTAACCCCATCATCCACATTTAACGTGTACAAAATTTCAATAATTCAAATTTGATATTGAAATTTCATCAAACACCCTTAGTCGATGTCTTAAATTATTATTTACAAGTAAAAATAAGTAACATTAGATATTTTTTGTAATACAAATAATTTAATTTTGGATTTGACTACGTTTAAAATCAAATTATGAGGATTTGTTTATCTTTTATACAAAGTTTTTACTGGCGCACTACAAGTATTAAGCCATTACTGTTGATTACTATGAAGTAAGACTTGGCCATGTGACACTGTTGGTGAATGTGGTTGACTGAATCAGATTCTACTAGATTTGATATGAAAAAAATATTTAACTTGCGTTTTTCATTGAATAATATTTGATTTTATCAAGCTCTTTCAAATTATTTCTGTGGATGGTAGTCCAAAGTTTCACACTGCATACTCAGTTGAAAAAAAGTGAAATATGGATTTTACCAATTATGAAAACACAAATATGTTTTTTTGCCATTATTATACTTTGAATGTTATTTCGATATTGACGTTAAAGAAACAAATGAATAAAAAAGCACTTTGACTGAAATATGATTGAATTCAAACATTTAACCAAAGAAGGAACATTTTTATAAAATATACTTTGTAATTAATTATTATTTCCACTCCCACTAAATAATTTATGGCCAAAAAATTCGATACAAACATAGTAAGTAACGTAACTTTTATGACCTAGACGTATTAAAAATATTTAAGCGATTTGAAAGTTTTATTAATAAAGAATTAAATTGATGGATAAAAAAGTGTCAATAAAAATAATATGAAAATATAATGGAAAAATACCTATCATGAATACATAATAAAATTTTCTGATGGAAACTAATTACGGCATTTTTTGCAAATAGCGTGGATTTGATAAAGGATTTAAATGTGGGAGAGTACAGAATATAACCATGATGATTTCGGTACTTTTCATGTGCAAAGGGGCAAATAGTACTTTGGTAGAGCGCGCAATCTCCACCCCAAATATAACGACCACATTTTATTGCACGACTGTAAAACCCTCTCACGGTTCGCAGACCTTTGAGAATACGTTATGAAATGAAATATAAGGATACGTATATAATGCTTTATCATCATATTAATTTTCACTATTCAATTCAAATCATTACTATAACGCTTGTATTATTTCAGTAACCATAATAACTTTCTTTGTCATATTAATGTCAAGTCTGTAATTTTGCGATTAAAATATTTGAAAAGGTTTCATATTTTCAATCAATCTTATTTGGGTAAAAGTCAATTGAAACGTCAACCGCTTGTTTTTTTTATGATTTACTGATCAAAGGGTAAAAGGTTAGAGCTTCAGCGCTTTTTTTAAATTGATTAATTTTTATTTAAACATTTTTTTTTACCATGTCCGCTCCCAACGTGGAACATATTATGGCCTCTTAATGGAGGTATCTCAACAGAAGTTCTTTCTATGAGAACTGCTTGTTACTCATACAGTATCTTTTTTTGAAGATAGTAGGGATAGAAGGGTTGGGCTAGGACAGGATTATTGGTTAGCTAATCGCTCTCACTACGCTTCGTTTTTGAGGATCGGACGGGTGGGAGGAAATTTTGGGGTAATTTTAAGTAAATTACAGTATTTTTCTTTACGTCGATCATAATATTGACAGTCCCTATGTATAATCCCGTATCTGCAAACATGACATTTACAGAAGAGAGTCTCAAATATTCAAAACGCAATTGAAAAGTAACTGCTGCATCTATCTTCTTCAAAATTGGGACAGCGCTATAATTTTAAATCTAGTTTCTTACTTTATATGAAGTTTTGCTGAACAGTTTATTGTTTTTGAAATATTACAAATACAACATTGGACTTTGGATTCTTTATAAGTGTTATACATTGTATAAGTGATTAGGTACGTGTTTATACTTTACGAAAAAACGGTGATGTAAGTACTTTTTTCAAAGTTTTTTAATTCCTTCACATATAACTGAGTGCGTAAACAACAAAAATGTAAATGATGTATAATCACGTATGTGGTACTTACGTGATTATACGTAGGGAGTGTAGATATTATATAAAACGTTAATTTCAATGGCTGTCCAGTTAAGTGATAGATCACCATCTTTGGCAACAAACTTTGTTTATTGTTTATTTGTTTTTATTTATTCTTATTCGAATGTTTATATTATAATATTTTTTCTCAAGATTATTTAATTGATTTAATCGTTTCATTTTCTGTCTAAAATTTATGGCGTTACATGGCGCATTGGCGTCAGCTGTAATGGCATTTATTATTTTTTTAAATAGATTTAGCACTAAGCTATCGTCAGAACAGCCGTGATGCTCGAGTGGTTATCAGTTATATTTTATAGTTTTTGTGCGTATTTCATGAACAATATAATGTTCCAGTTTCAATCTTTAATTCAACATATAATTTTTTTGGACAGAATTTTTTTTTATATTTTAAACCGTTTTAACTCTACTCACTCCCGAGTCTCTCAAGTGTCAAAAAGTTAAAATATTTGGTAAGGACATTGTCAAATGGCTGACTGCAATTCACTTAATTTAAAAAAAAATTTGAACTCGTCTTAAATGATACATGATTATTATTCTAGCTAAAGTGCCTTCATATGTTTTAAAGTACCTTAACCAAAGAATCAAATACTTTCAAACAAAATCGGGTTGTATCTGGTCCGGATTTACTCAACGAGTGACTCTCAGTGACTAATGAAAGCAATTGAGTAGAAAATTCAAACTTGTTGAGCAAAACCGGAAATTATTTTGGTGAAAAAAATCCCTTTGATTCGTTCTATTTTGTAAATTAAGTATGAATCGATACATATATGAACGCGAAATAATTTTCAAAGTTCATTCCAGTACGCTTTTATCTCCTAGTCAATAGATGGTATTATATAATGTATGATGTGTATTACATAACCTTGTTTCTAATTACTCACATTTGTTCCCTTGTATGTGTATAACAAAGAACGTTATTGAATTTACTTCCACTATTTAATCTTCTTAGCATAATTGAGTAATTGAATCATTAGTGTTGTTGTTCATGAAGGTATTCAATATCTTTTATATTCTATTAATTCTATTCTGTTAAAAAGTTATATCAGGCATAATTAATTTTGGTAGTGAAATCAAATATAATTCTCAGTGAATACTTCTATGAAACGAAATATTTTTTATAAATACTGTTTAAATATTTTTTTTGAATATCAATTTTTAAATTGAATGAATATCAAATAATATAATTGATATCAAATTATCATGAGTATGAACATTGTAGTGTTTAAATAATACTTTTGTGAGTGAAATATCTTAAACAATACTTTATTGATACAGGTACGAAAACATGAGATATTTAAATGATTAAAATCTAATAAGATTTTTTTACTGGATAAAAATTTTGTACCTGCTCTTGAAATAAACTTCACAAATAGATTTTTCGAAAAACTAACACATATTTATATTTTTTTATTTGACTGAAAACATTTATAATAAGAAAAGATCTTTTCATAAAATGTATATCATTATAAAAGCTTCCACACTGCTTTTATGGGAATTAGTTATAATTTTTAAGTTTATATCATAATAATACGACTTGGACGAAGACTACAAAGAGAAGGAAATATACTTATTACTGTTCGGGCAAAGACACGGGGTCGAGAGAGGCAAAGCAACTTCACTTTCCTCTCTAACACACATGCACAGCCACAATTTAAATATATGAAATCCCTGTTTGCATCTATGGGGGGTCGCCGAGCAGAACTGCTCTCGGTCGAAACCGATTCTTAAGTATTGTCTCATCGTAATTTTGTATGTATAAGAACGTTGGGTTATAATGTTTGCCTACATCACTGTGAAATTTTTGAGACATTTCGCGAACGAACTCTCTAATTGTAGGTACTTTTAAGTCTTTGTGTAGTAGCGAGTTAAGTGTGTACCACGGGGCGTTACAAATTTGTCGCAATAATTTATTTTGGTTAGTTTGAAGAGTTTTCAGATGCTTGTGGTGAGCATACGCCCATACCGGAGTAGTGTACACCATAATTGGGCGAGTTATTACTGTATAGAGGAGCAGCTTGCTTTTCAGAGTAAGTTTGCTTCTCGCATTTAACATAAAGTTTAATCTTCCTGTTGCAGCATTAATTGAAGTTTTTTGATCGCGGTGTGTTTGTTAAATTAAAGTCTACGATCTAAGGTGAGTCCAAGGTACTTGAATGTTTTGGATCACTTGATTTCTGTATTGTGCATGCGAATGCAATCAAAATTGGGTTTTCTAATGAAACCCTTAGAAAACATAACTGCCGGGCTCATTTCAGCATTAATTTTGATTTTACAGTTGTCCCACCAATCTGTTATGGTATTGGCAACTGACTTGTGTGACAGCACTTTGCCGGTTTCGGGATTTTGCTAAAATAGTCGTATCCTCTTTACTGAGCTACGATCGTATCATTTTCCCTGACGAAGGGAATGTCATGCGTGTATATGATATACAATGTGGGTCCCAAGACTGAGCCTTGCGGAACTCCGGCCTAGGTTGACCTTAGTTAGGACCAAGTTCCATCCATTTTGAATTTGAAACGTCTGCCTGTCATAGATGAGTTGAGGATCTTGACCAGTGGTAATCCTATGCCAGCCTTCGACGTTTTGAATACAAGTCCTTCGGTTCATACCCTGTCGAAGGCTTTTGCAATATCTAAGAAGAAGTCAGCAGTCACCTCTTTAAGAATAAATCCACTTGTGATTAACTCCACTACTCAAAGAAGTTGATGGTTTGTCGGGTGATAAGCACGAAAGCCGTGTTGAGTGTCTGGGATGATTTTATTTTCGGTTACTACTTCTTGTAGCCTAACTTTAATCACACGCTCTAGAACCTTGCTCATTGCGGAGAGCAGACTTATTGGTCTATGGTTTACTGGAAGGGAGTGATCTTTCCCAGGTTTTGGAATGAGTATAATATCAGCTTACTTCCACCGTGCCGGTTGGGTTGCATTCTGACTCAAATAATAACCCAGTCTCGTTCGATCGCAATTACGTTATTTGCACTTTAGACTTAGTATAAACATTTACAGATGTTTACAATGGATTCACAAATTATTACACTCTAAACAGTTTAAATCTTTTAAGGCGATTTCTCTCTTAAAACCTTTGAAACTTGACTCTCCGCAATATATAAAAATAAGAAAATATCATCTTTTCACAAAATGGATATCATTATAAAAGCTTCCACACTGAGTTTATGGGGATTAGTTTTAATTTTTAAGTTTATATTAAACTGACCTAGAGGTCCTTCAATTTCGCAATACTGACTAGGACATCCAATACCGGACACTCTTTATGATACCGAAATTTCAGGATTCAGAATTTCTCAATCCTGATATCCCGAGATTGGTCATCAGTTGTACTTTCATGTTTTAAATTATATTTTTATAATTTAATTTGCATCCATTATTGTTTCATCCAATGTTTATGGTTAAAAACATTTTTTGGGCATTAGTATGACTTTTATCTATTGGAAATCAGCCAGTCATTTAAAAAAGTAGACACTCGTCATGATAAAAATAGTTTTTTTTAATATTGCATTATTAAGGTAGGTTTTAACAGATGGTATCCAAAAAGAAGACACGTCCTTCAGTTTGAACTTACAATATTGCACTTAATCCGTTTAAGAAGTAGTCCTCCTTTGTCCTCCATTTTAAATTGGTTATAACACTATTTAATTTGAAATATGAATTATGTTTTAGCATTCAATTTGAATCCCGAAATTCCAGGATTGATATTTAGACAATCGTGGGATTAAATAGCCGACTGGGATCGCAAGATTTCGGTATCCAAGATCTCGGGACTAGAAGCCTAAATTTTTTTTTCTATGTCCGCTCCCAATGTAGATCATATGGTCTCCTAATGGAGGTATCTTAACAGACTTTTTCTACGAGAACTGCTTGTTACTCAGTTGCTCAACTTCTCTTTTTTTTTTCAAAGAGAGTAGGGATAGAAGGATAGGGCTGTGGGAGAACTAGTGGTTAGCTAATCGCTCTCGCTACGCCTCGTGAGGATGGGATGGGTGGGAGGGAGGACTCAGACTACGAACAGAAATCTATAAAACGATTGAAAGATCAATCTATGAAAACCGTCCGCACCGGGAATCGAACCCGAGACATCCGTAACCGTAGCCAGCGACGCTACAAACTGCGCCACGGACGCCGACGGAGCCTAAATACCGACTTTCATTAAATACTTTAATTGAAAGCCACAATACGTTTTTTATAATTATATGACATTACGTATTTAAAAAACGAATCAGATGATTCAATTGTCATAACATGACGATGTTAATGTATCAAATATGCTTTGGTACTCAAAATACGTAAGTATTTCAATTTACGAGTTCTGTGGATAATTTATCAGACGGGATGTGACACGTGAATTTGACAAACGTTTTCCTCGGTGCTCGGTCACATTGATTATCTATGATTGATACAAAAATGTTTCACGAGAGTGTTATTTTCTGCGTCGCTAATCTTTGACATTTTTTTCCGAGATTGCCCGTCACTCTTCGGAGTACTCCCTTCACCCGCTCGTGCTTGACAAACTACTTGTCTCAGGTGGCCATGGGTTCACCATCTTTACACAAGCGCAAATCGGTAATAATCACTGTTTGCTTATCGTTCTAAGGCTGCATTTACAGTGTTGACACAAAATGTTGACCAAAAATTGGGAAACTTTTAGAATGAACGAAAAGTGGTTGAAATTACAATTTTTGAGAAAGTAAACAAAGAAAATAGCAAAACGAGAGTCAAAGTATGATTATAATAATTCATTCAACCACAATTTATAAATCAATATTATGTTTAAAGTATTTATCTTTGCTGGAATATAACTGATACCGTTGAGCAAGACCCCATATTAATATATATTATATTACAGGTAAACCTCCTTCCGTTACGTTTTGGACAAGGGATATAAAATATAATATTTTTAACCGAAAATTTTAAATTTTTTGTGTTGTTTGTATTTATGTAATACTTTTATGTAATGCATGCGATGCATCAGCTTACTTTTATCTCTTTCGCGCTCGTTATTTTATTTTGTCACTCATTACAACGAGTTCTGGCCCGTGTCAAATGTCAAATTGTAAATTCTGGGATTTTTTTTCTATAAATCGATCGCAATACAACGAGTCGACACTAGCCGGGGTCATTTTGTTAAATTCTAAAAATAATTTTTTTCAAGATGTTCTTTTAAGATCCCACTTAAGAATTATTTGCCTACATTGACTTTGTCTGCAACAGAGTTGACAGGAACTGTTCAATTATTATAAATTGATAATATAAGAGTTGTTAATAGGTATCTATCGTTCTTGGGATAAAATCAGTATTCTAAAATAATATGTATTTTTATTAATTAATTCTTATTCTTGCTAATTACTTGAAAAAGAGGTTAACACGTATAATTTGTTTTATGTTGAACTGTATGCTGCAGCACATCTATATAATAAACTGTTATATGTGGTGAGAAAGGATTTATTGAAGTATTACTGATAGAGCAGTAGTTCAACCCGATTATTAAAATATCATAAAGGATAATCCTGATCGTAATTAATAATACAAATAGCATAGTAGGGATAACAGTTTAATGTTTATTCGAAGTTTAATTTAATCTTCTATTACCTTCGTTTATCAAATTTAATAATTGAATAGAACTCGAATTATTCGAATTGGAGATTATTATGGTTTAGGAGTCGCTGAAGCGCTTAACACGCTCCTGGTGATTTTTTAATAAATAATATTTTACGTATGTGCTCTATCGATAGATTTATCAATTTCTCCAGTTGAAAATTCAAAATTTCTTCCTATTTCTAACTAAAACTCACTAATCTGGGATAAGTAGGTACATGCTTTCTTCGAATTTCATTTTAAAATCCTTCATTCCACCCATAATGCGTTTGTTTTCCCAACTAGGATTAAAGGTCATTGTTGTGGGGTCAGTGCTGGTATTAATCCAGGTGTTAATGCAGTTCCAAGAAAAAGTGATAATAATCTCTTCGCTGTTCTGAAAGAAAACATTGAATCGAAAAAAATGATATATTGAGCTAGTTATACCAATTTTTTTCTTACTTCAAATTCTACCGTATGAAAGAAAAAACTTATTTTTATAAATTATATTTTTACTTAAAAACAGTTTTGACAAACTTAAAAGTACGATTACTCAAAACTAGTATTATTCAGTTGGTGTTTTCTTCCAGAACAACGACGATTTGTCGTATTTTATCTTATATAAACTATTTACTGTCTGTCAGTTCGAGTTCATCCGTGTGCTCGAATACCTGAAAATGCCGAAAGGCCAAACCCAGGACTTTAGTGACGAAATACATGGAAATTTACAAAATTTTAACAATCCAAATTTGATGTTGAAATTTCATCAAGCACCCTCAGTCAATATATTAAATTATGGAAAACAAACAAAAGCACACGAAATGGAAACAAAGTATTTGTTTACAGTTCTAAATCTATCCAACGATAGGGACATATTCACACTTTGACAATTTTTTGTAAAGCGCTGGTTTTTCGTCGCCAAATCTAAAGGAAACTCAAATTCCAATGATAAACGTTTTTGCGACTATAACTCACCGTGCTTGTGGTTAATCTCTTTCACAGCTGAATTCTTTATTTTCCTTCAAGGCATATAAGAGATTATAATGTTTGAAAAAACTGTAACAAATACATTATACTGTAATCTTGCAGTACAATATCCCTAATATATTTGAATTTGTTTTCCATATCGTAAAATAAAGTCCACAAAATAAAGTAGTAACGAAATTTATTTATTTCTTTCCTAAACGTTCAAACTGTAGAAAAACGTAAGTTTATTTTGTAAGTAAGTATCGTATAATGCATGCACGTCATATTATATATACATTTATGTATATTTTTTTAGCATGTCCGCTTCTAATGTGGAACATATGGCCTCTTAATGGAGGTATCTCAAGAGAAGTTTTTTCTTCCCTACGATAACTGTGCGTGTTACTCAGTTGCAGTTAGTAGGGATAAAAAGGTAAGGTTACGACAAGACTAGAGGTTAGGTAATCGCTCTCGCTACTAGGGCATGCAATTCCGAACCCCTTTTACGATCCCGCGATTTCCGGATTAAGAATTTTTCAATTCCTGGATCCCAAGATCCCGGGATTGGTTATTAAGTGTAATTAAATGTGTTAAATTGTACATTAAAAATTTAATTTATTTCCATTATTGCTTCAAATGTATGATTAAATATTTTTCTGGGCATTGGAATGTTTTTTTTTGTTGATTTGAAATCAAACATTGTTTCCAAATAAAGAGAAAAATATTTAAAAAAAGAACAATGCTCAAAATAGTTTAATTTTAACGATTGCATTATTATGGTAGGTTTTACTTAATGGTATCCAAAAAGAGGACATGTCCTTTATTTTGACTGTAAAATATTGTCTTCTGTTCATTTAAAAAGCGGTTCTAATTTGTCCTCCATTTCAAATTGGTCAAGAACAGCTGTTACGAAATACGAGAAGGAGGGAAAATACAATACATTTTAAAGATATTACAAAAAAAAACTTTCTACATGAACAAACCGAGGTACAAGTTGTAACTAATCAGACAGTTTCAATTTGATATATGAGGTAGGAGAGAAATTTAGACATATCATCACTAACATTCATGTCTACTAACAGAAATTCACAAATCGATTGAAAAATCAGTTTATGAAACTGTCGGAATCGGGACATAATAACCGTAACCAACTACCTTAACCACTGCACAACGGAGCCAAATATAAAATCTTTCTCCGATATTATATATTTTTTTTCAAAATTGCAAAAAAGTCTGGTTTGATATGAGATGTGATACAACAAAGAAACATAATACATGAATAATTTTACATTCTAAAAAATATTATGATAATTATCAAGAGTAAATTGTGGGTACAGGAATGACTTTACATTATATTAATTTTCAACGTAGTTACTCTTGTAATGGGTGTTCTTACAGCTGTTACTATCTACCACAGCATATAAATTAGGAAGAACACATGCTTGTGTATAATATAGGAATACGTTATAGATGCAGTAAGTACCGCGACCAAAAACTTGCGCTACAATATTATTAACGTGTGCTGGGAAGGAGATACATAATTCTTTCATAGAAAGATGATTTACGGAATAGCAATTTTCCTTCAACGAAGCAATCTAAACCAGTTTTCCTCAACTGTTAAGATAGTGGAAATATTTCACAAACCACTAATGTGGAAATAAAAAAAAATATTTTTATAGTATTTTGTTTTCTTTATTTTTAAATCTTTTATTCTAACGCAGGGTTTCCCAAACAATATTCCGTGAAACTCTGGTGTTTTGTGGAACGTTAATTGATGTTCCACGAAAACCTTGAATGCTTTTATTTGCTACTACGGCTGCAACAAATTCATACATGTTTTAATTCATGTTGATATTATCTACTTAACACAATAAATAAGGTGTTCCGTTAAAATTTCACGTTTTTAACTATTCAGTATTCGAATATTTGGGCAACTATTCGCAATAATTTAAAATGAAATATTTTCACATAATCGACGGAAGATCAAATTTAAAAAAACAATATTAAATACCCCAGGTATTTTTGTCTTTACCCAACTCGGGCACTTTCGTACGTTATCATTAATACTTGAGTTTGATGAATTACTTGGGGCAAAAAAACTTTTATAGCATGCCATAATTTCAGTAATTGGAGAAATACCGTTCGAGTAATCTGACGCAGCTGCATATTTTAATACAATGGTAAGGTATTGGAATGTGTATTTACATTGTCTCTATCTAGGAGTTGACAGAAGTTGGGAAAGATTTAGTCATAAATTATTATAGGATTAATAAATATTCATAATAAATTAATAAATTTAATAAATATTCATAATTTTTATTATAAATGAGCTCGTTTTCTGATAAATTTTAATGTAAAATTAAATTATTATTTACGTGGGTATAATATGTTATGTTATTAATTATTCAAATGAAATATTCAATATAATATTCAAATTTCAGAAACTACTCGAATTTTTGAATATATTCGAAAAGTTTCAATTTTATAATGACGAATAGATAGAACCCCTAGTGAAGACACAATTTATATAATATAACACTAGAATTTCAAATTAATAAATACTGCACACGGCCAGCTTAAGATCTATTGTAGAAAAAATATACACTTTGAACATAAAACTTGCAACTATTTACATATAAAAGACAAAAAATTTATAACAACTGTGATGTTGATAACAAAAACGATTTGCTTGAAATTTTTTATATTTGCATTTTACAATAGGCGGCAACTATTTGTGGACCATCAGAAAATTTTGATGGAACGGCACCGGTCAGCGGGCCGTCAGTTGAGAAGCACTGACCTAGACGGTGTTGCATGTTAGACTGGTGTTTATTGTTACTGAGAAACAGCTATAATTAAATTGAATCATATTTAAAAAAAAAATGGACTTCTACTGCAGTATTTTGGCAGATATAGTGAAAAAAATTTAGTTGATAGTCGTTCCATTTTTTTTCTAAATAAGGCAAGGCTCTAGTATATAGGTTATCGGAAAATGAGGAGATAATTAAAGTTTTTGTTAAAAATAAAAAAAAAGACTGTTGATTTCATCGAATGGCCACGAAAAAAAAAATTTGTCATTTGAAAGCATGTAACTTTTGACTTTATTTTTTAAAATAAACATATAGATGTTTGCAAAGAGATCCGTATATTTACATTACCATCTTATGATAGTAATAAATTCAAATAATCTACTGTTTATTCTTTCTCATTTAATCAGAATTAAATTATTTTTGGTATTCGTTTTACGCTGCCAAAGTATATTATGATAAGGAGAAATAATAGATTTTCTGAAGTGAAAAACACTCACTGTGAAGTTGAATATGCGTAAAGGGTGCTTTCTCCATTTCAATGGTCTGGAATTCACGATTATTATGCGTACTTCCTAACTATGTGGCAAGCTGTAAACTAAGTGTGTTTGGCAGTATTTTAGTCCTGAAAAACCGCACACCGTCTATCACTAATACCGCTAAAAGACTTTTTTCACATCGATATAATATGTATAAATCAAAAATTTATTTGAATAACGAACAATTTTAATATCAATGAACATGACGATACACTTAATTATAAAACTATTGATTGCATTTAGGGTTGATTTATACTGATTTAGAATTCTCGTTTTTTTAATGTTTTCCATTATTTGAATGAAACTATATCAAAATGTATTTCTATCAAATGATTTATGTTTTTTAGTATATAATATCCCAGAAGTCAGTAGGCGATTGATTATTATCACATATCACATGTAGGTATGTTGTGAAATGCACACACACAACAATATATTTATATATTACTAACTGCTTTAGACATTCCGTATTTCAATTTCAATACTGTCATCTATGACGGGCGTCCCACTAGTGTGGATATAATGTTTGAACCATAATACTAATTTTGATGTCATTTTGGCATAACATTTTCTACACGGATTTATCATGTTGTTTTTTTAAATTTAATTCTACACTTCTACAGTCACAATTTGCAATGAATATATAGACAATAATCAAGGAAAACAAATAAATTGTACGTTATATAAGAAGTTGTCAATCAAAACTTAGCTGATAATTGATGATAAAGCCAATAATACATTATAAAATACATTGCAATCTGTCACTTTATAATGATAGAATAAGCCAGTGAATTTCAAAAGTAAATAAGACGCTTCCGTTTCAATCAAAGTCTGAAATTAATATCAAATGTTTATTTTTTCAAGGGGACATTCAAAATTATGCTCCAGGCTAAAAGTCTTTGTGGTGAATATCTCCATGAATTGATTTCAAATAACACTAGAAAATATGTAATTTTTTATACACCAAACAAAGCTTAACTTTTTAAATTTACATTTATTTTATATTATATAACAATTATCTTACAAATATATTTACTAAAAACCTGTGTTTCTAATAGGTGATATTCATTTTGAGAGGTTTTCATAAAATATAAACTAGTAAGTCAAAAAAGTTGGCGAAGATTTTCGAGGCTTTTGATAATTTTATTAGCCTTGTGTTTTTCCCTTCAAATGTCGAGATAAATTTAGAGAAATTAAGCTCTGAAATCTACAAAGTGCCTAAGCCCGACAAGTTAAAAAAAATTTTGGTGTTTACGGAATCCATTTCCATCGATGAAACACGACATGATTTCAAAAAAAATGCTGAATTATCGAAATATTTTCTTACGAAAAATGAAAATTAAAGCTTATTATTTAATGAAAACATTCATGTCTATGCTTAATTTTATTGAATTGCTGAAATCCGACTTACCCAGACTTTCGAAAATTGTTATTATATACCAATGAGATTTCTGTACAAATTTTGTTTCATAATATTTCCTGCACAAAATGTAAATGTTCTCAAGTTTGAGAAAGAACAGTAGGTTATAATTGCGTGGGACGACCTTTAAAGAATGGGTTAAGGAAGCCATTTAATCGAAGGTACCTTTAACGGCATTGTTGAGAAAATTCCCCCACTGGGCTTTCATTTATGATTAAGTGTAAAAGTTGCCACCTACTCAAGTGTAGTATACGGCTGCAAGAAAATCCCCCTATTAATCACAATTCTGACGACAAGAGGAAATACGTTTGAGAAACATTTGTTATGAAAGATAGCAAATACAATATTTATTACCTCTTGTATAATTTATATATTTTTACGCAATTTAAACATTTTTTTGTACCGAATTTGCCACCAATAATATAGATAAGAAAAAACTCAATTACAGTATATTAATTAAGAGTATTATATAATAGCTTCAAGGTGAAAGCAAGAACCTTAGAAGACTTTTATTAAACTCAGTTGCGGTATTACGTGTTTAAATACCGGAATGGAAACTTTCACATACATATATTATATAAGTATACATATGTTCAATCGATGTTTCCTAATTTATAAATGTCAATGATGTATTCATGTTTCGCGTCTTCTCCTACCAAAATCCTGAAAACTGAACTTGGACAAAGCGATTAGTTAAAAAGCAGTTCCTTCCTTTCGTCATCTTTCTTTCATCACCAAAGAGAGAATTTGAATAGACCAGCCACCGATTCTCGTAAAACAATGTCTATTGTAGAAACGGGTTAAACAAAATACATACCAATATTTCCAACCATCCCGTTCGTCCAATCTATTTTATCAAATTAATACTACAAGGAAAGAAAGTAAAAGTGATTATTTTCCAAATAATTCACTTCAATTTTTTAAAATGGTATTAAGAATATGTAAAATTTGAGATACCACGAACACTCGTGACTACATTCTCGTGGGTAAAAATTCATATATTTTGCGAAGTTTTATTCGATAATTTGAACTCTAGACGACAGAACGGAAATAATATAGAAAATTTTTATTGAGGTTGATTTGCTAATTTTAATCGTATTGTGACTATGCCAAAACTTTGTAAAAAAATCTAATATATTTAAACAAGTTTCATTTGACATAAATTCATTGTTAATATCAATATGTATTTTTTATGATAGGTAATACATTTCTATCAATGTGTAATGTTCAGATTTAAAGTAATATTTGCTACAAATACATTATAAAAATAGTATTTGTACAGTTATTATAAACATTTTTTATGTACTTCACACCTTCAATAAAATAAGTCTGAAGAATATTGCCAAAACATGAAGGAAAAGTTTGTTTGTAACCACATAATTTTAAACAAAATTCTGTAATACTCTTAGAAATTAGCCTGTAATACATTTTTTTTTATGAGAACCGAGGTTTGTAATACATTAAAAGTAATATAAAGCTTTTTTTTCTCGAGAAAGAAAAATCTTCAGTAAATTTATATTTCAACATAATAACATAAAGCAACGTGAAGAAAACAAATGGATATAACAAAAATATTTGAAAAACGTGTTAAGAATTATTTGAATACGGTTTCAAAAGTAATTTTATATACACGTGTTTAACTATAGAATTCATCTAATTATGTTACACTTGATGATATTGATGACTTGAGTTATAATTTTTAAAGTTAATATATTTTTTTTATTTCTAAGAGGCTTAGATTCCAACTTCAAATACAGTTGCTTTTGTAATATTAAAAATAACATTACAAAAGCAACTGAAAACACCTTACGTGCGTACGTAAAATTCCATTGAACGTAGATGTATGAAGACTATGAAAATAATTAGAAATGTGTAGAAAAGAAGAGTTTGTACACAGTAAACAAATATCGAGTAGAACTAGATCCAAGTGATTGTTTAAAAAAGTACAGTTTAAATCATTTTTTTCATTCACAAAGAGTTTTTGTGATAGTTAATTCGAAAGTCAGTTTTTTACTAAAAAAACTTGCAGAAATTGTAAATTAACCCAGAACACGAAAATTGAAATCGAAAAAATATCGTCAATAACGGAGCAGTTTTCAATAATAAGTTGATAAAAAAATTTTTGGATAGAAAATAAATAAAAGAAAGGGATCTTATTAAAAAGATTATAAGTATAGGTAAAAAAATGTTTTTGAAAATTTCATCCTAATGTCACATGATTTAAATTGTTTCATTAACCCAAAAGCAATGCTAAAAAGAAACACTATCATAAATACCAAAGCATTAAAAAAATGCAAAACTCTTGGAAGTAGTGCTTTTAAAGAGACGGTGATAATGTGATTTTTCACTAAAAGCGAAATTTATGGCGTGACTGCCTGTGACAAGCCGCGTCGAAAAAATATTTTTCACAAATACCAAACGAAAGCATTAAAGCATTCTGGTGTTCGCTGATTTTTCATATTTTAAATTATACGTGATAAAAACATTCCAGCTGCTTAATAGTTTTAGGTGATGCATTAGCTGTAATAAAAAATATGTTTTTTCTAAATATAAAATCATTATTTTTATTCTATTATATATTTAGCTATAACACTTTTTCACGCTGAACAAAAATCTTTTATCAAAACTTAAAAATAAATATGCTGCATGAACTGTTAACATAGCTAATAAAAAAACATCAGAATTGTAATTTCAATTAAAAGTTATTAAGCTTGACAATCCAGTTTTAGTTTTGATTGTTAGTACCTTATAAAAATAATACTTAACTTACTAAAAAACTTTATTACTGTAAAACTGTAGTTACTTGTAAAAAGTCAGATTTTTATAATCATAATGTGTAATTTAAAATTTTATTTTAACTATGCGAATTGTTCATTGGTTACTGTGTTGCTTATATTTAAAGCGTAAGTTATGATATTTTAAGTTGGACGAATTACTATAGAATATTATATTACTTAGTCGTTTGTAGAAAAATATTTTTTTGAATATGATCATTGAAAAATTGATACAGAATAACTTGTCTACCAAAGAGAACATTGCAAAAATTAATGCAAAGCTTTGTATTTTATATAATAATTTTTGAATGATTACATTAAAAATATAAATAATTTATCTCTGTGGACAACCGTTATCGATTACTTTAAAATACCAATAGAACGAAAAGGACTGCTCACAAATATCTGTCGACGCTCCAATTCGATAGAATAAAATATATCAGTTTCAACAAATGATGTTAAAATTTTCGACATTTAAAAATTCGTTGATTACAGTTACAATAAAGCATTATCTTAACCCAAGTTAGTATGACTGTTTGTGGTTCTATTTATACAATCCTTTAAAACATAAGTTTAAATAAATCTATTATTTTGTCTTGATTGATGGTGAATGTTTTCCGATATGCCATCATACTATGCATAATGTATAGATGTTGCTAATAAAACGTGCAGCATAAGTAAATAACGACTCAGTCTTTAGTACAACGTTCCAAAAGTTTATCAGAATTTTGCTTGCCAAGAGGTTTCTGTTTATCTAGTCCCTTGTAAACAAATTTTCAGTTAGTTATAAGGACATTGTGAAAGTAAATTACCCTAAGCTAGTCGTTAATGGATATAATGATTAAAATAATATTGCCATCTTTCGAAAAACCTTACTAGTATGAAAGAAATATAGAAACTATATACATTCTATTTTATTCTATTATGAATTCCTTGTAAAAAGATTTAAAATACAAACATTGGAGTCAGCGTAAGCTTCATTGTAGCAATATTAAATGTTTTATTTATTTCACATTTAACGAACTTACAATATCAAGAAGTTTGAGATTATTCAGATCAAATATAACTGTTCATTTTAGGTTGATTAAATGTGTAGTATAATATGTTTTCAACCGGAAATTATTTGCAAAACAAACATTTTTGTAGATAAAATTCAATGTCGAAGTAAATTACTCAAAAATTTATAAGACAAAATACATAATGTGTTACAATATTCACTATTAAGGTGTTAACTGTCAATTCTTGGTGGAAAGACATTATATTTAAAAAATAAAACTCAATTCATTTGTACTACTTCCACATATTTATAATGATCAGGACCGGTTTCGCTCATCACGAGCATTATTAACTGATAAAAATACAAAAATAAAAGGCTTATTTATCTAAAATTGAGAGTAAAAATGAAGGTATATAAAAAGTAAATTTTTTACTTTATTAAAATAATTATTATTATCCATCATCAATCATCAGTTGGTAATGCTCACGATGAGCACAAAAGCAAATTCTGACATATATTTATTTTTTCTATAGTTTGTTTTATTTTAATATGAATAATACAGCGAATAAATATAAAATAATTTTTAATCAATTTATTTTCACAAGTAAGGATAATCCTTTTCGATCAACTGCGTTAACGGTAGCCTGCCAAACGATTATTTGAAATTATTACTTGGAAATTCTTCGTCTATTAAATACTTATTTTAAAATATAAATCCAAGATTAAACTTTACGAATTCCTTTTTTGTAGGGAATGTACGTACTTGATGTTCCAATAAAGATTCCGATGTTAAGAGTCTCTCTCTCTCTTCCTTTCTTTGTATATCTGAGAGCCTTAAATTTGTGTAATAAATACGTAACCGAAAGCAGAATTTCTCTTTTCCGAGTAAGGTACGACGAGGGTCTTAAAGAGTTATTCATTGGATAAAGATTTTTCACAACACTGCCTTTCACTGTGAATGTTTACTTCTGAATTAAAATCAGTTGTTGGTAAGCTTTCCTTAAATGAAAGCATTTATTGTTATCTTTTTTAAATAGCACACAGATTTTATTATTCATTTCAGATCATTCTGTTGTTACAGAACATCATTGTTTTTACATCACGACTGAGTATTAATGCAGGATAATTATTTTCCTAATTAAAAAATTATACAAATTATTTCATAAAAATGAAGAGCCTTTCAAAAATTATAAAAAAATAATGTTTTTTTAAATATTATGTTGCATAGTTGTGAGGAACGTTTTTATAATTGAATCGGTTACACAACTAATTAAAAATCATTGTCGTTTTGGCAGAATGCGTTTTATCGGAAATGATCGTTTTAAGTAAATTGATGTTGAATATGTGTGCGCGAAATGATTTTTTTATTATTTTCAAATATTATTGTAACTCTTGAGTAAAGAATGCATGTGATTTTAAAACTATTTAAAATTAGATATTTTTCCAGGTGAAAATTAAATATGAACCAATATTTTAATAGGTATCTGAAGACACGACTCTTTCTGTTTAACGTTGATTTTTTTATCTCATTTTATTAAAATATTGTCTAAAATGAACGATCTAAAGTTCATTTGTGTTAAAACACAATTTGATGTGGTGCGATATTTTTCTTAAGTACTCGTATTAACTAAGTAAGATAATTTAAACTATAATAAATAGTGTTTACTGTATTTGAAATCTGCATGAATGGTATTTGCATTTAAATATCAGGATAGATATAAAAAATTATACAATACATTCATAAATATTGATGTCAAATGGTTGATGGTTATTTCAGTTTAACGTCATCGTCATATTCAGCCAATTCAATCAGAAAAGTTTGTTGTATTTTAATATCGATTACGTGTTTCGATTTATGTTGTTTTTTGGTAACTACAGAATATACTTAACATTTAAAGTTGAAAAATATACATACCTTCAAACATTTCCAAATAATTTCGATATTGAACTAAAAGCACATTTTTGTCATCATCATAAGCAGAAATCTTGGATGAACACTTAATAACATTACGGTATGAACTAATCCGAAAACCACTCAGCTTAATGTACTAAATGAAATCGAGTAGTGTCTAAGTTACATATTAAAACATCACTCACTATCGTTATTTGACAGAAACGTTTAACGTTGTCCTTAAAATTTTCACACTACATACTCCGGCTACATATACAAAAAATATATACACAGACAAACCCGTAAAGCGCTATCACTCAGACGTTCGTTAAAGCTACGCACAGTGGTGCGAGATCGAGTAGGGCCGTCACCTAGGCAACCGTAGGGAGGCTGAGATAACCTCGGCCTGGGCCCGCTCTACGCCAGACTGAGGCGGCAGCTACGCCGTAGCAGCCCGTCGACCGCCAACGCAGATGTGACTCCCAGCATCCCTAACACGCAGACTCCGTGTAAACACAAATCATCAAATACGGGCTCGCAATTTGACAGCAAGAAGACTTATGTTAAAAATAATAGAGATATATATTAAATTTCGTAATTATGACATTCATAGTCTAAATTTTAAAGAAAAAAGATGAAAATTTAAATTTATTATAAATGATCTCATACGTAACGTTTATAAAATTCATGTAATAGCCATACCTATAGAAAAAATTTAAGATAACCGTTAAACTACTACAATAAAAAAAACTAATTCCAGTTCCAAAAAAACAAGTATTTGAAAAAATGAACAACTTTCCAATCAAAACATATAATTACGAACACAAATATTTATGAACACTTCCTTGCGGTACGAATTAGGTAGCGTTATTTTTTGAATGTTTTTGTGTAATTACTTTTATTTATGATGTTTGAGAAGTTCTTTATGCCTCGTATGTATGTATGTGTGTATACGGTGCTTTACGTAGACAACCAGTCGCAGCTGGTGTGGAATGGAACGAGTGAACTGGCACCTCTACCATAGACCAATCCAAAATCAAACCTAGCAAACACGCTTATCAAGCGATACAAGATTTTACATTTGTGTTTCTGTTCACCCAAATATTCTATTCGCGTATAGATCTTTGGCGGTGTGGTTCGGTTAAAAGGCTGTCGCGTTGCGTGGAACATAGAGAAATGCGTTGTCATTGAATATTTTATGCCTTACGCCACTGTTGAATGGTGCAACGGATAAGTGCCTCAAAACGACTTGTAACTTTTTGACTCAATTCGACCGCACTGTAGGCTGCTTACGTAATGGGAATGTTTTACAAGAGACGTAACACGTTGTCTAGCACATTTCGTAGACCTTTATCTACTTCTATATTGTCTTA
This sequence comes from Himalopsyche phryganea, assembly GCA_022494535.1. NCBI lineage: Eukaryota > Metazoa > Arthropoda > Insecta > Trichoptera > Rhyacophilidae > Himalopsyche > Himalopsyche phryganea. The sequence goes on from JAGVSL010000034.1 coordinate 3,342,791, forward strand.
CCACGTAATTAAACTACGTTGAGATTCTTTTTTCTATTAAATATGACAAGATTTTAACGCTCATGCATACATGCATACCAGGCGCGTGCGGTGGTTTTATCTTTTTCTCGCTCAATCACATGAAAAGTGAAGGTGCAAGTGAGATGCAAGGGCATACGGTGCATACTCTTGTATCCTTCTTGGTCTTACCAAAATTAGATTGTCCGACAAAGATAGTGATAAGTCCACCGTACGCCAATGATGCATGCATACTATAGTATTACCAACATTACTTGGCCGCCGCCAAATTTGGAACTAGAATTGTTAGTCTAGAATAAATTTCTCGAATTGATTCTGGAAAATCAATGTTTACTTTTAATAACCATGACTAAAATATTAGTTTTGGAATTTATTTAAATTTTAGTCCTGGTTGATTATGGAAACATTCCTCACGCAACGGTTGCGCCCTCACTAGCGGCCAAGTTAAATTTGTACATCTATACATGCATATATTTTGTTGTATTGATAAGTAACAGCTGAAGAGAAAGCAAAATAAGAACTGGTAATTATTGATTACAATTGTAATTTCTTTGGTGCTTTACTTAAATCGTGACTGATGACCAATCGAAAGCAAATTAAGTCTTACTCCCTGATATGTATCTCGATGAAGTGTTCTAATTTCAAATGCCCTTACATATATTTTATTAAATTGATTTGAATTTATTCATGTATTAGAATTGTAATGCTATCTCTGATGTTTGTATTACATCATAAAAAGGACCGTTACGAGAGTGATAAATGTGACCATACCTCTCGAAAGCTCAATCACCAATATTCTATTTCTTTCTTTAAAATTATTCGATTGTAATATTTCCTTTCTACAGGAAAAACTGTCAGACATCTAAATTTTATTTAATAAAGACTAAGAAGAGAATATGTGAAGTGTTTGCAACATTACTTTTATTTTAATATTGATTGGAAAAGTTATTGGAAACTTATCGATCCTCCTTTTTGAGCGCAGACTTGAGAATGAAGTTTATTTTCCTTTGCAATGTTTTCCATATTCTTCCCATTTTTTTAGAGCAGCATTAAGTGTGAATCCTATCACCTTTTCAGAGGGTTCATCCACGTAGCCAAAAAACCCTTTTTGCTGCATATTTCTAGTGAAGCCCAGTTTTTCAGGGTGACTAACTTTCCTGTGGAGATTGAACCAAAGTTCTATATAATACATTATTAGCATAATATGTTAAGAGTCGTTTTGTTGCTTTACATTTCAGACAAAAATAAGTCTTGAAATTAAAGATATCAATACATGACGTTAACATAAAATTTATTTAATAATTGGAACGATAAAATAGTATTTCAGCATTTTTTTCGTTTATGAATGCTGATTTAATGAGTTTTAACTTATATGCAGTTAATAAAAATACAGTCATACATCAATTTGAATACTGATTTATTAATTAATTGGACTTTTTGAGATTATTAAAAACTGCATGTATTATCAAAAAGGAAATAGAAATGAAGTGTGTACGGCAATTGCGGTTTGTTTTTGGAAAGGAACCGTTTTGAAAAACGAATGATTGCTTTTGTGAAAATGACTAAGTAATGCAAAATTACAGATTCCTGTTTTATTGAAAGTCAGGATGCGACAACAATCCTATCGGTAGAAAACTATCAAACTATTTGAAATAATTCAACTGAATTGATAAAAAATACATATTGTTATGATACCGCTGGATTTTAAGAGTATAAAAATATAAAAATTTATAGTGTAAAATCTTATTATATAGGGCTTAGCGAGTAATTAGGTAACCACTAGTCTAGAGCTCTATTCTTATATGCCTATTCGAAAACGATATATTAAGAAAATGAGTAACAAACAGTTTTCGTAGAAAAAAAACTTCTGTTGAGATAAGCTAGGAGTCGATATGCTCCACATTCGGTGCTGGCATGGTTAAATAAATTATATGCAAATAGGGATATAGAATACTATAATCTGGTAACTAGATAATCTGATCTGAAGTATTGTAAAAGACGTTGAATTAGTGGGGAATGTATGATTAATACGCTGTTTACCCAATTGAAGCTCAGTCACATTGAGACCATGTGAAATAAAGATACTACAAGGGTTGATGGCTATTGACCCGATACCAATTGCCAAATCTGTAAAGATGCTGTGTTTGCTATGTTGGATATACACGGAGAATTCTGTATTTTATTTAATTTAAGATGTACTACACAGCAAAGACATGTCATTTTTAGTTTTATGAACAGATAATATTATTCTCCTCAAAGTTACGTGGCATCTTATATACATGTCAATAATATATTAATGATTTATCAGAAAATTACTTCAATCGACGAATTTTGATTGTTTTCGAAATAAAACAACCCGATTATAGGTAGTGCAACTATACAGATATAGAAAAATCTGTAGTCAGTTTACATTTTTTATGAAAATCATTTTAAAACTTCGATCATTATATGATTAAAATAATCGTGTAACACTCTATTCGATTGCATTTTAATTATCAATCTATAGAACACTATATGTTATTAAAACTGTTAGCAGATTGATGCTAAATATTAAAATGAAATATGATCATTTTATACACACAGCGTTTCTTTTTGCCATGAAAATATGTTGAAACGCTATCAAAAGTATTATTAAAAAATAATTCTTAATTCAGATATCATGCTTAGACAAGACCCCGTATAGGGTCTAAATAATTTTAGAACATTTTGAAAGATGTCTTATATTATAGTATGGACTATAATAAATATAAAATTAAATACAGGAATACCACAGTGACAAATCAACTGTCATCTTTTTTAACAGTGCGATTATTTATTATTAAAAATGGACAAATGCAAGAAATTGACATTATACTATTATTATTTACCGGTCTTTGTCCAGGATAGAGAATACTTATGTTAGGTTATTTAGACGTTGGCTAGCTAATGTTAAATTTCGTTACCACCGTGGATCGTACTTCTTGTAACTCCCACAAAATATAGTCCATCAATTAATAATAATGTTAAAAGTTGAAATGATGAAAGATGAAAAATTTCCCACCTTCACTCGTGATAAGTTCCACGTTGTAGAAGCAATCGATATAAATAATTCAAGGCAAACATGAATTGATACTATACGAAATGTGAGTCTCGTAAATATTCTTCAAGCATCTGCGCATTGTCAAGACAATATCACATTTCTTAAGCTCATTTTCTGCAATGATGATTGTAACTTTATTTACTACCGGTGCGTTAAAGAAACAAAATGAAAATCTCACTGTTTTTTGTTTTATGATGGATAATTTTCCGCTCGATCTTTTAATTTTTGCAAGCATGAAAATTTACTATTTGTGACATTTACACTTTAAAATATTTACAGTTTCTGAGTGAAATGACGCTATGACGATAATTATCATGGAATATTTTGTATGGAGCGGTTGCTAAGCGATCTTGTTGATGTTTTTCATTCCGCATTGAAATGCCAAAATAAAGCGTTTTTAGTTCATGGCCAAAAGTTTAATGTTGAGAGTTGTAAGTTGAAAATAGCAGTTGACCTAGAAATGGCAGTTGGAATAACACATGAAAATTTCTCTTCGCTACTGTACACCGTTCGGGAGTTTTTTTGGCCGACAGACATACAAAACTACAGATTTCTATATGTATTTTGTGCTATATGGTAGAGATTCCATTTTTGTGAATGCTTGTAATCGCAGATAATATTATAGATATTATTTTATTGTGAAATCAATCGAAAAAGCAACGTATGAAAATGCTTATTATGTAATTCTAGCTTAAAACATGCTATCGAGTTATCTTGAGTTTATTGAAAACGATTCGGCTACGACAACTGACAATCATAAAAATAGTATCTATATTAATGTTTGGTTATATTTTTTTCAAATCAGTCAGTCTAAATTACCTACAAACTAAAATATTAATAGAAAGATGTCTTCTGAGAGAAAGAATATTACAGTGATGCTGAAATACCCATCTTCTATCTAAGTAATATATTTTGATTAATTCACCCTTGCTTCATTGGACTGTGAGTGGTGCTTCTATTAATATCTTCAATATAATAACGTATCATTATCAATCATTAAATTTGATTCTTTGATGAATGTGATTAATGAGACGTAAAATAACGACACCTTTTATCATATTATATAAATGTCGTAAACAAGATTTTAGTCAAGTTACAATATTCAGAAACAATCAATAATAAAACTTAATAAGGTAAACGTACCAGTAGTGTAACGAATGAGAGAAAAATTCAACAAAAAATATGATTAACGTTTAACATTATACCGAATGATGAGAAAGTAAATTTATTCATAAAAAAATTGCGCTCAATTTTTAGCAACTTTGTTAATGTTTCAGTTTGTTGAAAGTTGAATGTTCCAGTAGTTGGCCACTTTTTTATTTCTCAGTAGTTGATCATGTCTAATCAGAAGTTTTCATGACAACTTTTCATCAGAGATTCCTATAGTAGCAAATGCTCGAGTAGCATATGCTTACAGTTCACTGATATTCTTCAAAATTCTCCAAAAAATTCAAAATAAAATAATTACTGCTTAAGGTGTTGTTTACACATAGCCGCTATGACACCCCAATGGCATGTGTTGTGGTGTGTAAGTTTAGTCCGACAGAAGATGGTTTCACTTGTCAGAACTCTACAATTTAGAGCAATCCCGCGTCTGCGTTTCTTATTCTTATTGAAAAAGGTCAACTACTGGTGCATGGTCAAGTACTAGTACATTTACCTTATAATAAATCCGTAGCGCAAAAGGAGAAGGGGTATTATATGCCACAAATGTGCTATTTAACATAATGTATATTAAATATGCAAATTTATTATTTTCCTCCCACATAACCGATCCTCCAATCAGGGCACAACGAGAATGATAGGCGAATTACCAGCTATGTTCTAGCCTAATCGTTATTTCCTTGGTCTCTTCGCAAAAAGCGAAATGTAGCGAATGAATAACAAACAGAATAAAATACCTATAATCATATAAATTCTGTTGAAATACCTATATTAATATGCTCCACCTCAGGAGTGTAGATTGAATAATAAAAATATTTTTTTCTTCACCAAAATGAAACAGTGAATTCAGACACATAATATTTTATTACAACTTGTATTTATTCTTCTGAAAGGAACGGTGGGAAACGTGTATCGGTACTTAACTCATTACAGAAATATTGTTGACATTTAATACGCCAATTTTGCCGATATCGGAAATTATGCTAGGCCCATATTAGAAACACACTACAAGCAAAGATGCTCAACTAATAATTACTGATTAATTGAAAGCTTTTTTTAGCAATATCCACTCTCTAATCGGAACATATGGCAACCTCACGGTTTCTCACAGATTCTCTGTCCCCTACCAGTATTCTTGCTGCCTCCCAGGTCATCCCAGCGTCTCATAGCTCCACCGAGTACATCCTATAAATAAGAGACGGAATCCAAACGTTTGATGGAAGAGGCAGGCAGGATTCAGGCTCCTCTGTCACATCCACAGCACATATATAAGCCAAGTCCATCGCTATTTTTTTTAAATATTTTGGATATAAAAAGGGGTTGGTCCGTCCGATGTCTTACGCCAGAGTTCCTGAAGAAGTCAAGCCACCTTACCCCTTCCCCGAAAGCATTCTCCGCAAGCACAGTATACTGTTACCGTTTGTTTTAGTGACTCGCAACCATAAAACAGCACTGTCTGAATGCATTCATTGAATATGTGGCACTTGGTTCTGATCGAGTACAACCGTGAGCTCTAGACATTTCACATCGAGTTAAAAATTGATCTAGCCTATACCCAATCGGATCAATAGCTCTTTACCTGAATTGCTACCTCCCGTGCTGTGTACCTCCAAGTACCTGAAGCCGTTGAGTTTCTCGTGTTGCAGAGTACATTGGATAAGCTCGTTTTGACTTTAAGACCAATGCGGTACGAGTCTACAGTCTGCATTTTTTCTTGAATACCCTTGATAGATTTGTCAACCGGGGTCAGATAGAGGTGTGTCTTAGCTCTGTTCCTTTTCATTATTAGAATAAGTAGTAAATTTAGTTACTTTGCTACAATTCTAAATGGATTTTAAGAGGCATACAGTATTTTCCGCCACATCGGTTTCCTTTGTTGAGTTTCAGGAACCCGTAAATTTAATAAAAAGAATTTAATAAAAACAACTTTAAGTATAATTGTACTACTTGCTCTCACATCAATTATTTTTTTACAAATAATTTTATTTTAATCTAGTCCGTAAAAAAAATTATCAAAGAAAGCTTAAATGTTGTAATTGAGCGCATTTATCTATAATGGACAACCAAATAAATATATGCAATATTTTGTTTATTGGGATAGCTGAATAAAGAAAGGATTTTCACAACCCATGTGAAATGCCGTTATTTGAGTAAGGATTATTAATGGAATTTTCGAACCCGAACAAATAAAACTTTGCAAATCCCGATAGAAAAGAAACATTTTACTCCAATATTATTCTGATAAGATCTAGGGATGTTTGAAATGGTTTTCGTAAAACAAACCGAGTGGACTGGATAGATGATTTTGTTTTTCGTCATAAAAGATTTGCTGACGTAAATTATCATGAAGTTTTCTTTCAACTCGTTTTTATAGATAACTCGGTACACTTTTAAAATACCAACATACAATTATCCCTCAAACATTATTATTTTTTAAACTAAAATACCAGCACAAAATTTATTTAACCTATTTTGTAGAATAAATAATTGGAGTTCTTAAACCGTTTATATTTTGAAAACTCTTTGTGCTCAAAAGCATGTCCCAAATAATCTCGTATCTAAGAACGGAAGCAAGGAGAGTTGCCGCTAAGACAAGACGGTTGGGTCTCTTAATAGTAATTATAATATTTAATTAAAATCCTACATTTTTTCGAAATGATCTTTTTTGAAATAGAAAGGTAGTTTGGAAAAGTTCTTTGAATCTCCACGGGAACAAACATGAAAAGGAATGAAAATCAAAGACACCTGCCGGAACAAAAGAGTCTCAAGGCTGGCCGAGAATTAATTTCGAATCGATCCGTTGGCATAAGTGACGCCTCTATTGATCCTGAGGCCTTTTGTGCGCCAAGTGCTGTAGAAGGAGTTGTACCTACTCCCCAATATTTCACCACTCGTTTGCATTTTTTTTTTGTCAAAGCTCAATTTTGCACGCACAAATTCTCGCAGTAAACATGTCTGACAGGCTCCTCTCTGCATTATTTGGCATCGCAATTCGCTCACGACGCTGCCATTCTCAGTCTCATTTTTTCTGAGAATAATAATAATATTGACATTTTATATTCCCTTGATTACAGCGATCTCTTTTGAAACTTTTATCACGTATAAAACAAACGCCTTCTCGACTTGATCATTTTAATACATATTTTAAAAATTGAATTTTTTGTCCTCTGTTTATACATATAAACAAACCTGAATCACAATTACAACATATTTTTGAACACTGAATACAATTTGTTAATAAATAATCACCACAAAAAATATAAATATTCGATCTACCTAGTTGTGCAAACCAGTTAAATATCTTTTTGTGTTTAAATTATTCTTATTATTTATTCATATAATAGATTTAGATAGTTTTCCTGCTTTCAAACTTCTCGTATTATTTAATTATTTGATTGATGAGACTCTTTGATACTTGTTTTAATTCAAATATCATAAGAAAATACAGGTCAAAACAACACGTATAGGGTTAAAGGTCATACGGCAATCCTGTTTTCAATTCGTTTTCACTTTCAATATCTCTGGTAATCAACAACCAAAACTTTCTAAGTAATTCTCATTCAATACGAAAAATAATATAAGTTATGTGAGATATTTACGATAACTATAAATCACTTGTATGGAGTTCTGTAGGTGCCACATAATTAAGTTTAATACCTTGTGCCAACAAATCTTTCAATATCTATCTTGGTTAGATAAAATAAAAATAAAATCATATGACAAGTAATTTACTTTCTTTGCAAAATCACTGTTGATAACGTTACTATCTCGTCAAAATATCTCCACGGTTATCACACATTAATTTTTTTCTCTCCAGGAGTCAAGCTTTGCACACATATGTGAGAACTAAAAAGTCACATTGTTGGAATAATTTTCCCTTGAAATACACTGAGCGATATATTTTGAAGATCATTAGACGTCACTCCCAATGTGGAGCATATGGTCTCCTAATGGAGGTATCTTAACAGACTTTTTCTACGAGAACTGCCTGTTACTCAGTTGCTCAACCTCTCTTTTTTTGTTTTTCAAAGAGAGCAGGGATAGAAGGATAGGGCTAAGAGAGAACTAGTGGTTAGCTAATCGCTCTCACTACGCCCCGTGAGGATGGGATGGGTGGGAGGAAGGACTCAGACTACGAACAGAAATCCATAAAACGATTGAAAGATCAATCTATGAAAACCGTCAGCACCGGGAATTGAACCCGAGACATCCGTAACCGTATTCAGCGACGCTACCAACTGCGCCACGGACGCTGACATTCATCAGACGTCATAAAGTGATAAAAATAAAACGTGTAATTTTATTATAAAATAAAAAAAATATCAGTTCGACGTTTTGTACATCTAGGTGTGACCAAAAAGGTTGAATAAAAAATGAATCGAGTTTGACTTTATATTAAAAACGATATTCCTCAAAATAAATGTGAAGCCATCGAAAATGTTAAGCATTTTTTATATACCCCTGCTTATTTGCCCTATCCCTTAAGTTTAATCTTTTTAATTATTCAGGTCTATCCCCTTTTTACGATAAGAGCCAGAACTTTAGAGCTATAATTAGAACATTCATTATCACGTTTCAAAGTGTCACAATCAGTGATAGAACTGTGACTTTTGATATAAAATATTTAACAAAAAATTCGACGTTTAATTGATTGTCGTTTTTTTTAATACATTTTTTTCGTTGACATGTTGCTTGAAATCAATATCACTTTGATAATAATACTTACTACATTGAGTAAAATTCAATACAGTTTCACGACTATTTTTAGGAACCAAAATAATTTATCCTTTACAATACTATTTTTGACATCGAGATAATATAATATAATTAAATAAGAGGTAAAAATGAATCAAAAGATACAATCACGTAAAAAACAAATTTTTAAAAGCATAATTATATGAGATGAGCTATTAAGACATAAAAAATTCCTTATGCATAGTAAAAAAATGAACAAAATTGAAAATATTTAAATCAAAATTACTGTCAACAATGAATTTCTACTGTTATTTTAGTTTTTCTTACATTGGTAATGGCCCTCTACCGATTGCAATCATTAAAACTACATTTTTATTATTATTTTAATACGATTTAATAATTGGAAACTGTGGCTCCTGCAGGAATTGGAATTTTTGTAACCATCCAAGATGATGTATTTTTTAATACATGCGATATTTTTATAAACAAGAAGTCTTAAAAATACCATTTTTAGTTAGTCGTGATTAAACAAAAAGCTGTTAAAAAATCTTTACTCTCTACAATCTCTATATTATGAATGATGAAAAATTGAGACGAATTTAGCCTCAGTAAAACACACATCATTAACGTAATACAGATGTCAAATTGTTTAACAAAATAGTACTCTGTTTTGAAAGTTTTTATCTCATCGGAATTAAGCTAAAATCAGTAATAATTTTCATTTTTTTCCTCATAACATTCAAAATAAAGTAGATTGAAAAACACATCTGTATATTATAATCAAATACTTCATATTAAATATAGCGTAAAACGTATTTTTGAAAAATTCACCAAAATATTTTCCCGATTATGATTATTTTTCCCCCAAATATCGTTTTACCTGATGATAAATTAAATGATTGGAATACTTGGTGCGAAAAATTAATGTCACACTAAAATGCTGGTTTGCCGGGGTTTACTCAAGCAGATTGTCATATTTCATTTTCCACAGTTACTGTCTGATCTATGCCGTCTGAATCATTCGTTTGGAACGTGAATAGTCATTACGCGTGTCATTAACTAGGGATGTGACCTATATACATTTCATGGATATATACTTCGTAATCATTGTATACTACATAATATTTTTACAGCGCATATCATCATTGTCCCTGCAGAAAGTGGTAAATAACAAAATTAACAAAATACTGTAAATGCAGCACGTGATTCTTGCATATCAATTCTTTGCCTGGAACAAATCAGTATATGCATTTACGACACAAGTTTTGTGGATTCATAGAAAAACGATCGTTCCCGTCTTTAATTCATAACTTTATTTATTTATGTTTCGATATAATTATTACTTATGCAACATACAATATTGAGGCTAGAGACATTTATCATTAAAGTGCAAATTTTCATTTCCTTATATCGCAGAACTATCAATTTATTAACCACTAATTTCTGCCAATCAGATGACAGTATGTAAGCTTTATCTTCGTGCATTTAGCAGAGTATAAGAAATCTTTAAGCTTAAATCAATGTTTCATTTATTCCATTTAAGTACATTTAGTACTTCTATTATTTCCCATATTCGTAATTTACATCGCAAATTTAGAATGCAAGTTTTGACATAATTTTTCCGTATCTTTGGAAAATCTTCTTATCAAATGAAAGCTATGAATGCATTTTCATTCCCAACAAGAACTGGTAAAATGTAAAAAATCGATTTTTAACTGTTGATTCATTTGATTCATTTCAGACCTTTATCAGAGTTGCTCAAAAATTGTCACAAATGAAGCATGTGGAATGCCAACAGTCGATTTTTTAATGAAAAATAATTTTCAGTCTACATGTTTCATCTTTTTGTTAATGGACATAGTTATATGGACTACGACTACTTGCAAGCAGTTTGTTATTTGTCTCATTTATAAGGAGTGATTAAGCTGACCATTCGTATCTAGCTAATTAGAATAAAATTGAAATACCTTTTTGTCCATTCTAAAAACACGGGAAGATTAACATTTAATGATACAAGACTTCTTCGACTGTTTAAATATATTCCGTTCCATGCCATGTTGCGTAATTACGACAGTAATCATAAAAATGTTTACCTCAATCGAGTTTTTAGGTTCTATAAATAGACAACCAAAAATAACACGACAATGACTCTGACAATGTTAAAACGTTGTCTGCGCAATATCTGAACTGTGCCATATCGATCGGCGTATTTTTAAGACTGAGGTTCATAAATTATTCTGAAGACCTTTGATCTGTCATGTTCACAATGTCTTAGGGAAACTGTTTCCATCAATTTTATATTCTGTTTTTGACAAGCATTTCATATCTGTATTCAAATGAACGATTTAAAACTTTTTCTTGTAAAACACAATTACACTAGAAGTCACATACTAAACAAACAAATAGTTATTACGCAGTTTTACCTTCAAATAGATTGTTTTTTATTTGTTTGTTTCATGTATTCACCTTTTAAATTGGTAGAATAATAAAATAACAATATTATGAATGCAGTATATTATGGTAAAGTTTAGTATGGTAAAGTAAGGTAAAGTATCTTTCTCTTATTATTTTATTGAAATTTTCTAAATTTGACACGTCGACGGAATTTGAAGTAATAGAATATTCATAATTCTTTCAATCTCTTTACCTAGACAAAGATGAAATGGTGGGAATAAAAGACAAAAATTAACTTTATTGCTATTTCTGTATCCAATTTTCAACCATGGAAAATAACCGTATGAAACTATTTATCCAGGAAACTCAAATCGCGAAAACGAGTGGCTTGCAAAAGGTTGAATGACAGCATAACAATCAGTTTTGGCTTAAAAAAAATGTGTTCATAATTGCATAGTTCAAGAAACAAGAGAGAATCAACCAACATAAAGGTCTTTAAGACTGAACGTGAGTCGAAAAGGATTGGTTTTTAACTGTGAAGTCTTTTTATTTCCAAGGTTCGGGTAAAGCATAAAAAGCTGAAAACATGAATGGATGACCCAGATTGGGCTTGAGCCCCATAGACATTGTTTTTAATACGTTGTTAGTAAATATACGCGTGATAATCAGCCACTATATTATCATATTAAAAATATTTGTTTTTGTTTTTCAAAGTTAGTTTTGATGGATCAAAACAAACAGAGGTAAATTTTATAACAAAATGGCCACCCAAATTGGGTTTGTGTACATTGCATGGAATAAAATTCGATCGACAAGTTAATCAATTTACAATCACCCAAGAGGTTTTAAAAAACAACACAACCACCCTTGATATCAATAATAGATTGCTATAATAATAAAGTTATTTAATTTCAGTGGAAATACTCACGAATATTACAAAAACATACATTCGCGCACCAGTTTTGTTGATTGCTTTGGGAGAAATTCATTGTTAGGTTTGATGAATTAGAACGGTTTGTTATATTAATTTCTGAATTTATACAAAAAGAAAATGAGATAAAAGATGTAATGTGTAATTTAAAAAAGGTTATGTAAAATACATGAATGCCAATTGCAATGTTATTGTTAATTGAACAATACATTTTACAATGAATATGCAATGGAAGATACATCATAAGCGTGTGAATATTTTATTATAAAAGTACATTAAAGCTTTTAGAAAATTTTAAAAATATATATAACAAGTTAATGAAAAAAAAATGGGCCTTTGCGTTGATAGAGATTGCGAGTTAAAATCTCAGTACGATAAAGATTAATAATTTTTTTTATTCAATCGATTTATGGAATTTTGTTTAAAAACGACATGTAAATTCCATCTGACCCTTGAAAATCTAGCGTGTAACGAGAGTGATAAGCCAAGACTTAGTCCTATCCTAGTCATGTCCTTCTATTCTTACTATTTTCGAAAAAGAAAGGTTGAGCAATTGAACTAAAACCTCCTCTCGTAGAACCACTTCTATTGAGCTAACCTCCATTAATTACTTTATTTATATATATAAGTAGTCTATAAAACAGATATACATAAGATACGCTTAATTTTATAGTGATATTATGTCTCACAATTTATGAAGCCACTGATATCTATATCATTGTATGATTTATGTTCCAAAATCTATCTTTGGCAAAAATAATGATAAAAAACAAGCGTTAATGTTTCGATTATTGCAATATGGCAACTTATCCAATTTAAATCCGAAATTCACTTGGCACTTAGGAAAGATCGACATTTCTAAGAACACCGAAGATTACTTTGATCGATATCAAATGGATTCAAAATAATGTACATGATATGACCAGAGAAATACAGATTGACAAGCAACGGCTAGTGTTTGATGTCAAGACATGCTGTAGATATAGCATTATTATAGGATACAAAAATAAAGAAGAATCTGGCATTACTTTATTATTATTATGTACACAGCTATTTTCTGTAAACCCAGTTTGGATGGTGAATACATATTTACTCAACCTAAAATACGTACAATCAAAATACTCTACTTTTTTTTTGATTTTAAAACAAAGTTACTACCATTCTACTATCATAAGCAAACATGCAGTTCACAGCGAAAATATCTCAGAATATTGATAACGATCATTTCGTGTATAGTTATTAGTATATTAAAACTGCTTACGTTTCTATCACATTAGTTAATGTTGCATTTATCATCCTTTTTTTGTTTTTTTTCGACAGGTGTATTTTCAATTATAACAGTGACTTAATTACTAATTTTTTTTTTAATTTAACAAAAAAAAAACTCATCCATAAACGTAGTATGGACGATAATTTTCTCATTATTATTTAATCTCACGATTAATTTAAAAAGGAAATGAAGGAAGTCAGTTGACAAGTCAGAAAGTATTCTTATTAAAAAAAAACATATTCCAGGAGCTGTTCAAGAAAGGCTACCTACGTTAATAGGAAATTTCCAGTCTCAAATACCAATCTTCTTTAGGGTATACCAATTATCTTTTCAGACCCTTTTCCAACAAGATGTATGTACGTCTATTTAATGGGGTATCTTTTCTATGGTAAAACTTTTTCGTAATAATGTAGATACATTTCGAATGTATTTAAAATAAATTTTATTTTATTTCTTATTTTGTAATTAATTATAGAACATCACCATTTAAGCTTCTTATAACAGTTCATCATCGGTTTATCTTGCAAGATGAATATTTGCAATTGACAAAGCAATAGATCGCAAAAGAAAGTATTGTAAATAAATTATGTGTAAATTTAATTTATTACACTTTCATATATAGTTATATTTTGCTATTTAACCTGATGATATGATAAGTCCTTCAATGGCTTATTAAATTGTTGATTCATGTGAAAAAAAAATATTTTTGTAAAACAACATTACGAATCAAAATAAATACTATTTTTTTACTAACTTTGGAATATTTTTATCACATTAACCATGACCACTTTCAACATGGATCATATGGACTTCTAATCTGTCTCTCCACAGAAATTGTACAGTGAGAACTGGTTTCATGTCAGTCACCCAACCTCTCTCTTTGGAGATAGGCTGGGTGCTTTTGGTTGGTCAACTAGCTAAAACTAATTTAGACGTATCGTTTCCAGAGATGGTAGTGGGTGGTGATGAATAAAAACCAATATATAATTAAAATTCATAATCAAGGATTCAAATATTTGATCACTCAGCTACAGACCGAATATGAGATTTCCTAAAAATATCTTATGATAGTGATTTTAGGATTTTTTATTTACATACTTGGCAACAAATCATTTCACATTCTTCCCTCAGTTTTCGGCGTGATTTTCTGTGGTTAACAATAAAATTTATCAATTGCTTAAGACGTTGTATTTATATACTCACGTATAAAAACTCCCATCGTAGTATTTTCCACAAAAATATAAAATATACAGTTCCGGAATAACATTGGTAATAAAATTTCTTCCATTTTTAGAATATTGGAAACAGCTTTTAGGAAAGATGAGAGCAGAAAGCATTGAATAAGATCGCAACCAAAACGATGATATAAAATTACTTGAATAAAATTCACTATTTTCCTTCGATGAAATTGGATATGGGTTATATGAGTTCTCAGACAAATCACGCCAATAAATATTTGGATATGAAAACTAAAAAAAATACATTTTGATAAAGAAGTGGTGACAACAGTGGTGAAAGATGATGGTGACAATGAAAAATATTTGATAAAAGATTGTGAGTGCATTAAAAAGATGACGAAGCTGTCCCGGAAACAAAGTTGTTCTTTAATAACATATGAATTATCGCTTTGAATTTATCTATATATATAAAAATGAATGTTTGTTTGTTGATTTGTTGGTTTGTTGGTTTGTCCGGATCTTATAGGCTCCTAAAATACTCAACCGATCGCGACGAAACTTTCAGGAATGACGTATTGTGATCATGCCGGGAAATATTATATAAAATAAATTTTTGTTTGTCCTTTACGCGTTCCTTTACTATTCATACGATTTCGATGAAACTTCGGTGAGTTGTTGTGCACACACCCGTGAAGGGTTCTGAAGAAAAAAAATTGAAAATCTAAAATTGAAAAAAAGAATCAAATACGACATCTAGGAAAAACCTTCTAATTTATTCGTGTACGCACCAGACGAAAAACAAAAATATTGTGTTATAACAAGTGTGATATTGAAACTCGGGTTCGGGTCGGGCCATACCTGAAGATGATGGGCTTGAACCGGGTAAGTCTATGAAATTTCGGCCTGTGCAGACCTCTAATCCAAAAGCAGTTCAATAAACAGAATTAAAACATAAACCCTTTCTTTCTTTGAGTGGCATTGCAACGCATGCCGGGTACTCACTAGTCCTTAATATATTTGTCATTGTCTTCAAATAATATACATTTTGAAAAAAATTGTCAATGTCAACTACTTCTATAAAAGAAACGAACATATTGTGTTAATCGAAAGTACATTATTTCATTGCAGAGTATTTGTAGTAAATTTTGCTGAAGTTATATAAAAATAACGAATTTTATTTAACTGAATATTAACATAATAAAAACCGGTTTGTATATTCAACTGTCCAGTTCATTCAGTATGACCACTTCAAAAAAATTTGCAGGAATATATAAAATTTTGCCCTCTATCTAATTCAGTTATCAGATAACTCAAAAATGCTACGGCAGCTAAATAATTAAACAAACTGTTAATATTTCTGGATCAATAAAAGAATATGTATTAATATATTTTTACTGAGTATACTCCTAAAGTATCTGATTGTTAAACACGTGTTTATAAAATTTATAAAACTCGGAAACAATTCAATTAAATTTGGTTTATGGCGACCACTTTAATATTGCTTTTCTCGTTATCTCAATATGGGTTATTTGGAGATGTCTGTGTAATAAACTGGACCATCAAATTATGCACAATATGCGTATAAGTAATTCTTAATTCGTAAGCTATATAAGTTTGATAAGTACAATAACACATGGACTTAAAAATATTAAATTGTATTGACTTTGGTAGAGTATACGCTTTATAATTTTGCACTTTTTACTACATGTTTTCTGTATAATACACAAAGCCTGTCAATGTATTAGTATTTATGATCGTGTATGGATCTCGTGATCCTAGATCCTAACCTGGAATGAAAAAGTTATAAAGGGGCAACTGTAGATGAGTTTTAATATAAAATTATTCAAGGTATTATTGATTTAGTGACGAAGCTCTTAGAATATTTTGTCTAATATAGAGATAATTATGGTCTCAATTTTTATTGTCATTTTTCCTTACAACTTAAGGATTAAATTTATTAATATTTTTAGTTACTAGCACTCGTTAATCAAAGTCAATATTTTCCATTCACTATTGGATAAATGTTTCTTCCTAACGCTGCAATTGGTATTTTTTAGCAAATCCACTCTAGCCACGTACTGTCTGTAAAACTAACGCTGTTATCAATCTAATGGATTCCCAGACGCCTTTTTGCATTTTTTATATCTCTTGGGTTACATGATGAAACTTATCTAAAGACGGTCTGCCCAATGCGGCCGTTTATTTAAATAGCTTAGTCCGAGATGTTTTGTTAGTTTGCCCTAATTAATACATTATCAATAATGAAGTCTGCATTGTTATTTTAGGAATAGGGTTTCGAAATAATAAGTGCGGGTATTTTCACATGAAAGATTTTAAGTCCTGCCATTCAGAGCTTAGATACGAATATTTATTCTGATATTATTACAATTGAGGGGATTCTGGAAACACATTGTTTGGGTATCGTGTGAAATGGAGCGCACCCAAAATGTTTAGGGTCCACAAAATAAATCGGGTCCAATATGATAGGGCGAAAAATATGGAACAGTTAAAAGACTTGATATAGTGAGGGGCTTCTGTGAAAGGAAAATCTTTCAAATTGTGACCGATATCACTACTTAATATAAATGCGGTCGGTTGAAATCTACGACCCAGATTTGGTGTAGAAATTCAATTCATTCATATATCGTGATTGATGGACTAACTGATTTGATAATATACTTATTACAACGGTGTGACATATACAAATGACAGCTGATCGATATAAATGAGTTGAGCTGATACTGATTATACAGATTTATGCAATCTTTATAAATCGTTCCAATAACTCATTTGTAGGTAACACAATAGACATAGTTTGACAAACATTTATTCTGAGTTTTCTCGAAAAAAGAAAACGTTTTTCTCATTAAAAGATAAAGCTCTACGATCTGACAACACAATGTAAACAGTAATCATAATAATTGTCGGTATTTAGCCATCGAAATATGGCAATATTAAATAAGTTCGTAGAATTCTAATATAATTTTTAACAAAAAATGATATTAAGATGCTCGCTCAAAATTAGATTAGGCAAAGATGAAAACTTCACGGAGATCTATAATTTGATTAAAAAGTTCATAAATTGATTGTAATATCAATGAATTCAGGTATATTTATATAATTTAAGATATCGACTGAGGATGCTTGATGGACTATCAGTATAAAATTTGAATTGTTGAGATTTAGTACATTTCTATGTATTTCGCCACTAACGACTCGACTAGGATTACGAGTCTCAACTAGGTTCCATGTTCCTAGTTGGCAACTAAGTTGTACATAGTTAAAACACGACTTTATTATTAAATACCAATCGTTTTTTACTATGATAAGGAACAATTTTAACACCAAATCCCCGATTTGTATCGTTTTCATTTCCGCCATGTCCGCTCCCAATGTGGAGCATATGGAATCCTAATAAAGGTATCTTAACTGAAATTTTCTACGAGAATTCTTTGTTGCTCAGTTGCTCAACCTCCCTTTTTCGAAGAGAGTAAGAATAGAAAGATAGGTCTAGGAGAGAGCAAGTGGTTAGTTTATTGCTCTCGCTACGCCCCAATTTTAGGATCGAATGGGTGGGATGGAATTTTATACATCACAAACATTCATACCTGCAAACAGAAAAGTAATCGAAAAATCGATTTGTTCGTATCGGGACTTGATTGAACCCAAGACATTCATAACCGTAGCCAACTACGTTGAGCCCTGCACTACGTACCCAATTATATTTATACTTCAATTGATAATTAAATTCATTACCTGCAAAGTAAACATTTTTCAAATGAAAAAAAACACACTCGATTTTTTCATTATTTATATTGCAGTGTAATAAAAATTTGCTTGTAAATGTTTTCAATTTTTTTAAATCGAAATACTTATCTTTTTTAAGCTAAAATATAATTATATTTTGATATTTTTGACAAAAAAAATATACTTCTTAAACTTTTTGTCAATGGTTATATTTCACTGTAGTAAATGTAAAATATGTGCATATTTAAAAAATATATATAGTTGTATATTAACAAGTAAAAAAAATGGTTTTTTTATATTTTAATTCTAATACAATAATAATATTGTTTCATATAGTCCTCTATTTTATGCTTCCTGGATACAATCTATTTTTTATTCTCTGGTCTTCTTGATGGTGGCAATTGCCTTTGAGACCTAACCTCTGCCTTTAGTCCCCGAAACATCGTTCTTCGTATCCCAATATAATCAAGTTTGTCTTGAAACGTGATACTTTTTCTAATTTTTTTTGTTGGAGTTGTTCAATACAAGAATGAAATCAAAGATTTTTTTTCTTTCCTGCCTTCTATTCTTTATAAGTTGCAATACCTCAAGATAGTACTGTAGGAATATACGACGCTGTTTATCGGTGAAATGTGATATTCCTAGTGTTTGGCCAGCGTAGATACCGAGTCATCATTTTACACAATAGCAGTAATGAAATGATGTGTGAATGAGTGCAAAGGTAAGTAAGCACCATTATAAAAGAAGACCGTCTTCAGGCGTGAGATTCGTCGAATGCTACATCTGGAAAGCGCAATACACGCGAGAGAAAATTATAGAAAAGGAATCATTAGTCTTTTGCCAACCTCCAATTGGGAAGCACCTATTCCTGAACTCCCGAAAAAAGCATATCATCATCCGTAATCTGTTCAAATCACCTCAAACAACATACAAAATATGAAGCACAATATTCCTAAGGTACTGTATTGTATGAATTATTTCCTGACTCATATTCTTTTAAGTCGACGAGAATATATATCTTTTTATCATAAAACATCTCAGGCGTTTAAATAAAAGAAACGCTTTTACTGTTGTTTCCTTTCTTATGTTTCTGTTATTTTATCTGTTTACTGTTTTTTTTTTTGTACTGAACCTCGAAACAAAATTCTCAATGAAGCCGCAGCCACAAATCTCTTTCACCACTTTCTCTTATTATGTTGTATTAAAAACCCGCTGATACCCTTATCCTCTACAAAAAATACTGCACCGATACAAGCTGATCCGCGTAACACGTGAACCACGAAACCTTTTGGGATCCATTTTACGAGCGAACTTTTTGCCGACCCCTGCCCGGGGGTAAGTACAAAGTTTAACATGATACTAAATAAACCGAGAGTATTTTTTTGCCATCCTAAGACCGTATGAAGTTTGTCTTATTTTTCATTACACAGAACTTGGAGAAATACTCCGCCGAGAATTGTTCGCTCATTACAGTACACAAAATAGTCAACACAAGCATGATTTATTTATATTATGTACCTACACCATAATATAAACCTATTTTTCAAAAAGGGCTTATATAAAGGGAAAAAAATACAATAGCGAAAAATATTTAATTTTTTTTTTTCAGACTTTTTTGTATGTATGTAGGTATACAGTAGTTTTTTTATAAATTAAATAATGCTACATATATAAATGTATTGTCTAAAATGTAGGTGTTAATTTGTGGATATTTGTGTGACTTTGTTTTATAAGAGTAACGTGCTTCAAGTCGTCAACTAAATATAAAAGATATTTTCCGCAAAAGTTGAGCATATTAAAATTGCTTTTCGCGAAAAGTGACCGTCGTCCTGTTTTGGAATTTTGAAGGTCTAGGGTTCACCTGACAAGATTGGGCCGTGTCATACCATAATATGTTTTTTTCTGAATTGACTTAAAACATGTTGTGTCCGATTCACATTTATGATTTTTATCAATTATACTATTTCTCAGCATAGCATATGTTTAATATGCAACAATAAATCCCCTAATATGTAAGACGGAGTACAAAATCCATCTATATTCTCCAGAGGACAAAGATTATTGCTTCGACTTACTGCGTATTTGTTTTGAACTAGTTTTTATTGATCCTACATGGCCAAACCTGACTTGTAATCATTTAATTATAGCTATGGATATTGAGGGTGTATATTTTTTCAAAGTTAACAAAGAAATTGAGCAAAGAACATTTTTCTCGATTAAGGAAAAAAGTAACATTAAAAAAATATATCTACTCCTCTTCGAAGTTTTATTTACACACTACATAGATTATTTGCGACCTGTGAGAAAGGCTTGATTCTATTTCAGGCAAACATATTGCAACTTGAGATTGTCGAGCAATATAAAATAAAATTTTCAATCAGCCACATCTTCAAGCGAGAAAACCATGTAGCGTTCCCGTATATAACGTTTGAAATCTAATAATAAAAGCCTACTCACAGCAACATGTTTTAAAATAATGTTAAATAATACCAATAGGCCTGTATTTTTTTTTTGTTATATAGTATGTTTACGGATTTCGTTCATTGATCTCTTCTACTTAAATTAATTTATATAGGTTTACAGGTTTTTTTCATTTTAATTTTATCCACTAAATTTGTCGACATCACGTTAAGATTTAATTTTAAGCAAAAGATAACAACACCCCACTCACAACTTGTACTCATTTAAAACCATACAATCGAAAAATGTTTGTGTAGTGTTAATTTTTTCCATATAAGGACGCGGAAGAAGATGTTTACGAAAAGAATTCACAATTTCTTTCTACGATAAGTGAATTTAAGCTTACGACTAATTTATAATTATTAGATTTTAAACAGAATTGCTCATGAGACTGTTTATTCAATTGACTCGGGGATGAAAGCTCACG
The DNA here is from genome assembly GCA_022494535.1 of Himalopsyche phryganea. Taxonomy (NCBI): domain Eukaryota; kingdom Metazoa; phylum Arthropoda; class Insecta; order Trichoptera; family Rhyacophilidae; genus Himalopsyche; species Himalopsyche phryganea. The sequence goes on from JAGVSL010000034.1 coordinate 3,364,154, forward strand.
ATCGTTTTTCACTCGGCCACGTGACTGAGATATTGAAAAATTATTAAATATGACCAAAAAACGAATTCAGTCGTTGTTGTTTTTTTTTATTATGAAGTTTGAATAGTAAAATGCAAATACATTTTTTTGATAACTTTAAAATATCTTGAAAAATTTTTACTTAGTAAACTTATGATATTTTTTCATGATTTTGTCTATTCATATATTTTCCTTAAAATATTACTCAGCAGGATAATAATGATTTCTTATGTATCACATTTTCTCGTTACAAGAATAATTGGGGAAAAATGTTGCTAAAGGGATTTCACAAAGAACAAAGGAAAAAAATAATTTATTCGTATGATGTTAACACGCCCATGCGTTATTTTATTTATTATTGTGAAATAGAATATTTTTTCCATTACTTACTAAAAGGTTTCTAACGATACTTGGTAGATAGTTTTTAATATATCATATATCTTCACCGCAAAGAAATCAACACGTTGAAAACTTATAACATTATTTATCTTTGCAAAAATATTATTTTATAGTGAAATAACGACCATAATATCTAAACATGTTGGTAGGTCTACAAATCAAGCACATTCACAAAATTTATATAAAATAATAGCTTCGAATTTTGTCATTCTATTTATTTTGCTTGCTAAGCGTGACACTTGTTTTGTTTCTTTGAAGAGAATCTTCATATAAAGATCTCTATAATGTCATCACTGAATATACTAGAAAATGAGTTAGCCTATTTTATTGTTTAGCAATATGGGGGGTACTCAATAAAAGGAATTAATAATTACTGGTTTAGGGGTGACAGAATACAAAAGAAAATACAGTAGAGTGTGAGACTAGATTAATTGAGAATGAAATTATCCCGTTGGAAGAATTTGAACTAGGTTTAAGCAATCGGCAAAAAAGGTATATGTATTGATCTTGTAGTTAATACCTTTTGCCCTCGCATTCTTCTTATAATGTCAAGATGAGCTTATGAGAGTGGTGATGCATCTCTAAAACTTTTTCGATTTTACTATGTATGTTTCCGAAACCAAAGTTTCTCCAACTTTCTGACAAGTGCGAACTTAACGTTGCGGTTTCTCACTAGCCCTCCTTTTATAGATAGTTTAGTTGATTTCCTCTTGTTTATTAAATTAACAGTTGACATTCAATATTATAACAAAAACTAAAGAAATGCGTCGATTGCTAATATCGTTATAATATTTGTTCTCTGCTATACTACATCTAAGCATGGATAAAATATTTTAATCATTATTTTCAATTTTAATTTCTTATTAAATTCAAAAAAAAAATTTAATATATTTTTTAGATGATTGATGTGGTATAAGATTATAGCTCACAACTTTTTAAAACACAACTGTATTTTCCATCATGTGTTTTATAGTAGGTATGTATATAGAAATACAAAGTTTCGACAATTATCTGATCGTAAAAAAAACATTGAGTCCGGTCCGTGGTGCAGTGGCCAACGTCTTTGGCTACGGTTACGGATATCTTAGGTTCAAGCTCCGGTACAGACAGTTTCATAAATTGATTTTTCAATCGATTTATGGATTTTTGTTCGTGTGCATGGATGTTTGTGATGTCTACGATTCCCCTCCACCCAATCGATCCTTAAAAAGGAGTATAGCAAGAGCGATTAGCAAACCACTATTCCTATCCTAGCCATGTTCTTCTATCTCTACTCTCTTCAAAAATCGAGGTTGAGCAACTAAGTAACAATCAGTTTTCGTAGAAAACATTTCTACTAAGATACCTCCATTAGGAAGCCATATTCTCCACATTGAGAGCGGACATTGTAAAAAATAAAAGGAAAACATGGCGTAGCTCACCACTAGTAATGTCTGTATTGTGTGACTGAATAAATAACAATCACACAGTTCTAGTTCACGTGCCGTTTTTTGAGATGGGTTAACTTCATTAGGAGCTCATATGCTTCACATTGGATGTGGACTAGAGATTTCAACTCGAATATTCGATATCTGAATATATTCCGCCCTTTTTTAACTATTCGATATTCGAATATTTGAGCAACTCTTCGTAATTTAATTTTCGTTATAATTTTAAATGAAATATTTTCCAAAATTGACTAGAGATCACATCCAGATTTCAACATAATAATATTGGATACACAAGGTAGTGGTTTTTTTTTTGTCTTCACCTAACTCGGGCGCTTTCAGTACCTTATCATAAATCATAATACTTGAGCTTGACGAATGACTCAGGGTTAAAAAAAGCCTTTAAACATGCCGTAATTTCAGCAATTAAAAAAAACGTTATTGTAATCCAACGCAGCTGCAAATCCTATTTTAGTATATATAATGTTATGTCACTCAAATTCAAAATATTCAAATAAAATTTTCAATATTACTTTCATACTTCAGAAAATTTTCGAATAGTTTCAGTTTAACTATTCAATATCTGAATAGTTGTAATATCTCGAGTAGACATTCTAAAAATAATAATATTTTAAATGTGTTAGAAAAACATTTTTAGGTTTATAGATCGATATATCTAGTGAAAACTTTTTGATGTGGCTTAATAGTATTCTACAAAAATAAACTCGCACTTTTACGTCAACGGCTGACATGTGATGACAGAGAAATGGACTGGGAGGCGCAGTGAATGATTGACGAGGTCAAGGTTCAAAGAGCAAGTAAATCTAGTTTACTTAAAAGCTTTTTTTCATGACCTAAATATTTATTTAAATATTACAAATAAAATTTAAAAGGGTTAAATATTTTTTTTTCTACGAGAACTGCTTGTTACTCAGTTGCTCAACCTCTCCTTTTTTTCAAAGAGAGTAGTGATAGAAAGATAGGGCTATGAAAGAACTAGTGGTTAGCTAATCGCTCTCACTACGCCACGTGAGGATGAGATGGGTGGGAGGGAGGACTCAGACTACGAACAGAAATCCATAAATCGATTGAAAGATTAATCTATGAAAACCGTCCGCACCGGGAATCGAACCCGAGACATCCGTAACCGTAGCCAGCGACGCTACCAACTGCGCCACGGACGCCGACTAAATATATATGATAACAATAATAACTCTGATAGATTATATATTCTTCGAGTAAGCCATCTCTATCAGCTTTTCCGGTTAGCAAAAATGTGTCTAAAACTATCTGAAGATCTTTTCACATTTTTTCGCCGTTTTGGTTACTTATAATATAAGAATTCTGTGATTACAGGTAATACGATCTAAAATCTAATTATAACCACTGAATTTAAAAACGGTGAAAACAGTGTGGTTTTTCTTCTGTTCAAGGATACAACAATTAATAACTAACGAGTACCTTGCATACGTTGCAATACCACTCAAAGAAAGAAAGTGTTCGTGTTTTAATTTTTTTGTTCCTGGTGGTGCGTATACGAATAAGTTAGTAGGTTTTTCGACGTGTGAGCAGGCCACATACAATTGTCTATGTGAGAAGCATGGATTTTTCAAATTTAGTACACACATTTGTAGCGACGGTAGCTGTGCTTGTTGATGGTCATTGCAAATGCGAAAACTGCAGACGTTTGAATTCGACTGATATATCTGTCGGAATCATTCGGATGTGTGACAACAGTACATCTACTCGTTTAAATTTTTCTTTTAAAACCGACAATTGTAATTTAATAACTAGCACCACCTGTTATGTCACACACGAACTGAAATATCACTGTTTGTACATCCTTTTATTCTTCCAGAATACTTTGCGGGTGTGCGCACAACAACTCACCAAAGTTTCATTACAATCTGATGAATGGTATAAGAAGACATACGTAACTAACAAAAAAACAAACATTCATTTTTAAATACCTATATAGATAGATTTTACAAAAATACAAAAATATTTTATACATTTTATTAGATGAAATATATTACGCTTTATATAAATACTTGTTGGCATGCTTAATTTACCGAGCCTTGATTACATTTTACTATGCATAATGAACAACAAAAAAGAAAAGTCCGTGAGAGCTAAAATGTTTGTTTATTTCGAGTATTCCGTTTATATACAAACTTTGAGGGATACTAATTAAGAGAGCTTTCTGCATTTTAGTACGCCAATTTCGTTTGCATAAATTTTATCCCGGGGCAAAAGATTTTTTATAAAGCTTTATATGATGGCCTAGTTTTAAAAATATAAATGCGTATTTACTATATTTTAAAACTCGTAAATAACATTCGCATTTAACATTCCGTTACAAAACCCACCTTTATCTGAATGAAATAAATATGAAATAATTTGTAAATGGCATTACTATTTCTCTTATCTCGTAACTCTTATCTCGTAAACTAGATATATTCCAGTCTTAACCCCAGTCGAGGTTTTGATGGATTTATATCAAGCTTAGCGCCAATCGCTTCAAAGTGGTTTACGTTTGTTTCTAAACGTTTTTTTTGCTGTGTGTGTATTTCTTACACAACTTATGTATCGGTTTATAGATCGGTTGACCCGTTTAAATTTACGCCTAATTTGCCTCACTACAAATGTAAAACTTTTCCACGGAAGCTTGTGCAGGAAGGCAAGCATTTATACTACATTTATTTCACGCATGTGTGCTTGCTGCTCTCGGAAACTTTCCAATACTTCCATTCGCCGATGTTAGTTAGTATTCGTTCTTTTGGATAAATATTGCATAAAGCATTGTTCTCCCTACATAAAAGATGTAATTTTTCGACATTATCAAGTCTTATTGAAATAGGCAGATGGGGTTTTATATATTAATAATCTATATAAAATTATATAAATGAATGTTTGTCATCCGATTGCGGTGAAACTTTGGTGAGTTGATTTTCGCACACTCGCAAAGGTTTCTGAAAAAATAACCTAAAACTCTGGAATGAGTAAACTACTCCAATCATGTCAACTCATTATATGGGACGAATATACTTTGACACACAAAAAAACCACTGGAAGCGCACGCCCGTGAAGGTTTCTGACTTAGCACAACTGTCTTCTTCTTCTATTGGTATGCGTTCCTATAGCATTCATCCGATTGCAATAATTTATTAGTGTACGCACCAGACGAAAAAAAAATATTGTGTATCCAAAAGCACTTCAATAAACTGAATTAAAACACAAACACTTTCTTTCTTTGAGTGGCATTCCGGGTACTCGCTAGTTTATGACATAAAAAATACGACATTATTGTTTTTTGTTGTTTATCTATTTAATTTTACCTAAAAATGCACTTATTCTATAGTATTACCAATATTACTTGGCCACCGCCGAATTTGGAAATAGAATTCTCAGTCTAGAATAAACTTCTCCATTTGCCATTTTATGCAAAATAAATTATCTTGTCTACTTTTAATAACCGTCGCTAAAATATCAGTTTTGGAATTTATTGAAATTTCAGTTCTGGTTGAGTATAGCAACATTCTTAATACGATAGTGGCACCCTCATTATCGGCCAAGATAAATTGGTACATCTATACTTTGTCATCAACATAGTCTTTAAAATTTTCTTACTTTCTAAGGATATTTTTTGATAATTGTTGTACCTATGAAAAGCTTATATTATAACTATTCAATATTATTATTTGTAAATATATTGTGAAACTGCCTCATTTAACTGCATCACGAACATTGTTCGATTCTTTTATAAGCTATTGAGTACCGGCACAAAAGATCCCGGAACACAATGAAAGAAAACCTTTGCAGGCTATATGATTTATTTGTGAAAGCAGAATGTGGGAAACCCTTTTGCCTTCGTCTTCTATTTCAGAAAAAAACCCTCAATAATTCAAAACAGCAATGTGAACCACTCCAAACGGTATTTTTAATATATTTATAAAATAGCGCAATTTTAAGTCTGATAAAAAGGGTTTCGATTTTATTGAGATTTATTATTTAGCGAACTTTTGTTTTGAAATACAAATCCATAAAATTTAATTTTGGCATGACTGTGAAATGTTGTGTAACTGGAATAAACTTTTGATATAGCAGATTAGAGTAAAAATATAAAGGATTATAATAAAACAAAATATTTTGTATTTATTTTTTTTTACATTTAAATAAATTTGTCAAGATATATTAAAATTAATCAACTAATAGTCTTAAATCTTAAAATCAAAAATTATTTTTTCGATGGAGCACAATGATTTTCAATATCATTATTAATTTTCTAAGCTAAATAGTAATTTTATATCTATTTACCAACACATTAAGTGTTATTATATTCTTCAATACAAGTTGGTTGCCCGACCTCCATCCGTTATGTGTGTGCAGCGGCTGTTTCACGGCCGCCTTCCATAACGCAATAAAGATCAAGAAAAGAAACGAATTTACTCCTCATGTTCTTGGCCCGATGCAGAGCCACCTGAACCACGCACTATTGCTCTTAAGAAATGAAGAGATAGAAAGAAAAAAAAGAAAATGTGATAAAATTTTCTTCAGATGGACGCCATGTCACACGAAGGAGAAAATGATTTTTGTGTTGTCTGAAAAAATAATATTTAGCTCGCTGAATTACATTTTCATTTTTGCACAAGAGAATAATTTTGTTATATATTATTTTTTGTTTGGAATCATAAGACAATTCGAACAATGTAAAAATTTAAATTTCGAACACTATATGACTTAGTATATAGGTATATAAACACACCATCTTTGTTCTGCTTTTTAAATTGCTAATGAAGATATTATGGTTCTTTTTTCTTTCTGTTCTATTGTATTATCGTGTTCATTTTCACTGCTTTGAGTAATCATTTCTATTACATCAAAAATATCGTCTTATTATTTATAAATTTCTTAAAAGAAATAAAAATAAATAATATGAAGTGTTATTTTTATGTTAATGTATTCAAAGAAATATAGTTTTTGCTATTTTTGGCGAGAAAACAGTACTCATTTTATTGCATAATATCGTTTTATTTTTATTATTATTATTATTATTATATTATCGGTGTATAAATATTTTTTAATCCGCTTCGACTAGGCTTATGTGAACTTTTTGGCTGACGAACCACACTAAGAATTAAAAATTAACGGCTGACCGCAAGTAAAATACTGTTTTTACAAATACTACGTTATCTTCAAGGATATTAATAATAAATCTCAATAATTCAAATTTGATTTTGAATTTCCATCAAGCACCCTTAGTCGATGTCTTAAATTATATTAATAATAGTTGAACGGAGTATGGCAGAACCATAAGTTAACTTATAGCTCCTGTTACAGGACGGTTTTAGAAATGATGAGTAGATGGGAATATTCGGTATCCCAAATATACGATTCCTTTGAACAAAAAATCACAAATCGTTCAGAAAATCAATTTTTAAAACTGTTCTTACTGGCATTAAAGCCAGTGAGCACCGTAATCGAAGCCAACGACGTTGTCCACTTCGCTTAAGGTCCGGTACCTACATATGACTTACTTTTTTAATAACCAACAATTGACTCAGATGAATGGGACGCACAAAAATCCTTGAAGGGCCTTAGTTTTTCCCATGCATGGCTTAGACATACTATCAAAATAAATTGTTTTATATTTCACATATCTATTCAAAGACTTGAGATCTAATAACCCTTCTAAGACAGCTTAATACGATAGCATAGATCAGACATAACACAGTGTGATAAGACATGACTTATTTTTTTTACTAATTAACCAAAGCAAATCAATAAAACCAATGTGGTGAGTCATCAATATAGAATTTGCAAATTTATAAATAATATTTATCAAACATAATATTTATCAAAGTAAACGCCGATGAAAATGCAGTCAGAAAATTCAAGCGCTGACCAATATAGACGAGGCTAATTCTCCATACGTAATGATAAAGGTGAACGTCCCGAAAAAGCAAGTCATCAATGCAAGTGATGCAAAAAACATACGGCTGACGACCGTATAAATGAACAACCATAGAGAAAGACCGATATTCTGTCGTTGGGCCGGGAACCGGGAAAATCTCAAAATCCACATAATGGTCACTTTAAATTACCATCCTATACCTAAAGTTAGATTTAGTCAATCATAAAACATTTTTAGAATCGAATTTCTAAACCAATACATTATTAAACTAATTAAATATTTACGTTTCAAAATGATTTTAAATTTTGAACTGAGATACAATAATACTTTGATAAATAAACAGTGCAACATAATCATAATTATATAATAATAAATAAAAAGTCTTATATACCTTTTGTTTAATTTGTTGCACAAACAATCTTTATATAAATATCTTTTACCGAGATTTAAGGGTATTTTAAAGTGCCCGGTGTGAAGATTGTTCCCCTATCGATTAATCTTAAACCTGTACAATTCCAAGCTCTACTATTAATGTCTCATCAGTGCAGACAACAAAGGATATTTTTATGTTTGCGATACTTTGGAGTTTCCTCCTATTGAAGTTACGAGAATGCACAGAACATCCCTACGAAGTGAATAGAAGAGTTAATAGCTTTTTCAAGGTAATTTAGCCGCAGAACGATAAAACCACGGCACAGGTAATAACTCTCTTTTTCATGGAAGCCCGGGATGTACAATTATGAAAAAAATGACTTTTCGCATTCGTTTTTACAGCTTGGAAACTTGGAAATTTTTATGTTGAATAATTTTAGTGGACAAAAAAGAGATATATTAGACACTTTTAAAAATAAGACATGTTATCAACTTGAAAAGTATTTCGATGAATAAATTACTGAACAAAATTGATCTTATTACCAATATGTAGAAACAGAAATTATTAATTGAGCAATTTCGGTGAAATCACTAAAGATTTGGCTAATGCTGGGCTTAGAAATATAATAAATGAGCATTCCAATCTATTTTTCAAATAAATTTGAATAGGGTTGAAAAACATCGTTTCCTTTCCATTCCATCTAATCACCACTGCTTGAATGTTATATTCAGATACATTCAGTTCTTTCATATTACTGAGCACACGGTAACTTACAAGAATATAATTTGACACGACCCAGTCTTGTCAGGCGAAATCTAAGCCTTTAAAATTTTCAGAGCCGTCATCGATCATATTTCACGAGATGAAATTTACATGGATAGCTTCTGGCAAGGCGAGTTTCTAAGATAAAAATCAAATCCTTATAGTACGCTCGATACAGGAAGAAGCCTTCCATGTCAGCCGTTGGTAGTAACAACCGTCCGTGGGATCAACATAATCCTAGCCAGCCGCTTTCCAGACCCTTAAAAAAAGAAGTGGGGCTGCGATTTGAATTTTTCTTAGTTTTAACTATTTTACGTTCCATGGCTGACTGGCTCCATGGCCGGTTGTTTCATCACCTTTGTTTCGCTTTGCCTAACGCTTCTATTTTTTAACGGTATTTGTTTTTTTTTAATTTGTTTAATTGATAATTGTGACTAAAGTGCAATATAAATTTAAACTCATTTTGTATTATTATCAACCACTGCATCGAATAAAAGAGATCAATCTGACCAATGCCGAGTTTGTACTGAGATCTTCCCGCCTATACTGGATTCTGATAACCAGTTCTATGCCTTTTTTTAATACGACTACTTTGAATTATATCAAAAATACATAAATTGAGATTATAATACCACTCCTAAGAATGATTTTTATTGAATAGTCTTTAAAAAAATTTTTAGACTCTAAATTAGGTATTTTTTTAGGCTTTAAGACATCGTTATTCAATAATTATCACTTAAGGCAAATAAGTAGGTTTTTCTGTAATTTCTTGATTTTTTTGTGAAAAGACGTTTATAATAGAATTTTTTGTTGCCCTTTTTTTTAATAAAATATAATCAGTATATTTAGTTTTAGTTTAAATATCAGTCAGAAAAGTGCGAGATAACGAAATTTTCTGTACATTTAAAAAATCTTTGTAGAATCGTTATATTCAATAAATTGCAAATTCCCTTCGCGTCACTTTCTTAAAAATACTTTGTTGTACGATTTTGTCTCAGATATCAAATCTCGATAACCTACAATAAACCGTAATCTAATCACGGCGTAAAGCAAATAAAAGCATTTTTAAAAAACAGGTGTCAACTCTTTGCTAGACAGGCTTGAAAAATTTAGTTATTTCATTTAAATAAATTGCAATAGTGGAAACTTATACTTTGAAAGTGCAATTATCAAAAAAAAAAAAAATTTCGACGTTTCTTATTTTTTCGGCGACAGAAAACGACTAACGATTTTCGCTAAATGACAGAAAAACCTACTAATTCCTCTTAAGTATTAACACTATGACTGTACCATTGTTACACGTAAATACGAAAACGATTATGTATAATAATTGATGGTTTTTTAATGTCTCGTAACGAAATTATAATTTTTTTCAAGTTCTGAAAGTTACGAGCTTTGCTTTATAGGACTACGTCATTTGAGCGTTAAATATTATCTGTATAATCATTCTATTTATGACTACGCATTTTAATTAAAAACTAGTCTTTAGTATTTGAAGTAGAGTTATAATAATTTATATTATTATAAAAAGCCGGGACTGGTTTTGGCTCCCCGCGACATTTATATTTTCCTCCCTGTTCCTCATATGTAGAGCAGATTTAGACTGAAATATTTTTAAGCACCTTTATTTTAATGATATCATTCAAATTACGAGTTATAACTTTTAATATTGTGATAAATAATAATTTTATGATCATCATTATAATTTAACTACAGTGAATTATTGATCCACGCTGCGCCTTTTTTTTTTGAATATTTCACCAGTAAATAGACGCAACAATTTATTTTACAGTACCATTTTCCGATTGTCATAACAACTTGAAATATTGAACGAAAATATCATTTCGGCATAAGTACGTAAAACAGAAACGATCTGAAATAAGTTTGATAAAAAAGTAATAATTTTCCCCACGAGAAAACACAAAGGTCGTATAAGAAAGAACTTCAAAAAAGGTTTAACGGGTGAGGCTTTTTTAGATATAAATTTTGATAAAGGCGATCACCAAATGGTTAAACCGTTTGGTCATATCATGATGTTTTTGGTGTTCAGAAAAAAAGAAGATTTTTTGTTTTCATATTAAATTGCAAAGTAAAATATGAACTAACAAACTCAAATGCTATTTTGAGATCAGAAATAAATGTTTACTTCCTTAGACAATTATTGTATCGACTAAAAAAGCTTTATAATACCATAACAACATCAAATATTATTCATGTTTCAGCTATCATTTCAAATTCGTATCGATGTTAATATTTGTTTTATTAAATATTTTTGCATAAGGGTTGGATATGGTGTGGTAGAATTCAACTATAACAAAACTTCATGCCTTTGAATACAAAACAGAAGATTGAAAAGCTGACATGTGGAAGTTCAAAGCTTGACCGCACGATCGAGTAAGCCGAACACCCAAGAGCATTGGCTACACGTCTTCAGGAACGGAAAACTATCCTAATGCTTAACGATGAAAAATCTACTTAGCGATCAGACGTTCCCAGGTTCCAAGGCTTGACTGATTTGAGAAGTATTTGTGATGTATTTTCTCTTCAAGATAATTTTGGATGTGTTGCATAGTTTTCTTAGCGTTTATTTGAAGTGGTTTAATATCGTCGTTCTTCTGGAAGAAGACACTAACTGAAAAACACTAGTTACGAGTAATTGAACTTTGAAGTTTGTCAAATGTTTGAAATATTACCTTTTTCATTTTTTCGTTCCTACAAACTGTTTTTAAGTAAACGTATAATTAAGAAAAATAAGTTTGTTCTACTTTACGGTGGAGTTTGAAATAAAGATCATTGTATTACTAACTCAATATGTAACTTTTTCAATTCAATGTTTTCTTCCGGAACAACGACGATATGCTAATTATTTTACTTAATATATAGTAAAAAAAAGGTTTAAAAAAACCATAATTATAGACGTTGAGTTGACTTATCAAACATTTTTATCAAAATGAAATGTAAGAATACTTTTGACTGACATTATCTATATGTTTATATATATATATGTTTTTATCATTAGAAAGATAATGGTACTAAGCTCAACATTCTTTCTTTACAAAATATTTTATATTAAATAAACGAGTAAAAAAATTCTCTATTAATGTTTACATCCACTAAAAATATATTACATCTTTAAGTATCTATTAAAATAATAAGTTTCTCTTTCATTATTCTCGTGGGAATTTCTAAGTACCCACTTTAACAAGTAATAATCTCAGAAGAAGAAAAATCTTTTTTTGATGATGATCTCTGAAATAAGTACAGGACTATTCTTCGTAACATAATCTTATTAAAAACAAAGTATTATTAAAATATCTTGGCAGACAATTCTTATTTAATTAAATTCCGATATTCTATCATCACTCGAAATAAAAGGAGTGTGAATTCTGCTCGGTATCAGTAATCAAAATCGAGTTTTATTGCCCTTGCGTATCCGAACGGAGGAAACGCCAGCGCTTAGTAGATTGATTATAGTCATTAAGTATTCACAAGATGTGTGCATCTCGGGATTAACCAATTCACGTTAAACGTTCTCGTCCCATGGCGTCGGGGCGGCTCACTTCGGGGATGTGCCATTATTAGGTAATGTACGTAAATACCCAAGACCATCTTAGCTTCTGTAATAAAATAAGCCAAAACTAAGATCAGAAACCTTACACGCTGTAATGGGGTTCTTAAATAATTCTTGGTTATTAATTGAGTAAACTCACTATAAAATAAAATTTCATTCCAAGTTATTAAATACGATTAAATAAATTCTTACATACTTTTGTGAAGAAATTAGTTAAAATGAAAAAGCTTGTTTAAATAAATGAGTCACCCATTTACATTTCGAGTTCATTTTGTCCAGTTTTGACCAAAAATGAACTGAATAAATGCTATCTTATTGCCTATTCAAAAGGGCACTTAACTATTCCATGAAAAATTTATCGTAGTCTTTTGCAGTCAGTTTAAAGATTTAAAAACAGTGTCCAATTTCAAAATTCGTTTTGTTTGTCTAGTAGCCATTTTCAAATTTAAAATATCAGACCACCTGTCGTGTGTTCAACAACATATTATGACTTTAAACATGAATAGTAGTCAAGAAATTATTTCACTATTTATTTCATCCCCCTTAAAAATACACTTAAAATAGCGTAATATAATTCACCTTTTTCCATAGATAATATACCTTGTCCCTATGTCGGCGCCCGCGGCGCAGTTGGTAGCGTCATTGGCTACGGTTACGGATGTATCGGGTTCAATACCCGGTGCGGAAATAGATCTTTCAATCGATTTATGGGTTTCTGTTCGTAGTCTGAGTGTTGGTGATGTCTAAAACTCCCTCCCACCCATCCGATCCACAAGGGGCGTAGTGACAGCGATTAGCTAACTGCTAGTCCTGTCCTAGTTATATCCTTCTATCCCTAATCTCTTCAAAAAAGAGAGGTTGAGCAACTGAGTAACAAGCAGTTCTCATAAGAAAATTCTGTTAAGGTACCTCCGGTAATAGACCATATGCTCTACGTTGGGAGAGGACATGGAAAAAATAAGAAGGCTTTCCAAAGTGCATAAAGTCCATAAAAGAGTACCAAAAGTCATCTTGTTCATGATATTTCTTTAAATATTTCAAAAACTCTATGATATATTTGATTACGATAATGTGTTCATCGCAATTTTATATTAATTCCAACGTGATTCAATAAAAAAAAGTTATTTCTTCTATTTAGAGGTTCCATACACGTTTCTTATAAATACCTCAAAAGAAAACAAAATGGACGAGGTGAACTTTGGAAATGGGTGAATCAAATATTTAGTTGTCAATAAGCAAACTTGTTTCGAGTTTTCATTATTTTTCTGTAAGCGTGGTGTTAATATTTTTGCATATAATGGAGCTTGTAAGCATTAATTTTATCCTGCAAATTAAACCTTATATTTGGTGTTTGTGAAAAAGGCGAGATTTAATAAAAACAACCATTTTTTTCATTTCGTTTTTTGTATGATTTTTGAAAAATAATTCATATGTATTTTTGCCATCCTTTATTTTAAAAATGGCTTACATAAAAAAAATGCTATTAAAGGGATAACTTACCGATTTTATTATATATTTTGGCACTTATTTTGAAGGTGAAAACAAGCTTTATACTAATAACGTAATTTAAAAAATAAACAAAATATGAATAATTATGTAGAGGTTCAACGATTAACGTCATATCAATGCAAAAAAAAATATTAATTATTTTATACATACGTTGAGACCATGGTGCAGTGGTCAACGTCATTGGCTTTGGTTACGGATCTCACTAGTTCAAATTCCTTACATATTTCAATTGATTTATGAATTACTATTCGTAGGCATTTATGTTCGAAATGTTTATAATTTCCTCCTATGGATCTGATTATAAAAATGAAGCCTAGTGAACCACTAATTCTGTACTAGCCATATTCTTATATCCCTATTTCATTCGAAAAAGATAGGTCGAGCAACTGAGTAACACCCAGTTTTCGTAGAAAAACTTCTTTTGAAATATCTCCATTGGGAGTTCATATGCTCCACATTGTCCTCTATCATGGTAACAAAAAATTCATATTTAGTTATCGCTTAAGATTAGCTAGATCTATCCCCGACTACACATCCTTTCTGTAAGTATTCAACCTCATTCAAAAACTATCTAATACGTACTATAGTGTATGATCTTTCTTTCTCGCTCAATCAGATGTAAGGTGAAGGGTGCGAGTGAAATACAAAAGCGAGCATATCCTGTTATATCCTACTTGCTCATATACAAGTGAGGTTGTGCGATAGAAATAGATATAATTCCACCGTGCGCTTCTGATGAGGACATGTTTTCCGCAAACGTACAGTAAATTTAAATAAACATTTGGTTTCTAATATCATGCATAAACTGACTGTTCAATTTTTCTGACATTATAAACTACTTTGAATAATATAAATAAAATAAGATTCGGTCAAAGATGTAGCCCGTAAAACAATATGTTAAAGTGAATAATATATAATTAGCAAATTTTAAAATTAGTTGCCATTTATTTTTTATTTCTTTTTATTTTTCAAAATGTTTATTTCGCCTTGTTCCATTGAGAGTACTTGTATAAATATATATAAAACTTACTATTTGAACGCTCATAGAATCGCTATAACACAATATCGTTTAGTGGATAAAGTAAAAAAAATCCCAAGGGATACTTTTATACGGTTAAAATACAACAAAAAATTTGAGCACCACGATTCATACAGATAGCGTGATGGTCATTAAATTATTTACTTTTGTTCGTGAATATACCTACGTATGAAATGGAATGAAGTAATCCCTCATGATTTATTAGGTAATAACCAAAAATAGTATGTTGATAATACATTGGCACGGCATGAATTTCAAAAACCGTTAAATCGAAAACCATAACAGGATTAAATGAGCTAAGATAAATTAAGCTAAGAGCTTAATCAAAACTTACTTATTAAAATATAGACTGATTCAGCTTAAGGGTAAACATTTCAAACTGATTTACAATTCTAAATTTTGGAATACTAGTCGTGAAGGTATTAAACAGGAGTTTTTATGATGTTTTAAGGTTTGTTATCTATATATTGTTGTATATATAAAGGGATATTTGGGGAGTGGGCATTTCTGAAATCTATGTGAGTGTTTGCTCTCTTTTAATTATTTTGAATAAAGGTTACTTTTATCTCCAAAAAAATATACATTATATTCGTAGTGATACATGACGCTGCAGATTACGAAACATTATGGTTGTCATTATTTATCAGCAATATAGACGAGGCTAATTGGAAAAATAATTTTATTTTTCTTAATGCACTTGTAAATACAGTCAGCGAAATCGGATAAACTACAGATATACTATACGGATTCTGCATACATCTCGATAAATACGAACATTCTGAGAAGACAAATCATGATGATAAAGTAGGACAGAGACAGTCGACGGCAGTATATATATATATACAAAGAAGGAAAGACTAGGTTCATTCTGTAATCACCCACCGAATGTGAGTTCTGTCACCACCCGTAGAACTGAACACATCTCTTCTGAACCGCATAATCGTCATCATCTTCATTTCATACCTTCTGTTAAGCCGCGTCACGCATTGAAAATTTATTCCTAAAAGCAAAAAGATTGTATGCATAGAGAACATGTAAATAGCAATGTGTTGTTTTAAGGTCACATTCTGCCTTGTTTACCATTTAATGTGGCCTCTGAATTGACTTTAGTTCACGTTTAAATAAACGAAATCTTCCATCGTAAATAAATTGCTGAAGCGTAGTGAAATTAAGTAATCTGCCTATTTACTTAGCCTTTTTCAAATTATATCAGATTTAGAAAAAGTGAGTATTATACAAGTTAAACTGTATTCATTTGATATTTCGTGATTGTGGTTTCATAAGGTTGTGACTCGTTTAATGTGACCTTCCAACACGAAAAAGTTCGACATTACCAGCGCAATCCTCATATTATTATATATTTATAATATAAATATATAAAACTTTTAAGATATTAACTGTCAATTCTTGGTGGAAAAGCATTAAATTTCAAAAATAAAACACATTTTTTTTTGTACTACTTCCACATATTTATAATAATCAGGACCAGTTTTGCTCATCACGAGCATTATTAACTGATAAAAATAAAAACACATCATGGCTATTTATATTAAATTGGATGTTAACAAATACCGGGTATATAAAACAGTTGGTTCATGCACTATAACAAGAATTCACAGGTAATCAAACAAATTATTTATGAACGAAATTAAGCAGTCTATAAATAAATGTTAAGGACCTCTTACAAATCAATAAATACTAACCCGAAATTAAAAATGAAGCCGCATTCGTGAATTCTAGTCATAGTTCATGAACCAAATGTTTTATATACATGGTATTTGTTAACATCCAATTTTATATAAATAACCCTGTTACGTTTTTATTTTCATCAGTTGTTGATAATGCCCGAGATGAGCGAAAGCGGTCCTGGTCATTATTAACATGTGGAAATAGTACAAAAAAATATTTAAAATATATATAATACCTACATATTTTATGAACATTAATTAACAAAAAAAAATTATTAACTTCACTGTTCGTCAATGATTTTTTTCATAGACATGTACGTATTACCATTTTTACGACTTTTATCTTAAAATATAATAAAAAATCAATCTGTGTGAATATAACTGACCTTTTAAGATCCTTAAAGAAGAAGGGATTTTAGTTTCTTGCCGATATATTGCGCACCCAGTTACATACCCCCCCCGAAATGGGCGTTATTGATTTGTTGTTTGGGTCAAATTTGATCGTTTTCATAACATTGTTATAACATATTTTTATTGCAGATATGAATTTTTATCTGAAAAATAGTATGGATCTGATTTTTCCAGCCAAATAATTTTCTTATAAAACTATCAATCTTTTATGCACGGAAAATAGTTTTTCTTGTTATTGATTAAATAGGCATTTACTTGGTAGAACTTCAAAATAACAGCTATTAATTACCGAACAAAATTGTGTAGAACTAAATACTTTGATATTTGAATAGATATAAACATAAGAGAACCAACTGCAAATTTGCCTAATGAAAATATTAAGCCTCAAACTTTGTACATAAATATTTTTAAATGCTTTTGGTTAGTTTTGTGAATGTGAAAACTATTGAATATTATGGCAATTATTAATACGATTCTATTAATAATTAAAAAATAGAAAACATTCATAGATTTTAAGATATTAATCAATAATTCTTTTTATTTTATGACAATTTACATACATACAGCAGTTGCTAACATTTTTCATAGAGGAACCAACAGTTGCTTTCCCATCTCTTGAGCATATCAAACTATGGAGTTTTCATGACCAGTTCCTATTCATAGCTCAAAATACCTAAAAACGTTATTTGGTTCCCTTTTGCTTATCTCTATTCATTTTATCCTATTATTACTTGAATTATTAAAATTAAATAAAGCAATATAATAGAGAGAAATTCAATTATTGGCATACGCCTTTAGCACAAAATTTTTTTGTTATTTATAAACGCTAAAAATTAATCACAAAGGATAGAAATAGCCCCAAGAAATATGCTTGAAGGTTGATGAAAATTGCTTTAGCCCGGGTCATCTTGTAGTATTTATTAATTTGGGTAGAAAAATAAATAAAGCATCCACAAAAATAGTTATATCAGCGATCTGATTTTAAAATGCTATGTATATATTTATTCTTAAAAAAAACACATTTTCTCAAGACGTTACTGTCGACTTTTTTATTTAGTCATACAATAAACAGGATTGTTTAATCTGTAGTAATTAAACAATAAAAACTAAACATACCTAGTTTAAAAGTAAAAAATCAGAATTTTTTCCGATGAAATAATAATGGTAGTCATGCTAGATTAGCTTTATCAAACTTTTTGATTGGTAACTGTTTTTACCTGAATAAAACAATGGACCATTGTAACCATTAACATATTTATTTATACAAATGAAAAAGTGAATTAAAGTCATTAAGGTTTTAAATGTTTTCGTAATAAAAAAATATTCACTGCGTTTACGTGTACAAAATGGGAATCGACTTATTACAATAAAGATACAATCACCGAATATATTGGTATGCCGAATCCACAATTTTGTTAAAATTAAGAGTCGAGCGACGTGATACATTAATCTAGATTGATTGATCATTTCCCGGATCAGCAAAAATACCGTATCTGAAATTAAACAACGGTTCTAAAGAGAAAAATGTCGATTCATTCCCTAAATAAAAGGGAATGCGTTGAATGGTTTGTAGGTGGGGATATACAAAAGCTTCGGTTATAATGCGAAATCTGTTTTTCAAGAGGTATTATTAAATCAATTTTACAGATAAGTTTGAAAATTGTTAAATACATCCATTCAATGTC
Source organism: Himalopsyche phryganea (assembly GCA_022494535.1). Lineage (NCBI taxonomy): Eukaryota > Metazoa > Arthropoda > Insecta > Trichoptera > Rhyacophilidae > Himalopsyche > Himalopsyche phryganea. Next base: position 3,382,950 of record JAGVSL010000034.1, read on the forward strand.
ATACGTGTTTAAATCCAGCAATCCAAGAACTGCTGTCCGTTAGCAAATTTTCTACTCGTTATCACACAGCAATTTTAATGCGAGCCGCTGATGATTTGAGAAGCGTTTAGCCAAGCTTAGAGGTGTGAATTTTTTTTTAATTCGATTAATTTTTGACAAAAAATAAAAGAATCCATAAAAAGTTTGGAGTGTAACGTAAGTATAAAAATACATAATAGCTAGTGCAGACACTTTTTCGTAAGTATTCGTTATTTTAGTGAACTTTTACTATATAATCAACTGTTTCTAATATGCACATAGATGAAAGCCAAGCCAGTCTCTCTTCAACTTTCTATGCCTTGAGCTGCCATTCGTCGACTCAGCCATTCATATGATATTCTTGAAGTCTAAAAACTTATCTAAGACCCCATTGGATTACTTAATTTTTTCATCCAGAAAAATAGTGAAAACAAAGCGTCTTGCTTAGGTTAACCAATTATTCCAGCTTCAAACCAACGTCAAAACTATCCTCAAACGGATTTTTTCTGGCATATGTATACAAACTCTTCTACTCTATATTAGGCCGCCTATATTGTTTTTTCTCCACGCATTAGAATACATTACACAAACCAAACCAGACCAACACTAACATAACCTACTACAACTTAACTCAATTTGTTAGAAGAATCCGTGACTACGTGGAAACGATTAAAATCAAAGTTTGACTGTACTAAGTTAATATTATCTAATCTAAAGTGCAAACTATCAAAATTAAAGTTCAAGTGTACCAAGGGAATATTATCTAACACAAAGAGCAATTATTTATAACCCCAATAATAAAACATTCAAACTATGTATTAGCTCTAAATATTTATTCGTAAATTTGTTCACAATACAAAAAAATATGTAATCGTAATTCTTTAAAATGCAACATTTAAAGTAGAGAAATCAGTAATATTCCACCATTAATTTACGGAACAATATTTAAAATGGAATTTGTTTTAGAATAAACAACAAATTTTAAAAAAATCGAGGGATTTCATGATAAACTTCTTTTGATGTAAAAGATGAAATAACATATATTATTTTAATTAGAACAACTATATTTATAAAAATTATCAAATATATCAAAATACACGAGCGTGCTTTTGAAGAAACACAGTCTTATTAATAAACATTTTACGATGGTCATCAAACTTCGTTTGCTAGTAAACATTGTTTAATTAAACAGAATTACTATCGCACCCGCTGATTCCTTATCAAGTAAGCCAATACATTAACTAACATTTTGATAACTCAGGCTTTACCGCCTTGATTGCTGGAATTATCGCAAAAGGTTGGTATGTGAAGTTGACGTTTTACATGGTTCCACCAATTCGAATATATATTTTTATTTTATTTTAAACAATTCGTTTAGAGATACAGATAGTACTTTGATTATATTATAATAATTCTGTCCTATTTCATTAATTTAGTCAAATATTTGTATTCACTTTGCAGAAATCGTTCATAATAACGATTTAAGTTTAGAATGAATTTTATAGTAAACTGAATTTTGGCGTAAATATCAATATCGCATACGACCATCTTCTTATGGTTCGATTTCAACAAGTAATTTTTTAAGACCACTCTCTTTACAGATAGGTAAATCCACACCTGATGGCGCACAGTTATCAACCACGAGTGTAGCTGTCACTCTATTATCTGTTACAATTTGAACGCGTGTGACACGTTGAGTTATTGTGACATATTTTGTAGTCGTTTCAAAAAAGAAAAATTTCTGCATTTGTTCATGTTTGTTGTCATCTTTATTACGTTGAAATATATAATCACCGCTATCTTTATCAATAGTTGATATTAAATCCGACAAAACTGGCGTCGCTCCGCTAAACTCCAAGTATCCCGTGTAATCGGTATCTTCACTGTCTTCAATTTCATAGATGGGCGTCGCAGTGGAGCCAAGTCCTGATGCCATCTTTAATGTAGCTGTTGATTTAATGTTAATACCATAGTCTTTATAGAAATCTTCTTCACCATATTCACCAGCTTGCTCTTCTTGATTAATTGATGAAATATAAGATGAACACGACGGTTTTTCTCTCGGTACTGACATACATACTGGGTGTTGTGTCACTAGCTTGGTTATTTCTGATATTGCAGTATTTGTTAATTTTACAGTATACCATGGCTTGAAAAAGCGAATTTTAAATAAATTATTCAGTGTTGTATTTGTATTACCATCGTTTTCTACATTTGTTATACTACCATTATCGTTTGAAACACTTTCAACTGTTTTGTGATCATATTTTAAAGTCTGCGTTGATGCTGAATTTGAATTTCTTAAACACAATTGCTGACAATTTGAGAAATACATGACAATAAAAAACCAAATAAATGACATTTTAATACTGGGCACCATGTCTGAAATCAAACGTATATCAAGCTCAATTATCTTTTAAAAAATTGTAGTACTTAAGTTGTTAATTATTTTTAAAATTCGTCTAACATTTTTGAATAAAGTAACTTGGCCGTCACTAAGATAAAAATTACTTTCCAAAAAATAAATGAGTTGACATTACCACATATTTACACGAATGGCAATTTTCTTACTTTTGTGTATAAATAATATTATTTTTTAAGTATTAGAGTGACACAAATATTTATAAATACCAAATCAATATATGCAATGGTACAATTCTACGAAGAAGAAATAAAATAAGCCACAACAATATTTCAAATTAAAAACCTTCTTTAAAATTATAACACTGGCACAAGAAGTTACACTGAATATTTGACTGAAGTCGTAAGGACTAATCAATAAACTAATCGTGTTACACTAATTGCCTTCGCATTTATATCATGTACCTACATGACATCGAAACATAATATGTATTAATGTGCAACTATTATTATACTCACCGTATGATAGGCTATTTTTTATGTAAAATATAAATTTAGTGTCATACTTTTTTTGTATGTCCTTTTTCCATAAAAAACGGTGTTGCAAAATAAAAGCATATACTTTTTTCATACCTGTATTGACCCAATGAAACTATGTGGAGATTGTGAAGCGGGCTTTTTATTTCCAGACTATTTTTATATCTAGGTTTGTAAATTTAAGACATCGACTGAGGGTGCTTGATGGAATTTCAATATTAAATTTGGATTATTGAGATTTTGTACACTTCCATGTATTTTGTCACTAACGACCCGGGTTTCGCCTTTCGGCATCTTCAGGCATTCGAGCACACGAATGGACTCGAACTGAGAGACAGTAAACAGTTTCTAACGCTTATATAGAAGATACAAATGCGACAAATATCATTTACGAGGAAATACATTATACGTCTGAGAGCCACACCGATACCTGAGTTAAAATTTCGGAAATCGTCGTAATCCTTATTTTGTAAACACCATATTACCAGAGTGGCGATTGCCGAAGGCGGTTGCCGCTTTTCAACTTCTTTTAGAAATACCAGTGATTTTACAATTATAATAGTATTGTGGGTTTTGACGGGATGACGTTTGCGTTGACCAGAACTATTTTCAATTTGATAATAGATTCTATGAACAAACCGAAGGCCTTGCAATGGGAAGTTGTTTGTCACCACTATTAGCAGAATTTTACATGAACCATTTAGAAAACCTTATTTTCAGCAATAAAACAGAAGTTAGAAACGTAGTTTATTGGTTCCGTTACGTAGATGACATCCTTTGTCTATTCAATGGAACTGAGAGACAAGTTTCTAACCTTCATAATTTTCTTAACTCACTAGATGATAAAATTCAATTCACTTTAGAAGTAGGGGGCAAGAATATAAATTTCCTTGACCTTAATATTGATATTAAAAACTCCATTCATGAATTTAAAATTTACCGAAAACAGACGTTTTCAGAAGCCACGATCCATTTTAAGTCAGACCATCCTTTCTCATATAAATTGGCTGCTTTCCATTCTCAGGTTCACAGATTAGTCACTATACCTCTAAATAAATTTAATTTTGAAAACGAACTAAACATTATTAAACAAATTGCCATTAATAATGGCTATGAGGCGTCTCTTATAGATAGTCTTGTATCAAAAAACAACGTAAATTAGCAGAAAAGATGCTATATTTCGGGAACTTGTCTAAAGACATAGACCGCCCTAGAATCTGGCATAGAATAAGTTATTTAGGTTGCACAAGCTTTAAAATTAAAAAACAACTCGCTGATAGTGTTAGACCGGCGTTCTATTGCAAAAACTCTCTAGGCAAATTACTTATTAACAATAAAGATAGAGTAAACTTTAAGAACAAATCTGGTATTTATAAATTACAATGCAATGATTGCCAACATTTCTATGTGGGTAAAACCACACGTACATTAGATATAAGGGTATCAGAACATTTAGCTGCCTTTAGATTAAAAAAAGAAACTTCGACATTCGCAAATCACTTGCTAATGGAGAACCATACGTTTAATGCGGATGATGGGGTTAAACTGTTGCATAAAAACATGGGTGATCATAAATTATTTTATCAGGAAATTTTAGAAATTAATAGAGGCCAGTTATACTCCTTACCAATCTTGAATGAGCAACTGAACCTTCCTAATTCTCCGCTATTATATCCGATACGTTGAAACACCTAACAGATGTCACTAAATGTGGAATGATTGTGTATATTTACCCATTCGTCGAATTACATCCCGTCAAAACCCACAATACTATTATAATTGTAAAATCACTGGTATTTCTAAAAGAAGTTGAAAAGCGGCAATTTGCCTTCGGCAATTCGCCACTCTGTTAATATGGTGTTTACAAAATAAGGATTAGGTCGATTTCCGAAATTTTAACTCAGGTATCGGTGTGGCTCTCAGACGTATAATGTATTGCCTCGTAAATGATATTTGTCGCATTTGTATCTTCTATATAAGCGTTAGACACTGTTTACTGTCTCTCAGTTCAAGTCCATTCGTGTGCTCGAATGCCTGAAGATGCCGAAAGGCGAAACCCGGGTCGTTAGTGACAAAATACATGGAAGTGTACAAAATCTCAATAATCCAAATTTAGGTTTGTAAACCTAAACTTTATTATCCTTTCTCGCATTTCTCTCAGCTAAGCTGTAAATATTCTTTCATTTTTATTAAATATACAAAACAATTGAGAGAACCCCTAACAAATACTGACTGCAAGTGGTTACTTTTAACTTGCTCAGCTCCTGGCTGACTTTCGAATGTGATTCAAAAATGAGCCGATAGATCGACCAGAAACTTGCGTGCATAATTTATTCTTCACATTATCTTAGAACGTTTTCTGAAACGTCGATATACATATCAATATTGTAGTTGGCCAACTGCTGCATGGATGAAATATGTATGTTCATTATATTTATGTACCCAAGGTATATACTCAAATTAATATTCATAACTTTCACAAAGTGAAACTAGCTCTTAACTAAGCATAAAAATTAAAACATGTATTCATTTTTCGATATTTTTTTATTTAAATAAAAAATTGAATGATAGATGATAATCAATATTATTTTTATTTACTTTTACCTAATAAACTATTTTTATTTTAACAAGATACTATATGAGCTCTCAACAATGTCTTTTTCTTCTTCTGCACCACGTCATCTGTTGGGTTGTTTTTTTTTGGCGATTCTGATCGAAATTTGTTATTGGCAATACGGTACTTTTATTCCTGCCGGGACACAATTTTGAGCAACGAATGTAGCTGTCACTCTATTATCTGTAACTTTATGAACGTGTGTTACACGTAGAGTTGTTGTGACATATTCTGTTACCGTGCCAAATAAACATTTCAGAATTTGTTGATACGTGCTATCAATTATATTACGTTGAGATATATTTCCACCGTTATCTTTATCAACATTTGATTTTAAATTCGAAATAATTGGCGTCGCTCCGCTAAGCTCCGAGTATTTAGAGTACTCGGTATCTTCACTCTCTTCAATTTCATAATTGGACGTCGCAGTAGAAAGTTCTGATGCCATTTTTAATGCAGCTGTTGGTTTAATGTAGATGCCTGCGTCTTTGTAGAAATCATCAAACGCGTCTTCACTAACTTGCTCCTCTTCGTTAATTGATGAAATGTAAGCGGAACAAGATGGCTTTCTTTTGGGTACTGACATACATATTGGGTGTCGTACAACTCGCTTGGTTATTTCTGATATTGCAGTATTTGTTAATGTTACAGTACTCCATGGCTCGAAAAGGCAAAATTTATGTAAATTATTCGGTTTTATATAAGAATTACCATCGTTTTCTACATTTAATTGATCATCATTATCCTTTGAAACAGCTTCAACTATGTCGCGATCATATTGAAAAGTCTGCGTTAATGCTGAATTTGAGTTTTTTAAACTAAATTTCTGACAATTTGAGAAATATATGGCAATGAAAAACCAAATAAATGACAATACAACACTGGGTATCATATCTAAAATCAAACGTTTAATATATAATATCAAGTTCAATGATTGTTTAATAAATTATAACAATTAAATTGTAAATTATTTTTGATGATCACGTAATATGTTCAGAGAAATTAGCTTGACCGGCAATAAAATAAAAAATACTTAAAGAAAATGAGTTAACATTATTACAGATTTACACACCTGACAATTTTCTTACTTTTTCATCAAGGACGATTAAATTTTGCTTATAATGTTTGAATATAATTATATTTTGTGTACTGATGGTTACTTATAAATGTAAAAAATAAGGTATTGTGTGTAATGCTTTTTTATTTGATTAAGACAAACAAATCTACATGCCAAGTCAATATCATGTGTAATGAAACAAAAACTAAAACTGAAAACCTTCTTAAAAATAATAACAATGGCTCACGAAATTACACTGAACACTTGACTGAGGTCGTAAGAAATAATGAATAAACTAATCGTTTTATACTAATTGCGTTCGCATTTATAACATGTACCTATATGAGATCAAAACATAATATGTATTAATGTGCAACTCACTATTATTATACTTGCCTTATCATACGCTATTTTGTATGTAAAATATAAATTGAGTTTCACAAATTTTTAGCATTTCCTTTTTCTATAAAAAATAGTACGGCAAACAAAAATGTAATACTTTTTTTCTTACCTATATTGACCCAATGAAACTATGTAGAGGTTGTGAATCGGGCTTTCTGTTTCCAAACTTTGTTTAAGTTTAGTTTTGTAGACTTAACCTTTATTATCATTTCTCGCATTTTTCTTAGCTAATTTGTTAATATTCTGTCAGTTTTATAAAATAGACAATACAATTGAGGGAACCCTTAACAAATCCTTACTGCGAGTGTTCTAAAGAACATTAATTTCGTAATGTCACATATACCCGAAGAGTTTACTTTTAACTTGCATAACTCCTAACTGAATTTAAGGGGTGTCTCAAAAATGAGAACACTCATATACCTACCTATTTTTTACGTCATCTTAGAAAGTTTTCTGAAGCGTAGATATACATATCAATATTTCAGTTGGCCACTTACTGCGTGGACTATATATATATTGTTATTACAGCATGTATGTACTCAAGGTACATACTCAAATTGAAATTCATAACTATCAAAAAGTGAAATAAGTTTTTATGTAAGTACACATACTTTGTGAGGGAATCGGAGATTATGGAACGGATCGGGCAACGCCCTGTCACATCGGCAGTGATGTAGAGACGATGGAACTGGCTGGATGGATGCCTCCGGAGAGCGTCAATCCTTCTTGCATATTCTTCCGACCTGTGGGATTCCGGCGTCTTGAGTACTATCCATAGGATTTACTTGGCCGAGCTGAGGGACTGGAATGTCGTGGGAGCAAGCAAAGCGATTGGCGGGTGACAGGGAATCATGGAGACGCCGTGTGGTGGCCATATGCTCCACATAGAGAGTGAATGTGGAAGAAGACACATAAGAATTAAGACATGCAAACATTTAATCAATATTGTTTTTATTTATGCATTGATTTCAATGCAAGTTATTTAATTTTACTTAATAAACGATTTTTATTTAAACAAAATAAATTATATGAATTTAGACAAATAAATTTTAATTAACTCTCAGCATTATCCCTTTCTTTTTATACGTTACGTCATTTGTTGGGCTGCTTTCGATTGCCGATTCTGACCGATAAGTATTTTCGCAATACGGTATTTGTATTCCTGCCGGGACACAATTTTGAGGGACGAGTGTAGCTGTCACTCTATTATCTGTAACTTTATGAACGCGTGTCACATGTAGAGTTGTTGTGACATATTCTGTAGTTGTGTCAAAGAAAAATTTCAGAATTTGGTCATACGTGTTTTCAATTATATTACGTTGAGATATATGATCACCGCTATCTTTATCAATAGTTAATTTTAAATTCGAAATAATTGGAGTCGCTCCGCTAAACTCCAAGTATTTTGAGTAATCGGTATCTTCACTTTCTTCAATTTCATAACTGGACGTCGCAGTAGAAAGTTCTGATGCCGTTTTTAATGTAGCTGTTGGTTTAATGTAGATGCTTGCGTCTTTGTAGAAATCATCAAACGCGTCTTCACTAACTTGTTCCTCTTCGTGAGTAGATGAAATGTAAGCGGAACAAGATGGCTTTTCTTGGGGTATTGATATACATATTGGGTGTCGTGTAACTCGCTTGGTTGTTTTTGTTATTGCTGTATTTGTTAATGTTACAGTATACCATGGCTTGAAAAAGCGAAATGTAAGGATGTTATTCGGTTTTGTATTTGGATTGCCATAGTTTTCTAAATTTACTTGAACATCATTATTCTTTGAAACACTTTTAACTATCTCGTGATCTTTTTGAAAAGTATCCGATGATGATGAATTTGAGTTTTTTAAACTTAATTGCTGGCAATTTGAGATATATGTGGTCATAAAAAACCAAATACATGAAATTTTAGCACTGGGCACCATGTCTGAAATCAAATGTATCCATCATATAATAAATTATATTCTTGTACTTAAATTATTGATTTTTGTTGAAATTCCGATAGTATTTTGACAGAAATTAGCTTGGCCGTAAGTAAAATAAAAATTACTGTTAAAAACTAAATGAGTTTAAATGATTTTGTTGGAAATTTTCTCGCATTTTTTTAGAATGATAAAATTTATCGTTGTGACGTTATTTTAAATCTATAAACAAATTAATATGTGGACTGTTTTTTATCTGAGTTATATAAATATTTATGAATGCCAAATCAATATGTGCATTGAAAAAAAACTTATTTTACGCAGAAGAAATAAAATGAGTTTCAAAAATATTGCAAATTAAAAACCTTTTAAAAAATAATAACACTGGCACAAGAAATTACACTGAATATGAAGTCGTAAGAACTAATCAGTAAACTAATCGATTTATACTAATTGCCTTCGCATATATATCACGTACCTATATGAGATCAAAATATTTATTATGTAGAAATGTGCAGCACTTTTTTATACTTGCCGTATCATACGCTATTTTCTATGTAAAGTATAAATTTTTTTTCACACTTTTTTAGTATTTTATTTTTCCTATTACTGTAAAATACAGTGTGGCAAACAAAAAATGTTTACTTTTTCTTATTTACATTTACCAAATAAAACTATGCGGAGATTGTGAAGCAGGTTTTCTATTTTCAGACTACTTTTATGTCTAGTTTTGTAGACATAACATTTGTTATCCTTTTTTGCATTTCTCTTAACTAAATTGTTAATAGTTTTACAGTTGCATAAAATAGGTAATACAACTGAGAGACCCCCTAACAAATATTGACTGCGAGTGTTGTAAAAAAGTGTCGTAATGTGATTTATAACGGAAGCGATTACCTTTAATTTGCACAGCTCCTAACTGACTTTATAAGGCGACTGAAGAAATCAATACTATAGTAAGCCACTTTCTGCGCGTAAGAAATATGTATTATTTTCAAAATATGTATATATAATATATACTCAAGGAAAATACTTAAAATAAAATTCTTAACTATAAAAAAGTGATTTTAGTTCTTAAACATGTAACAAATAAAACATGCATACATTTTTGATATGTTTTTTATTTGAGTAAAAAAAAAATTAATGCATTATATATTACATAATCAATACTTTTTTATTAATGCAAGTAATTCACTTTTGCATAATAAAGTACGATTTGTATTTTAAAATAATAAATTATATAAATTAGAATAAATAAGTTACAATTAGATAAATTTATGACGGTATCTTTATGTCCTCTCAGTATCGTCCTTTTCTTCTTCTGCATCCACGTCATTTGTTGGGCTGCTTTCGATTAACGATTCCGATCGATAGTGCTTTTTGCAATGCGGTATATGTATTCCTGACGGAACGCAATTATTAGGAACGAGTGTAGCTGTCACTCTATTATCTGTAACTTTTTGAACGCGTGTCACCCACATCGTTTTGGTTACATATCGTGTTACCTGGGTCTCGAGGAAGAATTTAGCCATTTGATTATTCTTCACATCATCGTTGTTACTCTGAAATAGTTCGTCACTACTCTCTTCGTTGATTGCTGATTTTAAATTGGATATAGCTGGTGTCGCTTTGCCAAATTCCAAGTATCTTCCGGAACGAGTATCCTGACTATCTTCGATTTCAAAATCTGCCATATCAGTAGCAAGTTCCGATGGCATTTTTAATGTAGCTGATGGTTCAATGTAAAGGCCTTCATTTTTGTAACCGTCAGCCCACGCTTCGTCGTCTGGTTCATCGAACTGCTGGTCCGGATTGTTTGACGACGCATCCTTGCCACGACCATAAGACAAACATGATGGTCTTCCATTGGGTATATCCATACATATTGGGTGTTTAGTAATGCGCTTGGTTACTTCTAATACTAACGTATTTGTAATTGTCACAGTTGGCCTTGGTCGTGGTCTTAAAATACTTTGAAGACCTTGCAATGGGTTAAGGAAACTAAAATTGAATGGATTAACCGACGGAATAAATCTTTTTGTTGATGATTCACTGTCATAATCGTCACTGACTTCATCAATATTGTCAGACTCATCTTTTGTGATGCCTTCAACATATTTTTGCTCATCTGTTCCCGTCACTTTGGGTGCCGAAGTTGAGTTTTTCACACCCGCCGCCTGGCAATTTGAGATAATTACCACAATGGAGAAGCAAATAAATGCCATTTTCAGTCCTGTCGCCATGTCTGAAACAATAAACAAAAACGTTTTACTTATGAATGAAACTTTTGTTTCACTTGAAACTTTAATACTACAATATATTTTTGACATTAGAAATATGTATATTTCAAAATGCATTTACAAGTAATACAAGAGAAATTTTGGCCAGTTATTAATAAATTATCCACCGTTATAACAAAAAATTGCTTACTGATAATAACTTTCAATACTAAGCAACTGATTCAAATAAGTTATAACCACTAAGCTATTGATTGAATTGGCTTTTACTTGGTAGAGCTCCATTATAATAAAGTAAAATATCAAAGCATTTAGGTCTACAAAATTATATTACGTAGTTGATAGCTACTTCGGCTTACGTTATCCTCAGAACTTTAGTTCTGCCGATGGTGTTAAACAAAAATAGCTATCAACTACTCATATTACTTTATTTTACCCTACCACTAAGCTAATTTTGTAAACCAGTTTACTTATTTTTTATGTACTACTATCGTTTACTTTGCGGGAATGCTGTTTTATTTACACGTTTGATTTTATGTGTTTAATAATTGATAAAGCTTGTATATTACCGCATAAGTAAATTATGGTACTGAAGCGATTTAAATAGTTTTTTAAATATACATTATAAATTAAATTAACCATTTAAATGCTTGGACTAATATTTTTGAAAATTTTCCTTTTCTAAATCTAATTAAAACCATATATACTATTTATTTAAATAAATATTATCATAGCTTACAAATAATTAGTTTAAAATTTTCTAATATTTATTTCCAATAACGTAAGCGAATAAAAAAATCTTCGACAATATCTACGAATTGTCTACCACGTAATAAAAAAACATTTTTTAGCACAACGTAAAATTTTTTTTGGTGAATTAGTAAACTAACAATTAATATTTCTTACAACTGTTTTACTCGGATTTACTCGTTCACTATAGTATAAAATTTAAATAGTCGTATATAATTAAACATAATATGTACAAATATTAAGGAAAAACGTTGCACTTATGCACAAAAACATGTCGTGAAAATGTATGCATTGTAAATTTCACTAACATCGTCTTGTAAGAACCCTTAGCAATTTTTCAATACACCAATTAGATGAGATAAAAACTGAATTTAATTGTCAACACTCCGAACATATTAAATATTGTAGTAAACTAAATTAAAATATCACAATGTTTGTATGTATACCTTTTTCCAAATAGCAACACCAACACAATAGATAAAATGAATGCTTGACAGTAGCAAGTCAATAAATATACTGATTTATGAATGGCACTTGCATTTGTATTTATAGCGATACATATTGGATAAAGCTACTAATTGATATTATAACAAAAATACCTTACTTTCTTTTCTTGGGGGTGTTTCACATTATTGAATTTGGTAATCGATCGCGCCAAGCAGGAGTTTCAAACTAAACACAAACGATCGTGTAACCCATTTTCACAACTGAATATAAATGGCTTAAAATGAAATGCACTTCTGTTTAGATCATATTCACTTTCATAAAAACAGTTTTCACTTATAACAAATACATTCCACAAAAACAATTTCTTTCACTAAAAATAAAGTGATCCCACATATTAAAATATATTTCAACATTGAACAAATACACTTAAGAAAAAAATATTTTCACATAGATAAAATAGTTAACACTCAATATAAATACTCACACTTTGTAACCGATAGTTGCACCAAGCTGTAATGAATGTCACTTACTCTTCTACCCTATATTATTCCGCCTATATTGGCTTTGCTTCACGTATTAGAATATATTACACAAACCAAACCAGACCAACCCCAACATAACTTCCTATAACTTAACTCACTTTGTTAAAAGAATTCGTGACTACGTGGAAACTAATAAATCAAAGTTTGAGTGTACTAAGTTAATACTATCTGATCCAAAGTGCAAACTATAGAAATATTAGTTCAAGTGTAGTAGGTGAATACTATCTAACACAAAGTGCAATTATTTATAACGCAATATAAATATCACTAATTAATATTTGTTTGAGAGGTTACATTTTAAGACTTCTTATTGAAACAGCGTTACATTTTTAGTTTGTTTACAAATTTAAATACTTTTGTACTATTTAGGAAACCAACAGTAAAATTTAAAAAGTTATAAAATAATATAATTAAAATAATAAAAAACATATTACACTATCTTGTTTAACTTTGCAACACCGTCTGTACAAATAAAAATGACTTACTTTTTCTTAATATAAATAGTTTATTTTATTTTGAAGTATTTTTAAGAAAATTTGTCAGAAAACGATAATGTGTATTTTTTTGCCATATTCAAGACCTACTCGGAGCATATGGCTATCACACCGTTCCTCTAAGATTCTCTGTCCCCCACCAGACTTCTTGCTTCCTGCCAGGTCATCCCAGCGTGCTCTGCCGAGTACATCCTATGGGTGGTCATCAAAAGCCTTCGAAGGCGACGGAATTCATCCCGTTGATAAAAAATACAGGCTGAATTCAGGCTTCCTCATGTGTACAATTACATAGATTTCAAAAAAATGCAGTTATTCGCTCATTTCCGGTAATAATCAATGCAGATTTTTTAAATTCATCTGTTTTGGCTAGCGAAAATTATCGAACAAAGAGATAATGTAAAGTACGACAGCTGAAAGTCTTTAACGTATGTGTTTTGTTTTGTTATTTTTTTAGCAGATAAATAAAATGTGAAATTGTTATTTAAATAGTTACGGCGATAATACGGTCAAAATTCAAAATTCATCAAGTTATATTGAGTACCATTCGTGTCTTTGGCGAAAAAGAAAATGTACATGAAAAGGAGTTTTACGTATTCAATTTAATGCAACAATATTTTCCCTGACGTCTCACATAAGAAATATCTTACTCTTGTTTGTTAAATTCTCAGTATAAAATCCCCTCTTTGTGTGCAAAAAGGGAAGAAATCAACAAAGGCTTTGTGTTACATAAACTTCCTTTCTGTAACAACACTTATTCCAAAAATCTAACATTATGTGTTCAAAACCCCTGAAAAGAATGAGGTGAAATCATTTACTTGCATGAAGATTAGTATATAAATCATTAAGAAATCAAAACCTTTAACCGGTGGTTTTATAATACGCAACATATAACTTTGGAATGCTTTCTCTTCTTGATTTTGTTATTAAATATACACGTAATTAATACCCGTGATAAAATATATTAAATATTGCAACTATTTAATTTTGTCTCCTATCTTAAAAAAAATCAGTGAACTTTAAAGTATTATTCTAAATTTACACGGCTAATCCTTTACCACTCGAGCCATTTTTCGATGAAAAGCATATTTTCAATACAAAACATCAATTGGTGAAAAGCATGTAAACAAAAAAAAATTGTTTTGTTATTATTTCCGTAAAATAGATTTATTATGAGTATACTGCACTTATTTTAATATTATTTTTAATTTTTCATTTTGTGGTATTTCACATAGGAATCTCCTATATGTACTCTTGGCTTATTGATGCAGGTCTCGCAAAATAGTCGTGTTTCCGATCTACCACCTGGGATTTTTCTATTTGAACATACTGCACAGTCTTTCTTAGTCCCGAAACGCAGGACATGTAACCTGAAGGAAAAGTTGAAGTGTTCCTTTGAGATCCACCCAAAAATCTTCAAATGTAAATAATAAATCGATACGTACTAATTTACATTAGACTTATTAGAGTACTTCACATTAGATTTGTCAGCTTCTGAATCGGTATAATATACTAGTAAGTATTGTCAACAAAGACAATCTATTTAAATATAAAACTGTGAACTATACGAGACGGCCTTGATTTTTAAGCAAATAAAAGCGAGTACTAATTTGAGAACTTAACACACTTCAGATCATGCATAATACTGTTCACCCTCAGTCACTAGCGCGTTCAAAACATAAAATTTATTACCCTATGCGACAAAAATATAACTTGTACCGAAAGATTCAGAAAACCATTGTTGAAATTACGCACGTCGTCTTTATTTGGCGACTCATTTCTCAGATAAATGTAATAACCTATTATTATTCATTTTAACTTGATTGAAATCGCAATAAAAAAATAGCTGAAGATATTAAAAAAAAAAACACTTTATTAACATGACGCCGTAGCGGCGGCACTCGTGTAATACGATAATCTTCCAATGCCGCCGCTATGGTGGCACTCGAGTGCAAAGAGTTAATATGTACACAAAATAATTAACTAATGATTAGTTGGAAAAAAATCATAGTATCTCTATGTATCCGAATCAATTATAAACAAAACATTTTTTTAAATTTGGTGGTACCCTTTTGGAAATCGAATATTAATATGAACTTTTGTATTCCACTGGTTGTGTAATAAAGTTTTACTCTTGTTTTGACTGTTTTGACTGTTTTACAACCACGCGAGATCGTGGGGAGAGTAATTATGGACACCTAAACCCAGCCGTTATACTTATACTCAATTAATAGAGAGGTTGAGTGACTGACTTACAACCGATTTCCGTAAGTCAACATTTGTTCAGTTAATAAGATATTGTATTCTGGACATTGGAATCAGATGTAACTTTGTCCGTATATATATAAAAAGGAATGTTTGTTGGTTTGTCCCATATGCGTTCCGACACCATTCATCCGATTTCGATGAAACTGTGGTGAGTTGTTGAGCGCACACAACGTACAAACAGTGACATCTCGAAAAACCTTCTGATTTATTCGCGTACGCACCAGATGGAACAAAAATTATTTTGTATTCAAAATCACTTTAATAAACAGAATTAAATCACGAACACTTTTTTTCTTTCTTAGAGTGGCATTGCAACGCATGCCGGGTACTCATTAGTTTATTATAAAAATAAAACACATTGTTTTTATCCCACAATTTAACAAATGATCAGATCCTTTTACTCTCATTTGATAAAACCGTGGTAAAAAAGTATTACTACAAAATCAGTTTTATTTTTACAAAATTATTTTTCTTTATATAGTAATCATAAAAAATAATAATTAAGCACATTTTTTGATGAAGAATAAATTCAATTTAATCAGTTCTACAATTTAAAATGATATTCAAAGGAAGCAGAATAACATAAGGTTTACGAGCGCCATACTTTGTGATAATAGTAAAGTAGATATTTATGAAGATTACGTGCTTGTTTGTAAGCTATTTCACAGTGTACTTACCTTCATTGCATATCCTTAGCTAACCTGTGTAATACTCTGAATCACACTAGCTTAATAGGGTAGCTAGTCATCCTACGATGAAGGAATTGCTCACCCTACGTATATGCATGGAGTTAAAGGAAGATAATTAAAAAGTTGTTATTATATTATATTTCAGCGTAATGTAATCAGTTAATTTATGCTACCAGGTATTAAAGCATCCTGAGCTATTGTGTCGATATTTCATAACAAAATTTACTGTAATGTAATATCGATCATCCAGTTCATTCCTCATACATCTGAAAAATAACCCATATTGTAACAAATACCTATTATTGATTTGTACTCAAGTTTTGTACATTACAGGCGTTTAACAGTAAAGTACTTTTTGAGTATAGTCAGTAGAGGTATATTAAGAAAAAATATCTTTTTACTGACCCAGTATTTTGTTTGATTCTTTATAAGGTTATTTGCCGTAGCATTTTTTGATGGCATTTTTGAGTTATATGAGAAGTGAATCAGATTTCAGTGTTTTAGAGTTGTCTGACTAATGAAATGGAGATCGATATGTACGATAAAAAACATTTATATAATCTATAAAATCATACGAAAATGGGCTATTGTTTAAATTTAAAGTTTACTTGACTATTGCCAGTTTGCAATTGCTAAGAAAAGATTATTTTTTTCTTCTACAAATTATTATATTTCATTTTTTATATGACGTGTTCGGATAGTACTGTACGTATAGAGTATAATTAGTTAATTAAAAATTGCTTTAATATCATTGAGTCCAAATCTAGTCTGCAATTGGATGATATATAGGTAACACAAAATTAACTATTTAATTATTTGTTATAGATGACTACTTAGTCATTCGTTTTTTTGTGTAAAAGCTAACATATAAATTTTTAACGTAATTTAATAGTTGAGTGACTTAACCATAAATCTATTTACTTTGGAGAAAATTTGTATGAATGATAAAATTGTTGCGTTGTTTAAAACTATTTCAGGTGTATCACATATTTTTACATAATAAAATAACCAAAACATATTATGTTCTGATTCTTTCATTAAAATGAAAGATGGAGACTCTAGCAAAGTTATACAGTTGTACTAAGATAAGTTTCAAGCGAATTATGGAAATTCAAATTAGAGCTTTACTCAAAGACACTTGATATTGAGATTGTACTGAATATTATTTATTGTCTATAGAAGTAACGTTATTTTGAATAATATGACAAGAAGTTTTAATAAAACCTTTTTTTTAATCTATAATATATTATCATTTCGTTATTCATTTCGGGTTTGATACTGGTAAATTATAAGTATTTTGTTCAAATTGAATTATTCAAAAAAAGAAATAACAAATATCATCGACATCAGCTAAAAATCTTTATGTCAGAAATATTAGTTAGTACATCAATAATGACTTTTATGTGCTCCATTTGCCCGGACAAAAAAAAAATAAAATGTTTATCATAACTATTGAAATAATGAATGCAAGTTAATTATTTAGTTTTTCATTCTATGTTAAAAGTTTTGTTATATGTCACTTAAAATACATAATTTTTACGCTACTGGTTTTTGACGTATAATAAAAGAGTATTTAAAAAAAAAAATTTAATTCAAAAAATCTGTTTGTTTTTCTGGATGATAGCATATTTATGGAATAATACCACATTAATTTTAAACACGCCCACTCTATTCAATATTTTAACAATTTTTTCAGTCATCAATTTTGAATACATCTTTAGATAAAAAAAAACTTCTCGCATACACAAATCGACTGACATAATACTGACTTCTTTTATTTAATAACATTTCAAGTTTTTCTTTTCCATTTTACGAAGTAAATATGTTTATTAAAATATTAAATCTTCTCTTTTGCGAAAAATAACTTTTCATGGAAACTTTTACACTCAGATATTTATTTACTGTTACAAATTTTCTTTGTTCTTTTACTTTATGGAATATTAAAAGTAATAAAAAATTCTATTTATTTAAATGGATTTAGTATAAGGATGTGTTTTTTGTAAATATTTTTTTTTTCGTTGAAGATTTTAGATGCCTGCGATGAAAAAAAGTCTTGTCAATATCAAAATTTATCACAAATCTCAATTAAAAAAAATTAAGAACAAATCTAATCGATTTTCTAAGTATCGACAAATAATAATTATTTTAGTTATATGTACATATTTAACTTGACAGCTAGTGAGGGTGCCACCGTCACGTTAGAAATGTACTCAATCAGATCTGAAAATTCAATAAATTCCAAAACTGATATTTTAGCGATGGTTATTAAAAGTAGAGAAGATAGTTATTGTGCATAAAAGACAATTGGATAAATTAATTGTAGATTGACAATTCTAGTTCCAAATTCGGTGGCGGCCAAGTAATGTTGGTAATACTATAGTATAACATTAACTTATTATAAAATAAGGCTTCCTAGACACAAGTTGTATGATATTTTTGTAGAATACTATAAAAATCCGTCGTAAGTCCTAGCTTAGTTTTCATAAATTCCTCGCTTTCTTTTTGAAAGATTTTTCAATTAATTTGAAAACAACACTACCAAAAATTCATAAACTCTGATTATGTCATATTAAACTATCATTCAGTAAAATTGTATTTTTAAAGATTATGATGGTATAATGTATGTACAATTCATAATTAACTAAACATCTATGGGAACAAATACAAATAGCCATTAAATGGTTATTTAAAACAACATTGTAAAACCAGTCGTGAGTAATGGTTCAGATATTGGCATACGAATAGACTCATTTTTATATAAAACTATGTATCCTCCTGGTCCATAAATAAAGATAACGTGTGAGTCGGAATATTAAAAAATTTGCCTGTAAGTCACAGTTCACAATAGTTGGTAAAATAGCAATATGTAACTGACAACGAGATTGCTCGGGATCCCGGGATTGGAAACCCTAGTAGGTAGAATGGGAGTCGGTAGGTTTGGAAACCACTCTTCAGCTCTGATCAATACAAAGCACCCAAAAGAATGATGAACTGTAATTAAATTAATATTTCAAATGAAAAAGTCTCGCTAATTGCATTTGGTGTGGCCAAATATTTTTCTCTTTGTCCTTTTGAATACAAAAACATTTCTTAAACTTTTCTTGGAATGTCGTTAGGCTGCGCTTAAAATTAGAATTTTGTTTTTACAATGAAATGCAAAACAAAAAAATAAGAAAAATAAAGTAATAGGCATTAAAACATTGCATTAGGTTAGGAACATTTATTTGTGTAAAATTTGGAATAAGACTCACTAATTTTCGGAAACATATTTTTCCTAAATAATGTTCAGATACCTACCAATCTCTTACTCAATTTCAAATTAGCATTACATTTATTTTATTTTATTACAGTGATACAATTTGTGCGTAATAGATAATAGAGGTATATTCACATACAAATTCAAAATATAATGTAACTATGTTATGAACTGAATAATAATAATGTTGATTTAAGATAGATTCTATGATTAATTCAAAATAAACCATGTTAAATATCAATATTTATTATCATAGTTTCGTAAATAAACTACGATACTGACTTAAAAGAAAAAAAAAATATTGTAGAAATATAAAATCAATAACAGTTGATAAGTACTAATGATACTGATTACTGATGGGCAAAATTAATAAGTAGCACTTATGATAATTCCAGCAACATTCTTAGTTTGTAGCTAGTTACTTGAAAATGATTCAGAAATAATGAACTATTCATGCATGATACCCGATTTTATATATTTTTTTTGGAATCACAGTACAATTTTTACAAAAATTCACGATATTAAATTCGTTTTAATTCAAAAGATTTCGAAGACAATGATATTTTCTTTATTGATATCCCGTAATAATTTAAAAAAAACACACTAAAAAAACTTTTTTTTTTGTCATTAACACACCTTAAAAAGCGTTTCAATTAATATTTTATACTGTACTACATTATTCTTGTATTTTCTATCGATAACTCAAATGAAAACCGAGCAAACACCAGGAACAGACATATGAGCTGGGATGAATTGAAATTCGAGGCATAGGTCAAATCTCAACAAAAACCGACACAAATTGATACTGACAAAAAAATTACATTTTGGTTCTTAAAAACATACAAAATTTTCATAAGATATCATAACTCATTAATTAAGTACAGAAAAGCGTACAGAATTTATTGATAATTTATTAAATAATTGACTTATTATGATATTTCGTAATAGTAGAAGAGCTCTAGCTATTTTATTATGCGCTCTACTAATAGTGAATGATACCAGGTTTCATATCAAATAACTTTCACAAAAGACATAATGGTTTGACGTATACTCTCATTAAATTTAATGTTGCAGAAGATATTCAGCCAACTATCTCTTTGCATATGAAATTTCTAGTTTATGTTTCAAAATAAGCTCAAATTTGAATATAGCCCATAGTTTTACTCCCAAATTACACAGTTTTTCTTTTATCTAATTATATTGAAAATGCTTTATAACAACGTCGCTTAACCCATTGACTGCCAACGCCTCATCTATTGAGACGACAGATTTCAGTCTGATGATAGCTAATACTCAAAAATACAAAAGTGTTAAAACTTTTGTGTACAACCTAATTATTGTATTATGATATAGCCTGATTTGTTTTGATAATCTGCATAGGTTTGGTTTACACCAACCAGTGCCGTAGCTAGGGTTTGTGCCACCCGGGGCCTTTCTCTAACGATTTTTGTAACCATTACGAAGCAATACATTGCGCAGAAATTTTTTTTGAAGAATAAATATAATTTATTGAAAAACACTATATTTTTATAATACTGGCAAATTTAATGTTTGATATTAATAATTCTTCTCCAAAAAAGTTGATTTTGTATTGAAAGTAGTGTTGGGTGAATGAAGGCTATTTGTAAAATTACCTACTCATTTTTATTAATACCCCGACGCAAAAGACTACGTATAAATAAAATTTCTTGAAAAATATGTAACATATTTTTACAATCCTGTTATTAACAAATGTTATATTTTATATTAAGAGTTTCACAGTTTTGTTTTTCAAATATGTTCAAAAATTTATAAATCATTTAAATAAATTTAATATTTATTATTAATATGGATATATTAAATTATTTATGTAAAATACATTAATAGGTATATATTCTACATAAAAACGAATTATGAATTGTGAATTAATTCAGAACAAGTTATTCAAGAGATTTTACTAAAATAACATTTAAAAAAATTAGAACATTTCGTTTTTTTTCCTCGCTTTGCTCTTGGCGAAATTGCCAGTACCATTATCAGAATCTATTTTATCTGCCAGTAGGTGTGCTATTGAAAGTATATTTTTAAACGCAACTTGCTCACTGTTGATATTAAATTGTTTTTTTTATTCATTTCGTTTTCGAAAAATTTCTTTCACAGCTAGTAGCACAATTGGAAGAAAATAAATTAAAGGCATTTCAATATTTGCGACATTGAGGCTTCATGATAATTATTAGATCTTTCAGAAAAGAAATAAATTTTGTCAGCAAATCGCAAGGCTTATCAATTCTTATTTGTTTATGACCATATCATTTTCTACTCGTCTCCAAAAATGCCACCTCAAGAAAAGTATATTTTGTCAGTGACTCACAATTTAGACAGAAAAAAACATAAAGAATGGAATATAGCTTGAATTGATTATGTAAATACAAAAAACAAAAAATTTTTACCGTCAAAATTTACTATTCACCTACGAAAATGTCGTTCCCTAAAATGTGCCACCCGGATCGGGCCGCAAGTCCCGCCCTTGCTACGCTGGTGACACCAACACTACTAAATTAATTTTTGAAATATTTGGTATTGCAATATTCTTTAAACGGCTCAGCAGGGAACGGGTTAAGAAAAAATTAAACCTTATGTAAAACTATTTAAAGCGTGTTTAATTTCCTATACTTCTGTGCAAAAATGATGTTGCGTTAATGTACTAAGCAAATTACTCATAATAATCAACAACTGATTAAGGGTTATTATATACTAAAACAAAGTAAACTAGTATTAGGTCACTTATTTACTTTGTTGATTACAGTGACATAATCTATGGCATAGTATATCTATATACATGAAATATATATGTAAAAGCACCTCATTGAACTAACAATCCTAGAATTTTTCGCTATTACATCTTATAAAAATTTATTTAAGTGCGATGTGATTTTTATCTTTATCAATGGATTCTCTAATTGTAAGTTGTATACTAATTCCTGTTTTTATTTAATTGTATTATAGTTTGGAACACTACTGATTCTTGGATATTTGAAATTAAATATGTTTGTATATTATTTTATCACCTTGTGGATTTAAAATATATCACTTACTACTATATATATATATATATATATATATATATGAAAATTGTTTCAGTTATCCTCTTTGTAGTTGGATTGTTAAATTTAAGCTTGAATTATTAATTTCCGCTACGGTGTATTATATCCCTCAATTGTGTAATCGTTCTATAGCATTAATTATTTCACTCTTGTGATTCAAACAAAGAAAATATACATGTTTCGATGGGATACCCTAAATGTATTTCAAGTATCCCCACTGTCCGGTTTAGTAACCCCGTTTGACCTGTACTTAATGCAGGATTCAAACAGAATACAAACAAATATTAAATTTATTATTAATGTGAAGATTTAAAACTCTTTGATAATATTTGTATCTCAGAGGCAGACGGATGCAACTGCCAAATACCAAATTTTTCAGGAGAGCTTAAAAATAATTTATGTTTTTAAATAAATATTCATAACTTCCAAGAATATCTACAGATTGCAATTATTATTTTTTTATATTCTAATTTAATTAAAGTTCTTATGTAATATGTAATAAATAAATAAATGTAATACCACTTTATACGTAAAAATAAATAAATAAAAAAGTAGCATGGATTTGCTTCTTTCTGCTTCTAGAGACATTTTGTCATTGTGGATTAGTATCTCATTTCTCTTTTTGTAGTTAAGTCAAAATACCTATTACATTTAAAAAAAATATATTTTTATTTTTAGTGTGCCCATAGGCACAAAATTATTGCGAGGCAGACAGATGCAAAGGGAGTTGCATACTAATGCATTAGAAACTATTTAGATGCAACTCCACTTGCATCCTTCTGCTTCTATCATAGATAATATATCACTTGCATCTTTATGTTATGCCTATCTATCTTGTTATAGCAGCTAGGCCCTGCATCTCTCTGCCACTAATAAATAATGCTTTTGACATGATGAATTTGTCAAAAACTCATTTTTGCCAAAAATGGAGTTGCATCCGTCTACCTTTGAGGTACAGATATATTTGTTTAAGAGAAGAAAAGATTTGTTTTATATGGCTAAAAAAATTCAACTATGTATATGTACAAACATATTTCATAATATTTATTTTTCATGACAAATAATAACATATATCTGAGCGTTTTCATCAATTTCAAGGTCAGCATGATTAATTTCGAAAACGCAATTCATTTGTACTACTTCCACATATTTATAATGATCAGGACCGGTTTCGCTCATCACGAACATTATCAACTGATAAAAATACAAACATAACAGGCTTATTTATATAAAATTGAGTGTAAATATGAAGGTATATAAAACTGATGGTTCATGAAATAAGACAAGAAAATACTGATTAGCAAACAAATTATACATACATCAAAATATTTATGTCACTGTTAAATTTGATGCAGTTCTTCTTCTTTATTTATTTGACATTGAAGAAGATTCTAATGTGAAGTATTTTTAGCAATATTAAAAAAAACACATTAACGGCCCAATATTTACCATGGGTAGGCTGAGTGACAGCTGACTGAGCTGCCATGGCTGACAAATGCAAGCACGTTATTGGCTGATTAAGAATTTGGTCAATTATGATACAAAAACTCTACTGGATATCGGTAGTTTTGATTTTATCGTCATATTTTGATGTAAAATTGCATGGAAACTACGAGGGTTTGAGCGACATGCAAATTAAAATTCAATTTTTTCTTTTTGAATTTGTCTTTAAATACTACAGCAATATCTCGTTTTTTCTCAAAACTGAATTTAAATAAGTTTATCCCTTTTACTTTCAGTGAAGACTATCTGGTTGAGAATTTATGATTTGTCGCAAATTTAAAAACATTTACTTATCTGGACTCCGTAAATAAACACAATTCCTGAATATACTGAAAAATTGAGCTCTTCGGAAGAACAATTTAATAGACAAAACAAAAGTATTGAATAAAAATACAACGGTATTTAAGCATTAATACATTGCTTGTCGTTAATAAACTAAATAATTAGATGTGTTATGGCTTGGTTAAAATTATTTATTGAAAAAAAATAATCAATGTTTGGATTGAAAAACAATGAATATTCGACTAAAGGCTATGAAATATTTTGTTTTTTTTTTTTAAATGAGTATTAAAACAATGAAATAAATTTTTATGTTAACCTATTTACTCTTATGCCAACAATAGTAAAGGTACTATTGATCCAAATAAGGTAAGCACGTTCGATGTTATCCGACAATAGGTTGGTTCTATCGGACACGTGCACTAGAACCCTAATACAGGAAACTTCTGGAAGAAACATACTTAAATCTTCTTATCCTGTATATGTTATGTAAACTAGTTGAAGAATATCAGGCTGCATACATAGTGCTTATAGGAAAGTTTGTTTTTATACTCTCATGGGATATAAAAAAAAATATAACTCTAGTATAAGTAGGTGTACACTTGCTAAATTTTTTTACACAATTATTCCATTCAAATATGTTTTCGCAATCCCTGTTTCAATGTTTTCTGAAGAAAATAATTTAATTAGCAACACTTTCGGTTCTATATTTTTTACATAATATTATATTTTTCAAAGATTTCCAACCATTTTTACACCATTCTCTCTTTCACCAATGTTCAGAATATAATTTACCCCTTCCCAAGATAATCTAACTTTAACGTAAAAGGTGCTTTCTAAGTATGCCTATATATGTAAAATAGTTAATAAACGGCAGTAATCACCCCCCCTGGAACGCATAAATTCACTCCTAGGTGGGAAATCTTCACTAGTTGGGACCCCTGATATATTTGATAAAAATGTGTCACACAAAGATGACTCTGAACAATCAGATGAAAATTAAATCGAACAAATCCCTCTAATATGAGTGAAACAAATTTCATGTTACATCTTCTGTTCTTAGTTTAGAAAAATACATCACGTTCTTAATTATTTTATAATCATGCATGCTCCTCCTGTAAACTATATTTCATAGTGGCTTTGATTTTGTCATGTGACTTTTTCCTGATATCAAATACGAACGTTGTCAAATATCCCTAGTTCATTATCAAAAAACTATTTTAACGAGCTCAAAATCATTTTAGTTTTTAGTCATGAAATATTATGTCGAGCGCAAAAATTTCAATGTTTTGTTACGTTGAACGCTTGGTTGAATTTGATTCGTACTCAGTCCGCAAATTTCATCTAAAGTCTCTTTTAAAATAAGTAGAAGATCAATAAACTGTATTTTTTGATAAATGAGAAACATGTTTACATATTTTAAGTATTTAATATCGTACATTAAACAAAGGATTTGGTAACAGAAGCTCGTAAACAACTCTGCTAATAAAAGAATTTGTGAGCTGCGATATTATGGCATTAATTTATGTGTCAAATTAGCATGAAATACTAAAATAATTAGGCAACACGTAACATTATAGTACCTATATTTGCACGCTAATGATCATAATATTCTAATTTGACTCAAAATAAGCCTATTTAAGCTCACAATTGTGAAAAACCTATTAAGTATTTAATATAAGCATGAAATTGAGCCTGCTCACTCTCCTTGGCGAAAAAACTTTTTTAACGCAATGAACGAAATTCGCCTGGCTTTTAAAATTTTTGGCATACATTAGAGCAACTTATTATGTTTTCAAATTTCATGCTTTTTGCCGCATTTTTTGGATTTAAAAGAGTTGTTTGGTCCATAGTATAGAATGCAGAATACGATAATGAGTTCAGCCAGGATAAGCTTAACGCTTAAACCTATTGTACAAAGAATAAAATAACAAAAAGGTATACATTTACAAAATTAAATATAATCAGTGGCGTAACTGTTGGGTGAGATTTTTCGCATTGCGGTTAGTACTTTGGGGAAACATAATCATTATTATACAATTTTAGATGGGTTCTGCCTAGTCAATGGTTGGTACATTCTCTCAACCATAATTTAAAGCAGTGTTTCCCAACCTTTTTACACCTTCGGACGGGTAAAAAAAGAAAAAAATGCGGACCACTAATACTGAAATAAAAATGGTTTTTTTATGTAACAAATTTTTTTATAATGTAACAGATGGACATATTGAACTATAACTAACAAATATACATATGAATTTCTTGGAAATATATTTAGGTAGGGTTTTGTATCCGGGTTCACTATCCAAGAGCAAATATTTCCGTTCTCCCTAAGTGTAACTGAGAAGACTTATGACTGTCAATTCTGTGAAAACCAGCAACCATCGTGTCGCATCATCCTACCGATTATTATTATTTACCAATAACTAATAATACAAGTAAACTTGCAGGCTTTTTTTTTTTAATGCGATGAACTTGTTTGTATCATACCGGAGATCATGTCTCCTCAATGATACATAAAGTCTACAATAAATATTTATAATATAAGTAACAATAAGAAATAATAATAATGTAACATTTAAAGGAATATGATGAGTACACAATAATTATATTAAAGTCGTCAACTAACAATTAATTTAAATACACAGAACTTTCTATGGTGAGGCAACAATTAAGGATTAAATGGTGAGGGGCAGGGAAGGTAAACTTTTTCTCCAAAGGAGGCCGCAAATTTTTTGAACTGATAAAAGTTCTCCGAACTTCTTGAACTGATAAAACTTGCAGGCTAAAGAAATTCTATATTTAGTATTTTTGCATGGTGAATTTCTTGAAATTTTACACACTGTTCGCGACCCGGTCGAAAGTCTCTGCAGCCGGCACTGGGCCGCGGACCACCGGTTGTGGAACACTGATTTAAAGTACGTTAAGTAATTAAGGAATGGTGATTATTGCTGAATTTAAATATCGTAGATGTTTTTGAAGAAGTCGAAAAAACTACATATTGTGTTAGTTATACCAAAATGTTCCTTATTTTGAACTCTATCGTATCAAAGAACACGCTTATTTTTATAAATTATACTTTTACTTAAAAACAGTTTGGTACAAACAAACTAAATGCAAAAGGAATAGCATTTTTAATATTTGAAAAACTTCAAAGACCCATTACTCAAAACTATTATTTTTCGGTTCCAGAACAACGACAATATTAAAATACGAAATATCTATTTGAAAGTTGTTTCTCAAATAAGCGAAATACGTGTCACTACCGTTAGGAAACAAGTTGAACAACAAATTAATACATTTAATTAACGAGGAATATTAATTTTCTTACAGTTTTGTTCGACTGCTTTCATTTTTGTCTTCTGATTTTAATTTTAACAATAACTAAAAAATGTTTAGAAAAAAAGGGTCAGTAAAATTGAAAAGATATCCACAAGCGATTAATAATAGTGAATTTTTTGCAAGTTAGAGTTATATTCAAAATTATATCGGTTAATTATATTATTTCATTTTATAAAACTTAATTAATTAATGTTTATAATGTACCACTCTAATTAATGAGTGTTTTTAATTATTATTACCGCGATTACTTACATTTCCTCGCTCTCAAAGAATAAGGGTAATGCTCGTTTATACTGAAACATTACTGGGTCATTTTAATCAATACACACCACTCGTTCCTCGCAAGTGTATACAGACGCTAAAGCTTTGCACCCTTATTAAAACCTGTATTTGTAGGATAATAATGAAACCTCGGTGCTTTTATGCTGCCTGAAAAGCTCTTCTTTGTGAAGACTCTGCAATTCAAATAAAACTTACAAAAACTTTGAAGCCGTAACATTAAAAAAAACTGCTATATCTTGTGACTTTTATTGTGAAAGAGAATGAAAGAATGCTTTTATTTTGCTTTATTTCAAAACAGTGACATAAAAGCAATGTTAATAATGTAACATATTTATGCAAAAAAAAATATTTAGCAAAACAATTATTAAAAGGAAAATTATATCCGTATACGAATTAATTACTTTGAAACAATGTTTCACTTTAAAATAGTTTCTATAGAATTAATTATGATTGTATAATATTATTATAGAATTGTATTTTCTATATAAAATTAAAATTGTTAACGGTGTATTTCCCTCCTTGTTTATCTTTGTGTGATATGTGTTTAATTTACTGATTTAGTAATGCAGTTAAAAGACTTGTTGAATCCTGTCGTTTTATGCTATTTTATACGTAATTAGAATAGATGGTGATGGGAAAATATTTCATTCAACAAATAAATGATCACAAATATCACGGCATGTCGATTGATTATTTTGTGGCCGATTGGAAAACTTTCAATTATTTCAAAATCGTTCGTTAAACCGATGTAGAAACGAAACAATGTACTCATGCATTACATATTATAATATGTCGAGTAAAATAGAAACCAACGGAAGGGTTCCACACCGTATTGGTCGGCAGCAAAATATGTAGTGTGTTACACAAACCGTACCCAATATTTACACTACTTTGCCCTGCGGCTTGCGCTATCTTTTGTTCATCAACACCTACCGGATGCATTACATTTTGAATACCTAGCGAAATGACAAAGCCTTGGTTAGCCTTAAATAGATTTAGGGATTTAGTAATTTAGATACCCTCCTACCACCCTTGCAAAACTGTATTGTTTAAATACATAGTCCCAATTAACAGAAGTCTACAAAATTTAATATTTTGTGTATCCAGACACGATTTAATTTGGAAGTTTTACATAAATGTAGTAATATAAACACATTAATTTATTTTTCACGATGCAATTGTTCAATGTAAAAAAGTTTCCCACCCTTTTAAAGCGCATACTGATAGAAAATGGCTTGTAAAGAAAAACGTTGGCCTTTTTATAACCCTTAGTAAAATATGTTTAACACCATATTTGTTTCTTTTACCTAATATGTCTTAAAATGAAATAATTTCCTATTGGATAACCTAGGGACACCTGAGGAACTGAACACACTAATACATAGTGTGAAGTACTGCAAAGTTTTTACTTTTTTTTGAGGACTCCACTTTGTCTTGGATTAATTTCTTCATTTGTACCGCTGTATGGAATGAATATGGTTTTATGGATCGCATCATATCATATTGATTTTGGACATAATAAAAGATGCACTCTTTCATATGAATACATGTTCAAATTGAATGATTGTTCGATAATAAGTCTCGTTGGTCTAGTAGTAAAAGCTTTTCCCTCAAGCAAGGTTAATAGCAAATTTAAATTGCTTAAATTTAATTTTGAGATCTTGAATATGTGCGTTTGTATTTATCTTCTTCTTGAATTGATCTCCTTTACAAAAAATCTGATTTGAATTAATCACATGTGATTTAAAATTTTCAAAACTTGGACTGTTAGTTATAATGCCAGATTTTTTATTGATTATTCACAAAACAAAAATGTGATCAATAATCTTGCAATAAGTAACAACTAACAACATTAAACTAATTTCAAAATCTTTCAAAATTATGTTTTAGTAAACGGCAATGAGTATTCAATGTTTATATCAAATTTTGACAATGCCTGTTATCAAGAAAACAAAACCTTATCTATAACTTAAACTACTTAATTCTTAGATGTATAAGAATCCTTATAGAAAGAAAATTGTAAAGCCTTTGAGGCTTTTTGCGATATCACAATATATAAAAGCCCTAAGATAAAAATTCATTATAGCACAAATATGAAATATATAATAAATTATGGTTGATCATATTTTGGATCCGGTCGCTGAAACTATTTTGCCGTAATTAATAATATAGTGTATGCTGAAAAATAATAACTGGCGATAAATGATTAAATCATTCCCGTTCACTGTTCTTTGGCGAATATCTTCGGTTCTTCCGTAAACGATGCGTGTCACCCAAAATGTCTTGGCGTGTCACCTCTGTCACGCGTGTCATAGGTTAGACGAAAACGAAAAGTAACTATTCGTTGTCGTCTTTCAAATACTTTTTTTTTTAAATAAAATCATCTTTCAGTTTATCTTAAGCTGGCTACCAATAATCGCCATTAGCTGTATGGAAATAGTAACTTTTAAGTAATGTTTTGTTATAGCGATTAAATATAACATTGTTTCCATTTTTAAAGGTATATTAATCTTTGCCCGAACTTAGTATTAAGCTTACATAATCGAAAATAAAGGGAACAAAATCTATACAATGTAGCATACAACACATGTATGTATTTAATCTTTCTGTTTGTTTTACTGTTTGTCTGTCACAAGAACTTCCAAACGGTAAACAGTAGTGAAGTGAAAATTGTACAAATCACTCTGACTATTATTTCACGGTTAACTGTATTTTCAACTTTAAACATTATTATTAAATGATGGAATTTACGTTGTGAGTATTACATGTGGCACGGTCTACCGTTATATTTTCATCTTTATATTTTTAATATTATAATTTATTCATGGATTTTATTTAGTTTGTGTAAGGTACGGCCCACGGTGATATTTTCGAATTTCAACATTGACTATCACCGAAATAACACCAACATCGAAATGATCTAATGTTAACGCCCTTTATTCCGGATGAAGTCGGGTAGTAAATACAAGTATTAAATAAACCAGGCTGATATTCATTTGACCAATAACTAATAAAAAACAAAAATAATAGTATGTGATTAAGCCTGGTTGTATATTATAATATATAATATAACTATTTATGTAAATACTAAACATATGTTACACCGCAACATTGCATAGAGCGCAAAAATGTATACTAATTTGTATTATAATTCTAGGTTCAGGCTTTGCTACTGTTAGTAATCTGTTTATCATCCATTACAGTACGTATCTTTACGTGTCATTCACGAATAAGTATTTATTTATTTATCAATAAACTCTGTAACCTACTTGATGATGACACATTGAAGCGCCAAATATATTTTACAAATACCTGAACAATTTCATTTCTTATCCCCTAAAGATATTGTAAATTTTTTTATTAATCCGAGGTAGACATGTTTTTACGACGTACTCATAGTATTTCCCCCTTGCATCCTTGAAATTTTAATCAACTTTATTGCGTTATTAAATAAATTATCCGCGGTGTGGAGTTGTTATTTTTTTTTTGAATTCTTCAACATTGAAAAACGTTTTGATTTATTCGTGAAAAAACTGCGGCGTTAAAATGTCAACGAGTAAGAGTTTTTATTAAAAAGAATAAATAAAAATAAACTTTAATATTTATTAACAAATAAAAAAATACGTTACTATTATACTAAAATTAGTAAGCACAAAGATGCATATTCATGTTATAATTGAAGTGCAGTGAACAAATTAAATACCTAAATGTATATGTCATAAAATAAAAAATTGCTTAAGTAATATATTCCTCAATTTTCCTTTCTCAAAAATATATATTATAAAAGAGTACTTTCACTAACGACACGAGTTTCGTCTTTCGGCATCTTCAGGCATTCGTGTACACGTATCAACTCGAACTGACAAAGTGTCAAAAAGTATACAAATGTACAACATTTCACTTCAAATTTGATATTTTAATTTTATCAAGCACACTCAGTCTTCTTCTTATAATTAACCTTCCCGTTTCATCTTAAAAAAATCCCTTCCCCTGCATGAGACTCACATTTCGTTACCGTGTGAGTTTTGTCATATATACGCATTTATAAAGCGAAATGATAATTTCAAAAAGTAAATAAAATATAATTTAAGACATCGACTGAGGGTGCTTGATGAAATTTCAATATCAAATTTGGATTATTGAGACGTATAATATTTTACCTCGTAAATAATATTTGTCGTATTTGTATCTTCTATATAAACGTTAGACACTGTTTACTGTCTGTCAGTTCGAGTCCATTCGTGTGCTCGAATGCCTGAAGATGCCGAAAGGCGAAACCCGGGTCGTTAGTGACAAAATATATGGAAGTGTACAAAATCTTAATAATCCAAAAATTAAATATGGTTTTGTGTAGTCTTAAGTAATTATTTTACATCATATTTTGTATGTAAAGCCTGGAATACATATCAAACTATGCGAAATTATCAAAAGACGGAAGAATCGAAATTATTCATAGCAGAATAAGCTCTAGACGTGGTTCGATGTCGTTTGAAACAAAACGGTTGCATGCAGTACGTAATGCATCTTGGATTGTTACCATACTATACTTAATACACTATACTATAATTTTGTATTTTTCGATGCTAAAATTGACGAGGTTTTCAAATTATGATTAATTATACAATGAAGATGTAAGCTGTAATATATTTTTAATTTTTAATAACATGTAGAACTATTTTATTAACAAATAGCAAAATCTGTCAATTTTTTGTATGACCTATTTCACAGATATTTTAAAGGTTTAAAGACCGAAGTAACTCATTGTTACACCATGAATACGGAAAGCTTAATTAAACTGATATCAAAAGTTGTGTATGTCATAAAAACAAAAGTTTATCCACCTATTGTTAAGGTTCAATACATCGATATATTCATAAATATGATGAATGGATGTGTAGGCAATCATTCTAAAACATTTGTGTTATAATCTCTACTTATTTAATGAATAACTAAAACGTCAAAACGTGCTATCAAATACATTTTCAAGTCATATATTAAAATCATATGATGATTGAGGAAGCGATTTCAACTGTATTTTGTATATTTCCCTTTTTTGATTTTAGGCCAAAATTACAAGTTTTAACACGGTAAATAACGTCTTAGTTACTCTGGACGAAAACACTAACAAAAAATACTAGTTTTGAGTAATTGGTCATTGATGTTTTTCAAATGTTTGAAATGCTGCATATTTTTCATTAAGAGTGTTCGTAGGGAACTGTTTTTAAGTAAAAGTGTAGTTTATAAAAACAGTATGTTCTTCCATACGGTAGAGTTCTAAATAAAACATTTTGGTATAACTAACTCAATATATATTTTTTACGATTCAATGTAACTCATTAACAATAGATAGTATGTAAAGTGTCGGCTCCGTGGTGCAGTTGGTAACGTTGTTGACTAAGGCTACGCGTGTCTCTGATTCAATTCCCGGGGCGGACAATTTCATAGATTGATCTTTCAATCGATTTACGGAATGTTTGTGGGGTCTAAAACTCCCTCCCACTCATCCGTTCCTTAAAAACGGGGAGCGAGTGCGATTAGATAACCACTAGTCCTGTCCTAGCCCAAATCCTTCTATCCCTACTCTCTTAAAAACAGTGAGGTTGAGCTAATGAGTAGCAAGCGGTTCTCATAGAAAGATTCTGTTGAGATAGCTCCATTAGCAGGCCATATGCTTCACGTTGGGAGCGGACATGGAAAAAATATATATTCATTTATAGAAAAACATTATTATTTAATTTATGTTCAATACTTTTATTGTTTAATCGTTTCATATTTCATTCATATTTCGCAAATGGAATATCAATCAAATCATTATTAAAATTAAATACATGATTTGAAAAATACGTCAGAAACGTTGACTGTATATTCTTTTCAGTGTCTACCTGATTGAAGAGAGACTTTAACCATTGATTAGGGATGAGAGAAGCGTCAATATATTTCGTGACCCAAGAAAGTGATCACAGGGGACGTGTTTCAGTAGTCTTTGCTGGTTTATAATCCTACGAGAATCCATATAAAACAAAATATACCTCACATAATAGACCTTTCAGTGTAACACCACACAAAACTACAGAAAGGTTCATGTTGTGACAGTAAAATTTTATTTTATTACATATTTAAATTCGGACACTAGACGTGTATTATTCATTTATGGATACAAATGATTAAATATGCTTCTAGTAGTAAAATGTACAGCAATTTAAATATTCATCGACACTGCAGATAAAAGAACGTGCGAGAATATAAATTATTCATTGGTAAGAAACAAAGTTGAGCGCGCTTCGTTACCTACTCAGCTACAATCTTAGTTGTGTCAGAATCCCATAGTTATACGATTATTATTTAGTATTTAGGTAATGTGTGATTAAAAATAGCCTGAATCGTGTTTCATTTTATTTTAATTTAAGAATAATTTAATAACTGTGTAATAAAAAAGTTATTTTTAAAATATCATTTATATTTTTAAAATTGTTGGCTACGTCTTATAAAATAAAAGTATTTATTCAGTAGTTAAAATGAATGTAAATCATTGATTTTTTGACAAATTATACTTTAGTATGTCTGCAAAGTGTCGGCGTCCGTGGCGCAGTTGGTAACGTCGTTGGCTACGGTTACGGATGTATCGGGCTCATGTCCCGGTGCGGACAGTTTCATGAATTTATCTTTTAATCGATTTATTGATTTCTGTTTGCGGTCATAAATATTTGTGATGTCTATAACTCACTCCCACCTATCCAATCCTCGTGAACGTGAGCGATTAGCTAATCAATATTTGAAAATGTTGTTTTTTTTAACTTGCCAGATTTTTCAAATCTCTACTATATAGCACAAAATGCATGTAGAAATCGGTATGTTTGTATGCCTGGCGGTCACAAAAACTCCTTCCAAAGGATGTACAGTTGCGACGTGAAATGTTTGCATATCATTATGGCTGTTATTTCTTGGTCAACTGTGCTGTTTCCAACTTTCAACTGTCAACTTTTACTTTTTAACTTTAAACTGAAAACGCTATATTTTTAACGTTTCAGTGTGAAATAAAAGTGATAATAATAGTCGCCTAGCAACCACGTCATACCAAAAATTTCATGATTATCATCGTCATTGCATCATGTTGCTTAGCTACTATAAATTTATTATAATATAAATGTCACAAATAATAACTGTTCGTGAGAATCATAAAATTTGAAAAAAAATTGAAAGATTGGGTGGAAAATTATCCATCATTTAAAATTATTAAAATTAAAACAGTAAAATTATCATTTCGTGGGTTTTACAAAAATTATGATCAAAAGGAAAAGAAAAGTGTTAAATAAACTAATATACGCGACCCTTATTTTGTGTAAAGCTGGGTAAAAAATACTAATATTATATAAATTCAATTTTACAACGGTATCTATGCTAAATATGTGGAAAATTCTTTACACATACTTAAAACGCTTAGACAAACTATTTATTATAATTATAAATAGCACTTAAATAATTTTGTTCCAGTTTTATGAACATAAAACTGTTGGTATACTATGGTAAAATAGTTCGTTTTACACAAAGCTATTTCAAAATTGGAGTTCATAAAGTTCTGAAAAATCTCCAGAGAAAATGGGCTTAAAAATAAAATTCCTAGAAGTATTTTTGGCAGCTGCTTGGATAGCATAAATTTAGCGGTAGCATTTTTAATGAAATATCGTCAAAACTTTCATCTTTCCAATGTACCGTGAAACCAAAGCATCAAAGAGTAGACATTTTATACCTACCTACACTGTAATTGAATAAACATCACCACAAGGAGCATCGATCCTTGAATTTACGTTTCAACTAATTAAAACTTAAGTAACTTATTCATCCCCCTGAGACTGACTTAATCTGGATCTTTTGCTAATTTGAAGTGCTCTAATACTCAAATTTGTTCGCGACACGTTATAAATGCACGCTTTGTGTACGAGTTGCAAGCTTAAGCATATACAAAGCTAAAAGGAAGGAAATAACGTAACGCTAACAACCTTTTTATACGTTACACGTAAGACACACACAAATTCTTCATATAATTTATTTTTTGCGACTGTATGTTTTAGTGTTTTTTTTTAGTATTCGCAGATAACGGAACTATAAAACAGTGAGTGTCACACCTGCAGCATACTGTTGCCCAAAACAAACTACACAATAATCTGTGTCTCTCTATATCGCCACATCTCTATATCGACGGTATTTTGGCCAACTGATGTAACCCTCGAAATTGGAATTGTTCAGGAGAGAGTAAAAACTGTTTTCAGAAAGCAGATTATACGTAAGGAGTGTCGATATAATAGTGGCTTACATCAAGTGACCGGTTCAGGATTCTTATACCTAAAACCAATGTAAAATGGTACTTCCCTTGCAAAGAGTGGTTAATTTATTTTTCTAATTTACTTCATTTGGCCGAAACCTGCTCTATCGTCTTTAAAATTAGATCCAATCATTAACTTAAGTACTAATTTTCATTACATTAACTACTAATTTAACATTACTAATTTTCATATTTTTTAGAGTTGGCCAAAATACCATCGACTATATCAAAATAAAAATTTAAGCAATACAATGTGATATTTGTGCAAAAGGCAGCAAAACTTAAATACCTCTCATTTTCAAAAAAATTTGAAATGTGTTTTTTTAATCACCGATGGAAAAATATTTTAAATCATTCAGTCAAAATGTTGCATTGTAAACTCTGTTTCTGTAAATATTGTAGAAATACAAACAATCAAAGCACTATGAAGAGATCAAAATATCCATGTATAATATACCCATTTATCAAGAGCATGAAATACGCTTTGAAAAACAATTTACCATAAGTATATTAATATCTTTATATTTTATGTTATCATTTAATGAATTTTTCATACATTTTAAGCGTTTACTAAAGCAGGAGTAAGTAAAAAGCCACAGTAAAATAAAGAGTGATAACTAATAGAGAACAGGGAAAAAACCAGTAGATATTTTGGCATTCATTCGGGAATTAACATTTAAAATGAAAATTACATTTGGAGAGGCACTAAAACATCAAATGGGATTTAACTAACTGCCTTTATATACAAATTTTACTATAAATTCAAGTGGTATAATATTAACAGTGTACAATAACCTACAACAAGCCCTAAGGGGAGGTCCTTGGGGCCACTGAAGTAGTATTTGCTCTATTGTTTGAAATTACACCAATAAAGTAGATGGATAGAATTCTGATTTTCAAACGACGTTTCAACATTCTTTGAAAAATATTTCTACATAATATATTTTTTAAGCCGTCATATGATAAATGAATAGTCGATTCTTTGACATCTATTCTTCGGAGACATTTAATAAATAGATGTATAATATTTCTCATCGCGTTTTATTTGTGTGTTGTCTCTTGAACGTCCTTTGAGAGGCATTGCTCTTAGAATCCAGACGCAGACGCGTAGATAAAGTCGGACTTTAAACCTTTCGTATACATTACAAAAGACATTAAATAAATTATTTTCAAACAGTTTGTAGCGAGAGTTTGCAGAAGTCAAATGTCAAATTTTAAGATTCTTTACTGCATATAAAACCGAAATGCTTTATCTGGTAGTTAAACTTAAAAGATAAAATTTACGAAATCGTCGTGTATTTTTCCATTGAAACTAAAAAATACAATTCTCAGCATTATTATGTACTAAAAGCGGAATATAAAAAAATAGATCTAGAACACACAGTTAAAACTATATTGTAACCTCTTTCATGTAGTTTTATTTATCGGTTGTGAAGTGCAATTTACATATCGATGCCGTTCAGGCAAAATTTATAAGCCCTAAAACCACCATTTTGAAATATCGCAATTTAAAAGTTTGGATATGACGAAAAAATCGGATTTTATTGTTTTAAAGGTTTTATCGACATTGCATAACTTTATCGTGTCTTTTAAATAAATTTTGTATGTTACTTTTAATTTTTAATGCTGATTAATTCATTTGGTAGGTTTTAAAAGAAGCTCGAGCTATTTATTCAGTAAAAAACAAACAATTCGGATTAAAGCAACACTTTACTAAGTAATGTATCGAGGTAACTTTTGTGTCTGAAAGAACATAATTTTTGGCCTCGGGTGACATACTAGACTCAAAACTGCTTTTATCAACGTTGGTGGCTTTTACTTGAACAGCGACGATAAATTGTTCGTCTAGAATCGCTCTGAGCTGAAAAATAATCCTTTTGCGTCTTTTAAAGCCTTTTTAAATCTGCCATATAACTATAATGCGTCGAAGAATTCGTCGACCTGTAAATCGTTTTATGAGTCGCTAAACACGCTCCTGGTGATTTTTCAATAAAATAAATTTTTGATATATTTACGTATGTGCTATATCGATAGATCTGTCATTTTTTTCAGTTGCAAGCTAAAAATTTCTTCCCATTTTGTCCCCTGTTCGAAATTCAAAATTTTCCTATATTTAAAAATGTGGTTTTTTTACACGATCTTGATCGTCATTTTACACGGTTGACGCGCTCCGTAAAAGCGTCAGTGTAAAATAATATTTTACTCTTCCTTATACACCGGAAGGCACAGAATAACATAAATTATACTTAAAACTCTGAAAACCTGTGGAAGCGTGCTTAGTGGCTCATCGACTATTATCATCTATGGTTTTGTTCAAATTAACGCACAAGTATGCTATTTGTTTTGCGATACATAATATATTGAGCGCACCGAGAGAGCTAACTTAAACTTGAAATTATATATCTGTACTGTCTCTCTTTTCTATAAAACTATTAGCTCGGAAAAATTTAAAAATTTATCTAAAAAATTTATGATATATTTTGGGTCAACGTACATAATTATGTGAAAAATCATTTACTCTAGTGAATCTCAATAAAAGCTCATTATAAGCAGTTGCGAATCTCAAGTACAAAATTATCACCTTAAATGAAAAAAAAAGTTGAAGGATATTAAAGAGATCCATTCGTATCGAATTATTGATTATTAGAAAATCACTTTTTTATGGCGACATTCCTTTTTTATAATAATAAATAAGGCATAACTCAAAATAATATTTTACGCGCGGCCTGCCGTTCAATTTGAATTCTCAATGTGACCATTCATCCAAAAAGTTTGTCCAAGCCTGGTCTAGAATAATAAATTACTTAAGAGTTATACAACAACATTATACTAACATGATATTGATATATATGGAATGCTTTATAGAGAAAAATATATTTTGTTTAAATAAAAATACAGTTGTCTCTTCACACACTTTTATTTAAGTTAGTTCGATATTTTGAGATTTAAACGAATCACTACAACACTCACTTTAGTGAGCAACGAAATGAAGTATGAAAGCATTGGAAAATTAAGTTCCACAAATATAATTATATATACACTTAGCTGATTGTGGAATAACGCAATCTTCAGAACTATGTCAAAGCAGCCATCAACTTTTTAACGAAGTTATTGTGAAACTTACTATGCTATTTTTCTAACATAATTAAATGGAGTACTTCCAATTAAGCCGATGAATGCGCTGGACATGTTTTCATGTCCAAGACTTTATTTCGTATTTACCAAAATAGAAGAAAAAATTTGTGTATATGTGCTTTAAGATCATGAAAATGTTAAGTAGAACACAAGGAAATATATTTTTGAAAAGCGCTCTATATTCAGTCTTTAATCATTAGCCCTTTATATAACATATTCATATGTGGCACTGGGTTTGCTTGTGTGTGTGTTGTCGGTGTATATGAAGACCAGCCGCAACCATTTTGCTTGCAAAGTCGTAGATTAAATATTTTTCAGCTTTCTCATTTTTTTTCGATTTATTTAAGTGAGAATGCGACGAGTTTAATTTACTCCTCAATGTATTTGAAATAACTAATATATTTCACATAATTCTTTATTTTTTACTGTTGAAATTGATCTATTTTTAGCCATAGTGAGCGTTTCACTGAAAATGAATTCTTGCGAAAACAGCTCGTGCTGTAAGGGTTAAATGCCAACTTGTTCTGTGTTTAATTGAATATTTAATAAAGTCTAAATCAATACACTAAAATTTATTTCTACGTGTCGTCAATATCATTAAAAGTAGACCAGCAATTT
The DNA here is from genome assembly GCA_022494535.1 of Himalopsyche phryganea. Taxonomy (NCBI): domain Eukaryota; kingdom Metazoa; phylum Arthropoda; class Insecta; order Trichoptera; family Rhyacophilidae; genus Himalopsyche; species Himalopsyche phryganea. Next base: position 3,423,094 of record JAGVSL010000034.1, read on the forward strand.
AAAGAAATATGTAATTCATTCTTTTCCATCACTAACATACAAATTTTTCTTCGATTAACATTAAAAAAAACACTATCTTAAGAGTTACTATATCTATCGTATAGGATCAATAAACATGGATGAATTTTAAAGGTACTCCCACTAAACTACGCTATGATAGCAGACAATATGAGCCATATGAATAATTCAATCTTAAAATAACACACTGAAATCCTAGTATCATAACAAAACTTGGGTTTCTTGTTGACCTTCAACAACATACAGAAATGATATTTGATTTATAAATATTATTAAATAATAATTTATTATTACTTTGATTATATTCAGTAATGTGTATTTCCAATGAAATAATGTTCCATATAACGTTGTCTTACGATTGATAAAAAATAAAATATGTCTTAGGTAATAAAAAAACACCATAGTATTATTAACTATTACACTATTACTTGTCGGCGTCCGTGGCGCAGTTGGTAGCGTCGTTGGCTACGGTTACGGATATCTCGGATACAATTCCCGGTGCGGACGGTTTTCATAAATTGATCTTTCAATCGATTTCTGTTCGTAGTCTGAGTGTTTGTGGGGTCTAAAAACCTATCCCATTCATCTGATCCTCACGGAGCGTAGCGAGAGCGATTAACTAACCACTATTTCTGTCCTAGCCCTATCGTTGAGGAAATGATTAAGAAGCAGTTCTCATAGAAAATATTCCGTTAAGACACCTCCATTAGGAGACCATATGCTCCACATGGGAGCGGACATAAAAAAAATAGTATTTAGTCCTTAAATGATAATTTAATAATGTAAATAGCTATTTCGGCGTCACGCCATCATTAAAACTGTATGTATATTATATTACCATATAGAATAGATTCTTTGACTCAAGTAAGAGCCTTCTATACCGACCAAGAAAACTTTAACAGTCATAATATATTATGTTTTAATTAATCAAATATATAATAATCTTTACTAAATAATTTTGTATGCCCAAACGAATAATATGAATATAAAAAAATAGTTGTCGAGTCGTTATGTCCAAACATGTTTCGATTGATTTTTCTTATTTGTTTTAATCTGAAGGTAGTAGAGAAAACAGAAAATAGAAATGATTATTCTCAAACATAATTTCAAATTTTTAATAATTTTCTATCCTTAATACAGATTTATAAACATAAAAATAGTAGCTTAGTATTTTACACCCTATAATAATTTTCAATCATGCTCCTAAATGTGCATATATTATTGTATGTATTATCAACAAATTAATTCAATGCACTATTTGCGCTGATTCAAATTAATCACTCTCCCGGAAGGGCTTTGCCAATGAATTAATTTTAGTCAGAGCATAACAAAGATTTAACTATACAAAACAAGTCGCTATCAAATCAGTGAATACACGTGCGTTTATTGCCTTCAGTGAATTAGGAAATACTTTGAAGATCGGATCGTATTCTGAATATAAAATATTGATTGCAGAGCATGACTGTAAAACGATAACATAATATAAATCCAATGAAAGGAAAATTTTTGGGCAGGTTAGAAACTCTATGACTAGTATTTTAATAAACAATGAATGCCCTTCTGTGCTCTGCCATTAACACTTTATCAGGAAGTTTTTTTAAAATACATAATCTTCATTTACACCAACTACTTTTCGTTTAAATGTATCACTTGCAGTATTTTTAATATTTTTACATTTGCATAATAAAAGACGTTTTTACTAGTTTATCGGTAGGAAGGATAAATGAAACGACGAAAAGATTCAGTGTTATCGATTACTCACCGTACGCCCATTTTTAAAATTATAATGCTATAAAGCGTTGAAAACATTGCATAGTCCCTCGCCTATTAAGAAAAATTGATATATTTATTATAAAATATTCATTCAGGGATTGACACACTGGCTTATATCACTCATCTGAATTAGGTTATTTAATTAAATAAAACCTAGTAAACTCGTGATTGATTCATATGAATTAAAAAAAATCAATACTGAACAGGAAAATTTTACTCGAGAGAAAAAATAGTTTTTGATTTTTATAGTTTCAAAGGTTGCTTTTTTGAAATTTATTTTCCATAAAAAATAATAAGTCGTTATTTATCTTTTTATAATTGTCAATGTTTTTATAACTATTTATGAGTCTTTTTACAGTGAGAATAGACTCGACCCAAATTTAAAAGTGTCCCTCATGGTAACGATTGAGAGTTGCATTTAAAAAGTTATTGACTTAATTAAAATTATTATTGTGTGTATATTATTAGGCGAATAAACAAATAAATATTCATTTAATTATGGGAGTATTAGGGAAATAAAAAAAAAAATAAATAAACCCTAAAATAATTGCACTTATGTTAATAATTGTTCATTGATAAATAAGAAATTTACTAATATTTATAACGAAACCCTATTTCTTATTCTACAAAATTTCTCTTATTGGATTAATAAAATTCTACAAATTCACAGAATTAAGAAAATAACAACTTATAAACAAACATAATGTGAATTACGTAAAGACTCACTTTCATTAAGCCCGTTCTCACTGACATTTCATGAAGAACGTCTAGAATCTATACTTTACATTCAATATTTCTATTGAGTAGATAATACATGTACTTACAGTTTTATATAACAATCCAGTATATATTATTTTTAAATTCTATAACAGTAGTATTTTTCAAAACCTTCACGTTCTTTGTCTCCTGTTTATCTTTATTTTAAACTTTCGACACTTATTACCGAAAACTCATTTTCGAGACCGTTAGAAGCAAAACAAACTTTCAGCTTGCACCTTTGGCAAAGTTTCTTGTTTGGTACAGAAGCTGAACACGTCAGCCATATTCAAACGTAAAAGCATTTCTAAAGTGCATTTATACATACGTATAAATTCCTAAGTAACATCGCTTTTAAAGTTTTATCTTCAAAAACAAAATTATTTATACATTTTAGGTGAGAATGAATTTCAAACTTATACTGCTAATTACTAGCTGAATATATTCGAATGAATACTAAACTCTGATCATTATAACACTTATATTTGACAGAAATTAGTTTATAATGCAAATACCGACAGTTATATTTTGTATGTGTATTATTGCAATATAAGCCTTTTATGTATGCTTACCAAGTCTACTCCAAATGTGATGCATAAGTATGTATACGTAATGGCTCATCTTCAATGATATTTCAATGAGTACTGGATGACTGCCATTCGCTCAAGCTCTCTTTTTCAGAAATGAAAATACAGATGAGTATACTAATAAAACGAGACGTAGGTAATCACACTTTCCTTGACCCATTTTCAAAATCGAATAGATACAAATCTATTGAAAAAACACATCAGAGTATTTAAGGTCTTAGCCGCACAACCTAGCAATACGAAAACCCAAGAGTTTTGACACTTTTTATATGTACATAGTTAGGTAGAGTTCTAAAATAAATATGTTTTTTCAATATTTGTAATTTGTAGTATTTTAATTTGAAAGCTATTCAAATAAATTATACGATTTTTTTATACGCTTTTCAAATTATATTACAATAAAAAAGTTAAGGTAAAAGTAATGACATTTATATAGATTACTTTGTGTACTTAAAGTGAGAGTTTCTGTTTTTAGTTGGCAATTTTTTCTAGCTTAATTACCGAATGGTCAACCCACTAGAAGTTATTACTAGTTCACTAAAATCGTCGAACATACTTTTTTATAAATTGGTTTATAGATTTGTATTCAAATAAACTTATCCTTGCATTCCTGCCCGCCTATCCAATCTTAAAAACGGGTGACTTGATAACTATTAGCCTTTCTTTATCCCCCCCCCCCCCCCCTACACCAATCCTTATTTTATTCGGAAAGGGAGGATGAGCGATTAAGTGTCGATTAGTTGTCTAGCAACAATTTCTGTTTATAATCCTCCATTCTCTACATTTATTTTCGAAAAAATATAAGACCATTTTTTATATTGTTGAAATATAAAATATCCCATAAAAGTAATAATTCAGTATCTCACATCGTGATCAAAAGATTTTTTGAAAAGAATGAAATTATTCTTTTAATATGTGAAATGAAATTTACAGTTTGACTCAACAATACATCACCAGACTTTCATCAATGCTCATTTTACAAAATCTAAACAAAATCCATTTCGAAATCAATGGATTCCATTCATTATGATGTTTTGGGGAAAGAGCTTTCATTTCCAATCTCACCGTAATGGACTTTTAACGGCGGTAGTCATTTGTAACTGCCAGGAAACGATTTAACTATTGAACAGATTGGGAGGTGATTTAAATAAGTAATGGAATTTTATAACGGGAAGTATCTAATTTATTTCCGATGCAATTTTGGTATTTATTCTGGAAATACATTTCAAATTTATTCGTAAGGTATTACTTTCATTCAAATAAATAAAGGTATTTTTCTACTCGGCTCAGTGAAATGGATATATTTTAAGTTTCAATAAGCATTATATTGATGGTCAATTCATTTTATTTTTATCATGTCCGCTCCCATGTGGATAATATAGCTTCCTAATTTAGGTACCTCAACACAGGTTTTCTACGAGAACTTCTTGTTACTCAGTTGCTCAACCTTTTTTTTCGAAGAGAGTAGGAATAGAAGGAAAAGGTTAGGTCAAGACAATACTGATTGGCTAATCGCTTTCACTGCGCCCCGTTTTTAGAATCGGATGGATTGGAGGGAGTTAATCGAATCCATGGTGCAGTGCTCAACGTCGTTGGCTACCGTTACGGATGTATCGGGTTCAAGTACCGGTACGGAAACTTTCAAAAATTGATTTTACAATCAATTTATTGATTTTTGTTCGTAGGCATGGATGTTTATCTTTCATATTATATGTTTAAATCAAACTTGATGCATAATGACTCTAGTGCAATTTTGCATTAATTTTTGAGACTAATATTGTATGTTTCTTTACTTGTTTTCAACATGTATAAATAAATGCTGCAGATACTTCAGGGGAGCCTGAATCCTGCCTGTATCTTTTTCCAACCAGATAGATTCCATTGCCCTGGATGTATTCGGCGGAGCTACGGGACGCTAGGATGACCTGAAGGAAGCGAGGAGCCGGGGGGGGGGGCGGAGAAGCTTGAACCGCGTGATGGTCATATGCTCCGAATAGGGAGCGGAAATTGCTTAAAAACAAATAAAACATCTCAAATATCTCAATAATAAATTATAATTTTGAAACATTGGTTTCTGAAGAGTAAGAAAATAGCCCGAAAAATAGTTGGGTTAACAAAATACCAAAATTAAAATACTTGCACGTTCTTGGTTAATAATTTAAAAAAAGTGCAAAACATTGATGATATATTTATTAATATGTGAGAAGCATTAGCGTGCGGTGAACTTATCACTTTCTCTGTCACACAACCTAATTTGGGTATGAGCAAGAAGGATACAAGAGTATTCGCCGCATGCCCTTGCATCTCGCTTGAACCTTCACTTTTCATTTGCTTGAGCGAGAAAGAGATAAAACCACCGCACTCGCCTGGTGAGAAGGTGTCTAATTATGATGATAGTTATAATGACACTAGTGGCTATTGTCGTCACCAAGTTACTCTAGATGTGCACCTTTAAATTGTTTCAAACAATTGTTGGTGTCTATACGCTGTTCTATATCTCAACTTCCCATTTTTAAACCAATAATGTGCGGTTATAGGCTATGATTACGTGTAGATATTTGTTACATTAACAACTGTCAACTAACAATTACTTTTGTATCACCCAACCAAACCTAACGCATAAATAAATTCAAACATGTTTCAATAAAATTTCGATTAAATCATGTCACAACCGAACACTTCGCAGAATTTTTTTTTCAATGTCCGCTCCCAATGTGAAGCATATGGTCTCCTAATGGAGGTATCTTAACAGAATGTTTTCTACGAGACTGCTTGTTACTCAATTGCTGAACCTCTCTTTTTCGGAGAAAGGGGGGATAGAATGATAGGGCTATGACAAGACTAGTGGTTGGCTAATCGCTCTCGCTACGCCCCGTGAAGATGGGATGGGTGGGAGGGAGGACTCAGACTACGGACAGTAATCCATAAATCGATTGAAAGATCAATCTATGAAAACCGTCCGCACCGGGAATTGAACCCGAGACATCCGTATTCGTAGCCAGCGACGCTACCAACTGCGCCACGGACGCCGACACTTCGCAGACATACCAAAGTATATTTCTTCAAAAGATCATTCATATACATTAATTTTAACAACTGAATAAATACTTTTTATTTTATAAGACGTATTATAGTATATTATAGGCTACGGATAGTTTTTCGAATGTGAAAAACATCACGAGAAATAAATTTTAAGTCTTTCGTAACGAGATCAAAAGTTTTTGTTTTTAATAAATATATTTGCCGCAAATTGAGGGATGTACTGCAAATGAAAACAAAAAGTATAACAAAACTCGAAGTTTCCCAATAAAAATTGGATTCGCAGACAGATCGATTTGTTTTTCACTCTCCGTTCTAGTTTTCATTCGGCAGGTTTCACGCAAACCAACACAGAGTTTCTGTAACTGTAAAATTTATTAATTTTAAAATATTCATATTAAATATTAATATCATATAAAAAAACTGACTTGATGTACCTAACCTTACATAAAAATGCTTCATAAATATAACTTATGTTTCACATTGTAAAGATAGAAAAACGTAATAACCTATATAAATGCTTCCGATAACTTTACATTGAAACCCTGCACTCTTGAATATTTGGCATGCGAATTGGATGTAGGTGAATAGCGGTGATAAATTTTCAGTCCCGTTACTTTTTTAGAAACATAGTTTAGTTTAATTTAAGACATCGACTGAGGGTGCTTGATGGAATTTCAATATCAAATTTGGATTATTGAGATTTTATACACTTCCATGTATTTTGTCACTAACGACCCGGGTTTCGCCTTTCGGCACTAACATTAGTTTACATGTTAAATGTTCAAAATCTTAACAATGTTTTATTTAAGAATGAATAATATTCCACTTCTAGGTTTTATACGGTCGATATTTGGTATGTTTAAAGCAAACCTCTTTATTATACATAGCACTTTATCTCATAGTCATTTATTTTTTGGATTTTGTTCAAGGAAAATGTCAGATATTATGCAAAAAGATATCAAGCTTTTCGTCTGTGCCAGGTTCGGACTGATTACTTTTATAAAGTTCCTATACATGCATACATCTAGTTCTGTTTTCTATAAACTTAACACAGTCATACTAAAACATAGTGAACAGCAAGAAGGTTACCACCACACCTTTGAATTAATTGGTTCAGAGAACAATTCCATTTTGTATCGTTTGCATTAAGATTTCTAAAAAAAGAATTTATTGAAAAATACATGCACATAATAATAAATTTTGGTGTTCACGGTTATTATGTTTATTTGTTTCATATTCCTTATTCTTAAAACTTTTAAAAAAGGGCAGATAAAAATCCAGAAAACTATTCATCGTTACACAGCTTACCCCTAAAACAGTCATTTTATTTGCGAGTCAGTTTTTGATGATTTCTTCATAAAAGCACAATTAAACTTCAGGGCTATCAATGATTATAATAAAATACTAGTTACCAAATTATGCTATCTATCTACGAACTGGATATCAACTCGTAAAGCCCAATATATGTAATAGCCCAGAGCGATCTTCAGACGTTCTATTATTATCACATGTATCAGATGTAGGTTTGAAATTTTCTCACGACATAAAATAAAATGTTATGCAATGCACATACAATTTTGACGTACGAGCTACTTTAGGCATTCAGTATTTCAATTTCAATACCGTTGTCTATGACGAGTATGAATATACTAGTTTGATATATCAGTCAAATTGAAAACTGTTGCCTTTATACTGACTGTCAGATTGTATACCAATTCAAATAAAGACTCATTTCTATTACTTATAGTAGCATTCAAGTGTTCACGCCATATTTTTACTTAATATAATATCAGTGATAATAATACACACTATGTAAAACTCGCATAATAATAAAAATAATAAAATATAAATGATACAAATAATTTAATATCTCGCTAAATCTGTACTTGTAAATAACATTTTTGAGTTAAAATGCTGAAAATTAACATAAAATTAATATTTTTCTTGACGCAAAAGATAAAGTGGAATCATTTAAAATTAGAAATAATCTGAATTTGTTCACAGTATCAGAGAAATAGGTGACAGTTGCAGACACACACATATTATATAAAACATGAAATACCCTTTACGATTTTATTGAAAATAGTTACGCTATTGTGAAATCCAAATTACTTTATCGTATTTTTTTTCTAACGTTAAACTTTTTAATCTACCAAAAAATACTTTTCTGTTATACGAAAAAAAATACTCGACGAAAAATGCGGTTATAAAAATAAATGGAGTTGATTTTTTTTTGTTTGAAATAAAAAAACACCATCTTTACAAAACTTTGAAAAACTCCATAATGACTATTATTGCGGCAGCGCCCGCTTTTCACGCCACATTATTTTTTGCTAAACTTTTTTCTGTTTACAAAATTTCCAATCCGAGAATATTTTGAATACGTCAGACAGAGGAAAATGTTTGATAAATTGCTCTACCTTCATGCATAATATTCTGTACTCACACATCACACATAAGTAATCAATAAAATTCATACAGATAGACGGTGTCGTTATTTTGTATTTGAAGCAAGTATATATAGTAAATTGACATTTATTTTACTTCACTTTGCCAGAGATGTAACTGACACATGAGCAAGCTGTTATTTAACCAAGAGAATAATGAGATTATAAAATATTGATAAAATTGATACTATGGATATAAATTAAATAATTTTGCAACCATGTCTACTATGAGAATGAATTTATGCATCTTGCCCGTTGTTCAACTTCTTGATTACATATACATTAAAGTATTATATTATAATGATAGATTACATATATATATAAACGAAAAATCAAGCAGATTAGATGACAGAAGAATTGTGCTGGTTGATCAAGCCTTTCAAATTTGTAAAATATAAGGGAGACTTAACTAATAAACTTTCATTATGAAGAATAATTTTTTAAATTTATTATGTCATCAAAACTCTTTCAATAGTTTAGTCATATTGTTATATGTGTTTGATCGACGAGGGTCAATTTTTTCAGTACCGAGTGGGAATATTGTGACAAGAAAAAAAGCGGGATCTAGGTATTTTTTCTCGTGACCAAAGCTAGAAAAATCAATTCATTTAATAGAATAATAATGTATCAGGAATTAATATATTTGATAAAACGGTATTCATTGTGCTTTTTGGCAAAGTCATTCCCATGAATTCAAACTCTTTCGTTTAAAATATTTGACTAAATTCCCTTTTTCAATTCGAAGTGAACATTTTTTTGGGATTTAATCCTTTAAATGAAGATGATTCATGAGTTTCGCTTGCCGTTTTTACTCTTAATGGAAATTGTTTGAATTAATAATATTCACGTGCTATAAAGAAGTTATTACAGTGAAACTTTCCTAACAATCTTTTATATAAGTTTATTAGGAGAGTATAATAGTAATTTTATAGCATTTGCAAATAAAGCCCTGACGAAATTAATTGAAAATAATAAAATAATGAATTATATGCATAAAAGTTTTGTCAATTTCATCGCAAAATAATTGACGACGTTCCTAAATATTGTTTTTTTTATTTGAAATCATTCCGGGTAGTATAATTAAAGTAAGTATGTATTTTTATTTTATAATGACTGACAAAGTACATTTTTAACTCTTCTCCACGCCGTTGATGACATGTTTCCGATGATCAATAACCAATGTGAATCTGGATGTCCCTGTATGGCTACAGGCGATCCTACCTGTTAGATACGGTGGTCTTGAGATTAGGCTGACAGAGGAATTGGCTTTCCCGACTTTCTTAGCCTTAATTCACTCTGTCAAGAATCTGACCGCAGTCATACTGCCAGGTATTGATAGAAAAAACATGAACAGTATCGCAAAACAAAATTGCTGCGAAATCACGAGCTTGCCTGCGCTACACAAACCATTAATCCAAAAAGCGTGGAATATCACGATAATTGAACATTGAATGATAAATTGAAAATACGTTCATCTCTTCGTGATCCTACGGAGACTGCTCGGTTCATGGTGGCTTGGCGGAATGAGTCGGAATAGTGGCTAAATGCTCTTTCGTCACCGTCTTCTCACTCTTCTGGACGATGATGCCTTGCGAATTTCGGTTGTCTTTGGCTTGGTTCATCATTGTGCTACGAGCACAAGTGCAGTTGAGGGAGGTTGGTGGACCACATAGGCTGGCATGGATTGAGTTTTCAGAGGAGTGCATGAAGACACATTTGGCATTTTGCCATTAACGACATTATCTGCCACTCTCTGGCTTTATCGAGGGCTCCGTCGAGACGATACGCTTTGGTGTTTGCTACCAATATTTCAATAGGCCCAACAGCATTCCGATGATTCCTTGGAGAGAGAGGCGGTGCATGGTTTGGGATGCCACTGTGTTGGATAAAATCGCGGCATCTCAACTGAATAAATCCGCCGGGTTGTTGGACTCAGCGGTTCTCTCGACGGAATCCAGCAAATACGACTGTATGTCGCCAAATTTCGTTTTATGTCCCTTAGATTTTAAGACGTTCGGTTCCTGGGTAACGTCTGCTTTGAGGATGATGGCGGAGATCGGTCGAAGGCTGACGAACAAGACAGGTGAGTGCCGCTCAAGTGAATACCTTAGAGAGCGAATAAGCATAGAAATCCAACAAGGGAATACAGTCGCTGTTTTCGATACGTCAAAAGTACCCAGGGGAATGGATGAAATCTTTTTAATTCTGAGCGACACTTAAGGTTTTTTAAATATTTTAAAACAAAGTCTGTAAATGTGTTAAAATGTATTTAAATATTTTCAATTATTTATAAAAATCAGAACATTTTTAATAGTTATTCTATAATTTTACATAATGAGCATAAGAGGTTTCACTCATTGCAAACATGTTCAATTATTTTCATCAGTTGACTGATCAAAATTGAGTAATCATTATATGAAATTGTACAATTTTTACAAAAGTATTGTATTTTTGTCGTATTAATATGATATCTTTTCAACAAGAATTGACAGTTTTACGTTAAAAGTGAGAAACGTATTTGCACTTAGGCTGCAAATAAACCGTAACAATATTATAATTGTCAAAATTATTCTGAAAGTAATAATAGGCTACGGATAGAAGATATCTTCTTTATAATTGAAAAAGAAAGTATTTACTTAAGCTTTATATTTTATCGTCAGAGAAAATTTGATTACAATGAATGTAAACAGCGTTCTATGAAGAACTTAATTAATCAAAGACATCTATCCACGTTTCCCGGTGAGTACTTTTGTTTTCGCGCTGAATTTTCCGCGGAAATCTCACCCGAGAGCAAAGATTTATTCGAAGGCTAATTCGGCTTTTCTCAAACAAGCTTAGACGAGTTGAGTCCCAGGAACAAGCTAATGCCAGGATTAAGGCAGCCTCAGACACAAGCAAACAGCGTTCAATTTATCGGACTGCTGAAACAAAGAAACTTTTCAGATTTTCCGACATATTTCACTCAGGCTCATATTTATATTCACCAATTTAAAAAAAATATATTAAATTTAATGGAGCTAGTAATAATTTAATTAAGTAAGATAACTTGCCAGAAATCACGTTAAATGGTAATTGATTTAACTTATTATGTAATATAATAATTTGACAAATTCTTATGAAATCAATGAGATATTAAATAAGCGTTCTGGAAATCATTCTTTTCCTGTAAATTGAAATTAAATAGGCCTTTATATAAATATGGCTGATAATATAGGACTACATTAAAATAATTAATATAAACAAAAATATTTATATGTCATTCATAATAATCATTGATCATTAGTATGTTTGATATATATAATTGTTCAAAACATCTTTTTCAACAGATTAATTATTTTTTTTCATTTAATGTGTAGTTACTTTTTGTCTATGCCCGCTCCCAACGAAGAGCATATGTCCTTCTGATGGAGGTATCTCAACAGAAGTTTTTCTATGGGAACTGCTTGTTACTCAGTTGCTCGACCTCTCGTTTTGTTTTTATTTTATATTAATGTAGGATTATTATTTTAACTGAAATAGCAGAAAAACTTACATGCAATTAAACTTTTGCAACTGTAATTTTTTGGAGTTAGCATTAAACAAAGGAAAGTTTTTTATGGGCATGCTTTTGAATACAGGAACGCTCCTGTTGGCTATATCACACTGTAGTGATCGGGAAAAGCTTTCAAGTGGTGGTATTCCCGCGCTGAATGCAGCGAGGCACGCGGGCAGCAAGAGCGTTTAACCCATTTTCCTCCACGCTTGAAGCTGAGCATGCTTTAATTGATTTGTATGCAGGCTGAAGCAAATGAGAATTCAGGTTATTTATGTCACCTACATAGTATTTAATCAGCCATTGCAATATTTAGTCAACCCGAACGTTGGTGATGAAAAGAAACTTTACATATAATGCAAATGAAAAAAATAACACGCTTTACTAAAAATATAAAGCCTTCGTGGAAAGACATCGAAAGGTATAATAAAGCAACTGTATATCGCATATGCTCTAAAAATAAAATACATTGGTTGAATGCTCATTAGACAAGAGAAAGCGGTCTTGTTTTTTTAAATTAGTATTAGTGGAATATGTACAAGATAATTTTATTTCGTTAAATCTTACATCCATTTTCCACAATCTTCTGCTAAATTGCATATCGAAAAATATTTGTATGAATGTAAATTTATATATATTATCATATCAGTGTTAGCCTAAGATAAAACAATTGCCGTGTGAAATAGATTCATTTTATTCACACCTTTTAATAACCATGCCTTATTAAAATTTAAAGCAGGAGAAGTTGTGTTAACGAGAACTTTATATAAACCAGTCAACTTCTATCTTCAGAGAAAGTAAGTATAAAATGTGTGGATACGAAATGTCTTGGAATTAGAAAGTCGCTCTCTCTACCCCCATGTTTATAATCGGATAGGCCATGAGGGATGAGTGAGAAGTTGCATAAATTAATTAATAACGATGTTGGGAATTCGATTTCTTGACTATAAAACCAAGAAAGACAAAAGCTTGAGAGTGTTAACTTCTATAACACGTGACTGATTATTACTAAAATAAAAACATTTTAATTGGTATTCAATTGTCAATATTATTGTACATACTATAAATAAATTAACTATATTTATTCTTAAATATTTGCTCATAATATCCGCTTCAGACGTGTTACAAATATACTATTCAGTATTTTGAAGAATATGTCGTCAGACTGGATGAAATAATCATTATAAAATCGTTTTGCGTTATGTAAAAAAAAATCATACAGTTAAAAGTTTCTTATAAAAGTTGGGGGTCCTTACAGTTATTACATAGTATCATATTTTATACGTGACGTAAATTTGGTATGTAAATATATATTATAATACGAATAGTGTGTTTCAGTGTGATATAAATTTTTGAGTACCCTGACATCGTCACTTTTATTAGATTCTATGATGAGCAACCATATTTCAGTGGTCATATAATTTATATTACTCTGCTTCATACGTTTTTGTTAGCTGTGGAACTGTTTTTTTTCTTAATATTTCCTTAATATTATACTTTAATAAATACTTCAAGAAGTTTATTTTTTGTCTTATTTTAATATTACTTTATCTAAAAAAAATCTAAAATGCAATACTGACTACACTTATAGCTGCGCACTAATTTTGACTGTCAATAATCAATCATCAACATTTGTAAAACAACATTATTTGCTGTTATCAAAGTTATATGTTCAATTTTTATAAAGTAACAGCTTCTCAATATTGGCGCTCGTCAATATAAACAATATACTTTTGTATATTAAACGCCCCATTTCCCACACTGGCTACATTATTTTTTTTGATAAATTCGGCTGTTCTACGTTGTAATTATTCGAATACTTACTTCTGTAAATTCATTTTCAATACAACTTTTCAGCTATAGTCGTTTTTTCATTTGTTCTTCACAACACAAGTACAAGTTAAATTGTGTGTGTAAGAGGCGCAGATAACCGAGCCGCCTTTAAAAAAATTGTAAAATTTATATTGTAATTAATTTTTCTATCAAGACTTTGTCCACTATACTATCTGGTGGTAAAATGGCTTAATCTAAACCATTGTTGGTGGGGAAAGAAAACATTACAAAATTCATACAGTAAGCAATAAATAAAAAAAAAATTTAAAAACTCTTTTTTATTTAAATTTACATGTATTAAAACATTTAGTAACAAAGCAGAAACACCAAGATCATACATTAACCGATAGGAAACGGCACAAGCATAAATAAATATAAGTTTTTATGTGAACATGTCCAAACATCATCAAATAACAATAAAAGTAAAATAAGAGACCCAAGAGTTTTCATCGATCATTTGAAATAAATAAAAATACACAATTTATATACAGAATTCTTTAAGGGTCTAAAACAGTTAGCGCTGTAATTAGTATGCCAATATTAATAAGACGTTCTTTTTCTTGGCAATATGTATTTTATAAAAACTAAATAAGGAAATAACCTTTTGAATTGTATTATCTGTCACTAAAAAGTCAGCATTTGTGATTTTGAAAACAAAAAAAAATATGTTCGTATAAGAACATCTTTTTTGTTTGGAACAATTTAATATGTTTACGTAAATTTGGAATATTGAATTGACTTCTCGGGGAAACGTTTCAAGTAAAATAATTAATTATGTCTCCAAGAGATGCCTTGTATTTTTCTTTGCTTTTTATTCAAAACTCGCCGCTTATGTACGCATACTTGGCATGCGCACAAATTCAAGCCATCAAATTACTATGTAAATAGCCAAAATGTCAATTGCTTATTAATTTAATTTATGTTGAGGCTATCAGTATTTTTTCCGTTCGTGTTTTTAACAAAAAATACTCTTCAGGATACTGAACTGACTTTGAATAAAGAAGTTTCACACCTAAATGTTTTGCCTTTATAACAGTATAAAAACAATATTTTAAAGCATTTAACTGTAGTCTTTTTTAAAATTTGTGTATCAGATTTAGTGTGTATGCAACCGCTGATTCACAGCCGCCTTCCCTAACGCAATAATGATCAAGAAAAGAAACGAATCTACTCCCTATATTCTTCCTCATCAGACCGATCTTTTAACCACGCACTATTGTGCTTAAGAAAAGAAAAAATGGAAAGGAAAAAAAAAGAAAATGTGACTTGCTCAACCACTTAGTTTAAACGATATTAAGTTTCCTGTGTATCCGTATACTGAGAATTCGCCGTAGCGCTAGAGTTTAAGCAACTCTGCGTTGAATCTAAAGAGGAATCGAGAATATCCCGCTCCCCATATGATGTTGCAAATTTATCGAATGCCTCAAAGTCAGCCTGGCCTATTGGGCCCGTATGAGGACGGACCACATCAAACAGCTCTGCTCGTTCGGAATTCATCTCTGGGCAGTCCCACAGAACGTGATTAGCGTCCTGATGATTGTGTCACAAGTGCAATCCGGCCTTTCAACCAACTTGCCCAGTCCAAATAGTTTACCGTTGAATTCGCCATGGCCGGTTATAAACTGTCAAGCCCAGTATCCAGGCGAAAAACAGTTCAACTCGCGTCTTCAGGTCACATCCGGGAAGAATAGATATGTTTGGCGAACTTTGATGTAATAAGACTACAGGTAAATATTAAAAATACACATTTTTATACGCTTGATGACTTTCAACGGAATGTATCTGTAAATTTACATTCTTATCAGTTCTAGCCGCGTTAAAATATTATTACTAGACACCTGAGTTTTTTTACTGTGGATAAATGAAATCTTTAGTAACCTAAAAAATGTATACAACCATTTTCTTATCAATAAATTTGAAGTAACGAAATATTACAATCGCAAAAAAATCCTTGAAAAACTACAAAAAATCTCTTATCTTTATACTTTATAATTATTTATCTTTGACCATAAAATAAAATCAACCTATTAATATTTAACGTATTTTCTTTGATTCGTTTCTTTGAAGAGATTGAAGAAGTTTTTTATCCCTCTCTTATTTCTAACGGCGACTGTTGCTTCCATTTGCAAAAACGGGAATTCTTTACTGTTTTCTCTTTATTTCATTTAAAGAAGACGGTGGATAAACTTCTCGCTATTGCGTTTATATTAGTTTCAAAAATATTCAAGAATAAAGAAAAGGTTCATTTTATTAGAAAAATATTCATCTTTATTTTTAAAAAACTCATTGTTAAATATACATTCTTTTGGGTATCGAAAATAAAGTATTATGAATGTATTCTTCACAATATCTTTAAAATCGCATTGTTGAATACTTTTGATTTTACGCTCCTATTGAAAATATTGCATACGTTTTATTATGATTTACATATTCTTGAATTTGTAATCGAATACTCTTATGACAATTCTACGCTATACAATAAGCGAGAAAGATGCTAATTATATTCATAGATATAAACATATAAATGAGTTTCTTTGACGAAGTAATTTTAATTATTTAGGTTAAGTCACAAGAATCTAATCGATAAGTTAAAAAGTTCTCTTTATCGTTCAATTGAAAAAATCAAATATTAATATAAAAAGTGTCTTTTTTTGTATACAAAGCATTGAGGAAAATCAGAACAGCAATATTTCAACGATTGGAAGAGTCTAAGATTAATTGCTCCAGCGTCGTTCCAATATCAGCAAGCGTTCATTATCCGACAAGGAATGGAGGTTATTTGTACAAACATCCTCCAACTTCCGGTGTGTAGCCCTCGCGTTTACTTATTTTCCGGAAACGGCCTGAGGCTTGGTCAGATAAGTGGTTGCAAAGCTTGTTTTCAAAAGATCTATGGCAAAAGTTTTAGTTTACCGGTTTAAAGAATTTGTTAATTATCTCCGGTGATTGGTTAGTAATATAATTATTTTATAGTTGGAATTTCAAATTAATTTTGATAATTTGTGTTAGAAGTATAAAATTTTAAACTCATCAACTCAAATAAAAAATAATGTTTAAGAACAATTCATTTGTCACCTTGTTCGAGTGACATGATTTCTTTTAAGCAATCCGTAAAAGAGATGTCCTCATAAATGAGATTTATTTACGAGAAAAATTTTTTTTTATTGTTAATAAATTATACCTACATTAGAATAGATAATCTTAAATCTCTTTCAATATTTGAAATTTTGAAGGAGTCTGTGATCTAACAGTAATACTTTAATTTTTTTATCCATGTCTGCTCCCAACGTGGAGCATATGGCCTTCTAATGGAGGTATCTCAACAGATTTTTTCTTTGAGAACTGCTTGTTACTCAGTTGCTCAACCTGTTTTTTTTTTTTAGGGGAGTGGGGATAGAAGGATAGGGCTGGACAGGACTAGTGGCTAGTTAATCGCTCTCGCTACGCCCTGTGAAGATCGGATGGTTGGGAGGGAATTTTGTAGACATCACAAACACTCAATCTATGAAAACCGTCCGCACCGGGATTTGAACCCGAGACATCCGTTACCGTAGCCAACGACGCTACCAACTGCACCACGGACGCCGACAAGAATTTAGTAGAAGAATTTAATACTAGCGATTAAATAGTTCTGGGCTCAAGCCCCGACGATATTGATATAAAAATTAGGTTTCTCTTCAATGAAATATTAGAGACCTTGGAAATGTGTGTTCGTCATATCTTTTCTCCTTAAATTGATCTCGGGTGACATTGACATCGCGTTTATCTCATGAGGTTTAAAAAATAGCAACTATCTGGCGCATTAGCTGTACTAGTATAAGCTGTAGTACGAAATGTATTCTTCTTTAATATTAAATGAATGAAAATGTTGATACACATAGTTATAATGTAGAAAGTTATTAAATTATCTTTGTTTTCAATGATAATTTAGTATGTGGTGATTTAGGTAAATCCATGAAAATATTTTTTGCTTTATGAAGCAAAAATCTAAGCCCCTCTATGACTATCTGCACTCATTGATTGATGCATTCAATAGATTTATATCCTAAGTCATCAATGTTTGTGATGCTTTCATTCTTTGCGGCATTTTTCCTGTCTGATTTACTGATGGGACGTACAGAGTGACCAGTCCGCTAACTACAAGCCTTTTCCTTACCCAACCATTATGCACACTGAAACGAAATAATGACCAACTGACCTAAAATCAATTCTCGTTAAACGACTTTTGTTGAAATTGACTATTAGAATTCCGTATGCTGAAAAATTGTTTAAGTAGATTAAAATATAAAATTTGTTTTTTATTTTATTGTATGTATTATATAAAAAAAACATACATTTCTATTAGAAGATAAACGACTTAAAAATATTTCTTATAAAAACAACGAAGTACTGTGAAATAAAATATTTTGTACTTGAGTTTCCCCTCCGATTGCTTTATATGTCTTCTTTTGCAATCATTGGTAAACATTTCAATTTTGTTGATTTAGTATTATTCATATTTTTATTCTTATTTAAAAAAATGAAATATCAAATATTTTGTTAGTAAAGGGACAAGGAAAAACTCTCTCAACACGAGAATAACGGTATTTGAAAGCATTTCACAGTAACGACCTTACGTTTTTATAAACGCCGCAATAAGACGTGCGACCGATACTGGGTTTTCTATAAAGGTATAAAGGAACGTCACTCAAAACCTCTACGTGACATGTCGTGGAATTATATGTGGACTATTTGTAAAGCATGAGCAATCTCTCGAGTAATGGAATACCTTTACATATTATTAAGTCACACCCAATATTGACAAAATAAAAGGCGATTGAAATTACGATGATAACTTACCCTGTTCCCATTACTTAACAGTTATTAATGACATGAAGAAATGTGACCAGAGTGGAAAAATAATTAAATTTACTAATATTGTTCAGATAAACTTCATTAACTTATAAAGTTTATAAAATATACGTTCTAAGAATTAAAAAGATAAAAGTAATTCAATTGTTTATCAATTAAGTATAAAATAACTACTTCTAAATTATAATCATTATTCCGTCGGTTGTGCACAATCAATTTCATTATGATAATAACTCTTCAGCACAATCATAAATACGCAGCTACTTTTCTACAGAGACATTGTTGTTTATTGTTTTTATTTGAGATTAAACTAATTCCTAAGCTGCCCTCAAAGGCCATATTAATATGTAGCATAAAACAAAACATCTGTATAATACAGATTTATTAAAACTGTGGCAACTATGTTTTAATTGTATGATATTTTTACAATCTCCATTGTTAACGAGCAATAAATTTTGATACATTTAAATCACAATTATTTCTGTCATATTCAAATAATTCTAAATTTCCTTTCAATGTATACAATTTTACAATTTGACATTTTTTTGTAAAAAAAATTGTAAACAAAATGTGAAATGTAGGTGTGTTTGTAATTAAATAAATCTGTTCAAGATTCTCATAATAAAGATCAAAATAAATGTAGACACTATTTTAATATAGTATATTCAACGAAACGTGATTAATTTTTTTTTCATTTTGTTTCGTACTATTATTCCCAGCAGCTCATGTTCCCTTATCAAACAGCAGTATCTATACTTTACGGTTTTGCGTTTTTTAGCGGTAATCTTGTAATCAGATATCTTTTCTTCATTTTGGTCTTCCATTCTAATTCTTGATACTCTTTAAAAGGCACAGATTTTTTAAATTGGAATCCAATATATAATTTTATTGATGTTGTACAGAACATAATATCTAAAATAATTTACACTACACTTTGACAGGTTCAATTATTAAATTTAATCAACATGTAATAGAAAAATACATATTTTATATTGTCTCAAAAAATCGACTAACTTCAATGATTTATTCTGCAAATGAAATCGATGGAAATTTTGATGGTATCTATAGAATCTTAGACTTACATATTGAAGAATTTACTCTAAGTAAACAGCTAAAAAATGTCTTGCATGCCTATTACGTATTTATGAAGCATTGAATATACGCGTAAAAGTAAACGTAAAGCTTTAGAAATGTAAATTCATGCCTTCAAAAATGTTCAAATATTGGCAGGAAAATATTTTTTCGAAAAAGAACTTCGTACTTTTTACCAATATCAATCATCCCATTATTAATTAAAATTCTTACTTGTCTGCAATGTCAAGGATAGTTTAAAAAAATTACACTATTTAAACATAAATGAAAATGTCAATTTCGTTATATTTTTTCTTGATTAAACCCCATTTATAAGTAGCTCAAACTGTGACAATTATAATTACGTCGTTTTATTTTTTCTATTTTACCTATAACAAAACTATCTTAGTATTTAAAATCAGACAACTTAACTTCATAAAAAGAAATGTAAGTTACTTTTAAGTTATATGGTTAAATGGCGACTATTAAATTCCCCAATCAAGAACATTATATATTGGAATAAAAAAACAATTATGCTTAAAATTATCAGGATGCTAATTATACACTGAAACGAATACTTTACAAATAGATATGTCTGTAGTGGTTCAACCTTACACTGGCACACATTTGATATTAATTGATATAAAATTTGAGACATTCGATAAATTTGATTCGTCTTATATCATTCAATGGAGGGTGGATTAAATTATACCGCCATGTTAGCTTCTCAGAATACGTATTCACAAAGTACCTTGTATCACATTAAATAAAGTCTCTGGATATGTCACAGCACTATTGTTTTTTTTTCCATGTTCGCTCCCAATGTGGAGCATATGGTCTCCTAATGGAGGTATCTTAACAGAATTTTTCTACGAGAACTGCATATTACTCAGTGGCTCAATCTCACTTTTTTCGAAGAGAGTAGGTATAGAAGAATAGAGCTAGGACAGGACTAGTAATTAGCTAATCGCTCTCGCGACTCCCCGTGAGAATGGGATGGGTGAAAGGGAAAACTCAAACTACGAACAGAAATCCATAAATCGATTGAAAGGTAAATCTATGAAAACCGTCCGCATCGGGAATTGAACCCGAGACATCCGTAACTGTAGTCAGCGACGCTACCAACTGCGCCACGGACACCGACTATTATATTTGCCTTCTAATTTTTTTTTTAACACAATAGTGATTTCTTAGTCTCGTGCAGTTTTAAATTAATCCAATATCGTGAGGGATGAATTCCTTTAATATTGATGAATATTGTGTTTGTAAAGGGGGAATAAACTACAGGTTGATTTTTGATCAAACACTCTCAATAAATCCACAGCAATCGATGGTTTCTTTACAATAATATCGGCAGATATATATTTTATCACCAATAATTTAACCTATAAAACATAATAATCAAATGCATTTTTGAGAATAATTTAAAGATAAAAAATTTATGACTTCATGTCAAGTGTTTTTGTATTTTTTATTACAAAATACTTTGTAATATCTATCGATGGAACAATCCCTCACGATTCATGACTAGCGAAAAAAATGATCAAGGTCGTAAAAGACGTTTACCAATATAAATGCTGTCAGGCTTCCAGGGCTTTATAATAATAAACCTAAAGCCTAAAAGAACTTCGTCCAAAATGTTTGACGAAACTCCTGTCAGGTATTTTCTTTCCGTAAAAGTTTGAGTTCTTACGAGGGTTGATGCGGAAGTAATAACACAACAGAGAACAAAGTTTATAATATGAAACTAAATAATATGAAATCAAATAAAGACAGATGCTTCGTGAATTTTATTCCTTGTTTCTTGGTTAATAGAGTTCAGAACTAATGAAACAAAAATAAATCTTTTGTTTTGTCCTTAAACTTATTTCAATAAATCCACAATATATTATGTGAAAATATATAAAAAATATTCGCAGTAAATCCCCATTACTGTGTACATTCATTAGAACCGCAAACAATTTGAAATATTATATCTATACAATTAAATTAATTTGAAATGTTTGTATTGTGTTTAATGTCTTAAATTCATGATTTGTTCATTTATATTTAATTTTTTTATGTTTTAAAAAATAAACATAGATTAACTAACTTTTTATTAACCCTGATTTTATGATATAAATCAATGATAGCCAGAACTTTGCCTGAGGCGTATCTGTCTTTTATGGATCTATTTATAACAGTTTGCAACCTGAAGTAATAAAAAAATATTTCAATTATTGAACGAAAATATAAGAAATGTATTTCAAACTTAATATCAAAATGAGTAAATGAATTTACTCATTTACTCATACGCAGAGTTTAGTTGCAATATTAATTATGTACAAGTTGAATGAATTAGATCTAGAATTTGAATGATAGCAAAAAATAAATGTCATGCGTACAACGCTTGCGAAAATATTTAATAATTTGACATTTATTTCATATTTAATTGAAAACGGTAATAATCGGTATTCAGCACAGAGTAGATTGATTTAGTAATTAGATTCATCAAAATTAAATGCAATATATTTTCATTTAGTGATATTTGTGTATATATATAATTCAATTTTCGATTAGGAACCGATTAATTAAACGAAAAATAGTCATATCGACAAAAATATTTAATCTGTGGTAATTAAAAATTGTGTTTAGCTTTCAATAAATCTATAAAATTGATTTATTCTGCAAAAACAATACTTTTTTGATTTATGGGCAGATTTTCATTCCCATCAAAGAATTGTAGCATCCGTGTTTATTTTGTGAATTTTTATTTTGATTGCCTATAAAAATACGCGAAACATCTTTTTTGCTCATTGCTTCAAACCGCATTTCCCAGGCATTTGAATACACAGCCGAACGACCAGGTATGGAAAAATAATTTTAATTTTAAATCAGAAATACGTGCGCTCCATTTGGGACGACTTTTGTTGCGTGGAATTATAATCGAGCACCAGAATTCCACATTTCATTTTTAAATATAAAAATATTAATAATGAAATTTCCATCAAGCTCTATAATACACTTCCATTCATCAGAAGAATTTGAATATTTGGTCAAATATATTAATTTTTCATAAGATTTTAATTTCTTTTAACTCAAATGCGTGAAATGTAATGTTACGTTAAATAAAATAGTATGCCTTTTACTGGATGATGTATTGTTTGTTACCTATAATAATTAATAATTGAGAAAAATTTGTTGTGAGTCATACGAGTATTTGGTAACACAACCAGTGGAATAATAAAGATATGAATTTAATTTTTTTATTAAAAGTGAAAATTACTTTTGAATTCGTCGAAAATATGAGTGAAAGTTAACTTTACTATTGTGATTAACACCACGTTAAAAAAATAACTTAATAAAAATTGTAGACATTTACAGTTTTACAGATTTTTTTTCTATTATTTTCTCCATTCAAAGTCTTCGTTTGAAAGAATCTTTGTATCGGCAGGATTAAGTTAAACAACATACACTAAACTGATCGAACGACTGATTCTGAGCCCTCCCTTGAAATAAAATAGCAAGGAAACTGACTAAGCTGAGAGATCGCTTCAACTTCTAAAGTTATTTTTAGAGATTCTATTGAAACACAAATAAGTATTAAAAATACTGCTTGCAATGAATTTATTTCTACACGCAACAAAGCGGATAAACAATTTCGTTTAAATACATCCAGTTATTGAAATGTCGTTCATGCAATACTCAATGAAGAAAACTTAAAAATACCCACAAAATTTTGTTTATTTTTTTCAAAATAATAACAATAGTACTTACTACTATTTTTCACATAACAGAACTGAATATTTTTCTCTATTATTTATACAAAAGAAAATTTTATGGATTTTTTATCATTTAATATACTCGAGTAGGACGTACTCAAGAATATGCCATTAAGCGGGTATTTTAAGCCAAAATATCTGATAAACTTTCACGACGGCATCAAGAGAGTGTTTTAGTTTATAGGTATTATAAAAATCACTTGTCTCCATGACTACCGTTTTCAGGTCCGTATTTTTTACTTTGAGGCAAGCAGAAAAATATACAGATTTTATTCGAATCCATTTAGTTGAAAATTCTAGAATAACAAATCATCGGAACTTGAGAAAATTATTTGGTACACTTGGTAACCAAAACCTATATATAAGGTTCTTTTGTCATAAATGAGCGATACCTACAACCATTTGTAAACAAAGATTTTACATATGTTTATTAAACAAACTCCATTTAGTACATCAGTTCACCATGATATCGCAAAAATGAAAAACTTATTTATTACTGACACATGCAAATATTTTCGATGGATTCGGTGTCTAATTAGTAGAAATCCTTCTTCAATAAAACTGACAGTTCGAGTCATTCGTGTGCTTGAATGCCTGAAGATGCCGAAAGGCGAAACCCGGGTCGTTAGTGACAAAATACATGGAAGTGTACAAAATCTCAATGATCAAAATTTGAAGTTTTTATTACTCTACATAAAGAACATAGTATAAGTAATCAAAATGACAATTAAATTGACTACCAAAATAATCATGTGAAAATTCAATACATACTAATATCATATCTAATCAAATATTCAATACTATAATATCCAATTTGTGACGTTGAACTGACATACTATTTATGTAAGCAATTGACATGTCCTTGTCTTGAGATTTCCATATCATTGATTTATCTAATTGGTATTTATAATAGTACCCCTTATAGACATTTACCCCACAGCAAATAACAAATATTATATCAAGGTGATTAAGTTGTTCATGTGAAGCTAATTTACATTCAAGATTTGTAATACTGAAATAAGACAACATTAAGAGAGCAAGGTATGCCATAGCTCTCTTCGGAAAGCGTATTATTAAATATTAAAATTCCCTTTTTATTATATAATTTGTTAAAACTTTTCATTTAATACCCTGTGGTGCAAATATTTAATGCAAATATTTTTTTTTGATATAAAAAAACCGTTTCAAAGTATGTAATATTTTTACCAGAGTATGTAGTTGAATTTAGATTTTTTTCCCATGTCCACTCCCAATGTAGACCATATGGTCTCCTAATGGAGGTATCTCAACAGAATTTTTCTACTAAAACTGCTTGTTTCTCACTAGCTCAACCTCTTTTTTTTAACAGAGTAGGGATAGTAGGAATAGTAGAGAGTAGGACTAGTGATTGGCTCTCGCTACTCCCGTTTTAGAGGTTCGGATTGGTGGGAGGGAGTTTTAGGCATCACAAACACTAAGATTACGAACAAAAACCCATAAATCGATTGAAAGATCAATTTATGAAACTGTCCGCACCGGGAATTGAACCTGAGACATACGCAGCCGTAGTCAAAGATGTTACCAACTGCGCCACGGAGCTGACAAAGTGGAGCGGAGAATTTCTAAATAAAGACGCTTAAAAAACGACAGTAAAAAGAAAGCTGAAAATGAACCTAATGATGTTACGTATGCAAAAATGTAACTGTTTTTGTTTACGAAATATAACAAAGACTTTCTTAGGAAAGTAACATTTTTGATGAATTTCAACAAACTGTCCTTTAACGGGTTTTTTGCTTTTATATGTGATACTATATGTTTTACCATTATTCCTTTCCTTACATTGTGAACGTATACATTTTGGAGACGGGACAATAACTTTACCATTTAAATAAGCTGTCAAATACCACACTACCTACGCTGCGATACAGCTATGGCAGACCACAAATAATTATCGTAGATAACATTGTCTTCCATGTATACGCTCTCATATTGCAGAGCTTGATTAACCCGCTACGCCATTAAAGCTAAGCATAGGCACTTTGTTATTCTAGGGAAGAGGACATGTGTTTATCCAAGCTAAAGTAAACATCGGTTGTGAAAGTTTCCACGGAATATTGTTAACGTTGATGCTATATTTTCGCGCATGCTGGAAAACTGAACCGTATAACTTTTCCACGCTTATTGGGAACTGCAATAACAGAAAATGCTCTCTTCCAAAGTAAACTCATCAAAAAAAAAATGCCAGAATTTCGACGCAGACGAAAAAAAAATGTATGTGTCATTCACTTTTTCCAACATCGTACAATGTTAGTTTTGAAGGAATGATATTTTCAGTATTTATATACGTACACATATTTTTAAACTAATGTTTATTTTTTCCTACTTAATACATTATTCAATATGTAATATATACATAGCACCAAAAATAAACGTTCAGCTGATTAAGAGATTTTTATTTGTGAAATTGGTACGTTACTTTGAAAAGCTTCTACCTGTCATTTTGGCCTAAATGACCTTTTGATTGGAGAATGTTGTATTAGCCACATTCTACTATATTTTGATTTCAGAGTCAAATATTATTTAATGAGGGAGTTAGCAGTATTTCGGAGTTTTATCAACAGACATTTTTTCATAAATTTGTTTTATACGGATCTATGAATCGGTATAACTAATTATTATCATCTCAGAGAAAAAACATACACATCACAGTCTTCTTGAAAAGGTTTTAACATCATGTCAAACATTTTTCGCTCGATGGTTGGTATGTTTTTTTCCCTATACTTCTATTGTTCTATCGATGTAGTCATTGACAATAGTTAGCTGAGTTCGTCTAAATATTCAAAGTATATATGTGTAATTATTCTGTTGTATTATAATATTATTTTTAACTTACATGGTTCAGCAAGTCATGATAACATTTAATATTAATAAATATCTCAAAAATCAGAACATTTGGTTTGATAAAATTGAAATATACGATAAAACCTTTTCAAATAAACTATTGTTCTCAGTTCTAATTAAAGCTTTACAAACTCATTATTATCTAATATAAAGGCTTTAGTTAAACTAAATTATATTAAAAACAAGTCAAATATTTATACATATAAATATATGCTAACTGACTAAATAAAAATACATTTTTTTCCTTCAAAATACAAAATATGATCAGTCAAAACTTTAAGCGCTCGTATCTCAAAATATGAGCAAGTGTAGTTAGAACTATTTCAAAGTAAGGTAACGAAATATCATCTGTATTAAAACCTTTCAAATTTTGCAATCAATATTCAACTTATCTTTCGTATTTTCAGTGGCAAATAAAATTTATAAGGTTTCGTCGGATAGTAAAATATTTCCAAGAACATGTTTATTGTTTGATTTAATAAGATGAAAAAATCAGCTCTTTAGAACTCTGTTGCTAAGCGGTATGAAATCCACTGAGCTATCCGAAGATCAAATAAAAAGTATTATTTTATTTTAATTTAAAAAATATATTGAACGTGATTTTGCACAAAGGTATATACGATATCTTTTCTCCTCAGGCTAATTTCAGTTGGTATTTTTCAATTCTCATCTAATGTGATGTCTGATGAATTAACACTTCGAAAACCAATAACTACAAATTTTTACTTTATCATTTTAAAAAAATGATGTGATATTCTAATCAAACAAAGCGATATTAAAAACATGATTTCTTTTATTTTTGTAAAGCAGCTTTTTTGCAGCAATTCTCAGTTGACAATCGTTACATTTTTGCTGGATTTTACTACCTTAATGTAAGTCAAACGTATTTTTAAATTTATGTATTCACAGATAAAAGAAAATCGTCGAGGAAATCATAAAAATGAAAACAATTAGAACATTTACGATTAACCTGAGTCAGCCTTGCTGCAAAATCCCTTGTTATAGAGCTTAAAACGTGACCAGAATTAAATGTCTTTCTCTGAATATAATATCAAGATACCTTTATATTAGCCTGGATTACGAAGCGTCCGTTTTTAAGTATTCGATGTTAGTATATAATATAATATATAATTTTCTTGTAATGTTAGAATAGTAAATAAAAAATCCTTTCATATAATATATAATTTATAAAATATACCTACTTTTAAGTGAGTAATGTGATTTTTTTTATTTAAAAATTTTATTGGTTTTAATTTGTATACATGAAAAGATGAATTATTTTAAATTTTCAACCATTCAATCTGTAATACAATTTTATGGAGTGGAAATAAATAGATTGGAAAAAGATACGGAGAATCAGAAAACAATCAAGACATTCACATATTTCATTTTCAAGTTTTTTCTATAAAATATTAAAATATATTGTTAAATTTAACAACTTGATAAAACTTTGAGTTTCTATAACGAATTATTTATTTGCAGTGAGAGCTTTTTCTAATTTAGGAAACGAATAAAGTAACATTTAACATATATCTTCATTTTTTAGTGCTTTCTAACATTTCAAATGCATTACTTTGTAAATTTTTTTTTTTGGATATCAATTTGATGGAGCATTAAGTCCTAAGGCGCGTTAGCGTCATAGTTTTTTTGAGTCTTTTTCATCTCAAATGCTTTTTTTTTTCACTTCCATCGTTGCAGATAGAAGGGCGTGATCGCTGCAGAGCTAAGCAATCCACAGTGAAGTCAATTGACGAGGGCACCAATTGCATTTATATAAATATACCTCACCGCATACCGCACCTACACAGATACCAACGTATACACACATACACACATGCACATGCAACACGCAAGGATGCATCCAGAGGAAAGTCATTTTCTTTTACAAGGGGTCGTGTTTATTTAACTTAAACAGAGAAAATCCCTGTTTACATCTATGGAGGGTCGTTGAGCAGAGCTGCTCTCGGTCTAAACGAATTCTTAAGTATTGTCTCATCGCAATTGTGTAGGTAAGAGATCTTTGGGTTATAATGTTTGCCTACATCACTGTAAAACCTTTGAGACATTTCGCTAACGAACTCTCGAATTGTAGGTACTTTTAAGTCTATGTGTAGTAGCGAGTAACGTACGTACCACGGGGCGTTACATATTTGTCGCAATGATTTATTTTGAATAATCTGAAAAGTCTTCAGATGCTTGTGGTGAACATAAGCCCATACCGGAGTAGCGTACACCATAATCGGGTGAGTTATTGTTGTATAGAGGAGCAGCTTGCTTTTGAGAGTAAGTTTGCTTCTCGCATTTAACATTAAGTTTAATCTTCCTTTTGCAGCATTAGCTTGACGTTTTTTGATCGCGGTGTGGTCGTTGAATTTAATTCTACTATCTAAGATGAGTTCAAGGTATTTGACTGTTTTGGACCACTTGATCTCTGTATCGTGCATGCGAGTACAATCAAAATTGGGTTTTCTAATGAAACCCTTAGAAAGCATAACTGCCGCACTCTTTTCAGCATTAATTTTGATTCTCCAGTTGTCACACTAATCTGCTATGTTATTGGCGACTGATTGGAATTGTGTAACAGCTTTTTGCCGCTTACGGGATTTTGCTAAAATAGCCGTATCATCTGCGTACTGAGCTATAATTGTATCATTTCCCCCGACGGAAGGAATGTCATACGTGTATATGTTATACAATATGGGTCCCAAAACAGAGCCTTGCGGAACTCCAGCCAGGGTTGACCTTAGTGAGGACCGGGTTTCATCCATTTTGACTTTGAAACGTCTCCCTGTCACGAATGAGTTGAGGATCTTGACCAGTGGTAATCCTATGCCAGCCTTCGACATTTTGAATACAAGCCCTTCGGTCCATACCATGTCGAAGGCTTTTGCAATATATAAGAAGAGGCCAGCAGTAACCTTTTTAAGAATAAATCCACTTGTGATTAACTCCACTACTCGAAGAAGTTGATGGGTTGTCGAGTGATTAGCACGAAAGCCGTGTTGAGTGTCTATGATGATTTTATTTTCGGTTACTACTTCTTGTAGCCTAATTTTAATCACACGCTCTAGAACTTTGCTCATTGCGGGGAACAGACTTATTGGCCTATGGTTTACTGGAAGAGTATAATCCTTCCCAGGTTTTGGAATGAGGATAATATCAGCTTCCTTCCACCGTGCCGGAAAATACTGTAACCTCAAGCATGCATTTATGATATTAACTAACAAGGTAACACCCTTTTCCGGTAGATGCTTGAGAGCCTTATTAAGCCCAATTTCGTCATTTCCCAGGGCTTTCTTGTCGTGGAGGTCTTTGATAATTCTTTCCACCTTGGCAAATGAGGAAGGAAGAATAGATTGACAGTCCTCATCTAAGGGTTGAGCTAGTATTATTTTCGCGGCGGCTTTTATATCTGACGCGTTCTTTTTCATGTATAGATTGTCTGGATCGATTGTGTTGGATGAGAATTGTCTTTCGAGACTATTCGCGAACATTTCGACTGTGTCACAGATTGTAAATACAGTTCCCTTTGCTCAATTAAGTGCCATCAAAGGGTGCTTTTCTGTCCGAAGAACTTTGGAGAGAGCCCAGTATGGGTCGTTTTCTTTGACGAGTTCACTTAGGTACTCGTCAGAAGCTTCTTTGCGATAGGCTTTCATTGCGAATCGAATTTCTGCTGACAGTCGGTTAACGCGCTGTTTTACAAAATTTTTTCCACTCTTTTCGTGCACTGCGCCTTTCGTCTATGAGGTTTCTATTTTCTGGAAGTAAATAAAGATATTGATTGAGATAATATCAATAAGTGAAAAAATATACTTGTCAAATTTGGATTAAATCCAAATTTGATATTGAAATTCCATCAAGCACCCTCAGTCGATGTCTTAAATTAAATATACTTGTGTTTCAATAATAATTCAAAATATAGTTACATTCATGTACAAAATTTTATGAATTAATTGTATTAATCAATATTAAACAACTTCAAATTCCTTCGACATAGTCCAAAATTTTTTGTATGAAAAATCGGTTTATATGATGCTTAAATTACTTAAACATCGGGGTTACATGTATATTAGAAACGTTTAAGTAAAAGAATCAGGTCATTGTTTTCATAATACATGATTCCTCATATTAATGGTTTTAATATTAAACGGTTTCTAGTATATCAAGTATTTTGTATAACATAGGGAACGAGAATGGAATACTTTCTTGAAGAAAAACATTGAATTTTTAATACACAATTTTCTTCCCATTCATTCCCTTATAGCTGGGAATCATGTCCACACCGGCGAAGCAATGGGGGCGGCATTTTCGAAAATGAATAGAAAATTTCGACCGTAAAAAATAAATATTTTTTTATATTCTATTCATCATGTTTTCTTCTGTCTCATTTGTGACCCGATGGCAAAATATACTTTTCTAGGGGCGTCATTTTTGAAAATGAGTAGGAAATTATGTAGGTAATAAATAAATAAGAATTCTTATGCGTTGTGATTCGAAAACAAAGTTTATTTCTTTTCTGAAAGATCTAAGAATAATCATGGAACGTCAATGTCACAAATATTGATTTGGTTTTAATTTATTTTTTCGAAATTATGCTACTAGTTGTGAAAGAAGTTTTTCGAATTCATTTTTACACTCAATTTTATATTAATAACCCTGTTTTGTTTGTATGTTTATCATTTGATACTGCTCATGATGACCGAAACCAGTCCTGTTCATTATAAACATGTGTAAGTAGTAAAATCAAATTCTGTTTTATTTTTTAAAATGTTATGCCTTTCCACCAAGAATTGACAGGCAACACCTTAAAAATGATCAACTGATAAACATACAAACAAAACAGGGTTATTAATATAAAATTTAATGTTAAAAATTTAGCTTTTTTTGAATTCAGATTACTATTTATTGATTTGTAAGAAGTCCTTAACATTTGATGATATTAAAATGATAAGGACATTTTGATGTAGATTATTTTGTTTGGTTTATGTATAATTTGTTTGATGATCAGTAAATTCTTATCTTAGTTCATGAACCAACTATTTTATATACCTTAATTTTTAACATTCAATTTTATATAAATAGCTCTATTATGTTTGTATTTTTATCAGTTGATAATGCTCGTGATGGGTGGAACCAATCCTGATCATTATAAACACTTGGAATAAGTACAAAAAAATTGTGTTTTATTTTTAAAAATCAATATTGAACATAAAATTGTCCAAGATTGTAAAATATAGTACCTATGTTTTTTAAGAAAATATATTTACTCTTCAAAAAAATTTTCTGCCTGCACCCCAATTTTCGCATCGTAATTGTTAAAAGAAATTTGGAGAAAAGGTGGGAGCGGCAAATTAAACAACCGAAATATGTCCATATCTCTGTTTATAGTAAGACAGAGAGAAGCCTATCCTTGATAATCGTTTTCACTCTAAATTATGTCAGGAATATGTAAACAGTCCTGAAAGAATTCAAATGATGTTTAAAAATCAGTACCAAAAATTTTGTTTAATTAAGACATATATGAATTACTCAGTTTATTCTAGGAATGCGTTATTTATAAATTTTATTTTTATAGTTGTGAAATAAATGTACGGTATTTTTCTCGTTTAACTAAAACCCTTTCTAAATTTTCAAACCATGAGTGGAATGTAAATGTACTCAATGCATGTTTTCATTCGTCTAAATGTCATTACACATGCGAATCTTTTTCCCGCGCATGAAACCGTTCTTTCAATTGAATTTCAAAAACGCTCGTACGACTGGAGTCGTAGGTATTACAGGACGAGAACAGATGTTCGTCATATGCAACATCAAATGAATAGGTAATTCAAAAAATGATGTATGCCGGCTGGGAAAATTTCTCATGCATTGAGGTGAATAACAAATTCATAATATTATATGACTCCAACATTCGCATGTATGAATATTTTCAGTGTTTTTTGCCTATTTATGGAACACAAGCGGCATTTTTTTAATACACATCTGTGTTAAAAATAGTTTTCGTTTTATTTTTATTATATTGGAAAGATTAAAATTAATTATTCTACATTTGATTGAATAAACTATCCTCTTTAGTAATCCTTTTGTTATGTTTATATTGCTATCGCTTAAATGTCAATAATTATTCTCAATCACCATTAAATTAGGGTTACATTCATTCATTGAGGTAAAAGAATATTAAAATTGAAAAGTTTTACATCATAACGGTATAAAATTCAAATTCAAAAAGCTTCTCATATCTTTAGAAGAAAAACAGTGTCAACTCTGAAATCGGTACTTTTCATGGGAGACAAAAAAAAGATTTTCTTTTTTGAGAACATCCTAAAAATGTGAATTTTACTAACTTGGTGACGTTGATTCGATTGGTCGTTTTCTCCTTAACGTATATTATACGCAAGGAAATTATTTTTCCATACTTGACGCATTAAAAAAGAAAATTAAGACTAGCGCCCATTTCCTTTTTGACAGAGATTTTATTATGTTTAATAAATATTTAAAATACGATGTGCATATTTTTTTTATCCTACCATTATCATCCATTGTTTACTTCCATTACCAAATCTGTTATATGTCAAAATACTCCATCTTTAAGCTTTCAAAAAAAAATGCCTGGATATATGTAGATAAGCAGGATATTTACCTGAATGTTGGCAATTCCTAAACCACCCAGAAACGTACAAAGTACAGCGCATCATACAACTGGTACCACATGTGGATCGTTACCGTTGATTTCGGTCTACCTTGTGTCACATTTCACAGAAAAATTGCCAGAGTAAACTTACTTTACTTGTAGAAACTTTCATCACTGTTATACGCCATATTTTCTTGAATAAATGGCCTCTCTTAATATGAAACTTATGAGGTATTTATAGGAAGGGTTCTAATATGTTTAATACAATATTTCGTATTTTACAAGTATTTTTTTTAATACAACAAATTTTCTTGTATAAACTATTTTTACTATAATCTTATAAATAGTCTAAATCAGAGGTATCCGAACTTTTTAGCGTAAGGGCCACACTAAGTCTCAATTGCCGAGACATAGCTAGCTCATCATACCAATATACACTAGTTTTTAATTACGCGCAAATTTTTGTATTGGAACTAGCCGGCGAGTGATCATATCTCATATCATAAATTTTGGCAAAAATGTTCATTTTCATTATACACTTCAGTTATTGTGTTTCATAATTATTGGTCGCTAAACAAAATATCTGATTATAATTTTGTATGATTTACTTACATAGTAATTTTTACAATGTAATCAAAATAAACTACGGCGGGCTGGATTGGTGGTGCTCGCAGACCGTAAGAGACCTCTGGTCAAAAGGAAGAGACGGTTTTAAGACATCTATATACATTTTATGTTTTCAATTGGTATCGTAAAATTTAATATTTAGCATTTTAGCAAATTTAATATTGAAGCATTATTGAAAAGTAGATATGGAAGATATAATTTAAGACATCGACTGAGGGTGCTTGATGGAATTTCAATATCTAATTTGGATTATTGAGATTTTGTACACCCATGTATTTACATGTAAAATACATGGAAGTGTACAAAATCTCAATAATCCAAATTAGATATGGAAGAGTTTTTTAGAACGGATTGTTTTGATTGATCACCGAAAATACATTTATTTTAAATATTAGATGTTCAGCTATATTGTTAATTAATTTAAATCAGAAGCATTCACCTAACAAACAGTACTGTTTTAGACAATGTAATTAATTTTCACGTTTGCAATAATTATCTCAAATTAATTTATAGTTTTAACATTAAATAAAACAATGCACTTGTTATATAAAGACTGTCAAATTTGAATTCAAACAGACTCGGGTAAAACAAAATTCTCAGTTTATTTTAATTACGATATTATATTATAATGAAATATATATATTATTTCTTTTTTTTTCATTTTTTCCAAATAGTACGATTCCATTATTAAGATTTATGTAATTATTTAAAAATAAATAGACTTTATTTCAGTTCATTCACCTGTTGCATGTTATATTTATTATTAATGATTTCAGCATGTTCAGTTCAGTTACTTTACCATAATCAATTATAATAAAACATTGATTCACGTTCTGTGGCGTAGCATGAATATTCTGTATGCAGAATGTTTTGTTTGATTATGCATGCTTAATAGATGGCAATATATTTACGAAGAACGCTTTCACAGAATGATATAAGTAGAAAAGAATTCAAAAACCATTTTTTGACAGTTCTTGGGTCGATTAAGATGTGACAATCCTATGCCTACAACATAGGGTTTTCCGAATTTAATAAATCACCTTTAAACAGAGGATGTAAATTTGTCAATGACAGAGTAATATATCGAAATAAATGCTTAATTTGTATGCGTATAAAATATTTTTTCCAGATTGTCTGTTTTGTAAAAACTTTTCTACAGGCTGAAGAAATAAAATTAAATGGAAATACAGGTTTAAAGAATAATTTCACAGTTAATTTCTTTAAAATATATTAATTAAATTCGTGTGTAGTTTCATTGCACATTGATATTTCAGTAGTTTATTCGTATCCACCAAAATTTTCCCTCAGTTTAACAGTATTATAATATTAAATTTTATATCGTATTGCCCAAACGACTGCGTTCTATTGGCTTCCAGTAGGTCATAACTGCTAGCCCACAGCCTAAGGTTGTAAAAATAATGATGAAAAAAGTTTTTGACGTGTCCTAACATTCAGTGCTAATACTTTGAATCGAACGCTGAAAGTTCATTTCTGTTAATCGGAAGCTTACTCGCGCCATTAAGTGGCTGACTGAATAAATTAGATGGAAAACCATCGTGATGTGTCATCAAAACGAAAAAGCAAAAAAATGTCTTCGATGCATATTTACTCTATCTACATATGGATTTTTTTATGAAATAAGCTACATTTAATTTATCGGGTCCGTGGTCAACCTCCTTGACTACGGTTAGGAATGTCTTGGGTTAAATTGCTAGTATGGACAAATTCACAAATTTATTTTTGAATCGACTAATGGAGTTCTGTTCGTAGACATGAATTTTTGTGATTGAATTTGATTTTTCTCCCAGCCATCCAATAATAAAAACGACGCCTAACTAACCACTAGTCCTATACTAGCCCCTATCCTTCATTCTCTACTCTCTTTAAATAAGATAGGTTAAGCAACTGAATATCAAGCAGTTCTTGTAGAAAAAACCTTTGTTGAGAAACCTTTATTAGGATTCCATATGCTCCATATTGGGAGGGGACATGGAAAAAACTACTACTAGTGGGAACGCCCGTCATAGATGACGGTAATGAAATTGAAATACTGAATATCTAAAGTAGCTGTTCTTTAGTTTCCATACAGACGAACTGATTGTTGTTTATTTGCTTCGAATTTGCGTCACGTTGGAACTGTGTGTATCGTTTATATACACCGCGGACGTTTAGGTCATGAGAAAATGTCATACTTACATGTGTATGTGATAATAATAAAACGTCTACATCTACGCATACAGACTCGTCTGGGCAATTAGATCTTGAAATTCACAAACGGGTAAAGATAAGACCATTACTTTTTTGAGCAGTGAATCTCCTAACGCGTCTTTAATTGTGGTCATTCTCGTTTTATGATATAGCTACATTATTAATAAATTTTACGAGTTATTGTAATATGTATAAATATAAACTTAAAATATTTTTAATAGGATAACATCTGTGGACTTATTATTATATGCTATAGAGTAATTTTCGAATATTATAGAGCTGCATTCAGTTACTGGTTCACCGCGCTCGCAGCTTTATTGCATTATTCATTGTACGAATAGCTTTGAGTAACGCGCCAGAGCTTTTTGGTCGGAACGAAACCTCCGGGGACTTGCGATGTTTGCCACTGCGGAAAGCAGAATTTTTTACCTGTACTTATGGTATCCGTATTATTATAAGTATGACGTATAAAATCCAATTCTCAAAAGAAAAGAAAAAAGAAATGAACACAGGTAAATTTTTGAGAATTCTTTCTTTGTCATCTTGTTTTACGTGAGCTCACTTTTGAATTCAACTTAATGTCATTTTCGTCACTACGACTAGTGTAATAAAGTATCAAATTTTTTTAATTACTCAACAGTATAAATGTTAGACTGAAATTGAGCAAATAATCAATATATTCAATAATACTGACATAAATGTCTTTTAGCGATCAAATAAACTAAGCAGAACAGATCAATTTGAAGATAATATTTTTGTCGTATCGATTATGTGTTGAACATATATGATTATAGACATGAGTGACTACTCATCGAGTTTATCTCGTATGATTTTCTGATTTTCAAAATTTTTGGCGAATCAGGTATTTTTTTCAAGCAAATTTAAAAAAAAAGTGCCTTGTATTATATGAAATAAACAGTATAGTCATTTGCATTGTGTTTAATATCTACAATAAACAAATTGTAATTGCATATTAGAGTTCATTATACTTTTTTGTTTTTATAAATTACTAAATATATTATTTATTTCTTATATGTTCAATAAATAATATACAACAAAACGCTATTGTCAAATTATTCTCCTTTTTCCTGATCTGTTTAGTCATGGAACCCGAATAAATATTTAAATAAACAATGGATTGTATGCTGAATGTTAAAGATAAAACATATTTGACAATTCAAAAAAGCGATTTTATTTAACATAAGCCAAATAATTTCAGTGACAAGTCAACGGAAAAGAATCAATTTGTACATCAAAAGAATTTCTGGTTAACGTCAGACGAAAATGTTTCTTTGCTTAAAGAAATATTTAACAAGATTTACGGAACATTTTTACATCGCAACGATTTAGCTTAAGTACAACCCAAGGCTCACAATGTCAAAAATGTTTTTACCTTAAATTACAAAAAGTCGTATGTTTTTATTGCGACCAATATACACCGTGACCGTAAAATCCACGTCACTAAAACTGCTTTGACAAATGGGAAGTGTTTTCCTTCCGTAATTTTTGTTGTTAACTTTATACTGTTTCTTTTTAGTTTGAACAAAAAACAATACTTTCAGTTTGTCAGAATAAACAAATGCCATCAGTTTAACGAAAAATATTATGTTATATGAATAAGTAATAATAAAATCAGAAATCATTCTAATAATATAATGTAACCGTACCAGTAGTTGACCATTTAAGAGAAAAAATCAACAAAAATAACGATTAACGTTTAGCATTAGACCGAATGATGACAAAGCAAGTGTATTCATAATGTATCAAATATCCTAATAAATACGATAGGACCAAAATTAGAAAAGCGTCTTTTACAAAAAAGTTGTGTTCAATTTTTAACAACCATGTTTTTGTGTCAGTAGTTGACCATGCCTAATCAGAGGGTTTCATGACAACCTTTTATCAGAGCTTTCTGTAAGACCACTCTTGATTGAATCATGTAGAATATACCTACATTCACTGATATCTTTAACAATTCTCTTAATAAATTCAAAATAACATGCTCAATGCATAAGGTGTTGTTTTAAAACAGCCGCTGTGACACCCCAATGACATATATGGTGATATGTTAGTTCCTCATCCGACAAAAGATGGTTTCACTTATCTGAACTCTACAATTCAGAGCAATCTCGCGAATACGTTACTTATTTTGGGCACTTTTATTTAGAAAGGTCAACTACTAGAAGATTTGCCTTATATGTTATATTTTAACTCAAAGTTACATATTTTTAAATATAATATACATCTATTGGAGAGAGCAGGGCGTATAATAGAAAACAAAAAATTCATATGTATAATTTAAAAATAATTTAAGACATCGACTGAGGGTGCTTGATGAAATTTGAGTCCAATCGTGTGCTCGAATGCCTGAAGATGCCGAAAGGTGAAACTCGGATCGTTAGTGACAAAATACATGGAAATGTACAAAATCTCAACAGTTAAGAATTCATATGTAGTAAAACAACAATATGAAATACCAGAGATGATTTTCTGAATAATACATTATGTTGGCACTATAGAATACAGTTTGGTCTCATATTATGAATCTTTTTTTAATGCGGATTTGATGCTATGCGGTGTATTTAATGAGTAAATATTTTTTTTAATAAAATTAAGTTTACTGAACGTTCGAAGTTAAGGGGTTTCCCGTTGTGTCTACATATTTTAAAAACAACACACTCTTAATATACACGCAGAGGAAATGTTCACTTTTTTTTTTAAAAAATAATGAAAAATGTTTTGTATCGACTGTGTTTAGATTTTTGAACATTTTTTTAATCATTGTGATATTCTTGAATAATCGTAAACTTTGCGCGTGAGTTTCACTTCATCTATACTAACATCATCTTTGGGTTAAGCTATTCAAAGTTTTGTCTTTCGATGGTAACTTATAACGATTTAACAGAAGAATATTTAACTACATAAAATAACGGTAAATGATTTAATATTGTTTTGGTGTAAAAAAATAATTCGTAGATATAATATTTTCAATGTTTTTGATATACATATTATGTTTGATGGAAAAATAAATCACCTACCATTTGTTTCGCGGTATCCTAAAATTTTGTTTTCAACAACTCGTTGTTTCTCTATAGTATACATTTAAAACGAAATGTAATTAGCAGAATTTTTAAAATCTTGTTAGCATATGTTTTAATGTTGTGTTGACATACTTCTTAAAATAATGGCCAAAAGTTATTACACGATTAAACAAAAGCACTTATATTGTAAGGTTAGCCAATCGTGTGGGAGATATATTTAAATATAGAAGCCATTTATTAGAATTACGGTTGACGCTAAATGTTCACGGCACACCGTTTGGACACCACTCTCTTTTGCCTTTATGCACACTTTGCCCAAATGAGACAAGCTTTTGCTTACGTCCTGAGGCTTAAATTAAATTAAGAACCCGTTTCTACAGTAATTTGAGCTTTTGCGAAAATGGGAATATAACAAATAATATGTCAAATAAACCTTCACTATAAAACTACTAGGCAACATACGAAAACAAATTGATTTGTTTTGTTGTTTTATTTGTGTAACAACTTTGTTGAAGAGATTCTATTTTTTTCAGATACAAGTACCGATGTCATTTTTAACAATGTTTATGTATTTTTTTATCGCAACTTTACAACAATTTACAAATAAAAAAAAATTATTTTTATTTTTATAAAAAACATTTTTATTGACGATTTGCGATTAATTAGGATAATATTAAGATATCGTTTTAATATTTTCTGTAATTTAAATAGTTTTATTATTTATTTCAAGTATTCGGGAAGAGGTATCCTTATGAAGAGATAATTTGTGGGAGTTGCTAAAGTAAATAGTTGACATAGTAAATCCAAGATTAAATTTCAACCTTAATTAATTGTGTAATTGACCATATAAATCTACTAGAAATCCAATGCTCTTAATAACTTAAGTGTTTGAACTTCCAGATTATCTTACTTTTGATTAAGTTCAAATCCATTCAATTAAGGGATTTGGAAATTGCAATCTATTTATAACTTCGAAAATAACATAGATTCAACTCAGCTCTAACAAAAATATTTTACAAATAGCAAAAATGTATATATATATATTATATCTATTACAATTATGAGAATATTATCAGTTATATAATATTATTATCAAATGCGAAATACATCAATATTGAATTAATATTACAAATGTATATTTGTTTTATCATATCCACTCCCAATGTGGAATATAATATATATTATGGCCTTCTAATGGACGTGTTTTAATATAATTTTTCTACGAGAACTGCGTGTGACTCAGTTGCTAAACCTCTCTTTTTCGATGAGAGTAGAGATGGAAGGATAGGGCTAGGGCAGGACTAGGTGGTTAGCTAACCGCTCTCACTACTCCCCGTTTTTAGGATCGGATGGGTGGGAGGAAATAGACATCACAAACATTCATGCCTACAAACAAAAATCCATATATCGATTGAAACTGGGACTTGAACCCGAGACATCCGTAACCGTAGCCAACGACGTTAACCACTATACCAGGAAGAAGAGAAATACATTATATTAGAAAAAAACCACAATATCAACTCATATTCAAGTAGTATAATGATCATATTCATCAAAATATTTAATTAGAACTGATTGTGAGTCAGACATTAAATCTTGCATTTTAATAAATATACAGAAGGATAATATTATATGAGTACTTTTTAATTGAATCTGTGTTCCATTTTCAGGATACAGTAGGACAGGAAGAAATGAAAAACTTCGAGAAAATAATGCCACGAAGTAAATAATTGGTCGGAAATTAATTGACGAAAAATGTTCATTCGGTCATGTTCACTAAACTTCAGGTCATGGCGATTGGAAAATTTGGCTAAAATTCGTATGACAATCTTTGTAGTATCAAAAATCATGAATAACATATTTTAAATAAAGCCGATTGAAAAGCTGTGATAAATAAAAATAAGCGCACCTCTACGGTATTTATCACACTGTCCTAAATAAACAAAATCTGTAAAATTTATAAATTATTATTTTCTTTTCATATCAATTCAACGAATGGAATGTTCAAACGCTATTTATTTAGGATGGTTTTAATTAATAATACTTAAAAAATATGAACCACACACA
The DNA here is from genome assembly GCA_022494535.1 of Himalopsyche phryganea. Classification (NCBI taxonomy): domain Eukaryota; kingdom Metazoa; phylum Arthropoda; class Insecta; order Trichoptera; family Rhyacophilidae; genus Himalopsyche; species Himalopsyche phryganea. The sequence goes on from JAGVSL010000034.1 coordinate 3,464,222, forward strand.
CTTTATTTAAAAAATTAAAATGTTTTCCGTATTTGTCAACATTAAAGTATTTTTTTTAACATGGAAAGTTGAAAACAAGAAACGACTTAAAATAAACAAACCTGTAATAGTTTTTACACACGACAGTACATACATTGATTGGATGAGTTTGATAAGCCAATCACGCACAACGTATCTGTGGATCAAAAGAAACTATATATAATAATATACAAATAATAACATTTATATTATTATCAGACCAAGAAAAAGAGTAAAAGAAAATATTTTAACCTCCGAATACTATTAATCTCCCTACGTTTTAAGGCCAAATACAATGATGATTTTAAAATTAAAAATTTTAAACCAGTAATACCTTATTGACACAAAAGAAATATATGATCAACACCAGTAAACAAAATTGTAGTTTTATAATAGTACTAGCATTTTTTAACCGGTTACGCCCAACATGGTGAACGCTTATATTAGGTTATTAAATTTAGACATTGGCTAGGTTGAAATATGAAAATATCACCTTCAACCGTACCTCTTTTGTTACACACACAGAGTATAGTACACCAATTAATAATAATATTAAGAGGTGAAACCAGCTATAAAAAAATATGACAGTTTTGCCATTTGTACCTTTGTTATGGCGCCGCAGAACTTCTCGATAGACAGCTTGTTCATCAGCATATAATAATGGCTCCTGTAGCGCAACAAATTAAACATTGATCAGAGTCCTACTGTAATTTTCGATGAAGATTCCAGATGCACACCAAGTTGTACGAATTTACCACTCACTTTCTACTAAATCACAAACATGAAACTTAATAATTAACACAAATATCTACGTTCGCGTTACTATCTTAACTGTCACTTGCAGAATATATTAGTATTGAGCTGTTGCCAGGCGAGTATTATTATTACTTTTTTCATCCCCCATTGAAACGAAAAAATATAGCGTTATCAGTTTGAGATAAAAAGTTAAATGTTGAGAGTTGAATATTGAAAATAGCGCAATTGAACTAACAATTGCAGTTAAAATGACGTGTGAAAATTTCACGTCGCTAATGTATGCCGTTTGGGAGGAATGGTTGTGACCGACAGACATACAAACATACATTTCTGCGTGAATTCTGTGCTATATAGTAGAGATATTACTATCTCAAAATGAAATAAGGGCTTCATAAATTGCTGTTTTATTGTAGAATTTCATTTTTACCATTTAAAAGGCGATGTATTTAGTTCCTACAGAATTACGTAATTTGCATAAGGTTATTTCAGTGTCAAGCTATCAACAAAACTATTGTAGTCACTTTTAAGGTGTTAATTCTTATCAATATTCTTGTCAATAATGATAAGGATCGGTTTTGCTCATTACGAGCGTTATCAACTGAATCTATCATTATCAACTGGCAATCACAATGTCGTAGTCATTCTTAGTACTGTATTAGTATTGATAAATATTTACGGAGACTTGTAACACTTTCTTTGAAATGTCTTTTTTGAATTTCATAAAATTCATTTTATTTTTCACATAAAATCCAAAGTTTTTTTATACGAATTCATTATTATTTATGACTGTTTAATTTAGAATGGCTGAAATTTTAAAAGAAAACTTGAAATCGGAAGCAACTTAGCTAATAAATGATATGCATGGCTTTTATTTAACTTGTTCAAAGTTATTGCGGATATTGGAATATTTCATTTTGGGGTTGTTTGAAGAACATTTTTATGGTCCGGCATTTACGCACAGGAGAGCTACAAAGCACCCCGTTTTCCTTCTATGCATAAATAATAGGGCGCGTACTGAGTAGGGGGAGAAGCCCTGACACAAACATCCCTCGGGCTCATAAAATACATAAATTTTCCGGATCTCTTCAGCGAGGAGAAGTGAAATCTGGCCATCACACACACATATGTCCAATTATCTTCAGTCGCTTTTTTCCATGTTTATATTTCCGTTTGACTTAATTTTGAATTAAAAACTCATTAAGCATCAGATGTGCTATAAAAACAGTTCTATAAATTACACATGCACATATTTATATAAATTACAAATAAACTAAGACATTTTATTTTACATCATAGAGAATATAATGGTATTTTTAGTATTATTTTTTCGTGGAACAATAGAACGATAAGTTCTTTTAGAAATACCAGTGATTTTACAATTATAATAGTATTGTGGGTTTTGACGGGATGTAATTCGACGAATGGGTAAATATATACAATCATTCAAAGTTAAATTCCTTGCCGATTTTGAATGAGCAGCTGAACCTTCCTAATTCTCCGCTATTATATCCGATACGTAGAAACACCTAACAGATGTCACTAAATGTGGAATGATTGTATATATTTACCCATTCGTCGAATTACATCCCGTCAAAACCCACAATACTATTATAATTGTAAAATCACTGGTATTTCTAAAAGAAGTTGAAAAGCGGCAATTCGCCACTCTGTTAATATGGTGTTTACAGAAGGATAAGTTATGAAAAAATTACTCACAGTCATATAGCTATTGAAAGACAATTTTACGCGACATGATCTTAGGTGGTCAATGACAGTATATTAAATTCACATTAACATCAAATAATGCGTATTTAGTTAATTCAAAATTGTATGATATTTATTGTTGGCAGAGTAAATTAGTTTTATCAAATCACATAATGTGTTACTGTGTAGAATTGTTCTTCACGCTCCCTTTTCAGAGTTGGAAGACAACAGAAGTCGGTTAATGTATTAATTAAAAAATCAATTAATGAAAGTGACCATTGATGAACCTGAACCCGTATCTGCTCAATTAATTTAAAAAAAGCACACGTCAATTAGTTACGTGGCACCGGCGTTATCATAAAATATATTCTTTTTTACAGGTGTTCTTTTCAATTCAACGTATCGCTCAGTTTTACTAATATCGAATATATCCTAACCCACCAATATCAATTAGTGTATTACAACATGTAGCTCCTTTTTAGCGATATAATATATACCTCTGTTTAATTTCATTATAGATCATTCAGAGTTGTCATTTATATATTATAGAATTGCTTCAGTTAGTGATTAATTTATTTAATAAATACTCTATTTTTTTTCCGAACAATAGAATAAAATTAATAAATTATCTAGATATTTATTCAGTAGCAAAACAAAACGATATTGATCATTAGAATAATATATAATCGCCGCTCAAGCATAATTAACTATACTTAAAAAATACCTTACCCACTCATGAGAAAATAAGATTCTCATCTTTGCTATAAGTATATTTGAAGAGTGGAATTATTCCCATACTTCAATTTATTATTAAATTATTTCCTAAAATACATATTTAAATAGTCCACTCAAATTCTATGAAGATCTTTTCTATAAAGTGAAGATATTTAAGATACTCAGTGTTTTCTTACAAATTTAATATTAAATTTCTTGGAATTTCATCGCCTTTTCAATGTGTAAAACGTAAATTCTATGGCACATAGTTCTTTCTGCGACGTCCTACAATTACCGCGTTCATGCAATATTTTCACACATTCCTGAAAGATTCCGACCGACGCATGAGGCAGAACATAATTACAAGTGTCAAAATGGCCAAAAGTGTAGCTGAATATTCGTTTAGTTCCAGTAAACAGCTTAAGTAATACTTACTAATGAAGCGGAGAATATTGAAAAGGGTGCTGTCAAATGACTTTAATGCTAAACAGAGTTATGGTGGGAATACGTTATAAGTTAATTATTATTAAAAGAACTTTGAATAGTACTTCCGTATTCATTATATTTACAATCTTAAAAATATTATGATATTTCGATATTCTTAAGCCGATTACCACACAAGGAAGTTGTGTTTTCATTTACCCGTAGAAATTTATAATGCGTTTTCGTACATAATATTGAAGATGAAAAGCTGAGATAAATTTTTGATAAAATTTTGAGTTGTTTTGCGTATAAGACTTGGATTTTAAACTTATCATCAGCAAAAATTGATCTATTAAAAATTACGAATTTCTTCAGTGGGCAGTAACTGTGGAAGATTCTAACTAATTTTCATATTTTGATATTATTCTTTGATAGCCTTTTGAAACCCATGATAATAATGCAAAAATAGTATCATCTTAAGAGATCTATTTTTTAGTTGAATACAGTTGATAGCTATTTCGGCATCACGTTATCGTCATCAAAATCAACGAAAATATTTTTTACAATTTTCCTTTCTGCTATTGTGTTGGCGTCCGTGACGCAGTTGGTAGCGTCGTGGGCTACGGCTACAGATGTCTTGGGTCCAACTCCCGAGATTTCATGAATTGATCATACAATCGATTTATGGATCTCTGTTCGTAGTCTGAGTGTTTGTGTTGTCTAAAACTCCCTTCTCACCCACCCATTCCATCCTCACGGAGCGTAGCGAGATCGATTAGCTAACCACTAATCCTGTCCTAGCACTATCCTTCTATCCCTACTCTTCAATAAAGAGAGGTTGAGCAACTGGGTGACAAACGGTTCTCATAGAAAAATTCTGTTGAGATACATCCATTAGGAGACCATATGCTTCACATTGGGAGCGGACATGGAAAAAAAATATTGTACATAATTACCATGTGAAAGAATTCAAAAAAATAATATGATATAACGCTCTGCTTGCTGCGTTAATAATCATTTGTTGCCCAAGTCGATAAAGTGTATCTTTATATTTGTCTAAGTAGAGGTTATTACTGAGTGAGAAAGACTGCATATTTTCCTTCTGATGGCATTATTCAATTCGAAGATATTCCTTATATGTACATTTATCATTTTGATAAATGATGAGGGTCGCAATCTACGCCTATCGCAAAAACTGCGTTTCCTTTGACGATTCTTCGCCATTCGCATCTGGACTCCGTTGCTTTGGGGACCATCGGAAAGTAGAGGTTTGTGACGCCCCTCACTTGGTCGCTCCAGTGAGTACCTAGACTTATTGTATAAACGGTTGAGAGTCTATTCTAAATTTGTAGTTCGTTCAAGATATATACGTTTGGTCGTCCATGGTACACAGAGCATCCTCTTCCAGCATCACAAGTCAAATGCATCTAACCGTTTTTTTGTGTTTCTCTTTAAGAGTCCATGTGCCCACGTCTTAAAGGCATATCGACTAGACTAGTGACCGTACTAAACGCATTTTGATGTAACTGTTCCATTCTTTTCCAGATTCTCCCCAGTCTAAACGTTGCGGCCTTTACCCATCCCAATTCGTTTATCATCACATATATATTTATAACAAAGTCATAATTCTGAACATTTGTTGTTTGATCATTAACCGAAAAGTAGTAGACTTCAAAATTCTTTTACGTAACGAAAATTTTTAAACAAAATTATTAGGACAGCTATTTTCGTACACCGCGCCTAAATTTACTATTTTAATGTATGAGTGGCTTTCTAGATATGGTTATTAATCAACAGCTATCATAATAAATAAATTATATTTAAATATTGATAGAAAAGTATTGCAGATGACGAAGATGGCGTGTCTATCGTTGTATAAATCTGAATTCAATGACATTTAATGACGTTTTCGTGTTCCGCCGTAAGTGGAAGGGTGTGGAAACTGAAGGCTTTCTGTTTACGGATAATGACGTTATATTCAAATTATGATAACAACCTCGAACGAACCACACCAGAACAAAACAAGTTTAAAGCAAAGTATCTACATGTAACGCTTGTTTGCATTGTTATGTTATGACTAAGTTGGCGTTTACATGACGCATGCTGTTCCGTAATTACTTTATACATTAAACCGCAGCTCTCCTAAGAATGTTGCTACTTTGTTTCGTTTCAAGATGCTATAAAGAGCTGAAAACAGTGGAAACTCTGCTGTTAAAAAAAAAACTGTTGCCAAATAGTACATGGGGAATAGTTTTATTTCAACAGTTTTCTATTTTTATTAGGATAAAATATCAAAAGTATTTAGTTCTACAAAAAATTCATTAGTTAGTTGATAGCTATTTCAGCGTAACGCGACGATGGCGTTACACTGAAAGAGCTATCAACTAATATAAGTAGTTCTGGATCAATGCATAGTTCTGGCGATGGCGTTAAGCCGAAATAGCTATCAACTAATTAATAAAATGTTGTAGAACTAAATACTTTGGAAACCCTGCTGTTTAAAATATAAAAACATATTGTTACCAAATAACACATGGGGAATAGTTTTGTTTCAAGAGTATAATATTTTCATTTGGATAAAATATCAAGACTTCACTTTAATATATTGATTTAATTAGAATTTACTCGGTATAAATCCATTATAATTAGGTAAAATATCGAAGTATTTAGTTCTACAAAATTTTATTAGTTAGTATATAGCTTTTTCAGCTTAATCCCATCGTCAGAACTACATACATATGTATTGTTCTGTCATAGATCAATGCATAGTTATAACGATGGCGTTGAGCTGAAATAATTATCAACTAACTAATAAAAGTCGGTGTCCGTGGCGCAGTTGGTAGCGTCGTGAGCTACGGCTACGGATGCCTCGGGTTCGATTCCCGGTGCGGACAGTTTTCATAAATCGATATTTCAATCGATTTATGTATTTCTGTTTGTAGTCTGAGTGTTTTTGATATCTAAAAAATTCCTCCCACCCATCCGATCCTCATGGGGAGTAGCGAGAGGGATTAGCTAGCCACAAGTCTTGTCGTAGCCCTATCCTTCTATCCCTACTCTCTTCGATAAAAAGAGGTTGAGCAACTGATTAACAAGCAGTTCTCATAGAAAATATTCATTTAAGATACCTCCATTAGGAGACCATATGCTCTACATTGGCAGCGGACATGGAAAAAAAATGTATAACTGAATACTTTGATATTTTATAATAATATAATGGATTTCTACCAAGTATCTAAATGCCAATTCAATCAATAAATACTATTTTTACTTTTGTAGATATCCGTCCATTTCTAAAAGTTTTAAGAAACTGCACTGCTGTTGTGTAAAACTGCAATGTTTGGCAAAATTTATTTTGGCGAGAAAGGGTTTACTTACTTTTATTGACGAGAGAGAGATAGAGGGAAATGAATATGGTAGAACCAGTTATTATTACTACTTTTGACAAGATTTGACAGAGTAGAAAATAATGAAAATATTGTAAAATTCAGAAGTTCTGAATATTCGGGACAAGTTTCAGGGTATACCTTTATTTTATTCATTATAAAAATAGCAGAAAACATAAATTGCAACAAAGCAATCGAATCGGTTTTATCTTAATCTAAGCCCATACTCCTGTCTCTAGTAAACCAATGAATTATATCTTATCATACGATACAACATATTCAAAATTGTTACCCATATAATTATTGACTGTAATAATTATATTTGTTTCATTATCTTCATAGCCTTAGGCTTACACTAATTACAAATTGTAAGCTAATGGAATATTCACTAATTATAAACCCGTTAGTTTAAGCTGGCATTTCATAAACTCTCCTAAATCCCTAATGCTAATTATATCAGCTAATGAACATACATTACATTCTAATATGATTCAAAATGAATGGTTTTAATAGCAATCAGACAAAATGAGTTCATCACGGATTTGCGACCATTGGACCATGACTTCCAGAGGCTTTACCAATCGAAAATGGTAACTGGTGGTACACTGACCAAATATTGACTTTACCTGAGGCGAAATTGTTTGGATAAAGAAGTCGAATATTGACAGTTAAATAAAAAAGTGGCTTTCTGAAAAACACCCTTTGTGAAAAAGGAATTGAAAATAAAATTCTCAAATCGTAAACCGTCAATATCGAAATTATGCTGAAAAGGACTAAATAAATAATTTTAACCACAAAGCATTTTCAAAAAAATTAATGACTGCATGCTGGATGCCAGATATTTTTTAACTTATCTGTAAACCTGGCATTAGAAAGTAAATCTTAGAATAATAATTGTTTATAACAATAATGTCAAATTTCTCTGCCAAACTTAACATTTTAAAACACTACAATAATTGTAATTGACATTAAACTGAGTAAAATTTGAAAGAAGAGATTACTGATTACCTCAAACATCTTGATATGAAATTGCAATGTTACTGCTCGAGCTCACAAAATAAGAAAGTTTGTTAAGTGACCCATTATATGATCTACCTAATGTTTTCCAGCATTTCCGAAGAAATGCATGATGAATCTTTGCGTATTTAGAAAAAATAAATATCATACTCAATTCTGGTAGAAACTATTATCTTGTAGGTACGGTCCACGGTGATATTTTCAACTTTCAACATTAGCATGCACCAAAGTAACGTCATAATAACGCCACTATCCCTGGTGAACCTGGGTAATAAATACCACTATAATAATAACACTTACTGTAAAACCAACAAAATATCTGTCTCTACTGTTTAAATTTTTGTTTTCTCAAGTATTTTCTAGAATTATTTCTGTAATGAGTAAGTACTCTTATTATACGTATACAAAAATATGAATGTATTCTACTGTCTATAAATGTTAATTGCACTTTTCCTTGGCTACAAAAAATTAACGACGCGCTACACTCAAGAGAAAGGCTGTTCTATTATTTGAAAATTAATCGGTAAACATGATCTGTCTTTATTGAATGAAAATTTAGTAAAACATAATAAGATACTTGGTATCCAGTGAAAAGCGGAAATTCCGTGAATCTATATTTTTTTTCCAAACGGATTTATTACCAACCGAACCATACTGCCATAATAAGGATAATTTTGTAGATATGTTTTGAAATGATAGCATACATAAAATGTTACTCTATTAAATAAATATTTCTTTTGTTTTTATCGATAAATTTGAAATATAAATCAACTTATGTTTCTAAGCTTTCGCTGTTTCGGAACGACGTGTGTTTACCATCAATCAAAACATGTTGTTTTCTCAAAATAATATTTACTATATAAAAAAGAAAAAAACTATTTTTTTGTAAAAATATTGCAAAATACTGGTAGTGGGCAGTTAAATATAGATTAACTATCATATTCGATATTTCATTGAAAACTAGTATTAACAATGCAAATATCAATTGAAAATATAACTATGATTTTCAATATTAAAGATATTTCTTACCTTTCAAAAATAAAACACATCTATTAATTCAACTGTTTTAGCTAACAGTAATGTAATAACCATTGAGTATGATCTGAACTGGACTCAAATCAATATCTGTATAAATATTTTTGTTTCAATTAATTTGTGAAAGGTTCGAGGATCATTCAATTTGACTCACACTCGACATGGAAATATATGAAAATGTACTTGGCAAGCTTTATTTTTACATAGGAACATTGATATTCAAAAAATATTTTGCATGGTCATATTTCCAAACTATGATATTTTACAGTATTTATTTGTAACATTTTATATCACTTAAAAATAAAATTTCAAATTATATAAATAATGTAGAAGTTAGAGTATATTTTAAGAAATAAGTATAATTTGTCTTTATAACAAATTTCCTCCATTCTGCTTAATCCTGCGACTTCCTACACCAATCCCTTACCCGGCACATGTTAGTTTCACAATAATATAAAAAAATGAGATTTTAATCATGGCTATTAAAGGCTTAAGCCATCGTTAACGTTAAACCAGAATTCTGTTCTAAATGCTTTAAAATACTATAAATCTTTTTTACCTAACAAATTCTTCAGACACCATATCGTCGTTGTTCTGGAAGAAGACACTAACTAAAAATACTAGCATTGAGTAATTGGGCTTTGAAGATTTTCAAATGTTTGAAATGCTATACGTTTTTCATTCAGTTTTTAAGTAAAAGTATAATTTATAAAAATAAGCGTTTAATTCTATATGGTAGAGTTTGAAATCAGAAACATTTTGATATAGTTAGCTCAATATTTAATTTTTTCGATTTAGTGTTTTCTTCCAGAATGACGACAATATTTGAGTATCCAAAAACAGATACTCTTACTTTATACTTATTTCTGAAATCAATATAAGTTATTAACTAACAACTTCGTAAACATCCATAGTTGAACTTCACGATTAGAATTGGAGAATGCTACATTTGATGAAAAAAATACAGTTTTAAAATCCAGTCGTTACCAATATATATTTTCCATTGATAAAGCTTTCAAAACGTAGTGATTAAAATAAAGCACTTAAAAATATTAAAGCGTGAACACGATATAAGTACAATGGATTTATTGTTTCCCGTATAAATAACCACTTCAATTTACGAAAACATCTTTTACAACCAAAAAAGCGCACAATTTATGTCCTATTTCAATTAACAGAAAATACACTACATACAATCGCAAATGATTAATTAGCGTTACCCGGGAATTGGTTAAAGAAGCATCAACTGATTTTTTATGTGAAGGGGGAGAAGGTGGGAGTATTTGGCACTTATCCAGAACACTCTGCAACGGTTTTATCGATTGACCTAGTGACGTCATATGCAATAATGCAACAACATACTTGAAACAAAGGAAAATAAAACTACTGTACGGCTTCAAATTATATTTAAATAAAAAAAATTTCGTTAATCCATAGGTCTATTGATAATTGAATTTAGCTTACACAATTTGTTGCATTTATACTGTTTGAATGAATGCAATTTTAATAGTTTGTGTTCAACCCAAAAGCAGAAGTAGCTACTTTTAATAATATACTAAGTAGTAAAATGTATCGTAGTTTTTCTTAGACTATCATTTTTTTGAGATCTATCTATGAATGTTTGTTTGTTTGTTTGTTTGTTTGTCTTCTATGCGATCCTTTACCATTCATCCGATTTCAATGAAACTTTGGTGAGTTATTGTGCGCACATTCGTAAAGGTTTCTGAAGAGAAATAAATTTTAAATCTGAAATTTAAAAAAAATGTATATAAAAAAAGAATCTATGGAAACAACATAATTACATTGTTTGAAAAGTAAAAATGAATTATTAAAAAAAAAAAAAAATCTGGGCATCGGGCTAGGGCTGGGCCGCGTTGGGCCTGAAGACGACCGGCTCGGACTTGGTATTTTTATGAAATTTTAACCCTTGCATTCATCTAACCCAAAAGCACCTCAATAAACAGAATTCAAACACAAACCCTTTTTTTCTTTGAGTGGCATTGCAAGGCATGCTGGGTACTAACAAGTGTGAAATAAATTTGATATAGCAACAATATGCCGTACTAAAAAATAAAATCTCTTGTTTTGAGAGAAAATACAATCAAGACACTTAAGTTGAACTAAAGAGATATCATCAAACTCCATGCCAGATCTGAATTGGAATTGAGAAAATTATGTCATTTTTTACCTAGTCAGAAAATGAACCATCCATCGTGAATCGATTGTCTATTTGATAACTAAGCATAACTTTAACTATAAGATTACAGCTACAGAATATTGCCTTCTTTATTTAATTTTTTTTTTATCCATGTCCGCTCCCAGTGTGGAGCATATGGTCTCCTAATGGAGGTATCTTGACAGAATTTTTTCTACGAGAACTGCTTGTCACTCAGTTGCTCAACCTCTCTTTTCTTTTTCGAAGATAGTAGGGATAGAAGAATAGGGTTATGACAGGACTAGTGGTTAGCTAATCGCTCTCGTTGCGCCCCGTGAGGATGGGAATGGTGGGAGGGAGGACTCAGACTACGAACCGAAATCCATAAATCGATTGGAAGATCAATCTATGAAAACCGTCCGCACCGGGAATTGAGCCCGAGACATCCGTAACCGTAGCCAGCGACGAAGCCAACTGTGCCACGGACGCCGACATTACTGTATGGTTATTTAATTACTGTATGGTTTTTATTTATATCTATCGTATATAACCTCCCCTTTTTTATGCTAAAAATCCCTTCGGATCTCATGCTGTGACATTGCGTTACCGTGTGAGTTTTGTCATATAAACGCATTTATAAAGCAAAATGACAATTTCAAAGAGTGACATATAGGTTTAAGTAATTTTAAGTTATTATTTTATGTCATATTTTGTGTTTAAAACCTGAAAATCAAACTATGCAAAATTATCGAAAGACCCAAGAATCTAAATTCTTCATAGCAGTATTTTTATTTTTTAATTTTATGTAGAACTATTTTATTTACAAATAGATAAATTTTCAATTTTTTGTACGACCTATTTCACAGATAATTTAAAGTTTAAAAGGCCGAAGTAGCGCAATGTTACACCATGAGTACGGAAGGGTTAATGAACATCAAAGAACATCTCATACACTCATTATTTATGAAGACTTGATTTGATTTGAAAGGTTTTTGAAACTATTAATACATCATCATTTACATTAACAATTCTGTACAGTATACTCAAACATAAAATGTAATTTTTTGAGAGGAAATCCTTCATTTTATACACACGTATTCCTAATTTTGCCAATCTACTGTGTAAATTAAAGGATATCATTTATTTATGACGAGAGTTTCAATATATTTTCACTTATTTTGTATATGGCCAAAGATTTTCTTTACGGTTTATAATTTTAAGACCTCTTTATTAATAGGAGATCAGTTCTTATTTCATTTAAGTATTTTTCAAACGATGAATTCAACATTTGCAATTTCCGACAAAAAATCGTTATACATTTATTTGAAGAATTTTTATTTGCAGTATTCGCCACTCGGTGAACGCAACGAGCAGCAACCCAATTTAAACTTTTAAGTACCAATTATAGTACGCACGGTTCAACAAATTCTTTGCAATGTTGATTTTTTCTTATTGATAAAATGTGTCTTGTTTATATGCACCCGTTTTTTTTTAAATGATCACATAGACAACTACATTGAAAATTGTTATCTCTATTTAAATTTCTTTTAAGAGAACATAGTTAAAATTAGATAATCAAAATGTAAGATTTTTTTGGAATATTTTAATAACGGGATTTCACAAGATTAATTGATGTTATACTAAGTATGAATCAGATCAGTATTGTCAGAATAATGTTTGTTTTACTTTTTTGAAACATGATCAATGATACATTAGTTTACGAAATGATCAGTCAATATTTTAAATTATTAATTTAATACATAAGTATCTTTTTTCTAATAAATTTAATATATTTTTTATCGGTAGTGTTTTCTCTTTCTTTGTAAAATTATACAAATAATAACAACATCTTAAATGCCTTCTCTAGCACAAAACTGTTGAGAACCCTTGATCTAGAGCAACTACTATAGTTAAGAAGTGACACCATGTAAACTTGCTTAATTTTATAAATTTCAATTAATTTAAAAGAAGAGCTTCTTTTTATAAAAGTTTTATCTTTTTGTTGTTACTTTACTTCAACAGTAATTAAAAAGTAATGCATTTAATTTTTATAATGTTTTTTACCTTATTTGAATAAATTACGTAATATGTATTATTATAACTCAATACTTTTTTGTAGTTTTGATTGTTTCCTGATTTAAGTGAAATGTGAAAATATATGTATATGCTAATATTATTTTATTATACGGGTTTGAATGTGTAAGAAGCGCTTTTGATTCACAGTTTAACAAAATATAAAGTTGCTTTGATGGAAAAGGTTTTATTGAAATTCGTATTGTGTGAATTCTATTATTCCCCTGTCACGAGCAATCGTGATATCTCTGCGCAAACAAACGCTTCGCTGAAAAGGGCAAAAACTTATCCTGTCTAGACGTTTTTCTTTTGTGTCCATTAACGTTAGAAGTTTAATTTCATAAGAAGCAATCTATATCAGTTTACAATTAAAAAAACATCTATCACAAAGAAGATGTAACTAGATTTTTAACATCCATATTGGATTCGAAACAGTTTTTGCGGTGTACAATTAACTAAGTAATTTAAACTTGCATTAATTCTCTTTTTAACGTAACCTGCTTATCTTATACATGAATTTTCTGTTCACACTTGCTGTTTTCATGTAACCTTGATAAAGCTTATGTGTTGTCATACAATTTATATTAAAAAAAAAATGTATTGAGTTTCAAATACGAGACAATTTAATCCGTTACGAATGCTTTTACTGGAATGATAATCATTTTTTTCGACTTACCTAATGATATACCTTGGGCTCAAATATGAAATGTATCTTTTTTAGAGAGTAGTCTGTGAAATGTATTCTTCGCGTAAAAAATCAAAAACATTATACGTTTATAAAATGTTATATTTTACATTTCACAAGTTTTATGATCGATTTTTTGATAATAGATTTAAATAGTTAAATAGCATACGAAAGCTTATAATACATATAAATTTTCTTATCCGAACGCGACACTGAATAAATATATTATTTTAAGTACATAATACAATCTTTATTCCATTTTTCTAAATGAGCCCTTGAGTCCGGAATAATGTTGTACCCAACAAAACTGTATTTTAATATGTATGCAATAAATTAGAATTATAATGCTTTTCTCCACCACTTTAAATTTAAAACTCTCAATAACTGTATGTTTATTGTATTTAAAATATAAAATGTGAAAAAAAAAATAGCTGGTGTCGTGTTTTCCATTTTTAACAAAACAAGAAAAAGGATAGAACACTATTGCGGGCAAGGGCTCAAATATGAAATGTATCTTTTTTAGAGAGTAGTCCGTGAAATGTATTCTCCGCGTAAAAAGAATATCGTGTAAAATATTTCAACCTTTACAATAAAACATAGTTTATTGTAATGTAAAATATTGCCTCCCACCCAACCGATACTAAAACTAACCATCCTTAAACCCATTCTAAATTTCCCAAAAACTTTATAATCTTTGACCAATGAATATTTAACAGTTCTTTTAGAACAGATTCTGTTGATATGTTCCAAAGGGTGTGTCCATATTCTTTCAATTGTGAGCGAACAGTGTTAAAGAAAGCTTTTTTATTAATTAATCGAGTATCTTTTGTCTTTATTTTATGAAGTGTCATTGGTTTTTTTTCTTCTCACTAAGATTAAGAAAAAAACATTGTACAAATTAATAGTGAAAAAAGCACCATTGTTACATCACTTTTTCTTCTATTTCCCTTAAGTTCAAATAGCAATATACAATTCCGATTTGTATAGAATGTGTTAAACTTTTTCGCCTTGTATCCGTCTTTACAAAAGGATGTTTGCCTTGAACTCATCAAAATAAAAAAAGCCAAGTTGAACATGTCCAGTAGAATAAAAAAAGAGTTCACATGGGTCAGATGTACAAGGATCATTCAGTTTTCGAAAGCTGAGGTGGTTTAAGAAGTCACAATTTGGTGAAAAAGTTATTTCGTTTAATAATTATATAAAAAATATGTTTTTACTACTATTATCATCAAATATGTCTTAGTTTTCAATAACAGCCCCTTGTCGTATCCAATGAAACAATTTTTCTATTAGTACTCCATAATGAGGCAGTATTAAATATATACTCCCATGGATTTAGTAAATTTTTTGCCTTCCACATTACCATTGCCTTATATTTTATAGCTTCATTTTGTTGAAAATGGCGCATATCACCTAGTAAACGCAGTTCCCTAATTGCAATGTATTCCGTCATCGTCGTATAGTCTGATGTACTCAACGATGTATCGTTGATAAATAAGAGGGATAATAATCATGAAAAAACGTTTCTTAAATTAATGTCCACGTTTTTATGATCTAAAAAAAGGTTTCTGATATGTTTTCTTCACATTGACTCTCAGATATAATGAAGTGTATTTGTTTCACATGTGTTATTATTTACTGCATGTTTGCTACAATTAACCGCTGAATAAAATCGCACACATCTAAGCAGTGATCACTCAAATGAAGATGACTACATACTTACTTACGTTGAATGTCGACATAATTCTACATTAATAAATAAATCTCGAGTCACATTTCTGTTAGCGAAGGCTGCGCGTCACCCCGTGGTACCGCCCACCAATTAAACTATTGATTCGAGACCGGGACCCTGGGGAGCCAACCGTCCATTATTTACGATTCACTACGTAACAACCGTAAATTCGAATTCCCGGATTCACCACCGATGAATATCGAATGGAAAATGTGTAGAATTATGGCCGACGATAATGGACAGTGCATCATTTAATGGTTTAATTGTGGATTGCTTCCTACGCGGTGTACAAAAAAGAAGCGTATATTTTTTTGAGAATAAAATGAGTTATTTTTCATTAGTTAAAAGTTTTGTGAGATCTAATTATAAAATAAGAAACGCTTAAAACTGTCGTGCCATATTTTTATCGTCTCCTTAGATCTAGGAGTCTCCAATAAAATATGTATTAGGTTGCTCTACTCTCAAATTATCGATTCAAAGTAGAGCAGATTTAGCTTTTGAAGAGATTGCAGACAAAACAAACAGCTGTAGGAATAATTTAAATTTCTTTCAATGTGTTAACTGTCAATTCTTGGTGGAAAGACATTATCAACTGATGATAATGCTCGTGATGAGCGAAACCGGTACTGATCATTATAAATATGTGGAAGTAGTACAAATAAATTGTGTTTTATTTTTTTAAATATAATTTAAATTTCAACAAATACTAAATTAATATAAATCAATACGACTCTAAAGCTATATTTCGTATTGAAATTAGGCTAGTATGTAAATAAAAATTATGATTATAAAAAAAATATATTCATTGATCAATTTTTTGTGATATCTGTATCTCATATTAAATTCTCATATAATAAGGTCACAGTCTTTAAACATACAAACGCCGATTAGTAGTTGTAACGTTGCATGAATGTGTTATCATTGTTGATTTCAAAATGTTTATCTTGTATATATGATGATAAGTAAGGTAAACACATTTTTGTGTTTCGTTTTCACACCTAAACTAAACAATGGACTTTACCTAATAAATAATATTAATACTGGTAGAATTTTCACAGTACATATTTTAATAGACAGGTGCAATTGTTGTATATTTGAATGCTGTATTATTCAAGAAATTATAATGCAGAGGTTTGAATGTAATACATTTACAGTATTAAAGTTTAATGAAAATAGCAATGAAAAAAGCAAAATACATACACAAAATAGATGTCGCAACTTCTTCACAACACGGAAATCTGCACTAAAAAAGTTGAATACCGTTATATTTTAAGATAATAATATGCTGACAAATGTCCTCACCATATGCATTTTAAATCTCTCCTGGTCTAAGAGAATTAAGTTTATAAACTCCAAATAAATTACAATAAACGTTGAACGAATTTAAATATATCTTATTAAGCAAACTAAGCATTTAAAATTTTGATATATTTTTTAACCACTGTACTTTTAGAATAATATTATCAAATCAACTCTGGAAACCTCCACAAATACGTCATCAGTTTCATCTTCCGATATGAATATTCACATTAATGGATTGCAATAGCTTTATTAACAAAATTATTTCATAGCCACCCGTTTCAAAATTTTATGATGCTGACCCATTTAATAAATAACCGATGGGATTATGCATTTAAAGCGTTTGTTTAGTAAATTTCGTTTCTGTCGTATAAGAATACACTGCTTCCCCGAAAAAATTTAAAAAAATAATCGAGAAAAAGGTGGAGCAAAATGGTTGAAATACCTAATTTTGAGGATATATGCTCCACATTGGGAGTGGACATGGTTATCCTGGGACCAGAAGCTCATATATTATTTTCTCTATATTATAATATATTTACGAAAGCAACATAAATTTACGAAAATCATGGAAGAAAATTTGATTGTTGTAAAATAACTTTCTATTTAATATTCACTACTTTTAAGAACACAATATGACATAACCAGTTTCATATTTATAACTTAAATAACTTTTTGAGTGGGGGCTGCTTAATGACAAATTGAAGGTACATATCATATGAGTACGTTACTCTCCCAAATTAGAATTTAAGCCTGGCCTATGTCACAATACCCTCGTCCTCATAATCCATCAAATGACCTTAAAATATTCAAAATGATGCTAAACCAGTTGACCTGGGGGTTATTTTATTTAATAACTTCAGCTGGATCAAGTGTTTTTCAAATTAACTCAAAAAAATAAATTCTATTCCTGCTAAATGAGATTTATTTATCAATTTCATTCAAAAAAATACTCTTTCTTGGATGGAGAACTTTTTTTATGCTTTTGAAAAAAATACTCAAGAAATGGTAGATACAAACAAACTTTAAATTTTACGTTTCACTTCGTTTAAAGAAATAGAGAATAAAAAATATGAAAAGGGTGAATTTTATTTGTACAGCATTTTGTCCAAGTTTCTTTGGCTGCAAAAAATCTTAAATTTGATTTTTTAGAAGAAAAAAAAACCAATACTTCTTTTGAAAATCGGTATAAAAAATGAGCTTCGATTTATCTATAAGTTTCAAATTTGGATTATTGAGATTTTGTACACTTCCATGTATTTTGTCACTAACGACCCGGGTTTCGCCTTTCGGCATCTTCAGGCATTCGAGCACACGGATGGACTCGAACTGAGAGACAGTAAACAGTGTCTAACGTTTATATAGAAGATACAAATGCGACAAATATTATTTACGAGGTAAGATATTATACGTCTGAGAGCCACACTGATACCTGAAAATTTCGGGAATCTCCCTAATCCTTATTTTGTAAACACCATATTAACAGAGTGGCGAATTGCTGTTTACTGTCTCTCAGTTCGAGTCCATCCGTGTGCTCGAATGCCTGAAGATGCCGAAAGGCGAACCCCGGGTGGTTAGTGACAAAATACATGGAAGTGTACAAAATCTCAATAATCCAAATTTGATATTGAAATTCCATCAAGCACCCTCAGTCGATGTCTTAAATTATCTATAAGTGTTTGATTTCTATAAATTGCTGAATTTCATTTATTGCGAAAAATTTTTTTAGTTAAATATTATTTATTTATTGATTCAAAATCTTATTAATACAAAATCGAATTCAACTTTGATAGAAAGTTTTAATTTCATTCTATGAATTGTATCGCTTAATATAATATAAAGCTTTCTTCTAAAGGAAAGATTTTTTTATGTAGTATTTGTATGAGTCTAAAGTATTTTTTACTTACTTCAAAAACATCAATAGATTTTTCTTTTGATTCGAAGATAATTTAAAAAAAAAGTTTCATCGTATTCACAAAATTTTGGATTAAAATACTTGTACGCGTCTAGCGTTAATTTGACTTTCATTGGTATTTCTAAATAAAAATTTGCTTAGAATAGACGATAAATAAATTTATTAAAAGTGAAATTATGTAGATACAACCTTTGAATTATGAAGCTCCGAATAGCTTGCAAAATAACGGATGTTTTCAAGATATGTAGAAAACATGTTAATCTAGTCGACGTTACGCAGGTAGATATTTCGCAAAGAAGATTGATAGAGCATTGCGTCTCGACAACTTGATAAATTTCGTCAATCATAACATCCTTGTTTACCTCAATTTCACATCCACCCAGAGGTTTTTTTTCTCTGCCCTCAAATACGGAATATATATTAAAGGGAATAAATATTTGTCGTTGAGATTTCCTAAAAACAATTTTCGTTTTTTAAAATGAGTCATTTTTCAAAGTAAAATGTTTCAAAAGAATATTTCATTGCCTAAAAATGAAGTAGAAAACAATATTCATTAAGAGTCAACAATGTATTTAGTTTTACAAGTATTGTCAATATTTGTTAATGTCAGTCAATACGGCATTAATTCTGTTACATGTAGGAATACATGACGCTGCTTATCGATGAAACGTGTTATTACAAGTGTTTGGCCAGCTCATACGTCGAGTCATCATTTCACACAATAGCAGTTATGAAATGTGATATTACTGAGTGAAAAGATAAGTATTTTTTTTTCATGTCCGCTCCCAATGTGGAGCATATGGTCTCCTAATGGAGGTATCTTAACAGAAATTTTCTACGAGAACTGCTTGTTAATCAGTTGTTCAACCTCTCTTTTTTTGGAGAGAGTAGGGATGGAAGGATAGGGCTAAGCCAGGACTAGTGGTTAGCTAATCGCTCTCGGAACGCCCCATGAGGATGGAATAGGTGGGAGGGAAGACTCAGACTACGAACAGAAATCCATAAATTGATTGAAAGATCAATCTATGAAAACCATCCGCACCGGGAAATAAACCCGGGACATCCGTAACCGTAGCCAGCGACGCTACCGACTGCGCCACGGACGCCGACAAAAGTAAATACGTGATTGAAAAAAGAGACAGTCTGCAGACGTGAGATTCATCAAAAGCCGTATTTGTAAAACGTAATACAAGGAGGGAAGAATATAGAAAAGGAACTGCAGTCTCTCGCCAACCTTCGATCGTATCACATCTTCCCCGGACTACATTACCGACCGTGCCATCATCATCATCCATCATCAGTTCTAATCACGTCAAGCAACATATAACACTGGAAGCACATATTCCTAAAACATTATTTTCTTATGTTCTTTTCTTTTCTGTGTTTCCACTACCTCATTATTTTTATTCAACGCCCCCAATCATAATCTAGGCTACTCTTAATCTTATTAAAATCTTAGTTATAGTGACTGAATGAATTGAAATAACTATTGTATTAACTCCACACACGCATTTCTAAACATTTATCCGTATACAAAACTAATAGAGAAATTACTATCGGTAAAGAAAATCCACTTACGATCGGTATCGTCAAAAATTACCCTATTACTTATTTGAATGAAAACTGTTTCTTAAATTACTATTAAAAAACACGAATGATTAATAAATTGTTTTTGCAGTTATTATTTTATAAAGTTTACATAAATATTACTATCAAATATATTTTCTGCTTATGTTATTTGTCAATCGTTCAGTTCATTATTCAGTTCACTACTCAAAACATACCTAACTGTAAACATCTGTATAAAATATATAAAACTCCGGTACAAATCAATAATATTTGATTTGTGATGACCATTTGAATATTACTTTTCCTATTGTCTTAAAATAGATTGTTTGGATACGTTGTGTAATGAACTGGACGATCGATGTACATACCTGAATATATACTATTATAATATATAACTGATTTATTTTTAAAGACTATTTGTGACACTTTTGGGGTTTATAAAATCATGATTATTATTTATTGAATGACATCGCATTTAATTATTTTTATTTCGACTATAAGATTACCTATTGACATGGTTTATTTGTAATTCTTTACGATTCTGGGCACTAATCCATAGCTCGAATACGCATATTTATTCATAAAACATAAATTTGCATCTTTTGCCAATTTTGTATGTCACGCTTTCAACCATTAATTAATACCCCTTATAATGATTAATAGCGGTGCTTGTACATATCCAGTACTCTTAAATGCATTATTTCATATTTATCTTTTCTAAAAAAAGGTCAAAATACTGAAAAGTCTTGGATAAGACCACGATTAGGGCATCCAATCACGGACCCTTTTTATGATCCCGGGATTTCGGGATTCACATTTTTTTCAATCACGGGATCCCGGTATTCCAGAATTAGTTTTTAAGCGTAATTTTATGTTTTAAATAGTAAAAAAAATTTTTTTTATTAATTGATAGATAATAGCTGAAATTGATTTTTTTATAAAATATGTAATGCAAAAAAAATCAAAATATATTGTTTTCTAAATTATATTATGAACTACAAGAAGAATTTTTTTATCGTGTAGGTATTTAAAAAAGATATGTACATACATAAATGGAGGTACACGTTGTAGTTCATAAAGAAGTGTTAAATTTGAAATATGAATTATTTTTAACATCTGAAGTGAGTTCCGAAATCTCGAGATTGATATTTAGACAATCCCTGAATTATACTATAGGCTTATTGACCGGGATCCCGGGGTTTCGGGATCCTGAACCCCTGGATTGGAAGCCCTAACCACGATATCAAAAATTTTATTTGTAAAGCCAAAACGGTGTAAAAAATAAATTATTTTTATTACGTACGTATTTAGTGTTTGATAAATAATAAAAAAATGTACGGGTAGCCAAATTATTGTTTGTGAGATTTTTTCCTCCAACTCCAATATGAGTTTTGGAAATAACACACTCCTATTTAAAAAACATTATAGCACTAACCTTGTCAGGAAATCATATGATATGTTTAGATATACAAATTCAGGGTATGAATTTGGTACATTTATGAAAATTCCACGAATACGTTTATCACTGAAATGTATAAAATAATATTCTAAATATGAAACATGGAAAAGTAATCAGAGATTCATTTATTAAGTATTCAATAAGAAGAAGCAGGGTATTTAAGTCGTTTCGTCAGCCTTTATATTAAAATACACGTAATGTAATAATTATACATCCCGAAATCCCTCAGACAAAACTTTACATCAAGTTTTATGAATTAGATGAAAGATAACAAGCTTTTGTTTTTGTTTGTATATTCATTGGAAGGGGAAAAAGATCAAACAGAAAACGGTTGTTCACAGTTGTGGATATAAAGAAAAGTAAAAGAGATTTTCACCTAACTTCTACAGATTTAACTCAATTAATAAGTGAGTCAGGAGCAGGTAATCCTAAGGATGAATTCTAATCGTAATGTCTGGAAACGCTCACGAAACTGCGGGCAGGATTTGTGGAACAGCGACAAAGGTAATCTCAAAGGAGAATTAACAGGTGACTAATGTACGTGATAACCTTCAAAATGAAGTGAATTGATCCTGGAACACAATATTATATTTCCATTTTGCCTATGCTTAACCCGCAACTACCAATTAAGCTTTAAAGAATACAACCTTTAAACAAGTATTTTGCAAATATTTTATCAATTAATTTAAAATTTCACTTGACTCCAGTTAAAAAACAAAATATGTTTTATAGACGTATATTTAAGAATTATTTGAATGCTGAGGATTAACTTACGTATACATTTTATAATGCACGGTTTCTTAACCTCTTTACATCTGCGGACCACCAAAAAATCATTAGAATAAAATAATAAATGTTTATATAATTGATTTTTTTTATTTAAAGTAATTAATTTTGCAACATCTTTTGCTGATATAACAATATTTAAGTATATTAAAACAGACAGTAACAATTTAAGATACTAATTTAAGTATAATTTAAGACATCGACTGAGGGTGCTTGATGGAATTTCAATATCAAATTTGGATTATTGAGATTTTGTACACTTCCATGTATTTTGTCACTAACGACCCGGGTTTCGCCTTTCGGCATCTTCAGGCATTCGAGCACACGAATGGACTCGAACTGAGAGACATTAAACAGTGTCTAACGTTTATATAGAAGATACAAATGCGACAAATATTATCAAATGTATCTTCTATATAAACGTTAGACACTGTTTACTGTCTCTGAGTTCGAGTCCATTCGTGTGCTCGAATGCCTTAAGATGCCGAAAGGCGAAACCCGGGTCGTTAGTGACAAAATACATGGAAATGTACAAAATCTCAATAATCCAAATTAGACAGTAAAAAATTTTTGGGGCACACCCAAAAATCTTCGCGGACCACCTATTAAGAAACTATGCTATAATGTATCAATGTGTTTACGAGTTATTTGAAATTGATTTTTCAATCATTCTTTTAGTTAGATTCTTGTAAATTTTTTATAAATCTTTTATTGAAATTAATCAGTTTCAGTTTCATATACTTGGGCTTGAATTCCCGTACGGATAGCTTAAAATTTTTATTTTTAAAGCCACTTATGGATCCGTGTTGAAAAGCATTGACTTCTGTAACGTTTACTTTTCCTCTCAACAGTCTTAACGTTTCTTTATAAAATTAAAAACACACTGAAATAAAAATGCCACATTTATTTAAAATAAAATATTCGGTAACAAACAGTGTCTTCCTTGTTCAGAATGAAATCCTGGGACTCACGTTTCATAGAATAATATTGATACTACGTAGATATGTTTATTTACCACAGCAGTTCGTTGAATTTTTATGACGGTTGATATTTCATGAGAAAATATTGCTTGAATAAATTTAAATATTGTAAATATTATTGAAACCATTTTCAACTGTAATTTAATGATTAAATAATATGAATTACTGTAAATCTTTCGAATAAGAAAAACAATTTGAAATAAACAAAAAGTATTAATTTTTTCAGAAATTTATTCGAATCAGAAAAATTGTAACAAAATATTTACCCTGATACCGAATGTCAGATTTAGATACAAATATGGTATTGGCGTATCTAAAATGGTTAAAGAAAAACCAATTTATTATTACTATATACCTTAATTTACGGCTCTTTATGAAAATATGAATATAAACCATTTATAAGCTCTTTTTTCTTTTCAGTTATTATTCTCTTATTTTTTTTTTAAAGTTTTAGCCCATTTTATAAAATTATGATATACTGATTCTAAAACAACACATCTTTACTTATAAAATATATTTACATACTATTATATGTGTCCCGACTGATTTGTAACGACAGTAGCAAAATTTAAATTGAGAGGCTAAAGATGACTTTAGTATTTTCTATGGATTCTGCGGTAACTTTGTGGAAGTTCATTTTTAATATAAAAGTAAATTTGATAACTTAGTTATTCCACTTGGTTTATCACTTACTTGACGCGTTTTGCCTCTTTAAGAAGCATATTCAGACTAACCATATAGCAAGGTTAATTATTTCTAAGGTAAACAATGATTCTAATGCTTACATAAAATATAGGGTGGGGGTGGGTTTTATTCCAAGCTACTGGACGTGAGGAGAGGGTAAGACATAAGAGGGTAAAACCATTTACAAATTTACTGGTACTTGGAGGTGAAAAACCTGACTTTCGTATTTAATTCTTGTAATAGTAATAAACCAACATTGCCACTATTAAAACAGCGATGATAAACTCATGAAAACCACTTTGTAAACTTCGGACCTTTTCTTACCGACCCATTTTAGTTGACCAGAGTATACATTGTAAAGTTTAACGTGGAGGAAATATCACGACAACTAACAAATTATGGGGTAGCGATGATTACAAGGTAGATAGATGTCACAGCATGAAACTGGCTAGCCCGTTTTGATAACCTATTTGATAAGGAATTCTGTTTCCTATATCATATCAGTAGTCAAGGATATTAGAGGCAAGCAAAACTCACAGTGATGTAGTGGATTGTAAAACCAGAAAAAAAAATATATTAAATGAAGCATTTATAAACTGCAAAGATTCTAATTTTCTGTATCTAGTCTGATGTTAAGTAAGAAGCCTGAAAATGAATTTGTGTACTAAGCAATATTTTTATCAATTTTTCTTATCTCACTTTCCAATACAGCACACATATATCAAAAGAATATATGAATACCATGTTACGTACTGAAAACAGGTGACCGAGAAGCCACTAGATTGATGAAAAAACCAGCACAAACTTACATGCGTTTACAGATTTTTCGTGTTATAAACGTCATCGAGTAAGAATTTTCAACTTTTTTTTTGGCGATGCTGAACGAAGTCTTGACAAGTTTTCCATTCATCACCAACCAAACACACCACACCATAGTAATTTATAAGAATCCTAAATATGTTTAATAAATTAATATCATATTATAACATATTATAACATGAAACAAATATTTATGATAGAAGAGACATACTAGTCCAAATTAATAACAAAGTTATAATTCAATTTATTACATAATCCCATTTTAACGATTTGTTTTCGCTTGAGCAAGGTTCAAACGTTTATATTTCACACAAACAAGGACAAACACTATTTTCGTTCATAAATTCTCCAATTTAACCCTCTTCTTTATGAAGCCTGTACGAATTCAAAACTATGTGTGACAAATCACCTTTTGCCTGTTATCCCAACACTACAGTTGAACTCAAAATTCAAATCTGAATTGAACACTCGTAAAATTTGGATGACTCTTTAACAAAACGTATTCAAATATTAATTAAATTCCCCACTATCAATAGAACTGTATGCTTAAAAGTTATTTCATCATTCAATATAGTTTCATTGCGTAATAGCCAGAGCTTTGAAGACGTTTAAAAATCTACCAGCTTTGTTTTACTTTACAATCCGACTCCAACTTCGAAGTTAAAAAGATGGTCGCGTTATGCAACTCGTTAAAATTTCTTTTTAACTTTAGTTAGTATAAACGCTTACTTCGCATATATGTAAAGGATATTGTTTTGCTATCTGTAGTGAATTATCGGAATTAACATCATAACTGTCCAACAGGATTCAAATATGTATTCAAACAGTTGGTGAGTATTTTTAAAAAATTCCATTTTGTGTATGCTTTTCGAAAAACAATTTTAAAAAAATCAATTGGAGTCTTTTGACAAAATCGATACCAAAAATCCACGCCGCCAATTACAACTGCGGCTTGGCAGCCCTGTTAATAGCGCATTTAAAAGCGCTAAATTATATGCATATATTTAGCTCGCGAATTGACCAAATAAGAGCTATTTATATTTATTCCAAAAGTTTTATCATCAATTCATAGTATAAACACGCAAATAAATTCAAAATCATATATAGTTGTCTTTTTTAGTATTGACTTTGCGAAATCAATATATTGAAAACTATAAACAAAGCTTTAATCTTTTGCTACTTTTTCTTTGCTTTAAGATAATATCTACTTTAATGACACTTTGAAAACGCTTACGAAAACAGTTCTCGCCTACGCTTTGGAAACCTTAAAATTTACTCTCTGAAATGAAAAGATAGTGAGTATTTTGGAAAAAAAAACTTTTGTCGTATCTAGGTGGCCATCAAAGTTGATGGTTACACGATAATTAAGCAAAAAATAATAGATTTGTAAATCACGATAATAATAAATAATAAATCACGAGAAAAAATGCACCCTTTTCAAACATAAATCGTTAAGCATTACAGTAGTTTGTGAAAAGAAGTTACAATAAAAATTATTGGTTTGTTTTTTCTAGAATAACGTATATAAAAAATACATTTTTTATAGTATCATACTTTATTAGACTATTAATTAACTGATTTAATTATGTTAAGTACATGAATTTTATAGTAGTCGCTTATATTACCATTCATTTAAGGTATGTAAACTAAATGGCAAATTTTTTTATGCCAAGAATTTAAATACAATTAACAAAATGTTCTAGATTTCATTTTTGAAATTTTAATTTTTGCATCATCGATATTTTTGAATGCTGTTTGCTACAGATTTTGAAATGATATTATTTTGAAACAATACATCATCTCTAAAAAAACGCCCACTTTTTCATTTTGGACACACATGACTGCTTGTAAAAATTATTGAAATGCATTTACTTGAGAGTAAATGGTTTTGCACTCAAAAGAAGCTTTAATCACGCCATGATGTTTTAGTGAGAGAGCTTTTAGCAGCAGTCATCTATGCACTGATTTTTTTAAAAATCTGTGTCTCAGTCAAAAGCATTTATTTTAGCTTTTATGATTATAATGTCTCAGTGCTCAGTGCGTGTATGTAATAATATACAGGGAAATATTTTACTCAACAAGTAAAATTTATTAAATTTATTAAATAAGTTTGTGAAAGATAATTTTTTATATTTTTATTACAAAGACATACGTGGCCAGTAACATAGCTTTTTGTAATTGATTTGTTAGAATTCATTTTCGACAAAGCTACTACTTTTGCATAAAAAAGACTTTACATTAAAAATGGGATTCAAATATTCAGTAAAATACTAACCTCTTTTACGTTACCTTCTTTCCCAGGAGGACTCCAGGCTATTTATCGAACTGATATGTTTACTTTAGTGGAAATACTATCTGCCGATTCTATGTTAATAAACAGCTTCAGTGTGTTTTATAATTATATTGTGTTTTGATATTGTGCGTGATTTAAAACTGGAATGTGAATAATTTTCTGAAAAATATATTTTTTAAAAAGGTTACTAATGAAATAAGAATTTAAATTAACCACTATCTAAGGTATACCACTATATAACGTTTCAGATTATCGTATAAAAATATCATACATATTATATCTAGGGATTGCAATACTAAACGAATATAATTTAATAACCGGTATTGACAATATCAGGGAATTATAAAAAATAATTAATTTTCATTAACTTTTTTCCATGTTTACATTTCCGTTTCATTTGAGGATCTGTGGTGCAGTGGTCACCGTCGGTGGATATGGTTCAAGTCCAGGGGAGAACAGTTATATAAATTGATATTTCAGTCGATTTATGGATCTCTATTCGTAGACATGGTTGTTTATGATGTCAAAAAATTCCCTTCCCCCCATCCGATCCTAAAAACGAGGCGTTGTGAGAGCGATTAGAAAGCCACTTCTCCTGTCTTAGCCCAATCCTTCTATCCCTACTCTCTTAAAAAAAAGAAGTTGAGCAACTGATTAACAAGCAGTACTCGTAGAAAAGTTTCTGTTAAGATGCCTCCATTAGGAGTCCATATGCTCCACATTAGAAGGGAACATGGTTAAAAAAATCTATTAAAAAATCTATAACACAAGCAAAAAACGCTGATTTTCATAAATAACATAAATTTATTCTTCGTTGAATTAAAATATGTTCTTAAAACGGCTTGTTCATGAATATTGAAATCTGTTAATCTTGATCGGATCTTCATATAAATAAGTCTGATTGAAGAAAAGCGCTCTCAGATTCATTAATTATGTAGTAATATATTTTAATACCCAAATACCAGCATTTTGCATTTTCAAAACTAGTATATTGGCATTGAAAAATAGTTGACATTCCGGGATCCCGATTTCGGTAATACGGATATTGCAATCCCTAATTATAACTAAACCAAACATGTGTATCCTCTTTAATGATCATTTGCAGCTAATATTGTGCGTCTAGTACCAGATACATTGTACATACACCAAGGAACTTGTAGATGTTTGAAATCTTAGCCTTCTCCTCAAATAACAAACACTGCGGGAAGACGCCGTTACGTGCCTATCAATTTTCACAGGAATATTTAACTTGAGTTACGTGTTTGTTTGATAAGCTAATACAGAAATTTTACGTTATTAGAATATTACCTTGTACAGTTAGAGATGTGAAGCCTGTACTACTTATGTATGTAAGGGGGGATTTTTTTATGAAAACAATTGAGAAAATTTGACAGAAACCAATAAACCCTTGAAATAAATATCGAACTATTAATATTTTTTTATAATATTTAATTTACATTTCAATATATGTTTATACTTGTTCATTGTTCATATAACTACGGAAATTATTGTATTCAAAATACTCTTTTGTATTAAGAATCAGTAGGCTTTTTAAATACCTATCATTCTATAGCATCGAATATGTAAGTGTTGTTTTTCACTTTTTTACTGATAAAACACGTGTTGAGTATGAAAAACTAAAGGTTTTAGTATTTAAACCGTAGTTTATTGTTATTGCTAAGAGTTATGAATAATTATAAGTAAATTTTTATGTGATGTTATTTTATCTTCCATTTTTTCATGTATTAGAAATAAAGAACAAATATTTTATTATAATTATGTAAATCAATTTTATAAAAAAACTTAAAAATTATATTATTACGCATTAGCGCATTTTATCTAACGGCTCTGATCATAACGTAGAATAAATGTAAAAGTAAGTGCAAACAATAGCTGTTTTTTTATTTATTTTCATTATTAATTTTGTTTATTTTCTTATATAAATATATGCAGTAACACGCTTCCTTTAACGCGCATTGCTCGTGTTGCTACACAGCTGAAAAATGAAACCGTACAAATAAACCTCAATTTACCTACAACATACGATCAGTAAACAGGCCAACGTAACCAGCATCCTTGTTTCATGAGCTTTGATACGTTCTGTCTAAAACGAAAGAGTCCTGGGATAATAAATTGGATTGGAACTTATTTATTGTGCCAACTTCCACTGGCATTTTTCTCCTTCACCGACCATCCAGTTTTTTTAGCTTCGAACGGAATTCGAAAAGAAAACGTATCTACCTTTTCAAGTTACACTCAGTGTTTTTGTTTTTGCAAAGTTGCTTTGAATTTGCAAAGAAAACCTCTCTCCTATAACAATGCGGTACGGAAAAGAACTGACATCTGTAGAGTTGATTTTATTTTATTAACTTGTATATTTTTCCATTGTTTGCACTGTGTTTACACGTTATGATAATATTAGTTCAATGGAGCTGGGGAAATTTGATATGAAATGTTTTTCAAATTAATAAAGATTATATATATGTTACGCTGAATGTATGAAATTGTTTATTAAAAGGTATTTTCACGATTTGCATCGTGGGTATCAGGCAATGGTCGATTTTTAATACATTGTTGCGTTCATATATCGTGCGAACGCTCACTTTATTTGACAGTAAAGTTGTTACCATGTGAGTTTGTTGACAGCTGTCACCGCTTCGTAAAATTCAAACATGGATACTGCAGATTTACTTAAATAACATTTAGTAAATTTACTAAAACTGTAACATGTACAATCAATGACACAACCTATGCCCGGGACTGTCGCGCATCTTAACAGTAATCTTAATAAATGAAGCAAAATTTGACATTCGTATTAAAATCACTTTTTCTACTGTCATGTTGACAGTTTAAGAATTCCATACCCTGCCGAATACTCGGCAGATAATTTTCCTAATTAATGATTCAGGGAATTTTTCCCATTTTATGAAATAAGAAATTTCACACATTCGGCGTAACACATATAACCCGTCGGATTCGTGGCGTGGTGGTAAACGTCGTTGGCTGCCGTTACGGATGTCTCGGGTTCAAGGCCCGGTACAAGTTGTTTCATAAATTGATTTTTCTATCGGTTTATGGATTTCTGTTCGTAGGCGTGGATGTTTGTAATGTCTAAAAAACGGGGTATAAAAAGAGCGCTTAGTTAACCAATAGTCTTGTCCTAACGCTATCCTTCTATCCTTACTCTTTTCGAAAAGGAGAGGTTGAACAACTGAGTATCAAGCAGTTCTCGTAGAAAACTTATGTTAAGATACCACCATTATAAGTCCATATGCTCCACATTTGGAGTGGACATTGTTAAACAAATATACGTATGTAATGCACATAATGTATCATCGTTGATGTAGGAAAAATGCCAGACTAAACAAATAATGGTAGTGAATTTCATTAAGAGAATACATACAATTTAGGGTAAATTACTGAAAACACTTTTTTTCCATTAAACGATATTTCAGTATAATTTAACGTATATCAAAAAAATTTTCAACCCAACTGTGAAGTCTAATTTAAATTAATAACATTGACTATCCAACCAAAATGAAAATTATACACATGATTACATTCTCATGTTAGGAGTTGTGACGTTTATATTTATTATAATATATTATTTTGTTGCAAAAAGACAACACAGAGCAGTTGATCCTCTTCTAATATTTTCACTTAATCGCAAAGTCAGCAAGATATTTTTTATACTTAAACTCGAATGTTCTGTTTGGGGTGTTACCTTTAAAAATACACCTGGATATAAGTATTCCATTTTATATTCGAGGCATGTTGATTTACGATTCTTTTTTGGGCGACTTCACGGCAATTGAGATATAGTATGGCTAGAAAATCGATGAAGTTATATGGCCTGTTTTAGGTGGTAAGAAAAGTCAATATTTTCATATTATCACAAGGTTAAAAAATGCTCGCATTTTAAAATGAGCTGTTTCTTAAATTATTTTCTTATACGTTAAGTTTAAAAGCAAAAAGTTTTTTTTTGTATGCCTTAAAACAAGTATCAACTCTTGACTATCTCGGATTTATGGTTTTACTTTTGATTAATAAATAAAGTCGTTAAAAATACTTATTTAATAAATTTGGATTATTGAGATTTTGTACACTTCCATGTGTGGAAGTGTACAAAATCTCAATCTTCATGGAAGTGTACAAAATCTCAATAATCCAAATTTAATATTGAAATTCCATCAAGCACCCTCAGTCGATGTCTTAACTTATTTAATACTTTTGAAAATATTCTTTATACATAACAATTTGTTGGACGAGCGTAATGGCCAGTGAAAGATCTTTGCCGAGAGATTAGTAATATAAATGACAAATAAATACGTTAATAAGTATAGTATTATAACATCCATCACAGTACTATTATAAATAATACAAGTCCAGCGTTGCCTTCGATGATCGGACGAGAACCGGTGCTTTCAATATGGTATGGGGGTTGACGTACTTATTCATTTAGCTGCCACCCTAGTTTGACAGAATATGTTGATGGTGTTTTGGCTAATTACTGTAACCCTCAAAATTGAAGTTGTTCAGAAGAGAGTAAAAACTGCTTTTATTGAATAAAATATTTGGTGAGTTGCGTTATGAATCTTTGAAATGCACTCCTGTAAAATGTCATGTTTAGAGATAGGGGATTATATGTAAGGATTGTCGATATAATAGTGGCTTAGATAAAGTGAATGGGTGAGAATTTTTAAACCTAAAACCAATGTAAAACGATTTTTGCTTTCTAAAAAGTGGTCAATTTATTTTTCTGATTTACATCATTTTGCCGAGACCTGTTCTTTCATCTTTAAAATGAGATGTAATCATTAATTTATTTTAGTATTTTTTGAGAATTTCATAAACTGGCCAAAACATTACGTCAATATTATACATCTTATCGTATATGTCAAGTAGAACCATTAAAAAAATATTGCGAGTTTTTTATGGTTACCCAAATTTTGTTATGGTGATGGATATTGAGATTCGTATTCAACATATTCTATGGGTGTTCTCAATCAGGTCAACAGAAAGAGGTATCCTTCTATTCCTGCTGAAAAAATTGCGGTGAAATCTGAAATCGAGATCTAATCTTGTCTGCCAAAACCTTGCATCACTTCAAAATACATTTCCTGCCTATTAGAATTTGATCTGTATTGCTAGTATTCATCAGTTTAATACTATTATAGTTAAATTATGTGTATTCAATTATAAGTTTCCATATAATATAAGTACGATTGTCAACTATTTGAATGAATTAATGAATTCATTTAAAATTTTCGAATACATCAAAGTGAAAAGCTGATTTCAATTCACACAACCACGTTTAAATTTGAGATTTATGCGTGTTTAACAATGCTTCAATATCACACGCTATAATTGTATTCTGTATTCACATTATAAATCAAATTTTAAAACAAAAACCCCTAGTCACAGATTCCAATATGAATTCAACTGAACAAGACAGATTCGTTCAAGCACAAAAAGAAATTTGAGATTTCTAATACATCAATACATCATGCCATTACAAGATGAGGGTAGCTTTTGACGTTAACTTGTCAAGACATTATTGAAAAACAAACCGAGCCCAAAATCTTTTCTTTTATAAATGAAAATCTATTTACGGTAATTGATATTCCTGACAAGTCATCTTTAAGACATTATACCAACAATAATCTTTTTAGTAGTAGTTTAGTGTAGTTTAATTAATATTTGAAAGATTTATTTATTGAAATATAATTCATATTTTTAATCAATAAATTTTAAATCACTTGTCATTGACTCAATTATTAAGAATTTGATCAATTCATTCGATATCAATTCTTGGATGAAATAAGTATACCTATAAATGTATTCATTTATCGTTCAATGGAAACTTACGACATTTTAGACAAATATATTGTTATATATAGGGAAAGAAGTGTGATATACTGTGCATATTCATTTTGGTAAGTATTCCATTGAAAATGATTACTTAGTGAGCGAAGTCAGTTTCTTTTTTCACAGAAAATTTGTCGGCAATATGTTGTGAACGAATGTTTATTTAAATCGCGTTGCGAAAATTATTAAATTTATTTTACAAATACCACCAGTTAATAATATTCATTAAAAAAGATGAAGAAGAACTCGATTTAATTTTTTTTTATATTAGCTGTGACCATAAAAACATCGATTAAAAATACTCACTAGCGGAGCAAAATCGATCCAGTTTTAAAATAAAAAATGAGGAATTTTAACGATACTTAATTGTTTTAATATAACACAAAATGTCTGCCCACAAAGGATTAACAGTTGATTTTTTTAATTAAATAATTTAGTTAAGTGAAAATTTCACATTGTCTTATTAGACAAATATCTTGTACTGATTTTGTTTTCTTTTTAGATTTTAAAATGTCTGTTTAAAATGTTTTACATTTATGTTTTTTATAGTTAATTACTAGGTAAACCCGATAGTAAAGTTCAAATTTCGATAACTTTAAAGTCTTGAAGATTCATCATTCGATACTGACAAGAATAATAGAAAACAATATTTTAAATTGAAAAAGTTGTAATCAATATTATGAGTACAAAACACTTGCTTGAAATGTTTATAATGCTTATCTTAAACAATGTTTATATTCTTACTCAAACAACCACAAGAGGGTTGGCAGAGTACTCGCGAAATTTCAAGATATCAACTCTATGATATAGAAAAAGTAGGTTTTAACCTATTGAGTTCTTAAAAAATAAAATTGGCTGTCTATTTCTCACGTTTATTTAGTACCAGAAAATACATGCTCAAAATTCGTTTAGTTTTACAATTTATAAAAATATGTCTTTTACTTACGACAACGAAAATGTTTTTTCAAAAAATAGTTCCTAGCTTTTTACTTTTTAATGCTAACAATGTATTAGTGAAATTTGTATTCCTACTAAATAAATATATAATTCATGTTTAATGGATCAGTAATGTTAATGTTGTTTCATAATACATTGAAATTTACTACAGCCGCTATAAAAAAGTCCTGATAATCAATCGTCGGCGTTTTTCGTTAACATCGGCATCATTTTAAGATATTTTTTGAAATGAATCGATACGAATTCGACCAAATTTAAAGAAAAACTATATGTACTGATTGACTTTTCATTTACTGAGTTGATTCAATTCCACGAGAATAATTTAATCCGGGACCCAAACAGCTGATTCGACATCATGCCATTATCAAAGCTATTCCGTTTATTGCGGGGGTATCCAACTTTTTTTCTTTATTCATTTTCTTTATATATTTTTAAATAGTATATCTTTAACTCAAAAGGTGCATTCCAAATAATATGCAAAAATTTGTCGCAAGTAATCAATATACACGATGCAAATTCCACATAATATTTATAAAGGTTAACGCTCTCGCAAAACAATCAGAAAATTCAAGTAATGACCGATACAGAATATGTGGAAAGTAATCAACATAGAAGACGCCGATTCTGCATACGTAATTATAAAGGTGAACGTCCGGGAAAAGCAGTCATCAATTCAAGTGATGGCTAATGCAGAAAACAATACAGTCGGGGTAGTATAAATGAACAGTAATAGAAGAGGACCGACATTCTATCGTCGCGCCCCGAACTGAAGACAACTCTTCAGATCTAAATAGTCGTCACTTTAAAATACCAATCTAAAGTTAGATGTTTTTAACTATACAAGATATGGAGTTGAATTCCTAAAAATTTAATATTGAAGGACTTATATATACGGCAGCAATCTTTCTCCGGGAGAAAATTCCCCACTGCTTGAAAACCACTGGCTTATAGCTCTGTTTACCTAATTACAATATAAAAAACAAAGGTAATCTCGATAATCCTTATTTCTTAGAAAACAAAACATTATCCTTACCTAGATTTTATTTATATAGGATTATCAATCCTGTTTTTTCTCGTTTATAATGAAATTTAAAAAAAATGTGGCATAATATCCAGTTTATGAGGAAATATTTCACATTTAAAGCCTGCCAAAGTGTGTCGTTTATTTTTATATCCGCTGTGATAGGAGGGCGACGTTCGCGTTATCGACCAACGAATATTAATTCTAATTGAAATGACTTAAATGTGAAATTTAAAATTTCACAAAGGGCCTGCCTTCTAGCCGTTGTAGTTAAGTCGTTTGCTATTGCCTCTTTTTCGCGGCCATAAAAATTGTGTGCTGTTTTATAGAATACCTTCTTAAATTGCTTTTAGTAGAGGATATGGCAATATCTACTTCATTTTAGTTAAAAACTTTTTCTACTATATTATTCACCTTAATGATATATTTGCTTTGTATTATTACGAATATTTCTACAATGTGAAGTTAGCTATATGATAAAATGGCTAGCCTTGTTTATTGAAAGTTATCGTTAAATGATCTTGCATTTATTTACACGTTATTTAATTATTTTTTTTGGATATCAGCTTAATGAAGCGTTAAGTACTAAGGTGCGTTAGCGTCATAGTTCTTTGAGTTGCATCGTTGCAGATAGAAGGGCGTGATCGCTGCAGAGTTAAGCAATCCACCATTTGCATTTATATAAATATACCTCCCCGTATACTGCATCCACACACATGTACATATATATACAAACGCATACACACATACACATATGCACATGCAATACGTAAGGAAGCATCTCGAGGAAAGTTATTTTCTATTTCAAAGGGTCGTGTTTATTCAATTTAAATAAAGAAAATCCCTTTTTACATCTATGGGGGGTTTTCAAGCAGAACTGCTCTCGGTCTAAACCGATTCTTAAGCATTGTCTCATCGTAATTTTGTAGGTAAGAGATCGTTGGGTTATAATGTTTGCCTACATCACTGTGAACTTTTGAGAAATTTCGCGAACAAACTCTTCAATTGTAGGTACTTTTAAGTCCCTGTGTAGCATCGAGTTATGTACGTACCACGGAGCGTTACATAT
Source organism: Himalopsyche phryganea (assembly GCA_022494535.1). NCBI lineage: Eukaryota > Metazoa > Arthropoda > Insecta > Trichoptera > Rhyacophilidae > Himalopsyche > Himalopsyche phryganea. The sequence continues at coordinate 3,500,639 of JAGVSL010000034.1, forward strand.
GTGTCGCAATGATTTATTTTGAATAATAAGTGTCTTCAGCTACTTGTGGTGAGCATAAGCCCATACTGGAGTAGCGTACAACATGATTGGGCGAGTTATTGCTGTAAAGAAAAACAGCTTGCCTTTGAGAGTAAGTTTGCTCCTCGCATTTAAAATAAAGTTTAATCTTCCTTTTGCAGCATTAGCTTGACGTTTTTTGATCGCGGTGTGTTCGTTGAATTTAATTCTACTATCTAAGGTGAGTCCAAGGTACTTGACTGTTTTGGACCAGTTGATATCTGTATTGTGCATGCGAAAGCAATAAAAATTGGGTTTTCTAATGAAACCCTTAGAAAAAATAGCTGCCGCGCTATTTTCAGCATTAATTTTGATTCTCCAGTTGTCACACCAATCCGCTATGGTATTGGTGACTGATTGGACTTGTGTGACAGCGTTTTGCCGGTTACACGATTTTGCTAGAGTACACCTATTGGCCTATGGTTTACTGGAAGGATGTGATCCTTCCCAGGTTTTGGAATGAGGATAATATCAGCTTCCTTCCACCGTGCCGGAAAATACTGTAACCTCAAGCATGCATTTATGATATTTACTAACAAGGTAATACCCTTTTCTGGTAGATGCTTGAGAACCTTATTACCAATTTCGTCGTTTCCCGGGGCTTTTTTGTCGGGAATGTCTTTGATAATTCTTTCCACCTCTGAAAATTAGAAAGGAAGAAGAGGATGAGAGTCCTCATCTTAGGGTTGAGCTAGTATTATTTTCGCGGCGGCTTCTATATTTGACGCGTTTTTTCCATATATAGATTGCCTGGACCGATTGCGTTGGGTGTGAATTGTCTTTAGAGACTATCCGCGAAAACTTCAACTTTGTCACTGATTGTGAATACAGGTCCCTTTGCTTCGTGAGGTGGTACCAAAGGATGCTTTTCTGTCCGGAGAACTTTGGAGAGTGCCCAGTATGGGTCGCTTCTAAGGATATAAAGGATAACTAATTCTAGATCATAAGTCAATATTTGTCCATCCGGAGGACTATAAATAGAAACAAATCTAATGGGTCCCCGATATTTCATATTAACGAATATCGCATTTGCTTCAAGTTTGCCAGAAAGCGCTGGCAACGGGTCTGCACAATGGTCAATGTGTTTTTTATGTATATTGGGGTTCCTCCCCTGAGGCACGAGTGTGGTCGCAGTGATAAAGGGCATAGTTGGGTATTGAGGGACGGTGTGATGGTTTGAGAAAAGTCTCATTCACAAGAAGGATGTCAATTTCGTACCTTGATAAGATGTCAATTATCTCAAGTGTATCATGTCTAAGAGTGCCTCCATTGTTCCAGTGAAGAATCTGTAAAGAAGCTGGTCGGACTTTATTTGCCATTATTCGCATTAACAGACGCATCTTGGGCGAAAAAATTTATGAAAAATTGATTTCCGGCATTTACTATTTTTTGCCATTTGTCAAGAATGGATTTGTAGTTTAAATAAGCATTCGCGTGTGCCAATTGCGGACGGGAAGGGACCACATTGCTTTTATATCTGCTAGAGATAGGGATTGATTTTGTCACTATGGGTTGGGAGTGTGCTATCGAGAAGCCACTGTCTTTGGAATGGGTAAGTATGGGCCACCCGGTAGTATTGTACGTTGGGGGTCGCGCACAGAGTGGCCTCGATTTCTGGCTATGGCCAGGATATTGAGGGCAACCGCGATAGTTTTCCGGGTGAGGCCCATCGCAGTTGGTGCATTTAGCTGGGCCATTTGCTCGTCACCCGCGCACCTCACACAGCACGCCTGTACACGACAACATTACACTGAGTGACCAAACCTTTGGCAATTATGGCACTGCCCCACTGAAGTTTTATTCGTCAGTGACTCAACACTAACTTGATAGCCAAGGAGTGATAAGAGATTGAAAACTTTCTTTCCTCTCTCACTTCACTCTAGATCCAAGAGGACAAGAGGCAGTTTTGTTTTGGCAGCGCCGCCTTTCATTCTTTGAATTTTTCTAATGGAGAATTTTAGAAGTTTTATTTCTTTCAAATATTTAAATAAACTTCTTACAGAATAAAATACTTTTGCAGTATGTATTTACTTTGTTCACTTCACTTTTATTTTACGTTATGGCATTTAGAATACCAAAATACGATTTCATTAAAATTTTATTCGAAACCGATTATAATTTAACATTAAAACAAGATCGCTCTATCCACCTTCACGTTCTTTCAAAAGTATCAGATCATTTACTGGTTTTTTATTTTTATTATTTCACATATATGGCTGTTCAAACTGAAACGGAAATATTAAAAAAATAAATTAAATGAGCGTAGGTAACAGAGAACATTAAAACACTAATAATTAGTACACAGATGTTTTCGTGCAATCTTAGAGGTCATTGACGAAAATTAACTGAGTTCATTCAAACATTCAAAGTATATATATATGATTATTCTGAAGTATTATAATATTTTTTTTAGTTTATATGGTTGAACAAGTCATGGTAATATATAATATTAATAAATATCTCAAAAATTAGAACATTTTGTTTGATAAAATTGAAATATCCGATAAAACCTTTTCAAACTACTGTTATCAGTTCTAATTAAAGCTTTATAGACTCAGTATGTTCTAATATAAAGACTTTAGTTAAAACAAATTATATAAAAAACAAGTAATATATTTAGATATATAAATATATTCTAACTCACTAATTAAAAATTCATTTTTCTTCAAAATACAAAATATGATCAGTTAAAACGTCAAACGCTCGTATCTCCAAAAGTGGCCAAGTGCAGTAAGAACCTTTTCAAAGTGAGGTAACGATTTGAAGACTTAATTGACCAATACGTTCTTCGTGTATACATGTTTTCATAAAATTATCTGATGGAAAGTATTTTTCACACTATATAAATAATGAAACATCATAAACACAAATCGCCCGAGGAGCATGCAATAAACACAGTGGCGTATCATTGTACCTTTATACTTCTCCTTTATGTTTCAGATGCCTCGCCATGGCATGGTGGTAGATTAAGCCGACACAATCGCCCCAAAAGTGCTCCAGTTAAACACAGTCAATTTATTTTACGTCACGCCTTACGACAAAGTCCCACTTAAATTGATGCTCAAGAGTCCAGCTTTAAAAATACGAAAACTTGTTTACCAGAATCGTACGTCTATGTGCGAATTGCATTATTTTTTTGTAAATATTTTTGTACAATGATTTTACCGGGCCATATAAAAGTGTTTTATTTTACAAATAAATATTAAAAAACTAAATTATTTTATTTAGAATGCTGTTAGTCATTTAATTATTCTAATTACTTCAACTGACAACTTTTGGTGGAAAATCATTGTGTTTTAAAAATCTAATTTCACATTTTTAAGTAAAGATCTAGACCAGTTTCGCTCATCGCAAAAATTTTCGTGTGATAAAAATAAAACAGATTTATTTATATGTATATAATATTTTGAATGAATTAGGTATTTTATTGTATATGGAAAAGAAATTAAATTATCTACAAAAAATCATTTTACTCACTGAACAATCATTTCTAATTATCCTAAAAAAAATAGGCTAGAGGTTACTATGTGATTGATTATTATGATTTTTATGGTTAATTTATTTGACTTTGATCTTTCGTAGTTTTTTCATTTAATTATTTTTATTTAAATATAGTATGGTCTCCAGACAAAATACTAAGAACATATATCGTCTCCTAAGGTTAACAAGGTTCCGTCAGCCGTTTTTTTTTTAAATCACTTTTAAATGCAGTTTGACAATGATTCGTAGAAATCGATCCGACTCTTGTCGCGAAGGGCGATCGGCCAAATCGCCAGCGGGCACGTTCGCTGGACGAATCCATTTTTGATGGAAAGGGTTGGCTCCGACGGTGCATGAGTCCGATTTTTGATTTTTGGAGAGAGTCATTTGCCAGTCTACGAGCCGGGAGAGCCACCGGCCCTCGTGGCCGGCACCATTGACGTTGTGGATTGTTTGTTTTGTTTTGATATTGAACTTAATTTAAAATCGTTTGTCGTGTCACTTACAGTATAACTTAAAAGTAAATTCATGTGTTAAGTAAATGTAAACTCAATTTTATGTGTTAGGAATTATTTTTATGTATTTTAAACCACTGCATCTTCGATTAAAAATAAATAAGAGTTGAACCGGATTTGAAATGGTGTTTGTTTGACATCCCAGACCTTACAGGACGTCGACAACCGACCATTCGCCTCTCTTCGATTCGGGTCTTATCACCTTGTTTTTCCAAGGTGACAATATTACTATTTCATTCACTAGATTTTAAAAATATTAAATCATAAAAAAGTGTCATTTATGTTCACACTTAAAATATTTCATATATTATATTTGAATACTTAAATATAATAAGACTTTATGTAATATAATACTTTTACATCATTGTATTGACATATATTCAACAAAATAATGGTGATCAGATAGTCCTTGAGTTAGCGGAAGAGTTTTTTTTATCTTCAACACCTGTATATATATTTTGGAAACATGCCTTATTCATTCAACCTTTCAAGAGCTATATTCAACCAAAAAATTAATATTAAGAGAGAAAGCTTGGAGATTTTTCGAAGTAAAAGTTTTATATAACGATGGCTTAAATAACATTTTGTATTTTACACGATTAACACAAACTACTTAGCAGAAATGGTGCTTTATAGTATTCTTGTTACTCTTTTGTGCCAAATAATACTTTTATACATTGCATTTTCAATACATAACATCCCTTTGCGCCTTCTTAAGCTACCTGTAAACGGGTATCAAAAATAGCTCATGACCGGCAAGATTTTGGGATCTATTTCCGACAATGCGGAAACGTGAAGCGAGTTAAGCAAACAATGGCCGACATTCATCGGATATTTTACAGCGGTCACTTTTTCTACATTGTATGAAACTTTGATTTAAGATGTACAGAATTCACGTATTCCCTCTATTTGAGTGCAATTTCTGCAATCCCGCTTCATTTAGAGTATATTCAATACCGGCACATACGCCACGATATATAATATCACCATTTTAATTAAAAAAAAAACAAACGTGTTTAATTGGCTTCACAAATTAGAATTTTATTATCATTTTTCAAAAAGAATTAATAGTACAATACATAATTTACCTTAACCTCACTCTATCTGTTACAACCTATTTTGATTTATATTTCAAAGAATTAATACACTTTATAAATATTTAATAAATATTCTTAAAAATATAGACACCTGTGATTATTTGTTTAAGTATCGAAAAGACTTTTTTTATCGTGTGATAAATACAAGTTTGCAAACATTGCTCGCCAGGATTAAACAGTGGTACTAATACACAAGCGATGTATGAGGTCTCTAAGGGATTGAAGAAATAATTAATGTTTATTTAAATACGTGAAAGTCCTAAGCGATGTAATGGTTAAAATATACGGAACATAGACCTGTGTTATATTCAACTTAATTACCACTTTTTCGTCTATTTACAAAAAGGATGTAGCCATTATTTTCACCAGGTAATTGGGTTCGGTTAACGGTTAAACTAGTAACATGTCAAAATGAAACGTTTTTATTTTCTTCTCGAGTGTTTAGCACACAATTAATAAATTAGATTTAAAATTTATTTTTAAATATGGATAACTACTGATCTTTAGCAGCGTGAGTGAAAAGCGGTAGACAGGCTTAGTTACTGTTTATTCTATAGCAGGTCAAACAAGTTGAAATACAGTAGGGAAACAGGAAATGTGGTGAAGTCAGATATCAGTATGGACGCTGAATGCCTCACGTCACGCTGAAGGGTCTTCACTGTCTCTTTGGACATTTCACAACTAGTGAGTAGTTGAATTAGGAGAGGGCGCGACAGGCTGGCATCTCTTCGACTAGCCATTAATGAAGATTAGTACCTGATTATTCTTTCATTTCGATATTCGTACACGTATACAGTAGGTAGTCAAGCAATGAACGCTCGTCAAGGTGAAGGCTACTTAGGAAGAGCCTGTAATATGCAATCCACTCACTGGACTAGCACAAATGTTTGGGATTTTGTTTTACTGGCAACACCATGAATGGCTACATGAGCCCGGTTTTCAAACAGCCCCAATTACTAACTTCTCTGCTAATCACATATTAACGTAAGCGATTTTAACAAGGTTTTCGATGTTGGAGGAGTAACATATTAAAATGTTGTTCCACTATTCGACAAGCGTCTGATTCAATCGTTACAAAAGGTTTGTGTATGAAATAAATAAGTTTATTTAAAAATCTAACGGATAAAGTATTTTGACTAAAAAATATTTTTACTGAAGGTTTGAATGTGAAATTAAAATTGATAAATTTATTAGTCAGGCTTAAAATTTATTATTTTTTTTAAATCAACATGAAAATTGTATTTGGTTTGTCACTGGAATAATGTATACAATTATGCCACAATTATCAATTCTCTGAAACATTACATGAATGGATGAAAGTTTTAAAATTCAGTAGAACTAAAATAATATTTAATATTCATATAACCGCATTCATTCAAAAACTGGTGTTGTGTGAATATTCTTCATTAAAAGAATGGTTTTACTTTATAATATAGTAATAAATGCCTTTTTAATATATGCGGTTTTGAAGAACAAAGGCATCTTCTTATTAGTCTGTTACTAACATTGTAGGACAAATAATATTTTTTTATATCAGTTTTCAAGTATACAGGAAAATGTTTTCCAGTAGAAAGAATTAATTAGCACATGACAAACACCATCTGGTATTTTTTTATTTGCCATCTTTTCTGTGTATCTCTAAAGCCTGGTGGGAAGACACTTACTTTATATCTGTACATATGAAATGCTTACATAAAATGTTTTAGTGCATGTTTCATATTTTCCTATTCTACAAATGTGCACGATAATTTTGGTATAAAATGTTGCTTGTGGCGTTGATACAAAGTTATCCAGCACAACATTACTCTTCAATATAAACGTACACAAAATAAATATTATAAATTTTTTCAATTTTATTTTCCAATGAAGTATTGAATTATGGACAGATCTAAAGAGAGCGTATTTGCATCGATCCCAAACACCAAACTATGAATTATACCAATTATAACTATAAATTACACCACACAATATTAGATTTAGTAATAAAAACAATCAGTCGAAAAATATTAAAAAATTCTTACTCATTTTATGGTTAAATATTTTATCTATGTTTTTTCGTGTAGTTTTGTATTTTCCTGCTGTAGGCGGCTCTTATAGGCGAAACAATTGAATTCAACTATCTCAAAATGCAACTATCAAATGAGAAACTTTTCAAACAATCATATCCCAACCTTTGAATTCTAGCTATACTTCTCTTAGCTCAAACAATTGAGTCCAGTAGCTTCCCATCACAATATAAAAATGGTCAACCATAGTTACTGTTCATTCGTGTGCTCATTCATTCATTTACATTGTCTTTTGTTATGCAAGATTTTAATATTTTGCGTACCAACTGGAAGGAAGTCAATCGGTAGGTGGGTGAAATGGAATTCTCGAGGCGTCGCTTGGTGGCTCTACATACAATAGGTTGGCTCGAAATAAGGAATTTATATGGTGAAAATAACTCGTATACGGATGGCAATAGCAATGGAGAAAATTCCGAACGAAATTAAAGAGACTTTTCTGTCTTCAAAAATAATTGCGGCTTAAATCAATATATCTAGCGTATTCCATTAATAATAAGACAAAACCTTTAATACCACTAATAAATATTATAATATAAAAATATAATGACAATAACTTGCAGTATAATATTACATGTGTCTTTCATTTGTGAAATCATCCATTATGGTATGGTACTGCAGTAAGTACAAAATAAACATTTGGAGACTTCATATTGTTTAAAATAAATAATAAATCGTGTCAAATATGTACGTATTCTCTATGGTACTTAATACCTACTGTTTGCGAGTTCATTCGTGAAATTTCCCAAAAAAAATAACCGCGAGGTAAGCCAGCACTATAATCCAGCGATCTCTTACCTTCATAATGGCTTCATGGCTTCATCGTGATCATCTCTATGGCGATCACGCATTTTATTTTAGCAAAGGTGGATAAAAAATGTAACAAAATTCAAAATTCAGAAATGAATGAGACTCGAAGACCTCTGACGCTATTCTATCACTTGGGAACTCATCAAGTAGAAGTCGTCGATTTTTCCATTTTTTCATATAATATAACACATTTGCCCTTAAGAACGTAAGTAATACTTCTTCTTCTTTAGTCTTTTTCCTCATTGGTGAGGTTCGTAATCTTCGCCTATCGCAATAACTCAGTTTCCTTTGACGATCCTTCGCCACTCGATCTTGCACTCCGCTACTCTGAGGGCCACCGATAAGGAGAGGTCAGTGGCGTCCTTCTCCTGGTGGGTTCTTTTCGCGTCCCCTTCTGTCTTTGAGCTTTCCTGTGACGAAGGGCCTCTCAAGATTGTCGGTAAGCTTGCGGGCAATGTGGCCAAAAAAGCCGAAAGGCGTTTTGTATAAACGGCCGAGAGTTTATCCTGGATTTGTAGTTCGTTCAGAATATATGCGTTTGTGCACCTTTAAGTGATACAGCATTAGTTAAATAAACACTTTTGACTGCAGGATTTATTTTCAAGCAGCTAATACTGACACCCTACAATTTTTTTGCCATCACTTTGTGTTTTATCAAAAGGTTTCAAGGGTTGGTTTTTCATATAGAACCACGAATCATATTCATTTCTATATGTACTCATTAAATTGTTTGTTGACAGAAGCGTAGAGGGTTTGTAACTAGCCATTTACGTCACGACGACTATCAACCAATTCACTGAGTCGTTTTGATAGCTATTGTCAGTCGCTATTGACTATAAGATGCACAATGACTCTATAGACGATGAAATAGTGTATTTTTCCATCAAAATAATCTAGCTTATAATTATATTTTATGAATATTAATCATTACTGTTAATGAAAATGTAATAAATCAGATTATTTAATTTAATAAGCCAATTTACACTAAGCCGATCTTCAACACGATATGAGAATAATCGAATTACTTACCCTGCCAATTTTCTGCAATACAATTAGGGATGTTTTGATGTATCATGGCAGGAGCTAGGACTAATTCATTTAGTATCCTAGTGACCGGATGCTTAGTAAATACAAATATTTTAACTCAATTAAAACTGTTTGCCGTAAAAGATATTCCAGCTAGAAAATAAACATTAATGTTTATGACTGTATTTAACATTAATGTATGGTGCCCATACAAAAATGGTAGATAGGTTTCATTACTTAAAACCAACCCAAAATACGAAGTTCTTGAACACAAAAATAAGTAAAAGAAAAAAATCGGTACTTTTTTTTAACCGTGTAATTTCGAAATCGTGCAAAAATGAGATCGGATGTATATTGTTTATATACCACTGTAGTATATGACACCTTCATAAACGTGACGTAGCTGATCACAAAAACGAGACTTCCAGAACGTGAGCTGTCGTTTGGATCAAAGGACCCATGAATAATTCATGGCCTGTAAATTTATATGACGCTACCATATTAACCTATGAAAACTGTAGATGACTTCATACTTTTATCAAAACACCACATAAACTAGGTCGAGAGTAGGACATTTTGTTTTTGAAAAAAAAAATGCCTACTCGACTTTTGTTTCCGGACTATTTATTTTATTAATATTATGTGTTTTGTAAATTAAAATTCACTTATCAGTATCCAAACAATAGGGAACAATTCATTAATATTTTTTTCAGTTGTTACTATGTTTACACTTAGTTCTGAAATCCGTTTTTCGTACATGGAGAAGCAATCATTTTCTGGCCTAGATATACTAAATAAATAAACGCTATTTTATATTATTTATTATATCTTAACTAATATGGTAACATTATTACAAAATCATTATAAGGTAAATGTACGAGTAGTTGACCTTTTCAATAAAAGTGAGCAAAATACGAAACGTAGGTATACTCGGGATTGCTCTAAATTGTAGAGTTCAGACAAGTGAAACCATCTTTTGTCAGATTGAGGAACTAACACATCACCATATATGTCATTCGGGTGTCATAGCGGCGATTTAAAAACAACACCTTGTGCAGTAAGTATTTTATTTTGAATTTATTAAGAGAACTGTTGAGGATATCAGTGAATGTAAGCATATGCTTCTTGATTCAACCAAGAGTGGTCTTACAGGAAACTCTGACGAAAGGTTGTCGTGAAATCCTCTGATTAGGCATGTTTAACTACTGAAAAATGAGCGGTCAACTACGGTAACTTTCAATTTTTACATGGTTTACTACTGACACAAAAACATGGTTGTTAAAAATTGAACACACTTTGTTTATAACTGACCCTTGTCTAATTTTTATCATATCATATTAATTTAGACATTTGGTTCATTATGAATACACTTGTTTTGTCATAGTTTAGTCTAATGCTACACGTTAATCGTTATTTTTGTTGAATTTTTCTCTTAAGCGGTCAACTACTGGTAAGTTTACCTTACTGTACAAAGATAACTTGAAATAAGTCATAATGGCATAATAGTATCAACTTACAACAGAATTAATGTGATAGTAAAACGGAACTGTGGTTTTGTTGACTGCACAGTTGTTCAAATCAACTAAAAAATGTGTAAATTGACACAATGGTGTAATTTTTATTAAAATGTGCTTCTTCAACAGTGCTTCTCTGAGGGGAAGTTTCATTTTCTCTTACTACTGACATGTTTCTAATGAAACTTGTAGTTTCTCAAAATAAGCAAAATGTTACATTGTCACCTTAATCGACTCTTATGTTATTTTTTTATTAGTCACAATTTTCGTCTTTTTTTTAAATTATTTAGTTAACTGTTAATTGCTGCGAGAGACGATATTAATTTTTAGGATACAGTCATATTACATTACATACAGATTTTTTATTACATCTTGACTCTTATTAACACATTGTCATTATTATGAAAGTTAAAATAAATAGCAATAAATATTTTGGTAGCGATTTTTATGTCCAGAGTAAAATATAAACATAGTACATAAAAAAAACAAGTAATTATAACCATTTCGCAACCATACAACCAGGCTGACTGCGGCCGTCTTTCTTATTCAGGCTTAAACAGGAACGGATTCTCGCCGCTAAATGTTATGACTTGTCTTAAATATGACATTGTAAAAGAGTCGTGCCAATCGACAATTTAGTTCTGTTCCGTGCATGATGTGTAGTGCATTCAACAAATGTTCCTAGTTTTGAATAAACAGTAGTATCATTTTTTTGTATTATTACGAAGATACTGTACGTTACGTAAGTATATTTAAATATATAAGATTTCTTCTTGGCATAATATATTAAGTTTATTTACGCTTAGTTATTGTTTTGTTTAAGTTAATTTATATGACAGTTTTATTTATCAATATTATATTTTGGTATTTATTTGATAATAATGCGATTTTTTGCAAAGAAATAATTGGTTTTATTTTCTTTAATTTGTGTTGTTTTTTTACAGAAAGCAGTATGAGTGAGTCGAGAAAAAAATGCAGACAATATAGTGCTGAATATTTAAAATATGGCTTTATTCCATTACCATAAAATATTACTTTACCTATGTGCCTTCTATGCAATAAAACTTTGTCGACCGAATCAATGAAACCTTCCAAGCTTAAGGATCACTTGACAAATATCCATAGCGACAAAAAAGATAAAGATTTAACTTTTTTTAAAACAGTCAAAGAACAATATTTAAAAACACCGTCATTTCGACAACTATTAGCGACAACATCTGAGCGAGATGACGATGGACTGCGTGCTTCTTATAACATTTCTTTACTGATTGCAAAATCCGGAAAACCGTACACCATTGGTGAAGAACTTATTCTACCAGCTGTAAGTGAAGTAATACGCACCGTGCTGCATAAACCAGCTTTCGATATTACAAGAAGAATTCCACTGAGTAATCATTCCGTACGAAGAAGGATTGACGAATTGGCTCAGTGCGTAGAAAATTATTTATGTGAGTACTTAAAAACATCTGAATTCTCTATACAACTTGACGAGTCAATTTTGCCTGGAAACGAAGCATTACTTTTAGCTTATGTGAGATTTCTAAAAAGGGAAGAAATTTCCCGAGAATTGTTATTCGCTAAATGTTTGGAAACCGATACGAAAGAGGAAACAATATTTAGCGAATTGAAAAGATTTTTCGATTTAAAAGCTAAACCCTTGAGTAATATCCTCTCTGTTGCTACTAACGGTGCTCCGTAATGGTAGGACGATACAGAGGCTTTCTGGCATGGTTCCACGACAAATGGTCTAAAGACAAAATGTGCACGACAAAATGTCTACATGAGAAATGTTTTACAGACAAAATGTTTACAGACAAAATGTCTACAGACAAAATGTCTACGCGACAAAACGTTTACGCGACAAATGGTTTACCGACAAAATTTTTACTATTAAAATTTTCTGATAATGTCCGGGAAAAATCGGAAACCTGAAATATGTAAATTTAAGACAAATATAAAATTACATCGTCGTCTCTGGATTACATTTTTACAAACTTTCTTTCGGAATGAGGTAAAAATCTAAAAAAAAGAATTACGTTGCCTCCGAGTGACTTGGTAAGAAAATGCTGTAGGTTAGGAGCCAGGTATATCGCATGTCATAATTGAGGCTCAACGTTTCACCAGACTGGTATCCGTAGGACTTTACTAATCGGGAACCGGTCTAACTAGGATACGTCACTCCCTCAGGGACGGTCTCGATTGCCAGGGATCCGTAAGCCGATCTAACTAGGATGCAGCGCTCCCACCAGTCGGTAGCTTCCATGGTATGAAAAATATAGGTCGATATGATGTCACCCTGATGAAAGAAATTTTTTCGTTACCAAAACACTTGTAAACACAATAGATTGTAAGTCAATAAGCACACAGTGACCTCACAAACACCAAAAGGGTCAATTATGTTTTACCCAGCTCACTACACTTCTTACACTAAGAGTACCTCCAAGCAGACTGAAGTTTGTTTGAAAAGGTGGGCTATTTATAATATTTCGAAAAAGCAATACATGCGACTTTTATTATACGACCGACGGCGCCATCTATTATTTACAGCGAAAAGGTGATAAATGGGAATTAAATTATATTATTAAAACTAGCTAGTGACATCTATATGAAATTGTCGCACGCTATACATTCTATTATTTCTTTATATGAAATAGAATTTTTAGAGGGTCTTGTTCTCATTTTTAATTGTTTAAAATACTTTGACACATAATATAATCATCACGTCACTCTTTAAATAAATTAGTCGTGCCTAATATAGAAAAAAGAGTCAACTTTATATTAATATCCATTCTTCGCAGATGCTTCAGCTTGATTCCTGAGACGGAAGCCTCCAATGCTATCGAGCGTGTCCGCGTCACTCTCTTCAAGAGCCCCGTGGACAGCAGAACGTCAAACTCTGGCTGTATCCCGTCTTTATCGTCCACTCCGACCGACTACATTAGAACCGCATTAAAAAGACCCGAACCGCCCTGCGCCGGCGTCACCAATAATGAAGGATCGGCAATACACAACTATTGTGCGATAAACCACTGTTATAATGTTTCCTTTCGTCGTTATTGAATATATTTCATATATTTAGCTTGATAAAAGACTGTTCTACCCTAAAACAATTCATTTTGCATGCTTTTTGATGAAAAAACTGCATTTTTAGACAACGTCCACCAATACGAAAATGTGTCAGAAATACAGTATTTTAATGATAGTTAGCTTACTGTGAAAGTATCATATTTTATTTCGCTAATGCATAGTGGCATTCTAAAAGTACAAAGTGTTTTTAGGTGAAAATATATCAGAAAAATAAATTAATATTTTTTTGATTTTTTTTCCTGTAATCACCATTCCATTTCATATGAGAGTATTTTTTATTTAAAAGTAGAAAATCATGCATTTAAGGGTAAGGGGAGTTCATTATCTCCATTATTATAAAGATACAAATATGAAATTAACTGTATTTGAATCCTGACTCAATACAACATAAGATGGTAGATTTTTTAAATATGAATGAGCCCAAATACGCTAAACTCCCGCTCCAAGCCATTGAGCGGGGATTCCAATCCAATCCATACAAACGACATGGTATAAAAAGTTTCTTCTACAAAAAATAATAAGATCAATTGTTTAAATCTAGATTCTACATTATATACATGTTTCCTTAATTTATTACCAAAAAAAACTGGAAATTTTTGAAAAAATAAATTATTTATTCACGAATTTTGTCATTTCATGACATAGTTTATATGACTAACTTATTTTCCAAATGTAACAAAACTGATTTGAAGCTATAAGGTGATCAATTAAATTTAATTAAAACTAAAAATATAATATCTGCGTTTGTTGCAAAAAAAATCTATACAAACAAAACATGGGGAGAGGAGAATGCTCTCAGTTTCCAAATCTTTCGAAATTAAAAAAACGAGAAAGATTTGCTAGCTTATTGTCAACACTTAACAACTCATCATTCTGACCTCTGCCAAAGATTTGAAAACATTCTTCACTTGGCTATTCCAGATTGGATGTTAGACCCCCTTTCAAGCAGAACAACAAACTCAGATGAATCCATACTAATACAGGAGCAATTTATTGAATTATCCACAAATGAGGAGCCGAAACCAATGTTTGAACAAGGATACTACAAATTCTGGTTACAAAAAGATATACCAACTTTATATCCTGCATTGTGTGTCACTGTACAGAGGCTGTTCATTGGTTTCCCGTCGTCCTATTTAGTAGAACGTGGATTTAGTGAAGTTATGAACTTCATGACGAAAAAAAGAAGCCGACTGCAAATTAGTGCTCGTGGACACTTAAGAATGTTACTCACAAATATAAAGCCGAACATAAATAATCTCATATCATCTCATCAGGTTTACCCAACTCATTGAAATAAAATGTGTTTTTGTATTTTAAAGCAAAGGCTATAATTTCAATAAATAATACTTAAAATATCGAAATGTTTTATTTATATTTTATTTTTTACATTTACCATTCAAGATATCAAAATTAAATTTATAATTTTTCTCTAATACAGTTATGTAGGGGGGTAATGTTGACGGTTTTGTTTTAAGAATTGGTCCATGGGCATAATAAGTTTGGAAATCACTGCGTTAGATGTACCAATTTAACTTGGCCGCTAGTGAAGGTGCCACCGGAATGTTTATTAATAAATTTTAAAGATATAAATGAAAAAAAAAACTTTATATAAATGATATATATTTATTAAAACATCAAAACGTATAATTAAATGTAAATACAATTTTAAATGCTATCTTAATATTTGTATGTACTTTCATAAAAAGTGTGAAAATTAAAATTGGTTTTAAAAATGCCATTACAATGTTATCAATTTAAATTTTATATTGAAAATGATTTTCCACAAAGTAAGGGCTGTATCTAAAAGTCGTTATAAAAAATACACAAGTATATAATAACAAATAACTTAACACTAAAAATTTGATTGTTTTGTGAGTTCGCTCCACATTGCAATTAACGGGAAGTATTGGTTATTTACCAAATTTTTTACCTTTGCAGAGCTGACTAACTTTACATATAGACCGGGCTTTCTCACAGATTCGTTTTTAACTATTAACCATACCCTGGCCCCTTATTTCCACTATATTTTTAATAACAAAACTGTTTTTTGACATACGTACGCTCGTATTTGACAGTTGCTAAAGAATAGCGTCCATCTAGGATAAAACTGTTCTAAATGCACATCACCAAACATCAGTATTTATAAATCAACAAGAAAAAGAGTTTTTTGATAGTATAATACGAAAGATATTTTTTTTGCATAAAATGATAATTGGGAAAATTTATCCTACACTGAGAATTTTAGGTCCAAATTCGACGGCGGCCAAGTAATGTTGGTAATACTATACCTTACTAATTATTAACTTTCCACCAACAACCTGAATTTGCAAAATACATTATTATTCTATTTGAAAATCCTTTCTTAATTCAAAATAGTTTATAATGTAAGAGTACTTTCATTTCAAAATAAAATTTACAATTTTTATTATGATTTCATACATTTATAATCAAATCTATAAATATTAAATAATTCAAAATAGCAAAGCCTTTCATATACAATTGAGGCTTATACATATTTAATAATTTTATGATAATAAATGAATAAAAAAACGATTTATTAACATTTTATAAATATAAGAAAAAAAAAACAAAAATATCGACTGTGGAAAGTAAAAGGGAGGTAACCCACACCAAAAAATATTGTGTGTAACTCACACAAAATGTGCGAATACACTATATTTATTTATAAATGTATAATATAATGTATAATGTCTTTTCAAAGTTTTTTGTTTGATTATTACAATGTATACAATTTAATACACTTTTTCTTTTGGTTATGCACATTATTTTTGTGTGTGGGTTACGTCCTTTTTCCTTTCCAAATTTGATATGTTTTTTACTATAATATGCAGTTGAGGATGTTTCATATATAAGACCACTCTAAAAGTGAAGTGCATGGCAGTTACCTTTTTCCCCTTTTAATAGGTCTGCAAAAAAGTGGCAATTTAAAAAACATGTATTATTTAATCAAATTTATTGAAGAATACGTATGATTAAGTTGCCGCCGTTAACTCACTGACACGTGCAACTGTTTTTTACGCATGTATATGTATATCCTTTAACAAAACAGAACCATTTGCAATGTATATTTGCAAAAATAGTACATGGTTCAACTGATATTGACAATGTTGTCGATGTTGTTGGTGTTGTAGTCAGTCTTGTAGAAGTTGGCTCCTTAGTTGTTATTGGTATGACAGTAGTAATAGCAGAAGAAGGCGAAGAAGAAGCTGTAAATATTAATATGTAAAAATGAAATGTTTTTGAGTTTTTTGACGGCAATAAATGAGTTAATCTGAAATAAAAAGATTTCTTACTATCCCATCACCATTTTAAGATAACCTTGATCCCCATAGTACAACCGGGATCTCGATGTCATTACGTGTTAGCGGTATATACGTGAGAATTTGCGTTAACTGGTACTGAATAATAGTAGAATTTTATCCAATGAGTACATCTACAAAACCACATTTCCCCACAAGTAATAAGCACTCTAAATAAATTTATCAGCGTTTCAAAAAATAAAATTTCTGCGATATCATAATTCGACTGTGAAAAAGAAAAAGAAAGTAACTCACACCAAAATATGCTGTGTATAACTCACACAAAAGTGAAAATACACTATATAAATAATATTATATATCGACTATAGAAAGGCAACAGGACTTAATTACAATATATACAATTTAATACATGTCTTGTTTGGCCTATACAGAATATTTTTGTGTGTGGGTTACGTTCTTTTTCCTTTCCACAGTCGATATAAAAATGTATTTATACAATATTGTCGAATTATTTCAAAGATCAAACCAAAGTGATTCGAAAAACGCCTTTTACTCATTTTGTTTTATAATTATTACAAAAATAATCGTAAAATAACTATTAATTGTGTAACTTTACCAGCTTTAGCAAATGGAGCTGCCAAGCACAGAGCTATTATGGTTATTGATAAAAACACTTTCATTTTAATACATTCGTATTCGTAACTACTAAGTATGAAGATATTGTAAATTCAAAAAGATTTTTTCCTTCTTTTATATAGCAGAACGTACTGAAAATAATAATCGTTTTAAATATTGTAACAACCAGCAATAAATCATATGTGAAGTGACTTAACATTAATAGATTACAGCACTGCCGCGTGATAATAATATAATTGACACAAAATATTCTACATAAACACAGTGGGATTAGTATTTCAAATAATATGTATTTTTCAGCTGAATGTATTATTCAAATAAACAAATTTCGTTATATTGAGAACATTGCCATCAATCGTGTACAGCTAAGGTTATGTGAGTCACTGAATCGCTAAGCACGCGATTAAACCTAGCTATTTTTCAATACAAAATAAGTTTTTAATGTACGTATATGCTCTATCGATAGATCTATCATTTTTTTTATTTCCAGTTGCAAGACTAAGGCTTTCTTCCTATTTGGTCCCCCGTTTGAAATACAAAATTTTTCCAAAATTAAAAAATTTCGTTTTTTTCATGATCTCGATCTCGTAAAAACACGGCTGACGAGGTTCGCAATAACGACAGTGCAAAAAAATATTCTACTTTTCGTTACACACCGGAAGACACAAAATAACTTAATTGTACTTAAAACTATCATACTGTCCATAACAGTTTTTCGTGATTTACTGAACACTCTAAAAACCTTCGGTAGCGTTTTTAGCTCATATATTCATTATATCCATTTCAGACGCAATCTTATTGCCACTCATATACACAACTATCGGTCTTTTCTCAAATTTATTAGTCACTAATAAAGAACAGCCAGTTTAACACTAGAGCTTCAAATACCAGTATCCGGATTCCAAAAATCCCGGCCAATGAGTCAATCCTGTAATCCCGGGATTGTCTAAATATCTATCCCGGGATTTCAGGATTTACTGTAAATGTGAAAATATAATTTATATTTTGAATTAAATACATTGTGATTAATTACAGCGTGTACCTCGGATTGGTTTATGTTCATACTTTTAATTTACGTATTTTATTGTTTTTTTTTGCATGATTAAAAGAAAACAATTTCAACTATTATCTGTAAATAAAATCTTCTCAATAAAAGAAAAATGATTATCAATAAATAAAAATCCCATTATAAATACCCAAATATATATAATATCATATATTTATTCCTATTGAAGCAATAATGGACACAAAATTACTTTTAAATATGAAATTATAATTAATGACCAATCCCGGATCATAAAAAGGATACGAAATTGAATGCCGTACTCAACACCTTTAAGTCGAAAGTAATGATTTTTTTATTTTATTTGCTCTATAGATATTTATAAGGCAATATCGGAATGCAGAAGAGGGAAGTGGTAACAAACCTTTAAATCACAAGAGCTAGATGAGGAACAACATTTTTTTCGGGAAATATCCGTATAATTCTAATTTGTAGAACAAATCGACTGTGGAAAGGAAAAAGGACGTAACCAACACACAAAAAATTTTGTGTATAGCTCACACAAAATGTGCTATTACACTATATTTATATATAAATATATAATATAACAACTATAGAAAGGCAAAAGAACTTATCCCTCCATCTTTTTCAAATATTTTTTTTCGATAATCACAATGTATACACAATATATACACGTTTTGTTTAGATTATACACAATATTTTTTGAGTGTGGGTTACGTCCTTTTTCCTTTCCAAGGTAGAAAAACAAAATTTTTTACGTTAGGCATAAATGTGTTCAGCATTACTAACCGGGCTTAATTAGTGTGCGGACACTATTACATTTTTAGAATAGGATCACATGTTTCTAACCACAATGACGAAAACCCTTTTGAATGAATGCATTAGATGCCAAATTATGTATTCATTTTTACCAGCGATTCTTTGGTTGATTTTTGATGACTAGGATTACACCGACAATACCGCCTTGACTCTACAGTCATGACACGAATGTAAAATTTTAAAATAGTGTAAAAAATATTGTGATAAAATGATAATAGAAGTCAACGGCTACAGATTCTACTTTTCTCCAAATAAGTCAAATAAAGAATTTCCTTTTGCAAAACATATGATAATCAATTCACTTTCCTGTACCCCAGTTTTTTGCGTAGTTGTATCGAAAAATAAAACTTTTATGTCATCATAAAATTATAAAACATAGTTAATTTATTTTCAAAATAGCAAAAGGATTATTACTTTTCTGTTATTTACAACTGTAATGACTAACTATGCATTATATTATTGTAATCAACTTTAATATCTACTTGTGCCCACTCATAAACATTTAATAGTATAATAAATTTTCATTTAATTTTAATGTGTTACGCCAATCCAATTCTCCTCCAAAAATGACCATACTTATTATTACAGTAATGTAATAATAAAACACGGTTTAAATAGGTTACCCTAATAGATATTAAATTTTGGGAAGTACGTACTTAGTAGATACGTATTTTCAAAAAGGTTTGTAGGTACATACAAACATTTTCTTATTTACAGTATGAACTCTATCGAATATATTTGCAACTATAAAAATACAACCATTCGTATTTTGGTTTGATTCTCTGCTAGAATGCTTTATGTAATAGTTTTTCGTAAAGATGCGATAGATGTCGATATGAAGGTTATGTCAAGAACTTTTCATCCTTTTGACTAAAACATAAATTAATAGTATACTGAGAACAATTCTGTATGCGAAAGGAAGAGGGCGCTATATTTTAAAAATCGACAAATGAATTGAATATGTCAAATCAACTACAATGGATAAATGCGTAAAGGGGGAAAAGGACCTGTCGATTCAACACCGCTGAGTAAATTTTTCGTTGAAACAATGAGTGGATTCATTTCTAAAAAAAAAATAAAGTATAATTATTGAATATTATTGTTGTCTCGTCAAAGACTTGAGTTAATTATGAGGCATGCGAAGGAAATTTCCCAAAATGATATATGTAAGTAAACGACATAGCCTTAACATTATTACACAATAATATTAATTTAATGATAATAATAATTCTTTAAAATGCAACAAAGTTTTCAATATACTTAACAATGGTTGGTACATTATTATCATTATTGTAACGTTTTAGATAATATTATAACCCTCCGTTAGTAGAAAACTACGTGATCAATTGATTTTTGAAGTGATACCATTGATTATTTATGTCTTATTGCAGGAACTGAATTTGTTTCTGATTATAATGTGATGAATGCTTCTCGGATCAGCAGTATTACTGAAGAACAGTTAAAAGTAGTCGAAAAAATAGAAGGCATGTTATCACATTCTGATTCAAAAGAAGATGGTAAGATGGACGATATTATTCAACTATGCTATTTTAAAGAAATATCAAGATTACTCAAGGCTAATTCAATTAATTAAGTTGAAAGTATTTGTATTAATTCTCAATGGAAGAACGATTTCTTATCGTATTTATAATAATAATACCTTTTATGATTGCAGATATACAAGATACGACCTGTAACAGCAATGAACTAAGAAAAGAAAGTAAATTCCAAATAGTGTTACAGGTCGTCTTACGTGGACGAAGTCTTCACGAACGTGAGGCGGCGTAGCGAAGCTCGAAGATATCAATCGTTCTCTGCCAATGGGAGTGCCCTACGAGAGAGATGACGAAGAGATGCGGTGTACCGCTTCAACGGCGCGATCATTTGGTTTGATATTTTTGTGCGGAGCTAGCGCGGCGGTGTGTGTATCATAATTTTTGGAGTGGAGACGGTTGCACGAAGGACAGAACTATCGCTTTGCCTCTTTAAGTTATATATATATATATATATATATATATCGATTCAAATCGCACTGACTTTGTCCATGCAAGACACGGTGTGTTAATGTGCGTTATATAGATAGATAAAAACGATTTTCAGGAAACACTTGATGATTAATATACTACAGCTAAGCTTATTGTTAAGAAATTATGATACTTCCAAATTTAATTTGTTATCTCAATTTTCTATTGCATCTTTTTATTTATTGATTCATTAATATGCTAATTATTATTTCATTTATGTATTAAAATAAAATGATATTTCATTTCATAAATCTATCAACATTATAAGATAATTTTTTGTTACATTGAAAATCTATGCTTATTTTTGCATTAATTTGGTATTATGTGGAATGCTAAATGTGGAATGGTTGTATATGACTTACAAAACAAGGATTAAGGCGATTCTCGAAATTTTAACTCAGGTATCAGTGTGGATCCTAGGCGTATAATATTTTATCTCGTAAATAATATTTGTCGTATTTCTATCTTCTATATAAAACGTTAGACACTGTTTACTGTCTGTCAGTTCGTGTCGATTCGTGCGCTCGGATGCCTGAAGATGCCGAAAGGCGAAACCCGGGTTATAAGTGACAAAATACATGGAAATGTGTGGATCCTAGATGTATAATATTTTATCTCGTAAATAATATTTGTCGTATTTGTATTTTCTATATAAACGTTAGACACTGTTTACTGTCTGTCAGTTCGAGTCCATTCGTGCGCTCGAATGCCTGAAGATGCCGAAAGGCGAAACCAGGGTCGATAGTGACAAAATACATGGAAGTGTACAAAATCTCAATAATTCAAATCTGTTATTGAAATCCCATCAAGCATCCTCAGTCGATGTCTTAAGTTATAGCAAGTAAGACCAATGTGATGTGTAACCATGCCAGTCATGACTCTGATAGGACCCTGACTAGCGCGGGACGGACCATCGGAAGGGTTGACAGCTTCAGATACCTCGGTGTACACATCCCGGAAGACGGTAAAACAAAAAAAGAGCTACCCCATTAGGAATAGCCGGAGCTGCATTTAGGTCAATGCAGACCCTCTGGGACACGCAGCTGTACACGATCAAAACCAAATGCCGTTTTTGCAACAAGTATTTAGCGTGTTTAAATAATCAATGCAAAGGCAATCCTATAATGACGGCTCGTAACCATAGCTAGTGAGTCTTTATGAAGATTTAAAATTTGATTTTCTATACTTTCGAAGCTAAGCCCACCTTACAGCTGCCATGAATATTGATACAACCAATGGTCATAGACAATTATTCATAAAAAATATAAATTTTTGTATCGTCATCTTAGCATAGAATTTTCTATGCTATTTATGCTCCGTTAAGGGGAAAAGAAAAGCTTAAAATTTTGAGGCAATAACATGTATTTTTGAGAAATTTTGCTTTGTTTTTTTTAATCCTTGTATTTAATAAAAAGATAGCTAACTATAATTCTGAAAAAAAGTATCATTGATATTTTACTACTTCTTTCGATTACATTATAAATTAATATTGTTTTGTGAGAAATGAAGCACATCTCGTTAAAAGGAAAAGAAATGCGGAAGCTTCTTTTATATGTAATGACTTATTTAATATATGTTTTCGAAATATTCGTATAAGTGAAACAATCCATCGCGCAAGAAAATTGAAAACGTGGATTACTTCAGAAATATAGGACGGGTATGGCAAAACTGACGTCGTATTGCATTTTTCTTCACATTATTTCTAATCACGACAAACTCCATAAAACCTCCATTTAAAAAATTATATTTAAAATGAATAAATGACTGTTTGATACCTATTCTGTTTTTAAGTGTACTACAATTACTGTCGAAAATGCTTTATCATGGATTGACTGATAAAATGCAAAAAATCCGTTTTTTATACATATTTAATACCTGATTACTGCTGGAAAAGACGTAACAATAGTAAACAGTATATTTTACAACGTTATCAAGTCAATTAAGATTATAATATAGCCTTTTCTGTCTGATCATTCTACTTTCCCCATTTCAAATTTGTTTTTGCCATCATCAACGACTTTATGATAGTACCTATTAGAATCTAAAAATACCGACTAATGGCTTACTAAAGGCTTTGCCTTCACACAAAAAAACGTTAAAAGAAAGTACAAATGGTGCTTAAGCTTGCGTCACAAAACATTAGATCTTGTAAAAAGAGATCTTTTAATCTTTTAAGATTCTATCATCAACAATACGTTTTCCACAGAAGCAAATAACAACATGATATGAAAATATGACTTCCAAATCCTATATAATCTTTATTTTAAAACAAGAAAATAAATACAGTGTAATCAATAGATGAAAGACTGACATTATTTTTCACTCGATGTAAATTCAAAATATACGTATTTTATTATATTCTGAAGAATCTTTGTATATTAAAGAGTTTTTAAAGCATTATGAATGATTCAAAATAATCAATATTGCAGAACATATTCTCACATCTATTATATTACATTGTGAAATCAAATGATATAATTGATGGTTCATCACAAACATGGTGGTAAAAAATTTACAATAGTTTAGTTATATATGTTGTTTTATAGAACTACCAAGGCTAGAATAATTTGAATGTTCTAGATTTCTTGATAATTACTATCACAATCACTGTGCAAAAAGACGTTTCATCTCTGCCACAATTATTCTGTATTTTTGTTGGATGCTTGGAAGTATGAATAAAAGAAAATTTAATTAAAAGCGCTGTAAGTGGAAGGAAATTTATTAAGAGAACCTGCGGATTCCTCTGTATTTCTTATTAAATAGTGTTAAATACTGTATAAATATTAAATGGACTTTTTGTTGATATTTTAATGAAAAACTATATATGCATTAAACTCCCTTACTAATTAACAATATTCTATTTGTTTTTTTAAGTATAACTATGACATGAATAAAACATTTGTTTTCTGTATATGGGTAGTTACATACTTTGTCATCGTTAATGAATGCCAATCTGAGGTAATGCCTGGTTTTATTCATTTCAATTAATTTATCATCAAATGCAATGAGCTTTGAAAATTGACCGATTTATGTATGAAGCTTTAAATTTTTATCATTGTTCTAAAATCTATCGTACTGTATTCATAGCTCAAAACGGCTGATTTTAAGCCTATCGCCTAATATTTTTCTGCCGCTATGCCAAGGATGCGATGTAAGTTACAAGATAAACATTTTGATGAATAATAAATAGCTAAGAAACTGTATACAATAAACATACTACAACTAATTATCCAGCTAGTGGAAATATTTAAATAAAACGAAAATGCTTCGTAAATGACACACATAACTTGACGTCACATAACTTGACACACTCTGGTTTTTTTTGTTAAGTTCAAGTTTTATTAGAGTCTACAACTAAAAACGCACAGCGGTAATGACAATGAATCGGAGAAATCGACCCAACTCTGTCGCGAAGGGCGATCGCCATCGCCTGCGGACACGTTCGCAGGACGAGTCCATTTTTGACGGAAAGGGGTGGCTCCGACGGTGCGGAATCCGATTTCTGATTTTACAGTAGTCGATTACCTGCCTTCGAGTGGAGGGGAGCTGCCGGCCAGAGTGGTCAGCACTGTTGACGTTGTGGATTGTTAGTGTATGTTTTGAAATTGGACTTAATTTAAAATCGTTTGTCGTGTCACTTGTATTACAACTTAAAGTAAATTCAATTGTTAAGTAAATGTAAATTTAGAATCAATTTTATGTGTTAAGATTATTTTTGTGTATTTTAAACCACTGCATCTTTGATTAGAAATAAATAAGTGTTGAACCGGATTTGAAATGGTGTTTGTTTGAGATCCCAGCCCTTCCAGGACGACGATAACCAGCCATCCGCCTCTCTTCGATTCAGGTCTTTTCAAATTATTATAGTATTACAATATAAAACAGTTTTGGTTAAATCGCATACGGTGAGCTTCCAAGCGATTTTGCGAGATGTATGCACATAACAATATAACATAGTTTTAAATTGTCAGTCAATATAATACGTAATTTTTCATGCAATTTGATAATAAATAGCTTGTAAGTTATCTTTGATCAAAGTATTATATAAGACTTTAATAGAGGCGAAAGACCACGTTGAGTCTTTTCGAGTCATAGGTATTTATTTATTTTCCGGAATTCATCACAGACCATCAGAAAAAGAATGAATGATTGAGTAATTCACAATTTCGGTATTGTAAATAAATAAACTATCGTATTTATTGATTGTGCATTAAAACAACTTAACCAGTTTGCTGCCACTAAATGTTATGTAAATATTACGTAACGTATCGCTCCCGTTCGGGTACATTCAACCTGTTAAGATGATGAATGTGCTAATACAGCTTGACATTGTTTCAAGTATATAGAAATAAGCTAAATAAATAAGGTCCATTATACATTGATTAAAATAAAACACAATATATGTACCTGATACAACTATCCACCTGTGGATGTGTATGCTCAAATATTGTTACATGTACTAAAACTATATCTAACCCATACGTATGCTTGTTAAAGTCCATTTTGTTTGTTTCCTAATCTTGCTATACAAATGT
Organism: Himalopsyche phryganea; assembly: GCA_022494535.1. NCBI lineage: Eukaryota > Metazoa > Arthropoda > Insecta > Trichoptera > Rhyacophilidae > Himalopsyche > Himalopsyche phryganea. The sequence goes on from JAGVSL010000034.1 coordinate 3,526,610, forward strand.
GTACCCTCAAAACTAAATTAGTTAGTTTTGATGACAAGAATAAAAAATGACTATATTTATTATTGTTGATTAGAACAGCGGGTGTCTTCTTCATTCAAAGACGAAAATATTTTTCTCGTCGACATGAATCATCCAAATATTCCTAACACCAGCAAACTCACATCATGTTTATTCGCTTGAATAACATGTTTACTTACTTACGTATATGAAAAGTACATTTTCAGCTTTCCATTTCTGTGTTGAAATACATTATCTAGAAGTTTAATTACTGACACAACCTGGTAAAAGAACTAACCTTTTTATTTTTAGATTAAATGTGAAATTAAACATGTAGTAAAACTGCGTTCATTAAAGTATTAATATTCAAACTAAGGTTTCCAATCCCAGTATCTGGGATCCTGAAGTCCTGGGAATCCAATTATTCAATCCCGTAATCCCTAGATTTTGGGATTCACTGTAAATGCTAAAAAATAATTCATATATCAAATTAAAGGATCTCGATTAACTAAAACCTGTACTTCGGTTTGTTCATGTAGATAGTTTTTTTACAATACCTGTAAAATTAATATACATTTATTGTAATCTTTCTCCTTCTCATATTTCGTAACAGCCTTTCTACACCAATTTGAAACGGAGGAAAAGTCAGGACAGCTTCTTAAATGAATGGAGGACAATATTTTAAAATCAAATTGAAGGACATGTCCTCTTTTTGGATACCATTTATTACAACCTACCATAATAATGCAATAAATAAAATAAAATATAAAACTATTTTTATTATTATTATTACGTTTTTTTTTTTTAATATTTTTCTCTTTTTTTTGTAAATGACTGTCTGAATTTAAATCAACCAACCATTCCAATGCCCAAAAAAAAATATTTTACCTTATCTGCATTCCAATTGAACCAATAACGGACACATTAAATTTTAAATGCACAATTTAACACGCGAAATTGCACTGAATGAATTATCCCGGAATCGAGAAATTCTTAATCCCGAAATCCTGGTACCGTAAAAAGAATCAGGGATTGGATGCCCCAATTCAAACAATATGAATATGCCATTTATCGGTGTTGATGTGACTTTTGCTATGTTGCTTGGTTAACCAGTTAAGTATTATATTTGATGGGTTTATAAAATAAATAATTACTAAAATATACCATCTTTATGTCTGCAATCACAGAGATTATATAAAACCTACTTCTGTTATTGTGGCTGGTAGTGAGTTAAAATCCTTGAGTAATCTTTTTATAAACAAAATAGGTTTGCAATCAGAGAGTTCATTTTCAAGATTGATCTTGATCAGGGGACTACAGTCTTACAGTCCTACTACAGTACAGTCTACTACTACTAAAGTTGTCATGACTACAGTCTACAGTCCGCGAGCACCACCAATCCGACTCGCGGTAGCTATCCGGACATGCCCGGTATCTGGCTAGTCATATTTGTTTTAAAAAGATAAGTAGTGCTGAAAGCGAAAAAAACCACGAGAAAATTTATGCGACTGATCAACCAATTTTTTTTTCGAAAGGATTTAGTATGAGTGTATAAATCAGGAAGACGCTGATTTTTTCCTTGTCAGCTATCGGTTATCTCCGCCGCAATGAAATGCTCTTGACACTTACCTTTAAATTCAAATCTACAGTATGTCGGTAAGATGAGCTAGCTAGCTCTTGGCCCTTGAGATTTAGTGTAGGAGTTAGTGTGGCTCATAGGCTAAAATTTTTGGAGACGCCGGGTCTAGGTCAATAGTGTATATCGATAAAGGCACCGCTTTCCCATTAAAAGGTTGAAGGTTCAATGAAATTGAGTTTGACTTTTTTATCAATTTAATTTGAGGTGTAGGGCATGATTTTCTACGTGGTTTTTACTCCTTGGATAATTTCACAATAAAATTAATGGCTGAGAATTATTAATTATTCAATAGAAGGTATAATACTAATAATTGATGGGTAAAGAATATTTTTAACAGTCTGGGTGGCACTCTTTGCTGAGATAAAATAATTATTAATGCGAGTGGTGACTTCCCCACTCTCTCCTCTTCTCTAATAACCACCTAATCCATCTAAAATAGCATGTAATATTTTGTATGAATTGCGAGGTTAAAGTTATAAGGATCTTACTTATATATTTAAGCCGAGACTGTTTGTTAAAGTCAGCTTCTTAATGTATTCATTATTCTCTTTAGTAACTTAGAAAGCTTCCTGTTAAAATCTTTTTACAAAGTGCAGCACTGCTATCACGTTAGAGCCACAAAGATGGCCAACGGCTCTTAGGAAAAACTCACAAAAGACAATGTTAGAAATCTCTACATTATAAACAATATTGTGTAGGTTACTTTATCTCAGTAAAAGGTTACTCCGCATAGAATTTTTCCACTTACTGATAAAATTTCTTCTGGAAACTTCATTCATTACATATTTGAAAAAAGTATTTTTGTGCAAAGCTTTTCAACAAAGCTACGTCGAATGAACAATTCATTTTTTTATAATCAATAAATTTTTTTTATTTAAAATACAAAAGTACACGTGTCTGGTCATACAAAATAACACATTTTTAATTTAATTAATTCAGTTTAAGAAAAATGATTTTTCAATCGATTTGAGGATTTCAGTAACAAGCAGTTCTCGAAGAAAACTTCTGGTGAGATATCTCCATTTTAATACAATATATATATTATATCTATCTATCCATTATTTTTATATATATATATATAAAATGAAGATTTGTTTATTTGTTTGTTCGCTATGCATTCCTTTACCGTTCATCCGATGTTGATCAAACTTTAGTGAGTTGTTGTGCGCACACCCGTGAAGGTTAAGAAAAAAAATTAAAATCTGAAATAAAAAAACAGAATCAAATACGTACAACTAGTGACATCTATGAACCAGACGAAAAAACAAAAAAAATATTGCATATCCAAAATAGAGGTCTGCATGGGCTCGGATTTGCCCCCGGACCTTAACCCGGCCCGGGCTCTAAAACAAATCAAATAGGTACACACAGTGACATCTCGGAAAACCTTCTGATATATAAGTGTACGCACCAGACGGAAGACAAAAAATATTCAGTATCCAAAACCACTTATTGATGTTTATTAAAACAGAATTAAAACGCAAACACTTTCATTCTTTGGGTGGCATTGCAACGCATGCCGGGCACTCGCTAGTATTATATAAAAACTCATTGATGAACTATATTATTTATTTAATATTTTTTGACATTGCCGTTTGGTAAATGAGTGGCGCGCTTGGCTACATAAATGGAAAGCATAAATAAATTTTGAATAAGGCAAAAAGTACTAACTATAGCGATATTGCTTCATAAAATTTTAACTGTGCATTGTTTTTATTATTATACATATTCTATGGCAATAAATTTATAAATTCACAAATTTCATTGCTTATTATCGTAGCAATTATGCTGGTATACAATACTTCAATAAATATCAAATTGAATTTTAAAATAAAGCTTTAAGTCGTAAAAGTTGTACTAGTCAAAATTATTTTCTTAAATCTTTATTTTTATTCTTGAGTTTTATTTTTTTAGTGCTAGTAGTGGTGTATTCTATTTTACCGGCACTTATAAACGTCACGGTAGAGAAATTTCAGCGCTACGAATATAATGGGTACTGTGTCAATAAGCACTGTCAATAAATCACATAAAGGCCTTTATCACTTATCAAAACAACGGCACCACAACAAAAGCGGTGGGAAATTCCGCTATTTGGCATAAAATTTTCTCACGAGCCATACGCTTATAAATATATAGGCCGGGGAATACGCTTGTTGATATTGACAGGATTACCCAGAAGGATTGGAAATTTTCATTTTATTTTCAGAAAATATTTTAATTAAAAATTTTCATTACTTTGCAAAATACATATAAAGAATTTAATACAAAGTGCTGAAAAAAACTTACAACATTAGTAGTTTTCTATCCACTTATGGTTGAAGAAATCCATACATGCCCTCCGCATTTGGAATTTGATTATTTCATCTATCCAACCGATGTATGCCTCTCGAATACCTCTGGACAAAATAGTATATATATTTCATTTATGTAGAGCTTTTATTCAACTGGCGACTAGCCCAATGCAATTTAAGCTTTATGCCAAACATTCCAAGCCACGTAAGTTCATTGGTTAATTATTACAATGCGTTGTATTAAGGTAAAATACTTTTAGTCACTGATTTGGTGTTCATATTTTGTTCATATAAAAATGTAATTTAAGATAAAGTGAAAACAAGTGTATATGTTTTCCTTCATGGATCATAGTTCTCCAACACCTGTAAGCATGCCTGCCAATGACTTAGCGATATTAGACTATGTATCCTTACTAATAACCACCAACGGCCTCAAAGTAGCTTTACTATATTTCTCTTCTTATACCTTACAATAGGTGTAAAATTAAGAGCGAACTCAGACCTAGATTTTTGTTTCTTATCGAAAACATGATCAATTTTCTCATCTCTCCATTGTACATTTGGTATTTTCGGGACATCGTTCAAAGAAATCTACAGATATATTCATCGAGGTGATTTCTCATCGATTATGAGGTAAGGAGAGCCATTTCATGAACACTTCCATCACCGATCAAAAACCGAAGATCATCAAATTCATAAATAATCTTCCAGGTTAGCCACTAGGGCTGGTCTGTGGTTTCACTGTTCTGTCAGTAACTTCCCATACTACTTAAAACGTAAAAAAATATTTGTATCCAAAGAAAAGTCATTCAAACACTGAAAGAGCAATTCAAAGAATAACGCAGCATGGCACTTTTTAGTTTAAATAAAAAATGTATACTATTTGAGAAAAATCAGTTGCGATGTATGTTACCAACCAATATAAAACACATATTTTGATAATACCCTCTAATGCTACCAGAAACGAATAACAAGAAGCAACGGAGCAAGATTTGTTCAGAAAATAGATTTAACTTATTTAATTTATCATATAACTGTTGTGCGTAGAATTTTCCTTAATAAAATTGAGATACTTCAAGCTATCTAGTAGGTTCGAGAGGAACGCGACGCAACCCGCAGACTCCGCTAAGCTAGGAAGCTCTCTTGCTACAGTCTGTGAAGATATTTCCCAAAGTGCGGTCGTGTTTCAAAACAGCCTCATATTCGTGAAAGAGAAAAGGCCCTGCCAAAGCGAGCTTTTGCGTATGGTGTTTTGTTCCATCGTTACTCTATACAAGTTTTGACGTATAACCTGTGACTTTATGGTTGTGTTGTGAATAATCCGACTCATATTTAAATATCATCTTATGCTGGATAAAGTAAGTTAATGACTTTTTAATTTTGCTTCAGTAGTAGTGGCTTAACCTGTCAGTAACAACATGTTTAGTGAATAAGATTACAAAAGTTAATTTTAAATTATATGTATTACATTGTTTGACTATGAATTTTCAAGTTTCATAATCATTTTGGAGGAAAACACGTTTGCTTTCAATAACAATGTGATCAACTAGAAACTTAAAAGTCGTCATCAAATTTAGGTTTACCATGATGCCAAACTTATGTTTTGTATTGTATTATTCTAACTTTGAATGACAGTATGAATTCGTATTTTTTCTGGAAACGATTTTGATGAATAATGTGCCAAGCAGCGGTATTTTTAATTTTGGTAACTATTTAATAAGCTTACCAGTATTTATAAGAGTAGTCGCGAGATTCTATAATTTTTGAAATATAGATTTGAAAACCATTTCAATTTTTCATTCCAAAATTTCTATAACTGACTCTTCAATGTAAATATCATATTAAATAGATTTTTCGTTTATAATTTGTCAGTTTATCCGTTACCTATTTTTGTCCAGATATTTGATAGTTATAGCGAGTTATATCATAATTAACACCAGTGTGTTCAAAAGTTTTGCTGGAAGATTCTTTAGTTTATTTGACTAATGCATTTCTAGTACTATATTGAGTATCTGGTACTTTAAGGATCAACAAATTATGTGTGAAAAAACTGAAATTAATTTTAATAAACCTGTAATCGAATAGTTTTTTTGGGTTAGTCGGCATAAGTTAAATGGCTTCAGCAACAGTGTTATTTGGATCATCAGCAACCATCTTTGCTTTCATTATTCTTGGTTCATAATCGTGCACTGCCACAAACGAAATGTAAAATAAGGCATTTTTATTGAGCCAATCAAGAACTTATGACCCACCACAAACTTCTCCAAATATAAACAATTTTCAATGGTATAATCAATATAACTTTGAATAGGCTGAAAAGTTCTAAAAATAATATTTAGTCTTTGATCAAAATTTGCCATCTACTATAAATTATATATGTTCAATAGTAAAAGATCAACCACACATCCTTATTCAAAACAACGGTTCTAAACCAACCAAAAAATTGGTTTTGAACCATTATCCTATGTACACAACTACGCATATCTATACAGTTTTTTCTCTTCCATTTAGTTTTCTTTTTGCACTCATTCTGATAGCTCTCCCGTCGTAGTTGATGGTAAAAAATGTTAGTTTTGTTTTTTTTTGAAAATAATTTGTCTCACTTTTCGTTTAATTTATATATCAAATTTATAAATGTTATAAGTAAAAAAAATATCTTTTTTTATTTTCTATGGATTCGGCGGTATCTTTGTGGAAGTTCATTTTTAATATAACATGTAATTAAAAATTCATAACTTAGTTATTCCACTTGGTTTATCACTAACGTGACGCGTTTCGCCTCTTTAAGAAGCATCTTCAGACTAACCGTATCGTAAGGCTTTTTATTTCTAAGGTAACCGATGATTTTATTCTTAAAAGGGTGGGGGTGGGTTTTATTACATTTTACTGAACGTGTGGAAGGGGGTAAGCTATAAACATTGTTACACTATAAACAAATCAATTACTGACACCTGGATGTGAAAAATCCAAGGGGAATAAATTTAATAATGGCGAGCCGCCTGTTCTGTTTAAAATGTTATTTACTAATCCTCCATTACTGTTAATGGTTTTATTGATTTCTAAAAATTCTAAGCTATTCATAAGCTACGTTATTATTTTTATTAAAAGTATGATCATTTTCAATTAAATGATTCGCAAACTCTGAAAAATTATTACTTTTGAGACATCAGATATGTTCTTTAACTCTAATATTAAAGTTTCTACCTGTCTGTCCTATATAGGAAGCTTGACAGTCTTCACAAGAGAGGCGGTATATTCCACACTGTGACAATGATTCTATTCTATCTTTATTTTTCAATAAGATTTTACCTAAGTTGTTAACTGTATAAAAAGCTGCTTGCAAGTTATCCGGTAACAGCTTAAAGAGGCGAAACGCGCCACGTTAGTGAAAAACCAAGTGGAATAACTAAGTTATCAATTTTTAATTTAATTTTATATCTTTTTTATTTTACCACTTATTTTTATTTCTCTATAATGAAGACTAAACTATTACTTTTTATCTTGTACAAAATCTAACGCACCATAAAAATAGGCTCGTCCAGAAAACCTTGCTTCATTATTGGTTTGTAAAGTATACAACGCATGGTGCTATTTCACACGGTAAGACTGACGAGCGAACGACTTTTCTTGTTCACTGAGTTGAGAAGGGTTAATTTTAATATACACTCCCGTGTACTCGTAGATTCCAAAACAGAACTTTGCGATTGCAATCGTAAAGTTTTCCTCTTGATTACGTCACTACGTCGAGTGATAATAGTTTCAGCATCAAGTAAAGTATTATTGCAATAATATTGTATCGTTTTTGAACAAAAAATTCGTAGTATAAAATCATTCACGTAACTTGTATCGTTATTATAATGGTTACGTGATTTGAAAATGAATTACACAAGGAGGATGTTGTATCTCCAACGGATTAAATTTCCCAGTAATAACGAATATTTTCTTATATAAGCTACGATTATCGAGCAGTTTTCATTCTAATTATTATATAAATTTTAATAAAACAATATAGAAAGAAAGATAAATATACATCACTATAAAAGCTCGATACTATATCGAGAATTGTTAAATTAATAGCAATGCATTTATATGTTTCATATTTTTAAAAACACGGTTAACCGTTGGATTAATTTTTATATTAGAAAAGTGAAGGAATAAACTTTTCATTATAACGATAACTTTTAAATAAATTGGATTTTTTTTTTGTGTAAATTAAAGAACTGAACTTTTAAACTGTGAAACTTTTTTGTTGATTTTGGGTAGAATTGATACTGAAAAGACTACATGTAAAGCTTTTACGATAATTCACCGCTAACATTTTTTTAGTAAGCAACAGATTCAATCGTAACATTTTTGCATCATGGAATGTTCAGATATTCAATATGAGAAATGTCTGTTTTTTCCATCTTTCTTTCTTACGGTAATTCTATAGAACCTGCTAAGCGAATTCTCATTTTCCAAGAAAATTTGTTTTTACGCTAGGTTCAGTCTAAGTATTGTTTCTCTTCCCCAATTTTATTTTAGAAAATCACTTCAGTCAGCTAGATATTTGTCTGAAGACAAACATAATATATCTTCATTAGGTTAATAACTGTGAACAACAATTAAATAAAAGAATTTTTCATAATGTGATTTTTGGGTTGTCAAGTCGACAACTGTCTTTCAAGATTGACCCGAAGTACTTGTTCCTGAATCTGCTCCACATAATTATAATTTCAATAAATAAGTTTTCTTTTCATATATTTTTTAGTTTAATTTTCAATTCATCGGAAATACCAAATTCTTGGAAGTCCTTGAGTTTATAAGGCAATTGTTAGTTTTCTTTGTTCTTATAAGATTTATTATCGATGCCAACAAAGCATCATTCTTTTAGATATTTGATAAATTTAATATTAAACCGACCAACGTACATATATTAAATTAATTTCAACTCGTATTTAATGAAAAATGCAAATTTGAATTGAAAACATTTGCGTTTTTGTAAATGTAAATATTTATTCATCACTTTAAGACGAAAAACATTTTTATTCTATTTTTAAAGAAATATGTCAATCATTTTCTGGCATGTTTATAATAAATCTGTATTTCCAAAGTTTGAGCATAGCCATAGGTCTTAGCATGAATCGAAAAATATTAATTGATTTAGTTCATAATAACTACATTTTTATTTTTAATAATAAATAACTCTACTTCAGTAATACCAAATTATTTTTTTTCAAATATAAGTGAAATAAAAAGTATAAATTTATCTAATTTAATACATTGACTGAGGGTGCTTGATGGAATTTCAATAAGTGACAAAATACATGGAAGTGTACAAAATCTCATTAATTCAAATTTTATAAATTTATCGTTGTAAAACACTTAATTTATACTTAAATAAGAAAAACAATATATAAACATATACATTCTGACAAATAGTGCAGGTAAATTATTTTCATTGCGGACTAATTGTATACAAAATTTAATTTATCAATATACAAATAAATACAACTCCTTTTAATTTTATAATTTAAGACATCGACTGAGGGTGCTTGATGGAATTTCAATACCAAATTTGAATTATTGAGATTTTGTACACTTTCATGTATTTAACACTAACGACCCAGGTTTCGCCTTTCGGCGTCTTCAGGCATTCGAGCACACGGATGGACTCGAACTGAGAGACAGTAAACAGCAATTCGCCACTCTGTTAATATGGTGTTTACAAAATAAGGATTAGGGAGATTCCCGAAATTTTAACTCAGGTATCAGTGTGGCTCTCAGACGTATAATATCTTACCTCGTAAATAATATTTGTCGCATTTGTATCTTCTATATAAACGTTAGACACTGTTTACTGTCTCTCAGTTCGAGTCCATCCGTGTGCTCGAATGCCTGAAGATGCTGAAAGGCGAAACCCGGGTCGTTAGTGATAAAATACATGAAATTGTACAAAATCTCAATAATTCAAATTACCTTTTAATTTTATTTATTAACTTGAAAACTACACAAAATTACACCTGTTTTTTTTATTTAATTTAATTTCTAATTCTATTCACGTTACCATTGCTAGCTCACATTGTGTGATACTAGTCCGGATCACATAATACAGTTTTTGAATATGAACTAAAAAAAGTTCTATATTTTTTCAGTTAAACTTGATTAAGCTATTTGGTTGCAAAAAATAATTTAAGATATATATTTTTTATTTAGTTTTAATAAAAAAATCATAAATTTATTTAAGTAAATAATAAACAGCATTTTCAATATTTTAATAATCTATGGTAATAATGAAAAAAAATATATATGTTTATTTATTTTCCTACGGAGAAAAGTAAATCCCTCTAATAAATTTCTAAAGTTTATTACTTATTTTTATATTTATCATGATAACAAGCCTTATTTCGTTTTACTGATATATTAATAAATTCAATAAAGCTTCGCCATTTGTGTATCCGCTCATATATCTGACCCTTAATAAATTTCCTATATTTTATAACCCTCGCACTAAAATATAATATACGTTCTGAATATTTCGTCAAACGTTCCATGCCATATTATAGGGAAATTTCCAATTTGTACCACCGTTGTTTAAAAGCATGCCTTATTGATACCGATGATCATATATTTAATATTACTTCATAAACCAACCAAATTTCAATATCCGCATGGTATGTTTATTATAAACTAACATTTTGTATTATGTATTATAAGGGGTTAAAATATAATATTTACTTCGTAATATATATACATATCGTTACCATTTCCGCCAACAATTTTTGCCATCGATGTGACGGTGTTTTGGCCAATTGATGTAACCCTCAAAATTGAAATTGTTCAGGAGAGAGTAAAAACTGTTTTTTTCGAAAACATTATATGGTGAGTTGAGTTATGAATCTTTGAAAAGCACTCATGTAAATTCTCATCTTTGCAGATACGGAATTATATGAAAAGAATGTTGATATACTAGTGGCTTACATCAAGTGGATGGGCTAGAATTTTTGATCCTAAAACCAATATAAAATGATTTTTCCCTTAAAAAAAACGGTCAATTTATTTTTCATCAATAGTCATCGTAAAAGCCGTTACACCGTTATGAGACTATTATGTTAAAGAATTTCAACTTTATTGTTGAATTTTGATGCATGTGTGGCCAAATTGTGTAAAGAAAGAAGATGATTTATATCAAAAAGCATTAAGTTAGCTTGCTAAAATATATTTTAAAAGATAATTCATTATTATTGTTTGTTTTAACATACAAAAGCAGAAAAAAAGCTTGTACTTAACAGCTCTTAATAATACAACAAAGGCGCACAATTATCTGATTTTTAATTACTTAGTTTGTTTTTTTATTATTTCATCATTATAACTCAAGTATTTTGTAAAACAAAAGCCTTGAAGTTTCACTTTTTATTCGTAATGAATTAGTTTCAAGGAGTACGGAAGAGCTCTTTCGGGAAAGTTTTAAGATTTTTTATATTTGAACTTTGGAAGCTTGGAAGAAGCGTTTCATTTAATTTCGTTAACCCTTTATGAACTGACAGGACTAATTTGCCTCAGATTAAAAAAATCAGATTAGAATAAACCGTTGTATAGAATATCACATACATTTATAAATGTAAGCTTTGTGTAGCTTTATTATGAAACTGAAAAACTCGTCAATAATAGCAATACGAACCACAAACGTCAATGAGCTTTTATAAGACGTTTAAGTATCAAATAGTGAAAAACTTGTCGGCGTCCGTGGCGCAGTTGGTTTCGTCGCTGGCTACGGTTACGGATGTCTCGGGTTCAATTCCCGGTGCGGACGGTTTTCATAGATTGATCTTTCAATCGATTTATGGATTTCTGTTCGTAGTCTGAGTCCTCCCTCCCACCAATCCCATCCTCACGGGGCGTAACGAGAGCGATTAGCTAACCACTAGTCCTGTCATAGCCCTATACTCTCTTCGAAAAAGTAGGTCCCAGCCATCCAATAATAAAAACGGCGCGTAACTAACCACTAGTCCTATACTAGCCCCTATCTTTCATTCTCTACTCTCTTTAAATAAGATAGGTTGAGCAACTGAGTGACAAGCAGTTCTCGTAGAAAAAAATCTGTCAAGATACCTCCATTAGGAGACCATATGCTCCACATTGGAAGCGAACATGGAAAAAAAAAAAAAAAAAAAAAAAAAGTGAAAAACTAGTCATCAAATATGTATTTTTGCTATCCCAATGGATACTGCCATATAATATTAACGTAAGGATTCAATGAAACGATGGTGAAAATGTTTTTTCTAACACTATAAATATACGTCATTGCAATGAATAGGATGAAAAGGGACTGGATGTGTCGGTTTTATTTTGTAAATACGTGTTTACTTGGCTTTAGCGTGCGAATTTTGAAATTTACGTCAATCTAGTCTAATTTAGAATGGATTGATAGTTTTTTTTTCTTCATGAAATCCACCCTCGAGTGAATTCTGGCTGGGAGCCTGACATGCAAATGAATTGATTTAAAAGATGCAGTTTATAATTATATACCTCGGTATCAAAGTCGGATAAACGCCACATCCCTCGAAAGTTATGTTTTTATCATCAAAAAACTTATTAAAAGTATCAAAATCCGATAGTTTCATAGAGATTGTATAAATTTTGTATGTACTTCAAAAAGCAGACATTTAGCATTCATCGTCACAAAATCAGTGAACCTATTCAAATTGACCAATCACAGATCTTGAATTTACTTTAAAGTGTCATGGCTTCCGGGTTTGGTGCAGTGTTGAATATGTATGAAATGAATCACCTCTGTTGTATATTTTTGTAGATGGTTTATGTCCCACTTTGATACCAATGTACTCAGTTGTATTAACTTGACTTCTTGGAAACTTTCAATCAGTTAACATGTAACAAAACGTATTCAAAACATAAAATTCCATTTCAAATGAAAATGGTAATGGTAAAATAAAACAAAAAAAATACTGTTTATTCGTAATTAAATTAAGCCAATGTCCATCTAATAATCAAATCATTAAAAATAATCAACAATAATGGTACGAAAAAAATTCCGTCTATTTTAACCTCTTCTGTAATGCTTTTTTTGTTATTAATAAAAAAAAATTCACTTTGATTTGTTTATAGATAAAATTAATGTGTTTCTAGATACAAGATAATAAATAATACAGTCTTCCAAATGTAAACGAACTACGAATATTGTTATAATAAACGCATGCAAGTCAACAACAGGTATAGAATATATTTTTATAAGATATAATTAATTTCATTACTATTAATTAATAAAATGATACAACTAATTTTTTTCAATGGATAGAAGATAAGTTTATAAAACCTCAGACGATAGTATGTCATGTATTATACATAATACCAAACTTAACATTTATACTCTTCCTATTCAAATTTTAGAAATTTCTTTGAGTGGAACGTTTATTTCATACCATTTTTATTAGTATATTAATTATCAGTTGTTAAGAGCTCTTTGTGAAGAATCATCAATACATCTGAACGTGATCATATATTTAAAAATACTCTGGATTGTGTTCACACTATATTGGATACTTAGGCACTTATTAATGAATCTAACCAAGTCACTTAAAACTTCTTGCGGACTACGAAAGGACTACAGCGATTCTTTCATTATTTTATGTCAGTAAAAAGCTTTTAAAAGTTTAAATTGCTTAGACTGCACCCATATTATGCATTTATGTTACTGTACATATATTTTTACGTAATAAATGTAATAATAATAGCCATATAATATAAATTTTAAACGAATATATAAAAAATTCAATAGGAAAAAATAACAAAGTATTCAGTTCTAGAAAATTTTATTAGGTAGCTGATAGCTATTTCGGCTTCACGCCATCGTCAGAACTATCTGTTCAGTTATAGTTCTGACGTTGGAGTTAAGCCGAAATATCTATCAAATACCTTATAAAATTTTGTAGAACAAAATACTTTGTTATTTTATCTTAATATAATGGAGTTCTATTAAGTAAATGCCGATTCAATCAACATATATTAATTTCCTTATTCCTTTTTGCAAATAATTTTTAATTACAGTTTAAAATATATATTTGTTTTTGTTAAACAATTTTAACTTAAGTCCTTATTATATCACTAATCATAGACTTAGATTAAATATTTTTAAATGATATTGCTCTTAGAAAAGAACTTATTTTGTTATTTTCTGTAATAAACAACCGATATAATATGATATAATATAAACAGCTTGTGCGTTGCATTAGTTTGTAAACTAACGAATGATTTATACCAGGCTATAAGATTACGCGTAAGAAAAAAATTGTTAAACACAAAATAGGGTAGCATATTTTTGAAAGGTTCCTAAGATTTTAACTCAAAGATTTTAAATTCTGTACCTAAAAAAATTACAAAAAAAAATTATAATGCTTGCATAAGATTTTATCTTCTCAAGACAACATTAGTTTACAAAGTTTCTACAGTTTTTGGTTATGTATACAGAGAATGTAAGCCGTAAATTATTTCATGATAAGAAATTTTAGCATCTCGTCGGTTGTTTTCAAATATAAAGCACCTTTTTGATAAAAATCTTGCCATATTTTCTTTGTCTGAACCTAAACTTAAGCCATTCAATTAAGCCTGAGGCTATTGCTAAGGTTCTATTTTCCTAACAAGCAAAGCTCTCTGAGCATGAGCGCAGACCATAGACAGTCAGAAAGCAATTGGATTCCACGTACTCCATGAATGTTGAAATTGTTTAAACCAAGACACAGGCTATGCTTGAAAGGCTGCTTAAAATAACATTCTACTTTGAATAAATATCTCGCCAAGAAACACTATCATATTTATTTTAAATTACCAACGGCTTATTTTGGATATGTTTTCGTCTCAAAGTGAATACTATATATATTTATATAGATGCATCTAATATATTATTCGTTTTTATTACTTGTGTCACTAGATCTACCAGAACCGGCAAATAGAAATACAAATTAATTTATTCATCAATAGCTTTATACTACTAACATGAAGTTAATGTTATTTCAATTGAATTGGAAAATTTTAGATCCTGTACATGTGACTAAGCAAGAGCAATTAACTTATTAATAATAATTTCAAGGTTACAACCTTCTTTGCTTATCCTCTACAAAAAGAAGAAGTTGAACGTCTGAATAATAACAATTTTTCGTAAAATGAACTTTTTTTAAGATGTTACATTAAGAGTTCATATGCTCCACATTGCGAGTAACCTTGGTTGAAAATATATAACTTATAATATATACATATATTCATATATATGTTAATATTATTCTAATAAATTAAAGTAATAGACGTCTAGTGCTAATATGATATTTGCGTTGAATCTTTTAAATATCGTAAAAAACGTATTTTAAAAAATGAATCTGTCATTATTTCTGCATTCCTTAGGATAAACAACTTTGTGCCTCCAACCATCCAATTTAACGAATAAAATAAAAAAAAATCTTTTAATTTTTGACTAGACATGCTTGAATAAACACTCGGTGGTATCCACTATTGCGTGCAAAAATAAAAAGGAGATGTACCACGAATAGTAAGAAAAAGCTTTTACTAGTTAAAATCTACTGGATTTTCATATGGTATCGTAATCTTTTCAAATGTCTTGTATAGTCATGTGTAACTCTTCCCTATCGCTGTTAATATTTCCAACGGTATTTTTTCAATTCCTGAAATTACGGCATGATTAAAGGGGTTTTTTAGCCTCGAGTCATTCGTCAAACTCAAGTATTATGTAATTTAAGACATCGACTGAGGGTGCTTGATGGAATTTCAATATCAAATTTGAATTATTGAGATTTTGTACACTCCCATGTATTTTATCACTAACGACCAGAGTTTCGTCTTTCGGCATCTTCAGGCATTCGAGCATCTTCAGGCATGGACTCGAATTGACAGACAGTAAACAGTGTCTAACGTTTATATAGAAAATTCGGATTATTGAGATTTTGTACACTTCCATGTATTTTGTCACTAACGACTCAGGTTTCGCCTTTCGGCATCTTCAGGCATTCGAGCACACGAATGGACTCGAACTGAGAGACAGTAAACAGTGTCTAACGTTTATATAGAAGATACAAATACGACAAATATTATTTACGAGGTAAGATATTATACGTCTGAGAGCCACACTGATACCTGAGTTAAAATTTCGAGAATCGCCCTAATCCTTATTTTGTAAACACCATATTAACAGAGTGGAGAATTGCCGCTTTTCAACTTCTTTTAGAAATACCAGTGATTTTACAATTATAATAGTATTGTGGGTTTTGACGGGATGTAATTCGACGAATGGGTAAATATATACAATCATTCCACATTTAGTGACATCTGTTAGGTGTTTCTACGTATCGGATATAATAGCGGAGAATTAGGAAGGTTCAGCTGCTCATTCAAAATCGGCAAGGAATTTAACTGCGCTCTATTAATTTCCAAAATTTCTTGATAAAATAATTTATGATCCCCCATGTTTTTATGCAATAGTTTAACCCCATCATCCGCATTAAACGTATGGTTCTCCATTAGCAAGTGATTTGCGAATGTCGAAGTTTCTTTTTTTAATCTAAAGGCAGCTAAATGTTCTGATACCCTTATATCTAATGTACGTGTGGTTTTACCCACATAGAAATGTTGGCAATCATTGCATTGTAATTTATAAATACCAGATTTGTTCTTAAAGTTTAATCTATCTTTATTGTTAATAAGTAATTTGCCTAGAGAGTTTTTGCAATAGAACGCCGGTCTAACACTATCAGCGAGTTGTTTTTTTAATTTTAAAGCTTGTGCAACCTAAATAACTAATTCTATGCCAGATTCTAGGGTGGTCTATGTCTTTAGACAAGTTCCCGAAATATAGCATCTTTTCTGCTAATTTACGTTGTTTTTTTGATACAAGACTATCTATAAGAGACGCCTCATAGCCATTATTAATGGAAATTTGTTTAATAATGTTTAGTTCGTTTTCAAAATTAAATTTATTTAGAGGTATAGTGACTAATCTGTGAACCTGAGAATGGAAAACAGCCAATTTATATGAGAAAGGATGGTCTGAGTTAAAATGGATCGCAGCATCTGAAAACGTCTGTTTTCGATAGATTTTAAATTCTTAAAGAATATATTTTTTTAATAAAATAATATCTTACCTCGTAAATAATATTTGTCGCATTTGTATCTTCTATATAAACGTTAGACACTGTTTACTGTCTCTCAGTTCGAGTCCATTCGTGTGCTCGAATGCCTGAAGATGCCGAAAGGCGAAACCCGGGTCGTTAGTGACAAAATACATGGAAGTGTACAAAATCTCAATAATCCGAATTTTCTATATAAACGTTAGACACTGTTTACTGTCTGTCAATTCGAGTCCATGCCTGAAGATGCTCGAATGCCTGAAGATGCCGAAAGACGAAACCCTGGTCGTTAGTGATAAAATACATGGGAGTGTACAAAATCTCAATAATTCAAATTTGATATTGAAATTCCATCAAGCACCCTCAGTCGATGTCTTAAATTATGTTTATATAGAAGATACAAATACACCAAATATTATTTACGAGATAAAATATTATAAGTCTAGGATCCACACTGATACGTGAGTTAAAATTTAGAGAATCGCCTTAATCCTTATTTTGTAAACAACGTATTAACAGAGTGGCGAATCGCCGCTTTCCAGCTAATATTAGAATAACCAGTGATTTTACAATTATAATAGCATTGTGAGTTTCGACGGGATGCAATTCGACGAAACGATAAATATATACAATCATTCCACATTTAGTGGCATCTGTTAGGTTATTTAACGTATAGGATACAGCAACGGGGAGTCTCAAAAGTACATGGAAGTGTACAAAATCTCAATAATTCAAATTTTCAAGTATTATGATTTATGATAAGATACTGAAAGTGCCAAAGTTGGATGAAGACACAAAAACCACTACATACCTGGGCTATTCTTGAAATCTGGAAAAATAATGATTTTATTATACAATTAGATTATTTAATTAAAAATTATTACGAATAGTGTTCGAAAAAGGCCGAATATATTCGGATATCGAATATTTGCATATTCGAGCTGGAATCCCTGGTTCTGATTCATATGCTATTTCAAGCTTTATTTTACGTAAAGTGACGTAAAAATTGTCCGCCGAATAACTTAGAATCAATCATGATTAATAAACTCTATTAAGAGATGAAATTGAAAATCGGCTGATGCCTTTTGAGCTATCCGTTATAAAAGTTATTGATTGAAATTTTGGAGGCTAAAAATATTAACTGAGTGATATTACTCACCAACTAGGGACTTAAAACTTTACAATGGAAATTAGTTTGACAGCTTCTCCACTTTTCAATTACCCAAATTTGATATGTTCAAAACAAAATTAGTAAAAAAAATGTTTTCCAAATGTCCATGGCATGTATAAGGCGAAATTTGTCTTGCTCATAACGGGTATAAAACTAAAGATTTTTTTTGAGATTTTATTGATATCTCTTCAGTAATATTTATTAAATGTCTATTTCCAATAATTGATTGTTATTTATTTTCGACTAAAGTTAGGTAATGGTTATAATATGTTGATTGGATATTTTACAACAAAAATATGTTAATTTAGAAAGATAATGTGAATTTTACTATCTTTGGTTACATCGGTTTAAAAAGTATTCACATTTACTTGCACACACATGTCGATTAAGTAAGATATTGACATTTAAAAGTATTTAAAACTTTAATATATATAAACACATGTCCTTTATAACGCGTAATGACCAAATAATAAACCACGTATACAAGAAGCGACATAATAGAATTTTAAGTTTTCAATGCAAACGGATGATTGCTCAATACATTCAAAAATACGAAAGCGCAGAGCCACCTGGCTGACCAAAATGCTAACCCAAAAAAGATTTTTATTTTTGGTACTTAATAACAGTCCAGGAAGACTCGTGAAGAGAAAATAAAATTATTTAATGTGCATACTTTTTACAATTCTTACTGAAGAAAAACCAAGCTTTGAAATTCCATGTAGTGGGATTTGAGCCCGTGATACTGCAACCGAATAAGACAAACGCCATTTAGCGTTTAAAATTCGGCTACAGGACTTAGTAGTAGTCATTTTATGCATATAGATTTAAACTATTGCTTGTTATATAGAATGTTTAAAGTAAAATATTAAATAGCAGCTTGTTTCAGGAATAATCAGTAATTAAAAAAAAAGAGGAATAGTTCAGTATGCATAGTAGAATTTAATAAAGAACAAATAAAAATGTGTGCACGGTTGTTCATATATCCGGTGTTTTATGAAGTATAAAATATTTCATACTATTTTTGCGTGGATCTTCTGCGAAACAGATGACTCGATATATCTTACTCACAAACAGGCCAAAGTTTACTTGTCCTTAGGAGATCAAACGTCAAGATGATATTATCATTTGCATAAAGTATTTGCATATTACATCTGAAACTTAATGGAATGTAAACTTTAGAAATTGGCTACGCATATAATATATTATATATATTCGCTTCAAACGTTGGCATATAAATGGTAAAGACAGGAAAAACAGCATATATTTATATTTTACATTTAAAATGTATTTTAAGAAATGCGAGTGAATTATTTTCAGAAAAATTTACATTATATTTAAATATACACATAAATTTTGGCTACCACTTATTCAGAATGTGTTTTTACGAATTTTCTAATTTTCTTTTATATGGAATGTTTTCGCAACTAATATCAATCATTTAAGATATTGACTGAGGGTGTTTGATAGAATTTAAATATCTAATTTGAATTGCTTAGATTTTTCCGGGCTTAACCCGGGTTTCACCTTTCGGCATCTTCATGCATTCGAGCACAGGAATGAACTCGAACTGACATATAATATCAAATTATAATACGTCAATTAAAACTATCGATTCAGTATTGCAGCATTTTAAGCTTATCTATGCATTCAGCGTTTGAAAAATATTTTTTTACTGTTATTAAAAGAAATATTTTACTTTTTAAATTTGTGTGGTTTATGGTCAATATTTAACAAACTTTAATTTAATACTAGATTTTGATTTCTGGCATAAATTTTTTTTGTCAGAACGGCAGAAGTCTATTCTTTCATAAAAATTCACTGAATATTTAGGTATGTAATTTTTAGTTATTAATTATGTATTCGATGAAATGTATTATTAAGATAAAACTATTTTAAGGAAAATAATACCCTGAAAACCTTTTACGTGTCACTCTAAAAAATCTCCAAGGAAACCTTTTCGTCTTCTCGACAGCTTGTGTATGGTTGCTTGAAGCAGTCAAATGCGACCCAGATGTCGCTTAAAATCTTTCGCACTTGCGACTGTCAACCATATTGGCAGGAGAAAGATGATAAACGCAACGTAAGTGTCAAACCCAATAAGTTTTTTCCGCATAAAAAATGTGTTTTGTTGGGAAAAGTTATTCATATCATACATTGGCATATACAATAAACATATACGTCTAATATGTTTTTATATACGCGGCGTAACACGAGCATACGTACATCAGCAATGCGGGTGGGTGTATTTGAGAGCCTGGCTCCCCCAGAGTAAAGTATTGGTGACAAATGTAATGATATTTTGGTATGAAATACGACTGGTAATAAAATTCTCTAGTTAAGCGGCAATGCCAACACAGTGAAAATCTTTACTGAATGAGCCAACTGATTATATGTTAGTCATTTAACTACTTTTTTTATAGAGATTAAGTATTAAAGTGTGTTTGCAAAAGCACAATTTTTATCTTATATCTACGTCACTTTAATCAATCAGGAGATAGGTAGGAATTGTGGATAAATAAATATATCACAATAATACATCCATTTTGACACAAATTCAGAAATCATTAGTTGAAATTACTCATTCGTAAAATTCACCATTGATCGCAATCCCGGTTAAATATTTATAATATTCGTTTTACAAAATAAATTAGTATTAAACTTCAGTTTATAGTAATGCATGAAAATATTACAAAATGAAATCGTTACTATCCGGATGGAAAAGATCAAAAAAAAATATGGGTTGCTTTTTCATTCAATTAATATTGTGCTGCTATTTCTTCTTGGCGTTTAAAGATTCCGTGAGCGTTGGGCACAAAAGTTTGGTTTTCATGTTATAACATAACTACCAACAAAAGAAAAAATCCATCAGTGAAAAAAGAAAATGAATAAAGCAAGCTGAATTTCCTCTTGCAATATTTTCCGTGTGTAACTTTTGCTTAGAGTTCTCATCTCTAAAGTTTGTCGGGATTATTAATTTTGTATAACAGACCTTTGTCTGTGAGCTCTATTGGGCGTTTTAAAAAGAGCCCTCTCATAAAAAACACAAGAAGCAATTTAGAAAGTAATAAGTCAGGCAAATAATGTTCTGAAAAATATTATATTTTTACCTTTATGGTGACATATTTCCACAGACAAACCATATTTTCAACGATAATCTTATGGGCAGACTACTTTGACTTTTATCCGGTCCAAAAATAAATGTATTGATTTATGTATTTGACGGAACGGGCATAGTAAAAGAGTTTAGATGAACGCTTTGCAATAAATTTCTCTTTTTTGAAATGTAATTGTATACATTTTCTTAATACGCATTCATATTTTTCAAATCATAGGATATTAATGTTACGGATATTTTTATTAAACAAAGAAACGATCTATTTAATTTTTTTATTTCGATTTAACATTTTTTAATTTATAACAATTAATATCGCTGCTATAATATTATGTATTATAAAATAAATAGCTAAGCAGATTTTGCAACAAATCGAGACGAAATGTGTTTATAAATGTTTTTTTATCGGGTCGGCTTCGGCTGCCGTGCCCACGGGCTCAGATTCCAGTACAGACAGTTTCGTTTATTGATTTTTTAATCGGGCTTAAAAGCAATTATTTCTGTAATATCATAATACCTTCAACGCACCCTATCCTAAAAACGGGTTGTAGTGAGAGCTATTAACTAACAACTATCTTCAAAAAGAGAGGTCAAACAACTGAGGAATTAACACTTTAGCTCCGGGGGACGCGTTTTCCGCTTTGCAAAATTTTTTGTATAGCGGCGAGGAACGCGTTTTTCGCGTCATTCGATATAGGCAACATTAATCGCTTATAACTAATAATTCATGTTTGATTCATAATATTATTGAAAGAATTTCATCAGTTTATTATGAAGCACCTTTAGGAGAACATCCAAACTTGTTTTCGGGTAATTGTCGATTGGTCAGCTTCATGCTATTCTTTCCATGACCTATTGTCAATTTCCTGAAAATCAGCTCTGCCGCAGTGCGTATTTTGATAATATTTCCCCCGTCGCGAAAGTATTAACAGTTCTCGTAGAAATACTTCTATTGAGATAAGATCTATATAGTGTCCATATGCTTCACATTGGAAGCTGGCATTTATATTCACGCCCTCTACTGAAGTTGTTCCACGAACTGCTTTTACTAAGTCTACCGCTTTTTCTCGGAGAGAATTGTCAAAATGATGGGACAGGAATAATAGTTAGCTTCGTATAAAAATTATTTTTCTTTGCCATATTCTCATTGGATGTTTTTTACTTTGTTAATTATTAACAATTGTGTCTGGTCTTTTATTCAGACATTCCGTTCAACTAAATCGATACTATAGAAAAGTTGTCATAATATTGATCAATTAACAAATATTATTTGTAGATAATGAATTGTATTCTACACAAATAATTTAAAAATAGTAGACTTCATAGTTTAATAATATTTAAATTGCCTTATTATCGGTTTAACATTTCGAGTCAATTTTTAATGAGAAATTATAATGACTCATTTTGGAGTTGAAAATTATTTGTATCGTTTCGATAAATTAATTGCAAAAGTCTATCGAGATAGGAAGAAGAGTTCATCAATGATTCAATTACGTTTACAAAATCGTTTAATTACGCTATTTATAAACCGAAATTTATTCCCGCTGGAGGCGTATTCTCATCACGTAATAAATGACAGATTTTATAGGATCGTTTAATGTACATACGCTGTATTTATATTAAATAAACGAGCTTCTAAAGTGAACGTTTCTTCAATATTACGAAAAAATGCCACTCTCTAAATGATAAATGAGGAGTGTCTATATTATGAACGTGATGTATGGAAAGCATCATTTTAAAATTTCATTTCTTTTCTGTACATACCATTGATCTAAACTTATTCTAATTTAACAAAGAAAATCATCTCATAGAATTAAATTTCGAGAGAAACCTATTTCAAATTGTTTTCTCAAAACATATATTTTCATTTTGGAAAAATCTGCTTGAATTTTTTTAGCAATTTATAATGCTCGTCTACCTATTCATAAAAAGGGTGCTATTTTACATTGCAGAATTCCAAGAAACATATTTATTAGATAATTTCAATATTTTACAACGGAGTTTATAAAAGAAATTAATTTTGAGTAAACATGAATTGTTTTATAAGCAAATACCTAAAATATATAAAAATAACTGAAACCTGATGAATTTTATTAACCGAAATGGTGACTGGGTGTTTCTGAAAATTTTGGTTTTTGATCGGTGCTTGTCAGTATTAAAAAATGTTAAGTATTCACATTTTTATTTTGTATAAAAGAAAAAATTAAAAGAATTCAAATAAATTACCGTTTGAAATTGCAAAGCTTGTATGTTCACAAAAACCACACAAATAACTATCAAATTGTATTTATTTTATAAAAAAAATATTCACAAAATTGTTACGAGTAAAAAGTAAGAAAGATTATTTTTGTACTAACATTAATTAAATAATGAGGTATTCTTTGTTAAGAACCACTTTTATTTGGCCGTGCAGTTTCAAAACATTGTATAACAAGATATAAGGTATCGTTAAAATGATTTTGTACACTTCCATGTATTTTGTCACTAACGACACGGGTTTCGCCTTTCGGCATCTTCTCAGTGTATACGTTTATTATATCTTTTGCGACAAATATTTTAAAATTAAGTCTGAGAGCCGACTTATTTTCTAGCCTAACATAATCCTTAAAAATATTAACCTGATTGCCAGTTTTAGCTTTTTTACAAAACACCATTTGATTTTAGCATTATTAAATCGATAATGGAAACGGGTTTTGATCAAGATGGTATTAGAAATGTATGGTAAAAATCAATCAATCATTCATTTAGTGACATCTGTTAGGTGTTTCAACGTATCGGATATAATAGCGGAGAATTAGGAAGGTTCAGCTGCTCATTCAAGATTGGCAAGGAGTTTAACTGGTATCGTTAAAATAAAAAAATGGTATTCTGAAGTTAGCTTAATGTTACTTAACGCTAACTGTGCCATATTGCTTTGGTTGATAATTCAATCGGTTTTTCAAAATATACATTTATTATGTCTTTTGCTGACATATTTTAAAATGAAGTCCCGACTTATTTTCTAGCCTAACATAAATTAAAATATCCTGACAGTTATAGCTTTCTTACAAAACACAACATTTGGTCGTTCTAGCATTATTAAATCGATAATGGAAACGAGTTGATCAAGATCGGTAATAGAAATGTATGCCTTAAAATCAATCAATCATTCATTTAAATAACGTATCAATCATTTTTTAGACGACACTCATTTACAATATGATTAATATTTTAAAACAACATGAATAAATCATAATCAATATAAATTTTCATAAAATTCTACCAATTTAAACAACTAAAATCAGCACACCTATTATTTAAGAAAGACGCTGTGTTGGACTTGGCTATAAGCCGACGTTCCGAGACCGTAATCATTTTCTCGTTTGATTACAACCCTTGATAAAGAAACATTTAACAATTTTGGAACAAGTGATTAACACCAATTATAATACATTTTTTTAATGTGAATACTTAACGTGAAACCTCAGTAACTTATATTATGTTTATATTGAAGAACTGCACCAGCGTAATGCGTTTATTTACCGCACGTGTCATTTGAAACGTATCCTTTTTTTTAAAACAAAAAAAATGTATTTAAAAATAATCGCACACAATTTGTTGTGTAGTTAATGGCATGTAAAATATTTGTTTTTTTTTGGAACTTAATCCCAATCTAGCTCCAAATGCCGAGCATATGGATACTTTATGAAGTTTATCTCAACATAACTGTTACTTGATCGAATATTCATATGTGGGAGAGAATTTAGATATGCCAGACATCCATGCCTACGAACAAAAATCCATAGATGGTATGGATAAAAAAAAACACCGGGAAACTTTGTTTTCGCTTGAGAGGTTTTCAGAATGAATGATTGTGTCCCGTAAAAGTCTTATTCGCGTGGGATTGAATATCATTAATAATTAAAAATATTGAGAACGACCTTTCAATGTGAAATATTAAATGTCTGCGATCGAACGGAGCACTTGCTTTACGAAAAAGGCCAAAAGTAATATATTATGTGCCAACGTTTTCGGTGTTTCAAGTGTCTACATTATTTATTTTAATTAATTCATTTTTAATGAGTATATCAGAAATCATGTTTTATATTATGAAGAAAGTTTCCGCTCAGTTATAAATTAGCTAAAACTCGTTATGCGAAAAAGAGCGCGAGATCCTGATAATAATGGATCACGGTTTATAGTACTCATGTTTAATTAGTATTTGATAACTGGTTTTGACGAAAGAGTGAGGATTGCACAGTTTGCGTTAGCAAAACCATTAATTAATTTTAATAACAAAAGTTTCAAATCGTAAATTATCAAAACTTTAGTTAAGCTGAAAACGTTTTTTTATAAAATTTAAACAACGATAATTTCAATTTTTACTATCTTTTTTCAAGGGTAGATACTAGTGTCTATTTATAATGTCAGTATGGAAAGTTTCATATATATATAATTCTCTCCCACACATCAGATCATAAAAACGTAGCGAAAAAAAAAACTAAACACTAGTTCTGTTCTAGTCATATGCTTCTATCCTCCTATCTTTTTGATTCTTCTTTCCAAAAAAGAGAAATTAATGACTGACTATAAAGCATTTTGTAGAATCACTTACGTTGATATAAGCTTCATTACGAATCCATATGCTCAATATTGGGAGGAACATGGTTGCAAAAAAAATAAGAGTTATACAGTGGACATTTTTACTGGTAGTATTTTAATTACTATCGGGATATATTAGACTACGACACAGTAACCAATGAGTCAGTGTTAATCAAACGAGCTATAAAAATAAATTGAAATACACTCGCCAAAAAATTATCATTGTTACAACCATAACGTTATTTTTTTGTTATTTTGCTCTCTGATTGGTTGTATGTATTTGAATATTTTTTTCAGTTTAGTTCATTTTTAAATATTTATTTCATTGAACATTTTTTTAAGTTTTACCTACATCCACAAAGATATAAATATTATATTATATGAAAGTATAGCCGAAATAAACAAGTGAAATAAATTTTGTCTACCGATGTAAGATGAATTTCCATTGTAGCCTTGTCATGGTAAGAATATTATATTTTTATTTTGTGGCGTTGAAAAATATTTCGCTTGACACAATCCAACCTTTTTAAACTTATCATTTGTCTCACACCTGAAAAACAGAGATGTCATCTTGGATTATTTTTTGTATAAATTTTCGTATATCTATATCTTACCCAAACATCCTTAACCTTAATCGAATATTGAAATATTTTATAGGAAGTATTTTATATGCTCCACATAAGATATTTGGTTGTATCGTGATAATATTTTTGTTTTATAAAATTTTCCATTTAAGGCAATCGTTGATCTAAATTGGTTTTTGTTTATCTGTGAACACTCATCCCTTATAAACCACTTCTTTATTAAGCGCAGTGGCCTAAGCACCGGAAATAATTCACGTTGACATTATGTGCAATCATTGTGCATTAATTTCCAACACGCTCTTGATGAACAGAAATATTAAAAAATAACTACTTTTTTATTTCTCATACACAGATTTAAAAAAATCAATCTTAATTATTGATCCGCCACTAGTTTAGGCATCCCCAGTGTATTTTAAACAATTTTCTTACTACGATTGAGTTAAAGTTGCCTGCTTCAGAATAATAGTTATTTACTTCATAAGCAAATAAATCTGTAGACTTACGCACCTTAAATATCCAGATTGAAAAGTCTCTTTGAAAATAATTTTGTAATATACTAAAACTTAACACATGCAAAATAATTCACTAATTCTAATTCCTACTATTAATTAAATTGTAATTTATCAAACAAAAATTTCCTACAATTAAGTTATTACCCAATTGAATACAAATATTGACTTTGTTATTCATAATTTTAATAGCAAGCAAAGAAATCAATGATTATTCATTTCAAGACAATTAAGTAATCTCTGCCTCTCTTAAATGTGTCATATTAAAAAATTAATAATTTTTAACAAAATATTTGTCATTTCATGTAAAACTGCGGATTGAATAAAAAGGTCGAATACCATTCCATGGATGTTATATTCAAGTGAAGAATTTGTATATATATAATTGTTATCGCACTTTTTGTCTTATAGAAAGTCTCATAACAAAATACTATAGCGATGTGATCTGAGACAAAATTTTCGTTAATCTTTATAATAGTAAATACAAATATTATTTTGAAGTAATACAAACTGATTATAAAAAATCTTTCCAAGTCTCTAAGGAGTATGTGATAAGCATGAAAAATCATTAATTTCATAATAATTGATAGTTTTGTAGATAATTTGAATCTCAGATATTATGAAATTATTTTAAAATATACATTCAAAATTAACCTGTTCATCTTTCGTGGATATAAGTATATAAATGCAAATATGGTAATATGTGCGCCACTGTAAAGTGCTCGTCGCATCGTGTTATTGTGTTATGAGAAATTAACAATAAACAAGTTGGAAAATAAAACTTTGAGATGCGAAAATTCCAGCACATTATTCTGATCATAATAAACTGGAATTCATAATAACGTATACAAAATTGCAAGGGGCGAAATTTCAATCATTTACATGACCGATTTTTATTAGCATTTTATCGAATAATAAAATATTCTAAATACCCCATAGCTCTTTTTAAATATGAAAAGCAATTTCATTTTAATTCATCGAGATAAACAATTTTTGGGATCTCTTGAATAATAATAAAAGAAACGAGATTTTGTAAAAAAAGATATTTCTCCATGATTTTATTGTTTGGATGAAGCCATGATAACTTCAGTTATGTATGTAACAGTGGAAGCATACCTATTCCAATTTAAAACGTATTTTTACCAGAAAAAATATATTTTACCTATTCACCTACAGTTTTACTGCCCGGTGAAACTTATTTGACAGGTACACGCATACTGTTTTAAGCCGCATATGTGACTTGTTGATGTTTGGTCAATAGATAATGTACTAATATGAACAATAGATAATATTAAAAAAAACGACATGGCTTGTCATGCAAATTAAAAACTTAATGCAAGAATGTGCCAGCAATGAATCTAATATTGTTTTGATGAGATGAATTATATTTTACCAATGTACTATGACACTCGATAACAGAGCATGTACTGAAATTAACCATCAGGGTATTAATAGTTATGATATGATTATTTAACTAAAAATTTTTATTAATTCTTAATTAATAAAATGATAAATTTAAAGTTCCAGCAAACATTTTCAATTATTAGAGATACCAAATATATTAAATTTATATCCCGTATCCATAAATGTAATATATTATGAAAATTAAATATCAAATAAAAATCTCAATGAATTTAACACATTGTTTTTTTATGCATTTTTTATAACAATATGTTTTTTGGTAAATGCTAATTAATAAAAATCAGTATTCTGATACAAAATAGTACAGAACGATGAAGCGACTATTGCTCAATTTCATGATGATGATTTTATCTTTAACTATATTGAACACATTCCACTGGTTGTATTTTTCATCTAGATTCTAGAATAAAAGAAATTTCCATTTTTATTATGTGACCATACATGAACTAAGCATGATATTTTACACAAGAAAACCATTTCAGAAAACATTCTAGTGAATAGAATCCGGTAACCCAAGTAGAAATATGCTTCCGTAAGTGTTCTTATATGATAACAATACATATATGAAGTGGTTAAAATACATTTGTATGCAAAATCACTTCAATGCGCATTTTGAAACCAATATCGACCCAGACCTAAGCACGTCTTGCTGCAAGTTTTTGTGAGTGTCGAATGTTATGCGTTATTTAATCTTTTTCTTGTCTATTGTAAAAATACTCTTCTATGTAAGTTGTTTGATAATGAACAACATATTTTATTTGATTGCACTAGAATCACGATTCGACAGCATTTGAGTTACAAAATAAGCACTTATTACTGTATTACAACAATTTCACTTTACTTGAATCGTATGATTTTTTAAATGAATTTTCATCAAAAAGCTTTTGGCGAGAAGTGATTGTCAATCATTCCCTTTTTTCTATCTGTAGTGATACATGACGCTGCAGTTTTACGAAAAATTATGCTTGTCAATATTCGTCAGCAATAGATGAGGCTAATCTTTAAATAATATTTCTTAACGCGCTTGGAAATGCAGTCAGCGAAATCAAGCGGTGACTGATATACGACACGGATCCTGCATACGCTGCGACAAAGGTGAACGCTCTGAAAAATAAAGTCATGATTACTAAGTAGGACAGTCGACAATAGTATATATGAACAAAGAAGAAAGGATCACATTCATTTTGTCATAGCCCATCGACTGGAGACATATTCTCTGAGCTGCATAATCGTCATCATTATCATCAGTCGTACCTATAGTCTAATCGCACCAAGCATAAAACGATCGGAAATAAATTCCTAAATATCTTTCAAAGTAGGTATTAGTAGAAGAGTTGTTCAGTATTGCAATTTTTGGAAGGATTGTAAAATTTCATATCTTTTGAATAAAAAATCAATTGTTATATCATTAAATGACCACATTGAGTTTCAAACATTTACTCACCTAACCGAATGATTACGAGGCCCTAATGAGTTTATAAAGTGTCATTGTGCATCAATCTTTGAATGAGTATTAATTTTAGTAATATCACCTTAATTTGTATTAATTTACATTTCACCAATTTACAATGTTCCTTGCAAATAAGTATGTATCTCTGATCGTAAAGTATAATTATAATAAATGAACAATCTTCAACCAGGACTATAAATTTCTTTACCGTCAGGTTACTATAAATAGTAGAGATATAAACACCTCTTCGAATAGTATGTTCTACTAAATAATATTCGATGAAAATATTTAACCTATAAAATATATTATTTTTTTCCAATGTTTACATTCTCTACTATAATAAATGTTCAACTCTGTTATTCAACACAAATAAGAAGACAATGATTTTGAGATTGCTTAATGAAATCTCATAAAAAGGGTGATTTCATTTTACGCTCTAATGCAAAGATGTTTTTTTTTATGGAGGTACAAGCTTTGCACTCTATGCTGACCATATTATGCTTTCGCGATAGAGAGGTCAGCGGCACGACCATTTTATATTATACGTTTTACGAATTGAGCCCGTTTCGCTACACTTCGTTTTACTCAGCTTTAAATTGATCCTGGGTCCTTCTGAATGCTAGCAATTACTCTATCGCTAAAACACAGCTGCCGATGATCACAGCAATGAGCCGAGCGAGGTCACACACTGTTTGAATGTGTCATCGCGCCACTATACTCGTTTCAATTTGCCGATATTGCTTTGTTTTCAACACTTATCTCTTCGGAAGTCCACACCTTTCTTTGTCATCGGATTATACGTTCATGGTAGAAGAAATGATAGAGTTTTACTCGCTGCCAAGCAGTGGTGGTGGGTGGAAAATAGATTTGGATGCTGCGCGTTGCCTAAAATGCCCCAAAATAAAAAAAATCGCCAACACCATTAATTCTACACCTTAGATCTGAAAGACTGCATGTCACATTTTTTGTCTTTTTGGAGTTAGTATACAGATATAGATATCAACGCAAATTCACGTTGTGTTAACATTTTACAGTCCATGCTAAGAAAGTCACGTTACTCGCCGTGGCAGACACAGGATGTGTCACTTGGACTTGGTCATGTAATTGAGCATTTTTAAAGCTATTTGATCGCTTTAAAAGGGTTTTTTTATTTTTAAATATCATATTGTTATCGTTTTACACTTTATTTTGTGTCTAGAGCTTGCAATTTGCATAATTTCATGTAATATAATCGAGCTATGGGTGAGATGAAAAAAGTTCGTCACATAAGCTGCAGGCATGTCTCGCTTCTACCTTATACGTCAAATGTAAATTTGACTCAGATAACAAACACAAGCATGCGCGTGACGTACCATCCTCTCTTTATCGCTCAATCCCATTTACAGTGAAGGGTGCGAGTGAGATACAAGGGCTTGCAGGCGCATGCTCTTGTATCCTACTTGTTCATATACAAGTGAGATTGTGCGATAGAGATAGTAACTTCACCACATGCCGCTGAGTAAAAAAAATACAAGCAACGTTGCATCCGGTCTTCTCTCCCCTAACTAATACCATTTCTCGCCTTGTCTCAGCTTAGCATAATATATGGCAACTCACTCTTGCGTATAATTTTTCATATATCTCTATCACATTCATTAGACGTTCAGTATTCTCTCCCTCTAACTAATGCTATTTTTTGCATTATCTCAACTTAGCAATATATATCATGCTTCACTCTTACGTGTAGAATTAAATATATCGCTATCACTTTCATTGAGTTCGGCATAGTAATATCATTAGAGTTTTGTAATTTTATTAATTTAATGATGAAAACATTGAATCGAACTACTTATTTATTTATTTTTTGCGTAACTACTTTATATACAAACAGCTAAAATCCTAAATTTATATTAAACCTAATAAGCGAAATATTAATGTTTTCAACTCGTATGGCAACTTGGTGACCCTATGGCAACGGGAAAGTTAATGCTGAAAACATGGAAGTCCAATGCTGCATGGTTTTAAAAATACATACTTCTAAAATGACTGTACTTCAATTATTATACTTTAGACCTAAAAGATTGGATGTCCACTAAGAACTCCAACTCGAATAATTGAATATTTTTTTAAAATTATTCGATATTCAAATATTTGAGCAACTATTTGAATAGTGTTCGTAATAATTTTCAATGAAACATTCTTCAAAATCAACGAAAAGATCAAATCACAATTTCCCAAGATTTAAATAAGAATATTGAATACCCCAGGTTGTGCTGGCTTCACCCAACTCATGCACTTTCAATATCATAATACGTCAGTTTGACGAATCACTCTTGACTAAAACTCCATTTACACATGTACCATAAACCATAATTTAAGAAATTGAAGGAATACTATTGTAGCAATCCAACGCAGCTGGAAATTTTGAATATTATACTGTAATGAAACGGTATTCAATGTGAATTTTAAAAGTATTTTTATACTTCAGAAACTAATCGAATATTCAAATAGTTTCAGTTTTGCTATTCGATATTCGAATTGTTAATAATGACAAATAATTAGAATCCTTAATGTCAACTAAAATTATTTTTGCTATATGCTAGAACAATACAATTTTAAACGCGTAATAACGTTTTTGATACTTTAAGTGGAACTAAATTTTTGCAACATAACCAATCATTTCAATTTCTGGCTCTGTAGTGGAGTGTTCAGCATTAAGAAATTCGGTTCTGTTGTCCACGGGCTCAGAAATTGATTTTTCAATCAATTTATCGATTTGCTCAAAGACATGAATGTCTACAATTCTTTCCAGCCATCCAATCTACAAAGTGATCCGTAGCGATAGCGATTAGTTAACTACTCACCCTACCCTAACCCCCATTGGTAGCAAATGTGTGCCTGTAGTAGTGAAATACCAGTATGCGTAGTTTTATTGCATCTATTTACTACATAAATGCTATCTTCGACTGATCTGTTGCCCACCTACTCTAAGCCAATTAACATGTAATTAAGGATTTAGTAAAAAAATTACAAAACACACTTTTCATGATTAAATTGGTAAATCGTCAATACATTCTTCTTTTTTTTTGTTGGTTAAGATCAACTAAATATATATTGAAAGAATCTCAAATTTCACTGCACGTCACTGGTCCCAATGTATGTTTTCCTCGCCAAAATCATAAAACGGTTATTCACTACGAGCAAAATTGAAAAAAACGTCATATCGCGGTTTTTGCTGAAGTAGTATTGTCTGAAAATTTTGAAGTGTTAAAATTTCCGTATTTTTTTAAATGTGAAGTGAAATCTGGCTGAGCAATTTTCTCGTAAAATTTAAATATGAGCGGAAGCCTTTTTTGGTCAAACGGCTATAATATAAATGGAAAATGTACTGAGGCTAACGACATGTTTTTTATGAATATTTAAGTCGGCCACCGTCATACCATTGTTATGGATGGGAAAGTTATCTCTCACGTTGCACCGCGACTGAGAAAATTACGTTTTAAAATCTTTTTCTGAAAATAAATTTTCAGTATCATTTCGTAAAAGCTGCGCTGAGTCAATAATTTATGACTGGAGGAAATAGGGAGAATTTTTCGTTGGATGTAAATTTTTTATATTCACTTTAAATACACACCTAAACCACTGTAATATCATTTTTTTTTGAATTGCATTATCGAAGAATGATTTTTGATATTTTTTGATGGACTTATATATTAAATCAAAACATTTTAAATTTATTTGATTTCATACCATATAGTATTGATGATTTTAAATTGTCATAAAATTTATTTGTTTTTTACGTATTCCTTTAAATAAACCCCAATGAGATCGTTTAATAAATAAATTTGGTTTACATACATCCGGTTTTTATTAAAATAACTACGCACAATAATTTCATTAACTTCTTAATTGTAGCATGAATAGTCTTTGTGACATGAGATGTCTAAAAACAAAAACCGGCATGTCCACAGTTTGTAAAAATCTAACAAAAAATACGTACATGTACTATAAGCCATTTCCTATATTTAGTAAAATAAGCGGTTATCAAGCTAATGAAATATACATACTGTTCTTAATTGAAAAAATCATTCAAAAGAAAAAATAAGCTATTTATAAACCTTATTATTTAAGCGTGAAGAACAAAAACGTCATTTAAATACTACTAACATTGCAAAGTGAACATATCGGTTTTTGCTTTTAGACGTTTCATATTGGCGATAGCAAAGAGCTTCGTTTTCATCTTCAACGTTATTTTTAGATGAACCTCACCAGTTAAACAAAAAATCATTTTGTTCGGGGCTCAGTCACTGAATCTTTCAGAACAATAAGTTTTTGGTTTAGTTATTTATATCATCCTGTTCGGTTAATGTTAAATGTGATAATCGTAGTTTCTAATCAGAGTTAAGCCTCTCAAGCGACGCAATGGAGATTACGAATTGTTTAAAAGAAGATTGTTTCAATTATATCATTTACATTTCGGAGCCTCCCCCACAAATTGTCGAAACGCTCTACCGGAACAACTGCGTAATGGGATTGCTCGGCATCAACGACTACAGATACAGAAAATTAACCCTTCGGTCGCTGGAGAGCCGTGTGCGAGACCACTCCGGCCATGGACCGCATACCAAACGCCCCGAGACGCGTTTGTTATTCACCGCACTGCACAAAATTACAAATTAATGTTTCCCACGGAGGCCCTTGATCTATCCACCCTACAAGTTTTAATATCTCCTTCGACTACTAACAAGTTGCACGAAAATTTACGCAGTGCCGCACACACATGCACAAAAATCCATTTTAAACTTATCCGTTGTAATTTTACAATGAAAATATCACAAATTTGACATTCACGAGCAATTTATTCAGCAAAAAGATCAGTGGTTTAACTGTTATTCGATTCTATAAAATAAAAATCACCACATCCATGTGACGTAGTAACCATAAGAGTTTTGCCAAGTGATTCCATTGAAATATTAAATTTCATATCCCTAAGGTTAACGTGTGAACATTAAGAAATCGAAGAAAACGTTTTAATCCTAATTGAAACGTTATTCATAAAAATATAAATAATATATAAACTCTTTGTTGCGTGAAACCTGGCTACACTCCGGATAGTAATAAATATGGTAATGAAGTTTTTAACCACAATTGTAAATGATTTTTATAGATAATTAATAATTTAAATTTTTTTTCTCTTTTTTGCGATTTTTTTGGTTGAAAATGATGCATCATTAGAATATACCTTTTTATTACCATTCAGACTTTCAAATAAGTTATTACGTAGTAATACTTTAATGCAACATAAAATTTTATTTTTGTTATATTACATTATCAAATTTTCAAGTAATTTATAGTAAAAATATTCCAAATGTCGATAACATTAAAAGAAATGTGCCTCCTTTTGGGCTCTTAGCGTAATCAAGAACTTGATGTATTTTTTTATCAGGTAATTATAGGCCAAGTCGAAAGACCTTTGGTAGAATAAAATTTGTTTCTCTTGTTTCATTATTTTATAATGTGTTTATCTTTTACTCTGCAAAACAAATTGAAAATGATTAAGTTTAGTTTGGTATATTCATGTACTGTTGGTTAAATTTTCATATTTTGAATCAATAATGTGTTCTCCGACTTTATCTTGAATCAAGAGATATCCATCTTTGCTACGCCTGTGAATTGCGAGATATATCATTGTAATACTTCAAGGTGTTAAGTTAATGTATGTTTGTAATCCTGGCAACAGTTATATGATGAGTATGCAGAGAAAACCACAATATAAGTTTTATTATATGCGGTAAAAGTTTCACCATCTATATACTTAACAAATAACACCGCGAAGTTAATCCTTTACACTATAAATTAAATTTTTGTAAGGTTACCTTAGCAAATATCTTTTATAATAATAAAATGAACACTTCATTCAAATAGTGTATAATTTCAATTTTTAAACATGATTTCTTCGTAGATAAAATTAGCGTTCAATGTTTTCACTGATTATTGTCTGTCAACAAAGGTCTCCTTTAATTATTTTTAATATACCCATGTCACGCAAAGCTTTGTTTTAAAATGTAAAAAACGTTTTTAAATATTACCATTGTTGCATTACATTAACATATAATTTAAAAAAATGTTACTGCGCATTACTTTTTATTAAAAACATGAGATATTTTTTTCAACTTCTGTTTTTAGTTTTAATCTACCAGGTCTTGCTTAGCTGAAGAATTTTCGATATGAAAAAATGTTGAAACAAGACAACAGATGTATTTCATATTATTTTTTAAATGAAACTGAATTTGTTAAAATGATTAAAACGTACTATGGAAAAGCAAATCTGTAAAATGCTAAGCATTTTGTTTTGCAGTGTGATCATAAATTTGCAGGCCGAGATAATAAATTCACGTTATCTAACATTAAAGCGAAAAAGGAAAATGATGTAAAACGCAATCGCCACAGCATAAAAAATTAAATAAATCGAAATGAAAAAGTCTTCGAAAGAATGAGAGTTTTATGAGAACGAGAAAGATTGTTGAGAATGTTAAAATTTCTTCATTTTGAAAAAAAGGTATGGAAAATATTTTAAATGCCGTACTGGTGAAAATCGTAGGACTAATTACATGTCAAGTATTTCGTATTCCCAAAGAAGTCTTTCTTGAAGTGGCTGATGCTTTGAATCTTTTTGTGGCAAAGGAATGAATTCTAAGAAATGTTTTTAAGATGGTCATACATATTCTACAAAAATTTGAAAACATTTGAAATAAGATAAAAAAGAAAATATATAAATATTTACGAAAAAGCATTTATTTTTAAAACAAAACTGGTTTAGCTCAGATATCTTTACTTCAAATCAACTCGAGTCTAGGATGCAATATAGATATTTAACTTATTGATGTTAATGTAATAAATAAATACTGCCTTTTTTTCATCTCTTACTGCCCGTTTCATGATGTTTGTCTTCATTTGAAGAATTCGTAGAAATCAAATTATTTACATTACCTGTTTTAAATACAGATAAAAAATTTTCCTCATTGAAGAAAACAATATAAATAAATATTTTTTCAATCTTTAGATTAAATCATGAAAAAAAGAACATATGTTTGTACGTTAAAATTTTTGAATAAAACTTTATATATATTTCTAAAAGATACGTATGTAGTGCCGAAGAAATCTACAGTTTGTCGACTACGAACAAAGTTTCAATTGTAGTCTCTTGTCAATATTTTCGATCTACTCCCAAGTTAAAATATTGAGCTTTGCAATGTCTCAACTGATTGATTTATTACAGAGACACGATTCAAAATTTACTGTTTTTCATTCTCATTTCACTTCAAACAATAATTCTACAGAAAAAACTGTAACATTTTGTTATCTAAAACTCTATTTCTAATTTTTTTTACAGAAAGAACAAAAAAAAAAGCTTTGTACGTGTGTAATCCTTTTCTTGCCGATTTCATGTCCTTACATTAAAATGATATGACTCTATCTAACAAAGTTGGCAAAGTGTTTTCAAAGAATATCTCTAAAAATAAACTTTTCAATCCTGCTTTGTTAGTGACATCCTCTGGAAAATTTTCAACTTGATTCTATGTTAAATATTGCGAAAGGAACAATTTTCACTCTCTGAAATCCATAATTTGAATAAAAACTTTGTCATCTCAGAAGTTGTTAGGAGTGAAAAGGAACTTTTTTTGATTTATTTAATGTAGCTAAAAATGTAATTACTTAACTTTGGATGATCAACTAAAGTTCGTAGTATGATAATTTTAATGCACGTTTCTGCTTACTAAATTTCTATTGGATATTTCAATTAAACGTAAATGAAATTGTCAATTGAAAATTAGTGAACGAAGCTTCTTATGTTTTGGATAATTTATTTTTGAAACTTCTTATTTAAAGTTATTAGTTAATAAGAAAGTTTGGTTCATTAATCTTCATCAGAAACTTTGTAATGATTTAATTAAGAAGTTCTTTATAAACCGTTTGACTGACATATGAAAAACTATCTTGTCAAATTGTGGTAAGTTTTCCAAATAAAAAAAGACACTTTGATACATTCGGATAAGTATTTTACAAAGTATTTTGAAAAATCATAAATCCAAGAAAATGCTTAATTAACTGTCTCACACTAGGTGTGTCAACTTTTAAATGTAACATTTGTTTATAAAACACGATTAACTTCTCTTGTTTCTTAAATCTTACATATGAAATTGATCAGTAGTTAGTATATTATCCTTCGTATTCTAATGTTTAATCCGGTAACATCTAAGCCCAGGCATTATGCATTCCACTTACGATCAGAACGATCCAGTTTAAACACCTAGGAATATGGTCAATATAAATGTATTAACATTTCAGATTTAGAGCATTTTTCTGTGTGATGACGTTTTAAAATTCTTCGAAATACAAAAGTTTAACACTGAAAAAAAAATTTAACTGACGCATTGACAATTTTCCATAATGCCTATATTTTATTCACAAAAAATATTATTTTATTGTCATTCAAAAAAAAGTATAAATCTGTTTTACTTTTATTAAGTAATGAATAAATAATGTATATCAAAGTTTTAATGCTACACAAAATCTGTGGGATGTGAGGTAATTTAATAATTCATTTTTTAGTCTGCTGATCATTTTTGAGCATAAAAAATTGGATTAAATTTTAGCTGATAATACAAAGGAAAATCTGCGAAAAGCGATCCAGAGCAGGAAAAGGTTGAAGCTTATTCATGCTTAAAAATATAAGGGAGTGATTCGGATGTAACTCAATCGATTTTTTCCACGTCACTGTGTCCAAATTCAAGATCAAAAAGGATGCAAAGATAAAAGAAGAAGTAGAAAACAATTAAATAGTAACGAAGCAAAAATAATCAAGCCAATGAGATTTTCTTATAAAATATAATGTTAGTAAATTTTTGTGATAATGCTAAAATAGTATCGTAAATTAATAATGATTCAACGCCATTTATCATGTAACATTTTGACAGATTGTCACTAGTGACAAATTGCAGCTTATCGCTAAGCTTTTAAATACGCTTTATTCCTCAGAGAAGTTGTGAAATAAATACTTGAAACATTCTCTTTGTAAATAAATTTTGGATATGATAGATAATTGTTAGTATGAATCCTTTATAAATTAATTTTTAATTATGAT
This sequence comes from Himalopsyche phryganea, assembly GCA_022494535.1. Lineage (NCBI taxonomy): Eukaryota > Metazoa > Arthropoda > Insecta > Trichoptera > Rhyacophilidae > Himalopsyche > Himalopsyche phryganea. The sequence goes on from JAGVSL010000034.1 coordinate 3,565,617, forward strand.
TCATGTTATCTTAATTATTCAGCGACGTGTAGAAAATGTTGGATTCATACAAGTAATGACTGTTTTAATATAATTATACATTACATTTCTTTCATCATTAAAATGAGACAACAAATTTAATTGAAGAATATCAACATTGAAAACGTAAACATTGTAAACTTTTGCTTTCCAAACTTTTAGATCGACTGCCTCTTGAAAAGCTGCAATTTCATCACAGTCTATTAGAAATGCAGTATTTTTAACATTGACCACACGACTAAAAATATTGCCAGAAAATTGATGATTCACGTTTGATAATAGATTACTCGCAAAATATTTTTTTAAAACAGCCGCTTAAAATTCTTCCACTAAAACTAGGCATATAATAAATTATATTGTTATTAAATTAAAACATGATATAAGGTTAAAAAAATAAAAGAGTTGTTATTTCTACAAACTAGATCAGTAGTCTCCAAAATACGGTCCGCGGGCACCAACAATCTGACCCGCAGTAGCTGACTGGACGTGCTCGGTATCCGGCCAGCCATAGTTTTTTCACACAGATAAATTGTGCTGAAAGCGGATAAAAGCCACGAGCAAAATTATGCAATTGATCAACCAAATTTTTTGTCGAAAGGACTTGATATGAATTTATAAATCAGGTGGAAGCTGGTTTTCTCCTTTACGCTTATCGGCTATCTCATCCACAATGAAATGTTCTTGATACTTTCCCGTATGTACCAACCTAAATTCACCCGTAATTCAAAACTACAGTTGGTATGATGAGATAGCTAGGTCTCAGTCCTTGGGACTTCAGTGGAAGGAGTCAGTGTGGGCCTGAGGATAAAAAGTTTGGAAACCCATGGACTAGATTAAAGTTTATTTATTAGGGAATTACAATTAACGCTTACATACAAATTATGTTAATTATTTCTTAGAGTCCGAAAACGCTGTCAAAAAATCAAGCCGTGTGTCATTTATAGTAATTGTATTTTTAAAAAATACACTCTTCCTGCACAAATCACTCATGCGATCTTCCTAATAAGTACAGTTCAGACTCTAACTTATATACTTACTCTATTCAAAAAAGAAGGATGAAATATGCAATATCAAACAGTTTTCGTTGTACAACTTGTGTTGAGGTGCTTCAATGGAAGTCCATAATTGTGTTTGATAAAAATGTGATGATACAAATTACAAGGCAGAATTTTTTTAAATATCAGTTATCAAAGGTTTAGTTAGCATTATCGATAAACGTTTCGGTAAAATAATCTCAAATAAAGCAATATAACATGCAGGTAGGTTTAACATATTTTTTTAAATATTTAAATCATTTTATTTTTCTTTTTACATTATCGATTTATTAAAAATGTTACATTTCAGTTTAATTGAAAAATGACAGGTCAGACAGTGTAGGAGTTATATACAATTCATTGTCGCGTGAGAAGTTATTTAGAGAAATGTCACGTTTCGATTGTCTCTTGCTATTCGAAAACTTTGAGACACCACCCAGGTTAAATAATTTACTTAGCTGTATAAATTATGCGCATTGACCTTTGTTTTGATGGGAATAGTTTAGTCATCCCAACAATAATTAAACTAATTAACAAAATAAATTCGTACGAGTTGCCTTTAAATTGAAAGTTTCTATGAATATAATTATTATTTAAATGTAAAAGATGATTAAATTTTAAAATTTTGTTCAAATTGTGTTCTAAAAAGTGTCTTTCGTAATCAAATTTAAATTATGAATTCCGAGTATCATTGTTGAGTAAGATCACTTTTTACTAACCATGCTCGCTTCCTTTTTCGAGCAAACAGAGTATCGATACGCTTTTTTTATGTTCATATGGGGTGGATGAAAAGGCATGATACTATCACAATCGTTTATGGCTTTTGAGACCAATCCATAAATTGATTGAAGAAACAATCAATTAAATAGTCCATTTTCCTAGACCTTGTAACCGAGTAATACCATTTTTTAAAACAAAACACATTTTTTTTGTACAACTTCCAAATATTTATAATAATCAAGACTGGTTTTTCTCATCAAAATTATAACAGAACTATTTATGAAAAATTAAATGTTAACAATTACAGTAAATTCTTGACATAGTTCTTGAACCAATTGTTTTATATTTTTTTCCATGTCCGCTCCCAATGTATAGCATATGGTTTTCTAATGACAGTATCTAAACAAAATTTTTCTACAAGAACTGCTTGTTACTCGGTTGCTCAACCACTCTTTTTTCGAAGAGAGTAGGGATAATTATTTACATTCTATTTTACACAAATAGCCCCGTTATGGTTTTATTTTTATCAGTTGATATTGCTCGTGATGAGCAAAACAGGTTTTGATCATTATAAATATGTGAAAATAGTACAAAACAATTGTATTTTATTTATAAAATATAATGTTTTTCCACCAAGAATTGACAGTTAACACCTTTAAATTGAGTTGAACTTTAGTTCTACATCATTGAACATTTTACTAGTAATCTTACTTACCTCATATTTGATTAACATATTTTGTTCACAAAAGAAAACGAAACACTTGTTTGATAAGTGTTTACTTGAATACGCATTTTAAAGTTTTTTCTTAATTCAAAAACACAAAATATATTCTACCTCGATGAAATGTTTTTCTTACAAAAACAATTTTTCTTCAATGTATTGAATTAAGAATTAATGATTTACATTTGCTATGTATACCGTATTTTTTCTTATCATTAATCTCATGGGAGTACATGAAACGAGAAGGACTAACCCAGGGCTGGCGGCGTCTAACATTTGAATTATGGCCCCAGAGGTAAAAAGGTGTACCTCTATAAATTAATTTCCCCATAAATAATCTGAAATTTTAATTAAAAATCTTCGGCCTTGATCAAAGCCAAAGCTGGGACATTCCCTAAGGATCGTTTTTATGTCCAATGAGTCATTAGTGCCTTTTAATTTTTTATTCCATCACTTTTCATCGTGAAGGTACTTAAAAAACGGAAAAACATTTTTCCCAACAAAATCGATTTATCACATGTTTTTGACAAATGATTCGCTTCTTTTAAATTCCTTAGTTTTGTTTACTTATTTTAATTATTACACTATTGTTAAATTCAAATCAATAAGTTAAAACTATTTATAGGGTGGTTGGACACACTTAAAATAACATGAAGTAAATAAAGGAATAAGTTTGTTTACTTGAATAATTTGAAAATGGTAAATAAAATGTAGGTGTTAAGCCTCAACGAATATTTTCATATTCGGTACAGTTAAATTATTTTCACAATTAAATCATACATACGTTGTTAACTTTCTAAATTGGATTCCTTTGTTAAAACAAAAAAAAATATTTAATGAAAAATTCTGAACATATTGCTTTTTTATTTCAAAAACCAACAACAAGTATTTGTATTAAAATTACTGAATGAATATTTTTTTATTTTTCGTACGCTTTATATGAAATAAATGAAACTCCAGCTAAAATTCATTTTATATTTCAAACAAAATCTGGTATGTTTTTTGAAATAGCAATAAAATTCGTATTCTTTTGATCATTAAATCTGGCATTTAGCTTTTAGAGGGAGAACCAAAAATTAACCACGTCCTTAGAAATCTAGCTATCGTGTAAATTCTTAGTTGTCTTTTTTATCTTTACGTAAACATTGTTTTAACATTTAATAAGTAAAATATTACTCAATGAACAATGTATCGTATGTTGTCTTGAGTTACGACGTAACACTATACACGTTCAAGTGGTAAAACTACCTTTCTGATAAGGCTATTGTGTTGAAAAAGAGAACTTTACGACTAATACCCCGATTCAGTTTTCCAAGCTTTGTTAAAACAAAAGAAAACGTTTGAATACGTCTGTTGAGAATTGTATGTGCTTAATAATTTTCTTTTTCATATCGATTTTACTTTCATTTTGTTTTTGGTAATACCAGTGCTTAAAATTCTCTATATAAAGTTTGCCAATCAAAAGTTATAAAGCAAAATTTACGACACATTGTTACTTCATATGATTAGCTGATTCCACTGTAATAATGAACTATTGAATGATTTATATTTAAACCATTTATCATACTTCTTTTTTCTTAAATTCTTTTCAATTAATAATAATATGTTCAGCAAACAATAAACTATGAAATGAACCAACATATTATTTTAAATGTAATGGAAGATTCTTTTAAACCTTAGGAAAAGTTGAAAATTTACCTAATTGACTGAGAATATAATGTTTATATACAACACTAAAGTTGTCAATGAAAAATCATATAGAACACTTGAAAATCAGTTGTAAAAATTTTAAATATTTTCTTTCATCCTATAATTCACTCCAGAATATGAATGTATACTTTAACCTTTGCAGCGCGAGCTGTTTCCCACGAATTTATTTTCAGTCAATTGATCTGTTAAAACGCATACTATGGTTAAAAATAGATCAATTTCAAGAGTGAAAAATAAAGAATTATATAAAATATATATTGGTTATTCCAAATTCACCAAGAAGTAAACCAAACTTGTCTCATTCTTGCTAAAATAAATTGAAGAAAATGAAGCAGCTGAAAAATATTTAAGCTACGACTTTGCAAGCAAAATGGCTGCGGCCAGTTTTCATATACACCGCCAACACGCACACAAGCAAGCGCGTAGCCGCATAAGTATCTGTAATACATAAGACTGATGATTCATGCTGCGTATCGGCAGTTCAAAGCTGAAATTCAAAACATTGAATATCGAGAACTATTTTCAAAAATATATTTTCTTGTGCTCTAATTGACATTTTCATTATTTAAGACATCGACTGAGGGTGCTTGATGGGATTTCAATATCAAATTTGGATTATTGAGATTTTGTACACTTCCATGTATTTTGTCACTAACGACCCGGGTTTCGCCTCAGTTAGTTCGAGTCCATTCGTGTGCTCGAATGCCTGAAGATGCCGAAAGGAATCCAAATTTTCATTATTGTTGCCTAATTTCTCTACCTAAAGGTCCAATTTGTATTTAAAGCACATATCCACAAGTGTTTTTTATAGTTTGGCCGGAAATATGAGATAAAGTGTTGAACATGTAAACATGTCCAGCGCGTCCATCGGGTTAAAATACAAAACCGATTTCTTAACTCACCCAAAAAAATATATTTTTGAGAAATAAAAATGATACTTGCGTTTGATGCCTTAAAGTAGTATTTTTTCATATATTGTATTTATTATTAATTATTAAGTTTATTATTAAGCTTCTAAATGTAATCAAAATAACTTTATGTAAACCATATTTTATTAAAATGATGCTATTACTATTAATTTTATCAGTAAAATCCCTCTCAATGTATTTTAACGAGCGTTCGAAGATATTAGGCGCACTTAACGATTTATTTGATGAAGTTTTCTCACGTATTCCCCATAAATATTTTACCAGATCAGAATCCCCCACAGTTCCGCCAGCGTGAACAAAGAAATTTTATTTTGGCAATTTACAGACAAAGAAGGCGATTAACCCGGGTTGATTAAAATAGAAGAAATGTATAATCATAATTAATCTTCATTCTTTATTACCTACACTGAAAAACACAAAGCTTAAATTAATCAGGATACTTATTATATTACGAAAAAATATAATTGGAATGTAAATAATGATTTTATAATAAACTGTATGTAAAGTTCAATTATATGTCAATTTATTTACTTTTACATATTAGTTATATATTGAACTAAATGCAAACAACCTATATTGAAAAAATTGGTCCACAGTTTAACAGTCGATATATTGTTTCAAGCTAAAAAAACTAAAGCATCACACCATCGTTCATAATTGTATAAATATTATGATTTGTATTGAATCAAAAGCTAACAATCCAGCAACTGATATTGAACACAACTCAGAAAATAGCTTGCTTGTTTTATAAATGAAAAGGAGTAAATATTTTTTTGTTTTAGCTACTGCCCATATGTTTTTCTAAAATAGAACACTTCGTATTAAATTTCAAAAAAGCATATTTAAGGATATCGCTCAATGTTTTTTAACATTTTTTTAAGACATCGACTGAGGGTGCTTGATGGAATTTCAATATTAAATTTGAATTGTTGAGATTTTGTACATTTCCATGTATTTTGTCACTAACGACGAAATGTACAAAATCTCAACTATTCAAATTAAACACGTTTTATTAGTTCAACACAATAAATTTATATTTCTGATGCTCTACTAATTATTAGTTTAAGGCTTACAATTAAATGCACTTTAGTTTAGATCATTTTCACTTTCATAAAAATAGTTAACTTGTACTCCACAAAAAAAAAATGTTCACTAAAAATAAAGTGATCCCACATAATAAAATATATTTTAACATTGAAGAAATACATTATACATACAAAAAAATATTTTCACATCGATAAAATAGTTTTCACCTAATATAAATACTCACACTCTGAATTCGATAGTTTCACGAAGCTCTTATGAAATGTCACGTATTCTTCTACTCTATATTAGGCCGTCTATATTGTCTTTGCTCCATGCATTAGAATACATTACACAAATCAAACCAGACCAACCATAACATAACAAGGATACAACTAAACTCACTTTGTTAAAATAATCCGTGACTAAGTGGAAACTATTAAAATCAAAGTGAATACTGTCTACTCCAAAGTGTAAACTATCGAAATAGAAGTTCAAGTGTACCAAGTGAATACTATCTAACACAAAGTGCAATCATTTATAAGTCTTAGTTTAACATTACAATGTACAATTAGCAAATTTTTGTTTTGTAATTTGCTCAATCCAGTGTCTTTAGTTTTATTGAATTTTATCCACGTTGGTAATTTTCAAAAAGTTTTTAGTTTTGACACGTGTGCCCCAAATATCATGCCTTATGAAACTTCTGAGGGAACTTATGACATGCTTGTGATAAGACGCATAGCTGTCTTGTCTCAGCAGTTAATTTAATAGCCAACTACTTACCATAGAGGGTTCAACCGTTTTACAAGTATTTGAACGTTACATAATTTGACCGTCATTTATAGCAGATCGGTGACTGAAGGCTTTCCTTAAACTCAGCGCTATTTCACAAACCAAAGTCTAATTTCACGTCAATAATATGTATAATATACACATCTAAAAACATAGGCAGACAGTTAGTAGCGTGCGTAAAATGCAAAAGACAGACATTTAAAATATATTACAAGTTGAAATATATTACCCTTACCGTATCCATTAGTGTAACAATGAGTTACTCGGCCATTAAACCTTTAAATTATCTGTGAAATAGGTCATACAAAAAATTATGGATTAATTAAAAATTCATTATAGTTTATGTCTTCTTTGGATAATTAATCATAATTTGAAAACCTCGTCAATTTTACCATCGAAAAATACAAAATTTTAGTATGGTATAGTAACAATTAGTATAGTATAGTAAGAGTAAGTATAGTATGAATAACAATCCGAGATTTTCATTGTTTCAAACGGCATCGAGATACGTCTTTCGATTCTTGCGTCTTTCAATAATTTCACTTAGTTTGATATGTATTTCAGGTTTTACAGACAAAATATGACGTAAATAATGACTTAAGACTACATTAAACCATAAATCACTTATTTTTGAAATTATCACTTCACTTTATAAATGCGTTTATATGACAAAATTCTAACGATAATGAAATGTGAATGTATGAGATCCGAAGGGATTTTTTAGTATGAAAACAGAAAGGTAGATGCATAAAAAGCAAACTGTAAAAGTCCCGAAAAATCTAGCAAAATAAAAAAAATATTGAGGCACTCATTCATTATTCTGTTAGCTACATTTAATGATGCCTCGTAATCTAGAATAAGTAACGTAAGGTTAAGATGTAACTAAGGATTCATTAATAAACTAATGAAAGAGATATAAATCTTATGAAAGCAGGCCTTAAATCACATTTCTGTCAATCGATTGACGAAGTACTCGGAATATTAAACATGGGTTTCCGACGGATTCGGCAGTTACTTGGGTGGAAATTCATTTTTAATATAAAATTAAAATGGATAACTTTGTTATGTATTGCATTTTGATTTTGTATAATGAATTCGGGCTGTTTACCAATCTTAGTTCAACATTTAAAATAGCATTATATCTATTCTTTTTTGTTTTGCTAATTTAATGAAAAATTGATGTTTTTATTTCACGAATGGACTCAAACTGACAAATCGCCTCACAGATTCCAGATTCCTGTCAGTTCGAGTCTATTCGTGTACTCGAATGCCTGAAGATGCCAGATTCCTGTTTTTATTGCTAAATATGTTTTAAGATAGAATTATTGGTGTTGAGAATATTTATACTTTCATTATGGCTTTTTTTTCAATTATTGGTATTTTATATTAAAAAATAATAGCAGTTTGTTTCTCATTACTAGGCTTAAACAAAGGATCGGGACCCATTTTTCTTATCACAAGTATTTTCAAAAGGTGATTTAAAAATTAATCTCTGAAATAAAATATTATTCTATTTTCATATGCGACATTAAATCATAATAATGGAAAAATAGTTTTTTACAGTTTCAATTATGCATGTACCAATTAACAAATTAATAACAAAGAAAGGGTTGACAGGCGTTTTTATTTAATGGGTTGCGCGCTACTGCATAGGATTTTCCCATAAAATTTATTTTCCCACAGTGCGCAAGGCATTTAAACCTACAAAATGTTGAACGAAAACCCCGCGGGCTATTTTGCGTTGTTTTTGTTTCGTGGGTTGGCAATTCCCACAAATAATTAAAAGATATTCGGTTTCAAATTTATTATGTTTGAAGACATATACCCATCCCATAAAACATATTTTACAACAACAGTAATTATTTAGGTACTTCGTAGTTGGTTTTCCGATTTTTTCCGATTAGTCAATCGCTTCACAAATTTTGATTATTTTGTTCAAAAATTTGAATACATAAAATGTAATTATATGTGCAATCCAAATATATTCAAAAAAGGTCGCTGCAGGGATACTACGTTCAAAATTGACATAGCCGTGCTGATTGCGAATTTTCAGCCCCTGAATGAGTCAAAAATTAATGTTGTTTTGTCATTAAATACGATGTGAATACGATGAATATGAGATCTATGCAATGGATATAGGTGAAGTGTTCCTTGGATAAATTTTCCGTGAAATTTTTCAGTTCTTCTTGCGTTTATATATCAAGTGATTGAAATAATAAATATATATTTAGACTTTTTACGGACTATGGATAGTCAAACTTGTCGTAACGCGAACCACTTTCGTGTATTTATAACATCATATATTATAAAACGGCGTTTTTAGAATTAAAATCTACCCTTACACACATTTAATGCGATGTTTGTACTTAGATACGTAAATTTATACCATTAATTTGTTTTTCATTTATTTAAAAAGAAGCTAATAAAAATGTTTTTACTCAGTTTAAATTTACCCTCACTCGCCTTCATACAAATTTAGGTAAATTGCATCCCACGTAATGATATTGGCCAAATTTCGATAACTTATAATTCTATTTCCATGGTTTTATGAATGTTATTTACAATTGAGAAAAATTGTCTTGTTTAGTAATTTTCAACAACCTCAAAAAATGCTTGCTCTTATGGTTGGCTTTCTTTTTGAAAACCTTGTATACGAAATATATTTATTTAAACTGATATGTCAGTCAAAACATACCAAATTTTTTGTTGCATTCAGAGCAGTGTTTTATAAGTAGACTTAAAGCCTAATATTTCTAACACTTCTAATATTTGAAGACAGTTAAACACACGATCTAATCCTAAACTAAAAAATCATATTCATTCGACGGTTTGTATTTAATAATATGTTATTCAACCATGGAAACCTTGACTAAAAAATATTTTTTCTTACATTTTGAATTCTGCAATATAATTTTATTTTCAGTTAAAAATTATCTAGTGTAAACCCAGCTAAAGAAAACTACACGAGTCACACTTTGGGAAACCGAGCGTTAGATACGTCGAACAGTATGGCAGTGGCATAAACATAATAATATCAAATATTTGTTTTCTTTCCTACATACAAAAATCACACATATACATAATTTTACCTACTGATTTCTTTTGTTTTCACGCATGGATGAAAAAATTTGGAACAACTTCAAAGACAAAACATTACTGATGTGTCAAATTATTGAGAATAAAGACCTACCTAATAATACGTCAAAGAATCCTTGTGTTCCTTTATTGCTTCCGCTTATTAAAGTACACTCAATTTTAAAAGGTGATATTCAAATATTGTATATTACATGACACAAATTATTTTGCTTCCAATTTTTTTTTGAGTAAGTATTGGCGGTCTTTTTTAAGTTGATATATATACAAACGTCAAAATGTGACAACATTCAATTCCATAAAGTAAGTTTTGACACAAGAATGATTCACGTCATAGCATATTTTCACATGAGACACATCTTTCTCTGGGACTTTCTCGAAGGTTATCCCATCTCTAAGTAAGTTTAATATTTATGTCAGAGTCTTAAGTGAAGTCTCTTACATGACGTTTAAATATTCATGTGAATATCAAAAGGAAATAAATTCGAACAGTATTTATTTTTTTATATTTGAAAAAATCCAATAAGTATTGATCGATCCGGAAATATTTTCTCTGTACATATTGTGTAACATCTATTTGAGGCCTTTTTTATATGTATCAATGTACTCTTATTTCAAGCTATATTTGTATATTCATGACAATAATTATGCATTTTTAAATATAAAAATAGTTTCATATATTCCATAGTACCATAATATACGAAAACAATTAATTAAGTATGTTTCAAAATTTTAATATTTAACATTTAAATACAACTCAACTAACTGTTCAGGTAGGAGTTGTATTGATTACCCGAATGATGTTAAATGTCATTTTTTGATGGAAAGTCTTTTTAATTATTAAAAAAAAGTCATTTAAAATCTAATTTTAAAATATAATAGTTTGATCACGACCAGTTTTAGTCTGCAAAGGACTTATCAATAACTCAATTGCTATTCTTTGAATAGTTATATTTTCAACATATCTATTGAAAATACTACTTTATTAAACGAAGTACGTTCTAATCACACTATACAATTGCTTAGTGAATTCTTTGAATAGTGTTTATTTAATATTATACAACAGTATGCAGTGACACCTGTCACCATTCACTCTCAAACAGAGAGTATGTGTGTGTGCTGCGTCACAGGTGCATAATAGAGTGTTACAATATATAACATAATATATTATAAGCAAGGAATGGCCAATAATTTACTTGATGAATGACATTTTCACGTTACAAAGACTAATAATTATAAGTTTATTCCTCCACTCATTTTAACGTATAGTCTTGAATAGGATGGCTTGAAAAAACTTTGTTTTTTTTATTATTTTATACTATTTAACCAGAATCAATTCTTGTAATAGCGCGAGGTTGATAAAATATAAATTATTACGAAAAAGTAGAAGCTTCAGAATCGAACATTGTGAGGAAGAGAAATAAAGAAGTGAATTCCAATTTTCTTAAAAAGGTGTTTTTAAAAACCGTAACAGCCTCATGAAAATGGGAGAATCTTATCGATTTATTTTCTTAGACCGCCTTACAATTTTTGACGACATACGGACATTTTCAACTGTCGTAACGGAACCTTTTCTCAAAGCCAGATAAAAAAAAGGTTTCTGCGTTGGGTTCCCAATGACGTCACCAATACGCCACTCATAAAACCCGAGCAATTACTGTACCTCCATAAATTTTGACATTTAAAAATTGACAAGAGGACAATCTAAATACAAAATAAACTCGCTCGACTCTCTCTTCTCGTTCGCCAATATCAAAATAAACAGAATTTAATTAATTAACAATCGTTGCCTCGTTCGAAATTGGTTTACGTCAGTATCTGAACATTTTAATTGTACTTCGACTTTGATTTCTTCCTCTTTGGGATAGGTTTACAAAATGTCTTCCGACTATTATTTATTCTTTTTATTAATAAACTTACCAAAGCTCTTCCTACATTGAAAACTAAAAATCTAATAACTATGAATTTACATCGACTAGTTAGGTTAGCCATTATATTCAAACACCGCTATTCTACAGTTCCACAAAAGTACAGGTTTTCTCTCAAAACGCAGATGTATGCTTATGGAAATTAGCAAAATTAAACAATTTCTCAATTCTATATACATACATATCAAAATATTGTATTGTGACTATTGACTATTGACCAATTATTTGAATAAAAAAATAATACAAATAATAATCACTTTTTACGAGTCAACTTAGATTAATCAAAACTTTGATCGGCCATATCTCAAAACTATCAATTTCACTATGGAATATGAAACTAGACCAACGATATGTTATCTTTATATCGACTTTAGGAAGAAGAAAGGACTTAACCCACACACAAAAAAATATTGTCTATAGCCCAAACACAAACGTATATTAAATATTGTATACATTGTGACTATCGAAGCAAAGGTTTTTTAAAATATGTAAGGATAAGTCCTTTTGACTTTTTTACAGTCGATTTATTATATATTTATGTATAAATATAGTGTATTAGCACGTTTTGTGTAAGCTCTACACAATATTTTTTGTGTGGGTTACGACGTTTTTCCTTTCCACAGTCGATATAATACTAGCGAGTACCCAGCATGCGTTGCGATGCCACTGAAAGAAAGACAGTGTTTATGTTTTAGCTCTGTTTATTGTAGTGCTTTTGAATACACAATATTTTTTGTTTTCCAACTGGTGCGTACAAGAATAAATCAGAAGGTTTTCCAACGCGTGAGCAAGCCACATACAGCTGTTCAAGTGATAAACATGGATTTTCTAAATTTAGTCCACACACTCGTAGCGATGTTTCCTGCGCTTGCTCCTATTGATGTTTATTGCAAATGTGAGTTGGACCGGAAACTGAATTAGACTGGCATATCTGTCGGAATCATTGGGATGAGTGGCAACAGTGCATCTTCTCCTTTAATGTTTCCATTTAAGACCGACAATTGGAATTTAACAATTAACACCACTTGTTATGTCACACACTAACTGAAATATCGCTGTTTGTACCTATTTGATTCTTTTTTTATTTTTTTTAGATTTCAGATTTTTTTATAAACCTTTGCTGGTGTCCTCACAACAACTCACCAAAGCTTCATCGCAATCAGGTGAATGGTACAGGAACGCATATAGGACAAAAAAACAAAACATTCTTTATATATATACAGATCATGTGTACATTATCTCTTTTTCAAATTTGGATTATTGAGATTTTGTACACTTCCATGTATTTTGTCACTAACGACCCGGGTTTCACCTTTCGGCATCTTAAGGCATTCGAGCACACGGATGGACTCGAACTGAGAGACAGTAAACAGTGTCTAACGTTTATATAGAAGATACAAATGCGACAAATATTATTTACGAGGTAAGATATTATACGTCTGAGAGCCACACGGATACCTGAGTTAAAATTTCGGGAATCTCCCTAATCCTTAAACACCATATTAACAGAGTGGCGAATTGCCGCTTTTCAACTTCTTTTAGAAATACCAGTGGTTTTACAATTATAATAGTATTGTGGGTTTTGACGGGATGTAATTCGACGAATGGGTAAATATATACAATCATTCCACATTTAGTGACATCTGTTAGGTGTTTCAACGTATCGGATATAATAGCGGATATAACTCAGTTCCATTCCATCCGTGTGCTCGAATGCCTGAAGATGCCGAAAGGCGAAACCCGGGTCGTTAGTGACAAAATACATGGAAGTGTACAAAATCTCAATAATCCAAATTTGATATTGGAATTCCATCAAGCACCCTCAGTCGATGTCTTAAATTATCTCTTTTTATTTAATTATTAATAGTGTACCACCATTTCGAACCAATACAATATTCTTAGTTTGTAAATGTAAATGTGCTATTGCATATCTTTTGACAACTAAATGGAAACAATCACAAACTTTCTTTTGTTTCATAAAATTTTGAAATTTGTAGCAAAACTATTATTAAATGTTATTTCACTACCTTTTTCCTACATAGTTTCGTGTTCTGCTTTACATCAACTTGAGGGCTTTTTACCATTTCCCGTTGGTATTTACTAATATTACTGGACTTAAATAAGAAAATATTTTTTTCAAATATTTGCTTCGGAACAAAGAATACTTGTCATATGCAACGTGATAATGGTTCGAGTATTTTTATGAAATTTTAATAAAACAACTCGTATTCTAAATTTAAAAAAAGTATAGTACATAAATTAAATGACATCTCATTTCGTTTTAATTATCCGTAAATTCATACGGTCTAGTTTGTTTCGCTAATGTTTTTCTATGCTATTTCTTTTATTTTTGTCGGGTCCGTCGTTCAGCGGTCAGCGTCGTTGGCTACGGTTACGGATGTCTCGGGCTAAAGTCCCGTTACGGACAGTTTCATAAATTGATTTTTCAATTGATTTATGGATTTTTGTTCGTAGGTACGAATGTTTGTGATGTCTAAAATTTACTCCCACTAACCCGATCCGTAGTTAGAGCGATCAGTTTACCACTATGCCCGTCCTAGTTCTATCCTTTTATCCCTACTCTCTTCTAAAAAGAGAGGTTGAGATACTTCCACTAGGAGGCCATATGCTCCATATTGGAAGCCGATATGTTAAAAACAATGTTTTGCGGTAAGTATGTTTATTCATGCTTCTACATTTTATTGTTTATACAGAGTCATTAACATATATTTCGACAATCTGTTTTTGCTGACATTATCTTTGTTACGGTTTTTTAGTTCAGGTAATTGGTTAAAATATTTCATATCGGTATTTTAAGTGCAAAAAAGGTTTAAATAAAAGGTTTAAAAAGTGAATTGAACACTTTTATCATATCGCTCAATCCACTTAGTAACGTATCCAATAATATAATCGTAGAAATCCTTTGAAATATTAATTAATTATATTTTTATTAATGACCCATTACCAATCATTAGAATAAGGATTTTCAACATCAATTAAGGTTTATAGATGATTTGCATTCTAGGCTATGTAATGAAATCCAAATTTCAGTAAAACATCGATATAACGGAAATCAGATGTAACAGAAAAAGTATTCAAGGAAATGTGAAAAAAGTTAAAAACGTATTTTTAATTCTAAAAATATTCAAATCCAAGAATCACTCACCGCTTGTAAATAATATTTTAATAATAATCACGCTAAAAGCACATGACTGCAAGAGTGTTAACGCGTGCTGTGCGATGATTTTTAAGCTGGAATCTCTAATTGATACAAACAGTATATCAGAATTTAGCATTTTTAAATAGATATATCAGCACTCTATTTTTGTTCCACTGGTCACTTAACAAAAAAAGCAAACTCATTTGAAATGCAACAGACGAAAAATGATGTGACAGTAATTCTTAGTGACTGAGCTTTCCACCTTTTAGCTACGCTGAAATATTCATAAGTCTAAAACCTGCATATTTTCTAGTCAGCCTTGAGAGAAAAAGCCCGCTTCGGTCCGGTTTTTGCGGCATTGAAACTTTTTCTTTCACTACTAATGACTCCAAGCGAGTGTGTTGTCTGAAGTTGTAGCAAAAAAACAAATATGGCAGCGAGTTTGTATTCAAACGGCGCTCGAAGTATCTTTTAACAGAGCGGGATTGTATTTTTTTTTTCATGCGAGGCATGCTAAATGTATAATGGCTCTATGCAGATAAGAGCAACTCGAAGATTTGAAATCCATTATGACAAGTATCAAGTACTCCATTTAATCTGTGTCGCTTTTCAAAAATCCATGCGTTCATATTCCATTTTGATACATAAAAGTTTGGTTAAATCTTAATATACCACTTTTCACTTGATTTATGTTAACTGTATAACTTTCGTTAATTTAAATAAAATAAACATAAATTATTCCAATTCTTCAAATGTATTACAGCACAACACTTATTGAATTTTCCATTTTAGTTTTGTCATCGAACGAAACCGGTTCTGCTTACAAAATGTAATAAAATCATTAGAAAAGTATATTTAATTGTAATATATATGAAGCTCATTTTCTTAAAATTGTAACAGATGTCCTCCTGTTTATGATTTAACCAGCTTTTAAAATATTGTAGTATCGACATAAATATTTTTAGAAAGTATTATATCAACTGTGTTTTGGCCAATTGATGTAACCCTCAAAATTTAAATTGTTCAAGAGAGAGTAAAAACTCTTTTTATCGAAAGCATTATATGTAGAGTTACGTAATGAATCTTTAAAATACACTCTTGTAAATTCTCATGTTTTCAGATACGAGATTATACGTAGGAAGTGTCGATATAATAGTGCCTTACATTAAGTGGCCCGGTCAGAATTTTTAAACCTAAAACGATGTACAAAGTAAAATGATGTCTCCCTTCCAAAAAGTGGTAAATTTATTTTTTTAGCCGAGACTTGCTCAGTCGTCTTTAAAATGAGATCCACTCGTTAAATCATGTTCGCATTTTTGAGGGCTACATCAATTGGCCAAAACACCGTCATATAATCTAAACCTGTTCCTTAAATTATTTTTTATCATCATGGAAAATACATGAATTCGGAAATCAAGTTAGCAAGGCTTTGAGGGTAAGAAAATTTCTTTAAAATGTCCAATAAAACATAGTCAACAGAAATCATTAAATAAAAAATTAAAACTGATATTGTTTAGAATATATTGTTTTAAAATGTTGGCTTCTTGTGGAAGACAAATACGACACATTTTATGAATGTGGCATTCAGCATTCTTTGCTACAAACAAACAAATATGCAATACTGTTGTTCAATGATCTGTTGCATAAAAATATTGCAACTGCATTGAAAAACAAATCAAAATATGGAGCACAAAATTATGAAAAATATTTTTGTATTGAGCCTTCTGAGTAAAATAATAATATTAAATTCATGCTTCCAATTATACATGATATGTGTGAAAATTCTGTAAATGCTAATTGGTGAAATTTATCTTTTGTTGTATTTGTACTCTTTTGTAATGTATATTTGCAATGCTTAGTAATAAAAGGGTCTTTTTATTTAGGATATTATGTTTAGAATACAAGGATATGATATATCGTCAGCATAGTAGCAAATGGCGATAAGAGAAAAGTCGAAAATCATCTGTTTTGAGTTATAAATGCAGTACGATAGATTTTAGGACAGTTTATCGTCTTTTTGATGTAGTTTGAAGTAATCAATACGAATTAAGGCAATTTCGTTCATAGTTATTATTGGAAAAAACCATAATCAATATTACAATAAAAAAGAAATACTAATAATCAAATCTAATTCTTAAATGATTAACGAATCGCATAGAGTGGTTAATTTTTATAAGTAATCATTAAGGTATGTAAATAGAAAGGGTGAAATTTCATGTCTTCAAAGTCGATTATCTCAAAACAAGGTTATTTGACATAACTATTTCTGTCACTATTGCGACGATATTAAGTCTTACTTTCTTAGTTTATAAAACTTACTATCAAAAAAAATGTTTTAATTAAGCTAAAATTGATTTGTACTGCTTATGAAATTGCACATGGTCGTTATAAAAATATGTTTTATTTTTAAAATATAATGCCTATATATCAAGAATTGACAGTTTACACCTTTCAAGTGACTAATAAGAACAGCATATTTCAAAAAATCATCTGTATTTACATTCCGATCATTTTTGTTATTGATAAAACATCAAAAGCTTATTTACACATAATCTTATAAAATACTACTTAACCAAAAAAATTGAATTTTAAATGATATTTCAGATAAGTTAAATATTTTTTGGCCAAAATTTAGTGATTGCTATAAAGTAAGTAACGCAGTTACTGAGATCAACATGACACAACAGTTCCAAACGAGAAAAAAATTAACAAACGATAACAATATACTTTTTAGAGCCGCTAAAGTACATAAAAACAAACAATGTAAAAAGATGAACGTGTGAAATTTATCATTTGAATGATACTGAAATAGTAAACAAAGAAAATATATTACATTTAACAATTCACGCACAATGTATGTCAGCACGTATAATTTGTAACTCTATCATAAACGTATTGTGTGTATAATTTCATTATTTTTATTGGACAACAAAGAAAAGTTAAGGGTATCTTTAATGAAGTAAGTTGAGTAAACAGCACAGAGACTTTGAGTTTGTCAAAGCAAGCGAGACATAGTTGTGATTTTAACAAATCTTCCAGGAAATCTTTTTTTGTTTTATTATTGTTACGACAAAGTTTTCAACTAAAATGAAATAATAGCATTTACTAACACAAAAAAGCACGTGAAATCCTCAAAGGTTTTTTTTTAATGTTTGACACTGCAAATATTTATGTAACTACAATTGTATAGACCCCTTTTCATTAATTTTAATCTCTTTTCTCAATCTTACTTATTTTTCGAATAATATATTGTAATGCAATTGGAAATTCATTTTTAATTCACTACGTCTACAGCGTTTTAGGAGTATAAACTATATAGTTACGTTTTAGACTGTAAAAAAATATTGGAAAACACGTCTTCAAATACGAATACAAAAAAGTATTTGTAAGACATACTTTTTTGTATTCGACAGGATACATTCCTTTCTTAACCAGGTCTGTAAATACGGATTAGAGCCAGCATTTAGCTTGCAAGTAGTACTACCTCTCCGAACTTCATCGCATCTTTGAAATTAAGTTAAATACGTACTGTTGACGTCTTGAATCAGGAGACATCATGGTCCAAGTTAGCTGCGCACTTAAAACAAGTATTGCTTTAATGTAAAAGTATGTTTAACAATCTTTATACTGATGCCGTAGAGTTTTTTACTAATCATTTAAAGATAATATTAGAATAATATTGTAGTGATAATCGGTTAAGCCAAACCTTGTGAAATGCTTGCGATATCTGT
Source organism: Himalopsyche phryganea (assembly GCA_022494535.1). Lineage (NCBI taxonomy): Eukaryota > Metazoa > Arthropoda > Insecta > Trichoptera > Rhyacophilidae > Himalopsyche > Himalopsyche phryganea. Next base: position 3,584,476 of record JAGVSL010000034.1, read on the forward strand.
ATTTAAACTTTAAAATACTTTCGATACAGATTTTCTCTTTAAAAAACAATTATTGTTTCATTAAAATAGACAGCGTTGGGCATTGCAGACAATATTTAAATAAGTTAATAAATACGATATTAGTTTAGAAGATTATAACGAAAAACTTTTCAAAATAAACTCTTGCCTTTTCATTCAATGTTGTTATATGCATATTAATAATTATGTGATATTTAAGTATAATTATTCATTTATATTTTCAATTTCATAACATATTTATAAACTTTGGCATAATCTAACATCTTAGTTCAGTCGATTCAGTTGGTCTGATTGAATTATGAATAGTAAAAATGGATAAAAAAAATTCAATCGATGAGTTCGTTACATGGCAATATTGGCAACGATAGATATTTCATTGTAATCGATTGAAACAATACCTACACTTAATAGATAGTTATAGTGGTTATTAACATTCATTTTTAATAATTGTATAGTATAAAAATACATTTAAACAAAAATTTTGAAAAAAACCTTTAAATGTGATGTAAAATATTCATTCAGACACTCAATGAAACTAAGTATTTAAATCACGCAAACTATTTGAAAAGGCCAATCCAACATCTGTCAAGTTATTTATAGAGAAAGTTATTTTTGCTGGAATAACCACGGATCTGGTTGTCATTGGATGCATTAAACTTTATTTATAAGTGGCACAATTTCACTGCGGTGATTTCCACAAACTTTCAAATTGCAGGCTGGAGAATATTTGAATTATTTACTAACATCCTGATATATCATACTATTATGGTAAAACGTATTTCAAATTTAGTTTAATTTATAAAAATTATCATAATTTTTTCATATACGCATCTCAAAAAAAGGTACATAAGTAATAAGTATTTCGATAAAATTCCCTTGTAAACGAACAAAATCTTTCAAGATAAGTATAATAAAGAACAACAACATTTTTACACATCGATAAAGCATGAAACCATCTGTTTAATTTTCCTATCAAATTAGATATGTTTCAACATTCTTCAAATTTTTATGTCTCAATTGATAACTTTCAGAATAAACTAAGTTTCTATTTAAGAAAAAATATGTAATACTCAGTTGAAATGATAAAATTTCAAATCCAGTTGAAAGTTAGAGAGAAGGTTAAAGTTTAGTATTTCTGTGGTGCTGAGTGATTGAAAATGTTTCTTCTTAATTTAAAATGATTATTTATTTCGTATTTTCTTTATTAAAACTAGCTATTTAGTACAAAGACAACTAACTGATTTAATTACAAATAATATTTGTTTTTTTTTTCATGTCCGCTCCCAATGTGGAGCATATGGTCTCCTAATAGAGGTATCTCAACAGATTTTTTCTACGAGAACTGCTTGTTACTCAGTTACTCAACCCCCCCTTTTTTCGAAGAGAGTAGGGATAGAAGGATAGAGCTAAATCGATTGAAAGATAAATCTATGAAAATCGTCCGCACTGGGAATTGAACCCGAGACATCCGTAACAGTAGCTAGCGACGCTACCAACTGCGCCACGGACGCCAACAAGTAAAACTGAAATAAAATAATTTAATAAGATTAATATTTAAATAAAAAAATAGCCGGAAATCAATTAACTGTGATTAATAAGTTATATCTTTATGGCTAAATGAATTTTGCCACTCATCCGTACGAGTGATTTAGTAAAAAATACCTCAGAAATCATAGTCACTTAAAATAAAATGAATTTCTACAAAATTAATTAACTAACGTATGTGAGTAAGTAAAAAAGTGTATGAAGCATTTTGGGCAATTAAACAGTAAGCGTCACATACAAAAGCTCTCAAAAAGCAAGCTAAAAAAACTTTGAAAGTATCCACAGTACCAGCTTACCGTTTGAAGCTTTCCTTCCTAGATTGCTCGCGACAAGATGGAAACAATTCACACGTGCCTCAAGGAGGAAAAAAGCTCGCGAGGTAAGTGCATTACACGACATTCTCACTTATCCACTTCACTTGAGAATTTATAGTGACGCTTCTTTGTAATACAGAAGCTACTCTCACCTTTCCATGGTTATCCGGGTCGAAGCAATATGCGCATGTTACAAATAAACTTGACGGGATAAACTTAACACCTAGATTAAAAAAAAGTGCATTTCTCGAACGGGATCTCATTTTGTTTCACATGAAAGAGAAATCACCATGGTGATGTTTCAAAACTGACATTTAATAATTTTAAATATTATGAAATTAGAGTTTTATATAGGATTAAATTCTGTACACTACGTTATATCGTATAGTAAGATTAATTTTCACTAGACAAGTTAAGAAAGATTAAAATACCTATTATTTTTTATGGATTCGGCGGTAACTTTGTGTAAGTTCATTTTTAATAAAAAATTAAAATTGATAACTTAGTTATTCCACTTGGTGTATCACTAACGTGACACGTTTCGCTTCTTTAAGAACCATAATGCAAGGTTATTTATTCCCAAGGTAAACAATGATTCTAATTCTTAAAAGGGTGAGGGTGGGTTTTATTTTATTCTACTGGACGTGCGGAGGGGAGTAAGGCATAAACACTGTTACACTATTTACAAATTAATTACTGGTACTTGGAAGTGAAAAACAAAAAGGGAAATAAATTTAATAATGGTGAGCTGCCTGTTCTGTTTAAAATCGTTCTGTATGGTTAGTCTGAAGATGTTTCTTAAAGAGGCGAAATGTGCCACTTTTTTTTTTTTTAAATGTATATTTTTTCATTCACTATATTTCTATATTCATAACATAATAATGCTTATATAATTAAAAATCAAATTTTAATGAAGCTTTTCTTCTAAAAATTTTCATGTCATATGATTATCTTTGAAATGATTTTGAGTAGTCAAAATGCTGTGACGCCGTATGCTTTAAAAGTAAAGCACAATTTGTTTGTACTACTTCTGTAATATGTTTATAATGATCAGGACCGGCTTCCATCGTCGCGAGCATTATCAACTGATCAAATCGTAACATGGCTATTTATATCTAATTGAATGTTAACAATTACAAGATATATAAATAATAATAATTAAAATACAATGCCTTTCCACCATAAATTGACAGATAACACATTAAAAGTGATGCCGTATAAGTTTACAAATTTTTATTGCACGTTTAAATACCATTCTATCAATAATAAAAGAAAACGCTTTTACATTAATGTTATATAAAGGTTTCCAACATTATTAATGGTGTGTACTTCCTTATTATTTGTATTTAAATAATAACACCTTTAATTAAATGTTACGGTATAATATATAACCATCAAATAATGCGTAATTCTATTATACTACTAAGCAGTGACATTGCAGCTAAGCCACAGAGATTACGAAACTGTGTTCTCAAACCAAGCTGTTTACTTTGAATAACTGACATCAAATACTAAAACACGTGTGGTAGTCTTGGTTATGTTCTCAAAACCCTCCTTTCTTCTCTATTTGTAATCTATCATTAATAAACGTCTTCATCGCGTGCTGGAAACTGTCTGCTCTAAGCCGGATGAGACTCAAGACTCTTTCTGCTGTCTTCAGAAATCTTTAATCGTTCAAGCGTAAGATCGATTTACTGAATGAGGTGATCATATAATGTTATCAGCTATATGAAAAAGAACATTGTGTACATTTTGTATAACACTTAATTTTATAGTAAAGAAGTTTCTTGAAGGGTACAAATTTATCTATAAGCATAGCACATACAATTATTTTATTAGAAAAACAATGCTTGGCGAATTTTTTTTATTGGTTGTATCGTTTTACCTTTGTTTTCCAAAATTAAGTGTTGTTTCTTCTCATTTTACTTACACCTGTAAGTACGCCTTGTTGGCATCTCTGTTTATGTATATTAAATTTTCTCGATTGTGAATTAATCGAACATTCTTTTTAAATATAGCGTAATCTTTAAACGATCTTTTGCTTGTATATTACTAGAGATAACATATAAACATCATTTTTGCCGCCTGATAAAAAACGTTTTGATGTCAACACAACTTATTATGAAAATTAAATTCAACTATGTATTGGTATACCCACTAAAGCGTTAATGTGAGAGTTCTGATAAATTTGAATATCAAACAACTTGATATGACGCTGTATCCGTTTTTGACAACCAACCATTACATGTTCATTTCCTAACTTCAAAATACTCATAGTCATATAAGATATAAACTTTGAACAGAATTTAAAAAGGTTTAGCTTGTAAAAGTATAACTCCCAACACGTTTTCATTATATTTACTCATTAAAGAATGTGTTTCGTTACATTTATAGCAAACAGGCATGTCGTATAGCAAAATTTATGTTTAATTTACTCTAAAAACATCGTTGTTAAACATAGTAAACATAAATGCTTCCTAAAATAATACAACATATATCATTTAATTTCAATGCCACTTTTAGACTAGATATACTGAGCTAGTATTTATTTAAAAAAATGATCTTTAACCTTTTATCTCGCAGATTCTAATAATCGTTAAGCCAACATTATTCATTCTTTTTATACAAATAAATGTCCTCGAAAAAATATATTGTGATGGGTTTTCTCATTCTTATTATAAAGTTATTATGTTTTTACGTTTCCGAATTACGTGTTGAAAGTTATAGTTTGTGGAGTTACGAGCTTTGCATTCAACAATGACATTATCAGTAAACAATACAAAGCTTTCAACAAACCATCTGCACTGGAACGTATACTAGTTAACGTGTTTCTTCAACCGTTAAAGTTTAATGACTCCAAGAAATGCTTCAACATTAAAACGTTTTAGCCCATTTGCATTAAACACACATTGTAATGAAAATGCACAAAAGCAAATATATAATACTTACCCTTTTGTGTTTAATATCTACTTCTCATTCATTAAGAAAATTTCGCAGTTGTTCTTTGTTACGCTGTCATTTGGGATTATTAATTTACTTCACAAAATATTTTATAAATCTTTCAACATTATGAGTTTAATTAAGCGGGCTTACTTATATCACAAGTTATTCACTTTGATACCAAATAAATTCGTTTATTAAAATGAATTAAAATTTATATTATGTATGCATTATATTTTTCAGAACAGATTATGTTCAAGGGAATCCTGTTTTGCCCCATATTAATGCGAAAAGACTCTCAGTAAATCAATGTAATTTTTTCGTTAATTGATTTCAATCTTTATTAAGTAAATCTACAAGATTTAACAGAAAAACATTAGCAGGATTCTTGGTACAAATAAGCTAACATTGGTGTAACGATAGAGATGATGTCACCCAATGGACGTGTAGTAACTAATATTTTAATGATTCTCTTTACAATTTGTTTTTCTATAATAAAAAGGAAAAATCTTTACTGAAATCAGAGATAGTCGTATTAAAATCAGTTCAGTCATTAACCCGATGAACGCACTGGATACAAGTCCAAGACTTTATCTCGTATTTCCGGTCAAACTAGAAAAACATACTTGTGGATATATGTTTTGAAAAATAGTTCAATCTTTCAGGTAGAGAAATTAGTCAACATATCACGAAAATGTCAAGTAGAATACAAGGAAATATATTTTTAAAAAGAGCTCTCGATATTCAGTCCTCCAAATTTGAACTTTGAACTGCCAATACGCAGTATTAATCGTCAGCCCTATGTATTACACATACTTATGCGGCTATGCGCTTACTTGTGTGCCTGTTAACAGTGTATATGAAGACTGGCCGCAGTCGTTGATCAAATATTTTTCAGCTTCTTCATTTTCTTCGATTTATTTTAGCGAGAATGCGACGAGTTTAGTTTACTTCTTGATGTATTTGGGATAACTAATATATATTTCTCATAATTATCCATTTTTACTGATGAAACTGATCTATTTTTCGCCATAGTGATCGTTTTAACAAATCGATTGACTGAAAATAAATTCGTATGAAAACGGCTCTGGCTGTAAGAGTTAGTGTACTCGTTTATGTTTCAGTTTCACACTCTTCTTTATTTAAATTTATTTTTCATCCTGTTTAAAATTTCTAAAAAATAAATTCTTATAAACTTGAAACAGGTCATTAAAAAAATGTTCATAAATATACAAAATAATTAAACCTAGAAAACACACAACTTCGTTAATTCTGCACAGTCTTCAAAATGACTAGCATACTGCTCTACGTGTTTATCATTTTGTAATACAATATTATATATACGTGGCAATGTTTTAATCTGAGCTTTCTACTAACTTCCCAAGCTAGACAACTATACCATCCAAACCGCAGTGGTTGTTAATGAAAAGGATGCTATGAAACCAAAACTTGAGACAATGTTTATATAAAACATTTACTGCCCTCAGCTATATTAAACAATGGTTATAATGATTTAATAGAAAGGGTGTTCAACCGATATGACATTCACTAGCTGCCGGTTATTTCTTTTCGTTTATGTATTAAGTTTAAAGGAATTTACTCAATTTTAACTATGCATATTTGAATGTAATTCTTTTTGTTAAATATAATGTCTTTTCATATTGTATAGGGAGTAAAATTATTGAATGCTCAGATTTAGTTTTTTTTAATTATACATTGCTTATAAGCCGTGTACATTATCATAGCCGTAAAGATAGTTTTGAATTACGCCTACGAGAAAATCGTTATAGCACTACACCTATCTAAATATTCTGAAAGTTTCCCAACTTCCACGGTTAAGCATCGTTCTACGCAGTATCATAATTTCCACATTTATCAAATACCATACGCCGCAGTTTTCACGAGTTACCCTCTCCTAATTTCTATATCGTCAATCCGTAGGCTATTAGCATTGACGGATAATTATAATAATAACATCATAATTCCAGGCATACTTTACACCCGCTTCGACCCCCCAGTGCTCCGCATTTACCTGCACCGCAGCACTACCCTACTCCGGAAGATAGACTATGGAGAATTTATATTTTCCGCACAAATTCGTCACCAATAAAACTTTTTAACAAGTTTCTGTTTTGAATATTACAAAACAAATATTATAATAAACGTAATAAGACACCAAATTTTAATTGTTGAAATTTTGTACATTTCCATGTATTTCGTCACTAACGACCCGGGTTTCACCTTTAGGCATCTTCAAGCATTCGAACATACAAACAACTCAAACTTACAACCCGATGCCCGGGTCGATAGTGATGAAATACATGAAAAAGTACAAAATTTCAACAGTTAAAATTTGAATTTGGATTATTGAGATTTTGTACACTTCCATGTATTTTGTCACTAACGACCCGGGTTTCGCCTTTCGGCATCTTCAGGCATTCGAGCACACGAATGGACTCGAACTGAGAGACAGTAAACAGTGTTTAACGTTTATATAGAAGATACAAATGCGACAAATATTATTTACGAGGTAAGATAATATACGTCTGAAAACCACACTGATACCTGAGTTTACGTGTGCTCGAATGCCTGAAGATGCCGAAAGGCGAAACCCGGGTCGTTAGTGACAAACTACATGGAAGTGTACAAAATCTCAATAATCCAAATTTGATATTGAAATTCCATCAAGCACCCTCAGTCGATGTCTTAAATTATATAGTTAAAATTTGATATTGAAACCTTTTGGGGATATCTTTAATATTATAATAATATGTCTTAAACTTCGGCCTTTTTTATTTTGAATTAATTCTCTTATACAGTATAGTTGAACCACGAAAAAAATGCTCATATGTACCTTCTCTAAGAAGAATTGTGTCTCAACCAATTCTAGAAAAAATCTCCACAGATGCAATACTTCATATGCTATTCATAGAAAACATAAATACATAACGAAAGTTTTATTTAATTGAACTTTTTAATCATTTCAAAACACAAAGATTGTTTTTATTGTTAACATAAATGCTTGGTACTAAAATACTTATTTGAATAGTAGTTCAATATATTGGTAACATTATATTTTTAGCTGTTTTTTTGATGTAAAAAAAACATTATGTATCGATTTAATTTTTAATCCGATTATTGTGGCGGTGGAAAGGAGAAAGGTTCTAAAACTCTTTCGTAGTAGGAGGAATTGTCAATTATCGGAAAGACTACTCATATTTTGATTAAAATAAACATTTACCTAACTGAAATATAATCTGGGGACGAAAAGCTCGGAGCTTTCGAATGATGAGTTCCCTCTTCCCACCCCACGCAATCGCAGAGCGCCGCAGCCTCCGTCAGTCTGTCGCAGAGATTAGCCCCGCCGGTCGCGTTCACCGCCACTTCTATTCCTCCGTTTTTCTATGCTCCGTTGTTTTCGTATGGCATAAGTGAGTGTTTTGTGTTTTGAATTGTGCTGATACCGCGCGAAGCCTCATCGACGTGCTTTTGCCGCGTACAGGTTTTACCGTGGACGAGGCAACGGGTCGATAGACACTCTATGGCCAAAGTAAATAGAACCTTATTTTGAATATTAAACGGTAAGAAATCTTTTTTCTTACACCTTATAATAACTTACGTTATATATTGCCGTTTTTTCAATTCGTTTAAGCAGTTCATTTAACATTTAATGCCCAACAGATTCTACAAATTAAAAAACAAAGATACGCAGTATTATTATCAGAAAACTTTCCATTAAAAAAAGTATTGCAAAACAGTTTGACTGTAAGTTTATCTTGAAAAGTAGTAAGATTTTCTGATTGTGGACTATACAAATTTCAGAGTTTTGTTACTGTATAAAAGAAAAATCTGAATTTCTTGCAGTGACATGACGATTTCTAAAATTATCTGACTTTTGATAGATATATTATACATGAGTACATTCAGTATTCTAATTTAAAAACTTTTATTTAATAGTTTCAAAAAACTGAAAAAGAAAGCTTCCGTGCTGTGACAAGGTAATACGCTGTATTCAAAACCATGGAAAAAAAAAATATTAAATTTTACAACAAAACTGCGACGATTGAATTTAAAACAAAATGTGTTATTTATTTATTTTTCAAAACAAGATAAACTCAAAGAACTTTACAATGGCCCTTATAAAATGTAACAATTTTGTATTTGTTTACTTTTCATCCTTTGTCGTATGTACCCATTGATACTAAAACATGTACGTATGAAGGATAAAGAGAAATCACAGAAGCCCATATAAAATGTATGTAATTTACTCGTTTATTTTTACAAATATACGGGGTTCGCATAAAGGCATGTTGACCTCTCTCTAAAAATTGTTTGTTATGATACACTAAGCGCGAATTTTTTATCACCTGAAGCAATTTATTTCCGCTCCATTTTCTTTATTACTTATACCTTATAGACCCACTGAAATAAAACACACTATTCTATAGGTGAAAGGTTTTGTCGAGACGATGGAATTTTTGCACTAATAAAAATCTGCAGAGCGTTTTTTTCTACTTTATTTTACCGATTTTTGGTTGTGAGAACTTATCTTTATTTTACTAATTTAAGCTTCAATATTATAAACAAAAACAATTAAGAAATTTTTATTCGATATACGATATACGATATTTAAATTGAAATACTGAATGTCTGAAGTAGTTAGTTTTATTTTTTTATTATATAGGAATACACGAAGCTGATTATCGGTGAAATGTGATATTTCAAACGTTTGGCCAGCGCATTCATCGAGTCATCATTTCACACAATGGCAGTTGCGTAATGAGAAATGTTTCACCGACCGAACTCAGTGAAAATTATAATTTTGTGTGAGACATACGTGATTGTAAACGGAGACATTCTGTTACCGTGAGAATCGTCATATACGATTATTTGAAAAGTGCAATATAATCAGCTTTGTGAGAAAAATATAGCGACGGAATCATTAGTCCTTTGTCAACCTCCGATCGGGAAGCACCTATTCCTAACCTCTCAAATAAAACACATCATCATTCGTCGTCAGTTCTAATTACGTCAAGCAACATACATAGAAAGCACATATTCCTCAAATTGTAATCAAAGTGTATACCTACATGTGATATGTAATAATTGTAAAACGCCTACAGACGGGTCTGGGCGATATATAACATTTTTAAATGACTTGCAGGTTTGAATTATTTAAATTTACATTTCAAAGTGCATTTAATACTAAATTAATATACTCATTTGAATGTTATAGGGAGGATTACGATCCAGAAGTTAAGATAGCACTGTACCGAGCAAATTGTGTATTAAATAATAATAAAAAAACGGTATTAATATTACATTACAATTTGTACCAATAATGTTGAAAATTTACACACATGTTTCATAAAACCATATTCTGACGTTGATTGTCTTTAGGATTCAAATTAAAAGATAATAAGATAACCTTAAATAGCTTCCTTGTTTAAGATAACAATAACGATGAAGATTAATTATGTACTTGGCATAATTAAATTTTAACGCCCATCACCGTGACAGGGTGACAACGACTCTTGCGTTTCGGCTATCAAGCCTTCAATTGGGATATGCATTTAAAAGGGTTTGCAATATTTTCAATAATATTTCTCGGCCTACCCATCAAGCTACCCTTCCCAACCTTATCAATCTATCTACACCCTATGTGAGAAAAAAATGAACAATTAGCTTACTTTCAGTTTCTAACATTCACACATTTAAAATACTTTAAGAAAAAACTACATAAATCACAATTAAAGTGGAAAGTTTCTTCAATCTTATACCACCAAGGTGTGAATTGTTTTTAAAATATTTGGTTCAACGTGGTTTGCACATATAACATAGACGAATTGAATTTTTTCTTCAACAATCTAAAGACTTTTTGATTTCATACTGTAAAACTCATTAAGTAATTTATAGTTTATTTCTTATTGAAAATCCATATCTACAGATACATCATGCGTTTTTTAGAAACCGTATTAATTAAACGAGAGATTTCTATAGATTCGGCGGTAGTGAAAATTCATTTTTAATAAAAAAAAAAAATTGATAACTTTGTTATTTCACTGATTTTATCACTAACGTGACGCGTTTTGCTTCTTTATTAAGCATCTTCAGACTTATCATTTCGCAAGGTTATTTATTTCAAAAGTAAACAATGATTCTAATTCTAAATAATAATAATAATAAATTAGAATCATTGTTCACCTTTGAAATAAATAACCTTGTGATTGGGTAAAAATGATTCTAATTCTAAATAATAATAATAATAAATTAGAATCATTGTTCACCTTTGAAATAAATAACCTTGTGATGTGGTTAGGTTAGGTTAGGTAAAAAATGATTCTAATTCTAAATAATAATAATAATAAATTAGAATCATTGTTCACCTTTGAAATAAATAACCTTGTGATGTGGTTAGTTGAAAATGCTTCTTAAAGAAGCAAAACGCATCACGTTAGTGATAAAACCACTGGAATAACAAAGTTATCAATTTTGATTTTATATATAATGAGACGGTTAATTAGGCGGGTAAATGATTTTTTTGGAGTTCGAACCGTGGGAGGTGGATGGGAAATTCTTTTTCATTTTGCAATTTTAAGTAGAAAACAGAATTAAAATTCGACAAACTCTCAACATTATACTAATTGCCAATACTTAAAGATATAGATAACAGAGTATCTTAAATAAAAATAAAATTAGATTTTATAACAATGTTTACTCGTAATCATTTGTGGAAGGCATTATTTTCGAAAAAAACCAAACACAATGTTTTGTACTAGTTTAATATTTTTACAAAGATCAAGACCGGTTTCGCTTATCGAGAGCATTATAAACTGATGATTCATAAGAAGTTTTATCTCTATTCTTATTTTTCAAGATTTTATTTCACACTTCCAATACAGTTTAATCCAATAAATTTTAGAATTTTTTATGAAATTCAATAATTTATGTTCTTATTGGAATCGGTACTTTTCTCAACAAAGTAACTGAAAAATAAACACACTATGACATTTGATCACATAGAAATTAAGCAATTAATCAATAAATAATTCACTCAAGAGCAGTATCAGTAAATAAAAAATAAAGCGTGGTATGCAGTCGGAGACATGTAATATGGATCATCATACAAAATAGTTGATAGGTGAGTCACTTGATTAAAATTGTGTCACGAAATTATTAAGAAAAAGACGAGAAACATAAACCGTGCCCGAGTAATTGATGATGTACTTAATATAAGAAAAAACTAAATATGAAAAAATATTTTTTTTCCGAAGCTGCAAGAATATCTTGAATACATTTTTATGGGTAGGAGAATATTATTTACTTATCAGTCTTAATAGTCACAAGAGACTTAATTGATGGTGGCTCACCATTATGCCTTTCGTTTGTAACTGTATCCTAGTCACAAAATTAGGCAGCAAGCCCTCGAATAATTACATATGCTATTTGTGTATTGAAATGTACAAAATAAGCACCATGAATCAAGGTAATGAATGTCGTCGAAGGTGTATTCTTCATATTATATAACCCTTATTTTGTAAAATTAGAAAAATAACTCCCAAATATATATTTTTTAAGCTATGGATGGAACGTATGTTTTATTAAGCTCTTTGAATATCTTTTTTAATACGAGATTAGATTCAAATGAAAAATTTTTAATTAGATAAAAATTGTACAACCGTGCTTATAACTCTAAATTAATATATTATTAAAGTTTTCATTTCAATAGAGAGAAAATATTTCTGCTAGAAATATTAAAACGATATATTGTTATAATTATGCTGTTGTAATAATATTTTAGCAAACAAAATAAATAGAGATTTACTTTTTACCATCCTCTTAACTTCATCTTTTGTAAACAAAGTCACCCATAAAACATTTATGATTTGAAAATCTACCTTGTTCCACAAAGGGAGTCAACGTGGGTAAAAAAATATGAAATGCGTGAGCGCTTTTTTTGACTACACTATTCAAGTAGATGTAGTGATTTACAATACTATAAGCGAAAAAATCGTTTTGTGTAAACAAACAAGAAAACAGCCAAACGAAAAACCTTTTATCCCTAAAATCATCCAATAAATGATACGCTATTAATTTTGAATTCAATTTGAGCAGTGACAAAGAGCGTTTGGAGTTTCCCATTTCGACCCAACTGTCCGTGTGATTTTTTCTCTCTCATCACCTGGTATTCATTAGGGACGTAATATCCATTCTTTCACGTCTAAAGCTCACACGTCACTCAAAGGGAATAAACTGTACCCATTGAACATAATATAGTGTCTATAAACCCATATTTTTCACCGTAAAACTTTGTTCGACGCTACGAAAAATTTCGCAATATTTTTTTACTCTACATACGTGTCAAAACGCTTCTCTTCTTATGGATACCATAAGACAAAAAAGCACGTTTTGTGCAGGAGTTTTAAATATCCAACATCAGAATTTATTGTATTTCATTTTCATATTTTTAGTGTAATTAAATTAGAGCATGATGTTTTATTTAATATTACATTATAGTTATCCAAATCAAAAGAATCAAGCTCTTTAGTGAATAATTAATATGACGAACATTCAGAATAATATAATTCACAGTGAAATTTAATTAAATACTCAATCCACCTGACAGATTAAGAAATGCCGCTTATTGAACGAAAATTACAGTTATCTGAAATTAGCAATTTCGGATTTCTTACCTAGGCCAGTTTGGTTACAGACAGATTTTTCGATTCTGATTGCGAAAAAATTTTTAATATTATTTCATAATATATTAAGATGTTCAAAGAAAAATATAAATATACAATCAATAACGACAGTTAACGTTAGTAAATATTTAAAATACTTGTATTTGACATACTTCGGTGGATTTGAATGCAATGCTTGTATTTTAGTAACTGTAACCTAATAGAAATATTAATATTGAATATTTTAAATTATAAAAAATACTCATAAAATTCTTCAAATTGACGATTCACCTGATTACGATGTTATGGAAATATGGGAATTTCGCGAAGAAAAAAATGTTAAAGAATATAGATTGAAATGAAAAATCTTTTAATTTAGATAGCCTAATCGTAGATACTTGAATTTATCCTCCTAATGTATTGCCAACATATTAAAAAAAAATTTATAATTAATATTTAAGAAAATAAGTATTTTTATTTTTGCTTTCATCTTTTTGTTGCTAAAAATCTTTTTATTTAAATATTCATAACTCTTCAATTATTTACATTTTCTTTCTTTACACCTTATTCGTCAACTTAAAAATGCAAACTTTTACCAGTGTCATTATGTAATTTTTTGTTTTTTTTCAGAAACCATCAAAGTTTTTAGATTTGCATGTTAAATGACATTCCCCATAATTCGTTATTAAGATTTTGCAGCTCTTTTTAGGTAAGCAACAATTTTGAGGAAAGTGTTATAAAATATAAACAGCCTTCTAAGACCGATGGAAAAGAAGCTGTGCGTCCAAAAAAACGTATTTATGAGGCAGGGTCTAAGGTTTTGACTTGGTTAAAGCCAAAAACCAATAAATAGCGAGAATCGTATCCGAAAATCTGTGCTGATTGATTATTTTGGGGATCCTGGTATCTTTTAAACTTATTTTTTGACCGGCAGAAGCATACATTTTCTCTATTCGTTACTCAGTGAACATTTATTGACGTGTTTCAAAAGCTTTGAACTAAAATCAGTATGTATGTATGATAATGATTGTCTTAAATACAAATATGGTTATATAATAATTTTATACCAACTAGACACTATTATTTAGTTTAAAAGGGGAAAAAATTGAAAAATATTTTTTGCATTAATGCTAAAACCCTAATTTAAAGATGCCAGTATAAACATATCGTCTATGAGTATCAATATAATTAGTTTTCATGTGAAGGCATACCTGGGCTAAGACAACTTTACAATATAACATACAACCGACTTACATGTTTTGAAGTTCTTCGCGATACGAGCTTCTGAGTTGACATTTACATATATGTACAACTGAAGTTAGAAAAATTCTTTAAAAATGTTGAAAATTCGCCTCAATAAAAAAAAAACATTGCTAAATTGATAATTGTATTTCAATTTTTGTAGAGATATCATTTTTCATTAATACACATCCATTTTGACACGTGGTACGCCTGTATAATAAACATGCAGTATATTTTTTTCAGTAAAATTAGTGAAATATCCTTGATGATTTTAAAACTTACCTTTATACTTGCACGTGCACGCATTCAAACCTTCTGGAAACAAGTTCAAAAATAAATTAATATGACTTAATCAAAAATAAAATCACACAAAATAGTGATAGTTTTCCTGATTTTAAAAAGCGTCAATTTACAGCACGTTTGAAACGATCCATTATTTTGTAGTTCACTCACAAGATGCTTAACTCTTATTTGCTGAACAACGGGTTGTATAAAGTTTTAATTTTCATTTAAAACTTCAGAAAAGCTGCCCTTTACAATATGAGCGTAGCATAAATTATTTTTACTGAAACACATTATAAAAAAAAAATTTTTTTCACTACCAATAATATTATTTTTTTTTTTACGCATAGCTTGAAATGTATATTTTGCACAAGTATTTTTATGGAAATCACTGGACTTCTATGCAAGATTTAATTATTATAAATTCTTAGTTATCTCAAACGTATATTTAAAAAAAACAATCATGTTCTTTTTTGAGTGGGTCATTTACAAAAGCTTCACTTGATTTTCTTTCAAGGATCCTAATATAATATGAGTTTTTTTATGAAATATCCTGTATAAAAATGACAAGATAATATAGAGGGCAGTTTCAAAGCATTAACATTCAGAAAGTTAAGCTTCTTACATGTTTACACCATCAATCATTCCTATGTCACTGACGTATCTTTTCAATGGAAGACTTACTGAATAATTTTCCAGATTCAACGCCACTAAATACTAACATGAAAGCCGAAATTTCACAGAAACCTATTGAAACAGGAATGCGATAGCAGACGTTGAATATTTTTACGAGGTTTCAATATGAGGTGTGAATATTCTTTTGTCCTATTTTTTAAATTTATAAAATCATGAAAATATTAGTCACATTGTTTATTTATTGACTTTATATTTAATAAGATGATATATCAAAGTAATCAGTTTTACAAAATCTCAATAATCCAAATTTGATATTGAAATTCCATCAAGCACCCTCAGTCGATGTCTTAAATTATATCTTATTAGTTAGTTGATAGCTATTTCAGTTTCACTACATCGTCAGAATTATGCTAAAACTTATTTTAGCTTAGCTGTATATACTGATTAGAAGAGACAGACAATATTATGTCATCTCACTTATTCCAACACCATACAATTTATTTAAAATTAAAATATTTAACCTACTTATAATGTTTTTGGTAAAGGAACTTACGTGGTATTAATGTTGAAAGCAAATGTAATGAATTATATTAATTATTCATAATTACGTTTAAGTAAGGGTGATGAGGTTTCTTTGGTCATTTAAGAGATTATCACCATGATTAAATCTATTAAATTACAGCTGTTCCAAGAAATTCAGCCTAAGGTTCATATAACACAAATTTAGGGTTATCAGGGATGAATTAGTATATATAGCTAAGCTAAAATAAGTTTAAGTATAGTTTCGACGACGGTTTTATGCTGAAACAGCTATCTTCTACCTAATAAAGTTTTTTAGAACTGAATATCTGAATTGCTAATCCCAAAATATTGTATTTGAACTCGGAGCTAAAAAATGTTAACCTGTTATATTATTTAGACACAAATACATTTTTACTAAATAATGACACAAAAATTATGTATTGTAATCATAATATTGCTCGGTAAGCTAAGAAAATATTTCTTTTTATGTCACAAGATTAGCTATAGCGTAGTTATATAATAATATAAACATTAGAGGACTTTACACATTTGCCCTTTCACGCGCGATTGAGAGGTTTGTGTGCTTTAATACGAGAAAGAGTGAGCAAAACGTTCTCGTCTTAAAGCATACAAATCGCCCAATCATGCAAGGAAGCGCCAGTATTTAAAGCCTGCTACTGAGTAATATAGCTATTATATATTATATTATGTAATACCATTACTCACTTGAAATGTGTTAATTGATTTAAATCAATATTTATAAAGTTTTTTAATCAAGAAGTATATTTTAAATCTGTTTAATTCCAAGTTTATATTATTAAAGATCAAATTTATTCCATAAAGTGTGATTTTTAGTGTTTGATAATAAATAATACATATGAATATTTAAGAGTTAGAAAGAAATAAACAACTGATTAGTTTATTTACAATATGTAATAAACAAAATCTCGAGGTAAATACTTCCATAATTCAACTATTGGTAATATTTTGATGGATAGGTTATATTGGATAATAAAAATAGATTTTAATTAAACATCTAAAATTTTTTTTAATATACCAATTAAATAAATAATCCAGCCTTGTTCAAATTTGTCGTGAAGGTTTCAAAAAGTTTATCAAGTGTGAAATATTAATTAAGACGACTGCTCGAAATTTGCATGATTAAATTTTAACGTAATTACGTTAACGTTATACCAAATAATAATCGTCGGAGATTAATCATTATTTATATCAAATGATCAAGGTAGACCTTTGCTAAATTAGTAATAAATATATCATGGAAATTTCTTTAGATGTCTACTACTAATTTATTCAAACTCCATCTAATCTCTTTCTGGAACAGCTATTATTCATTACTTATTTCTTTAGACTAAGCTATGTAATTACATTTTACGAGTTACCGTTAGTCAAAGGGCAGCAGTATAAAAAATCTTAGTTTTTTCTTGAATCTTTGACATTGAAGATAAAACACTGAACTTAAAATCAATAATGTGATTGTCACTCTACTGACCGACATATAAAAATGACTTAAATCTTACACTCAAAAGTGTGTATATATAATAATTATAAAATGTACAAATTAGCTAACATTTTTCCAGTGAACCTTTTTTATAAATCATGGTTATATTTAACATTTCAAAAATCTACGTCCACAATTAATTTTATTATGACAATAATAACTAATTTTATCTAAACTGAATGTCATTCAATCGAAAATTTTAATTTGATTTTTGACATGCATTTTGGTATTCAAATATGTGAGTTGTATATCGAGAAAAAACATATGATATGAAAAATCTAATTTCAAGCCATAAAAATAACATATTTTTTGGCAATATAAAAGACCATCAAAGGAAAAAGTAAATGTTTCATGAATATGTTCACGATTATAAGGTTTTATGAATATTTTTTTCTAGTTCAGTTTATATGGGGTCAAAATAACTTGACCAATTACATCAAAAGGTAAAGACCATTTCGATAATATTCAAAAACCGTATAATCAAAATTCATATTAATGTAACTTTGTATTAATAATATGAGTTTATATTTTACTTCATTTAAATTATAAACACGAATCGATGCATATCATTAACAAATGAAAGTTTTTTTATTAGTGGTTGTTCATGTAAAGAAGTAAAATATATAGAAATATTTTCCGAGGATAAATTAATTTGGGGCTAGAAAATGTTTATCAGAAAAGCTTACAATACAAGTTGAACTTTTTTGAATAAAATCTCTTCAGATGTTGTTCAGCGATAATATTTTTAAACTTGAATATATAACCAAGACAGCAATCAACTAAAATTCATAATATAATAATTATCACTTGATACGGTAAAACGATATTCCTATATCATAATATAATATCCCAGATTTTTAAAAATGTTCAATCTTTACGTACCTTGACACTTTGGAATACATTAACTTTCAGCGTGGAATCGAAACACCCGTTAGAAAAATAAATAATGATTCAATAAAAATGCAACGATCTAAAATTAAATTGCTTTGGAAAATCTCATTTCATTTTTCGCAGCGTTTACTTTTTGCGCTGTTACTCAATCTCTCTTAAAATGTTTTTCTTTGTCCTCCGAATGTGACATGAATTTTTAATTCGATTAGCTAAACGTAAAGTTGTTACACAAAATAAATTTGAAGAGATGGAATGGAAAAAGAAATACCTCAATTGAGAACATTAAAAATTCCTTTGTAATAAAATTGCCTTTAGTTTAAGCCAAGAAAATCATTTCGTAAATAACTTACATCAGGGAACAAAAGTGTCTACTGGGTGTGCAAATAATAAACATCTTCTTCCCTATCTTTTAACACCCCCAAGATGGCTTTGTTTAAATTATGGCTCTTTCAATTACTACAAGACTTTTTAATGAACAGCTAGTACCTACACTTCTTCGTCTTCTTGTTCGTTTTTCTCACTGGTGAGGGTCACGACCTCCGCTTATCGCAACATCTCCGTGTCTCTCCTACGTTTACAAAAATGTGAAAAGAAAAAATTTAACAATCGTATTCTTTGACCCTTAAAACTTTAAAAAATAATAATATCGTCACTGAAATATGCTTCCCAAATCGTTGTACTCACCTAAACCGCTGTGGCTTTCAGATGACATTTTTTCTATTGCAGAAAAAGTTCAGAAATAAATTTATATTTTACCGAAAATTATTCGTCTTGATGTTGTGTAAGCTGGCGCCATTGATTTTTTATGGATCCCATGAGAATATTAAATAAGCAATTTACAGTTATATATATTTTTTGTTTCCTCATCAGAAGCTACAGACTTTTTTGATTTAAAAAATAACAATTTACCTGTCAACGTGAAAAGGCTTTGAATAATTTTGCATGGCATATTAAAAGATTAGCGTTACAAAATAAATATTACATTGAAAGATATTTGGATATATTAAGCAAGACATTATAAAAGTTGCACTGTTATTAACAACATACTGATCATACTTTTTTTTTCATAAAAGCCTGTTTGCGATTATAGTACAAATGCTAACTTAATTTACAGCGTTCTAGAATATGTAGTTGCACTTTCATATAAATTGTTTTCTCACTAAGTGAATACCACCTAGTGGTTAAGCAGTGTTACACATATTTCGCTCGAAAGTAGACCAAGTTCTATTTATACATTCTGAATTTTAATACATATCTTAACATATTCCAAAAGTAACAGAATGATAATGATTTTTAATTGAAGAATCTTTGATAATTAAAGGCCTGCATTTATTGGATCAGTAGCTACATCAATTTTTGGTCAGTTAGAAATAATAATTGATCAGTAATTAATCAAATTGGTCGAAACTTATTTGATCAGTATACATGTCGTCAGTTAATAAGATAAGCGGTCAGATATTTATATAAAATGGTCGGTTTTTAAATTTAATTTAAACTAACCAAACGTAACCTTTATTTATTTGGTAATTATTAACTAACGAAACATAATTATTAAACGACCATTTATCGAATTAGTTACTTACCATTTGTGGAATTAGTTACCGAAAAATAAATAGTTGTAATTAAAAATTATTATGATAGTTAATCAATTATGAAAGAAATCAACATAATTATTAAAAATAGCATTGCCACTAATAAATAAAGACTAGTGTATTAAAAATACGCAATTAAAATCATCAATTAAATATTATAGAAATAACCATTATATAATATTTAAAAAAATAAAACACAATTCATTTGTACTACTTCCACATATGCATAATGATCAGGACCGGTTTCGCTCATCATGAGCATTATCAACTGATCGTGATGAGCGAAACCGGTCCTGATCATTATAAATTTGTGGAAGTAGTACAAATGAATTGTGTTTAATTTTTTTAAATATAAAGTCTTTCCACCAAGAATTGACAGTTAACACATTAAAAGTCATTATATTATAATACTAGTAATATTTAATTTTAAATTATTCGCTTGGTAGGACGCAGTTATAAATACTTTGGCATGTTTTAACTTACCGTGTGTAATTTTCTTCTGACATAGTCTTTTTGTAAAATTGCTCAGTATAGAACCAATTATAAAATTTATAATCGTCTTATGGTTGTTTGAAGAATTTTACTATGATACTTTCTTCATAATTCATATTGAATTAATTTTGTCTTGTTACGTTTTATTCAGTAAAATACTGATGCTTCAATGATTACCATTTACTTTGGATCTATGCGAAGTATATCTCATTTGTATTATACATGAATACATACATACACATAGAGTCAAATTGAATTTGCCCCGGGTGACTTTCCAATCAACACCGTTGTCAGTAACAATATCCAGAAAGTACATACATAGTGCGGCTTGTCGGGCTGCTGTCAATGAAATGGCCTGTCATTGACATCAATTGAAGAAAACTAGGCATAAAACTTTTGGATTGCTTTAATTTTAGTGAATACATAAGAATTCGAAGGATATCGATTGCAAACATTTCAAATCGGAAAGGGTGATATTCTAAAAGAAATATTTCACCACCAATAAAATAAAATTGTTTGCATGTGTAAAATAGTATTCGAGTATTCCATGAATTTTTGCAATCCATAACTAAAATTCCTCAAAAACACTTTGTTTGTATATCGAAATAATGGCGTAAATGCAAGGCTTATAAAACCAATTATATATGATTTTTCTGATATCATAATTGATCAAATTTATGTTAGATTTTTTCTACTGAGTATAAGTATCTTGTCACTTAGAGATTTTGATAGGGGAGTTACAAGTTTCTCATATGAGTCATTTATGTCATGATTGCTTTTTTAAATCTAAAACCAATTTATGATAATTATTTTTACTGGTATCTTTGTTTTAATGTTGATATTTGTTTGCTCAATTTTCTTCAAAAGTTGTAAGGTATGTTTAAGAATATGATTCCAATGTTAAATGCGTGACGTGACTAAACCATATTACTGATGATGATGATGTTGATAATGCAGTTCAGAGTAGATGTTTCACGCTCTTAGTATGCCGACAGACAGGTGGTCCTTTTTTTTTAGTCTTCACTCGTTTCCTCTTTTCTTATACCACCTTATGTATTTTATAATTCTCACGCATGCAGACGGTGTTATCTTACAATCACATATTTATTTATTTTTGCACTTAAGAATATCACGTTTCGTAACTGCTGACACGACGTAATGCTCTGGCACAAAACAACCTTTTTCCTCAAATATCATATTTCTTCAACATGCAGCGTCATATATCACTATATTATATAATTACAAAACGTTTCAATTATAAAAACGTTTTTTTGTAGAGAAAAAAATATTTTGTATTTTCAAAATATTTTGGTTTGAATAAACTAACAATAAAATTACGTGCGTGATGAAAATAATACTTTTGGATTAAGTTCACTATTGATAAATAAATAATAAAATATAATAATTTTTTAAAAAATTTGTAAACGCTGCTTAATGTTACGTTTCTGGATATTACGTTTTTCTTTATATTTTACTCTTACTAAAATAAATATGATTATATTTTCTTCCATTTTTCCATTCAAACAGAAATTGCAAAAACTATCATGCTCGCAAAAGTAAAAAAAGCGTTATGAAGATTGGCAAAGTCAGTCACTAGCAACAATTTCATTTATAAAAGCAAGGCGCGATGATGATATAAATAAAGAATTTTATTCTATGAAATTAGCTGAATTGCGAAATTGGAAGTTGTATAAACTTTATAAATTAGCTCTAATTGACGGTTGGGTCCAAAAATCCTACTAATTCGACATTTCCCTTCGAGATGAAAGGCTCGTTTAAAAATAATGACCTTTATTAAATGTATGAATTAATTGCAGGCCGCAGTTAAAATGTTTTATTTGACACATAAAAAAGATTCAAGTTTTATTTAAATGAAACATCCTCTCTCGTTTTTATCCATGTTTTCTTTTAGATATTCATTTTAAATTTAACCTTTGCACTTTTTGCAGATTTTGTACACTTCCATGTAGTTTGTCACTAACGACCCGGTCCATTCGAGTCCATTCGTGTACTCGAATGCCTGAAGATGCCGAAAGGCGAAACCCGGCTCGTTAGTGACAAAATACATGGAAGTGTACAAAATCTCAATAATTCAAATTTGATATTGAAATTCCATCAAGCACCCTCAGTCGATGTCTTAAATTATATTATAATTTTTACATTGACGTACAGTTTTTCAATTAATTACAATATAAGAGCATCACAAAAAGTAACCGGAATAGTTGTTAGAGTATACGGAATATAACTTTGCACTTTTACTACACTTATACGCTTTCTATATACTACACAGAGCGTGTCAGTGTATTGGTATATATGGATCCCGTGATCCTAGAGCAATGTATAAATTCCGTGTTTCTAAATCCTAGAGACGGAGTGAAAAGTTATACGGCGTGTACTCTATACGTCTCATCTCAACTCCAATATTTACTAGCGAATATAATATTACGAAAATAAATTTAAAAAAGATCCCGTCTTCAAGTAGGCATTCTAAAAAAATTATTGAAATCAAAGAAATTAATCACTTGCCGTATTTGTTTTTCACCATTTTCTCATAATTTTCAAAGGCTTTGAAATGTATATCTTTGTGGTCTTAAAAAATATGATTACGAAAAAATGAATATCAAATATCTTTTTGAGTGCCCATAAAATATGTCTACATGAACAATCGTTCTCGTAATAGTATATTGTATAACTGAAATCTCCTCTTGCTTTTGTAATATTCCAATATCGATGCACAAGTTTATGTTAATTTAACAATGAAAGCTTTTAAGCTAATGGTGTTTTCGTTTATTTTAAAATGTTAAAATTTTCCCTTTATGTCACTAATACCATATGAATAACATTATGATATAATGTACCATTAACATTACGATTCAGTTTGAGGTAAATAATTCATTTTAAAAGAAATATTTGTTCACTATTCACACACACCTATCAACAACACAGCATTGGTAATATAATTTTAGTTAATTTACCTACGTAATTCTTATTCTTATATCAGGTCCGTAGTGCAGTCTTCAAAGTGATTGACTATGGTTATGGATGACAGTTTCATAAATTGAATTTCCAATCGATTTACGAATTTCTGTCTGCAGGCATGGATGCTTGTGATGTCTAAAATTCTCTTCCAACCATCCAATCCTTAAAGCGGGGCGTAGCGAGAGCAATTAGCTAGCCACTAGTCCTGTCCTAGCCCTATCCTTATATTTCTACTCTCTTAGAAAAAGAGAAGTTGAGTCACTAATTAACAAGCAGTTC
Source organism: Himalopsyche phryganea (assembly GCA_022494535.1). NCBI lineage: Eukaryota > Metazoa > Arthropoda > Insecta > Trichoptera > Rhyacophilidae > Himalopsyche > Himalopsyche phryganea. Next base: position 3,608,408 of record JAGVSL010000034.1, read on the forward strand.
TTGTAGAAAAACTCTGCTTATATACCTCCACTAGGAAACCATATGCTTCTCATTGGAAGTGGACATGTTAAAAAAAACTTTTTTTTAATTTTAATGTTTTTTTTTGTGATTTCTCACTGCTTTAACATTTGTAAAATGGAAGACTTTTTCTTGAAAATGAATAAGCAACAGACTTTTAAATTACAACTAATATTGTAATATCCTTTGCTTCACAACATTTTTTTTTCATGATGTTACACACACTACAATTAATTTATCATTACATATAAACTAAATAAATTATGTTTATCATAGCTCATAAATAAACAATCAATTGAAAAGCAACTAGTCTTGTTGTCGTCGGCGTTCAGCCGATCATTTTTCTCAATAAGGTATTCTATATTTCCAACCAATAGAAATATCAAAGGCAATGGATATCGTTTACAACTTAGATGGTTGGTACAGGTAAAAGAAAATAACAAAAGTGACTTCCAAAAAGGTTTATCAAAACATTAATATATAGAAATAAATAACCACATAGACTCAAAGGCACAAAAAGTTATTTTGAGATAAAAAATATAGAGGAATAGAAAAATGTTGTGAATGGATATGGTGTGTTTTAATAATTATAACTTTTATTTTGTTTGTCCCGTTTTATAAAACGTAATACAACTCAAAATAAAAGTGAAAGAATACAAATAGAATTGCTATTTTATAATTGTGGACACCGAATTTATAAACAATTTTTAAAAGACGAGAAGATGACAAAGAAAATATGTGTATCAAAGATTAAAAGATTATTTTTTTAATAAAAAGATTTCTTGACAATGTTATGATTAAGTATTTTTTCTATTAAATAATATAGCTTCCCGAATGTAAAAAATGACATTTTCTTGAATTCATGTCTTTTTATTACAACATAAGCTTTTCTCGTAAAAATAAAAAATCATTTAGACACAAGTTATTTCCTAATACCTACTTACTCCTGCGAAAAGGACAACGTTTTTATTCAGTATTATTTTAGCTTTCGGTGAATCTTTGTTATTTTTTACGCATTTGGTTTCTTCAGTACTTATGCTTAGGTGTGTAAGAGTGTATACTAACTTATTTTCTGGATGTACTATCGGGATTCGAATTTCTAGCGGAAACACTGACGAAAGATTCAAAGTAAATACAATATAAAAAGACTCAAGAGCCAGCAAAATTTCACATACAATAAAAAAAATCCACGGTTTATAAGTCATTGTGCTTCTGTTTTAATTCATGTTGGAATTGTTATTTTTCATTTTTAAGAGTAAAATTACTTATTGAATACTTTAAATCTACTGAATTGATGAAATCTTAAAACGGTAGTATAGTATACGCCGTATACACTCTGGTTCTAGGATTTAGGATTCACGGATCTAGGATCCATACTGATACATACACGTGATACATACAGTGCTTTAGTATCAAGGGATCGATATATACTAATACATTGACAAGCTCTGTGTATTATACAGAAAGCGTAACAGTATAGTAAAAAATACAAAGTTATTCGACGTATAAATACTCTACTATTCCTTGAATAAATTATTAGCAAAAAACATTTTGAAAAAAAAGTACTTTAAAGTTTTGTGTAGCGGAGAAAATATGTTTTTAATATCAAATGTGATCATATAAATACAGGTATAGAAATAAGTGATAAAATAGCTTTCAGTGGAATAATAACAGCTCTAATCAATAGGTAGATCACACTTGTATTTCCATCTATAATGTTTCTAAAAAAGAAAAATACCCTTCATGGCTTTTGAGAACATGTTTTGGAGGAATTTAATTTTTTCTTAAATTAACAATTCGATTATAACAACAAAAAAAGTTTCCACCATTTTCCACATGTTATAATGTTTCTATTAGACAAGTTATTGAAACCGACTAACAATAGTGTGTCATTTATCTTATTTACGTTCCATTTATTTTAAATGTATTTCTTATAAAGCTATCTATGTCTCAATATGCATCATTATTACATAAAATGGGTAGACTTTGTTGAAATTGCGAACATTAATTCGCACAGTTGGTTATTCATTGTCTTTGCTACATACTTAATCAAAATTTGAAAAACATTTTATCCGTAAAACCGAGGTAAATTTATACGCTGTTCATAAATTACAATAAAATATTTCGAATTAAATGTGACTATAAATAGCGGCACCACATTATTTCGGCTGAGCCAGTTTCAGATAAACTGGGTCGGATGTCTATAGCGAAACTATTGTGTTTGGATGTTCCGGTCTGAACAAGTTTAAATGCACAAAGCCAACTAGCTATTTACAGGAATAAAAAATAAGTTTCAACTAACGGAAAACAAGCAATTTTCATAAAACCTTGTCATATTGTAAAGAAAAATGTATTTAATATCATCATATTTTGTTTGACATATAGTCGGTTTATAATAAATGCTCACTTATTTTGTTAAACGGAAATAGATCAAACGATTTTAATAGATTGTGATATTGAACAAAACCTTATATAACAGTATATTAAAAATAGGAGATATATATCGATGTTTTAGTATTATCAAATAAATTAACTTACGAAATGTTTTTCCTTAAAACTCTTTGGTTTGCCAATGTAACTTTAATTGTAATAATATTTGAATTGATAGATTTTTTACCGTAGTAGCCAGTTAATCACAAACACAAATAAATGCTACAAACGTTAATGAAAACAAACGACTCTTGGTTTGTTATTTCAACAAAAATCAATGTTTACTCTAAGAAGAAACGTGCTTTAGCCGAACATTATTTTAAGGGTTCTTTTTATACTTGAAGTTTTTTCTGGTAAATTTTATAAAATAAAGTTAACAAAGCACTCTCCTTTTATTATAGTAAAAGAAAAGAATGAGTTTTATTTCGATTTGGAAATAAATCCGATTAGAGTATTTAAAATTAAGAGACATTTTAATTAAAACACTTCTTGGTAAGAATTGAATTTTTTTTAAATGATTCAAAAGACAATCATTCTCGTATGGGGTTTTTCTTAAGTGTTTTCCCCACACAAAAGCCCTCAGCTGACAGAATCTTTTTAGATAGCAATACTTAGCTAGCTTACATGCGGGAAAGGGATATAAAGACTAAGTCTGTACCCACCCTAACTTTAGCCAGGAAACTAGGATAGTTTTAGTAGGAAAGTAAAGGAAGGAAAAAAATATATATTTCTGTCTGTCAGTTCGAGTCCATTCGTGCGCTCGAATGCCCGAAGATGCCGAAAGGCGAAACCCGGATCGTTAGTGACAAAATACATGGAAGTGTACAAAATCTCAATAATCCAAATTCGATATTGAAATTCCATAAAGCACTCTCATTCGATGTCTTAAATTATAGTTATATTAAAGTAAAAGTTCGTACTCAAATTACATCAATATTGCTTGGACTATAATATGGTTATATGGTTATAATAACTTATTGGTTATGGCTTAAAAGTATTAATTGTTTATTAATACATAATATGAAATGCGTATTATTTCTCTTATATCATACATTGTGTTGGATAAACTTTGTAATATTTGCCTTAGGGAACAAAAATACTCGTGTAAGGAAAAGTTTGGTTTGTTCGAGTGTAATAATAATTCCTCTTATCAAAATTCTAAGCATGTGCTTAACAACTGAGTTTAAATTAATAATAAATTGTTGTTAACCAAATAATTTGCTTGCATGTAGATCCATGTTGTAATCTCACTACATTTATTCCATATTAATTTGTATTTTTTGACATAATATAATGATCGTCAATTTTAAACTTATGAACTTAAATATTAAAAATAATCTATAAAACCTTGCAGAACATAGCTATAATGTTTTAGTAATAATATTCATATGACAATTTTGTTAGTTCATTTCGATAAACTAACAAAAAACGGCGTAATAAAATACAGCGTTCACTAATTAAATATTAAATTGCTTTAATTGTGTAAACGAAATTTCTTTTATTGATTGTATTTTTAATCAATCACAACTGTTTTAACTTTTTTTTAAATAGGCTCATCACAATATATATATATGTATATGCAATATTTTATTTATATATGATAAAATATTACAAGATAACACTTTGATGGTACTAAACTTTTTATTTAATAAGTGTCATATTTTTGTAAAGCTCAAAATTCTAATTATAAAAATATCACTAAGAAACAACCTATGCAAATATTTGATTTGATCAGCAATTTCATAAAATTTAATATATTATAGATAAATATCGATGATTTTATAGCAATTTATACATTTCTTAACATTAAAAAATGTTCGCATTCATTTAATTGTACCTATTTATATTATTGTATAAGTTTAAATAAAACAAATGCATTTTTTTAAAATATCTAGATTTTAAATTGTTTGTTAATTACTTTATGAAATGATAATACAATTACTTTATTATCTGAGGAATGAAATTATTTTTATTTTAATTAGTATTTTTGTAATCCATGGTTTTCATGTTTCAGTGTAATACAATTATAATTGTACAAATGTCTGGATAAATGATCTATTTGTCTCTCATTCAATTAACAAGAAGGAAAATGAATAACGATATAATATAATCAGAGTGTTTTTTTTTTCTGATCAAAACCTCTCATCAACGTTTAGGCAATTAATGAATCGTATTGTTTATTTGTTACAGACTTGGAGTACGCACGCACGGACTGTGAAATAATGATAAACCCTCGAAGGCAATGGACGGCGAAAACAGAATTATACTTAACGTGGGAGGCATAAGGTAAGAATTTCTGTCTGTTTGTATTTATTTCTCTCAAGCGTCCTCCTCTGAATTCCAATTAATATGACCTTATCCTCATTAATTTCATAATTACATTATGCCTTTCATTATTTCACTGTAACTTTATCTTTTGACTCATATTGTAATATACACGCAGAAAATATATTTGATCGATTTTGAAAAGATAATCATTATAATATGATCCTATAATCGACTCATCTAATTTTTCTTACTTGATGTTGACATTAAAATTAGGAGATACAAAATAACGACTGGCCTAGAATTTAATAAACAATAATGTTTATTTATTCAACATAAGTTTTCCGGAATTGATTTAAAATAGCAATTTTGTTGAACAAAACGGAAATTACATAATAAGTTTAATAAAAATTATATAAAAGAGCTATATCAATACCAGTATGGTTAATATATCACTGTGACTATCTCTATGTCAAAAACATCAAATATTTCCGTTTTTTTTTGAAACTGTTAGTAATAATTTGACGTTTTTTTAAAGACATTAACTAATGGCTAATTTAAGTATTCGTTTTCTTTGCAAACCGCTATAATAATAATTCGAAAAGTCTCACTCAATATCTCTAGAAAATACAGCAACCGTTTAAGTGTTGCAAACTAAAATCCAAAATTGTTGCGGTCCGGTTTCATGCGGGTTTTGATACGGTGACTGAATCGCAACTATGGCTAACTTAAGAGATTCATCGATTCCTTATCAGTCTAATCAAACACATGTTAAGGTCGTAAAAAGTTTTTCATTGAATACTTGATATCAGCTTGGCTTAAGCAGCTAAACGAGTAAAAAAACTATACATAAACATAATTTCTCTACGGCTTAATTAATCTTATGATTATACCAATTATATGACGGTCATAACATGACGTTTAAGTGTTAGTATTACGGCTATGTTTTTATATTTAAAAAATACCCAAAATAAAAACTCTTACAGCTGTCAATTCAGTAGTAAAATTTCCTTTTCGATCACAGAATTTCCTTAAGTATGTGTTATTTCGAATATGACTTAAATTATGCTTCGATCTTCAAGTAAACAGGAAATTTCCAGTTTGTGTGATAATCGAAGCAGCCTCGATGCCTCAACTTCAATATCCGGAACGCAAATAAGTGCATCATCTAAAGATTAAAAGTCACTCAATAATTCCACTACAATCTTTCATTTATATTTTCTATCATTCATCCTTGCATTGATAAGAATAAGTCTTGTTTATCTTCTGAAAGAGATACTTTCATTTACAAACAGTAATTGGGATATATAACTAAATATTTAAAATAACTCACAACTCATACCGTATCCAAATATTTTAGAAGCATTTCTGATTAAATTAAAATATTCATAAATTTTATAGACCAAAAAACAGTCAAAATTTATAATTGAATCATTAATTATACGAAACAAATATAAAATTTGCTCTCTGGCACAGTTGACAAAGTCATTTATTTATGACTTTCATAAAATAGAAAACACGATAGTATTATGAAAAAGCAAAAACGTAATAGTTGGGAGAGAATTTCCGCGAGCCAATATTTTTTTCTAATTCTAAAAAATGTTTTAAATTAAGATAATATAACTCATAATAAGATAATTCATAAATAGTTCATTTAAAAATGAACACGTTTTTGTTAAAAAATATAATATGATGGTTTTAGCTTACATCGATTATGATGATACTGTGTCTTAATTTAAATTTTTAAATTGAATAACAGAAAATTACCGTATTATTTTCTTTTGGTAGTATTTTTCGAACATTTAATGTCTATAAATTTAGCCGATAATTCATTGTTCAAGTAAAAATGCTTAGGTTTCTTCCATGTCATATCTGAACGATAAATTATTTTGTTCTTACACTTTTTTTATAATCCCAACTCAAAAATAAATAGTAATGGTTTCATAGAAATCGAGGCTAGGATTCAAATAGGTCTATTAGGGCTAATAAAAAACATCCCTCTTTGCTTATTCTTTAGTCGCGTTGCGATTTTATTCGATCTAACCGCAAAATTATCACAGAAGGAGGCAGTAAATGGACCAAATATCCAACAGTGTCTTACATTACCCGCCCGTAGGAAAAACCTCAAGCTGTGAAACATCCTCCATAAAGCTATACTTCTAAAGGAGGTAAAGTTATAAAGAAAGCGCCTTGTACGAGTTACTCCAACCTAAGAGTAGACCATCAGTTGCGCAGCCATAAATTGTATGGAAATACAAAATAACTTATTTGCCTCGGAAAAAATCATAAAATATTTATTCGAAAATCGCTTAAGATAGGGTAATGTTAATAATTTGATACTTTACGTTCCGTTTTTATTAGCATTTAGATTTTGTAAGAATCCCACACTCAACGAAAATAAAAATAAATGTTCGTTTTTTTCGTGAATTCATGTTTTTATACATTCTTATTGTGGCTTTTTCGTAAAAAAAAATCCAGCAGAATAAATCTTAGCTTAAAACAAATTTTGACCGAATGATATTGTATTATAAAAACACATTTTTATATTGTGAAACTTTCACGTCTGATTTCTCTTAAACAAAAAAAAGACAATCTCAAATGTAAGGTAACAAAAAAAAAGATTTAACTTATATCAACATTTACAAGTACACAGAGAACTCATTTTGTTATAAAAAATGATAATATAAAAACAGCATATTGGCTCTTTTCATATACTTATAATACAACCATATTTTTAATTAGAGAATATTAGGCAATGAAGATCAACTGATCTAAGGCAAACCATCATATAATACTATGAATCATTTAAGTATTTAAAAAAGTATGTATAGAATGTCAATAAAACCAAGTGAACTAGCAAAAGATATGTCTTTTTATAGAAAAAAATTTTGTCATTCAACTCAATCAGGCTCAGAAGGACACAAATAACATAGAAGATTATTTATTTTTAACATGGCTTCTTTTCATGTGAAAGATTTAGACTCCTAACCAAGAAACACTCATTTATTTACAAAAATTGGCTCTAAAAATATCCATCTTGATGAGATGTAGTAGTAAAGTTGATTTATTTGTCATCTCATCCAACTTACATAACATCCAATTCTTAAAAAATAAACATAGAACGATTGATTTTACTCTTCAGCAACTACAATTCTATCAGGACATAATAATTATCATACAATTAACCCACTAATTACATATTATTGTCAAAATTCATTAAAATTCACACCCATTATCTCTTTTTTTCTTGCGCATTGGCAGTCGTGGGCAAACGAAGTGTTGTGCTGTGCATTACAGACAGATAGATCAATGCAAATATTTATGCACTAAAGTTTTTAGATCATATTTAAATTTTTGCAAACAATTTCAAATGGACAACAAACTTCTCAATTAGCACGCCCTTTATTGAACCATTATATTACGAGAAAGATGTAAAAGATAAACATTCGAAATTTTCCAGATAGCAGATTAAGTTATTGTACCTAACCACTGTTATAAATTGTGTAGGCTTAAGCGTGTGTAAATGTTGCCTTATAATTAACTACCTGATTGAACCCAGGAAATTAGCCAATCAGGCATGTACTCTCGTTTGCGATCAATAAATCCTAAGTTACGTCCCCGGGCGAAATTGAAAGGATACTCTAAAAAATAATGGTACAAAGCCGTATTTGCATAATATCATCGTCGCGTATCCTTTTTTGTTAGATGGAATATTTTTGTAAAGGTATAATTGGAATTATAAATATTGACGTATAAAGCGATATAAAACAAATATCATTATCTTTTTCGAAACTAAATGTCAAGTAATTTAAGACATCGACTGAGGGTGCTTGATGTAATTTCAATATCAAATTTGGATTATTGAGATTTTGTACACTTCCATGTATTTTGTCACTAACGACCAGGTTTCGCCTTTCGGCATCTTCAGGCATTCGAGCACACGAATGCCTGAAGATGCAGAAAGGCGAAACCCGGGTCGTTAGTGACAAAATACATGGAAGTATAAAAAATCTTAATAATCAAAATTTAAATGTTATGTTGTTTTTATGAATACTGTAAATAAAATAACTTTATAGTAAAAATATAAATAATTGACTTGGATTATCAATTTAAATACCCACGATTTTTCATGGTTCAGTGGATATTTTTCTTGAATAATTTCAGTAAGTATTAGTAGAAAAAAACATTATACAATTTAATACTTATTTCAATAAAAATAATTGACCTGATCCACATCGTAATTTTACTCTTTTCACGAGATCAGTTAGCAGGAGCAGTTATTCAATATTAAAATTCTTACAACAATTTGATATCTGTAAATCATCTTTTCGGTAAAAATTCCAACACTCTACAGCTTCAAGCTTTTATTGCAGAACTACTTTACATGCCTTATAAATGATTGGTCGTCTTAATAAATAGCAAACAATATTAATTTCCCACAATTTACATAAATTAATCACAGTATTATTTCAATCTACGAAATACACAAATCATAATAAAACTTTGAGGCTTGTCTTTCGTAATATTACTTAATACCAGTGATGTGTTTGCACCACCTCTGCCGAGCTGGTTACTAAAGTAATTTTCGTTCGGAGAGCTGGTTCTTAAGATAAGGACTTTTTTTAATTATCGTAATTCCGAGACCTAATTTTTACACGATCATAATACTTGATCTGATATGGATAAATTAATAACTTGCGGCCATTAATATTAGGATTCTAAGTGAAATTATTAAGTTCAAAATAAATTTAAATGATTTTAGAGATTATATCGATAATATTTTTAGAGATTATCGCGATGAACTTTCTAAAACGGTCAGAAAAGCTAAAAATATTATACACTTGCAATAAGCTCTGCAGAGGCGGAACGAGGATTTTCGTTATTAAATACTATTTCTTCAGAAAAAATGGCAAATTTAAGTTTTCGATATATGTCAGATTTAATAAGCATTACTTTTATATTTTTTTTCCCACTAACTTCATGAGATTCCACACCATTCGCCAAGCCATGGCTCAGAAGTAACCGTCACACAGCAGATGAAAGACGAATAAATGTTAAAGTTTCGAATGAAAATCAGAACACTATTTGGAATGAATTTATGTTGTGCAACATAAATAAATAATTTTGTAATATTTGATAATCTCTTTTTAATTTGAAAAAAATGAATGCATGAAAATTGAGGTTTAATGTTTACCAATGTGCGAACCGGTTGATAGAATTTTAGCAGCACATTACTGTACACCTAGATGTTTTAACTGTTTGGTACATAAATGATACAAATCATTTACTGACTAACGTGTACACGACGGCTAAAAGATGTAAAAATGCTTAATCCGGGTGTTAGTAACAAAGAAATAGACTGGTTGTATTCGAGCCCAACACACTTATCCGATTTCTTTTTATATTCAAATGGTTCACTTAAAGAAGTGAGTTCTATGCCGAACAAAAAATATTTCAATTAGAATATTAGGCTTTTTAAATATATGTAATTAACTTAAATTGCTCTATCAAATATTTAGGATTGGTGGTAAACTTTGAAAATGTGCAGCTGAAATTTATTATATAATAATATATGTAAAACGAGAGAATTTTCACTCTAAAGATTAAAACGTCCAAAGAATAAATGTTGCATATTAATTATTATTCCTTCATCTTTAACTATTAGTACTTATACAAATAAAGGGACAGATTTGAAATTCGATAAAAGATAAACAAATTTTGGCATTTTGAATCAGTTTCACCTGTTTTTGTACACATCTACAAAACTCCTTGAAAAATATGAATCCAGTTTTACAAAATCTTTCGCAAACCTCGTTTTCATAAAATAAAATATGGAAATGTATGCAAAATTATGGCTGAAACGTGAAAGAAATGGTTTTTTATGAAACCGTGTTAGGTTAACCTTTTTCTGATTGCAAATTAATTTGATTTATACAGATATTCAATATTGTCTATTAACAAACTTCGTAGAGGAATAAATTCTTTCCATTAAATTTAATCACGAATCACGAAAATCATCAAATAATTATTCTTATTCAAATGTAATAGCTATACTATAAAAAATAAAATTTCTTTTTATGAACGGAGGCATCTTAATTGCATAGGCTTAGTAGAAATAGTTTGTTAGTAAAAAGTTTTAATCTTTACTGCTCCACTTATAAAAGCTTCAGTATTACAAGTTTAAAAAAGCTGTGCTTGAAAGTTGCCTATCATTAAACAAAAAGTTTTTAATAGTCTTAAATTAAAATTAAAATGTAGCCTTTTGTAAAAGGCGTTAACCCGTCATGTCTCATAAATAAAATGGATTGATATAATAAAATATATTTATATAAATTAATAATATAATATAACTTTCAATCATTCATTTGATATCTAAGGTGCCCTTTAAAACCACATTTTCCAAATAAACGTCTCTGGAATTGAGCAATTGCACTTACACTTAATTTCAAACTCTCTTTGACAATAGCTATATACTCAATATTCATTCTCAAATTTTATTAAAATGCCATATTCAGTACTTAATATCTTATTCTGATAATTTTATTAATAGTTATAATATTTCATTTGTATAGCATTTGTTCAATGTATTTCCTAAAAAACTCACTATTAATATTTTATACTCGTTGGCTTGCAGTTTCCGTATCAAAATATGATGCTTTTACATTTATCCTTATTTATTTTGATGATTCACGATATTTAATTTCTTTAAATTAGCCAATTAAAAAAAAGTTTCTTTTTTTTAAATAGAATGTTTGTATTAGAGAGTATTTTTCTATTTTTCAACTCATTTACATATTCCTGATGATGAAGCTAACTTAAGTGTATAGACGCAAAAATGTCATTATTCACACAATTTTATTTTTAACTTTTTTGTGCCAAATATTTTCCGATGATTCTTAAAATAGTTTTAGTAAGTATTTGTCAAATAGAAGTTCTGATCAAGTTTTCGATAAATCTTGTTTAATATTATTATCCTCTATATTATTAAAAGTAATGTTCCATTAATGTTTGAAAGAGTCTCAGGTTCATTTGAAAATTTTTGTAATTAATTGTACGCCTTTTTTTGATTATTAAAGAAAAATAAATAAACTTTGTGTATTTATACATCTTCCAATAATTTGAAAAAGCAAAATAAATATTAAAAAAATACATATATTTATTATTGAAAACAAATAATATTCAAAGAATTGCAATATATTTTTCAATTTTATTATTGTTTACTTTGAAAGATTTTTCTCTGGTAAAATTTATTTTTATCAGAAATAAGCCGGCAACAATAGCGCTTTGGATCAAGTCTAAGGCATCAAAATGAAAATAGCAATACAAAAACTGAATAAAGTATCTGTCAACATACGCAAAGAAGAATTTGAATATATTCAATGGGATTTAGAAGCAAAGATGAAATATAAATTGTACTATACAAATAAATAGATAACCTACCTTCAAAGAAATATTTAATAGCCTTAATTCAATGAACAAGAAACAATTTTGTGCGTATAATCAAATTCTTGGTACACTTTTTTCTCTTTCTGCAGAATATAAAGGTTACAAAGAATAAAATGAAAAATCTTAACAAGTCTGGATGGGAAAAAAATGGTCACTTTTTTCAAAAGTTTATCGGAAAAATTAACTTTAGAAACTTGTACATAAAATGTTCTCATTTATCCAATAATAGTTGAGTATGTTAATATGTTAATTAAAAAGCGTGTGCAATTTTTAGAAAAGGTATTTTTCTATAAAAAAACGAATGACTTCTTAGTGAATTGAGTAATCCTGGAACATTTTCGAACGTAAACAATCGAAAACAATTAACAATGGAAATGATCTTAAGTCTTAATCCCAACAAAAGCATTATGATATAGCACTTGAATGATAGTTGCTACAGGAACACAAGCACAATATAATTGAAGTGACAATTATCAATTCTGCTTAAAAGAAAATATAACTTTTGTCAAAGATACATCTTGCTTCTTTTGTTTTTTATCATTCTTGAAACAAAGGGACACATTTAAAAATTCTTTTGGATTTTTCAATGAGGATTAATTAGGCACCAGAGAAACCATTTGACTTGTCTTTACTCAGATCATTTGACTAATTAATTTTTTTGTAAAATAAAATTCTAAAAATTAGTTTGTATTTGACATTTCTTTGTAAAAAAAATAAATTAAGCTATCGGCCAAATACGCAATATAACGCAAATTCAAACGTGATTTTTGATAGAAAATTGAAATATAATACAAGAAAATATATCGCATTATTGCTGTTGCAACACTAGACATGGTATAATGATATTGTTATTTGACATATTTTTAAAATAAAAGTTTTAGCTTAAAAACTTGACTGTCAAAAAAAAACGTTGCATGCTATGTTAGTATGAAACACAAAAAAAAAATTGTGACACTATTTATTTTCATTCACAAAGTAATCGCTTTAGTTTTTCTAGCTCAGGGTATTTTAAAGTCTTTTACTACTTTACCCACGACTTGGAAACGAGGCATAGAACCATTTTTTTCTATGAAAATTATTAATACACATCAATTATATTTTTCCTTTGTTTTTTATATCAACAAAGGGTGCTTAATTATTAATTCAGAACACGATCAAAATTGTTCCTGAAGGTGCTTGATAATTAATCACCACCATCAATATATAGTCTTATTGACAATATTTTTCATAATTCTTCTTATATATAAACTATTTACTAACTGTTAGTTTGAGTTGAACCGTTCACTTAAATGCCTGAAGATGTTGAAAGTCAAAACTCGCGTCGTCGGTGACAAAACTTATGGAGCTGTGCACAATTTTGAATGATTCAAATATATTTATATTTAAAAAAATAAAACACAATTCATTTTTACTACTTTCACATATTTTAACAGGCTTGTATATGTTTGTATTTTTATCAGTTGATAATGCTCGTGATGAGCAAAATCGGTCTTGATCATTATAAATATGAGGAAGTAGTACAAATGAATTGTGTTTTATTTTTTAAAATATAATGTCTTCCCACCAAGAATTGACAGTTAACACCTTAAAAGTGATATATTTATATATTATACAAATAACCTTAATAATAGATTTATGATCAATGTTATAATGAATAATTTTACTTAAAAATATCTGGGCATGTGTTATTGGGTGTTTCTAAAACTGGCAATATCTTAATGAGTTGCATTATGAACCCTACAGTGAGTCGCCTATTGTGCATTTTCCCAGTGGGTGCGTGCTCTCTATTGATCGCACCTAGTGTTTTGCAATTTTTCCGCCTCAACTACCACTTTGTTATCCAACGTTTAAGCGAAGCTAAATAGTTCGAATCCAACAGATTACAGCTACGAACTACACAATTTAATTATGAAAATGCATATATTTTACATTTCAAAAAATAGTCGTTTCAGTTAAAAATTGTAGACAATTCAAGACTGCACTTTTTATTAAAGAAATTATGTCAGGAAGTGTATTTTACAAGAATAAAATAATCATTATTACTTTTGAAAAACATTGAATTCTTTATCATTTGAATCTACCCAAAAGAAATTTTCGTTACGAAATGAATGCCAAATAAAATAATATGTTTCATTATATTAAGTCACTTCCTAAGTATAATCCTGTATCTGCAGAGATGAGATTTTACAGAAGAGCTTTTCAAAGATATATAACGTAATTACAAAGTAACGATTACATGTATCTTCTTCAAAATTGAGACAGTGCTTCTACTTTTTATATAACTAATTAATTCCCTATTATTTGATGCCCATACATAGAATTTTTCACAAAATTATTGAAACGATTGAAATAATTTTTATAATGTACAGAAAGCGCCTGCTGCTATTTTTTAATTCTGTATCTTCAAATATGTTAAAAAATCATTTCTGAGTAGAATTCTGGTCTTCTTGTTAAATATATTGTCAATTTTTCGATAAGATACTATATTGTAAATTTTAACATTAATCAAATTACTGAGCTTCAATAATATTTTGTCGTTTAAGCAAACAGCAAAATTAAATCTTATTTGAAATTTCGTAAACGAAATATGTACTCTTGGAACGAATTGGTACTATAATGGCACCAGCATGGTTTGCATGCCGCGGTTTTCATGTTTTTGCACCGTGTAGTATTTTTTATGTTCCTTTAAAAGGTATTTTATGTTTGTATAGGGTGTCGAGTTGCTTGTTTGCTTCTCAAATTGTGTTGGGAAATTTTACATCGTTAGTGAGGCGGCAAGCAAACAAAATTACGAGTAACGTTTTTTAGATTTGATACTGTGGAAAATAATAAATTGATTGATTGTAATATTCAAATACCCTTTTATCTTGTTTCACTTTATATTTGTTTAAGATTATACTATTTTTCTTAAAAATTATGCAGATAAACATTGTTGTTGCTATAAAGCGCTGTATAAAAAATATGAAGTTTAATATATTAACGTAACGAAAAAATTGAACTCCTGCACAAAAATATTTTCTTATACAAATCTAGGTGATTATTTTGTGGTTATTTATATTCGTCAGACTTAATTTAATTAAATGATATATGTAAATAAAATAATATAAAATTTGACTCTATGATACCATTACTATGTTATATTTTTCTTCGAAATTATTTATTTGGAACATATGTAAGAATTACTAAATGTTTTTAATTTTAGTTTATTTAATGGTATGCGTTGGTATTTGTCAATTTATTTAAGACGTTTCTACTTAAGCTTTAATATTGCAACCAATTTCAACATCATTGAAGTGTTGAATCAATTCTTTCATTAGTTTGTTTCTCCTTATAGTTAAAAAGAAATTTGTTATGTACTAAACAGCGCGCACAAAATGATACGAGCTTAAAAAAAAGTGCAGAAGTAAATCAAAAAGCTCTCGCAAAACTTTTGTTAGATTTTTCTGCCACAAAGTGCCTCTAAAAGGTTTTCAATGATTTCACGAATTTTCTGTTTCTATTTTTTTAGATATGAGACTTACAAGGCAACATTGAAAAAGATCCCCGCGACACGGCTGTCGCGTCTGACGGAAGCTCTTGCCAACTACGACCCAATTCTCAACGAGTACTTCTTCGACCGACATCCTGGCGTCTTTGCCCAAGTCCTAAATTACTACAGGTAGGATACAACACTTCACTCCTTAACGAGCACTTATTTCCTTTACTTTCTAGTGTTTATTGTATATTTTTAGCTTCTTTTTGTACCGCTACACAAACCTCTCACAGACATTTTTTTTCTAAAAATATAACACCATACTCTCTTTAAATACTTGTTTTATTAAAATGTTTCCCATACGTTATGCTTATTATTTTATCACAATATAACAGTTCTCAATAAAAAAAAAACATTTTTCGGGGAACTATTTTAATATCAACATTATATTATAAGCATACTGATTGCAATAATGAGTATTGTCAGAAAAATAGTAGGTATAGTAAAATATCATTTTTTTTAGTTTCACGACGATTATCATAAATTACTGTTTTTTGTTTTTGTGAATCATTGTGTGATTTGTATCTCACTATGATTTACCTTCTTACAATGTTCAACAAAGGTAGTGATTTTACTTATTAAATTTTGGCACAAAAATCTTTTTGTCCAAAAATCAAAAATTGATTTGCATTGGATTTAATTTAAATTCGTTGTGTCATTTGTATTATAACTTAAAGTAAATTCAGTTGCTAAGTAAATGTAAATGTAGAATCAATTTTATATGTTAAGATTTATATATTTGTGTAATGTTAAACCACTGCATCTTGAATGGAAAATAAATAAGTTTTGAACCGGATCTGAAATGGTGTTTGTCTGAGATCAGCCCTTCCAGGACTCCGGATAACCAGCCGCTCGCCTCTCTTCGATCCGGGGTCTTCTCAAGCTATAAACTGTATCTTAAAATTCTTTTGAAATTAAGTTATTATTTAGTTTCAATACGTATTACTACTTTGGACTGACTATAAAAGGTATTCTAAATATTATCCAAAAACCAATTTTTGTTAATTCTACGAAAAAATCAACAATATAAATATTCTGGTCATGTGAAACTAGAAACAATTTATACGTTACACAAAATCGTGTTCAAGTTTTAAACATATCTTTTTGAAAACATTTAAACATCCAAGGAACCAATCCCAGCTAAAGGTTATATTAGCCCTAATTATAATAGCACCCAATAACTATATAAATATAATCTAAAGAAATATCAAGCGTAGTGTCGAGGCAGACCACATACACCAACTTAATCACAATGGAGGGTAATAAAAACATATCCCCGAAAAATGATTATGATTTATTACTCCCATTATTTTTTTAATTTTTTTATTAAAAAACGTATATGATAGAATTTCTTGTTGCTCAATTGTTTAATACATTTATTATATTTCTACTTTAAATATCAGTCAGAAAAATTGCAAGAAAAAAACGAACGCTTTGGTACATTTCAAAAATATTTATAGAATCGTTATATTCAATAAATTGCAAATTCCGTCCGCATCACTTTGTTCTACTATTTTGTCTTAGACATCAAATCTCGATAACCTACAATAAACCCTAATCTAGTCACGGCGTAAAGCAAATAAAAGCATGTCTGGAAAACAGGTGTTAACTCTATGATGGACAGGCTTGAACTATTTCCATTTAAACAAGAGTGTTATAATGTAAACAAATACTTTGAGAGTGCAATTATTAAAAGAAGAAAAAAGTATTTTGACGTTTCATATTTTTGAAATGACAGAAAAGTCCAATAATTCTTTTTACTCACCGCTGCTTCATCATTTCAGTTTTAAAACATCCTAATATTTCAATCAACACTTATGACCTCACTTACCAACAAGTGTTTTTACTTTATTTTGATATTGTTGTTCAAACAAGGACCATAATATATGTTATGTATATTTTATGTATACTAAACACATTCAAAATAAAACAGTGCATACATTTAATTTATAAAATGACGAGTTAGATTTATTATAATCATTGAAGGTTATTAGTTCCAACTGTTATTTTAATTGATAATCACAATTTATTTTATTCAAAACAACACTGTAATACTGTAAGAAAGCATTTTCAACATCTAGTGTGGTGTTACATTTAAAGTCCTCACAACATTAAATATTTAAGGTTTCCCTGAATTTTACTCGACTTTTTCTTACGTATCAATGCTTTCTTAACCATGTTTCAGGAAAAATAAATTATTCAACGATTCAATAAGGCGTCATGTGAATTTTAAATTGTAAAAACCGTACAAATATAAATGTAAAAAAAACTAATGTGAAATTTTTGATGAAAATCATAAATATTCCACTATGGTATTAAAAAATAATCATTTCTAACGTATGTAATTTTTTCTACAACGATGCGTATTGTTTATATAGCGGAAATAAGTTTAAAAGCATATATGATTTTTTATGATCAAGATATATGCCAAAGAAATAAATACCTACACACAAAATAGAGACCGACCTTTCCTGTTAACGAATAAAGTTCCTTTTTAGAAACAGATTATATTATTTAAGTTATTAAAGTAACGATAAAGAAAGAGGTTCTATTAAGATTTATATTACACATAACAAATGAAACTTTATTAATGTTAATTAAGTATATATATATAGATATATCAAAAATCACACGAAAGTTTAAAATTATTTCGCTTGTAACCCAGAAGTTATGTATGTGCTTCGAAACTTTGCGCATAACAATAAGCAAACGGCATTTCAATAAAATCTTACTGCAGAATCTAACGTACGACGTTTTGGCATTTTCATTTGCAAGAAACATATGAGAAAGTTCTGCTCCTTTCCTCTGACTAAATATGCGCGACCTCTTTCTTAAGCCGTCGCTTAACCGACTCTATAAATTATATTTATTATACTCTCCTGATACATAGAAGCAGGAATTCGGGCAAAAAGCCCAGGAAATTTATTTGAAATATTCGTTTGGAAAATGATTTACTGCATGAAATGAAATATTTGAGAAACTATACCACCGTGAAAAGTCCCCCTTGACCGACGTTAATATTTGTTATTAATTGCATTCTATCAACATTGCCTTTTTGCCGCAGCTTTAAAGTTTTTTACGATTTCAACGACAATTTCAGTGGTTGGTTAGTAGGTTTTTTATAATTATTCCACAGAATAAATAAAATAAAGAACTTTAAACTTTTTTAATTACATCAGCGATAAATCCCATGCAGTCACATTTTGTCACCGTGTGGGTTTTGTCATACAAACGCATTTTTAAAGCGAAATGACAATTTCAAATATGGTTTGACGTAGTATTAATTAATTACTTTAAGTCATATTTTTTGTGTAAAACCTGAAATACATATCTAATTGTGCAAAATTATCAAAAGACGCAAGAATCAAAATTCTTCATAGCAGAACAAGCTCAAGACGTATCTCGGTGCCGTTTGACAAAAAACGGTAAGGTCATGCATCTCGGGACGTTACTATACTATAATTTTTTATTTTTTGATGTTAAAGTTTTTGAAATTTTGACTAAGTATACAAAAAATGACGTAAGCTTTCATGTATTTTGAATTATACGTAAAACTATTTTATTTACAAATAGAAAAATTTTCAATTTTTGTATAAACTAATACAAAGATAATTTAAAGGTTTAAATGCCGAAGTTACTCATTGTTACACCATGAATTTGGAAGGATTAAAAAAAGGAGAAAAAAGCGTGAACCGTCCTTGTTTAACAAAACGCACGAATTTAATTGATCGACATATAAATTTCTTGAAATAGGTAGTGTAATTAACATAAAAATATTTCGTTTGATTCAATAATAAATTGATACTGAACAATTATTTCTTTTCAAAAAATGACTTTTACTTAAAACGATGGCTTACGCACGTGATTTTTCTTTATTCGATTAGTTATCTGATTAGTAGAAAGACTCCCATCTAAAATATTATTACTCATATTGGCTTGCAATGAGGGAGGCGTCCAACCGAGAATGAATAACTGTTAATTATAAATTAACGTAATAATGGTAAAATAAAAGCACATAAAATAACCATTTTCATTTCTATCTTGTAAAGTATAACGAAAGAATTTGAGTGAAGGACCCTTCGTTTATGAATTTAAGTTAAGGGCTGCTTTTATTTTGAAGGCGAAATACCCTTCCTTTTTCTTCTGGCACTCCCTCAGGCCTACTGTGCGTCAGCCTCAGATGGTGGTGATAATCTGAACCCTGCACATACCCCGAGGTGTGAGCGGAAGGGCACTTTTTATATTCGCCATTTTACCAATGTTCTTAAACATTTTAGAACACGAAAACAAACACGAATCAAAAACATTCGCCATCTGTTTTTAGTAGCCATTAAAACTAAGCTGTCTTTACACCTTTCGTCTTTTCAGAAGAGATGAACATCATTATCTCTGTCTTACACGGTCGGTGAAAACATATTTTTTATAATTTACTGCTAACGCTAAAAGTAAGGAATAAACAGGTTCTACAAATTATTACCGTGGATGAAATCTTAGGAAATACAGACTTAAAAAAGATAAATTGTTAGAAGCTAAACTAATTTGAAAATTTATCATATATTACAAAACGTTGTTTCGAATTATATATATACAAACCAGTAACGTGCGGTGACTTATGATGCAAGGCATGCTGTGATGAAGGGAAATATGCAAAATTTATCTTGTTTTTGAAATTCAGTTTTATTCTTCTCACGAATTTTCCACCTTAATTTGAAATGCTCTACAATCTCTAATATTCGAGTAATGTATTATTAAATCCCTTTTCTTTTCTTTACTGTTAATACATATTGAGGATAGTGACAAGTTAAACACGATTTATCTGACAATCCGAATCACAGTACTACCAGTAAGATGCTAAAATCCAAGTGCATGCATCCGAATACTAACTCTTATGCGCGATTCATAGCACAAATCGGATTTTTCGTTACTGCGCATGCGCGTGTAAAGCAAATTTCTTGGCGCATACATGCAAAATTTCGAGCAAGTTTAGTCAGAGGCCTTACGTTTATCGAGCGGTTAAGACTCAATAGAACGCAGATAAATGCCAATCAGGAAGCGCACACTTTCTGAATTTAGTGTATAAATGTGGCACTTTGAAACAGTTCTGTTTGATAATTAAGTAAAATTATAATTTAATAATTTTACGAAGATGAGGAAAAAAAGCCTTTTCTCTTACGAATTGCAAGGCATGCGGAGCATCTATCGCATGTATGGACGACACGCCACTGATACAAACATATTTATGGAGCTAGCACATAAGTCAATTTTACAAGATTTTTAGAAGACAGTTTTTTTCTATCCTGTGACATTTTGTTTTATTAGTTTACGCAAAAATTTAACAATAAAAACGTCAAATAAGTCACAAAACATTGATAAAAAAAAATGTGCTGTATATCTGATAACATAAATCTGAATTATGTGACTATTCCCCCCCTGTATTTAAAAAACATTATCTCGTGTGTTTATGAACAATGTCATTAACTAAAAAATTTGAAAGTATTTGACTGTTGTGTTTGGGCGTGTATGTTAACATATGTAAATACTTTAAAATGAGAAATAAAAATCCTAATAATCCAATATTTTTTTTCTATTTACTTGTGAATGTTCATCCCAGTCATTGGTATTTCAACTATGTCATAAGAAAGTCGTCACGCTTAAATAACTTTTTAAATGAAATAAAATTTTCATCCAGTAAAACATAATTAAAACATTACCAATTTATATTGACATAATCGAAATACATTTAGAAATGAATACACTCAAAATACAGATTCAATCTCTCACTCACACCGGATCAGTATTGTGTTTTGTGTCGGTAGGTCTAAGTCATTGGTCTCAGTTACGTTAGACGTGAATGAAATAAATAAATCATTAAAATAATTTTATCGATTTGTAGTTGAATTTTTATAAATTCAATTTGTAATTTTATCATTCTAATACACTTTATAACTTTTAGTTGAATTTTAATTTGATTGAGCTTATTCGTATCGCATGGAATATCATTTCAATTTATTTTTAGTTTAAACATTAAATATATTATGCAAACTTATGGCAGAAAAATACAATTTCGAATAAGAAATATTTAATACAATCAAACGAAAACAGAAAAATTGAAATAAGAAAACTACTTTTAAACTATATTCATGAAAAAACTTCCGCTAAAAACAAAAAGAAAGGACATGAGAATATGTTCATTTTTTCGTTTCTTGTGACAATATGTGTTGGAGAATATCAAATATTCTCCCTTGGTATTGGCCGTGGATATGGGTTTTGAAATAAGTTTATTGGCTACCACAAACCCGAATCCCATTTAAACTGAAGTTTTTTTTTGTTTTTAACATAGGTCTCTATCGAAAGAACGAATCACTAAAAAACGCAAGAATAGTAAAGGGATGAATTTTGTTTCACACATTTCAAAAAAAAATAGAACAAAGGATAAGCAAAACGCTATCAAAAACTTTAAAAAGATGTTCAAGATTCTTTGGTATACTGATTGCTTTTCCTAGAAAAAGGTTTAAGGATAAAGTACTCTCTTAATAGATGAGTATTTTAATTAAACATTAACAATTTGCCAATCTCTTGGATTGGTGCTATAATTATTTTAACAAAATATTTACTCTACATAAAACATAGAGGTAACATTCATTTTAAAATTTATTTTTTAAAAAATAAGTATAAGTTCTATCAATTGCTAGTTTTCAATGAGTTAAAAATAATCAAAGCAACGATTTTTATTTATTTCCCAATTAGTTCGGTGCTATAAAAGTGAAATCGCAAAGAAACATATCGAAATTCTAAAATAGATATCTAAGTATAAATTATTATTTAGCAAAAGAAATAAATCTTTCAATAACATTTTCATGCTTTTTACGATGCCATGTCAATTAGCTAAAAATAAAAATAACCATTTTTTTTTCAAAATTTTACACTAAATTTTGTTATAATTCGGATTAAATGTGCAAGTTAATATATTGTGTTAGACACATTTTAAAATTGACTTTATCATTGTATTGTATAGTAAAAGAAACGATCAGGGGCAATTTAACAAAATCAAGAGAAATTTCGGCTTTTCTGTTCGGAAACTATGGCGACGAACCCACGTTCAATTTTAAAAGGGGGCTCTAATACCAAAGCGCTTAATCAGCTTACGCAGTCTTCAAAGCTTCCTATGTCATGAAGAAATATTGCTATTCTGAAATGTATTATTAGTCAAATGAATAATGGATAATTCAAATAAAAGGTATTTACTTCTTACTTACAAATCCACGCTAACGTAAAAATAATTAATAAGTATATATTTTTGAACATAATATTATTGTCAATGGAAAACATATTGAATTCAATATAATAATATTTTTTTTCTTAAATATACGTATATACTTTTTTTAAACGTTAATCTCATTTTTTTTTAAATCTTAGTTTGAACAGCAAGCTAAGTTTTTGAACCATTGAAATGGACGCACGTTGTAGGATTGAAAAATTCGTATATATCGTTCATTAATTACTAAACAGATATATATGTTCATTTATTTTAATCACTGAATTACAAATTTCCATAAGTCTTAAAATAGTTGCTGAAGACAATATATTTTAAAAGACAGTTTTATCTTAAGCTTGATAGTGATAAAATTCTAAAAAACAAATTTTAAAGTTAACTATTATTTGCATTCGTTTAAATATACTGTGAATCGATGCATTTTTGAGTTTCGCTATCTGTAATAACCATTACTACAGCCAAAAATAAAACGCGTAAATTATGAACGAATGCAATTTATGTTTCGGCTATCTTATACTTGGTGAAATATATGGTTTATAAAGGTACACATAGCATAGGTTTCCTCGTATTATCTTGCTCGGTTTTCCATGCAATATGTATTCAGTTATCCTTGAAATGCTCCCTAGCCTGTCTTTTATCCTCATTAAAGCACTACCAAAGCTTCCATAAGGGGATTGCTTATATAATATTATAAAAAATAGCCTTCATCGTGTATATTTTCAAATTATTATCTAACGAAGGTAAAATGTTTTATCCTATTAGTTCAAAGCTTCGAATATTTCATATGTATGTATTTTGTTTGGAGTCCTGAAAAGTAAAAATATAAAAATAGGAAAATCGAATCAGTCATTCGGTTGGTGGATAACAAAACATCAACAATACATGTATTGACACAAGCTTTATGATTATTTGAAATTGTTTTTTAGGTGGTTAAATTATTTCAGAAATAATATATTTTGTCAGTCGATTTTGAATACATTCTGTTTATTAACTTATTGTAAAAATTGATATGGAATTGGGTAACTCGTATCATTAGCAATTTTTGAATGCTGTTTTTGTGCACCAATCGCATTTTTTCGAATAATTATAAAGATGCTATATTGATTCTCTTGTTAAAGTTAACGTTTTAATGGCTTAAACAAATGAAACAATATATTGGAAAATAGCAACAAAATAAATGTTTAATAAATAAATGACTTCCCACAAAGTTACCACAGAATCTAGAAATATGGTCTTCATGTTATTTAGTAAATTACAATGCATACCTATATCAGTCAAATGAATATCGTCGGCAAGTAGAAAAAATTTACGGAACTATTTCAATTAGTGTTCAAAATGCATTTTGAAAAATAAACGAAATATTGAAAAAAATATTGACGAAATATCAAAAAAAAAAAAAATCTTAATACTCATTGACCATTGTTTATACCGGATCTATAACCGAGTGGTAAAAATCCAACCGATATTTTCATAAATTAATCATTGAATTGATTTATGGATTTGTGTTTGAAGGCATATATGTCTGTGATATCTTAATTAAATCCCACCCATCCGATTTTTAAACAGGAGCTTGTCAAAAGTAATCAGTAAACCACAAGTCTTGTCGTAGCCCTATCTTTTTATTCTAAATATATTCGATAAAGAGAGGTAGACCGACTGGGTAACAAACAGTTTTCATCTAACAACTTCTATTGAGATAAGCTGTATAAGGATTTCATATGCTCCACCTTTGGAACGAACATGGTAACATAAAAAAATGGATTTATTTGTTTAAAGACGCCACAATGAAAAATTCACTTTCTTGTTCACGTAGGGCTGTTGTGGTATAATAATAAAAATCATAGAATTTTATTTTACCCTAAACTGATGTCTACGATATTTTAAGTAACTAAAAATGTCAGAGTGGGTTATCGATTTTATGAAGCCATTAATGCACACATGAGTAAAACTGTTATTAATATTCAGAATCGTTCATGTGAAAAACTCTGAGCTCATTACCCAGCGATAATATAATTTCGAATAAAATTCCATTCGCACGGCAACCCTTATGGCGACAACAAAATATTATAAATGCAAATTCACCATTTGGTTAGCGCTTGGTTGGATATAATAATTTAGTCTTAGAATCAGATAATATTTTGATATTTCGTCTATTTTGTAATTTAGAACGCCAGATATTCCATTTCATTTACAGGCGGTTCAAAATTCATTTGATTCAATTTGTTTGTCTATTGTTCACTGTTGTAGATAATTTTGGTTAGATTGAGCATGTTAAGTTTATAATCTTATGGACGATAGCACTCGTTCTTACCAATATTAGCATTACAAGCATAAATGGAAGGCTTAGTTTTTTATGTACTTGACAGAAAAAATATTCCTCAGAAGTTTTTTTTATATTATTCTAGCGAGTAGCCGATATACGTTGCAATGCCACTCTAAGAAAAAAAATGTTTGTGATTTAATTCTGTTTATTGAAGTGCTTTTGGATACACAATATTTTTTGTTTTCCATCTGGTGCGTACACGCAGATAAATCCGAAGGTTTTCCGAGATGTCACTGTTTGTACGTAATTATTTGATTATTTTTGTTAGATTTTAGTTTTTTTCCAGAAAACTTCTCGGGTGTGCACACAACAACTCACCAAAGTTTCATTGACATCGGATGAATGGTATAGGAACGCATAAGGGACAACCAAAAAAAAAAAATTATTTAAACATACACTTACTATAGATATAGATTTACTTAAGAAATCACAAATACACTTTTTAATGCTTATTTTATTATAATGCAAAACACATTCTTACAGTATGTACAAAAACAAGGTAAATACAAAGTCTTTCAAAACTAACTTTATACTATAAAATAAAACTGTGATGACATGAGCTTGAAGACACTGACCTGTCCATTGTTAGCGTTTATGGGTACAAATTTAATTACATTGATTAAATTTTAATCATTTTCGTATTAAACAAGGTTTCAAAATATTCTAAATGGAAATTTGAAGATCGAAATTATTTCAATTTTACTAACACTTTTCGAATCTAAATAGACATTGTCTGGAGAGATTAAAATTGGTATTATGTCTACATAATTATTTTCATCTGAGGTTCATCATAGTGATTTCGTGATGAACATTTTGTTTTACTATATAATGTGATGGATATATATGTTTTTATTCATCTTAAAAAAATTCCGAAAAACCTTTCATTTCTTTTTATTTTTAAACCAAAGTTGTAAGTTGTATTTTGCAAATTATCTAAAATTACAAAAAGCGAAATAGAAAATAAATAATTTCATATTTTAATTGTTCAAATTTTATAGAAGTTGTAACACTAACCACTCGAAATTCGCTTTTCGTTATCTTCAGGCTTTTAAGTGCAAAGTTGAACTGTCAGTTTGATATTGAAGTTTCATCAAGTATCCTCAGTCAATATTATAAATTAGTGGTAACGCTCGTCATAGATGACGGTATTGAAATTGAAATACTGGATGTCTAAAGAAGCTGTAGTATAGTTTCCATACTGACGGACTGATTGTTGTTTATTTGCCACCCAATTTGTGTCACGCGTAGATCATGAGAAAATTTCATTCCTACATGTGTATGTAATAATAATAAAACGTCTGTATGGACGCCCACAGACCGGTCTGGACTATTATATATATTATATGAGATTAATTAATAATCTCAAATTTTTACCATACACATAAAACGTCTTCATATGTCAGTATGTTGTGGTATTTTATTGCTATAAATCTTTTGATAAATGTCCCAATCACACTGCTAAGTAAAAGCAGCTTTTGTTTACATTTTCTCTAAAATATGTCCCTTTTCAACCCCTTAAAAGGGTAATCGCAAACATAGACATGTAATTTTTCTTCCCTTTATCCGTCTTGATAGATAGGACTTGAACCCTTTTTGCCATATATAATATGTGCGTTCACCAACGCAAGTAAATCTTTCTGAAGTCTTTGAAAGGTTGGAATTCCTCAGAATATCTTAATTTTCTCAAACATTTTGATGAAAAAGATTACAGGATTTTTTTATTTTTTTACAGACGTTTCACTACTCATGTTTCACAAAATATTAAGTTGCCAAAAGCAATTATTTTTACGCAAGAACAGCGTAAAAATGTCACGCAATAATATTTTATGACGCCATGAATAAATAAATGTATATTTAAGATAAAATTTGCAATTTTTGTAATTCAAATGCTATCAACTATTTTTACTTTATTTTTAAATGTTTCAACATTGAACTATACTTGGAAATAATGAGCTGTTTTGACACAAATACATGGTAAAAAATATATTCAATTAACTCACATTCCAACGAGTCTACTTCTGATTGGAAACGGTACTCCAGATGAGATATTTCTTTTTATACGATTAACCAAATATGATTGACAATCAATAATTGTTTAACAAATTGATCATTCGTAATTTTACGAGAAAACGAGAATACGATAACACAAGTAAGGGTTGAAAAAGAACTAGTAGATAGCTTACCGTTTTAGCAGCAGGGTTGAGAAGGCTTACGGAAAGCTGTTAAATTATCACAGAAGACACATTTGAATACAAATCCCCATGTAATAATCAATGTTTTCATGCGTTTTTATTGGAACCGAATATCATTATAAGTATAAACATTAGATTCAGCATTTTTTTTTAATCCAATGAACGAGTAATTCAATTAATTATAATGATTGAATATTTTCAGCAATCAAGCAACATTCTCTACAAGTATCCGTTGTAAGGAAAATACTCAACGTTCAAGATGTATTTGATATGATTGTGACCGGGTGAATAATAATAATAAATTATAATTTAAGTATAATTTAAGACATCGACTGAGGGTGCTTGATGGAATTTCAATATCAAATTTGGATAATTGAGATTTTGTACACTTCCATGTATTTCATGGAAGTGTACAAAATACAAAATACATGGAAGTGTACAAAATCTCAATAATCCAAATAATAAATTATGTTTACGTGTTTTAATATTATACATAGCATTTATAACTCTGCATGCAGAATTTTAAATATCGCATAAAACACATTTCAGAACATTATCTCGTAAAAAGTATTCCCTAGGCATTTTTGTTGAATACAGCTAGACGAAGTGCATTATTGAACGAGAAACGCATCAATAGGTACCTTACATTGATAAAAGTATTTGACTAATAACAGTAGATTTTAGTTAATATTTTAAATCTTACTTCAAATAATGCTGCTTAAAAAACCAACATTTTAATAATTGTTTTTAATTATTGGATTACGGATAAAAAATTTTATCTCAATTAAGTTGTTTTTTTCTCATTTTCATTTTAAGCATTGTCAATAATTAAAACTTGAGACCGAAATCAACATATTTCGATTCAATAAAAACTATATTGATTTAGTTACAAATCGAAAATTATGTATTATTGGGCATTGGGCAAGTAAATAAAAGAAAAGAGGCGTTTTCTGGTAATGATGATCACGTTTCATAGACCATCTGTAAAGCCGCTCACTGTACCTGAGTCGGTTTGCAATCATACGAATCTAATTAAAAAAACTTTGTCATTATAATCAAACTAAGCAATAAAAAATATTTTTCATTTGATCGACATAAACTGAGTTCTGGTTATATTATCAGCTACCCAATTCATTAATTTATATTTATCATTTATATTTTCCAACAATAAAAATATCATTATCAGAGAAATATAATATATATTTTCATTCACTTCTCAGTACCTTTACTATTTACCAAAGATGTAAATAGACCGTTACCTTAGTGTTCATTTTACATAACCTACTTATTTTGCTCTTGCCTCAGAGCACTTTACCCGTTATCAACAGCTGCTAACCAATGTTTATAACTATGTTTATTTACACTTAACTGACTACATGCGAATAATATTATGTAAAATATTTCAATATATTATGTTTTAGGTAGACAGATTTTTTTTGTGTTGGTTTGACTGTACATTTTTTAAGATGGCTGACTTATTTAATTTATTTCTACTCAGAAATTGATGAATGCGAACACCTTATTTACAACTATTTGAACACCAGAAAATGAATGGACTTTAATTAAATATTTATTTTCAGAAAAATGTTACTTAATAAAATTTTCGTTCTTCCTGATCATTTGAAGTACAAATTTAATACAAGTTGGTGAAATGACTTAAATTATTACAGTAATTCATGTTTTTTGGCTACGAATTTATATGACGTATACAATAATAATATAGTCAACTACCTCAGCCAGAGATTGGAAAAACCACGTTACGCTAGCATGTAATGACATATTCTCTAAGCAAACTATAAAAAATACTGTTTTAATGCTCTATCTTGTTTTCTAACCTTGTTAAAACCTTAGCCTAATTTATCACAGTGAAATTATTCGACAACTTTCCCATGTAAAAACAAAAAAAAACTGATTGAAATACAAAATATATAGGATACACTGACGCAAAGAAATTAACGTGCTCGTCTCTGTCAATCCTTGGGCGAGGACGTAAACGAATGACGTTTACGTCTCCGTAAATAAACAATGTTGTAGAGTAGTCCAAAAAATCTCTTTTCGAAAATATTTACGAATAATTTTAACCATGACAATATTTTTTTTACAGAACTGGAAAACTCCACTACCCTACTAATGTATGTGGGCCTTTGTTTGAAGAAGAGTTGGAGTTCTGGGGCTTGGACTCGAATCAAGTAGAACCTTGCTGCTGGTCCACCTACAGTATTCACAGAGATACTCAGGTAAATCATAACTCATTTTTTCTTCGCCAGATAAGTGCTCAAGAAATAGCGCATTCCTGTTAGATGAAATATTCTACGGTTATAACAACATTTATTTATTTATTCTGCTACATCTACATGTCAGTTTGTAACGCACTGCACAACACTACACTTGCGTAAAATAATCAGACGGAGAATTTTTGGGTGTGTGTGTAAGAGCGAATGTTTCACTTGAATCTCGACAGGTGACAATTTCTTTATTTGCTTAACTATAAATTATGATAGCAATATTCTCTATTTAGAACTAAATATATAAAGCCTACTGTAAAAAATGAATGTAAAAGTTGCGTATTCTGACAGAACTGCTAATATCAAAGAACATAAATTTTATATTAAAGCAACATTTTAGGCATTTTAAGCTTTGAAAGCACACATCAGTTTTTTTTAATAATAAAAACACATCCACCTTTTTTTTAAATATAATCCATCTTTTTTATGGATGAATCTTCATTAAACCCCATTTGAAAAACGCTTCATGACGTTTTGAAAGCATTCATTTTAATTAGAACAAAAAAAATAAACCGTCATAAAGGCTTTATTTTTCATCTCCATGAAAAGCAAAGTCCAAAAAGCTTGCAAGCCTCTGAATTCGACAAGGTCTCATTATAAACACTTTGCATGCAGGATTACTGACATAATCGGAACTTTATTAAAACAATTTCAAAATAATGTAAGGTCATCTAGCTTTACCCTAATGTAACAGTTTGTCCTCAAAAGTAATTTTGAAACTCGTTGAATGATGAAGCATCCTTCGATTATCATCAATATTTACATTTAGTTAATACTGTTAAATTTGAAAACAAATGTGTGATGCAAGTGTCATATATTTTTAAAGTTTCATAAATGAAACAAACATATTTTAAAATACCACGTTATTTCTCGAGATTTTCCAAAATGTCAACGTCTACTTTTCAATCGCGATGCCTACAGGCTTGAATTCCAATACCTTTAGTTTTATTTATTGGTTTATGTTGAAAGGCATGGACGTCTGTGATGTCTAAAAACAGAATATAGGTCCTTCCCAGCCTTACCTTCTATCCTTACTCATTAAAAATGTTTTTAGAATCTGAGAAATCTCTTCATCACTTCTCGTAAGAAGAGGAATTTAGATGTTCAATATTGAAAGCGGACATAATTGAAAATAAGAGTACTCTAAAAAAACTTAAAAACTTATTTTCATTGATTCTTTTTAAAAAATGCTTATGGAACTGAATTGTTTATTTTTGTAATTTTTTTGAAACAAAAAAATTTATACTATGAAAGCAATTGTGTATTTAAAAAATATTTAAAAAAAGTGTGATTTGAAAAATTTTAACAATATTAAAAATAAGTCATTTGATAAATATTTTAAGATGGTTTAACCGTACCCCTTATAAATGACGGTATTCAAATTGAAATAATGAATGTCTAAAGTAGCTAGTACGTTGGAACTGTGTGTGTATTGTTTACGTCATGAGAAAAATTCATACCTACATATGATATGTGATAATAATAAAGCGTCTACAAAGCGGTCTGGGCTTATATATATATATATAGATATATAAGATTAAATAAACACAGTTTTGCATTTCAATTCGAAGTAACACTGTTATTGAATAATAGTTATAATAATTAATCAAAATTTATAATTTATAAAAAAAAACACAATTTCAATCAGAAATCTTTTCTAAATCTTGCTTAAAACAACATAAAAGCGTACCCCAGGGTAAACCACTGCTCTGTTAATTATTGTTTGCTGACATATAGGATATAGGTAACATTATTTAACAAAAAAGTAACGGACAATATCTGCCCCGAAATAAAACAATTCACACACATTTTACAGGAACATGTCAGCTTTAACAACGGGGTATGACTGTAACGGGTTTTTACCAATTTACCACTTAGGCCATATAGCAATTATCAAAATGACTCAACGTAAAAATATTTGAGAAAAAATCTGCTGTAAAGATTTGGTATATGGGCAAAAAAAGTAATGGAAATATAATACGGCGTATCAAATATCTTTTACCGAATCAATTATTTTTTAAAAAACCTTCGTAACAGTTATAAGATAATATGTACCAAATAATATACAAGGCAATTTCCTTACGTATTTTCATCGCACATAAAAAATAAAAACCTTAGGCATATTAATGCTTTACTATATGCAATGTACATAATGGTATTTGAAATCACAAACGAGTTATTTATGCTGGAGATATATATTTACATCAAGACATCACAACAGCGGAATTTATTTAATCCAGAAGATGTTTTTATATACGAATAATCTTATTTGTAAATGAGAAAAACATCGTTAGTGCATTCGTAGGAATGAAATATGACAGAATAATTAATTCTGTAGCTATCCATCCTTGCTCATCATGATATACAATTAAGTCCCGTCATAGGAAGAAAAACATGAGATGATCTTTACGCCATTAACATATAAATAAGATACTTTTAAGCACTTATAAGGAGATGTTTCATACATTAACGTGCGTAATAGAAAATTGATAAATGTATTCGAGTTGAAGCTGGGGTGTGAAAAGCACAATGCTATCGCATATGATTCAGCGAATTTTTTGTGTCCGGTGAGTGGTTCATCCATTATGAATATCCAAAGCATACATCAATTTCGCTAGACATTTCACTCAAACTGAAGTGACATTTGTCAAGGGACAAAAAAGGGAATAATCCTTAATTCGTTAACCTTTTTTGAGGCTTCTATCTTCTTTCTAGAAAAATACTGTATTATTCGATGATAAAATTTAGGACATAGGAACTCTCTTTTTTAATCAACCGTACGTATATACGTTGACGTCCTTGACGCAATTGGTAGCGTCACTGGTTACGGTTACGGATGTCTCGGGTTCAATTCCCGGTGCTGACGGTTTTAATAAATTGATCTTTCCATCGATTTATGGATTTCTGTTCGTAGTCTGAGTGTTGGTGATGTCTGAAACGCCCTCCCACCAATCCGATCCTAACAGGGCGTAGCGAGAGCGATTAGTCAACCAATTGTTCTTTCCAGCTCTATCCTTTTATTCCTACTCTCTTCTTCGAAAAAGTAGAGTTTGAGCAACTGAGTAACAAGCAGTTCCCATTCTGTTGAGATACCTCCATTAGGAGACCAAATTCTGCACGTTGTCAGATTAAAATGTCGTTTTTTTTTGAAATCTGGAGTTGTATTATCTTTTTTTTATTCAGTTTAAAATAAAAATAGCAAACTTTTACCTTGTCCGCTTCCAGTGTGGAGCATATGGACTTCTAATAGAAGTATCTCAACAAAAGTTTTTTCTACAAGAACTGCTTATAACTCAGTTGCTGAACTTCTCTTTTTCAAAGAGAGTAGTGATAAAAGGATAGGACTAGGACAGGACTAGTGGTTAACTAATTGCTCTCACTACGGCCTGTTTGTAGGCTCGGATGAGTGGGAGGTAATTCTATACATATTCATCACAAACATCCATGCCTACGAACAAAAATCTATAAATCAATTTATTAAATTATCCATACCGGAATTCGAACCTGATATATCCTTAACCGAAGCCAACGAGGTGGACCGTTACACCACTGACCCGACAACTGCAAACTTTTTGCTTTTAAATAAACATTCAGTCATTTTTCCATTTTTTGAGAAGATATCATACAGAAATTGGAGCCATACCGACTACAAGACGACCAATTCATTTTTTTTTCATCGTGTTCTATATTTTAAAGTTTATTCAGGTAACTATAATAACAATTCATTATCTCGCTCATAAGATTATCGTTTTTTCATTGAATTTAGAGCATGATGAGCGTCTGAGCTCGACATCCGCTACCATTCTCTACCCATGGCTAAAACAATATGAGGGCTTTATAATGGTGATTGATTTTATAACCGATGGTCGTTAGCCATCGAGGGGAATAGTTTAGGAACAATGAATAAAGGTTGAAGTTTGGCATAACAGCTCCCACACTTATGATTTTAAATATACTTAAACGCAAATTTTCGTTTATAAATTAAAAAATATTTAATACAAGTCTATAAATCGCACAGTATTAAATACATTGTTAAATATTGTTCAAAACATGTACCATATATGTATGTTTAGTAGATCAATTATGTTGGTTAAAGGTGTTTATTTTGCGAGATTCAGTATTTATCTTGTACGACATTATTATCCGTAAATTATAACTCGATATTCCTCAGATATCTATGAGATAAATATTATTCGTGTAGCAACGCGATAGCATGATATATCCAAATTACAGCACGGGATTAACTCGTTCACCACAATTTCAAACATTACACTGTCAAAATACGTATTTTCTCAATAATTGACGTAGGTTCAAGCCACAACTAAATAGAATGTTCGCAGGAATGTAGCATCCTGTGTGTAAACTTTATCTAAGGTGACTTAGCACTTTCTACAATGGCTATGACCCATGTGTCAGCCATTAGTGTCTTTCTGAAAGGAAACGAAAAGATTAAACTAGATCAGAAGGCAATGTGATTTAGCTTTCATTTTCCTTTGTGTGGTGGGAAATCTTTGGCAACATAAATACGTTTGTGTTATCCGTCATTGTTATTCTATAAAGACTTTTTATAGCCAACAATTATGTTATCTGCTTTTTGTCGTAATTTTATTTCTTTTCAAAAAGATAAAATACGTTTGTATAAGAACATTAGGTTTCTATTGTGTGCTCAATCATTTCAGAAATCAAATTAATCTAAGAATGAAAAAAATACATTTATTAATATAATTAATACTAATTTCTATAAAAATACGTATAATTTTGTATATATTATTTTAGAATGACTTTGGTTCATTATAAGAAGAACATTTCAAAACAGAATTTTACTTGAAAACTGTAATAAAAAAACTTCCATGTGCATCAAAATATTCGACTGAACCATATACTCCTTCACTGACTTTCGCGTGCCAAAGATATATTTGTATCGTAACATTGAAGTTGTAAACCATTCTAAAGATAATGTGATTAAATGTTACTAATTCAAGAGGTATATGGAATAAGTATTATTTATTAAATACAAGAAGATATATTCATTTTGAATACCCTGTAACGGATAAATTTATTCGCATACTGGTGAAAGCATACCAAATATTGGCTTTTTATAATTAGTTTACTCGAAAAAACCTCAGTCCAAAAAATCTTCAAGAAAAAATGGAATTCTCTTAACAAAATATCTGTATTGGGTTTATAAATGAAAGTAGTTTACTTAACTTCTTTACGACAGCATCATGTGTAAATAAAATTGTATAGGTAACCTTAACTGAGCTTAAGGTAAAGACTAGAAAAACTAAATTGGCATCTTTTCCTCTATTTGTATTTTTCTTCTTCTTTACTTTTCCTTTCATGTGATATTGGAAAGACACTTTTATTTTATTACAACACTATTTCCACATTTAAGTATCTAATGATTACATTTCCCGCGTAATGTATTTGTCCTGATATTTCTCTATATTTTTTCAATTCGCCGTATAAACAAGCCACCGCCAAATGTTGACCTGCAAAATTGAAAAATATTCTTTCTTCAAACACACATGCTGATTAAGAATACGCTTTCTTGAAACTTTAATGTTATTTGGATGATTTCTTGGATAAACTGTTTTCAATTATTTATGATATTTATATATCTTTACCCTTTTTAAGCCAATAAGTAATGTTGTTTTTTAAATTAAAAAAATTTAATCTTCACGTTTTCATGCTAAAAAAATCCTTTCGGATGTTATGCAGTTACATTTCGTTACCGTGTTGTTTTTGTCATATAAACGCATTTATGAAGCGAAATGACAATTTAAAAAAGTGAAATATGGTTTTATGTAGTATTAAATAATAATGTTACGTCATATTTTGTGTGCGAAATCTGAAATAATCAAACTATGTGAAATTATCGAAAGACGCAAAAATCTAAATTCTTCGTAGCAGAACAAGTTCGAGACGTGTCTCGGTGCCGTTTGAAACAAAACGGTTGCATACGGTACGTCATGCATTTCGGATTATTACTATGCTAAACTATAATTTTGTATTTTTCGATGTTGAAATTGACGAGGTTTTCAAATTTGATTAATTATACAGAAAAATGTAAATTTTAATGTTTTTTCCAATTATATGTAACTATTTTATTTATAAATAGCAAATTTTCCTTTTTTTGTATAACCTATTTCACAGATATTTTATAGGTTTAAATGCTGAAGTAACTCATAGTTACACCATGGTTACGGAAGGGTTAATCATGTCAAATAGTGACGTGTTATAATTTATTCAACAATTAGTAAAAGCTAGTGTAACAGCCATCTTATATTTTATTTTAATCAGTTCCTCTCTATACACTTTGTAGGATACCAGGCATTTTTTAAATACCGATATTGAATGATACATTTTAAATAAAATTTATTTTTTCAGTTATAATTTAATACAAATCTTATCTCCTTAAGAAGAACATTGATTTTCACTTATTATCTTAAAGATTTTCATAGTCACAAATTTATGGAATAAGTGTTACAACTTATATATATATAGTATCTATTAAGAATGGGGAAGTATACTGTTAATCAAAGTTTCATTTCGAAGGCTTCTCATATATTATGCAAAAAAACAAGTTTGTTGCCATACCATTCCATATAATTGTTCTATGTCATCTCTATAATAGATAGATCATTTGATTTGCTTTCTTCGTATAATATAAAAAATGGTTTGATTTTGACATACAAAATTAAGCATGGAGTTGTCGATATTGTATTGAATCTTAAAATGTTATTTCATTATTAGTTTAAGTACTTAATATGTTTTTAATACCTTATTGCCTTTTTCATATTTAAAATTCATCATCGTAAAACAATTCATCGATATTATCATTACTAGTTGCTCAGCGTTTTATAACTGTAAATAAAACACTATAAGCCTTATATTTGCAAACCCTACATTCTAAAGGTCTACAGATCCAATTCTCAGGTGAGTATTGAATTACTCTCCTTTCTGGTCTATTGTACCCTTTTGTAAAGTACCTCTCTGGCTCAGTGAAATGAAAAAGTACCTTATGTATGCGTATTAAAAAAATTGAATCAGAATTTGATTGTTTATACTAAAAAAAATGAACTCTATAATACATAAATTGATAATACGTAGCATGCAAATGTATATACAAAGTTTTTCTCTACATATGTATTATATTTATAGGTATACCTGTCTGTCATGTTTGGGTAAAGTGATGGGCCACAGTGATTAGGGTTGATCATTTTTCTGCATAACCTGTTATTTTGTAGTATAACTATTCTTCCTTTCACTTTATCCCAATAAATAAATGCCACATTATATTTGAGGCCGCTTATATGCAAGCTAATACGGTGAATTTGTATGTATGTTATGTATACAGTAGGGCTTCTATTCCCGGGATACGGAATCCCGTTCAATTAGTCAATCCCGGGATTCACTGTAAAATATTAAAAAATAATTCATATTTCAAATTAAATGCTTTATGATAAACTACAACGTGTACCTCGGCATCTTTATGTTAATACTCTTTATTAATACTTACATAATTAGTACATAAAGTCGTTGTTCTGGAAGAAGAAACTAACTGTAAAATACTAGTTTTGGGTAGTTGGACTTTGAAGTTTTCCGAATGCTTGAAATGCCATACGTTTTTCATTTTGTTTGTTTGTATAAAACTGTTTTTAAGTAAAAGTATAATTTAAAAAAATAAGTAAGTTTAAAATAAGAAACATTTTGGTATAACTAACCCAATATGTCATTTTTTCGATTTAGTGTTTTCTTCCAGAACAACGACGATATATTTATTGTGGTGTGAAAAGTTGTGAATTTCGAAATACCGGAATCATAAAAACGGTCCGGGATTGGATGCCCTCAGCGCCAAGTATAATAACGCTCACAGAAATATTATTATTATTAAAAAAAAATTTAAAATATATATATAAAATTGAAGACTTTTTCACAGTGTTTATGAAATACCTTATATTATTTTGTTCATACAAATTCTCATTTTTTATGTTAAGCCACAAAAAAGTCAATTTGTTTGACATGTACTCGCGATTGATCGTCGTATCATAAAAAATCACAAATTCACCCCACTTACACTTCGCCATGAAAAATGAACCCAACGATAGTTCGTAAAATATCTCGTTTATTATAGGGGGAAGCGAAGTGTTCCATTTTATCGTCATTAATATAGTTTAGAGCAGATGTCTCTATCTCTTGGACCGATATACACTTTTTCGTTATCGCCTGGTAAAATAAAAATCCCTGCTTAACCTCAGATGCCCGAATTGTGTTTCAATAAAAAGCTCAATAGCTTAAATTGACAGATAAAGAACGGCTTATCGAAAAGATATATCTTGTGAAGATATTTTTTTTGTGAAGCAATTCCAGTTTTTAATCTTATAATAAATAGATCTTTAATATTATTTAGGTCTTATTCATTCACAATACTCTGAATGTCTATTTTTATCTGATAAATTAATGTTTTTTTTAATATGTATATTCGGTGCTATGTAGGGCTTCAAATTCCGGGATCCTGGTCAATTAATTTATCCTGGGATTCACTGTAAATGCCAAAAAATAATTCATATTTGAAATGAAATACTTCCTGATTTATAACGTGTACCTCGATTTGTTTATAACTTACATATTATTTTATATTACCTACGTAGTTAATACACATAATATGTAACAACCGTAGGCAGAAACAGATAATTTTACAACAATATATGTATACATTTTTTGTTGCATTATTTTCATTTAAAAATCAATTTCATCTGTAAATAAAATCTTCTCAATAAATAAATAAAAAAAAATTTGATTCTCAGTAAATAAAAAATCCATTTCCCTACCCAAAAAAATAAATTATATATATTCATTCCAATTGAAGCAATAATACACGCAGATTTAAATTTAAATATCCTAATCAAAACATGGAATTACACTTTATGACCAATCCCGGAATTCCGGGATTGAAAAATTGGGAATCCCGAAATCCCGAGTTCATAAAAAAGGTTCGAGATTGGATGCCATTGGATGCTATCCATAATTATGATTTTTTTATTTTAATATATTACTAAATAATATTATTAAATGGCGGATTGAATATATCTAAAAAAACATTTAAAATCTCTAAAAGATGTTGGATATTTCGACCAAAACAAGGAAAAATGATTATTGCATAAACTCAGAACTCGGTGGATATAAATCAGCATTTTGTCTTAATGATTGAACCGAGCAGTAACGAACTATCTCCCTTATAGGATTTCTAGTGCGGCTATTTGACTAAACTAAACAAATACATAAATAAATTTAAGACATCGACCGAGGGTGCTTGATGGAATTTCAATATTTCGGCATCTTCAGGCATTCGAGCACACGAATGGACTCAGTTCGAGTCCATTCGTGTGCTCGAATGCCTGAAGATGCCGAAAGGCGAAACCCGGGTCGTTAGTGACAAAATACATGGAAGTGTACAAAATCTCAATAATCCAAATTTACATAAATAAATGATTTTCATTGTTTTCTTTCATTATGATTTAGATAATCTACGTACATTTTTATGTATGTTTCCTTAATGTGGCCTTATTTTATTTTAAGATAAATGAATGCGGCTTTCCAGTAGGAAACTGTTCGTCGGCCCTGGTTTATAGTCTATATAGTTATATCTACTTACTTATGATATTATATAGCATTTGTTGCATAATTCAGGCAGAAAACAGAACCAATAATTGATGCTATATGAGGTTGATATGAGAACAAGATTATCTATGAGAACCGGATGGTCTTATAAATGATTTTTCTGGAAAGTTTTCCAGCTTTACTGGGCAAAAAAGTTACTGGAAAGGAACAAGTAAAAATTTCACAATGAACATAAAGGAAAGCCAATTGGATTTGACAGATTTGAAATTCTGAAGTGTTTTGTGATGGAGTCAATTGAAAATCTCCAAAGTGTGAAGATTTTCATATATTTTCTAAAAAAACAGTGTTGAAGAAACCGAGTTGTGATTGACGGTAGGGACGTTTCACTTAATTGAAAAGTTTTTTTCTCAAAAGCTAGTCAAAAAACACCAAGATATAATATAAAATTTTACTTACATTTTAAATGAATTATAAATTGATTTTTACCAAAACTACTGGATTGTTTATCATAAAAAGTTTTTTGATAATACACTTCATCAACTTATAATCCATCTTCGAATTACTAAGTGACGTATTGATTGATTTTTATTTTAAGTTACGTAACGCTTCTTTATTTCCATTGATACCTTAGAAATATTCAGTATGCAAATGTCAGAATTCTTTTTGTCTCTCAAAACTTTGCGAGTATTTTAGTTCCACTTAAAAAATATATTATGTGCGCATGATCACAACAGAGTTCGTATATAACATTATACCCTCTGCAATCATAATTAAAACTGCGTATATGACAGCAATATTTCAAAGCCCTGTGTCAAGAATAAAGGCACGGAGAAGGGCGGGTCACATGGTCAGGCAGGAAATGAGTAAGGAAAAGCGATAAAAATAGAAGGGGTCATTTTTTGTCGTCTGCGCTGCAGCGCGCGCGGCACAGAAATGATGCTAGACATGGAAGCTGCGCGAAATGTTAAATAAACATGTACACTATACATTCATTTAAAGACTTCTATGGCCAAAGTGCTTGCTATAAAGAGCAGGGAATGGTATTAAATGAAATCTCTGCAAGTATATTTGTACAGTTGTTATAAACTTTGAAGGGAAAAAAAAACATTTTTTTGTATTAAATGATATGATATTGAAAGTGTAAACAAAGTATCAAACAAATATTACAAAGAAATACATTTTTATCGATTTAAACATTACTATATTAGCAAATTTAGTGATACTTTAAAATGAGCTAAAGTGAGCTATTTTATTCCAGAAGAGTTGTGCCAACTTAATTACTTCCAACAGCAACAGATTCGAACATTATAATGTTTGTGATTGAGTTTACTAAATAAACGCCAATTAAATCAAAAAAAATGTTTTCGTCAAACACAATGAAAGTTTGATCGGGATTTGCAACTAATTGTAACTCTCAAAACTAAAAACTCAATTATGCACATATCAACACCTATCGATGTGTTATATAAACTTTGACTAAACTGCGTGTACCAAAGAGAATTTTCGACATGTCAGACTTTTCTTGAAGAAGTCTTGGTACAATTCCTTTTGAAGACTCATAAAACTCCAACTAATTGAAAAGTAAAACCTTACAAAATAATTAATCATTTCTCATAACTCTAATTGCTTTTTTTGCGAAATCACTCCATCAAAATGTAAAATGAACATTTTTGAGGATACGGAAAGTAAACTCTCGCCCTTGCAGTTTATTATAATAGCAGATATACATAGAAAAAAACTTAAAGTAATCAAGCGTTTGAAAATTATCTTAAAATTAGTGTTCTTCATTTATTTTAACTTTGCAACACCGGTAGGGAAAAAGCGAAATATTTTAAAAGACAAAATCAAGATCATTTATAAATGGGGATATATAAACAAAGTTGTTGTTTTATAAGCGTTTACGTTACCTATGTTTTTTAATTGAATTAATTTTACTAAATTTAGAAGTTAAGAAAGAATTCATGCATTCTTATTAAGAAATTATGGAAAACCAGCAACCATTTTTCTTTATATAACGCATAAAGTATTCGAAAGCAAAAGAGTAATCACAATTTTAATAAATCAAATAAAAAATTCTTTGGGAAAGTCGAAGCTGAGCTTCAAATGTGGCTCACAAATTTAATAACACATAATTTCAGTGAAATATGAACGTGAAAAAGATTTGTGCGTACGTTTATTCATGGATGGTTTTATTTTCTTATTCACAAAAACAAAACTTTTTTCTTTCATATCTAAAGACAGTTGTAAAATTTAAGGATCAATTTTATTTGGTATATTATGGAAAAAAATAATGCATTAGTTAAAACCATGTTTTTAATTTGCTAGTTTTATATTTACAATATTAAGCGTGCATGTATTTATCTAACCAAGATCACTTCCAAGGCAATCATATAAGATAAGTGCATATTAGAGAACCGTTGACTTAGTGAGTATTTAATAATGAACCGTTTTTTGAAAGTATTTCTACTAACTTTTCTGAAGAAATCATTTGGAAACATTATTTTACACTCGTTTTTTTAACAATCAATTATGAAAGCAGCATGGAAACTTAAAGCATTACTTAGAGTTCAAAGTGTTCTGCACTAACAGATTTATTAAAATATGTTACATAAATAAAGAAATAAATTTAATTACACAGATTACACACTGTTTATTTTGCTTCGTTGGATTTTGCGAAAAGAGTTGAAATGAGTAATTGAAACGCAATTGTCTTCTTAGTGGAAAAAACGAGATTAAAATTAACTGATTCCATAAGAATCCCTCTAAGTTCATTAAAACTTATTTCTAACTAAACAAGACTGTTTACATTAACTGAAATACAATACAAATTTAATATAAATTCATCAAGAGCGTTTACTTTTACAACAAGCGCTCCATAAATACTTCAGCGACGTAACAGTAAGGTCTCAAGTTTATTTCCGCGAACATCTTAATGACGAAATTTAAAATAACATGGCATACTAAATACGGGAAATAAGAAATGATGCAATAAAACGGCTTTCAATTAAAATGTGCATGCGAAGAAAAAACTCCCATTTCAAAAAAGTTTTTATGTGTAAAAAGAGACATAAAAACAACTTTAATGACAAAAGGAACGACGAAGTTTTACAAAGCCATCCTACGTTAAACATTAAAATCCCATGGTGTTTAAAGAATACGTTCACATACTTATATTTATGATATTTATCCGTACCTTTTTATATACAATACACATCTTTTTTTATTATCGACGTCCCAAATAGCTTCAGTAATAGTTTTGTAGGTTCTATATAGATTTTTTCCATTAGTTTACTGAAATTGAACAACAAATCATGGTCTACAGTGTTATAAAATAAAACCTTTTAGCAGCCATCGTATTTTTTAAAAACAATTATTACTAGAAAAATAACATAACATATAACAAATTATGAAAAAATCTCGCCGTAGTTGATTTGTATCAATACATACTTTCTGCGATCATAAAACTTTCTAATACCTGAATACACATTTGAATATATATATACAGTGGCGGCCGGTGACAGGAATATTAGGGAGTGCAAAAAAAGATTCACATATTTATGCAAGAAATCCATCCTCCACATATTGGATTTTGAAAGTACTATCAGACATATACGAAAATATAAGTCTGATATTGGCGATATCAACTGTTTCTCTTCACCAGGGTTTCCCAAACCTTTCCTGCGGATTAATTTCGACGGACCACCTTTTTCTTTTTTTGGGTAGGTAATATCAATAAGAATTTGAGTACGTCTAAATTTGTTGCAGCCCTAGCAGCATATACAACCATTCCAGGTTGTCGCGGATGATAGTTTGGGAAACTTTGTCTGTCTTTAGTCGTGGTATTTCTCAAAATGAATTGATCCTTTTTAAATTTTAGAAGTAACACTCACTTTCGACGGAAGTCATCGATATTGTATAAATTATTTGTAATGGCTTA
This sequence comes from Himalopsyche phryganea, assembly GCA_022494535.1. Taxonomy (NCBI): domain Eukaryota; kingdom Metazoa; phylum Arthropoda; class Insecta; order Trichoptera; family Rhyacophilidae; genus Himalopsyche; species Himalopsyche phryganea. The sequence continues at coordinate 3,651,733 of JAGVSL010000034.1, forward strand.
ACGGTTTAGCTAAATACTACGTGTGTTTTTATTCGTGAAGAGTTGAAGTATAGACAGGGCTCCAACGACATCGTAAAAATCTTCTCTGCTGTATAAGACGGTTAGTTCAATTTAAGTTTAAATTCCTCGGTGAAATCATATGTTAAGGTTACCGTATTAATGTCTGCAATTGGAATAATTCTGTATTAAGCCGGAAATTTTTTCGCATAAGTATTTTTTGGGGAAAGTAATTTGTAGAATTCAATATAGAAGAATATAAAAAATATTAGAGGAAGGTGTATTACGAAACTAAACCAGATACACAGTTGAATATTATGGAATAGGTAAGGCCAGCCAGGTAGAAAACTCGAAACTATTCTATTTTAAATATTCAATAATATCTACACGGTATTATACACGATCATAGTTATAATTTTATAAATTGTATTCATCACTCCAAAAGTTATAATGGTAGGTAAATATTATTCTTATTGAAGAGCGTATAGTTAAAGAATCATATTGAAATTAAATGAGCTTACTACGCTTGTTCCACTGCTCTTTTTCATTCATACAAATGACTGTTACAGGCTTGTAAACGCAAACGTCAAATCGCTTCGGTTACGTTCGGGAATTTCCGCCAGGGGGATCAATGCTCAGAAACAGTCCATACAAAATCCCCCCTTCGCGTAGTTCATACTGTTGCAACGTCACAAATATGTCAAAATACATGGAACATTTCAGACGTCTAAGGAGTGCAAAAGAATTTATGCTCCTACCGCGTCATCGACCGACTTACCGCGTCATCGACCGACTTACCGCGTCATCGACCGACTTTCATGCGTATTCTGAATCGACGCAGAATACGTTTGCTAGTCGTGTTTATTGATCATCGTTTCCTCCAATATTTTCCTATGGGAAACACGAGGAAAATTTAAAATTAGTGAATTGGTATAATTATTATATTTGAATATCGTTTATTAATGGAATATTTTGATGGGACTTATTGGAGTGCAGTGCACCCTTTGCTCCTTTACAAGAGCCGTCCCTGTATATATATATATATATATATATATATACACACCTTTAGAAAAAACCTTCTTTTGAAGATACTACAAGGCAGGGGTGGGAAATCTTCTCATGTTGGATAACCACATTTATTTATATGTAATCTAAAAAGACCGCATTCAAGAAAATTTAATTTAATATAACTAATTTTGAAACAGTTACAAGTTATTTCAAGTAATCTTAGGAAATAAAACATAGGTTTTTTTTTTCAAAATTTACATTTATTACCGAGATGACATTTAAACCCCTAACCTGATAAAATCAAACAAAATTCCTTTGAATAGAATATATCCTCTAGTCTGGTTAATGGTGAAAAATGTATGTACATTATTCTATAAATGTTTTAAAAAAATTTAATGAAAGATCTAGGTTTGGTTAAAACGCCGTATTAAAGCACCGATATTCTACAGATTCTGCACCACTATTCAAAGAAATTCATGTTCAACATTTGGAATGAACATGGCTTAGAAAGGATAAACACAAAATATATTTACACAATGAACGAATTTGTATTTTTTACTAAATTTCCGAACACATCTGGACGTAAAAAGGGTATTTTTAATCCGGCAAAATTAGCATCGCTTTACTTCAACACTTCATAAAAAAATAATAATGAATATTAAACAGTTGGTAACAAATGTTAACCCGGCATTAAAATTCGTTGCGTAAAATAATTATCTTTTTATCTTAATTTTATTTTAATAGCCTACAAGGAAACAAAGATGAACAGCTCAATTGCTCACCAAACAGCGACGAAAAACAAACCGGGAGAAAATAAATCTTGAATTTTACTTGTTTTCTTTTATTTTAGTTTTTATCCTTTTATGTCTTCCAGGCTACTGAGGGTAAAAATGTTTTTTGTCTGCATAAAAAGGCGAAAGGGTCACGTCCAAAGCATCAAAAGGACACTCCTATTATTAATACTAGAGGTCACTTTATGAACTATTATTCTTTTTTATCGTCTTGCTCTCATACGAGAGCTATTAAATAAGCCAGAATTTTGAGAAAAGCGACATCTTTATTTATAATATACTGCTCAAGAAAGTTCTTGACTTTTTGATAAATATGTATTATATAATATAAACAAGTATTTTAACCGTTTTGCGGCATAATTAATAATTTGAAATGTCTGTAATAAAAAATATCATTTAATTTATGATATCAATAAAGAAATGACTCCCAATGGTTTCATAAAACAATGAGCAATATATCTCATACTGTTTATTAAAGCCAACATTTTTCATAACTTTTTTAATAAAAATAAGCCTTTCCGGATGAGATTAAATAATTCAAGGACATGAAATTTCAGTTAACTAAAAGTCATGGACAGGTAGATTTATATTTCAAATTGTGTACGTGCGCGTGTTATATTTATAATTTTGGTAACATATAAATAAACAAAATGCTGTATATGGACCTATGTAAAACCCCACACTCGTTATGTTTATTTATTATATTTTCTAAGTGTCTGGGAAAATAAGATACCAGCTTTTTTGTATTTCAGCTTACAAACTTCTGTGTCGACATTATAATTAATATATTTTCAAGTACATAAAAATACATAAATTAAAAGAATGAACGTCTTTTCAAATGAATTTGTATATTTTATTTTTTAATTAAACTTTTATAGGACACAAGTTTATTGAAAAGAATACGGTTTAATATTTTTTTAATAATAAATTAAATATTTTAGATATTATCTGCATATTGTATTATTTCAATGATCATATTTCATTGAAAGAGATTGTATCATAAACGTTGGATTGCTTATCAAAATTAAGGAAAGATAAATCACTTTATCTTAAATTGAGGTACTTTCATTTTCAGAACTGTCTAACAAAATAACTATGTTTTGGTTTATACAGTGAATATATACGATTTAACAATATAATCGTTAATCCTATTATTTTTTAGTGGCGCTTGCCTCAAACCTTATATTTCGTGCTTTATTCAATTATTTAGTAGATTTATATTTACCTATGTATAATATCGTGCATGTTTAGAATAATTTGGATAAATATAGAAGAGTTAATAATTATAGAGAGGAAGAGATTAATTGAGAATCGCACACAACGCTTCTAGAAGGTACCATAAATAAACACGTTGTATATATATATATGTAATATCTATAATACATATTTTTATTTGTGGATGTAATTTTTACAGATTTATTTATTTTCATGTCATGTATATAAAGAAAATACCTCTTATAAATGCAGTCTTTTTTTGCAATATCAACCACTTTGAGATTAATATTAGTATATTTTTTTGCACTTCAAAACATTTTTTAAAGGCTTTATTGTTTTTAAACTGACATTATTCAAATTAAGAATGCTAATGCGCGTTTGCATTATATTCTCAGAAATACGAATTCTGTTTTGAATATTTTTCTGCTCCGTGAATTTATCTACGTAAACAAAAACGGCACCTGTATTTTATTAAATTATACCCCTAATTGCATTATACGTTTCAACGCAAAAAGGTTTACCTCTCACCTTATTTGCAAAGGAAATTTAAAATTTTCGAACTTCTCCGGCTTAAAGCATGTTTTTATGAGATTTTAAATCTTACATACTTTAAAATCATTTTTCACTTGCAAAAAAAATCACTTAATACTATAAGCTTAAAATCACCTATAATTTTAATGACTATAGAGTACTTGATATTTTATAAAACTTATAAGAAACCGGTCTTAAAACCAAGTGATTTTCACTCTTAGATGTTCTTAATATTAATTTGGTCGACAGGCTCGAATCACATAAAAGACAATATGAGTCTCTGAGTCGCAAAACACGCTCCCAGAGGTTTTTAAAGTTTTGAGTTAAGAAAAAACTGTTATGTGCAGTGTGATAATTTTAAGTTTAATTTAAGTTAATTTGTGTCTTCCAATGTATAAGGAAAAGTAAAATATTCTTTTACACTATCGTTTTTTCGGAGCACGTCTACCGTGTAAAACGAAGATCGAGATCGTATAAAAAAATGACATTTTTAAGTTTGTAAAAATTTTAATTTTATGCATGGGTCGAAATAAGAAGGAATTTTAGACTTTTTTAGATTTGAAAAATTGAAAGATCTATCGATAATACATTACAAACTCATTTATTGAAAAATTTCCAGGATCGTGCTTAGCGACACAGCGATTCATATTAAACATTGATTATGGATATTTTTTATAAAAAGTGAATATATATAATGTTAACATTCTCTTACATCCATTCGATTGCTTAAACGATGCGCGAAAACAGCAATTATTGAACAACTAGTATTTTTCTAACCAAATCTTTTACACAATACCCTCTCCGAAAAAAATGAGTAAACCAATAACTACAAATTCATACTCGTCGTAAAGTCCGTATGCTGAAGATTAGTAGTGGAAATAGTCGAAAAAAAATTAAAAATACAATTTCCGATTCAGTTTTTCATTAAATAACATCGCGTCCAGTAAAATTATGATATTTTCAGCCTGAACTAAAGATTAGTTTTTCATTTCCGTTTTACAGTATCAGTATCTTTTAAATTGAACGAAGGATGTATTATTATTACGCTGTGAGTGTTATACAGGTTCCATAGTATTTTCTATGCTGAAGTTTACTTGAATATTTGAACACGTTAGCCCATAAAAAGGATGCGGAAGTATAAACGTAAATAGTGGATAACCCTATTATATTTTTTGAAGAGGTACGACATTGAAGATGCTGAAAAAATTTTGTAGTTCTTTTAAACCCCCTTGTCGCTGTGAAAAGTATATCCTTAGTCAGGTGGTGGGTTTTGAACCATTTTATCCTTTTCAACGAAAACAAACTCAATTTATTTTCGTGAATTTTGTAAATGCTTTAAAAGAATCTAATATTCTGTCGGTGGGTCTTTTTATAGATTCAGATCTTCTTTCATGAATATATTTCTTATGATGTATTTGTATAAAATAACCCTTATATATTTCAAAAACTGCTGTAGTAAAAGTCTTTCTAGAGTATTTTTAAGAAACGAATGTATTAAATTTTAAGTGCACATTAATTTTATATATACACATATATTTAATTATAAAAGTATTGGATAAGATAAGATATAAAAATATCTGAAAGTTTTTATTTTAGATGTTTGTATTATTTAAAGATGTCACTGAGAAAGAAAATGATCCCTTAACAAGGTTTCCTTTACCTTTAACAAGGTTTATTATTGTTCAAAATATAAACCGATGTATCCTTAAAAACACAACAAATGGTAGTTTTTGTAAATGAAATTATAAATAAATAATTGTATTATGATACATTTCCGATCTTTTCCCCGAATGGTTATCACTTAGAGGCATTGTCCAATACTGAGTTTTGAGTCCCACTGTGAAGACATTCTTACTTTGATTTTTCAATCAATTTATATTTAAAGACATTGATATCTCGGATGTTTCTATTTCTTTCCGCTCATTCAATCCTTGAATAGTAGCGTAGGGAGAAAATTGATCTAATGTCTTGCCGTTTTCTTACCCATATCGAAAAAGGGAGGCTAAGTGACTGAATAAAAAGCGGTCCTCGTAAAAAATCTTTTATTGAATTACTCAATTTAAAGTATATAATAAGCTCGATATTAAGAGTGGAAATCCATGAAAAAAATGTATACGTTAAAACTTTTGTCGGATACTGTGAATGAATATTTTTTATAATGCTCGTGATAGAAATTAATAATGTTTGTTTTTTTTTCTAGACAACCTTGGCAATACTCGATAAGCTAGACATTGACAGTGAGAAGCCGTCTGATGAAGAAATAGCAAGAATATTTGGCTATGAAGAAGCGTATTTGGCTGGAGAGCTCTCATCGTGGCAGAGACTCAAACCAAAAGTCTGGTCACTCTTCGACGAGCCATCTAGTTCAACAACGGCAAAGGTATAAAATTTTATTAATGATGTCGTAACATTTTATGATACATTATCATAGTAGAGAATATAAATTGTAATGTTTTATAGTGTATCTTTATGTGCGCTATAATTTCAAGTGATTTATTTTTCAAATGTGCCATTATAAAGATCATTGGTTCGTGAAATTGTTTATTGTAAATATTTCATGGACAGAAGAGTCAAATCTTTATCCAAATATGTTTTTGAATTTTTAATCAGGTTAGTTGCCGATATATAACACCATTGTCAATAAAATGTATTCGACGATTACGTTCGTTGTTTCATTTTTCAAAATAAAAGAAAAATATATTAAAAAGTCAGAAGTATTATCGAAGAAAACAAATCGTAATAAATATATAAACTAAGCTAAATCTAATACTTTAATCACAGCATATACCACAAATTGAAAAAGGGAGATTGTTTATCAACAATCGGGCTTGAATTACCATTTGTAATTTTACCCGTAAGAGCGAGAAAATTAGATGAATATAATATTTGCAATAGAGAAGTCTCCTCTTATTTATCGATATGAATTAATTTTTCAAACCCATGTTAAATACGCGATTACCGTTATAAAATATGCGCCCACCATGGCAATAAGGTTGGAAACTTTTGCTGCAGATGATTATTCTTACTACTTCCTTTTGTCAGTTATAATGAACAGCAGAAACTTTTCTTTTTAATTTTCGTTAGCAGTTAAATTGAGCATTCGTATTTTACTATTTGATTTGGCTATCAGAAGAAAATATCTCATATTCAAGACCTTTATTCGGCATTGATTGAATATTCAGGCTCCATTGAATGTTTCTGAATGGGCCGAAGTTGCAAACTTGCAATATTCAATAGATCGCAATACGGAGTCCTTTTCAATCTAATGGAATAATTATACTGAAAACAACCCTTAACTTTATTCAATACTTGTATTATTCAAACAGGTACTTTTCATAAAATTTGTATAAGTACGAAATGGTTATTTGTTATTTTTATTCCAATAATCACTATCAGACAAAAAGCAGCTATTTACTGTAAGTGCTTCATTGAAAATTACACTTTCACACTTTATTCCATGTTAAATAAATCTATCAATATATGTCATGGAATTTAAACATTGAATTTCATTTAGTATAATCTTAATTTCTATTACTATCATGTAAAATAAATCTAAGATTACAAATCAAAGAGTTAAGAAATGAATAATATGTTTTCGTAGATTCACATTAAAAATTTTAACCACCTATTTTATTAAACAACTGATATTGAAATAAGTCATATTATATTACATTTATTTGAAATATTTATATCTATCGTGTTCAAAAATTATGAATGAAATTAACAATGAAATTTAACGCGTTGCTCAAATTTTATTATTAAGTTAGTGACGTATTATATAACATATATATCACTTTTTATTTTTACTTTACAATTACTTTTGAAGTAGATCGTATGAAACGAAATGAGCAGCACTGCACCAGAACGCTACCGAAGCATTTAGCTATAATATATTACATAAAATAACTATAAAACTTTATCCAATTTCATTGTTTCTGACAGCAATTATTGTTGGGGACGGTTCTCACTGTTGTGTTATGTTGAAATACATTTAAATTTCCGTTATTTTATGTGTTATTTATAAACACGTTTCACCCTTTTTGAAGTCACATTTTTTGGCTTCAGTGACAGCATTTACGTTTTCATGTGTGTTACGTGTCCAGCACAACAAATAGAGTCCGCTATCATATGCAGCAAAAACGCCAGATTTGGAAAACGGCCATTATCAATCACTGCCAAACAAAAGTCTATATTTGTTATGATTAGTCATTATTTTTGTTTCGATTTAAAAATATACTAGCGTTAACAAAACATCTAAAATAAACTAAACAATTTCTGTTCCATTTAAGACATCAACTGAGGGTGCTAGATGAAATTTCAATATCAAATTTGAGTTATTGAGATTTTGTGCACTTCCATGTATTTTGTCACTAACGACCCAGGTTTCGCCTTTCGGTATCTTCAGGCTCAGGCGTCAGTTCAAGTTCATTCGTGCGCTCGAACGCCTGAAGATGCCGAATGGCGAAACCCGGGTCGTTAGTGACAAAATACATGGAAGTGTAGAAAATCTCAATAACTCAAATTTTTGTCTCATTTAAATTCAAACAAAAACAAATCACGCACTTATCTGCAATTTAAATACAATTACGGAAAACACAACATTACAAACAGTTGCGACACATTTCAATTAGGAGGTTAACAAACAATGAAAATATTATCGGATCCGTGGACAAGTGGTCAAAGTCATTGGCTTCGTTTGGGTTGCTAATGGGCTTAAATCACACGGACATTTTCATAAATATATTTTTCAGTCAATTTACTTACTTTTATTCGAAGGAATGAACCTTTCTGATGCCTGAAATTCTTTCCAACATTTTTAAAGATGACGAATTTTACGAAGTGTCATAGGATCATTTGAACCCAAGAGGAGTGATAGATAATTTAAACTGATAAATTTTTGATCTTTCCTTAAAATTCAAAATAAATATAATAATAGTTGCACCATAAAATTATTTATTTCATACGATCTGTGGCCATTTATTGAAGATGGTTAATTAATTATATCATAATTTCTCAAATATCTTATAACATTCTTTATGTGAATTATAAAATTTATTTTCAAGAGTCATTTACTCGTTTATTATGATTATAATGGGCCTATTTTAAACATTTTAGTGTTAGTTAAGTGTAATAAATTGAATTTCTTTTAAGGTTTGTGTCACATTTTATTTGCAACCTCAGTTATACAATTTACTTTGCAACAAAGCAAGTCAAAATAGAAGCGGCAACTTCTAATGGAAAAGATAATTATTTTTCCCCGGAAAAGTGACAAAATTAACCCGCCGACGTTTTGCATATCATTAAACATAAAATCAAGACTATCTAAAATACTGCTACATGGCACATTACTTCTAGATATTTTCTACAAAAATTACGATAAACAAAAAGATGTCCAACGTAACATACAAATTATCAATCAAATATCAAGGCCAACATTATTTATTTTTTGTAACAAAATTTACAACAGAATTTATTTAAATATTTATATATGCTACATGGGATGTTGAATTTTCTTTTATTTTAGTAACATATCCACTTTTAAAGTATAATAAATTATCTCTGTCGTATTAATGTGTTCAGAAGTAAAAATTTGATATTTAAATGATTGTAAGCCAATTGATAAATAGTATAAATTCTTTTTAACAATTGTCTTTCATTTTGTAAAGAAAAATAGCAAAACAACACCAGCACTAATTTGAGTGTAGTGTTGTAATTTTGTTAATAAATATTAACAACACTACACTCGAAACGGAAATAATTTCAAATATCTCAATGATTGATTCGAAGCCTATACCGATTTTTGGAGAGTTTCGTTTTTTACCAACTTGCTTTCGTGGAAAATGTAATATATTGCTTCACTATCATAAATACTCAAAATAAATTTTTCGATTCTAGATTAAATAAACTTTTTTGCTGCAGGCCAGTTTGAAGAGGGTTAATCACCTCCATCTGTGAATAGCAACCCATATTACTGACTTCTTTTTGAACTACTAAGTTCACAAAGAGGTCACGACCTGGAGATATTATAATTGTTATTAAGCATTCCATCCAGAGCTATTCCGAAGAGAGAGAAAATGAGCCCTGGCGCCGTAAATTTCTTGCGTTCATTTTATTACTCACTTCGCTTATTTTCAACACGTTTTTCAAATGCATTGCAAACGACGTGAATCAATTTACTGCATTTTTGCTACGCTCTGCTGTCTACTTTATTCGAATAAATTACAGTATAATTGCCATAAGCCTCAAGCATATTACAGCTCACTTTTAAATTGAATTTAAAATCAGCAAACGAAGAATTTGCGAAGGTCTCGTTTTTCAATTAAAGTTTCTATTTAACAGCAAATCGAACCCATTTTTAACAAAATCTGTACACCACCTGTACAAAGCTAATTTGACTGAGAAAATGGCAAATATATTGATATAATTATTTTATAGCATATAATTTCTCCTATTCTTGAAAGGTTTTCATTAACAAGACCAAATTTAAATAATAAATCCAGCAAAACTAAAAGGCTTCTAGCTTTTAAATAAATAATCGAATGAGATCCATTTTTTGTCCAAATTAACTATTTTTTAATGTCAGTTAGATTTTTAAATTCAAACGGTGATAGATTGTTAGCCTGTTTAATGTGAAATAAAATTCTAGGAAAAAATATTGAAATTCGAAGCTTTTGCTTTTGTCACTAATTTTAGAAATAAGCCAAAAACTGACTGTCTAAAGTTTCACCTTAATTTAGATTCGGCTTAACAATATACAAAGAAAATTGAAGAAAACATTATTATACAATCATTAAATAGAGATTTTCAGTTATTAATATTCTGAGTAAATTTAGAACGTGAGTATTTTATACAAATATCAGGGTAAAAATTCATTCTAAGTTTTCATGTCTTAAATCATGTTAGACGCGTTTTTCGAGGGAAAATATTTTCGACCTAGCAGGGTCCAAGATGCTGATTTAATATTCATGGATGAACAAGTTAGTTAATCTGGCTACGTTATACTTGGATTAGAAGAGTTTTTTTGCTTCATTTGTGAAAATTTTCGTTTATATTAAACTTTGTTTCAAAAAAATATAATCTTTAGGATTTTTTAATGCACTTATTGTAGACACATATTTAACATAAACTTTTCAAATCTTACAAATATTTGTACAATATGAATTATATATAACATAAAACTTACATTATCTACAGATATTAAAATTATAAAAGCTTAAAATCATAACAGTTTTATAGTAAAAATGTGTATCTCAAAATGAAAATGTGTTGTTTTGAAATAAATTGAACGAGACGTTTTAATCCAGTGAGATACTAATGGTTTTTGTTTGTTTTGTTACAGATAATATCGGTTATTTCGGTGTTCTTCATCTGCGTTTCCGTTCTATCATTCTGTTTGAAGACCCATCCAGACTTACGTGTGGAATACACTATCTTCCCCGTAGTGGGGCTATCTAATTTCACGTCAATATCGAATTCGTCAAACATCACCACATGGATAAACGAGAATGAGAAGAGGCCCGGTGAGGCGTACGGCGACAACGTTAGAAAGGCTCGCAAAAACTCAACGTCTATGATAGCGGAAGGGGAGGAAGACACCCGTCCGCGACTCCCCATAGCGAGGATTCACAAACGTAGCGAATATTACTACGGTACTGTTCAGAAGCACAACATACACAAAGACAAATTTCGCTACAGCACAGCAAATAAATGGCAGGAAAACTACGGCCAGCCTCACAAGGCATTCTTTTACGTGGAGCTTGTTTGCAACGTCTGGTTTACGATTGAGCTCGCTGTCAGATCTGTTGTAAGTCTGCGTTTATTTCTTCTCCCTTGACTTCATTTTAGATTTAAGAAAAGATTATTTACTTATACAATATAAATACCTACGCCTTACTACTTATTTTATTTCAGAGACAAAATACTTTCCATCATGTTTATCCATTGTCTAACCTTTGATATACTTTTGACATCAAAATAATACTATTATTGCAAAACTTACGAAAACGTAATACCACAAAGTAATCAAGTATTTATTTCTCTTTATTTCAAGTATCAAATAAGTAATATTTAAAAGGGACATGCATATTTTACGAACCCAAAAATAAAATAAACACTTAAATTATGGAGATATTAAAAGGTTGCGAAAAAAATTTAACTGTTGTCGTATTTTTTCTTTTACGCTCATTTTTTATGGATAAAATACACCAATAATTAAATAGAAATGTATATGTTTCCAATCATCTTCCCGTATATATTGTTTATAATCGTTTTATTTTGTTTTAGGTGGCCCCAAATTTAATAGAATTCATTCGATCCCCAGTTAACGTAATAGACTTCATAGCGACATTGAGTTTTTACATGGACGTCATCGTAGAGTCGAGCGCATCGCATAAAGTCAGCGAGAAAACTGATATTCTGGAATTTATCTCCATAATTAAAATTTTGAGACTTTTCAAACTGACGAGACATTCTCCAGGACTGAAGATTCTAATTCACACGTTCAAAGCTTCTGCGAAGGAACTTACTCTTCTAGTTTTCTTCTTGGTGCTTGGAATCGTAGTGTTTGCCAGTTTGGTTTTCTACGCAGAGAAGCTGCAGGTAAGACAACTAACAATTTTAATACATATTCAATTAATACCATGAGTTCTTTTCAAATAACTTTCAAAACTGTGACACTGTTTATTAATTTTATTATTTTTTAATTGGGCAAACAAATAATTGAATTTGTATATTATTCGGTATCTACAGGCATTCGAGTACACGAATGGATATTAAAATGTGATATTGAAATTCTTTAAATCATCCTCATTCGATGTCTTAAATTATGATTCGAAAGTATTAAGCAGAGAAGATATACAAATGAATTATACTAAAAATAATAATAACATATTTAGCATGATCCAATTGATAATCAAATGAAAAAAATATTAAATTTGGATTATTGAGATTTTGTACACTTCCATGTATTTTGTCACTAACGACCCGGGTTTCGCCTTTCGGCATCTTCAGGCATTCGAGCACACGAATGGACTCGAACTGAGAGACAGGAAAAAAATATTTCTTTAATTTATGAAATATCTTGAATTCGGTATTTCATATAAAAATATAACAATACTATGAGATATCTTAATAAATGTATAATACAAATTTATTATGAGCTGCAATTTTTAAACGTTTAAATAAAAATTATGATCCTGAAGAAAGCTTTTTAATACTAGCCGTAGTCACATCTGTCATATTCAGATGTATTGACATTATGTTTAGTGCAATAATCATAAAAAAATTAAATATATTTATTATTTTTCCTGCTGCAAAAGTCAATTTATTCATAGGTCATTACAATGTTTAATGAAGCAGTGATTAACATTTTTTTGAATACGCCTGCTTTTGAAAATTATTCTCTTTCGTTGACTCACTTCTATTGCGATGCAAATGGCAGGAGAGGTTTCGTGTCATTTCTGACATTTCTTTGACAGGGTTTTGGCCTCGACCTTAAGTAAGTTTACAAGTGTTTTTTTTTTGTAAGATTTTCTTTTCGAAACATAGAATTGAAAGAATTGGTTCAAGAAAGTCACTGTTTACTGTACAAAACCGTTCGCCGCTAGTCACCAATTCTCTCGCTTCAGATATTATGGAAATTTTGATTATTTTTTAGGTTCCATCGTTTAAGGTTCTATGTTTGTCAAACAGAATCCATAACAAGTATACTAACTATGGATATACAACGTATACGTCTTGACAAGCAAACAAGTTGAAAGTCGACAATTAGGCCAGAACAGGACAAATATTTTGTTTTATTCAGACAGATATACGTGATAAAGGTAGAGAAAAAACAAAAATACCCCAACCCTATGCAATCCTACATTCAGGCATCGGGCTAGCATAGCGAATTATTTTCAAAATGTCTTTAAGCAGACTTAGCCGCGAGTCGAGTTTAACAGATGATTTCAATGAAAACAGACAAAAAAACTAAATTACCCGGTGGTACGGACCAAGTTGACGACCAGTGGTTTAAACCATTCAATCATTAAAATCGGTGCCTCCGTACCCTCTTTATTGTTATCACTATTTAAATGCCTGTATATTCAGTTTAAATAAAAACTAAAAAATTGACAATATTTTAACTATGAACGTTGTATAAGTTTTTATGCGTTTTACTAATTACTCTAAAGTTTCATCTTTCAGATGTATTATACTTAATAACACAAATACACTTCAGCAGACCCTCATTTAGACTGGTTTTGTGGTATAGAACTTAACATGCCAAATGATTGATCACCCGTCGTGAATAATTAAAAATCTTCATTTCATTAAAGAAACCATGATCCTCTTTTTCAACATTACTCAAGTGCTTCACTACTTTACATTTCTTTAGAAGTTTAAAATGAATAGTTCAAAAGCAATATATTTCCTTGATATTTAAAAGAAAATTACATATAGTCGTGTTTTGTTTCAGACAATTTTTCTTAAAAAAATCTTCTTTTTGTGTTGTAAGTTGTAAGCAATATTTAAAGAATGTTTGTCAGTCAAAAATATTTCTTTTTTGTAAACCTTTACGTTATTCAACCGTATTTTTATGCATCGTGCATATTTTTAGTTAGTTACAAAGCTTTTCAAACCATTCTTGCTTTAGCTTAACATTTTTGTGAAATTTATTAAAAATGTTAACAAGTAATTCCCGTCAGAAATTTGGCAATATTCTTTTTAATAAAAAGGCAATTGAAAATGAAATACGCAATAACGTTTTATTTCATGAAACTTGTCACAAATTTTGCATAAAGTTTTACAACTCGAATTAATTTTTTCGGATGACAGCTTTAGTCGGATAGTATTATTATTGACATGAAAATACGGTCAGCGCTATTAAAGATTGCTTATTATACGCAACTCGTATATTATTTTTGATACAATTTTAAGAATTTTCTTTCGATGCTGCTTCAAATATTAAAGTAAATATTTCCAATGGATTACTTTATACAAATGCTTTTTAAAAAAAATTAACTATGATATTCTACAAATTTTGTACTTATTCTACATGTGTCACTTCTTTGAAATTAATTTTTCATTTGTATATAAAAATAATCTTTATATTTAAACATTAATTTCTTTAGGTATTTTCCTTACATATTACTCTTAAGTCCACTCAAAAGTAAGTGGAGATTTTAAATTATTTGAGTTCAGTTTTAAGAAGCTTTTCGTTGCCACGGGTAATATTCTTCTTAAAGCATTTAAATATTATGAGTCATCGCTCAAGAAAATATTACATAAGTATATAGGTATATTTGTGTTGGCGTAGGTGTACGCATAAATGCTTTATTTAAAAAAAAGGTATCTTTGTACACTTTGGGAATTCGCAGTTTCATAAAGTGGATTGCTTTCAAATGTTTGTTCCGCATTTGAAGCACGTTATTCTTAGCTTCTTTTCGACATGTTATATTAAAAAATGCGTTTATACGTCTTTTCTTATTTTATGAAATGAAGCAGCGTGAAGAATAAATTAAATTACCTTGCTAAAATATGAAAGGAACGTACAAGTTTCACAAATTAACGTTGGGAAATGATACTCATTAGTGAAATTAAAAAAAACAATTGAAACTTTTTTTAAAAGCGGACTTTTATTAATGTACTATACAACAAAAGAGCGCAATGATGGGAACGTAATAATTTTTACAATTGAGTCCTTAAAATAATATTCTGTAATGAAATTAAAATTTTATTAATCAATTGATTAGAACTGGGTTCATTCATCCTGATCAATATAATATAAAGCATTTCCACTAATTGACAGTTAACACTATACACGACAAAATAAAATATATACTTACTTACAATTAAATACGCTTTCGTTTAGATCATAATTCACTTACACAAAAAATAGTTTTCACTTATAACAAATACATTCCACAAAAAACAAATTCTTCCACTAAAAATAAAATGATACCCAAAAAAATATCTATTTTAATGTTGAAGAAATATATTACACTTACAAAAAAATATTTTCACATAGATAAAAATGTTTTCACTCAATATAAATACCCACACTTTTAACTCGATAGCTGCATTAAAGCTGTAATGAAATGTTACTTATTCTTCTACCCTATATTAGGCTACCTATATCGTCTTTGCTCCACGCATTAGAATATATTACACAAACCAAACCAGGCCAACCCTAACATAACCTACTACAACTTAACTTTGTTGAAAGAGTCCGCGACTAAGTGGAAAATTTTAAAATCAAAGTTTGAGTGTACAAAGTTAATACTATCTAACACAAAGTGCAAACTATTGAAATAAAAGTTCAAGTGTACCAAGTGAATACTATTTAACACAAAGTGCATATTATCCTAACAAAAATCTGTAATTTGTTACGATATAAGAACTATCCCGATCAAAAAACTTTATTTTTACTATTAAAAATGAAGAGAAATATTGACAAAGGATAATCACCTAACCTTTCATTAAATCATCTGTTCTTTGGATACGTTGTTTTGTAGAATTACATCGAAAACTTGGCATCAACTTAATTAACATTTACTCTAAATTTAGAAGCAATTTCTGCACTTACAATTTAAGTTTATTTCTAGCATGTGTGTAATTTTCCAGCAATAAAAATGAACACAAATCGTGAATCGAATACATGACAGTGAATTATGATCACAAAGTGAGCCTGACAATCCCTCAAAAAACATTTAATTTATATTTCATCTAGACTATTTTATTATTGTTTCAAAGCCTGTCTTTCAATATAAAATAGAAAACACACGACAATCATTTACTGTTATATACTAGCCGAAGATTTCGTTCTGTGTTTTTTTTTTGTGGTCAATCAATACACAAAAAAATGATGCTTACCTAAAAACTCAAATTTGAGTCGTTTTTCTGATTATCTCCATTAAGAATTGTTTATTTTTTTTAATCTTTCGTAAACTGTTCTCAATTAACAACGAATAAATTATAGAAAAAAATACTTTCATTTTGGGGAAATTTCATCCTAATATTTACAAAATGCTTTCAATTATATTGATTTAATTGATTTATTAAAAAAATATATTTTTATATTTGATATACCACATAACGTAAATATTGCTAGAGTTTACAGATATTCCTCTAAGAAATTAAAAGATACTTACACTGGACAATATAAATTGTTATCTATCCGGCGTTTGTTATTATCTATCCTTGGCGCAGTGGTAGCGCCGTGGGCTACAGCTACAGATATCTCGGCTTCAATTCTTGGTGCGGACAGTTTTCATAAATTGATATTTCAATCGATTTATGGATTTCTGTTCGTAGCCTGAGTGTTTGTGTTGTCTAAAGCTCCCTCTTCACCCACCCATTCCATCCTCACGGGGCGTAGCGAGAGCGATTAGCTAACCACTAGTACTGTCCTAGCCCTATCCTTCTATCCTTACCCTCTTCGATAAAGAAACGTTGAGCAACTGAGTAACAAATAGTTCTGATAGAAAAAATCTGTCGAGATACCTCCATTAGGAGACCGTATGCTCCACACTGCGAGCGAACATGGAAAAAAATTTAATATCTATCCATACATATTATGTGAAATAGAAAAAGAATTGTGAATCTGCTTTAAAATGCTTTGATACTGTATATTACTACGTAGAAATAACGTATAAGACGTGACATATTTTATTACATCGAACGGGTCAAAAGAATATGTTTTTAATGTGAGATAGCCTTTAATTCCGAAAAGTTTTTTTTATCAAACAATCCATTAGTCTGTTTAAAGTGAGTCCTTACATTTTTTTTACTTAGAGCGTTTTTCCTACTTAACACACTATACGAAAATGTGGTTTTCCATCGTTCCTTTCCATTAAAAGCCGATTTGTCTGACTATTTTTATGAACCTTTTTATCTCTGGAAGATTTCAAACTGGAGCAAATTGTTTCGCGTAATTCAATAACGGCAATTTTTACGTTGTCTGAATACATTACGAAAGCGAAATTTGTGTTTAAGTCATCATCTTTATTTACAAAAACGCTTTTCTGTACGCTTTTTACATTCCGTCAATTTAAAATAAAATCGTTAAAACTTTCAAATTATTACCTACATTTTCTAATAAAAATTTTCAAAATAAAATACTTTTGTTGTGTTGGCTATTTATATTAATTGTAAAAAATAGTAAAATGTTATCGAATATGTTAGTTGAAAGTAAAAAGATTTACTGGTTAAATTTCATTCAACTACCTGCAAAACTCTTTTCAACTACCTGTAAAATATTATTTCAAATATTCTGCTGAAAACGGACTGTAATGCGTATGCACACTCTGCCGGACGTATTTTTGTTTGAATGGTAATTTTAAATTTTTTGAAATATGTAACGTTGTCGAATTTGACGATGTGGCGTTTCGGTTAAAAAGTTTGCCCAGGCCTAAAGTAGTGCTACAAATTAAAACATATAAACATATTTTGGCTGGACATATCTATATATAGTCAATTGGCCAAGATTTTTTAGCTAGCAAAATAAAAACAAAATCCTTCATTAGCAATATATTTATAATCTATGACTCTACTCGCTCTCTGTTATGTTTGACACCGAATCTATCTTGTATTATAATAATAAAGGAGGTTGTTAGTTCTGATAAATAATATCGAATCAAAAATGAATTTTAGACTATAGTTCTTTGTTAGGTAGTCGCATTATTGCAGTGTTATAATGATTGTTTTATTTAAATTAAGTGATTAAATTAAACGATTTTGATATCAGCATGCATAAAATCTTACATTTATTCTGTTGAAAGTTGTTACTAAATAAAGATAAATCAAGCTAGATGAATGGTTATAAATACGAAATATTCATCATCCACTCCTATTTAAGGATGAGAAAATTTACTGAGTCTAACGAAATCACTAAGCTTCTGTCAGTTCTGCTGTTGACAGGGTAAGATATTGCTCACATCAAAAATAAAATTATAACAAACTGTCTTAATAAATCTTGATTTTCACGGATAACTTTTCTCTGCTTTCAAAGAAGAAGTGATTGACAGGTGAATATAAAATTGTCAAACGATATTAATATTACCTTGAAGTTTAAATTTGTCTCACTCACCTAGATCAGCCGTAATTGAGTATTTATTAGAAATATTGCTTCAAAATATATACGTATTTATTTATAATTCTCTTCCTAATTAGGTTCGTATGATATTGTATATAACGTTAATTCAACAAATATATCTTCATGAAAATGATTGTACTAGTCTTTCGATTTGAAAATGAAAAACAAAAAATTTATTGGAATTCCAAGAAAACGTTATATCGTTGACATAATGGCAGAAAGCGATCAATGTAAAATTGACTGCTTTGAGTAATGAATGTACTACGATAGATTTACGAAAGGTATATCTTCTGAGAAAACAAAGTCAGCCATATTCCATGTATTTTGTACGTAATTTAAATAAATCTTAATGAATTAAGTCAATTTGTTTCACAGTTATTAGTGGCCACAAACTATAATTATCTTTACTAATAAAAGGAATTACCAATACTTAAATTGAATTTGTAAATGATTAATGAATCTCAATAAGTGGTTAGTTTACTTAGCAATTGTTAAAATATGTAAATAGAAAGACTTTAATTTCATGATTTTTTCAAAAGAAGTTTTTTTGACTTAAAATCCTTTTACTACTTACTATACTGACGATATTATATTTACTTTTTTTTATTTATACTTTTTATATCTGTATGACTTAAAATGAACTCAAAGTGTCGTTTTATAATCATTAAATACAATTTTTGCCATTCAGCTTTTAATATTAAAATTTGATATTGAAATTACTACAAAACTTACCAAAATATCTTCAACGAAAAAAAACATCACTCACCATCAATTTATTTATCATTAAAACGTTCATAGAAGTACACATTTTCTTTAAATACTTAATATGTATCAACAACAAACAGCACACGTAAATTGTGAACATCGTAAATTGTTCCATCATAATTTTGTTCTAACTTTTTAAATATTATTTGTACCATATTTTTTTACCTTTGTGATATTAAACTTCTCATTCAATGATTAGATTTCGCGTATATTTTTATAAAATCAACAATTTGAAAAAAAAAAATTGTAAAACGTTGAATATTTCCGTTCTCCCTTTTTGAAGAAATGAGTTTGTCGTTATTCATTTCACTGAAGTGGTAAAGGTAAAGTATTTATATTCTAATTTGGGTGAGCCAATTAAATGTTGTGAAAAACAATAAAACAACAAGCTAACCGTTTGTCCATTTCGGTTAAACAACAGCAAAAGGGCATTAAAATTTGATTTATTTTCTTCTACCAAATACAAGCTTGGCTTGATTTAATATAAAACGTTTGGGTAGGAAAGCATTTATTTATTGGTTGCTATTAATCTGAAAAATGATTCAATGAGAGGCTAAACATCTTTATCTTGCTTTAATAAATCACAATTTTCTATCTGTTTTAATTGAATCACTATAAACTACCGAACTATACTTAATCTTGAAACCTTCATCGACAACAATATTATATTTCTACTTCATCGTTTTTTTACAAGTCAGTAGCTATTTCAATTTTAGATCAATAAGAAATAATAAGTGGTCAGTAACTAATTTGATGAATGGTCAGTTTATACGTAGCCAGTTAATAAAATCAACGGTAATTAATTTATATAAAATGGAAAGTTATTAAATTAAACGTTCAGACATTTTCATAAAACTTTCAGTTTTTTAATTGAACCTAAGCTAAGCTAACCTTAGGTTTATTTATTTGTCAATTATTTACTGACCAAACATAATTATTAACTATAGAAGGGTAGGGCTAGGACAGGACCAGTGGTTAGCTAATTGCTCCGCTATGCTCAGTTTTTAGGATCGGATGGGTGGGAGGGAATTTTAGACAACACAAACATCCATGCCTACGAACAGATCAATTTATGAAACTGTCTGCAACTGGACTTGAACCCGAGACATCTGAAAATCGTAGCTGACGACGTTAACAACCACGGAGCTGAAAAGACACGACACGGCTGAGCCAAGCCGAGCCGATATCGAATTAGTTACTGACGAAATAATAAGTTTTCTTGGACGAAAAGTCTTAAACGAGAACTGATTTAAATTCAGTTGCTCAACATCTCTGGAGGAATGAAAGATAGAACTCTCAGTTCTCACGTATAAGATTGGTGGAAAGGAATTAAAACGGCAAAAATATCGATGACTTAAAATTCATAATGGATGAAAATTTCCGTTCGGTGATTCGAACACACGACCGCGCAACGAGATAATATAAAGACCCACTCGGCTACTTGACCGTGCACTTAGTTTGTATAATAACGTTAATATGATATTATGAAATAAAGTTTTTAACACTATTTTCTGATTTATCAAGGAATATTGTAGTTATCATTTCTTTGAATATTATTTTTATATAATTTTGCAAAATTATCGAAAAATATATCATTTTAGCTTAACAATGTGAAGCTACGATAAGTTTTCCAATTTTTCTCACGAAAACATTATCTGTTAGGTAAAAAAATATATACCAATTTGTATCTTTTTATCAATAGATGGCATTACAAATTCTTGCAATAAATGTTTTTTCAAGTGAAAGGAAAGAAAAACAGTATTCTAAAAATTGGTTTTCATTTTAAATAGAACGAAGCTTTTGAAATTCGTATTGAAAAACAAAACGAGATCGACATTAACTTAACATTATGCCCGTGATATTTTTTTGAGAGTTAAAAGAAAACATCTTAGTGCTTCAATACAAAAAACTAAGCGCTGCTGCAATCTATGAGTTGTGAGCGTGTGCCAATTTAATTGTAAACTATTGTTAGTCTTATAACACTATCAAATTTACAATGACTGGCTGTTTAAATTAACTCACCCCCATCGTCTTTTTAAGAGAAGGCAGAAATTTTTTTTTCCATGTCCGCTCCCAATGTGGAGCATATGGTCTCCTAATGAAGGTATCTTGACAGATTTTTTCTACGAGAACTGCTTGTCACTCAGTTGCTCAACCTCTCTTTTCTTGTTCCAAGAGAGTAGGGATAGAAGGATAGGGCTATGACAGGACTAGTGGTTAGCTAATCGCTCTCGTTACGCCCCGTGGGGATGGGATTGGTGGGAGGGAGGACTCAGACTACGAACATAAATCCATAAATCGATTGAAAGAACCCGAGACATCCGTAACCGTAGTCAGCGACGAAACCAACTGCGCCACGGACGCCGACAAAAGGCAGAAATAAAAATATAAAATTAAACAGATTGATTGATAGTGAATTATTAAAATTAGAGTTACATAATAAGTCCCTGCTTTGATTGCATTATAATCTGTTTTTTTTCTTAAATGATCTGTTAAATTATATTATGAATTAAATAAATTAAGCGCATTCAAAGTAATTAAAGATTTCCCCCGTATAAATTGTGAAATGAAACGATTCGTATTTCTATGGATTTTTACTCTATGTGTATAACTAAAACAAATATTTAATAATGAGCTAATTTTATATAGTATAAATAAAGCGTTAACATATAATAGTGCTAACCAACTGGCTACAGAACCGGTCACTAATGCAATTTCATTGATTGATTTTTCAATAACATAGTTTTAATTACCTAACGCCTATTACTCGGATTCGTGTATTTGTACATTCCCTCTCTAAAGAAAAGAAGAGCATTTCAGTTTCATATGGTTCTCGTACATCAGAGAAATACTTAATTAGAATTCATTGGCTTTATATTCGTGTTAAATGTATTTATATATCAATTTGACGCCTAGCCGATTCACTTTTGTATTAAATTGTTTTTTTATTTCATTAAATGTGACAGGCATTATAGAGTATTATTTGATACGCATTTGAATGAGACATAATAAAGAATAACACTGACAAGCTGCAAAAAAATGGTTATGAAGTTGATAGAATTCAGAATATTGCTCATAAGAATAAAGCAGATATTCCATTACCACTTTTGGCATTATTATAACCAACGAGTTGTCGGTTTGCCATCATGGAAAAAATAATATACTGCAGAATATAAAATCAAAGTTGAACTTGGTTTTTCAACTGCTTACGTTACAAATTGTGACATGTGTTTATCCTATTTGAGAAACATCTTCAGACTAAAGTTCTGTAAGGTAATTTATTTCTAAAAATTGATTCTAATTCTTAACTTATAAATTACTAAATTAAATTGTAAAATTTTAATAAATATCATACGAAAAATATTTATTTTTATTTATTTCCAATGGGATTTTCTCTTCCGAGCACAAGTAATTAATTTTGTTACAATAGAAACAGAGGAAAATAGACTCACGATTCACACCTCACCCTTCAACTTATAATCTAAGAATTAGATTATTGTTTACCTTACAGATAAATTATCTTACGATACAATTAGGCTGAAGATACTAATTAAATTGGCGAAACACGTCTCAATATTAGTAATACAGCCAGTTGAATAACGAAGTTATAAATTTTAATTTTATATTAAAAATGAATTTTCCAAAACGTTAACGCTGAATCCATCGAATAATATAATATACTAGAGATTTGAAAAAATCTTAATTTGTTTGCCATAACTTACATAGAAAAAAATACACGATGGAATGCTTTAGCCTTATAATCAGACATTTATTGAAAGTTTTCTAGGCAATATAAACATCTAAAAAAATGGGAATGATTCCCTGGTTGATTTTTTACCTTATCCACTACTCGTATCTCGTGAGACCTTTTCCTTTTTCTTGCACTCTCGTAAATCTTTAACCTTTTATCTATTCATTTCATGCTAGCAATCAACACGCAGAACCTTTTTTTTTGAACACTCAACGTAAAAACATGTATGTATATTTCAATATTAAAAAAATGTACTTCACTCCAACGCATTTAGATCTTGATTTTTCTAGATATATTTTGAAATTCATCATGGAGTAGGCAAACTATATCATTTTGAAATCATTTAAAACACAAAAAGACGATATAATCAATATTTTTTTTGTAATAATGGTCAATGATTCGAGTTATCAAATTTTTGTATCATTTAATGGTGGGAAATTTGGCATATTTGCCAAATCGCATGCAAACGAATGATTTAATCAAAAAATATTGAAATAAACTTTGAAACAATAAATTGAATCAGCTGTTTCACAGAAAAAATAAATTATACAGGTATATCTACATAATTTAAGAAGCTTATTATTCTACCTCTTTGATAGGAATTTAATTATTTTAAAGATGATCAGGGGGAAAAAAAGGAAAATTTGGAAGAAAAAATGGCATTACAGCTAAAAAGTAAATGCGCCAAATATTTTAATTGTTTTAAATCACATAAGATAAACTCGAAGAGAAATTTTAGTGTCACTCGAGATCAACTCGAGGAGAAAAAACATCACAAACACCCATGCCCAAAATTTTAAATGTCAAATTGAAAAAATCCAAATTTTGTATTGACCTTGCTGGAATTCGATTTCAGACCTATTGCTCTTACCACTAGACTACATGAGACAACATTTTCAAAATGCACATACGAAGGCAGTTGTATTTTTTTGTTTATCATAATTGCAATTTTAAAAAACATCGAAAATACTAATTATGCAAACGATCTCTTATTTTAATAAAATAAAGAATTCGAATGTTTATTCTAAAACTTAATCTTCAAATATCACCGATATAGCCAACGTTAAAGTCAATCTACCATAAATATTCCCCAACAGTGATCGATTTCGGGCCGGGCATGTTTAAAAAACAATCAACATTTGCCGTCAAATAGGTTTTTAAAGCAAAATTGCTTTTTCTATTGCGCATAAAAAAGGGGATTGCGGTGAAAATAATAACTCTCTTTTAATTAAAAATGTCCATCGCAATCATTCACTCCCGATCTAAACATAAATCCGAGGCGTGAGAAGCACCGCAAAAATTTAATTTCCTATCTAAAACTTAATAACCATACATCCTTTTTTTAAATATGCTGACAATTTTTTGATCATCTTTTTTACAAAATTTCGGCTTAACACATAACAAAAACAAGGCATAATGTTTTTTTGTGATAAGCTGGATATTTATTGATTAAATCTTTTTTTGTGGATTGGTCAATTGACACTTAACAATTGTTATCATAAGATACAATTGACGTTAAAATTCATATAGTGAGATAAAAGATAAATATTTACATCAACTTCTGATTTTATTGATTCTGTGGCAAGTCATCAATGTGGCGAGTCATCAACGAGTCATCACCAGTGGTTCCTACGGATACCTAGGGGTCCTTGCGACCACTGAGGGGGTCTGTGACAAATTAAAAATAATTTGGGAGTGCGTCGACAACGCTGGGGGGTCCGTCAAAGGTTTAGTATAAAAGAATATTTGTAACATATTTTTATTATTATGAAAGTTAAATTAACAACAAATAAATTGATGGCGATTTGATGGGTGATGGACCTTTTGGCAAGCAGATTTACAAACTCAGTTGAATAGTAATACAGGAGAAATTTATTATCCACAAATGAGGAGCACAAACCAATGTTTGAACAACGATACCACAAACTCTGGTTACAAAAACAGATATCAATTTTATATCCTGCATTATGGGTCACTGTACAGAGGTTTTTAATTGCTTTCCCATCTTTCTTTTTACTAGAACGTGGATTTAGTGCAGCTATGAACCGTAGCACACTCTAAATACCAAAATGTTTTATTTTTACATCACCATTTACCATTAAAGATCTGAAAATTAATTTTATAATTTATATATTATGAAGTTATTTTACTTCGGGGTTCCTGGTCATCTTTTTGCGAAGGGGTCCATGGGTATAATAAGTTTGCTAATCACTGATATAGACGATGAAAATTTACAACCAGTTGCGCACCCTTGTTCTATACTAACCATCACTGACTGAAGCGATTAAAATGTAACCAAGGATAGAGTACTCTTTGAAGAGACCATAATTATGCTCGATATTGCCACGGTTGAGAAGAGTATGCATAACTGATTTTGCGACACATAATATTGGATTTTCAAAATATTTCTTAAATATAGTCTATAAACAAATTAAATACGAGTAAGTATTTTTGTTTCGAAAAATTAAAACAGTTTTCCATGTATACGACAATTTTCAAATCGTTTTGGTTTTCCTTCACAAAATGGTGAAATATATTTGTGAATAATCATTATTTATGTATGTTCAAATGATATTAAAAGTATTCTATTAAAATTATGCTCTCAGCAAGTTTCTAAAAAATCTTCAATGTTTACTCGTCGAAGTACAACATTAATATGAGTAAACAAAAATGATGTTTCTAGTTCGAAATTTAATATGAATTTACGTAAAGTTACTTATGTGCCTTAAAAGATATTTATGATAATTACAGAAATATAACGTGTTCATGGCGTATTACACTCGTTTGTTTTATAAATTTAATGTATTAACTTAGTATTTATACAACTGAAAACAGATATTTATGCATAGTCCTGAATGTAACATAACACACAGAGTCAAGGGGCGTCTTCATTATACGGGTTAAAATACTATTACACGAGTGCGCTAACTACATAATGCTCCTAACTACATTTTACTTATCACACTACAAATATTATGTTTAAATAAATAACAATTGTTTATTATCATTTCGAATCATATACATAAATTCATCATGAGTCACAAAGTACATAATCATAAAAAAATTTACAGTCGATTTTGTCTATATACCATGTCCGTATATTGCCACTAATGGATCTATCTCAACAGAAATTTTCTACGAGAACTATTTGTTTCTCAGTTGCTCAACCTCTCTCTTTCGAAGGTTACTAGTGGTTAGCTAATCACTCTCGATACGCCCCCTTCGATTGAAAAATCATTTTTGGAAACTGTCCGTACCGTGACTTGAACTCGATACATCTGTAAACGTAACCAACGATGTTGGTCACTGCATCACGAATCAGACAGTCAAATTGAACGTATAAATTTGTTTTTAAAAAATGCAAAAAAATCTCTGATAAAAATGGAATTATAATATTAGCTTCATATTCGTTACAGTACGCTAAACAATATATAATATTAGTACGTAAAAGTTGTATATATAACTTGAGGGTTCTAATATCATAACTCAAAATCTTAATCAAGTTTGTTTTTGGCAAACCTAAAAAAATCGTTTTCATGCTACAGTAACAAATGCATAGTTTTATCGAAATAAAACTGTGGAACAGATGCTGACACCATGTTTTTAAACATTACTAGTGGCCATTATATTACAATGCTGCACTCTCATTGGCTGGTATGGATATTATTAGCTTACAAAATTATAGGACATTAGAGAATATGAGTTTTGTTAAAATTAACAACATTTTCACATTCATTTTAAATGAGATTTTGTAAGTTTGAAAGATATTTTATAATTGGTGGGAAGTATAATGAATCGTAGGTGTAAATACGAAGAAAAATCATGCATTCACAACTCATTTTTTTGCATATGCTGGAGATTATAAATTATGATACTAGACCCTTAACTTTTTGTGATTGGATTAATGTAATCATGTAATGTCTCATAACTTATACGACGAAAGATATATTGACAGTTCTAACCATTTATTCTCAATTCATATCGACTGTGGAAAGGAAAAAGCACATAACCCAGCCAAAAATATTATGTATAATTCACACAAAACGTGCTAATACACTATATTTATATACAAATATATAATAAGTTAAAAAATTTCATTTTTTTTTAAATGCAAGTGTTGACATGTATAAAATATGCGAAGACATAATGCCAGTTTGAAATCTTAGGCGTGTATTAGTTGCCTTTTTATCCATGGTGCTGTCTGCTACATGTGATATAATTTTTGACGTGTGGGGTGACTGGCAACAAAAATTATCTTTGTTTGAAGAATAATAGGGAGTGACTAGAGCCCAAAGTCCTGGCTTTAAATTTTCATGCCAGCGAATACGTAACAAGGTATCGCAGTTTCGGTATCAAGCTCTTCTATCTAGACAGATTACCGAATATGTCACATTTTAAATCTGATGACGAGCCGAAAGATAGTGATATATGCAAAATATACATTAATTTGCGATAAACAAAAATTCTAATTGCACACATCTATTGAAAGTACTATCTACCACAAATCAAACAAGTCTCTAAATAAATTGATTTTGCTGAATGTTAATATCAGTAAAAAAATTATTCTAATTTATTGTACGGCAAAGGTTGTTGATTTTTTGTTCGCTTTCCAAAAGTAAAATAAATCATTGTCAATGTTGTTGCACAGAAGTGTGTCTCGTATTATATTATATTAAGTTGTAAAATAAAGCGGCCCTTGAACGCAAAATATTTCTATTAAAATTAAGACGGCCCTGATCATCACACAAGGAGTGATCATTATATCTACAAGAATGAAAATGTTTTGTTGGCAGTTACTAAATCTTGCTTGAAACAAAGCTTCCGTTTACTCATAATTTTACCGCTTCATATATACAATAAAGCGCTTTTAAATGAAAAAATATATCTTAAATTCCGACAAATGTGAGTTTTGATGTCTACCCGGAAAATAAATTGCTTTCGTTTTCCCTCCTTTCTGTGGCCGTGCGATAAACCGTGACACGGTAAAAACCTTGATTTTTTGCTTTAGAACTGAAAATTTGTTCGCTTCCAGGTATATATATCCATATATTTGTGTATGCATACATCCTATATTTTTCGTCTTTATTCTTTTCTTATATTTTTTATCTTAAGGGGACTAGTCAAAGTTGATTTCACTTTCAGATATCTCAAATAATAAAACCCTATGTTGTCATACTTAAACTGAAAATAGTTTTTAGAATAATATAAATAAGCGTTTGATAAATAATACATCCAAATTGAGAAATAGCACTTGAACACCATTTTTTTTTACTGCGACCGTTTCTAATAAAAAGTAGTTTTTTACAAGAACTGGATGTAATTCAGTCGTTCAACCTGAATTTTTGATGAGGATGAGAAGATACGGATAGGACTTGGATAAATATTTATTATTGGATAAAGATAAAATTGGATAGGAAGGGGACAAGCACCTGTCCCATAGGACACAAATCCTTACAGAATTTTAAAAAATTAACCACCCGGTTAAGAGGCCAGTAAAAACTTTATTATTTGTCTATATCGTAATAACTATATGTCTTTAAATTCAATTAAAATAGTTAATTCAATACAATAAATAGCCAGCTGGATATAACAGATATTTTTTAGTTTTCGTTTGTTTAAAAAAAGAGAGACTGAATAGAAAATTTCGAAACGTCAACATGCGGCCGACACCAATGACCGCATTAATTTTCCTTTGTTTCCCTTAATTAATTTCCTTGAAAATCTTATTATTATTAAATTTAAAACTAGTTGATTATTCGTAAAATTTCATGAATAGTTACATATTAACATAAAAGCCTTATTTTGCACATAACTAAAATAATTTTAAAAAGCCATTTATTTGCGATAAAATTCACCGTATATGTCTATGAAACGATATTCTTTAAAAACACTGAAAAATAAATGAAATTCAACATAGTATAAATTTAATTTTTTGAAAAAAATACGTTTTTTTGATTGATATGTGTCGATAAGGAATGGTGGATTTAAATAAATTGATTTTATTTTTACTTAGTAAAAAATGTTTTCAAATTTAGGAGTTTTCATTAATTATCATGCGTAAATGTTTTCTTGGCATATCTCACGCTCTATTCCGGGGTTAGCAGAGCTCAACTGGGCTTAAATATCCATTTAACAAAGCAGAATTTTTGAAAACACCCTATCACCCTCGTCAAAACAAAGAAAGTACGGTAGGCGGGCAGATTTTCACCTACATGTGAATTATATTATTTAAAGACAAGTTCTAGTCTGCTTTTGAAATACTAGTTGTGAAGGTTAAGTTCCTAATCCTAATCTCCGTAGAGTGTTTCATAAATTATTCAAAATATTTAAGGCTAACAAAATAAATTCAAATGACGCAGGCCAAGGAAAGGTTCACCTACAATAATTTACTACATGTTTTCTTTTTCAGTTTATTTTTAAAATTAACTACGCTATTAAGCACACATAATTTAAAATCTATAGATAAATCGAACAATTTTATCGTTAAGACATTTAAGTTATTGAAAAAAGAAAAATTCAATTATTCATGCCCACAACACCACAAGCTCTAACAGTGTAAACATTATTTGTGCAATACTAGCTATACGGGACTTATCTCTTGAAATTAAATCTACTTATTTTAAGAATTTTAGGTAAATGATGGTCTCCTAATGGAGGTATCCTAACAAAATTTTTCTATGAGAACTACTCAGATGCTCAACCTCTATTCTTTTGAAGAGACTAGGGATGGAAGCATAGGGCTTGGACAGAACTAGTGGTTAGCTAATCGCTCTTGCTATGCCCCGTGATGATCGGATGGATGGATGAGGAGAGGGTTTTATACATCACAAACAATCAGGTAACGAACAGAAATCCATACATCGATTGAGAGATCAATTTATGAAAACTGTCCGCATCGGGAACTGAACTCGGGACGTCCGTAGCCGTAGACAACTGACGCTGACGAGTCTCATGACTTATTAACCTAATCAAACTTTTTAAGGAAAGCAATTAGAAAACCACCAATATTTCTAGTGTCATCTGTATATCGTTATCTTTTTCAAACTATAGGTCAACATATTCACAACTGGTTGCACAAACACTAGAGTCCAAAAAAAGCTTTTTTCAATCCATTTCTTTATAAACATTTTTTTTAATATAAAGACAAGATTTTGCTTAAATACAATATTCTAAATGCTAATAACAAACTAATCATTCAGTTAAGAGATCGTCTTTTATAAAATACGATATTATAATGACGGGATAATTTTGTAGGAATATTGATATAATTTCTAAATATAGACTTTGTTATTCCATCTGTTCTCGGTCGGTTTGTCTAATATATATCTAATAGTTTCCCATTTTACTACTTTGAAAATGTCTCTTTGCCCATCTCAAATGAGCGCCTTATACCGTTCAATTCGACCGTGATTTAACACTGAGATGCTTTGAACATAAGGAGAAATGACGTTGGCTACCCTTGTAGTCTTACTGGTATCCCTTCTGCCGCTGAAGCCACCCTCTGGCTACAGCAGTAGGCGGAAGCACGGAAACAATCTGGGTAATTAGGCTTTAACTTCCAACCAATTGAAGGAGATGGCAACCATTTTGAGGATGACTCTGTAAAATAAAAATTAAACGCCCAATTAATTATTGCTGTATTTATATTTATGCAAATATGACTGTTAAAATATTGTCTTAATCTTCTACACCGTAGATAGATCACTATCATAAAATTATAAAAAAACTATGCAGTCAATAAGAATATTAATTCAAAGTATTGAAATTACAACGCTTTTGTTTTAAACAAACATGCGTAGTTTTACATTCGGTAATTAAATTATTTAAACATCCCATCAAAACGGAATATTGTTTATCAAAAATAGTAAAGTAATTTAAATAATTTATGTATGTAATATTTTAACTGGAAGAAAAATAAAGTGTATGTTTTTTTTGGAATGGAATATTGGCCCATCCCATACCAAACAATAATACCAGCGGGAGAATATATTAGTTACGTGATATTTGAACTTTATACTAAGATATATTCTTTATATTGTTGTGAGAAGTCTACAAAGAAAAAATTTGCTATAAGTACATATTTGTATAGTTTTTTATATATATTAGACTTTTATGTATTTTTTTATTAAAGTAGAAGTACAAGAATATATTTTTACTGAATGGTGTTTTTTAATATCATTAAATACCTTTTTTAAATTTTATAAATCGTCGCTATTCTGGAAGAAAGCACTAAATTGAAAAAATTACATATTGAGTAAGTTATACCAAAATGTTTCTTATTTCAAACTCTACTGTATGAATTTTATAATTTTACCTAAAAACAGTTTTGTTAAAAGAAAGAAAATTAAAAATGTAAAGCATTTCAAACATTTGACAAATTTCAAAGTCAAATTACTCAAAACTAGTATTATGAGTCGTCGTTCCAGAACAACGATGATATTATGAAAAAAATATCGCTTTTTTAATGCAAAAATTGTCACATCTTAGAAAATTATGATTGTTTTTTTAATACATCTTGTAGAATCGCATACATATAAATATATCAGATAAATGAATATGAAAGAACATAAACAAAAAAAAACTAAGCGTGAAATCGATTTGCTTGAAATAAAAAAAAATATTAATACTTAAAGTTATTTATATTGTCTCGTCTTGATATTTAAGGAATAAAAAGATATTTTATTTGTAAATATGAAATGCCTATGATTTCACACCCCTTATTCCTTAATCAGGTAATTCAGCTTTAGACGTAGACTAAGACTCTGATAAGATCATTCCATCGGAAGCATCTAACAATGTTTGGAGAGAATAGAAACTCGGCAATAGTTTCAGCTAAGTAAAACATTATATTGAAATTGAATACTTAGTATTAGATGAATATTTCTGACACGAATTGTATTATTCCACAAGTTACTACCGATTAAACACACCAGGCAAAATTTTACCCGACGCCTCAATTGGAAATGGTCGCAATTGTAATTAAATGTGTATACCAAGATCCCTGATATTTAACTATAATTTTAATATTGGTTGATGAACACTAAACATATGAATCATCTTATTGCTTGTCAAATAAACATGACATTTTCTTAAATTGTATGTAAAGATTTGTCTTTACTTGTTTAAATTTACAGAAGAAAAAATACGTTCAAACACGTAAAAACTTGTTTTATGAAAAGTGATTCCGGTTTATATTATGATATTACATAATATTTTCAAATTCTATCAAATTAATAAATATGACAACAGTCTCCGGTTGAGTTACTGTACTCAGATCACCTATGGACCAAATACTAACAAGAAGCAAGTAACGTCACTTTAGACATTCAAAATCTTCAGATAATATGGAAAAAAACTAAAAATACAGTTTTATATTAAATATAACTCTTTCTGTGTACTATAAACGTTACACCAGTGGTTCTCAAACTTATTATACCCATGGACCTCTTCTCAATGAAAACAACTGACCATGAACCCCCAAGTAAAATTATTTCATAATATATAAACTATAAAATTAAGTTTGAGGTCTTTAATAGTAAATGGTGATGTAAAAATAAAATACAAATAAAACGTTTTGGTATTTAAAATATGATGAGGTTTTTAACTGCACTAAATACACATTCTATTAAATATTAAGATGGTAAAGCAATCAACAGCCTCTGTACAGTGACCCATAATGCAGGATATAAAATTGGTAACTGTTTTTGTAATCAGAATCTGTGGTATTTTTGTTCAAAAATTGGTTTCCGCTTCTCATTTGGGGATAATACAATAAACTTCTCCTGTATGGATTCAACTGAGTCTGCGGTTCTGCTTGCCAAAGGGTTCAATACCCAAAAAATCGCTACCAATTTATTTATTACTATTTAATTCAACTTTCATTCAAGATAATAATAAAAATGTGTTACAAATATTTTTTTAAATTAAACCTTTCACGGACCCCCCGACGTTGTCCAAGCACCTCTAAATGGTTTTTAATTTACCGCAGACCCCTTCAGCGGTCACAAGGAATCCTGGGAGTCCGTAGGAATCACTTTGGGAACCACTGCGTTACTTAATTAACAAAGAAATCCGTACAAAAATAAATTAAAAATTTGTAAAGTACCCCCTCTTTTTTAAAGCTATCAAATGCTAAAGATTCAAAGCACTGTATATATATATTTTATATCCGTCAGTTACGCCACTTTAAAGTTATTTACAAAGCAAATATATGTTTAGTACTTAGGCATGGCCTTTTGACTGAACCGCTTCGCCTGTTTCTTACAGCTAATTCGACCTTTATGTTGAATGATCATTAATTTTGACCTAACTTTTCCGCCTAAAAGTGTTTCGAAAAATTTTGAATGTTGCAAAAATTTTCACCAACCTGCATTATTATTCTTTATGAATAAAAAAGCTTTCATGAGTTTGACAGCTTTTTCAAGCAAAAAAACACTTTGGTATTTTGATAGTAGAACCATTGCTGTATGATCTTATTAAAATCTTCTAAACACATAAATAAAAATACTTAAGCAAACTTTGAAAAGCTTATAAAATTTTGATAACAAATACAAGACTTTTCTATCTTTAACGAGTAAACTTTTTCTACTCCAAATTTGTTTTTTTTTTTGGCGTCTCAAATAAGTCGTATATATTTCACGCACCGCTAGCCAACATTAAATATACAGATTTTTTATTTATACACAAGACTGGTGTAAAAAGACTGTAAGCGTTTTTGATTCGGGTTCTCAAAAACAGACAATACATCATATTAGTGCAAATACAGTCATTCAAATTAAAAACTAAATGCGATTATTATAAAGGTAACAAAATAATTACATTATATTTAAATATTTTTGAACAGTAAGCTTTCAGTATTTAACTGTCACTAGGTGCTCTGATATTATATTGGGAAGACACTATGTTTTAGTTGGTAGTAATTAGTAATCATCCGGCATTTCAAAACCATTTCAGATTTCACCTTCAGAGGTTCTGATCACTGGTAAATGATATATATTCTGTAATTATCCCAGTTGTCTGGGATTCTAAACCTCTATTGTTTTTTAAACATCGGTTGATTACCACTAATCACAACACGGTACCTTCCTAATATAATATTCATGAGTAGGTATATTTCATCTGCATATATATCCAACAAATTAAATTATTTCAGAGATAAATTCATTATAGCAGATTACAAAATTGCATAAACATTTACGCGATTAATGTTAATGTATTCAAAATAGTATTTGAAGTGTGTTTGTTTAAATACACTTCTAATTTGTACACGTGATGTAGCCGTGTTAACTTAAAGTGATAAAAATATTTATTGTGAATCTCTTTTACCAAACGGGAATAGATATCAAAAAATATATGAATTGTGCAGATTACTAAATTTTTGAATTATTTATTGAAACCTAAAATGCTTTAAGTTAATATTAAATATGTACCTACCTACTACAACGAATTGGGGCGAAAATTTATATGATAACATCAACACTCCCAACGTATAATCCGCAAACATGAGATTTTAAAAGAAAGCGTTTCAACGATCGCAATTGCAAAGTAATGACTAAATGTATCTTCTTCAAAACTGAGACAGTGCTACTGTTTTTAATTTAATTTTAGCTGTCTTTTGATGCTTACACTTAGAACTGAGTGCGTAGTTAATAAAAATGCAAAAAACATATTATCACATATTTTGCACTTACATGATTATACGTAAGGAGTGTCGATATAACTATAGAATACTGATTTAACAGTAAAAACTATATTATACATGTGTACTTACAACAATAAACCGTTCGTTATTTTCTCTAGTATGTTTTTAAGCAAACGCTTAAATTTCAACTAGGCTGAAATACTATATTTTGTCGAAGATTAAAACATAATTTCATTTATTTCTACTGTATTCAATTCTAAGTGTCATAATAATTTCAACCTATTTTTACAAATAATCCTAATATAAAATGAAAAACATCAGTTGTCAAACTTTTCTTTCGATTTATGCGACTGACGTTACCTTCCTATAACATCAATACCAATGTTAAAATAACTATTACGCCAACTGTATTGTAAATGTTCTTTACGGTACATATATCCATTATTTGTTTGCTATTTAATAAGAGTGTATAAAATTCTGTCGATTTTAATTTAAAACGGTGTACAGTTGAGTCATTTTATTTCAATACCAGCCAATAAAATATTTATGTTGTTATTTAACTGTAAATACCGCTCAATAAAATATCTCGACATAAAATCTAATTTTAGCTTACATAAGTGACTGGAAATTTGATTTTCCTTTGTACAATATACATCGAGTATATCGAATAAAATCATCATTCAAATATTGAAGAATATTGTCATGTTGAAATGTATCAGTTTAAAAATAATTAAATATTTTTTTAAATTTCAAAACGTTTAAAATTTTAATCTTAATGTAAAGAAAAGTTATTTCTTTGAATAGGTTATTTAATCCTGTTTTATCTAGAAATTTGTCGCGTCCATTATTACTTGATTAGTTGACATAAAATTTATTATAAAATAATTCATCAATTGAAAGTAAAATAACGAGCTTTATGACTTTAAACTTTACAAAAGTATAGTGTCGCAAAATGGTACTCAGAGATGTGAAACTCTCACAAAGAAAATGGTAATACAATATTGTTTTTGAATTATTGAGATTTTGTTTACTTCCATATTTTTTGTCACTAACGACCCGGGTTTCACCTTTCGGCATCTTCAGGCATTTGAGCGCAAGAATGGACTCGAACTGACGAGTGCATTCTTGCGCTCGAATGCCTGAAGATGCCGAAAGGTGAAACCCGGGTCGTTAGTGACAAAATACATGGAAGTGTACAATATCCCGATAATTCAAATTTGATATTGAAATTCCATCAAGCACCCTCAGTCGATGTCTTAAATTATATCAATATTGTTTTATTGAAAGAAAATATTATTAAAATGGAATTATAAATACTTATGCAACCACTTAAATTATCAAGAATATTTATTATATTATGGGATATAATCTGTTTGTAGTAGATGCCATGGAAGATAAAATGTTTATGCCAGCGTAACGTTCCTAATGAAAACTTTGAACGTCAATCAACATTTTCATATCGTTAAAAACTTTTCTTTGGTCTATTTGTTCTTATGTCTGCCAGCATTTTGAAATATTCAAAGTTGATTTATGTCTCAGAAGAACCATAGCACTTACATTTAACTTGCAACCATAATTTATTAAACAGTTCAGCAACTTCAAATCCAAAGTTTCCCTGCGACAAATTGTGAGGTTTTATTTGGTTAGGTTAGCCTTCGCTGGATTTTCGCTTCATATAACCGTGTTTAACTAAAGCTTACCGGAATAAAATACAAAAAAAAACACAATGATTTGAAAGCTTTTACAATCGTCAAAAAAATTTGATTTAAAAAGTATTGAAAGCTTTTTATCCTGTCAATCAAAAAAAACTTTGAACATATTGACTAAAAAATCTTTTAAAAAGGATGAAGAACATATTACATAAGGCTTTAAGATACTTACACAAAAACATGAAAGAACTTTAACTTTCCATCCATTGTAAGACGTTATTAGAAAAATGTACATGTTTTTTATGTAAATCAACTCGTAATGAAGCATTTCAAATGAAGCTATTTAACGATAAATAATTGGAAATCAGTAATCAACTTTGTTTTCTGAGAATCTAAACGTAGACCAATGAAATTCTTACGAATAAGTAAGTGATAGAGCACAACTGTTGTGCTCTATCGCTTACCATACAACAAGTTTTCAGGACACTATAGGGCTGGAAAGCAAACGTTCAAACAGCATTGACAGAATGAATCTTTCAATTATAAATCTATGAATCAATAAACGAATGTTTACATTCGAGGATTCAAGGAATGTACAGCGGTTTCCAACGAAATCACCAGATCATGGTACTTTATTACTCAGATACAGAACTGGTAAACATTATAAAAAATAAAAATCCTTAACAAAATTGAAGGTTTAATAAATTAAAGATGTAAGAAATAATTCAGAGAGTGAAATATTCCAAATAGAATTATCTCGAAATACAGATAATGACTCAATATTTTATTGCGAGTGTATTGAGAGGCTTCTACAAATAAATGTTGGTTTAACTTTGTTGCTATTATTTTATGTCGGTCGTAAATTTACCTAAGCGTATACTACATATTGTGAATAATAAGTACCATTTTGTTGGTAGAATAAGCGTGTATGAGCGGATAATATTTTACAATGCTCCCCACGCCCGTTGTAGGGATAAATATAGTGATCTAGTGAAATAGGAAATTTACATTTCTATCAAATGAGAATAATAAGTTGACTGCGCGATTCAAATAAGCCGTGCTGTTTTGTATTTGTTGAAGTTTAATAATGTGAAATTTGTGTATCTTAATCCCATTTCAAATAACACGGAAAAATGGAAATTTGAATTAAGTATTTAAACAAACAATGCATATTGAATGGACTTGTTAATAATGTTGAATTAGTTTATTATGTTGACTCTTAACAACAATGTGCAGTTATATTATGTAATCAAAAGACAGCTCGAAAAAGATATTTATTTGTATTTGAGTTTTTAAAGAATTTAAATAATTATCTCAAATGGACAATTGGTTTCATTTATCTAGGCTTATCCAACTTGCAAACTGTGAATTATAATAGTTCAATGATTCTTTCTCGAAAACCTACTCTTGTAACCGATTTAAAGTTTTTTCCACTATTTGCAAAGTATTCATCGACGAAATCGAGAATTCTCACTAATTTTATTTCTAAGAGTCTTCATTTACTTTGTAAAACTTATATTATACACAATTATAACCTTTAAAATAGTTTAATACTTATTTTGTGGGATATATCTGAACAAGAGTGCAATCATATGTATACCGTACATGACAATAAAATAAATGCTAGTCTGGTAGACATGCGGCCATTTCTCTTGGGATTCGTCCTATTCGATTGTGCAGGCAAGGGTTCGAAGCTCCAATCGAATATAAAGTCAAAGACTATTTTTTAAATTCATGAATGGATTTTTATCCAAAGACATGAATGTATGTTATATATCAACTCCGCACCTTCTATCTCTAGCCTGGTACAGAAAACGGAACACTGCAAAATGCTTTCACAAAGCTATACTCAAGGGTGAGTTTGAATGACTGACTTACGAACAATGCTTAAACGAATTGACAAAAATAATTTCGTTCATATTTATACTCTATAATATGTTACCAATATTTAATAATTTTTTACATAAAATATAATAAAATGTTAGTGCTGAAATTTCATTTATTATTAAAAAAATACATAAAAATATTATGTTTTGTATTAAAGTGTGGATGGCAAATATGTTGAGACCTTTAAGCTCTATAATTTTTTTTCTTTTCACACAATGGAAACAAAAAATACATTTGCTTACGACGTCGCCCTCGCATCAAACCATGATAGGGGATGAAATGGTCATTTGATTTTGACCCCACATCCACACAAACTCGCTTTCTTCTTGCACACAATCGCAAATACGATATTTTATATCACTATTAAATGCCACAATATCAAAACTTGTCGAAAGTCAAGCTTTCACGATCATCTTCGAAAAACAGAGTAAGCTATTGCTTAAATATATAGCAAACATATTTACCTAAATTGTGCAGAGGCCCATGAGATCACTTGCAATCAATAAGTTTTTAAAATCACTTTTAAGACTGTCAATTCTTGGTTAAAAGACATTATATTTTAAAAAATAAAACAATTTATTTGTACTACTTCCAAATATTTATAATGATCAGGACCGGTTTCGCTCATCACGAGCATTATCAAAAAAAAAGGTTTTTAAACATAAAAAATCATTAATTTTTCTTCACTTTGATATTTCTTTATAGAGCCCGCTAAATTTCACATTTAAAAACGATTATTTAACTAAATTAAAATATGTTTTTTGTCAAAACATATAATTTTCCCAAAAGTAGTATCACAGCGACAAAAATTTAAATACTAGGTATCTTGTTTATCTTGTCTAATACGAATTAAATCTACTCATTGTTGCATAACAAGAATTTGTGTGTGTGTTTGTTTCTATGTTGAAATAAAATAATTTATGAAATCTTAGAAAACAATAAAATACAATTTTTTCACCACACTTTATATAAATATATCGATTTTCAATAGTAATAGTTTGATAATTACATCTTTTAATATAAAATATACCTTAAAAAAGTGGTCACTGGTATTTCAGTTTACTTGGAAAATTGATTATAAAAATTAGGGCTTTACAAAAAAAAACTTTAAGCGCATTCCTTTGGCCATTCACAATAAAAATACTTCTTAGAGCCGCAATATCTTATAATCTGTAAAATGCTTTCACCAGCATAAAAATACCAATGTTATTGGAAACCCTGTGCTTTTTATTTATTTTTTTCGTTTCCGAATTCCTTAGCGTTATGAAATTTATTTTTCCATTGGATAAGACGACCTTGCCACAAAAATGCTTTTGAGCTTTCAAAATGTTATTTCTTGTCAATCGTCGGCAGTCTTTTGTGAACAGCTCTTTCGTACAGAATTTCATTTCTCAAAGCATATGTTATTTAAGATTCAAAAAATCGTTAATTTAAAGCTTATTTTATATGATATAGCAAATTATTCATGTTTGATCATAAATCAAATGCAGGCACATTTTCAAACAGTTAAGAAATAGAAATATTTTGTGTTTTTAACTATATTTACTTCATGAATAATTATATTTAAATGTCTTTTACAACAAATATGCTACAGGCATACAGAAGTTCAAACATTACGTTGTATCATATTATTATTATGTTTAGAATCTTAAGCAAACGTATTCTGGAATTTGCAGAGATTTTTTGATTGATCTTTTATATTTCAAATACCATCTTAGTATTCTTTGTTGGATTTGAGTTCAAGGGTTAAAATTAAATTTAATCTATTCTACAATTTTATTCATGAGTTTCATGAGAACATAAAAAATTGACTGACGGCTCGAATAAATCCACTGTTTGTGGTAAAATACACAATAAAACTCATTTTAGAGAACATTTTCAATGAGGGGAAAAATTCAAGAGATATTATCATTTCACATCTATAAAAGATTTTTTGTTAACCGGTATTGTCTAGATTTATCTCAACTGTATTTCTGTAGAAATCTTTCATTTACTTAACGTTGTTTAACTTTACAATTTGGTTTCTTTGTATTCATTTAACAGCTGATAACGCTCAAGTTTGTTTATATTATCCAAAATTTTAATGTATACAAATAATTTTATTATATACACGAAATTGCTCTTACGATGTTGTTTACAATACCCACATGGAACACAAGTACTGTATACGGATTGCCATATTTATGCTGTGTATTTTAAAATATAAGATCATTTGAATATATTATATTTTTATTTATATGTTATATTTTTAATTTTATGCTGGAATTTGACGTCCCCAATGAATTCTGGGA
Organism: Himalopsyche phryganea; assembly: GCA_022494535.1. Classification (NCBI taxonomy): domain Eukaryota; kingdom Metazoa; phylum Arthropoda; class Insecta; order Trichoptera; family Rhyacophilidae; genus Himalopsyche; species Himalopsyche phryganea. Next base: position 3,692,332 of record JAGVSL010000034.1, read on the forward strand.
GAAATATCACGTCTCATAATAATTTCTTCCGTAACGCAATTATTTTAAAAATGTGGTTCTCGTAGCCGTCATGTCAGCTTAATCTGGAGGTAATACGGCACCAAAGTGTATACGTTTTCATGAAAAAGTTTAGCGATTGTCATGAAATATGAGTGACGCAAGACGTTTTCCGTCTTATGTTGAGTAATTCAAAACTTACCACCAGTCATCACTCCATTTTAACGAGGGTAAAACGTCATTCTGCGCGTAATGTTAAGCGCTGATTGAGGCGGAGACTTGTCACTGCGTGGTATTGTTTATTTTATTACAATACTGCCTTAGTGAAAAGCTCGGCTTAAAGCTAATGCCTATGTGCTATTCAGCGGATATCTTGTCGAATCCTTCTTGGATCCTAGTTTGGAGCTTTCCTTTCCTCGCCTTACTAGACGATATTGTTAAAGTTGGTAAAATAAATTTTATACATGGTGTCTTAATATATAAATCACTAAGTTATCACTCAGGTATTACATGTTTAGCTATAATTACTGTTTATGTTTAGTATAAGTAAGTATGTATGTAGGAGAAATCTGGTTCATTAAATTGACAGCTTACTGCAATGATATAATAGTTAAGTTACTCTTTCCTACATTCAAATGTTTGCATTCAGTTTGATTGATTTAAAAAAAAAACCAAATAATTTGTATTTTTATTATATTTTATACCAGATCTTAACGATAAAGTTTTTCTTTTGACTTCATCTATTTTTTTTTCTATTAGTGAAAAACGACACTGAAAAATACTTTCAAATACAATAATTCATAAAAACCTTTAATACAAATTTGTATTGTATGACCTAGTATTATAAGAATTAAACATTCGATTTTTTTATATTTTTCTCAGACTTTCTATTTTAGATAAATAATCAGTAATACTTGTTTTCAAATTATTTCAAATAAATCTGTCAGTAAAGGCGGGTAAATTTATCACTTTTCACGATAATGATGAAAACTACAATTAGCATGTGTCAAATTTACCTTAAGTCACAGAAATATAAAAAATTGAACTTTGAATAAATGCTTATACTATGTAAAAACCTTTAAACAATGAACGATGTACCTAATGCGGTATTCTAAAAATATTATTTAGGACATCCTTCTTTGTTATTTCACTACGGACAATGGTTTTTGGGTCACCTTTCAAATTTAAAGTGTTTAATTTAATGCATAAATCTATGTACACATATATATTATACTATCAGTTTCAATCTATACAATAGATTGGCTGTTCACGTACATGGGTTTCCAACCAAAGGGTTGGCAACCACTAGTGCTGAAAAGTTTTCTAAATTAATATGAGATGAGAACTTCATATCTCATAAAGTGACATAACTGTTGGCAAGTATCATATATAGCAACCTTTATCACTGGCTAATACGATGCGTAGTTAAAGTGTGACAGTCAGCTGAATTGATGGAAAAAAATAAAAGTCACTGGACCAAAGCTCAAAAGAGACTAAAGTCGTTGAGAGTTCTATAGACAAAGCATTCAAAACAAATGAAAATTGCTATGGTTTTCTTTTTCTTGCAAAATTCTCTTATCTGAAGTTGAACTGAATGAGAATTTGAAAGGGTGACTGGTACTGGACATCTTTTAAATATTTTTTTATCATGTTCGCTTCCAATTTAGAGCATATGAACTTCTTATGGAGGTATATTAACAGTTTTTTCTACAAGGATAGAACTATAATAGGACTAGAGGTTAGCTAATTGCTCTAGCTATGCTTCGTTTTCAGGACTGGATGTGCTGAGGGAATGTTAGACATTACAATCATCCATGCTTACGAACAGTACTGTTCGTACCGAAATATGAACCCAAGACATTCGTAACCGAAAGCAACGACGTCAACCACTGCCCTACGGATCTGACAAGGAGTTGAACATGTCATACATTATATAATACTACGGATTAACAAGCACTAGCCTCTTTCTCTACATAGACTGAATTCCTGCGCAATAAACCATAATACAATTTTGGCACATGTAATTTATTCTATGAAAAATTTTGTTCTATGAAATCAGTTGAAATTTATTCATACTGGCCTTTAGAGCTTTATTTCCACATGTCACTGAATAAATGATATTTTAAAGCTTCTAAAAATCTAAGACACGAAACAGACTGAATGTTGATTTGATTATTAAAGTTGACTCGGTCACAAGAAATCGGTGATATAACATAGCACACCAAATTACGTAAGCATATTAAATGAGTTTTCTTCTTCACATAAAAATATTACTATCAGGGGGACATCAGACTACTTGGATATTGTTGTAAAAAATATATTTGCATCGCATACAAAAAGATGTTTGGAAACCGCATGTACAATTTTCGAAAATTTATGTTGGCATGAAAGATATAAATATTGAGACAGATACAGATAGAATAGAAAAAGGTATTATTTAATTATACAATTCCATCAAATATTATACTTTGCAAAATCTTTAATACTATCATAGATTTTAATCATAAATTATTATTTATACATAAACATTTTTAATTAGTAAGCGCAAACTAATGTTACTTTAAATAATTCATAGCTAAAATTAGATATACTCCATTAGTGTGTTCAATTTTAATTAGATCTGGTTTTGATGATTGAAATAATTATTATTCTATATATGTACATCATAAACATATGCCTTGTTTTCTACCGTAATAACATGACAGACTTATATTAATTTTTCACTTGATTAAACGATGTAATTATCGCGCTCATTAAACTAACATAAATCCAACATGGCGGTCGAAATGGCAAACGGCTAATGGGTCTTTTTTCACATTACTAAAAACTATTGTGCGATGGCGCTGCGGCGGCTTTGGGTTTGAAAAGCAAATTGTGCATTTCCCGCTGAAACTCCCTCCACACTCAGCTTGCTTCCGGAAACAATCAAAAACGGAACAAACGACGACTACTGGCGAATGCGGACGGTTGCGGCGTGATGAATGAAATCCGTTACTTGCGCACTCTCGTGGCAGACGCGGCAAAAAGAAAAGCCAACCCATGGAAGTGCTGCCAACTACATGAAAGAGGAGTCTCTGTTTTCATTCTTATTTTGAAATTGTGCTGGTGACAATTTATTATCTTGGCCTGTTTGGATAAGTCTTTGCTTTTTTGCTTTGATTACGTCTTCGTAGTTTCATTGAAAGTAAAATTGCTCTGAACTTAACAATCAAGTAATAACGTTTGAGGTATTTGAGAAACAAAAAAACATTTTAATTGTATATCATTTTATAAAATGTGAAAATACGATCAATAAAATCAGTTTACAGTTTTTTAAGTGTACATTTGCACTCCTAAAAGTAAACATTGTTATTTAAATCATTAAAAAAAGACAAACTTGAGAAAATATATTCTTGCATTTATTGTCTTTCAGCTATTGTTATTAAAATATCACAGTATAGTAATATTTTCTTACAGCACCGTATTTTATGTGAATGAAAATCAATTTTTTTCAATTCACAAGAACAAAAAAGCTAGATACGGTATCATCGCTAAAACCCAAATTTGTCACTACTTTACGTTGAGTTATTTAATATAAAACAGACACTTTCTTAATTTTTTTAAATAATATGTTATATAGTGTTAATAAATTCTGTTCGTAAACATAATGCATAAAACCTTGACTTACTGAAACCTTATATTTTGATTAGATTTTCGATATTAAATGTATTTTTGGTTTTATTTTTGTATATTTTTTTTATTTTAATGAAAAGGTTTCTGCCCCACCGTTTCAGCTTCAACAATTAATGAAATATGGCAGGGTTCTTAAATAAAATTCGAGCTACGCTACGCGTAAATAGACATGTTCCCAATTTATTTGAATATATTCCAACCCAACCACATTTATTTTTTTAGCTCCATTTTTTTTTTATGAAATGAAAACACTCGAATCATGAATACTTTATGTTCACTGTTAAATATACGACCGTGTTTTAATTTACAATATTCATTCCCAATAAAGAAGTCGGATGAACAATAAGCGTAAATTTCAATGAAATGTATCTTTTATGGGCACTTTTTTTTAAATACATAATCTTTTGATTCGTAAATTTATGACACCACTGTACTTCCGTCGTTATTATTTGCTCGCAATCGTTCCATTATTTCCATTGGAGAATTGCGTTGGGGAGTGGGCATCTATCTCTTTGTGCGAATAATAAAAAAAGAGACGGACCCAAATAAACTTGACGCTCGCATTAATTCCGCGTGATTGATGGAATCGAGCTATGGAACATTTGTTTTCCACAAATCTCTGTGTTTTGTTATGTTTATTTTCGGTTTATGCGAATTATCTGAGCCGTGACTGACGCATTTAACAGCAATTTGATATCTGAAAATGGCTTTGCAGACTTAAGAGCTGTCATTTATACGTACGTTTATAAAGTTTAAATGTCCCTGTATTCCCCCCCTTACTGTAAATCCATTAAGTATCTACGTTTATCGGAGTACTACAAAACTCTCTTTTGGAATCGTATTAATTTATTCCGTATTGACTAATAAGTCAGTTTCATAAAAAAAAATAATACAACGGGTATTCACAGGATCATTTATTATACTCAATAAACAAACACTTTTTCGTTTTCCATAATATCATATTATTTTCGTAATCTTTGAAGAAAAATATGACAAAAGTAATGTAAACGTACCCGTCATAGATGACTATATTGAAATCGAAATATTAAATGTCTTAAGTAGCTAGTACGTCGTAACTGTGTGTCCATTACATAAAATTCATAAATAAATCACTAATGATAAACTATTTCCGAGTTCAAGGTGAAGTCAAGTCATTTTTTTTTTATCTATTTAACATTTGAGCATCAGGCATGGGATTCTTCTCGATTTCATCTCATGCAGCTTATCTCAAATAATTTTAAAAATTAAAAATATGTGTCACAATGTCTACAATACGAAATACATAATATTTATAAAAACCATTAAATTGGGAAATGACTGTAAATAAAAAAATTATTCCTCCTCTTTAAATTCAACGTGAAATAGATTAAACTCTACCGCTCTCTAACTCTATCCAATATACGGATACATACGATACTTATTACCACTAAGTGACTAAGAAAATCACATTTTCTTTTTTCTCTATATTATTTTTAACACAATAATGTCTTGTTAAATGATTGAACCGTGCAGCTTTGTATCTGGCTAAGAAAATACGTAGCAAATTGTTATCTTTTCTCGACCACTATTGCGTTATGAATGGCGGCTGCACACACACAACGAGTGAAGGTAGTTCAACCAAATTGTACAAACTGATGATATCATCAATTGACAATTCTCGAGATGAGCGAAACCGGTTCTGATCATTACAAAAATGTGGAAGTAGCCCAAACAAATTGTGTTTTTTTGTTTTTTAAATATAATGCCTTTCCACCAAGAATTAACAGTTAACACCTTAAAAGTGATCGGATAAATTAAGTTTATTAAGAGAGGTTTTATTAAAATATTCGGAGATAATGGAATTCAGTTTAGAATGATGAACAAGTTAAATTAATATTATTTTAACCTCTAGTCCATCTAGCAAAAATTGTTTCAGTTTGATAATGATAATAACATATAAGTTTGTAGCTTGTGACAAGGGCCTTCTCTCTGCGTAGCTTTATTTTTTACTGGCTTAATACACGCCTGCCAGACCATAACTCGGACAGTAGTTAAAAGGGTATGTAGTGTTTGACGCCATCAGTTTATACGCTGGATCGCATAATTAAATGTAATATGCCATTATAGTCCCATATTACAGTAGGAAGCTCATTGAATAAATTCAAATAATAAACCATTTATTTCGTAAAAATAAGTCACTTAATTGTTTTGTTGCTAATTTTTAGTGGTATACATTGTTCTGACGGTGTTAGATGGAATATGAATATTAAATTTCCATTTATGTTTTTATTTTCAAGTAATCGAGTGAACTGATTTAAATATCAGTCTGAGACCATTCGTGCTCTCGAATGAATTCTTAAAAATTCTGAAAATCTTTATAAAAACGATTTATATTTAAAATATTAATAAAAAACACAATTTGAGCGAAACTAGTATTAGAAAAAGTAGTAAAAAAAAAATGTGTTTTATTTTTAAAATATAATGGTTTTCCATCAAAAAAAGGCAGTAACACCTTAAAAAAAATTACGTGTTCTTCCATTCTTGATAAAGAATAGATATTTTAACACATTTGTTTCTTATATAGAGCAAATGAACTTGTGGTGAAGTATCTCAACTTAATATATTTTATGAGTGGTTGAGGATCAGTTGTTGCTCAACCACTCTTTTCTGAAATAATAATAATTTAATGGTGGGGCTAGAAAAGGGATCTTCTCGTCGTAATAAACTATTGCTCAGACAGCGTCATATTTTTATGAATATAATAAGTGGTGATTGGAAAGGAGCCCAACAATCACAGACATTTTACGCGTTCATCAATCAAATTAATCTATAAATTCATTAAAAATCGATGTATGGAAATTTTCATTAGGGTATTTGAACCCGTGACCTCGCAACAGATTAGAATGAACTCCAGAAACCGTTCACCGCACGGCTTATAAAATAGTAAGACTAATATAATTATATTAAATGAGATTTTTAACCTCGGATAGAAATTCGTTCTATATTACAAATAAGGTTAACTTAAAACCGTTTTCAATTTAATTCGATTGCACAACAATTCAGCCAAAGTGTACCATCAAAGTAAATGTCAGCTATGAAACTCTAAGTATAAGAACGATGAGCACTTAAGCTTGTCGACATGATGCTGAAACTTTCATCAGAGGCTCTCAAAAATATACAGAAAATAGAGTGGTACAGGATTGATATACGTAATTCCATGTAAGTCAAAGTTTACATCTCACGCCAGACCTTGAAATGAGCTGCTTTTTGTTTAATTTATGAGATTAAAACAAATTTGATTACATCTTTTAAACAACTACTGTTACTGTTGAGAGACTTTACTTTGTGTAATTATTCACGTCTTATTTTAATTCACAGCTATTATGTCTAAAAATTCTTAGAAACTTAAGTCGCAATTTCGTAAAAGTAAAGTAGCGCCTTCAAGCTTTATTTATATATTAAATAGAGTTAGAAAATATCCAGTGATAAATGAAAATTTCTTTTTTAATATATGTCACCTTCAAGATATGTTATTAATACATCAATTAAATAAAACATTGTAAATGAGTTAATTCAAAACAAAGCTATTTGGCATAAATTTCAGCAATTTCTGTTAGTTTTGATCGCAACAAAAAACAGCATTTTACACATATTACCGTATTACTTTTTCTTTGGACTTGCGTCTTTATTAAAATGAAATACATAAATCCTTCAACCGGTATTAAAATAAATAAGTGAATCTTCAATGTCATTACACAATATCAACTTTGTAGATAAGTATGAAAGTTATGGATAGTTGATAACGATAACTTGACGGCTGCAAATATACTATAATTTAGACACTTTCAACATAGTTATATGGAATTTTATTTTATTGGTGTATAATGAAGATTTACAAAACTGATTGTCCCTAATAAGGACGTTTCAATATGAACTAACAGGCTAAGAATATTTTGAGGATAAGAATGGCAGGTGGCTTAAGAAACCTTAATGTTATCACATCGTTTCATACAGGGAAGTATGATTAAACAAAGTTCTCAAAATTAATATCCCATTTATATTAACGTATACGTATGTGTATAAACGGGATTATTTCATATATATATATATAATAATTATTATAATACGTATTTTAAACGTGTCAATTATCCCAATGCGACATCATTAACATCTTACACGCATAAACAATCTATATCATGAATCAAAATATGTTAAAAAACATCTGAAAAAATACCTAATCATTACTTTAACTCGATTTTTCTGGTTTTTAAAGCTCTCACCGTTGGGCTCAGAGGCCGACAAAAAGAGACGATGATTGACGTATTCACACATGAACCGCTCAAAGAGAAGCAAAGCTATTTCAATAAATAAAGATAGATTTTCTGTTATTATCGGCAAAATAAACAATTATTTATATGCACGTCACATAAATAATAAGAGTTCAAATTTAAAATTAGTTTGGTAATAATTATAATAAAACGGATTTTAGTATATTATCCACCGAATTTCAAGAATCATTTTGATATCAAATTCCGCAATGTAGGCTACGTTTAATTTACAATAATACAAATACGAATTTCCAATATAAAATTCAAGCCCTAAATATTCGTAAAATTGAAGCTAAAGGAATCACGCCAAAAGTTAAGATTTATAAAGCTTTTGTTTTTTTTTTATTATTTAATAAGCATATTTATGAAAAAAATTTAGAACTACTGAATATAGTGACGTCAATCACGTCCGGGCACAATAACACATTCTCTAAGGCAAAAGTCAAATATCTCCAGCTTGCATGATAGAGTGTTTAATAAATCTATCTTCGAGTTCACGCATTATAACTGCTTTGTTAATTTCACAAAATATAAACAGAACTGACGCTAATGCGTAAAATATCTATCCTTCATTGCCTAACTCCATCCGCAACCCTTTCACCAATAATAACAACCAAGTTGTATTACATAATAGCCGGAGGGAAATACAAAAATATCTCAAACCGCTCTTCCTTCTTGATATAATGGATTAATTATTACTTTCATAGAACTTTGTACGGTACTACTAGATGATTCACGTGATACATTTAATTTCTCGAAACAGAATTTCACTCCAATACCTTCTTGTGCACACTTATCATAATCCTCGGTGAAGGCTTATTATAATTAATAATATCCATATTCTATATTCAGGGCCGTATTTATGAAGAGAGATTTCATGGTTCTTCTTTGTGATAGTCTTATAATTTAATATTGTTTTAAATAATAGATTATCTTTAAGAATATATAAATTTACCCATTCCGACTCAACTGACAACTGATCGAAAATAAAGTAATATTCAGAACAGAATATTCATATGTTATATATAATCGCCCAGACCGGTCTGTAAGCGTAGATGTAGACGTTTCATTATTACCACATACACATGTAGGTATGTAATTTTCTCATGACTTAACCGTCCGTGGTATATATAAACAATACACACAGTTCCGACGTGACGCAAATACCGAGGCAAACAAGCAACAATCAGTCCGTCAGTATGGAAACTAAAGAACAGTTTCTTTACACATTTGCTATTTCCATTTAAATACCTTCATCTTTAACAGGCATTCCTACTAGTTATAAATAATAAACGAGAGATTTGGCAGTACATATTCATATGCCGATTGGCAAAAAAAACATTATGACGTAAATGTCTATCTGCAGAATCAAAACATGGATTAGAGCTACAAACTACGAGTACCAAATAGTTTACTATTAAACCACGCCGGTGAGATTAATTTATTTACTTTTAAAAAAAAATTTACCTCAAAATGAAAGTAGCCTCAGTTTATTTGTTCTCTTTGAAAATGTGTTATGTCTAAAATTTCAATCAAACATGAAAAAGTGAGTCGAGTGTAAAATCACATTTTACGTAGCCATTTCGATAAATAAGTTCAGTAAGAAATCTAGTGTGCATTCAAATAATGAAAAGTAGGTATGTTTCTTGTATCAAATATATTAAAGATACATATTAACGTCTGAAGTTATAAGTAATAAATTTTATGATTTCAGTACATTATTCAATTTATTTATTATTTAATACTTGACAGATAATAAATAAAAAAACACCATTTGCTATGTACAACCGGATATGATATGATTTTCCATCAAGTTCCAGTCATAAATAGTTCAATAATACCAATCATTTCTTTTCGTATCAAAATAAACAGTAATCTATAAAATCATATTATCGTGAAATGAGACTCTGAAAAGGGCGAATTCCAATCTCATTCGTACCCAGTTTTTCATTTCCGAAACAATTTTGATGTAGTACGAAATGCGAGAAAATTTTCCACGCTATAAATATTTACGACTGAATTTTACATTTAAAAGTTTTTACAAAAAAATCCTGCTGCCTATTTAAACCTTCTATATGAAATCCGGGAATGATGGAGTGAAATGAATGTTTTTATTTCTCTTAACATTTATTTTATTCATTATATTTGATATTCCCGTCCCAATTATTCGATAATACAAAAATAACCCATCTACCCATCCTTTTAATTGAATCTTTCACTCTCAATGTATATTTTTTGTTTAAATACTCACAAGCAAACATTGTGGTTACTATTTAAAATAATTTTAATCATAAACAAGCGTGTACTTTTTATATTAAACAAATGTTTCCTATAAAAAATATGCTTTACTCAAATATTTTTTTTTTGTTCTTCATGAGTTTTCAAATAATATGAGTATATTTTTCAATACAAGGTGATTTTAATACCTCTTTCGTTCTAATTTACTTATTAACGTAACAAGTAGAGGAAGAAAAATAAATTAGCATATTTATATTTTTTGTCGATGCCTTTTTTTGCTATCCTACTAGAAAAATGAAAAACTGTTATGCAAATTACAAAATTAACATACAATCAAATTTGAATTGTTGAGATTTTCTACATTTCCATGTATTTCGTCACTAACAACCCAGATTTCGCCTTTCAGCGTCTTCAGGCATTCGAGTACACGAATGAACTTGAACTGCCAGAAAATGGAAATGTACAAAATCTCAACAATTCAAATTTGTTATTGACATTCTATCAAGCACCCTCAGTCGATGTTTTCTCAGATTGTTTAAAATATGATTAGAACTTTACAAACATTGTAAAAAACCAATTCTATTTCAATAAGGTAAAAATATCAAAGCATGTGGAGCGAAGCCGAAATAGGTAACAGTAGAACCAAATCCTACAATTCTTGTAGAACTGAATGACGTGATTTTGTACCATACTTTAATGGAGTTCTAACAAGCTTATGCAAATTCAACCAGTAAATACTATTCTACTCTACAATGATGATAGCTGAATCTGTGTTTTCAATTTTAATATCGATTTTTTATTGAAAACGTTTAAAATTTAATTAATTGCCTCTCTGTATAAACGATCCTCTCAATCTCCCATTAAAAATTTATTCGAAATAAAGAGGACAGCTTTTTTAATAATTGATTAAATCATTTCGAAGAATTAAATTTTCTTACATAAAATGGCCATAAAAAGTCTCCACAAGTTCATGGTTTATTTACACTGAAGGAATGTCTTAACAAAATAAATATGAGGTTTTTTATTTGAATTTGGTTGGTACGAAAGAGAATTTGCTTTATTTTAATATTGAATTCATTCTCTTTTAAGCAATCTGCGGAAAAGTAAATTTCAATTTCGACATGATAAATATTCATGTGTAAATATTGTTTTCGATTATTAATTCTCATACTGGCTAGATTTTGTCTTAATTCAATAATAAATAAAATATTCAAACTTGTAAATCTAGTTAAATTATATTAAGCAAACATAAAGTTACCTGCGAACATATCACACAAATTATTTGCTTTTACAGTATCACTTAAGTTAAATATATTCATATAGAAACGAATGCTTTATGAGATATGCTAATACGTGAAATTTTCAATACGAATGTATTAAATATCCTCACTTTGAAGTTGAAAGTCACTGACTACATAAAATAATAGTTTACAGAGACTTTATTTTTTTTTATTGAATTAAAATTAACCACCTTTATGCTATATTTAAACAAACTATCTATACTGGGCTAAGAAAGCACGTGATGTCCCAATCATATTCGATAATTTTCTATTAGTTTGATTAATACAAAGAATTAATCATGCAGCGGTATCGACCCGACTGGCTTTTACCATGATTTAACTTTCTTTCAAAAATTCAAAGTGTCTTTCAAAAACAATATTTTCACACATACCGTCCTTGAAACTTGTATAATATAAGGTTAATAATTATGGAATTTTAAGTCATGTAAAAATAACAATAAGTATTCAAATAAAAATATGTATTTAATTTCATAAGAATATAAAAAGAAGTACATATAAATAGCTAAAAAATTTATAGTATAATTCTTGTATGACAAACTTCTCTGCTATTTTCATTTTAGTATTACGAAGTATTTATTATGTAAATGTTAATTCGATTAACAATGTTTCATACCTTTTCCACAATTATCAGGTCGGGTTTTATTCAGTGCATTTAAAGTTATCATGATTTCAATAAATGATTCAATTGTGGAATAAATCCTTTAAGGTGTAATTTTGGTTTAAAAATAAATTTAAATTGATACTACACTATCTTTCCAGCATTTATCGACAGTTAACTCGATGAAAGTGATATAACAATTAAAAGTATTGGCCGAGTGCTCAAATTTTACATTAACTCTTCCGTTTTCATGGTGGAACAATGAGTTACTTCGGCCTTTAAACCTTTAAATTATCTATGAAATAGGACATACAAAAAATTGAAAATTGTTGCTTATTGTAAATTAAATAGTTCTTCATATAATCAAAAATTAAAAAAAAAACATTCTAGTTTACGTTTTCTTTGTATAATTACTTAAAATACTTTGTCAATTTTTCCATCTAAAAATACAAAATTATAGTATAGTAACAATCCGAGATACATAACATACCATATGCAACCGTTTCGTTTCAAGCGGAACGAAGACACGTCTCGAGCTTGTTCTGCTATAAAGAATTTTGATTCTTGCGTCTTGCGTCTTTCGATAATTTCGCATAGTTTGATATGTATTTCAGGTCTTCAACACTAAATGACGTAAATAATAATTTATTACTACATAAAACCATATTTCACTTTTTGAAATTGTCATTTCGCTTTATAAATGCGTTTATATGACAAAACCAACACGGTAACGAAATATGACTGCATGAGATCCGAAGGGTTTTTTAAGCATTAAAACAGGAAGGTTAATATATAAAAAATAGTTGTCTTCACCGCAACAGAATTTCAACAAAATATTTAAGAATCATACTAAAGAAGGCAGATTATAATTATATTTAGTTCTAGGTTAAATAAATTTTCTATTCGAGATAAAACATATTTGTTACATTTTTAAATGGTTTGCCCTAAGTCGTCCAGATTTCATTTCTTGAAATAACGTTTTAAAATTATTCGCACTTCTTGCAGTAAATCATCTTCGCCGTATGTTCTGAACCGTGACATTTTTGTATACATACGCCCATTGAGATCGAGCCAAATTTGAAGAATTTTTATATATTTGTATTGCTCTTTACTCCGATGTTGCGGTCTAGTCGTTTTATCCTTGCAACGATATACTTACGTTTAATGAATTAATGGGTTTTATTTCTTTTATTTCAATTTGAATTGCCTTAATATCTGTTACATATAACTTACTTTATTTATGAAATAGTATGAACGAAGGAAATATTATTTCACGTTAGAGAAACTTTTCTTGTTCCTATAGAACGTCTTGTTAATTACATTCATTGTGTTTTTATGCTTTACACTAGTTCCGCTTGGCTGAGAAGTTATCATAAAGAAATACCCATAATGTAGACTGTAGACTATAATCAATCACAAGTTTAGTAGTATTAGAAAAATAAGAGATTTTCAATAAAGATTACATGAGAATCCACTACTCGCAAAAATTAAATTAAACAGATAAATTCAATGGAAACAAGACATGTCAATCTATACTATCTATCTATTAAGATAAATATTAGAAGAATATTTTGAATAATTCAAAACTCTTCACTTTTCCACATTAATATTTGGGTTTGAGATATTTATACATTAGCATTCTTAGTAATTTATTAATTTTTCCAATTGTTCAATGCGTGACGTGATTTAAGCAGTAAGACGAATGGTGATGATGACTACTAGATCATAGTCGATGTTCCCGTTCGGAGAGTGATTACATAATTACGTTCGGCGGTCGATACAGAATGAATCTGAATCCTTCTTGTTTATTTATTTATACTTTCGTTTCAACATACTTTTAACTGTCATCACTTGCTTTGATGATTGCTCACATGTTACGCAGCATCTGCAGAATATCGAATTTCGGTCAAATATTATTTGCCGATTAATTATGCATAGTCAATAATACTGACGAAAATGGCAAGCGAGTATTATGTTTCGTAATCTGCAGCGTCGTGTATCCCACAGTAATAAAGATAATTTTTTGATGAAGATCTTTTTGCTTACTGAATTATTTCTGGTGCTTAAAGTGATTAAAATAAATTTCTTTTCCTCAAATATTTGTATGACATGTTGAAAAGATTCACAAAAAAACAAACGAGTGTCACACATACTAAAATAAATTTAATATTATAAATGAATTTTCACAATCATTCTATCAGAATTAATCGTTTTCTTTAACAATAACAAAACACGCCGTTACTTTTCTTGCAGCTCGTGTTAAAATTAAGCGAAGTTTCCTTTAAGGCTCAGTACCCATGTTTTAACCAAGCTGTTGTACAGTTTTGCATAAAGTAAATTTGGCAGAGCATCAGTTGTTACTGGTTTTGTTAATAAAAAGTGACAATTGAAAGCAACCAAACTTGTGATTCTCTAAAAAATATATATATTTACCAAATAATACATCAAAAAATTACAATTCAATTTCAACAGGAATATTTTTGATCACTATAAACCAAATTACAAAAATGATTATTGCTGTTGTTTGTCTACTTAATATCAATGTATTATTAAATAAATGTAAAAGAATATGATACAGGCATTCTATTGGATATATCTTTTTTCCTTGCTTGTTCAATATTTAAGTAAATTTAATAAAATTATAAGAATGCAAAACAAAAAAAAGGAATTCCAGTTCATCTGAAAAAGAGAGGCTAAGCAACTGGGTTACAAGCAAGTTCAGACAATTCATGTAGTTTGTATCATTGCTGATTGGTTGCTAATGTATCTGCTTCGATAAGAATGGTTCAATTTATAACTTACAACCAGTGCTTCACGTTTGATGCATGCATGGCTTAAAAACTTATTTCTGTAAACGGAAGAAAAATGAAAGAACTGATTAAATTAAAATGCAAATAACTACTCAATTCACAACAAGTTTATTTTTCCTTGCTTTCTCCCATCCATCCAATCCTCACGAAGCGTAGCGAGAGCGATTAGCTAACCACTAGTCCTGTTCTAACACTATCCTTCTATCCCTACTCTCTTTGAAAAAAGAGAGGTTAAGCAACTGAGTAACAAGCAGTTCTCATGAAAAAATTCTGTTGAGATACCTCCATTAGGAGTCCATGTGCTGCACGTTGGGAGCGTACATGGAAAAAAATATCCTTAATAAATAAAAATATTCAAAAAAGTCAGTGATAAAACTTCACCCACCATATTTTATTTAATGTAGTGATAATAGAATGGAAGCTTATCAGTATCATAATAACAGTAATACATTATTAGTACGTTGTCTATGATGACTATAATATAAATCATAATGACGAGACATTAGCAATATTTCAGAGAAACCTCTAAGTTGTAATTGGTCTACTACGCTAATAATTTTACTGATTATATTCTCCCTTACGCTCTACTATCATTTTCAATCATATTACTATGGTTGTCTGGTAAATTATATTCTCTTTTCTACAGACGGATAATATTATATATATGTCCTAAGAGTTTAGTTTTGATATGACATTGAGTACAATCGTAGCGTATTATTTAAGGTAAATATTATATCTAGTGAATATTGCCTTGGTATCTTTTGTTGTAACAATATATAATAAAACAGCATCGATTTTACATTTTAATAATAATTGAGTCAAAAAAAGCTATCGAAAGTAAATTTTAATGTCAATTCGATATGACTGCAAATAAACATTCCAACATCGGAACGCTCTTAAATATTTTATAATGATTATATTGTTTACTGGATACAACGTAAGTAATGTAAGTTTCATTGTCATGTACTCCAACATCATCGTGAAGGTTTTAACGTTTCAATTTCATCAATTCCGTAATTAACGCCTTTAATACTGTTTGATAAATCGTCAAAGAATAGAAAATTTTCCTAATTCACAGCATAAACAAAGTGCTTTATTATTTTTTGTAGCATAGTTTAATGTATTTTATACCAACTAATTTTTATTATTATTTAATGATAGTCAAGTAAACGTCAAAATCAAAATAATGTATATTAAAAATGAAATGTTTCCTGGAAAAAAAAATTGACAAAAAATTGTTTTTGTAACCGATGGTTTTGAAAAATAGAAATTAAATATTAAATGAACATAACCAAACAACAATACTTTCTCCATCTAGTTATAAGTGGTTTATTGATATAGCATTTTAATCATCCAGAAAAATACAAATTGAATGAAATAAATCTTAAAATAAAATACGTCGAAAAGTCTCAATATATGTTTTAAATGGTATATGAATATTTTTCCTCTAAATATAATATTTCTGATTAAGTCTCATAATCATTTTATTAAACTGTTCATGGTATTCTAATATTGTATTTCTATGACCGTATTTCAATAACAAAAAAAATCAGTTAAAAAAACTGGCCCAACTTTACTGATCAATCAAGAACGAATGTCTGAATATGCTTCTTAAAAAATCGAAACCCATGTCACATTTAGTAATACAGCCAGTAAAATTTTATATTTTATGTAGCCTGTTTATATTGACAAGGAATATTTACGTTGTTAATTCTATTTACTTTCTAAGGTAAAATAATCACAAAAAAAACTATTGTTTCACATCTTTTTGAGAGGACTAACGTTCTTCAAAATTGAGTGAATGAGATTAATTAGACTCATTGATAAAAATGAATACTGGTATAATATTTTTTTAAAGAAATATGTTTTATGATTTAAATTATTAAATTTGTAACCATTTATTTACATTTATTATATTACAATTCAATTTTTTTATAACAACATTTGATACTGGCGTAGGAATTTCTTAGTAACTTTTATTTAAACAACCTTCAAAATACAATAATAATTAGATTATTTAATTTAATCGAATGTCACTATTACAATTTATGTACAAATTTAAGCATAGGCAGGTGGTCTATTAACAGGAAAACGGTTCTAAGCCACAAGCTTACCAAGCTGCTCAAGTTTACCTACTTGTAATTCCATTATTGTATATTCTCCCATCCAATATGTCACAATTGAAAGATCGTTCCTTCTCTCGCAGGACAACCCTGACAATCAGTTCAAGAGCATCCCTTTGGGCCTGTGGTGGGCAATCGTCACCATGACGACGGTGGGCTACGGGGATATGGCCCCCAAAACGTATGTGGGCATGTTCGTAGGCGCGCTGTGCGCCCTAGCAGGAGTGCTCACCATTGCTCTTCCGGTTCCTGTCATCGTATCTAATTTCTCCATGTTTTATTCACACACCCAGGTAAGATTTATTGCACACTTATTTGTATACTGTTTACTCATTACTATGTTCTCGGGTTGATGTATCGTTTACAGCAAACCACACAGTGTAACATATTTCATTTATGTCTTCTTTTCCATTTTCATTTAGATGTTAAATTGAAGCTATTTCAACTAATTACCATTACGTATTCATGCTACTATTTGAAATATCTAACTTACAAATAAATTTAAGTATTTTTCTCATTCAAATGCATTCATTGCAAATAATAATGGTTTATTAAATGTGTTATGATTGGATATTATAAGTGCGTAATTTAAATTTGACGTTGCTTACAGTCAATTGTAAGCATTATGATGTTTTTTTTTAAATATTTAAAACAAAGTTATTTAAATAAAATACTGAGCAAGATATCGAAAACGATATCAAAATATTTTATATTACTAATACAAGCTGATAATAACAAACAGAAACCCAGGGACAAAAATCCTTTATTCTTCAAACCATACAGCTTTCAATTTTACACAGATTGAAAAATTACATGACAAATCATGCTGAAAGGTTGCATAAATTACAACTTCCATTAGTTTGTCGTTCTAAACATAGTTTCAGCAAAAGATGAATAAAATATTAGAAAAATGTTAGCATAAAAAGAATACGTGATAACGTAATTATGAAAAATTTCAAGATGTATTATGCAGTTATTACGAGGCTATTTTGTTTACCAATCATTCCAAATATCGTTTTTGTAAAAAAAAATTATTTTAAAAAATATTAAAAAAAAGGAAGAACGTTTTCAATTTTAAATTTTTTACAATTGCTTTGCGATAAGCAATAAGATATTCATTACTAAAATATCTTTACAAAATTTGTATAACCTAGATACTAAGCAAAAAAGACAAAAACGACAAATATTAAAATACAGAACACTATTTTAGTTACTTAAAAAAATAGTTTTAAAGTTTGAATTTAATTTTTGTTAAATGAATTTGTTATTTTAGGTAGTAAGGTTGGCGCGTCTGTGTGGTAAAAGTGTATGGTGTAATTAATTAAATTAAAAAAACTACCATCGATGTTGAAATTATTTTATTTCAACCTTTAACCTGAGTGATTTGTGTAAATAGTGTTTGTTTTATATATGTGTGATTTCAATTATTTAATAAAAAGTTAAAACAACAAAACTAATATTATAGTATTAAGTAGCCAGACTGCTAAAAATAATAACTCGGATCGTGCCGGTTTCGTGACAATTCCATGCAATTTATAAATATAATAATATATAATATATGGTGTTTGTATAAAATACATTATTCAATCAGCATAATATTATTGATTGTTGGATATAAAAAACGAAATCCACGAAACTGATTAAATATAGCCAGACCGCCAAAACTAATAACTCAGATCGTGACGATTCCGTGATACGTGATCCTGCGGTTATAACAAATAAAATACATTTATTCTCAAAAAGTTTTCTAGTGTTTCATCCAACATGTGGAACTGATATCAAATCGATTGTTGGTATTACATTATGTGTATTCTCTTTCAAGTAAATACTCACGCAATCTCAAACAAACACAATCAGCAACATGTTATAGTAGGCATCCATGTAATGGTTTTTGGCAGTATGTATTGTATTATATTATTAGGGCAGTCTTACAATACCCAAAAACAATATTAATTAATTAAATGTCGATATCAAGGGGTTTCATTAAAAAAATAACAATTAATTTAAGACTATGTTAATTACGATTATAACAACTAAGATATTTTTTAATCATGTTTGTTCCTAATGTGGGAGCATTTGGATTTCTAACGGAACATCTTAATGAAATCTGTTTTTTATGAAACGGTTGTTATTCAGTTGCTCAGTCATAATTTGAAAAATACCGTCACCTTTCTTTGACAAGGTTTTAATTGCACTTGACCATGTTTTAAAAAACAAGCGTTTGAAGTTTGGACTGATCATATTTTATAATTTAAATTTAAAAAATGCCATCTGATGGCAAGGACTATAAAATGGGGCTGATAAATGACTAGTAGGTTTCTGATTGGTATCACTATGATCCGTTTTAATGTTTCAAATATTAATATCACAAACATCCATGCATTTAAAAACAAATTCATAAAATCGATGATTAATTGAACTATCATAACTAGGATGCAAAACTTTGGATTTTTCAATCACAAACACATTTCACGTAATTGTAGCAATTAATGTCAGCGTATTTAATATATAATAATATAAAATGCGACAATCATGTTGTCGTTTCTTTTTTATACGTTTCTAATAATTGAAAAAATGTTTAGATAACTCTTGTTTTAAAGTTCTGGGCTTAAAAAACTTTAAAGCTTAGGGTCACACTATTTAAACTAAGTGTGGTCAATACATTTAGCTAAGTACTCCAGCCTCAAACCGCAGCGTGAAATCGCATAGCGTTAGTCAATAGGGTCGTCGACAAATACAAAGCAAACTCTATTTGGAAAAATCCGTACAATTTCATTAACAGTGTAAAGTTTTTTCAGGTAATGAAAAAATTGAAAATGAATTTGTATTTCTTTCATTACTTCAAGAGTATGGACTGTATATTATTTTTCTTGGCGTTTTGCCTCTTTATTACAACTCGAAATCCTACAAAATTCATTTATCTAATATGCCTTTGGTCTAGCTCAGCGGTCAGAAACTTTGAAACCGCATGCGGCTCGTTAGCATTGAACAGTTACAGCGATATAGTAGAGCTTCTGGCGCAACCCAGTGGCGTAACTAGTCATTGTCTGCAATACAAGCAACATGAAAATTACTTTTTGTTTTAGGGTGTTTTAATGGCAATATTTTATTTTAATTCTCGTCCGTCAGCCAAATTGAAAAAGTTAAGATATACAGCGTGGCTATCAGATAATATTGCAAATATAATACTTTTTTAAAACATGTTACACTAAAATTTGAAAAGAAAGTAAGAAAAAAAATAAACATGTTACACTAAAAATTCAATAAAAATAGGTATCGGTTCATGTCGTAATAACAACAAGTATATATTGATAAAAGTATTTTTGTTAACACCTTCTCACTCCTATTAAAGTGTATTCTTTCTTCAAAGATAGAGCAAGTTTCCCACAAATTATTCAATCTCAGGTCTAACGTATTTAAAGACAATCTTTTCATTGAAAATCATTTACTTTAATATTCGGTCAACCCAATGGGTAATATTTTTTTACTAAAACATCTTTAAAATGAAAACTATTTTGTTAAAATGTTTTGACCATGATGGCTTGTTTTTCTACCAATATTTAGAATATATTTGATTGATAATAAGCCTAGAAAGTTTTCAAACGTTTAGCTAAATAATTTCCATCCACAAACCGAAGGTTGGTAAATATTTAATCATATCAATACAAATAATAATTTATAGGGTTTGCTTTGTATTTGTGATCAATCAAATGAAAATCATATTACTCCGTTTGGCAAATGACATGTTTCATATTTTGTTTGACGTTAATCGATTGCTGTTGATATTTTTGTTAGCTTTAAAAGCATTTCAAAATTTAAGCAAATATTTGTTTTTCGCGAAACCGAAAAATGAAAATACATTTTTTATTCCATGTTTTTTCCATTTACTCTGTAGTTTTTTTGTTTTACATTTTTGCAAAAAAAAACTGTGAACATGTTACAGTTACATTGAAAACTATTAAATAGCGAATTTATCAAAACATTTTTTAAATATACAATTTTTTAAATGTACTTGAAAAAGTTTTTGGATATGATAATTTTAGTATGGCCATACATTTATTGCTGTTTCGTTCTTGGGTTTTCGTATTGTCTTGGTTCTTTCGGTCATTGTATTTGGTTGAGGTCCAAAAGCTTGACATCTTGAACAGAAACATTTAGGAATTAATTTTTCGGTCAATATATGATTTTTTGTCAAATGAGATGTATATTCGTGATATTTAGATTCCTTACCACTTTCCAATAACTTCAAGAAGGAGCGCAAAAAAATTATCATTGCCATGAAATCGTCATCTACTAGTCTTCATCTTATCTTTCTATCTTTACCCTCTATGAAAAGGAGAGATTGAGTGACTGAGTTACTTGTGGTTCTTGCGAGAACCTCTGCTTTTGAGATGCCTTACAAGGAGTCCATAGCCCCCATATTAGGATGTAGATATAAAAAATAACACATTTAAAATATTTATTCTTATGTTATTATATTTTTCTCTACCATGTCCACGCCCAACGTGAAGCATATGGCCTAGTATCTCAACAGAAGTTTCTACGAGAACTGCTTGTTACTCAGTTGCTTAACCTCTATTTTTCGAAGGGAATAGGGCTAGAATAATACGGCTAGGACAAGAATAGTGGTAAGCTAATCGCTCTCGCTACTCCCCGTTTTTAGGATCGAATGGGTGGGAGGGAGTTTTAGACAGCACAAACATCCGTGCCTACGAATAGAAATCTATAACTCGATTGATTAATTTGTGAAACTGTCCGCACCGGGGCTTGAACCCGATTAATCCATAACCGCAGCCAATGACGTTGACCACAGCACCATGGACACTGACAAGTCATAATATTAATGCATAAATAAAAAGAACTTTACGTAAATAAGTCAAGATTTTTTAAAGTAAAATAAATAACATTTTAATACGCCTAAGCTCAATTTAATACGTTTAAGGGTTAATTCTTTGTGAAAAGGCATTATATTGGTACGATTATTATCGACTGAGTTAATAATGCTCGTGATGAGCGAAATAAGTTCTCATCATTATAAACATGTGGAAGTAGTAAAAAAATAAGTGTTTAATTTTTAAAATCAACTTAATACTATCAAAAAAATGTTGTACATAATATGGAAAATAATTGGTTTCAATATTTTAAAAATCTGTTTGAATACATACTAGTTTTGCAATAAAATAG
Organism: Himalopsyche phryganea; assembly: GCA_022494535.1. NCBI lineage: Eukaryota > Metazoa > Arthropoda > Insecta > Trichoptera > Rhyacophilidae > Himalopsyche > Himalopsyche phryganea. The sequence continues at coordinate 3,714,562 of JAGVSL010000034.1, forward strand.
CAGGTGGCCATGAAATACAGAACGCATTCATATTATAACAGAACAGGTGCTGGTGAGATAACCATTTCAATCTTATAGAAATCATTTTTATCTGTATTCATACATTAAAGCTCAACCAACACCTTATAATTGATTTACACATCCTTTGTTGAATAATAAAAAGAGCTTTTTGAATTAGATTTGGAGCAAATTTTTAAAATTAATCGATACGAACATTTATCAAAGCTTTCTGTTCTTTCCTTTAAGTGCTCTCAATCAATCAAAAGTTTTCCGTTGCGAGCATCCGGAGGGTTGATTTTGGGAATCGTGATTGTCTTTTATGTTTCATCGCGCCTCCATTGTTTTCTATAATTACTTTTCACGTTCGGCTATGCTCATTATCACACACACACCATTTTGAACTTTTATACAATATTTGAACTTACATACGCATATGTAAATTTACATTATCTTTATAGAACGGCGTTTCCCAAATCAAATGCCTTGCATTCGAAAGTAACGCTTTTTTCAGAATTTGCTCCATTTTTTACGTCATAAATTAATGCAACCGTTTTGTTTACGAACGTGTTACTCACACAGGGAAAAATCATGCGCAAACAAATTTGTATCAACTGCTTTATTTATTATTGTTAGTTCCTCTCAAATAAGAATATGTTCTTCGATATGTTTGTTTTTCTTGAATTTTCGACCATGCAACATTTTTAGGTATCAAAAAACAAATTAAGTATTAAGTATCATATCCGATCTCAGTGTGAAGTTATGAACTCCTAAAAGAGATTTCTCAACATAAGTTTTTTTACGAGAACTTACGAGCTTGTTTCTCAGTTGCTTAATCATTCTCTTTCAAAGCGAAAAGAGATAGAAGGATAGGGCTATATAACGATACTAGTGATTAGCTAATTGCTCTTGCTACGCCCAATTTTTAGCATTGCATAGGTGGTCACAAACATTCATGCCTACGAACAAAAATCCATAAATCGATTGAAAAAATAATTTATGAAACTTTCCGTACAGGGACTTGAACCCGACACATCTCGAAATGAAGCCAATGACGTTGACCACTGCACCACGAAACCGACGAAATTTTAAAAAATTAAAATTGAAAAACATACTGCCAAGAACAGAAAATTATTTCTTTTTGGAAAAACTTTGAAAAACATAAAAATACTTGTTTGACATTAAAATAACTATACCAATTAAAAATATTGCATTCAACGATCACACGGTAAACAGCAAGCATCGTGTAGTGGTACATCAATTCTGCAATACGTTATATCAAAACAGGGTTTCGAGTGGTTTTGGTTGGCGCATGGAATATAATTATACACACTTGGTTTACAAAAAAATACTTACAAAGGTACAATCACAAAACACAAGTCTATGGCTATATTAATGATTTATACAAATTATTTTTTTTTATATAAATATTCGTAATTCACTTAAATACCACACTATCTACTATATTCTTCATTTTATTTTTTACATTAAATACAAAAGATGCTTTATAACTTAAGCGTCGTATTATTAAATGACAATGTCTACATCCTAACAAATTGAAGTTTACTATCGTTTACTCACATAAAACTGCAGATCAAATCCTAACTATTTAATTTATGTTAGTTCTCGACAACTATCAAAAAGTGCATTGAAAACATTTCAGCGTGCCAAACTTTGATAGAGTTTAACAAAAAAAACAATAGATCGGTTTATTGTCTCCGGAGATTTTGTGAAATGCATTGTGGCCACATCAATTTATTTTTATCGTATCCGCTAGCACCTAAAAAACATGAGAAAATTCTTCTCAGATGACAATATACTCTAGATTTACTTTAACACATAACATTTTTATCTCGGATATTCTTTCAAAGTTTTCTCATAAAAGTATGAGTTTGGCTCTTTATTTAACGTGATGTCAGGTGTTGTCGACATTTTAAACTGTATATGTCTGCAATAACTATGCTTCTAACTATCTTCGTGAGAAATTTTCACTATTAATATAACTGCCCAGATGTTGAGTCGGTCGTATACAAAAAAAAAATGCAATTTGCATAATTTAATTGTGTATAATAAACAATATTTCAACCGTAAAGAAACTTATTACAATTGAATAAAAGTTTAAATTAACTGAAACAAGCAATATTATTTTTTTACATTGCAGTACTTTATAATGAAACATGACGTATTTTTAAATAAAAAATTAAATGAATGCAAAAATATTATGAAAAGCTCAATCAAAAAAGCACAAATACATTCAGACAAATTTTCGATTAAGAAAAAACAAATTTTCAAAATGTATGTATGTCGGAGATTGTGCAATAATGAGTGTAATACATATTTAGCATTTACCTGCAGAGACCTACTTTTAATGGAAGTGCACTGTGTTAAATCAGCAAAAAATGTAAATTTGTGTAACAAAAAAAAAACAGAAATATTGAAAAATCTATGACAGTTAAGCTGGAAAATAAATGTTGACATATCTGATTAAAAATCTGGGATGTTACACAAAAAATCAAAAGAAGCAAAAGTATCTTATTGAATTTACAACGTCAAAATTATTTGACACTTTTGGAGTTAAGATGGAAAACCGTACATCGTTTAAATTCAATATTATCGCTGAGTGTAATTTTATTGTAAGCAATATACGCGTTGACAATGAAGGGACACTTACATTATAAAGTAATGATTAAGATTTAATTTGAGAATACGTGCCTTCGCGTATCTTAAAAGAGCTTCATGTATATTAACGGCTTTTGCGAGCGATTCGAGGGTCGAGGGCCCTTTGGAAATGTGGCAATAAGAGAATGGACTAACTTAAGTGAGAGGTTTAGAATTGGATAGTTTCCACCTTCTGAATTTACGGTTATGCCGTCTTTTAATAGATGTATGCGCAATTCTGTGGTTAATCCATCATTTAAACAATTTTCTGGATCTGTATGTGGAGTACGTTAGTGAATAGTAATTGAAAATTATGTTCAATAACTTGTGCCGCTGCAATCCTAAAATAAATAATCATGTTTTATATGCAATCATTTTGAATAATCATGCAATCTGCACCATTTTGCATAGATTCAATATGCACTAAATAAAATATTTTATGAAAACATCAACAAAACATTAATTAAATTAAATCAAAATAAAAGAAACAGCGTTATCATTATAATATTATACGGCATAAGAACCTTATTTCAATATTGAAAAATGCATGGTTAAATTATCTGGTCCTGTGGTTAAGTGTTCAACACTTTTGGGCGTACGTCTATTCAGCTGCGGTGTACACATTTTCAAATATCCGTCCGGACTATTTCATGAATTGATTTTTCAAACAATTCACGGATTCGTACTGCTTTTAGCATGGACATTTTTATAATTCTCCCATTCATGCGATATTCAAAACAGGGTGTAACGAGAGCGATTAGCCAGCTACTAATCATTTTCTAGCTCCATTGTTCTCTGCCTTCTCTAAAAAAGGAGATTTCACCATGTTAATAACAACCAGTTCTTGTATAAAGCGAGTTCTGTTGAGATACTCTATTTGGCGTTACATAATCCACATTAGAAGTGGACGTGGTCAAATACTCATGTATGTTTTTTTTAATTTTCTGACTGGAAGGAAAATGTTTCATTCTTATAATTTTGAACAACCAAAAATGTTTATAGTTTTCTACCTCAATTTATAATAACAATTTTGAGAATTTTCAGATAATACGTAATAGTGAATAGCGTTATTTACTACCATCTCATGTTCTTATAACTAAGATATCTTTTATCTCTTTAAAAAAACTATTTTCGGAAAACCCACTAAATGTGCTTTATATTACTTGAAACAAAGAATTTATAATGATTTTAATATATTTTATTATTCTCGTACAGTGCTTTATCCTTTGAACTGGCGCAGCGCTTTTTAGGTTTCACAATGAACGCTTTGTCCTTTGAATAAAAGTTTAGGTTAAAATGGGCTTTTATATTATATTTTCAGTAAACTCTTTATTTTCTTTGAATTTTCATTTTATTGCGTTATCTCGTACTTTCACAAATTAAAAATAGTTTATTACAACGAAGCTTCATTACAACAAGAACAATGCAGTTAATGATTGTGTTTTAAGGCATGTATGTATGTATGAATACTGTGAATTTAAGAATATTATATACATTTATAGTATTGTTTAAAACTGTACAAAAATCAAAATTATAGGTATTGAGGCCCCAATAATTCAAACATAAATTATCACCCAAGACAATGTATCATTTTTTTCTTTTTATCTATTTTCAGTTATCATCAAATTTTATATTTACGGGTGTTACCGTCTTTTCTGTTACCGTCTTTTCTGTTTGAGATAATATCGTGTGATATTATAAAAATTCTTCCTTCAATTGATTTAAAATATTTGGCGCATTGATAACAAGCTGTAATGTCAAATTTCTTTAGATTTATTTTTTAATTTATAATATTTATTTTTAAGGCCAGAACTGCATTTAGACTTCTGAAGTAACTTAAAATTTTCAAATAGTTTATAAACAAATTTGTTGATTCATTAAAATAGTGGGAAAAAGTATAATACCCTCGGAACCGAGCTTTACGAGCATGAATCTACGTGTACTATTAAACATGAAGCACATCATGGAACTCGTGATAACATAGTTTTTAGGAAATGGTTTATCATAAATAAAAAAATATTTTCATAAAAAAAAGAACAGAAAAATTCTGCAATAACATGTTTTCTAAAATAATTCTTTAGATAACGCAAAAAACAATTTACCGAAAACTGAGTCTTCTCCCGGTCTGGCGCTTTCATGCCTGACCTTTTTGTGTTTTTCCGCTTAGCTTAATTTTTCCATCAGAGCTTTCCGGACCGATGAAAGCGTCATCGCGAATGACGAGCTATAGTAGATGCTCGTTTACTCGTAGTTGGTGAATGTCAAGTACATACAAAGAGGTCAGACACAATTTATATGACGCTTTAAAAGCCATATCTATCGGTCTGAGTCTTTTCAATTCATATTTACATACATTACTCCGGGAATACGGCGTTAAATTTGAAAATTTGATATCTTTTTATACACATTTATAATTTTAAGACATCATATATGACATTTTTTATGCGGTAAGTTCATTTTTTACGGATACTGTAATGGAGAAAAACGTAAAAGTCGACATGTGACTGGATTTTTTCATACACTTTGCAATCTCTATGTATAGATGTTATTTTTAATGTGTTTTTTATGTAAATGAAAAATGATCTTTCTTAAGCATTTAAGAAAATTATTTAAAAATGGTTTCATTTTATGATCTTATTTATATACACATCTCACTTACTATTATGAGTTTATTACTTTTCTTTAATATCAAGATTGTCAGATAGTTTTTATAATCGTTATTTCTACAAATGCTTCGGAAAAATCATTGATTAGTAATTCTGGTTAAAAAACCCGATTTTTACTCAAAACGTAACCATCCTGTTTTCAATAAAATCCGTTAAAATGCTTTTTGTATATTTCATTCTACATATTAAATAAGAAAAAAGATAAAGAATACTAATTTCAATCAAAATTGTGCTAAGAGGGCTTCGCCCACGTAGTAATATCGTGGTGCATTTGGGTTGAAGAGTAATCGAACACAGGTATGTCACAAAAGGGTTTCCATATTCGAAGCCAGTTCACACCCTTGGAAAAACCCATGGAGCTGCACTGGGTAATAAGCGTGAAACAATTAAGCACCATGAAGCACTGGTTTAGTGCTGAAATAACAGCAGACGAACGCGTACAGGTAATTTGCTTAAGCTAAATCTTATAGACTGTATAGAATATATGCGGGCAACGCGTTTTTTTAAGTGAATTGAGTATTCATTCAAATTCATGGTTAGCAAGTTTAATGATGGTTTGAAAAGGAATCGAAATACAATCATTCTTTTGCATTCAGACAGTTTTATTCATAGCAGTTTTCCAATCTACATTAATAAAGAGTATTCCCATAAAACATTTCTTAGTGAAGGCGTATCCACAAAGACTGTATTTGTTTCGTCTTTAGTGGACATGTCTAGTATGACTTGGTCAATCTTGGAGCATATTGTTTTCTATACTTTTCAAATTTTCGGATAGTTTACTGCTTACATAAAACAACTGACCTTGGGATCCTTCGGCTTTGGGGTCAGTAACAGAGGTTGGTCGTCGCCTAGCTGTACGAACGGGTGAGTACCTAATAAAACAGGTAATAATATAAATCCAAATACATAATGAACCAGCTGTTTTGAGTAAACTGGATAAGTCAAAGAGATTGGAAGTGTTTTACTTCCTCAGAAAATCTTTCATTGAAGATTTTTCATTTATGATTTCTTTATAAATCATTATGTTTTTACACATTTGCTTAAATTACGTATCATTCGGTTTTGATGGATTCGGTGGTAACTTTATGAAAAATTATTTTTATATAAAATTGATAACTTTGTTATTTTGTTTGAAGGTGCTTCTCAAAATAGTGAAACACGTTTCATAATTAGTAATACCACCAGTGGAATAAAGAAGTAATCATTTTTAGTTTTATATTACGTATAGGATGTTATAGCGCTTAATTATTTAATTACTTTTACTCTGATGCAAGTTATCAAACAAATATTATTTTACAAACATTACATTTAAAATTAATCTGCCAAATGTTAGGCTTCTATATATGAAACCGACAAAAACACAATGCAAACACCTGAATACTAATATTCAATAAATTACAAAATTATTCGGCCGTACCTGGTAATTGACAATTCAGCAATGATCTGGCCAGTATCTTTCAGTGATAAAACCCAGGGTGTGCTTTATTTTGAATAAAGGGAAAACGCCAAGCTATTGCGACGCGTTCTAGGTATTTCAATAGAATTTCTTTATTTTGACGATTCAAAAGATTTTTTTCAGTTCTCTGCACACTATTTTATAATCTAGATTCCCTGGGTGAAAATTTGTTATCGTGCAATCCGAATATTATTTCTTTTGTACGCCTTTACTAGTGAAAAAATCTGGCTTTTTTCAAACCTTTTAAATTTTATCTAATTAAGAAAAGTTACATTCAATGTAATTTAAGACATCGACTGAGGCTGCTTGATGGAATTTCAATATCAAATTTGGATTATTGAGATTTTGTACACTTCCATGTACTTTGTCACTAACGACCCGGGTTTCGCCTTTCGGCATCTTCAGGCATTCGAGCACACGAATGCCTGAATATGCCGAAAGGCGAAACCCGGGTCGTTAGTGACAAAATACATGGAAGTGTACAAAATCTCAATAATCCAAATTTTACATTCAATGTGTTTGCACAAATATTAGCTACTCAATTATTTTTTAACAAAGGATATTATGTAAAAAATATTTTCATGTTTAAAAATTTGATTTTGAGCATAAAATGTATGTCGTTTTTATTTATTCCAGTTTTAAAAATAAGAATCGAAATAATTGTTTTTACAGATGGATGTATTTTTACTTATGAGATATTTTACTTGTAAGTATAAGTTCTTTTAAATGTACAATTAAAAAAGAGATGCTGACATCAGCTTTCTTTGTTTTCCATGCTCCGTCGTGCAGTGGTCAACATCGTTCGCCTCAGTTATGGATCTTTATGTAGTCCTAGAACGGACCGTTTCATTAATTAATTTTTTCAATCCATCTATAGATTTCTGTTCGAAGACATAGATTTTTGTGATGTCTACAAAATGCGAAATTCCTAGTCCCTTTGAAAAAAGAGGTTGAGCAACTGAATAAGAAGCAGTTCTCATATAAAAAAATCTATTGAGATAACTTTATTAGAAGACAATATGCTCCACATAGGGATTAGACGTGTTTAAAAAAGCCTCACATTCTTTGCGCTATTTATAATAATGTCATATGATACATTTTAATTATCATTAACTTTTGTTTTAGTCAATATAAAACTACACATTTATCTCGGCATATTTTTGTAGTATCGAAGTACATCAAAAGTAAGTTAAATTAATTTATAAATAATCATAAAGCAAAGACTCAAACCATGTTCAAAAAGCATAAACTATCGCTGAGAAAAGTCTTCATTCCATTTTACTCACTCATGGAGTAAAAGCCTTTTCGTGTCTTCCAAGCGATGAACTGGAATTTGGTGTTGCCATAAAATCAGGATCAAATTAATTATAGTTTAATGGTTCAGCTAAAGATACCTTAAATATAAACCACGATAATAGTAGAAAATTTTTGATGACAAGGCACACCACCGCCATTGTTAAGTGTGGTGAAAACTCGACAGTGTATTACAAAATATGTAACAAAGTTTCTGAAGCGTTGATTAAATTGAAATCGTTTTTTTATTATAATTTAAAACATTATCAATTCAGCTGCTAAGATTTTATTTTAAAAAAGATGATACTTATGAATGTTTTTGAAAATTTTAAAGCATTACACTTGGATATTTCACGTCTACTATATTTGAAAAGATAAATCTCGATGTTACCAACTGAACAATGATTAATTTATCATAATTTTTCCATATTATATTCAAAGTGCTTATTCTAAATACTTTAATTTTATTGTTTAAATATTTTTTTATTCAATAAATCGTTTATAACTTGTATATTTGAATAAAAAATGTATGCTTTTATTGAAAACCAATTCATTAAAATTATTTATAAATAGTGTTTTCAAAATAAATATTATATAATATTTTTCTGTTGAATTTCGGTTCACAGAATATAAAATTAAAATGTTAAAACCATTACGACTACCAATATAATATATCAGAATTTAGACTTCTTCCTCGAAATTTAATAAAGTTACGTATTTACAATATGTATACATGAAAGGTATGCAACTTCCACGTAAATATTGTGTTCTATAAATTCATTGTTGGTTTTGTACTGCTTTGTGAGGAATTGTACGCAAACGGTTGTTAGATATTTGTTCAAAGTCGTCAGATATTGTATGCAACCCCCAGCGTGCAGCTATTTGCTATGTGAAGTCTTATGTAGCGCAAATTCATTTTGACTCGTTATTTTGTTATATATTAAATATTTTATAAAGCGGTGTTGGAAGCAAATTTATAATCGATAATGTAAAATTATTTTTAAATTTACCCTGTGATCATTATTAAACGGCAACTTATTTTGTTTTCTACTTTTTGTATATTTAAATGTCGATTTAATGACGTTTTTTATGACTGAAATATTAAAGTGAACAACATTTTCTATTTTAAAGCACGACCCCATTTAAAATACTCACTTTAGATACAACAATTATTTAGTATATTATGATATCTCAATGAAAGTTTTTCAAAGAGAATTTTGCTTGTTACACAGCTTCTTAGCCTCTTTTTTTCGAAAAAGAAGATATAGAAAAATAGGACTTGTGGTTGGCTAGTCTCTTTGACTACGACTTTCTGTGAGGATCGACCAATCGAGTGTGCGGGAGGTTATTTTAAGCATCTCATACATCCATGCCTACAAACATAAATTCGTAAATCGATTGAAGAATCAATTTATGAAACTGAGATTCGAGCCCGTGAGATCCATAACCGAAAACAATGACATTGGCCACGGCACCATAGCTTTTACTTATTTATTGAATTGGCATTTAATTAAATATATAACTACGTTTTAATGTACATTAAATTTCAACGAATAATAAAAATTTCTGCTTGTTTTGATCGACTGACATACGATCGAAGAACTATAATGCAACAGCTCCCTATAAACTTTGGTTTAAAATGATTCTTTATAGGAATAAAACCTCTCTTTAAAAAAATGCTGAACAATGCGATCCATTCCACAAAACATCCCATTACAATACAAAATGGGGATGGTGTACACGTACGGGGGCGTGTTATGGACCTAACACGATTATGTTGTTACGGAAGGAGATGAATCGAACCACTGCGAACGACAACCTGACGAAGATTAATGTCGCTCACACTATCAGGGCTACGCATGCGATTTTATAGTTTGAAAAGAGTAATAATAAAAAAACCAAACTGAACAATTCCGTCAATCATGAACATATTTCAATGACATAAAATTCCTCATATGTATGTCTGTTGTCGATTTATTTGAAAACGATTTATTCATTTAGTTATTAATATAATAACGGTAAAAGAAAAACACCAAGTGGTCAACGTGATTAACTTCGATGCTCACCGTTTTGAATTCAAGTATAGACAGTTGATTTTCCAATTGTTTTATGGATCTTTGTTTGAAAATCGACATCTTAATCGTTTCGTAGTGGAAGCGATTAGGTAACCATAAATCCTGCCATAGCTATATTCTTATACCCTAAAGCTCTTCGAAAAAAGATACGCTAAACAACTGAGTAAAAAGCAGTTCTAATAGAAAAATTATTTTAAGATATTTCCTTTAGAAATTCATACGCTCACATTGGGAGTGGATACGGTAAAAAAATAAGTAATCCGTATGATAGAAGTACTACTTACTTCGCTAGATTACCATTCACTTTAAGGTGTTAACTGTCGATTCTTGGTAGAAAGGCATTGCATTTTAAAAATAAAAAACAATTTGTTTGTAGTACTTCCACATGTTTATAATGATCAAGACTGGTTTCACTCATCTCGAGCATTATTAATTGATCATTTTAAACATGTCAAAGTAGTATAAACTAATTGTGTTCTATTAAAAAAAAAAGTATTACCATTCATTATTCCACACTATTTGCAGCTGTAAAATTTACAACACATATTTAGGTCATACCATAGTATTGTTGTCGTAAAGTTATATATTTCAATTAATTATTCAATCTATAAAACATTTCCATCATCCACATAGATTAGAGCAAAGTTTTTTCTGTGCTTGCTTTTGCGTTGTAAGAAAATATAAATAAAAATGGTTGTACAACGAAATATTCTTCATAAATATATTTTGTAACCACCGCTTTTACCAAGATTTTAGTCAGCCTGGCTCTTAACGTCTTAAATACCTCACCCAAAAAATATAAAAGCACATTAACAGATATCTTTATGCCATCTTGCGGGGCAAAGTATGTATAAAATTGCTAGGGCAGATCGACACCAGAAAATTGTTAGACGAGACCTACTTCGCTTGGCAGTTTGTCCTGGAAGAGTTTATAACGAGGGGTGTTAGATTAAATATCTCACTGGTGTCAAGTTATATTTTTACGCTTACAATATATTATACGAAACTTCCATACATAAGAATTATTTGAGTTATAATTAGTGACGAGAATAAGAGATGATATTTAATTTAACTTACAATGAAAGCTTATCGAATTTAGCTTTAATCAAACTATTATTCAAATGCTATATTTATTTTTAACTGTTTTTAAGAAGAATAAATGCTTTTTATTTGAAACTTATATTTTTTTTACGATATTTGCTTTTAATGTGCAGCATATAGACTCCTAATGAAGGTATCTCAACAGAATCTTTTCACGACAACTTCTTGTTATTCAGTTCCTCAACCTCTCTTTTTCGATGAGATTGGGTATAGAAAGATGGAATTACGACAAAACTATCGGTTAGCTTATTGCTCTTGCTACGCTCTATTTTAAGGATCAGACGGATGGGATTGAATTTTAGACATCACAAACGTCCATGCCTACGAATAATCTACAAATCGATTTTAAAATCAATCAATGAAACTGCCTGCATCAGGATTTGAACTAAGACATCTGTAAAACAATGTTGACCACTGCATCACGAACCCAACGAGTTATCACTATTATACTTCTCATTAAGTAAATGTTAGATATGTGTTGATAAAAAAAAGCATAGTAAATTGTCAACAAAACACACAGTTTAAAATAATGTCAAAAAATCACATAATATTTTATTCGAAGTAAACTTTCAAGTATTTAAGATGAGAAGATTGTTTCATCTTAATTTGGAATGAAGCTCACTAAGGACAATTTTTTTTTTGATAATATGAAAATCAGTACTATTATTTCTGTTTTTGTATTTTTTGATATTGAAACAAGCTTTTAATTCAAAAAAATATTTTTTGCTTTCATAAAATCGTAGCATCTTGTAATGAATTAAATGTCAAATACCGACTGCGATGCTACGATTTTGCTTAATATCATTCAAATATGTATTTGTTAATTAAAAATTTATTATGTAGTTGCATAAATTTTAACGCAATATAGCAGCCCTACTATGAAAAAGTATCCCAGTTGTGTTTTAATTTTTCCTTTGTCCAACGGAAATTATTTTAACCGGACGCAGAATGTAAGGACCAACACAAAGCAACAGATGCGTAATTTTTTATTTCGAGGCGTTACGTCATTGTGGGGAAAAAATCCACCGAAAAGAACGAGGTTTACAGAAATTTTGCAGGTTTAGTTTTTACGCCAAGGTGCTTTTTATATTTTATCGCCGGCCGGGTTAAGACTTTGAATTTTTATCCCGTTAACGTTTTCTCCGTCGGTGAAAAAAAAAGAAACCTACACGTTTTATCATTTATGATGTCGTTTTAAAAAGCAGGAAAAAACTTACTTTCGTATTTAAGCCTAAAATATTGTTCTAGCCTGATACTGTTATGCGTCAATCGATATTGTTTTCGTGCCGTTTTAACTCAATTTTAAAAAATATGTGTGTACATAATAAATATCAAGATTTGTTTACTATTTCATTATCATAAACCTATATGTTAATTCTAATCATTAGATAACTGTATTTCATGAGCGAGTTTATTTGAATAGAATATTTTTGGTAAAAATGCTAAGATCAATAACTTATGAAATGACTTCCGATTGAATACGATCAATTTTATAAGTTTCCATATAAGTCAGGTATTCAGCTGTAGTTGATAATTGTTATGGAACTTAAAACTTCGCTATTTTTATCTTTTAATAATCGAGTTCTACCAAATCACTAAACATTTAAATACTGTTCTTGAGTGAAAGAAAATTATAATGTGTAAAGACAAAATTATTCTTTTTGTTGCTCAATTTTGCTTTTGTTATTAAAATGAGATCATAGGTCAAAATTTTAAAACCGATTTCAAAAATAATGTGATTAATATAATAATTATCTGTAATAGTGATATTATATAAAATCAAGAATCTTTTTTTTCTTTGGTTAATATTGAGATCAAGCATCGTCAAGGAAACAGTCAACATGTCATTTGTTCATGTTTTTTTTTACTCCTTTACTATAATTACCCTAATTTTATTATAGTAATAAACAGTGATCGTTCGATGATCGTATTTAGGAAGTCTGTTTTGACGTTTATTTAATTATTTTATCCAGCACTTCATTGCATGTTATAAATTTAAATATTTATTAATACGAGAGTACGAAAATAAATTCTATTCAAGGCATCTTATGTCCTTTCAGTCAGTAGGAGTGTGGCTGTTCAAACACTGGATCGGCAAATGACGTCCGGTTTTCCCAAATACTTGGTTACCTATGCAAATACAATTTATTCTCGATGGTATTTGAATTTGGTTTACAGACGTTAATTGTGCTGCTAAAGTGAAAAAGTTTCTAACCCAATTATTGTGACCGTAAAGTTTGCCAAATGAATAAAATAATTCAATTTGCTTCATAATTAAATCATAGCTGTTTTATTAAAGGTCAACAAATCTAGCAATGAATTTATTACTTCATTAATTTTTACTATTTGTGTTTTCTGAATTAAATAGTTTTTTTTATTTTAAAACTGATTTACGTCTATGGTCTTATAATGTTTGCTACATTAATAAAAGAATAAAATTGACTCAATTACCTTATCCTGGCACAATGTGTTTATATACTAATCTTGACAGTTAATTGTGACTTGTGTTCACGTTTTAATCAATTGATCTTTAATTTGTGGTTGTGCTTCAAATGCTACTACGATGTATTAGTAAACAATAATATTTGATTTGATTGTTTGTTTGTTACAATTATTATTATCAAACTGTATATCTTTTGATAAACAGAAATACACATTTAGATTTGGATTATTCAATTATAACTTTAGTAAATAAACAATGGGCCATCAATACACAGCTGAAACTAAACATTTTTACTTAAATATGTAAATATAATTTCTTTCAAAATTGCTTATCTATCGTTATCAAATTATTTAAAATTAATGATTCCTGGTTAGAACAGTAATGGTTTTATTTATTCACTTGCCATACTCCATTTCCGATCTGGTAACAATGTTTATTTGTTATGCCAAACAAGTCTCAGGATTAAAAAAAACATTTATTTCAATAAGAAAAAATTTCATCTTTGTGATGTGCTATATTTTTTTTCAATGAAACAGTATAAGAAAAGTTTAGATTTGTTTTTAGCTAGAATTCAATTATTATCATAGAAGCTGAGCACGTTACAATTTTTTTATTAAAAAAAGTGTTCCAACGAATACGTAATTTCAAAAAATAAAAATAAATTCTTTTTCGTTGAGGATCTTCCTTTATTCACTAGGTAATCAATCTACTGAATTCATTTTAATTGTTTAAAAAAATCTCTTCTCTAAAATAAACGGACTCAACACGGCGACTTTAGAATAAAAATTTTAATTGCTGCACAAGTTTAAATATCTTTTATTCGTTGGAAAATTCCAGTCTAAAATGCGAAGAGTTTGATGAATCCATGTATGCGGGCACTTCAAATTTCTAGTACACTAAACCAATTTACCAGCAATCCCGCAAGTATGAAGCACAACTATGTTTCAACTTGAATGTTGCTAATATTATACCTGCTATACAAATACGCTGACCAACTCAGAAAAATGAGAGAATAATAAGGGTAGCTCAACATTAAATCGAAGCAGGTTTACCCTGGGTAAAGTAGTATTAAGGATGTTTGTTTCTTCCTTTTGCATTTTTTTATACACATATAAATATGTCTTTCATATTTTAATATGTTTTTTTTCAATCAACTCCTGGAAATCTGGAGAGAATTTATTTTACGAAAACGATTTTTTATTCATTTGCTAAAACCTTCTGTTTTTGGAGTAGGTAATAAAGGAAGCCACAGACTAGGAAAGAACTATTTAGTAGTTAGCTTATCACTCTCACTTCTCCTTTTTTAAGGAAAATATGGAGGAATAAAATGAAGACTCCAAAATATATTTGCCTTTGAACACACATCCGAAAATCAATCGAAAAATTTATTTTTGACGATGGCCGTACGGTGCTTCGAACCTGTGTACACTGCAACCGAGTAGGATATACACCCAAGAGCATCGACCAATAAATATGTGAAAAATAAATATTTTGAAGGTATATTTTAACTAGATTACGCTCTATCTAAGAAAAGAAAAATAAATACAAAGCATTGCTAAAAATACTGACTACTTCCACGTAATATATAGATGTTACTGACTCACAATAGAAGATTGATACAAAACGCATTTTCAACAAGAACTGATTTTCCCAAGCGTTTTATTCCGAAAGAATTTTGATAGATGTATTCTAATAGAAAAGATTTGTCAATAGTTTTTGTATTAAAACAAAGCACGATAAATTTATAGAAACTTCCTTTTTCAAAAAAGCGTTTTTTGATGCATCCAGAATTTAACGATTATTTAGCCAAAACATGAACATTCTATATCCAAAACAAAGTATATCGATTTATATAACATTATATAAAGAGTTTATAAAACCACACAGATCATATTACGTGCTTGAAGATTAATGACCATATACGATTAGTTTATTGAATTCGTTACTGACCAAATAATTAGTTGCCTTATTTTTATTAGCAGATCACAGTTTTAACACTGTGTTTTCTAAAAATAATTTTTCTTTGATGTAGTTATATGTATATATGTAAATCATAAAATGCATCTCTTCATTCGTATAAAATGGTGATTTAATAAACGTTGAATTCTTTTCTAAAATATTTTTCAACATTGTTCTGTTAAAAAAAAATTAAAATATAAAAATGAAAATATTTTTTTCACATCTAAATAAAACAATGGAAAACAAATCTCGTTTGAAACGCATCGTTTCTCCATTATTGTGAACGCAAATTTCATGTAAAACAAACCCTCTAAGCATTTTCATGTTGACTTTAATATTGGCGATTCGTGGTATTGTATATATTTTTATTTGCCTAAATTAATGATTTCAACAATATTTTTTTAAGAAAATGTCATTATTTTCTCTTTGATTTTTTCAGTGAATGTAAAATCAACTGTATAAATATTTATATTTTAGCACAATTGACATGTTTACATGTCCAAGACTTTATCTCGTATTTCCGCCCAAACTAGAATGAAACACTTGCGGATATATACTTAAAAAAATAGTTCAAACCTTTAGATAGAGAAATTAGGCAACAGATCATGAAAATGTCCAGTAAAACATAAGGAAATATATTTTTGAAAAGAGCTCACGATATTCAGCCTTTTGAAATTTAGCTTTGAACTGCCGATACCCAGCATTAATCGTCAGCTCTATGTATTACACATACTTATGCGATATATGTGTACATTAGGTGTCCACAGCCATTTTGCTTGCAAAGTCGTAGATTAAATATTTTTCAACTTCTTCATTTTCTTCGATTTATTTTAGCAAAAATGTGATGGTTTAGTTTACTTCTTGGTGTATTTGGGATAACTAATATATATTTCACATAATTCTCTATTTTTTTTTTGTCCAAATTGATTTATTTTTAGCAGTAGTGAGTGTTTTAACAGATCAATTGACTGATGAGCCGAAAACGGCTCGCTCTGTAAGGGTTAATAACAAACCCAAATTATAATCATGGGTACATTTTTATCAGATTTTTTCTATTAGAATCTACAAATATTATTTTATAATTTAAGACATCGACTGAGGGTGCTTGATGGAATTTCAATATCAAATTTGAGTTATTGAGATTTTGTACACTTCCATGTATTTTCCACTAACGATCCGGGTTTCGGCTTTCAGCATCTTCAGGCAATCGTGCGCTCGAATGCCTGAAGGGTCGTTAGTGACAAAATACATGGAAGTGTACAAAATCTCAATAACTCAAATTTGAATTAAATATTATTGTATTCATAAAAGATGAGAATTATAGGTCTGTAACAAAAATACAATCAAATCACATCAATATACACATGAATAATATCGTGTTGACATGTTTTATAGTTGTATTCTTACCAAAATAGTATTCATGTTTTTTTTAATCGAATGGCAATAAATATAATAAACATTTTGTGATCAGTGAATAGTATATTTTTAATTTATTTCATATTTTGTATACGTTTTTTTATTTCGTAAGACTTTTCAATAACCTGTTAATTATGAAACATGATATTTTTTATTATTCTTTCCAACCTTCACATAAATTTTTTTAAATTGGATTTTTTTATTATTTTTTAAGCATTTTTTAATGATTGCAAAAGTGCATACGCTCATAATTTTACAACTTTAATCTTAGAAATAAGTGTTTTGTCCTTTTTACAAATACTGCTATTATGCTATTTGAGTGAAATATTCAATGTTGTGTGTACATTTAAATAATGCGTCTAAACATTCCGTCGTCTTTTTTATTGTGCCCATTTCATGACAAAATAATGGAAATATCCAGAACTCATTTTATTATATCAGAGGTATTGGTCCTTGATTAAATACACAGAATCCAGTCAATACACACAGTCAAATAACTATTAATACTTATTGGTGAATTTTATTTAGAATATTCAATTCATATTTCGTTTAATTCTAAAATTCTTCTGCAATATTAATAATTATTCAAACAAATAAACGATGAAACAAGACGTGAAAATTGATTGCCCCGGAGAAATTCAATGTGGGGGGGGGAATTAATCGGTGAAGGTGATGAAGATGATGTATTTATTTATCATTCAATCACGTTGCTATTAAATAGACTAAGCGTGTTGTACTTATTGAGTTCATGCTACGCATAAATGTTAAACTAAATCACACGTGTCATAACAATGACATTTCTAAGATTACTGGAGCGATAATTCTATTACATCTAGATTTATTAATTTAATTAAGAGTCACTTGATTATAACAAAACACTTGAAACTCACTCATATCAAAATTTAACGAGGCTCAGATTTAGCATATTAAAATTCATTTGTTTGAACTTGAAACAATCGAATGTATATTCACGTTTTGTCACTACTATGTAAAGCAAACAACAATTATTGTTTAATACACAAAACATGTTTTGAGCAAACGTTGTATTGTCGTTTCTTTTAAACAATATCGTTCAAAAACAGCTTTTACTCTTGCGTCAACATTTCAATAACATAACTATTATTTCGTTAAAAAAACTTAGTTTTTCGTATACTGTAATTTCATTTATTGTTTTACATTTACAGAAATGACCGCGCAATTTTGTTTTCATGACATGTATTGCACCTACTATCTATCTTGCATTTAGTTTTCTTATAATTTAAATTTATTTAATATTTCTTATATCTTTATACCTTTTCCATTCTGTCAAAAATAGTTAGAAAAAAACAGTTTTTCAGCAATTTATTCAACAATGTTTCTTATGTCTCAAGTTCATGATAATTTAAATTTTCTTTAAGAATTCTAACCAAATGAACATTAATTTTAAATTTTATTCTATGACATAATTTTTACTTAGCAATCTACTCAAAACCAGTATATTACATTAACATGTTTTACCAAAACGACGACTATATTATTAACATAATATCAAACTACAACGCGTGCCATCTTAATGTCTTGTTTATAAATCAAAGTGTTTCTTATTAGATATTCTCATACCATATTAAATAATTCTATATACAAATGATATAGTTCAAATTTCTAGAAAATCTGAAGCTGTATAAGCTTTCGCATGATGTTAACGAAAGCTCTAACTCAATACTGATTTAATTAAGGAAGATCCCATTACTTAAAAAGTACTCATGGGAGAGGAAATATTCTTTATAAAATCGGATTAGTGAAAATTTGGTGATCAGAATTACACTAACACGACCCATATATAAAACAACTTTAGTCTTTTTCTTTACTACTTTCACATATATTTTACTGCTCCGTCACACAATTTGCATTTGTATTAATCAATCCACTGCAAACATTCTATATTATTCTTATTTGTAATATTATTGTATATTAATATGATTTCATAAAAAAATCGCTTTCAAATGTTGAATATTAATGACCTAAGTAAAACTGCGAAAATAAATTGTATTAAAAAAAGTGACAATATATTTTAAGCGCTGAATACGAGAGCAAAATTTTGGTTAAGTATATTTATGGTTGGAAAGTTATAAAGCCAAGACAACATGATAAAACTGATGTTCAAATTTGACACGCAATCTTTTCGTAAACTTGAGAAAAAATAAAACTGGGTAGTGTTTTAATATAACATAATCCTTTGAATGGTGCGAGCACACGAATGGACTCGAACTGACGCTTAAATGCCTGAAGATGCCGAAAGGCGAAACCCGGGTCGTTAGTGACAAAATACATGGAAGTGTACAAAATCTCAATAATCCAAATTTGATATTGAAATTCCATCAAGCACCCTCAGTCGATGTCTTAAATTATAATGAGATGAATTATTTTTACCCTTCGTTTTTATGATGATATAAGTACCATATATCATGCAATAATTCATTTTTTATCTATTCTTATGAATTACATATAGCCAATAGTCGAAAATTATAAAAATTTGCATTTACATATCTTAAAAAAAAGTTAATAGTACATCAAAATAATAAAACATTAAAACCCCAAAGCTAGGCAGCGCTTAAGAAAGTTTTCCTTATTACTTAAACATTATTAATAATGTGTATTGAATCATTTTGACTTTTTTGATGTATTTCTAATATTCACGTTAAAGTGATAATATCCAATTGCGATTTTAATTTAATCTTACAGAACTTGCTCAGTTGGTAATGTGTATAAAAAAAGCGAGAGACAGTATTTACTTCTGAATCTCTTTTTGCGTAATGTCATCAACAAATATTTTCCAAATGTAGCCACTTTATTTTCCCTTTATGATAAATTGTATGAATCAATCTCTTTAATGCATCATTTCTTTTCTTACGGTGTCCTTTATATGGAGCAGATATTTTTTCATTATCTTCGTTGTACGAAATGAAACCATTTCAATAAAAGGCATAATTATAATAGTTTTATACAATGTATAAAAGTATTATAATTATGTCATATAAGGTAAATGTAATGGTAGTCTTTTTTAATAAAAGTGCTTAAAATAAGAAACGTCAGTGCGGGATTGTTCTAAATTGTAGAGTTCAGACAAGTGAAACCATATTTTGTCAGATTGAGGAACTAACAAAACACCATATATGTAATTGGAGTTTCATTTGGAAACAACAACTTATGCAGTAAGTATTTTGTTTTGAATTTCTTAAAAGAATTGTTAAGAATATCAGTGAATGTAAGCATATACATATAAACTTCTATCAAGAGTGGTCTTACAGGAAACTCTGAGACAACTCTGATGAAAGGTTGTCATGAAACCTTCTGATTAGACATGGTCAACTACTGAAACATTAATATGGTTTAATTTAAGACATCAATTGAGGGTGCTTGATAGAATTTCAATATCAAATTTGAATTATTAAGATTTTGTACATTTTTATGTATTTTATTACTAATGACCCGGGTTTCCCCTTTCGGCATCTTCAGGTATTCGAGCACACGTTAGTGACAAAATACATGAAAATGTACAAAATCTTAATAATTCGAAATTAATATGGTTGTTAAAAATTGTAGAAACACAATTTTTTTGTAAGAAATCCATTCCTAATTTTTGCCTTATCATATTAATTAAGACATTGATCCATTATGAATACACTTGCTTTGTCATCAGTCGGTCTAATGCGAAACGTTAATCGTGTTGAATTTTTCTCTTAAGCGGTCAACTACTCGCACGTTTACCTTAATCATAAAATATTAGTCGTTATATTTCTTTCCTGAAATAGATATACACAATTTACCTTTGTATAATACTTATTTTGCGTCAAGGTAAAAGATGTGGGTTGAGATTGGTAAAGTTTTCGGTAGATTTTACAGGTTATTTTATTATTCTATGAAATTGATATATTTGATACTCGACGCATTAGTGAAATTGAAATCCTTTCAATAACATTGTTATTGGATATTCCGTAGTAAACAATATCAATTCACTAGAGGGCTTAACTTGGTTTTGCCGTGTGTTCGGTGCTCACCTACTCGAGGGTCGAACAAAAAATTAATGAGTGTCGTAAATAGCGCAATATCTCAAAAAAACTCTCAGTTAGCTTGCTGCTAATTGGACAAAAGAAATAAATAAGCTGAAAACATCCAATTGAGAAAATCATCAATCTTTTTCGGGATTTTCTCAGTTTTCTTCAATATTCAATTTGATGGAAATATTTTACTGAATAATAAAACCGTTTCTAAATTCATATTTTATAATAAATAATCCATTGCTTCTCCAAATGCATATCATCTCACTCATTTTGAAGAACTTCAATTGATAGTTTTTAAGCTAGGACTGGTGGTCAGTTAACCTTTCTAATAGGAAAGATGAGGAAAAAATTATGTAACATAAGTTTACATTTGAACTCAATGCCACGCAACCGAATATAAAACAATTTATAAGTTAAGCGATGTTTTAAGTCAAATATATCGACCCGCGCCATAACAAGAAACATTGCTTCATTTACAGTTGCTTTCTTTATTCGAAAATCCATACTGGACATTTTCATTAGATATAATCAGCAATAAAAGTATGAAAAGACCCGGGTTTCGCCTTTCAGCATCTTCAGGCATTCGAGCGTAGGAATGGACTCGAACTGACGTCTGATTCGTGTGCTCGAAACCCAGGTCGTTATTGACAAAATACATGAAAGTGTACAAAATCTCAAGAATTAAAATTTGATATTGAAATTCCATCAAGCACCCTCAGTCGATGTCTTAAAAAGTATAAAAGTATATGCAGTAGAATTTAAAATACATTATTTCTTTAGAAAGTCATATTTTTCATCAATTCTTCATTAACATAACCAGAGCTGTTTTCTCATGCAAGAACAATCATTCCTTTTTTTTTAAATAAGAAACCATTTTAAAATGGCTGAACATTAAAATTGTTAATTTAAGATATCGACTGAAGGTGCATGATGAAATTTCAATATTAAATTTTAATTATTGAAATTTTGTACATTTTCATTTATTTTGTCACTTACGACCCAGGTTTCGCCTTTCGGCATCTTCAGGCATTTGAACCCACGAATGAACTTTAACTGACTGATCGTTTATATGTATAAGATAGACAATTTATTTCAACTAACAATTCGATACTTAAACACTAATATACAGTACAGTTAACAGTACAGCAAGATTGACTAAGCTTTATAGTAAATTAGTGTTAAAGTATCGTGTTCTTAGTCAAAATGTATGGTTTATCTTATATGTACACGGTATAAACTATTTACTGTTTGTCAGTACGAGTTTATTCGTGAGTTTGAATGAAACAAAACACAATTCATTTGTACTACTTTCACATATTTAATTATGTTTATTTTTTTAAATATAATGTCTTTCCACTAAGAATTGACCATAGAAGAATCACCTTAAAAGTGACCGAATGTCGTTAGTGACGAAATACATATAAATGTACAAAATTTCAACAATTCAAATTATTGTTTATTACAACGCTATTAAATCTTCTCAAAAGTTACAGTAACAACAGTTCCGCTAGAAAAACTGATAAATTTAAAAAAAGTCGGCCACAATGTAAGTAGTGCATTTTGTCAACCGGGTAATAATTTTTTTTTGAAAATATGAATCTCAATGCTGATCTCCCAGTACTATTAAAACACTACAAAATCTATCACGTATGGCACATTTACTACCACTGAGTAATCGTCATAATTTACAGTAATCTGTCACGTATTAATTACGTGCTAGAGCAAAACAAACAACCGAGAATCATGTCAGGAGACTATAATATAGGTATTAATAATTGAGTATTAGATTGACGTACGCTACTTAGAATTATTAAACACTTGAACAATACTTTTTTTTATACCATGATCTATTATAAAAAAAATCTTTTACTACGCGACAAAGAACTGTGTGATATTAATGACTAATGAAGAGTGACAACATTCTTCTACAGAATGAACCATAAACGCTATGTAGCGAGTAATTTCAGACAAAGTAAATTTGTAGGTTTCCAGGAAGTCTCAATGCCGCAGTAAGCATTTTATGAAGCTGCGTAAAGCATTTATGTACAATCACTTTTTAATATTACTGTTTGTTTTTGACACAGACAACTGGAAATGTTAGCACAACTGACGTTGATGCTAAATTTTCTCATTATTTTACTGTCTGTAGTTAATACCATTTAAAATATTGACTTATAAATTAATTGATAAACTTCAATAAAAATTATACACTTACAATACAGCAATGGAAACATGATTCGATTATGTTATTTTCTGATTGCTTTCTACCAACCCATGGGAAAAAATCTTCGAAAGGTTTTTAAAAGTCACTCTCATTTTTTTACACGATAATAACGAGAGCAAACAAAACAACATGAAACTGACGTAAGAAGACAATTATATAGATGAGTGGTTGGCAACCTTTTGAGAGAAAAATTATTTGGTTAGTGTTTTAAACAAATTTTACTGATTTTTAAAAGATTTTAATTTTTATAAAATAATATATGTATATCCATATTGATGTGCTAATTAAAATTTGTTTTTTAAAAAACGTACTTGTAATATAATATAATATTTTTGTTTTTGATAAAGCTAAATATTGGACCATACGTCTTTAAATCTTCAAATCTTGAAAAAATTAAACTTCGCTTATTTTCTTAAAATTGACAAGTGACAATAAACATTACTATTTTTTCATTTTTTTAATTATTATTATTTTCAATAAATAATTTGATAAAAAAATGACATATTTTCTTGGCGGGCAACTCAAAATGTAGTAGTGGTTAATTCAATAGCCCGAGGGTAGTAGGTTGCCGACCACTGATAAAGATGTTGATGTTACACACATATTTTTAATGAGAAAAAAAAACATTTAAATTTAAAAAGATTTAACAAACCACAAAAATACACAGATGAATTTGACACGTGACTTGAAAATCGGAAAGCTCTTTTGATCGGCGTCTCATGTGCTCGGCAAATTGATGAAGTTGGAGGAAAAAATGTGTCATCACAAGAAGATCAAATGAAGAAACGTTGGATATTCCTGAATATTTCAAGGGTATTGCTACTTTTGTTACAAGACTGTATTGTATACAGATTATACAATACCAAAAGTATGTCATATATCTACAGCTTTCATAACCGCATTGTTTCCATTACTGAACACAACAGATATTTTCTACACTATTATTCTTTCAACAAAGCCATAGCACATCATCGGAGACTCTTCTAATGGTTCAGCAAAAAAACGAACAAGAGCACTCGAACCTGCAGGCCATACCGTCCAATTATGACTTGAACAGCATTTGCCGAGGATTGATACAAAAACTATAAAAATGAATATAAAGTTTGCACTGAAAATTCAACAAAAACAATTTCTTTCAGAAGTAGGTCAGACATTTTAAAAAATGCACAAAATAAACCGAATTATATAATTCAACATATAGTCATTAAATAGCTGTACAGTGTACAGGCATTAATCGTCACCATTTTGGAAACATATTTCCAATATTGTATACGTGACGTGTTTAAACAGTAAAACCGATGATGATGATGACGATAATGTAGTTCAAAGTAGATTTTTCACGCTCAGCGAGTGGCGATAGAATGATGGTTTCTTTTCTTTATTCATCACTGTTGTCCTCTTTTCGTATTTAGAACTATGCAATGATTACGACACCTTTAATGAAATGAAAATTTGTTTATCTCTTTCTTTTTATCATGGATCCATGAAGTACCTCACAAACTTCAAGTAATCAAACGTTATAAAAAGTATTCTTTTACTCATTGTAAATAAAAATCCATCAAAAAATTATAATTCCATCTATATATTTTATACCATCATTAATATCAAGCAACAATTTTTTAACTAAAAGAGTCTATGTAACCATAACTTACCAGATAACTCAAGTATTCATTGAACACTAATAATTCTCAAATTGAATAAAAGATACAATATAAAATCTTGTTTAATAATTTTGACAAATATTACAAACATTTAAAAATAGTATTTTTATTAAACTGTGTAAATTTATATCAATATAAACTGTGTAAATTTATTGCAATCGCTACTGGAATTACTCATCCTTCATTTCTGTGCTTTCACATATAAAACTTGGACACTAATTACCTATTGTTAGAATCAAAATTTGATTGTTGGGATAATGTAGATGTATCGATCATATACTGTTCGCTTTTTGTATCATGTAGCAAAATATAACAATGGCATACCCCATACAATCAAAGTGAAGCATTTGCTTTGTTAGATTATCGCTGGATGCCCTTCAAGTAGATCAATCTTCTTCGCAAAATGGGGAATCCTCCTGATAAGAAAATTTACCCCTATTTTTGCAAACAAATGTAGCGGCAAAAATATTCATGAATTCGTGCACTCGAATAAAGTTTTTCGACAGAAAACGAGTTTTTGCCAGTAGATTTTGGAATCATGTCATTTATATTAATATGTCATCATAAATAAGACAGATGTAATAATTAGTTTTGTCGACGTCCGTGGCGCAGTTGATTTCGTCGCTGGCTACGGTTACGGATGTCTCGGGTTCAATTCCCTGTGCGGACGGTTTTCATAGATTGATCTTTCAATCGATTTATGGATTTCTGTTCGTAGTCTGAGTCCTCCATCCCACCAATCCCATCCTCACGGGGCGTAACGAGAGCGATTAGCTAACCACTAGTCTTGTCATAGCCTTATCCTTCTATCCCTACTCTCTTCGAAAAAGAAAAGAGAGGTTGAGCAACTGAGTGACAAACAGTTCTCGTAGAAAAAATTCTGTCAAGATACCTCCATTAGGAGACCATATGCTCCACATTGGGAGCGGACATGGAAAAAAATAAAATAATAATAATTAGTTATGAAAATAATATTTCAAGATGAGTTTATATTATATTTTTATGACGTTAAACAATTTTCAGCTTTACTTTTAAATAACTATTTATTTTTTATTTCGACACTGTTTCATGGGGTTAATCGACTTCACCACTATATAAACAAAATAAAAAAATAAAATCTTAATTTGAATATTATTTAGAAGTATTTGCTCTCTTCATATAAGTAAAATATTTCTATTTTTAATCCTTTTTTTAATGTTTTTTATGAAAACTCTAAACTTAAAAAAAAAATAACTGCATAGCTCTGCAAACATAATTTCAGCAGTATTAAATATTGTTTTAATAACACAATGATATATCGTCGTTGTTCTGGAAGAAGACAATAACTTAAAAATACTAGTTTTGAGCCATTGAACTTTGATGTTTGTCGAACATATTTCATTTTGTTTCTTTGTACAAAACTGTTTTTGAGTGAGATGTAACAGTGTCCGTTAATTAAATTTAGTCTATTGCAAATAATTTACCGATACATTTAATTCGAATAATGTATCGTATTATTTAATCAATAATCTTCACCTCAATTCCCAGGTATTACATGTGTATTTTCATTTTAGTAAAATCTACATCTGATTGTTGAATTTCGAGCAAACTATCGTAAGATTTCATAAATATATTATTATTTTAATATGTGATATTAGATTGATAATTTAATCTGTAATCTAAAAATGTCTAAGATGTGTTGTTTATTTAAAGAACGCATTTTGTTAACGACATTACCTTATATCAAATGAGTTATCATCATCACCACTCCAATTAAACATGACGTTTAACAATTATGTTGGGTCAAATATTTACATTTTACGAACATACAAATGTGTATACAAGAGAATAATTGGAAACTAAGAAATAGTTTCCTAATACAAACTTAATTTAATATGATAAACTATTACATTTTTTGATGGAAACATTACCAATATCTTCGCTTTGAACATCAGATACGTCATATTAAATTTATCATATTAAAAGTTGCTTCTATTGGGGCTCCGATTTCTAAGACGTTGTGATCATTAATTTATTACTACCATCGACAATATTTTTTCGTTACAATATAAACACAACCGTAACATGAAACCTTCCGTTAATTATTTTTATTTAGATACAATTAGATAATAAACTCTGCTGACTAACGTTTTTGTTAGAACAATATTTCATCTACCATTTATTTTGTATTTGTTTTTTCTTTTGCGCTAACGAGCTAGCATCCGAAACGATGTTACAATCAGTGATATTTTTCTTGTTGTCTACACATAAATAAACCTCACTGTAAATAAAGCAGCGTAGGAATAGTGCCACTCAATTAAAACCAACATGAGCTAGTTAGTTACTTCGCGTAATAAATTCCAAGCAATGGAATTGAGCTTTATAAAAATAGAAACTTGTATGTTGAAACAAAACAAGTTTTCAATGTCCTTGCTTGAATTCATGCAAAATCGAGCAGAGCCTGATAATTCGGTAATAATTATTTGGCCAAACCACTATAATGGGGTAAGTCTGTCCTAGATATGTTTGCATCACCATCTAAAGTCCCTGAATCAATGGAGCTATCTTGTGTTTGTGTAAACTCTCAGCTTAACAAAGGGGTGCATTAAATTATCGCTAGTATGAACATAAAGTTCTAACTAACTATTTGATTACAATTTTAATGTACCGACAATTATTTTGAATGACTAATATCTGCGCACACTAGTGATGCATCGAATTAATCGTATAGCGCTTAGATTTATTGACTCTATTTATACTTAGAAAGATAATATTGTTTTAGATTTTAGAATAAGCAATCTATTTTCAATTATATTGCCATATTTTATTTCATCGTTATTTTGAGTTTGGTGAATATGAAAAAAAAATTTAACAAGGACTTAAGTAAGTGACCCTATGAACGCGCTGGACATGTTTACATGTCCAAGACGTTATCTCGTATTTCCGAGCTAGAAGGCAACACTTGTAAAGATATGCTTTAAAAAATAGTTCAAACCTCTCGGTAGAGAAATAAGGCAACAGATCATGAAAATGTCAAGTAGAATACACGGAAATGTATTTTTAAAAAGAGCTCTCGATATTCAGTCTTTTGAATATCAGCTTTGAACTGCCGATACCCAGCATTAATCGTCAGCCCTATGTATTACACATACTAATCACTTTCTTGTGTGCGTGTTGGCGGTGTATATGAAGAGTGTCCGCAGCCATTTTGCTTGCAAAATCGTAGATTAAATATTTTTCAGCTTTTTCATTTTCTTCGATGTATGTTATCGAGAAAGCGAAAGGCTTAGTTTAAATCTTGATGTATTTGGGATAACTAATATAAATTTCACATATTATTTAAATTGAACTATTTTTAGCCATAGTGAACGTTTTAACATTAATTCAATCAATTGACTGAAAGTAAATTTTTGCGACTCGCGTTGTAAGGTTACACACCAAATTATTTTTTAAAAATTATTCTCAAAGTTTTCAAGACGGTTAAGTTAATTAAAACCATCAAATAATATTGTAATACTAATATGGCAAGTTTCTTTATTCTATTATTATAAAACACAGATGTCTTAATATTTTCAACGGAACTATTGAAAAATTCTAACAAACTGATTACATAAAATTTCCATTCGTTACGTTCAATATGTTTATGTCCGTGTATCCGACCGTATTTATGTTTGGAAAGTCTTTTTAGTCAATGTAGCATTTGTAAAGAATCGATTAAGCAGGAATCCATTTCTCTGTTCTCCGATCAGCTATAAATAGTGGCCCTTCTTTACCCAATGTCAACCCAACTCGGAGGTAACTCAAGAGACAAAATCTAAGAAATATTTAAGAACAACCCTTTTGCTTGCCTAAATCAGGGACCGTATCAATTTTGAATTTGCCAATTCGACCAAATGTCGACTTGTAAGGTGCAATTTTCACACGTTTCTTGGATAAACCATTTTCTAACTTGACACCAAGTGTCGAGTTTAAACTAATAATACAGGTGCTCCTTAAATTTCATTTTGTTTCGTACACTGTATTCTCTCAATAATATTTATTCAACCGATAGAATGCAAGGTAAAGAATCAATATCATTATTTGTACATAAATGTTCGTAGATAGTTTATCGCGGACAATCGAACGCCCGAGTATATCAGATTATAATTCTACATGACTTATACCACAGTGCATTAAGTAAATATCATTCATGTCTTACCGTGTATCATATAATATTAACAGTTAAATTATTCAATGTTTCATCGGGCAATATGTTCATCAATCTTATATTTGACCTGATTTTAAATTTATCCCTGATCCACTATACCAATATATTTTAAATGAAAATCGAAGAAAAATATCTGTAATAATGTTAAAATACTTTTTTTTAATGTTAAATCCATTTACAAAGCGATTCTATAATAGCTCGTACGATAAACTACTTACGATCATTTTCCTGTATATATGTAGATATTTTGCTGGATAAATGTACAGTTTTAAATTGTAACGATAAATTAAGTCTTACGTTGTAGTTGTATGACAAATATCACAAACTTTTCCCATATTTTATATTTCTCAAGTTATATTCAAAGAGATATTAACGGAAAGAATGCTATTAATATATAAAACAGAATAATAGATATGCTATCTTTGGGTGTTGTTTTCTGCTTACTTTTTCCCACGAAATAACAAATATTTTTCAGCACATTTGACTGAGTTTCTATATGCATTCAATATTCTTTTTATCATTTGTTATTGCTTTAACTGTAATACTAATTTTACAACAATATAATTTTTAAAAAATTACGAAAACTGTATAACATTTTTTGAGAGATATTTTGTTGAGAGATACATAACCTAATATAATGTACACATAAATAGCATCCATTATGTAATTAATTTTACTATTCTGAGTTACATACTGATTACATCACTTAGAGCTTTCAATTCATTTCCGCAAAAAGTATGCTTGAATACTTGAGTAATTTTCCAGCTACAGTAAATGGAGAACTTTATCCGAGTCAAGTAAGAACTTGAGTAAAAAGTATTGTGTTCTTGAACTAGAATAATAAAGACATAATTAAAGATAAAGTTCTACTCGTTAAGTTTTTTTATTAAAGACTAAAAACTTAGATGGTGACTTTTTTGTGCAATCAAAGATTTAATTTTAATTACCAGAAACAAATATTTGTTTAATCTGCGGCAATTATACTCAACTCAAACCCGTCCAATGAATAAAGTCTTACTTTTATAGTGTACAACTTAAATATTTAAAAATACTAAAAAAACGTTTTGAAAAAGTTTAAATGCATACTTCTGATTTATTTATAATAATAATTACAATTGGAACAAAACTTGTAAGAATAATTCAATATCAAAATAACAAAGAAGTAAAATTTATTGTTTTTTTGTTTGAGTTGATTTAATTGAGTTTATATTTAATTAATGGAACTCCAGTACAATCCAGTTAAAAAAAAAACAATGTTTATCACTCTACAAAAATCCTTATATTATACATTATGTACAATATAATATTGTATATTTGTATACCCTTATAACATCAAGAGGTTCACAAAATCTAATAAAACTATCATAAA
The DNA here is from genome assembly GCA_022494535.1 of Himalopsyche phryganea. NCBI lineage: Eukaryota > Metazoa > Arthropoda > Insecta > Trichoptera > Rhyacophilidae > Himalopsyche > Himalopsyche phryganea. Next base: position 3,745,106 of record JAGVSL010000034.1, read on the forward strand.
ATGTATAAGAATAAAAATTACATTCATTATTTTAAATTACAATAGTTTATTAGTTATTGATCACAATTTAAATCATCTATCTTGGGCAGAAAAGACGTCAAAAGAATCCATAACCTATATTTTAAATACCAAATTGAAAAAATCAACTTTTAATGCTACCCTTGACAGCACTCGACCTCGAAAGCTGCTGATTGCTATTTTTATAGTATTTAGATCACGGTAGGGCCGGACCAATGACCATTATATAAAAAAAAAATAGAATTATTTGACTTTCCAACGGGCATTCAGAGAATGTTTTCTGTTTTGTTTTTTTTCAATTTATTTTTCACACACCTAATTTAATGTGCAATGCGGATGGTAAAAGGGAAGACACATTTATCCTGCTGACTGAATATTGTACGCCATCTGTCTTCCGCGCTTCAAATCGCTATAGGGAGCCTAAATACACACAAAACACGTAGATAAATTACGCAAGACCAGAATTCTTGCATTGAAAACACCCATAAATACGAAGCGAAGCAATTTACATCCGTTTTTGCCATTTAAATTTGAAATCGATAATGTTTTTATTCGGGAAATTTCCACGCGCTCAATGTTTTTCCAGCCATATATTATTTACCTACTTTACATATTTTTGTATTATCTAATAAATTTTATACCCTTGCTCCCAGAAGTCAGTTCAACAGATTTCACAATATATTTCAGCTATTTATGGTTATTTCACTCGAGCTCTGTGTCTCGGTTATGTATCAGCAATTCGGTTTTAACTGTTATAATCTCCCTTTTAGCAATTTCAAAGTAAATGTGTATGCCCACAATTTGTTATTGTATAATATCGTACTTTTTAGGATTGACTACACTGATTGATTTAATGAAGACAATCTTCAGGTCTCTAAATTAAATCAATAGGCTTTTAATATTTTTTTTTAAATATTAGTAAAATATCTGCACAAATTTCTTGCGCAAATTTCCACTACAACGTGTTAAATTAGTGCGACACATATTTCGCATTTATTAAAAGTAGAGGGTATCAAAAATACTGTAATATGTAAAGCAAGTAGCTCTCCAATTTTTAATTTATCTCATTGATCTCCATTCACAAGTAATAATGTTTTCCACTCCTCTCTTCCTCCTGCCACCAGGAAAATTTCAATGACAAATTTTAATTAAAAAGAATTTTCAGAAACACCCGACTTGCCTGACAATAATTATATTTTATCGTCTACAAAAATCCTTCATTATCTTATATTGAGACCAAATGATCACACTAATTACTTAATAAAGATTTAAGTTGACTTTAATTTTACGAATAAAAGCTATCTGCTAACCACACTGGTAGGCGATAATTAGTTGTAGTCAGATATTGAGCTGTGTAAGAATACTAATGTTTTAGTACACTGAACTTTAAGATAAGAATTTAGATTAAAGTTTTCGAAAATACTATTTTCCTCGCACACTAGCACCAGTTTATAGGAAAATGTAGCAATTTAATACTTTGTCAAATCAGAGCATCATTAAATTGAATTCTTGTTTTTTATTTTATACCTTCTAACTGTAATTGTAAATTTATACAAATACTTTCCATTAATATTTGTTTCAACGCCAAATAAATAAGCTGGACTTTAAATTCATAATTAAAAGTGTATATACGTTAGTTTGTCATTGTGGGTTTATTTTATTTAGGAAAATAGTCTATCTATTCTATTCCATAGCGAGTTGATCACATGAATGAAACATAACGTAATTAACCTTTTCGTAGAGTAAGGAAATAAACTTTACTCATATTAGCGAGCTTTATGAGGGGTCATCCATCTACTGGGTTATATTAAAATGTATGTAGGTATACAGAGTCAAACATTTTATGATTGGTGAAAAAATAATTGGTTTTGTGTTGGATTTTCTTACATAGATGAATAACGTGTTTATAAAGCACTAAGCTAATTGCTGTTAATTTGAAACAAACCGAATAATCATTGAAATATTTATAAAACAATTGAATTTATGTCGAAAAAGTGCAATTTTCGCTCACTATTGAAATAATTTAAAAAAAACCTACCTCAAACAAGAGACGTGATTCTTATAGTATTGTAAAATGTTAGTTTTTATTCTGCTCAGCATAATGCTGTGATGTAGATTAAATAAATAATTTTCATATATTTTAAATGTATATGCAAATAAGCTTTGAAATTATAACAAAAAATACTTGTCATTTAATATTTCGTCATAATTGTCAGCAACTAACATAATCAATTTTCAAAATCAAACTTTGATATAAAATTTACAAAAAAATGTGCCAATTTATTAGAGCTATTAAATGCGTATTCATTTTTTGCTGTTGATATAAACCACAATACAATACATTGTTTGCCATTTGTTACCTGAAAATAGAATCGTTTTAACTTTAAAATTGAAATGTATTGTTTTCAACTTTCACCACAAGACGTTTCCTCGCTCATTTATTTATTTGCATTTTGTGACAATTTCGCAATTTCGACATTTGCAGGCGGCTGGTTGATTTGCGAAACTCGTTTTCATTATGTGTAGCATCTGTTCAGATTCATCATGCAAATAATTTTAATGCAAAGCTAAAATATACATTTAAATGCGAAGTTCAGGTAAAGGTTTATTCAGATTGGTATATATTTAATGTTTCAAATTGATTTAATATTACAATTTATATTCGTGGCGTACTTGACAGTTTTTTATTTTTTCAAATTGATATTAACATGGCATGTTTGCACTTAAATAAAAGACAATTTTCAAGAACAACATAAATGTGCATATCACTGAGCTTTTATATTACATCGATATAATTTACTGTCAACTTTCGGTGAAATAACATTATACGATATAATTTATAAGTTGAAAATAATGTCTATCTTGTTAATATTACATTCATAACGCGGTTATAAATATATCGCATTAAAATAAATATGTTGAATGCAAATTAAGCTTTACAGTAAACTATATGCACTTAACGAAAGTGACATTAGCCAAATCTTTGCGCGATATCCACTGGTACATTTTTTATTTTGTAAAACTGCGATGTATTCTAACATTTTTTTATCTGCTAGCCAATTTATTAACGCTGTTGGGTATAAACGTCCTACATAATGATACTCCCATCTGTTCTACATAACATTTCACAAGAAACAGAGATCCGGTGCTGAAAAAAATCTTTTCAACTAAATGCAATCAAGTTAAATTAATTTGGATTTCCACCTTCTTCTTCGCCTATTCGAGTCCATCGCCGTTAACCTATTGGATCGTACCAAAATCAGGTTTTAAAGCTCTATGTTAAATTATCTCATCCAGCATTCCACTCTCTTGAAAAACTTCAAAAATTGAGAAATTCCCGTTGGAGTTACCTGGAAAATTTTTCGAGTGCTTAAAATGTCTGGCCGTAATTAGAACAGGTCTGATAAGGGTTGTGTATAATTGACATTTGATCAATATGAAAGCTTTGCTTTGGAAGTGTTTTCAGACCGTGGTACCAATCATTATGAGTTTGTATATCATAGTTAATTTTTTTTTCATCGTACGCAAGTCGTACATAACTCAAAGTGCGTGAAAATTGTCCCCATTATTGTTAATCGTGGACGTTCTTTGAAGTGGAGATTTATTAGCGCAACTGATTAAATTTATTCTGTTTATTGTTTCTTGATATGGCATCAATTAAAAATATCTGGACATTTAGTTGACAACCTTTTATTTCCATATACTAATAATCGATAATATTTTTTTCCATTATAAAAATGTATGTGTATGGATTATTTTAGACGCCATTGATCCGTGTCATGAATATGGCATGAAATTGATTTTATTGGAGTGCTGCCACACATGCGAAAAGTTTTGTCAACTTTTTCGTTTGACGTTTAATGAATTACTCCTCCACGTGCTGCCAATGATATATGATACGTGGTTTGACCAAACCTCGCCCAAATTAATAACTGGCACAAATTCGATTTGATTTCTAACATATAAAGTATCTTGCTACAATTTCAATGTTTTTATCGTGATTTGAATTAGATAAAATAGAATAACTTTAATTCCATAATTATACGTTTTTCATTCATATTTTAAAGTGAACAGGTACCAAAGAGGGGAACTAAATATTTTTCAATCCCTTGATTTAAAAAATGATAAATTTAGAATGAAACGTGTTTTTCATCACTCTCACTTTAATCATACAAAAAATCATGTTCTTATATCAATTTGTTTTGTTTAAGTTTATAATATTATAAATAATTGTGAAAACATGACTACGTATAAAATTCTGCGGCGTAGTAAGACAAGTCTACCATAAGTTCAATTTTATCTGCAGTTGTTTTAGAAAAGTATTGATTTCAGAATCAGATTACTAAATATTTTATTCTAAATTGGAGATGAAAAATATGTATAAATATTTTTTAATAATTCTAGAATTTCATAATTTTTCAATTCAAATTCTAATTCTTTATTCCATTTTGCCATCTATCCAGGCTCGCTCGAAGCTACCTAAAAAGCGACGTCGGGTACTCCCCGTCGAGCAGCCGAGACGCAACAACAGGGATTGCGGAGTTTCCAACCGGAGAATGAACGCAATAAAACACAACCACCCTGCCTTGATGAAAGACCCAGCAACGGCCGGGAGAGTCGGTAAGAGGATATTACAAGTTCACTATGAAAAACATAGATGTCATTAAATTTTCAGAAAATTCTCATGCTTCATAAATATATTGTTTATTTTTTAGAATTGAAATAAACTATTCGTTATAGCATGGTAGGTACTATTGTTTTCAAGAATCAACATAATTTTACATTTGAGACAATAAAAAGTCGTTTTTGATAGATTGATTGCCACATTTCTAAATTTACTATGAACATATTAAAAAACTTTTTTTGAGTCCATTTACCTGATTAATGAAAAGGATATCCTGCCTGCTCTATATGTTAAAAGGCCGATAATTTTTTGCACTATTTTTTTTTTAAATGTTGGAAACTCTAATATAATATGTTATGCAGTGATGACATAAATGATTCATAGAGTTGATAAAAAAACTGTTTTTAACTGGAGTCTTCACCTACTTCAAAAAAGTTTATAATTAATTGCGTTAATGCTAAGAAAATGGCTAGTAAAATATCATTTTATTACAAATACTTGGTTTTCATTCTAATTTCTTGATATCCTACTTTATTCAATAAAGATGAACGGTAACTGATATTTTTTGAATAATTATTATCACAAATTTTATTTTATTTTATTTTAAAAAATAAAACACAATAAATATAAATATGTGGAAGTAGTACAAATCAATTGTGTTTTATTTTTTAAAATTTAATGTCTTTCCACCAAGAATTGACAGTTAACACCTTAAAAGTGATTATTTTATTTTGTTTATTTTTTGTTGAAAAATATCCTTCAAATAAATCAATAACGACTTTTTATACATGATATAAAATATATTATATTTAATGATGGAAATATGACTAATCGTGATTTTAAAAATGAAATATTTAAAATTAAACATTCATAAGACATGTATGAAGAATTTACTTCTACTGAATAGAGATTGGTTGTGTATCAAATATCAATTTTAAGAAATAGATTCGTCCAACGGTCATCAACTTTTTATTAGACATTGATCATGAATTTAAATTTAACTATTGATTGACCATGGTTTTAAAATTTGGATGCATTGTAAATTCGCAGTACTTTTGAGGAGGATGTCGATTTAATTATTAGATTACGTTTTATTTAGTAAGATAATAAAATTAACTTTTAATTTAAGCAAAAATCTACAATTTAAAGTAAGCTTCATTTGATCTCGTCAAATGGCAGCAAAAACTATTCCACAATTCATTTATAAAATTAGAAGTTAAGGAATCTTTATAAAGTATCATCAACGCTTCATTAAATAATCATTTTTGTAATAAAGTTACACATTCATAAAATTTGAATACATTTTTATATTGTTTGAAACTCTTGAATGAGACGTTTATTTTACGAGGCAAGAGTTATTTATTACTCACAAATCGTAGGTTAATCTTAAGCGTGCCCAACACTAATCGACACCCCTTCAACGTTTATATTGGATCGCATTCAAGTAAAATAAATTTGTTGCTACGATCATGTTCATAAGTTGGCGAAATGCGCGACCCGCTGAACAATCATACTCATATTGATTGAAGCAATGCGCATGCGTGGGAATATTGTATGTTACAACATTGACTCTCAAAATTTAACGCCATTTTGAATATAAAATTACTTCACACACAACGTTTGCCTTTTTGTGTAAACTGATTGTTGTTCTGAACACGTTATGAGGTTCAAACGCCATGAATAATCGCACGCTGTTTACCTATTGAAGATTATTAGTTCAACAAACTGCTATATGAGCATGACTTAATTAAGACTTTTGAAGTTTAAGACGCATTCACGTTAAGTCGTTATATTGTTTACTAACTAATAATTATTCGAATCACCTAAACCCAAGATTCAATTATAATAACTAGGCGTTTCAGAATAATATTATTTGCATAATATTAAGCAAAGGTGAATGAAACACTTTTCTAAGCAAAGCAAAAGTTTTGGTTTAAATAGAAAGTGGCACATTTATAGCCGGAATGAAATTTCAAATTTCGATAGAAAAACCAACAAAAAACGTTTGTTAGAAAATAATAAAAACAAAATTTTCCTTTCTTTAGTGTTTTAATTTAAAAAAAGTTGTAAACGACAAACATTACTATTTAAATGAAAAATGAGTTGTTCGTCAAGAACTATCCACAATTAAATCTAGTTATTGCAGCATAACACTATTTTTGAGATTATCTTGACTTATTTACAAGTATTTAACTTGATGAGATCTGTTTCAAGCTAGGATTACCTATAATAATATTTTTATAACAATTGTTTGTCACATTTGAACTTAGTTCCACTTATCAGCTTAAAAGAATAATAATGCTTTCAGAATCTTACAGTTCAATAATTTTAGATTGTTTAAATTGTGCCAAATAAAGATTATCAATTCACATTACATGATAATAGAGGCATTTAAAAATTCAAGTAAGCACGTATATATTTTTAAAAACATTAATGTTGTATGTTAAAATGAATCCAAAAATGTTTTTCATCCTGACTTAATAAAATTTACTTTCAAATGATGCTGTCTCTGTAAATGTTTTTTTTTAAAATGGCTCCTTTTAATTAATTACTAGGCTATAGTAATCCTTAAATTATCAGCAATGTGCTTGGAAGAAATTTCATTGGTTTAAAAAACTTCTACAATAATATAATTCTGCTGATCTTGTTTGACTTTTCATTTTTTGCGGTGATTTATGATGTATTTTGATGTCAAAAATGATTTCGAAAATGAAAGAAACTATGACTTGACCTTTTAGCTCATCTGTTCTTATATATACATTAATTTATATTATCACTATTGTAGTGAAATTTTTGCCATAATGTTGATATAATCTGCCAGTTTAAGCAGCGTTTATCCATGACAATAATCATAATAAAAAATGTCACCCACAATATTGTTTCACTTTACAAAGCTTCTATCGTTTGTTTCATTCGCCCACCAGCTGTTATGCGTACTTCAAACAAAGATACGTACCATACGAAACATTTGTGGAATGCAATATCATTGCTTTTTGTATCTTTCTATTTAAACCTGGAACATTTTGTTTAAATAATGTGTAATTTTGTTGATTATAACATTATATTTCTTATGGAAATCGTTTGCTTTTTGCATAACTGCAGCATCTTTAAATTTTGATTGTTTTTAAACATTTTTATCTTCAATCTTTCGTTTAAATTTAACATCACTGATTTAATAAAATTTGATTATTATTATTTTACCTTCAAACTCTTAGTCAAAGCAGTTTTAATATAAGGATTTCGGTTTCCTGATATTCTTTATTTAAATTTTGACGGCAATATCATCAGAACGTTCTATAAATTTATTTTATCTGTGAAAAAGTTATTTATTCTGATATTTCGGTAAGATTGATATATATTTTAACCACTTCCACCCCTAATGTGGAGCAAATAGACTCTTTATGGAAGAATCTCAACAGAATTTTCTGTACGAGTACTCCTTATTAATCAGTTGATCAACCTCTATCTTTTGAAGAGAGTAGGGATAAAATAATAGGGCTAAGACAGGGCTAATGGTTAGATAATCGCTCTCGCTACATCGATTGTTGGGATGAGATGTGTGGGAAGGAATTCCACTCATTACAAACATCCATTTTTACCGACAAATATCCACAGATCGATTGAAAAGACAATTTTTGAAACTATCCGTACCGGGATTTGAACCCGAGACATTTGTAACTGAAACTAATGAAGTTAACCACTGCACCACGGACCCGACATTGGATTGATATAACTATATGACTATGACAGGTAAGGGTTGAGTTTATAAAACAAAAAAGAACGCTTTAGCTGTCTTATTATGGTAAGTTTATGCGTGATTTTTACTTTTCTGTATCCATTACAAAATATTAGATAAAATATATTTTCACTAGAAACTATATAATACGATAGAAAGTCGTAACCCGTGAACTTTGCGTTCCTATAATATATATCACCTTCATTTACTTAATCACGTAACAATTTTCTTTTTTTTTTAAATAATTTTAATAACAATTTTACCGCAATATTTTTTAACGCTTTCCAATACCAGCATGTGAAACCTATGATTTTTATACAGTCAATATCCATCAATTTCCATTGTTGTTCCTCAGTGTTGCCACAATGTGCATTCGTTATACTATCCGAAGCATATTTCGATTATTTTTTTAATAAACATATGGCTTTAAAGAATGGGAAAATGTTATTTTATTTTCATCTATTTGGATACCAAATATCTTCTTACGACCTTACTTCAACTTTTTATCATTGCACTATGTGATAGCAAGGCAAATAGATTGCCAACCTAACTTTATCTCGCATCCTTAGATATGAATTTCGTTTTAAAATAAAACTGTGTACATATCTCACAACCAGTAAGTATTCTTGAAAATATTTACTTGAAAGACTCTTTTGGCTCCTATAAATTTGATATTGGGAAAGAATGTGGTGAGCGACACATCAGCGCCGGTAGTAAATGTTCCAAAAAATAAAATAAAATAAAATGAAATATCTTTCTTTCGTTTAGACCTAGCCAATCACATTTCTCTCACCATTTGTCCTCGAGGCATATTATTTTTGAAGCATGTCAAATAAGATCCCGAAAATTTTTCGGGACAGAGCTTATGTAAAGCAATACAATCAATATTATTTTTTCAGTTGAAACTCAATACGGCTAGGTCTCGCAAGGGGAATTTAAATATTTTTCGCAAACTTCTTTATTTAAAAAATTTGGGTTTGGGTTTTGAAATGACATTTGATTAATTAATAAATATATATGCTTTCAAAATTGTGGTAGTCTGAGATATTTAATAACCTCAGAGGAAAACGTAAACTTATCAATGACAACCACCATTCTTCTCAATCTTATAGATATATACACACAAATAAAAATAAACTATGACTGCCTTTCATCCAGTATATGTTAAAAAAAGATTTAGGATTACTCATCAGTATTTAGATATGCTCTATATAGACCAGTGTTTCTTAACCAGAGCGTAAATTCTCTTAATGGGGGTTTTCGTATGTTTAGCGATACATCATAATATGTGTAATGATTCAATCAGTCATCTTTGTCGGTCGTTTTCAGATAGAGGCGTTCATTTTGTTTTCACGTATTTGAGTCCGTCTGCATTTAAATCAGTTGGTAATTTAATTTGTCTGTTATTTCAAGAAATCCATTGCATGAATAAATCTAGTGTGATAATGTTATAATATAATTTTTACTTTACGGGGCAGGGCGCTGAATAATGCATTGAGCTAAAGGGGCGATGACTTCAATTAGGTTAAGAAACACTGATATAGCGGGTGGTGAAACATAATATGTCTTTGTTTGCGAAAAAATAATGAATGTCCAGAAATGTCGAAATTTATTTTATATCTAATCAATAAATGAATGAAAAAATGTTTTTAATATTAGTTATCGACATTTTTGCCAATACTCCGTGATGAACATACATTTATGTTGAATTTGTTTACCAAAATTAATCGTCATTCTTCTCTTTACAGGTACCGTAAACGGAATGAACGTGATAGGCATGGCTTTGCAGGGACCTTCAGTGGCCATGGTTCGTAATTCAGTCACCGGTGGACCTGAAGATATAGGGTATACTTATCACCACCCACTTCAGGCTAGAGGACCAACAAGTAAGGACTGAGTGTATATGGATTTTAAGAATAAGTCAATAATTAAAACTCATCTGGTCTCCTGTATTTAACGCACAGCACAACACAGCAAACACACACACACACTCTCTCTGTATTTTTAACTTGTGCATCAATTGCATTGAATGAATTTCACAGATGCCGCTTCCAATTTATAATTCTGTGTACGAAAGGAAGAGGGCGATACGTCGAGTTAGTTGACAAATGAGTTCAATATTCTAAAATAACTACAATACATGCATGCATATAATACCAACTGTGGAAACGAAAAAGGACGTAACCTACAGACAAAAAATATTGTTTTTAACCCAAACAAAACGTGTATTAAATTGCATACATTGTGATTATCGAAAAAAAAAATATTTTGAAAAGACGGAGGGACAAGTCCTTTTGCCTTTCTACAGTCGATATATTATAAGGTTATACATAAATATAGTGTATTAGCACGTTTTGTGTGAGCTATACACAATATTTTTTGGTGTGAGTTACGTCTTTTTTCCTTTCCACAGTCGATATAAAAAGAAACAGTCAAATCAATGCTGCTGAATTGGTACAATTCATGTTTTTCATCAAATTTCATAAAAATGCCTATCTCCTGAAAAGTACCTATTTTAGACATAACACCCTTTTCCTTTCGCACACAGAATTTATAACTTAAAATAAAACGTGTTTACTGTATGGCTATGAAATAAAATTGGTCTATCCAAATATTGCAAAAGGCAATTCTTTGTTTACATTATAATCAAACTAAAAGAAGAATTTTGTAGTCATTTTACAAAATAAATTTTAATGATGCAAAAATTTTCTCTGAAAATAGTCAGTAAATTTCAACTCTATGTCCAATTTATCATATAGGTATATCGTCTATTCAATTCTAAGCTATACTAAACGACAATTTTTCAAAATACGTTTTTTCCATCAATCTAGTCTTTATGAAATTTCGTACATTTCTGTAAATGAAATATTATTTTTTTTCCTAAACACCAAAACGGAATTCTTCCTTCAAAGGTATCCTAAACTCCTAAGTTAGTCTTTAAATGTAATAATTGTTTAAATTCTTTGCTTCTTAAAACTCTCAAGCGCCTAGTATTGTTCGATATAACAGAACTGAAATCATATTATTCATTCATAATTTTGGTCATTTGTACATTTTATGGTTACGGTTTGGCGTTTATAATTGAATAGGTGATATCATGATATGTATCGCAAAACAACTTATTTTAAGATGCCTTATAAAAGGTCATATGCATATATATAAGTAAGAGAGGGTATATTTCAACGTTAAAGACAATCATTATTCTTCGCTGAAAATTTTTCTACACTGTATCAATTCAGCATAAAAGAAACTAAGTTCATAAACTAAAACAATCGCATAGCTGAACTTGTAAGTTGGAGCACTTTTGTTTGAAATGAAATCGACTTGAAGCGAAAGTTTTCCCGGCAAAATTAAATAAAAAGTTTTGCTAGCTACAACTTTCATGTTTTTTTTTTATTTAACTAGTCCTACTATATTTCTGTATAACTTTAAAGAACATACTCTCAATTGAATAATTATCACAAAAACCTTAAAATACATTTATATATATTTTACAGTTCGATAATTTTGTTTTCAACTTTCACTACAATTTTTTGAAACGTAACAGCAATATAATTTTTCTTTAACTTTATTTTGTTTTTGCAACTAATTATTTGGTCAGTAACTAATTCGATGAATGGTCAGTTGATAATTATGTTTGGTCAGAAAATAATTGCCAAATGGTCAGGTTAGGTTTAACTAAAAAACTGACGGTTTAATATAATAACTAACCATTTTATATAAATTACTAACCGTTTATTTTAAAAATTGATCACGTATATAATACTGTTTATTGATCGAATTAATTACTGACCATTTAGTATTTATTACTCACCAAAAATTTAAATAGTAGCTGACCCAATTAACGCAGGCCTTATTTTATCTTGAAAAAATTTGAATTTTTTTTATTTATATAATTATTGCAGTAATTTATTCGTAATTAAAGTGCTATGATAAATTTATTAAAAGCTTACGTAATTTAGAAAACAAAAATTGCAAGTAATTATTGTTGATTACATTTGCTCACCTATACAATAAGCTATCTTTAAAAAGTTACTTTACTTGATCTAAAATGCTTGTTTTTTTCCAATTTGATTCACTTTACTGCATGATACTTTCAATACAACTTGTTATCGGAAAAAAAAATAATTAAAATATTTTGAATGTATGTATAATAAAGCAAGGAATAATAAAATTTAATTAAGTAAGATTATCGTAATAGTTTAAAGACAGATGATGCATTGATATTGGTATAGTACTTCGATAAATTCGTTGAAAAGTATAATTCAGGAAAGGCATTTTGCGGCAATAGATTATAAAAACATTACATTACTATTGTGGAAATAGTTTTATTTATATGTTTACCATATTGTCGCTATACGTAATAATTCCAGTTCAATCAATTAAAAATTAAAATAATTATGAATTATCATAAAATACATTTTGTTAACGTACAAACATCTATATATCAGCATGTTTTTAGTTGTAAATTTATCCAGTTTGATACGATATATAACTAAAGTTTTGCAAAAAAATGTCTTATATGAGTTGGCAGACCAATAATTTCCAACGTAACATTTCATGAAGCACACTTTAAATTAAACAACGATGCTTGGAAATCCACAAAAATAATTGTTACACTTGCATGCAAGCCCGTATTTGTTTCCTACAACCATAATACATGTGTAGATTTTTTTGTATTTTAACCGTAAACCTGAATTTTTTCAGATGAAATTGTAAGTTCACCCCCTCAGGCAATTTCATTGGCGTCGTTACAACCACCGGTCCTTAATTTTCCTCCCTTGCAACCGAGGCCAGCCACCACTGGGTCGATGGATCTCATGCTGCCCCTCCAACCCAAGCTTCTTCCGGGATTTACCGCCCACTCAACACCCCGAGAAACCCGCTCCGAGCCCAGAACCCTTGTCTTTGAAGATAGCATCCAAGTGAAAATGGAACATTTCAATCAAGTGGCCGCTGAAGTATCACGGGAAATATTTGACAGTGAGCGCAGGCGTTCCACTGATATATACGATGAAAATTTGATACCATCAAATTTTACTGAAGATCCTGCCAGTTACTTCAATATGGATAACGAAATTCATACAAAAGATTTGCAACAAACATGTGATATGACAGTACTACAGCACGAAAATATTACGCTTACTGCCGAAAATATTTCCAAAGAACAAAAAATCTCCGAACGATTTTTGGAAGGAGAGTGCAATAGAGGTCGGAGTGATTCTAAATTGTCGTATATTTCCGAGGAAAACACCACAGATGTCTCAGTTAAGGACATGAGAAATGACTACGACGGAAATATTTTTTTGGATGAGAAAGTAAGAGCTTTGCGCCAGTCCCAAGGTGATAATTTTTCACGCAATCGTATGCGAGTACAGTGTTCCACCAACGGTGAGATTACTGAAAACTGTTCCATTTCCAGGCCGATTGAAGTCAATTCTAATTTAATAAGTGACGGTGACCAAAGTGATAAGAACGTTTTGGATTATGATAGCAGTAAAATGAGCTCGTCTAGCAATTGTGACGACTCGTTGACCCAAGAAGAGGAAAGCGATTCGTCGTTCAATGACAATTCCTCTAATCTTTATGACCAAAGAATAAATTAAGATTATTTTCACTCACTCGATTCGGCATATTTTTTTTTAACTATAACAATTATTACTAAGCTATCGTTCATGTAACTTGTGGCATTAAATGCTTGCTTATATATATTACGATGTTAAAATTTAGACTTAATTTTTTAACGAATTTAGATTAAAAGTCTGCATATCAATAAAAACATAAATAAAATTATTGGAATCCTTGAAATCGATAAAATTCAACAATTGAACTTATTTTGATATTAGAAACGTAGAATACTTGCAAACAAAGTTTTTTTTTTTTATCGACGAAGTACGGCTTTACAATAAAGATTTAACATAATCATTTAAGTTTGAAAATAAAATTTTAGATCATTTATAAAATTTGTGAAAATATTTTATTTTTAATATTAAAATTTTGATAAAGACGACGTTTAACAAAACTATAACGCGTAATCATACATTCCAGAACACGAATTTTAAAGCGGTTAAACGTCTTTTAATGTTAACCTATGAAAATAAATAATAATATCTAAACATTTTGTTTACTAAATATCTTCCACAGTCTAACCTTTTGTATCCACATCTCTCCAGTCATTGTTAATGTTCACCTAAAAACGTATGTCCCCACAGTCATGTGTGTAGATTTTAGTTTTCAACTTCTACAACCCCTTTGTCTTATTACCCAGGTGGTTTCCATTATAAATTAAGTCATGAAAGAGAGAATTCTGTTAAGGTATGTTAAATTGTACATCGGTGCCAAATGTATATTTTGTATATAAACACTCTTCATTGTTTGCACTATTTGTTGTGTTAGTCAATTATCTTTAAAACGAGGTAAACATTATAACTCTTGAAAAATATATGTTTATTAATTTTCACTTTCAAAATTATGGTACTGATTGTAAATGTATTTACAGTTTTACAGTATTTTTTAAATATTACAAATAACTTATTTGAATCACATAAAATTAAAATGTAATTCTAAAGTTTTATAATTTTGTACGTCTTCTATTAATCTACGTTGATTTTGTGATGTGGTTTGACTGAATATTTTTATTGACCCAACTAAAGTTCATAACAATTATTGTTGCTTTATTAAAGATTTATACGTGTTTCACTTTTTTCAATGTATTCAAGATTCCCCCCTCAACCCCTTTTTATTAAAATATGATTTTCCTGATTTAAATTTATATGGGAAATATAGTTGTACTTATCAAATGATGGGCGTATATCATAAACTATTTAAAATTCAAAATACTTTAGAGTCCTAAAATAATATTTCTAGTACTTTGTTTTCCAGTTGTAATTAATAGCGGATGAAAAACGAATAATTTGATTATGAATAAATGATATTTTTTTCATATACTATAAAACAATTAAGTAATATAACTCAATCTTTAGTAAATCTATCTCTTTAAAATAATATTAGGTTTTTTCTTGCAATTCTGAACTTGTTACTATCAATATATTATAGAAGTCCCTTGGATTATGTTACATACATGAAATATAACTTTGTCTGTGAATTCTATCATTATTACTAAATTCATAAATGATTTATACCTTAACCATTAATTCTTTGTTTCTTATTGAGATTGATAAATGTTTTATAAATTGTTATTAATGTAAATTTTTAGAATTTTATACCCTGTAGAACTGTACCTGAGTGTCTATGAAAATGTAAATAATGCGAAAAATTGTTCAAAAAATAACGAACTTATTCACAGATTTGAACGAATATTATACAACTTGTCCTGTTATTTTATTTTTGTCATAAATAAACAATTTATTTATTCAATTTGTATTGTTTTTCTTGCTTTTTGACTGCTTACACACATATTTAGTACAATTTACTATATTTTATATGAAGACCAGGAATTATTATTAACAGCGATTAGCTGCTGATGAGAAAAATTAAAACGCTCTTAAAAATTATTGAAATAATACGTAATTACAAATGACATGTAAATCCAGAAAAAAGCACTTGATAACAGTCGTAATAACATGCAGAATCCGATAAATGAAGAAGTAAAAATAAAATGCCGAAATGTCAATTTTTAATTAGTTTATCTTTATTGCTATTAGCCGTTCACTGGCTTAGTAAAATATGAAAGCTGTTGTTCATTAGACATGTAGTATTATTATGGAAAAAAATAAATTTTAATAAAATTAACAGTTTAAACGTTAAATAGAAAAACGTCTTTTATTATTAACAAGAGGACTTATCGGTTTTTACTTTTAGACGCCTTATATTAAAATACCCCAAATTAACAGTATTAGTTATTTCAGAACTGATCAATCACTTTAGTTCGTCAGAATATAACCAATATTGAGACAGTGGATTCAATACATTTTACAAGAGGTTTAATAATAATAAAATATGCATCTTAAGTTACCGTTTTCATCACAAGTACCATAACTCTATGCATCAAATTTTATCATTAGGTTAGCTAGACGCTATGATAGCAATCCAGATCATAACGTAGCCAGTCATCACGTATATTCCTCACTCTATGTGTAATAATCTGTACCATGTTATAATAGAATAATTCAATTTATTTTACTTTCAATAAATATAAAGAATTAATAAACATACTGAATCTATTCACATTCTGCTCTGAAAATTGGTATATCATTTGAAAAATTATTTTTGATATATCACTGTAATAATAAATGATTATTTTTGCTATGACTGCGGAAAAAGTCTTCTTATTACGCTTTTTCCCTCTAACATCTGTTCAAAAACTGGCGTTGGTCCAAATAAATTTTACTCGATAGTAAGTTCCCCTATTCAATATTATTTAGGGTAATTTTATCATGAATAAGCGTTCAGCAACAGATAAACTATATGATGTCAATTTACAAAAAGTATTTCACTTAGAAAATATTTCCACATTGTTTTTATTTTATATACAGACATAAACATTTTTTTCCGTTTTATGATCACACTTATATAATCATTATCGTAAAATGATTTTTTTAAATAATTAAAAATCGCCAAATACAAATAAACTATTGGTAAGTATCGTCAGATGTTAAGCTTGAATGTTCAAAAATATTATTTGTACAACAAACGATATTCCAACATGCAAATAGTTCCATCATTTTTACCATTGGTTATTTAAAAAAAACGTAAGTGCCGTCGTTTTTTTTTGTTGATATTTTTAGTGGTTTGCATCAGAAATAATAAAAAATACTAATAAAAAATTGACTCACAAAAACAATATCGTTCTTTAATGTTTATTGCTGTACAATTAAAAACAGAATTATAGCCCGCAGCAGCAAATATATAACGATGGTGTTTTGGTCAATTTATGTAACTCTCAAAAAATACGAAAATGATTTAATGATTGTAACTCATTTTGAAGACGACTGAGCAGGTCTCGGCTAAATTATGAAAATTATAAAAATAAATTGGCAACTTTTTGGAAGGCAGACGTCATTTTACATTGGATTTAGGTTTAAAAATTCTGACCCGGCCATTTGATGTAAGCCGTTATTATATGAACAGTTCTTACGTATAATAACACGAGAATTTAAAAGAGTGCATTTCAAAGCTTCATTATGCAACTCACCATATAATATGTTCTATAAAAAACCGTTTTTACTCTCCTCTGAACAATGCTAATTTTTAGAGTTACATCAATTGGCCAAAACACCGTCGATAATATCTTTACTGCATCACTTAAGGGTAAATTAAAGTCTTAAGTATTATTTAGTTCACTGTATAATTAATAATACTATGAAAGTAACAAATTCATATTATATGCAGTAAGGTAAAAAAAAATTCCGGCCCTATTAGAAGTATTTTTTTAGTGGTTCGAAAAGCGTAATTAGCGTTTATTTTTAAATGTATCAAATAATTTAAATGTTTATTTCTATAAGCCTTAGTCCGAACACTTTTGGACCTTGCTGGTATAATATTTATTTTAAAAAATATATTTATAAATATTCAAAGTGTAAACTGAAAGACAATATAGAGTATTTTTTTTAAAACGATCTATTAGATTACTTCCATTGATCTGCATTATGTCTTATTAAACGATTCTTAAATATTAATTTTGTAACTGCAAATTGCACATAAACTGAATAAAATAATGCAAATTGAATTTCAATGACAATTTAAAGTTCGAAGAAGTATATTTAAGGGAATTTCTTATAAAATTTTATATATAATAGAATAAGGAGTTAAGTAGAAGCATTAAACCACACTGTTTGAGTATTCTTGACAATTTGCTGAGGGAATGTTTTTTCATTTACCGTCAACAATTATTAAGGCCGTGCCATCATAATTTTACGTCATCTGCATAACAAACATCCCTTATTAAACTGATAAGCGCCACCAGAACTACCCTTGCACACAGCACCTCCAAACAAAAGCTCTCGAGTGAGACAGAAAGAAAGACGAGTACAGAAATATGAAAGCATATCGCAAACACTTGTTCGAATGCGCGTGCGCTTTTCACTCGCCAATACAGTCAAGTATTTCAGTATATTGAGGTACGCCCATCTGAGTGGACGCATCTGAAAACTGTGTGACAATTTAGGTAGGCTTTTGAGTTGAAGCTTTCATCAAGTAATTGAAAGCGGGGTATATAAATAGGGCTGTTCAAATATTGCGGAACTGACTTTAATGGTGAATTCCAGGTGAGCTATTATTTTCAATCAATACTCTAAATTAAACGTTATTTAAAAAAAAAAAACATTTTTATGCGTCGTATATTTTAATAACTTTATTTTTTTCAGTTTATTTGAGAACGACATTAAACGATTTATAAACTTAGAAATATTGATTAAAAGTTCAATATCTGCTTTGTTAAAAACGAGCCAATTCTACCTTTTTCCGTTAATCACCAAAAAATTTATAATTATAATAATATCTTGCAATGTTTTTCTTTAAGAATCATAAAATAACTACTTGTGATTCTCGAAATTTTTTTCATACTTATTTTCTACATAAAACTTGAGAAACCTCAAATTGCCGCTAAAGTTGTATATTGCTAAAATTGGAACGTTTTTTGTAATGTATTTAAAGTACAGGTTGTAATAATCCAGTATAACCAAACGCTTTTCAAAACTTTAGTTATCATAGAAATAATTAAATTCACGAAGAAAAACACTGGTTTCTAAGGTAATGCAGTTGTACGAATTTACCAGTATTTTTTTATTAAACACTTTGCGACCAATTTTAAAATTTTACTCTTCCTTTTACTTTTACTAATAAATAATTGTAATAATGCAATGATTTTTTAATATATTTTTGAAAACTAAGAAATGAAATAAATAATTCATAAGATTGTGCCCGTTTTTTTTTCTCCAATCATTATTTTCATGCAAGTCATTTGCATACAAAAGTTTCACAATATTTATATTCGTTAATTTTTCCATAATTCTAAATAGCTTTAATACCGTTGCTAGTCTTCAAAATGTAATTTTATTCACAGATAAAAATTATTCTTCCATTTCAATATTTCTTTTTTTTCAGTGTGGAAAACCTTTCAGCGAAGGCTTTCAAAGATGGGATTGATTCTAAAGTGGAAGGGCTGGTATTAAGGACAAGGTTTAGTGGCACCGGCAGTTGGGTCATATAATCGGTACGAACAAACTTTGGCCTCGGTAGGCTTTCGTAGTTTCAGTTTGTGGCACATAAATTATTCAAACGTGTCAAGTGACATGAAGAAAATGATGAAAATAAAAGAAAATAACTGTTTGGCGCCAACACCTCGTGCGGCATGAAAGTAGAAGTGTTAGAAAAGCCTCTTGATATTCGCATTACGAATATTACAACAAAAATAACGGTTTTATTATATAAAAATGTGAAGTAAATTGTGAGCCGTTTGTTATGGTAAGTAAAAGCTTTTTTTATTTCGTTAAAGTATTATACAACTTTCTCAGGAAAATAATGAATGGTTTTACTTTAGAAAACTTCTAACAAAATAAGAAACACTTAAGTTCTTGTACGAACAGTTATTTTTAGTAATTACATATCTGATTCAAAATAATATAATTAGGTACGTACGTTTATAAATTAAAATATTATATTTTTTTAGTTATTTTCAGAAAAGATACTATTTATTACGAGCCCAATGGAGTTATTTATTGGCATAATTATTTTATAAAACAAAGTTGCCATGTCTCTAATTCAAATGTACTCGAAAATATTGGCATCAGTGTTTTCCTATAAATCCCTTTACTGAAACGTCTAAGGGTGAAGATTTTAATGTACAATAGTTTTCTTATTAAAAAAAGTTACTGCATATATCTTAAGGTAATCTAATGTTCAATAAACTCAAAGTATATTTTTGCTTATACCTGTTATAGTTAAATATAAACGCTTAAAATGTTTGTTTCGCCCAAAAACAATTCAAATGCTTAACTTACGCTGATTTGAAATCGATTAATAATAAATACATACTTATTTAATATTTTCAACTGCGCCCAAAAGTTAAATCATCTTTCTGGTTAGAAAAAACCATTCGATATTCAATAATCTCGATCCCCTTTAATGTATTGTGTAAATCCAATATGTCATTCAATGAACATATCACAACTGCATGACGCGAAATTGAATTCAATTTCACTCTCACAGGAGATCAAGACGGCTTCAAATCTAAATTCAGATGCGTACCTGAAAATAGTATTTGGTATGATAAAGCTACGTCATTATTTACACTAGATGTATATTGTTTACCAATGTTTATTTAATACGTTCTACAAACAGCCGGTTTTTTTTATGCAACAAAAATAATTTCTAACAAATGTTAAAGCTGTAAATTTTAAAATATTTGTTAGTTTAATGTACTATGAATATCGCATTTAAATTTCATTTTCTTTGTTTACGATCTACGTATTAATTTATATAAAGAACTGTCAATCTTAAGTAAATCAAACCACCCAATGAAAATAATAGTATAAATAAATAAAATAAATCAAATAATTTTGGGCTTTATACATAAATATGTTGGTTTAATTAATTTAATTATAATGTATTAATTACTCCTTTCTCAAAATATTTTAAATACAGTATTACGATACAGAAGCCATGATATCATTTCTTGGTATTGGATGAAATTGCTGTAGAGAAATCATTTGTAATTTCTGAAAATTTCAGACTTGTTTTCACATTTATATAATGTTTGTTGGAATAAAATTATTACATTAAAGTTATAGTAATATAATAAAACAGAAAGCATAATTTATATTTTAGTTAAACATATAAATATTCACAACATACATTATTAACAAGAATACATCAAAATCTGAGATATAATATTGCGAGTGTTTATCAATTATTATTTTCATTGAAGCTTAAAATTATTTTGAAATTAAACACTGCATTTTACGGTACCGTAAGCTTATGCCTTGTCACAATTGATGCTTTATATGTCTTCTTTATTTTCAAACCTTTTTACAACACGAGTGAAGTTTATCTACTCATTTTATTGATCACTGCAAAAGATTTTGAATAGGTCATCGAAATAACATTGAATTTCGAATTTAAATTATGACATCATTACTAAGATTATATTTCTTAATAAATATAAATTTCATAATTGAAGATATGGAAAATTAGGAGTATTAGAATACTAATAACAAAGTTTTTTGATAACTGTTTCAGCATCGTCAGAACAATATTTAAACTTGATTTTGCTTAGTTGTGTATACCGTTTGATTAATTAATCATTAAAGTTTGTACTTTAATGATTTATTAATAATACCACATATGTTAATTTTCTTAAAACGAGACAAAAATATAAATGTAAGTAAAATATTTTAATTTTAAATAAGTGTTATGATTTTGGAATATGTGAGTTGATATAATATTTTCCATCTCTAATAAAACAGTGTATATGTAGCTAAGCTAATTTTTTTTTAAACATAGTTTCGACAATGACGTGAAGCTGAAACAGCAATCAACAAACTGATTCTTGTAGAAGTGATTTCTTTGCCATAATAGAGTATTACCAAATAATATAAATTCAATCATTATAATTAAGTGCACTTAAATTCAAAGACACTAGTCACAATTTGAAAAAAAATTGTTTCATTATAATAGTATTATAAATAAAGAGCTCAAAAAATTTCTCACAAATTTTCCCGCAAATACTTCTTAAAATCGAAAATTTGTAAAGTTTTACTATACAGTTTAAAAATACTTTTTTTTCAAACAGTCTTTATCTAAATTGATGCCTTTCTGCATAACAAAAGTCAGTTGATTTGTAGCTTTAATTCTAACATATTCCACACAACTTTCTATGTTATTTACAACGATATATCGATTGAATTTACCTGCTGTGTATTTATATTATCAAATTCTTTGGAAATGTTTAGATATGAAAAAAGAAAAAGAATAGGTCCTCAAGACGATAGATCTTTGAGACACTTTGACCGGGGTTGCGTAAAGAGTAAATTAAAAGCTTTTCCATTATTTATGGTACATCTTCTTTCTCTTCCCGCAAACTTTAGTGCATGTAACCAGTTCCAGAGGAAATTTCTTTGAACAATAGATGCAAAAATATGATAAACATTGTTACGCTTCAGAATAAGCTCATTAAAAAGGGAGTGAAGTCGTATTCGGTGTTTTTTGACTGTAGTAAACCGATATGTTCATTCATTTCATCATATCAAACAAATAAACATAAAATAACTGCATGTCCTTTGAAAAAAACATAGTCTTACCAACAACGCGACATGTGATGAATAAAATACGTACGTTATTTATATTTATGACTTATTTAGGTTAAAAAAATATTTCTTACAAAACATCAATTCTTTCTGCAACTAATTTAGATTGTTATATGCAAAGATGATTTTCCCATAGATTTTAGAAGATATCGAAAGCCTCGACCCCATCTTACATTATTCAGTTTTTTTTTGAAGACTCAGAACTGGTTTTGATTTAGACACACATATTGTGATCGGAACGATTTGGTTTCGGATACTGCAAAAGAGAATTCAATATGCGCATTAAAAATTGCAAGAATTGAGTAATTTTCGAGTATGTGTGCTAAATTTTTATAATTATATTTGACATTTTACTATGACGAATCCAGGTATCCCTGTAACCCTTTTCCGCGCGCCACTAAAAAACGACAAATAGATTTCAATCGATTTTACTGTTTGCGTGGTTTCTTTATACATAAACAGTAATGTAATGAAATGATGTAGGCCAGGAAATTTTATCACCACACGTGTATATACCCGCCAGATGTCTTGCACGTACCAAATAATTATCCGTGTAAATACCAATCACACCAGACACTCAGAAAAAATCTGAGAATTTGATTTTTTTGAAATGTACAATAGAACCCCCATTTACGCGGAAATCTAAACCATGTTATTGGAAGTAGCGTAATTGGAGGAGTGAATCTCATACACAATTAAGAGTTACGTTTTTTTTCGCAGAAAATGCAAAATTGCAAAACTAAGAATAAATGAAAAATATTACATGGACGAAATATTTAGTTACTGTGTGTACAGAAACGACAATGAAATGCGACCGCACAATTCGGGAATTAGCGGAGAATATTTCTATTCGGCGCGTAATTCGGAGTAGCGTAATAGCGGGTTCCACTGTATTGTCAGCACAAAGTATTGTGAAACAAGATTTTAAGATGACATAATAATTGTATAACGTAATTTTACCAATATCATATATGAATTTCAAAATACTGCCACTTTTGTTTTCTTATTTGAATCATTGAGAGAAAATAATATGATATGCTTTTATAAACGAAAATTGGATTTTATAGATTAAAAATCTTTGTAAATCATTGTAAAAATCAACATCATTTAGATATAAAGTACAGGAGATGCTGTAAGAGAAAATTAAGAGACGGCCCAAACCTTGAATGATAAAATCATTGATAATGAAAATTTAAAGAAAAGTCGACATTTGATATCCGAAAAATCGACACGATTTTTCTACAATACTCCCGTCTATTTTCCATCGCCATCGAAGCAAGCTAGACGAGGCTATACAGCGTTCTTAACAAGCAAATTTTTACAGCACCTAACTGACATAACACGCTGGTTGTATGCAAACAAATCACAATCAGACCCGATTTGAAACCGTTCTAAACAGTCAATCAGTGTTTAACCATCAACACATCTTGAGAGCATCAGACAAGGCAACTGGTACTTGAACTTTTATACGAACTTACTAGTAGTGTCTGAATGTATTTTTTCAATTGCGGACTTTTTCATTGTCCTATTTTTATAAAATATCTTTAATAACTGAAAAAACAATATCATTTTTATACAAAAAGTTAATCCAAATCGTAAGTAATAAAAAATCAGACCTTATCTAAATTTGTATGATCTATCTTAAGCCTTCTAATGATCTCGAATATGTACATAATTTTATTGAGTGTAAAAATATCTTTTCTAATAAAGATTTAATAGGAAATTTTGATAAAAATAAAACGAAGTGAATATATAAAGCCGGTTGCCAGTTTTATTTTGAAAAATGCATGAAATGTCAAGATGTTTCAACTGAAAATCATGTTATAATATTTATACAATAAAATTGAAAGTTTTCATATTGATACGACATTCATTTTGAATAATCTTTTGATAAACACATCATCATTTCCGAAACTAGTCAAACATTTATGAAGTAGTTAAGCAGCTATTCAATGTGTTGGTTTCAATAACTTCCAAATGCGAAAGTTTACTTATAATCGAGTGTATATATATATATATATGTGCATAAATGGTGCGTACACTCGAATGGCTGAAATTAAGTCACCCATCTGTGTTGTTGTGATAAGCTATCTTTTTATAATATTATCGTTGGTCTGGAAGAAGACACTTACTGAAGAATACTAGTTTTGAGTAATTATATTTTAAAGTTTGTCAAATGTTTCAAATGCTGTACCTTTTTTCATTTTTTTGTTTATACAAAACTGTTTTGAAGATAATGTATAATTAATAAAAATATGTGTGTTCTTTCATACGGTAGAATTTAGAATAAGAAACATTTTGGTACCATTAATTTGGGTAAGTTTGCCCATCGGTCTAAGATTGGCCCACTAGGTGGAAATGGTTTGAAATTATGCTGTTATAATACTATGATAAAACTAATGCCATATGAATATTTTTTAGTTAATCAAAATTATCGAGTAGCCCCTGGTGGTAAAAATACAAATTAATGTACAAAATATTTTTTATAGTTGAATTTGTAAGCTGTCAGCTTGGAATGTTATACACAATTTAAAAAAACAAATAGGATCAGCCATATTTTCAATTTGTATAAATAATCTCTAAACATAATGCCGTTTATTTTTCCCCATCTCAATTATCTACACAATATATGAAAGCATAAATAAAAGTTTTTAAAATCACTGAATTTATAGTAATTGCAGTGATTATTTGTATCGTGGGCCAAAGTTGCCTGATTTGGATACGAAATTTAGCCTATTTTGATTTAATTATATTTATACAACAATTATAACAATAAATCTATTTATGTTAATTCAATTTCATCTTAAAAAATTAGTACATTTCTATGTAGAACAATATCACACATAAATGCAATGGCGAAAAATACAAAAACTTTCAGAACTGGGCCAAAGTAACCCAGATTGACCGTATAAATAATGCATTATTTTTTCGAATTAGCGTTTTCTTCCAGAACAGTGACGATATAAATTGTATACAACTGTGGAGCTAACATTCTCATGACGTATAGTAATAGATAGCTTTGGATAGCTTTTATTAAAAAAATATTTACTTACTCAATTATATAACAATACAAAACTTAGCGTAGTTTTGTTTTGTCTGATAATCTTGCAATAAAGACACATGTTTCATAATAATTGTATTGAGTTTGTGATACTCACCCTGTTTCTTAATAATGAATGATACTAAGCATTGTAATAAATCTATTTATAGATTTTTTATACATATGCATTGCTATCCGGTTCCCTTTTTACAGTCCTAGTATAGGGAAACCTCAATAAGATGGACGTTAGACGGCTGTAACTTGACCGCCGAACGTGCAATGTACCTACCGAGTGGTTTTGGTCGATAAAAATACAGGAACATTACTGTATTGTACATCGTAAAACCAAAAGTCTAATTTATTTAAGGGCATACGATCGATGGCGGGTTAGGAAGTGCGGATGCCGGCGGAGGGTGGGTGACGTGAGAGGAGGGGTGGGTCTCACGCGACGCTACCGGAACGACGTAAAGACGCGGTCACACCACACTGCGGCGGCCTCGCGACGCCTTCATTAAATATTTCCGTTGAGGATTCCATAAATTTACAGAAACAGATTCCATATTCAGTACGTAGTTACAACAGTGATGGGCGGCTAACGCTTATTCAACTGCTCTCCAGAAAAGTACAGTAATTTACAAATATATTTCACACAACTAAGATATTATGAAAATACACACAGTAGTGAAGAAATCATACTGTGTGAAACGGAGTTTTTCGTGGCTAATAAAATAAATCTATGAATGAATTCCACTTCTTAATCCGTTATCATTGATTAAGTTGCTTTAATTTTAAAATTTCACTTATTTATAGTGTACCTAAGCTGAAAATATAAACAAATACTTATGTTAGTAAAATTAAAAACAATATGCAACAGTTTTGTGTCGTACGTATTCCAATTTTTTATAAAACATTTACGGCAATTATTTGAGTCGCTAAGTCGCTAAACACGCTCTTGGCAATTTTTCAATAAAACAAGTTTTTAATGTAAGTATGTTTTCTATCATTAGATCTATCAATTTTTCAAATTGCAAGTCTAAAATTTCTTCCTATTTTGTCCACTGTTTGAAATTCAAAATTTTTGCAAACTTAAAAGTCCTCGTTTTACACTGTCGACGCGCTCCGAAAAAATGATAGTGTTAAAGAATATTTTGCTTTTCTACATACACCTGAAGTCACAAAATAACTTAAAATATCATATATACTTAAACTATCATATTGCTCATAGCAGTTTTTCGTGATTTACTCAAAACTCTAAAAACTTTCTGGAGCATTTTTTGCTAATAATTGTTTTCTTGATCTTGCACTCTCAAACTCTTTTGCCAATAAAGCTTGCCAATGATTATTTTCGTTGAATATGTATAATGCAATTAATATTCATATTTCAATTAAATCCTTTTAATTGATTTACTTATTATTTCTGTATAAGTTGAAAATACTTACTGACTTAGTGTCGTAGTCAGTTTGGATAGTTATATTAAAATGTGTAATATTTGCTTTACTTTATTGTTTTTGTTGTATCTTATAAAGGCATTCTACAGAGGTTCGGTATGCAACCAAAACTTCACACCTCGCAGCTCTACAATCATATCCATCTAATATTAATACTATTTTTTGCAAAAATTACACAAACCGTAAGAGTTTTTGAGTCGTAGGAATACTTTCCAATTATTTTTTTTTACGAAATAGCATCATGCTATAACTTTCATTTTGTATCGTTACAGATAGGTATTTTTTAAATAAATTAAATGCATTGATTCACTAACATATTTATGGACAGACAATAGTAACAAATAATTATTCTAATCTAGGTCATTCGACTAAATGAGTTACAAATTTTTCTACAACAGCCTACTATAAATGAATCAAGAAATGCAAACGACATGCTTTCAAATAAAAATTAAACAAAAAATCAATATCGCGTTTGGGATCACGGAATAAATTTCCATTCAAAAAACGTGCCGAAAACATGAATATCAAAGTTTATTCATGCAAAATAGAAGACCAAACCAGGACACATAATTTTTTATTTCCGTATGGTACCCGGCATTGGGTTAGTATATTTCCGGATCTAAAACTGTTCAGGCTAACGTTTATAATTCACTCTATTTGGGTACATTGAAGATATCACGCGACTTGAGAGATGTTTAATGAATGATGGGAAACATATTTTTTTCAAATGTGTATAATGCGAAATATTTTTATTCATCATAAATTAATTATCAACCATTAAATATCAACGAAAAAGAAATAATCAAAAGAAACAACTTAACATACATCAAATAAATATATCCAGTCTAAATTTTAGTACTTTAATCACTTCTATAGGTATATCTTTAATATGTTTTAAAAGATAACCATAAACTTGGTTCTACTTTCATATATTTTATGAAACGTTAGGCTGAAAACTGCACTTTTTGTCAATTCGTCGTATTTCGAATTGAAGGATTTCATCACACAAATACTGCTGGCATTTTTTCCTCTCTTGAAAAAAACAAGAATATCTGAAATTCTGCGAAATTTTTATCATTTGATATTGCGGTAAAAAAATATTCTATCATTTAGTTATTGTTGATAGCAATTTTGACATCACGCTATTGTGTGAACTACACTCAAACATTTAAATCTTACAGAACAAAGTATTTTGCTATTTTTTACCTTTCAATAGAATTCAACCATGTAAATACCAATGAAATCAGTCAGAAACAAAATTTAAAAGATCGTTTAATTTGGTACGCTGGGTTTTTTACACGTTTTAAAGGAAAATCAGTGACACTTAAGTAATTATAAATAAATAAGTTTTCAAAACTTTTCTCATTTACTATCTAGGTTTCGATTTTCATTGCTTTAAGTTCAAAGAGTTACTATACAGCATATAAATAAATTTGAAAAATAAAATATTCATGTTTATTTCGTATAATGTGAAGACAAACAATTTCTAGAAATAAATATTATATTTATTAAATAATCTACATAAAAACTCTTTTTATAATTCGGTTGGTAAAAGATTTTTATTTATTTTAATGCTTACAATTAAAGGCTCTTTTGCTTAGCCCATATTCACTTTCATAAAAATAGTTTTCACTTATAATAAATACATTTCACAAAAAACAAATTATTTTAATAAAAATAAAGTGATCCCACATAATAAATTAACATTGAAGAAATATATAATTAGACTTACGAAAAAATATTTTCACATAGATAAAATAGTTTTCACTCAATATAAATACTCACATTTTGAAATCGATTGTTGCACAAAGCTGTAATGAAATCTCACTTATTATTCTACTTTATATTAGGCAGCCTATATTGCTTTTGCTCCACGCATTAGAATACATTACACAAATCAAACCAGACCAACCCTAACATAACCTACTGCAACTTATCTCACTTTGTTAAAAGAATCCGTGAGTAAGTGGAAACAATTAAAATTAAAGGGTACTAAGTTAATATAATCTAATCCAAAGTCCAATCTATCGAAATAAAAGTTCAAGTTTACCAAGTGAAAACTATCTAACACAAAGTGCAATTATTCATTAACCCTTTCAAATTAACCGTATTTCATTGTAATAACACAAAAAACGCTATAACAACATATAACTTTGCTGTTGGCATTTGTCCCTTAAAACTAATTCTGTCTACATTCAGGTATAATTTTAACTAACATTTATATTTAACAATTTGTCAATAAATTTATGAAGCTGAAATTATTTACTTGTTTTACATTATAACGTAATATCCAACCCTGAAACATATTAGCTTGAGTCTGAGCTTATTATATTTTTGTGACCTTAAGGACCTTTGTTTCTCCCACTCGATGAAATATTTGTGTGAGATAACGACTTTCACAGGGGTCTGCAGAATTCATTCGAACCTTTTGATATGCGACTTTTTGCTCTGAAAGGATAAATGCTATCTCAAGTTTCAAATCCGTCCCAGAGCTTGGCAATTTGTCAAATAAATGTTTGTACGTAGCAAAACATAGACTTGAGTTTCTGATCGATGAAAGCAAGTTTATCTAAGCTAAACCCGATGAACTGAAAGCATCATTCATCATACAGGCTACACAAACAGTACTCGGTACATGTTTAGAAGTTTATGTAATCAAATACAAACGTTCAGAAAGAAGTAAATAGCAAAGTAAGTAACATTATGTAGCAATATGTAACCCAGACAAGAAATTTTAAATCGATGCACTTACTTATAAATCTCTATACACTGAATATTAGATAACGTCAATATCTTGCTATTAATACTTAATCGTTCTAAGTTTTTAATTTGCTTTATTTCAGTTACTAACAACAATTACTTTGTTGGTTTAACTATTTAACAGTACATATTGTTAGGAGAGAAATGAAAGTACGGTAATTTCATTACTTTGAACAAAATAGTTTAATTATTGTTGATCAAATTTGTAACGATAAACATTTGATCAACAAATGAATCTCCACTACCGTTATTTTTTACCGTCTGGTTGCTGAAAGCTATACGCATATTGAGTCTCATAGTATCAAAAGTAAAACTATCCGTTATTCGAAGTTTCGAGATAAATATAAAAAACATTTTGTGTTTTTTTAAGTTTTAAATTGGTTTGAGTGGTCATATTGTAACATCAATTACGATAACTCTGTGATTGGTCGAAAGAATGTTTTTTTACCACATTTACATGATTTTGATACCAAAATTTTATTTCTAGCCATACACTATGACGGGAAGAATAGTGTGGCACCATTAGTTCAATTTCGACAAATATGGGATATTTCTACTTTAGATAACACTCTATTAACATATTAATCTGAACTTTTTATTCATAAATATACTATATAAATATATCAGATGACGAAAAAAATAATAATCATGTCTATGTAAGAATGATTTTAAATTCCAAACTCTGACATTTATAAGAAAACAACAAAACGTTTTAATTAAACAAATATAAAGTTACTTCACCTTTCTTTTCATAATAAATCAACATTTCTAATTAGGAATATAAAATAATTATTATCCATCGACTCTAGAAAGGCACATCTGCGTAAACCTTGTTTTTTTTGAAAATGGGGACAAACCACATACATGTCTTAAAGTAAATGGCAAGAATGAAACGTCTCAAATCTATAATAATCATTAATTCTTCTTCTTCTTAGTCGTATTCCTCAGTGTGAGGGTCGTGATCTCCGCTTACTGCAACAACTCCATTGCTGTTGACGATCCTTCGCCACTCGCTGCTTTGAGGGCCATCAGTAAAGAGAGGCTTGTGGCATCCTTCACTTGGTCGCTTTAGCGAGTTGAGGCTCTTCCGCGTTCTTTTCGACCTTCGACTTTTCCTGAAATGATAAGCCTTTTGATATTGTTGGTAGGCTTGTGGGCGATGTGGCCAAAAAAAATCGAGTAGACGTTTTGTATGGACGGCCGAGGGTCTATCCTTTATTTGTAGCTCTTTTAGCATAGAAGCGTTTGTGCGTTTTAATCATAACAGTTTACAAATCACTAAGAAACTTTTTTTTGTCTCCAGTAAAATTTGTTTAGTTTGAGTAATACCATTTTGCTTTTCAAGAGGTGATAAATGTTGCAAGATTATGTGATTCCAACTAAACAAAAAATGGTCAAGACGAGTCTGTCCTAAATGGATTATTTGTACCCAAAGCCAAGTTAGTTCCAAGACACAATGTCACGATAAAACTTTCATATTAATTGATATTCCAATACAATATATCATATAACTCAAAATACAATATAATTATATTATATTATACAAACGGCATAATGAGATTCTTTGATGCTTTTAACGATTATTTTTGTTTTAACTTTATTATTGCGGCATTTTGTATTGAGATTTTTTAAATTACACAAAAAAAATGTTAATTATAAAAACCTTTGTAGATTTAATTAGGGCCGTGTCTTAATTCAATTTTTCCGTATCTCCCACTCATCTGCTTGCGGAACTCTATTGTGTTATTTAAGATGTCTCCAATAAATCTTTCGTGGTACAAAGGCAGACTTTCGCCGTGAGTTATAAGCTCATTCATTTAAAAAGGAAAAAAGTTTGTATTCAAGGGTGATTCTTCGAAAGATTCACAAATGCTAAATGCCGTCGATTGAAAAGGGCTGGAAAGTTTTCTCAGCTGACACCCCTCACCCCTTCGAAACTTTTCGAAAGTTGTATTCTTACTTCATTGATAATTCGGTTATTTTATGCAATGAACTCTCCAAAATCATTTCGTTCATTAATTTCAAGCCTCATCAAAAGTAACAAAAAGTCTTTAAAATGCCAAACGATTCTCAAAAAAAAATTTTTTTTCGTCATGATTATCTTGTTTATTCTATTAACTGATTTTATATATGAATAAATAATAAGCATAAATAAGTGAAAACATTTTTTCTCTGTTTTTTTTAATGGACTGATTTTGACTTGCTAGGACTCTATTATGAATGGATAAAATATGTAATGAATTTATTTAGAACCTCAACATATTGTCACATATCAGTGATAGGTAATCTACTAAAATCTGCAGTTCTGACGATGGCGTCATGTTTAAACAACTAATTATAGCATATGACTATGATAATTAAAATAAATATATAAAAAAGCACACTTATTAAGTCAATATACTCTGATATAAATAATTGGAGATCACTTCTTAGAAATATAATCTCCATTCATGTAACGTTCCAAACCACTCATGTATATATAATAATCATAATAATCAACAGATCTTAAAATCATGTCTATAAAATAAAAGATTAAAAGGGTAAACGAGAGATCCTATCAGTGCAATCACATCGTTTCGTGATCAGTGAATATGTTAACTGCATATAACTAAGAAAAGCAAAAATAAAAACGTTTGTGCATTTATTGGTTATGCAAACAATTTATTCTGTTAGGGTTTTAAAAATAATTATTTTTTATATGAGATGCTGTATTTCATTCGTTTTATCTGACAACAAATCTACCAAATAGGTAAATACATTTTATTCTACTTTTACTTTTTTAAACCATTTGTGGAGCATTATGGTTTCTTAATGGTATCTTCAAGACGTCTTTCTATAAGAACTGATTTTTTCGAAGAGAGTAAGGATATAAGAATAGGTCTAAGACAAGACTAGTGGTTAACTAATCGCTCTCGCTACGGGGAGGGAATTTTAGACACCACAAACATTCATGCCTTTGAACACAAATTCATAAATTGATTGATAAAACCTATTTATGAAACTTTCCGTACTGAGATACGAACCCGTGAGATTCGTAACCGAAACCAACAACGATGACCACTGCCACATGAAAACTTCATAAGTGAATATGTATGTCACAAAAATTTAATATGGACCGTATCCAAATTCATTCAGTCAGCAAGGGTTTGGCCAAGCTGAATGAGCCATCCCCAACTGCAAGATTGTTTTAACTGAACGCTGGTTAATTTATTTAAAATTACAAAAAATTAAATTCTGCTTTAACATCATCTTGCTACCACAGTTTGTGCCCACTCGTATTGGATTATGGGCATCACCCTCCTCGCCAACTGCTGGTTTTCCGCGTATAATCAAATGGACTTCGCTGGCTTCTCTTTGTTTATATGTAGCGCAGGTTTATGTGAACTTTTCCATTTCTGTGGTGTGTATCTAGTGTATATAGCTTCTAATAATTAAAATATCTTCATGCATATAATAAATACTGCGTTTATATTTTAGGTATTCCTTCTTTGTACATTTGCGCATTCAATAACATAATAATAGTAATAAGAATAACATGCTATTGGGCGCAGCTGGGATAATTTGTCGAATATTTGTGATAAATTTACCAATATAATCAAACGTGTGCGAATGTGTTATGTACATATTCTGAGTTGTACAAGTGGAATCAACGGCCAACGGGGAACACCACGCATTTTTTACATCAGCTCACATATGAATTTCAACGCGCGAGACAGAGAGGCCGCCCAGTCGCGTCATTTCTTTCAAGATTGAGGTCGATGAAGAGTGTCGAAAGCATGCCAGTAGCTTTCAAGCCTCCGTTTGAGATAGTCTACTGGGCCGTGCAGTCGGCCGATGTTTTTACATGTTTTTAGGGATACAATTTTAGTTATTACTTCATGTCGACTATGTCGTCTTCAGCTTTGATAAATTTAAGCGATTTCTCTGAATATTCTTATTTTTCCGGCAATCAATCACGTACAATCAGTCATAAATGCATGATGTGTATTGAATACGCTCCACCGTAGTTTGCGGATTTATTTTACATATTAAACTGAAGGTTAACAATCGTATATATAGTTTGGTTTGGTCAATGTAGTTGGAAAACAAAATACTCTCTTATTTTATTCGAATATCGATTTCGTATATAACAAAGACACAAATTCCAGCATTTCAATTATAAATGAGTTTCAATGGAGATAGTAAAATAGATTCACCTTTCGTATTTTGTTTTATTCGTAATCATATTATATTCACGGTGTTAGTAAACCGTTGTATCGAAAAGACGTTCAGAGCGATTATATATTAAATATGTATAGCCTCTTTTTACAGCTAGAGAGTAAAAGGTTTACGAGGGGGAAAATGTTTTAGAAGATTTTTCGCACAAATTATTTTTATCAGCTAAGATCTTTTGTTTAACTCTCGACTAAATTGAATGTAAAATTTTAGTGTAGATCTTACATCAAAAACTGCGAAGGTGAAGTAAAATGGTTTTAATAACGTTGCAGCGTCATATAGAGAGCAAGAATAACTAAAAACAACTTTTCACTACCCATTATGATGTTTTTCAAACTTATCAAGTTAGTCTTTAAACCGCTTTAAACAACTCATACAATATAATAGACTGTAATCCCGTAGTACAACTGTCATTACCGATGGATGATAGAAATTGGATAGTTCAGTTAAAAAAATAATATTTAATACATCTTCACTCTACCATTTACAGTAAAAATAAACTTCTTAATTTGATATTATGTATGTGAAATAAATTATGCTCATTTTATTGGATTAGTTGGTTCAAATTAAACTGTTTTTCAAAGCTATGAAAACAATTGTAGAATATTTTTTACTTTGTACCAATTTATTATTATTATCCCGATTTTTAAATATCACTTTTTTTACATTACTTAGTAAAATAAACTCAAAAAATTGTTTTAGCTATAAATAATAAGAAATGTTATCTTTAAACATCTGTAGATCTTTTTTCAACTCCTTCGTTTCTAATAAAAACGTTTCTTTTAGAAAAAACTTTGATCAAACACCAGCATATAAACAAAATGTATTTCAGTAAAACTGCATGTGTGTATGCGTTATAATAAAAATATCAAGTCTCGTTTGGCTTATTTCGTTGTATTTTAAAAAATAAAACACAATTCATTTGTACTACTTCCACATATTTATAATGATCAGGACTGGTTTCGCTCATTGATAATGCTCGTGATGAGCGAAACCAGTCCTGATCATTATAAATATGTGGAAGTAGTACAAATGAATTGTGTTTTATTTTTTAAAATATAATCTGTTTCCACCAAGAATTGACAGTTAACACCTTAAAAGTTATTTCGTTGTATTCAATGTGCAACAGTATTTTTAACGATCCATTTTTTATTCTAGTATACATTATATTATTTATAGTGAATCTTTTTTTTGTACCAGTAGAAAATGCTCGATAGCTGAACGAAACCGGCCTTTTTACAAGCTATTATTTAGCTTCACAAGTTAATTAATTAGCTTTACAAAATTTGTGTGTTAATTTCTAACTACTTTCACGCTTTCGATCGATTCAAAATTTTACAGACATCCGGAAGATGGTTACCAATAAAATATATGTGATAAGACTCTGACATTAAGCTAAGGGAATTTAGTCTTCAAAGACACCATTTAATATTATATCAGAATACATTTGGCCGATTGACGAAATGGCATTTGGTGTATCGCACTTCTCCCACCAGGTAAATTCATGGAAAATCTATTTGCTGGATGGCATGAATAAAGGACATTTTAATATTTACGTCACATGCAATAATATATAGGTCATACAGGGAAAATTTTCTAATTGATTGAATTTACATTTACTAGATAGAACTCCATTATAATAGAGTAAATAAAATATCAAAGTATTCAGTTCTACAAAATATTATTAACTTTTATTTAGAACTAATTCTGGCGGTGGTGTTAAGCCAAAATAGCTATCAACTACCTAATAAAGTTTTGTAGTAAATACTTTGATATGTTACCCTATTAAATTCTTTTAAGCTGGTCATTCAGGTCGGAATCAAAATTATTTCACATTTCTAGCACATTTTTTATAATTATTAATATTATTCAAAAAAAACCTTTTTTCTAAACTTTTGAAATAAAGCGTACAATATCTTAATAGCCCGAATATAAAGCAACCAGATTATTCGGAGCAGAATTGAAAAAATCAAATTCAAAGTAAAATTTGTTATCTCAGATTCTCTTTCGGATGTCACTTTGAAGTTCACATCGTATCATATTCTTGAAATACCTTTACTATTGAAAGGTGATCCCTTCTGTGCCACGGGTTTAACATTTTTTTCCCAGTATGTTACTTATTTTGTTGATAGTGAATACTTATTTTACCGGTACAAGTAAATTTTACAAACATTAACATATTTAAATAAATATTAGATCAATGTAATAGTGAACATTTATTTAGTGAATAAATTATTTTATAATAGAGTTTGTCTCGTTTTATGATACTGTATTTTGTAATAAGAATAAATTCAAAGAAATTTCTGCCCATGAAAAAAATAGCAGGCTTGTCAAACATGAAAAACAAAAGAAATGTTCATATTCGTTGAACAAACAGAACATTTCTTTTTAGCGTCGCTCTGAAATTAATATCCCGTAATAGAAAATTGAATTAATTTTTGAAAACGGAACGCGAAACAAAACCACGCCATTTTGCAGTCTCGCAAAGGCTGTCTTCGTTAATGGTGTTGATATTTCTTTTATATTCTAAAACATTTTCTGCAAACGATCGCTTCCTATCTATGGCGTGATATCATTTTAGTGAATACCATTTTTTTATCTGTAGATTCCGTCTAATTCTTTCTAACCCGTTATTAAAATGTTTAGCAACGGGTTGGTTGATTCATTAATTTTAATATTTAATATTTAAAATAACTCTTACTGCTCACCATAAATTTAAAGTATCCAACATGAAAGGGTATTCTTTGGATAACATTACGAATTTTAAAACTCTCGAATTTCTTAAAACGACAAAATTGTAAAAAAAACAATCGTCTTCAATTATGTATGTGAACTATTTTTTTTTGAACATCGCATTATAAGCTATTTAACGAGAGCCAGTTGTTAGACTGCCACCCTGTCGCATCATAAAATTTGATCAGGATACGAAAATAAATAGATAATACTTTTACTTAACAAACGAGAACTGTACAAGCATCCACGTCATCGATGCTCGTGACGGGAAAACCCGGTACTGATTATTTTATATATGTGCAAATAGTACATAGTAGTGTTTTATTATTAAAATATAATGCCTTTCCACCAAGAATTGTCAAGTTAACACCTTAAAAGTATTTAATTAATTTGTGATCAGCTTTAGACCATTATACAAATCCTGTAGTTTTTTCAAATGTGAAAAATTTTTTTAAGACATCGAGTGAGGGTGCTT
The DNA here is from genome assembly GCA_022494535.1 of Himalopsyche phryganea. Lineage (NCBI taxonomy): Eukaryota > Metazoa > Arthropoda > Insecta > Trichoptera > Rhyacophilidae > Himalopsyche > Himalopsyche phryganea. Next base: position 3,782,420 of record JAGVSL010000034.1, read on the forward strand.
CATGGAACTTCAATATAACATTTGAGTTATTGAAAATACATGGAAGTGTACAAAATCTCAATAACTCAAATTTGAAAATTACTATGTGGGTTTTCCTTTACAATAATAAAGTCTCCTTTGTTAGTCATTATCGCTATGTAAATCGAGTGAAAATACTTACAAGAACTACTATTGTTTGATTATCTTTTCATTTCTACTGAAACTATAGAAGTGTAAAATGTAACATAATAAATCAAATTCAACCACAGGTAAAAGAAATCGTTATTTAATTGATTACTTATGTCGTTTCCTGAAAAATATTGTTTTTTTTTTTACATTTGGAAGGTCGTGTAATTTATATTCTGAAAATGTTTACTTAAATACAGATCGTAACTTAAACAAACGCAAGAAGCTCTGCCAAACTCCCATTAAAGAGACCAAACAATGTGCACTGTTTTGAAATTCTCTAATCCATTAAAACAACTACAAAGGTTAATGCCATTATAACTTATGATATGCAAAGATAAACCATTTCAGTACTTTATTGTTCCACTATTAACTGCATTACCTATGTAAGCTTTTAAGCAAAATCCGACATGTCCACTTGTCAATGTTTGTAGTAAACAACGTATTCGTGTTTCAAGCTTTAATTATTAGTTGTATCTACAGTTAATTGTATTTCAAATAAAGAACAATATTTCAACTGACCAATCAACCGTTAATTAGAGTAAATATAAACGAAATAAAATCGAACACATCGGCATTGAATTTATCGATTTCTGCACTTCCGTGACATCCGGATGGATTAATAAAATCTGCTTTTTTAATTATTTTTTTGTCAGGTTTTGTTAGAAATAGGGTCATTTCGCCAGTGGTTGGCCAGTTAAGCCACAGGTGTACTTCCAAAAGGAATTTTGAGTCAATGAATGATAAATACATACTTTTTTTGCTGTTATTTCATTAAACAGGGATTAAATAATGTAACCAACTAAAAATAAAATAGTTAATATTGCACCAAGCATAAAATAATAGAAGTTTACAAAAAAGTGCCAATTCTTCCAGTGGTAGGCCTCGAAACTCCAATGGTCGGCCTTTCGTTGCCCAGTGTTCGGCCATCACTATGAAACTTCATAAATATCACGAATTAATTTACTGATAGACAGAACAATAAAAAACATAATGATGCAAAGCATGACAATATAAAGTATATTTTGTTAGCGATCACCATACTAGATAAATTTGTCAAAACTTGCGAAGTAAAAATGTGCTTTTTTAAATTGCATATTCCATAATATAGGTCAGTATAGTGCAGATATACATTGGCAAGCGCAAGATTACCTACACGAATTTAAAAAAAACTGTTTTTTTAAATGCATCCACTATTATTTAAGTTTTAAACTCAAAAGGCCGACTACTGGCGACGGCTGACTTTAGGAACACCCACCCTATATAATTAAATATAATATGAAATAACTTAGAGAACAGGTACTATTTTTTGTTAGTATGTATTTTTAAAATGTGTGTACTTGATCGAATCATAAGATCGAAAGTAAATAATAAAAATATATCTCTAAATAAAATACCTATATTTAAATCACTCAGTTGCTAAACACGCTCCTTGTGTGAAAACTCTAAAAACTTTCGGGAGCGTGATTAGCGAGTCAGTAACTCATTTATATTATCATTATATTCGATCGTGGTATATATTATTACAATGAAAATTTTGTGAAAATATTATAATATTTCAATAAACAAGGGTTGTATGTTTAATATATTGTTCAAAATTAAATAGAGCGTTTTAGTAAAGATGAGTTCATTTATTGAAAAAATAATAAGTCGGTGTTCAAGCACTCCGCTATCACATTATTCACCTTGATGGTCCGTGATGTAGTAATTATCAATATTTATTGTCACTAACAGATATCACTGTCCCAAAATTTGAACTCTCCTTTTTAAATTTAGATAAAGCTATATTTTTATCATTTCTCTCTCATTAATTTTACGTCATATTTTAAATCAACAGTCTATTGGAAAATGTTTTTATGAAACATAAACAGTTACATATTTACCAATTTTAATAAAATAATATTCAACATTATAGCTCCGACGCAATATAAGCGTAGATTTTTCCCGAACGAAGCCGAATGTTGCCACAGAAATGAAATGATAAAAAAATATTTCTTAATGCATTCAAATTGTGAGCACGAAAAATGACGAGCATTAACATACTGCCACATAACAGATTCCATGAATACATGCATAGTAATTCCTTCATCGACATCCAGAAAACTACGGACGACGGAGCAGCAGGGAATATTTACTCCCATGCCGGTGTTTGTAACGAATAGGTATAAATAATGGTTTATTTTTACACGCGGTATTTTAACATTGAAAAATCGTTGATCCGCACGTTACGCAGAATATGTGTACGCTCCACAAAACACTTATGGTTGTTGAACGGGGAAACGAGCTGTACCATGAAATTAATAGTCAAAGAGAGTTCGCTGAGAAATTATTCAGTCACATGAGCACGCCAGTGGCGATCATAGTGCGAGAATAAATATCTGTCTCTTCTTAGTAAGCGTTAATAATTAGAGCGTTTTGTCAAATTATTATTCCATCCAAAAGATTCTTTTCCAACTTGGTACAATCTAATATATAATTTAAATTGAGAGCAATGGAGTTGCAAGAGGTTCTCGTAAAGCACATTTTGTTGAAACACTTCAAAATTCAAAAGCTTCATATTTGGAGTGCATTTATTTATAATTTAATGAAGTCAATTTATGTTTGCATAAAATCGTTTTTTTTATTTCGTTAATTGCAACAAGCATTTTTGACTTTGATAAGCATTGGTATCAGACTCAAAAACATACTTATGGAATTGATAACATTCAGAATGTGGAAGATACTCCATTACCATTTTCAGCAGTGTTATAATCAACAAATGGCAGGTTCGACATCATAATAAAAAACAGTAAAAGTGTATCTCAAAATCTCAAGTGGGAATACAAAATTAAAGTAGAACTTCTTTATTCATTAGTTGTATTTTTAATTGTGCCACGTATTTCGCCTCTTTTCGAAGGATCTTTAGTCCAGCCCTATAGTTAAGTTATTTATTTATATTATACATCGATTAAATTCTTAACATATTAGTTACAAAAATAATGGGAGATATTCTTTCCTTTTTTAGGATGGTGCTAGACAAAAACAATCATAGTCTACAATCAGAGTCGTAGCAATGATTTTGGCGCCCTTGGCAAATATAAAAAATTGCGCCTTATAATGTCATCATTTTTAATAGCAAAATTGCAAAAATATAATTAAAGAATCAATTTTATTATGAAAATTGTTCATAGTAAAATTGTTCGTCAATTTTTTCTTACAGCCTTATCAACAATCTATCTTAAGCCTACATTTACTACATATTTTAATTTATGTGCAAAATATACTGATATGGAACTTCATATTGTAATTCGGGTAGGCATTTTATACATGGATGTTAATTTTTTAACCAGTTAAGGTAAAATTTGTTTTTTTAAATATTTATCATCAGTTTTCACCAAGTATTTCGAAATCAAAAAAATACAATTTTAATTATAATGCTGTTTTTTAGATATCCAAATAATGTATCATTTATGAAGACGAGAACAAAAATTGGTACACCCACAATGAATTTGTAATGACTCAATATGGTGGTTCATTTGAATCGTGTATGTTTTTAATGAAACATGTAAATAGTTATTGTTTTACGAGAAATGGTCAAAAATCAGCAGTCGCTTACTGTGGTCTAATAGTAACAGCTAGCAATCAGATGATTCTACTGCATTTTTTCAATTAAATGTTCTTCAAAAAATGTATACCTCAGACAAACGTCAGAATAAAAATTTATAAATCTGTTTAAAAAATAATTTAGAAAAACTTTCATTCGAAGATTGGAACCTTCGATCATGAAACCGAGAAAAGCGAAAGCGCAAAAGCATTCATCACTCAAAATTAAAGAAAAAAAGTTTCTAGCAAATATTTTTGACAATTCAAATGCAATCAAATCTTGCCTAAGAAGTCACTGTGAAATAAAGAGACGATGGAGAACATCGTTTTGAGCTGATTGAATGAAAATATTTGCTCACAAAAGTAGTACAAAGCGATGTTGACCAAAAGAGTTTAACGCACAGTTTAATTTGACGAAAGGATCAAATTACGCTTAATTTAAGAAATAAAGTTTTATTTACTGGATAATTCCAACAAATACAGTATAAAGTATATATAGTGTTTTTCTCGTAGTACTTTCTATAATTACAATATATTATCTATATTTTGATTTATTCAAATGTATGTTTATGCACTGCACAGCACAAAACATCAGAAATATCTGATGTAATAACATTAAGCGAATGTTGACAAGTGGCAAGGCCATCTGGTAATCTATTCATTTAAAAACATTTTGATAAACAATCATCCAATAATTAATAATAATCAGTAAAGCAACAATCCGGTATGAGCTCTGGCTTACTCCATTTTATATCATACCGTACAACCATAACAACTTGACTATTCCTTCGCTCCTTCAGGCCTTCAGGTTTTACTTATGTTTTTATCATGAGTTCACTGTTCCTCGCCATTCACTGAAATCAACCATTCCATCTTCAGTTTCAAAAGGCTATTTTTTTTGTAATCTTTAGGTTCCCCAAAATAGCTTTATAATTCGTGGTTGAAACGCATCAGTCACAACCCGTTTTCCCAAACGACATTTGAGATTCTGTGTAAAATTATTTTCGTATCATCAATATTATCCAGTCATCGGCCTCTGTGGTTTAGTGATAACAGCTTTGCCCTAACGATCAGATGGGTCCTGGTTCAAATCCCAGCCAGGTTAATATCAAATTTAGATTTTTTCAATTTATATTTGTGATCTTGGACATGAGTGACTTATGAAAAATCCTCATCGAGTTTATTTCGTATGATTTTCAAAATGTTCAAAATATTTTGTGCATTGGCTGTTAACTGTAATGCCATGAATTAAAAAAAAACGTTGTAATTAAAATTTTCAAAGCTTATTAAAAAGGGCTTCTAATTTTAGTTGTAAAACCACGGTAAAATAATTTACAAGATTTAATGCACTCTCTATTATTCTGAATTTTATTTTCAAATGTAATAATTATAACTTCCTATTTATATATATATTTCCCAACATAAACTGTCAACCTGTGGATCATTCTGTTTTCGTTTTCTTATGAATATTTTTTCTTTTGAAAATCAGCTAAGACTAGCTGAACAAAAGCGTTTCTGTGCATGAAATTTTGCTTTTTCTTCGTAAACATGTTCATTTCTAATTATCAGCCAAGCACATTATTAATGAACACGACAAATTAATTTGTGCGAAACAAATTAGGCAAATTAAATTAATTTTCACTGTTATGACATGCTTCAAAAATTATACAGCTATTATAATATATATTTCAAGCAGGTAAAAGCTTCAAGACAATATCTTTTCACATAAAATGTACATGTTCCACACCAAGCATTAGCGCGCATATCACGTGTCTCGTAAAACATGTAAACCTATCTTAAATATAAGCTTATCACACCTTATTTAACAGTAAATTGTTCGTTAAACGTTTAACGCTAATTTCATTATTATTTTTGATACATAATCTTCAACCCATGAACTATTGTTATTTAAATTAGTTTTAATAATTACTTAGACATTAAATTTTTCAGACCTGCAGCCAATACGTCGTGTTCCTCATTTGCAGTATCTACGGGTTCAAATGCCATGAACATATTAATGTTTCTATCAATTTATTGATTTTTCTTCGAAGAGATGTGGATGTATTTGATGTTCCCCAAAAATTCCTTCCGGCCCACCGATTCTAGAGAACGGACTGACGAACTGAAGCTAAAGCAATTACCTTATCACTATTCCAGTCCTAACCTTATCCTTACTCTCTCTGAAAAAATGATCTTGAGTGACTGAATACCAAGCAATTATCGTAGAACAGCTTCTGCCGTGATAAGCTCCATTATGAGATAATATGCTATATATTGAGAGCAGACATGGTAAAAATAATTAAATCTCGAGATTTTTTAACGACAGTGATTGTTTTAGAGACAATCAAAATTCAGATAATTGAAGTAGTAAGTTTTTAAAATATAAATATACGGATAATATGAAATTTGAGAAAATGAAAATAATTTCGATTAACCTCTTTTAATAATTTAATCGATTTCAAATTTCCATCTTCCACACAATGTTAATTCTAGGAATGTTATTTCTGGGTTTCATTACAATGTATTTTCATCTCAAAATTGGAACATGTTTTGGAACATCTGACTATTCTAATAATCAATCATGATTATTTTCACAAGTGGTGAAGAAATAAGTCTCGATCAACTTAAACATTCAGAAGTAAACATTATTTCATGATCAACTTGATTAAAAAGTCTTTAAAAATACATATTTAATATGAACTGCAATATCAAAAGATTATGCTCTAAATTATAACCACTTCCTTGTAATTTGTTTGTTTTAAAAAAAAATGTACAGTTTGAATACTGTTTCAAAATGTTATTCATAAATTCTGACCACTAGAAGGAGGTTATAATCCCCTTATCATAAACGTTTCAGTAAATTTTACATAAACCTATATCCAAAAACTGTGTTTTGTTGATCGATCAAATCTTGGATTTTATTTTCACAATGTATTCCGCATTCGTTTATTAAATACATTCTTCTTTTAAAGTTTTACTATCAGAAGAATAGTAATAAAAATAAAATTGAATACTTTACAGAATTAAGAGTTTATTGTGTTATTAATATTTGAACAACATAATACAACTTATATTTGAGTTGAACATTGTTTGAGAATAAAGCAGATTTTTTTAACAAACAACAATATCTGAAAGTATTCATTCGATTACGCAGTCTCCCCAAAGGTTTTTCTCGCTTTACGTAAGACGATAAAACAGTATTATAAAGCGACATAAGTTGTTTGGCAGAGCCTCCCAAAACATTAGCATTAACATCGAGTAGCCCCTTTTCAAATCCACTTTGGCTTTTTGGTGTGCTGAAGAAGTTGACTCGACGGGCTCATTTGCATGGTGGGCGGCTGACGGTGGGACACACTGGACCCTTCCGTCGGTCGGCGCCAGCCTGAGGCGCGGACATGAAGTTTCTACCAATTTCACAGCAATACAAAACGTATATTCAATATTTACTCATCCATTGAAAAATTATTATGGACAAAGTTTTATATGAAAAGAATTTATATTATACCATAATACATTAATTATAAAATAGCTAAACTGGAAGAATACTTTTTTACAATAAAAATACTGATACTACTTTTTTAATATTTACGTCATTTAAATCACTTCACGTTTAAATTTAAATCTGATTACTATATACTTCCATTGTTTTCGATTCTTTGTTCTCTCAATATGAAAGAGATATTTCATAAACACGATTTAATGTTTCAACATAAGGCATTCAGCGAAAGAGGTTACTCTTTTCAAATACTAAAAGATAGGTTAAGAAAAGGGCCAGTTGTCAGAAACTCGCTCTCTCAATATAAATAGCTTTGCTTTTAATGTATTGCGTAGGATGGAAACGGCAACCCAACCAAATACATTCATGATATTACACACAAATTCATAAAAAAAATAATCTCATATACAAACATATTTAAACGGAGATTGAAACAGTTGACAGCGATGCGAATAAAAATGACTTACGGTCAATATAAAACTTATAACTAATTTTTACTATTGGTAATATTTATTCTAAAAGTGAAAAGTTCAACTGTATTAAATAAAATAATTCTAGCGTGCTTTCATGTTTTTCGTCAATATTTTTATCAACCGCAGGCATAAGTTTGGCGTGACAAAACTGAACACTATCGCCAGATTTTAACCGCCCTCGGCATACATAACCTATAGATTTTATACAGCGTTGAAAGGTTTTATCAAGATAAGGAAAATGTGCCTATCTACATAAATTTTTAGTTGCTCATATCTAAAATGTTGATTCAGTTTTCGTTGAAACAAACTAATAGATAATAAAACGTTAAATTATTTAAATAGACATAATATAATCTACAAATAATCTTTAAGATCTGCTGGTTTTTACATTGGTACTGACATATTTTCTTAATGCTGGTGCGATATTATGCATCATTCATGATAATGTTTATTATATTACTTTCAAGTAAAAAAACTTTAAAGATTAAATAAATAACCTTACGATAGTGTTAGTCACTTTCTATTCCTGAGAGAATACCCTGACTTCTCTGGAAATAAGGGGTGTTACAGGAGTTGTGCTGAAGGTCAGCGATTGACGTAGGAATACAGAGAACCGTGATGGAGTGGAGTGGAGGAGACTAGTTGAGAAGTTCATGGTTCACCCAGGAATGAAACGCCAAAAAAAAAAAATATTGTTAATCTAATGATGCTTATCAATGAGGCGAAACACCACGTGTCACAATTAATAACACAACCCGTGGAATAGTAAAACGATCAATTTCATTTTTTTGTGAACTTTCGAGATGATTCTTATTTACTGTGGAGCAGATATTTTTTTAATAAGAGTTAATAAAAATACTTAAAAATCGTAAACTTGCTAACCTAAATTTGCGTATCAAACATTTTACCAAATTAAAATGTTGATAAAACATTCTTTCCTTAAAATTAAAAAATAGTAATAATTCTTTCTCAGTTGTAAATACCAAATACCACCACACAAGAGTTCATACTTTTATTTCCATCGAGATATATCGAAAAAGTTTTATACCTATACATATTACATATGTATAAGCGTATAATAACCGAGTTTGATTTTATTTTTACTTAAATATACCAATGATAGCTTTAAAAATAATTTTAAAAGTTTTTCCTGCCTTAACTTACCTTGATAATCTTTTTATCAAATAATAAAGCGATAAGATATAATATAACCAATTATTTATTGGATCAAAATATTGTGACATACACCCGTTGGCTTAAAATTTCATTTATTACTCTCGTTTTACGACAGGTATACATATTAGCATTTTATTAGATACAACGTATACTTCTGATGCAATTTAAGCAACATTTTCATTAGTATCGTACTCTGATGTCACCTGCAAAGTCTATCAAAGAGCGTCATCCTTCGTTACTAAGTGGAGAGCAATCTTGTTTATTTAAATTTACCGTGAAGTGAAGCCCTTTTTAGAAGCCTCTCATGGTAAATGATACTTTTTGAAGTATCGTTTTACATTAAACGAAATATATAAATAAATCGAATTACTCATAATCAGAGGATTTTAGCATTTTTATGTCAGTTAGTGATACTTCTGTATTTCCAAACTGTTGCTTAAACGTTATTAAAATGAAGTAAATTAATACATGTCTAAAATGCAAACGTAAACGCAATATCAATTGAAATTTATAAAGAAAACTTCTGATATCTATATACGTAAAAATAAAGATTTGTTTGTTTGATTCATCCGATTTCAATCAAACTTTGGTGAATTGTTGTGCGCACACCCGTAAAGTATCATGAAGAAAAAAAATCTAAAAGAAAAGAATCAAATACACAAACTAGCAACATCCCTGAAGCAGACGGAAAAACAAAAAATATTGTATTTCCATAATAGAGGTTTTCACGGGCCCGGGCTTGATCCGCGGACTTTTTGTCATTTTTTCAATAAAGAAATATCAAAAGCAAGTAGGTCGATAGCAATTGACAAAAAAAGAAAAAATACTTAAACATGGATATGGCTGCTTTTGAAAAGTAGCGACACAAATATCAGTTTTATTATTTAAATGATTATTCAGATTATACATTACAACATTATATCAAAATAATTTAATAATTATTAATTGATTGATTGAATTGGCATTTACTTTGTAGAACTATATTATAATAGGATAAAATAACAACGTATTTAGCTCTACAAAATTGCTAAATACTTTGTTATTTTATCCTTTTAATTATTAATTACCTTGTTGAATTTGTAATGCTTCATTTACTATTCCTAAGAATGAAATATACAATTTCAGCATTCCATTAATCTTTGAATACGATTACTGTATATATTGTATTCTATGATAAAAAGAATAATACATGTATATGATGTATAATTTATTACTGAATCATACTGAATGGTACTTTGATTCAGGAACACTCTTCACATCTTCATGAGCCATACATATTTTATAATATGCGGCGCTGTCTCAAATGGGTTCCGTCTCTTTACTGTTAGCAGGCATGTCCAGAAATAGCATTTGATATTATGAAACACATTTTCCGCTAGGTCACCGGTTTCCTAAGGCTGCCTTGTATGTTATATCAGACATATTTTTTGATGGAAATAGGAAATACGATTCTATTTTTTTATGTGAAAACTGAAATCGCATAAATCTTTTTCGTTTTACTATTTCACTAGCGCATTACAAAATTTATATAAGTTTATATATATTTATTGGGACTCTGTACATATTTATTAATTGAAAGAGAATTTGCAATAATAATTATGAAAAACTTACTAATAGATAAAACAAAATTACACACCAAGTATTTCAACTTTTAAGCCATTTCTCCTTTATATTATTTATAACTGAACATTTTTTTGGGTATAAGATAAACTATACACTTTGTCAGTTCGAATCCATTCGTGTGCTCAAATGCTTGAAAATGCCGAAAGGTGAAACCCGGGTTGTTAGTGACGAAATACATGAAAATTGGTATTTTTCATATTAAAAAATATAGAAGGCAAATTTTTTGCAATGAATATTTTTCTAGGTTATTTTATATATAAAAATCTTGGAAATTTATAACTCTTATATGTATAATAGTTACTTAAAGTACAATAAAGTAAATTTTTAACAAGTTTTACAGGTCTTTCAAGACGAGTTAAGTCTCTTTCAAATCGATGTGCAAGTGATTTTATTGGTTGAATTTTCATTTACTTGATAAAAATTAAGTCAATAAAACCTTGTATTTAGTTACACAATAAGTATGTAGAATACCTATTTTGACATCCCTTCATCGTCAAAATTATTGATAGCGTAATGTCGAAATAGCTATCAACTATAACACATAATTATTCTTGTGGAACTCAATAACTTGAATCCCAAAAATATCTTAAAAAATAATTGGGATTGTGGATAAGAAATAACTGGTTGTAAGCGATTCACGAATAAAATTATGGTATTTTATGTATATTAAAATAAAAAAACGAAATGCATTATTAATTCGAAGGCAGGTAATTCTAATATATTTGTATATCGTCGTTGTTCTGTAAGAAAACACTAAATCGAATAAGTAACATATTGAGTTAGTTATATAAAAATGTTCCTTATTTCGAACTCGAATGAAAGAATACACTTATTTTTATAACTAACTAGTGAGTACCCGGCATGCGTTGCAATACCGCTCAAAGAAAGAATTTTTTCTGTTTTAATTCTGTTTATTGAAGTGCTTTTGGACACACAATATTTTTTTTCTCTCTGGTGCGTACACGAATTATTTAGAAATTTTTCTAAGAGGTTGTTATTTGTACAAATTTGATTTTTTTTTTTAATTTGAAATATATCTGGATTTTGAGAATATAATAAGACCTACTGTAAGTTAAAAATTAAAAAGTTGAGAGTCGGGCTCGAACCAAGCTGGCCCTGATTGTTATATGCCCATATTCTCTGCGCAAGTGCAAGCAATAATTTGACAAAGTTTTATCGGAATCAGATGAACGGTATGGCAGTGCATTACGAACAAACCCACATTGATTGTTATATATTAGATTCTTTAACTTAAAAACAGTTTTATATAAACAAACTAAATAAAAACATATAGCATTTCAAACATGTACTCCAATTACTCAATACCAGTATGTTTCAGTTTGTGTACTCTTCCATAACAAAGACAAAAGTATCGTCATAATAATTATATTATAATCTATTGGCACAGCATGAAATATCTCAACACTGATATAAAACATAACAATCTTCCTCAAAACACCACTTATAATATTTTATTAAAGATTTAACAATGAAGCGAATGAAATATCTCAGTTAATTGGTTTGCCAGAATAAAGTGACAAATCATTCATTAAATATATAAGCTGTTTTCTCCCGCTTTTCACCCTTAGAGTCGTGACTAGCGTACAAATACTCGAATAAATAATAACTTGTGTCGGATGACGATTAATTTTATGGCGCACTTACCTGATGAAAATAATAGGAAATAACCACTTTCCCAAGTTAATTATTGTCCAGCTTATTATCTTTGCATATTTGTATGCGTTATTTTACCATACGCACAATAAAACTGCTACTTTAAAAAATATTTTGATATTTAAACGTCTGTTGTTCTCTCCATAATAAAACATAATTAATTACTGATATAATATTCGAATGAGATCATAGATTTAATTAGTATGATATTAAAAATTAACAACCATGCTCTCTCACAATGTGGAGCATATAGAACTGAAATAAAGCATCTCAACAGTTTTATTACGAGAATATTTTATTATTCAGACACTCAAAGTAATGGTAAATGAATAGAGCTAAGCAGGCACTAGATGTTTGTCGGCGTCCGTGGCGCAGTTGGTAGCGTCGCTGGCTACGGTTACGGATGTCTCCGGTTCAATTTCCGGTGCGGACTGTTTTCATAGATTGATTGACCTTTCAATTTATTTATGAATTTTGTTCGTAGTCTGAGGCCTCCCATTCCCACCCATCTTATTATCCTCACGGGGCGTAGCGTGATCGATTAGCTAACCACCAGTCCTGTCCTAGCCCTATCCTTCCGTCCCTACTCTCTTAGAAAAAAAAAAAGGTTGAGCAACTGAATAACAAGCAGTTCTCGTAGCAAAATTCTGTAAAGATACCTCCATTAGGAGACCATATGCTCCACATTGGGAGCGTACATGGGGAAAAAAGGGACTAGATGTAAGCTACGACTCGTGTTTAGGAACTATTAGGTGGTACTTTGAACATTCATACTATATGTCGAATGAAAATTCAATGTATTGTGATTATGACAATTTAAATTGATCATTCGGGAATTGGAACCGGTTGACACCGCAACCCAATAGAATGCTCAGTTATATCGACTAATCGACTGTAAGTTCGATCTTTTTTAATATTAAGATTGATATTAGTTATAAGTTTAGTTACTGAAACAAATTTCAGGATTTTTTTAAATTTTTAAGTTGTTTCTTCCAAGTGAGTTTTTAAATGGTAAAGTGCTTTTATACACCTTTGATGAACACTTTTCATTGGTATGATTTTTGTTTAAATATTTAAAATTCTGACAAGATGCATTTAGTCTTCATTCATTTTTTTGACTGTTGTTTCAATGAGTCCTTCTTTATCATTTTCTTTGTTTTTATGTTTGCTAATTCTGTTTATATATTTACTTCTTCCCGGTCAACTAGGTCATTGTTTGACAAAGATTCTCAGCAAAATCTGATTAACCCACTACCATTTTCGGCGATGACATCCAAGCTTCAATAATTCATTAGATTTACTTTTACAGTTGTGTTATTTTCACTATTTATTTTTCTGCGGTTTTATTCTGCAATACCGTTTCATACAAACACCGGCTTATATAAAATTATATTTCAGTTTTTTTATGGAAAGTGAAAAAACCTCATATCATATTTTCTATAACTAGGTGAATAATAGTTTCTAGGAAGGATTGTTTTTTTTCCTTGTCTGTTTTTAAACAGGCTTGAGTGGGTCAATTTGTTTGAGCTTCAAAAGCTTTGAAATATACCCCTACTGTTAAAAGGTCCAGAAGAAGTTTTGAAGTTAAAAATATGAATACTATCTGTGCTTATATCCATTTAATTTTGTCTAAGGTATGTTTACTTTAAATACAATTTGATCACTAATTTGAACGTATCGAGCCACAGAATCTCTTATATAATAATTATGTGACAGAGTTTTCACGATATTCTTATTGTTTCTTCTTTTAATTGTAAAATATTAAAACTTCCTTTGTAGACTTGTCAATTTGTACTTTTTTCAAATTACAAAAAAAAATGTACAAAAGATTTATTAAATAGTGAGTAAAAAACTGTAGTAACTAAATAAGTTTTGGACATTCAATACAGCACACGATACAATTTCCATTATATCCTATTAATCATTTGGCTAATTTTTTGATTACTATCGCAGACTCCACCTAGTAACAGACTGACTTGTTGATTGAATGAATTACGTTAACTATTTCATTGCGCAGATTCAAACTTCTATAATATTTAAAAATAAATACGTTAACATAAATCACGTGCGGCTTTTTGCCATATTACATTAATCACATCACAGCTTCGTAATCAAAAGAAATTTTAATTAGTTGCCTGGATATACATTATACTAATACTCTAAAAGCAGCATCAACAGAAATAAATAGTAGAATAAAATCAACTTTTATTTAAATAAAAAATATTTTAGTAGAGTGCTGTGCGCTGCTTAAACCGTTTCAATTTGTTATTTTATATTTCAGAATAGTTTCTATTATACATAATTCAGAATTCAATTAATTTCATGAAGTCACAAATTTAATTGAATAGCTGAAGTGTAGTAGTTCTACTGTTAGTTTGCCTAATTACTCGTATCAGTCGTAAAATCACGTCCATTAAGAGATAAACTCAATCTAAATTATAGCTGGAATTAAATATTTAAATATCATTTGATATAAAAGAAATTTCCAGAATATCACAAACAGAAATTTTCACACAATTTAAGCTGTCATGTGAACTTTTTTTACTTATTCATCTGCTTGTTTCTTGATTCAAAATAATTTCTACTCTACATTTCTTTCTATTATTTTTTTTCTTTGTAAATCAAATAAAGATTTGATTGAATTCATCTAAATTGAATGAATAACACTAAATGAGTGATAATTTAAATAAAGCAAAGATGCATACAAATTAAATAAATAAATAATGAAGTTTTATAACACTGTTCAAAAGACTTTATTGTATTTTATACACGTTTCAATATCCGACACTTTATAATATGCAACAATTGATGAAAGAATGCTCAAAATGTAGTTGGATAAAAGAATAGAAAGGTTAATTATCTATGATGCATTGATAGAGGTTGAAAATTTTTAAGAATAACCAACCAGCTATTGAAGCGATTCTTGGCTAAAAATTATCATAAAACAAATTGAACAATACACAGGAAAGGAACAAATCTTTGCAAGATACCTTTCTTAATACAATTTGTTGTTTGCTTTGTTCTGTAATTGATATTTCGATTTTTTTTCATTTCATGTAGACACTTCTACTGGATTCATTCGCAATATTAACAGACAATAAATAACACATTTTTTGGTAAGGCTTCTCTCGCGCGTTTTTATTTTTCCACAGTACGTCGGTTGGCTTGGATAGTAGAGATTTTCAGTAAACACGAAAGTAGCGATGGTATACAGAGTTGGAACACTTTTTCCCAGCGCCCTGGTAATTTATCATCATGAAAAAGTGTTTGTAATGGACGGAAGAGACAGCTGAAAGTTTATGTTTGGCACACACTTGTTCTTGTGACCAATATAGCCGAGCGGAGAGATACTTAGTTGACGGAACCCGTGTCTGTTGAAACAAAGCAATACTTTTTGTGTATGGTTTTCTCATGGAAATTCATTACTTAGTAAAATTAACAAACTGAATTTGTAATCATTTGTATGGAAAGATATTGGAAACTTTTTCTGCGATTCTACTTAATATAAGTAGCCAGTATTAATTAAAACCTAGTAACGATTTAAGCCAAATTTAATTTTATATCATAAACATAAGATTTCAAGTAACGTCAACTTTTTATTTTTCAAAACATTATTTCAAATCATTTTACTCAATAATATAAAAAAAACACCATATAGAGAACAGTGTTTCCTAATTAGTATTATATTGCATGGCGTTGTTGCCAATACTCAACGAAAAGTTTTTATATTTTTTTATTATGTCCGATCCCAATCGGTAATATATTATAGGCTTCTAATGGAGGTATCTCAACAGAAATTTTTCAACGACAACTGCTTGTTACTCAATTGCTATACCTCTCTTTCTTCCAAGAGAGTAGGGATAGAAGGATAGGACTAGGACAGGTTTAGTGGTTAGCTCATCACTCTCGCTTCTCCCTGTTTTAGGATTGAATGGGTGGAACGGCATTTCAAATATCACAAACATCCATGCCTGCGAACAGGAATCCATAAATCGAATGAAAAATCTTCTGAATTAATTAAACTGTCGGTACCGAAATTTGAACCCGAGACATACGTAATTGAAGCCAACAACGTTGACCATTTCACCACGATCCTGACAGAGATTACATTAATAAAAATAAAACTCCTTTAAATTAATTTAACAATTTCATTGCATCTTTGGGCTGGTTTTTTCAGCATGGAAACCTTCTCAACTTTGGTTCTCTTAAATAGATAAGTTAACTTTTTCTTATATATTCTGAAAAAATATTTTTTCATTCGTTAACTAAGGAAAACAAAACACCTGTATAAAAAATAAACCATTTATTGACATATATGTATATATGTTTTAACATCGATCGGTATATTCGTGACTTTTTTTACGAGATTACGTTGTAAAGCTAAGTTGACGTTTTTACGCTCAAGTGTTTATTTGTAGTGTGTGGAAAAACGCATATTGCGCCCTAGGTCACCGAAAGATACTATAATCAAATACATACAGACAAACGGTTTTTAATTCAATGAATACTTTACACCCATATCTCAACTCACACTCTTACAATTGAGGGCTCTATTATCATAACTTGGAATCTCCGTCAATGCTTGTTTTTGGCGAATCAATAAAAACCGTTTTCATGCTACAGTTACAAATGCATAGTTTGATACAAATAAAACTGTGGAACAGACGCTTACACTTTTATATTTAAACAAACACTGTTACCCATGACAGTACAATGCTGCACTCTCATTGGCTTGAATGGAGATTATTAGTTTAGAAAATTATAGAACATTGGGGGTATATGAGTTTTGAAAATGAATAAAATTTTCAAATTCATTTTAGATGGTAGGATGTAAGTTAAGAAAGATTTTTATAATTTTTAGATGTGAACACGAAGAACAGCGCTGCATTAATAACTCATTTTTTTCTTATGCTGTAGATTATGAGTTATTTTACTAGACCCCTCAACTGTCGTATAATTTTTAACTAACAATACTTTTATTTTTAATAAATATTTTTATTGATGGAAATAATTCAATACATTTTTGTTGGGAATGTACGTGTTCAATATATATCTGTGATATTACACAAATGAATAATGTGTTTATTATGTCTGATCTATAAAAATAATATTTTTCAAAAGCAGAATAAGAAAATGTGTTACTATTTTCCATTTATATTGTATAGAAAGATGGAGATTTTTCTCAAAAGACATTCTAAAGATTCAGCTAGACTCACTTGTTGCTTTATTTTCGTAGTCCCCTATGAGTTGCTTCTTCCAAAGATTTATTTTCCTTTATTCCGCCCCCGTATGACTCTCAGCCGTTTCGAGTTGATGGATTCATTGAATAATATGCACATTTGTAAAAGAGCTTTCGCTAGAAATGTGGGCCTACATTTTTACTTCGGTATTTCTATCCTATTTAACATATTTCCTAAGGATTTTGAAAATAATTTATTTTTATTTCTTGTTCTGGTCATTTGATAAACTATGAAATCGTCATAATATATGTTTTTATTTCAATTTTTGGAATTTTTTATAACTTTTGATATACATGGTATATTCGAATTGTATTTAAGTTTCTTCAGACTCATCATAGAACACCCAAAGTTAAGTCGCTGTATAGCACTTTGATTAACAGATAGCATGATAAATGAAACTGCTCTGTTAGATATAAGAGCTTGGGTTTAAAGAAAATTATTTCCAAATTAAAAAAATCAAAGGGTGGTGGAAATACGTGTAAACGTTAGAGTTACAAAGAATACGTTAGTGGAAGTTTGACGAGGCCTTCGTCTACCAGAGAAGAGCGTTAATAATAAAGATGTTACATTTTATATTAAGTTAAGCGAAGTTTTTTCAACTACTGAATTCAATATGATAAACTTCGATGTAAACTTCAAGTGTTTCACAAATCTCTAATTAGAATTTTCAGCTGTAGCATAGCTGGAAAAAAACTCACTTTATTTAAAACTGGTAAGTATCCGGCATGCGTTGCAATACCACTCAAAAAAAGAAATGGTTTGTGTTTTAATTCTGTTTGTTGGTATTGGATTCAATTTTTTTTTAGGTTTTTTAGATTTAAGAATCTAATTTTTTTTTCTTAAGAAACCTTCACGGGTGTACGCACAGCAACTTTCCAAAGTTTGATCGAAATCGGATGTATGATAAAAGAACGCATAGGGGACAAACAAACAAACATTCATTAATTTTTATATACATACTAGTGAGTACCCGGAATGCGTTGCAATGCCACTCAAAGAAAGAAAGGGTTTGTGTTGTAATTCTGTTTATTGAACTGCTTTTGAATTAGAGGTCTGCACAGGCCGAAATTTCATAAACTTACCCGGTTCGAGCCCATCATCTTCAGGTCTGGCCCGACCCGAACCCGAGTTTCAATATCACACTTGTTATACCACAATATTTTTGTTTTTCGTCTAGTGCTTACACGAATAAATCAGAAGGTTTTTCCTAGATATCGCTGTATGACGTATTTGATTCTTTTTTTCAAGTTTTAGATTTTCAATTTTTTTTCCTTCAGAACCCTTCACGGGTGTGTTCACAACAACTCACCGAAGTTTCATCGAAATCGTATGAATGGTAAAGGAACGAGTAAAGGAACAAACAAACATTTATTTTATATAATATTTCCCGGCATGATCACAATAAGTCCTTCCTGAAAGTTTCGTCGCGATCGGTTGAGTAGTTTATGAGCCTATAAGATCCGGACAAACCAACAAACAGACATTCATTTTTATATAAATAGATAGATAAAAAGTGATGAATATATTCAAACCTTTATGTTCTTTTTTTATATAACATTGCAATGTTTTTCCATCAGGTATAAACAGTAAACAAAAATAAATTGATCGATATAATTCTATAACAACAACACAGTAACCACAAAGAGACTCCGCAAATTACTGTTTCGAAACAATGAATAATGTATCTGCCTATTGTATATTTACTTTACATTCCAAGCAACATCATCGTTGGTAAACGTTTCCCGAACACACCGTTGATAAGTTCATTGTGGCTCATTTTTCAACTGGCATTATAATGCTCACACGCAACCTGGAAATTACAGCAGCTCCACGTCCACCACTTGTTCAACTGTCAATGCTTAATGATTTGTCATTAACTACACTCGGTAGTTTATCTTTTCTGCCTTTTGAAAACTACCATGGGTGTGGATTTTAATGAATAACCGGTTCGTTAACCACACTCAAACAGTGGTGTATTCAAAATTATGTTTTAATCAGGGCCATGTAGTCGGAGTTATATTTTTCAAATACTCTTTTTTAACGCTAAGCACATATAAATTGTACCACAAAATAAATAAAAAAAATTCTTTACAGTTGATTATAACCAAGACGCCAGATATAATGTTACATTCGATCATCTTGGGGAGAAGAGACATCACAAACACCCATGGCCAAGACTTTTTCGGGATAAAACCCAAAACCATCTAATCGCTGAGGTAAAGCTTTCACTACTAAACCACCGACAACTCATTTGATTCGCGTCAACAGGTTATTCGTTGCAATGAAGTCACAATTTATATAAGAATACGCAAAAGATAGACATTTAGTTGAAATTGGAAATGCAACATAAGATTAAATTAATCGGAGTGGATGTCAGTCGATTTTGAAGCTGAGATCTAAGCAACCGCATTCATTAAATTATTCATTATTTGTAAATATTTTGAAGTTAAAAGAAATAAAAAAAATTCTTTAAATCGTTTTCTACCAATTATTTACTCTTGATAATATTCGACTTATTATAATAGAGTTTTTATATCTAACATTTAGGATTAATTATCTTTTGAACCTAATTAAGAAAAGAAAATACTAAGCTACTAAACATTACTACTAAATTGGGTTTTGAATACAACAACAGCAAAATCAATCTCAAGATTATAACCAAAATCATTAAGTATTTTTTTGATTTGCGTTGAATGCTGTGGATCGATTAAAACCCGTTATTCAGTGTATATATTCGATTAATATTGTTTACTGACAATCGTTAATGGCTAGATGTATAAAAAATGTTTTTGTTTTATTGCAATAAATTAATAGAATATTTTTAAGATATTAACTGAACATACAGTTTCAAGTCAAAGCTTACACCTAATACTGTAAAACTCGAATATGAAAATTAAAGTTTAAGTTTAATTATAACGAAGGATATTATTTCATTTTAGTTTTGGTTAATTAACCAAACCATAAAACGGTATTTGTGTTAGCTAATTAGATACCATGTTTCTTGAGACATCTTAACCTGCCTCATCCATAATCATGAGATGTGAACCACGTAAAGGCTCACCGTCTTGACTCCTCAGCCTCGCCTCTCTAGCCTCATCACTCTTATTGTTTGAATATATTTTGCATAGCATTACTTAGATGTTCACAGTGAACCATGACTGATATTGTTTCAAGTATCAAATACCGATGTTTATACGAATAAATGCCTATATTTTAGTAATGAAATATATTTCTTTCCGTGTATTATAAATTAATCGTTGCTAGCTAAATTAACCTACAATATTGATTACGATATAAAATCACATAAATATTTAATAAAATTAAATGCTCAATTTGTCTTAGCGATCATGTACATCTTGGTACAAGTCACGGAAAAGATTGTCTGAAAAATATCTTTTTTAATTGACCTCGAGTGACCTATAAAAATTTTCATACAGCTTTCTCGTACGATTTTTCAATTTCAACATATTTGGCCCATTGGAAATTATAAGCTAAATATAATGCCAAATATTTTTCTTTTGTATTATCATTACACTTTAATACAATTTATTTGTTTTTCGTAATAGTGTCCATTCGCCACATGGAGCTTATTTTACGAAAAATCTTTCTACGAGAATTGTTTACTACTCAAATCGTAAGGATAGAAATAGAGGGCTAGGACAGGACTAGAGGAAAGCTAACGCTCTCGCTACGCCTTGTTTTAGGACCGTATGGTGGAAGGAAATTTAGTTATTATTATTAGTTAATATAATGCAATAAACGTAGATAAGCATTTCTCATGACAAATGACGTGACAATATTTATGTTATTATTATACTCAATTTAAATGATAAAATAAAAACCAACATAACTAAACTATGCACCTAATTGTAATGAAATTGTTGAGCAAAATAACCAAGAGATTAGATCTAATCTATTATCATAAAAAGCACACATGACAACATACATATTCTAAATATACACAAAGAAGCTTCCGCAGAACAGTCAAACGAAAATCCCTCGTCGCACTGATATAGTCAACGTTGTTTTATTTATTCATTGGCGTCACAGCGTCGTTACTATGCAATGCCTCTAAAATATGCTCCTTTTGGGATCGCAAAGAGGGACCGCACTGGCTCTCAAGTTTTCACACCCTCCAAACTCTTTGATCATGAGCAGCGAGCCAAATTGAGCTGATAAATTTTCGATATTTTAAAAAAGCTATCGCTGGAGCTCAATTTTAACGTCTTATTTTGATTAATTGAAATACGCGTCAAGATTTTAACCCTTTCCGTAAAAGCTTTAAATTGATAGCTTTTCTTAGAAATATCTGGAAAGCATTTTAATTACTTTTCACTATAATTCAATTTAAAATCACAGTATTTTTGAAAGAAATTCAAGAAATAGAATACAAAAAACTTTAGTAATCAATAACAGTATATACCAGCATGTTCTATTTTATAAATTCATTCAGTAGAAAAGTTAAGTGATAAAGAAAATTGACTTCTTGATCCTGAGTAATGTTACCATGTAATTTGACCTAAGAATCAACGGGTTCTCCTTTCTACTCAATCTTGGATGAAAATTTAATTTAATTGGTAGCTTTTGAAAGTTTTACTTGGAGTTTATTAATCAAGCAGAAAACTATTCAATATGGTTAACGGTGTATAACAAAAAATGCTTATATTTAATTTTAAAAAACTCTTTAATCCTTCGTTTGTAATTTTTCGTTGAACACCGCTTAATCATGTCCAGTTTAAGGTGGAGTTATGTTATTTGTGATATTTATCATACAAATCACACTTATTGTTCATTTTAAAAATTACCAATATACAGTTTCATATTTCTTTGTGCCGTTTTGTAATCAGCATTCACTGAATTTTTCATAAAACATAACACGGGCGTACAATGAAAGCTTTGAGCATAGTTTCAAAAATACCGTCAATTTTCAAGCACCGCTCGATGTTTTTATGAGCTCATACGCTTCAATCAACGAGGACATATCACAATCTTTCATTTTGAAATTTTACGAGTTGAACAGTGTATGAAAAAATATGCTTGTAAACGAAAAAAAGGTTTTCTTTAACATGCATATATTATATTTGAAAGGAAACACATTATAAATTTCTTAACAATAATTATCTTTTATTTAATTTTTCCTGTATCCAAAATTTATGCAATTTTTACAAGATAAGCTTTTATACGATTAACTACAAATAGTGTTATATTTTATGAATAATTGTAAAAGAAAAATAAATAAAAAATTGATAAATACTGTAATCTGACGGTTAATCAATCACCGTGAATTTTTTCATTGTCGTTTTCAATTCCAGTGAGGTTAGTTTATCTACCTAAATAATTGATGGAAGGATGCGTTAACTTGACTAAAATTATAAATAAATTTCAATACCTATTACTAACCATTATTTCAGTTGTAAAATATGATTTTATTTAAATTATATGTACTAGACACCTTGTTTGTATATAAATTGGTCGTAGACTGCATTGTTTAATTATTTTAGTAGGTTGACAGACGTATTAAAAAGGCATATTTTTAAGAAGAAAATTAATTGAACTGGACATATCAATAAGTTAGCCTTACAGTTCTAAATGAAATTGTATGTAACTTAAAATAATGTTTATCAACAATCCAGGTACTATATATCAAAAAGTTATTTCAAAGAATGACAAAAGTCATTTAGAATTTCACTGTATTAAGAATAGCATTTCAGTGAATCCAATTAATTTTTGTCTTAAATGAAAATAATTCATTTTTCAGAAGATAATAAAGAAAATGTACAACAACATTGAAATAAAAATATTGTTTCCATTCTTCGTAGTAAACAGAATAGGTTTGTGTTGAAATGAATATCACACATTAAATTTTAATCGATTTTTAAATGAATCTTGAATTGATCTTATCACGCTTAAAAATTTACATTGATCAGTACTTCCTCCCGCTATCCCACTTTAAAAATGAAATATACAATACCGGTAAACTCAGTGTAGTGACTCTATATTATAATTGTATTTATTTCATGCTCTTTAAACAATGATACAGGTTGTACAAAACAATATTTATCTTACATGCGTCGCTAAAACACTTGAATTTACAAAATTGGTTGAGCAACACTGATATAACACTACAAATAAAAATTTTCATTGAAAAATCTTATACAGCTAGTTTGATATAACGACTTCAAATAAGATTTTTCTTGAAGCAAAAATACGCTCAGATTTATTTAATACTAAACACGGAAGAGTCCTCGAAGTAAAGTGCACTAAAGCCAATCAATAAACAAGCCAAGTGGCTATCGTAATATCAATCTATTTAGTCGTTAGCAAATATTGCATGGTTCACAGAATGTGGAAAGAAATGGAAACGTAGCGTTTTAACATTTTTACAATATTTAATAAAACCATTTTAATTCATTTATGAAAACTAGGTTATGTTTTACGAGTAGTTATTAAATTTGTTTTGTACAAAATATTATGTCAATATTCATAGTAACACACGTTATTAAATTAGTTCTTTGAATTCATGAGTCGAAAAAAGTGTTTAATATCACGATATGTTTTATATTAATCCATAGCTGGGACAATATTTTCTTCTTATTAAATTTGCATTCAAATAATATTTATGCAATTCAGTCTCAACTAATCATTAGCTTTTTTTTCATTAAATAATTCAAATTTTTCTTATCAACAGCAAAATATTGAGTAGGTTATATGAGAAAAATGTGTTGCTTCTCGGAATAAGAGCAATTATGAAAATATTTCAAAAAGATATGCGAGCTAAACTTTCTGATTTATGTAACATTTAGACATTTTAATATCATTAAAATGAAATAAAATTTATGAGACATCTATCTGGATTAAGCTTACAAAAAAGTTTTTAATTAATGGTCACATTTACTGATTTTTTCCAGATATATTATGTACCGCCGTTGAAGTCATTAACCACACTTTTCTAATTCTTTTTTTTACAGCACTTTTTGGTGGTTTGCTAGTGCCATTGTTCTTTAGAATATAAAAATGCATTACTCAGCCATTATGCAGCAGTCTTATTAAAATAATTAATTATTACATGTGAGTGTTTATTTGTTAACAAGCTTATGCAGCGAGCGTTTCCATTTGCAAACTCATTCATTCATTTTAATTTCATAGAAGTTAATAATCCCATTCAAATGGTCTATGTAATTTTTTTATCTTCGTATTGCCGTTTTATACGTTTTTTTAAGTTCTGGGCCTCGTAAATATTCTTCATCATGCTGATATATTCGATATTACTATTCTTCTTCTTTTTCTTGTCAGTCGTGTGAGGGCCGTAACCTCCGACTACCGCAACAACTCCATTTCCTTTGACGTTCCTTCGCCACTCGTTCCGGTATTCCACTGCTCTGAGAACCATCAGTAAGGAAAGGTCTATGGCGTCTTATTTGGTGGCTCCAGCGAGTTGGGGTCCTTCCGCTTCCCCTTCTGCCTTCGACATTTCCTGTGACAACGAGCCTCTCGGGATTATCGCTAGGCTTGCGGGCGATGTGGCCAAAAAAGCCAAGTAGGCGTCTTGTATAGACGGCTGAGAGTCTATTCTGTATTTAGAGCTCTTTCAGCATTGAAGCGTTTTTGCCCTTACACCACATTTCAAATACGTCCACGAGTGGACCAGCTATTGTACTAGATGCATTTTTGTATATTTCCTCGCTCCTCAAGATTCTCTCGAGCCTAGACATTGCGGCTTTAATTATAAGTAAGCTAAAACATATAAATTCTTTTTCTTTCAAAACTTTTTCTTTAGTATAATGTATCATTTTTTTTTCAAGGAATAGATAAAGGTTTCTTTGCTGCAAAACTTTTTTTACTGTTAAACATTTTTTCACAAAAAAATAAATCGTTCCTAAAATAGTCTTTCATGAAACCTAACGCATAATGGGGTACACCTTAATCTGAATTTAGAAAGTTCCAATCGCATAAAACGACAATTTCTTTTTGACTTGGCGTGATGAAAGAACATTTTGAGTGTAATTTCGATTATATTAGTTTGAACCACATATCGGTATAAGACACGATAAATCAAATTTCACTGGTCTAAATAAAATTCCATTCTCAATCGGTTATAACCTAATAACCAACAAATGGAAACTAGAACTGATATTTTTACCATACGTTCATTGTATATAAAAAGATTTATTTTACACATTTGTATATCAGCTTTGTCCATACATTCCTATTTTTAAGTTCTAGAAGACGTCATAGTAATATGATTTCAATGAACCAGAAAAACCAACGGGATTAATATTGGCAATTATATATATACCCAAATCTATATCTTTACAAATCTAAAATCAAGAGTATTTTAGTCACGGTTACATATTTATTTGTTCGTGAACTATTTATTGTATTAGTATCGTCTTAGACTTAATTGTGTGTTGTTTAACAAAGGTTTTATATGAACCAAACAGATATCAATCCTGTATTACATTATTTTTTCTAAGTATCGGCAAATATATCACTGAGTGGTAGACGTTATGCTTTGAATATAAATCACATGTATAACAAATCTACCATTTTTAAATTATCTAAATTTTGTACATTTTCATGTATTTTGTCACTAACGACCCGGGTTTTGCTTTTTGGCATCTTCAGGCATTTGAAAACTCGATTGAACTCGAACTAACTCAAATAGACAGTTTATAACGATTATATACAAAATAATATAGGACAAATCTTATCGCTGTGCCTAAGAAATTAACATCTGGACTACTCGAGTGAACAGAGGGGGGGGGCTGAAAATGCAATTCGAAGAAATACCCAATTTAAACTATTGGTCTCTGTTAGGGTGACCATGGACCGATGTATTAATGTGGGAAAATTCATTACATTGATTGTTAATTTATCTGTACTTCAACCAAACATTTTAAAATTTAATATTGTATAATTTATGATAAATATATACCATAAAATACATGTATCAATCTTCTTGTCTATCTGTCACGTGAAATTTGCACATGCAATTCTGGCTGCCATTAACTGTGCAATAATTATAAATTGGTACATTATATTTTGTGGTGAATTACGATCGACGGTGATATTTTCAACTTTTTAACATTATTATAAAACGGTAGATTATGTATTATGGGTGTTATATGGCGTACTTTCCATTGTGATGTTTTCATCTTTTAACCTTCAACATTCAACCATGCACACAAAATAGCGCTGTAATAACGCCAACGTCTAAATGTTAGTGGTCACTATACCGTTAAAAGCTGGGTAAAAAGTCGTAGTTATATATAAAGAATTTTCATATCATTTTCTATATGTACTATAAATTTTATTCATTTTGCATATTTTACATAATTTTTACAACATTTTTTACATCATAATTATGGGTAATATGTAATTACTAGCTATAAACATTTTTACCTGGCCATTAATTAAAATTTTCTACGCTTAAAATGGACGTTTAAAATTGGCTATTTCCAACTCAATTCACGTAGTTCAACAAAGAGAATACACAAAACGATAATTAACTAGGCTAGGTTCCTCTTTTTAAGCTAGATTAGTTAGTAGTGCGACAGAATGCTGACTAGCGACCACACCTTGCAGCAAAAAAACACCTGACCACTGCGGATTATTCACTACATGCATATTTATAATATATTACCGTGCAGTATTTTAAATTGTACGCCATTCCTTTTTAATTGCAGGTTTTAAATGAGGCATGTGACAAAAACTTTCATATGAATACACGGGGTCACATTTTGTGTACGTACAATATATCAAGCAATGAAAAAATCACTGGATATTAAAAAATATATTCACTTCAAATTTGGATTATTGAGATTTTGTACACTTCCATGAATTTTGTCATTAACGACCCGGGTTTCGCCTTTCGGCATCTTCAGGCATTCGATCACACGAATGGACTCGACCTGACAAAATACATGGAAGTGTACAAAATCTCAATAATCCAAATTTGATATTGAAATTCCATCAAGTCGATGTCTTAAATTATATATTCACTTACTTATAAGACATATATATATATATATATATATATATATATAAATATGCATATTCTTTACATGAATATAGAACTTATTTAAGATTTAAAAATAGTTAATTGCATATACTTTTAAGACATATAATATATAAATTTACAATCTTAACTATATTTATGCATGCTGTATAATTTTTAACGTTATAACCAAATGATAGATATATTCCAATACTTAAATAGTATACAAAAACAACTGAATTTTTTATGAGCTGACAATATGAATTGATTTCAGTTATATCAAAATTTTAATCATTCATTTGCTTCTTCGAACAAATATTGGTTTAAAAATTAAAGTGAAATT
This sequence comes from Himalopsyche phryganea, assembly GCA_022494535.1. Taxonomy (NCBI): domain Eukaryota; kingdom Metazoa; phylum Arthropoda; class Insecta; order Trichoptera; family Rhyacophilidae; genus Himalopsyche; species Himalopsyche phryganea. Next base: position 3,810,189 of record JAGVSL010000034.1, read on the forward strand.
AAATAATTGATATTTATCGTGTAAAATATAGTATTTAAACACCGTAACCAGTATTACCAAAATTTCTGTGGTTCTTATTTATAAATTTCATTGTTTAATTGGAGACAATTTAACCGCTTATATCAAGAATACTATTATTTCCACCATTAAATATTTTAGTGGTTTTTCAAAATTGAAGTGAATTTGTATCAATTAATTTTATAAAACCTTTCAATAATTAAACACTAACAACTGCAGTCGAGCGTTAATTAAATATTTCTATCACACTAATTGATAACTCAAACAAAGATTGGTGGAAATTTACTTCATTAAATACATTTAAAAAGTTTACCACAATATTGAGACATTAAGCTGAGACTTGTAGCGCGTGACAAGCTTTCAATATGAACTACGTTTTACTTTTTAGCTGCTTGTCACATCTTTCAATACTCTAATGAAAGGTAATACGTTCATCGAACTTAAAAGCACAAATTCTGTTTACGACTTAGTAACTGATAGAATCTTAAGAAGTTTGGAAACTGTTTTTTTTTACGTTTTAATACATGTGTGTTTTACGGTGTTTAGGAATATTTAAAAATCATTTTGTTACAAGATTGATACCAAATCATCTTTACTCATATAATCAAGTGAACTCAAATATTTCTGTGGTCTCAAAATAGTTGTAAAGCAGGTGACTAAGAAACGGAACAGCATATATAAACAATAAAATGAAATTTTAAAAATACATCTCAATTTAATGTTTTAATATGCATTTTTAAAACGAAATATTTAATAAATTTATCTAAAAGCAGAATTTAAACCGTTAATTAACTCTTTCAATCAATCATCAATCTTTTTCAGTTCTCTGTTTTTGATAGATATTAACTTTACTCACGAATTAAAATAGTTTTCTCAATATTTTTATGATGCACCTCTATTATGATTGCTGAAGAACTTAGAAGTCAGTTTGAATAATCGGAATAATATGTACGTGGTTTTTGAAGTATTTTTTTTAAAGTTCAGTCATCCTCTTCAATCCACAAAATTCTGCACTAACATTTTGATTTGTTGGCCCCCAGAAAAAAAGAATTTCACGGCTTCATTGTGTATTCATTATCATCTGACACCTTATACTACAAATGCCTATGTCATATTTATCAATTGTTCAGTACAGCCGATTCCGTATTTCTCAATATTAATGTTTTATATTTATTATTATCTTTCACACTCTGTTGCCAAATACTGTGGTGATTTTTTGTGATAGAGCCACCCAAGTGAATATAGACACTTCTTGTATTAGTAAATCACATCTGAATTGCCTATATCAATATTGGCATTTCTAAGTGTAAAATATGACTACATATTATTTTGACATACACTATAGGTTTTCTCTTATTTCATTCATTTTAAATCGGTTGACACAGGGATTGCTGCCATTAAAATAATGATCTTTTAGAAACACTTCCTGATACGTAAGTCAAAATAGTTAAATTTGAAATAAGCAGTTCTAGCATTATTTCTCAGTTATGTATTAATTATAATTAACAACATTGTATAAAACTGACTTTTTAGGTTAAATTCAAAAACATATGTTTTACATGGGCATATTAAATACTTTATATATACCCAATACTACTTTATTAAATAAATAGGTATACATAAAATACCGTAATTATACGCTTTCACGGTAATATAATCCAATCGTTATGTAAGTGAGTTGAACTAATTTTCCGTTTCGCTTTCTCTTGGCTTATCGTAATTAGTCCACCTAGATTTTTTTGTGTTTCAGACAAAAGATTTGAATAAAGTTGTCGACAGATTTTGTTTTAAATGAAAATCGCGACTGTTTTACGGTAGGACAAATGAGCAAGTCGTTATACTTTTCGCTCGAAATGTTTTATGGAAACTTCGTCTGCATTGCGACATAAAAATAATTTATCACACATGAATACGTATTGTAATAAACCTATTTTGTTTAAAGCATATATTACAATTCGCTGATTTTGAACATTTCAATATAAATTTAAATTTTATTGTACGGTGAATGTTACCAGATTGATTTCCAATTCGAAAAATACTATTAGGTTGATGCATAAGTCCCGTCGTATTTTTACATAGACTATGAAGTATTATTTTTAAGCAACTGTGTTAACATCTGTGTTTAATGTTGCCTTTGTATTATTTAAAAGAGGGTTTCTTCCAACATTTTTTAAGGAATTAGTTACTGACCAAATAATTAATTTGCAAAATAAAACACACGACCATGGTTAGAAATTAATCTGATTTCAACTGGCTGGTATTCAAACCCAATGCTGGTAGTGTCAATCGCAAATTTTTAATATGCTATGCGTTTACTTATCCAGAAGAAAACAAGCTTTCCAACTCAATGTTTTTATAAAATAATGAAACCATAGCTTGTTTAAGCTATATTAATTTTATAACAGAATCTTAATTTTTATTTATTTTTTTATATTCGTCATCGTTAAATAGGTGGAAATATTTTTCTGAATGTTTTATTAATATTTTTTAAATTAAAAAAAAAATATCTCATTTTATATTCACAAATATTTTTCTGCTGACCATTGTTTCATACAAAAAACTTTCGTTTACCTCACATATTTCACGGCATAATTTATTTCATTAAAACTTTTTATTTTGTTTTTCTGTCATGTTTACTTCTGTTTTTGTCACACTGTCCCAGCGATAACACTCATTTACTTAACGATGGGAACTTTTCCAAGCATTAACTCAAAACACTTTTACGCAAAGCTTCCATACAATATTTTTAATTCTCGACTGTGACTTATCTTAAGTTTATTTTGGACCACACTTAGAAGTTATTACGGAGAAAAAACGGAGATAAAAAGTAAACGTGAAAAAAAATCATTTGGATTTACATGACTGTAAATTAATTATTAGTATACAACAAGTTAATAACTGTCTCAACATCACCCGCTCAGTATGTGAAGCCCCTAATTTTAAAACTTCCTGCACAAAAAACATAATGGATTTTTTAATTATTATTAAAAAATACATTTGTGACTGGATATTATTTTTAACACAAACATCTTATAGAATAATTAATTATGTAGCTAAGAATATGAATTGTGATTTTTTTGTTTCTAAAATAGAGTATCAGTATATGTTTATTAATTTATATATTAAGTAGGTTAACAAATAAGATATACCTATAATAGCATCTCGATGTTGACAACAAATTTAAAAACAACTGAACAGCTTATATTATAAAATTAAATTAACTGTTCCTAAATTTGAAGAAATATTATGTACATACTAGTAATATTCTATACGAGATGTTAGTGCCACCTTTCAACATTTTCTAAAAACTCACACACTTTCTCTCTGTGTCACTCGTCGTGCGCAATCGTAGTTGTGCGCTGTGAGTTGGATAGATAAATTAAGACGTAATAACACAAATACATATCGTAAATATATTATTGAATTAGTTTTAATTTACGAAAAAAGTTTTTTATTTAAAAAAACATTAACTCTATATAGTGAGTTCATAGTTAGGCTATATTCAATAATTTGTTACTATCATTTTTTTTTTAATGATGTCAAAGTGATTTTTTTCAAATTTCAATTCCTATTCATCATATTACTTTTTTTTTTCCATGTCCGCTCCCAACGTGGACCATATCGTCTCCTAATGGAGGTAGATAACAGTATTTTTCTATGAGAACTTCTTGTTACTCAATTGCTCAGCCTCTCATTTGTTTTTCGAAGAAAGTAAGGATAGAAGTATAAGACTAGGATAGAACTAGTGGTTAGCTAATCGCTCTCGCTACTCCCCGTGAAGATCGGGTGGGTGGGAAAGAGGGAGTTAGACATCACAACACTCAGACTATGAATGGAAATCCATAAATCGATTTAAAGATCAATTTACGAAACCATCCGCACCAGGGATTGAACCTGAGACATCCGTAACTGTAGCCAACGACGCTACCAACTGTGCCACGGACGCCGACATATTACTTCTACTATTGCATAAAAAATCATCACCATTTTCTTCTAAATATTCCACTCATAGTTGGGCCAATGGCATTAAAACTTGCCATTGGTTATATCAGAACAATTATTTCGGCACACGTGCAGTTTTAAATATTTACAAAACATGAATTTTCCATTATCCTCTCTGTTTACATAAAGATGATGAATCTGGCGGTATAACTCGACCGCAGAACTCCGCACCGACATAACATTGTGAAATTAACCGATAAGCTCTCGACCGTATATAGGGTAAGGGTTGTTCGCACTGTTTCCTACCCCGAACAGAGCTCGCTCGTGGGTTGTTAACCGAGACGAACAAAAATGGGGTGCAAAACGAAATCCAATAATTGCCATGACTGATATTTACAGTGAAAACACTGAGAAATACTTCGCACTAGAGTTTCAGAAATATTTGATTAAGAGCAATCCTTCATATTCGATAAAATTGCGAAGATTCAAACGCCTGTACTATAAGGTTCATATTTTACAATCTATTGGGTTTTCTATTTATGCCACAAAAGAGTTCCACTGAATTATTTACGCTTTGATAGACAATTTATACTGTTTAGACGCTGTTCACAGAAATAGAATACGGTCGTTCAATTCAATACAAAAGCATTTATACAATTCCGTCTGTAAGCTTTTGATTGGGAGTTTCATCCTAATATAAACTATTGTGTTGTCATTGAAGATTAACCCATTTAAGATCATCTTTCAAAAGAAGAAAAATATTTTACATAGCCAACATTTAATATTTTTCGATCCAAAGCCAAATGCAATACTTTCATCTCACGCAGTTGCATGTAAGACGCAAAGGCAATTGACTTTTCAAAACAATTATGAATTTGTATCTAAAGGTAAAGATATGTTCCTTTAATATACTGCTCCACACGATGACTGAAGAGTAACCATTTTGTAAACTTTGAAAACAAATAAATACAATATTTACTAAGATTAAATAACATGCTTTGATTTCACTAAAAACATGGTGATTAGGTAATGGACTTTGAAGCCTCTTGTGACCATTGATTTGATTTGGTCGTATGCTGCAAACTGTTTTAATCTGACCAAACTTTTTTAAACCAATTTTAATCCGGCGTCTTGAAATACTCCAATATGCCACACACGTTGAGGATTTAACGGAACTTTAGGTTTTTAGTGTGAACTATGAAATAAGTGAGAAATCAGGCAAATGAAATGAAAATTTAGAAAATGAAAGTTTTTCACCATTTAAGCGTTCTTTCTTTATAATTTCGTCATCAAAAAAAGTCGAATCATAATTTTAAAACTCTGAATTGTAGTATTTACTTGATCACTTTATTGCAAAAATTGCTCTAAGGTAGATTCAGATTTATTCAAAGTAAACCGAGTATTTTTGTAAATACTATTTGTATGACTTTCGAGTTTTTTTACCAATAAAATGACATCCTGTTCCAACCGAATTTAAATAGCCATTTGGGCACGTGAGGGTAAGGTCGTTTATAAATAAGTCAAACGCCAACAACCTTACCCACCATTCATAACCTCTACATGTATAACCTATAAAGTAATAATTTATATTTAATCTTACATTTCTAGACGAGGTGACTTGAAAATAATATTATAATACCGATATTTATCTACACTATATTGCAGAAAATACATGTATACATTTGTATATCTGTCTTTCATAATCCTCCCAAACGATGAACAAGTGTGACGTGAAATTTTCACATATTATTCTCGCTGCCATTTCTAGGGTAACTGTGCTACTTTCAACGTTCAACTTTTTACATTATTGTTAATTAACGGGTTTTATTTTTGAACGTTACATGGGATACGACCCACGATGATATTTTCAACATTCAACTTTTAACATTATTATTCAATACTTTCGTGGACTATATTTTTGGATGTTACATGTGCTTTGATCCACGGTGCTATTTTAACAAATCTGAATAATTAATACTAGTATAGATACATAAAAAAATACTTTGGCAAAGAGGAGGTCAATTAATCATAACTGTTTGACGTGCCATGAGTATTCAATACTTTCAATTCGATTTCTTGGAGTAAAAAAATACAACTACAAATAAATAAAACACATTGATTATGCAAATATTCACATAAAGTTTTACTTGATATGTCAGTATAATAAAATCTGTTTTACTGATGTAGTAAACATGACTCTACGAATTGATGAAATATGATATTTCAAGTGTTTGGTCAGCGCATGCGTCGAATCATCATTTCACACAATAGCAGTTATGAAATGTGATATTGCTTAATGCAAAGATAAGTAAATACGTGATTGTAAAAGGAGACCGTCTACAAGTGTGAGATTAATCGAATGGCATATTTGGAAAACGCAATACAACTAGTGAATAATATAGAAAAGAGATCGTCAGTCCCTCGCCAACCTCCGATCGTAAAACATCTACTCCGCACTGCATTACCGACTTTGCCATCATCACCATCATCCGTCGTCAGTTTTAATCACGTCAAGCAACATACAACATTGGAAGCACATGTTCCTAAGCTGATATTATCCACTTCTTTTCTAGTAATCGCATTTCACTAAATTACATGTGGATCTAAAAAAAATTAAAATTTCACAATTTATGTGGAAATGTTAATGGAATAATAAGTAAGTCTCATACCATTCCATCAAGAATTAACCGTATAAATATAATATTAATATAATAAAAATATCTAAATTGCTATCTTGGGCATGTAGTAAATTATTGGAAAGCGTTAGAAAATGACAATTAAGCCTGTTTCTGAATTATTGATAACTGTCGTTACATTGTGAATTTGTTTTAAAAAAAATCTAATAGGACATATAAAGCATATAATATAAATTTATTATTATTATATTTATATAAATATATTTATCAATTATTGATGGAAAGGCATTGTATTTAAAAAATAAAAAACAGAATTTGTTTGTGATTTCGCTAGGCATTATAAACTGTTGACATCAGTTGATAATTCTCGTGATGTGTGAAACCGGTCCTGATCATTATAAACATGTGGAACTATTACAAAAATTGTGTTTTGTTTTTAAAATACAATGCCTTTCCATCAATAATTGACATTATATTATTGACTTCATTTTTAGCTATAATTATTTTTAAGTCAAAACTTAACAAGACTGCACGCCAACAAAAAAAAATATAAATAAAGTCTATGAAAACTCGACTTGTACCAAACACAAACATATATTGGCGTGCGGTGGACTTCACTATCACTATCCCTATTGCACAACCTAATTTGGGTATGAGCAAGAAGGATATAAGAGCATGCGCCGCATACCATTCATTGCATCTCGCTTGTACCTTCACTTTTTATGTGATTGAGCGAGAAAGAGATATAACCACCGCACGCACCTGATATATATCTAGTTTCTAGTATATGGACATTATAATGATGTTAAAATAAAAAATATCGTAATTCACTCTTGTCGATGAATAAATACAGTTATTTTAAATCGTTACGTTTTTTTTTCTTTATAATTATTATATAATGCTGTTATATATTATAAATGAGCATTTAATAGTGTGCATCCAACGGTTTTCTAATTCCCACTTACATATTAACACCACTGACCAGCTTGTGTCACAGACGGCTAAGAGACTAAGTAAGAACACCTGCAGTATAACATATTCTTTCAAAAAAAACTTTAAATTAAACGCCGATCTAACACCGCAATATAAATACGAATGTATTTACTAAATTGAACTTGGAAAAATAAGTCAGCTGGTCATGTCACCGACTGGTCAACGCTTTTCTTAAGCGAAGCAGCATGAGTCACAGATGACTAAGAGACTAAGTAAGAAAACCTGCAGTCTAACATATTCTTTCAAAGAAAACTTATTTTAAATTAAACGCCGATCCAATACTGCAATATAAATACGAATGTATTTATTAAATTGAACTTGGAAAAATAGGTCAGCTGGTCATGTCACCGATTGGTCAACGCTCTTGGGCATTTGTTCTATACGGTTGTGGTGTCCACAGGTTTGATTACCCGTGCAGACTATTTTATACATTAATTTTTCAATCAATTCTTGGATTTGTATTAAAAAACATAAACTTTTCTAATGCAGGCCTGAACAAACTTTTTTGGTCTCACATCGACCTCAAGAAAACACCGGCCTCAAGAAAAAATATTGTATTTTGGTATAAATTATTTACTATCATGAAAAAGGAATTTCGTCACAAAATTAATAAATGAATCTCTACTAACCAACAATTTAGTAAAACGAATGACCCACAAGAAATACGCATCGGGCCGCATGTGACCCGCGGGTCGTATTTTGATAATACTTGGTGTAATGTTTAGATTCAGTCCTACCAATTCAATCCTAAAAAATAGTGTAACGACAGCGATAAGCTAACTGATAGAGTTATTTTGTAGCACCATTCTTATATTCTTTCCCCCTGCAAAAAATACTGATTGAGCAACTGAATGACCGAATGAATCGGTTCTATTAGTAGTCCATATGCTCCACATTGGGAGCGAATATGATTGAAAGAAGAAAAAAAATTTAAGGCGTCGATTGAGGGTGCTTGATGGAATTTCAATATCAAATTTGAATTATTGAGATCTTGTACACTTCCATGTATTTAAATACATGGAAGTGTACAAAATCTCAATAATTCAAATTTGAAAAAAAATTAAGTTGTGTAAAAATGCTGGTTGTGCGATCGTTAGAATATTGCAGATGCTGTAAAAGTTTTTGCAATATTTTCAATTTTGCTGAACACAAATCTTGCAACGCGGCTGTGAAATCAGATATATATCAACGCACAACACCAAGAAAAGCAATCGTTTTCGCAAGCTCCCGTATCTCATTTACAATTCCCGTGCCGTTCTTTGTTCGCCCTGTCTGATAAAAAAACAGTATCCTTGGCTATGTGCAAAATATACCTACCGGTTCATTTAAAATAGGATAAAACCGCAAAACGGATTGGGCCGCAACACAATAAAAGGCAGCGTGGTGTGGCGTTCGGGTGGCGGGGAAACCCCGGCACAGCAATAAGGTGGTGGCTGGATCGTTTGTATTTGCTTCCAGAATCGGCTTAAGGCGTGAGCTAAGTATGCAAATTCTTTTATAGGGGCACGTGTCGGTAAAACAAATTACTGAATAAAATTATGAAAAATACTTTCGATTAGTCGGAAAATTATACGATCTCTTTCGTAAGCAATTTTTAACGTAAATTTTAAGCCACACCGTGCGTGAAAACGACGTGTTTTCACTCACTAAAATTAGGCTTTTTCCAAACTACTTATACATTGCATGTTTTTTTAAAATGGCTTTCTATTGTCGTTTAACTGTTTATAGGGTCTAGTTGTACTTGATGACATATTTTTCGAGTTGATGATATGCAATATTAACAATGCACGTAAAGGAATCCGTCTCATTATCTGAACATTTGACTTCAACTCAACTCACAGGGTCTTTCAAATCTCAACAATTCGAATTTGATATTGAAATTCTATCAAGCACACTCAGTCGACGTCTATTGTATCTTAAATTCTTTCAAATATACTCACAGGTGATTCTGAATGTGTCTTTAAAGGGCTAATTTTAATCATATTATATATTACTTCGTTTAACGCTGATTCGATATGATGCGGTCTGTTCGAAGCTTCAAATTTACGCTGATTCAAATTATCGTATCATTTCATTTATTCGTAACTTGACAAACAATCGTCTTGGCGTGACTATCGAGGCTGTCGCATGGCGGAGCTAATGTGTAAGTGCCGCGGGTCTGTGTGCGTTTGTATGAAGTTGTTTTGTTTTTATTTACCGTATACTTCCCCCAAACATAAGTTAGTTTGTACATTTGTTGTTATGCATCGTGTTTATTAGCAGTAAAACAATGTCCATGCTATCAATACGGTTTGGAGCCTTGCGTAAAACGTTGTTAATGTATAATATGCTAAAATCATTGACATTTCTGTATAAGAAAATGAATAAAATGTATATTTATTTGTTCATTAAAAATGAACTCTTATAATTTTTTAGATATTTACATATCGACTGTGGAAAGGCAAAAAGACGTAACCCACACACCAAAAAAATTGTGTATATGCCACATTGCATACACTGTTAATATAAAAAAAATGTATTTTGAAAAGATGTAGGGTATACGTCTATTTGCCTTTCTACAGTCGATATTATAAATATATATATATATATATAACTGGCTTTCACATATATAGCTGGGTATAAATATAGTGTTTGAACACGTTTTGTGTATGTTATAAACAATAGTTTTGGTATGGGTTACGTCATTTTACCTTTCCACAGTTGATATGGTTATGTAACATATACTTCTATGCTAATTCGTATAAAATAGTTTTTAATTGAACTAAAATTTCTACAACTAAGAAGCGATCGAGAACAGAAAAGATGATAAAAAATAATTGAGAAAATTTAAGATAAACAATGTGTCTTCTCGCAATGCTGCTTGTTGAAAATTTTTGCTGGTGTCAATTCATGAAAATTTAAGTTTAATTCAGATTTGATATTTTAAACCTTGTGGTGACAGTGATAATAATTTGTTAAATAAGAAGACTGTCGGGTTGTGTCTAATTTTTCAAACGAAATCTGCAAGAAAATGTTTTATCGGAAATTCAAACATCTAACAACTTTCTATCATTTTATTAAAGTATACTTTTCTTATTTAAACGTTCATATTATTTTAAGAACATTCCCTGTCAACCCTTACAGCACATTTTATAAAGGAGGTATATGATTTGTAAAACGCATACGAGCTCCGAATATTGCGAACGTGCCAAATGCGTACTGTAATTGATAGTTTCGATTTATAAAGTAAGCCTGTTGTGCAAGAAAAAATATTTTTTACAAACATAAATTCACATTTATTTGCTCACTTTTGTATAGATGTTGAAATAAATATTTCAACGTTTGTTTATAAACATTTAGATTTTTGTAAACGTGCACATCTTCAAATTCAAGATTCAAATATAGCTTCTTGTTGGCCGTCGTCACTTAATTTTGAAACGTTTAATGGTTTTTAATTTTAGTCAGTTTTTTTTCATAATAAATCTGTGTTCTTGAGTACGGACCATATTTTTTATTTGCACACTATAATAGTAAATATTCCAACATATTTTAAAATTACTTTTAAGGTGTTAACTGTCAATTCTTGGTGGAAAGACATTATATTTTAAAAAATAAAACACAATTTGTTTGTACTACTTCCACATATTTATAATGATCAGGACCGGTTTCGCTCATCACGAGCATTACATCAGTTGATAATGCTCGGGATGAGCGAAACTGGTCCTGATCATTATAAATATGTGGAAGTAGTACAAACAAATTGTGTTTTATTTTTTTAAATATTTTAAAATATTAATGCAGTATTATCAGCGAAACTGTTTGTTGTCAGATAACTCTACGCCCAGCATTCGAAAATTGAGTATGAAAATTTGCACACATTGTTTAGATAACATTTTTCAATTGAATTTAATGAAACAATCAAAAATATGCATTGAACATATCCTGATGCATTGCAAGTGAGCATTTTAAAATAATAATGCTCAACAGTTGACCGGAACCGCTTATTTTTTTAAATACAATTTGTGCAACATAGATAAATCGTAGTTTAATTATATAACATCTGAACTCAAATTTTCAACTAATAATTCATACGAGGAACCGTATGGTCTGCCTAAGACTTTGCATTATATCTATATACCACTTGTTTCATGTACAATTTGATATTCTAAGCAACGTTTTATTTCATTTAATACATCTTGCAGAATTGTTATTAAATTCTTTAACTGCCTTTAGAATTATTTACAATTATGTATTCACCTACCGTTTTTAACTTCATTACTTTACAATCTACTGAAAAAAAATGTCGGCTACGTTAATGTTTCCTAAAACTCTTTAAATAATTGAACAACAATTTTTACCATTTCGTTTAATTTAAATCAAGTCTACATTAAAAACATTTACGTAGATCATTACTTTCTGGTTGAAATACAAAATACTGAAACCTGATTCACTTCACCAAAAACGGTTATTGATTTCCACTGAAAAGTATAACGAAGACTTGCGAAGGCCACACAAACGACTGATTTGTTTGCCTAGTGGTTTAGTTTAAAAAAAATAGCATCGTGCATCAATGAATGTAGTAAACAATAACCGTACATAATATTTAATGACTAGGCTGTATATTTGTATACTTTTTCCTTTATTGTTTATTTCCATGGCAACAAAAATTTTTCATGTATCACAGGAATTATAATAACGATTATTTGTATTTGCAGTGATACCTGACGCTGCAGATTTTCTAAATTTAATATTCGAGGAAAAGTTTTGTTTTGTGCCAGAGCATTGTGTCGCATCAACAGAATTGATAATTGTTATTAAAATAAAATCCATAAAATGATACTAATATCACTTCACAGATAACATGTGATTTTCCTAAATATATGCGATATTTGAAAAAGACAATATGATGACTAAGGTAGAATAAAAAAAGGGACCATCAGTTGCCACTCGCCGAGCGTAAAACATCTACTCTGAACTGTATTATCGACATCATAATCACCCGTCCTACTGTATAATTGCGTCACACATTCAACATTGCAATCATATTCCTAAATATTGATATGGTTTAAACAGAGTAATATGCATATTTTCTTATAGTATGAAACCAAAAAATACATATTGTGATCGGTAGAAAATTACTTAGAAATACAGATATTTTTTTTAAATTAAAAACAAACATTTAACAGAAGTTTTAATATACTAAACCTCAAAAATATGGAATAAAATGATTGTGTCAACAAATGCGTTATGTGTATTCAATCGTATCATCAGATTTCTATAATTATAATGTACGAATATAGAAACGTTCAATTTGCACTTTCCTGATCGATCAAATATTCAGTCGTAATTGATGTTCAATTACAGATTAAATTAATATTCTCGAAAACATGTTCACAGCTGTGTTTGTAAGTATTTAATAAGCTTCTGCTATAAACAGCTTGCATGTTATCGTGTTTACATTGTATAATACAAATTCTCATATCTCTCAACACGTATTTCAAATGAAAATCATGCGATATGATTAAATATGTTATTTTGGTGTAACATTATGATTGATCCATATTATATATGACAATATACTGTTTTTGTCAAATCCTCTTCGCTTTTAAATGAATTTAATTTTAGATATTTACTATTTCATTTAGTTGATGAAAAAATTTCGTTTTTGTTTCTCAGTTTATTGATATGAAAACCTTTCGACTTGAGTGATTTATTATATAATATTGCGTAGACAATAACAAATAAAGTTACAGCCAAATCAATGTGATAAAATTCTTTTACAAGTAATATTCCTTCATTGGACTTTTGAGAAAAGCTTTATGATAAAAACATAAGGTGGCAAATCTTTCAATATCATTTCATACAATCAACTGTTAAACTTTTAACATCACACAATACAACTCGACGAAAAAATAAAATAATATTTTTTTTAACCATATCCGCTCCCTATTCAGAGCGTATGACCATCACGCGGTTCCTCTAAGCTTCTCTGTCCCCCGCTAGTCTCCTCGCTTCCTCCCATGTCATCTCAGCGTCCCGTAGCTCCGCCGAATACATCCTATGGATGGTCATCAGCGGCCTTCCAGGGGGGCGGAACCCGTCTGGTAGGTAGAAGAGACAGGCAGGATTCAGGCTCCTCTGGGGCATCCGCAACACGTGTCCAAGCCTGGTCCATCGTCGTTTTTTTTTTATTTTGGACGTAATAAGAGGCTGGTCCGTCAGCTCTCTTACCTTCGAGTTCCTGACAAAATCAAACCACCGTACCCCTAGAATTCGCCGCAAACATCTGTCTTCAAAGCACAATATACGGTTACCCTGTGCCTTGGTGAGGTGCCATGACTCCTAACCGTAAAGCAATACCATCAGGATGCATGCGTTGAATAAGTGGCATTTGGTTCTGACCGAGTACAACCATGAGTCCCACACTTTTCGCATTGAGTTAAAAGTTGCTAATCGGATTGCGAGCTCTTTACGCGGATTGCCATCTCCCGTGATGTGTACCCCCAAGTACCTGAAGCCGTCGACTCTCTAGATGTCTTGCCCCGCGCTCGTCAGAGGGTAGTCTGGGTCTGGACAGAAGCTGCTGCAGAGCACGTTGGTTTTACTCGTATTGACTTTGAGACCAATGCGATACGAGTTGCTCTGCAGCCTGTCCATTGTTTCCTGAATACCCTCGACAGATTTGTCAAATATGACAGCGTCGTCAGCATACTCGAGGTCGCATAGCCTCAGATTGGGGGCAACGGCTACACCTTGGTCTGGTGGAATTGACTTGACTGACCTCAGGATGAATTCGAAATAATAATTACATACTTTAATTTGAGATTTTCTGAAAAAACAATTTAGTTGTATTTATGAATAACAATGTTTACTATGTTTCACGTGCTGGACTTTCAAATCAAATATGAATGTAATTATTTGTGTGAAATTTGATAGTTTACCTTAATTCTATTTTTAAAACTACCATACATTAATTGGACAATTGTTCTTCATAGAAAACGTGTTTAATGAATCTTGATTTGAAAAATACTAATAATTACACTGTAAATATCATTTCAAAATACTGTGAAATCTTACATACCCTCTTCCACCATCACTGCTTTCCCATCCTTTAATTTTATAAGACAGTATCCAGTGGAGCAACAAACGTTAAGCACATCTACAGTTTTTTTTTTTTATTGGGAGTGTCTTAAGAACAGCTACCCAAGACTCAGAGTGTACAGAAAAATAATCTCTCCAGATAAACAAACAGCTTCTATGAGTTTTAGTATACACGCTCTCCGTATGACACCACAAATTTTTTAAAGTGAAATCTATGGATCCACTCCACTGTCAGGAGTTCCCTCCAAAATTTTCTTCTAAATCTAAGGAGGGCGTCCAGATAATGACCTCTCCTCTCCAGGAGACACCTGAGGGTCACACTTACCACTTGTTCGTTAGCAGGCTAGTGCTCACAGGTGTCATCGTGGTATGCCAGACCAGATAAACTGCATCTTCCAAAGGGCGTAAAACGTATCTGTTTTTCCCAGGTGTGTCCTGAAGGCTGACATTAAAATAAGTAACACCATTCCACTGGATCATTTCTATCTGGACTCTCAGTAAACAGACTATACACAGAACACTTAACATGAACTTGAGTTAAGTGGCAGAGCCACATCTTTTTGAGCTATTTTTTCTATTTTCTCAATCATGCATGATACAAAATCAGACCCGTGCAGTTCTGCTCTGGCCATGAATGTGAAGGGTAGACTTTTTTCTGTCGATAGCGTTGTAGAAGGTGGCCATGAGACATTAACTGCACATACAAGACACTCAGTGGGAAATAGTGGAAAAAACCAACTTTTGTATGTTATGTTTAAATTTGCTGCCATCATGATCCTGAAAAAAATGATTATAGAGAAAGATTTTTTTTAAATAAAACACAATTGGTTTTATTCTACTTTTACATTTTTTACAATGACCAGAATTTGTTTTACTCATCGCAAGCATCATCAACTGAACCCTCTTTTCTTATCTTTTCCTCATGAAAATTTTAGAAATCGTTGATTTTGGGAACTTAACATCATCTCGAATTTTCTGTAGCTAGATTAGAAATAGATAATTAAATTATATAATTTGTCGGTTATAAAATTTGCAGGTCAAACATGCTATCAACAGAATAATAGTATATTTTTATAAGTTCTCTCTGTCTTTTTCAGTGTTAGTACGCTTACAATGCCTAACATGTATTTTTTGACAGAGAGAAGGTAAGACACATTAACTTATTTTTTATGCAAGCATAAAATGTAAAAAAAATCAATCCTTCATTATTTTTCCAATGTCAATACTTTTAATATTATTATATTAAATATGATTTATATTAACATTCAGTCTAATAATTTACTAGCATATATTATAAAATAATATCCCAGACCGGTCTGTAGGCGTTTTATTATTATCCCATATCACATGTAAGTATACATTTTGATTATAATAAAAAAATGAAACTAGCTACTTTAAACATTCAGTACTTCAATTCCAATACCGTCATCTATGACGCGCATCTCACTAATCATTAAATAACAAACCTCCGGTATATAGTAGTCGATAGCAATCGTTCATTGCTGATAACAATTCTTTCTGATATGCTTGTATCAATGCTTGGTCAAGAATATCATGTAACCTGAATGCAAACACAGCGTTGAATACGAAAATGATTAGTCAAATATTAACTCTGACATTTATCACAACTGCATAGTCAATATTTACAAAGGTTTTCAAACTTGAATCTCTTTGATTTAATACCTGCCCTGGTCGATAAATTCAATTTTCATTAATCCACCACTTCATAAAGTCCGGTGCAAAGTAAACAAAAGTTATAATTTAGTGTTGTTTATATTAACGGAGCAGTGTTATAAAATAAGTCTGTGCGCAACCCTTATATTTTGTTGTCAATTTTGGTTAAACAGGCTGGTAGCATAATTATAGAGGAGCAGCATTTTCCAACCAGTGTGTCGTGACATACTTTAAACAGTTAGTAGAAAATGATTATGCTTATTTTTAAAACAACAATGTTTCAAACGTGTCTCAAATTTCATGTTTTCGAATTGATTTGGATAATTACTTATGAACGTAAAATTTCAAAGTTACTCATTGAATTGATACATACTTGGTAGAACTCCATTATTATACAATAATGTAGGGGTCTACAAACTATGGCCTGCGATACGTGGCCGGACGTGCCCGGTATCCAGCCCGAAATAGTTTTTTTACACAGATAAGTAGTGCCGAATACAGAAAAAGCCATGAGCAAACTTATGCAACTGATCAATTTTTTTGAATTTGTGTCGAAAGGACTTCATGTAAGTATATAAATCAGGCCGAAGCTGGTTTTCTCCAAGTCAGCTGTCGGCTATCTCCGGCGCAATGAAATGTCCTTGACACTTACCACTAAGTACAAACCAAGATTTGTGTGTAATTTAAAACTACAGTATGTTGAGTTAACCAGGTCTAGGCCCTTGGGACTTAGTGGAGAGAGTGATCCTTAGGCTAAAAAGTTGTGAGATCCCTGCATTAAAGTATTCACATTCATAAGAATTAAATTATATTGATGGTAGCTTTTTTTGGCATCATACCATTTTTTTTACCATATCAGCTCCTAGTGTGGAACATATGGTCTCCTAATGGAGATATTTCAACAGAAGTTTTCTACTAGAACTTCTTGTTACTCAGTTTCTCAATCGCTCTTTTTAGAAGAGAGTAGGGATAGAAGGATAGGAGTAAGACAGGACTAGTAATAAGCTAATTGCTCTGATTGCTATGGCCTGTTTTTAGGATTGAATTGTTGAGTGGAAAAAAAATCACCTGATGCCTGGTGCATAAATAACTTAGTTGATTGAAAATGTATTGTAGCATATTATGCCATATTGTTTGTTTGAATAATGTATGCTCGTCCGTGGCGTAGTTGGTAGCGTCGATGGCTACGGTTACGGATGTCTCGGGCTCAATTCCCGGTGCGGACGGTTTTCATAGATTGATTTTTTAATAGATTTATGGATTTCTGTTCATAGTCTGAGTCCTCCCTCCCATCCATCCTCACGGGGCGTAGCGAGGGCGATTAGCTAACCACTAGTTCTGTCATAGCCCTATCCTTCTATCCTTACCCTCTTCGAAAAAAAATAGGTTGAGCAACTGAGTAACAAGCAGTTCTCGTAGAAAAATTATGTTAAGATACCTCCTTTAGGAGACCATATGCTCCACATTGGGATCGGACATGGATTTAAAAAAATGCTATATGCGCACCTATAATTTTCCAAAATTACGATTCTGCCTTACATAGAAAGTAAAGTTTACCAACTACTGCTCTGCAGCATATTTTTACATCCTTTTCTGTGATCGCTTTCACGCTCAACCTTTTTTCTCTCTCTGCCACATCCGGAAAGAAAAGCCTTAATTTCCTCCAGTCCATTTTCTCGGTATAAAAACCCGCAGAAAATTATGTGTAGAGTTTTGTAAACTCAGGCCGGATGTATGCAAATATAATGTATACGCCAACACTGGAGGCAAACAATTCCGTCTCGCGGACATATAACACTAACTACTTGCACAAGGATCACGAAGCCTAGCGCCCGTACACACACTCCAACACATAGTCCTTCAATTTGCTCGCCTGACAAAGGAGTGTAAAACATTTTTATTCGTCACTTAATTACGTTTCAGATCATGTATATTTAAGAGTATTCTTTTCTTAATTATAAAAACAATGATTTATTTACGAATTAAAGCTTTTCATTTAGCAATCTGTTCATAAATTGTTGTTAATACAGTCATTTGTGTGTTTTGTTGAATTTAAGAAATAAAGTGCAAATTTGCAACATAAAATTTGTCAATAGATGTACGCTGTAATATTAATGTCACAAAAATAGTGAATCAACTGTTTTTTGTTGCAATGAAGTCACTGGTGACCTACTTAAAATCATATCGCGATATACCTTATGAGTACCTACGATTAATATTTCTTTCGACCATTTCCACTGAAATTTGGAGCATATGAGATAATAGTGGAACGCTCGACATAATTTATTTGTACAATAAATAGTTGATATTCAGTGGTTCAACCTCTTTTACTGTTACAAGGTAGATAAGGAAAGAAGGATAGGGCTAGGAAAGACTGATAGCTTATCTCTCTCCATACGGTCCGTTTTTAGGATCGGATAAGTGAGAGGTAATGTAAACATCACATACATCCATAACTTTAAACATAAACCGATAAGTCGATTGAAAAATAAAGGTATTTAAACCCGTGACCACTGCAAACAAATAACACTACCACCCAAGAGTTTTGACCCTTCGGCTACAAAATTGATCTTGTACGTTTTATTACTATTGATATCTACCTACAAGTACGTAAGTAAAAAGATATTTCGAAGTATGCGTTTGAAATTTGTAACAAGTATAAATATCTATATATATTATGTATTCAATTGCATTTAATACCACATTGTTGACGACCTCTTTTTTATCATTAAGTACATCCTGCTTGTTATGCCAAAAGCAACTCACAGAACTCAAGTATCCTTGTCAATCTCTGCAACTTTAATTAATATTTTAAAACATCCCCTCATTAATAAATAATGTCCATTCCAAAAGACATTTATCTACATGTATTTTTTTTTACTTATAATTAGACTAATTATCGTAATTTTCATTTCTCTCTTTTCCAAAGGTTTCCAAAAGAAAATGAATCATCTTATCGCAGTGTATTTTTAAGGTGGTCATTCGTGTTTTTAAAAAGTCTAGTTATTAGATGAAAAATATTCGATGTAATACTTTTAACTTTGAATCAAGATAAACGCAAACGATGTTGACATGGCAACAAGCCACAAGTTTAAAAATACTTTAAAAAATAAATAAACTTTCATTTTTTATTACTTGTTGTGGTATATGAACACTTTATAGTCTAACAATAATAATAATTTAAGAAGCAATGTTGTAAATCAGTACTTTCACATCCTTTTTTTTGTTTAAAGTGAGTAGATGTTGTTTTGTTTGCCAATTCATATTTCTATTATTGTTCAGTATTGAGTCAGATTTTAGGATTTGAACTCATAAATTCTGGTCAAACAATGTCGACTACAATCCAACCGTTTTTTACAGATTAAATTCTGACTCAATTGATTTGTAGTATAAATTTTTCTAAATATTTTGATAAAAAAAACCGCAGACTATTTGTAATTCAAGTATAATAAAGACTATAAATATCGTTTTAATAAAGTATGCCTGCTCTATAACAGTTTCAATTTAAAATGTAAACGTTTTTTTTAGTTTATTTTTTGTTACTGTCAAGTTTTGTTAAAATTATAAAAATGTTTTTATTTCCCTTCAGAGTGCTTTTTATCACGTCAAAACAAGTTAATAAACTTGTTATTCTGAGCTATAAAATCACTGACGTACTTCCTTACTGTGTAAACTCCCGTCGCTATTAGCAACCGTTTTGCAAACAATAATAATTACTGCCTTCAAACAGAAAATCTACTTCCATCACAAAGAACCCAGCGCTTAGAAATTATTTCACGTGAAATTGCACGTGCAATGGAATATTCCCTGTAAATTTAATTAAAATAGAGTAAAGGTTTTCTAATGAAAGCATGCTGGAGCTAACATACTAGCATTTTGTAACTGACAGAATTTTTTAAGTATTGTTGGCATGTTTTCTTTTGATCATCTGCGAAAAAAGAGTTTATTAGCTTCTAATAGTTTATCAACTTGGTTATCACTAACTTTGAATATATATATATACATATTCACTATAACTCTTGAAATATGCAGTATTGTTGAAAATTGTATGCTATCAATGCTACGTGCTGTTGAAAGTAATATTTATAATATTATTAATCGATTATTTATCACCTTTTTGAAAAAATAACTTAAGTATTTATTTGAATATTCATATGGTTATTATCCACTATTTTAAATATTTCTTGAACTAAGCTTCCACTACAAAATAATATATACAAAGTTGTACAGTATTTTCACAAGTGGATTACAAATGTAGACCATTTCAAAAGTCTGGGTAAGTTCACTTTATTCTTTAATTGATAATTTCCCCTGAATTGTGTTATTTTAGATTCAATGCACTACAGTAATAAATTAAAGAAATATTTGTTTTCCGGTAGATTGATTTTTTTCCATGGCCTTTCCCAACCTGGAGCATATGGTAAAGGAGGAATCTCAACAGAATTTTTCTATGAGAACTGCTTGTTACTCAGTTGCTCAATCTCCCTTTTTTCGAAGAGAGTAGGGATAGAAGGATAGGGCTAGAACAGGACCAGTGGTCCGTTAATCGCTCTCGCTACGCTTTTTTTTAGACATCTCAAACACTCAAACAACGAACAGAAATCCATTAATCGATTGAAAGATTAATTTATGAAAACCATCCACACCAGGAATTGAACGCCGACAAATCGAATAGCTAGACAAAATATTTAAATATTTAAACATATTTTACAAGACATTCATTAAAATTTCATTAAAATATTATATTAGGTACCTAAATATGATTAAATAAATACAAATGTAGAATATATATATCTTAAAATATGTAAATATTTTACGAAATATTTTAAATTACACCGTTATGTAATGTTTTTTTTAAATTAAATTATATCAAATACAACCATTCTTTTTGCCGAGCAATTAATCGTGAAAATTTACCAATTAAAGTTATGCAATTTTAAAGATATTTATTCTCAATATCTAAAAAAATAAAATAATGTATGAGTCACCTACATTATTAAATGTAATATGATCATTCGGGGGCGAACATTTTCATATGGAAATAAATTTTAGCGCCGGTCAAATCTTTTTTATATATTTTTATTTACGATGTAACCTTCCGTCTGTTAAATATATGGTGAGAGAAGACAAGGTGGAGTTTTCGTGGAGAACAATCATAATATTAAATTTGATGTTTACAACTTTACCTATCAAATGGCTTACGTTCTGCCAAATATATTTCTAGTAGGGTATTTTACAAACACATTTATACACTTTTGGATGTATTCCTTAAGTACAATAAAATACAACATTGGAAAACGAGAAAAGCATTTTATTTCTCTTACAACATATTGTTACGCACTATTTTTTATCGGGACATTTTTGTACACAAAAATATTTGTTAATAAATATTTATATGTAGTGAGATTAATTTAATTTAATAGCAAACCCACAATTTTGATAAAAAAAACCATTTTTTTTTTGTTGTTTAAACGTGCGTGTAATATTAAAATTACAAAATTATATTATTCTACAGGTTGTATAACTAGTTGTGAGACATTTTTATGTATGTTCAGACTGAATAGCGAAGACATCAACATAAAATAAATATTCATCAGAAGAAAACAAATGCTTGATAGCAATTAAAAAATATATTGCAGGACAATTTGACTAGCCGACAATAAAACGATGATAAAAAAATATCTCACATGAATCTTTAAGTGTTTAATATTTCAATATATTTAACCGTGGTAACCCTGAAAACTACTCAACATCTTCAGTCCTTCAACAATAATGATGCACTCAAAGAACGAAATATTACTATTCAAGTAGTAATTTGGCGTTTTTTCAAGCATCTACAGTCAAGCAGCCACAGCATAACATTTTTTA
Source organism: Himalopsyche phryganea (assembly GCA_022494535.1). Taxonomy (NCBI): domain Eukaryota; kingdom Metazoa; phylum Arthropoda; class Insecta; order Trichoptera; family Rhyacophilidae; genus Himalopsyche; species Himalopsyche phryganea. The sequence goes on from JAGVSL010000034.1 coordinate 3,832,400, forward strand.
TTAGATTGTGTTTCACTTTAAAAACTCTGTATTGTTAATTTTTACGTAAAAACTTATATCTTGATTAACGTTCCTGTTTTCATGCTAAAATATCCCTTCGGATCTCATGCAGTCACATTTTGTTACCGTGTGGGTTTTGTCATTTCAACGTATTTATAAAACGATATGATAATTTCAAAAAGTGAAATATATTTTTATGTAGTATCAAGTAATTATTTTTCGTCATATTTTGTGTGTAAAACGTGAAATACATATCAAACTATGCGAAATTATTGAATGCCGCAACAATTGAAATTCTTCATAGCAGAACAAGCTCGAGACGTGTCTTGGTGCCGTTTGAAATAAAACGGTTGCATACGGTACGGTCATGCTTCTCGAATTGTTACTATACTAATCTTTACTGTACTATACTTAATACTGTACTATAATTTTGTATGGTAAAATTGACTAGGTTTTCAGATTATGATTAATTATACAAAGAAGACGTAAACTATAATATGTTTTTAATTATATGTAGAACTATTTAATTTACAAATAACAAAATTTTAATTTTTTTTTTTGTGACCTATTTCACAGATAAATTAAAGGTTTAAATGCTGGAGTAACTAATTGTTACACCATGAATACGGAAGGGTTAAATCGTTACAGATATACATAATATTATATAAAGACGAAATAGTTAAATTCGTATCAATCACTAAATACGTAATCCACAGTAAGTAAAATAATAAATGATTGAAGCATAGTGGGGGCGGCAGGCAAAGAGGTCCCAAAATTATATACATAACGCATAAGTGAACCCAGCAAAATTCGTAGACAATGGCTCTGTAAGGTGGACTTTCGCCGGTTTACAAATAAAGTGTCATATTGTTAATGGTATAATAAATATTATGGGCCAGAAGTTAAACGTATACTAGGAAGAGGGTGCTAGTTTATGAAATGTGATTAACGACCAAGCCACATAATAATATATGTAGTATTAATAGTCTATCAATAAGTGCAATTATATTGTGACCAGTTGCATTTGTATACATATTATTCAGATTCAAAAATTTGCTTACTTCATAAATTATCGTAAATCACTCATAATATAATTATTCTATTAAATTATTACTGATCAAATTATTAGCTGTCTGTCTTGTTTCAGCGCTATTGTATAATCACTAACGAAGCGTTACTATAAATATAAATACTTATGATTTATCCCTCTCATTCTTATTAAGAAGATGCAAAAATTAGTAGCTTAATCCGATTCATGCTTATAGTTTAAATAACAAATATTTTGTCTGAAGACATCGAAAAACATATTATGAGAGTTACTTTTACAATTTTCATTCAATATTCAATATTATTTATTTCCTTTAAAGTGTGTAAACAATTTGTATAATCATAAAATGCTGACATAATAAAAAAATAAAAATTAGCTTTAATAAAGTATATAATAATCAATTTTTGATCAAATAGTTATATTTAAGATATCGTCATCGAAAAAGTAAATATTTCAGCATAAGAAAAAAAATCACATGCTATACAGACATGAGTTAAATTAAGTGATTAAGATAGTTGTATTCGGTTTTATTTTCACAGTTCTCATAAAAGAACCCTAAAATAAATAAACCGTCAGAGCAGAATTTATTATTATTTTTATAATCAAAAACAATGCTACTTTTTAAAAAAATACTTTTATCTAGTTTAAAAAAACGTCAACTTGGTTGATTAAAGTAAAACGTATTTTTTAAACAAAATCTTATAAATCAATCCGAGTTATATTGTCTTATTTCACCTCAAAATTCTTCAATTTTGATAAAATCTATGCATTTTACTTTATCTGATGCCTTACGCAATATCAATTAATGAATAGACATAAAATTGTGACTATATAAGGGTAAAATTCAATTTCCTGAAACAAGAAAAACCGCCAACGTAACGCTATTTAACAATTTAAAGCCAAAGTAGAAGAGACTCAGAGCGAATGATTTCATTTCTTATGTTCTTTCCGCTTTGTAGCATAATTAGCGTCTACTAAGCAGGAAAATATATTTTCACAGGACGCAGATCCTAGCGCACTTCCACTGTCATCAAAGTCCTTTTAGGCAACCCTTGGGGAAAATGTGCGCTAATAAACGAACCTTATCTGCTCGTAGATACAATCTTTTCTTGTTGAAAAGAATATTCTTCACGTCGGAAAGTGCTCATTTGACATGGTATGTGAGTATTTTCAATGCTTCATTATTTCCCATTATTATTTAGATCTGTGATGTGTTGGAAAATATTCTTAAATAAACAACTCCCAATTATTATTAATATCAATAGTTTTCATTGATTCGGCGGTACTTGATATGTTTGTTTTTAAGATTCTTTTTATATTGTAAAATTAGACCTCTACAATAAAATCGTTTCTAGTTTTGTCTGCAGGGCAATTGAAAAACCAACCATGCCGAATAAATTAAAGTTCTAACGTGTACCTACAGTCATACGAGCTTTAGAAAGCTTACACGTGCGCACGAACTGAATATTAATTATTTTAGTTTTAATCTTTGCTTCGTGTATTCAGGAAATTACCTACAACTTTTGTTTTACTTTTCCGTATTTAATATAAGTATACAAGTGTTATTAATAATTATTTCTTCGTCTCGCAAAAGCTATCTGTACATTTACAGACAATTCTTATTATAAGAAAAGCGTTAATTTAATATATATGTACATAATTTGCAAATTTTAAAGACAAACATTTTCTATTGATTCGCCGGTAACATTTTTGGAAATTCATAATATAAAATTGAAATTGATAGCTTAGTAATTCCACTTGGTTTATCACTAACGCGACGAGTTTCGCCTATTTAAGAAGCATCTTCGGACTAACCATATCGCAAGGTTATTTACAGCTATAAAATCGCCCTTTTTTGCCACACTGGCTACTTTAATATTTTCTAAGAATTCGGCGGTCATTCGTCATTTTATATTAAAAATGTACTTCCACAAAGTTACTGCCGAATCCTTAGAAAATATTGTGGAAATTTATTTTTTATATGAAGTTGAAATTAGTAACTTTGTTATTTCACTGATGACAGTTATTGACAAAGTCAGCGGAATAACAAAGTTACCAATTTTTATGTTATATTTAAAGATAAATCTAGATTAGATTTGAATATACGTACAAATCATGAAAGATTTTACAATAGTTTTATAAATAGAAAAAACCTGTAATATAAAACTTATAGAAGCATATTTTCAATCATTCACATTCATGCAATGGGTTAAAAGAGCAGAAATAGATGACATATTTTAAAACAAAAACGGCAGTGTTCGTCCAACCCCAATTGATTCAAGGAAAGTTTTTGCCCAACAATATAATAAATACATTCAAAAAAATGTCGAATCATACTTGTTTATTTTATTTTTATTTTATTTTGGATTGATAATGTATAACTATTTCCATGATGTCCAACTGTATTTGATGGCGAACAGTGGCATCATTTTTTTCAATATTTTTTAGTCAATATAACTGAATTTTATTATTTAAGACATCGACTGAGGGTGCTTGATGGAATTTCAATATCAAATTTGGATTATTGAGATTTTGCAAAATACATGGAAGTGTACAAAATCTCAATAATCCAAATCTGAATTTGATAAGCTGAAACTTTTATTCAGCAAAGCGATAGCAATTCGGCTGATTTTTCTTGAATGCCTGAAAGTGTTGAAACGAAAATCTTACAGATGCTATTTTACAAATGAACCAACTTTAAGTTCAAACTCACACAGCAGTTAAATCTTACCTACGTCTGAAAAGCAGTCATTCAGTGTGTAACGGATAATTCTACAATAATTTAAAGCAAGACTTACACATATTACTAAGCGATGTTTACAATTCATCAATTGGGTCTATATGCTAAGATCTCAGTCCTATCAATCAAATATATGTATATTTTACGAAATTCATCAATGAACAAATTAATTGGTGTTTGTAGAATTGTTTGATGTTGAAACTTCAAAAACTAATCGGTATCATATTATGTAATGATTATAAAGGCAAAACTACTAAATCACAGTATCAAGCTGGTCGAGATGTTTTGGAATGCAATCTTCCTATGTAAAAATATATTTTTTAAGTATGTCATAAATTGTTAAAAATAGATATCCTGTTTCTCACTTTAGCACTTGTTTTTGTTTTCACGTTTCAATAATTGTAGTTTCCATATTTAAATAATTTATTCAATAAATGTTTTGAGCTCCTACTATTGCGAGTTAAAGTATTAACAATATTACTTGGCCGCCGCCGAATTTTGAACTTGAATTGTCAGCCTAGAATAAATTTCCCCAATTGCCATTAAATAAATATCTTTCGAAAATCCATGTCTATTTTTCACAACGGTTACAAAAATATCAGTTTTGAAATTTATTGAAATTTCAGTTCTGATTGAGTATGGCAATATTCCTAACGCAACGGTGGTGCCCTCACTAGTCGCCAAGTTATATTGGTACATCTATAGCAATTATTAGTATTATGATTTTTATGCATGTGTTTCGGACAATTATGATGCAACCATAATAGCACACATATATTTAGATAATTTATCACCGTGACTGGGTTGGAGGACTAAAATAAAAATTTAAATTTTATTGAAAAAAAAATAGCCTATATATTCTAGAGGTATGAATTTTTATTAACCATTCAGAATGGTCAATTCCTGTCTTAGTCTAGGATATTGCCCATTTACGTATAAATTATGATGAGACGTAAAGAGTAACTTAAATTTTTCTAACTTGTTCAATAAACATTATACAAATTGTGTTATTTTCTTGCATAACATATTATTTTCTGGCTTCCATTGCCTAACTGTAATATTGTCATATAATTATTAACATCGCAACCCTTTTATATGTCAGGGGAAAACACAGTTTTGATTTATTAATGTTACTTAACTTGAATACTTATTTTACATATATATTAAAACAGATAAATCTAGTTTATTGAATTATGTTTCATCTTGTTTATTTAGTGTTTTTTTTTGTATTGGTAATTTCAGTATTCATAAATTAATACACAGATATTGAACAGACTGAATACTGGATTAGCCGTAGAAATAAAGGGCTATAAATTAAGTTAGAACAATCATCACAAAATATCTTCTACAAGAATACTGCAAAGATTTCGGAAGCAGATACGATAAAAATATTGCCCAACATATTAAATTTTGTGGTATTGTGCATTCATAGTATTTATAAAAAGAAATTTGATTGACGTTTCTATATATGTTTCGATAACGATAAATAAATATTTATTATACTAAAAAAAAAAACATGTTGCTTTTTTGGTTTACGTGAAATCTTGAATGCTTCCACGTGGTAACCTTCGCTTACATTCTGTAGCATATATTATGGCGCCATTTGCATGACAAGCCGATTCTTATGTGTACTTGCCATCAAGCAGCATCATAAAACTTACCGTAAAAGTAAACTGCCTTGGGCAAAGTAACCGTAGAAGTAAGCAAAATGCTCCACTGCAATAACGATAGCACATAATATTATACTTTCGATAAAGTTTTACATTACGCTATTGTGCATGATAATAAAAACGGCACACTGCTGTATTGCTTTTATTTCATACTTGATACTAAGAAATATATTAATTTTTCGCATATGTAAATCAGTAACGTAGAGTTTCTTAGGAATTCTGAATGGAAGACATTTTATAATATAAAACAAACAATACTTACCAGACTTCCGACAGGGTGATTTTTTCATCATTAATACCCTTAGATATTTGACGTCGCATCCAGGAGTACGATGCTGATTTAATGTTTTTCAATGATCAATATTAGTTGAGAACTTCACTCTATTACTTTTATACGTTTTTTAATTAGAGAGATTTAAAAAAGTGTCCAAAATTTTCGGATAAGATGTGACAATTTGAGAGAATAATATTAATATTGGTTCAAAAGTTTATAGCCAACTTTTTTTATGTACATTCCTGTATAGATTATCTTAAATATTTTATAAGTAATGAAGTTTTACCTAATATTTTAATGTATCTCTTTGGCGTCAAATATGGAAGTCTGTGAGATAAGAATAATATTTTCTTCAAGAGAATATTTAATTTTATATACGACCCAGGTTTCGAGTTCATTCCGGGTCGTTGATGACGAAATACATGGAAATGTACAAAATTGCAACAATCAAGCACCGTCGGTTAAATCTTAAATTATAAATGATTATTTTTTCAAATATTTTTATGTGTACTTATTATAGTTTCGCCTACAGTTTGGGCAATACTTGATGTTTAGTAAATAAATACTACATTAAATAATCGTTAATTTTACACAAATATAAATCAATGTCAACGTTCAAACTATTGGGAAACCCTGTTGTATCGAATTACTTTCCCTTATAATGATTTTATAAATTGAAACGATAATATTATACAGCGATTTTTTCTGCTAATAAATAGTCGAATCGTTTGAAACAAGCAGAGATTGAAACAGTATAATTCAGTCTAGCATAATTTAACCTTCTCCAAAATGGAGATAAAAGCCGCAGGGTTTCCCTGACTCTATGTATATACTGGTTGAAAATCTCCGTTGTTCCCTAAAGGTGAAGAGGGCAGGCGGCCTTTCTCGTCGGAGAATCGATTAACGGTCGTTAGAAAAGTCGTTAGTTTGTAAACCCTCCATTTGAGAGTTTTCTACATTAAAAAACTGGGTAACGCTATCAAGCTTAACTTTTATATTACATTATTTCCGATTTAATGAACATTTTCAAGGACACCTTTAATTCAATTACTACATTGTACATTTACTTATGACTATAGAATGCTTGTGTACATGTAAAAATAATGGCAAGCTGAGATATATTTTTGGGAGCAGGTGGATTTTATATAACACTTTATACAGAAAATATTACTGTTAAAATATAGATTTATGAGACCCATATTGGCCATTATAATGAAATTTAAAATTATTTAAACACAAATCGTGTTCAAATATTTTAAACGCAAATTCAAAGTAATTTGATAATAATTCATTATTGACAATTATTTGAATATCTTATTTCACATCAAGCTAACGAAAAAATTTTTGTTAACAACACGGTGCTTTTTTCAATTACGACAATTGCGCGCTTAATGTGATAATATTCAAACTGTTTAGTTGACTCTGCAATGCACCACTTATAATTCCTTTGCGGCACTATTATTCGCTTGTTGATAAAAGTGCTGCAAAGGCATGCTGAATATTCTTTATATTAAATTCTTTATTACCAAAATAAGAATTAAGATTTAATACTTTATGATGAACAATATTTATTAATACGATCACTTCTTATTGTATATTGTTAAATTAGTACTTTTATTTACATTACTTTAAATTAACAGTTTGTTAATATTTTTATTTATCACTGGTGAGTACCCAGCATGCGTTATAATTCCACTCAAAGATAGAAAGGGTTTGTGCTTTAATTCTGTTTATTGAAGTGCTTTTGGATACACAATATTTCCTGTTCCGTCTGATGCGTACACGAATAAATCAGAAGGTTTTTCCGAGATGTCGATGTTTGTACATATTTGATTCTTTGTTTTTTTATTTTTTTTTATATTTCAGAACTTTTTTTTCAGGAACACTGGTGTGTGCACAACAACTTACTAAAGAAATAAATCGGATGAATGGTATAAGAACGCATAAGGGACAAACAAACAAACAAACATTCATTTTTATATATAAAGATTCAAAATCAATAACCAATAAGTTACCGCTATAAATAAAAATGAGCTCATTGTAACATAAACATTCACATAAAATACTAACATGGTTAAAAAATGATAAAGCTTTTTATAATATCAAACAATAGTAGACAGTTAATTTTTATAGAAAGTTTCAAATATTCACACTAATGGTATTGAATTGAATTGGCATTTATTTGGTAGAACTCAGTTGTAATAGGATAAAATAATAAAGTATTTAGTTAATCACATTAATGGTTTTCTTTTCATTAACATTTATAAACATAATTATTTTTATCTGATGGTGATCATGCGTACTGATATGTAAATATATCAGTTGAAAATACTCACTTATAGAGCAAAATTGATCATGATCATATTTTTATATAGTTGTTATATAAATACAAAAAAATACTAAATTCTTTTTGATGAGTCTTAACACTATCATTAACTTATCAGCAGTAAGTGGTCTTAGTAGTATTAGATGTTTTTATATTATACCATTCTTGACTGTTGAAATAGCATTTTATTCATCGCCCAAAGAAAAAAGAATCGTGTTGTCAGCCTCTCAAGATTTGGACATAACAAATGGTAATATTATTCAAGAGGCTTCCATAAGCATAAAAAAACGTGCGTTTGCAAGGGAAATAGACCTTATTATACGAACATACCCATTTGACAATAGAAGCAACAAGCATCTAATAGTTTACTAAAAACATATGAATATATTTAAGCTACATTGTGCGACTGTAAATTTAAATTCACGAAATGATTTATTTTATTTTCTGCGTAGCAGGAATTTTTTTTTCTTAAAATGACAAGATTGAAAAATAAAAACTAATGTCAAATTTGGATTATTGAGATTTTGTACACTTCCATGTATTTTGTCACTAACGACCCGGGTTTCGCCTTTCGGCATCTTCAGGCATTCGAGCACACGAATGGACTCGAACTGAAGAACGAAACCCGGGTCGTTATTGACAAAATACATGGAAGTGTACAAAATCTCAATAATCCAAATTTGATATTGAAATTCCATCAAGCACCCTCAGTCGATGTCTTAAATTAAAAAAAACTAATGTATTACATAAAGATACAAATTAGAACACATCAAATTCGAGGTAAATATTACATTAATTTACATATATGATAACATTTAATAAATTAATTCCCTCTCCAAATGGATCATACTGATAATTTTGAATATTCACATTTCAACCGTTAACATTTAATAAATAAATATTTTTTGGCACTGTGAGGGATTTTTTATTTATTGAGAATCAGACTGTATTTATGTATTTATTGAGTAGGTGAAATTAATTTTTCTGATGTTTTTTTTATGAAAATCAAATCCCGGGGTTATGAGATTGACTAATTGACCAAGATCCCATGATTGGAAGCCTTTAGCACGATGATCTGGTACCAACTTACATCCGGTCCATCGCTATTTTTACGTATGTAGCATTTTCTGCAGCGTATTTTCTCGTTTTATTTTTATTTAACTAATTGCTGTAGTATTTTATTTTAAATACAAACAAAAATTTTACACATCCACTCCTTCGAACAGAAATCCATAAATCAATTGGTAAATATCAGATCATTGAACTTTCCATACTAGGGTTCGTTCTCGTGACCATTGCAACCGAAGCCAACGACGTTGACCACTCGAACACAGACCTGACATGTAAACATATACTATGATAGTTGTGTTTTCAACTCTTAATTTATTGTTCTTTTTGTATTGGATACTACCATCATAGGTGAAAGACCACTTTTAAATAAAACAGATTTTCTAAACAACACATGATTTCAGCTTTATTAATTTATATATTACAAAATTTAGAAAGATAGTTATAGCTGACATAATAAATAGATTGATATAAAACACGATACACTTCATAATACTCATTGATTATGTACATAATAATAAATTTATATTGAAAAATAATTTAGTTACTCATTAATTCCATGTTTGATTATCCTGACACTAATTAAAAAATTATTGAATAAATATTTATTCGTAAATAAATAAATTAAATAACGAGTTTCATTCTTCTTGTTTGCGAAGAGTTTGCATAATGCTCTTGTGGGGGGGGGAGAATTGTGAAATTATTGCCGACAACATCCGAACGCCCGAGAAATTTCAACTGTCAGATCGCGAGCAGGGTAACTTAACAATTAATAAAAGTTGCTCAAATGATACAATTAGTACGACCTTGAGAAATTCCTTTACACGCTATCTTATATTTCAGCAAAGTTTTATCGACTGCCATGTTATAATGGATTAACAAAATAATTGTGACTTTTTTCCTTAACATTTTTGTGTAAATTTATTATTTGATTTAATTTGAATTCAAATTGTTGAACTTTTGTTCATTTCCATGTATTTCGTCACTAACGACCCGGGATTCGCCTTTCAGCATTTTCAGGCATTGATCACATGAATTAACTTGAACTGACAGACCGTAAATAATTTATAAACAAGATAAAATACGATAAAATATAATCACCATGTCTAGGAACAACATTAATACCTGAATTACTCCACCGACTCGACAACAATGAAACTAAATCCTAGTTGGGAAAACAAACGCATTAACAAACTCGAAGGACTTAGCAATTGCAGGTGGCCAAGAACAAAATAAAATTACCAGCGATACTCACATTTAATAAAATAGTGGGTTTTAGAAATGCAATTCGAAGAAAGCATATAAACCTACTTAATTCAAACTAGTTGGTTTTGTCTCGGTGACTATGGTATCAATGTATTAATACATGCCTGAATATGCCGAAAGGCAAAACCCGGGTCGCTAGTGACGAAATACATGAAAACGTACAAAATTTCAGCAATTCAAATTTGATATTAAAATCTTATCAAACACTCTCAGTCGATATTTTAAGTCTAGTGATTCGACAAGTCAAATGAATGTTTACTAAATTATTCAATTAATAATATTATTTTCGAATCTCTGCAAACAGGACTGAAGTAAAAATTTTACAAACAGTCTTTCTATATTAAGTGTCCTGTCACAATCCATGTATAATTGGATATTTAAATATATTGTATTCTAGGAATACTTTAATTTATATTATTTCATCATGGTACACATTCAATCGTATATTTTATTAAGACCATTAAATATAGTTACTCAACGTTTAGATTTCAATACAAAGTACATAGTTAGATTGAAATAGTTTTCAGATAGTAACTAGGAAAATCCTTATTATCAGTAAACTTAATTTGATAGTAAAATAGACACAGTACATTTTTGCAAACAGTTTCTGCCATAGATAGAAACTGTTTTTAAGCTCGCAACAATGATTTTATTATTTTATTGAAACAGACTTGTCAATAAAATATTGTTAACAAATCAAATATGAAAACATCACAATGAGCTATCGTATAGTTTGAATGACAATCGCATGAATTTATTATTATTACGATGAAAACACTTTGGAGGACACGGTAACTTCGCTCAAAGAGTCACGTTAATATTGTAAATTGCTGATTATATAAATTTTAATTTGATAACGATTGCAGCTGTTATCATTTGACTTATTGGAAATTCATCCTAGACATCAAATCGTTTGAAAATTTTAAAATAAATAGATAATGCGACAAAATTTATACTATATACTAGATATGTTTTAATCTCTAGCGACTACACTACAATTAAGAATCTTTTTTTTCAATTCATATATCGGATAGAATATTAGTCAAAGATCACTGCAGCTTTATTGGACAATTTCTCACAATCTCTTACTTGTTGCTACAATATCATTGTAAGGTTTATATTCATTTTATATAGATGGCTCGAGCAGTAAAAAGTTTATTTCGGAGAGGATTTATTTTTACTGCCATCTTCAGAAGTCATTATATAGTGTATCGATACATTTTCAAAAGAAAATAATTATTTCTATTAAATAATTTACCGTCGTTTTTATAGAACACTAGCTTTTTATGGTTATTTAAAAATTTATGAGAAACCTTTACAATAAGTACTGTTTAAATTGAAAAAGTATTCTTTTTTATTTAACCTCGTATTGCACTGCTTTTTTTTCAATTCCAGGGAGTTTTATTGATCGAGAGTTTTATGTAGACAATTATGATAGAGGTAAAGGATCATTGAAAAGAATAATATGTAGCTAACAAAAAGTGGTACAATTTGAAAAGATATTATTGATTGAATTGGCATTAACTCGGTAGAACTCCATTATAATATCACTTTTAAGGTGTTAACCGTCAATTCTTGGTGGAAAGACATTATATTTTTAAAAATAAAACACAATTCATTTATACTACTTCCACATATTTATAATGATCAGGACCGGTTTCGCTCATCACGAGCACATATTTATAACGATATATTTCCACATATTTATAACGATCATGATTATCATCAGTTGATAATGCTCGTGATGAGCGAAACCGGTCCTGATCATTATAAATATGTGGAAGTAGTACAAATGAATTGTGTTTTATTTTTAAAAATCCATTATAATAGAATAAAATAACAAAGTATTTCGTTCTACAAAATTTTTATCAGGTAGTTGATAGCTATTTTAGCTTTACGCCATCGTCAGAACTACTATACTACTAGATATACGACTATAGAACTAGATAGTTCAATAGAACGATGGCGTAAAGCCGAAATAGCTATCAACTACTTAATAAAAAATTTGTAGCACTAAATATTTTGTTATTTTATCCTAAGAAATTCTTATTATTATTGTTCATTTACAAAACGGATAGTCCTTTAAAAAGCACATTATAAGAAAGAGTCAAATGATTTTTTCCATCTTTTTCCTCACTCCCTTATTGCGTCAATTTACGCTGGTGAGACTCTAGTATAAAACATTTTGTATTTGATTTTTATGGCGATGAACATTGAAATTTTCTGCCTGGTGTAAATTTGGCAGACCAGATAATTGACTACAGTTATTAATTTTATAAAATAAATTCAAAAAGTGTTTCCGTTTAAAGACTTTTTCGAAAATCTTATTTATTTATACGGTTATAAACAAAAAAATAAATATGAAATGATAATAAAAAGTAAATAATACATATTTATTGGTTAATATAATTAATACAACGGTTTTTTATGTAAAATAATTCTGATAACTAACAATGAAAAAAAAAGGAAATTGCCTTGCCAAACATGACAAACGTGAAAGATTGTGAAATATTCAATAGTTCTTCAAGAGCAATAAAAATAGAAGGGTCACAAAGGACGGACAGATATAAATTGAAGCTGGAACCTTTGGTGGATATCTAGTGATCTGTCACAACTCACAGGGTCTCAACCAACGATTGTTATGCCTGCCGTATTATCGGTATATTTAACAATATAAGTACTTACATTCTCATAAAATCTGTGATTTACAGCGTGAAATTATTTATGCATTATAATTAAAACGTATCTCAATTTTTAAATGTTCAATATCGAATCGCAACTTTAGGGATAACATCGTGAAATACAACTACATTCTTTTTTTGTAGTAATTTGCAATTAAATGTTTTTTTTTTCGTATTGTAAATACTCATGTGTACAGCTTTATATAAATAAAACTTTATCCCTGAAGTGCTTAAATCAAAACTTTATTTAAAAAAATGCTAGGCAATGTGGCAGATAGAATTGATATTATAGGATACTAACATGCTACCAATAAAAGATTGAAAAGCTGACCAGACTTTTTTATATGTCTGTATTTTCTACCCTTTTATTTTCCTTTCTACCCTATTTTTATAAATGTGCCGTCAAGAGATGGTCGACATTTCTTCCCAAGCTCCCTACTTTTTATCATATTTAAATCTTACCAAACATATGTTGGTTTGTCATTTATTTTTCAAATTGTACAACCATAAAAGTCTTTTTTATTATATTTGATACATTATAAAATTCATTAGTCAGAAAGCAAAGCGTGTTCTCTAAGCATTAATAATATATATGAATGGTATTATAAGACTTTACTTCTTAGAAATACTCTTAGAAAAATGAATCTCTTCTTCTGAAATAACTGTTTCTTTGTCAACGAATTTAACCCGTAAGTTGAACACTATTTAGGATTATTTCTAATTCAGTCTCACAAATAACGTTCATATTTTCAAGTAAGTTCCTAGTGTTGCCGTTCCAGTTTCTTTTTCAACCGTGTCGTTACTCTCACAGCACAATGCGGCTACCATATCTTGAGCCGAAAAAACTATTAGGCCCCGGGGCTTAAGGCTCTGACACGAGCTAGTCCCAAAGCCCGTCCTTCCTGCCGCTTTCTCGCGGCAGCACACAGAAGTCTTTCTAAACAGCAAACCAACATATTTTTTAGAACTTATTTTAATCACATTCTCCAAATTAAAATACGTACGTGATTTTTAAAAACATATCGTTTCAATTGAAATAATTATTTCGAAAATTATTAAAAAAAATCGAAAATACACTCGGATAATTAATTTTATTTGATGATCTCATATTCAATTTTAATTTAACCGGTTTTTCGTACGTTCCTTAAAGATTTCTCTATTTTATTAATCATCATGTAATCTTTCTATACACAAAATTTCCTGAATATTGAGGTGATTGTTTGCCACCAATGACTTATTGCTATTGCAGCTTAATAATTTAACTACATATTCTTTTAAAAAGTCATAGTTTTATGTCAAACTCAATAAAAACATAAATTCTACGTCATTCAGCGGAATATGAGAATGAATAATGATTTTACTTAAAAATAAATTATTATTTTTTTATCAAAATTAGTTTATCACCAAATATTTTGTACTTTGAGGTACACATTTCGAGCTATGAAATTTCATCAATGTATTGATCAAACCACTTTAATAAAATGTGCGTGGTAAGAGACTTTTGAATACACTAAATGTGAAAGTAATTATTTAAATACGATCGTAAATACATAATGTAAGCTTGCTTCTTTTGTTAGCTAATAAAATTACCTTGCATGCGAATCAATTTTGTAGTTTTACATTTTCCCGCATGATCCGTATTACATTTACGCATCTCTATTGTACCCAAGTATCAGCTGATACAATCTCTTTCTTATTGAAATAGAGAACATTCTACACGGTATTTCTTGAAACGCGTTCGTCCCGCGAGACCCGTCATCCGAAATAATTTCCACCCGATTTTCTTTCAAATCTTTTATCCTAACAAGTTTTTTGGTATCTCAACTTTTCAGGAATTTCCTGATCGTAAGGAAAATACGTTCAATAAAAATTCTCCGCAATAATCATTACACATAATCTTCAGTCTGGCAAGCTTCACATGACATGATTTCAGATTTTCTTATGTCAAGTATTTTTTTTTTTCACAAAAGAGGGCTCTAAGGATATGAGGTTAAGTCTTAGCTATTGTATCAATACATTTTTTTGCCATATATAATATTTAAATAACGTTTAAACTGTGAAAACATTTCAATTCATAATGGCACAATACACACTACACAAAGATCAAGCCCGTAGAAAAAAGCCATTGTCCAATTTTGTTTCAAATATTTTTAGGTACTGAGTAATGATAATCTATTGAATGAAATGGAAGAATGTAAAAGTTCAGCAACTATATTTTAATACCGATAAAATTTTAAATGATTTCTCTAGCTTATTAAATAAGCTAGTTAATGGATATGCAAGAATAGTCTTTTTAGTTGGTCATTAAAAATATTAGTATTTATTCCTTCAAGATTTATTCCTGGATCATTGTCAAAGTGATATAATTTCAATGTTAATAAGAAAAGAATATTTATAATACAAGACAATACTGAAGTGTGTTTACCTATTAACGCCAAAGATTAATAATTTTGATTAGTTAATACTAAAAGCAATCTATATTCACTATAATACCAATGGTTTATTTTCTTCCTCTCAAATCAGCGAAAATTATCTCGAGTCTCTTTTCAAGTATGCGTTGTCATATAATGAATAAATCACGGTAATAATACTTTCTTGTAACTTTTTGTAATTATCATTAAAATTTGCATTCAATGTACATTGAAATTAATGCTGCTGGATGTTCAATATACTAACTCTCACAAAGTAAAGCTCTTAAAGGCTATATAAACTGTTCTCACTGACATAACTATGTATTATACTTACTATTATTAAGTATATGTATCGCAAACCTTCAGCATACACGAGAAAGCCTTTAATTGTGCTACTCACAGTTAAGTAAATGTTCCAATAAGGCTCCATTAACACCTAAAAGCTTTTTTCTCTAAGCTTTGTGATGTAATTACGTTGAAGAACGTTGCTCTGTTTTCTGGTTTCTTTTTTGAATCATTAGGATGTTTGTTTGACCTTTGAAGAAATAATTACAAAAAAATACTTTTTCACCCGTATACTAGACGGTTTTAAACTAAATTAATTGTCTGCCTTAGCACGAGTAATTTTTTTACATTGTATTTATATAATACTTTTTCATTTCGTAATTCATTTGAAAAATAAAAAGAAATGATTCTTTTATTCATCTGACAAAACGTCTTCTATTTCCGGTCTATTTATTGTTAACTGTTAATAATACAAAAGTAAAACAGCTTTTATTACTGCTAAATTTGTTTTTTGATAATCATCTTTAAAAAAATATGTCAATAGTAATAAATTAAATACTATTTTCATCATCAAGAAACAACGATCGTTTTTTTAATAATCGACGTGCAAGGACTATGCTGTTTTAATTTATAATATACACTTTTCTGATCCAGATGTGTATGCAAAGTAGGCTATTGAACATTTAATACTTAATTTAAATTAGCAATATACCAAGAAATCAAGACTGATTACGCGAACTGTGTAAGTCGCTTTTTTCGCCCGAACGAGATTTTCCAATCTTTGTCTCTTTGTTATAATTACTTCTTTGGAAAGCCAGAATTTAATTTCGAAGCTGAATGATTGGAAGGAACCAATAGTATCTGCCGTTTATATCTGCATAGTAATCAGAAGACAATGCTGGTCAAACAAAGAATAATTTTTTGAAAAAGGGAATCCTTAAGGAGAATTTTTTATCGGCTTTACTTATATACACACCGGTATGATTAACAACGCTCTTCTTTTTTAACGGAAACATATTTTTATATCTGTACTACTACGATAAGTAAAAACACAATAAACGGCAAAGTTCTGAGTAAGTGAGCATAAGCTGTGATTTTATCTTCGGTTATTTCCTTCTACGTTTTGTATTGGTTTTTTTGGTTTTCCATATTAACAAACTGTTGTCAAAAACAAATAAATATGTTTAAATTCTTTTTCATCTTCATAACTTTAAATCTTGGTTTCCGTTTAAATAAAAAAACGTAGGAAATTTAAATCATTCACTAATGTAAACTATTTTAAACGGATTCATTTTTTAAAATACATAAGCCTAAGATGTTTTTGATAGTAACATGAAGCTTTTTGATAATAGTGACTTACAGATATTTTTTGTCACAATAATTCGATAACCGTCTGTTTTGAATTGTGAATGAAGTACGATAGATTTTAGGATGGGTTATCGTCTGGTAAAACAAGCTCATCCATATTCCATGTATTTTTTACATAATTTGAAAAATCAATATGAATTAAGTCAATTTTGTTCAAAGTAGTAGTGGTAAAGAACTATAAAAAACAATTGGTGATACTTAAATCGATTTTTTAAATGATTAACGAATGTCATTAAGTGGTTATATAGAGAGACATAAATTAATATAA
Source organism: Himalopsyche phryganea (assembly GCA_022494535.1). Classification (NCBI taxonomy): domain Eukaryota; kingdom Metazoa; phylum Arthropoda; class Insecta; order Trichoptera; family Rhyacophilidae; genus Himalopsyche; species Himalopsyche phryganea. The sequence goes on from JAGVSL010000034.1 coordinate 3,849,805, forward strand.
TGATTCTCTTAAAAGTCGATTATCTGAAAACCAGGTTTTTCGACTTAACGCCTTCTTCCACTTTACGACGATATATTTTCCAAAAGTATTTTGACTTCTTTCAATGTTGATAATAATTTATTTTAACAATTGCTTCAATGTACCAAATTCATTTTAGTTCTTCTTTCTTCGTCTCCTCTAAGTAAACATTGGGTACAACTATTAATGCGTGTAATAATAAAGATAAGCTTTCTATTCCTGGACATTCTAAAAGAATAATAAAAGCCAAAAACAATGAAATCCCTTTGGCAATATCTAGGACAATGAAAACTGTCCAATATTCCATACTTTTATTGACGCAATTACTAACAATTCTCTACCCAAACGATGTTTGACAAGACAATAAGCGTGGAATGAACGGTTTTTTTCGACAGCTCACAAAATGGTTGAGTTTATTTATTCAAAAACAGCAAAAGTAAAATGTTTACGTATTTTTTTATCATGTCCGTTCCTGAAGTGGAGAATATGGACATCGAAATTTCCTACATGGACTACTGTTAACTCAATTGCTCAACTTCTCTTTTTTTTAATAGAGAAGGGATAGAATGGTAAGTCTAAGACAGGACTAGTGGGTAGCCTATGCTTTCGCTATACCCTTTTGCCAGGTCCGTGGTCGAATGGTCAACGTCATTGACTTCGGATGCAATGCTGACTGGTTCGAGCCCCAGCACGGACAGTTTTGTAAATTGCTTTTCAATCGATTTATGGTTTTCCGTTCGAAGGTATTGATGTCTGTTATGTCTAAAATATCCTCCCATCTATTCGATCTTGTAGTTAACCATCAATAATAATTGCATACTAGTTTTTTTTACTTAATCTAAAGAGCGAATAAAAATTCCATGTTTTAAATGTTCATTTCCATTGCTCACTCATTTTAGTAACCAAAACATTATAATTAATGCGATGTTTATATTTCCCATAATATATTTTCTATTAAGTTGAAATTGGAAATGTTTAAAAATGTTTTTTACATTAAGATATTAGAGACATATAATCACAATGTACAATTCTTTTCAAAAAAATCTTTTAAGGATCCTTATGTCGTTCTCGCGACATATTAATTTATATCGAAGTTTTTAGAACCCATTGAAATTATATTTTTTCTGTGTAAATTTCACTAATGAAGAAGTTGCTTGTTTTCATACAAGTGCTGAATTACGACAAGCGTCAGTGGTTTATCATCACTGTACTGTGTTGTATGAGCCGAAAGTAATTTGGGGTCGTTAACAATTCGATAACTTACTGATGTAGGTACAACACAGTCGGGGTAAACCTGTATTGATTATCGAATACCGCAATCGTAATAAATAGAGGTTTGAAAATGTTCAATAGTAATTATTATCATGAAAACACTTCCGATATATTGGTAACAATTTAGTAACCCACGTTATGAATAATGGATACTATTTTGAACATGATAGCACTTTCTTTAGCGGTATCTTTAATTACAAACAACAACATATTGATAACCTTCTGCGGATAAACCATACACATATAAGACGATAAATGAGAGATCTAAAGAGAGATAAAAAATATTTATTCATCAGTATTTTCTAATAATGTAAATAAAGCAACTAAAACTAGTGGTTTAATTTTTTATTGTAGATTATGGAGTGCGTTTTTGTTCGCATGTGCTTCATAAGATATGCTCAATATTTTTCGAAACAGTATAAATAATGTTTTCATTCGTTCCAAGAAAGATCGATTTCTATTATTATCACACTACCAAATTGATGTATTATAATTCAGCAATTGGTATGCTGAATTCAGTAAAACTATTCACATACTTTATCTAAATGCAATAACAAGTATTAAAGTACTTTTTTTATCCTCTTTTAATTACATGGAAGGTTCATGGTCACGCTGATTTATTAATTCCTTTTTAAAACGGTCCAGGAAATTAAGTGTTGGTACTAAATTGTCCGTAAAATAGGACACTGGATATCTAATGGCATTAAACGGATTCTAGCTTACACAGATTTACATCTTAGTTATAGCTTAATAAATACGTAATGAGGATAGCTTGTTCATTGAGGATAATTCTTTTTTAAATAAGCAATTACTTTTTGTGACCACACACATAAATGTATTTTTTATGGAGACATGTATTAATACTCATATTTCGTTATCTTTTGCATAGCATTTTTTTCGTTTTTGTATATTCGTTTATCCTTTTCATTACAGTCGTTGCAGATGCTTTTTCTCTACCCGGTTTCGATGTCAAATATTTGATTTCTCGATAAAAACACTTTCCTACATTGACAGTCTTTTGATGTGTTTGTTTCGTAAGATATCTATAATATATTCATGTCTTCCCAACTATTATATTTGATCCCGGAAAAAGGCGTTGAGAAAGAGTGTGTTTGGCTAACTATATCTTCCTTCATATCATTCTTATAGCATAACTAACAGTACCAAAATATTAAAATTGAGTGACTGTTTTAAAATCAGTTCATGCTTTCACTTAAAATGCTTTTAAGTAACAGTCGAAATGGTTTTAAAGATTATCACCGTATATTTTCACCATCTTTTTATTGTTAATATTTTCTTGAATTGAATATAAACTAAGCAATTCCGTAGATTTTTTTATTTAAAAAATGAATATACAAAAAGTTACCAACGAATCCATCGAAAATATAAAAGTTATTTACTCATTTTGTTTTTTCACTGCGCACTCTCTTTTCGGATTTTCTAGATAAAGGATATATTTTTCACGTTTAAAATGTCAGATTTCAATAGAAAAATAAATAAAGCAACAAGTTTTACTATTTGAATTCAAATTCTATGTGCATGAACGACATTGCATTGTTAAATTATTGATCTCATGTCGAAGCAGTTTATCAGAATTTAAACCTTCAAGCGATCATTACAGACTCTATTAGGTTTGATCTTATAAAACCATATCACTAGCTTCCAAATCTTTTCACGTTATTTATGGAAAATCAATCAAATTAACAATAAGTATAGATTCGGCCGTTACATTGTGAAAATCCATTTTCAACATCGTCGCTGTTCTGGAAGAAAACACTAAATCTAAAAAATGACATATATAGTTGTTCCTTTTTTTTAACTCTACCTTATGAAAGAATACACTTATTTTTTCAAACTAAACTTTTACTTAAAAATAGTTTTATATAAAAAAACAAAATCTAAAATGTGTGGCATTTCACACAATTGACAAACCTTAAAGTCCAACTCGGCCAGTTGGCATCCGTGGCGCAGTTGGTTTCGTCGCTGGCTACGGTTACGGATGTCTCGGGTTCAATTCCCGGTGCGGACGGTTTTCATAGATTGATCTTTCAATTGATGTATGGATTTCTGTTCGTAGTCTGAGTCCTCCCTCCCACCATTCCCATCCTCACGGGGCGTAACGAGAGCGATTAGCTAACCACTAGTCCTGTCATAGCCCTATCCTTCTATCCCTACTCTCTTCGAAAAAGAAAAGAGAGGTTGAGCAACTGAGAGACAAGCAGTTCTCGTAGAATTTTTTTTGTCAAGATACCTCCATTAGGAGATCATATGCTCCACATTGGGAGCGGACATGGAAGAAAAAAACTACCCAAAACTAGTATTTTTCAGATAGTGTCTTCTTCCACAACAATGACGATATAATAATAAAATGTGTTATTTATCAATTTCAGTTTTAATGTCGTTCATACAATTCAAAATAATTCCAAATTATCAATCTAAAATTTATAGTTTTTTTTTCATACGTTAAAACATTTTTATAATTATTAGTTGATAACACTAGTGATGAACGAAACCGGTTCTTAAGTGGAAAATGTAGGAAGGTACAAAATAAAGTGTATGTTTTTTTAATATAATACTTTTTTACCAATAATTGACAGCAAAACCTTTCAAGTGGTGTTTGTAATGATTCATGAGTTTTAGAATAATTTACAATGACTGCATAAGTATTAACTACATAATTTTTTACAGGTATTTTCAATCATGATTAATAGTTAGCATTCTTGAAAATTTTAAATAAAAGGCAATCTTACCATATCATCTTGTTTAGTGGTCAACTATAGCATGCGTTACAACTATGAGAGATCATTACAAATATACATGTCCAATACCTCTCAAAAAACTTATTTATGTTTACGTCTAACTATACGATACGATTTCTCTGTACAACAACATATCAAATATCATTTCCAGCTCCCCAAAAATTCTATCGTCTTTTCAAAAATATTTAATTGAAATAAAATAAAAGATCAACTTAATACGCTCAGATTATTAACTAAATCTATGCTCCATAATACATCGTCGAATAATTTCGATGTACATTTTTTTGACAATTCAACTCTCACTTAATATATAAAAATATATCACAGTGTTTTTTACAAGCGTGTCATTTTTGCTTTATTCATACAAAGAACATATTTATTTATGGATTGTTTTCTTTCAGTCAAACGTTTAGATGATCGTAAAAAATTTCAACACAATAAAGCTCAGTCTTGTGATTTCACTTTCTCGTGATTTTTATTTCAATATATTAAGAATCTAATTGCACTAAAAAGTACACAAAAGTAATATCTCGATATGGCATAACTCGACACAACGGAATGTTATGATAAGTAAGTGAACGCGAAGCTGCTACAGTTTTAAGACGTGCAGACCAATAAGTTGACGCCCACACATATTTTCAAAGTTTTAGTTCATTTATGGAAACTTTGCTGAACTTGTTTTTTAATTAATGGTGTTTCTTATTTCCTCAATATGTCAAAAGAAGGTTAAGAAAATCCATTTTACTATTCTACCGTTTTTTGGTTTAATCTAAAACGGTATTCTACATTAGTTTTATTTTACATATTGAAGTTTTACTGTACTGATCAAATATTTTTATTTCTGCAAAATACCACTAGAAAACTGTTTGTAGCTCGTGACAACATTCTCAGTAACTAATACGACATACCCTCATATTTTAAAATATAATACAAATATAAATTTGAATCGATTTTTATCCGAACTAAATTTCTCACTCCAATAGACTCACTACGACATAAGCTAGGCTTCAGAATTCGATTTCACATTTCATAAAAGAAAAATATAAGACATCTTTAACCATATTACTATTTTGCTTACTGTATATTGCTTTGGGTATATAATGTGTGGATCACGAATCAATTGATATATAAAGATTAGCTCTTATACTTTCTGAGTTTGGAGATCACTAGCTTATGTTCTTTATACTATAAGTATTAAGAAGGTGATGGGAGTGTTAATTGAATTTGAAAGAAAATATATTCAAGTATTTTGGTAAATGACTATTTTTCGTTACTATCTATTTGATAATTTATTTCATTGAAACTAACATTTTGTATTTTTTTCAGGTCTAACAGCGAGATACATATATTAAGTAAGTTATAACACAAATCTTTTACAATATATGAATCTGTGTTGATAAAACATACACCAATTTTAATTAAATACGTGATGTGAGACATAGAAACTACCAGTGTTTTATATTCATATTACATCAAAGCTTCTCTGCAGATGCTTTTCAATTTACTTTACACCCCATCTCTCTATTTTATTTAACGTACGTCATACTCTAACCATTTATATGGCAGGTTAGTACCTGGAACTTCATATATTTTCACTGCGAAAACTTTTTACGATTCCAGTAGGTATTCCTGTCAGTTATTGATATTACTAAAACGTTTTGACAGAAAAACAGATTGCGTGACATAAATTTTTAATTTATAAAGAAACTATCATTTGGACACCTTCACTTCTTTCGGTGCTGTCGTGTTATCAAATCTACGAATCAGGATTGTACTAGATATGGGTAAACAATGGAATTTTAATGACAGCGGTTTTACATTGCTATTGCAGCTTTTTTTTTACTTAACTTGTATTGCACATATCAATCCTTGAACATTGCTATCTTCGGCTTCATGGTGATACTGATGATGCTACAGCCTATGTATGACCAAGAATATGTTTTAACTTTTCAGTATTAATTATTCTGTGTAAATATGGATACCACGTTTAGGAAGTGAAAATTATACCACGCACTATAGTTTTTGCAAGGGAGAAGCTACAAGTTTATCTATTAATTTATGATATATACACTTTGTTCATTCTATGGTGAAGACCAGTGATTTTTCTACCAGATCAAAGAAACTTCTTCTTCATAATTTGAATACGACTCTTGCTTTGATAATATCTATTTTCATTATTACCTTTGAATTCAATTGTTTTTCTATTGGATCTTATCCACACGCCTTACGTATAATCACTGAAGTGCTTCATTATACCTACGTTGCAGTTTCATTTTTTACGCACTCAGTTCTATAGGAAGGCATCAAAAAACATTGGTAAAAGTATCTACTCAACCGTTTTGCAAGTATGAACACATAACTAGCCACTTACACGAATGATCTTTACCTAAAATCCGAAGTCCAATATCGTATCTGTAATATTTCAAAAACTATAAACTTTTAAGCAAAACTTTGCATTAAATAAGAAATTAGATTTAAAATAATAACACTTTTCCAATTTTGAAGAAGATAGATGCAGCAGTTAGTTTGCAACTGTGTTTTGAATCTTCAAGACTCTCTCCTGTAAAATGTCAAGTTTGCAGATACGTAGGTGAGACGGGATTATACGTAGAGAGTGTCGTCATGTTCTCACAAAATACTCTCAAAAAACATATTAACCCACTTAGCATACATATATGATATTTTTTAAACTAAGCATAAGCAGATAATCTCTCATCATTGCTAAATTAGTAGTAGAAGATATTTACATAAAACACGTTTTTATCAAGATAATATGAAATCAAAATGAGTCACTTTTCGATCAGTGATACGCTTGGAAATAACCTCTCCATTGATTTTTTTATATCTATTTGATATCTTACTTGCTTTTTTCAAAACATTTTTTTGTAATTCTATTATCAAAATACTTTATTTACTGCGAGGATGAGCTTAAGATAAATTTTATATATGTACAATGTATACTTTTTACACTCCTGTTTCACTTATAAAAAGTTTAATATTATTTTTTCATTCACATTCTTCTCAAATAATTCTTCCATAAAATGTAAAAACAGCGCGTAAAAAATATTTTCTTATTCTTATTTAAGTATGAATAAACAAATATTTCTTGCTTTTTTCAAATAGACCAGAATAAAAGAAATTTCTCTTTCGAAATGTTTCCCTTACATTCTCTGTGTTATCTCCATTAACAATTTACTTGTTTAAGCTCTTGGCATATCTCATTATCGTCATTACGTTTGTAGGCGGACAAAAGCAAACTGAAATAACCTCCGTCCATTTTTCTGTTTAACGTCTCTATTGTTCGACATTTTAGACAAGGAATTTTCACAAAATACAGATGAAAACAACAGCCATTCATATGCTATTCATTTTTTGCTGGAATACCATAAACTGAATAAAGCCATTGAGTTGGCGTTTATGTGATGAAGTTAAAATATTGTTGAGTGGGTGATAATTTGTTTATATTTACCCCGTTTATTTTTATGTCATTTGTTTTAACGATTCAAAGTGAGTTGGTTTATTAAACCAACATTTATATACATACCCATATGACGGATCTAGTATCATACTCTCCCGTATGTGCATAAAATAAATTATGAATGCAGCATTGTTTTATGTGTTCACAACTAAAATTTAAATTATGAATATCATTCTAAACTTAGAAACTCCCATCTAAAATGATATTCTCTAATGCTTTTCTAAACTTGTAATATCCATTCCAGCCAATGAGAGTGCAGCACAATATTGTGATGGCCACCAGTGTCTGTAAACATATCATGGTATAATCGTCTGTTCCAAAGTTTATTTGTATCAAACTACTCATTTCTAACTGTAGCATGAAAATTTTGTTTTTGTTTTTTGCCGAAAACAAGCATTGATGGAACCTCTGATTTATAATACTAGAGCTCTCATATAATGCGCTGTTTATCACAGTTATAGTACATATGCATAAATGAATTATATTGATCTGCAAAATATAAACGTAGGCGAAGGGACGTTTATATAAATATAGTACCTACAGTTTTTCGTAATTTTGATTGCTCAGAATTTAAGTATGGTGACTTTGCTTATCACTTCAGTATATTTCTTATTGAAATTTCATCAAGCACTCTCAGTCGATGTCTTAAATTATAACAGTATAATTCATTTTATCACTATTTTTTCCACTGAATACGTATAATAGTTTAAAATATAATACCATTTGCCTTTTTTAAGTGTTCAATTGTTTTTTCTGGAATATAAATTATACATGGAAATATTGAATATTTATTATTTTAACTATTTTTACAAAGCCTATATACAATAGGCTTTCCAGGAAGAAATTTGTCGTACGAGGTTCTATTTTAAAAAATAAAACACAATTCATTTGTACTAATTCCACATATTTATAATGATCAGGACCGCTTTCAACTGACAACTGATAATGCTCGTGATGAGTGAAACCGGTCCTGATCATTATAAATATGTGGAAGTAGTACAAATGAATTGTGTTATATTTTTCAAAATATAATGTCTTTCCACCAGGAATTAACAGTTAACACCTTAAAACTAAGAGGTTCTAGTAAAACCGTTTAAAAAAAAATTTTCATTTTTTCATTTACAGTTTATAAAAACATATTTCTTTAAAGAATTAGATTTTGAATCTACTAATCTACATTTTCGTCTTTTTTGAACATTTTGTGATTTCCCGGAGGCCTACATGGACATCAGTTGAGAAACGTTTAGTTAGACAAAAGAATATTAATTTTAAAAGGGATATGACAACATCCTTTCTACGTATATTATAAAATGAAAGTTTTATCTTATATGACTAAATCATTTCCCGTTTGAAACGTTGCAAATATTTTGCAAACAACAAAGTAAGCTTATAATTTATGGCCTTTCATCAATCTGAGGTTGGTAGAGCGGCTTTCAAAATTTTAAGTACTTCGATATAAATTCCCAGCAAAATTTCCACCGCAACTTTGTGGCATTTGTGTATTAATTTGATGAATAACAAGCCATCGGAAATATTTTTTGACAGATTTACCTTTTTAAAGCTAAACGAGCATATAAAAAATCACAAAAGATGATAAGGAAAAATTCGTTTTCCTCTTTGCGTTTTTTAATCTTACACCTACGCAGTCTTTCGAAATTTAAAGCATTTTTTTTAATTTGACATTGACTTTATTTTAACGATCCATTATGAAGAATAAATTTTACATAGTTTATTTCTGTATTCCTTTTGTGTTTGATGTTCATTTATTGTTAAGTATTTGCGGAATGCTTATAAGTTAGAATCATCTTAATTGCACCGTTTCATTATATATATTATATTTTCGATATTTGGAAAAAAATTCTATTTAATAACCAACTAACAGCTATTCACATATCAACATTTAAATTCAATAACTTCCTACTTGTATATTGACTAGCATATGTATATTTGAAAAAATGATTTTTCAAAATACCAATTCATGCTGGAACTATGGTAAAAATTTGAAGTATTTAAGACATCAAACTTTATTAAAAGCTGTCTAATATAAAGTTAGGCTTTAACTAATTTTACCATTTATTTTAAATAAATATTTAAAAATTGTCTTTAAATAATGAAAACAATTTAAAATAGCTAGCAAATCCATACTTTTTGTAACATTATCATTAATTCAAATCAACAAACAACGTTTATTTTACTTGGGTTTAAGTTTTAAAATAAAGATTCTGTTTCACTGCACCCACTGATGACTGTTATGTCAAACAATATCATCACTTATGGGAATCTTATTGTCGAATAATAAGGTCACAAAGGTCGACTGTCAGTCGATCACTGTTAGATCCGCTTAGAAAAGTGGTTGACAAAAAAAGGTAGAAATACCACACACGTCAATCAATTGGGTAAATATAATTGTTAAATGTTAATCAAGACATACTTACTGTTGAATGTTACATTGTTACTCTAGCCTGGAGCATTTGTAACTTGAACACTGCGGTGGGCAATGAAGGAAATCACGAGTTATTATCAAAGGAGGTAGACGATAACTTTTTTATCATTTAAGACAATGGTTATTTGGTTAAATAACAAAATTCCCGAATATAGAAGGATTCAATGTATTCTCCACTCACTCAAATTTTTTTTCTTTAAAATAATATAATAAAATTAGTACCTCAAAATATAATTACTTACTCCTTGTTTTTTATATGATGGGAAAATGTTTGCAAAATAAAATAAGTTTTTTGGGAGGATTTGGTGACCCACAGTATTATAGTTTGTCAGAAAAACACTCATTACACATACATATGTAGGATGTGTTTTGTATTTTGTCAGATTTCCGCCTGACATCTGGGGCTGTCAGATATTGATAGAACCTTAGCACCTCCGAGGATCGGATTAATGCTGAGTACATATTATTATGTACATACACACAAACAGCCGGGAGAGGGTAGCGACCCTTCGCTGACTTATCGAGAACTAACCAAACAACTCGATCAAACGCATTCCATCATGACATTATTTTGTCTCTGATATATGCCTTTTTCTACTAACAATAATCCATTTTATTTCTGTTTTTTCATGGAAATGTTTTATCTTCTACAGCAACGTTTGTCAAAATTGAATTATTGTTATATTTAACTAATCTAAAGTATTCTTAAATATCCTTATACTTATGGTTTACACCTATGAATTGTTAAAATATGAGTGATAGTCTTGGTGGTAATTTTATGAGGATGTTGTTCAACTGAAAAAGTCATTTCATTCAAAATTCGTACTTTTTCCAATTCATAAATCAAAATATGTAATACCTTATCCTTGTTTTGAATAAATCGAGAATAATCTGAAATTTCATGTAGAGGACGTACGACATTCGTCCAATTATTTTTTTGAATGTTTTTTGTCAATTGCGTAATTCGTTACTGTCGTTATAATTATAAATAATATCATTTTTATTGTATTGTGATATCTATTTTCGTATTTTTAATCTCAAAAAAATTTCAATAACTGTTGAACACTTGTTCAATTTTCCAATATTATAAGCACCACAGTTTTTTTTTTTTTGTTAAAACTCAGTGCCGGTTAAACATTATTAACTGTCAGCGATAAGCGAAACGCGTCTTGATCATTATAAAAAGTAGTTCAAAACAAACTGTGCTACATTTTTTTAAATATAATAAATTTCCACCAAGAATCGATAGTTAACACCTTAAAAGTTTTATATTTTACAGTAAAAATTCTATACAAAAACATAGCGAAATAAATTCAATATTTAAAAAATAATATTTTGTTAAGTGATATAAAAACGTCTTCTTTATTTATGTTTATTCAGGCATTCAAAAATAACTCTTTTACAGAAGAAGCACTTGATAAATTGTGAATAATGGATCTGGCGAAAGAAATTCTTTGTAATGGATGACTCGTAATGCGTTCCCATATACCAGGACCGGCCAACGGGTCTATTGTAGCCATAATTTCAATTTTCATTATTAAATAAACAAATTGCAAAATGACCATTAAGTGCACAATGAATAAATTTAATAAGACCAGATACTCTTCATTACGTTTCTTTGAGTTTCATTTAAAACCTTGAAAAATATTTAAGTATTTAATATTTGTAATTTCTTTGCCACCACTCGAAATCAAGTAATTACAAAAATAAAGTGAAAACCATTAAATCAATAAACTTTCCTACATCATTTATAACACAAAGCAAGAAAACTTAATACAGCTCACTTATACATCTTTAATTACTAATTATTATCGACGTAATTTAAGACATCGACTGAGGGTGATTGATGGAATTTCAATATCAAATTTGGATTATTGAGATTTTGTACACCTCCATTTATTTTGTCACTAACGACCCGGATTTCGCATTTCGGCATCTTTAGGCATTCGAGCGCACGAATGGACTCGAACTGACAGTTCAGTTCGTGAATCAGTTCGAGTCCATTCGTGCGCTCGAATGCCTGAAGATGCCGAAAGGCGAAACCCGGGTCGTTACTGACAAAATACATGGAAGTGTACAAAATCTGAATAATCCAAATTTATTATCGATGTCTTAATCAAATAAACTCTGTATTTAAATTCAAAGTTGTTCTTTCGTTCGATTAAGTGAATGTTAAAAACATATTGATATCGTCACCGTATTGGCAATTCGTAATTTAAAAAAATGCTGATACTAGGTAAGTGCACAATGAGATTCTTGGATATTAATTCTTTGTCTCTAATAACACAGTAGGTTAATTAAATATACCAGTTTGGAAAACACAGTAAATTATTGTAACAGTAAGTATATTAATGCAGATTTCTAGATTAACAATTTTCCATTTCTATTGATATCTAACTTGATTAGTTTTATATTATCATAAATCCATCTATATTTTTATATTATAATTACCTTTTTAATATAACATACCGAGGCTACAGTCTTTATACTACGAGCCAAAATTTTCATTTGCCGTTTACTCAGAACTGTCAATATGTTACTTACCAACTTCTGCCAGTCGCTGACGATATATTACTAATATTAGATTGACGATATGTTCATGCTTTTCAAACTATGCATACTTTAATCATCGTATTTTTATTGTTTTTAACAATAAAAAAAAGATTAATTATTGTCGTTACAATATTTCAAAGACCTGTTCATTTAGCAGAGTCAAATATTATCAATGTTATTAAAATCGACACTCATTTGAAAAATTGTAATAATATATTAATATTTCAAGTGAATGCTTGCAAATATATTTAAATTGAAAATTCCACTGTAGCAGCAAAGAAGTTGGTGACGCCTTATATATACTATCACCTTCCTAACCGCATTTTCAAATGACAATAATATGGCAGTCTCTTATCAGGGGAGTAAATCACTGGGAGGGTGGTAATGACAGAGACAAATGACAGATTGATGCACGGCCATTATGTTTCGTGTGACGGAGATCGACTGTGATTCGTGTCAAAAAATGAGACTCCATCGTGTGATCAACGTTTCACAATAGATTTGGAGAGACCACTGCCACATTGGCATGGTAGGAATAATATAGTATGAATGGTAGCTGCTTTTCCGTCCATAATTTCTACACCATTCATTCGGGTTTTTTTTCATTATCAATACGTCATAAATCATTTTTTCAATAGATATTCGCTGGCTATTTTCAATCAACAACTTGAAAATATCCCGCTGTTTTGATATTTCGTAATTTTTCAGGGTAATTTGTCAGGCATTTTGTATAAAATACAGTTGCCAATTCCACATTTTTAATATCGAATGTCACATCAAATGACAAATTAAAAAACCGTTTATTTCACTTCTACACAAATTGAAAAAGCAGTCATTGCTTTTCTTCAAAATCATATTATATTTTCATTTGATCTTTTATTACCATACTCCAGAAAGCCATAAGTTTTTATTTTAAAATAATGTATTATGAATTATTTCCGATTTCGATTCAATATATTTTAATTATTTGCTTCCGCTGTTATAGGACATACTCAACAAAAAAACACTTTGTACATTCCTTGTTAAGATATTATCAATAAGTCGTTTATTCAGAACCCAGCACATGCAACATACAACTGTGCTGAGGAAAGGTACTTTTCACAAAATTTAATAACACAAGTAAAATGTAAAATTACTTTTGCATTGTAAACCCACAACGACAATAATAATGTATTGTCGTTTAAGGATTTCTTTCTCGAAAATTCGTTTTGGCAAAATCGATATTTTGATGAAGCTTAATTTATTTTTGAATCATTATTACAATATCTGTATTTATCTTGACTTTTCTGTTTGTGTCTATAACGCACAGCACAACACTTTACGTACAGTCGATTTACAGACAAATACTGAGTGTGTGTGAAGGGTGTAATATAAGAAGCAATAAAAATCGTGTTACATAAATATTCAATGGCAGATTCTTTTGTTTAATTATACATCAACGATTCTTTTGTTAAGCTGAGATTTGGCGCAATTCTACAAACGAATCAAAAGGGAATAAAATAATATGTTTGTACAAGATGTTGTATATGGAGCATATTATATCTCTCGTATATTGCCGCAATCTAGCAATGTATCACGTCATCAGGTATGCTGCGAAAAGTCTTTGGAGTAAATCAAAGCCACAATCTCATACATACGAAGTTAGCAAACCCACGTCGCTAACCTTACAATCAGTTGAATAATACGCGAACCTGCTCCATAAAACCGCCATTGTGGTATTACCCAAGTTTGCCTGCCCAAAATGTAGGCAATTACGCCATATTAATTGTTTTAATCATCCATACAATATGGTTTTTGACATTCACGGGCATGTTCCCAGCTCTGTTGGGAAACTATTCGGGCCATGATTGTTTGAGCGCCAATTTATTTTATATGTTATAAATTTTATTGGGGTTGGACAAAAGTACCTAATGCGGATGTCAAGTCTAGCCCACCTTTTATTAAATCAATAAAATATTCAGGTATACTTATTACCCTTGGTTCCAATAAAAGCTTTATTCGAGTATATAATAAAAATCTGCCTGTATATAATAGGTCAGTAAATTAAATATATTGTCCAACATATTAAATATAAGTACATCAAAATGGATTTATAAGTCTTATAAATGGTCAATGTGTTTGTTTTCAATTACTTTACTGAACGGTCAGTATACAAATTAATCAGTCAGTTATTCAAATAAAACTTAACTTTTCTTGTTTATAATTCTAAATTCTGACTTAGTCATACCGACAAATAATGATTATTTACTATTGCTTAAAACTGCCTGGCGCTTATTATTTAGCTACTGATCAAATTATTATTTGCCATTAAAAATATTCTATAAATTTTAAAATGCTTATTTTGGATCTTTTTCGTTCCAAATTTAACTTAATTGTAAAAACCTTTTCATGGAGTCTTAAAATAAACTTCTGTTACTTAATTTTAGGAACTAAATAATCTTTTTACGAAACAAAATTGAAATTTTCGCACGCGAAACTTCCATTCGAAAAATTTATAAATGTTTTGCTGATTTTTAAAGAACGTGTGGGGAAAAAAATGGTTTATTTTTATTTATTTCATAAAAAAGTGAAACCTTTTTCGATTGTTTATTTTTATCCATCACTAGAATGGTATAAACTGATAATTCTTGGTGGAAAGACTCGGCGCTTATTCAAATTGACATCGAATTAATAATTGTGTGCCTTCTATTATACAAAACACGTTGAAAATTAATAGAAACTTAGCACTTCTTGGCTATAATATTGCTTGAATCAAATAAAATTGCTTTGAAATAAAATTACATGACATTATTTGAACAATATTTCACTAATTAAAGCACTAGAGTTTTTTTAATACGTGAAACATAATACTGCGCTACCTAGATGCCTAGCAAAATTTATCTGACACATTTGGCTTACGGTGACGTTAAAATATTTTATCGCTATTGATAGTAATGAATGTTCATCCACTGCCGCTTGTTTGCAAAATTCGCCGCTAGGAGTCTTCTTTATTGACTTCTCCGTCAGCATTTTCAAAAATTACCTTCCGTGTTCATACTCGCTTTTGCACTTTGTTCATAAAAAACAACATGCTTCATTTTGTGTCGGCAATTACATTATCAGTGACTGGCAGCTGAAAACAAAGGCAAGAGGTGAATATTTATTTTATTGCGATTGAATCGTTGTTTGATAAGTACTTTTGTATTACTAAATAAAAATACTTCAATAGAAAATCAGATTCTGTTTGAGATTCATTATATTGACAATGATAACGTACGTACATGTCTATGTTAATCCTTAAAATCATTTTCATTTTAATATATATTTTTCAAGTTGGGTGACCAATGGGACAGTTATTATAATTGTTAACCTTTCATGAGTAGGGTTTCCAACTATTTGTCACTGTAAAATATTCGAATACCGAATAGTTAAACTGAAACTATTTGAATATTCGATTAGTTTCTGAAGTATGAAAACAAAATTTGATTTAATTACTAATTAATGAGTTTTCTAGTCTTTAATTACTAATTAATGAGTTTTTTAGACCGAGTATTCGTCAAACTCAAGTATTAGGATAAGATGTTGAATGCGTCTGAGTTGGATGAAGGCAAAAAACCACTACATAAGATATTTATTATTGTTCTTTGAATCTGGAGAAATTAACATTGATACGATCTTTCGTCGGTTTTGTAAAATATTTAAATATCGAATAGTTGAAGAAGGGCCGAATAAATTCAGATATTGCATATTCATATATTCAAGCTGGAATCCCTATTCATGTGAGATAAATTAATGAGTTTTTTACGTTGTTGGATATAAGTTTTTCGTTTCATGATCAATTTATAGTGAACTAAGCTTATCTTTTATGATGTATATTACTTGAGAAGACCCCGGATTGAAGAGAGGCGAGCGGCTGGTTATCCGGAGTCCTGGAAGGGCTGATCTCAGACAAACACCATTTCAAATCCGGTTCAAAACTTATTTATTTTCCATTCAAGATGCAGTGGTTTACATTACACAAATATATAAATCCTAACACTAACACTAAATTGATTCTACATTTACATTTACTTAGCAACTGAATTTACTTTAAATTATAATACAAATGGCACGACAAACGATTTTAAATTAAATCCAACGCAAATCAAAACGCAAACAACTCGCATCGTTACCTCCGCCGCAACTTGCCCGGCTCGGCGGATCGTAATCGACTGTCTACAAATAATTAAAAAAAACTCCCTGCAGAGTCAGGAGCTACCCCTTTTCGTAAAAATGGACTCGTCCAGCGGACATAGCCGGCGGCTATTGAACGCCTGGCAACAAGAAATATTGCTGTTGCCGCTGGGTGATTTCAGTTCTGGACATTGTAACAATCACATCGTACCAGGCTTATAGGTAAAAATTCAGTATTCTTGAAATCAAAAACACCAACTGCCAATGCCGTCCTCAAGTTTTAGTCATTTTTTATTGTATTTTCGATGCATTAATTGACGTTGTTATTTAAAATTCGAATGTCGTATCTCGGTTTTAAGGTGAAGCTTGCGCTGGCAGTTTTTCAGTTATTTCCGAATTCGTATCACGTGCCACGGTGGCATTACCGTTTATTTCACGACAATGCAGTGCTCAAATTTAGTCAGGCTGTACACTTTGATCCAAATTCATCGCACATCATGTGGATTTAACATGTTTTTTGGCATCAAAACCGGGAATGCGAGCGCAGAAATGTCCATGCCTGCAAAAACACGACACGAAATCTGCAAAGCAAACAAGGAATCCAAAATATTTGTTCTTTGTGGAAAACGCATTAGTCAGTTCTATATTTTTGCTCGTGCACATGAAATTTATATTAAAATTGTGTTGTACAGCCTAACATATTTTTTCAACCTTATGCGGTAATACATTTATGTACAGTAAGTATAATAACATATGACAAAGATTACATATCTAACGACTAAGGCCAAATTTTCATACTAAATTATTGTTACCTTATAAAAATGAAAAAATTATGAAGACTGGTTGCCAGCTAAATAATATTTGTAGGGATGGGTAGAGTAGGCAAGGTATGAAGCATGATATTACACATGGATTTGAAATTAAAAGTCTCGGTGCCTTAATTTAATACTACCGTAATTGGTATGTATAAAATATAATGAGTTTTTAATCGTAATATTTAAAATAATATTTTTATTTTGAAAAAAAAATTTCAATTTTTACCCAAGGAAGTATTTATCTCTTTTCCGTGTTATTCAATAGATATCAATATGAAATGTAGATTATAAAAAATATGTAATTGAATGACCTGTCATGAATTTACATATTGACTGTGGAAAGGCAAAAGACGTAACCCATACTAAAAATAACTCACACAAAACGTGTTAATGCACCATATTTCTATACATATGTAATATATCTACTGTAAAAAGGCAAAACGACGTATCTCTCCGTTTTACCGAAATATTTTTTTTCGGTACACAGTATACCTATACAATTTAATATATGTTGTGTGTGGTTTACGTCCTTCTACCTTTCTACAGTCGTTATGTATTTTAGAATTACAGAATTTGATATGTAATAGATGGCCAATTAATTAACAAGCCATTTGAAGTCGTGCAATTTCAATTTTCAAATGGTTTACTAACGACGTAAAACAACATTAAAATTATTAAAATCGCCCGCTGTCAAGAAAGCATTTTATCACATGAAACATTCGGTTATCTCAAAATGTAAACTAAACAAACGCTTAAGAATTAAACGCGAGATGATCATTTATCATTCTGAAAGTTTTTGTTCGCACATTAATTAAAATAATTATTACTGCAAGGGTGAAATTAATATCTGTCTCTCTTTTGAATTTAGTCGTAATTGCGTCACGCCACACGACATTGTTTAGGCGATAAAATTAGACCACGAAGGTAACGTAGGGGTTGTATACCCCTGAATAAATTGAACTTTATTATTTATGTTGAATATGGGACTGTAGTCAGGAGATCTCAATTCAATCAATTAATTCATAAACAATCATTAAGAATAACTGCATATAGTCTGAGGTGCCAATTTCAATTCTCAGCCGTGTGAAAAACCTTTCATGCTATAATTGAATTTTTAAGCCATACTTTTTACTTTTCCTGATCTTGACTTTTTATTATACACTGATGGGATTGTGCCTTAGCCCTTTTTGGACGTCCTTCATTGAAGTTTTTCAATAAATCTCATGCACAAAAAAGTGAAAAAAAGTTTTATTACCATGCATATAATAAAGATAACGAGAAGTTTTCGCATTTTTTTAAAAATACATTGGACTTTCAACTGTCTTTTTCATCCGTTAATAAAACTAACGGAAATATTCATTTCAAAAATATATTTTTTTTTACTGTACACGATACTTCATAATTTAAATCGGTGGGAAGCACATTTAATTTTGAATGAATTTAATCCAATTAAAAAAAAATGCATCTTTTCAATCTGATCTGGTTATATTTTAATACGTTTTCGTTATTGTTGTGTTACATAATACAATTTTAATGTTAGTCCGTTTATGCAAAAACTGCGTAAATGTAAATTTTTGAAACAAGTGATAAATTTTAGTTTTTAAATTTCATCAAACGGTCTACATTTGATTTATTTATGTTACTCGACAAAACACTAAGAAAATATTAAATTCTACCATTCGTTTTTTATGGAGGCTTAATTTATATCAAATAAACATAAATGAGCTATTATTTAAATTTTATGAATTAAAAATGTAGTCGAGCTTTTCAAAAACTAACCACAAGAATAGTAAATATTCACCCTAGTGGTGAAGCATTTTCTGTACCCTTTTGAAATTTGTGTGTGTCGAAAGCCTCGGAAGGAATTCAAAGTAAACAATACGTTTTCAGTGAGCTGGGTTTTGGGTACTTTATCAAATTATATAACAACTTTAATTCGGGTAAAATGCCACATTCGACGGAAGTGCAAGTCATTTAACCCAAATTCACTAAAAACCTGGGATAATTTTTCTTTTCATCCTTTGAATTTATTTTTGGGAAAGACTTACTTGAGCTGTATACTCTGTACTTTTCTCAATTGATTGGTTTGTTTTAGCGAGATACGAGATATAAAACTATGTGAATATGATACAACGATGCGGTTAATGCACAATTGCTATTGGGGTAAGAATATTTTGGCCAATGATATTTTTTTAGTCTTCAGTCTTGTTGCGCTAAATAATATATTTATGTATGATTAAATGTTGCTTGAAAATTTTTTTTTCGTGATTGTTAAAGAACATTTTACATTCATTTGATTCACGGTATTTTAACTGTATGGATTTATAAAAATAATATGTGAACGGATTATTACTCAATTTATCATCTATATTGAAAAATACATGTTTAAGCAAACATGGTTGTGATAATTAAATATTATACCGAAAAGACATTTATTATTTATGAGTTTTCTATATATATAATGCATCATAATATTGGTATTCCGCCAGAATATTAGCTGTAAAAAAATATATTCACAATGATTGTTTTTCGGAATGCTTAATTCCGTATTTGACTTAATATCGTTTGCCATATCCTAAATGGTTATTGATTGTAAATAATACTGTATTAATTTATCAAAGCACAATATTCAAAATGAATCGTCTATGTCATTTTTCAGTAGTAACAATAGTATTATGTATCTGTGTTGCTTTTGAAGTGTGATGTTAAAAGTGTCAAAATATTCGAGATTCCATAAACAGATTCAGAGAACTACACATCCATTCTAGAAGAGATGAATCCAGAAGACAGACTCTTGAACATTTGGATTAGATTGCTCGTTCAATTTTTCGGCTATATGACTCGAAAGCGTGATACCAGCCATGACAACAAACTAGTTATAATTGGCATCATGAACTTAAAAAAATTATGAAGAAAAACTTAGGCACGCTGGACTAATCAAATTAAGACTGCAGCTGGATTTACGATGATAAATTTCTCACAACGATTGCAATCATACAATTATTCAGAAGTTTTTTACTGATAAACAAAATTCTTTAAAATATTAAAAATAAATCATTCAAATAACCGCAAAATGAAATTTTGAATACTCATCAGTTTAATTTAAATTTCTCAGTTACATATCCAATGAATATAAATATCGTTTAATCCCCCAGTATTTTATTCATAAGATACAAAGTCATTAGTTAGCGAAATATTACAAAAATATTCAAGCAAATTGAAACACTTGTCCATCTTTAAATTTGCCCCTAAACCATTAATCTTATTATGACGCAAACATCTCAAAGCTTCTCTCGCCATATTATCTCTCTGTAAAATTTAATAACTTCTGTCAGCTAAAAATTTTATACTTTTGGTGTATTTTTTTGTCTTTGTTTTTCGCGCTACGAACACTTTCTTGTTACATTGCCTCATAGATCCACTTTTGTATTAAAATTTACATTATCTAAAAGCCTTTTTATGTTTTGAAATTTTTGTCGTCTTTTATTAGAACATAAGCATGTATACTTTCATTTTAGTAATGGTTTGATACAGTATAAATACTATAAAAAACCAGAAAGGTTATGATGTAGTAAATGCCATACGTTTAAAGTTGACGTTACCACGAATCACTACTTAAATACTAATTAGAAGTAGGTATTTAATTAATTGAAATATCGATTATAATTTGATGAAACATTTTGTCTTTACTTTAAAAAACAAACACGTAACAATGTTCAAAATTACGATTTACTATTTATAAGTCATTTTTCAGAATTTCAAATTTCAAGATTTCATATGTCATATTCTATTAAAGTCATATTCTTTCTTCGCTGTGCCATTTAAAATCAGGCTTAGGTGAAACTTTATTAGTTTATATGGCATTTATAAAGTTATTGTAAGCTCTTATAACATTTTAGTAATATCTATGAAGGTCCCGGCAGTTGAATTAATCAATAAGCTCTGCGTTTGTATGAATTTTTAATTAAACTTCAAACCAACACTGATTTTTAACGATTTAATGACCTCATTTTCTAGGGACTTTTCAGCTCTTTAACTTAATAGACTGTTGTATATTATAATATAAGGAATCTTATGCTATGCTTTGATAAGGATTTTATTTTATTAAAATATTTTTATAAAACAAATTAAGATTTTATAACTGACAGATTGTTCTTGATGTCATTTTGTTTCTGGATGCTTTTATTTTTTATTTTACTTTATACATTAAAGAAGAGTGTTTCATTACCTTAATAACTTGATGGAAGTAAAATTCATAGGACTTTTATCAAGTGTACACTTTTCAAAGAGGAATCGTTATAATTAACCAATGCTATTTTTTCACCCAAACAAAACCCACCGATTTAAAATCAGTAAGTATCTATATGCTATATTTTTTCAAATGGCTTTTTAATGATAATTGGTTCTTGTTTATCTGCAATTGCATGTCCTATGAGTTTTTCATTGTTTATGCTAAAAGTTTAATGACTTTCAACTTTGATTGGGAAACATTTAACCTAATCAAACTAGTAATAAAATTAATTCTAATACCAATGTATTTTCTGGACTTAATTTATCGTATATGTAAACCGTTTAATGACCGTCAGTTCGGGTTCATTTGCGAAGATACTGAAAGGCGAAACCCGAGTCGTTTGTGAAATAGTTGGAAATGCTCAAAATTTGAATAATTCAAATTTGATATTGAACTTCCATCAAGCATCCTCAGTCGATATCTTAAATTATTTACGAAAATCTTCGTTCATATATTTTTTAACTAATATTAAGTGTCTATTCATTCCTATCTATTTTAATAATAATTCTTAATGAATAAAGATAAACGGTTTGACTTTATTTTTGATAGTTTGTTTCACTGGGAATCTAATATCTTTGGCGTCAGGAGTTTATGATCTTTTCGATTAACGGTTGGAATTTGCCGACCGTATACATTCAATCAAAACGTGCGGCAGAGCAAACAGGTAACAGATAGTCTTTTTAAACACTTTTTCTTAGTACTTCTCGCCTTTCGTATGTGAAAAGCAGGTGAAGCCAAATGAACAACCATTTGTACGAAAAAATGCGCACGGTTGAAGTAATTCGTATTCTTGAGTTAAGTAGACGTATAGACATACTTAGTAGGAAGTTTTTTCCACTTTCTACAAATCAATTCCTTATTCTCCAGGATAAATCGAAAGGTGTCAGAGAACGAGCTGAGTTGCACACTTAGTGGTACGAATCAGGGACGTAGATAATACTTGAAAATATGGGAGGTTCAATAAATCACATGTTTGGCTATATTATATTTATTTATGTCTTAAATTTCACTGAAACAGCTTAAATATTCATTGCATAAAGGTTTTTTGTCATTTTTAATAATATCAATCTAACTGTGTATTTTTGCATATTATTTATTATACATCATAATGTTTGATAAATTTCAGTGCCTACCTAACGATCTATTGACCAATATATACGGTATCAGTGTGGTTAAATTAACTTGAAACCCATCATTTCTAAACAATTTAATGAGATAACTAGTGGTCAAGTAGTAAATGTTCCAGGGTTATCGTCATACTCTGTTGAGTGATCAAGCTTTCAAATAAAAACATTCATGAATTCATTTTTCAATCGATTTGTGGATACCTCAAAGACATGAATATATGTGAAATTTCATACTTTCAAACAAATCCAACTCAACCCTAGGAATGGGCCACAGAGAGAGAGCTACTTGACTATTACTAATGTTTTTATTGTTTTATTCTTACTTTCTTTAAAAGGACAGTTAGTTTTTGAAATACTTCAATTTTTACATTTATTGTTGAGTCATTAGAAAAAATATCATGTTTTCATATCAAGATCAATCATAATTTGAAAACAAAATAAGGGTAAATGGTTTGTTATAGTATTATGTTACAAAATTTACGTGTAAATAGCATCTCTAGTCCCACGCATTAACAAGAACCCATCACTGTGAATTAAGACAAGGCTATCTACAAATTATTCCGCTAAAATAAACTAAAAGCATAAGCATTAAAAGAGTAAACAATGCGAGAAAGTGTCACACAACGCTTCCTCCTGAAAAAGTTAGTTTTCACCATAAATTCACTTTTTCTCATTCGACGGTCACTGCCGAAGAAAAACTTTGCCTTTCCCTCGGGCTGCCAGCTCTGTCTGGAAAAAATCCCACAACACTGAGAGAGAACAAAACTTATGTGAATTTTTTTGGAAAAGTTTCAGCAGGCTCACTGTTTTGAAAACATTAATATAGGCTCAAATTGACTGAAATAAAAAGACCACTTTTTTAGCACGCAAATGGAATTCTTTGTCTTTTGTTTCTATTGTTAGCATATTTTTGTGGGAAAGTTCTTTGCTAACAATATGAAGAAGTTCAATGAATATTATTTTAAATCATTTATCAATTTAATAGATTTATTTTAATTCTAGCAAAATTTTGGTTAAAGATGTAAGTTGCGAATAGTTTTACATCAATACAATAATCATGATAAAATTTATTCTTTTTGTCTATAAAATTAAAAAGGGCAATTAATTATTTGGTCAATAACTAACTCCACAAATGGTCAATAACTGATCGATAAATGCAGTTAATAATTTTGTTTGGTTAGTAAATGATTTCGAAATAAATAATGGTTAGGTTAGGTAAGGTTTAATAAAAAAACTGACCGTTTCATATAAATATCTGACCCTTTAGTTTAACAACTGACCATTTATTTTATTAAATGACCACATGTATACCAACCACTTATCGAATTAGTTATTAACCATTTTGATTAATAACAGAACATTAATTATTTCTAACTGACTAAAAATTTAAATAGTTACTAACCCAATAAATGCAGGTAATTAAAAAATATACCAACTAACGTGAAGCCGTTATATTAACAGTATTTTCTTCTTAAACTACTCTCGATTTGAGAACAATTTTTTGTTACGTGTTCCATTTTCAGGCATAAATTACGAAGTAAAAGTAAAACAAAAGCAAATTTCTCGAACAACGACGTGAAACCTAAATGTATCATTTCCGCTGAACAGTCTGCACCAACTTCTTCCCGACACAATCTAATACAACCTTTACAGTGCCTCAATCAATATTTCATATTCCGCTTCCATATCAGTTTTCTCCTTCTGATTTATATCTGCCGTATGCCGCGAAGCCTATTTCAAACATATACTTGCGTATGTCTTCGATAAAAAAAGAAAAGCTTTGAGGAAAAAAAAGGTTTCGCTCGCACGATATTTATAAAAGAACTGAACGTTTTCTTTCATAGAAATCTTGCTTTCTATTCCGGTTTAAATCCATATTTTTATGAATATTTTATTGAAAGTAGTATACATATTTTATTACTCGCAAATAAGTTGTTTTTTTATTATATTGAAAGTCTAGCTTATAAATAAACGATTACATTTTTTAAAAACCCTATTCTTGTCCTTTAATTGACCAAATGATTGCATTCAGCTGTAATATAATTCCATAACTCATTAGTAAATCATGAAATGTCGGCACCGTTTATCGCGTCAGCTTTTTTGCGGATGCCCTTTGAATGCTTGCTCAGATCTACGATCAACTTACAGTTTTTTTTTTTTTATTCGATTTATTTCTTCATTATATTCAGCACCATATATCATGACGGCGTAAAATGTTCATATATTGATACATTGATGAAACCAATGTTGTTTTTTTTAATAATATTGCATGGGTAACTTTGATATTTGTAGACATTTCTTTATTTTGTGTACAATTATAAATAAAGATTATATAAATAGTTTTTTTTCCCGATTCTAAATGAAAAAAATATATTTTACGTAGCTTTTATAAAATTTTAAGAACTTGAATAATGCGACATTATAGTTTATTTAGATGTGAAAAATGTTCTGAAGGCTATGAATTAGATACTCATCTTTAATGTTAATTTAAACAAATCAAATTGATGTAAAATCTGTATTTTCGCTATTACACTTGCTACGTTACTAAATGAAAATGAATCTCGACAAATTAACGACAATAGCTTTCGAACCATTTTTCCTTTTAAAGCTGTCAGTTCGAGCTCATCCGTGCGCTTAAATTCATGAAGATGACGAAACATGGGTTGTTAACGACAAAACAAAAATAAAAAATTTGAGTGATTCAAATTTGATATTAAAATTACGTCTAACTTTTTTTAATCAAAGTATGATTGATGAAAAAATGTTATCATTGTACAGTTTACTTAACTATATAAATCCTTTATAAATATAAAACTCAAATGATCAGAGAAAATGTATCGATAAGATATTTAAGTTGTTCATATGCCATAACAGGTAAACGCGGTTGACTTTTTTTACTCATTGTGAACCGGTAGAAAGATACCAGAAGACTATTCTTTTTTTTAGGGTTTTTTCTTTACTACTAAGTGAGTATACACAGAATCCGAGCTCATGTCATCGTGGAACAAGCTGTTATCTAAGACTAAACAGCGCCAGGAAAAAGTTGCCATTTTGTACGAACGGTGTACAAAGCAACGAAGATATTTCTTTATTTTCTCCCAAGCTATTATCACACTTATATACTGTTCCAATTTATGACTTTTCTTCTTT
Organism: Himalopsyche phryganea; assembly: GCA_022494535.1. NCBI lineage: Eukaryota > Metazoa > Arthropoda > Insecta > Trichoptera > Rhyacophilidae > Himalopsyche > Himalopsyche phryganea. The sequence continues at coordinate 3,875,863 of JAGVSL010000034.1, forward strand.
TATCTACTGTAATATTTTCTCAAAACGAAAGAGATGCAATAATTTTGCACGAATATAATTAACATACAGTAAATTTTGTACTTAACATACAGTAAAGTGTTTTAAAACAAAAATGGTCTTATTATCGTGCCTTGCTTTGTGAATGAGAAATCGATAAAACATAAATCGTTGATTGCAGAGGATACAGTTGGAATTTTCAAAATTATTTAATGTGGTAGTGTTAGTGTTGTGACAGTGTGCTCTATTTTAACTATTCAAGACAAACTACCAAACAAGTGTTGACTGTGTTTTAATATGAATGCTTTATATCAATAAATCAATTCAAAATGAATTCCTTAAGTTGCTTGTTAAAATAAAACGTAACTCATTATTACATTATATACTAAAAGAGTTTTAATCCATAGTTTTCCGTTTTATAGCTTTTAGCCTTTCTTAAAATTATCACTGAAAGACAAAGAATTGACAATAATAATTTTTCTCATACATGGGTTATGTTTTAATTTTTGATGCTTTATTATAAACTATCTGCTTGGAATTTTATTTTTTAATTGAATTGAATGATGTTACATTTATTTATGAAATGATTTTACTATACATGAAGAACGGGAAGCGTTATTGCCATTTCATTTTAGTAACCGTCAAAATGATGAGTTAAAATAATATTCATTGCTGAAACATATTTTGGAAAGCAATTATTTATTTTAATTATTTAACGGTTATACTGAATACGCTTGAACATCTATTTCACTAATTGTTGTTATGTTTTATTAGTAGATATCTAAGGTTATATTTTTTTATGGTTCACACGATAAAACATCTTTTGCATAAACACTGTAAAAAATCCCTCTCACATTACTCACTAGATAAATTGTTCGGGTAAAAGTCTGTCTTGGTTGTATTTTGTTTACATAATAATTTGTCTTCCCAGAATTATCAGCAATTTCTACATGAAAAAAAATATTCCAACTAATAAGCTAACTTGTACAAGTTTGACAGCACGCTTCGATTGGCAATCAATCATCCATTGCAAAAGTTTATGAGATTTATAATTTTACCTGAAACTTTGAAAATACTTTATTATGTTCATTGATATACTACTTAAATAAATAAACTTGTGAATGCTTATTACATAACGAGGTCGGAAAGCTAAAAGAGAGTAAGCAGATTTTGGTTTGTAAGATGTATTAAAGAGCTTTTACAACTTCTTAGAATGTAATCAGCAGGAGATGATTTATGACGAAGTAACAGATTATTGTAACTTACGAATCTTTTCGCCCATTAAATTAGATTATTTTTCCGAATAACCAAATTCGTTAAAAATAAGTATTTCATTGTTTTTTTGGACAGGCTAGTCGTTTCATGGTTTTATTTTTAATTTTGCTCAAATAAAAACAACAAAAATAGTTATATAAAGGAAAAATCAACTTTCATTGCGCAAAAAACCTGATATCTTCATCACCACTTAATAAAAAATAAAAAGAGCTAAATAAAAAAAGTATATTTTGTATAAAGAATATCTACAGGTGAAAATATAAATTAATGTTAACGATTATTGGATTACTAATAACAAACGTAATGCTTTTAAAACGACTTTGACGATTTGAATGTAAAATAATCTAATTCGGAAGTGAGGCAAGTATTCATTGTATGCATAATTTAGCGCCTAGTGATGTTTAAAGGTTAACAAAATGTCATATTTCAAATTAACAATGCCGTTGTACCGCTTATTCGACTTTGCGTAAATTAATTACTCCTAACAAAGATAAAAGACTAGAATACTAAATGAGAGTAAGGAGACCCTAGGAGCCCAGAATATTGTGAATTATTAATATTTTGTTTGCCTTAACAAATTTTGTAATTGCAGAAAAAATTACAACGCTCTTTGTTAATTTCGTGGGTGATTAAATCATGATTATTCATTAACAGTGTCTTAACCTTGTTATGATGGATATAGTACGGCATAAAATATCGTCTTTTTAGTACAATGAGTCATTTGATAATTTTTTTAAATCGTACAAAAATATGAAACTTTCAGTAATTTAACTGTATTCAACGCCAAAACAGTTTTATACAAACTATCCAAAAATCATTTAAAAATTTACAAAATTTATTCAAAATAAAAAACTGTTTTCAAAAAAATCGATAACTTTCGATGATTGTTTATTTTTGCTGTGACTTTGAAGCGAACAGATTCTAACTCAATTTTCAAATATAAATTTATAAGGCGAAACGCTTTTTAAACACCAGTGAGTTATTTTTATTTAAATAAATGTATGGGATAACAAACAAATTTAGGTGTCATTGCATTGTAAATTATATTCTCATTCAAAGTCTGGGTTCGACGGTTCAAATACACTGGAGGCTTGCATTTATATTTTTAAGTTAATTTTCTGTTAATAACCTGCTGAGGATTTGAACTTTTATTTGTATTGCAAAACGTTAACAACAATAATATAGAACAAAAAAATTCAAAATTTCTACCAGTTCTCGAGAGATGTCTTAATACTTTACATAAGAGTCTATAAGCCCCTCACCATGAGCGTACATGGTTTACAAATAATAAATATTTAATACCAATACGATAAAAAAGTACTGCATTATTACAATCTAACTAAATATGTACAATGTCATCAAAATAACCACTTGTTTATCCCGCCTAATACAATGAATGATGAAAATATCTGTTGCTTTTAATATGCTGTGTTTTATAGACATTATATTCTAAAATTAACCAATTTCGCGAACTATGTTATCCACGCTCGTGCAATATTCGGTATTGAGCGACGTGACGTATTGGATGATGGCGGTTTGACGTTATCACACACAGCATAAGTGCTCATACAAAAACTTTTCAACATCATTATGATAAAAGCCATCACTCAAACCTTTCCGATAAATAATGCGAAACTCTCAAAGGAGAATAAGTTACTACTTCAATACGCGAGTTTCAATTTAAAGCACCTGGAAACAATTCACGGTAATGGAATACATTATAAATTTACCACTCATTTACAAAATGAGCAATAATTTTGCCATTTTGGTATGAAAAGTTACATTTTAAAAATAAAAAACAATTTGTTTGTACTACTTCCACATGTTTATAATAATCAGGACCAGTACAAACAAATAGTGTTTGATTTTTAAAATATAATTCCTTTCCACTAAGAATTTACAGTTATACCATAAAATATTCATCACACTTATTTTCATTTAAGATCTGAGAAAATATATAATATCTCATTTATAATATTTATGAAACTGTTTATAAAAATAATTTATTTCACAAAATAAGTAATAACGGGTGCTTCTTAAAATAATGTAATAACTTTTAATAACTCCCCTTTAAAAACGTTTGGTTAAACTTTTCTACACTTTACCTGATACCAATTTGAAATGTGTAAAAACATCATGAATGTATTTAGCAGTAGATTTTTAATGATGACTTGCTATAAGCCATTTGCAAAATATTTCTTGCATAAAAAATAAGGATACATCGAGTTACTTGATTGATCTTAACGAACATTCGATAAGGGATAGAAAGGATTTTCAAAACCAGGTGTTTCAAGCTGAGAAACGAAGCGACTGATGAAATTATGCTAGGACGAACTACACGAAATATCGTCGTTGTTCTGGAGGAAAACACTAAATCGAAAAAATCACATATTGAGTTAGTTATAACAAAATGTTCCTTATTTCAAACTCAGACAAAACACACTTATTATTATAAATTATAGTTTTTCTTAAAAACAGCTTTGTACAAAACAAACAAAATGAAAAATAATTTAATTTCAATATCAAATTTGTATTATTGAGATTTTGTACACTTCCATGTATTTCGTCACTAAAGACCCGGGTTTTCCCTTTCGGCATATTCAGGCATTCGAGCGCACGAATGGACTCGAACTGACAGTTCAGTCAGTAAATGAAAAATGTATGGAATTTCAAGTATTTGGCAAATTTAAAAGTCCAATTACTCAAAACTAGTATTTTCCAGTTAGTGTCTTCTTCCAAAACAACGACGATATTTTATTTTATTCAATATTTCAAAATCTTCTTATCTTCATTTATTAAATAAAACCTGAAGGCATGCATCCAATGAAATTAATTGAATTGGCATTAAAATTGTAATATATACTATATATCCTCGTTGTTCTGGAAGAAGACACTAACTGTAAAATGCTAATTTTGAGTAATTGGACTTTAAAAATTTTCAAATGTTTGAAATGCTATATCTTTTTCATTTAGTTTGTTTGTACAAAACAGTTTTTAAGTAAAGCATAATTTATTGAAACGTGTATTTTCATATGGTAGAGTTCGAAGTAAGAAACATTTTGGTATAACTAACTCAATATGTTTTTTTTTCGATTTATTGTTTTCTTCCGGAACAGCGACGATATAAACTAGATCCTAATATTCAATAATCTATCACATTTATTATTTTTTATGTTACTCAGTCGTTAAATAAGTTAAGCCCGATTTGTTTTGGAGTATGTATTATATTATGCATACTTATTGGTGAAAAATATTTTGAAAGTAATAAGCCTTCTTGCGAAAATAATTGAATTCTAGCATTCGATGTATATTAAATTGCAATTTTAAAGGGAAAATAAATTAATCTTAAAAACGTAATACTTCTACAAAGACTTTAACCATGTACTGCATCTAAATCGACAAACAAGATACCGAAAGGAAATCCGATAATTGCCCAGGCGAATATTTACATTGAAAAGTCTGTTTGGTTTGAGCGTCCGGAAAATCAAATGTAAACAACGACTGTGGGCAATATATGGAAATTGTTCAGTAAAAACCCGATACGAAATCTTTTCTAAGCTAACAGTTATCATATTTGATAGAACGATTCACCGCTTTGCTTTTTTGCACTACAAAAAACACTTTGAACGCCGTAGACAATTAATACACTTTCACCTGATGTTGGTGACATGTGTTTATAAATCGTAAAGTTACCCCCAGCAATCAACTTTGGCAATATTTTTAACAAACTTTCAGAGTAAAACAAAATAAATTAATATATAATAATGACGATTTTAGTAACAATTGTTGAAAACTAAGTTACTTTTTTTAAGAATAACCGTCGCGTTAAAATAACAGCGATCTTTTAATTAATTACAAAAATCCTGTGATATTATCCAACAAATTTAGTTATTTATTTGATGAACAAAATACATGAAATAAAAATGAAACCACTTCGAATAAATCAAAAATGAAACAAACGAGAGATCGTCGAAGGAAAAACAGTTCATATGATAACTCTGGCATATCCGAAATAGCGAATGTTAAATGTAAAAAAACCAATAAGCTTTGCCTTATTAAGCTTGATCCGGACACCTAGTCATTTCTCACCAGAACTATTACTGCAACAACAAAGGCAAGTTTTGAAATAAATTCTTTCATCAAGTGATTGATGTTTTTCACAATCATAAATAATAATACTTATCGGTATGTATCACGTATCTATTTAAATTAAATGTTAACTCATTGCTATAACAGAAAAACTTCGGTTTTCATACAACGTTTTACTTCGAATCTGGATAAACAGTTAAATTATGTCGACACCCCCTACGTATAATCCCGTATCTGCAAACATGAAATTTTACAGGACAGCATTTCAAAGATTCATAGCTCATAACGCAATTGCAAAGTAACAACCAATTATATCTTCTTCAAAATTTGAACAATTCTACTATTTTCAATCTAATTTTCCCTGTCGTTTGATGCTTAACCATAGAAGGCGAAAGACATGTAAATAATCACATATTTTGCACTTACGTGATTATACGTAGGGAGTGTTGAGTCTCGATGTTTATCTTTTGATGATGCGAAATATTGTAACTAATTGGTACAATTCATCTTTATACATCTCACAGCCTGACAATATGCTTTTAAGTATACTAAGTCCAAAACATTACCTAAAATCGTATGCCGCCCCTGTTTTCCTTGTGATAAATATAAGCCTTGATTGTGGACCGGTTGTTTATAAGTGTTTCCGTTTCGAGTTTTTAGCCCTACTAAAGTTTGAATTATTACTCGCACGCATAAATCAGATTATATTTGCCTTACGCAACATCTTTCGTGCTCTTTATTGCATGCATTAGCCTATTTTAGGCTAAACAATGATATACTAACGGTGAAAAACTATGTCAAATATATACCAGAAGGTGCAGTAGCTTAGTACCTTATATAAATACCAAAACAATGTTTTTATTGCAGGGTAAAATATTATTTATATTCCAATAAAAAAATAATCTTTTTAATTATGACAATAAGAAATTCTTTGTAAAAAAGGAATAACATTTTCTTTGAAGACATATCGGTTCCCAATATGGAACAATGAGGCTCATAATGGTACATACTATATATGTCAGCTGTTTAACAAGAACTGACTGTAAATCAGTCGCTCATTTACTCTATTCAGATAATTTAAATAGTATTTCTATTATATTGGAGCAAACTGCATATTCGTAAGTGTGAATAACATTTCGGAACATTTTCCACCTAGGATTAACAGTTAGCGGTACTAAATTTTAAATATAAAACAAGATGAGCAAAACTAGTCGTGATCATTATAAACATTTGAAAGTAGTACGAACGAATTGTATTTTACTTTTAACATATAATTTTTGTCCATAAAGAATTGACAGTTAAAACCTTGAAATTGAGTATTAAATTTATATAAATAGATGTATTTTTACATTAATGAGCCGTAAAATTTCTACAAAAATTTATCACCAGAATAATGTATTTATTTGTTATGTTCAGAATGAAATGAAATACTTTCATTAATTTGGGAAGAGATAAACACAATTACTGACGGTAACGATTCAAAGTTAAATTTAAGTATTTTACTTCTGAAGCGTGTTTATTTCAAAACAAACAAAAAAGTATTTTTACTACGGACAGCATAATTTATTTTCGTATCTTATAATAAATGTAGAAAATCAATGCCAGTGTAGATAGGAATGCTAATAGCATTTTTGTTTGGTAAACAATGCTCGAGTTGAATTGAATACGATGAAATTTTATTTGTATGTCTAATAAAAAAACACCATTGATAAGGACGAAGCTACGTATTTTGTTATGTTACTTTATAATTACTTCTACATGAACCACCTCGTGAGTCACGCGAACTACGAGTAAGGTTTCATGACAGAAAAAAGATAGTTCGTTAAAATATTATATGATTCAACCACTTTTACAATCGTTCATATGAGAAATAAAAGTGGAATTTTCATTATTTGTATGTATTTTTGTTTTCACCGAGACCAATAAAGAACAAATCCCACTCTAAATTCCTCATATATAATTTAATGTATGTAAAGAACAACAATGACTGTCCAATTTATGGTTAGAATTTTACGATTGAGTTGGTCTGGAGATGTTTTTCAGAGTGGCGAAATACTAGTAATACGCAGTTCTACAACTAGTGGATAAAGCAATATATCTATATTATATCTTCTTTGAAATTGAGTAAATACATCAGATAAATATTAATGCGTAGCGTCATAAGCTTTACTTGTTGGTATCATAAAAGAGCATTTAAGGCATAGATAAACTCTTAGTATTAATTAATTTTAAATAAAAGTTTAAATTCATTTGTTTGAACATCTGCTTAATAATGAATAGATATCTTTAAATGCTTAAATTTTTAACGACGTTAGTTTATATAATATTTGCTTTATCTTAAATCCCCTGGCAACTTTATGGAAGCCATGATGTATTTGTGAGCATACATAATCGCTGTATCTTAAATTCAGAGATATTCGTTTTATATCATCTTGTTTTAGGGGAAATCGTTGGTTGGATGAGTAGATCGCAAAGTTATAATGATTCCTCTTGGGAAGTAAAGTTTTAATAGCAATGTTCATGAAGTTCAAATATTATCATTTCATTATTCAAACACAGCAACTGATGAAATGTGGGACTTATATGAACAATGGTTTCGAGAAAAAGTTCCGAAAATTATAATCATACTAAATACTTGTAATATCTCCGCCTCTGTAGTTAATATCGCAAGATCAATATCGAATTTAGATTTTTTTCAATTTAAATTACTTTTGGATACAAATCTATTCGTTGATTGGACAAACAATGTATGATAATTTTCCATTCAGAATTTCACAGCGAGTAGAATAAAAATCCAACAAATTTAACATTATAAATCATGTTTTTATGCACTTAGCCGAAACCAAAAATCGTATTTTTTATTTCATTTATCTATTTTTATTAAAATTTCAATGTATCTTCCCACAGCCTTTGTTATATTTAAATTTTGATACTGCGATGCCGTGGATATCCTAAATCTATTTCGCGACAATAGATCTCCAACATCCGCTCAATTGTTTTCAAGAACTTTTTTCTCAAGTACTCATAGAATGCACTTTGCATTCGTTGCATGTCAAAGCACTCGGCGGAAGTTCGAAGTAAAGTGCCACTAGTGATGTCACTATGGAATAGCGTGTGTCGCCATATCATTTAAAACGCCACTTCAGTGGATAGGTTTGTATTTTAATATATATATTTTATATACAAAGATACACAAAGATAAAAAAGGTCTGTTTTAATTTTTTCAGTCTGTTTATCAACTTATACTGACTTCAGTTGACAATGTTCGCGATGAGCGAAACAGATCTTGATCTGTATAAAAAATATGTAAGTAGTACAAAAAAAAAAATAAATCGTGTTTTTGAAAATTTTCTCTTTAAAAGTCATACACTTGTACTAAAAAGTAATTAAAAATATATTCAATCTTTGATATTTATTTTAGTTATAAATCCGTAGATTAAAAATTGAAAGTTATCAATAAACAAAAAAGTCTTCTTCGATGTACGATATTGAAAAAATATTTTGTTGATGAATTGGAGACTTATCATATCGTCATTGTTCTGAAAGAAGACACCAACTGAAAAATAGTAGTTTTGAGTAATTGGGCTTTGATATTTGTCAAATGTTTGAAATGCTATAGCTTTTTCATTTTGTATGTTTACACAAAATTGTTTTTCAGTAAAAGTAAAACTTATAAAAATAAGTGTGTCCTCCCATACGGTAGAGTTCGAAGTAAGAAAAATATTGGTATGTCTATCTTAATATGTAGTTTTTCGGTTTAGTGTTTTCTTCCAGAACAGTTCTATAAAATGTTTTCTATAAAAAGTCCATCTGATAGTTATTTGAAACAAATAAATAAACAGTGTTTTGTTAGCAATAAAAATAATTTTCCCGAAAATTTTTAGTGAAACTTATACCCATTGAAGTAAAGTAAGTAAATTGAGCGAAACCAGTCCCATGAATTCTAAGATGTTTTAAACTCTCCTAAGCGGTAACTGACATCACTTATTTACATACATTAAATTGAGTGATATACATGACAGTGAAAATAACGTGTTGGTAAACCTTTATGGAATCAAACTAAACTTGTCGGATTCCCTTCCAGTGCAGGCACCGTTTTATCGTGCACTTATTGTCGACGTTTGAGAATCGATTTGCCAACTTTCGGTAAATATTGTCTGGTGTTTGCGACAAGCATACACATGGCGGTACTATCACTCGTGCAAATTTGAGCATGGACATGTCCTCGTTTGGTTTTCACAGCTCTAAATGACATAAAATGCCACGAATTTCTCAGCACTCAGGGAACATTTACATCTGCCAGGAAACAACATACCGTGTAAAAAATTTGTTTGTTATCAATTCTTTATATTAATTTTTGAATAGACTCAAACCGATTTTTATTTATATAAATAAGAATTTATTATCACATATATACCACTAGCTAAGTTGGAATTTATTTACAATATGAGAAACCATTTGCATTGTTGTTTTACCAATGTTTTTATATAATTAACATATTGCGGTTGTATCAATAATAGTGTTTTCGTGAGCGTCAAAACTCTTCGACAACCACTGCTAACAATTGATCAATATAAAAGTCGCACAGGATTGAAATTTCAGTTATCATATTTACTTAAATTATTTTTTTCCGTTGATATATGAATTTTGTAAAAGCGATCATGAACAAAATAATAATATCAATAATAAAAATACGCTATTGTTCATCGGCGGCTTTGAACTCTTGATTGCAACAAGGTATTGATACGAAATCAGTCATATCGGGAAAATGCACATTTGTGTCAGAACAAAAGATCAACTATATAATATATGAGAAATAACAAAGCTTTTTTTTTTGAATAAAAACAATTTGATTTTATAAATTCGGTGCTTTAATAAAAAAATACAATTTATAATGAATGTACTTGCTTTGTGATAATATTAGTTTGTGAAAATATGTGTTGAAAAGATATTCAATTTTTAAAAATGAAAAGCAAATTGATTGAAAAAAGTTCTCGCAGGTTTGATGAAAACTTGTTATTAAAATTAAAATTAAAATTAAGTTTAAATTAATTGAATATGGTTTGCAAACCCAACTCTATGTTCGCTGTAGATACTGTTTTAAGAAATAGACGTGCCCAAGACAACAAAAGTGTGTCAGCAGATACCTTACATCAATCGTCTATTCCACGAGGCTCTATGGTGTGGAAACATGGTCACAGGGACGCGAGAAAGAAACTATAAGATTTAGAAAATGTTATACAGAAGAGCAGTGATGAAAACGCTATGGTCAGTGATGCGCGATAATAAGAATGACCTGGAAAATTTAGATTTGTAAAACAGGTTTCTTGAGCCATGCTCAGGGTAAACATCTATCCACAATACATGTTCAAAAAAATACATACCTTTAACTCAGTTAACAAAAGTATTCAGGTAACTGTTAACGGCCACGATAGCCAAAGACTGTTATATTTCTAGTGTAAAATCTACTAGCAACAACATTCTACCAGTCTGTTCCAGTGCTAATGTTTTAGAAAGTATGATAATAGCGTAAGTATAACAATAAAAAATATACATTATAGACGTCAAACTTTGTACAATTAAAAATTTTATGTCAATTCAATGTAGATATTGTATGTATAAAACAATGTATTTATAATTCACTTAGTCTCCCTTGTAAAATTGCAGCAATTTTCAATCTTATCTTTGAGTGTAAAGCGTAATAGCAGTATCTAAAAACGAGCGCCATTTTTTTTAACTTTGCTAGTGAAATATGTATTTCTTAAATATTAACTAAACATTGCACTTTTGGGACTCATTCTATTTTAATTGCATTGCCAATGCTTCAAATACTGAATAGAAATTTTCATATACTAATTTTTCAATAGATTTGTACGCAGCAATCCACTATCCAATTTTGGAACTGGTATGTAATTCGAACACTAGCTAACTACCAGTTTTTCTATAACCCTATACCATCCTATATCTTTCTGAATATGCAAAACAACAAACGGTCCATGTCTTCGGATACAAATACAAAATCTATTAATATATGCAAATTTCTATTCTGTGGTAGTTGTGTAACTAACAACATTGTTTTAGAAGACTTAAAAGCCTAACAACTTTACTAAAATACTATGCCACGTTGGTCGGTCTGAATTGATGAGTAAGAACATGCCTCCAACTTGTTTGAAGTTCTGTCTTCAATTATGAAATTGAAATGTTGATTTTCGTAAACATGAAATGATAAAAAATAATTATATGTCATTAAAATGCAATAAATATTCCTCAAGCTTTTATTGTATTCTCCCATAATATTTATTCTTTTCGCCTGGCGTAGTATTCGAAACTTGTCTCTATTTCAACATAAAAACAGTACCTAATACGCATGTCGGGTCCGTGGTGCACTGGTCAACGTCTACAAATATTTTTATGTTTTTCTTAAAAAGAAATAATTTATTGCATTTGGAAGTACATTTTTCAGTTTTTAATTTTTTTAAATTTGTCAAATCCGTGGTGCCGTGGTCAACGTCGTTGGCTTCGGTTACGGATGTTTCGAGTTCATGTCCTGGTAAGGACAGCTTCAAAAATTGATTTTTCAATCGATTTATGAACTTCTGTTCGTAGGTATGGATGTTTGTAATGTCTTTAACTTCCACCCATCCATCCGGTGGGAGGAAATTAAAGACATGACATTCCTAAAAAACGGGCCAAAGCAAGAGCGATTAGTAAACCACTGGTCCTGTCGTAGTCTTGTACTATTATTCCTATTATCTCCGAAAAAGAGAAGTTCGTTGATTGAGTCCTTACTCATAACTCCTCCTTAGGAGTTCTCGTCGAAAACTTCCGTTGAGAAACCTCCATTAGGACACCATATCCTCCACATTGAGAGCAGACAAAAAATACATTTAAAGTCATTAAATCAAACTTATATATGAATTCGTTTCAAAAAAACTATATGTATAAAGCTTAATAAAGCAACTTTATTATAGTCAGAATAACATGACTTTAAAATGGGGGGTTCTGCCAACTAACGATTCGTCAAATCACGTTAAACGTGATGTGTGAAGCGATTTTATAGGGCGGGTGATAACGCTAACGATAACGCCGTTACATTTTAATGTACTTCATGCGAGTACTTCCATTCGCATAGATTCACTCTTCAGATTATAATGACCATATCAATAAAATCTACCACTCAATTAACTTTTAGCTGTGTTGTTGTTCCATTTTACGCTTACGTACGCGTTACGAAATAATTACCCGTATATAATAATTTTTATGACATTTTCTGTTCATTTTTACAACATTATCATGGTTGATAATAACACAATCATTTAAAAATAGAATTACTTATAATTTACCATGCCAGTTTCATTGTTATTACAATGTATAAACGATTCTAAATATCAGATAATAGAATTATGATTACATGGTAAACTGAAGGTTATCAAAGATAAAAATAACTTCAGTAAAAAGAAAATCTTATCAAACATAAAATTGTTAAATAACAAATGTGCTTTACCTTTTTATTCTCTTAAGTCATCATTGACTGTAAATATTTTTAAAATTTGAAAATAAGACAACATAATTGCTCGTCTATTGAACTCGTCAGATAGTTTGTTTACTTTTATTTTTTAAACGTAAGATTGTGTACATAAAGGTTTATTTTTAAAAACATCCTCTCACTTTCTTATACTACCAACGATAAATTATGATCATTCATACCAAAATCGATATTGTTCCATCAATTTGGGTAAGTTTTCCCATCGGTTTAAGATTGACCCACTACATGGGAAATGGTACTGTTATAATTATATTACCATGATAACACTAATTCCATATGAATATTTTTTAATTAAGCAAAGGTAAGTTAAGCAAGAATAGCCCCTGGTGGTAAAAATATGAATTAATGTACAACATATTTTGTTTTATTGTTGACTGGTAAAACACAATTTTAAAACTTATCTTGTATTTGATTGGATTAGACATATTTTCAATCTGTATTACTAATCTATAAACCAATGCTTTATATTTTTTCCCATCTCAATTATTTACAGAATATATGAAAGCATAAATGAAAGTGGAAAAGACTTTAAAATCACTGAATTTATAGTAATTACAATGATTATTTGTATTGTGGGCCAAAGTTACCCGATTTTGGATACAAGCTTTGGCCTACCCTGTGGCCCATCTATATTTATATATTAATTATAACAATAAACCTATTTTTATGTTAATTAAATTTCATCTTAAGACATCAGTACATTTCTATGTAGAACAATATCACACATAAATACAATGGCGAACCATAAAAATACAAAAACCCTCAGAACTGGGCCAAAGTTACCCAGATTGACCGTACTGCATAGAAAGTATATTATGTTTTCTGTTAGAGAAAAATAGATTTTTTTGCATATAAATGTTATAATGTACTTCACCAATCCTTATTTTTTTTAAATTCTAAGATCGAAAAAATACGTAATACTAGATTGAAATCCCTAATGCTAATCTAAAATTCGTTGTCATTTCCAAAATCATTAATCTTTTTTACTTTATTTTATGTTCGAGAAACGTTTTTGGCATCACACCAAAGATCAGATTTCTTCTATGATAAATATAACTCAACTGATAATAAAAAGGCATTGAACATTTAATCTTTGTAGGCCGATCCCCCTCGTGTCATAGGTACATCCGCCATCTAGTTACTCTATGGAACGAAACTTTTATTGGCACTGTAATGTTATATGTCAAAAATAAAAGTTTTTTAAATTTTATTTCCAGAAACAACTAATCTGTAAATATAAATTCATATATAATCATAAAATCAGAATAGTTTTACAGTATTTCTCCAGATGTCGTAGTTTTATTACGAAAATTACAATCGTACGATCTCTCCAAAGAATCTGCCGTTGACGTTCAGTTTCCGTTACTTGGATAGCCTTTTTTGTCTCTTTTTTTAACGCCACGAACAATGAAATAAAATAGGACGGCGTACAATCTCCGTAGGCATTTTATGTTCTACGCACGCTCGTAATGAAGGCTCGCTCTAGTCTACGACTCCGTGTCTACCAGTTGTATCCTGCGCTACGATAATATTTTGTTTTGGGATATCCTAGCATTATTTATTACAGGATATGTCCTATCTTATTACTATTATACAACTATTAATACTACAATTCTCATTATTAACATCACGTAAAATAAGTAAAATAGCTTTTTATTATTTATTATATTCGAGTAGATAACGTTTATCTTTTTAATATTTATCTTATTATCTTTTTAATAATACATTACATTTATTTATTTAGTTAAAATGATAAAAAATAAAATTGACATTTTCAGAATTTCTAGTTATATGTTTATTAGTAAAATTTTACGTCGCACCTGTTTTTAACCATGTCGATAATATATCGTCTAATATTTCATTACGGTTATTTGATGATAGTTTTATCAACTGTTACATCTCGTTATTAACAAAACAATTTCGCTGAATTTCTTCGTTTTATTTTCCAATATGAATCCTTTTTATGTAACGACAATTTTTTTGTTATGAATACAAGAAAAATATGTGTATGATTTTAAGAGAAAAATTCTTTAAGAAAGTATAAACAAGTAAGTACCGAAACAGGTACGAGTACTGAATAAAACATCTTGCCTTTCTTTTGTTTTCATACGATTTTTACCCTTTATTATTTTTAGAGGAAACCGACAATTTACTTGATTGTTATGGCTTGAACTGCTATCGAGCATTACTCGTATAAGCTTGTTTGAAATTTATTTTCGTGCTCAATAATGTTTATATGCATCATCTGTCGTAAAAGCTGATGAAATTTTTATTTACCCCAAAAATATTTACGCTTTATTTTCTCAGATTACTTTACTTCGATGAGTATATGTTTCAATAAAATTTTGTTGAGGAAAATATTTTTATTACTAACAACGCAATGTTCATTTATTCATTTGTTACAAATTAATAAAATATGAATTTCTGACAGAAAATATACAGTAGAGATTTTTCACGTACACGATTCAATTGCTTGGTATTTTTTCATAGAGTATAAAGACAAAAGGCTAAGGTTAGACTAATTCATTTTTAATAAATCTTTCTACGTCCTGTTTTTCAAAAAATGGGAACGTTAAGATGTTACAAATAGTATCATTGACATGTCAATTTACTTATTTTTTTTCAAATGAAACACAATTTTTTTTGCTCAAAGTTCACATGTTTATAATTATCAAGACCGATGTCTTTCATCGCGAGCATTATTAATTGATTAAACAATTGACACTTTAAAAGTTATTAATTTCCATTAACAATATCATCAATATATTCATACTATCAACTTTATTCTAGGTGCAATTTCACATTGTATTTAATACTTTGCATAAGTATTGTTAAAATATAGTACGTTCAATATACTATCTATGGTAAAAATCATATGATTAATTCATATATGATAAAATTTGGATTCATGCGTACAAACTTTTCAAAATAGCATGCAAAAATATTTTATTTTTTAACGATCAACCAAAAATCATATCAAATATGATTCTCCAATCTTGATTTATCACTGTATATCTAATTACTATAAGTATTTTCAATTATAGTAATATTATGTTATTGACAATAAAAAATTTGTTCCCTTAATTTCAAAGTGGATATAAAGTATAATATTTTCCCGGTGATTCATCTGTCTATATTTGATACAATCAAGTTTTTCTTAACAAAAACATGTTTACCGAATGCAAAGATATATTTATTATACCTAAATCAAACTTGTAGTTCAGAAAAATATGCGTAGAAGCTCTTGGTAAATAACACTTTTATGGCTTTTCTATTTTCTATTTTTAAGTCAAATATTATTTATCTATAATACTCAAAAAGTAAGTTGTAAGCAAAGATGTGTGGAACACAGATTTTTATTTTCATCTTTCAAAAATCTTTCTTTCATAAGTGCGCTCGAATGCCTGAAGATGCCGAAAGGTGAAACCCGGGTCGTTAGTGACAAAATACGTGGAAGTGTACAAAATCTCAATAACTCAAATTTGATATTGAAGTTCCATCAAGCACCCTCAGTTGATGTCTTAAATTTCTTTCATAAGATAGATAATCTATTAACTTCTAAGATGCATAATATATTACAAATCGAATCTCAAAAGTATCTGAAAAAACACACAAAACTAAGAAATATTTTCTTATTAGGATAGTTGTTTAATTGAAAATAACCAACAAATGACCGATCACGCAAATATCCTTGACTTCTCTCGTGGCCATAGAGTGTTTTATTGGATCGAGTTGCTATCTCACGAAAATTTTTGACCAAAAAATACTGAATTTTCCTTTCGTTATTTCGGAATTCGTTTAGTTAATTTTGTACTTAATTTCGTTATTCTGAAAAGTTCTTTACTTTGGTATTTGGTATGAAAAGATTCGAGCTGTATATTGTTTGGTAAATTATCAGAGTGTATTATTTTAAACTTAATATGACGTAAGAATCTTTTATCAATGAATTAATTTCGATTTTTCATTTATATTACTTAACATGAGCTATATATGCCTAATGAATATATTTGTAGAGAATAAGTTTTAATTATAAGTGAATATTCATATTTCGAAAGCTATATAAGATTAGTAATTATTGGTCTGACGAAATGAATTTCAGTATTTTAATATGTTGTAGCGAGTGAATAGGATAATTTATCAAATCTATTATAAATTCATCATTTTTTTATAAATGTTACTCCACCTCACACAAGAGTCAAGCTAGTTGCGATTTGTCAATGTTTTAAAATAACTTGAGAAAATATTTCCTATCACCACCATTTAAATGTAAATTTGAAAACTGCTCGGTTAAATAATTATGTTTTACACATTATTTACGGCTGGTAAATACTTTATCAGAAATTCAATTTAAGGTTAGGCAATTCTATTTTATACTTTCTCAACAATACTAATATATTATTGTTTTTAACTTTGATTTTATCAAATATATAATCATGTTGTTTCCTATAATTGCAGTTTTCAGTTAAAATGATGTCAATAAACATTTATCGTTTGACTTAATACATTAATTCTAATATTCTAGAATGTACACCAAAAACAAAACTATGAGATGATAATATATACAATATAAACCATCTTTTCGTTCTTAATCGAATATCATTTATAAACAATTTATCGTGTAAAGATATTTTGCTAACAATTCAGAACACCTATAATATGATATGCTGACAAACGCGATGGATGGAAACACTGGAGCAATCTTAATTTATAGCAACCCTATCAATAATTCAATGAAATGCCGTAGCCACTTTGCAGAGTAGAAGCAATACAAGCGGACTATTCGTCTACGTTTATAAAAACTCTCAAAGACTACTGAAGAAGTCTAGATAGGAAAACCTAAAAACTATGCTGTATATATTACTATTAAAGCAACTTTTGAAGATGTCTCGGGGGAAGTGAAAGGGCACTCTTGTTGTCATATCCGGCTTGACGCTTAAGATATAAATCGTTTTGAATTGTGTGGAATTCTGTAGACTATAAGCTCATGGAAAACTGATCATAGAAAATTGGGCACCAAGCATTGTTTAAGTGTACCTCTTACCACGTGTGCAAGTTCATTTTGAGTTGTCCGCTTAGCCAATTTTCCAATGGGTCACTACATTTTTCGTGGGAAAATTTCCGTATTCAATTTTCTACCCTGAACCGAGCACTTTGTAACAAAACGTCGAAGATCTCATTTGAGATGCTGTAGAAGAATGCTAGGATATTGTTAACAGAATGAAGAAGCAAAGATTTAAAAATCATAAAAAGAACTTTTATCTGCCACAAAGCTATCAAAATGCTGAGCCAGTTTTCCACTGCCGCTACGATGATCAGGCGTGAGGAACGCTACAAAATTATAAAAATAAAATATTTACCCCCGTAATATCCTGTTTTTAACAAAGATAGTAACGTGTTCATAATAGAGAGCAATCGTTTGTTCATTCCATACAATCTGTAGTATTTTTTAACTTAATTTAATTGGTGTTTCGATTGTCTAACATATTTTTTTTTCATAGAAATAGTTCGAAAAATTTATATATGAAACTAGAATGAGAAAAAAGTACAGCTTTATTTAGCTATCAAAAATGAGTAAAAAGCTTCTGAGAACAAATTACAGGGCAGCAGAATATCTTTAAAAGCTTTTCATGCTGGCTATTCCTATTTTATGCAAAACGTATTAAAACACAGGGTGTGCTTTGTACAATAGACAACCCCCTGACGCGCTCAACTTGTTGATGAAATATGCATAATTGATTTTCCAGTCGGGTTTCTTAGTGTCGGTGGCTAAAATAGTTAGATATAACACTATGTTTACTTTGTTTTATGATAAAGGTATGAAAATTACATAAACAATTCTTACAAACTATTGCTGTAGCTTCAATAGGCAATTAAAAATATTCTTGGATTAAAATGTAAATAGATGATGACATCTGTTGTTTCCATTACATAATGAAGTGAGTGTAAGTGTATCAACGTTAAGCTGTTGGCACATCGTTCATTCTTTATTTCTATTATACTATTTCATACACCGGGTATATTCTCATTTTATGGTTATCAAGATCGATTGGATAGCATCTACATTCAAATAATATTCTATCACTAGTGGGACATTATTGAAATTGAAATACTTAAAATCCAAAGTAGCTAGTAATAAATAAATGTATTGTTGTGTGTTTAATCGAAAAGCTTAAGGAACTTCAAGACAAATACATTTTTGCATACCAATTTGTATGAAATAGGGGTATATGTTCCTTACAAATGCCTTATCGAAAATTTGAACATATCTTTGAATGAAATCATTTAGTTGAAAAAATTTTGTTATGCATTATGCATGTCATGCATGTTAATCTTCGACTGATTGTTATTGATATTTTTGTGTGTTTACCTCGGAATTTTGCGTCACGTCGGAACTGTGTGTATGGTTAGGTGTGTGTGTGCGCATTGCATAACAAACCTACATGTGATATGTGATAATAATTAAACGTCTACAGACCGGTCTGGGCTATTATATATAACTTTTTAATTATTTCAAAAGAAGTGAAAAACATTCAGTGTGCTATCAAAACAAATAAATCTATTTATTTAAAAATATTGCTCTTTGTGGTAAGATACAAAAAAAACAAGAATCCGAGAGATTGCGAAAACGACCAAAGTACGTCTCATCAAATCTTTTAGTATCTTAATCTCACGATGACTCTAGACCAGTGCTTCCCAAACTTTTTCATGCCACGCCCCCATCTGAAAAAATAGTCTGAGGACCCCCGAAAAAAACATGTTTTCGTCATCAAATTTTTTATTTGATATTTAATTATTACTATACATACATGTTTATATTTCATCACAAAAAATTGGAACTTACTTATAAACTATTTTTAAAAATAAAATTAAAAAAATATACATACCATGAAGCTTACAAAAATATTAAATGAGATGGATGCGGTTGCATGTTTTTACACAACAAATCACTATCTGGTTCAATGTCAGAAATGCTAACTCGCAAGCAATCTTTCAAAGTGTCCGTGGCATGATCTGTGCTTATTTTTTATTAAAAATAATGAGGAAAATGCTGTTTCACATAGGTATCTAGTCGCAGAAGGAATTAGGGTTACCAACACTCCTTTTCCAATAGATAGATATTCTTGCTGTCGCCTTATTAAAAATTCTAAAATACTTTTTTATTAAATTCCTCTTCA
Organism: Himalopsyche phryganea; assembly: GCA_022494535.1. NCBI lineage: Eukaryota > Metazoa > Arthropoda > Insecta > Trichoptera > Rhyacophilidae > Himalopsyche > Himalopsyche phryganea. Next base: position 3,895,945 of record JAGVSL010000034.1, read on the forward strand.
AGCAAATTATCTGAACTGATATCGATCAACTCTTCTCGAGCTCTCCACGCAATGTGATCATATTTTAAGGATTTAGCAAATGGCGTTCTTATCCAATTGTACTTTTGATCGTCACTGAAGTTTGGGAAATTTTTTTTTCGAAAAATAGTATTGATTTGGCTATGCGATCATGTATAACTTTTTTATTGAGGTCGAGAGTGATATTTCATTTGTTGTGAGAAAATCATTCAAATATGAAAACATCTCCGTACATCCTTGACTAATTAATACCTTTTTACCACGAAGTAGGCTTTTGTTGGAAAACCTGAAGTTTTATTTTCATAATCAAAATTTTGCTTTCTTTTCCCTAAAGTAAAAGATTTGATTCATTGACTATGTCAAAAAATCTGCCAAATAAGATGCAAAACACATCCACTTCTGATCATGAAAGAAAGAAGAAAGCTCTGATTCTTTTATTATAAAGAAAAATGCGTTCGTTTTTTACCATGAAGAAAAAATGTTCATAAATAAATATTTTGTACTTTCTGCTGAAAGTTTTCGTGGACCCCCGCGAAAACCTGCTGACCCCAGTTTTAGAAGCACTGTTCTAGATTAGAATATGTTCTTTTCTGGCAAGAAAAGTAAAGAGCCCTATTGCAGTTGAGAAGTAGCGGAGGGTATGAAGAATACCGTGAACAGTCAAACTGGCATAGACCTTAATTGTCCGTGAGCAGAGATTAGTATTCCGCGGTTTTACTTCGTGGCACTTTCTAGCTCTTTATCCTTATTCAATGCGTGGAAAACAATAATCTGGAAAAAGGAACAATGCCTTAGTATTGGTTTAGCACGAAGACAATAGAAAGTAAACGCAGAAGAACATGAAATCAATTTATATTCAAGGTGAGTTGGGGAAACATTCATGTAGATCGCATGGCACGACAAAGAAAAGGCACGTTTTTTAACAGAGAATTGCAGCAAAAAAAGTACTTCAAATGATGTGTTTAATTTAAAAAAAAACTTGCTCAGAACTATTCGTGTCTATTTTTCATTAACATTTGATTATTTTTCAGTAACAGCTCATTATTAAAAATAAAATATCCATATGCTATTTTTTGATATCTTAAAATAATAAATGTACACAACTTTCATTTGAATTTTAAAATAATGACAAAAAATATGTCTTTAATAAATAACACACGGGAGTTTGAGTCGCTTTCTTTTAAATAAATTAAAAAAAGTCTTTGATTTGTTTTTTTTTTGTAGATTATTGCAAAGTGATAAGTACTATTTTTTATTCACTTAATCAGTCTACAACGTTTATAACTAACTCACAAGCTTCACTAACCAACGAACAAAGTAAACATTTAAATTATAGTCCTATAACATACATCTTAATATACTGATATATATGTTCTAAGAAACTATAACTTAGTAATTATGCAGCAAATATTATAAAGTTCATATTATATAACATTTAAGCTTTTCGCGTCTTTTGCAATGTCTAAAAGCATACTACAATAGCCAATTTTTCTTGTCGACTATTTCTGTTCTACAGTTAGTTGTCATGCGAGACAAGTCCTTAGGGAATAAAATCTTTCTCTAAAATAAGCAATTCTTTTCCAACTAGTAAAGACTTTGTCTGAGTAGTACAGAATTTTTCATTAATGTAATTTTACAAAGCTGAGGATATTTTTAGTAACTCACAACGGATATATTCCATAGTTAGTACTTTAATAAAAATTCAAAAAAACTTCCGTTCCACTGTGCTAGGTCTAATTTTTAATATATTTTTAGCATTTTGGTACAATTAAATGTACATTTATTTTTCAAAATTTTGATTTATGATATATAACACATTAAACGATATTTTGTACTACAGTGTACGTTTTAATATATCCATATCGACTGTGAAAAGGCAAATGGACGTAACCCACACACAAAAAATATTGTGTATAGCCCACACAAAACGTGTATGTATATTTACAATGTGATTATTGAAAAAAAATATTTTGAAAGCACGAAGGGATACGCCATTTTGCCTTTCTAAAATTTAAATTTATATATAAATATAAATAAATACAGTGTATTAACACATTTTGGTGTGGGTTACGTCCTTTTGCCTTTCCGTAGTTGATATAATAAAAAAAATTAAATTTGTTAAAACAAAATATTTTAACGGCAATAAGTTATTTGATAAAGAATGGTTTCATTGAACAAAAAAATCGACCACTTAATTATATTTCATTGTTTTATCCTGTGAACTATTAAATATAATAGGTTAACCGGTATTCTCACTGTCAATAAATATATCAGTTTTAAACGTTAAAAATTGATGTCGATATAAAGCTTTAGTATTTCTACAAATTATATATTTATCTATTATTATAACTTCGCCAAAATTAGAATAAGAACAAAGACGAAAGACGAACACCTTCCAATAAACTGATATATTTTTTTCAAAAATCCTTATTGAATTTATTTACCACTTCAAATACATTCATAATTTTAACAGAATTTGTTTTCAACGTGTGAGCGAAGTCGGATAAAAAACTCTGTAAATACAAAACATTTAAATTAAATACTGATTAAAGCAAACACATTTTGTTTAATTAATTGATATTTATTATACACGAAACGAAAAACGAAATAATGTTTGTTTTCTTTGTTCGAGAATTAAGCTCCGTGTTCAGTAATTTGCTGAGACAAAATGTCTAAGACTTTTAATACATCTAACTTTTTAAATTCAATTGTAATTTTCGTACCGCATAGCTTAAGTTTTCTCATATATCACACGATACGGTTTCTTTTGAAGTCAAAGGAACATTATTTTATTCGTATAGGAAACTTTCATACAGCTGCTCAAATTTAATATGAAAACTTTTAAAACAAGCTACTTTGTCATATCGAATGGTTCACAGAGATAATTTCAAAACGTTTATACTCATTAATTTAACTTAGACTTACAAAACATAATAATATGTTATAATTATACATACATAATTTATTCATTTGGGCTCGTCAGTTAGATTTCAATTAGAGTATATTGTTTTACTCAAAACGGAGTATAAATAATGTTATGTTATTACATTATTATATTAATATTTGAGTGATATAAGATTATTTAGTTACTATGAAGCAAACCCCTTTACTCTTCGCTGCAATAACCAAAACTATATTCACAAGCTTATATACTTTTATGTTTTTGTCATCAATTATATACGAAAGACTTTTATAAATACTGGAAGGCACCATCGTACTCTCACTTTATAAAAATGTTTTTTTTTATTCCTTTTGACGACTGAACATTAAAAATAGAAAGTATAACCTTTATAATTCCAGTGACGAACAGCTATAACCAGTGGCGGCTGGTGACAAGAATATTAGGCAGTGGAAAAAAATTTTCAACTATTTATGCAAGAAATCCATTATCCGATTTTGAAAACACTTTAACAACATGAACATCACAGTCCGATATTGACGTTACCAACTGTTCCTCTACACTTAACATCGCAATAGCATTTAGTCTATCGTGTGTCATAGTATTTCTCAAAAATGACTAAATCCGTTTTAAAGTTGAGAAAGAACGCTCACTTTCCACAGAATTCATTGGTATTGTACAAATAATCTGTACTAACACTTTCACTAAAATTCGAGTAAATTATGATTTGTAAAAAGTTTAAGTATGGGCAATGCATCCATCGGTGACGTGAAAATCTTTCCTACTGTATATGATAGTGAATTCAGTTGTAAGCTTTAATTTGTGAATTAAACCGTAAGATGATGTTGCAATATTAATGGCCGCTAAATGATTTTTTTTTTTGAATAATACTTTATTTAGGAAAAATACTTGGCATATGACGACCTGTTGCTTTAATTTCCAGCCCTTTGAAAAATCGATTTTCTTTAAATGTACGCATTATTCATTATTGAAACTCGTAAATATTTTACGTATGTAACTAGAAAGTAAATAAATTAGTTTGTATGCGTTTCTTTGTGGGTATGCTAATATCACTTATACAGGACCTTTCCATGTAAGTACTCAACATATGTGAACTGCTTTTATTTAAAAAAAGTGCCAAAACTCACTTCTTGTTAAGCTTTTTGCTAAAGATAATTATATTCATAAATCATTTAAATAACATTTAAAGCAGCTTCTCCTATTCCACGGAGAACATTAATTTTTTTTTTTTTTTTAATTTAGAAATATAAAGTTAATTTTGGAAACGCATTATATTATATAAACATGGACTAAGTAAGTTGTGCGAAAATTGTTTCGTCTAATCTCTTACATTAAAAATACCGTGAAAAAAGGTGCTGTAACGCCGTTCCACTGCGTTACATAGTAAAGATTACGTTTGCTCGGACATTCGGGAACGCTCGTCATAATTCGGCAAGAGGTGCACTGCTCTTATATGCGTAAAATCTCTTATACAAATCGAATAAGCGACACACATGACGTCACAAAAATCGAACTTGTATACGACATACCTTAAGCCCAGGGGGAGCAATTCGAGAAAAAATTCTCCTGGCAAAGGCAGATTTCAGAATCGTATAATTATTTTTTTAGCACGGAATACATTCGCAAAGCATTTTTGTGAATCATGGCTTACTGCAATATTTTTTATGAGGAACACGTGGAGAATTGTTATGTTTGTATTTACATCGCTTATAACTTGAATTATAAAATGGGAGTACAATGCACACTTTGCTCCTTTACAAGAGCCGTCCCTGGCTATAACTGTAATGATTAGTTGTTCCATATTGAATAAGAATACAGTATTAAATATTAAATCTATGCGTTTAGTATATTCTTACTTCACATTGGATAGACGTTACATCATCATCAAAGTATATCTTGAAATAATAGTATAAAATAACAAATTATTTAGTTGTATAATTTTTTGAAAAATTTGTAGAACTAAATACTTTGTTATTTTATCCTATTATAATGGAGTTCTACCAAGTAAATTTCAATTCAATCAATACATCTTGACGATTGACCTCACCAAAACATACTGCTAAAACTATCAGATCGCTTAAAGCAAAGCTACAAAGATCGACTCTCATTATTAAATAAAAAAATAAATGTAATCCATAGTAGCATTACGAAAAACAAAAATAAGATTTCATATAAATATACATAAGGTTTATAATGTAATGAGTTATTTGACTTATTCATATAACGTACATATTTTGATATGAAAACTTTAAAAGTGTCACACAAAATAAATTCCTCTAGAGAAATCTAAATGCTAAGTATTTGATCCTATTCACTCGATACAGTTGATGTGGAGTGACGTTGAATGCTTGATTTAGATTGTATGTTTTACATACTTACTTGAATTCGTTCAATCTTTTGAAAAACCCTCATATTGAAAGGTAAACGAGTTTTATTTTTAGGAAGAAAAGTTGCTTGTATAATATGTCATGGAATGCTTTATATGATAAAATGTTTAAACGTGGATAAAATTGATGGTACTCTTGATTTTTTAATGTATTTTGTCAATAACGACCCGGGTTTCGCCTTTTGACATCTTCAAGCATTCGAGTACACGAATGGACTCGATGAAATGTACAAAATCTCAACAATTAAAATTTTATATTGAAATCCCATCAAGCACCCTCAGTTGATGTCTTAAAATTAATTCAATCCGTTTTTTGTAGTATAAAATTATTTTGGTCTCGTTAATTTTAAAATAATGTTAAATTTATAAGAATTTTATTGGTAATCTTAGTAATATCAGAACAGTGATATATCTTATGACACGACTTATCCGTAACAGGCCAAACGTGAATTACTCCAAAAATTGATATTTTAATCTAACAAACAAATTTTGATTATCGCAATATTCATATAGTCAAAACAAAAATCACTTGCAGCATTAAAAAGACCACCATTTCGTTCAACACAAATTTTTTTACATGTTGAACATATTTCTCAACTTTCAAAGGTGGTTGCATAAATCAACAGAAATTTTAGTTGATGATAAAAACATCCAAATAATTATCTTGCATAATTACACTTATTTTAAGCGAATAGTTATATGGAAATCTGTAGAACTCGAGTTTAATATTACTCTCAATATGACGTGTTGTAAATTATGTTTAAAATTTAGGGTTCAATAAAAAATCCTAATTTTAACTGGTAATATATATATTTAACAATTGCAATCACAGTATACTAGCAGTATACTTTATGAAACGCCACTAAATTGATTCCATGTAACTGACTGCTATCTTTTGATTTCAAAATCATAGACGTGCCGAAATATAGCTTGGTGATTTTTTGCTTGCAAATCAAACTCTCCCAAAACAACAATGTCTATACATCGCTACCAGTGTCAAAGTTTTTCACGCTTCTCAAAGAGAGGCCTTCTTTAATCTAAGAGTTTATCATACAGTAGGATGACGGAGACAAATGACATGTTGATGACGTCACATTACCCTGTGGCACGTGAGCGGCAAAATCGTTAAGATTTGTGGTATTATCTTTCAGGGAAATTTCACAGCTAACCCGTGTATGGTCTTCATAAATTCATTTTTATCACAACGATTACACATATGATTACTGTAATATTACTATACAGACTTTGTCGTGAATCTTGACACAAATTTTGTAGAATAATTTTTCATAATGATGTATCTTCATCATCATTATTTGTGCAACCACTCAGATTGAACCATAGCCTTATCCAATAATTTCCTTGACATCTCTAAAAACATACGTCATTATCCATTAGGTATCATGGTCTGCTGTTCTAACGACCATATCAATTTCAACTAGCTACCGAAGTTTGATCCTGGTAATCGATTTGCGTCGGTTAGATTTTTTTCTTGGATTCATGGTCTATCAATCTGAGTCAACATTTTTGATGGTGGAGAAACATTTTCTTTACATTATTTTTGAGTGAAAAAAAAATGCCATCCCTTCGCCATTCGACAAAATATACAGAATAAAAAATATCGTATGCAATTATTATAAAGTACGCTGCATTTTTTTTAACTCTGCTTAAATTAAAAAATAAAAACAGCGATTAAGTATAGAGCCATCTGGAAATGAATTTAATAATATTGTGCTGTAATAACGAGTTTTATAATGATGAAGTTTGAATTATTCTTTTTCTTCTAATAATTTATTGTTAAAAATATACATAATTAATCATATTGAATTCGCGTGGTGAAAATCAATCTGACCGACAAAAACCGTTTACTAAATCTATCTATCCGACGCTAAAAGGTTCATAAAATAATTATTTTTTCATGCATCACATTAATTAATAGTTGCATGAATTATAATCAAATGTCTTTGAGTAAGATAATCCAATATTGTTAGTCCAAATTTCACTCTTAGCTACCTTTAATTCTATAAAAGCCTTGGCCACTTAAAGGTTAGGGATTTTGTGAGAAATTCCATGTAATAAATGAATTGAAAATGTGTAAGCTGACATCAAAGCATTACGTTAATAGCCAAAAAGATTACGTGTCGATAGAAAACACCTTTTCAGCACAAGGACGCTATCCTATAATAGTAGGTATAGACAGATGTGTAGCGACAAGTTTAATAATATTATATCGATATATGTACTAAGAAAATTCACAACAGATGAACGATAGATGTTTTCGTTTACTGGTATTTCATCTATACAAAATAACACTCATGCATAAAAATCAATACATTCATATAAATATGAAAAATTACATTTAATGGCTGTGGAGAGTGGGCGGTTCTAGCTCTGAAATTAAATATATAATAATTACGCCTGCGAATTAAAAGTAAATAAATATTTGGTATTTTGTTAATCAGTCACTTTTTGATATCCAACCCGCTTACTGAGTAGACGAAAAATATTCTCCATAATATCTAACGTTCTGAAGATGGCGTAAAGCCTAAATAGCTGTCAACTAACTGATAAAAATTTTGTAGAACTTAATACTTTGTTATTTTATCCTAATATCTAACGTTCTTAACGTTTTACCGCAAGTTATTCAAAGACATTAAAATTATCATCAATTAACCTTATAAAAATGCATAGCTGGGCAACATCTAATATGTCCATCGATTCATCCAAAGCTAGAAAAAATAAAAGTACAAGAATGGACAAGGTCTTCCAGTTGCTGAGATATATCCTGAGAGTTTTTGGATACGTCTCGTAACCTTTTGCCTTTGTATATAAATTTTGCCTGCTTTCCTTCCAATACCTTTATTACCAATATGGCGTGTGAATATTTGGAGACAAGGCAATTTCTTCTCCTTCGCTCATCCGCTCGTGGCTTTAAACACACCGAACCTCAATCGCACCGCTTCCTAATCGTACCGCGTCTCAATCACCGCCCGCCTTTCAATCGTAGCGCGTCTCATTCTTTCTCACACACATATACTGTTCACATCCTACAATTGTAAACTTTCAAAAAAATGGGACGAACTGATGGGTAAGAAGGTTGTACGAATTGAACTGAAAGCACTCAGGTGTTGAAGATATAAAGACGGATTCAGTTATGGCGCCTACTTCAAAACAGTGAGCGAGGATGCAATGCGCTACTTGTAATCATCCAATGCGCCCTGGTTTCGCCACCACTGACCTAGAGTTACTGATTGTTAACTTTAAAATAAAAATCACATGAAAAATATTATCACATTAAAAATAATATATTTTTACTAAATACATACTCTAAGATTTTCGTGACGTGATTATTACTAATTATATCGTTAGCATTTCAGACTCTTAGCCGACAATATGTTAGCAACGTAAGTAGTCACATATGCCTTTACACAAATACTGATTCACACACACACTTTTATAAATATATTAAAATTAACTATTTTACACGATTACTACTACATCTAAAAAGTCATCCTACCTTATATAATATAATTTGTATGACATGTAATGTAGATCAGAAGTAGGAATATTACATTGGTAAAATCCTACTAGCGAATTGTGTGGAAAATAAAGATAATCTTTCAATTCGCTTTGATCGCTGTGGCCAGATTGAATCCTTTCAAATATATGGAGAGATTACGTCTTAGTTAGACTTTTCTATCCAATGAAATCAAAAGTCAAAAGAATTGATATATAAAATATATTTTCAATAAATACTTTTAACATAGAAATATTGATTTAAAGAATTTAATTGAAATCAGTCTTTTTAATTCTTCAAACAACAATTCAAAGTTTTGATTACTGAATAAACTTCGTCTTTTTATAGTAAGCTGAGTCATTAAAGCTTTTCTGTGTAACGTGTTAGATAAATGAATGCTTAAGTAAATTTCAATTATGTAAGATCGGCTGCTCTTAACTACTTTGTATTTTTTAGTTATCAAAATTTCAAAAGTAGTACATTAAATAATGAATAATTCTATTAAATCTTTTTTTAGATATTTCGTTGTTAATTAATTAAGATTATTTGATGAATTTAACGTTTATATTAAACGAATCTATAAATTATCTAAACAATTTCGATAGTTTATTAATGAAACTGTTAATTATTGAATTGTTAAATATATATTTTGAATTTATTACACTATTCCACTATGATTGTTTTTAAACCATGTAGCGGACATAGGTAGCCTATGTATATGGGCTCCTAATGGAGGTATCTCAAGAGAAGTTTTATTACTCAGTTGCTTAATCTCCTCTTTTTAAATGTATGGATAAAAGGATAGGGATAGGACAGGCCTAGTGATTAGCTGATCACTTCACCCATTTTTAAATATTTAATGGGATATAATTTTTGAACAGTGCATAATCAATTAAAGAACCTTCCCGTGGTTTGATTCGAGCCCGTGAGCACCGTAACCGAAGTCAACGACGTTGACCACTGCACCACGGACCCCGCTACGTCACTATAAATACGATTATAATATCTCAGGCTATTTTTCTAGCATATTTCTCATTGTAATGTTACCTAAGGTATTGTATGTATCAGATTGCTTAAAAATACAGATATCGTGCAAGAATATGAAATTAAAATTTCTTTTTCATAATAAAACGTTTTTCTAAAAACGTTGATTCAATTATAATTGTCGGTGGAATATTATTTTCAAGAATATCCGAAAAAAAAGGTAAAATTCACGTTCTTTTAAATAAATCAAATGGTGTGAAATAGCAGAAAAGTATTTTTCTTTAAATAAGGTACGGATACAACCTACCGTACATTTATTTTAATTAAGCTGAATACTATTTTCGATTTACAAATCAGCCGCATTAATTATCATTTTGCTAATATTATTCAATTAAATGCTCTCTGCCGCTTAAATTACTCTCATTCCCCACACCTGGAGCACCTGGCGTTTATTAGTTTAACAAATAAAGTATTAATGATTGCCAGGAAGCTGCTTGAAATAATTTTGTTTTAAATATTTCTGTCCAATTTCATATAAAATTCATTTAATTATTACTAATTTTCATATTATCACTGTATTATTACATTACAAACAATTTACTATAAAAACTAAGCTTTTCTGCTAACTGATTCTTCGCAGGAAGTATTCGTAAGGGTGACATAATCACTTTTAATAAAGCAGTCAACATAATATATGTCAAATATGTAAATGTTTTATTAAGTAATCTTTTGTAGTAAGTACTCGTAAGGGTGGCACAATATGTATATTTTTTTAAACGGCAGTATAATAATTATTCAAGGATTATATATGTTTTCCTTCAAAATGTACTGCGCTTAATAACAATCGTGTTATACTTTGAAATTTCATGTTTACATTAATTCTTTTTTTTGATAAAGCAAACAGAGCTTTATTGATAATTGAGACTCATTAATATATTCTTCATTGAACTACTTGAATAGTAAAGGACATTAAAATCGTATTTAAAAGTAACCTGGTGTCCTTTTAACCCAGCACGTTTTGAACTATAGACGTTGTCTATCCCTTCTACGAGAAAATTCTTAAAATTCAATTAAAGTGTATGACAGTCTAAGTTGGAGCGATGGAATACTTGATTTCAAAAGAATTTTAAATGCGATTCTATGCTTAGAATTTATAACGGAATAGAGATAAAGGCGCTAAATCGCGAACACAATGGAGGCTAAGAAACTTTCCTTATACCCTGCAGTCATACGATACAATAGATTGGAGGCAGAAGATATTATTTAGTACTGCTATTGTAGGCTTATTTCTAAAGCTTTCATATAAAGTCATTCATGCAATTCTGAAATATGCCTGCTTAACATATTTCATCATTGTATCCTTTTTAGACCGCCTATACATTTACACTAAACACGTCCTTTTGTAGCGATATTACATTAAAAATATCGCTATTTTAGTGTCGTTTTTGTCAATCTTAATGTATGTTTCTATCATGGAATCATCCGACAAACGGAAGAAGATATTAATTTAAAATTAAATAAAAGCGCAAATAATCAGCCATTGATTTATTTATACGGATCTCTTATCTTTCATTCACCAAATAGCATGACTTATTTTGTATTTTCCCATATCCAGAATAAGTTTAGTTTCATATCTTTGTAAATAAAATTAGGTAAAAACTCGAAGTTACTTTTAAAAAGTTTTAATTGCTGATTTTAAGTTTATTTATCAAATTATTCGTGTTTTCAATATTCATCAACATACGTTTGAATTGATTAAAATTATATTAATCTGATAGAACTCCATCGTCATAAGGTAAAAATAGCAAAGGATTTAAGTACAGTAATAACTATGTTATACTTTTGCTGTTCTGGAGAGAACACTTAATCGAAAAAACGACATCTTGAGTTAATTATACCAAAATGTTCCTTATTTCGAACTCGAATAAATTGTACTTTGACTTAAAAACAGTTGTGTACAAACAAACTACAATAAATAAAAAAGGTAAAGCATTTCAAATATTTGAAAAACTTTCAATGCTTGATTACACAAAACTTGTATTTTTTGTTGCTGTATTCTTCCAGAACAACGACTATACAACTAATGTCGGAATCACCAACTAGCTATTTGTATCTAATTATTCTGAATGTTACTTGTTTTAAATTTTTTGATTGCGTTTTAATTTTAATCATTTACATTGCGCGTTATTGATTATTCATGTTTTAACACATTAACATTATAGGCACATTTATAAACAGAATTTTTCAGAAGTTTATACATTAAAATAAGGGTCACCAAAAATAAAACCCTTCTGTCGGAACTTTGTCACATACATGCATATTTCATCATGTTGACCACAGCATTCAAAGTGAAAAGCCCGTAGTATACCTACATTATATAGGTACTAAACATATAAAAGCGTAATATAGCAGATGTGTGAAGAAAAAGTGTAAAAAATAGGTGTATTTTTCATTGTTCATTTAGTCATTTTAGAGTGGTTGGTTTCCCAACATTTGAAATCACGCATTAAGCACTTAATACTTCACAACACAACGCCTTGTCATCAATAATTATAATATTACTTGCTGTCAAAATCCACCTCAAAGTTTTTATTTTCATTTTTAAGCCGCGTAAAACAGTTTATGGTTCTTACAAATATATATTTAATTGTATGTAGGAAAGGGGAAATTAATTTCAGTATATTCTTACATATTTTACGATTTATGTAACATATTTATGATAACTTCTTCAATATCTATCCATTCTAAGTAAACTTTTTTTATTTGGAATTTATACAAATTCATTCGGAGAATTGGGCTAATGATAATTGACTTAATCTCTCTATATTAATTTAATAGAATTTGATCAATATATTGCGCTATAAGATTGTATAATTATATCTACATATCGTCGTTGCACAAAATAAACCTCCAATCAACAAAAATCCTGTTTTGAGGAAAAGACAGAAAACAATTTTGAAAAATCAGGAGAATGATTTTTGGTAAAATAGTAATGCAGTTGGAGTAATATCAATTACACTATTTCAGTTATTAAAATGCTCGATAATGTTTCACAGTTTTACAATAAAAGAAATAACATGTAACATCGGAGGTAAGTGCTGCACAGTTTTGGCACATTGGATATATTTACTAAGAAATAATGAAATTATAATATATTTTTATTACACTTGTTTACTGTTTCCTGTAAATATCTCTACTATTATTTATTATAACTATTGTCTGTCTAAGTCAATAAACATTTCTGTTCCAATAAATATAAATTAAAAAAAAACATTATGACTTTTTTTCAGCTGTCTGATTAATTCTTCTTATAAAGTAATAGTATAAAAGTGTTGACAAGACAAACAGTAGTTTAGTAATAAATAATAACACAGATATATGCAGGAAACAGTCGTCAAGTAAAATATTTTATTATTTGTTATACGATGATTTGGAAAGACTATAACTTTAAAGCTAAAATGAGTGAAAGTTTTTGTCAACAATGCAGAAAAAATCGTAGATTATTTTTACATAAAAAAACAATTTTCATAAAATTGGCACATTGGAGGTTTATTTTGTGTTACAACAATATGTTGAATCTAGGTCATTTTTATTGTTATTTGGATAACTGTATCTCAAGAACCACAATAACCATAATACTTCCATTATATTTTCAACGTTAATTTTCATTTTGTTTCAGGTAAAGTAGAGGCAGAACGAAATGGGCAACCACAAAAAAGAGTACAGCATCATACCGTCGACTTTTCAAACTGCCGGGACTGCCACTCCAGAGTCTCCAGACCTTGTAACCATGTTACTCCTTAAACACCAAGACCAATCTCCGCCTGTTAGAAGAGAGATAACGGTGACACCGATCTCTCGACGCTTCTAACGCATTTATCGTTGCAAGAATCCAACGGGTGTCGTAAAAGACTAACGCTCTCTAAGTTGACACTCTTGTAGTCGATTGGTACTAAAAGGCTTTCAAACATCGGACTATTTTTCAAGATCCCGGAGTTAATTAGACAGCAAGTAAGTGTTGAGAGGAAACCTTTTATCTAAATGACTTAAAAGCTTTTATTGATTACTTTTTAATGTCCATAAACTGTCGCTTTATTTTTATTTTTGTAGAAACATTTTCGGAGCATACCAATACTCTCTTAGGAAACCAATAGAAAAAGTAATCATTCGTTACATTTATAAAATTTTGTAGCTAAAATTCTTTTTTATTTTATTTTTTGTTATATTTTCATAATTCACTAGAGATTTCGAAAATGTTTGATCGCTGTCCACCTTACAGCTAAGTAATGAAAATTTATATTTTACATGCCACACCAAAGGTTTATAAAACTTTTTCGTGAGTCAATTATTGAAAGTGTTCATTAATAATGTTAATACTGGTAAGTTCATCATTTGTAAATGGATATTTCATAAATAACATCAAAACTTTTTAAAATCTTCAGTAATTTTATGGAGATGAACACTGGTTTTACAAAACAAATAAGCCTTTTCAATAAATGGTTTCATGTTTACAATTCATAAACGTGTATATTTCATTCGTCAAGCAAGAAATCATTCAAAGAATTTTGTTCAATATTATACCACTTACACTATTACTTACGAAACAACAGCTCTCATTATATATAGAATTTAGTTTAGTTTGTATTGTGCTTTCTTAACATTGGTCAATGGCGGTAGTTTCAAATATGTAGCATATAATATAGTATATTCAAAACTCTTTCATTTATCAATATATCATACAGGCATGAAATATAAGTGTGCAGTTATTCTCCTCATCTGACTATTTCTAAACATGATTATTAATATATAATTCGACAGAGTTTTGGCCAATCGATGTAATCCTCAAAATATACGGAAGTGAGTTAATGACTGGATTTCATTTGAAGACGACAGAGCAGGTCTCGGCCAAATGATGAAAATTAGAAAAATAAATTGACCACATTTTGGAATCATACCATTATTATATTGACACTCCCTACGTATAATTCCGTATCTGCAAAGATGAGAATTTACATGAGTGCATTTTAAAGATTTATATGTTTTCCATAAAAACAGTTTTTAATCTCTATTGAACAATTTCAATTTTGAGGATTACATCAATTGGCCAAAACACCATCGATATGATACCAAGTATTTTTCTCATTATTCTTTAAAAGCATTCAATACAGGTAGCAGGCTTTTATTCAACCGTCTGTGTATATGATGTCTCTTTGAATCTATACACATAAATAGTTGACTTCTTAACCTTACCGGATTCAATTGCATTTTCTAATCAATTCAAAATGATTCTTAAACCGTTAACCGCTCATTTAAATGCTCACTATATCACTAAACCGGGAAACCGTTCGTGAATAAAATGGTTTTATAATTTTATTTTTCAAAATACAAGTCATTGTACCATGTTTCGACAGTAAACAAAATTCAAGTAACATTCTATGTACCAATATACCATGATGTATTTATATTTTTTTTGTCAAAATAATTCATCCTGCTGTTAAAGAAAATAGCAGTTAGCTGTGAAAGAGGGACATTTGATTTGTATAAAAAGGAAAGGCAATTTTTAAATAAGTCATTTAATAGCAACATACAATAATAAATACGTGAAGGTCTCAGTAAATTTACTTTATAAATAATATTCATTTTTTTTAATATTTTTTATAGAACTGTGCTTAATGTAAACTAGCGTATAAATTTTAAATGTATGCTGACAAAATATGTCGCAAAATATTTTAGGCAAACAATATTATTTTTAATTTAAAAACATCCCCTTTAAAGGTCGCTCCGTGCGCAAACTTTGGCCTTTGTGATAAATAATAAATAAGCTCACAATTGTAAAATTAATTTATTCATCATCCCTTGCTTACTTTACAAGTACTCGCTGGACCGAAGTGTTGCCTAATCCTATGTTTATAAAATAATCCGTTATCTTAAGAACCTCATCTATCCCTGTTCTCACTTTCAAACTTAGCCTTAGATTTCATAAGCAACACTGAAGTAGGTTTCAACGCACCTAAAGTTTGAATTCAAGAACATGATTTATAACGTTTGGTAACTGTTACAAAGACTCTCTCAAAATATCAATCCATTTCATCTACTTAAAAGTTGTTTTAATAAATTTGTATTGACAGAATATTTTGTATATATAAATCTAAATAATAGTTTAATTAAACAGAATTAAATTTAAAGATATTTTTGCCTACAAACTCTAACTAATATTCTGATTCTCCAAACAAAATTTAACGACTTCAGCTCATATATCCACTACAAGAAAAAGGTCTATCTTTTTCCTCGACTCCTCCCAGCAATACTTTGTGAAGTCGTCCGCCCACCTTGTTAGTGGACGCTGTGGTCTTTCAGTGGATCTCATTCTCCACTCCAACTAGCTATGTTCATCGATCTCTCTGCACTCTCAGATGATATGGTCAGTCAATTTTCACTTCAACCGAGCAATGGTCCACTATCTTATTCCGATTACGGATCCTTTCTTTTTTGACATGAAAATGATTTCAAATATATTTACAAACATACATTATAATGAAAATGAATGCACTGAATATTTTATTATTATCATAGTAATTCTTAGTATCATAGTAATTGCGGCTGCTATGATAATAAATTAATATACGCTTTAGACAGTATGAGACTTTCTTCCTACTCGATTGCACATAAATATAGAAGATCAAATTTCCGAACGATAACTTTCATACACTTTTTGTCAATCGAAGTATGGTTTTATATTCAACGATAAGTGGATCTTTGTGAAGTGTAAAATACTGATGTATGCCATACAAAAAAAGTCACATCGCGCGACTCAACAGCAAAGCTATGTTACAAAAAAAATAGAGACGAGTGATTTGAGAGTACAAGCTTGTTCGGTATGTCCATGTGGGTATAAAAAGAGATCTGTCAAACGCCTTTTATTTATTGAGTTTGCAAAATTCTTGATAATAACTATTGCACTGTAAAATCTATCTATAATATATTAGAATTTATCTATAATATATTTATCTAGAATTATTCGTGTACGCACGAGACGGAAAACGAAAAATATTGTTATATCCAAAAGCACGTCAATAAACAGAATTAAAACACAAACACTCTCTTTAAGTGGCATTGCAATGCATGCCGGGTACTCGCTAGTATTTAAATAAATAATATAATTACTTATATATCATTATGTTTTTTCTCATCAGAACCTACTTACTGATATCACAATTATGTTACTTACTTAAATTTTATTTTATTACATGTGCATATATATATAATATATTACATAAATTAAATACAATGACAATTACGCATTGTGTAACAATCTAACATAATTATTTGAACACAATTTTGCTACGCGCAAATCGATATCCATTTCCATATCATATTTATAATATAAATCAAAAGCCAATTCCCTCGATTATGGATATTATCAGTAACTATCCATTATGCTACAAGTGCACAGCACAATGATCCCGATTAGGGTCCATTTGAACTCCTGCAATAGAGTTCATTTTAATGGATCATAGCCCGTGAACTAATTTGTTAATGTAGATATGCAAACCAAATTACTCCTTGTAAACGGGAAATACATTTGCTTTTGGAGAACGTGTTCCAAATTCAAACGTGTTTGTTCCTTGACTCTATTCAAGCAAACTTATATCGGTATATTCAACGAAAATAATACATTGCGTATTATATAATTTCATAGTCATGAGTGTTTCGACTAATATTATTTACCATAGTAAATACTGTCAGATTAATCCAAGTAACTTATGGATATAGCCGTATGTATGTATTATTTGGTAACCGGACTAAACAGAACAATTTGAAGGCAATATATTTTTCCTATTTATTATTTATTGTAGATGTATGACTATAGACATGAGTGACTTATCATCGAGTTTATCTCGTATGATTTCCCGATTTTCAAAATTTTTGACAGATCAGATATTTTTTTTTCGAAGCAAATTTTAAAATATTTTAAAAAATGTGCTTTGTATTATATGAAATTAACAGTATAGTCATTTGCAAATATTTTTGTTTAATACCTCCAATGAAAACATTCTAATTGCATATTAGAGCTTATTATACTTTTTTGTTTATAAAAATTAATAAACATTATATAAATTAGTAAATATATTATTTATTCCTTATATGTGTTCAATAAATAAAAGATACGACAAAATTGTAATTTTCAAGTTGTTCTGTTTTTTCCTGTTTTGTTTCATCATGTTCTGTTTGGTCATGGTACCGTATTATTTATATAATATATAAGCTTCAAGCAATATTACTCATACATGTCTCTATGCAAACTAGGGCATCCAATCTCAGACCCTTTTTACTTTCCCGGAATTTCGGGATTCAGAATTTACCAATCCCGGGATCCCGGGATCGGAAGCGCTAATACAAACGAATCGATTCGGTCGGTTACGCTAATTCCTCTGTCACAGGAAGCAAGGGAAGAAGCAAATGATAAGAGGTATTGGCAAATTATTTCTCACGTAACTTAGAAATTGTTGCAGAGTTTGAGAACACGTAAAATTTAGAGGCAAAAAGTTGTGGTCTTTCAAATTCCAAAAATTCCTAAAAAAATTTCCGTTCTTATTTTAATTGTGAAATGGATATACTTTAAAATGGCAAATTTGTACACTTAGTGAGATTAGCTTCTAATATATTTCGAGAGTAAACTGACAGAAGACTGCAAGTCAAAAAGACTTTTGAACATTATAAATAAAAAATTTTCCATACAAATTACAAGATTTGGTATTGACGAGTTATAGTTATAACATGCTTTTTGCCAGAGTAAACAAATAACAATAAGACTCGTATTTTTTTCAAAGCCATCCTATGACTTCATGCGTTTTACCAGTACACAAGGCCTTAAACTGCATACATTTTGAAATTCAAAACAGAAAATTATCAAAAACTGACTTAATGCGTTCTGTCAGTATACCCTCGATATATAAATAGATTTTTACAAAACACGGTATATTCTAAATTGTCTTATTTAATGCGGTCTTGTGAGAAGACATCCAATTTAATACGGAACTCAAACATAAAAAGGTTCATCACCTCTGGATTAGAAATATACCTCAGAACAATATTCATCGACTGCAAAGTTGTCAGGTAAAATGTAAATATTTAATAAATTAATTTGTTTTATCTATATGTATGAAATTCGGCTCAAGAATTGTGTATTTTTATATAAATAAGCTCTTAAGAAGCTTTTATGTAATAAGAGGCTAATAAAAGAGTGAATATAACTTCTGTTTATACAGTTTTTACGAGTGTCAAAAGCACACCTGATGCTCACTTACTTTTTCTTTAAAACATCTTTAATTCAATTTACAACGTTGTTTGTTCTACTATATTTTTGTAATTTTTTACCAAAAAATTGACATTATTTTTTTCCGAGATATTTTTTTTCATAAGAACTTGTCTTAGCAAAATGAATCAAAATAGGTTCTTATGAAACATAAACTTAAATTTGCACTGTCAGGCTAAACGATTTTTTATAATCATGATTATTCCACATTTTAATTGAAGGTTAAAATACTGTTTGTTTTACAAAAATCCATGATGTCAAAAAATTAAAAATGTGGTATCTTCCTGTCGTATAAACTAAGTGTGTAATGTCAAAACTATAAAATGTTAACTAGGAACTATTATTACAGTTGAAATTATATAATTCAACACAATGACAAAACGGCTTCTTAACAAATTGAATACGTTAGTTAATACTGCGATAAAGTAGCGCCGATTTCATTTTTTGTTATTACTTATAGAGAACATCTCAATTAATTGAGGCTCAATTTACGAAGTAGATTAAACAAATTAAGAAATATCTTTTGTATCAATTTTAAATTATTTTCTTCACACCTAATAATATCACTTTCTGTCAATTTTTTTTTTTAAATAGAATAATCTAATTAAATCTTACATAGTACGTTTTATTGGTACTATATTGAATTTCGTGACTAATTTTATTACTATTGTGCGTTTTGATTGAAATTTTCTTGTTTTAAAAAAAACCATAACTTTGAAACTTGGATGTGTTAATTACGATCAGATACACGTCATTTGAACTTATGACAATATATAACGTACTAAGCTTTCAACGCAAATAATTTTCCTTGAAAAAATGGCAAACACTCCCATGTTCAACGAAACGCAGTCTCATAGAGGGATAATTACATTTCTCCATGTTCCACTCGTGGAATTCCCCATACAGCATATATTATGTGTATACAGTGAAATTTATCGATCTTTACATGAACAACGCTTCGAAAAAATTCCTTATTGTTAGCTGGCAGATGCCTGGACATAATGAAATACGCGGAAATAGTTTCCTGCTGAAAAAAATTCAAGGATTTTCTTTACATTATCTTTCAACCAAGCACGGAAGCATTTTACTCAACTAGAAACTAATTCATACAAAAAAACGATATCCTTATTTATAACATATATGTTTACGTTTTGCTTTTTCCTCCATTTTTTTCATCTAAAACCTTCAGTAATCAAAATAAGTCTGTTCAAATTTCACTTATTGATTTTCTCAATTTGTTTATATATATATATATATATATGCGACGTTGGGCATGTAATACTCTTCTTCCCAAAAATTCTAGATTATTGTATTTTTAATGTTTTTTTCGTATTTTTATTATCTTATTAGCATCAACATTAATAATAAGTATTCATCATTAAAAAGTCTGATAGTATATTTTTATCTATTTACTTCAGTTGGCTCTTTCAGTTCCTTTTAATCTATATAGGGAAGTCGTTCTTTACCATTTTTTAATTGACAAAATGAAACATAATTATGTTTTAAGAAAAAAATCACATGCACACAATATATCAATCATTCTTTGATTAACAAATAATGACTTTTTTTTAATTAAAACAATGTAAACAAAATAAAATTGAAAGAAACAACCTCATCCTCACAAACAGTCAGTATAAATAAACGTATATACAAAAATACACAACGAAGCTATTATATGTTAATTTGAAAGTAAATAAAATTCCATAAATTTTCCTACATTTATTCGCAATAAACAGGAAAAAACAATATAATGAATAAAAATGATATTACCAGTTTTCTTTTCAATTTTTCATCATAATACCTATTCAAAAAAGAATTACATTTATTTTTGAAGTATCAACTTTTAATTTTCATCCACTTAAATCATAAAATGTCATGATATCGAGTATTTTTACTATAATAAACATCATCAAATACTTCATTAGCCATACATTCAAATATTTAATATCTTTTAAACAATCCTTTAACAATTATTGCAATGATTAGTTACCAAGGAAAACCATTATTAAAGTCTCAAATTCACAGCTATTTCAAATCAAACATATTATATCATTTATCATTGGAATCACTTTGCTTTAAAGGTAACCAGTCTTTTTGTAACACATAGGTGGTATAATATCACCATCTGTAATATGTGAAAAGTCCAGGTGGATAATGTATGTTTCAATAGGGGAGAAAGATTTATTGTTAGAATTTTATTCGCCATAGAAAATAAATTGCAAATCAATTTTCGCGAAAGATATATTACCTCCGCTGTAAAGACGCAAATTGAAAAAAAAATGTACTTACCTACGTGGAACTTTTTTGCGTCATCAGCACGCAAATATAAAAGGGTTGTTTTATCGTTTTTAGGAAACTTTTGATAGAATTTGTACTACGGTATTCATTAATTAGTAATCAGTATCAATTATAGTCAAATATAATGAACCAATATCGTTATTAATGAGCGAACATCGAATAAAACCCTCGTAATTTGGAAAACTTTCACAAATTAATTATACTGAGCTCGTAGTATATAAAAATTCCCATCCTGTTTGTTAATAATTGGCTCGCACAGTCTTCAGGTAAAGATAAATTCACCATAGACGATCGTGAAACGATATCTAGCTTTTCATTATCATGTAAGTTACAACATTTCAAGCACATTTTAAATGACTTTTGAATATATTTTCAATTGATCCAAAACAAGGGAAAACACGTTTATCAAATACATAATCCGAATAAACAAATTCATATTTTATTCTAACAAATTTTCATTTTTTAGTTCCACGAATAGTTGGCACCATTAATTATTATTGAAACTATTCATAATTTGTTGATAAATGTTCATTTTTAATTATTTGTGCCTATTTTAAAAGTGATACATTTATATTGTATGTATCAAAGTATTTCAAGAAGAAACAGCTTTAATGTCAATGATAATTGGATGATGTTTCAAAACCATTCTAGGCTACATTTTTAAATGTTGTAATCATATAATCATAAAATATTATGAAATTCTTTAATACAGCCTTAATTGGTTTTAAATTACAGTGGATTATGACCGTATAACACCGTATCTTCTCATTACAACAACAAAACGTGAAAGTCGATAAACTTATACAGTAGGTTTTTGATTATGTCGTTTACTTTGGGAACATGAACAAGTTATTACATATATGCTTTTCGTTTTTATATAATTATATACTACATAAAATTGTCTTCTTAAACATTAGATAATCAATATTTTTTTCGAGATTACTTCAGGAAAAAACTACGAAGATAATATTCTATTGTATTTTTAACTCACTTCAATATTAAACTTGGATTATTGAGATTTTGTACACTTCCATGTATTTTGTCACTAACGACCCGGGTTTCGCCTTTCGGCATCTTCAGGCATTCGAGCACACGAATGGACTCGAATGGAGTGACAAAATACATGGAAGTGTACAAAATCTCAATAATCCAAGTTTAGTATTGAAATTCCAAGCACCCTCAGTCGATGTCTTAAATCACTTCAATATGTTTAAATGTAATAACAATCTTTTTGTCCATTTTTAATCAACGTATAAGTGTTTATATAGAATGGATTCTGAATTCCAATGTCTAATCAAAAATTTAAAATATATTGATGATGGAATCATTTGTACAATTGATGAGCATAAATATATACTTGCGACGCCTATATGAAAACATTCGTCAAAATGGTACGCTTATTGAAACTACTTTACTATATTCACTTCAGTTTTGATATAGCTTCATAAATTTTATAAATATGTATTACGAGGAAGAAACGCCACTCGATGTAATGAAATTTTAGTATGATTTTCTCTGCCAGCCGACGGATAATTGAACATTTTGCCGAACGCTTTCCGAAGTAGGTTAGTCTTGGTCGGAGATCAATTTAGAGTCCCCGGGGTGCAGCCATGATAGAGGATGAGAAATCTTATTAATAGAGTTATAATAGACCTGGTTTTACTATTCCCAAATGAAGTTTAACGCTTTGAACGCCATGTTTTTATACACTGATAAAATACCTTGACGAATATTTAAGGCGATTTGACGTTGACTATAAATATGATTTTCTAATCATATAGTAAATTCAGTGAAGTGACAATTTATTTATTTTCTTAAGCAACATTCAAAATTATAATTATTTCATTAATACTTTTCTTTATCTTTCGATCGTGACTGATTGTAATGACTATTTTGTTAAGATTACTGCTATTAAGCGGCCAAGAATTTCCAGTTGTCCTGATACTTTGCTACTCTCATAGCTAGATTGAAAAACTATTGAAACTCTTGGCCAACACAAACTTTTTGAAATTCTCCGCTTTTATCTAGTTGAACTTCTCACACTAAAGAAGTGAGTTCGCATTTTCATTTCTTATACTAATAGAGTATTTCTATTCATTTTTTTATCATGCCAGCTTCCAATGTCGAGCATATATAGATTCTTAATGGTTTTTTCAACAACAGCTTAAGGATCAGTCACTAAAGTTCTCATCGGAGTGGGCTGGAAAATAATCTTGTAGTGAGTAAAGTATTAAGAGCCTTCAATGATTCCAGTTTTCAGGATCAATAAAATGATGGGTATAGACTTCAAAAATTTCAGATATCAATGCATTTGAATACAAATTCATAAATCGGTTTTTCACAAAATTACAAAAGTTTCCAATCCGGGACTCGATCACGAAACCCCGCCACCTACTAAACAAGAGTCAAACTACATCGAGCAGTTATATATAGGACCTACATGCCGAGTTCCATAATTTAATATCTGTTGTATATCTACCTCCGCAGAAATTAACAAAGCAAATAGTACGTAATTTAGCACCAGTGTTTTCCCAGCGGAATCTTTGTTCGAAATTTTATTTTGAAACGTTCCAGCTGTTGTGTTATGGAAACATCGTGTCCATTTGGGTTTTTAGAGAAATCCATTCGTATATTGAATATGCATGAATTTTTTTACCAGTATAAAAAATACCAAACGCTCTTTTATATTCGGCACAGGAAAATCAATGCGTACTTTGTATCATCCAAAAAAATTAAATCACAAATATCGCAGGTGAATAAGCTAAAGCAAATAATCAAAGAATTACAAACTAAAAAATGACCACGCCTTAGCCATAAGATGAAATACCAAATTATCCACCTCTGCATATTACAATCTAGAGCAGATTTCCGTAAGATTTCTTAGCAGAAATAAAACGGCCCGGTTTTCAAGTCTGAAAGACTGGGCACGCCAACCTTGTTCAAGATGGCAGTAGGCAAAGAAACGATAACCGACATCATCGCGGATATCCCAGTTCCGGATATTATATAAAAATAAGAAGAAAAAGTACGTTTGAAAACTGTTTCAGGATAAAATTATTTAGTATTTTGTTTAGGCGACTATTTTTTAATTTGTTCATGTATAAAGATTATCAACATGATAAATTGCGTTTAAGCTTTCATTCCGTGCTTATCAATAAAGAAAACTACAAAATTATTCAAACATTCTGGCAGTATACTCAAAATAAATATTAAGTACCTTTTTCAATTCGGTCGTTGTACGTTCTTATTTTTAAGTCTACCTGTGACTTTCAAATTCCATTATTATGAACTTTGAATAAAAATTCGTCCGAAATAAATTGAGAAATATAATACTCCACACGCACATTTAAAGACGTTGAAAATTATACGTGGTACGGCTAGACGTTTGATACAATGATTTTATTTTGTTCTAAAAAACTCTGGCCAGATTTCTTTTTTGACAATTTCGTTTTCTTAGAAGAATCAAATTAGTGGAAATTTAATGGCGAAGTCCGATAAAGATATTTTTTATTTTATCAAAATAATTATTATATACTTATACTACACTTATTATTTAAACCGTACAGCGCGAGCCGTTTCTCACAAATTTATTTTCAGTCAATCAATCTATTAAAACGCTCACTATGGCTAAAAATAGATCAATTTAAACAGTAAAAAATGGAAAAATATCTGAAATATATATTAGTTACCTCAAATTCATCAAGAAATATACTAAACTTGTCGCATTCTCTCTAAAATAAATCGACGATAATGGAGAAGCTGGAAAATATTTAGGCTACGACTTTGCAAGTAAAATGGCTTCGGCCAGTCTTCATATCCACCGCCAGTACGCACACAAGCAAGTGAGTAGCTGCATAAGTATGTATGATACATAGGGCTGATGATGAATGCTGCGTATCTGCAGTTTAAAGCTGTAATTCGAAATACTGAATATCAAGAGCTCTTTTCTAAAATATATTTCTTTGTGCTATACTTTGTGTCATTTTGATGATCTGTTGCCTAATCACACTAATACCATAATAATCTTGAATTGAAATAACTGTAAATTATTTATATACCCAATTAAAAAACTCTAAGTTCATTGATTTGAAATTATCTTTATTTTTAATTGTTAATTATTTGATTATTTCTTTACATTGATTGAAATAAAATCCGTCAATCATCGTTTATCTGCGATTAAGCCCGAAACTTCAAATTTTCCACAATATCTTCGCATACTTTTGCTTTTTGTCATGCAAAGTGTACTGGCAATAAAATACTTCATTGGAGTAAAGTTTTTTTACTGGTAATAATTATTATAAGTTATTTTTTTTTTATAAAAGCATAAATACTTTTTGCAGAAGAGTGCT
Source organism: Himalopsyche phryganea (assembly GCA_022494535.1). Taxonomy (NCBI): domain Eukaryota; kingdom Metazoa; phylum Arthropoda; class Insecta; order Trichoptera; family Rhyacophilidae; genus Himalopsyche; species Himalopsyche phryganea. The sequence goes on from JAGVSL010000034.1 coordinate 3,921,730, forward strand.
TGGCATTAGAAGAACTCAGCAATATAATTTAAAATACTCTAAATGTCAGTGATTTTTTTACATTTCAACCTTTTTTATCAATCGCTACACTTTTGCCCCTATATGCTTTGGTAAAACAACGGTACTTCATTCAATTTTCGAGCAAAAACTGATGGATTTTTGAATTCGTTTGATGCTTCGAATCGACGCAGTTTATTGAGATTTTCAAGCGAAATTCAAATATCCTTCTTTATTTCCAACACAAATATTCACATACTTTATTGAAAAAAACGGGCGTTCGCTTCTTTGTAGTACCACCAATTACCTACCAATTGTATTTCATTCGAAGCTGAAACATTTATTTATTTGTACTTAAGATTCGTATTAGCTTTTTTTTATTTCAAGCATGAAATATATTACGTTTTGAACATTCATATTCATTGCGATTTTCAATAGCTTTCATATTTTGACAATAAATGTGCTGATTGCAGTCAAGTTATGATTTTATACTTTTTTACCTATCTATCTCTAAAAATGGATTATAGATAATTTATTATATTTCATCCCGATCTCATTCATATACGCTTTCATTTCGAAAGAATACTTTTAAGAAATCGATGGTCAGCCTTTTCTGGTTGAAATCATACTGTTTAATTACTCCAAAACGAACCGTATGTGCAAATTGTCGCCCAATTCAGTGCAAAATGAACATATGATGATAAAAAATTTCTTTTTTCAGAATGAATCTTATCAATATGGATGCAGAAAACCGCGTCGTGCTGAATGTGGGTGGAATAAGACACGAGACCTACAAAGCGACGCTGAAGAAAATCCCAGCGACGCGTCTCTCCAGGCTGACAGAAGCCCTTGCCAACTACGACCCAATCCTCAACGAATACTTCTTTGACCGGCATCCTGGAGTTTTCGCTCAAGTTCTCAACTACTACAGGTAAGAGTTTTTCAGTACATTTTTCTAAATGTGTCAATTAATCTATTATTTTCAATGGCCAATGTTTATTGGTCACTGTTCAATTTTATTCTCATATGTAGTTTACCTTACATGCTTACTTTAATCTGTAAGATATAATTAAAATTAAAATACAAAATGAAAAAGATTTGTCACAACACATATAAATATACTTATGTAGCAGAGTAGATTGATGAGTTTAGTATATTTTATGTTTTCAGTTATCTTTCAATACATTTTTATATAGTGTGATGAAAAAATGTTTATTTTAATAAATTAGAGAAAAATCCAATGTTTTATTAAATAGCTTTTATTTTTTGACTTTATTGTCTTAGTTGAAAAGGACATTGTATGTTGATTTCAAATATAAATGATAATAAAGCTCGCCGTAGAAGTAAAAGTAAGTGCAAAAAACAATAACAAAGTTTGTTTACATTCTGTTAAAAGATCCTTTTGAATATAGGCACATTCAATTTAAGTGCTTCACTTTAAATACTTATAGTATTAAAACAATTTTAATGTCAAATTGAAAAGTTTTCAAGAGTTTCAATAAAAGCATTTGTTCATTTTAATGAATCTCCTAAAAGATTTTTTGGGTGCTAAACTGACATAAGATTTATTTCTATGGCGGATTGTTATTTTTTAAATAATTATAAGTGCTTTTAAAATCATGTAAACATCATTTCTTATACACAAGTTAACTAAAATAATGTATCACTACGCTTTAAAGTCATTGGGTTCATCTACAACAAAACTTACCGTCGACATAGGTAGTTTATAACCTGAACAACACTTCACAAATAGTATGTAGGTAAAATAATCTTAAGGTTTTTTTATGAGGAAGTTCGTCGCCGGGCTTTAGAGTTTAAACAATAATCATATATTTATAGTATCGGGAGATGATAAAGAATGACAAATCTAATGCTGTACACAGAGAGACTTTAGCCTTCTCGTTTTCATGTAAAAAAATCCCTTCTGATCTCATACAGTCACATTTTGTTACTGTTTGGGTTTTGTCATATAAACGAATGTATAAAGCGAAATGACAATTTCAAAAAGTGAAACATGGTTTTATGTAGTATTAAGTAATTATTTTACGTAATATTTTGTGTGTAGAACCTGAAATACATATCAAACTATTCGAAATCATCGAAAGACGCAAGAATCGAAATTCTTTATAGCAGAACAAGCTCGTGCCGTTTGAAACAAAACGGTTGCATACGATACGTCATGCATCTCGGATTGTTACTATACTACACTAATTGTAACTATACTATACTATAATTTTGTATTTTTCTATTACAAGGTTTTCAAATTATGATTAATTACACAAATAAGATGTAAAGTGTAATGTATTTTTAATTTTCAATTATGAGTAGAACTATCTTATTTACAAATAGCAAAATTTTCAATTTTTTGTACGCCCTATTTCACAGATAATTTAAAGGTTTAACGGCCGAAGTAACGCATTTTTACACCATGAATACGGAAGGGTTAATGATAATAGGCAAGATAAATCATTCATATTTCCGATAATCGAAGGAAAATATTTTTCATGTATATATATCATAAACTTAATATCGGTATATGACTTTCCGGATAAATAAAAGTCACAAGGGAGATCCTCAAGGGAGAAAAGTGAGAGATGTTGATGATAACAAATTAACTTATGCTTTTTCTACAGTCCACATATTATTACCGTAACGAGAACCAGTAAAATAAAATTTGAAGCTGATAAATTTTAATTTTATGACCACAGTTATTGCAAAAAATATCGCAAAACAAATCCCATCGAGATTTGTGTGTATTTTACGAAACGGTCGAATTTGCAAAACCGAAGTATTTCAATGCTTCATATATGAATCGCCATAAATTCTGTTGTTTTATTGGACTCGTTCACACATTTAATTAAAATTGAAATTACTTTTTTGGCAAATAGCGCTGTGAAGCTATGTATTACGAGAATGCGTTTCTTCTTTTGCTTGTATTCATAACGCTCGTTGCCAATGATTAAAACCGAAACGGTATCTTGCCATTGTTTTTCTTTGATTTAAAATAATTGGATTACTTTTGTTGTAACGTTTTTATGACCTATATTTTTTCGCAATAAACTCAATCTTTTACCCTACTTAGAAACACTTAAGAAAACATTCTTATCGTGAAATGAATTTATATTATAATTATTCAACGACTATATTTCTTTTGCTCACATTTCATTTGTTCCATTTTTTAATTCTATTTATGCCACTCATATTAAAGAAAATATTTTTAATATTAAATTAAAAATGATAACTTTTATTATCCATTAGTTGTTAAATGTATCTAAATATTTTATTGTACTGATTTTATATGAAAATATCTGCCTTTTGAGAGAAAACCTGTATATTTTACATGCTGTACTTTTGTGGATCGGTGTTCAAATATAATGGCTAACTTTACTCAAAACATCATATCTTTTACTTCCTATGGAACTGGGCCATCGATATGTTATCACGTGAATCGACTCTTTGAGAAGCATTTCAGACTGAAGCATATTTTGAACCTGATAGCTTTTGAGCTTCGTTTTCAATTGTGGGTAGTGTATAAAAGTTTTCAAAAATAACCTGTATCCATGCTCCGCGCCCTTATAAAACCAATAATTGATAAAAATGTCTTTCGCATTTTCTCATAATAATTAATCGATCACAACTACTGTACGTAATAACAAACTTGTCTAGATAAATTAACTTCAATTTGTGTCTAGTTATCGCGTGTCATACTCAATCACGACCGTATATGTGATGTAGAGTTTATTATTTGCCTTTCCAAAAATAATTCTGATTCTTTTCCATCATTTCAAAATGAATTATGTACGTCTATCTACTTTTTTTCACTTTTTCACATGTCATTTCATTCAGTGACACATATTGTTATTATAACTAATGGTGCTATCCAAATATTCGTTTTTCAAAAATAAAAAATATTTCATCGTAAGATTTCTTGTTATAATCAAAATAATAACACACTTTTATGCTCACAATTTTATTATAAAGCAGGTATCTTTTTTGATATAGGCGACTGAAAATTTTTATTCAAGAAAACAACTCGTTCCAAAATATGAATTAATTTTTTCAATAACCATATTTCATTACATTCGTTTTTCAACAATTATATATCTCATGATATTCCTCGTCTTGGAAATTCTAAAAAAAAGTTTTCTTTTGCTAAAATTATTCTCTCCTTTTAATAAAAATAAAGAAAAATGATTGGCATTACAGATGATTTATAATGCTACAGGTATTTAAAAAAATCATTATTCACGTAATTTTAAGTTATCAGCAAGATTCAATAATTTAAATTTAATAATCAGCAAAGTATTTTTTATCAAGATACAATTTTGTTTGGAATATAAATGTATTAATTTACTTGAAAAAACCATCAGTTTAGTCTAACAGTGTTAAATATTATACTAATTAATTAAACAAAAAAAGAAATCCATTGTCATGATGAAATGTTTACTTCAAAATATTATAGGAACTAATATTAGGTCATTCAGGTGAAAAAATCAATTTCAATTACTAACTACCACAAAATTCATTTACTTCGGTCTTCCCGTGTCATGGAATTGATGAGAATTGTATTTTAATTAAACAATTCACTGAGTATCGATAAACTGACTTTAACCAAATTATTTGACATTAACGTGAATAGAAGGCTTTGTGTTATTGAAGCAGACGCGTTCAATTATTTCCGCAATAATGGATAATGATGATTTATTACAATTCAATAATAATCGCCATTTTACTCATCATATTATATTATAAGGCAAATTTCTAAATGTATATTTTGAAAATGATAACGGTATAGAATACCTCCTGGCAAGTGATATAAAATGAACAAAATTTCGCGAATACAGAATGTTTTAGATTAGAGTTTATTTTAAAAGTTTTAGAAGAAAACGTTTTTCTTTAATATTTGGGGGGCACTGCGGAAATTCGAGTGGTAAAATGCATTCTTGCAAATTGTGGTTTTGTAATCAGTCATATCTATCAATCTTGAAATACAGGCGCGTACATTTTTGCATAGTTTTATCCTAGTTTTTCTGCATTACAATCAGAAACATAATACAATGTAGTTTTGAATTTTGTTTTACTTGAGATGAGCATTCAATTATTTTACTTTAGTAAAGGTGGAGATCGTGTGAGTAAAGTTTAAAAAAAGCCTTTTGCCTTCATCACCTGAAATTGTTCATCTCAGAAAATGGTTCTTCACGAAAACAGCTTTCTATCCTCATGGAAATAGCTGAAACAGCATTTTTAAGTAATATCAATACTCGTCTAAACTTCAGTTATACCTGTTCAATGCCTGCACTTTAGCCTTCCTGCTGATAAAGATAAATATACTACATGAAAATTATTATAATGAATGCAACTTTTTGTTCCTGCTCCTGCTCGACCATTACCTGTGCTGCAATAACTTTCTATTTCTGTTATTTGTTTAACTATAATATATTGGGAACACAACCCTCTGGTGTCAATTTGACTTAGTCTAAAGGCTAAAAGCACCACAAGATTAATTAATATTAATTATGTAAAGAGAGATGTGATAAAATGATACATGTTTTCATCAATAATAGTTGTTATTAATAGCTAAAAATAATAGTTCCTTCTAATTATGTTCTATAAAACAAACTAAAAACTGTTCGAATAGAAAAATGCGTGTTTTAAAACAAGTGGATGTCCCATTTTCGGATTCAGTGAAGATAGCTAGATTCAAAATATTATGATAATCTGTGCCACAGATTTATACGTCGATAAAAACTTTATTATTCAAAAATATTAAGGATCTAGACCTATAACTCACATATATACTATCAATAAAAAGTGCTTTATTAAAAAAAATGTATTCTACATTGCAATAATATCTTCGAATTTCAATATTAAATCTCACAAAATAAACATTGCAAACTATTCAATTGCGTTAAAACAGCTCACGTTCTATCTACATACATTACAAGGCGAAACAACACGAAGAATTGTAGCTACCGATAGCTAGGCTTATTTAAGAAGCAACTTGTGTTCCGAATGGCGAGCTCCGTTGCTCGTATTACGTTGGTAAACGAAGAGCATTTTTACGATGCTCTTCTCCACAGAGTAATGTAATTTGAAAAAAGCATTTTCCCTTTTTTTCGTGTGACTTTGTTAAAGGTGCTTTATGAGATTCAGACAAATTTAACTGCACCGGGATGGCTTGTATAGTGTTTATTATGTTTTATTACGTAATTTTCAGTGACTCTGCAAGTATTATACAATAAATACTTACTGTATGCTACTTTACTGATAAGATATATAAAAAGATCGGAAAAACACGAAATACGTTGTCATTTAATACTTATACAACAAAATGAAACAGGCATTGGATCGAAACGCCATACAACATTTAAACTGATGGCCACTGTATTAAATATATAAGATAAACGGATTACAAGCATTTTTTATCACCAAACCATGAATAAATGGCTAAAATACTGTATATATTGATAAAGAGAAAAGTGTATATAAATAAAAAATTTGGAGTTTGGGCTTGATCAGTCACCAATCACTCTTGTTCAAATCTTAAAGAATCTTTTATTCGATATTTTTATTACAGATATTTTAAATTTTGGAATAGATCTGCCACCAACCTTTGCGGTCAACGGCTGGTGAGAAATTATTGTCGCCTGTATTATTGTTTGAGGTAGTCCAGCCTCTATGACGTTCAATCGCGTTCTGTCTATCGCCAGTCTTGTTGTATAATATGACGAGTTCTGTTGGTGTCTCTGCTTTCTCCAGTGTTGGTAGTTTGTCGGTGTTTTCAATCGTATTTATTCGTTTCTTCACAAATTCTTGAATTTCCTGTTTGACACCTTCATGGAGAAAGCATGATATCTCTACTATTTTTCTGTCTCTGTACGATGTGGACGTCAGAACAAATTCTGAGGTCATCGCAAACGCAACACAAAAATAGTGCAATGAGCTACTGCAGGAGCTGAATATGTCAATAAGACTTTGTAGTTTTCCTGCGACATGTTATGCAATTCTGTGTACACTTTGAGAGTTAGTTATGATTTTAAACAGTAGGGTGATCAAGATGTTCAGACACGAGAAAATACAACAAAGATAAACAATAATAGTTTAATAATTTTTAATTTTAAAAACATTTGGATTCATTCTATGCAAAGCGCTTAGCGATACAAAATGTAGATTTTTTAAAGTTTTGCATTATTATTCAATATTATATTGGTTATGATTTTTAATTGGAAACTCATTTTGAAATGGCAATAAATATTTATTTTTTTTTTGTGAAAAAAGATTTTTTTGGACTTTAATACTCTAATCGTGTTTGTTTGATACAGGATACAGCTGAGATAATAATAAAATTTCATTTGTTTATTTTTTTGATACAGCAGTCGCAGAAAAGTTATTCATCAGCGTCGTTTGACTTAATATAAGTTAGTTAACCTTTTGCTGCCATGAAAAAAAGTTCTCCAATCGTAAAAAGTTTTGCAATTTCAGTTGTTAAACGAAAAAAAGGCTCGTACCTTCTGGCGTCTTACCGACCAAATTATACTTGAGAGAGAGATGTTTATGCCAGTATTTTGAATTGTATCGTTAAAATTACTTCAATACTCGGAGAGTGCCAAAGTTGGATGACAATCATGATCTAACAAAATCAGTAAGCGTAATAATTTGTTAAAAATGCATCCATGTATACAAGATCAGTCCAGAGCTCTAAAGTGACTTTAAAACGTTAAACGGATATAACGTCAATTTAGTTTTATCTACGGTATGCTGTTGATAAGATAATGAAAAGGTTAAGTTTGAATATTGAGAAACACAGCTATCACAATACACTATATCATTGATATGAAAAAGGAATAATGTGTAAAATCTTGCATCTTTAACTAATTAAATTCTGTGAACAATATTATGAAAATAAATAAACGCGTTTGAAAGACTTGCAAGTCTACATCTACGATCAATATTTCTTCGATTAATTTATGTAAAAATTGATAAATTTATTTTTTATTGTAGAGGATACGCTGTACAACTTTTCACTTTTTACTACACTGATATGTTTTTCTGTATAGTGCACAGAGCGTGTCAGTGTATTATTATTTATGGATATCGTGATCCGTAGACAAGTGTATGGATACCGTGATCCTAAATCCTTCAGCTGAACCGTAAGGTGGGAGTGCAGTATAAAGCGTATACTCTAATCCTATTGTTTTATCGATTTTTCGAAAACGAGCCCCTGAATTAATATTTCATTGTCACATAATCTTCATCATTATAATACATATTGTCAGGGAACTTCGATATATCAAGTAAGCTTTTCATTTACTGATCCGTGAATCATTCTTGAACTCCACTTTATAGCAAAACAACAGGAATCGTTTCTTAACGTCACATGGCGAATCAGGGAATCTTTTCAGTTCATTTTCTGTATCAGGATTTCTTCGATACTGGCTATATCACCCTTCCAGATTTAGTTTTGACTAACTGAATAATATTTGAATTCGTCTTTATAATTTCATCTAAATACACCATCTCTTCGAATGGTTGCAGTATCTAGGAGTCATTAATGCTCATAATATATTATGTATGTAGCGATCTAGAATAAATTAAATAATGTTTATACTGTAAGTATTTGCCATACTAATACAAATAAAACACCTATATTTGCAAAGAAATACATAGAAAATTACATCATTCAGAAATCCTATCTCATAGACATAAGTAACAAAGAATCGTGTTGAAAAGAATTTTCGTTTATGAATGGCGTTTTTTTAATAATACAATATCAAAATGTTATTTCAGCCCTTACTTCTGAAAAATTCACTTGTACTCGTCTAGAAAATTTACGTTTACATATTCCCACCACGTCGCAGGATTTATTTCGTAACGAAATATAAATGTTAGCGACTTGGGTGATTATTTTTTAAAAATGCGTAGAATTTCATCAGTTTCGTAAAAAGAAAAGCTCTTTCTTTTTTAATGATTAATGCTTAAACTGATTCTCCATGTGTATCACTTTGATTATTTTAAACTAATGAGACTTGTATTTCAGCGTTATCAGTTTTTTTTGTTGAAACAGTTGTTATATAAAACAAATCCCAGGCCTCATTCTATTTTTTTTAGGAGCTGGTCTAAGAAACATAACTTTTCTCACATAAGAGTAACAACATTTACACAAAATTCAAATTGTTTTTAACGATACACGCTCCCAATGTCCATCATATGTATTACCAATGAAGCGTTTCTAATGGATGATGTAAGGGGGGGGGAGAAGAATTTAATTAATATTTGTTTTAGGATGTGATACGTAGGTAATAAATAGTACAGGCTGACTTTGGATACAAACTTTAAAATTGATTGAAAGATCAAATTATTATTAGTGTCGATACAGATATTTTAATTCTCGGCCGCACAACCGGCTAAGATTTAAAGAACAAGAACGTTATTACTCTACGACGACACTTATAATGTATCTATGAGTATTCGTGTCATATTTTTTCTACCTATTCTACCGCACTGGGACATGCCGGTATCTTAACTATTTACATATCCTCTCATACATGTCTTAGATATTTAAGAAAACTTGCTAACATAAATAGTTGACTTTTTTATCCAATGGAAACTCTTTAACCAAGGACTTAAATATCATCTCAGTAAAGTACTTGCCGGTTGCGTCTGGCTTTTATACGATCTTCTTAATGCTAAACACAAGACTTGAATTCCCAAGGAACGGTTGTCTCTTACCGAAATGCAATCACAATTAGGCGACCGAGAAAATGCAAAGTGACTGGCAATGTGAGTTTCATGTTTCGCTTGTTAACACTCTGAGTACTTTCTATGTGACAACATCACAGTTCAGTAAGCTTACATAACTCTATGTAACGATATTAGTATTCTTAATTTAAAACTTTTAACAGCGGGTAAAGAAGTTTGGTTCAGTTCATTATGTCGACTAATTTTTTATTAAGTTCAATTCAAATTTTTAATTGCTATATCATCAGCTAATTAAAGTTCTCACCAGATAAACACAGTCAAGAAAACATCGCGTATTATTCCTGTATATAGTATTACAGTATCTGAATTTTTTAGTTGTGAGTGAAACTCTACACTTCCTTTTTTTGTATAAGTAAAGATTAACGGAGGAGATTCATAAAAAGCAAACAATGAATGGTTTTTAAATAATCGCAGTTAAGAATTCTCGCATCACATCGATCTTGATAAAAATATTTTTAAAAATAAAACGAAACTATTAATTAACCGTTTATGTTCTTATTATATTTAAGTTACCATTTCTAGTACCAACTTAGTTTTGGCTAAACGAGCTAAAAATACTACCCTTAATTTTAATAGCCACTACAACGTCATTTTATAACATTGCATTATTGTAACGAAAAATGCCTGAATGTTTTTCTGGAAATGAATAATTTAAAATTCCAGCCAACTCTTTTCATAGCGGCTAATCAAACTTATAATTTAAGTCAAAAATGGAATAAACTGCTTTCATTTCAGTGTTTATTAATAGCGTTACAAATTTACTTCTGCCAATTCGCTGTGCGGCGCATACTCGGCTCAAAGTATTTAAAACAATACCCCTTCCAAAAGCTCGAGTGGCGACGAAAGCGGTCTGTAGCAACATAGAGCTTTGTCGTAGATAGCTCAGCATGAATATGCATGATTTTCACTCTACGTCAGCGTAGCACTCTCGTACTGTTTCTAAGGTGTGTGTTTTACTTTGTTTTGACAAGAGTTTCTCACTTCTTATAGATTTAATAATGTGTACATATTCAAAATATTTATTTCCGTTGTTCAGACATAATAACATAACTTATTTTTTGGAAACATATGCATTTAATTTAGCTCCACTAGAGATTAATCAAATTGTTAACACACTTATAAAGAATTATGAAATAATCTTTTAATGATAAAATACAACCAATTCTATTGTTTTAAATATTACTTAATATTTGTACCTCACAATAATCATTGAATTGCAGTCTCCATCAACATCAACTTTTTGATCAAAGCGTATTCAATATTCTATAACCACTAATAAAAACGTTAAATGTATGAAATTGAATATCCAGTGTTTTCTCTTTCATTGCCAAATCAACTTCAAAATTGTTGTTCAACATTTTTAAAGTAATAATATTTATTTATTATGAAACACCATTTTTCGTTGCAATCAATATAAACTATGTTTTTGGCCATACGTCACTGAAACCTACATCTTAAATACATAACAATATATCATTCTTGGTAATTAAATAAAATATACATCAAAATATAATGCCAATGAAAATATTTTTATCTTCTAGCACTGTTACTTAAAAATAAGGAAATAAATTATAGAATCGTTGATCAAAAAGTTTAAAAAATCCGCTTAATCCAAGCTGTATTTCAAAATAAAACGGTGAAGATAACTGTCATAACCTGTCATACACGGATAAAACATATCAGAAAGTAAAATATCTTACTTAATACAACTTTAGTTCATTTATGAAATCATTTATTTCTCTCTCTTTCCAAAAGTTTAGTCTTCATTTACTAAAAGGGACTCAATCATTCAGACGCATTCAGCATCTTTTTTCAAGTTTTTTCATAACCATGAAAATTTTGAATTGTTTCTTCTTTCAGGTACAATTTGCATGCATGTGAAATAAAATAATATTCATAAAGACATGTCTACAATACAAAATGTATGCAAGTTATTACTATATGACGTTTTTCTATTGTTTCAGGACTGGAAAACTTCATTATCCAACGGATGTTTGTGGCCCTTTGTTTGAGGAAGAGTTGGAGTTTTGGGGCTTAGATGCAAACCAAGTGGAACCTTGTTGCTGGATGACATACACGCAGGTTTGTAACTAATTTAGTACACCAAGAAATTAATCCTATATTAATTGATACCATTATTTTCTAGTGATTATTACACTTGGCTTTTCGTCTCAAAATCTGATTTCTATATCAAATGTGTGACTACCTGTTAATCTGCATTGTATGAACAATTCATAGAATGACAACTTTGTCTTTGAAACATTGGGTCAGATGCGATGTGGAGTTGGATAGCTTTCAAAATTAATCACTGACATTTGCATCGGCAATGGCAACAAATTTGTGACGTGCGCTGTTTTTTTTTTAAGTTTTTAAGTTATATTTCGAGTTTATTCTTAACTATTAGTATTTCTTTTTCTTAATGTACTTGTACTTCACACAAAAACCTTGTGTTTAGGCTCAAGTTAAAAAAACACACAAAGTACTTATTCTTATCAAACCGTTGAGCGCTCTCAAAATAGCAGCAAAAAATGAACTTAGCCAACATAAAAATATCTTATATTACTTTTAATGACTTCGAACGAAATTTTTGGTAGAACAGTTACGTTAAAAGAATATTTAATCAAGAATACTTTTTTACAGAAAAGCGTTATTACCTTTTCCTTCACAAAACGTTTTCAATTTTTAATAAACTATGATGCCGGCAGAAAAAACTTTTAAAAAATTCCAACATCCAAAAAATTTTCAAAATAAGTTTGACGTAGGAAACATAAAGCACGATGGTTTACCTCAGTCAAGAAAAACCTAACATTCAAGACCATTGTATTTAAATGTCGCATATTTTTTACTACGCAAATACAGACATTTCTGTCTTTTATAAGCTGTTTTATACGTCTATTTCATTGTTTTCGCTCAGCTGACTTCTCTCCTATGCATACGTAATGCTAATTTATAAATCAGTGGGAATATACAGCAAGAAATCCACTGAACTGATTAACATGGTTAAAATATGAACATTTATCACGGTGAAAATAATTTGAAATTAAAACTTCAATGGCAGTTTCAAAAATGAATAGAAATCGTTTATTAATAAATCCATTGTCATGCAATTCGAACCAAAATTTGATTTTCATTTATTTTTAATAGGTAAATTTAATAGACTTGTGTCGTATGAATATCTGTGATTTTTACATTCTCACCCAGCCATCTGATCCTTAAAAACGAGGCGTGTCGAGAGATTAAGCTGACGACAATTCTTTCATAGCAGCACCATTCTTATATCGGCATTCTCTGCGAAAAAATTTGTTAAAATGAAAAATAACAAATACTGGTAAAAAAAACCATGTCTGGTGAAATTCTCTATTTGAGGTCAATATATTGCACATTGGCAGCAAGCATGGTTAAACGAATGATAAAAAAAATCTTTTAAGAGAGTTTTTTAGTGGCCTCATTTTAAATAATTAGACAGGATGGAAAAAATTAAAGGTATCATTGGTTTGTGATTGGTTATTTTATATGAATATCAAATTTGGATTATTGAGATTTTGTACACTTCCATGTATTTTGTCACTAACCATCAAGCACCCTCAGTCAATGTCTTAAATTATATGAATATATAGACTCGTAAAGGTGAAAGAAAGTATTAAAACTAATTTTCTCATAACCAAATTAAAAAGAAAATATTCGTTCACAAAACAGTTGCATATCAAAAAACTACACATAAGATACCAATGCGCTATGCATATTGACGCATAAGTACTTTTTTTTACTCTTATAAATATATGTAACCACATAAATTTCCTTCTTTATTGCCAAAAATCTAGAGGAAATATTCAGTGCCAAAATCTTGCAATTTGTACTAAACTTTATTTGTCTCACAATACGATACCATATAAAAAAGATTTTTATTTCCCATGAAACTAAACTAGTCTTAAACTTTGATGTAGAAAAAATTTTGTGTTCTGTGAAAGAACACAAAGGAATAAAACAAATTATATTTATCTGACCATTTAGTTAACCAAAGTGCTTGAATTATAGTCATTCAACTATATAAGTCTTATTAGGGTGTTTTATAAAGAAAATCTCTTCGCTATCTTTATTACTCTAACATCCGGACTGAAAAAGACTGTCAACGAACATTGCTTTAGTAAGATTATTGGGTGCGTATAAACAGTGGCGCAACGTAATAATATTATGTTATTTTACTACGTGTTACTAGTTTTAGTGTTGGTACTCTTCAGCGTACAATTTTCTTATGTGTTCTAATGGAAGAATTTCATCTTAATATACGGTTTAACAAAACTATTAATCGTCTGCATATTTGATGTTTAAATTATTTAGGCTAATCGGATTGACTGAGCATTCTTTTACCATATCCACTGCCAATGTTGAGAATTTGTATTCCTAATGGAGGTATCTCAACAGAAGCTTTCTACGAGAACTGCCTTTGACTCAGTTGCACCACCTTTCTTTTTTGAAGGGAGTAGGGGTAGAAGGATAGGGCCGGACAGAACTAGTAATTAGCTTTTCGCTACGCTCCATTTATTTAGGATCAGATAGGTGGGAGGTTATTCTTTGTACAATATGCATTGTAAAATACAATAGAATACTTAAGTATAACTTACTTGGTAAGACATAACACTGACATAAGATTAAACACAAAACTTTGTTCTGAGAGTACTATTTACATGCAGATAAGTATCGAAGAATGAATATGACGACAATTTGTATTATATTTCATCATTCCGTTATGGATTACAAATTAGATATATATTATATACATGATGGCAGTGAATTTAAAATTTCTTCTATATCCAACATAAACAGCATGTGTCACATATTACATGAAATACAGATATTTTTGTCTGCGTTAAAAAAAAGATGTCATAATAGCTACTAAGTTTTTTTGAATCAACACAAATGTGTGGCTGCCTCGCTACGACTTTTTATCCGAGTGCAAATGTGCAACGAGGTTTCCGATGCGTCCGTAGACAAGACACACGACAGCGGTATTATATCATGTTTAAAGACTGATCGTTGCGCTGAATTGTTCAGTAGTGACTAGAGCAGAGAAATAATATAAATATAAATAATAAACATATGTAAAATGCTTCAAATTATTTTTAAACCATGAAGCACTTTGACGAGATCTTAAAATGAAATATTAAAAAGTGATGTTCTTATATTATAGTAAACAAAACAAATTGTTACTTTAACACAAACCAACTATCCATACGTTTAGTAAACATTCAATAATTTGCCTCAAAAATACGCTTTTCCACTTTCATTTCCTCAATTATGCAAAAACGAGCCATTCGTGATGAGACAGTCAGTAGCAAACTTGTACATGGCTTTTAACGTAAAGCAATTTTCCTGAAGTAAGTAAGAATGCCATAGTTTTCCAATTCGTAACTCGTAATGAGAATGGTGTTTCCAGAATTTTTTGTAGTCCACAAAACACATCTATACATTGAATTCAAACACTCATAATGTATTTGTTTAATACACTATACGATAATATAATATGTCACAATAACACACAGCAACCTACTTAGATAACTATTTGAAAACTGATTGCGCATTACACAATTAAGATAGTTGACTTGAAGTACGTCACCATAATATTACTTAATAGAACTTTAAGTTACACACAAAATGGATACACGTAGAAGTTTATAGATGCGTTAACAGTTTCAATCTTGTTAGACAGTTTAACTAATTTAAGTTATGTATTCAAATCACCCAATATTAAACCAGTATTTTTATCATTATT
Organism: Himalopsyche phryganea; assembly: GCA_022494535.1. Lineage (NCBI taxonomy): Eukaryota > Metazoa > Arthropoda > Insecta > Trichoptera > Rhyacophilidae > Himalopsyche > Himalopsyche phryganea. The sequence goes on from JAGVSL010000034.1 coordinate 3,937,256, forward strand.
TTGGTTTATTATGTAATATTAAATCTACTTTATTACTTAAAAACTGGGTGATCGAAACATTACAATCTTTTACTATTTACTGTGTTTGTCAATAAATACTCACCGTATTTAACTTTATTTTCATCTTGATATTTTCATTGTACAGTAGTAAACATTTCTATGTGCATATGTTTGTTTATGGTCTCGCGAAATTATTTGCATAACATTACGTTTTCAATTTAAGTTTTCATCACGACATCTAATATTGCATATGGTCCAGTTAATGCATGAATATTAAATTAAATTATTTTATATCTGACATTTTTTTGCTGCAAGTTGAGGATATGTATGTTGCATAGAACTGTTAACTTCATATACTAATGTGCTAGCTTAAATGGTACTTAATACACTTCGTTGACTACCTATTTTATCTTCATAAGTTGTATTAGCTTACATTCGAATTAATAAAACTCTACAGTTATGTAAAACTAACGTTGCCGTCACTAAAACGCTGGGATGACTTTACGTTTAATTTTAAGTAGCTAAATCACTTTAGGCAAAAATAATTTGTGAACAATTATTCCTTCTACTGTAAAGCGATTTTTTTAAAAAAATATTATGAAAGTATTTATAAGTTCCGTTACTGTGCAAAACCAAAATATCTCTATGATCGAATCAGTCGAATTCTATTTTTATAGCGCAAAACTTATGAGGGTGGTTGTGTTACGCACGATTTTTTGGGAAAATAAATCTTAGATTTTTACTTTTTCCAAAAACTTTCTCAAGATTACCTTGATCTAATCTATGTCATGCCAGATAGTATTTATTTATCTATCAAAAAACTGGCTAAATTACTTAAGTCAGTCCTTCGACTAATCTTTTTTGCAACACAAAAACAAAATAATAATTATAATTTTGGATACAGATTTTTTCAATTTATACCGTGAAAATCTCACATCACTAATTCTTATGTGTACCGATATAGATCGAGTGTATACATAATATCTATTCATATTCATATGTAGTTTTCAAGTTTAAATATATTTATTATCCTTATTTCAAAGGATATTTCTTTACTACCCAGATACGGATCGTATTAATCGACTTGCACAAAAAGTAATGTTCATTCCAATCACAACACCACAGCAAATTATTAAATTTTACTCGGTGGCTCCATATTATTTTTCTCTACTCACTCGTAGGGAAATCCATAGGGCATTAAAAGGGCTGACCGCATTTCTACTGACTTGATTAGTATCTTTCTAATGAACCCATAAAAAAACACTCTAACCGAATAACGGATAATGATAAAATTAAAAAAATATTACTTTTACTATCTCCAATTATTTAATTTCAATTAAATAATTATACTAATATTTAAATACGTGCAGTCAATCTGGGTAACTTTGGCCCAGTTCGAGGGTGTTTATATTTTTATGGTTCACCATTGCATTTATTTATGTTATTGTTACATATATATATAAATGAATTAACGTCTTAAGATGAAATTGAATTATTATAAGCAGATGTAGATAATTGATATAATTATAAATATAGATAAAACAAGGTGGGCAAAACTTTCATCTAATTCAGGTAACTTTGGCCCACTATACAAATTATCACTTTAATTACTATAAATACAGAGATTTTAAAGTCTTGGCCACTTTTCTTTGTGCTTTCATACACCTTGTACATAATTGAGATGGGGAAAATATACAGCATTTGGTTTACAAATTACTAATACACATTGAAAATATGGCTAATCCAATTTATTTAAAGAAAAGTTTTTAAATTGTGTTTTATCATTCCATGTTTGCAAATTCAACAATAAAACAAAATATGTTGCACATACATTTTAATTTTTACCATCAAGGGCTACTCAATATCTTTGTTGAACTAAAAAATATTCATATGGCGTTAGCATTATCATGGTATTATAACAGCACCTTTTTCCATGTAATAGGCCAATCTTAGACCGATGGGCAAACTTACCCAAATTAATGGTATATCTTTATTACACATATGTCAATCAAAAAAAATGTTGAAAATAATATGTCCTAGAAAACTTGAATTGTTGGTATTTTGTACATTTCCATGTATTTCGTCACTAACAACCCGGGTTTCACCTTTCGGCATCTTCATGTTGAGTAGAATGAACTCGAACTGACACAAGTAAACAGTTTACAACAATTATATACAAGATAAAATACGACAAATCTTATCCCTGAGTCTAAGAAAATAGTATCTAGAATAATCACAATGAACGCATTATTTGTGAAAAGAGGGGTTTTTTAAATGTAATCCGAAGAACTACCTACCCAATTTCAAACTAATGAGCTCTTTCATTGTGACCATGGAACGATGTATTAAAAAGGGAAATTAATTATTTTGATTGTTAATTTATGTTTAATTTTTATTGTTACTTGTGTCAGTTTGAGTTTATTCGTTTGCTCGAATGTCTGAAGATGCCGAAAAGCAAAACCCGGTTCGTTAGTGACAATATAATGGAAATGTACAAAGTCTCAACAATTCAAATTTGATATTGAAATTCCATTAAGCACCCTCAGTCGATGTCTTAAAAAATATGTAGTAGAAACTCTCGATCTGACTAGAACATGAATACAGTGTCAATATTTATACGAAATATTCATACGAACAAACCTTGAGTGTAATGCGATATCATAAACAATAATTGCACGGCTGGATTTATTAAATTCATTCTTCAAATGGTTAATTCGAATATCTTCCGCACTGATGCTTGATCTAGTCAATCTGCCTTCGCTCCAGCGAGGCGACATTTTAAGATTTTTCGAAAGAAACGGAATATGTTAACACTCGAGCGCACACTTTGATGAGCGCTCCATTCGACGCGATGTTCTTTGTCCTCTTAGCTCAGTCAACCGTTCTTAACGTGTTAAAATGTATTCTTTCGCCATTTCTCGTCGAGAAGAATACAATTTGCGAGCACCACTCAGAAATTACCTCTTTTAATATGATTAGGCCTTAATAAAAGTGGATGTAACACCAGGGTGCAATAGCAACATACGATAATCATATGACGCTGCCTGTATATGTGGGAGCATTTTCACACATATTCTTATTTGCTCAAATTTGCATTTTTATCTTTTAGAATTATGATGTTTTCCCCATAGAATTTTTTTCCATGCCCGCTCCCAACGTGGAGCATATGGTTTCCTAAATGAAGTATCCGAACAGAATTATTTCTATGAGAACCGTTTGTTACTAAGCTGCTCAACCCCCCTTTATCGAAGAGAGTAGGAATAGAAGGATAGGGCTAGGACTAGTGGTTAGCTAATCGCTCTTGCTACGCCCCGTGAGGATCGGATGGGTGGGAGGGAGTTTTAGACATCACAAACACTCAGACTACGAACATAAATCCATAATTTGATTGAAAGATCAATTTATGAACCGGGAATTGAGCCCGAGACATCCCTAAACATAGTCAACGACGCTACCAACTACGCCACAGACACCGACGTATATATATTTATAATTTATTTTAAATAAAGAACTATTTATTTCGCATGTAAGGGTGGCTACATTGAAGAAATAGAGTTAACTAAAATATAAATAATCACTTTTAAGGTGTTAACTGTCAATTCTTGGTGGAAAGACATTATATTTTCAAAAATAAAACACAATTCATTTGTACTACTTCCACATATTTATAATGATATTTATAATGAGCGATACCGGTCCTGATCATTATAAATATATGGAAGTAATATAAATGAATTGTGTTTTATTTTTTTAAATATAAATAATCTTAAGCATCAAAAAAAATTTCAAAATGTGTAACTACCATCGACGTGCGGTGGACTGTATCGCACAACCTAAGTTGGAAATGAGCAAGAAGAATACAATAGCATGCGCCGCATGCTCTTGCATCTCATTTGCACCTTCACTTTTCATGTGATTGAGCGAGAAAGAGATAAAGCGACCGCAAGTGCCTGGTACCTACCTATATATTTGTTTTTTTAACGTTCTGTATATTTAATATAGATTAAAAATTCTTTATACGTATATATTTCTATGAATAGGTCAATCTTCAAAATCTTACGTTTTCCTTAAAAATAACTTAGCAAAGACCATTCAGTAATTTATTTGTTTTTACTCAAAAGTTCCGGCAATGTCTTATTTGTCAGAAACTAAATGCTTAAATACCAATTATAAAAGCAGTTAGTTTCTTGGCAAGGTTAGATTGTTTGTGTATATTGACCAATTTCAATAAATAGCTCACCGTGAAATTGCACACAAAATGAAAAATGAAGAAATAAAATACATGTTTTATGAATTTATCAAAAACTTTGTATTATCCAAAATAATCTCAAAAAGATAAGTACATATTTCGCTGAATAAACAGTATCAGATATTTTTACAACTCAGGCGGTCAACAGTTATCATAACGCCGATAGTCTAATATTAACAATTCTATTCAATATTAATACTTCAGAATCAAAAAAATGTAATCAATACTTCGTAAATGGTGTTTTTGATTTATTACAAACCATATACACATTACAAGTTTATCCGCCAGCGTATTATTGAATTTAAAAGGCGTGTGGTAGAGAAGCATCAACACCACCTTCACTGCACTGTGTCTTGAGCGTGTTAATGCAACGATTTAACTTTGCAATTAGTGGAAACATTTGCGTTAGTGTCTTTTCGTGTTAGTTGCTACATAGAGAGAAAATTAAAGCACCTGCAGCTACTGAAGTATGTCACATCCAGGATTAACACTTTTAAAATAAATAGATTTTTATTGGACTTGAATGTAAAAATATTGAAAGTGGAAAAAAATCTCAAAAACCGATTGAAAATGATTCGAGGATTCAAACCCTTGACCATACAACCGTGTAGAACGGAATCTCTTCATCATTCTGCCTATTCTTCTGTAATATTACTTTGTATACCAATATAATCGTTATTCCATAGTATTTAAATTGGTAATTATAATTAATATAGCACCATAGATGTTAAAGCTATATATTTTTAAATATTGTTTGCATCAGATCAACCCAAAAAAGTTAATTGTATCTTTTAAATATCCCGAAGCGTATTGTATGAGTTTCAATATCGTACAACTTTTAGATGATAATGATAATTTATTATTTCAAATACATTGAAATAAAAACACCGATCAAACAAAACTATTCAGACTTTAACTTTGTCTTGACTTTCTTTTTCGCGAATTGAATCTTTCAAAAGGCAAACGAAAATAATTATTTGAACTGTCCAAGTTTGAGAGTATTAAATCAATATTTAACGAGTCCAATTATTTTAAAATCAAATTCCCTGCGCTGAGGTATTACAGACTTGGAAGTGCACAAAGCCGATTTGAAAGTTCATCCTTGCAGCGCTAATGATCGTAGGAAATGAAAACTTCCATCCATGGTTTTTATTTATTTTTTCGAGCGACAATTTTTGAGTGAAAAGTTCCTTCTTTTAAAAAAACTCTGTAGAGATTTCTGATAGTCATTAACAAATCGATGCTTAATTTTTTTTTCTGTATAAATTAACTTATGGGATAGATAAATTTTATTTAATATTTTACTATCTCCAGTTCAAAATTGAGTTGGATTATTATTAATTAAATAACTAAACAAAACTTATGATAAGGTTAATAAACAAGTTGATGTAGGGTTTCCTTTTTTCAATGAATCGTGTATACGGTATTTTTTTAAATCAAGGACAAAGAAATATGGCAATTTTCCCAAATCAAATGCAAAATAATGATTTTTTATTCCATTCGATTCTATTAGAATTACACTAAATTTTAAACAACAAATAAGATTGATTATTAATTCAACTTGAGAAGCCTGCAACCAGCCGTTTCACACAGTAAATGGAATAAAGAATATTATTAGTTGCGTTGCCCAACTGTGTTGCAAATAAATAGTAACAAATCTGAATAAAAAATCTAGAAATCACATGTATACTTAAATTCGTATTCAAAACTATTAAAAAGCTTGAATAACCGTACCCGTCATAGATTACGGTATTGAAATTGAAATACTGATTGTCTAAAGTAGCTAGTACGTTGGAACTGTGTGTGCATTACATAAAATTGTATGTTACATACACACCAAGAACACTCATATCATGAGAAAATTTCACACCTACATCTGATATATGATAATAATAAAACGTCTACAGAGTGATCTGGACTATTACATATAACATACGCATGCATCTTAAAATATAAACTCATAAAAATAAAAATATTTTATTTCAAAGCACTGAGGTATATCGGAAAATAATAGATATACTTTACACCTATTTAACGCTAGCTTCATTATGGAAAAATTCCTCAGATCTTATTTTAAACAATATGTTATGTTGACATGAGTGGGTTCAGCGATTGCTCTGTAGAAATTCATTTTTGAATTTTCATTGTAAATGTTCAGCCACAATATTTAATATATTTATACGTAAATAAATGCATTGAGTCATTAAATAATGCGGCAAAGTAAATGTATCAAATATTGTAATAGTTTTTTTTCAAATTAAATAATGCATTTAAATTTTTCTCACAAAATGACCACTTTCTTCACGCGTTGACTGTAATAGGAAACGATCGAACAGTACGACAAATAATGGCATTGGAATGCATTTTAAATATCTGAAGCTCAAGTAATGAGCACAAATATCTTTCAGTATTGGTATATTTGGTAGAGGTGATTAAGTTTGTTTCTAAAATTTAACAGAATATATGTTTTCAATTATTTCATATTTATAATATACAAGAAAGAAAGACTTACTCTATTACTGAACATTGTATTTATTTGCAATGATGGATATCACACAGACTTTGCAGAAATGTTCATAGGAAGAGTCTTTCTCCTGTGGCTTAGGCTCTAGGATTTCGTACTGCGGAGTTAAAATCAGTTGGCCGTTTCACAACATTCTTACAACACTTACCGCTAAAACGCGTTGAGTATAATCATTGCTTTACAAGCAGTTTTCATACTATCTTAATACCTTTTAGTTCTTTCACTCACATCCTTCAAAATATTTAAATACTCCATTGGAGATGGGTATAGTTTGAAATCCATTTCAGTAAACACAGGTCGTTAGTGACTAAATACACGAAAATATACAAAATTTAAACAATTCAAATTTGATATTGAAATTCCAACAAGCACCCTCAGTCAATATCTTAAATTAACAAGATACAATAATTAATCATGTCACTTTTAAGGTGTTAACTGTCTATTCATATAGGAAAGGCATTATATTTCAAAAAATATAATTTTATTTATCAAAATTAATCATTATTAATTAATTAAAAGAATTTTTCGATTTTCAATCGGATTAATTACATCATTTATGAATTTTACGGCTCCATTTTTTAGCGGTCAACGTCGTTGACTACGGTTACGGATGTCTCGGATTCAAACAATTTCATAAATTGATTTTTCAATCGATTTATGAATTTCTGTTCGTCGGCATATATGTTTGTGATGTCAAATATGCCCTTGCACCCATCTGATCTCTGAACAACGGCAACGTAGCAAGAGTGATTAGCTAATTTCTAGTCCTATTCTAGCCCTATCTTTCTATCCCTACTGTCATCGAAAAAAACAGGTAGAGCAACTGAGTAAAAAGCATTCCTCGTAGAAAAGTTCTGTTAAGGTACCTTCATTAAAAGACCATATGCTCCACGTTGGTAGCGAACATGGTAAAAAAAATGAACACGAAATTATTTAAATCATCACTTTCTCCGGGTCTGGAACTGGTTTTCTTAAACATTTTCAAATGCTTTATTTTCAATACATCATATAATTATTAGTAAGACTCCTCTTCGTCAATTATTCACTACCACAACAATTTAAATATTAAATTTATATTATGCATCTCAAAACAGTTACGCGCTTATTAACATGAACTCTTATCCTTTTTTATCGCTTTCGTCTTTTCAATATAAAAAAAAATATTTAAGTAAATTGTGTGTTAATCCACTTCTAGAAAAATGTCATTAGTTAGGGAAACGATTTTCACAATATGGAGAATATTTTGCTATCTCAAAATCGCTATTTTTTTTAAATAAGTGGATCATTACTCAAGTTTCACGTTCCGAATTTTAATCTCCTTATTTTCTTTCCTAGTCACACCTTCTTCGATTTAGTCTCCAACCGGGTTCGACGGTAACCTACTTTCTCAACTAATTCTGAAGCTATTTCACGTATGAATGTGCCCAAGTCGAAATTACAACACCCGTACAATTAATTTAATTGTTTTTTGGTTCCACTGTTGCCTTGGATTGGTTATTTGAGTTTTTTTTTTCAAATTCATCATCGAAAAAAGACATTTTGTGTAAATTTTAACATTTAAATATTAATTTACCGAACTTTACTTATTTTTTAATTGAATAGTTTTTTTTTCCATGTCCGCTCCCAATGTGGAGCATATGGTCTCCTAATGGAGGTATCTTGACAGAATTTTTTCTACGAAAACTGCTTGTCACTCAGTTGCTCAACCTCTCTTTTCTTTTTCGAAGAGAGTAGGGATAGAAGAATAGGGCTATGACAGGACTAGTGGTTAGCTTATCGCTCTCGTTACGCCCCGTGAGGATGGAATTGGTGGGAGGAAGAACTCAGACTACGAACAGAAATCCATGAATCGATTGAAAGATCAATCTATGAAAACCGTTCGCACTGGGAATTGAACCCGAGACATCCGTAACCGTAGCCAGCGACGAAATCAACTGCGCCACGGACGCCGACATTTGAATTGAATAGTTTACTCAAAATAATCTCTTACAAAATAACGAACGAATCTGTAGCATATTATGCACCACTAATAGATTATATCTACAATACAAATTATTTGATGGGAACTATAACATAATTTGCTGAACCCGTTATGGTGGAATTAGAAGAGAACCGGATGTAAGCCAATCGTTATCTACCCCGTCTCTAACTGAAGGTTGAAAATTACAACCACGAAGCATTTAGTACACAATGCATGCACTCTCGCAAACGCAACCCTGCACCTTAACTACTCTTACGCTATGATGTATTATAGTTACTTAGTTTTCTAATATTAAGAACATTTGAATTTTTAACTATATATGCGTTATTTGTAGTCAAAAAGTTAAATGTAGCCAACATTAACCTTTGTAAGAAAATATTTTCTACGCAATAGATTTTTTCAAAAAAATACGAAAGCGTTTCAAATAATTCTACTTTTTTGTCAAGTTACCCTACTGAATTGCTTCCATTCAAGTAAGGACCGTTAGGTTTTGACACTCTCGATAAATTTTTCTGCTTAAAGCTATGTAATCCGGCAAATAACATTTGTGTCAAAAGATTCGCTTTCCAACCTTACTTAATATGTTCTAATTTTGAAAATAATATTGCATTTCACTAGAGTAGACTAAAATAATTCTTAAACTGTAATACTTAGTTATGTTTTTACATAGTGGGTGCAAATATTCCATAATTTATCATACTAAATATTTTTAAGTTAATCTTAAATTAGCAAGAAACTGTGATGCCACCAAGCTGGTAATGCGAGCTTTTAACCGAGTGTTCAAAGTAGTTAGCTTCGGTTACGGTGCTCATGGGCTCAATTTCCAGTACATATAGTTTCATAAATTGATGTTTCAATCAATTTATGGATTTGTTTTCCGAGACATGGATTGCTGTGATCATAAAAACCTGTCGTAGTGAAAGTGATTAACAAGCCACTAGTCCTGCCTAAACACTCTATCCTAGCTCTCTTTGAATGTAGAGCTTTTGAGCAACTCGGTAACAAGCAGTTCTCGTAGAAAACGTCTCGTGATATAAATTCAATTAGGAGTCTGTATGCTCCACATATGGAGCAGAAATGCATATAAAAAAAACATCATTCATCCACAATCATATAGTTTCATAAAATAACACATGAAGTCATAGAACATTACTTAGCACACTAAATTAATTTTAATCGGTTATAAAGTACTGATAAATTTCTTTCAAAAAAGTAATTTTTTTGAATAACGTCTGTTTTTTCAAAGATTTCATTTTTTGGTAACAGCTTTCCCTTTTACCTTTTTTTGTCTCATAATGAAACATTTCCACATTATACTTTTTAATAAAAGTGTGTCCTGAGTCGCTCACTCATATTCATTTTTTAAGATGAGGTAAACATAAGAGGATCTTTTGATTTCAAAACATCACTGAAAGACAAGCCTGTTATAATAAATGCATATATCGAGAGATAAATTAATGTTTTTGCCCATTTGAGCATAAGCATCTCGGATCACACAATCATAGCCTTGGCGATACCATTCGGCCTCATCGATCGGCCTAATTGAACACGAGATTGAAAGGTTTAATTCATTCGTTATTCTTAATTGTTATTTCGTTATGGATGGAGGTCGTGAAAATATACAAACAACGGATAGTGATATGGCAACCGAATTTTATTGCATTAGAGATATAGACATATGTAATTAATAATAGGATAAAATAACAAAGTATTTAGTTCTACAAAATTTTTATCAGGTAGTTGATAGCTATTTCCTCTTTAATAAAGTAAAGCCGTAATTAACTCTTTAACTCTTAACTCTTTAGTAAAGCCGAAATGATAAAAAAATTGTAGAACTAAATACTTTGTTATTTTGTCCTATTATAATGGAGTTCTACCAAGTAAATGCCAATTCAATCAATACATATTTAATTCGTTACGTAGTTTTATATCCAATCTACTATTTAATGGCTTACAATTAAATACACTTTTGTTTAGATCATATTCACTTTCATGTTAATAGTTTTCACTTATAACATATATATTCCACAAAAAAACAAATTCTATCACTAAAAATAAAGTGGAACCACAGAATAAAATATATTTTGTCATTGGAGAATTATATTACGCTTACGAAAACATATTTTCACATAGATAAAACAGTTTTCACCCACTATAAATACTCACACTTTTAAATCGATAGTTGCACGAAACTGTAATGAAATGTCACTTATTCTTCTACCCTATATTAGGTCTATATTGTCTTTGCTCCACGCATTATAATACATTATACAAACCAAACAGACCAACCCTAACATAACCTATTACAACTCACTTTGTTAAAAGAATCCGTGACTAAGTGGAAACTATTAAAATCAAAGTTTAAGTGTATTTAGTTAATACTATCTAATTCAAAGTGCAAACTATCTAAATAAAAGTTCAAGTGTACCAAGTGAATACTATCTCACACAAAGTGCAATTATTTATAACCTCTATTCAAATAGTCTCCATAGTTATAAAATACATATTTTCTTTTGTTTTTCACGTTTTGTTACACTTTTTTCAAATTAATGCATTATACTATTTTCAAATCTGTGTTATATCCTTATGCAGATATATTTTTACGTTGTCATAACACTGACTTATTGAACATATTTATCGAATCGACAGAATACGACATAACACACATCGACATCATTCGTTTTTCCATTCATCGTAATGGTGGTTAAGTTTTTTTTCCTTGACAATTTCATTTTCCACATCTGCAAACAAATCACAATACAAGTCACGTTTTATATCTTGTCCCGGCAAACAACCCAGCATTTATCAATCCAGTAGCGCTTTGTTTACATTTGAAGAGCAACTAAACCATTCGATGAGTGCTTTAGTAATAATCTATACGCATCCTTTCGAGTACATATATTAGAAGGTACGATATCACGCAATTTTATAAACGTTTACTGTAATAACATACTTTATTTTATATCGCAGGTTTTCATATAATCATAAGGTAAATATATCCAATTTGTTTTATTTATAAACAAATACTTACCAGTATGAACGGATCTATCGAAATTGATCTATTGAATCTATCGAAAACATTAAATACTTAACATTACAGATAATTTCTTATATGCCGACTATCTTTCAATGGATCAAGTCACTTAATAATAAGGTTTTCATAACATAGTTTCTATGATGTCGTGATGTCTAAAAAGCTATCCAGCTTATTTTTTTTATCATGTCCGCTCGCAACGTGGTGCATATGGTCTCCTAATAGAGGTTTCTCAACAGAAGTTTTGTTTAAGAAATGCTTGTTACGCATGACCACGAACAAAAATCCATAAATCGATTGAAAGCTCAATTTATGAAACTATCCGTAACCGTAACCAACTACGTTACCAACTGCGCTGCCGAGCCGACTATATACATAACTTTATAACTTAGTACGTTGATATGTTTGCCTTATTATAAAGAAGTCAAAGACAATGAAAATTCGATCAATAAATTCACTTGATCAACTTGAGGATAAAATACATCACATACTCAAAATGGAAGAATTATTAAATTTGAAAAGTCACCTTTTTATATTGACACTTCCAGGACATGATGACCAAAACTTCATGCTAAACCAATTTTTTACAGTTAGATTACAGATGTTGGAGAGTGAAAATGAAGAAGAAGATTTATTTTATAATAATTATTGTCTTATGTTTTATTGACTTATTTCGAGTAAAAAATTTTAAATTATTTGGTTACTTGAAAAAGTCTTTCACCGCGAGTCGACTTTGTGAACCACAAAAAAAAAACCCTCATTAGCTCTAATTCTGGTAACGATGCGCGTAATTAGAGATCACATTTACGATACCGGAATTATTTTGTCATTATAATTATCAAAAGATCTATTAGTTAGTCGCAGTGGTATACCCGTAATCTCATTATATGTACTTAGTATTCGTAATTTTGCTGATAATTAAGTGTAATAACAGTAATATAATCAATTATATACTTTGTCAATATTTATGTTTTGTGACAAGTTTTCTTTATTTTGATGGATGAGGGGCTTGTTATCATAACCTCAAATTGATACCGAATCATTTATCGCAAAACATTCAAATTGAATGACAGTAAAAAACACAAAACCATGATGCTTGAGTAACTAGAACACTCATTGGTACTTCTACTCAAACTGGATAGAGAGTAGTATCATCACCATATGCCTCAATCTACATCGAACTCTTTACCGAATATTAGTAACAATACTGTAGTATTTGCATTATTTCAATAGACGTCAGCTGATTTATATATACTAAAAAGCTTATGTTTGTAGTAGGCACAATATAAATACTGATTTATTATATAATATTTTCTGCACAGTAATTTACTTGCTCTTTTCACCCACCACTATTTTCACATGATTTAACTTTATACAGCAATATCCGATGACGTAGTAAGCGTTACGCGTATAAACAGCTTTTTTTCTTAGCCAGGAGTGTCTCAGGAGCAACTGCTCAAGACTTTGTGTGAAGAAAATAAATCTCTTTATAATAAATGAACAGCTTATATTAGTTTAAAACTACTGCATAATAACATTTTTCTTCAGAGTATTTAATGACGTAAATTGAAATTAAAAAAAACTTTCCTTGCTTAACATTTAATTTTGTTGGAGTTTCGTTCATTAATTTTAAAAAGTGCTTTAACGTACATAAATGCTGGAGTCAGTTAAAAGACATTTTAACGATTCTGTACTTCTGGTGTCCAGTTACACAAGTGGAGACAGGCAATTTCACTTATTATATTACATATTATTCAAGAAACTATTGTATCTTTTATTTTATATTGTACATAAGCGAGTTTAAAATCTCTCTAGATTTTCAACACTTTCATCCTAAAATAAAATAGTTTTCTGAATCAGATTGAATAAAAATATGAAATTATTCCTTAAAGCATGCATCAAGCATTACTCTGGTAAATAAATTAATCTAAGAAACATTCCTGGTTACAGTGTCACCTATTAACATTCACTTAATACTTTCAATGTGTAGTCAGTGTGTGTCTGTGTACTGACAAATAGATAAATCACGTTAAACATTTAATATGTTTTTTTTTATTTTATTTGCATTTTTTTAACATTTTTGGATAAATAATTTAGAATTTTGTCTGAATCTAGCCTTTGATGTTTTCCAACATGGTATTTAAAGAGAAAAATATACATCGAAAACGATTTCAAATTGAAAATAGTAAAGTGTGTGAAACGTTTAGCACAAACGTATTTATATTTTAGCAATCTCTTTACGAAAATATACTTAAAATTATGTCTTGCTAATTCATTTCGTAAATTGATTTTCTAACAAATTCCTATTGATAAACTCGGAAAATGTCTGCTTTCGCAATTTCCCCTTTACACTTTATGTCTAAAAGAGTATTTCATATTTCTATTTTATCGATAAATATCTAAGAAACTTTTCAAAGTGATTTTTAGTGCCCTGTATATTTCTCATGGTTGGACTTTTGTCAGTTGAATTGATACGGAACCTCAAAATATTATTGCGCTCCGTAGCAGAGTGTTTGTTTGTAAAAAATTCTTGTTTACGATTCGTTATGTTAAAAGTGTATAACTATGTATACTTACTGGTAAAGTTCCGTCCTTTTTCGAAAAGTCGACAAGCTCTTCCCTATAGGTAAGGTAATGGATAGAGTACGGTAGTTTCCAATCGACATGATCTATATCCACATACCAAAATAATGTCAAAATTTGCTGTTCATTTGACAAATAGTATATAGCATAGTATTAAGAAAATATTATTAAAACAACAATAAATGCTATTTTTGATAGCAGAAGTAACCCAAGATAACAGAAGAATTTTGTTGATCCACCTTTTACGACTGAGCTGTTCCTGGATAATGTAATCATGTATGTATGTATACGTTTGAAGAATGCTAAAGAATAAAATAATTTTAGACATCGACTGAGGGTGCTTGATGGAATTTCAATATCTAATTTGGATTATTGAGATTTTGTACACTTAGATGTATATCCTATACGTTGAAACACCTAACAAATGTCACTAAATGTGGAATGATTGTATATATTTACCCATTCGTCGAATTGCATCGCGTCGAAACCCACAATGCTATTATAATTGTAAAATCACTGGTAATTTTAAAAGAAGTTGAAAAGCGGCAATTCGCCACTCTGTTAATGTGTTGTTTACAAAATAAGGATTAAGGCGATTCTCGAAATTTTAGCTCAGGTATCAGTGTGGCTTTCAGACGTATAATATTTTACCTCGTAAATAATATTTGTCGTATTTGTATCTTCTATATAAACGTTAGACACTGTTTACTGTCTGTCAGTTCGAGTCCATTCGTGTGCTCGAATGCCTGAAGATGCCGAAAGGCGAAACCCGGGTCGTTAGTGACAAAATACATGGAAGTGGACAAAATCTCAATAATCCAAATTTAATAAAATAATTGTTTCAGTTTGCTTTAAAATTTATTATAATGACACTATTCAAGTTAAAAGTATCACTTTCATATGAGTTTTAAAAAAAGGTAAAAAACATATTTTTTACGTATTGCCTTTATATAAAGGTAAAATATTTTGAAAGCATAATAATATTTAAATAGTATTTCGTATGGGAATGAATTTTTATTTTAGTAAAATTGGGACAAACAATATTAATTCAATTGGTGTGTGTATTCGAAAAATTCGATAAGCAGAAACTAGTAGTAAAAAAATGTGGCTGTCTCTCCTAATTTAGGAGTCATGTTTAAATGTGAAGGTAAAATCAATCCAACAAAAGTAATTAGTTTTATCTGCTACTATCACTAAACTAATAACACCTATTTATTTATTCACTCAACGTATTTATATTAAGATTATAACAAACATTTAGTGTACTTTTTAAATAATTTTTAAATAAATATGAAACTGTATACTTTATAGTCTACTTATCACGTTTGAGGCTTTGTTCCCCTACCTAACCATTGGGAATGAATTTCGGTGGCAACCTGCGTCACTCACGCCCGGCTGACTGTTCAGATTGCTCGCCATTTTCTTTTCTGATCTGCCACCATTTATTTTCCCTATTTAATAAATTATCACGAAAAGCAAAAATATTGTTTTCGCAAGATAACATTGCTTTCAACGGAATTTCTGTAGGTTGAGTTTTACTTTTTGCAAATGGCTTTAATGAAAATACAACTTACATACATTCTAACATTTATTATATTACATAGTTACGATATTATGCGGTAACGATATGGCTTTAATAAAATTGTTCAGCGATCAAGATTTATATTTTAAATTATATAATAGTCAATTACATCCACTTTATAAAGCATTTACACGAATACTTAAATAAATGTAAAATTAAAATTTATTAATTTATATCTTTAATAACAAAATAATATCTACAACGTTACCATCAAATCCATTGAAAATACTGGATCCTTGGGGAAGGACCAGTTAACAATAATTTTAACGTTTTTCCTATTAATATAATTTATTATAATTTTAACATTACATTTTGCTTTACTTTCCTGCTGGTATATTTAATTATGGAGCTTAACATATTTTTTCACAAAAAAGACACAATTAGTCAACTTATGTTTTCTTCGATTAAAATTGCGAACGTAGGTTTTTTAATATAGAAACATCTTATGCTGGTATGCTGGACCAATAATAAAGCCAATTAGCAAATGTCTTTATGTTTTAATCTCGGTTGTGCGATCAAGGGATCGAATCTTCGAATGAACACTTTCATCTTGTAATCTTTCAATCAACTGTATGCAAAGGAATGAATTTCTGTGATGTTTCTCATTTCTGTTAATCACCCGTACCGATTTTAAAAGAGTCGTAGAGAGAAAGCCTAGCTCAATCACTACTTGCCCATTCTTTATACATAATTTTTTCACTTTTACACTTTTTGAAAAAGCAGGTATAGCTACTGATTTGCAGCCGTTTCTAGTTTATTTACTATCTATTTAAATGTCCCATTAGAAGTTTATATGCTCCCACTGATAATGGGCGTAGCTTAAAAATATAAAAATTTGACTTTCTCATTTTTAAACGAGTTTAGTTTTCATAGAACTGAAAGAAATTTGGAAGCCACGATAGGTATTTTGAATTCAATATGCTGAGAGGAACCCATATCAGGGATTCCAACGACGTCTTCTCATTCTCGTGTCCGTGCAAGAGTTATCGGCGTCAATAAACTTCGATTTATGACGCAATTAAATCGCTATCCCGGTTGTATAACAACTTCAACCTTTATTCAATAATGAATACAGTAAGTCGTTCCTTTGGGGCAATCGAAACATATTGTGATGTAAAATTGCTACTTAAACTGCACGTATTAGTTATATAAGTTTTTTTATTGTTTCATTATCATTATATTTGATTATACCATTATTCCCTTTCGGGTGTAAAGATACACAATATTAAATTTAATTATGTGAGAGCCTAATATATCCAAACACCGATTGACGCGGTAGATAGATTTCATAAGCCGCATAAATTAAGGCATACAACTCAAACAAAATTTTAGGATAGGTTCTCGAATAACCAAAACCGTTTTAATTATGTCGTATACCAAGTAGAAATCAGTAGATGCGTACCAGAATAATTTGTAAGCAACATAAATCTTTGTTTTATAATAGTTCTCATATTTTTAATATTCTACATAAGCCTTCTTTTAAGTTAAATTTTACAATTTAAAACTGTAATTGGTATTTTTTTAATGTTAAATGCATTTCATAACATAAATTTTATTTGTATTTTCGGAAGGCGAATCTTGGGTCATTAGTGACGAAAGGCATGGAAATTTACAAAATTTAAGCGATTCAAATTTTATATTGAAGATCTATCAAGCACCCTCAGTGGAAATTTTAAATTATATCTTAAACTACTGTTTGCAAGATATCCAGCGAATCCGTTGAAAAGAATCACAACTCGATGTATTGAATTGATAATAATATCTTTATAATCGCATTGATTCTCTCTTCTTTGTGGCTATTCTGCTCTGTGGCTCTGTCAAAACCCATTCCAACTCCCTTCAAAATAATTTCGTTCTGGCTAACCAAATGTCAGTCTGTATTGATTTGTTATTTATCGATCATAATTTAATATGTCTTAACATTTGTTGTGTTATACTGAAACATATTATACCAAACATAAGAATCTTCTATTAACTTATTTGGTCCTAAATTGGAGTTTTTTACTTGGAAAATTAAAATTAGGATTTTCTAGGAATACCGGTAAAAATAACCTCCGCCCTTGTAAATAACATACTATAAAAATTAACTAGTGTTTACATGGTAGGATATCGATCATCAGCCAGGGACATTTCATATACCGATTAGCCTGACTATAAGGATAGGTTTTTATTAAAAAAATACTACAGAAACAGGGCGCTAGCCTTATATTCGAGTCTCAAACAAATGAATAATAAATTCACTGCCTCGTGATGAGTAAGTTGACTATATTACTTCCATCACAATATATTTTAATGAGTGTATCAAACAGATGGCATTGCCTCCAAATTACCACCGCATTTGAGTCACAAATATCAAAATTAATTTGTGTTATTGTCAAAATTTTAAATATCTGCATAATGCACATTCCAAATTGTTAATCCCAGTTCATTTACTTACACGGAAGTTTATGCGTAATACTTTATTACTATTCCGTTTGGCACTAAAAACTTGGAACATATTAAACGAATTTAATATTTTTCAATCATCATAATAAAGTTTAATGTTCAAACATGATTTTAAGATAATTTCATTGCTTACTTAACATGCCAACGACGGTTATCTAACTAAGCGTAGACAGCTTATAAAAGTTAGAAACACGACAAGGAAACTAAATTGTTCAAACATATTATTTGGGATGGAATTCAACAGAAACTTGGGATCGGTCGAGTTATTTGTGATGTAGTAGCTTATTATAATTTATATCTCATATAACAAATATTAAGACCAAAGTTATATTGAAAATTTGCTGGTTTGTGGTTATTCATCTTAAATATAAATGAAAATTAAATTATACTGTAGAAACAGCAAATTTGTTTTAACAAGCTCGAGTCACTCTCGAAAGTAATTTATTTGCCTCATGATATATTAAAAGGTTTTCAATATTTAATGATTTTTTTTACTTTTATTCAAAAAAGAATTTGTGTAATAAAAATATTGTTTATTTTTGTTTATAAAATTGGGTCTTACTGTTTTCTTCTTCTTTCCGTAGTGCTACAACTCAAGTCAAGCCTTTTTTTTATTTCATCACTTCTCCAATCTTATATGCTCAGAATGTCTCAGGTGTCTTTTTTCTTCCCCCATTACATTTGTAGATTTCCGACTGAGCTTTTTAAGAATATTCTTTGGTTCCCGTATCTCATGCAGACGCTGGGCGTGCCCTACTCAATATGTTTTCAATTTTAATTAAATGAAACTGTGAATTATCAAATATTGACATAATTTGCAATTAATATTATATGATATGACTCCTTTCCTACTAAACTTTTCTTATTTTTAAAAATAATATTTTATTGATTTTTTAATAAATATATAAATAAATATATTAACCTCTAATATTTTATATAAGAGGTCACAAAAAATACACATTAAATGATGTTTTTTTTCAAACTGGCATTATCCAAAATACTTTCCAGATACAGTGTAATAGTCACATATGCCCTCTATATTTATTGAAGTAAAACTAGTTTGATTTTCGTTGAATTATGTGCATATCATACAGCTTAATATTTAGTAATACATAATAATACACCAATGTCTTAACTACTTTTAAAACTTAGAAAACAATCACAGAAATAGTGGAAATAGGTTAATTCAATCTATAATCAAGTACAGTTGTAAAGCAAACTTGCTCCCCTCAACATAGTTCTAAATAATTATATTTTTCAATGATTAAGCTGGTCATTTATGTTTACTCTTTTAGAATGATAAATAAAAAGATTTCACCATTACCAACTTACTCATCACGACTAGAGAGTAATACTGCTATTTTTACAACGACCTCTCTGCAAATATCATTTTATCTTTATTACAAAAGTATTAAAGCAAAAGAAACGTGCTTCCACAATCTGCTATCACAATTATAAACATGTAGAACCGAACAAGGATTTCTTTATTTCAGTATTTATGCCTCTCTTCTCTCCCGTACTTTAATTCCCTGAGTTGTAGCGGTTTACATTACGAAGCATTAGTTGATTGAATTTCTGATACATTCTGCTTACATAAGATAAAATATGTATAGTTATATTTGAAATTAGTTATTGTGTTACCCGTACCAGACATAGATAATAACACTTACGTTTTATTTTGTTGTCTTTGAGCTTGGTAAAAATTTACGCTACAGTATTAACGTTAATAGATTAAGCATATATTCATTGATCCATTCTTGACTCATGAATACTTCGTCATTAAAGACAATGTTTGAATATCTATAACGTATTTTTCTAAAAATACATTAGTTGCACTAATTATATGGTAAAGACAATATTGTGTATTCATTTTTCACAATCTAAAACGTAATTTAGTTTCCTTTTATAAAATCAACAGTGAGGTTATAATACATTAAAAAACCTTGATGTGTGTTGTTGAGGTTAATTTTTTTCTGTTAGTTAAAAATATATGTGTACTTATTAATAGCTGAATAATATTTACCAACGTATACAAATACCCAATTCATTGTGCTGCAACTCACTTCTAGATACCTATTTTTTGCAATCTTATAAACTTCAGTTTACTGTTGCACAAATCATCTTCGTAAAACCAGAATTTCAAATTTAAATTTTTGAACTAAGAGCAATTGAAAAGGCATGGTGATACGGGTAAACTTAATTTTCTACAGGCTGAAATGATAAACACCGATTCGCTACAAATAGATGTTTCATATTTGATTTTCGGAACGTACATAAACAAAAATTGACTAATTGACAGCTGTGGATTCGAAAACAACTTAAATGAGTCAATTTCAATTTAAGACATACGTCACCGTAGCCAACGACGTTGATCACTGCACCACGGACCCGAAAAATAAGAGGAATACGTGCATACATTAATAAGATGCATAATATTCATATTACAAAACATTAATTCTTATCAAAAGCAGATTGTTGTATTTATTATCAAGAAATGTATTTACATTATTGTTATTGATTTTTGATTATTATTATGACAGTATTTAAGAATCATTTCATTAAGAATAAAAATGACGATATTTTAATATATGAGCGCATTTTTTAAATTAAATGTCTGCTCAATTTGAGAAGTATATCGTAAATATGTATATGTTTTATGGAACAAAGTAAAGTCACGTCAGATTTTATTTCTCGGCTAAAGTTTATATTTACACATGAAATACGCGGAAACCTCCACATTGCAATTTACGTTTGACAACGCTTTGCTTTATAACTGAAATGTTCCAAATGACTTCCCCCAACATAATGGAGTTTTTCCAAATGAATATCTTTTACTTTCCTTTACGAGAAACTCAAGTTTATTTTCTACTAAACTCTATTCTTGAATATATTTACTATGTTAGATTAGATTTGCTAGAATAGCAAAACAACGTTCATTTTACTATTCATTCATAACTTTGTAGGTAAATTTATTTTCTTAAAGTCGTTTCTGAATCAGGATAATCAAATATGTTAGTCCCAATTAATTCGTAATGTCATAGAATTTTAATAATATATAACCGATATTTATGCACATGATATTTATAGTTTTTTTATTTGCGAGCACTAACATTATAAAATATTGTTATTATACGTGGAAAATATATCTGTGTCCAACACGATATTCCATATAATACTAAAAGTTAAAATATTACTTTCAATATTAAGTAAAGATTTAAAATAGCAATATATTCCATAGTTATAATGTAATATAGTTGATAGCTATTTATTTTAACATCACTGAATAGTCAGAACTGTTCAAAATTCTATAACAGTTCCAGAATATGTAGAACAATCCTGTGGAACCTATTTCATTGCCATTTTTCATGTAAATATAGTGCTATTTTTTTAACAATTTGTTTGTACTACTTCCACATATTTATAATGATCAGGACCGGTTTCGCTCATCACGAGCATTATCAACTGAAGGTGAAACCTGAAAAGTAAATATAGTGCGTTATCTTATTGTTTCGAATTTGTTGAAAAACTGTTTTTATGAGCTTTATATTATCTAAGATTTATTCGGTACGTCTTTACATTACACTATGAACATAAATAATATACCACTTTAATAGTGTTAACTGACAACTCTTGGTGGGAGGCATAATGTTTGTAAAAATAAACGCACTCGTACTAGTACTAGTTCCACAATTTTATAAAATGATCAAATCCGGTTTTTGCTCATCACGAGCAATTTTAACTCAGTTGAACTATAAACCAAACCGATCTTTAAAATATTAATTTCTGTAATACGTACAAAAAACGTTTTCTTTTTTATAAATAAATAATAATATCGGTTAAATAATCGGCTTGACCAAAGCCAATTGATGTAACCCTTAAAAATAATAAAATGAGTTAATGATTGGATTACAATTTAAAGACGACCGAGCAGTTCCCGACCAAATCATGTAAATTAGAAAAATAAATTTACCATTTTTTGACCTGGCCACTTGATGTAAGCCACTATTATATCTCCAATCCCTACGTATAAACCCGTGTCTGCAAAACATGAGAATTTAAACGAGAGCATTTCAAAGTTTCATGACACAACTCACCATATAATGTTTTCGACAACAAAACCAGTTTATACTCTCTCCTGAACAATTTCAATTTTGAAGGTTACATCAATTGGCCAAAATACCATCCATACGTTATGAATGTAATTACAAAATATACCATTAAGTTATATTTTTAACACATTTTTATATTATATGTGTCATATAAAATGAAAAAAATAACTGGTTTTAGTACTAATATTTAATCTTCTCTGCATGTGAGACTTGCGATATGAAAGTAAACATTTCAAAATTGTTTGACCGTTTCTGTACAGTGCTCTAAGACTACAATTCTCGCAAGTTGGACTTGGAAAAGCAAACTTGAAACTCTGGACTTAGACGTAGGCGAAAGAGAATTTCTTGGAACTGACTCATTGCCATAATCAGAGATGACAAATAATAATAATAGGCGGTAAAGTTTAGGGTGCTAACGTAAGTCTACAATGAAATAACTTCTGGTTGAGAATTATCTAAAATCTTAATGTATTTTCAACTGAACTCTGGTTTCACGTGTTAAATATTTTAGTATGGAGAGTTAAAGTATTGAAAAGATAATAATGTCAATATGGTTTAAAGCAGGGCTAAACAAACTTTTTGTCTGATGGGCCACATTAAGAATTAAAAATGAACGGAGGACCGCAAGTGAAATACTATATTTACATATAATTTATTATCATGAAAAAAGAATTTCAGCTTAGTAAATAAACGATTAAACCAACAATGTAATTATACAAGTGGTACTTTTTTACAACTTTCAACTTAATTTTAAAAAAATCGATTGATGTTAATTTCGTAAATTTCATAATTATAGCTCGGAGGCCAAACAAAAATAGCGCGGCAATTTACCTAGGGCTGGTTTATATCTTTATATGTACAGCCCGGCTCTTAGTCCCAAGTAATCAACGTCGTAAGATAGTTTGATCATTTTGAAGGAAAAGTATGTCTGTGGTCTGTGATGCTTAAAAATCCTTCACACCTATCCGATTTTAAAAACGGCATATAGGGAGAACGTTTAGTTACTTAGACTTGTTGAGAAGGGGAGGTTAAACGACTGTCTAACAAGCCGTCCTCGTGCAATAACGTGTGTTGAGATAATTTCTATTGAGTCATATACACTCCCCATTGAGAGTAGACATGGTTAGGAATATTTATACTGTATCTGTGGCAGGAGGTAAAACATTTGATAAAGATTTAACTTATTTCTATAATCTTACTCGTGTAGGTTTTGTCTGTTGATTTATATCATTTAAGATCAAGATAATCGTAATGTGATTATTATTTTTCGTAGATCACGTCTATTTGTACTTATGTTTTCTTCTATAATATCTACGATTTCGTAATTCATTCCTAACTTCAAAGTTTACACACGTCTGAATCTGAAGACTATCTTACAACTTAATTCCATGTTAAGTTATTTGAGCTGATATAACTCGAGGAAATGGTTCTTAAAGTGGCAAATGCAGAAGGTTTGAAGGCGGTAATTCACATTAAAATCTCAACTACACAAGCTTCTCGTCACTCGCGAATAACTTTGAGTTATATTATACGTGCAACCAAGACTTGCATCCATTTTACTGACGTTAACCTTTGTTGCAATTCAGAATTTCAGAGCTATATTTTTAAAAAAATACATAAAAATGTTTTTTTCATTAGTTTGATCAGCTTATTATTAAATATGTTGACTTCGTCGGGTCTGAAGTGCAGTGGTCAACGTAGTTGGCTCCGGTCACGTATCTCACGGATTCGATTCTTAGTACGGATAGTTTCATAAAATTAATTTTTAATCAATTTATGGATTTCTGTTCAAAAGCACGGATTTTTTTGATGTCTAAAATTCCTTACCACCCATCTGATCCTTGTCTTGTCTTACTCTATCGCTCTAACCCTGCACTCTTTTAAAAAGAGAGGTTGAGTAACTGAGTAATAAGCAGTTTGTGTAGAAAAATTCTTTTGTTAAGATACTTTCACATTGGGAGCGGACATGGTTTGCTCAAGCCACGTTACAAAAATGTATATTATTAAAAACTTCATACGTTATTTTTTAAATGACTAATTTCAAAGCACATAATATATATCCATCCCCGTCATTAATATGATTAATATATCGTTTCGTTGAGCACTTCCTTTAAATAAATAGTTTCATTTAAAAATATTGAAGTTTATTTAAAAACCAGTATAACTGTACCCGTGGTATGGAAATTTAAATACTGAATATGATGTCTAAAGAAGCTAGTACGTAGCTAGTACGTCGTGCACGTCACTGTGTGTGCAATGATTATACCGCAAGTGCTTACGTGATGAGAAAATTTCATACCTATATATGATATGTGATAACAATAAATCGTCTACAGAGCGGTCTGGGCTATTATATATAAGATTTATTCCATTTCAATAAAAAAAATCACGGTTTTTTGTAATAAAACGGGTTTTACTCACCGTCAGCTTCATTACAAAAACCTTTTTAAGAAGCGTCATATCTCATATCCTAAATATGATATGTTATTTACAATATAAAAGAGTTGTACGACTATTCTTAACCGTGCATAAAATTTCCCTAACTCTTGACTCGTGTCAGGAAAAATCAAAATTGTTCATTTTGCTCTCAGGCATTTGAGTATTTCATTATGTACCTACTACATTTACTCTGCTTTAAGATTATCAAACAAAATGCTATTATACCTAAATTTTACGCTTTATGCTTTCATATATACGGTATTATCTTAAATCTTTTCATCCATATTAAGTATGGACTTATTTACGCATATATATTCTCGATTATATAATAAGCTTTATCAAACAAAAAAATTGTCTTCTGCAATATTTTTATCGACATATTTTTTATTAAATTTCGTATATAGAGAAAACATACAATGTAACAGTTTATTACAATTGCATATTAAACTAGAGATTATTAATTATAACAAACTTACTAAAATATATTATGCAGTTGCAGATGTATAAAACGTATATCACATTAAACTGGTTTATTCGTATAAAAGATGAACAATTACATGATTTGGAAAATTGTAACTCGATATATACAGATTAATCGTTATAAACATTATAATTTGGACGGATGTCTTGCGCTTTCTTAAGCATATTGACTGGAAAGAAAAACGGACGTAAGCCACACTCAAAAAATATTATGTAAAGACAAAAGGTGAATTAAATTGTATACATTGTGATTATCAAAAAAATATTTTGAAAAATCGAAAGCATACGTTCTTTCTACAGTCGATATTATATATACATAAATATATAGTATTAACACGTTTTGTGTGAGTTTTACACAATATTTTTTGGTGTAGGTTACGTCTTTTTCCTATCCACAGTCGATATAGAAGTAGATTTCTTTTTTCCCATTAAAGATTTATGAACTAATCAGAATTAATATTTCTTACAAAACTTCAATCATTGTCATACGGTAATTATTAACTTAAACGTACTCTATGTTGTAGATAACTTGCTTGCATTGGTGGTTTTTAATATTTTTCTTGTATGTGTATAACTACAGATATAAAGTAGTTATTACGAATATGAATGATAAACAGTCACAGTGTTACAGGCATATTTGTTAAACCTAACAAATATACCTGTAACAGAATTATTCATAATATCCTTTGATGATTCACCATCCAAAAAGCAGGTCAACATTCCTCTTCGGTAACAAATTACCAAGGGGACTTGGCTCGGTTGAAATTTGCAATAATACCATAAGCTCCTTGCCTAAAGGTCTAATTTACGTCCTGTTTCCACTTACACGGCCCTTGGAGATCAGCCAATTTAATACATTTTGAATGATTCGCGAAAGTTCAGTTATTGTCATGAATACTTAATTTTTAGCCGTTGCCTTTGTCAATGTTGCCTTTGGGGTCATGTGTTTCAACATTTAAATACCGAATAAACATAACATTCCATACACATTTCTCAGAAAATAACGTGCGTTGAGAAATCAACAATTCAAGAGCTTTGTAAATAAACGTAATTGGTATTTCGTTTAATCCCTAAAAATATGTATAGTAAATAAATTATAAGTCCAGCATAAAATTTTCATTACAATACATTTAAAAATCATTAAAATAAATTCAAATGTTTATTTAAAAAAAACGTGATTTAAACTGGTTGTTGTAACACTAAAACGTACTTACTCGCATTATATTTTTTTTAGTATTTAAATACTAAATAATAAATATTTTGCCAGTGTTAATAATAATTATTCCATGATCATCAAATTTTTAGTTATTAAATAAACCATGATTCTCTAACAAATATTATTAGAGAATCATGACTATTCACTATCGGCATTATTATTAGAGTGAAATGTGAAGTGAAAATCGAAGGATTTCACAGACATTTTAAGTTATAATTTATCAGAAGTCCCAAAAGTTCTTACAAGATTAAAAGTTTGTTACTCAAAAGTTTAATACATTTGAATGAACGATTTTTGAAATTTTGAAAACTTTAATTTTAAAGTCAACACTAACATCTGTGACACATCATACTATAATCTGCAAAATATTTCGTTAAAACATTAAACTTTAAGAAACATAAAGTTATCTTTTTACTCGCA
Organism: Himalopsyche phryganea; assembly: GCA_022494535.1. Taxonomy (NCBI): domain Eukaryota; kingdom Metazoa; phylum Arthropoda; class Insecta; order Trichoptera; family Rhyacophilidae; genus Himalopsyche; species Himalopsyche phryganea. Next base: position 3,964,318 of record JAGVSL010000034.1, read on the forward strand.
AACTATTTTTGACTAAGCAATTTTCAATTGGACACCGTACGATCTATCGAGATATTTTCTTTAAATTTTCAATTACTATATTATACAAATATTCCGGCAGAGATTTAAAATATAATTAAGTCACTCTATCACCATTGACTGTTATTTTTGTGGGAGTATTTCATCTATGACCCGTACTAGTGAAAATCTGATATCTAATGTTAGTTATGGATGAGTTGAAACTTTTCAGTCAATTGTTGCTCTGTTTTTACTTTGGACATTGCAAGAGTGTGGTGTTTTAGGGTTTTTATCTTATAAAATTCGGTAACATTCACGAATATATCTTGGCAATGTTTACCAGGTTTATGAGATATATCTTGCACTGTCAATCTTGGACCCGACTCAGTCACTAATCTTTAAGCATTGCTATCAAATTTAGTATAAATATACACATTTTGAAATATATTTTTAAACAAACTAATAGAGAAATATACTTGGTGAAATATAAACATTGTTTTTTTCTGCTCCAACGATTAAAATACGAGAAACCTATACTGAAATAAAATAATTAAAAATCAAGCAAATACACACTCTGAAATAAAGTAAATAATTTACACAAACTAAAGAAAACCTAAATTCAAAAGAATACTTTAGAAAATTAACATAATTGTTATACTAAATCCAAAATAATTATACACAGTAATCAATAAGCGATACCTTCATTATCTGTCAACACGATCCATCTTTATTTATAAGTGAAATATTTGGAACAGTTTCAATTTTTTTGGTACCTATAATGAAGATTTGTTGTAATTTTTAATTCATTTAATATTTTATATGAATTTTCACCATTCGATACCAATGTTTTTTTTAAATGTTTGAATCAAAAGATATCATGCCTATGCATCCAAAAGATACCATTGATAAACTCTGATTTTTTAAAGCCGCGTTTGTTCGGTATTTATTTTTAAAGGCTTATAAATTTACATTACATCTTTACAAGTAAATAATGAGCTTTTGAAAAGCTCACCCGCTCGTGTTACCGTTCTGAATATTCAATATCAATATTAAATGATAATCCGCTACAAAAGCGGCTCGTGTCAAACAAAGGCTTCTACGTGTCAAGCAGGGAAGCTCATTTTTAGTATGCATAATTCATTTGATTTTAAAAGCCCAAAGAATTATATTTCCATTTTTGCTACATTCTGGACCACGGCTGAAAGCAGAATAAATGCCGGACTTTTTGTTACAGACCTGTCAAACTTGGAATAATTTATGAACTTATTTTACACTCAAATATCTGCGCAGATTTATACAACGCGCAAGGACGTTTTTAGAATTAGCTGATATACGAATAATGACTCTATATGTTTCTTTACAATTCGACTACATTAGGAGTAACAAACATGTTTTTTTTTTATTTTTTTAACTTTATTTATACTCTTCAAAATTATTTCTTAGCATTCGTTAAGAGTTTTTCTTAATCATTTTTTCTATACAAGACCTTCCGTTAACATAACCTATATTAATACAATCATTAGATAGAATACATGCGTTAAAGGGATATAAACACTAAGTCGGTACCCACCTTAGAAATAAAAACAGCCAGGAGTCTGAGAGTCCGTCACGCACGTAGTTTCATGTAGTTTCAGTAGTTAAATGTAGATAAGAAAAAAAGTCTTCTCGATTTTTTAGTATAATATTGTCATAACTCTTCAAAAATTCATTTTTTTAATCAAATTAACATTATTTTCTAAATGAAGGCACAAAAAATTAAATCATTTAAGCGCTTAGGTTTCAAATTCATAAAAATCTCAAAAATATAATAAATGAATACGCTTTACTTTATTACAAAATTTTAATGAAATAAAATTCAAAAAAAGAACTTATTATTGAAATAAAATTCAAAACCGTTTATTAATAATAGTTATAAATGTAGAACAATAAATTTAAGAAATTATATAAAATTGGTGTATACATACAATTTAATTCAAAATAATTCAGCTTAGCAAACAATATAAAGTATTGTGTTTCTTTGTTTTTATATTTTTCCTAAGTGTTATTAAATAAATTTATCTTAATTGTAGAAAAACTGTCACATTTTTGATTCAGGAATTGGCAGTTTTTCATCTAAAACGTTCAACTATTCACTGAACTTAGATATTGACATAAATAAATTTGTTCAACCTTACTACATCTGCAGACTGGTAAAAATAGAATAGTAAGATTGCAAATGAGTTTTCACACGAGCAGAAAATTTCGGTGGACCAGCGCTGGTTCGCAAACCACCGGTTAGGAAACACTGATGTAAGTAAAAGTAACATTTTTAAGTTTAATATTTAAAAAAATTACCAGGTGAATGAAGTCCAGTACTTCCACAGCCTTTACCAAGATAATATAAATTTATATTATACTCAAGATGACAGGGGCCCTGGCTGTAAGCATGAAAGGCCCATGCCTTAATCATGCCACTGCCAAGTAAAATAATATTTTTATTGATAATTTTTATTTTTATAAGCTATATACATCTCATAATAAGTTTGCAATTTTCCGATCAATTGAAGTGCACCCAATCTTTGTATAGCGCATAGTGGAACAATCCACGATTACGTATTAAATTTACTCTCTGAAACTGGAAAGAGGAAAATCGAATAAAAAGCTGTATATACATCCAGCTTAGTATATAACATTATACCCCATAGTACATGTATTGGGGTCCGCGCCCTTTTAAGACCGTTCCAGCATTAATCTTGCATAATCCAAGTTATTCGTCATGCAAACTAGATTTATCGCAGAACATTTTTAAAAAGTTCTTGCGATATTTTATTTTCATCCCCTGGGTAGATTAAAAGCGTTATTACGGAATATTTAATTTATCAAGATTTAATAAAAAATTTCCCCGAGGCGTGATTTAATTTTAAAAACATCTATTCAATGTTGTAATACTTTATTTGAATACTTTAATATGTCAAGTATTTAGTTTTCGTGAAGATGTATTGCTTTTAAAAAATATGTGAACATATTATATGCGAATTACAAATATATATATTTATAATGACACCTGAAGTATGTTTTTAAAAAGCTGTCCAATTTTCGTTCTAAGTTTCAAAAGATACTACCGCATATGGTAGAACATATTTGGTAACTAGCATAACATTACAATATTTTTCAGATCATTATATAAAATCCCAAAACTAGAAAACTCTTGGTCTCCATCATTATAATTATCTTCATGATGGTAGAGTATAAGCCGTATAACTTTGAACTTTTACTACACTGATATGCTTTCTGTATACTATACAGAGCGTGTCAGTGTATTAGTATGTACCGACTCCGTGATCTTAGAGCAGTGCATGTATCAGTGTGGATCTTAGAGCCGGTTATGGATATTTTGATCCTAAATCCTAGTCAAAACCTAAAGTTATAAAGCGTGTACTATACTATTCCTCTCTTCGCAAGAACTTAAAGCGCTGGTGAAATCAATAAATCGTAAACCACACCTCTAACCTCCTAGAATATTTTCAAGACAGTGGTCATTTTTGTTTGCAACCTCTCCAAGCATTTTGTATAGGTATTTATTTTACAACAGACACCGCCAACCGTAGCATCGACGAACTAGTCGATGTTTCAATAAATTCCGTAAGATAAATTGAGGGAAAGTATTTCACATAGACAGTTCTTAGATTGACTATATATGAGAAAAGTTCTCACCCTAACAATAAATCAAACGAGAAACTAAAAGCCTGCTTCAATGGCCCCGCATTATTTCAGTACAAAATTAAAGGTATTAAACAAAGTGTTTTGTCTTTAGTTCTACTAGTAAATTTAGTGCTATACCATAAAATATTATGCGTCTTAGATTATTTAATATTCATTTCATAATTCTCTAAATCATAAAAACTCTTATTCTAAAAGCACTAGTGTGTATAATTAACGTGGTGTAATAATATTTCACACACTGAATTACCATACGTATTTAGCAACACTAATGAAATATATTGACAGAAATAACATTATCCTAAAACAATACCTACACATTAACAATAAATTTTCTGTTCATATGCCATAAATAAGATATTGATTTCATACGACGGCCATAATTTTACTGTTTGGTACTAAGAAGTTTATTTATTTCTTAATTAAGTAAACTGATGTGGGTGTTTTGCAATTTATCCATTTTATATTAAATCCTTTAAATCTCTCTTCATATTCTTCAATTTTTACTAAAATATTTGTTATTTCATATGAATCTTTTATCTATTAGTTATAGATACATGTTTTGAATGTATAACAAAGCAATATTCTATTTTTTAATTCACATAAAATAACTGCTCCTGTCTACCTCATCATTTGTTTCCTTATTTTCTCTGAAAAATTAGTGTGAACAATGAAATTATATACAGTATCTGTTATGTTGAAAGTCACTTCAAATATTCCATTAGTATTGCGTATTTTGTTGCGTATTTTGATCATTTCGTTTATTTTACAGCATCGAGACACGCAGGAAACTTTGGCTGTACTCGATAGGCTAGATCTGGACACTGAGAAACCATCTGACGAAGAGATAGCGAGGAAATTTGGCTTCGAGGAAGACTATTTTAAGGGAACAGTTTCTTGGTGGCAGAATCTCAAACCTCAAATGTGGAGTCTATTCGACGAACCTTACAGTTCGAATGCTGCAAAGGTAAGACAATTTTATAAATCTAACATAAGTAAAACAATAATTGTTGACAACTTCTTCACCGATGTCTTTATCCTCTATTTTAAAATACATTTTTTAAGTTGTTATAATCGCAAAATTTGTCAGAAAGCTGGTGAAATAAAAACTTTTACGTAGTTTGAAATCAAATAATGTAAGGTACATATTTCAATAACAATTTTTCACAGTTTTATACAAAGTTCTAAACGACCAAATTTGACATAATCACAATGCAATGATAACATCTGTAGGTACGATCAACAATTGGAATACAAACAATCCATATTATCAGGTTAGTATATCTAACGGACAACGGTATAACATTTCAAATACATATATTGATTTCGTGTTAATAAATTATTTTTTATTCCTTTTGTCATTATTCAAAGATTTCCGGTGTTAAAAAAAACACTTTGTATATGACGACTGAATTTTTTATTTCAACTAGCGCTTTAGCCACAAAATATGTGACATTTACTTTCTTATTCATATTCTTTCCTCATTACTTAATAGTAACAACTGCTGAATATATATCAAGTATTCATCGAATTACCAACATCATATAAAAAAGTATGCATTTTGATGTTAACATAACGTAACATTAATAAAAGCAAGATTTTCTCAGCAAAAAGCCCTTTTAAAATGAGATTAATTGAAATAAAAACGTATCAAAGGTATTTATAATAATAAAACAAAACATACAAAGCTCAGCGTGAGAACTACAAAAAACTTTAGAAATAACAGGCAACATTTTTCTAGGTGTGACCTACTTTTAATATCATAATACTTACGGAAAATCTCTTCCACATCGATGACAAGGCATTGCTTTGTCTGCAGTATCAGGAAGATTGTTTTTACGTCAAATATTAACTGCATTTTCTTCTGCGCTGGTGATATTTTGATAAAAAAAATTTAATAACATTATATGTATGCAAAATAGTTAAATGATTGCAGACCACAAATGCAAAGGTAGGTCACACGATAAAGTGGCACGCTATTCAAAAAATATTTAATCAATCTTACTTAATAACGTCATCCAAAAGAAAATTGTATTGTTACTACAATATACAGATGCTTCCGCGCATTCTTTAATATGTGTTTCTTTTATAAGAATAATTATTTTGACGCATATTTTTTACTAAAAGACTATTTGCTGAAATCAAAAGTTCTTTCATTTCGTAAGTATTTCGTTACTTGTTTTTTCATATTCGCTCCCAACGTGGAGGATATGACCTCCTAATGGAGGCATCTCAACAGAATTTTTCTATGAGAACTGCTTGTTAATCAGTTGCTCAACCTCTCTTCGAAAGAAGAGAGTAGGAATAGAAGGATAAGACTATTGGTTAGCTGATCGCTCTCGCTACACCTCGTTTTTGAGGATCGGATGGGTGGGAGGGAGTTTGATACATCACAAACACTCAGGCTACGAACAGATCGATTGAAAGATGGAAACTATCCGCACCGAGAATTGAACCCGAGACATCTGTAGCCGTAGCCAACGACGTTACCAACTGCGCCACCCAGTTGACATTAAGCTATTAAGCTCGTCCGCACACTGATACATCCAATAATTATCATACACCGCGGTACTAATATCAAAAAGTGAGGCATCTTTATGATTTCGTGCAGTACGGTTTTCGATGGAATATGCTCGAGTAGGCGAAGGAGGGGCGCGGGGAGGAGAGACTCGCCGCTAGATGCTTGATCTGAACTGCGAAATTGACACTATTTCGTGTTCTGCGTGTGGGTGCGTGTGCAGCGGTCTAAATAAAAGCGATGTGTTTTAAAAAAAAAAGACAGAAGAATCAATTTTGTAATGAAATAGAAATATATGTAATGTTGAATTTCAATAATTTTGATGTTAATAGTAAAATATAATCCAAATAACCATTTTTTTATTTTTCTTATCATCCGCAGCACCCCCAGATATCTTATCCACGAGCCGCCACTGATTACTTATATAAAAAATATATTACTTTCCGATAGATTCAGTCATATATCAATCAGATTAAGTGTCTGATGTTCTTTTATCGGAAATATATAGTGTAAAAACAACAGTAATTATATTACATACCATCATAGTTTGTCGAGCATTAAATATCTTTACTACCTGTGTGCTTTGATCCACTAGTTGCACAGCTCTGACCCAGATAATAGTAAGTATTTTTATCTTAACGTGGGTGGGTAACTTTGTCTCTGTAAAGTTATCAGCATGATATTCACATCCAGATCCATCATAAAATACGATACTTAACAAAGGCTGTTGTCTGATAACATATCCATTACATTTAGAAAACTAACTACCGTTACAGTATATTTATTCATTAAAAGGCCATTTAGTATTTTAATGATAGAAATACGTGTTTAAAAACTGTTTTAACAATTCATTTTCAACACCCGATACATAGAAATAGAGAATTAATATGACGTTTATTTAATGTTAATATTATATCTGTATAAAAAATGTATTGCAATTAAATATTACTAAATTCACTTTCGTAGCACATTTTTCCCTTAATCATTCAATCTCTGTTTCTCAATGCCGCAATATTATAGGTTTTAAATATCAAATTTAAATTACAAATAGTATTTAGGTAATTTCTCTTTGACTTTTCCCATTGAACTATTTTAAGTTAGAAATGGTTCACAAATATAAAAATTTATCAATAGTAAATCTTTTGAAAAAATGTTGATCTATTCAGAGTTCCGAGATAAATATTGTTTATTTTTCAATACATTTTCTCCGCGAAAACAATCTTGCGGGATTGTTATTTTCTTGAGTTGAAAAAGAACGACACGAATCGTTGAAATATTATACGAGAACAAAAGAACTTATATTCTTTACAATGTTTTAAAATGCAATATGTTATGAACGCACAAAGCACTGCAGATTGTAGTGCTTGTTCATTTTTTATTTTAATTAAATTTAAATCATCTACTCTTTCTAATTATCAACCGAGATTATATTAAATTAAACAAATTTTCCTGATTTTTCTGTCTTTCCAATTTACATCGAAGCTAGATTTTATTAATAAAAATGTATTGTCATATTTACGATAGATTCAGCGGTAACTTTGTGTAAAATCATTTTTAATAAAACAAAGTTATCAAGTTTAATTGTAAATTATATATCTTCAAGTTCAGAAAAGTCTTTGATATATATTCAAACTTTTCTGCATTGCAGAGTAATTTAAAACAGCGTTATCCAATTCGTTCTACTGCAGTTCGTCTGTTTAATACCTTTGAAAAATACTGGTGTTGTTTAATCGAAAAAAGTTTTTACCGTATTGGGGACAGACAAAACATAAATTTAAAATTTTCTCGTACTATACAATCGCCATACAGATCACGAGTTGTACAATGCCACATACGACTATTGACTGAGAATCGGAAGGGACATGACAATGTTTCCATTCAGTTATACACAATATTATGACGACTGAAAATAATTATCATACCACTTTCTGAAACAGTCCGTACACGGGGAATGCGATTTTCCTTAATTTTGTACATTTTTTATTGCCTAGCTGTTCATTTAGAGACTATAAAACGTGTTTGGTTTTCTATCAGTGTTCCACTTTACTGTTGTCACAAAACTTTTCCTGGAAGTTTGTTTTTTTAAGCGGTGTCTTAGAGCTTAGCTTTCGGTGACTTATTGCTTTTTCGCTGGAGCGGGAAGACAAACAATACAAAATGTTCCATTGTTTGGACAACAGAGGTAAGACTCTCGTACGAATACTATAATATAATGTATCATAGTTATCTAGTCGCTTTCAAGATAGATTACTTTAAGAAAGACCTCTTTTAAACTTTCATTCGACTATAATATAATTTAATGATTTAGTATTATATATTCTCTATTACAATACATACTTTGAGTTCACTATTATATATTATTATTAATAAATTTGTCATTCCAACTGTTGTTCTATGTATTCCGCTTTTGAGGGTTAAATTTATGTAAAAAAAAATAGCCACATCGTTCGTATTAATTCGTATCCCTGAATTTTTACCGTACTAGAATATTAAGGGCGGAAGTTGATTTATCCTTCCGTAATACCACACTTCCTCGCAATACCACACATCTGTTTTTTTTTAATTAACGCAATGTGGTTCTTTTCCATATTCTTATTTACTTTTGAAAAATGATTACAAAAAGCCTAACGACACGAAAGCGGAATTCAAAATAGAATTGGTAACTAAATATTATTTCGCTATATTAATTCGCTTCGACTTTATTTTACAGTTTATTAATAAAAGATTATCAAAACCAAAAAAAACACCTTGTTAATCTCAATGGTTTTGCAATATCATAAAGATTTTTTTTAATACTTTTCAAACTAATGCGAAACATTTTCTTCGCGGTTTTTATATCAACTAGCACCCAATTTATTTTATTTTAATTTATAAATCCTTTTGACGATTTGATCACTTTCAATTTACAACTAAGGTTAATAAACGAAAGACTAACTAAAACTTCAAAGTTTCTGTTATAAAATAAACGCTACATGGACAATTTTACTACGTTAACAAATAAATATTTTATCTTGCACGGTCCTTCTGTTAATTATTACGATCGATATCTTTACTTCAAAAATTTCATTAAAATTATAGGCAACAGGTTTACCCGAGAGACAAAAATATCAATAGTATAATATTATCAACACGGTAGTACCTTACAGAATGAAATGCAAATATTTGTAATGAAATATTCCGCCATCACAATAGCTTTCTTATATAATTGGTTTTTTGTCGAGCCGTTGATTCAGAAAATTGCGGTTGACGTCCAGCCCCAATAGGGTAAAGGTGTTTTATATAAATTTACCAGCTTATTACATTGAGATTTTAGGATTTTCCTCCAATTGATATTTATTCTGAGGGAACTTAGATTTAGATATTGTCCTGTAATTTTTCATACTGAACACTTGATCGTTGAAATTATAAGGAAACTTCTTTTATTTTTATCCATACCTTCTCAATCTACAATAATATAAATTACTAAATCTCCGAATAGATTATTTAAAAAATATTTTTAACTAAAGATAGAAGCACTATTTTTTTTATTCCAAAATTATAGGACTTGAATACTTTTTTAATTATTAAAAACATCTTACGTATTTCCTCAGTAGATTTATGGTGGACACTATTCTATTTCTAGAAATTTTCTTCAACTGGTCGCTACTTCTTGTTGGCACTTTTCTCAACCTGTTTTACCTGGCACAATGTCTTAAAACAAATTATTTATTAAACATCAAATATTTTATCCTTAAGCTTGTATGTTGTTATTGCTGAAAGTTAATACTCTAGGGCAGGTCTCCAAACGTTTAAGCCTAAGGGCCACACTGACTCCTTCACTTATTCCCAATGGCCAAGACCTAGCCAACTCATCATACCAACATATTGTAGTTTTAAATTACGCGCAAATTTCGGTTGCTACTTAGGGGCAAGTATCAAGGACATTTTATTGCGGCGGAGATAGCCGATAGGCGACAAGGAGAAAACCAGCTTCTGACTGTATATACACTCATATTAAATCCTTTCGACAAAAAATTTGATTGATCAGGTGCATAAATTTGCTTATAGCTCTGTTGAAAAAAAACTATGGCGGGCTGGATACCGGAAATGTTCCGCCCGCTACTGCGATTTGGATTGTTGGTGCTCGCGGGCCATAGTTTGGAGACCTCTGTTCTAGAGAAAGGGTCAACAACCTTTTCCCTGTCGAGAATTCTGCATTGCTGCTTATTGTGGTGATAAAAATCAAGATTCTGAGCATATTTTTGGGACTGTTCAATTATGTTCATTGAAAGAGATATCCTGTATTTGTCCTGCAGAAATGATCACGATGGTCTTATCGGACATCCAGATCTGGTTTTTTCCCCAGAGAACTTTTATCATTTCAAAAAATTTGCGGCGTCCTTTGGAGAAAAAGTTTACCTTCCCTGCCCCTCACCATTTAATCGATAATTATTACCTCACCGTAGTCATTTTGTATATTTAAGCTAATGGATATTTGATGACTTTAATATATTAGGTACTCATTTTATTACTTTAATTGTTAATTATATATTCCTTATTATCACTGTGCATTATAAATATGCATACTTAATGTATTATTGAGGAGACATGACCTTGGGTATGATACAATCAAGTTTATCGCATTCAAAAAAAGATGTCTGTGGTATTTTCATCGCACCTCACCAACTCTATCTTAATACCAAAAGTGAGCGTAGAAAGGTCGAATGATTTTCTTTGCCTTTTCATATATTTTGTATAATGCTCTATTAGAAATCCACGTTATCCACAGAAAAGTAGTCTTATTACTTATCAACAATAGTAGAAATAGCAATAAGAAGACTTAATTGAAAATTGTAATTCAGTAAAAAAGATATTTCGAATATGCTTAAAACAGCTTTTATGTGCACAGGTATTTTCAGTTGTATAAGAATTATTATCCGTTAAACTTTGACTATGATAGGTATATTAAAAGCCAAACTGTGAAACTTACGATCTTATTTATGTTACTTTTCTTTTACGACCAGTGAAAATTTCAAAATTCATCTTGTCCATAAATTTTTTACCTGCATTGTCTAAAAACTTCCCTGCTCGCAAAGTGAATGTTGAAATAAAATCAGTCTTAGTTAATTGAACGTGCGCTAAGCACAGACACGTTTCGTTACTAAATCCGCTGATTTAGGTTTCTTCGGGTAACACCCTTAAACAGATTTACACAACCCCTCGCAAAGTTTTCGTGAAAAATCTCATTTATTTCCCTTTCCTTTCCAAATTTAAGACGCGTACTACCTTCAATTTCGTGATTTTGATCATAAATTGCTAATTAACTATTTTTTTTATAGTCAATGTAATTACTTCGTCAAATTCAAATATTTTCTTTTAAATAACCTTTTTGCAGTATAAAAGTTGAGTTGAATAAAATAAAATTATAATTCCATCTCGTACCATTCCATCCTTCGATTTCTCCAATAATAAACTTTGGTATTTTATCCAAGGCCGTCTATAATATTTCCGGTCCTCGATTGGAGCAAAAATTGATTGACAATCATTCACTTCTAATAAACTTTCCGCTTAATTTATTTTCACTTAAAATTTAGGTGGAACTAGTTATTCTCAAATATATTTAAATAATATCAGGAATTTTAATATTATTGACTTTTAATAATCATCACTAGATAGCAAAATAAAACAATACATCTTACTAACTCAATACACTTTTTTTTTTTTAATTTGTGAAATATGTACATTATATAGTATTCAACGGTGTTTTGGCCAATTGATGTAACCCTCAAAATTGAAATTGTTCAGGAGAGAATAAAAACTGTTTTTATCGAAAACATTATGTGGTGAGTTGTGTTTTGAACATTTAAAATGCACTCCTGTAAATTCTCATGTTTGCCGATACGGGATAATTCGTAAGGAGTGTCGATATAATAGAAGCATACATCAAGTGGCCGGATCAGAATTTTTAATCCTAAAACCAATGTAAAATGACGTTTCCCTTCCAAAAAGTGGTCAATTTATTTTTCTAATTTACATCATACAGCCGAGACCTACTCGAATCCAATCATTAACTCATTTCGTATTTTTTGAGGGTTACATCAATTGGGATCCACCAACCATTGACCACCAGTGACCATGTGACCATGTGAGCACATCGATGTCAGTGGATGTGCACATAGTAAATGATGGGAAATGTTCAACCCAGCAAGTCCATCTGCTGGCCTCCCCGCGGCGACCATCGGGCAATGCAGCTTTGGCTGTAGCTAATAGCAGTAGGCAAAAGGCGAACCTTCCGGCGCCTTAAAACCGGTCTTCTGGCTAAGGGAAGGAAATCCCTGACAGCAAAACCGGGTTGAGCCAACCTATAGAGCCCTTGTGACTCAGGCCTCGGAAGCGCAGGGCTAATCACCCGGTCTTCTTAAATCAATAGATTACGACACCATCAACGCAAAAGCCTCGGACGCTTAGGCCTGCTAATGGACGACCCAGCAACGAAAAGGACATGATACTCTCCAACAACTACTCTATGAATATAGGCGCATACAATGTGCGTACTATGCGTACCCCAGGAAAGGACCTACACGCCACTCGCATCATGCAAACCTATAAGCTTGATGTTTTAGGGCTGAGCGAGGTGCGTTGGAAAGGCGCCGGGAAAAAGTTGTTGGAGGGCGGATTCACAGTTTTATACTCAGGTCAGGAGCAATACCATCGCCAAGGGGTGGCAGTATTGATGTCGGGGAGGGCAGCCCGCTGCCTTGTCAAATGGGAACCCATCTCAGAACGACTAATACGAGCCACCTTCAGGACGACTGATAGCTCGGTAACTGTCCTTCAGTGCTATGCGCCTACCGAGGAAGCCGACACACAGGCAAAGGATACTTTCTATGACTCTCTCCACGCGGCCATCTCCACAATCCCCCGTAGAGACCGCGTGATCGTAATGGGGGACCTCAATGCGAGAGTGGGAACGGATCCTTTGCTTGGCCCCACAGTGATGGGAAGGCATGGCCTCGGTGAAGCCAACGACAACGGTGAGAGACTCATCGAGTTTGCAACTATGAATGAGCTCGCCGTTGGCGGTACAATCTTCCCCCACAGAGACATCCACAAATACACGTGGACTTCTCCTGATGGTTGCACAAAAGCACAAATTGACCACTTTCTCTACAGCGCGACTCACCGAAGGGAACTTCTCGATGTTCGAACCTATAGGGGTGCCGACATATACAGCGATCATGAGCTGCTTGTTGGCAAAATCCGTCTCAGACTCAGACGTACAGTACGGCCCCCGACTCGAAAGAGGATCGACATCGAGAGACTGCAATTTCCTCGAACTCGGCTGAATTTCGACATCGCTGTGAGAAAGAACGTCACCAACTGTGTGCATGACGGGGAAAACCCCCGACGTGACACCATTGAATCGGAATGGTCCAGCATCAAAGATGCAGTTGCGTTAGCCGCTCATGAGGTGCTAGGAGTCAGGAGGAGTGGGCAGCCAAAGTGGATGTCCGACGACACGTGGGGGAAAATTGAAGAAAGAGCGAGGTTTAAAGCACTGAGGGACAGTGAGACAGACCCAGACCGGATTGAGGACCGCCGGACAGACTATCGGTACCAAGATAAGATAGTAAAAAAATCTGTGCGACTCGATAAACGCCGATTCATGGACAACCAGATTGAAGCAGCAGAGACGGCAGCGCGCAGAAATGATACAAGAAAACTATTTAGAATCACGCGCGAAATTTGCGGTAGACGACCACCGACCCCCGGGCCCATCCGTAGTCCCAGCGGGGCAATAGAGTCAAGCGCGGAGCGTGTTAGAAAGATTTGGAGAGATCATTTCTGCGGGCTGCTAAACCGTTCTCCTCCCTCGAACCCCTTTGACATACCCAGCGAAGCCACACTTGTAGATATCCCCCGAGCGCCAAACATTCCCGACCATGCACCGACGCACGCTGAGATCACCTCAGCTGTGCAGCGGTTAAAGAATGGGAAGAATGGAAGGGGTTAAAGAATGGGCGTGGACGGTATACACCCAGAGTTTCTCAAGTACGACCTGGAGGCACTCTTGCAACCCTTGCACCTACTTCTCAGTAAGGTGTGGGAGCAGGAGCGTTGTCCGAGGGACTGGGTAAACGGTGAGGTCATCACCATTCACAAAAAAGGTGACCCACTCTGCTGCGACAATTACCGGGGCATAACGCTGCTCAGCGTGCCTGGCAAGGTTTTGGCGCAGATAGTCTTGGCGAGAATAAGGATTCCAATAATGTGTATCCTCAGGGAAAACCAGGCCGGTTTCTTACCTGGCCGATCCTGTGCGGACCAGATTCATAAACTCAGATGCCTTCTCCAGCAAAGCAACGAATTCAACAGCTCGCTGGCATGTTGCTTCGTTGATTACGAGAAGGCCTTTGATAGTCCGCACCGGCCTTCCCTATGGGACATATTAAAACTGTAATCCCAACCAAGATTATCGCCATCATCAAATGCTTGCACGAGGGCAGTGAATGCTGTGTCAGAATCGGCGACGTAACGACAGAATGGTTTGGGGTCTCAACTGGGGTCAGACAGGACTGTGTTCTGGCTCCGTTCCTCTTTATAATAATCTTCGACTTCATCCTGAGGAAGTCAATTCCACCCGACCGAGGTTTAACCGTTGCCTCCAATCTGAGGCTATGCGACCTCGAGTATGCTGACGACGCTGTAATATTTGATAAATCTGTCGAGGGTATTCAGGAAACAATGGACAGGCTGCAGAGCAACTCGTATCGCATTGGTCTCAAAGTCAATGCGAGTAAAACCAATGTGCTCTGTAACAGTTTCTGTCCAGACCCAGACTACCCTCTGACGAGCGCGGGGCAAGACATCGAGAGAGTCGACGGCTTTAGGTACTTGGGGGTACACATCACGGGAGATGGCAATCCGCGTAAAGAGCTCGCAATCCGATTAGGGATAGCTGGAGCAACTTTTAACTCAATGCGGAAAGTCTGGGACTCACGGTTGTACTTGGTCAGAACCAAGTGCCACTTATTCAACGCATGCATCCTGACAGTGTTGCTTTTCGGTTGCGAGTCATGGCACATCACTAAGGCACAGGGTAACCGTATACTGTGCTTTGAAAACAGATGTTTGCGGCAAATACTAGGGGTACGGTGGTTTGATTTTGTCAGGAACTCGGAGGTAAGAGAGCAGACGGACCAGCCTCTTATTACGTCCAAAATAAAAAAGGGACAATGAACCTGGCTTGGACACGTGCTGCGGATGCCCCAGGGGAGCCTGAATTCTGCCTGTCTCTTCTACCAACCAGGTGGATTCCGTCGCCCTGGAAGGCCGCTGATGACCATCCATAGGATGTATTCGGCGGAGCTACGGGACGCTGGGATGACCTGGGAGGAGGCGAGGAGGCTGGCGGGAGACAGAGTAGCTTGGAGGAACCGCGTGATGGCCATATGCTCCGAATAGGGAGCGGATATGGTTTAAAAAAAAAAACATCAATTGCCCAAAACACCATCGATACCTTTCTCATATATTTCAATAGCCTGAATTAAAAATGTGACCATTGATCACTATGACTGTAAATGGTAATTAATTAATATAATTAAACTGGAAATTTTGTCAAAACTATTATTTTTCTTTATTACTTCAATAATTAATTAATGAAACTTTTATTTATTAAAACTGATTTTTTTAATCATTAAATATTTATTATAAATTTAGTCTAACAAAACAGTATTTTCTTCACCAGACTATTCCATTATATTTTTTTAAACCATTTCCGCTCCCAAAGTGGAGCATAAGGACGTTTAAAGGAGGTATCTCAACAGATTTTTTTTACGAGAACTGCTTGTTACTCAGTTAATCAACCTCTATTTTTCAAAGAGAGTAAGTATAAAAGGACAGGAATAGGACCGGACTAGTGGTTAGCTAATCGCTCTCACTACGCCCCGTTTTTAGGAACGGATGTGTGGGTGGGAATTTCAGACATCACAAACATTTATGTTCACGAATATAAATCCATAAATCGATTGAAAAATCAATTCATAAAACTGTCCGTACCAGGATTTGACCCAGAGTCATCTGTAACCAAAGCAAACGACGTTGATCACCACACCTCGGATCCAACTAATTTGATAATTGATGATGGTATACAGTTGGATACACGTAATTTGAACCACTAGTCAATCAAATATCATAAAAAAAGCTCTCTGTCAGATATAACAAATTTTAGACCTGTAGCAATTTTATCAGCACCGGCTAAACTTTTTGAATCAATCTATATGCATGTTGACTGTCAGTTAACTGATTCCCAACATGGTTTTAGATCAGCGCGTTCAACTATCACCAATCTAATCGTGTATAGTGAGTATATATCGAAATCTTTGGATTCCCATTGTCAGGTTGATGTTATTTACACGGATATTTCAAAAGCATTTGATAGTGTCGATCACGATATTCTGATAAATAAATTAAGTGCTACAGGAAGCTCAAACAAGTTAATTAATCTTTTTGTTTCTTATTTGTCAAAACGACGAGAATATGTTGAATACACTGGATGCGCATCAAATATTTTTCCAACATATTCTGGGGTACCACAGGGATCGTGTCTCGGTTCAATTTTATTTCTTATTTTTATTAATGATATTGTTGAAAATATGAGTGGAATAAAGTATATGCTCTTTGTTGATGATCTAAAACTGTTTTTAACTACCAAGAACGAGTCTGATTGTGCTATTCTGCAACATCATATAGACTCGATTTTGAATTGGTCTATAAAAAAAAACTTGACTTCAACATTACGAAATGCTTTTGTATTTCTTTCTCCCGCACAAGATTTCCTATTAAATATAACTATGTGACACCGAATAATACTTTACAGCGTTTTTCTGAAATCGTTGATTTCGGTATAACGTGTGACTCTTTTTTCACATTTCATTCACATATTAATTCCATTGCTATGCGTGCTATCAAACTGCTTGGGTTTATAGTGAGGCAAAGTAAACCATTCGAAAACCCAACTGTGTTTCGCACTCTATACATTTCCTTGGTTCTCAGTAGGCTTTAATATGGATCTATTATCTGGAGTTTATATGAAAATTCTTGCAAGTTGAAATTGGAGCAAATTCATAAGAAATTTCTACGATATTTTTCAAAAAATTTAAATATTTTCCCTTAATAGTTCCCTAAAAGAGTACTACCCAACCAAATTTCTTTTGTAAATGCTATCTTTTCACTCTCTTGAACCACGAAGATCGTTTTCGATTCTAAAGCATTTCTCTCTTCTTCTTTGGGGACGAGTTTATAATCCTGAAATTTTCATGACTATTAACTTACATGCTCCCGATTGTTATCTACGTGGCCGAAACCATATCCAAGCAGTTTTCATTCTTAAAACTTTTTCTTCGCGTCAGTCATTCCAATCACCAGTTGCAAGAACCGTTTGGATGATCAATGAACTGTCTAGAGAGCTGGATATCTTCAGTACTAAATACTGGGTATTGTTCACCAAATATCTGTCCCTTGTAAATTAATAATGTCTTGTTTTTCTTTTTGTATTTAATAATTTAAAAAAATATGTTTTTATTTTCACTATTATTTTTATTAGTAGTACTGTTTTCAATAATTATTATTATTGTAACTGTTGTTATGTTTGTGTAATGCATGGCGCATTGGCGTTAACTGTAATGCCATGCATTTCAATTTTTTAAATTTACAATAAATAAATAAAAATAATCAAGGAACATGTTATCATGATTGCGTGCAATTAAATATGTTGATTTTATCACACTTGCTTCAATTTGGAAATACTAATATACATGCTGCAATACCGTCCTACCACCTGAAGATCAAACGCTTTTAATGAAGTGAATCATAATATAAAAACAAATAATATGAATAAAAAATTCTCAGCATATAAATATTTATAGAGCGCCATTTATGTAGCAATATTCCTAGTTGGGTCACCAATTATTTATGTATTGTGAATTAAATGATCAAATTAATATTACCTCAACAAATTTCATCCTTTAATAAATGTTTATTTAATATCTGAAGTTGCTTCCGCTAGAGCAAAGTGAACATTTATACGATAAAGGTTTGAGTGTACCATAAATATTTAATCGCAGGCAAAATAAATACACTTCAATATTATGATAGCCTGAATTATAATTCCTAAATCGATTAAGATTAGCATGATCTCCGGGGATTATAAGTCAGCTTCGTCTACTATTAAATTAACTTTTATAATAAAACGTTTTAAAAAAATCAAGCTAGTCATTCACGATTAAAAACATGTTCTTTGTATTTTAAAAGTTACTTTATTTCATAATTTCAGATGCATTGAATATTCAAAAAAAAATACCTAGCTAACTTTCCATTTTTATTGTTTTGCATACTTACGCATAGGGTCATTTCGCCAGCGACATGTGTACTTTCAAAGGGGATTTTGAGATAATGAATGATAAATAGGTATTTCTTTCGCTGTTATTTTTTTAAACAGGGATGAAGTAATTTAAACAACCAAAAATAAAATAGTCAATATTGCACCAAGCATAAAATAAAAGAAGTTTACAAAAAAGTGCCAATTCTCCCAGTGGTCGGCCCCCTAAATCCAATGGTCGGCCTTTCGCTGCCCAGTGTTCGGCCATCACTATGAAACTTCATAAATATCGCGAAAAAATTTACTGAGAGTAGACAGAACAATAAAAAACATAATGATGCAAAGCATGACAATATAAATTATATTTTTTTAGCGATACTCATACAACGTGAATTTGTCGAAACTTACGAAGTAAAAATGTGCTTTTAATTGCGTATTGCATCATATAGGTCAGTACAGTGCAGACATAGATTGGCAAGTGGCAAGACTACCTACGAGAATTTTAAAAACTCTGTTTCTTTTAATGTATTCACTATTATTTAAGTTTTAAGCTTAAAAGGCTGACCTCTGGCGACCTCTGACTTTAGGAACACTCGCCTTATAAGTATTATTGAGATATATCTACGTACCCTTAAAACATTACAAAGTGAACGAAAGACATATTTCTTGAATAAAATATTGTGTGAAAACATTTCTAAAATAGTCTCTAGTGTTTTGGTAGATATGACGCAAAGACCCCGCTTCTATAATACATTGATCATGATTTTAGTAGCATATTGTATACTGCGTATATATTGCATAAGTAGCGTATTGAATACTTCAAAACATTATTCTCTATTATCTTTTTATTTCTTACGTATGAATGATGTCATCAGTAAATTCTTGATGGAGTGATTATATATTCATAAAAAAATAAATACAATTAATAGACTTTTTTGACAACAATACTCCGTTAAAACTAGTTTTAAGCATACTTTAATTATAAGATATATCAAATGTATACCGACAGGCATCAAGTCATGAAAACGAGTGCTGAGATAATCGCATTTAAAGCATTATCAAAGTATTCTCTCTCCCAAATACAATGGTTTTTTTTTTTAAAGATTGCTTATACATTATAGAGAATAATTTTTTTGTCATATAAATTATAAGATTTGATGAGTCAAAGTTATATCATGCTTTTTGCCAAAATAAAAAAATAGCAATATGACTTAATACTGTTTTTTCAAAGTCATTATACCCTATATCTTTATGCGTTCTATCAGTACGTAGAGGGTTAAATTGGATCAATTTTTACATTTAAAACAAAAAATTATCAAAAACTGACTTCCGTTTTGTCAGTATATCCTTGATATACATTAAATTGTGTAATATTTTTATCGAAAAGAACCGTTATTTTTAGAATTTTGCACAATGACTTGAAACCCACAACATATTCCGTATAGACCAGTGTTCTCCAACCGGTGGTCCGCGGCTCAGTGCCGGGCCGCAGAGACTTTCCGCCGGGCCGCGAACATTATGCTAAATTTCGAGAAATTTGCCGTACAAAAATATTTAATATGGGATTTTTTTCGCCTGCACGTTTACTTGTACTTTTAGTTATTGTTAAATAATAATAATTGGTAGGATGATGCGACACGATGGTTGCTGGTTTTTTCAGAATCTACAGTCATAAATCTTCTCAGGTACACTCAGGGAGAACGGAAATATTTGCTCTTGGATAGTGAACCCAGATGCAAAACCCTATCTAAATATATTTTCGAGAGTTTCTTATGTGTATTTGTTAGTTATAGCTATGTCCATCTGTCACAATATAAGATTTTAAAAATATTACATTAAAAACCATTTTTATTTCAGTATTAAGCGGTTCGTGAGAAATTTTTCCTTTTTTTACCAGTCCGCAGGTGTGAAAACGTTGAGAAACATTGGTATAGACGATATTAAGACAGAAACATATATCTATTGGTTTGAGTTATTTCGTGTACTTTAATGCCCGAAGATGCCGAAAGGCGAAACCTGGGTCGTTAGTGACGAAATACATGGGAATGTAAAAAATTTCAAAATCAAATAATTTAAAGTGTTCATTCACTGTATACTTCTTAATTAATAATATATGAAAATTGATTTACAATTTTCTGACCGTCATTAGACGTATCGCCTTAAAATACATTTTCCCATACCTGTTGCCATGAAGAAATCGATCGCAACACCAAACGAAATCATGCCTGATATAAATGAAGAATAATTGAAATTGGTCATAGTTTCATTTGCAACGCCGTTCAATAATGTAACGTACAATAATGTATGCGAATGGATGTAACAATCATCAAATCTACTGCTCGCCACCGTTTCAAAGTAATAAATTATTCCTATTAGGCAAAAGCGTGCGCTAATTAAATTTCACGTGGCCGTTTATGCGGTCGCCGGATACGCTGTGCGGTGCGGTAGTCCGCCCTATAGTAAGCCCGACTCACGGCTGGGGGCGGATTTAAGTGGGTGCATGTTGGTATATTTGAAAATCATGAAGTGTCGCCTACCGCACCTGCATGATTGATGAGGTCAGTATACAAGTTTTCGATCTCAAATTTCTCATTCTACGTCCAGACACATTAGTTATTTTTATATTTTAAGTATTATTAAAGAAACCTGACAATAAATTTTTGTTGGATCACGACTTTTTCTATTTGGAGCATAATATATGGTGACCACACGAGGTCCCGTTATCTTTTCTCAAGTCATGTCAATATTCCGTAGTTTCGCTACTAAAAATATTCATGTTAACCAGATACTCTTCCAGGACGACCGAATCCACACGGAAAGTATCCTAGTTTATCATAATAAGACACTGCATTTTCCGGTGTACTATCTACGAATACTTGACAATATCAAATCAATGTAAGTATAGAACATTTTTTTTATGCTCAGTATACGGTTACTTTGTTAAGATTCAGTAATGCGTGCACACTATTCTTAAACATTATTTTTACAGTGAAATAGAAATTCTAAAAATGTTAAATTCTTGCAATATCATTGGTTAAAACTTAATCTTTTAAGTTCTAATACTCTCACGAACAGTTTGTTGAAATGTAGATACGCAGTTTGCTAGTTAAGACGACGATATAATACATAATGCAAAACTACACGAGACTTTAATAACTTTTAATGAAAAAATGAACTTTATTTTTATCAATATTTCAATGTTTTATTCAGTAGTTCTACAATAATACACATCTCAATGCGATGAATTACCCATTATATACCTAAATGTTATTATACCGTGGCTTGGCGTATCTACTTTCGCTCCACGGCTGTTTACACTCTCGTGTCTAATGGATTCAAACCCGCACCGGAATACCGCACTCTCTAATCGGACATGCTGACCCGTGCGCATCGCACTCTTGGCAGGTCATTCACAATTTGAACCTCGTGTTTGCGATGAACCGTGTGGGCAGAAACGTACTGCCATCCACCGACCGGAATAATGAAAACATAGCCACCGGAAGCTTTTTCAATGTTTTTATTCAGAAGGGAATTTACATAATCTAATTGGAAAAACTTTAATCTTTCACTTCGTTATACGGTGATATATTTCTGCTGCCTCCACTATTAAAGTTTTTCTGATAATCTTGTCTCACAGATAACCTTTGTGGATACTCGCCTCCAACAACCTTTTATATCACGATCTGCATGTTTTGTAAGCTATTATCTTAAAATATTATCGGTGTTCTAAATTAATTTGTTTCCCCTTAATGTGATCAAAACGTATATCATTTTAATAGATAAACATAGTGTTACACTTAATGTAAAAATACAAACCATAAATAATTTGACCTCAACACATTTTCGTCAGTAAAGGCTCAATCAATCAAAATTGATATTTATGACATTCAAACAACACTTAAACAGTATATTATTTGATGTACTTGTTTATCTTCGGGTTAATTTTGTTAACCGAAACCATGTCCTAAATCATCCTGGGATACTCAGTAATCTTTATTATTCACTAATTAATCCCTGTTGTTACAGAATACGAATAAAATAATGAGTTTTGTATTCACACTGGGTAGTGACTAGGGCATCCAATCCCGGACCCTCTTTACGAGTCCGGGATTTCGAGATTCACCATCTTCATAAAGCGTAATTTCATGTTTTAAATTGTATATTTAAAACTAAATCTTTGTCCATTATTGCTTTAATTGGAATGGATATCTGATTTAACATTTTTTTGGTCATTCAAATGAATTTTTATTTATTGAAAAAATTCATTTCATAGAAATTCATAGTAAAAAATGATTTTTTATGAAAATAATGCAAAATAAAAACAGTTAAATATATTGCTGTCAAAATTATCTGTTCCTGTATAAGGAAGTTATGAAATATGAAAAGGAGGGAGACCACAAGACATATATGTATTAATGATGTAGGCATTATAAAGATGTATGTTCATAAACAAACCGAGATACACCTTATAGTTAATCAGTATTAAATTTTAAGTATCAATTGTTTTTCCTGAAATCCCTGGATTGACATTTAGACAATCCCGGGGTTATGGGATTGACTAATTGACTGGGATTGGAAGCCATAGTAGTGATGGATAAATTGTTGAGTAATTTGAATAGTTGCAAAATAGATTATCTTTATTTTTTCGAAACATTCAATCATCAATCGATACATAATAAAAAAATCGTTGAAGTAGCACAAAAAAATGTATTTTATTTTATAAATATCATGCCT
Source organism: Himalopsyche phryganea (assembly GCA_022494535.1). Lineage (NCBI taxonomy): Eukaryota > Metazoa > Arthropoda > Insecta > Trichoptera > Rhyacophilidae > Himalopsyche > Himalopsyche phryganea. The sequence continues at coordinate 3,987,624 of JAGVSL010000034.1, forward strand.
CTTCATCGAAAATTGACATGTTATACCTGAAATGATACAGTGAAAATTGATAACCGATTTCATTCAAATATTTGTGTTATTAAACATGAAACTTATTTTATTTCACTAAGTAGTTTTAGATTAAATAAAACGCAAAAAAATATTTTTATATGCAAGCTCTTGTTTAAAAAATCAACTCTCCAATTAATATTGTAGAAAACCTTTTAGAAACTATCTGTTCTTCACAATAAATAACGTATTACGATTTTTTACAGTAACACGAATACGCTCGGATATCAGGTTGTGCGAATTACGAGAGATACAGGTGCGGGAGGCTAACATACCATGTGAATCCAAACACTGGGCACATTACATCAAAGGCTTTGCGGGAAGCGATGAGTCGCATTTGTACGAAGCTTCTTCTCCCTCTGATATCTCTCGACAAAGAGAAAGCTCTCTCGATCAAAAGAATCTGTGATTGTTCAAACAGATGATTCCGATAGTAATTCTTAGTTTATTTCACGATATTTATACATATACCTTAATGAATTACGAGTTACAGGTGATAACATCGTATCGTCGTGGACGAATTTTATGTTTTATTTTATCCTGAACGCAAATACATAAATCATAAAGATTTGTTTTAACCATACTCACTCCCAATGTGAATGGAGCATATGGTCGCTCAATAAGGAAAACTGGTTGTAATTCCATCACATTTCTTTTCGTGGAGGATAAAAAACTAAGCGTGGAGCACAGAATGAAATAATAGACATCTACAACATATCAATCGAAAAATCAGTTTATAAATATTGTCTTTGTGGAATTTTTAACCTTCAATAATGCAATACACCAACAATACTCATGCCTAAAGACTTAGCGCGTTCGACAAATCAATCTGGAAGAAGCGATATGGCTCCTACATGAAGGCTAAAATTACTTTTTTGCCGTACATAATATTTTTTACATTGAATTTTATCACATCCTTGGTCTCTCGAGATGAACACTTCTAATACAAATGTCTGTTCCTATTAATATGCTTACTAAAATAAATATTTTTATTATATATGATAACTTTTTGTTATACAACATTTAACACTGCATACTACATGACAAACTGTTCAATGAACTCTGACATATTTTTCGTAGCATTTTCGAATAATATCCCGTGGGATATAATGAGAGGTCAGTGAGTGAAAATTTGCTTTTATGAAAAGGTTGATAAATAAACAAAAGGAAAATTCTGTGGTAGACTTTGATGAATAGTTACTCAGAAAATTAATAGCATACTTAATCCGGTTTTGTATACACAGGAGAAGTCTTAGTATAAGCTCATTTGATGTGTATAATATATATATAAAATTCGAATCATCGGATGTGGTAACATTACTCTGTCCAAATATATAGTTGAATAGTAGAAAAACATTTTATTTCTTTATATATTATTGAGCATGGGACATGGTGCCATTTTTTCAGCGCTGCTCACTCCAAAAATGGTCTGAAGTGATTTTTAAATCGTCTCAAACGTTAATTTGAAAATCTTTATTAAAAAAATAGTATTGAAAATTCTCATTATGGCTTCATAATCGCCTGAGTTATCGTAGACTAGTAAAAAATATTGTCTTTATAAATAATAACTCTAATTAGTCAATGAATGATTAAAGACGCTTTTGACGAGTGAATAAAGTTTCACTCATAAAAAACTGTACACGTTATATTAAAATTATTAATTGAGGCTATTGTTAGGTGTATAACTTAGAAGGCTTTTTGATACGGTTTTTATTTTATAAAATGTCGTAATTATTCACTTCGTCGTACTTATATCGTAATTATTTACTTGCTTTAAAAAATGCAACACTAAGATACTATATATTTTTTGATATAGTTACATTATTTGATACAACCCAATCGTGTCAGACACATATTGGACCATCAATGGTCCCAAAACCGATCATCGATCACCTCGTGGCAAAAGAACTAGAGCATAAAAAAGCAATGATTCACTCACCTTCCGCTAGACGCGGGCGAATATTTTGCTTCATGCTACAAACTGACGTGCTAAATGTGTTCACTCATGATAATCTTGCAATAACGCTGGCCGAACGTTTGTGAATTCGCTCGCCGCGATTTCAATCAGTTGTTTTTGCATCTTGATCCTTGGGTGGTTGTAGCTAGTAAGAGATATAAACTGGAAACTGTGTTTGTATCTAACATAACTGCCTGCAATTAAAAGAATCTTGAAGACTAGAGTTGTGTTTTTTAACGATAGTCAAGAAGAGTATCCCCGAACGTGACATTAGGATTTGTCATCATCATCAGCACCCCTGCCAGAACTGCTCTTCACATATATTATTATAGTTGTATTCGCCTAAAATGTATTGCTCTCTGAAGGCATTGTTCTATAAACTTGAGTTTTTATTGAAGAACAATATTATGCAATAGAGTATTCCGCTACTTACTCATTTTATGGCGGGTTTTTGCTGTTTTATTTTCTTTTAACGTACGGCGTTTTATGGTGTTTTTATATCAAATAGATTTTACGTGTTTGACCGTAGAGCGCTATTTTTTATTTTATATCGGTTGCTTTTATTTTTACATATCCAAATTATGCGTGTAAAGTGTAATTTCAAATTATTTTACCAAATGGTTGTCATTAAATTATCAGCAGTTTACTTTTAGAAATCATTTTATTTTGGATAATTTGAAACAAATATACAAAGTTATAAAATTTCTTCATGTATATTGTAATGTGGCTTTTTACTGATTCCAAAACAGGGCGATATCAATTATTGTATTGAGTGTATATAATTTCAGTAAAGACACTTGCTATGAAATTTAAATGAAAAATCAACATTTTCCAATATTAATTGATTATTGCAGCGATGAATCGCATATTGTACTGCTCTATAAACTAACCACATGTCGAGCTCAAAATAAACTATGAATATTTTGATATTTCAAGTGATTTCGTATGTTTTCATCTGCTCTTTCACCACGTGTTAACACTAAATTACAGCAGAGTAAAAAATCTTATCAAATAATTGAGTCTAAATATCAATACTTATTTAAACAGGTACAACTACAATAGCCAGCGGTTCAGTTATTCCTTTCAAGTAAGTTTTTCGTGCGATCTTTTGGACTGAACATAACGATTGTTAAAGATTTTTTATCGATAAATTAAAAATAACTTAACCAAAATCTATGCTGCAAAAAAACGACATAAGAGAAAACAGCGGTTGTCTTTAATGACATTTAAAATGCACTGGTGAGTGTTTTAGATTTCAAAAATGCCAAAGGTGCTTTAAAAATATCCTGTAAGTGGAAGATAAAATCAGATGATGTCATTTTAGTCGCTTAGATTGAAAAATATCGCATGCTCGTGGTCAAGTATGAAAGAGTAAGACGATAAAGTGTAGAGAAAGGAAAATTGATACAGCAACAAATATATATAGAAAATCTGGATGAGCAGATAAACGCATGTAAGAAGCTTTTGGAATTGAAATCTATGACGCTATTTTTACAACACCACGTATAAAAAGCGCTGTATTCGAATGTTTGATTAAGAATGAATTTAATGTTTTGACTAAACTTAAGAAACGCCATTTTTTACGGAACATGTATTTTGAAAGCCATGGCCACTCCCGATGTGAAGCATGTGGTATCCTTATTGTTTGATGGAAACTGGTTGTTGTTCGATCGCTCAATCTCTATTTTTTGGAGAGCAAGAAAAGAGGAAGGGACTATAACAGAAACAGTAGTCAGCTTATCATATTAATATGCTCCAGTATAATGATTGGATAGATGGGAAAAGGTATATACATCACAGACATACGTGCATTTTAGCAAGAATCAAAGATCAACTGAAAAATTACCTTTACGAAAGTTTCCTTAATGTAATTCTAACACTTGACTTGACTCGACCGACCACTAAAGGTTTTCAAATAATCCTGATGTGTGACGGATGTTGAAAAAGTATTTTCTTCTACAAACATAATTTTAAGATACTATTTTTTATGTTTGAACGATGACGTGTAAGCTATAATCTTTTTGTTCTAATAAAAAAAATTTTTACTTTATTACTGTGAGATTTTCATTTACATTTATTTCATGAAACATTTTCATTTTTTTCTTTTTATTTTCAATGCTGTAACGAATTTCAAATGCATTTACAATAAAGTCACATTAACTTTATTGCTGTCTTCCCTAAGATTGATCGTTCATATAAAAAAGATGGATTAGTCAGTCCCCACAGATGTTGCGAATGAGCGGTATTTTTTATGCCTAGATAGATAATAATGGTATGCTTAAAAGTGTTTTCCCGCAATATTTTATTGTCTTCAGTTACGTCTATATTTTATTATTGGAATTGGTATTAATAATCTTGATAAATTTACAATTTTTATGAAATGATATTATAAATAATACCTATGTGTACACGTACAACACATATTCCTGCAATGTTTATGTATATTTAGAACTGGTTTCGTTAAACGTGTGGATATAATAAGCTTAAAAATTATCGAATTCTTACGAACGCAGCTGGCTATGAATATTAACTATTTCATATTGACATACATTGATATTTTCAGTCATATAGTAATGATATTTCAGTGTCTTCTCAAACGAGAGATAAGAAGAGTGATTAGTTAAACACTTCATATTTAAGATATAGACACTCCTCTCCTTTCTATCCTTCTATACATGCCCTTTGAAAAAAACAGTTTGGGTGATCGACTTTAAACCATTTGTAGTAAAGGAAAGTTAACGCCTTCCTTACAATTTCACGACACCATCTTCCACAAATTAATAATTGTGACGTTTCGTAGATATGGTTTAATAAATAAATGTATACCAATACTATAAATAATAATATACTTCATTTTTAAGGAAGCAGGCAGTAACTGCCATACTGTGAAGTATCCAAAATCGTAAGCAAAAATTTTTGGCGACAATTTTAAAACTGTAGAAAGTTATTGAGTTATATATTTTTACGTGTTAAAAATACAATAAGAGATATTCCTAACTACCGAAAATGTGACATACTTGATAACAGTAATTTTAGTTATCGTATTTCACATTAATGTCTATGCTTAATACTCATAAAATAAAATTGGATTATTGAGATTTTTTACTCTTCCATGTATTTTGTCACTAACGACCCGGGTTTCGCCTTTCGATATTGAAATTCCATCAAGCACCCTCAGTCGATGTCTTAAATTATACTCATAAAGTAAGTTATTTGTTTTCATAGAATATTTACCTTTAAATCATCAATAAAATATTTTATATTTCAAAATGAATCATTAGTTTTCTGAGTTAATATTTCCTGCAGCCGTATATTGTGTTACTAACTCGTACAAATGATTGCTATTGTGTTTTTGAAATAGCCGTTGGCTCTTTATTATTATTTGTTGTATGCAGAAAACAGTGCAGTCTCTTATTTCATATTATTAATTTATTTAATATCATAAATATGATGAAATCTATACTGCATCTATATCAAAATTGTCGAGTTTTACTTAAGCAAATGCAAGAAAAATGCCCAAACATTTGCGACTCACATATCTCGGCCATTCGCATATTTTTTTTTAATTTCAGTAATTGAAATTACACCGACTGCATATAATAATGCGTATATAATATGTAATAAGCAGTTTTAAGGTGTTAACTGTCAATTCTTGGTGGAAAGACATTATATTTTAAAAAATAAAACACAATTCATTTGTACTACTTCCACTTATTTATAATGATCAGGACCGGTTTCGCTCATCACTAGCATTATCAACTGATAAAAATACAAACATAACGGGCTTATTCATATAAAATTGAGTGTAAAAATGAAGGTATATAAAAGTGATGGTTCATGAACTAAGACAAGAAAATACTGATTAGCAAACAAATTATACATAAATCAAATAAAAGAGTCTACAAATTAAAATGTTATGGACCTCTTGCAAATCAATAAATACTAATCTGAAATCACAAATATAGCTACATTAAAAGTCCATTTAAATGGAAATGAACCATCAGTTTTATATACCTTCATTTTTACACTCAATTTTATATGAATAAGCCTGTTATTTTTGTATTTTTATCAGTTGATAATGCTCGTGATGAGCGAAACCGGTCCTGATCATTATAAATAAGTGGAAGTAGTACAAATGAATTATGTTTTATTATTTAAAATAATAATCAGTTGATAATGCTCGTTATGAGCGAAACTGCTCCTTGCCATTATAAACATGTGGAAGTTATACAAATTAATTGTGTTTTTTTTTTAAAAAAAAATGATTATAATGTCAAATAACGTGTGTAATTTCAATGTGACTTAAAAATGATTATGGCACGCTATCAAGAATCATACAAGAAACAAAAATATAATCACCGTGAATTATAACCGAATTCATATTCAAAACCAGTGAAACCTTACAAACACAAGATGATAATATTATTCAAGATACTCCGGAAGATGTCTTACCATTAAATATTTCCAGCGATTAGAGTGATTTTTCACCAGCGAAAAGAAGCAGTAAACGGGCACTTTATTGTGAAGTAGCGACACTGAATAAATATATTTCTCTTTGTCAAATTTAATTTAAATCGAAAACTATGTAAGTTTATTACTTTTTGATGTGTGTATCTTGTATAACTTATGAAAATATTCTCATGTATAAATAACTGTGTTCAAGTAAATAAATAGTTTTAGAACGTATCCCCCGTGCAAAAAGATAATCGGGTGTACATCGTTATTTTATTCGTGTAACATGTAGTTGAATCTTATTAATCTTACGATCTATGAAAGCCATAAATAATATCGTACAATTTATTTTCTTCAAAACATATAGTAGAGAGTAATGACTTGTGAATGCGTTTATGATAATACCGTTAAACTATAAACGGATAAATTCGCTTCGTTGATTCACTCACTTGAAAGCACAGATATTGACACTAATGATGGAAATTGTTTAAGCAGTTCTTCGTAATTTTATTAAACATAAAAGGCTGTTAAAATTGAGCACACCGCTGGAATCAAACTCGTCGATCCAAAGTGTACTCACAGCTGGAAATGAGCGACGCGCTCTGGATACTCAATAAAAGTTTTCCGGAGAAAGGGGGTTTCCTTTCTACCCATTTTTCATTCCGATTTTCCCTGACTTTATAAAAAAAATCTGCTGATATAAAACAGCTCTTCGATGAAAAATATTCCTTCAATGCTGATTTCTTTTTATGTTCTTATTGAATAAATCTGACTTCTCTTATTGAATTCTGGATATCACCACCTAAATGCGTTTACATTTCATAATGTAATCTAAAATTTTCTGACAAAAGAGTACATGTAGTAAAATCCCATTACTTATCGTCTTCATTTCTAGCTCATTCCTTGATGAAATTACCTAAGATGAATTAAATAAGTTTTTTGCGTTATTGTGAATCCTTAATTTAATTATAAATAGAATTATTATTGTAAAGCTAGAACACATAGTCTTTGGCAAAATTACAAAAATCATTAAACGATGTTTATTCTACCAATAGTATTTAATGATTTTAAGAAGACTCACAACAAACATAATATTTACCGTAATTGTTGCGACTTTATCGGTTCTCGAGTTTAATTTGACTCTTAAATGAATAAAAATCTTACTTGATATTTATAAAAATTATCTGCAATAAAATACAAAACGTATAATATATAAAAACGTTTATTAATCAATCTATAAGACATCTTGTAATACGCATATTTTACTTTACTAAAAAGGTTCTTTGCTTCAAAAATAGAATACTGCTTTTTTTCTAAAGCGATTTCCATTCGGTATTTAAAAATAGTGTACTTCAATATGTCAAATATATTCTTTTGAGATATGCCACTGCAGTTTTCATACTGACATTAGTACACCATTTATTTATTTCTATTTGTTTTTATGACGTTGCCTGTATATAGTAGTTTAAATAAAATATAAGTTAGAAAGAAAATTCTTTTGATAGATGATAACTAGACGGTATCGCTACTTATGAAATATTAAACGTTCAAGGAACAAATGATAAATTTTTTAAAATGTGTTATGCAAATGTATTCAGAACTTCTCTGTGACAAACACAATTCATGGCTCAACCACATTTTGTAGGGCTGTAACCCATTTTTATTATGGAATTGGTACATATATGGCATTGCGTCCTACTTGTAATCCATTGCCTACTAACTCAGAACGAACGGTGAGTGCTCTGCTCCTGTTTAACTTCGTGGAAGTAAAGTAATACGTACTCTCAGAAGGTATCATTGTTTGTTTTGTTGAAAAATGCAGGATTTTTGAGGATCCCAAGCGTCTAGTTTTATTTTTGAATAAAGTTTTATGTTGATTTGAGATGCTCATAAATAGTCACTCTTTTCTCTGTATATAGGTGTCCAAATAAATTTTATTTTAAGTAGATATAATATGATGACAGAATGTTCTCAAAATGAAAATAGTGGCATACGTATTGCATAAATATTTACGACATTTCTAATGACTTCTATCAATAATACGGAATCTATCTTCATGATTGTAAGCATGATTGAATTTCCAATGCAAATGCATACATTTCTTTATTAATAACTACATAAAAATTACTTCTTGATTTAAGCAATAAGCCATAACATTTATTTTAGATAATTTTATTTATTTTTTGTTATGAGTTATGATCATTTCGCCGTTCTCAATATTCATATTGATTATTATAATATGTATTTGAATACACTAATGATACTTCTAAACGACACTGTTTATCATTTAACTTTACATTTTCAGGATAAAAGTAAATTTTGTTATGAATTTAGAAATCCGTCACTTAAAAGCTGACTGATAATTTCCGATGCAGAATTAATGATGTATTTTCAATACATTTTTCACGTATCCATATTTCTATACAACTCACAACTGTCAAAGTAATAATCACTTAACGTTTGTTTCCTCAAAGTTCTTCGTAAAGATTACGACACCAAAAGCGACTTATCACTTTGGAAGGTATACGAAAGAGCCTTTGTGGATTACGCTGGCAAATGTAATTGAAAAACTTTATCCGAATAATTTTCGTCTAAGAAGAGGAAATTTCGGAATTTATTTGCATAAGTCATTATATGCTATAAACAGGAAAGTGTTAATTTCTGTATCCAAAATGGACATTTCTTTTTAAGGTAGATTTTTTATCTTAAATTTATCTCTCCGATGAGTACATCCTCACATTTAAGGATCTAATCTAAAGTGATCCGAAGTTAGATGGATATTAAACCATGGAAGCTTGTTAATCCTTTAATACCTTGATCCTTTTTGCGGGTTTTCTTGCATTTACGCGTATTTTAGTCAATCTTGGCACTAAAATTTTGAACTTATTCTTACTCTTCCCAGCCCCTTAGGGTTTTAATTATCATGTTTGAGTTAATTTGGAAGTGTTGTGTTAATCTTGGCAACAACTTGTTAAATAAATAAAATTATAATTAGGAGAGTAAAGTTTAATTACCGTTTCAATTTAAAAGTTCGCACACAAAGCTTTAAGTTTTTTCGCTTTTTAAATTATTTTGATTACCTTGCGTATTAAAATCAAAGTTTTCTTTAGAAAATATCTAACATACATATGTTGTATAATTGATTTTTTAATTAATTTATACTATTCATTAAGATTATAAAGTTCTCTCCTTTTTAACTACTATTTTTTTGTAGAGGGGATTGACTGGAATCGATTATGTCCATAGAATTCCTCATAAATCATACATACTTTTTCAATTAATATCTCATACATTCTTCCATCCGTATATAAAACAAAGCATTTTTCGATTCATCTATATTATTCACGTTCCAATATAAATTAAAATCTTATTTTCTCAGTTTGACATTCCGTGGACTTAACGACGTTTGATATCAGTGAACAAATATAATAAAACTTCAGGTAGTTGCCAATTCAAACAACATATAAAATATTTAAATTCAAATGAAATCATTGTTAAAATTTCTTTATCTTTCTCTTTCTATCGATATATATCTAAGTCATGGACGCACCCAGGGGGGCGATCCAATAGGTCCGGACTTGAAAATACTTTTATTTTTTTCTCTATCACTTCCCGTCGCCAAACATAATACAGAAGGGCTTCGTACATCTACTTCTTTCATGAGTTCTTCGAATGAAACGGTCACTGTTATATTGCTAAAGCTTTCCCAAACACGGTTAAAACATTGTGTTTTTGTTAAGTTTTCATTGATTTTTGGTGCTGAAATCGTAGGTGACTCGTTGATTTTAAAATATTCCCAAACCATGGGTTGCGACCACAAACCTTTCGGTGAGCAACGAATGGTTTTATATGTCCAGTAAGCTTATAATCAGTATCTTAATCAGAAGTGGTTTAACTTATGATAGGAAATATAAAAGAAGCTTTGATGTGAGATTATGTGATAGACGTCGCGATTTCTTGATGAACACTAAAAATCTTTTGTCTGCGGCGCAATTTATTTCTATTTTTCTATAAATTACAATTCGAAAAACTTTATTTAAAATTTCAGCGTACCTATCTCAGACATACTTATAGCTCATATGTGATGGTTTTCTTCATTTAATAGTAGGCTACTTTGGTTACTGAATTTAAAACAAATCTTATATCAGCTGGACCGCTCTAAAAAAATCTGATCTAAGTATATGTCTGTAAATATCGGCTTATGTAATTCTTATAAATTATTACTGACTATAAATTATTTTTAAAGACAAATCTTTATCAGGTGAGGGTGAAATATGTTGAAAAGAAATGCTTCCCTGGTGAATAGTGAAATGTTGACGGTTTAAAAAACAAAATTAGATATAATATAATATGCCAAACAGAGTTGATCGTATACTCAGCTAGATAAAAATATATTCAATTGTACAATTGTTTTTTGCTAAGCAAGTTGGTTGAAAGGCTGAATTGCACTTGTGGAAACAACCGTCACAACGCTAATCACGTTTTGCGGGACTGCCCCGAGATGAATGCCGAACGAGCAGAGCTGTTTGTTGTAGTCCGTCATCATACGAGCCCAATACACCACGCAGACTTGATCTCGACCAAGGACAACTTGGAGGCATTCGATAAATTTACAACATCATATGGGGAGCGGGATATTCCTATTCCTCTTTAGATTCAACGCCGAGTAGATTAAACTCTAGCGCTACTACGGATTCTCAGTTACACATGATAATTAACATCGCTTAAACTAAGTGTCTGAGCAAGTCACATTTCCTTTTTTTTTCTCTGTAGTTTTTCTTTTCTTTAGCACAATAGTGCGTTGTTAAAATAACAGTAATGTGGAGCTCTGCATCGGGCCAAGAATATGATGTGTAAATTTGTTTCTTTTCTTGATAGTTATTGCGTTACGATATACGGCCGTGAAACAGCGGCTGCATGCACATAACGTGTGGATGTGGGGCAACCAACTTGCGTACAATAGTTTAGAATCGATGGAACGTTGATGTAACTCTTGTAACTTTTTGTGAAATAAAATTTACATTTTATTAATATGTAGCCATTGATATTCTGTATAAAAAAAATCAAAATGATTCAAAGCAGTATATTATGGCTTTTTCTTTTCATGCAGTTTAAGAACGAGATTGGTATCTCATGCTTTCCAAACGAGACCGCTAGCGCCATCTGTGATCTCTTTCAAGACGAAGTGGTTGCCAGTTACAGTTAGAACACATACATACACCACCCGATGCCACATCTGTCAGCCACCGTTAACGCTTTCGTGTATGGGATTACGCTGTGCTGTGATTTTCCGGACTCAAAATGGCCAACATGAATGACATCTATTTTCCGTTCGCAATCTTTTCACTCGTAAAATGTCAATCGGTTTTTCGAACGAAGTTTCAAATAAGATCAGCGAATACTAAACATATAAAATATGTATCGAAACGCGTACATAAGGCAAGTTTAATTCAGCGATGGCTATTTTGTACGTCTCGTATTTATTTTCTACGTGTATCTTATTAATATAGAATATATAAAAACAATTATAGATTAAGATTGTACTATGATTTTAAAATTTCCCAGTTTACATAGTAACGATAGTAAAATTGTTTTTGGTTCGCAATTGCTAGTGTAATAATTAAAAATTCAGCTTAAAAATATTTTTTTTAATCGACTGAGCTTTTTTAAGCCTTGTCTAAGTTTACGGAATATGTTAACTCTTAATAAAATATCTCAACAGAAGTTAAAATAAACCAGTTCTTATAAATACAAGAACAGGTTTCGGACATAATAACGATGTCATAATGGGACTAGGAAAAGGTAACTAATTATTTGACCGGTAACTAATTCCATAAATAGTCAGTAAGTCATTAACTTATTCGATAAATGGTTAGTTAATAATTTTGTTTGGTTAGTAAATACTTGCCAAATAAACAAAGGTTAGTTTAGGTTTAATTAAAAAACTAACTGATTTGTGGAAATATCCGACCGTTTAATTTAATAACTGACCATTTTATATTAATTACTGACCGTTTATTTTATTAACTGACTACTTTTATCGAAGTATTTACTAGCCATTTTGATTAATTACTGACAATTTCTTATTGAACAAAAATTGAAATAGTTACTGACCCAATAAATGTAGGCCCTAGGAAAATGTTTCGTTGATTTGATCGATAACAAATATAACCGTCACAGACACTAACTTGTCTCTTAGGAAAAATGTCATAAATCTATTTTAAAGAATTTGAGCCCGTGACCACGCAACCAAATAAAACGGACGCACAATACCGTTGCCAATCGACAGCAACCGTCATCATTAGTCCACTGTTCAATGAAGAGCTCTTCATGTTTCTCAACCACACTCTGTAGTTCGGTCTTATTTTCCTTTCATTCATATTGGCAAATATTGAAGTAAATCGAATTGAAAATAAGAAACATGTATTCTTTGGCCTCACAATGTGACGCACTGAAAAATATTGTCTTTTGCATATTCATCTTATTCAAAGTAAAATTCTCGTTAAGTGAGACCCTGGAAAAAGAAGTACGTCCTGGATCAGGAATTTGATACACTTATATGACTCAACGATAGCGTTTGTTGCATCGCCGACATAACATAGCATGTATTTTAAAAAAGTAGAAGAAAAAGGAGAAGAAATAACTCCATAAAATTAATTGCGTTGCACTTATAAACAAACAAAAACACTCCGGAATAATGAGGCCCTCAGACTTTCAAAACGCTTTACTAATGAACTCCATTGCCGCAGTATACACTTTCTAACTGTGACATTGATATGGAAAAAAATCATCAAGCTATCACTCATTTTTTTTTAAGTCATCGGTCTTCTATTGTTCGATTTCAAATGTATAATCATTATGAAGAGTTTGAAAGATTAATGGCATGTTAATTATGCACGGCATTCTTTATTCAACCGTGTTCAACATACCACATATGTACTGTTAATTAAACAGTCTGGTTATATTCTCATTTTTATACCAGTAATAGTTTTCTCTGGGGTATCGTAATATTCGTAATACTGAAAATAGAGACGACTTTTGTCCAATATATACCAACTGGCACTTTGCTCAGTTGCTTCGTGAGAATAATATTAATAGACTATATGCATACATATATATATACGTATTCAGTGTTGTGCTGCTAAAATTCTATCAACCACCGCGCACCTTGGTAAACATCATTTTATACATTTTTTTTCAAATTAAAAAGTAATAATTTTAAATTCAAAAACAATCATCATACATTACAAAATTATTTATTTAAAATACATAAATTCGTTCCAAACAGTGTTTTTATTTTCATTCGAGATTTTAACCGTGGCAGGTCTTCGTCTATCATTTGCTGTGTAACGGTGACTTCTCAGCCACGGCTTAACGAATGGTGTAGAATTCCATGAATTCAGAGTCAAACCTATCAAATTAATGAGTCTGATATATGTCGAATACTTAAATGTCTCTTTTCTTCTGAACAAATAGTATTCATTAACGAAACTCCTGCTAAATAATTAATAAAAATTTTAGCTTTACTGAGCGTTTCAGGAAGTTCATCGCGATAATCTCATAAAATATTATCGACGTAATCTCTGAAATCATTTACATTTATTTTTAACTTCATAATTTTACTTTGAATTCTAGTATTAACGGCCACAAGTTTTTACTTTATTCATATCGGATCAAGTATTGTGATCGTGTAAAAATTCGGTCTTGGAATTACGATAATTAAAAAAAAATCCATATTTTAAGAACCAGCCATCCGAACCAAAATTATTTTAGCAAATAGCTCGGCAGAGTTGGTGCCAACCCATACCAGTACATCACTGTATACGTTCCATCTTTGTAATTAACCTTTTCACTCACGTAGAGAGTTAAAAAAAAGGTTTAATCTCTACTAACATCTTTAACTCTGAATTTTGACATTTAAAAATCACTAATTTCACATATACGCTATGCATTGAGCTATATTTGATACAATGAAAACGTCCAGTGACACTGTAATCTTAAATTTATCATCCAATTATTGTTAATGATTATTTCAATATGATGTAGGTACACTGTTATGAATGAATAATGATAATCACTTTTCATATTCGTCTTGTCTTGTATTGGACACGGTATCGAAGCGAAATAAACCAAATAAAATAAAAGATGTACTCAAAAATGTTGCCATATTATGCAATGTGTGATATAATGTATGAATTGTTTACTTTGCATGAACATCGATATAGGAAAAGGTTGGGAAAGATGAAGTTATTGTATTTCCGCTCACAATGTTCGTATAGAATGGGCGTTACTTACGAAACAGTCTTCTGGAACATACCGAAAGCATTACAAATGAATAGAAAGAAATAAATATACCATCAGGTTCATATTTCTAAATTTCATTAATTGCCTTCTTTTACGTTTTTGAATAATTTTAAATTACGACAATGTGCTGATAGAATTGCCATTACGTTGTACGTTTTAATTGGAGTTCTACCTCCATTATAAAAAAGAAAAATGCATATATTCACTTCTACAATAGCGTGATGCCGAAGTAACTATCAACAGTATTATTTAATTAGTATTTAACTTATTTATTTTTTCTTTATGGCTCGCATTTTTCTTCGCAGAATTTTAATTCAGTTTCAATCATAATTTTTAATACATTGGTCAAAATTTATAATGGTCATAATGTGTCAGTCAGAATTACAGAGGGCAGAATAAATAATTTATTGTCAGTAATTCTAACCTAACCTAGCCTAATTTTATTCAAACCGTTCATATTTTTATTCTGACCACAAATTGATTTAAATTCTTACCATTTAATTTGTTACCTTTCGGCTATAATGAAAATGAAACTCTTACAATATATGTCTCTATTTACAAAACTATCTAGTTAATATTATAAAAGATCTGTCTTTTCTTTGTTATTTTGATTATTTTTTTATTAAATGAAACATTTTATAGATAGATGAATAAATTTAAATGAAAACGAAGCAATGTTAGAGATTCGTCGCCAAAATTTGTATTACATTTAATTTTGTTAAATTTTACATAATAAGAATACCATAAATAAATTCATCCAATCGTACTGTAATTTCCATTGCAGCTGCTAAATGTTGACATTCCTTACGTCTCGCTGGAAATTTGAAAGACGTTTGCTCGTGCCATCAGAAATAAAATTACAAGAATATCAAAGGCAAGACTTAAAAAGTAATACATCCTGGAAATAATTCCGGAGATATTTCTCAGTGATCTTTATGAAAACTGAAATGAAAACTTCAGACATCGATAATGTATGAAAATAGTTCGCTGAAAATGTACATTACGGAAGTTATGCATTTCTGATAGGTTATCCGTTGAAATATTCATGTTTATAACATTCCTTTCCATCGAAGTTATAGAAATACAAATTTCTCGATGCACTCATACATTCCTCATTCAGCACATTACAGTAATCGGTCACTATCCATGAATGTATTTGCCAACTTGCCGCGGATAAAAAGACAAGTCGCATAATATATATAGTAGTGGTTCCCCAAGTGACTCCTACGGACCCCGAGGGGTCTCTGTGACCACTGAGGGGGTACGTGACAAATTAAAAATAATTTGGGGGTGCGTTAACAGCGTCGGGGGGTCCGCGAAAGGTTTAATATAAAAAAATATCTAAGATACATTTTCATTATTATAAAAGTTCATATAAATAAATACCATTAAATAAATTGGTAGCGATTTGTTGGGTGTTGGACGCTTTTGCAAGCAGACCCATAAACTCAAATGCATCCATACTTATATAGGAGTAATTTATGGAGGAGTGGAAACCAATGTTTGAAAAAGGATACCACAGAATCTGGTTACAACAACAGATACCAATTTTATATCCTGCATTATGGGTCAGAGGTTTTTGATTGCTTTCCCGCTATCCTAGTTAAAATATGAAAATGATTTATTTATATTGTATTTTTACATCACTATTTACCGTTCAATACATCAAAATTAATTTTATAATTTTCCTATTATACATAACGAGTTATTCTACTTGGGGGTTCATGGTCAGGTTTTTACTTTATGAAGGGGTCCATGATCACAATAAGTTTGGGAACCACTGATATACAGGAATATATGCTAGGTATTATGCAAAATGTCACGAAATATTTTTTTACAAACCTCAGATAGTGAGAAATCAAGTATCTTTTTATTTCATGTACAATACAGCTAATAATTTCCGATGCACCAGACGTTGTGATTTTCCTTAAATCTCATCTCATAAACTCGATTAGAATTTTTTAAATCATTCATGATCGCAGACAAAAACCCTGAAATATCTAGCTCGGGGCCATGACCTAATTTGAAATTGAATTTCGTGATTTATTCATTTATATTTATATTAGCTATTTACAAGCTCTCTTGTCAAGTAGACTATATTATTAAACTTTTTAGAAACGTTTGTTTTTGGCAATCGATTTATCCATTATATATTAAGATTAATATTCCTTTGCCAATATAATTCAAACAATTTGTATATTTAGATGTCCCGCCTTCAGTAATATTTAGATTGGGTCACAGCGCACAACTGAGAGCCATACATTTATACAGTTACTCTAAACATACACATATTTTACTGTACTTAAATTTTTCATTTTGTTAATGCTGATTAATAAAAGAACTTTACCAATTCTTTGACGAAGCAGTTATTTTATCAGAAGTTCATAAATATTCCATGCTGCATTTCTATGCGATTTATTTTTGAGATAAGATAACAAACTGTTTTATATCATACATTATTGATTACATATACAAAAAAGGCAGATACATTTAATTACTGTTTTATAAATCTGATTTGAATTATCACATAAAATCCAAGCCATATATATTGTATTTTTTTAAATTACATCCATTTAAATCCAAAATCATTATAAAAATCTGAATGATGTGAAATGTGTAAAACCAAATTATTTGCGAAATTTTCACATTTCAATTTTCTATTAAAAAACGTGTCAGCATTGATTTCCAAATATTTTAATTATGTTTTAGTAATAAGTATTTTTATCAAATTTAATATTATATAAATATATTGCATAATTATAATAATGCTTATAGTAGAAAACTACTTTAAATTATTAGTATCACAGAATTATGCTTCACGTGTTTATTTCACAGTTCATTAGCCCAATGACAAATACTTACGAAGCTGTGGCCATGCCTTTCAAGTATTCACGATTATAACCCAACTCCCACTTTGATTGAACTGAAGTAACGATCTGCTTGTCATTGAGTATCAATAAATAAGCTATTTTCCTTGTTCCGTCTTTTCGCCTCATTTCTTGCAATGCGGAGAATAGGAAAAATACTTGCTACACTGCTCTGCAAAATTGCTATTCGAAAATATTTTGGCGTTTGCACTTACACAATATATTCTAGAAACAGACTCTTATTCTTAAAATAACTAGTTAAATTAAGTGAATAATTCAAGAGTGGTATGTATACACGGAAAGAGTGGAAATGTATATTAACTGTAAAATTATAATGGTAATCTTATTGACCGAAATTATGATGAAAAGCCGTGTTTCGAACCACAACTGAATCGAAAACCGGAAAATTCGTTATTTTGTTGTAAGGAAAACCGGAACCGAACCGAAAAAAATGCAATCGGTTTTTCGATTGGGTACATGTCATACACGCGCTAAGAAAACATTAACGATCGTGTGACGCATGTCGACATAATTTATGACAATATTTTTTTTAAATTTATGATTGCGACTGCGGTAAAATACAACAATTGATTTCGGAGCGTGGCGCTGGGCTATCAATACAAGTACCATAAAATTTTCTAAAGTATGTTTTAATACTAATAAAAACATTTAAAAATTAATCACTCGAAGCTAAAACGAAAACCGAAATGATATACATTGTTTTACTTGAACTAAAACGAAAAAAAATAACAGTTCGAAGCCCTGGTGAAAAATTCGTTGAACACATATTATTTCGTTTGATATTTTACGAACAATACTAACTCTAATTCCCAGTGAACTGGTGCTAAGGCAATAGCCAGCTTTAGACACAGCGCTTCCATGCACGATCAGAAGGTTTGCTTGCTTTAAAACGATAACGTCATAAAAAAAACTCTTTCTTGTTTTCAAGCACACAAACCCCCCGATTGCCCTTGGAATCGTCTGTATATAAAGCTGGCTAATCACACTATGCCATTATTAGAAAGGGTATAAATTTTTAATAACATCTACATTCTGAAGCAGTACTTTAAATTATGCAGGGCGTTAAATTATGTACCAATTTTCAAATAACTCCGATATATATATATATATATAAATTTACTGATATGCTCAGTGATGAATACAAGGCAACAATAAACACATGCATTAATTTTCATGGTTGTATGTATCGAATATTATAAAATAACATTAAATGCAACAGGAAACAATTGCATGATGACTCTCAGTGTTTGAATAAGGGTGAATAAAAACTGTATTCTGGCTTAATTTTCAAGCGGTTATTGTTTCAATGTGTACATTAAACGTCACGCTTTCGAGTAGTCAATAAGTATTTTGAGATATATTTTGTGAAGTAGCATTTCTAACGTTTACTCTATGTTAATCTATCTTGCAAAAGTATCACAAGTCATTAAGTACATAACGTAATTGATCGCTTTGTATTAATTTAATTAAAAATACGAGTAAAAAACATCTAGTAGTTAAATGATGTAATAAAAATGACAACATGTTTTTATTATTAAATTTGGTAACTAATTTTTGATAGTGTTTTCGTTTCTTAATAAATTCAATCGATCGATACTTTTTTACAAGCGCAATCTGAATCTTTTTGTATCTTTGAAGTTTGGTGTAAAACCTCTGAGAGAACATCGTTCGTTTGCCTTTTCTTTAATCTTTTAAGTTTTGAAACGATCCGATCAGTTTTTTCAACAAGTTCGTTTAAGTTTGGCTAAGCTACCGGTTCAAGGAAAACCCGTGAATCAAAACACTGCTTAAAGCTTTTCAAAGACAAATAATTTAGAAACTATCTTGGGGCTTTCTATGTGGTTCGGTAAAGAGCCACACAGGTTTGTGTGTATATTAAGAAAGTTTTTGACACTTGCATACTCAACACATTCCACTCAAGTCAACTTAAAATAATCACTACCTTTCTCTACTATCTTAGTTTCACCAAATATTACTCTTATGGAAAACTTTTATCAATAAACGTATTTTGAACCACTATCCGTTTAGTTGATTTTCAGAAAAGTACTCGTAAAAACTTATTGTTTTTTAAATCATGTCAACTCAATGAGAATTTTGAAAATCATTGGAAGAGAAAATACGCCACAAACACCCATGCCCAAGATTCTAAATATTGCACTGAAAAAATCTAAATCTATATTGACTATTCTTGGCTTCAACCCAACCCCATCTAGACCAGAAAGGCCGACAACTACATAGTATATAAATTTATGAATTATTTTTTTAAATACATTATTCATAAAATTACATCAATGAAAATTAATAACGATTAATATATTTTAATAATATTTGTATCTACATGAAATCTGGCATCAATATTTAATTACTTTTTTGCAGTGGCAATGTAGTGTTTGCTAATAGGTACTGTTAAAAGGGGTTTGGCAGGTTCGCAAGTGTGGGGAAACGTGGGCTGGAGTGGACTAGCGTGGACGCAATGCCCCCAAATGGCGTGCTTGGGGACTTCTAATGAACGGGGCGAAATCAAATTAAAATTGATCGATCATTTAATATTTAATGACTATAGGCATTCAAATGTGATAGCCATAAATCGCTTAGTCTTTGATCGAACAATTCCGTTCATGCTATTAAAGTAATGTATATATCGTTGCTGTTCTGGAAGAAAAAACTAAACCGAAAAAATGACATATTGAGCTAGTTATACCAAAATATTCCTTATTTCAAACTCTACCGTATGAAAGAACACACTTATTTTTATAATTTATACTTTTACTTAAAAACAGTTGTGTACAAACAAACAAAATGAAAAGGGTATAGCAATTCGAACATTTGACAAACTTAAAACTCCAAAGTCCAATTACTCAAAACTAGTTTATTTCAGTTAGTGTCTTCTTCCAGAACAACGATTAAGTACTTATCTTATTTTTTTTCTCGTCATTTTTGTTGGCGTCAGTCATATGAACAGCAGTTTCTCGGCTGATCAGTACATTGCACAGGCAGGTGGACACAGAAATATGAGTTTCGTTCATTGATTTTTATTGTTGAATAAATATTATCTTAGTTTCATTTTCAAGCATGTTTTTTTGTATCTTCTAAGATACTATTTATGGACAAATTCTACAATATTTACTTAACGAAAACTGCTCAACAGTGAGTTCTTCCTGCTTCATTTTGCAATGCCCAGGGCAATACTACATAGGTTTCAGTAAAGCAGGATGTGATAAAATACTATAGTTTTCAATTTATTGAAAAAAATTCAATGGTTTATTGGCGTATTTACAACCACAAGCGTTTCCATTCAAATATGGAAATCAATCAATTTTTGTATTTGTTTTCCACTACAAATAAATGAAATCCAACTGACCAGGATCCTAATTGACTAAACAATCAGAAGAGTAATTAAATTCAACGATTTAAAATTTGACATTGAAGCTCTATCATTCGTCCTCAGTTGATAGTATGAATAAAAAATAATATAATGGTTTATTATATCAATATGTAATAAGATAACAATATGTATTTAAAGTAAAAATAAATAAATATAACTACATTATCTAATTCACATTGCAACATTAAATTTTTTGGTTTTCATACAGAACTTTCTATTGCAATTCAAAACATTTTTTTAATTCTCCTGCGGTGAGTAGGCTGTACGCCAATAAGCGGGAGGTTCGCTACCCTGCGTACCTCTCGCGGCGTATCGATCCCTCCCTCTCGTCAACGCCACGTGCGCTACCCCAACCTTTCATAACCTTCTCGCAGTGAAACTTTTACTGAAAAATTAAACTTATTTGGCAATTTTGACACCATATTATATGACGTCATAAAATTTAAAAAACGGATCATATTTTCAGCCTTAACTTATAATTTATATTGTTCTTAAGGTATATAATGAATTAGTTTTAAATATAAATATATAATCCAGATATAATTAAATATACACATGTCATATTCGTTGCTGATGCAAAAATCTTAATTTCTTTCCCAGCCCAACATATCATATCGATGAAAATGTTTTTTTACAGATTTCCACATTATTTTACACTACATAATAATATACAAATTCTTTCAGATGTGTTATACATCCTTTGGAACTTATCTTCTTTTAAAAAGGGAGGGTTAAACAACTGATTTGTTTCGTGTAAAAGTACTCCGTTATGAAGGCATATCGACCAAATTGGCAACGAATATATATTTTTTAAATAACACATCTACTTTTGTATAAAAATCAAACACGACACATCACTGAGTTATTGACGGATCAGTTCATCTCGCGGTGAACAAAGCCTGTACTTATCCTTTTAAAGAATTGTGAAATGAGTATAAAAGAAATGTATTTCATTTTTATAAATATAATGCCTTTCAACAAAAATTGACAGTTGACATTTTAAAAGTGATTAATACATTATACCTAATCACTTTTAAGATCTTAACTGTCAATTCTTGGTATAAAAGCATTATATCTTATATGTTATATCCCAGACTGCTCTGTAGACGTTTTATTTTATTATCACATATCACATGTAGGTATGAAATTTTCTCATTACCTAAGCTTCCGCGGTGTATATAAAATATAATATTTTGCGATGAACACACAGTTCCGACGTACTAGCTACTTCAGACATTCAGTATTTCAATTTCAATACCGTCATCTATGACGGGTACGGTTACTAGTTTTAAAAATAATGCCCATGCCAGTCTGTAGACGGTTTTTATTATTATCACATATCACATGTAAGTATGAAATTTTCTCATGACCTAAGTGTTCACGGTTCGCGGTGTATAATGAAATAAAATGTTTTTCATTGGACAAACAGTTCCAACGTACTAGCTACTTTAGACATTCAGTATTTAAATTTCAATACCGTTTCCTACGACTGATACGGTTGTACTAGTTTTAAAAATAAAACACAATTTGCTTTGTACTATTTCTACAAGTTTACAATGATCAGGGCCGGTTTTGCTCACCGCGAGCATTATCAACTGATCCGTTATAGTTATATAATGAAGCGTGTACTGCGAATCATACCGTCCTAATGTTTATTTTTAATTCAGTATATGTGTTTTGGTTTTCAATTAAATTTGCGATAGCCTAATATGTAAGTGAGTCATAAATTTCACTGTTAGATTGATATATATTGCATAAAACAGAAAATAATTAAGATGATTTACCTTTTGTCTATCTACTACCCTCAAACGAAATATTCAAATTAATCCAAAATTGTAAGTGTGTACTAACTAACATTATACAACGTTTGAATAATTTGTTCAATTTTCATTTCGAATAAAGCCAAATTATCACCCATTACTTCTCAAACTACAAATTGCTATCTGCGACGCTGGCATGACAGATCATAATCCTCGTTAGAACAGATTTGTAAAGATTATTATGATGGCTGCTTCGCGTTTTGATTAAAGTTTTCACTACCTATATTACCCTAAACTTAATGTTACATTTAATGAAAGAAAATAACTTAAACATATATATCGATTGTAGATCGGCAAAAGGACGTAACCCACACCAAAAAATGTTGTGTATAACTCACAGAAAACTTTTTAATACACCGCATTCATATACGTATATAGTATCTCGACTGTAAAAAGGCAAAAGCAGATAATATTTTTTTTCGATTATCACAATGTATACAATTTAATACACGTTTTGTGTTGGTTATACACAATACTTTTTTGTTTTGGTTACATCCTTTCGTCTTTCCATAGTATTTAGATATTATCACTAAAGTTACAGAAAGCTTTAAGTCAAGAAACGTTATTTTGAAATCGACTTATAAGAAAATCATGAAATTTTATTCTTTCTATTTACATACTTTAGCCATTAATTATTAAACTACCCACATTATGAGATTCGTTAATCATTTGCGAATTTGATTTAAGTATTAGTAATTTCTTTGTATAGTTATATTAATTATAGATTTTTTCCACTAATTAACTGTGAACGAAATCGACTCAGTTCATATCGATTTATTTAAGTTATGTAAAAATACATGGAATATGGCTGAGACTGTTTTTTCAGATCATACTCAAATCAGCCGATTTTAGATTTATCGCTTTCTGCGACTATGCCGACGATAGTATATTCTTAATATACCTTTTCATTCATATAATATCATCAAACCAGTATAAATCACGCCATTTAATATTGAGCATCAATCTAATATTTAAAGGCAAACAAATAAACATTTCCGAAAGTGTATTGATCTCTCTGATTAATTACAAAATCCATGACAACTTTATTCATATCCGAGTATATTAATTAGTTCTGATTCGATTCTAAAATTTAATTCTTCACCTAAGCCAATAGAGTGAGGAATTTAACTTAACACAAACGATCGCAATTTTCTTTGTTTTACAAATTTACATGATCATTAATTATTCTCCGCTGATTATTAAGATATGAATTATTTACCTGCCGCTTTTAGTCTCGTAAAATTTACAATAATTATATTATTTACAGAGTTATAAGTGGCTCATTTTTCACATATATGTATACCACGAAGGTAATCGATTATGACATGTAAATCTCATTATAAAGTGTGTATAAACTTTCTCGTTATTTTGACTAAAAAGTGCTTTGATTTCTTAATAAACTTAATTTATTTGTATACTGAAATGAAACTCACATCTTTTGTTGTTTCACCCTTCATTCTATGAAAGGTATATATGTAGGTTAATCAATAATATTCAATATGGTTTCTATGTTAATATTAGTTTAGTAATATAATACGTGACACTCGTTTTGCCCGTTGAAAGACAGCACCAGACCCTGTCAATTTATAATATTATTTATAGCCTCGTCTGTGTCAGTTATTTATTAATGTAAATATAAATAAAATCTTAAAAAAGCAACAAAGATAAATGTACGAGTAGTTGACCGCTTAAGAGAAAAATTCAACAAAAATAACGATTAACGTTTAGCATTAGACCGAAACATAACAATGCAAGTGTATAGACAAGTATAAGTGTATCGATAAGACAAAAATTAGGAAAGGTACTGTTACAAAAAAAATATGTTCAATTTTTTACAAAAATGTTTTTGTGTCAGTAGTTGACCAGTAGTTGAAAGTTGCAGTAATTGACCAATTTTTTTTCAGCACTTGACCATGTCTAATTTGAGGGTTTCATGACAACCCTTCGTCAGAGTTGCCTGAGAGTTTCCAGTGCGACCACTCTTGGTACAATAAATATATATTGGTAAAATACTTACCGCATAAGGTGTCGTTTTCAAATGGCCGCTATGACATCCCAATGACATAAATATTATTATGTGTTAGTTCCTCAATCCGGCAAAAATGGTTTCACTTGTCTGAACAACACAATTTAGAGCAATCTCGCTTCTAAGTTTCATATTTTGGGGCACTTTTATTGAAAAAAGGTCAACTACTTATACATGGTCAACTACCAGTATGTAATCTAAGCATGTTTCTTAATAATGTAGTTTTGTTTTTTGTAAAGTCTTACTTTTTATTTTTCAAATTCAATATTCTACCACCAAACTTGAGTTTCGGTAAGTTCTATCATTTTGTTTTTGGGTATCCTTGAAATACTTAGCAAACTCTGAGTTAACCTTAGCCTGTTTCAGACATATAATTATAGGATCTACATACATAATTACATAGGTAAAATGATAAATAGACATATATGCAATAAACTTTTATCCCTTGCTTACTTTTGAGTAAAAAACAATGAGCTCTTTCTGTTGATATCGATATCGATCGTTGTCGATATACCATTTAAATAAAATAAAATATGCTGAAAAAAGTTTAGAATCTCATCCCATGTCAAAATCTCATCACATTGAAAAATAGCTACAACGAAAAAATCTTCTTCGTCTAAGATCGTATTTGCTCTCTACGATGAGGAGTATATGATCACCGCGTGGCACCTCCAAGAGTCCTAGTCATCCACCATTCGCTTTACTTCTTCCCATGACGTGCTAGTATTCTTTAGTTTCTCTGAATACAATAAAGGTCGTCCACGACGTCGCTATCCCGGTAGAGGCTCTTCTGAGAAATCGCCAGCATGTGTATCGGCCAGTATCAACGTTTCTCCATAACGACTGACGTAATATAGAGTTGCCTGATCTGTTCACTTGTATCAAAATTCTTTGCAAATTCTCGCCCTCGCCCTCTATATTTGATGGAAGTAACTATTCTAGAAGATCGGTACACGGTTTTGTTAGTCTTTGTCACGTGTCCGATTCGCTATAGTGAAGCAGCACAGTGAGAATGCAATGTATAAATCACGTTTGGTTTTAACAAAGTACACTGCATATTCTTATAAAGCTAAACATTCAAAATACCACATTTAAATCAATTATAGTTTTCAAGTTTTACACATTTATAAAACTTTGGAAATTATCCCATAATACTAGTTGAAAATAATCGTTTAATCAATTTTTGTATGTATTTTTAATATCGATTTTTTTATTTTTGTTTCAGATCATCGGTGTGATATCTGTATTCTTCATCTGTGTTTCAATCCTGTCGTTCTGTCTCAAAACCCATCCAGACATGCGAGTTCCAGTCATCAGAAACCTCACCGTGAAAACAGCCAATCAGAGCCGAGGCTGGGTTCTGGACAAGACGCAGACGAACGCTCACGTAGCGTTCTTCTACATCGAGTGCGTTTGCAACGCGTGGTTCACCCTGGAGATCCTCGTCCGTTTCATATCATCACCCAACAAGTGCGAATTCATAAAATCATCAGTGAACATTATAGACTACATAGCCACGTTGAGTTTTTACATCGATTTGATATTACAGAAATTCGCGTCGCACTTAGAGAACGCGGACATTTTGGAATTCTTCTCGATAATTAGAATAATGCGGCTATTTAAGCTCACCAGGCATTCTTCCGGGCTGAAAATTCTCATACAAACGTTCAGGGCGTCGGCCAAAGAGCTGACTCTTCTCGTTTTCTTCCTGGTGCTTGGTATTGTGATTTTCGCAAGTTTGGTGTACTACGCGGAGAGGATACAAGCAAATCCTCACAACGACTTCAACAGTATACCATTGGGGCTGTGGTGGGCTCTCGTCACCATGACGACTGTTGGTTATGGAGACATGGCGCCAAAGACTTACGTGGGAATGTTCGTCGGAGCACTTTGTGCACTTGCAGGGGTAAGCTTTCATCATTTATATTATATTGTCACGCAATGTCCACAAACTAAATACAGAATAATGCCATGGTTACTTATGAATGCGTTCATATTATAAGTACATGTATATCTACCATGCGAGGTATATCGATTTTCCACGCCCAAGGAACGCTAACTCAGAAAAGACTAGTCTTTAGTTATATTATAATGTCCGATTATAATAGCTCTTAATCTTAAAAAAAGTTATGATGATTTGCATAAATAAGTTTACATCTTAAAACTATAAAGTATTGAGTATATATTTCACGAAAATATTGTGCAAATAATTATCTTTCACTCTTTTACGCGCTAGATTAAAGGTGTCAAAACTTTGGTGAGACATTTCTCTAAAACTACTATTTCTTTGTTTCTCTATATATTCATATAACAAAACAAGCTTGCGTAATGAAATATAGCCTGGAGCTAAATTTCTACAGCATATATAGTAAAACTAAATATAAAGTTGTTTTAAATACACAAAACATTAAATAATAATAAAATCATATTATTCCTATTGTGAGGTAAGTTAAATAAAACAATTTACGGCAGCTAATGGCACACTGTTCATATCTTATGCCTTATCGATGATCAAAAATTTCCATGTTTTAACATTCACAAAACATGCGAGCTTTACAAATAGAATTATTTGAAGAGCGTGTGTGGCGAATACGTTTATTTTCTAACATACTCCGTTTCATTTTCTGAGTTCGAAAGACATTTCAAGAACCAGTCACATATATATTTTTTCTATTTCGTAATGACGTAACATTTTACCATTTGATAAAATTTTATTAGGCTAACAACTGAGGTCGCTTTCAAAGTAACGCAGTTACGGTGCGTGAATACATCGAATGTGCATAATGTTATAGCGATTGGCAATTTCAGAGATAGGCGGTTAACAGTTCTACAATCTGCAATATATATCCATACGCTTGATTTGCAACCGCTTCGAAACCACGTTACTGAAAAAATGGGTGTACTTAAATAAACAACACCATGGTCAGTTGCAGTCGACTTAGGAAAAACGAGTGGGTCAAAGGACAGAATGTTTCATGTCATCTTCATTAATGTTCAGGATTTTTTTCAATTTGACACACCTAGACTTTTCTTGCACTTACTATCAATTTTTGTTTTTTTATTCATGCATAATGCATAATAGAATTATTAATAACTATTAATATTATACACCAGGATGCATTACCAGCTGTCAAAATTCACTCAACATTCCCGCTCTCTTTATCTGAACCTGCGCTGACAGAGTGAGCGTGGGTGTGTTGCGTTAGACAAATAAATATAATATATGGAGAATAATAGCTAGTGTTATATTTGTAACCAAATAACATATTTTAGAAATATGTATTTGTAATTCGATTTCCGTTATTTGGTGATATAACGAAAACAAACTTGAAACATTATAATGAGTTCGCCGTCAAATATCAGCTTGTTCCGTTAATAGGTTGTGATAATTGAAGGAAGTATACTGTTTCCTATTTTTAAAATACCGCTCCAAGAATAATTAAACTTTTTCAAATTTCAGGTACTAACGATAGCGCTACCGGTACCCGTAATAGTTTCAAACTTTGCAATGTACTATTCTCATACACAAGCCCGAGCAAAATTGCCAAAGAAGAGACGGAGGGTTCTGCCAGTTGAACAGCCTCGAGGTCCCAGACTACCAGGTACATACAGACCAATATCCTGATATAACTTCTAACATTTTTTTGAAACAAATTATGAAGAGGTCTCCATCTAGATTAAGAGGATAATTAATTATGTAGTAGAATCGACTGACTATTTATATATTACACGTAAAGATTTAACCATATTAACTTGTGTAAATACTAACACAGTATGTTGTATTTTATAAAATAAAATACAATTCATTTGTACTACTTCCACATGTTTATAATGATCAGGATTATATTGATTATCAACTGAATGCTCGTGATGAGCGAAACCTCGATCATTATAAACATGTGGAAGTAGTAAAAATGAATTGTGTTTTATTTTTTAAAATATAGTGTCTTTCCACCAAGAATTGACAGTTAACAACTTAAAAGTGAACAGTATGTTGTATTTTGCAAACCAGCGATTACACTTAAACTCTGATATAAATGTGTTTTATAGATGAAAACCTGAAGCAAATTACGTTTAATTTAGTCAATTATTTACTGAAAAACATATTTAGTTATGAATATTTATGGTAAAACCAGTAATTGTCTCTAAATGCTTTGTAAATAAAATGGTATTGGGAAGAAACAAATTAATAAAACATATCATTATATGAAAAAACCAACACCAAAAGTTTTTTACAGTCTAATGTATGATATAATATGGAACAGAATAATTGCACATTCCACTTGTATTTTAAAAGTGTTTTTTTTTTATTGTCAATATTACCATATATGCTATATGTTATGTTTTTGTTTATCAAATATAATTATACATGTTTATTAAAACGTATTCAATTTCCTGAAATCAATCGCGAGAAATCTCTGGGTAAAGCCTTTCTAAAAAATGTAATTAAAACTTCTATAGGATAAAAAAAACTCCATAATGCATTTCAAAAAAAAAGTTTAATACTTTTTTCGACGTCAAAAACTGTCACTGGCTGGTTAGAAGAAACTGGATTATATAAATAGAAGGATACGAAGTCGCAATTCAAGCGGTCGAGTCATAAACTTTAGTAATAAACTGATAATTCAAACTTTTAAACCACTTTTCTTTATGAAAAAGTTAGCATCGTTAGCAGTTTAATCAGGGTTCACGTTAATTACCCCATTAATTTTTTATCATTTTTTAATCATCTACATAATGTAATTACAAAAACACTTCACAAGTGTTTAACGTCATCTTCATGAAAACTTCACTAAGTCTTCATAAAATCCTTTCTTTTCAATCACTTTTTTTATGTTTATACCCTTAATGCTTTCAAGTATAAAGTTTCCTCTTTGAAGTTTGAAGATGTCGTTTTACCAGTCAACATTAGTTTAGGTATTTTGAATTTTTATGATATTTCAATAGACTTTGTTTCATTAATAGATTTCTAGCTGCTAGTCGATTTTTACATAAAAAAATGCGATATTTAGTATTGTCCATTATTATAACTCTTGTATAATAGAGGAATGAAGATATTTTCGGTACGAAAAAGTTAATACTGTAATGTAAAATGTATGTTTTCTTTTTGCGTGGAATCTTTAACATAACATGATATATTATGTTTTACTGGGGAATAATTAAGAAACATTATATCTCTTTTTCACCCTGACGAACAATTTTTTTTTTGACACTTGAACATTTGACATTTATCAAAAAATAAAAAATATATAAAATTTTCATTCAACTTATGTTTGTATAACAACCACCAAAACTCGAGAGTTACTTAAGCGGGAATGTTTATGTCCGAAACCTGAGCTAACCTGACCTAGTTGGACATTTTTGGATTTCTATCTTTTCAATTAGGGCATGATGTTTTGTCTGTTTATACCAATCAATGTTTTGAAAAATCAGTCCTAAAAGCTACCTTTTCACATAGTTTTATCTTATCGGCTACCATCTCCATAAATTGATTCAAAGCTCTTCATTTTAAAAATATCCACAATTTAAATACTTACTTATATAGGCGAAAATGGTATTGAAAAAATAGTTTCGTTAACTATTTACAACTTTCAACACTCAATACAACTTTCCAGTGTTTGACTCTTAAGAGAGAATTTCCGAAACCAAATTCTTGCAATGAATTTCTTTACTGTCGTACTAAGTAAGTGCAGATGGATATTTTGTTTCAATGCGACATAAATGTGCCTTTTTATCGTTGATATTTTAACCAGTAAAGTGTTTCAAGCTTGTCAAAAATTAATCTACATTCGATAATCATGTAGTCTTAAAATATTACTGTGTCCTGCGCATTGAGCAACAAATAAAATAATCCGCTAAATATCAATTGGTTGACAAAGGGATCTGTATCGTATTTTGGTATATTTCTCCCCCACTTAAAAATAATATGTTTTTATGAGTTAAGTGTGGGTATTCTATTTTTCAAACACTAATTCCACTTTATGACTATTTGTTCTGAAACCTAGTTACTATTTCTATCAGCAAATTTAAATTTCAGCACTTGCAAAGCCAGCCAAAGAATAATAAATTTCAATATAAATCATTATCGTATTTTTAAAGTCCACCGATGTGATATTGTAACTTTCTCACGGTTTTTTATCCTCCGGTAATTCAGCAACGTATTTTTTCCATAAATTCCGCTTTATCCAATAAGGACCGATAAAATTGGATTACTTTCAAAATAAACCATGATTCGGAAGGTCAGACACTTTGTTATCTTATCCAATCACGAATCTCATAATTTATTCATATTTAAGAAATCACCGAAAATTTCTACAACTCAGCGAAAAATCTCAACTTTTTTAGGCAATTATTATTTGTGAAATTGTTTTTTTTGCCCATAACATTTCGCTTAGTAATCTCATAGATAAACATTTTTTAAACAGAATTAGAGATTGGTATTTTTTATGTATAATTTTAAGCATTTGAAAAAAAATGATCTTAAAATAAATATTCGTTTTTATACCATATCACAAAGTGGTGAATTGAGATTACCAAAACATTTTACTTCTAATTCTTTTACCAGCCAATTCATTTCAGGCCATGGTCACTTCCCTGACAAGCTCTTCCAATTTGACCGTTTAGTAGATTGTCAAAAATTTACTTGCGGGAATATGATTCAGAATGCTGATCACATCCTTTGTTCAAATATAGATCACGGACTGGAAAAATTGTTCAAGATAATATAACTATCAGACGGATCTGTTGGCTCTGCCGGACATCCGACTTGGTTGCACCTAGAACCAATTACAAGACATTCCAAGATTTCATGGTTTACAGCGAATGGAAAGCAACTTATACAAGCTCTCTCAGTATCAAAATATATTATTTTACTTAATGCACAATAAAGTGCATGCAACTAAGTATGGATGAAAAACCTCGGATATTCATGGCAAAAAAAAAACGCAAATGTTATTATGCTGCGAAATACACCCTGTAAAGAGTATGTGAAGCCGCAGCAAGTGGTGAAGTGTGCAGTGTTCGGTATCCTGGGGAATTTTACTTACCATACCACAATTAATGTAGAACATTCGAACCCCTTATGAGTTATTTATTGTTGGTGGCGTGCACTAAGTGTGCAGAAAAACAATCCCTCCAGCCAAATGAAAAGCTTCTTTGAGTTGAGGTCTACTTGTTCTCCGTATGACTCCGCAATTTTTTAAATGCCTGGTAATTTTCCTTATTCGCCACCATGTGAGCGTGGCTGATCGGTCCAATGGAAGGTTGGACCGATTTGCGCAGCTCTTCCTTTTATTTATGCTTTCAGTCTTGGCAGTTGCTCCAAAGACAGGGAAAAAACTGTAGATACGCTTATCGTTTGTCACGCCACTGTATACTGCCGTATAAAGTTAACGGATGCGAAAGCAGTAGTGGGTGGAGGAGGGCTAGGTAGTTATTTATTCCGTCGAGGACCGGTTTTAAGTCAAAGGTTATGAAAAATGAATTAAATTTTTAGAACAGCTGGTCATAATGATCACATACGTCAATGACATACATACATGGGTACATATTTATAATTAACTAGCGAGTACCTGACATGCGTTGCAATCCAACTTAAAGAAAGAAAGTATTTGTGACTTAATTCTGTTTATTGAAGTGATTTTGGATACAAAATATTTTTGTTCCGTCTGGTGCGTACACGAATAAATCAGAAGGTTTTTCAAGATGTCGCTGTTTGTACGTATTCGATTCTTTTTTTTAGATTTTTTTTTTCAGAAACCTTCACGGGTGGTCGCATAACAACTCACCAAAGCTTCATCGAAATCAGATGAATAGTATACGAACCCATTAGGGACAAAGCAACAAACAAACAAACATTATTTATATATATATATATATAGATTGGAAAATTAAAATACCTATCCAATTTATAATGCAGAGTATTCTTATCTCTATTTACTGAATTTAGACACAAGCATTACTGTTTCAGTACTACGATTGCTGATAATTTACATTTTAAAAGCAAAGGCATAAATCAAAATAATTAATAATTACAGAAAACGTCATGTTTAAATACAGAATATCAGGCAATCAATCAATTTTGAATACTTGTATTATTCCATCAGCCGCCCATATGTTACATATCATGGGAAGCATGTTTTTAAAAAGTATTAACTAGTCAAGCTATCGGAGAGATTATTTTGGCGATTGTAAAAATATGCTTTCAGATATCAACAATTTCAATTGCCGATTTTTATTTAATTTTTTTCAGGGCAAGCTGGTCCCGGCGGAACTGCGGGCTCACTGACGGGGGCGCCGGTCGCTGGAGGGGCGCAAGGCGGCGCCGCGACTGGCCCCGGCGCCCCCGCAGCTCAAAACCGACGCATGAATGCCATCAAGTCTAACCATCCCAAGGAGTTGATGGCTGCCAAAATGGGTCAGTTTTTATCGACATGCTTAATTATCAATTATAATATGTGTGCTATTCACTAACAATATTTAATTTATTAAAATGCTGTTACAATATGAGTGTTATAACTTTAAGTTATTATTGCATTACGTTGTACATTTTTTTTTTGAAATACGTTACTTATCAGCAGTAATATGGATATTTTAGAAACACAAAATAAACTTTTCGTCAACTAATTGTTACTGCCGTATTGCTACTATTATTTTTTTTTTCAAAAAAAAAACATTGAAGCTAATAATTCAATCAGAAAGAAAACAAATGATTTACGTTAGCAACTTCATGTATTATAATTATGAAAAAATGTTTTATTTTATTTATTATAAAAAATAATCCAATTAAATTTTAACATTATAAATAAAATAACTGTATTTTTTATAAATAAAACTCTAACTTAATCATAACTTTCATATTGCACTCTTAAAACAATATATATTATTAATAAAACTTACCAATTTTCTGTAATAATGTCTTATGTAATATAAGTAATCATTGCACTTACAAATAATCATATCGAGCTATTTTAAATATGTATAGAAAAATAACAAAACACCGCAGCATTAAGTTCGCCATTCATTTGCAAATAGGATAAGTTAGACACAATAATAATTTCACTTTAGAGCTTCAGTAGTCAATAAGATGTCTTTCATTTACTTCAAAAGCTTTTGCGTAGCTAACAAGATAAATATTAAATACATCAATATTATTCTCATCAGTTAACTGCCTTTGATCCATAACATCGAGAAACTTTGCTTTGCGTTGGATGAATACTAGACTTCGTATCAAAACTAAGAGTCACGATGCAGTTATAGATAATGCAATCAAGTGATTCAAGTGATCAATATAAATATTATGTACGTGAGTTTTAAATCACTATTTTAATGCTAACCCAACAGTCAGATTTAGACGTAACTTTGCATTATTGTATCAATAAAACATCAACATTAAATAATGATAACACTGTGCTGATTTCTTTTCTCGACGTTAATATAAAAACAAAATGGTATTCAGTATTGACAGTAAGCTTCAATGTCAATTATTTTACTACAAATAAGACATTATCATTTACATATTCTGTGCAGTGAAGCTGATATATTTTAATTATAATGCTAAAAATGGAATTTAATCGACTGACCTTCGACTCTGATTTGTAGTATAAAACGTCATATTAACACTAACGATAAACATCGAAATATTTTTTGGGTTTTTTTTTCAAAACATAATAACAACACGAAAACGCCTTTGTAAACAATCTTTCGCTTAAATATCAATGACCAACATCTAATTATTATCTTTCATTATAACTTTATTATCGTGCTGTTAATATAAAATTGGTCTTTGGATTGAATATATAATAATATGTATTCGTTTGTAGTCAGGGATAAATTACTTCACAGTAACTTTAGTGTATTTATTATTCACAGTAAGATGCTTCGTATTCACAATTTAATTCCCGCAATCAAAACGATTTCATATTATTGAAACTGTTGGTCACTGATATAAAATGTCGTCTAACAAAGAAGCCGTGCGTTTTAGTTATAAATTGCATCTAATTATGTTGCCTGTCATTTTTTTTCATTGTGCATTTGTCGTGCGCAAATTCCGCAGATGGTGACCATAGCGAGCTAGAGGCCATGATTCAAAGCACCCCTAACCACTTCAAAAGAAAGAACCTGAGCATGCTATAACGCCCGCTGGGCCGAGTCGGCTCCGGGAAGCTCGCCCAGACTACTCCCCTTTAGACTCGATTCAAAACTTGTGCAGTCGCCTCACTTCTTTCTTCTCTTTTATCAATCACTACATCAAACCACCGCGACACACTGCCGAAACCTTTAATCAACTTCCTTTGCACCACTTTCAATCTTTATACAATACCGTTAACCTTTTAATATACCCAACACTTTTAAAATCCCACTTTCAAAATTTATTTAGCATGTTGTCGACAATAATTTTAAAACTACCAATTAAAACGGTCGCTACTAAATCCATTGCTACACTAGATTTAAAAAATGCAAGCTGAAGTTAAAATTAGTCAACATTAAAAAGAAAATCATTTGTAGTGTTGTTAATATATACAAGATAACTATTTTACTCGCAATAACTTTATCATGAAACACGACGATTGTTTTTCAAATACATATAATAGTACCTTCCCTTCTTGCCGACACATTACTTCGTAAAAGCAAAGGCCTAAATAGTTGAATGAGGCTCTCCAAGATTCTAACACCACCGCCACTGTCGTAGTTCCCGTAGAGGCTTTATCAAACCTGCTTCCGACTGCCATCATTGAAGGTTTGATTTACATTTAATTTTTCATCTAAACATTTTTCTGGAACCCTGTATAGTATTTCTCTTTATCCCCCACTACATTGTTCTTCTGGCCCTCTCTATTCGTGCACATTCTGTATCTATTTGTTTTAGTTTTGTCTTTCGTTGTATTATAGTTGGTCGTATAATGTACTATGTGGTACAGATACCGTAGGATAATGTATTTTTATCGTAAACCAGGTGCTTTAATCGTCGTTGGCTTTATGTGTTAAGTGTTGTTTATTTTTCAATGTGATTTCAGAATAATCTTTGTCATCGCTTCGGAGCAATTTTACGGACGCGTCCCTCTTTGTGTCGGATCAAAACACCAATTAAGAAATTATGTCTTTTGAACATATAAAAGTTTACCCTTTTCGTAATGGCGTCCATAAAATTGACTTTGAAAGTGTTTTCAGATGAAGACAGACACAACTCGAACTTGGGGAGAAATGGAACAAAAACTTCGTTGGACTTAGGTCGAGACTAAAGACTGACAGGGTATTATATTGAAACTCGATAAGCATCATTGAAAGTATTAACTATATTTGTTTTGATGTCATGACTGCGAATGCATTGTTTAACTCTATAGAATGGTGTATACTAGAAGAAAAATAATCCCAAACTGTAGTGAAAACAGTCAGTTTCAATGAATATCATTATATCTACTAATTGTTCATTTGCGAAATCATTTTACAGGAATTCTCGTTCATTTTTATCATGAAACGTCAATGTGATTTCATAATACATAACATATTTTCATAACACAAAAATAAAAACAGTAATTAATATTCCGTAATGATAACATTTTTTATTAAATAAAACACAATTTGCTTGTACTACTTCCACATGTGTATAATGTTCAAGACCGGTTTCGCTCTTCATGAGCATTATCAACTGATAAAAATAAAATCAGATCAGGACTACGTATATACAATTGAATGTTAACAATTACAAGGTTTTTATATAAAACAGTTGATTTATGAACTATGACCATAATTTACAGGTAATCTGACAAAGTATATGTAAACGAAGTTAAACAATCAAAATGCTTAGGACCTCTTACAAATGAATAGATACTAATTTTAAATTAAAAATGAAGCCATGATATGATGAGTTTTCAATAATTGGTAAATAGTCGTTAACCAAAATAGCAAATTGAAAAATTTTAAAAGAAATTAGTGAACCTTTTAAAAATAATGAAACATTAAATATGTAATTGAATTGTCGGATTACTTGTAAATTCTTGTCATGCTTCGTGTACCAACTGTTCACATATAAATGTGTACTTTGTAATTGTTAATATTTAAGTTTATATAAATGGCTCTGTTATGATTTTTTTATCAGTTGATAATGCTCGTGATGATCGAAACCGGTCCTGATCATTATAAACATGTGGAAATAGTATAAACAATTTGTATGTTTTATTTTTAAAATACAATGCCTTTCCACCAAGAACTGATAGTTAACACCTTAGGAGTGACAACATCTTCAGTTGATATTTTCTATTCTTGCTTTTTATTCATTTTTACACATGAAGGCTTAATTCCATGGGCTAGCTGTATTAATGTTATCTTTTAAAAAACAGTTATTATGATATTCGGCTGTTATATATTACACACTTTTTGTAGAAAAGGATTACATTGTAGCATGTTAGCCGAACCAAAAATACATAAAATTTTGACAAACAAAAAATAATCTCTGGAATGAAGCATGTCTATTGATATCGCCTAAATATAATATTATGAATCTTTTTATTTCGTCAAAATTGTAATACAAATATTCTTCATATTCCTTACGTATCCACTTAAAACTTAATATTGTATGTTTCTTTACAATCTTGTTTTTCTATTAATTTATCCTTTAAGGTTTTCATTAAATAGCATGATGTTTAATCTTTTCGACCTGTTTAGAATAAATTATATCTAATATGTATTTTTTTATGGCTAAATTTATTTATATTCTTAATATAAACAAATAATGCAAAGGTTAATATTATGTAAGTATGTTGATATGAATTTTGATTCTTATTATTTTCATTGATATTTTTTGATAATCTTTCAAACAACATAGTCATTTTTTGTGTTCATAGCAAATTGTATTCAGTCAAAACAAATAAATATTAACTTCCAACCTCTTATTTTTGTATACAGATTTAATTCAGATAATTGTTAATGTTTTTATCACAATTTCTGTGAGATTGCTAACACGTTTGCATGTCTTTCACATTTTCAAAGCACCTTTGATGATTGAACGAATAAAAATGTGTAAAAGGAAATAACTTTAGCACAACGTTTTATTAGTTTTATTATCATTGCTTTGGTTGACACGATTTTGAGAGTCTCGTTGTTGTTTTATTTTTAATACCTAACTAGCTTTTACTCCTCGCCAAATGTTAAAATCAAATCGGAGACTATCTTGCTAAAATAGTTAATTTTTAAATACCTATCTAGCTTAGAAACCTTTTAAATATTAGAACTTATCTGTTTTGGCAAAAAAAAACCTTAAACGTTTTCAATTGTTTTAAAACTAATTAACGTAGTTTATTTTTGGTTTTTATTTTACAGTATTTTAAACATTTTAAATGTAAAGTGTATGAGACGAAAATTAATGATTTATATCTAGTACAGTCAAGGAAATAACGGGGATTTTTCACTGTATATATTTTTTAAGCAATCATTGTACTTGTTCATTAATCTTAAATATCTCTCATCTGTAGTGCCTTTCAACATTATCATCTCAATACCAATAATTTTTGAAGATTTTTATTTAGACTCTCTTTAGGTTTATCAAAAATAAAACTGGTATTTTAAGGTGTAAAAATCTCATAACTCACATGAACTAATCCAATGTGTGTATGTTTGTTTAGTGACAATGAGCATGATGCCAGGCATAGGGATAACAACTAATCTAAGCCCGAACGGCTTGGAGATGACTCCAGCAATGGCGATGTTGAAGGCTACGCAATGTTTCGAGAACTTGGCGTTCATTAACCGACCGCTGGAAGCAGAATCCAATCTCCTCAGCAAAGGCCTCATGGAGAAGAATGTAACAGAGAGAGGTTTTCTTGAGAAAAACCTCATCGAGGCGTCCACAGTGTTCGCGGGGGAAACCCCTGCGTCGGAAATCATTGACGTTGAACCAACTCTGAATCCATCCGATGATCATAATAATTGTAGTGAAGATAAGGACGGTGAACTAGACGCCCTCGTTACTTCGTAATAGTTCTTAAACCATAGATTTAGTACAAGACCAGGGCCAATTTTAAGACAGTTAAATGACAATTCGCTCAGGCCATTTTTATTAAATTCATGTTAAACATAAAAAAAGACAACAAAAATCTTGTGCTATATAGTAAATAACCAAAAAAATAAGTGTTGTTGAAACCGAACTTTTCGATCTTTCATGATAAGTTTTAAGTAGATTGTAATAATATAAATATTATAATAATATTAACTCAATATGGTGCGAATCAAATATATTTTTTAAATTCAAAGGTATGTAGTAAAATTCGAGCGCTATAGTATATTATATAACTCGCTTTGTACGTTAAATAATATAATGTACATTTAAAAGTCTCTCACAAGTTCGATATTTTTATGTTTCACGAAAAATTATATAAAATATTATACATATAAAAATATAACGTTAAACTTTACAAAATTAAATAAACTATAAAATATACGTTTCATAATAATAAAAAAATATTCTGTTTTTAAAAATATTTAGTATGATTTTTTATTGTTTTAAAAACCATTTCATACATTTTACCGATTTAATATTACGTAGATATTGTACAGTATATTGGAAATACGTTTGCAATGCACGGAAAGTTCTACATTTTTCTCAGAAACCTAAATTCCTTTATTTTTTTAACAGTTTTATTTTATCGATTTTTACTCCCAATTTCATTACTTGACATATCCAAGCCCATATACATAATTTTGTTCATTAATACCAACAAAAAATATTCAATATTTAAGGTATTGTTTTTTTTTAATTATTCATATGATTAATTAATAATATAAATTTAGATATAAACAAAACGTTAAAAATCAAATTAAATAACGCATAATGCTTAAAATACTTTCTAAATAAAGAGTGATTAATATATTTTTTACTAGTACTTAAGTAATACCATTGTATTAAGAATGTATATTATGAAAACTTTCACTCATATCACCTCCATGGCTTATCACAAATATTCGATGGAAACATTTTATTTTAATTAGTGATATAAAAAGCTTATAGATATAAAACAAAACAGTTTTCAGTAACATTCAGCTTTTTTTTATATCAAAAATATTAAAATAGACACACTCGCTGTTGCCTCACAATTTATTTATTATTAAATTATAATTCGATTAAAAGTCTTTTTTTAAATCATTTTTGACATTGCAGGAAAGATCTGACTGTTTTCATTACCTGAGCACAATAAAATCATTCAATAAATATATTACTTTTTCTTCAGTCATAATCATGGATACATAAGTTATGACGTTAAATTAACCAATCATTAATAGTTTTATCCATGTTTCTGTTAATCGCTTTATTACAATAAATCTCTTGTTTTCTTTTTTATATATGTAAGACATTTATATTGCTGCCATTTTCTGTTAATCTTATTTAGAAAGACCTTATAAAATATAATGTACTTTATCTAAAAAATATTCTAATTACAGATCTGCTTTCGCTGAATGAGAGTTTTTAGATATTATTTAAATATTATTATTAATTCTTAAAGCTGAAATTATAGTACTAAATAAAAAAATATTTCATGATATAAATATGAAGATATAACATATCAAAAAATTACTTTTTCGAAGCGAACACACTGTTCTAACAGAAATTGGGCAACTTTTTAAAACTGTATTTTAATGAACTCTACACTATTCAATATTATGTCATTCGTTTATATCTCATCATTTTGTATACTTTAAATATCTAGTTTTACCCATCTGGTGTACCATGTAATAAAAATTAATTATTGAAATATTTAAAAAATATATATTTTTTCATGCCAATACGAATAGAAAGTTAAATGCACATCTTCCCTAATACAGCAATAAAAAGAGAGGACAAACTCTGCAATGATGATAAAAGAATTTATACTAATCTATGTTGTAATAAGGTCCACTACTGAAAATTTAACTTATGATTTTTATAATTTAAGACATCGACTGAGGGTGCTTGATGTAATTTCAATATTAAATTTGGATTATTGAGATTTTGTACACTTCCATGTATTTTGTCACTAACGACCCGGGTTTCGCCTTTCGGCATCTTCAAGCATTCGAGCACACGAATGGACTCGAACTGAGACACGAATGGACTCGAACTCAGTTCGAGTCCATTCGTGTGCTCGAATGCCTGAAGATGCCGAAAGGCGAAACCCGGGTCGTTAGTGACAAAATACATGGAAGTGTACAAAATCTCAATAATCCAAATTTATGATTTTTAGTTTAAATCTATTTTGAAAATGAAACGATGTGAATGAATATCAA
The DNA here is from genome assembly GCA_022494535.1 of Himalopsyche phryganea. NCBI lineage: Eukaryota > Metazoa > Arthropoda > Insecta > Trichoptera > Rhyacophilidae > Himalopsyche > Himalopsyche phryganea. The sequence continues at coordinate 4,028,758 of JAGVSL010000034.1, forward strand.
AGAAAATTCAGCCATAGTTTAAAGTGGTTAATTTGGTCTTGAATATACTGCAATTTTACACAATAACATAAAAACTGAATAACGTTTTTATAGGATATCCAAATTCCATATCATTTGTTTGAAAAAATGTTGTGTATTTGAAAACATTTTTCTGTTTTAATTGTATTTTTTGCATATGAATTGTTAAATAAAGAAACGTCATAGTTGTATTCGAATTTTCCGTTTTTCGTAAGCTGCAAGCGTCACTGATCGACCTCTATGGTCTAGTGGTAAGAGCTTTCTTATAGCAACCAGATAATTCCAGTCTCAAGCCCCGGAAAAGGAAAAGTTTAACGCTATGTCTTCTCTCTTTATGTTGTTCAAAAAATCTTTTCTATTTAATCGCGTGTGATTCTCAATAACTCGCGTTTTGGCAATTATTACTTGTTATGTCAAATAATTGTTTTTTTAATACATTTTTGACTCTTGGGTCTCATAGATTATAATGTATTATATCTTTTTTTGTTGTTGTGAGACAATGGCTTGGTAATAGTTCTGTTATATAACAATTATTCATATAAACTGTGAATGTTATTGAACATTTTAATGTTAAGTGTTGATTATACAATATTACTGTTTAAATTTATATAATTATTCTAATACTATTTTCACATTAATCTAAAATGGTAATATGAATACCTGCAATGGAGTAGTGAGAACGGCAGAGACTTCGGACCAAAATAAATAACATACATTTGTGATAATAATGATTAATGGTTAACGATGACGTTAACGATTGCATGTTTATAAAATAAAAATTTATGTCCTGTTATTGATTTTCTTGGACGAAAAGGTGAACCCGATGAGAAGATACAGTAGAATGTTGTTTCCTTTTTATCTAACTGCCATTTATCTCATAAAAAGTACCAAAATAAATTATTTCACAAATATTACGTAGATATTTGTTGACATTTTATCAAAACAAATAAATAACTTTATTTAAGTCAAAAACAAAGTATCGTTTCTTTATTCACATTTAAATGGTGTAAAAATCAAAGAGTGACATTCCATAACGTACCAAAATAGAATGTTTTAATAAATATTATACTGCGTAAGTAATGAGTTTAGATACAACGCCCTATTATTTATCTGTCCCTAAAAATTTGATACTTCGAATGTGGAAGATTAAAAAGTTTAAATCTCAGTAAAGATGCAAACATAATAATGTCAACCTACAATAAAACTGTTAAAATACAGCTATATTTAAAAATAAGTGCAATTGAAAACAAGTATTATGGTTCATCGAAGCATAATACTAGTTTTGCAGATACCCTAATTTAGCATGGTTTAGCGTGACAGTACACTGGTATTAAAATTTTACATGATTTTGTCTCTTTTAGTTGAAACCAAAGTAATAATTTTGTAAATTTACTGAAATGAAAGTGTTGAAAATTATAAATAATATATGCTTTTTAAGAAAAAACACTTTCTCAAACATAGTATGTTTTGGAATGTCACTCTTCATTTATTTTGCTTTCGAGAAAATTTCACCATGCGAAAAAATATGAAAGAATTTATTTGAATAAATATGTTATTAAAAAACACACTTTGATCTCTCCAAAAAAATGCTAGTTAAGAACGGTTATTTTTATTTTATTTTCTAGCGAAATTTTTTGGGAAAGACACTTTTATAATACTCAATGGATTTTCAATTTAATATTCAAATAAAAATAAACATATCCCTGCAACGTATATAATACGTCTAGCTTTCAATCTTTTAATTACTTTCGGATTTAAAAATTTGTTTAACATCAACATATTTATTTAATTTATTTTTACGGTGTAATTAATTGAAAAGGGTAGTAATACTACTTGGCGTTGCGCCATAATTAACTCGATTTTACGATAAATAATAATAACCTAGCACAAACGTAAAAAAATGTTTTCTTACTGTTCCAGATTTTGTTACGAGTAATATACATATTATAGTGTTAATATTTGATAGAATTACGGAAAACTTTTTCTTAATCTATTTATTTAATACAATATTATTGAACCAAATAATTGATATCGAAAACAAATATAATTTTTAATATTTAATTCAATGAATGATTCTTACTTTATAAGAGAAATTATTATATTATATGAATGATTTATTTGTGTTAAACCTTTCAAATGAAATATTAAAATTAATAATGAAAAGATTATGTTTTTAATATAGTATTGAATTTTATTTTTAATTTAATACATATTAATGCGTATACATAGATTTAAACAAAGTGAATAATGTCATAAAATTCAATATTTTTGTGTTTGACAAATGAACCTATACCCTTATCATTGTTTCCGACATTGTTCATGGTGAAAACATAACGGGGAAAACTAACCACATAAAACGAAATTGGTCATACTGGTATTAACCACGTGACTGTCCGAAGGTAATCAAAATTGTAATAGGCACAGATTGTATTTATCATTGTCATAAATACAAGGGTTTTTAGCTCTCGATAGATACGCTATTACTCGCGGCGCTTTGTATCCACCCTTCCTTCCACCTCGTTATGTTTTCAATATCAGTCTTCAAAAAGATTACACGGAACTGAATATGTTTTCAAGTGTGCAAAGCAAGCGATACGGCTAATATGAATTTTTATCACACAAATTAAAACAAGCACCAGCGCATCCATGTTTTTACCATATAGGAAATATAAAAATGATATTAATAGATACTAAAATAATATTTGAAAGGTGTCCATATTGATTAAAGTAACTTATACATACATATATCTGCCGCAGCGTTGTTGAGAAGATTTCTCATAAATATCAGCTTGATGCAATGAAAATAAAATATGCCTAGTTATTGAAGTATCATTAATGCTAAAATTATCTTCCTTGAAATATTTACGGTAATTTTTCAGGTGCAAAAAATTACAGACTAACAATATTGATTACATTATTACTATGAGTTTTTGAAAATAAAATTGATTGAAAATATCACATTGGTTTCATTCACTTGTTTTAAGTATGGCATCACTGATTTTCCTCCTTTTTATTAACACTGTAGTGCAACCATGTCTTCTTGTGCTGTTTTTTTTAACCATGTCCGCTCCTAATTTGAAGCATATGGCCCCTTAAAGGAGTTGTCGCAACAGACATTTTTCTACGAGAACTGCTTGCTACTCAGTCGCTGAATCCTTTTTATTTCTAAGACAGTAAGGACAGAATTTGCTAATCGCTGTTGCTGCGCCCCGTTGTAAGGATCAGATGGGTCGAAGGGAATTTTAGATATCACAAATATCCATGCCTAGAAGCAGAACTTTTGTGCTCATTGAAAACAATAACTTCCTCCAAAAATTATGTAAAGGATGTAAAGTATTATTATTTAGCTTATCTATTGAAGTATATTCGATATAGTTAAACCATGTGTATCAATGAGGCTTATTATTCTTGTGATATGGAATTATTCAATAAAAAAATATTCTCATAGTTTGATCATACTGACACATATAATATATATGACAAATATCTCTATACTGGCCCGATTCGGAACAATAATGAAATCAATACACAAAGCAACGTTTGCATTATACGCATTTTGACAATGAATGGACCAACTCAGCAATGGCATTGCCGTGGAATGAGATAAGTCACAGATGCGACATGTCTAGATACATCATCATTTTAATCTAATAATTGAACAGAAGTTTTTTTTCAACCAGTGAGAATAATGCGTTTATATCGCACCCCTAGTTTTAGACTATGACAAATCAAAAAATGCATTCTGAGATAATTGGATTTTAAGATTCAAACCCTCCAAACTATATCTTGAAATATGTGTACTAAGCCAATTTTCTTTCTCAATGTCTATCAGAGTGTTTACTTTTGGATGAAATAACTTATATATTGAAAAGTTTTAGAGAAAATTTATTTTTAATAGTGTTTTTGAAATTTCATAGACTAAAATTATACTATTTTGACTATTCATACAATATAGTTATTATAAACTAATAGAAAACAAGATAAAATTTCTTTAATATAATATACATATCATTAAAACAATAAACAGCGTGTTAATTAAAAAAGAAAATAGTTTTAAGCTATTTTTATATTAAACCTCTTCTTTAAATCTTTTTGATCACTATTGTTACTGAATACTTCACAATTACGCCGTTTTTGTTTATTGTTACTTCTTTGTCTATTCCGGAAATATGATGTCATAGTCCAAAACACAAGGTGTAATTATGGTGTAATTCAAGACACCATAGTCTAAAACTTAATAAGACTGATTTCCAATTTAGACATGTGATAGTCTTTGACCAGGTAAATAATGATATTTTAAACTTTCTGCATCATTAACTCAAAATGTCAATTCTTCGACTTGTAATTGTCTAAAACTAGGCATGAGATATATTATACTGGAATTTACGACACTTCTTTTCACTAAAATGATGGTGAAATCTAAAACTTTGTTATGTCAAAAAACAAAAAAATTGAAAAGATAAAAACTTATTTATTTGATAATGTAATTTGTAATGACAATAATATTTTTACTAAAAGGGTATATAAACTTGGCCGTATTTCTCTTTGTCTGTGTAGGTAAAATTCAGCCATCCCATTTAATTTTTGTTGATATTGTTTAATACCATAAATTTGAAATCGATATAATTTGATACATAATTTTTGTGGTCATAATATAATATCGATATTGCATTTCTCAATTAAATGTCCGACATTTCCCAGGTAAATTATAATTTTCATGCATGACATTTTTTTTGTTTTTTGATGAGATTTACTGTACTATATTTATGTACCGCATAACTTTTTATAATACATTTCAGAACAAGACCTTCACGAGTGTGAGTACCCAAGAGAAATGATGATTACTTATACAATTTCTTAAACCAATCTCAAAACCAGTCATTTTGATTTATAGTTTCCAGAGTAAAATTCCTTTTCATGAAAAAATCTAAACTTTTTCTTACTTGTTTATAATACAATAAGGCCCACGTAGAGGTTGACAAAGAATAAAGTATTCACCCCATGTCCAATATGACAGTTCCATTTTAGCGTTGCAAAAACGATTTAATGGACTAAGTATAGATTTTCTCGCTGCGGTATTTAAATAGGCAGTAACATAAAAGCTTTTCTTTACCGCATTTGTGTACTTTTTACAAATAACTACTCTATTTTCAAAACGTCAAACGACACAAAGAAAAAAAATATTTACATAAAAAGTGAATTTATTATAGTAAAAAAATATATATATATTTTTTTATAACATGTTCACACTTTCACTGGAATAACAAAGTTATCAACTTTTATATTATATTAAAAACGAAGGTACTTTCAAATGAGTGATTAATATCTGTCTTCTATTCGTTAAAAATCAACAGAGAGCAGGTGATGGCCTTTATGTTGGCAGCCAGCGTGTGTGATATTCCTGGAACAGGCTCTTCATCTAAATTCATTCTTTTTAACCAAACCTCTATCGACATAATGGACTTCGTCAAAAGCAGTGTTAAACGAAGACTAGCATTAAGTAAAAATGTTATTACACACATTATGTATTTTAATCAAAATTCGTTAACTGAATGAAAATCAAAACGATATCTCATTTACCAGCAATTGTAATTGCGACAAATTTTACGGAATTCATTATTTAAAATGGTTTTTTAAAAATTCCATCAGTTTAATAGCATATTCCCGGGATAGCAAACTAAAGATTTTTGACGGCACTCTGAAGAATTCTATATATCCATAATTTAACATTTTTTTCCCACTGTGTTTTCCTGTATTATATTACATCATGTTTTTCAGACTAGATACAGGTTAATAGAGAAAGATTCGGCAATATGTATTACCTAGCAACCAACAACAAACTAATCTAATTTATTCATCATCAACAAGTAACAAGCAAAATTTTTAATAAAAGCTAAAATTTTAAAAAACCTTTTCTATATCAGTATTTTTTATCGTCTTAGATATTATTACATAATTTCTATATTCTGCACTAAGGTACTAATTAGTACAGGTAAACAAACGCTCTAAATGTTATCATAGTTTGGCTTATTGATCAAAACCTATTTGTGATACCTGGTACATATTGTCTGGGTGTGTGCGGGAGTTTATCCGTGAATGTCTAAGTCTATGTTTATTTTAAAGCGAAATTAAACCGCCGGTTACTTTTGCGACATCGCCATCGGCAATGTTAATAGGTATTTCTCCACTCGGGCGAATCGCAAATTCCCAATTAACACATACCCCCAATGGCCTCAACGCTGAGATACCCGCGTGGGGTTTCAGCAATAGCGTAAGTATGTGTCCTGTTGACGGTGCCTCCCATAACAAGGCTGACGTGAAACCCAATATCAACGACCCTTTTGCCGTCTATATTAACTGTCAAGTTTATTTAAACTAATATACACTTCGTACACCGCCGAACCTTTTTTTTTATTTAAACACAATATGCTTATTTCGCATTTCACAAATTAAGAATTACTTTTTAAATATCAACACACATCAAAGATTATATTGAAGTAGAGGTTTTCAATACAATGCTCACATGTAAACACAAAAAAATATATCAAAATCAACTAACGCAACAAGGGCAAAGGTTTTTTTATGGCTTTCATAAATTTCGACTCAAAAGAGAGTTTCTAGAATATTTGGATTTTATGAGGGTCTCCCATATTTAGACTTCAAAATTACATCGAAACCCCACATATTTTCAATAATATATATAATATATCAATATATTATATGCGAATTCTTTTTTAAATGATGGAACACATAAATATTTTTTCTCATCATTGCTTTCTTACTGAAACAAAGTTTCCTGCCTCTTGTTTTTCTTAGGAGAGAAAACCATTATAATCGTTTGATTTTTTACCACTGGTTGATATGGACATAAATCATCTAAGCAGGTTTGAGAATGGGTTGATTGTTTGGTCTATAATTTTTTAAAAATATATCTTCATGGTAAAGAAGGCTCAGAATAAATGTTTAAGACCTCTCTATTTGAGGGTGTATGAATATTAACTATGGCTTTATCTTACTGACTTTCTATTAAACATGCTTACGTTTGATTCGAACGCCCGAGAAATGTCAGGTACATTTCTCTTTCGGCCTATAGTATTCTAATATAAGAACGCTGCCATTCTTGAGAATGCCAAACATTATGTTTTGATGAATCGTGGGCAGAAATTGTTTCTTCTTCCGACCATCCAGCCAAAGGTAAGCCACTGGGAATAGTTTAGACAATGTTTTATGGTATCACTTCGGATGTTTTTATCATTCATCACACTGCAAAAGCAAGTGTACTATTTAACATACCATTAATTTAAACTTTAATTCATATGTACAGTATAGGTGCTATATACTATGATATTATACATATAAAAAGGGTATATTTTATATATAAGTAGATATTAAATAATTATTTGTTTGTCTTGCGAAACCTTGTATATTCGTCGTTTACGGAGAATCGATTAAACACCATCGATATTCATGGGATAGTAAATTCGATAAATTCTTAACCATTCCCAGTGTATACGCCGCAACATTTCTCATTAAAACCACAACCAAAACTTGGTCTAGTCTTTGGCTTACCGTAGTAATCAATATTTTATTGTATCGAAACTTCGTAATACATACGAGAAGCAACATTAAAATATTAATGCTTCATTGCTTCGATTATTTTATTCATATTATTTAATGACTCATCAACAATATTTCAACGAACATTAGAGTAATTTCATTGGTCATTAATATAACAGATGCTTTAGAAAAAGAGATTTTTCTACTTCATTTTGTTAGACACGATATACTGAAAGTTCAAAAAAATAGCTATTTATTTATTTAAGCTCGCAGCATTTTTGTATATTTCAATTAGCTATTTCAATATAACGTCATTATCATTACTAACAGAACCCAATGATCCAAGAAACGTTTTTTATACACAATTTAAATGATCTGACTACAGATGAACACGATGTAGTGTCGCTATGCTCCAAATAGGGAGCCGGCACGCCTAATTAATGAAAGAAAAGATACAATTTTTATGTAGGTCACTTCTATTAGCAGATTAAAAAGAAATCAGTATCTATTTTAGACCACACAATCATCACAAGATATATCGTAAAAAAGGAAATTTTCAAAATTTTAATTATTTGCTCTACTTCTTTTTGACTCGTATAATGAGTAATAAAAGTGTAAACAAGACTTTTTAGTTTACTGTTTAGATAATTGTACGGCTGTGGCTTGGTTTCTATATCACTGTATAGTATACTAATACGGGATTAGGGATTCCAACTCAAATATTCGAATATGCAGTATCTGAATAATATAGGTATTCGAACCTTTTTAACTATTCGATATTTGAATATTTTGGGCAGCTATTGAAATAGTATTCGTAATGTTTTTTAATGAAATGTTTTACAAAATTGACGAAAGCTTCAAGAACAATAACGAATACTCCAGATAGTAGTTATTTTTGCCCTCGCCCAACTCGGAAACTTTTAATATCCCATCATAATACTTGACTTTGACGAATGACTCGGAGTTGAACAAAAACCCTTTATACATGCCGTAATTTCAGTAATTGAAGAAATACCGCTGTAGTCATCCGACGCAGTTGCAAATTTTAAATTATGTAATACAATGGAACAAAAGATATATTTTTTAAAGATTTAGTACAACTCGCTGTTCCGGCATAGTTAATTCAGTAAGACACCAGCACATTAAATACTCGGATGTTCGATGACCATTCACAACTCTAACTTTACGTTATAATAACAATATTTTTCATTTAGCGATGCTCTTTTCATACACAGATTCTCATAAACTTTATCCATAAATGCTGCTTTTGGTAACTAAGTATATATTTTCTATATGTTAATTTAAACATAAATTATTTAAAAACGCAATTTATAATCCCAGTCTTTCTCAATTACATTTGAATAAGGCTTTTATCAATTTAACCAATAAAACAAAATGTTTTGAACACCTTCCTATGATTCACAAGTATTTGACCGCATTCGGAACACGATCTGTAGCAAAAAATAAAAAAAAGTAATCACACAGTTTAAGTTTACAGTTATAAAATTCACTCTCCATTGACTTATCGTTGTAGGTCGTTATAAAATTATCATTTATTATTAAATAGCCGTTATTTATTTTGTTCAAGCTGTGGGCTTTTTTGTTCCACACTAGTCTTAATAGGAAACTCGTCACCGTCACAATAGCCTGGTGGACTTCATTTAAGGAAAAGCAAATGATTTAATATCGTTATGAAAAAAACACTATTTAATATACATAATTAACGTAGCGTTACTTTTCTGGGTCTATGAGCGGTTAACGTCGTTGGCTTTGGTGTCCGTGTTTACGGGCTCAAATCCCAGTTCAGACAGTTTCATACGTTGATTTTTCAATCGATATATGGATTTTTATTCGAAGGCATGAATGTCTGTGATTCCCAAAAACCCCCCGTATCTGGGCAAAAAGAGAGGTTGAACAACTGAGTAACAAGCAGTTGTCGTAGAAAACTATTAGGAGTCCATATGCTCCATTTTTGGAGAGGACATGCTTTAAAAAAAAATTAAACGAAGGTGCATAAAACTCTCAAGATTTAATACAGTAGTTTTAAAATGCCGGGCTGTGGAATAAAACAGTTTTTATTAATATTTGTTTTTCCGAAAAGTATAATTTTGAGCGATTACAAAAAAAAGTGAAGATTTCCTAAGCAATAAATGTCAGATACGCAGGTGAGTGGTGAAATTAATGTCGAAAAATTACATTTATCTATTAATGTTTTTTTTATTCATTTTAATTACTTAAGTAAAAACTTCTGACAGCTATTCAATACTTAAAACAGTTATCTCATTAATTTCGGTTCTTTTCTGATTGTGAGGTTGTCGTTTTAATATAGAATTAATAATAAAATTATGATATTAATTATTTTGAGCAAAATTACAGTTGTCAATTATAAAGATGTATTTTTATTTTTACGATTGTAACAATTCAGTAAATATATTATTATTTGAATGATACATTTGAAATAAAAAATAATTATAATAAACTAGCGTAATATAATAATAATAAAAAAGATCATACAAAAATACGTAAGTGATTTTAGAGTGTGAACAGAGAACATAATAGCAACGTTTGAGTTTCATAAAGTTGATTTAATTTGACGTACTATAGTATACATTATAAAACCTACGAATCTTGAATACATTCATTCGTCATAGCACTGGCGTAGTGTTTAAAATAGACTTACATTTTAACAACAAATATTAGTATCGTGACCTAACTAACAAAAGCGGCCATTTTGTAATTCATAAAGGGTATGTGTATTTTTTTGTTACAAATGATGTACTATAATAATTTATATAAAACCATGACGTCAAAAATCGGCTATAATGATGGAAGACAAATGTTTACAGGACTTGAGTATGTTTGACAATAGTTCAACGAAACTGTCGACGTCACTGCACAGGTTATAAACATTTTTTTTAACACAGTATAATCTTGAGCTGTGAAGTCAGTCGTGATTAATTGTATTTTAGATGGAGAAGAAAAAGTTCGTCGAAAATATAAATATTACTATTTCCTTTTTTAATCAATTTTATTTTTTTAAATATAATAATTTTCCACCAAGAATCGAAACAGTGATTACTATTGCTTTTTTATTTACACATATCAAAGGAATAATTTAAAAATTCATTTTCATCACATTGGGCGATGACTATATATATTACAGCTGACAAAAAAACAAAGCACAGGAAAAAACGTGTATAGTAAAGTCAATGTTCGTAGGTTTTCAAATCACTTCACAGGTCAATAAAATCGCTTTTGTAGGTCAACCATTAAAAAAATAGTCTGGCTTAATCAAATATGTTACTGTGAAAATACTGAACAATGAGATAACAAGAATTTCTTAAAATATTGCTTTTACAAAGTTCTCGCGTGTATATTCTTTGTACACCACTGCTATTTAAATGTTTAAATGGCGGTCACCTACATACCGAAACAGACGATTAATCAATGTCACAGATGACTACTCTGGATGTGGCTGTAGTCTCGTCTTCCGGTTATAAATGAATGTATTATTATTGTATTAGGTACACTTACTCGTTGAAATTACACGTATGTAAAGCATTTACTTTTGATATTTTGAAATACTAATCAATTATGCATACTCATTTTTTAATTTAGTTCTCCAATTTTAATATAATAATATTTGTACACCATTTTTTCAATGTTAATTTCTTAAAGACACAGGGCATTTATTATTGTAAAATCAAGCTTAAAAATGATTGAGCAGTGTGTAAAAACGTAGAAGAAACGTTAATACACGATTAGATGACAGCTAAATTTGTAATACGACATTTTATGGTATAATAGTGGCTTATATTACACTGAACACAGCGCATTGTTTTGAAACATGTATTACAAAAAGCTATACACAACAACAAAAATGTACAATAATGTATCTTTCAACAAATAACAACAATAATGATTGCTATTAGCTGATATCACGACATATTGCTGTGTGTCGAGTGATATATCAAACGGTGCGTTTTTTTTATTTATAGTTATACTTCTATATGAAAATCAATGTTTGTTTGTTCTTATCTTATGCACTGCCATACCGTTCACCCGAGTCCGATAAAACTTTGTCAAGTTATTGCTTGCCCTTGGGCAAAGGTTATAAGTAAATAAATAAAAATGAATGTTTGTTTGTTTGTTCCTTATGCGTTCCTATAGCATTCATCCGATTTCGATAAATCTTTAGTAAGGTGTTTTGCGCACACCCGTGAAGTTTTTCTAATTTAAAAAATCTAAAATCTAAAGAAAATTAAAAAAAAAAGAATCAAATACGTACAAACTGACAAACTTCTGATTTATTCGTGTACGCAACACACGGAAAAAAATATTGTGTATCCAAAAGCACTTCAATAATCAGAATTAAAACACAAACACTTTCTTTATTTGAGTTGCGTTGCAACGAATTCCGAGTAATCGCTAGTTATAAATATAATAAATATATATACATTTAAATTTTCCAAATCGTTTATCTTACATTACATAGATTCGTGTAAACAGTAAATCTGAAGCAAAATGCCTGTATAAAAAATATATAGAGCAAACACATATATCTATTTCACATAATAACCGCAACCGATTTCACATCCCAGGTAAGTTTAATTATAAAAAGTTCAATGAATATTATATACCCTTAAATAGCACCATTCTTTTTTCAATATTTAGATATATATTTACTAACTTTAAAAAAATATGACATTTATAGTTCCATTTCCAATCTTTATAAAAATAAAATAAATAGTAATAATGAATCTAAAACAAAAACTATGATAATAATATACAAGAACTCCAATAGCCTCCTATTCAATTCGAATTCTGTCAATATTAAAATTAAAATAGAGTACTCTCTCTTCCTCTCTCTCTCTCTCTCTCTCTCTCTCGGTATATATATAATATTAGATTTTTTTATGTTTAATAACTTTTATGCTCAAGCAAAGTTATCGAATCAAAATAAAATTCAAATGAGATAAATCCTCTAAAGCATATTTAGACATTGATACTGAGCAAAATATTGAGCAAAATACGACTCTTTTTTCATTATACTTAATATTTTACAAATCGGCACTACTTATTTCCAACTGCATGAAAGGCTCTTCAATTCGTCTATGTCATTACTAGTAGGGCTTCCAACCCGGCTTAAACCGATACCGGTTAACTGGTTTACCGGGTGTTTTGAAAAAAACCGAAACCCGGTTTATTCTTTAGTTCTTTTATTTACATTATTTTTAAAATTCAACGCGTTTTAGAGGAGAAAATGTACATATTGTTGACCACTGTCACAAAGTTGTTGAAATTATGGACAGAAATGATTTTATAAGATAAGCAATTACACGCCAAAAGATCAAAAAACACAAAGATTCTTAGTCTATGTATGACAAATTAGGCACATGTCACACAATAGCTATTATTGTAAATGTGAGAAATCTTGAAGAAATCATTGACTAGAATATTATTTGTAATAATACAAAAGAAAACAACTTTAAGATTTATAGCGAACAATTCGTTAGATATTTTCATGTCTTTGTGTGCTAGTTATTTATGGATATTTCCTTTACTTGCTTATTATAATAAACTTCTATTCTTGATCGAAAAAAGAATAGTACTATGATCGTTTCTTTTAAGTGACAATTTAGAAGAATATTGTTTAAAATTATATTAATATAAACTTAAAATCTTTAAAAGGATTTTTTTGAAAATTTTTTCATAATGAATAATCAGGTACATATTTCGGTTTAAACCGGTTGGCCGGTTTGTTTGTCAAAAAATCACCGAAAACCGAGTAGTAATTATCTCCGGTTAATTGGATGCCCTAATGACAAGTAATTAGCCCATTCACTGCTACACTAATCACCTAGATACTAGTGCCCTATCGATTACCACGTAGTTGCAAATTACCGACGACACGCTTCGCGTGTCGTTAGCACTGAATGTATTAAGGATTACATTTTGAATACGCTTTTTCTTGCATTGTTTATACAGTTTATACAGAGATACAGTTTATTACTTTTACATCTTATTGGATGTCAATACATTAGAAAATCAAAATACCAAAAGTTCTCAAATAGTAGAATTATTTTTCTTAACAGAGCAACGTAACTGAAAGATTTCAGTAACACGAGCAATTGTTTGATCAAACTAACAAGTTTCTAATTTTATACAGACTTACAATATAATTTACGTTATAATTTTTCAAAAAAAAACCAATAAAAGCTTACATTGGTAAGGAATAAATAATATAAATATTTAACATATTCAAGTAAATATATCGGTAGAAACACCAAGCATTACTGTTTAGCAGCATATCATGTTCCATGTAAATTTCCTTTCAACTTCTCCGTCGATTTATAGATTCGCGCGAATGAATTTCATAAATAAATAGACATCTTCTATTTTGTACACAAATGAAAAGAAAACATTTTAAATTACAGCGATTTTGAAAAACTAATCTATCTTGTAAATCTAAGCATAATAAAGTCCACTTTAATAGTCAAAGTTATTCTTTAAAAGTCAACCATACTTTCATACATTTTACCATCTTTACAATATTAAAATTGTCAACAGAGTATTTTATATGATACTAAATTAGTTTTTATTTAAACGTTAATAATATAAAAACACATATATAGATTTTGATTCTTTCAGCCTGAACAAGGCAACTGTTCGAATTTGAGACACACTCCTATGTTATCTTCAGGACTTGGCTTCGGAGAAGGAGGACCAAAGCGTACACCAATACCAAACGGTTTGACAGATGACTCCAGTCGGCATATTGCTTTTCCACTTATTTCAGGACAGAGCTTTGACCCACAATGGTAAGGATCGCAAACTCCTGGGCTGTAAGGACTGGCCTGAAACATTTTTTTTAAATTTTATTAAAATTATTTATCTTTACAAATCAACACCATTTCTAATAGCTCAGTAAAATACCATAATCTAATAATAATCATATAAATACGAACATACTGACTACGTTGCATATACAAATTACAATGCATCTAAGAAGTTTAATTCGTTCTATTATAGTGCATGCTACTAAGAGTACCAAGTCAGGGATTTTATCCGACATTGCAGGCAAACTTGAAACACGATTAACGTTAATACGCTGCAAAATACACCTGTTAAACGTTGAGTACCATATTGAACGTTTATTTTAATAATATCACCGATTTTATCGAGCTGCAGTATCGATTATAACTGAGGAACGTTTTTAGAAAGTATGCTATACATAAAATTTCATTTTTTCAACGGCTTTTTTGTCGGATTAAAAATATATGTTAGGAAATAAGAAAACTAGAAATGAATCATTTAAAAGTATATAGACGCTTGAATGTAGATATACTAAGAAATCAACAATATCTATTTAAAAACCATTGGTATTCTGTAACACAACCTTTTATAAGATTCTTATTTTGCCTTATCGTGGGTACCTCCTGATTCAGTTGTCAAAAACAGTTTTCGGGTTTTCGCAAATAGTTGTCGATTTATAATAAAGGTTCTAAAGCTGGCATTAATCTATCACATTAATTTATATTTACCTACTGAAATGTTGTATAATATAATTTTGGTATATTTTTCATATCATTCTGTTTTACATAAAGCATACATTTTCCGAAGCGATAATTAGACAATTTGTATCATGTTTACAAGAACAAAAATAAATTTGGTTTTAAAAAATTAAAAAGTGATCCATTAAAACTGCTTTGAAATGTTATCGAAACACTTGATTTCAAATTGGTTTCAGCGGTTTTTGTTTCCTTTCTTTAAACAAAAAGCTAATTAAGTGTTTTGGCTCCGAAAATACTTGCGATACTCTGTTCCTGTAGCATGGAGAAAAATAAGCTTTCGTAAAATATGTTGCTTTAAGTAACCACATTTAGCAAAATATTAAGTTGAGGTGCTGATTTCTTTATTGTGTATAATGTCTTGAATACTAAACGAATATCGGTAAAAAGTTTTGCCTAGACACATTTCTGAATATAATAATATTGCATATTGAATACCATTTAGGTATTTGCATGTTTTTATCAACTGGACTTCGTTTTACAAAATACAAGATTTAATAATCACTTTGTAATAATCAAAGCTGACTTTATAATTTGACTTTGAGTTAGTGGATTTCAATTTACTTTGCCAGGTACTGTGTCAGCTTTCGCTCTGTTATCGGCCAAACTTGCGACACGAAAACTTGGCCGAAAGCTTTGATACTTCATTTAAAAGCACAGGACTTCATTAAAATACTTTCGAAAGAGGCGGACAGCTTTCCCTTGTTATTTAAAACATTATATATTACTGAATATACGACGCAACGCAATTTCCGTATACATACCTTTCATCAACATTTAGGAAAAATAAATATTAAATACATTCCATAATATAACAATCCCTCACTAATTTATAATCATATGTGTAATATTTTGATTGCATAGCCTCAATAAAACTGGGCATGTCTATCAAAGTGGATTTCCATTGGTAGTTTATCTCCAATATCAGTTACATCGAAGTCATAAAACATTTATTTTCCCTCTTTATATATATAATATAAACATTATTATCTTCAGTAAAAGATTAAATATTTTCGATTATCCCTCGATTAAATTGAGTCCTGAATTATTTATTACACAGTCAACATTTTTACAGCGCTATTAATATTTTATATTCTTTTCATTTTAACTTCGTAAGATATAAAAATATTGAATGACCATTTTATCAAGAAAATTATTTCAGGGTTTTAAATGCAAATTTATGTTACGCTATTTATTTATTTTTATTCGATAAAAACATTACTTTTCATTGAAAAATTTCTCTTGCAATTCATATTAAGTTATTCAAAATCAATACATGCAAAAATTGTATGAAAGGCGTGTCGGGGATTTTGCATTACTTTTCTACGTAAACAAGTAATATTCCGTAAACATAAAACCAATTAACGGTTAAATTTTCTTTTTAGAGCAATAAAATGAAAAATATTGTATTAACGGAAAACTTTTTTGAAGTAAAAAATATGAAAACGTTTTCATAAAACGATATTTCAAACTGAATATGGAAATAGCACAGTTATGCCATTATTATATTTTTGATTGCCAAGTAAGTATAATTATAATTTCTTAAACTTATTCTCCACTAATTGTCGCCACTATGATTCAATTTCGTATGTTTTCACGTTTTCGTGTCTTATACAAGCCGTAACAAATAAACTAAACACAACCCACCAATAAGATACAACTCGTTTATAATATTCGTAAATACTGTAAAATAAAATCAAGATTGTATAGATCACTAGCCAAGGTTGATAACGGTGATTAAATGTAGCATTAAACAATGTCTTCATTTTAATACTGATAGAAACCTTTTTCAATTTTCATTTATATTGACACTTTTCGTGACATCATTTCATTTGAATCGATCCTGATCAAAAGTGAACATCACCCAAGATGAAATAATGCGATACTTTTAAACAAATTGCAACCAATCATACAGAACGCGTGAAAAATAGCACTAGTTTGCTCAGCACTGATATTGTTTCGTTAGTAAATTTATCTTGTTTTTGAAATTCAATTTTATTCTTCTCGCGAGTTTTACACCTTAATTTCAAATCCTTTAGAGTCACTAATATTCCACATTTAATATTCCGCTAATGTATTATTAAATCCCCTTTTTTTCTTTGCTGTTAATCTATATTGAGGGTAGCGACAAATTAAACACGATTTATCTGACAATACTAGCAGTGAGATGCTAAAATCCAAGCGCATGCATCCGCATACTAACTGTCATGCGCGATCTATAGCACAAATCGGATTTTTCATTACTGCGCATGCGCGTGTAAAGTAAACTTCTTAACTCATGCATGCGAAATTTCGAACAAATTTTGTCGGAGGCCGTACGTTTATCAAGCGGTCACGGCTGAATAGAACGCAGATAAATGCCAATCGGGATGCGCACACTTTCTGAATTTAGTGTATAAACGTTGAACTTTAAAGCAGTTTTGTTTGATAATTACGTAAAATTATAATTTTCTAGTTTTACAAAGATGAGAAAAAGAAGCTTTTTCATTTTCGAATTGTAAGGCATGTGAAGCATCTACCGATTGTATGGAGAGCACGCCACTGATATCCAAACGTATTTCTGTTATAATTTTCTAAATGCAATTATTTCCAATTGACATTTATCGTACGGTTAAGGTTGATCTACTCTGAATCAATCGATGCATACTAATTTTAAAATTATTAATTGACTTTCGTTGACACAATATTGTTCCAGTGATATTTTATTCTGAATCAATCACATGAATATGTCGACTGTGGAAAGGAAAAACGACGTCACACACATGCAAAAAAATATTGTGTTATATCCCAAACAAAACGTGTACTAAATTGCATATATTGTATTATCAAAAAAAATATTTAGAAAAGACGGAGGGATAAGTCTTTTTGCCTTTCTACGGTTGATATATTATATTTTTATATGTAAATATAGTGTGGTAGCACGTTTTGTGTGAGTTATACACAATATTTTTTGTGTGCTTTTTTTCTTTCCACAGTCGATATTATAATAGATTAAATTAATTTAATATTGAAATATTGTAGATTCCGCGAAAGGACTTGCATCTTATTTTGAGATTATTTTTAGTGGAAATTATATAAACATAACATGAATATATTAGAGGAATACTCACTCCCAAAAATTCATCACTTTCGCAGGGAGTGATGATGCGATCCTGGCAACGCTGTCTCCCAAAGCTGGATACTCCTTGACCATAATTTCCGTAGCCCCAGTACCTCCAGAGCTCGCTACTATTGTTTCCTTGTCTGTTCCCACCGAGATGCTGGGCGTACGGACTCCAGCGTGTAAACTGACGTGAGACCTGGATATATATAAAAAAAAAACAAATATAAATGATATCTCGAACTTTGATAAATTTGAACCAATAATAATTTGTACACGTGGGTAAAATTTCCTTGCAAATATTGGATGTTATAATTAAACTCTTTTTCCGTCACCGTTTTGTCAGTAACATTTAATCAAATAATTGTCACGAAACAAATGAAAATATAATGGCTTTTTTAAGATGCATGCCAATTTAAATTTTAGTGAAATAACAAGAAACCGTCAAAACGGTTAGTGCCATCTTAAGGTTGATAAAATATTATGCTACAAAATATAAGCAATGACGAATAAATATTTAGGTATTACTTTAATAAAATATTGTATTTAATATAGAATCATTTGTAGTGAGTGGGTAAGTAAATAGTAAAGTCATAGCTGTGATGTGTGGGTTTCTTGCCTGATTCGTCGACATTGCTGGAATTGCGTCGTCACCTGACCCTACAGATTCTAGCTGGTCATCTGTTGCTTCCGCTACTGGGTCACCTGGATTTTGATCGGATACGTATTTGTAACATACAAATAAAACCTTTGGAATAATTATAGACAACCTGATCAGGTCTTTTTAATGTCGTTTCTCTGATACTGAAACCAGTTTAATAACTTGCTCTAAAGCTGTAGTTATTCTAGAAGAAAATTGAATACGAGACCCAATTATAATTAATTAATACTCTAATTATCTCATTAGATTTAAGTATTTCCTGAATTATCCTAGTTTATTTAAATCTGGTTTTTGACATCAACGTTTTCTTGTCATTTCTATATCTTTAAGTTGGTAATATGCAGATTCTAATGGTATAAATGATTAGGATCGATTATTAAGCCGTTATATTCTAATCCTATATATCGGAACTGAATAATAAGAATATTTGACAATTTCTATAGACTCCGAGCTTATAACTTCATAAAAAAATTATGTCAAATAAATCAAAGCTTGGTTAATAATTAATAAAATCAAACAATTTATTATAATTAGTTCCTACTTCCACAGTTTAATAATTTTAATGCTGCACAAAAAAAGTAGTGACACATTCTGATAGTTACAAAAACCAGAATTTTCTTCAAATTAAACCATTATCAAACTATTATTTTTGTTTTAAGATTGGGTGAAAACAACTCACTTCCTGCAACAATTTTACTTGAACTCAATGACTGTTTTCGCTGAGCTAGTATGAATTTTAAACGGTTACAAAAATAAGTCAAACTAGAATGTTAATATATAAATAGTGTAGAAATAAGAATATGTATTTATTTTACCACAGTTACCTTCTAAATTGTAATCTTAAAAATATATAAATCGTATCAAATCTTATTAAAAATATGTTTCGTAAAACTGTTTCTGTTGAAATACATTTTTCACATTTTTATTTATGTCACGTAATAGGTATATTTGATATGTTTCACTTCATATCGCAAGCACGGCTATGTCGATTCAAATATACATTTTTTTCTTACAATATAAAACTCGCATAGAATTATTATAATAATTAATTAATCTTAAAAGCTTAAAACGTACATTTTATAGGACTGAATTTAAACACATCCTAATACATTGTTTCAAGTATATAAAATCTAATTGATTTAGTGAAAATGAATCTATTTGATTGATCTCAATATGAATAAGTTGTTAACTAACGTGTCAAAATTTAGAAAAAAATTGTTTTTCAGCGGAAATAAATTTTCAAAAAGAGAATAAGATAAATTCAAATATTACATTCGATATTTCAGAACCAAAACGCAACATAACAATTTCAAAGTGCTTGACACTCTAATGCAGTGCACCGCAACCGGTGTGCCGTGCCACACCGGTGCGTCGCGAGATGATCCCGGGTGTGCCGCAGCGCAGTTCGTCCAAAATGAGAAAAAATCGAGTATTTTTATATATATCAAAAAAAATTAAAACAATCCGTTGCTAAAATCTCCGTTTAAACTACTCTCGTTTTTATTTACGATATATTTATATCTATTTATGCACTGTGCATAAATATTATTATTTATAAAATTTGTCAGGATTGTAAAAATATAGTACATATTTTTCAAGAAATTATATTTGTATATAAAAATTTTCTCGCAATCGTTTGCGTCGTGATAGCTAAAAAATCTTTGTAGGAAAAATGGGGGTAGCGTCAAACTCAAGGACCGCCCCGGGCGAAAATTTGATTTGGCCAAACAAATATATGTTAAAAAATATATTAGCCACTAAACCAAATTCGTCAAATAAAAACAAATTAATAAATTGTTGGTTTTTTAATGAAATTTACATATTTTGGCTTATAGTGTGCCGCGAAATTGAAAAGTAATTTAGTGTGCCGTGGGTGAGAAAAGGTTGCGGAGCACTACTCTAATGCAAGCCTGTGCAAAACTTTTTAGCTAAAAGGCCAAATTTGGAATTAAATATAAACGGTGGACCATAAGTAAAATACTATTCTTATATAGTATACAGGATTTATTATCATTAAAAATATATTTAAATTTTTAAAAATTAGTGATTCTCTAATAACCAACAATTTAATGAGACTAATAGGCCGTACAAAAATACATCTCAGACCGCAGTTTGCCTATGCCTGCTCTAATCCAATCAGTTTATTCACATTATCATTAGTTTTTTTAGCTACAAAGAAAAACATTATCGATTAATTATTAATACTACTGTTTATAAACATGATATATTCCGATACTAATAAATTCATTTGGATTCCTTACCTTGAATTGGTGATGCCATAATATTTTCATTGTAGCCTACAAAGTTTTGCATGTTGTTCAACATTTCGGTTCCTGCTCCTCCAAAAGAACCAGGACCTCCACCAAAAGCTATAGTTGACAGGATGATATTATGAAACACATAGATGAATGAAACTCATAATGAATTACGTTAATTAAGTTAGTGAAAACGAGATGATTTGCATTCATGATGTGTGCAATTCTGTGTATTCATTTTGGTGATATTGAATTTCGTAGCGTGCTTTTAGTTCAATTATGAGAAGAATAACGGCATTTCATATAATTTTATAAAACATTTTAAAAAATTACATTCAAATAATTCCATGCAACGTATTAAAAAATCTATCAATTTATAATATTAACCCCAATATTTAATATTGTACATGCTTTATTCATGCCATTTTTATTGATTACAGACTGTTTATTTTTTCACTCATACTATCACATTCTTATTTCTAACAACACAAAAAGAAGTAAATTTAAAAATAATCTTATATATCTTTTCCGTTGAACTCGGCGTTGTATAAAAATTTCACTTATATTTAAAAAAAAAAGCTTAATATAATAAATCAGTGTTATTCAAATACTTATTTATTGTTCTTATCTGGACACTATTATGTGACATTACTATCCTGTTAACCATAATAATGATATTCGACAATATGTTTTTTGTTTTTTATTAAATTAAATAAACATACAATTTGGTTGATAGTATTCAGGTTGTAGGCGTTAATAATAAAAAATATAGTTGAAAGACGTATCCTCCCAACCATAAATGATTTGATCGATTTATCCCAATTTTATAAAATGTTAATATGGGAATTGTGATAAAACAGCAGACTGAATATTATATGTTTTTACTTGGGCTATTTTTTAACCTTAGAAATCTAGAAAATTTTGTGTCGATTAGGTATATATCGTTCATGTTAACTGCGCGAATATTGTGTGCTAGTTTTTGCCAAATTCTAAGTAATATTGTTTGACGTTAACTACTGAAAGACAATAAAAAATAAAATCTGATCATATGAATAGTTCAAATAACTATTATCTTACGACAATATCAAAATCTTCATAGAATTGTGGGCTATGTAATTTTATCTGTGTTGCTTAAGCCAAGTTCATACCCCGGTGCAGTGTTCCCAATAGCAAAATCCTGTTCGTACCATTGAACCTATTCCATGCACCGATGACCTGTTCACATAGTCTTACTTACCCATTCCGGTCTGAGTGGCCATGGCGGCATTGGGTCCGATGCGAAAGCTGTTCCTGTCGCAGGGCTCGTAAGCTATGGAGCATTTTCCCCGCGACTGTCGAACGCAGGCCCGATAGTCTTGATCGGCCAAGTGGCGCCCGTTCTCCGCGAAATTTAACGTCTGGATTATTCCTAAATTTTAAAAATACAATTAAAATAACGTCAAAGGCCTAAAATAAAACATAAAACAGTTATATTATTGTCCGATCAATTATTACTAAATGCATTAACGGTTGATAACTGACTTAATAAATGGTCAGTAGCTTTTTATAAAAGAATCACAGCAGTTAATATTATTATTTCGCTAATCTTGGTTACTTTAGTTTCGATTAGGCTATGACAGTTTTTTTAAATTAGTGACCGCTTAATTCAGTAATTACTAAGCATTTTTATATATATTACTGACAACTTATTTGATAGTTAAAAAATCTTGAGTTCTTATTATTTGCGGATATTTTAAATTCACTGTGACTTTTGACAAGTGTAGGATCAAAATAAAATGACTGAACAATGTGATGGGAGCTTTTAAAAAAATCAAATTTGTATGTTTAATATATTCGATCTAGATATAATAAATTCATAATCTTTGGCCAATCTGACAAACGAGACAAATAACTAAAATTTAAATCAGGTGAAGTAATTAGTGAATTTTAGTATTAATTACTACAAAATATTTTTCAAATATCTAATTCAGTTGACAAAAAACTTTTACAATCGACGGCCATTTATTTTGAAAGCTGATGTTCAGTTTGTACAACTGAAAGAGATTTATGAGTCTCCAGTCTATAAATATGTATTAGCAACCTACATAATGGCGGACCTGCCTCTTCAGCACATAAGAATCATTGAAAACTAAATAAAACATAAAAGTCAGTATGGGGCTATAATAAAATAGATGTGAATTTAACGATTATTATTTTATTGATTGCGTTTCTAATTTTGCAATTGTCAATGACATAAAGTTATGCCATTGACTAATGTATAAATTATTTATTCTTTTACCCGAAGATAACCCAAGTCGGTAACATGTGAGAAGACCCGAATCGAAGAGGAGCGGATGGCTGGTTAGCGACGTCCTGGAAGGGTTGAGATCTCAAACAAACACCATTTCAAATCCGGTTCAACACTTATTTATTTTTAATGAAGATGCAGTGGTTGAAAATACACAAAAATATTCTTAACTCATAAAATTGAATCTACATTTACATTTACTTAACAACTGAATTTACTTTAAGTTCTAATGCAAATGACACGACAAACGATTTTAAATTACGTCCAATTTCAAAACAAACACAAACAATCCACAACGTTAACGGTCCCGAACACGCTGGCCGGCAGCTCACCTCCACTCGAAAGATCGTAATCGACTACCCACACATAAAATCAAAAGGACTCCCGCATCATCGGAGCCACTCCTTTCCGTCAAAAATGGACTCGTCCAGCGAACTTGCCCGCAGGCGACGGCGATCGCCCTTCGCGACAGAGTTGGGTCGATTTCTCCGAATCATTGTCATTACCGCTGTGCGATTTCAGTTTAACAAAAAAAACCAGGGTGTGTCACATGATATTCACTAACCACTTTTTATATATAAAAACCATTTGCACTTAATCAGAAGAGTGCGTGTATTGTTTTTGAACTGAATTATTTTTTTCATATTTATATATTAAATCCATCAAAGGCTACCACTGTTTCTCTATATATTTATTTAATTTATATTTGCAGCAAATTTAAATCAGAAGCTGTGATAAGGTGACTAAATATTCACCCATGTATTGAATTTTAGTCATACAATTCATAAAACACAAACTTTTTTGTTTTAACAAATGCAGTAAACGCTCGTGGAAACTATTCCTATCCCAGGTTACTACAAATAATGGAGAAAGATTTTATTAGAAAATGATTTCATACATTTCGCTCAATCGTGCTTAGACGTCTGCTCTACCAACCAAACTGGTGGAGGCCTGCATTTATTGAATCTGTAACTATTTCAAATTCTTGTCAGTAATAAGAAATAAATGGTCAGTAATTAATCAAAAAGGTCAGTATACACCTAGTGAGTTAATAAAGTAAACGGTCAGTAATTTATATAAAATGGTTAGTAATTAAATCAAATGGTCAATTTTTTAATTAAGCTTATATCACTGCCTAAATTCAGTGGCATGCATAACTTAGAATATCTCTTTTGTGAGTTTAAAAATGACATATTAGTTTACCTACTACTGTATGCAATTATTTTTAATATAAAACATGTACGAAAAACTGCACAAAGTTTTTCCTTTAACGCCTCTGGACTTCATATTAAAGCATATTGGCGTAATATTCCGTTATAAATGAATTATTCAAAATTTTATACTTGTTTACCAAGCTTGCACATTAATTACATTAGTCTAAAGGAATAAGCTGAAATAATCGCAATGCAGTGTGCTCCTTTATAATTTATTCTATACAAGACTTGCCTTCAGGAGGTTAAAGATGCAACACCACGAGGTCGAGGATGGCACCGTTTGGTAAACTTTTTTACATACTTTAACCTTGAACGCATAATTATTATTATTTTTGATTGTACCTTCAATATTGGCTAACATTATATTAAAGATCTGGAATTATTTTTAAATTATTATTTTACAACACAATTAGTTTCACACACGAAGGCTTGAATATGTAATCTAATATATATGTGAATACAATTGATTTCTTTTGCATTTTAAAATAACACAATTTTTAATATTCACTTATATGCAACATCTCTAAAATTTTTGTTTGTTACGTTATGACTTATCCGGCGTACTGATGATGACGACGAGGGTTTTTGCTTCAGTCAAAACACACCAGTTCAATCAGAGTCATCTATATTGCAGCTAGTTGCTCTATATACATTGGATTTAAAAATTTATAATAAAGACAAAAAAACGTCGTTGATTTTGAGCATATAACAAAACGGGGATGTGTCACGTTACGTATTTAATACAACTTGAATACTAAATGGAGCCTTTTTCGTTTCTTTATCGTTATTTACAACGTGGTCTGAGGAACGTATCTCTTTAGTCCAAAAGTAGATTTGTACACATACAATCTCCTGTAAATACTTATATTTGCCTGTTGATATTTCTAAAACATATTTAAGGATATTTGATGAGAACGATCTTAAACGAGATTTTTTTTAAGGGAGTAAACTGGTATACTGACGTTGTCGCTAATTTACTAAATATATCTATAGATCTTTTGCCAATTAATAGAAGTTTACAATTAATACGTTTGACCAGAAATATTATAAAAAAATGAATGTGCGTGAAGAAATCCATATCGACTGAAGAAAGGCAAAAGGACGTAACCCACACAAAAACATTGTGTATAACTCACATAAAATGTGTACTACGCCATATTTATAAATATATAATATCGACTGTAAAAGGCAAATGGACGAAAACCTCAGTTTTAACAAAATATTTTTTTCAATAATCACTATGTATACACGTTTTGTGTGAATTACACAATGTTACACATGCAAGGTAGATCTTAATTTATTTGAATATGTTCGAATACTAAAAGTTTTTCATATTCGATAATCAAATATTTCTTTCCAACAAATATTCAGAATACATACATTCAATACAAAATATATTTAACTCGTGTACAAACATGCCCTAACTGCAGGGAAACTTGAAGAGCTTGAGGTGTACGCAAAAATGTTAAGATGTACCTCTTATTCTCATTTTTATGAACTTAATGTCTTTTTGCATTTTAATTAAATTCATACTTATTTTAATCGAAAACTAACACGTGAAAACACCCCAGACGATAGGGATGCCAGATGCGATGTCATTGTTTTCGTTTACTTATTTTAAATAATGTCATCCATCCACCGTTTGAGAAGTGCATCTCTGTACGATGAAGTGACGATAGTAAACCTGTATCCGTGGTGTGGTACTGCATGCATCCGGCAGGGGCGCGCTGCGCAAACGGGACCTGGGTCACTTTTATCTCCCACAATCTCTGCAACGTAGGTCGTGAAAGGTGCATGCTCAGAAGCACCATGTCCACATTCTTGTCAATGTCGTAATAAACTGCAACAATACAGGATATTCACTTTAATGTTAGCGTTATTAAAAGCTGTCATCGTCACGTCGAATCCTCATTGCAGCTTCAACAATACGCCACCTTAGCTTGAACTGTACATCACTAGTCTTCCATAATATAATATACACCCCTTTCACAACGTGTGTTTTTTTTTTATCAACCTCACAATTGTAAGTAGATTTTTGTTGTTTGATGGAAATTATTATTATGTTTGATCATTATTTGAGATTTTTTTTTCAAATAATTCGTTAAGAAAAATAATATAATTAATTCTCAATATACTATAAAAAACAATATCATACTTTCGATGAACTAAGTAGAAATTCAATTTTAGCACATATTATGTTTTTTTTTACCATGTCCGTTCCCAATGTGGAGAGACTCCTAATGGAGGTATGTTAACAGATTTTTTCTACGAGAACTGCTTGTTACTCAGTTGATCATCCTCTCTTTTTAGAAGAGATTAGAGATATAAGGATAGGGCTAAGACAGGACTAATGGTTAGCTATGCCCGGCTTTAGGATGAGATGGGTGGGAGGGGAATTATTAGACATCACAAACAGCCATGTCTATAAACAGGAATTCATAAATCGATTTAGAAACCAATCTATGAAACTGTCCGTACCGGGATTTGAAATCCGTAACCGAAACCTTCAACGCTGCACTGCAAGCACTGCACAACAAACCCGACCTGATACATATATTTAAAATAAAATCTTTGCGTTTAGGAATAAATAGATGAAAAAAACTTCGAAAGGAATACGTTGTGTTATGTCTGAATTTAGAAAATAAAACTTAGTTGGCAGATGACATAGGACGTTAAAAGCTTAAAATGTCTTAAAAAAATAATAGAATAGTTTACTT
The DNA here is from genome assembly GCA_022494535.1 of Himalopsyche phryganea. Taxonomy (NCBI): domain Eukaryota; kingdom Metazoa; phylum Arthropoda; class Insecta; order Trichoptera; family Rhyacophilidae; genus Himalopsyche; species Himalopsyche phryganea. The sequence continues at coordinate 4,056,138 of JAGVSL010000034.1, forward strand.
ACCATGCTGTCCGCTATTTTGGCCGCAGAGCTTAAAATCTTTTGAATTCCCTCCCGCCATTACAAAGACATCAGAGTCACATTCTCCGGTCAACCTATTTGGCTGGCCCTGCAATCACAAATTCCATTTTCTCTGTGATTATTTAATACTATCTACTCTACCACAACGCCATGTAAATGAAACTCTTATGAGTTTTACGAATTTCGAAAAACCTGGGCTATTTTCAGAACCCATAACACAAACATATATTTATGTAAGCCAGGAAAACATAGATTGGCAATCATTTTGCGTATTAGCGTGTTGATATTTAATTTTACATGAATATTATTGTACCTTATATAATATTATAATAGCCCAGACCGCTATGTAGACATTTTATTGTTATCATATATCACATGAAAGTATGAAACGTTCTCATGACGTAAGCGTTTACGGTGATTATAAAATAAAATGTTATGCAATGCACACACAGTTCCGACGTACTGGCTACTTTAGATATTCAGCAGTTCAATTTCAATTCCGTCATCTATGACGGTACGGTTACTAGTTGAGGTCATAGTGTAAGAAGTACATGGTGAGCTGGATCGTTATTTTTGTATTATATGTGACGTCACTCTGACGAACCAAATTTTTATTGTCACCTAAACACCGTTGTAAACATAGTACATTGTAATTGGATAAGCACGTAGTGACATCAACAAATACAAAAATGACGACTGTCACCTTTTATCCAGCTCACCTTGTACTTCTTACACCATGACTTGAGGTATAGTTTTCAAACATTTTTACTTTCAAGTAGATTTCGTAATCCGGAAACATCAAATAAGTTTTCGGTAATTTTTCTAACGTTAATTGCATGAATACCAACATATGTATATTGGAATATAAATAGAAAAATAGGAATAGAAATACACAACATTATTCCAATGTATTGTTTTTATTTTCACATTTAAGATATGAAAAGAATCCAGATTTTTCATTACCACCAAAATTACGATTTCAATTCATTACTTTATTGAGCTCTATAAATTTTCAACAATTTTATTATGCTAATTTACGGTTTATACGATATTATACAATAAATAAACCGAAAGCACATGCTTTATTTTTTTATTATTTTAAGTCAATAATCAGTCAATCGACGTGTATAACTGAATCAATTGTTGCAATATTTAAAAAATGTACATGGTATGTATTATATATTACATATATTTATTTGACAGTTATATTTTATGTAACATTAAGGATCTCTCTGATAAATAAAATTCTCTGATAAATAAAAATCTCTTTTTTCTTTCCAATCTTCTGTCATTATACTATTTTTACTAAACTACCATTGCCAAACGGTTTAATCACATTAAATACGCTAACCAAGAACTTTGGGTCACCTTTTTGTCGTGCGATAAAATCCGATAACTTATTTAATGCCCAAGGCTCCAACCCATTGTCACTCGCAGGCTGCTTGGGAAATATTAATTAAATTGAGTTCGAGATATTTGTTGTAATACTCCACTCTTTCATAATAATTCTGTGGTTGTAGTTTTATATTGCAATAATTTATTTTATGGAGTGATTCGCTACTGAACATCCAAATTGCTCAATATTTTTTGTTCCGTAATTAGGGACTGCAATCTAAGTCTGTTTTTTATGTCGGGATTATAAAATTATTTAATTACAAAAAAAGATTGTATAATTAATTTTTATGTTACAAACTATAGGAAATTGCTGAGGAATTGCAATACACCATTCAAAAATAAAATAATGTGTTTCGTATTTATCAGTTCTCATATTCCCAAAAATAAATCGAAGATTTCAAATGTTTATCAAGCAAAATAATTTTTAATTGACAGTTCGTATTTGAAAAAGGAAAATTTTATTTTCAATCACGGAGTCAAAAGAAACCATTCAAAAATAAAATAATGTGTTTCGTATTTATCAGTTCTCATATTCCCAAAAATAAATCGAAGATTTCAAATGTTTATCAAGCAAAATAATTTTTAATTGACAGTTCGTATTTGAAAAAGGAAAATTTTATTTTCAATCACGGAGTCAAAAGAAACTATTTAATTAATTGAAGCATTTTTATATTGTCTGTTGCGCATATTTTCGATTTTAATCTTTAAAAAAATCTAGAATATGGCGTTTACAATCCCGACCTTTTCGGGACATGCGGTATCATTGCTTTCCCTATCAGTAATTCAATTGAAGTGTATTATTTTAATGTATACAGTTACATAGTGTGCAGAATAATAATTTAAAATGAAATTGGATGCAAAGCAATTTAATCATTCAAATAACAGTATTCTTCTTAAGTATTACGAGAACATTGGCATCAAAAGCTTTAATGTTTTTTGTTAGGAGCATTCATTTGGAATGTATACATACTGTTTATTATTTTTTACGACTGCACAAAGTATCAACAAATAATTATTAACGTTGTTCATTTATGTATATTACACATGAGCCTTATTTTTTTTACATGAATACGCTTTGGGTAAAACCCCGGATAGCTATCACATTGAAATATCGAATAAAGCTGATTGTGCATGGCAAGTATGAAAATAATTATTACAAATATAAAAGTCGAAGAATTGAAAACGGTATTTTTAGATTCTATAATATAAATCAAACATTAAAGTAGCATGTGAGATAATATCGATGGTGTTTTGGCCAATTGATGTAACTCTCAAAAAATGCGAAAATGAGTTAATGATTGGATCTCATTTTAAAGACGACAGAGCTGGTCTCGGTCGAATGATGTAAATTACAAAAATAAATTGATCACTTTTTGAGAGGGGAACAACATTTTAAATTGGTTTTACGTTTAAAAATTCTGACCCGGCCACTTGATCTAAGCCACTATTATACCGACACTCCCTTCGTATAATCCCTTGTCTGCAAACATGAGAATTTACCGGAGTGCATTACAAAGATTCATAACGCACCTCACCATATGTTTTCGATAAAAACAGTTTTTACTGTCTCCTGAACAATTTAAATTTTGAGGGTTGCATCAATTAGCCAAAACACCGCCGATATAATATATGCTATAACATATTTACGGTACGAATGTATTCTGTAATTTTCTCAACTATTTTTTGTCCATGGCCGCTCCCAATATGGAGCATATGGTCTCCTAATTGAGGTATTTTAACAGAATTTTTCTATGAGAACTGTTTATTACTCAGTTCCTCAAACTCTCTTTTTTCGAAGGGATAGAAGAATAGGGCTAGGAAAGGACTAGTGGTTAGCTAATCGCTCTCGCTGCGCCCCGTGAGGATCGGATGGGTCGGAGGGAGGAGTTTTAGACATCACAAACACTCAGACTACGAACAGAAATCAATAAATTGATTGAGAGATCAATTTATGAAACTGTCCGCACCGGGAATGGAACCCGAGACATCCGTAACCATAGCCAACGACGCTTCCAGCTTCAACTTCTGCCAGCGTATAATATACAAATTTGGCTATTATTTTTAGAACGTAAACTCTCCATGTAGTTGCTGGAAAAATACTTGTTTGAAATATTATACAAAACAAATTACACAAAGCAAAAATTGCTGGTGGCGCTCTCCTAATTCTCTTCATCGAAGTCTTTCATCAGTTCATTCGTATATGAATGAATTAACATGTGCTCATTTTGAAGTCATCCAAATACCTGAAAATGCCGTAAGACGAAAATCGGCTCGTTGATAACAAAACATACGAAAAATTATAAAATTTTAAAGAATTAAATTATTTCTAGTAGTAAATCTACGTAATTTAGCAATTATGTTAAATTAAAAATCGATAAATTATTTAAAGATTTTACAAAGATTCAAATATTGTTGACGAACAGGAAATATTTGAAGTAGAGCGTAGCCCAATATTAAGGGGTAAAACTCCAATTTACTGAGCAATATTTTAATACTAGTGGGACGCCCGTCATATATGACGGTATTGAAATTGAAATGCTGAATGTCTAAAGTGTCTAGTAATAAATAAATGTATTGTGTGTTTAATCAAAATGCTTAAAGAAATTCATGACAAAAACATTTTTGCACACCAATTTTTGTAAAACAGAGGTATATGTTCCTTAAAAATGCATTATCATAAATTGGAATAAATCTTTGAAAGTAATCATTTAGTTGAAAAAAAGTTTGCAGCGTTAATCTTCGTTTTTTTATTATAATCATAATCAAAGTGATAAAAAAATATTTGATCAAAAATGTAAAATCATAAAATATATAATCAATATGTATGTGATATGTGATAATAATAAAACGCCTACAGACCGGTCTGGGCTATTATATATTAGATATATTTTACTTACCAAGTTAAAGTGTATAAAATCTAGCCGCAGTTGAGAAATTCCTTCCATTTTCTTGACGTAAAGAATGCAGCTGTCTAAATTACGCGACAAACTCGGAAACTCAGGCGATATGAAATAAGTTATATTATTTCTCATCTCTTTTCCACATGTTACGGTCGCTAAAAACAATAGTAATACATATGTTATTGCTATCATCATGACATTAATGGGACCTTCTGCTCTTTTAATAAAACAATTAATATGTTGTCTTTCGGTGCCTACGAACATAAAAATATTTGCAAACTCAAATAAAAAATATTATGATGTTGATGCTCAAGTAATTATTTTCTTATGTCTTTTAAAATATGTTGGCTCACTAAAAACATTTGTACACATTCGTTAATATTCTTTTAGTTGAAATCATATTTGAAGCACATGAATAAATGTATACTAACGTATTGGCCCGACTATTGGGCGATACTGATTATATGGCAACCCTCATATTTATGAAAGAAAGAAACTATTAAGATAGAAAAATATTTATAACTATCTATTTGCATATTTGTATATAAGAACTATACATTATGTAGATATTTAGAAGGTTAAACAACTGTCAGAAACTGCAATGCACCGGTAATTTGTAAACAATGCCATCTGTGGAACGCACTCATTAAAATATATTGTGATGGAAGTAATATAGTCATCTCGCTTATCGCGAGGCAGTCAATTTATTTCTCATTTGTTTGATACTCGAATAATCGCCCCCTCCCCGTATTTTCGTGTCGCTTTTTTTAATAAAAACCTCGCTTATAGTCAAGCTAATACGGTACTTATAGTGTTTTAATCCATATCCTTTTGTAACTTCGGCATAGGAGAGCAAAGGTTACATCATTTCCCCTAGTCAATTTATCAAAAAAATGTCTTTGTAAATGGATAATTTAGGTGAAGTATATTATTGATATAATATATCAGCAATATATGATAGTATTCATTGAATTGGCATTTACTTGATCCAACTTCATTATAATAGGGTAAAAATAACAGTTGTTTCTGACTTCTGACGATGGTGGGAAGCCGAAATTGCTATTAACAAACTAATAAAATTCTTGTAGAAATTAAATACTTATTATTTTTATTTTTACCCTGATATGTAATATTGTTGATCGCCGAATATGCTTTCATTGTGCGATCTTTAGTTGAAAGTTGCAATTCAACATTTGCACATTAATATAGATTGTGCGTGAAAAGACCTATCATAGTCGCTCTAAAAACGGGACATCGAGTGATTTTCTCACCAATCATTCCCCCCAACTCTCAGTCACGCCGTCTGTGTTGAAAGTTATTCTGTGCTTGAACTACGAAAAGAATTAGGCTTATATCTAACTAGTGAGTATCCGGCATGCGTTGCAATGCCACTCAAAGAAAGAACGGGTGTGTGTTTGAATTCTGTTTATTGGAGTGCTTTTGGATACACAATATTTTATGTTTCCGTCTGGTGCGTACACGAATAAATCAGAAGGTTTTTCCGAGATGTTTGTACGTATTTGATTCTTTGTTTTAGATTTTTATTATTTTTTTTTGTTTCTAGATTTTTTTCAGAAACCTTCACGGGTGTGCGCACAACAATTAACCAAAGTTTCATATTAACCGGATGAATGGTATAAGAACGCATAAGGGACAAAAAAACAAACATTCATTCATTTTTATATATATAGAAAAATTTGTAAGTACTTACATACACAGCAGACTCCAAATCCGTGAGCACAATATCCGCTTGATGTTCCGCCATTTCTTCTGCATTTGTATGCATTTAAACAAAGTCCTGACCGTCGACCGTCCTCAGCCTTACATTCATCCTCATTAGTGAATGAGAAGAAACCCAATACTTTAAATAAAAAGAAATGTTGTTTACCTCTATCATTTTTCAAATAACAATATTGCGAAGCGCTTTTTTCGCTTGTATTGCATTTTTGAATATTTTGATTTTAGAAGAGACATCAAGGAAAACATGGAAATGAATATACGTTGGAAGTTTCGATTTGATATTTAACAAAACAATACTTCACTAATATGTCAATATTTATTTATCTACGGCCAATAAAAATAATTTTTAGACATCAAAAATGTCCAATAATTATTCAAGTAAAGACTAAATAAGCACACATTGTAAATAATTGTATTTGTATTAGGATATTCATAAATACACAGCCCCTCATCAATATACTATAAACGGATTTGATCGATAATAAAAAAAAACATAATGATGTTCAACAACTGTCCAGATACGTCTTAACCTGAATGCATTGATGTTACAATCAAATACCTGTTTCTCGACATATCTTGTCATCAAACTGAAAAAAAATATCGTACAAAAAAATACCATCAATTATATCAATCGGCTATCTAGCACAGAAAAAAAACACCTATCGACATCCTATGTATTGTATTCACAGAACAGTCATAAAAAAATATTTTTATATTCCACTTAAACAATATGTTTTTATTTAACGTCATTATTAGAAGAATTCTATTTCAATGTAGGGGATAATTTATTCACTAGCTTAAATTTGAAATGTTTGAAAAGAGACAATTGGCTGTTTTTTTTTTTAAATAAAATACACAGGTTGAATGCACTTTTAATAATCATTTTATATTTCCGTGTGAACGGAAATCACTTCCTTTTAAGAACACTATTAAGATAAAATATAGGAGAATAAAAAAAACTGTCTGTAGATATGCAAAAAGATACACCAAAATTCACTAATTTAGCCAAAACATTCTCGATTGTAAGTTTATCTTGCCGACTCTGTAAGTATCTGAAAATTAATTTTTAAACTACGGAATAGAGCTAAACATGGTAAAATTTATATTCTGTGTGAATCATTTCGTGTAAGCCAATGAATAATTCAAATTACGTCTGCTATTTAAAGATTTATTTTATAATTTCAAAAATTACGGACGGTGTTTTTTCCAATTCTTTGTAAATGTGATCTCATTTATCGACCTTTGTGATCTAATGGTGAGAGCTTTACAGTAGCATGATTTCGGACCCAAGGTCAATATCAAATTGAGGTTTTTTAAATTTGTATTTTAAACATATGTATTTTATGATATATTATAAATCTTATTATACTTAAGTTTTTTAATTAAATTAAAATTTTGTTACAATTAAATTTTATTGTAAATTTATATTATAATTTTAAAAAGATTATATTTGAGATCTTGGTATGGGTTTATATATTTAAAAAATCACCTCTGCCTTTTCATAAATACATTGTAGGACAATTTTAGGTATTTAATGGTATTTTAGCAATTTAATGTGTTATAAAAAAGGCAAATGGAACTCACGTCCCAATTCTTTCTAACGTAATTTAATTCAAAAAAATTCCAAACCACACAGATAAAAAACAGATTTCTTTTTTCTGAAATGTAACAATGATGAGGCTTACGATAATTCACAAAAACATAGCCGCTTGTTGTTCACCTAATATTACGATTTGCTCAGATTAACCCGACTGTCGTCAATCATTGTCGGCATACGCCTTATTTATTGAAATCGATTATGTTGAAGATTGATTGATTGAACGCACTAACCTCGTTTAAAAATCATCATAACTAATCACGACAGTTAGATATTATTCATACCATCAAAGCTGCCAGGAATAACCAAATATGAATAATAATTATTTGCTTACAAAAAACCAGAGATGCTTTCATTTTATTTGATGAGCCGAAAACTAATATTAAAGAAGTTTTTTGTTGAGCTAACTGAATAGGGAGGCACAGTTTGTTAAAAAATTAGCTCCTCTCGGTCCTCTTTCGGCTGATAATCATTGCTTTGCCAGTTTTGTGTTGAAGAATATAATAAAACCCATAATAAACACAAGACACTGAAATGTCTAAAGAAATTCAGAATTTTTATTCTATTATTTATGATTTGAACATGTTTTTTTTAATTCAACAAAAAATGTATAAATTAACCTTTTTGTAACACAAATCTACTCATTTTAAAAATGGAACACTATGGATGGCATTTTTGTTGGACCCAATTTAGCGCTGCCAGTGTCCACGCCCGCCGATAATACCACTGTTCCGGTAATGAATATTTATACCTTCAATCAATATACTTTTAGTTAACGTTTTCAATACCTGCACCTTTCAAAATAATTCACCACCGCGTGAATACTAGCGCATCATCCAAGAATTCGATTATATCAGTATTTTTGGTGACCTGATAGCCAATACTTTAATTCGCTTGCAAAAATATTGATATTTTTGCTGAAGTCATAATTTATAATCTATTCTCTTACACATTGTTTTAACTTATTAATATCAACATTTTAGGTAGACATTTAACTGTTGTCTATGGATTAGACAGATTCGTACCTTATATTTAAGTTGGTACAAGTTGAAAAATATCAATTAGAAAATTCATTAGGGAAATAAGAATTCATCAGAAACAGTAATATTCTCACGAGCGCCTGCAATTTCTGACATTAATAATAAGGCCTCTGATCGACATGTAAAGCAAAGGATTGTATTTCAAATATTTTTATTAAATTAATATTAAATAATAGTTATAGCCTTAGTAATATAGTTTTGCTGATATTATGTTCGGATAATCATTAGAGTGGGTATATTATAAAAGGCAATCCAACTCGCCAAACAAATAATTCGAAATTCGAATATTAACTATGTACTACCTTGCACCTATATGATGCAATAGTATTCAAATAAGTATCTAAAGAATACGAAAAGTGTTCATTCTCCACATTTTGTATTCTTACTTTTCTTCTGTCGAATATAAACTCACTTTTCCCTTTTCTTCTCGACTCGCCATCGTCACCGTTTTTCGCCGACTGTTTAGTATTATAGAGTTTATCATAAAATAACTTATTAACAATATTCGATTTCGGCTCGTCATCCCATATATCGTAATTTTTCGTGAATGGTGACAGCTCACAAAAAGGCGGGAAAAACAGAACACTCAGTATTATCACTTCGAAGCGAATATTTTTAAATATTTTTAAAACATTCATCACTATTATTTTTATTACTGCCTGATGACAGGTAACTCTAATAATAACCCATTTGAAAAATATCCTGGGTAATAAATAGTTTTACTGCCAACGCAGTTTAATAAATTTTGGAAAATATTGTGTCACGGGATATTTTAAGCAACGTTTATTGTCTACTTTAATATTTATTTACGTTACTAAATTAGTTAATTTTAGGATGAAATGCATAATATGTTTAATATTCATATATTTTATATTCCTATTATAATGTGTATGGCTGCCGATTTAACCTTGATAAAAATCTGTGAGAGTTTTTCAATTATTCTTAATTAGCAAGTATTTGTATACCAATTCTATCGATTTATTTATCACAGCACGTAATTTATATCGCCAGCGTTATTATTGTATGTTTAACGTGCTTACACTACTGAGATTGCTTTAAGACTGTTTCCGCATGATTCGGTTTTGATAAAACTGCAAAAAGTACTTACAAACTCGACTAACGACTTATGGTCATCTTACTGACAGTGGCGTGAATATGTCTCCGTGTGAAAAAAGAGCGAGTTTAATCTCGAATCACTACTTTTCAGGATAACTATACAAAATGAATAGATGTCAACTATTTCTAATTCCGTTAATTTCAAATAAATGTAAAAAACGCTGAAATATTACTATAGTATACATAATATAAGTGAGCGGATTCATTATAATATTCACTGCTTTATAAACGAACTTCTTAGCTCCTTTCTCAAATCGATTAAATACACGTGATAGCTAGTGGCGAAACTGCAGCTTGAAAGGATTTTGTATATAAATATAACATTTTTATACTTTCATCTTCCATCTTTTTGATCAATCTTTGCGTTGCATAATTGTATTATAAATTCAAAATCATCCTCATAAATAATATTAACTCAATAATCATACTACAGTTGAACAATATATGTCTGTTAACGCTAATAAAAACAAATGCCATTTACATATTCCAGCATATATTTTACTGAATATGTTCAATATGTGAACTCCTATTATTGACAATTTACTTAGCTTTAATTGTATATAATTAATTTTCAAAGATAATAGGACTTGGGCTTTAAAAAAATTTAAGAACTTTCTGGTTTAAGAAAAATTTAATATGCCATCTTAAATAAAGGAAACGATTTCCTGGAATAAATAGACACATGCAAAAATATTGTAAATACCTTAATTTCAACAATTTATGATACAATGAAACACGGTTATCTTTTATTGCACAATAGTAAGCATGCAAAGGTTTATATTTATTAATCTAAAATAAAAATATGTAAGCCTACGATTTTTTTAGGTACGCCGCTGTCTTATTCGTACGTCTCACTTAGCGGTTCTTGAGACCTCTGAGATTTTTTGTCAAAATACATGTAACTCATAAATATTTATTTAAATCGGTCAAATATTTGGAAATCAGAAACTATCGATAGAATATCCCTTCAAGAAATTCAATCTTCATTTACTATAAATTTTTGATTTTCCCAAGATCCTTAATAATTTATCTTATTTATAATAATACAAATGCCATCCTTTGACTGATAATATCGTATTATTTTATTGAGAATGAAATCAAATTGGAAACATTTTTCTATTTATTTAATAGAAAGATAACATTAAAAACTGTTCCTTTTGCAATTACCCCCATCGTGATTCCATAGGCGAAAATTTTTTTATCTTCATCAGAGTCATGTAAATTTCTTTTTATAAGTAAGTTTCACCAATATTTAAATGTTTGGTAGGTTTAAAAATAACGATAAGTTTAAATGCTTTTAATATTATATTATTTACCTGTTTTATTTCTGTTCTTCAAAAGAAAAAGTAGCTATCCGTCAGCATTATTGTAACGGTTTCATTGTGTAAAAAGAAAACAAGTATCCGCCTACCTAATCGCTTTTTAACAAATAAGTGTTTTTGTGACATCAATTTGCACTGGTGATTAACATACTTTACATTTCACTGCAAACAGATATGCAGTTTATTAGTCACTCAAAAATATTTTTTCTCAGATATCATTAACGAATCAATAATAATAATTTTTGTTTTAATAATCAATATCAACTCCAAAACTAAACATCACTAATAAGTGATTTTATATTGAAAATTTACTTTTTTTCAACTCTGTATGCTCCCAATTTGGAGCATAAATATCCTCGTAACGGAGGTATCTCAACAGAAGTTTTTCTACATGAACTGCATGTTGCTCAGACGCTCGACCTCTCTTTTTCGAAGAGAGTAGGGATAAGACAGGACTAGAGAATTTTACACAAACATTCCAACGCCATCAAACAGAAATCTATCAGAAATCAATTTATGAAATATATGAGTAAATTTATGGGATTCGAGCTCTTGAGATTCGTACGCCAATGACGTTGATAACTACACCACGGACCCGACAGCCCTACTCTCTTCGAAAAAGAGGTTGTGTAACAAGCAGTTCTGATAAACTTTTGTTATATACCTCCATTAGGAGGCGATATATTCTACATTGGGAGCTGACATGATTAAAAATATATTCCAACTTTTATTTAAGTTATTACGAACGGTTTACCACTACCCTCCGATCATATTTATAATATTTATCATAGGGAACACCCTTCCAACAGAAAATTTTCTCCGTAGTTCGACTAAGATTTTCCATTGAAATATTTCATATCCTTAAAATATAAAAGCTTAATCCATTTTTTCTTCCCAGACCATGGTGGAAGGGAGAGAACTACAGGTGAGCTGCATCGTTACTATGGAAAATATGTGACGTCACAACGGGAGCATCATAATTTTGAGTTGTTTGGAAATTAATCGAAAGGCATTTGCTTAGTGATCAAAATTGAAATACTTTTGGATTCCATTACAAACTATATAATATAAAGATTGTAGTTTATGTAACAGTTATTTTTATTTTTTTGCAATTTTTTTCTGGTTTCAATCCCTTATTTAAATCTTAATTCTAACCCTAGATCTAAAAATTAATACTTTTACATTTACACGAAGCTAAGATATTATTACTTTCGGTTAAATGATATTTTAAAAAATTATCTGCAGTGAAAATTTTACATTTATTTTGAAAAATACTTTTTCTAATTCTAAGATATTGGATAAGAATTATTGATAATTTGGGAAACCGATGATTTACGCAACATACGAATATAATATCAGTATGAAAAAGCCACCATAATATTATGACAAATGAAATGTCTAAGAAGAAACTATACAGCATATTTGAAATATGGCGACGAGTTTTCGTAATAATATTTCGTTTTTTGCATAATTCATTGGTTTCATTGATTCCAGTGTTCGACTTTTTGCCAATTTCTTATCCGAAATTAAATTTTCTAGAGAATGACATTGCTTTGTCAAGCAGAAAAAGAGTAGCGTGTTGTAAAGAATATTTACGAAAATAAAATCCAAAAATATACTCATGTTGGATTTATCTTAATCTCACTTTACTCGCTCAATTTAAAAAAGATTTTTTTTATAATTCATGTCCAGTCCCAATGTGGAGCATATGGTCTGTTAATGAAGATATCTGAAAAAAAGTTTTTCTACGAAACTGCTTGTTACTCAGATGGTCAACCTCTCGCGTTTTTCGAAAAGATCATGGATATACGGATATGAATAGGACAGGACTAGTTGTTAGCTTATCAGTCTCGCTACTTCCCGTTGTAAAGAGGAAATTTAATTAAGACATCACAAATACCCATGCATTCCAGCAGAAATCAATAAATAGATTGAAAAATCAATTCATTGAATGAATTCAATTCTGTCCGTACTGCGATTTGAGCCCATGAGCACCGCAACCGAAGCCAACGACGTAGACCACTCGACCACGAATCCGACCCTTAGGAAATGTAAAAAACTTCACATTTTTGTTGATTTTTTCATGTTCCAGCTCTTAAAAGTTTTCATTGCACATTTCAGCATTGTTATTAATTTTTTATCTTTAAAATAATAGCTTTGCTTAGGCAAGAATGTCTAAATATTTTATTTTAAACTCTATCAGACTATTTATTATTTATATATGTTTCTCTTTAAAACCTGAATCAGATATTTATTACCTCTTCAAAACAGTGTTGCAAATAAAATACTTTTGACGTTTAAATATTGGCACGTTATGACGTATGAAAAATAAAAATGGCGATGTCAATTGTTTTACAGCTCACCTTGTAGTTGTCTTCTTCCACCATGTTCCCAGACTAAATTTTCGACCTTACATTTTTCACGGTTCGGTGACCAATTTTTCAACGGTGTTTTAACTTTTTAACTGCTGGTAGGTGTATGTATGGCGGTACCTTGCACTTGCGAATTTTATTGGAAAAATAAAACCTTCTAAATATATCGTTTTGATAATGTATTTAAGTTTATTTATAAAATCTTACCAGAGTGCGCCGATTGTGCCGCAAATTAATCCATAATAACAAAATTAAAATGTTTCTGACACATCAGGGTTGTCAGGGCTTTTATTCGGATGCATATTATATTCATAATAACTAATCGCAATATTCAACATTGGTAAATTTATAGATGTAAAAGTTTTCTTTCACGTATGCTTTAGAGATCTGTGATGATGTATTATAAGGAACAATATAAAATACACATGTGATACAATTATGTTACGTCTTATCTTTGTACCTACACAAGTAATCCCCCTTAGAGTTATCCCTTAATATATTACCGTCAATTCTTGGAGAAAAGTCATCATATTCTTAAAACAAAACACAATTTGTATATACTATTTAGATAATTATCGCAATGAGCGAAACCGGTCCTGGTCATTATACGCATGTGTAAGTAGTACAAACAAATCGTGTTTTATTTCAAAAATACTATGTAGTTGTGTTGATCATTTCGTCCACTTCTTCTTGCAAATAGGATCCACTCAGTAAATGAAGACTCTGTAATCAATTATATTTAACATTTACTCTTTCCAGAGCTTCTTGATAATAATTTAAAACTCGCTTTTCTCCTGAAGTATTACTATAATAGAATGCAGTATTCCTCATTTCATACCACCAAATTAATAAAAAATGACATGCACTCTTCTGAATACACTGAGTTGAATTCATGAATTCATGGCGGTTAGTTTATTCACATGGCGAAGTTTTGTATGAAACTTATACATGGTCGAGTTTAAAAAGTTCTGCTTCCACCTTCTCGCCATGTTAGCACAATTTAGACTAGAATAAAAAGTATCAACATTTCTTCTCTTCTTGTTATGTGTCACTCATCAATATTGGGAAGTTAACTAAGTAGATTTAATACTAAATTACTTTACTGTAACAAAATCGTTCACGAATATTAATCAAAATTGAATCATGTTGTGGACATTATCTCAGATAGTACAAAACGTTGTACTAACACCAGAAAAAAAATTAAATCAACAAGATAATTTCATTTTATATTCTCATACAACAAAAAAACAGTCAATGAGAGTATGTTTTTAAGTAACTACTGACATCGGAAAATTATGTTATCTCTAGGTATGCATTTGTAAAAAATCATACATCTTTATGAAGCAAAAATAAATACAGGTCTATAAATTGAGAATATATCAGTATCACTACTATAGGCAATTGATGCATAAATGAGTATTTTTCCGTAACTTAATTTTTCGACATATAAGAAATAGAAGAAGCTTCTATAGATAAATCTAGTACAGCTAATGAAAACACACGGAATAAATATCTCACCAATGGGTCAAAAAAAAGATTACAACTCTAGCGATATTAATATATTTTGAATATAATGTTAAACAATAACTTTACATAGGTAGCATAAACATTTAATTTTTTAAAACTTGCCAGTCAGCACAATGATAGAACTTTCGCAGAAACAATAGACAGCGATTCATTTTATCCTGGTCGAAACTTCCATTTGTACTCGTCTTGCAAGACTTGGTGTTCTAGGGATTAAATAGAGGTAATGCGGATATACGGCAGTGTTAAGACAGCTAGTCACACCAGAGACCAACAACATCAGTCATATCAATGATAATCACACAATTATAAATGTTAGACCCGGTTTCAATAATAATTAAATATATAACTTTCAAGAATAAGTTTTCAAATCATGACCCCACATTCATTATAAATAGACAATAATTATAAGTTTTGAAAGTAAATTAATTGACTGTTCATTATCATATTAAATTCACAATTTTGAATCTCACAGATTAGACAATATGTCACGTGTAGACAAAAAAACAATTATATTTCGGTTTCTTTTATAAATCATGGGTACTAAGCATAATATTTCACCTTACTGGATAGATTCCATGACTTATTTTATCATAGTATTGTATAAATGGCAATGTAGACGTTTATTTATGGTTTAATTAGATTTTGATAATTTTACAAATAATTAATAATATAATATGATGTTATAACTAAGAGCTGGACCGTAAATATCCAAAGTCGCTAATCACGTTTTCTTATTTATTCACATAGCACGTAGCATTGTTCTTAAGCTTTCAAAATGCTCACAGTGAGTATAATTTCAACTAAAATAGACTCAAATTATTGATACATATTCAAATGAAAGCTCGGTAACTCGGTCACCTTATGCATATAAATCTGAAAAGTGGCATACTGGTGAAAACTCACACCATAAAAGCCTAGAATCTATAATCTACTATTTAAAATCAATGAATGATAAAATATTTAAAATCATTTTTATTACAACAAAACTAAATTTTTGATAAGAAAATCGGGATATAAAATACATACTTCATCCAAAACAAACGAGGACAAGAATAATTTCCCACAGATACAGATGTTAAGCAAAGCTTATGCTTAAGGAAAGGAAAGACGCAGGTCATTGGATTAATTTAAAATTACTATTATAGTGGCATTATTTCTCAACATCCAACTGTGATCGTTTTCATTGCATTTAACTGAAGTAAAAAATGATTTTTTCAATAACCGAGATTCATCGACTTTGAAGAATATAAGCGAAACGTACATATAAAAAAATGACAAAATAATCAATTTGCATAAACAAATATATCAAGAGATGAATCCTATCAAATCATCAATATCAACTCACTGACTAGCCATGGTGAGCAGGAATCGTAAGTCATAACATTATCGTACATTATTTTATTTGTTTCTTCAGTAGGTATAAAATGTGTTTTATGGCCAAAGGGCTATTTAAAATTTCTCTCCGAAAAATTAAAAAACGCTTTAATAGGAAGCACTGTCACACAATAATAATAATTATTTGAAATATGTTCATATAGAAAAATGTTACTAAATAGCTAATAATAATATTACCGAAAAATGTTGTTAATAAATTCAGATGGCTGCCAAATGAAAATAATTACAGCGGCTTGACGAAATATTTTTTTTAAACATTAAAACATTGCAAAGCATCTAATACTAGCGGTGATGATCATGGCCTCCATTCAATACCTGCACAAATCCCCAAAATAGTTAATATTATAATGTAAGACATACTAAGGAAATGCAAAGGCAAATGCAGTCCTTTTTATCTGATGCTATCTATACCGGTTTAGAGCCCTTTCACAATATTCCACCGCAAGCAAATTTAGTGACAGCATTGAGAGGAGTGTAGGTCTGTAAACATAACTACTAGTAACCATTTACTGCAGCCGCCATTGTTAACGTAACGATTTAAATGTTAAAATAATAATTACATTTAACACTTAGGCTCTCACATGTCGACGTAGCACAACCAAACAAATTGAATTGATGCATGTCTTATGGATAAAACGATCAATCTAATTTTTCGTTAAATAATTTAACGCGCAAGTGACAGACCGCTAAAAATACGAAAGCATTTTGATGAGTTCTTCATAATGATAAATAAGTCTCATTTAGACCATAACATTGTATAAATGAACAGAAATACATCACAAAAATACACACATTGAATAATATAACTTGTAAAATATACATGCTAGAATGACTATGCTTATGGAAACACTGATAAATATTATTTTTGAAATGAAAGAAGCTTACAAGTAGATAAAATTAACATTTTTCGTTGTGCTCGGTTTACAAAATATCAGTTACAGACTTATTGTACAATTTTTGAACATCATTAGTCTACAGATCATGTACTAAATTTAATGACTTACAAATTATATTGATCTTACAGCTACGCCTAAGACTCTCCGGTTAATATATTCGGCCCTTCAGTGGGGCATCGATCATGACGCAATCGAATCGCCATTTGTATATTTATCTATCTATAAAGGGTTACACCGTGTGTATAATTTGCTATTTGCTTATGTATTTTTAAAAAAATATGCAAGGATACAATAAATATGTTGATTTATACACAATAAGTATGACTTATAGATACTTCATTTAGTAAAACAAGGCTGTGCAAAACGATCCGATGAAATATCAAAAAACACACACGCACACCAAAATAGACGCACGGAAGTGCTTCGCATTGGCTGCGCGGTAAGAAACGAAACGATTAAGCAATCTCTATAAAATGCCATACGAACCCTTCAACATGTTCTATGCAACTGTCCAAAGTAGAAACTTAACCGTGGCCACCGTAGTACAACAGAGAATTAAGATTTAATCTTAGATATTTAGAGTTTATTTTATTTAATGAAACTTATTGTGACACATGTGATTTTTCTCATAAATATATGGGAAGATTTTACTTAAAAAAAATATTGTAAATTTAAAAAACGCACAAATCGAAACTAATAATTTGGTTTCATTTTTAGGTTAAAAAAAAAAAATGGTTTATAAATGATTCCGGTTTCAGGAAGAAAATAGATAAAAAAATTTATTCTTCAGACATATTTTTAATAGAAAAAATCAAATGTGCACAATTGAGATTTCAAGGCACATTTTCAGTATGCGAGTACAGCATTGACGAATAATTGTTAGTTATTTTGTAATAAGAAATATAAGTTGTTTTAGTATTATTTTCTCTCACAATTTACATGTCGTAATTATTCTTGATTGGTGTATTTAGTATTATTTAACATATCATACGTATGGATATATACATATTTTATAAAATTTTATACTACATTTTTCATAAAACATGATTTAACAGTTTATGGAATGGTTATATATTATATTATATCAATACAATTACTTAAATCAATCTGATGAACACAAATATACAACCTATTTTAAATTGTGAAAACCATATTCGATATTTTAAAATATTACCATTAAACATACTGTTTTATGTGACTATATTTATATTGCAAGAGCTAGGCTTTCGCTGAACAGTACAAAGAATACGGTTCTTTATGCACGTTTCAATTTGCTTTCTTCATTTAAGATACATGTGCCCTTAATGTTAAGAAATCTAAAAAGTGAACTACAGATGGGGTTGACGTACATAAAAATAATAGGAAATGTTTTATACATGTATAATATCAATAAGTTAAATTGATTCGGTAGCACCATTTTGAATAATGTTACATTTGCATAATGTTAGTATAATGGACGTCATTTGCACATCTAATGTAAATATAAGGCAGGACAAGCCGTCAGTTAGTCCTACGCAATATATGTTATTGATTTCAGCATAACAAACGAATCAGCGAGATGTGGATTCCCTCCGTTCGCTTCGAATGTACGGTTTCCAGACAGATGTCGATGCACTAAAGGGCGTCCGCGACTGATCTCGATAAAATACTCAGTACAATAATTAATATCCCTAAGTTATATCATGATCCAATAATTAGGTTATCGAATATAGTATTTTGTAAAATAAAAACATGATGCAGTGTACACCTTACATACAACAAAGGAACATGAAAGAGACTAAAATTTGATTTTACAGTATAATATAATGAGGAATACACGTACACAATTTTTTAACACTACTAAATTCATACTCATTCTTGAAAACATTAGTCAATCGTATGAAATAATTTAAATCTAAGTACAATATTATAAGTGTAAGCACTTTTGTCTTCTATTTTATGTGGCAGTTTGTTATTTATTTATTTTTTAGTATATAAAACACATTGAACAGCTCAAAATGTAATTCAAATAAAGATAACAATTGTGTCTTGTAGACTCTAATATTTGGAATACAGCCATGTTGTTTATCTTATAAAGCTTGGGATAAAAAGCCCTGATCTTGGCACAGAAATGGTTTGGCATGGACGACACATGGATTGGTATAAGAGTTAACCGACAATATTTCACTATTACAATAGCATATGAAAATTATAACCAATGTCGATGCCGATTATTAAATTGTTACTATTTATCCTTCTTAACATGTTAGGTCGCAGCTATTTTTCGCCTCTTTATTTAATAATCGTAAATAATATTTCTAGATTCCCTTCGCAGGTTACTAATATAAAAACATTTTTTTTTTTATTTATTTTTTTTGTAATAAATCTACTAATTATGAAAACATACACGAGATGTTTAACCACCTGAACATACATATTCGTGACCAGAATAATGCTAATATCTAGATATTCTTGAAAAAAATAGTAATCTTACATTCTTTAGAATAATTGAAATATTTTTTAAATGCCAACTATTTATAATCTGTACAATTGACGCAGCAATTTAATAAATAATAAAAATTTTCATACATATAGCTCGAAATAATTTTTATAAGTAGCGCAAATAGATTTCAGTTATGTACAGTGAAAATGGAGTCGTATTAAATATCTCTGCAACTTTACTATAATCAATTCATATGCAAACTCTCATGATTATAGACGATTTTAAGATAACCACAAAATAAAATAAACTATTTCAATCAACATTAAATGTATTGTACAGGGTACGCTGGTCTATCGCTATGTGCATTTATATCATTTAAACTTGTAGATTTCAAAAAAAATATATGTATTTAAATGATTTAATAAAAATTGGCTTTATGATTCATGGCCAATTAGATAGTGTGTCAGATTTACATTTAATCTCAAAATAGTTATAAAAGTGGACATATTACATGCAAGACAACAATTGAATGTATGAGTTTAAGTACAAATTTGCAAATACACTTTCTAGTACCGGTTGAACTCATCGCTATGAACACCTATCAAAATATATTTAAAAAGAAAAATGAACACATGGTGGTTTAATAATCATAAGATCTTTTGCATTATTTATTGATTAAAATAACAAAACACAATATAAAGCAACATTTTTAACGACAAATATCTGACATCAACAAATTATAAAGTTGCCTTTCTGTTTAAATTACATATTTCAACATATCTCTGTGAACACAGATTGATTCTAACTAAACAGTCCGGTTTACTTACGTTATTAATTTGAATACAGTCTTACAAAAAATATACATATATATAGTCACAATAATATAAAACAATAACAAATAGATAAAAATATAAAGTTCATAAAAATTGTGGATATGAAGTCTGCGTTAAAATTTATACATTCACTCTCTCAATACCACAATTTATTAGTGCTTACCAAGATTGGGCGGTTATAAATAACTCAACAAATTATAACAAAATATAAATAATAATATACAACGAAAAGACAATATCAATATGTGCCACTTGCATTTAAAATATCTGAATTCAGATTTTGATTTTGAAACACAAAATAAATGTATAAATTTAGGGGGTTATGTGCTATTAGAGGGGAGTGTGAGAATTTCGTTGTGAAGATTTTTTAATGAACATGTGAAATAAAATTGATATTTTGATAAAATGGATTATCACAAATTATACTGAATTTATAAGAAACGCTACAAGAAAAATAGTAGAAAATTAGTCCCCTCGAGATTACATTAAAATATATTCTTTCTATTACCTATAAATTTAGAGGCATTAAACTGTGACATTATATTCAATTATTATCCTGATAATGATACTTGATAATACATAGATCATATTTGTGCATCCAGTTTTAAACGACATCGCCTTCTTAGCAGAATAGTTGACGCCACATAAAATTTGTTTTAATAAAGTGCATCACATAGGCACATCTCTAGTTCATTTGTAAGCAATCCTCGGAGGACTGAATTTATAAATTAATAAATAAAAGTACTCAGTATAATTTTAAAATGTCAGCGGTGTCACTGAAATAAGTTATTTTAAAGAAAAAAAATTATGAAGGGATCTTTATAGTATCGAATAAGAAATTGCACAACATTAGAAATAAAAATTCTAGAGGTCAAAAAATAGCTAGCAATGTATGCGCGTGACCCAGGCAGGACAGATAAGATCCTTGATACAAATTTATTTAAAATAGTATACAGAAAAAAAAAATTAAATGAATTGTATACAATTCATATGGATACCACCTTAATAAGAAACTATATTTCAATACAAAGAGTTACTAGTTATTTTAATTAGTTGCCGGTTTAAAATATTTAGATTCATTTGAAACATCAGCAACATTATGACATGAAATAGTGTATAAAAACAGACCTAATCATACAAGTATAATTAAAATTAGCTAATATTGTAACTTATTTTGGTGTACAAATTTTCACTGGGACCGTTGGATTTGAATTTTCATTTTTAAAAATTGGATGTTATATTAAGTAGACTATGGAAAGTTACTGCTTCAAATAAATAAATGTACCAACATGAAATACCAAATGTTATTACGTGTAATCTTGAATAAGTATTAATTTGCTGTGAATTCTGGAATATTTTCATTGACGACTCTGATTAAAAGGGTAGTTTGAAAATCTAATCACCGTAAATCATCGAGTCATTTCAAGTTATTTTTAAAATGAAGTATTCAGAACCTAAAATTAAAGCCGTTGAATATTCGAAATAATTGTCATAATAGAAATCAATTGCTGTCACTGGTTAAAGTGTCGATTATCGTGATAGAAAATCAAGGCAAAAAAACTTAACGCTTAAAAAATGTAAATTATAATACAAAATTGCAGATTCAAAAGATTTTAGATAGCTTAATGCTTTTTAATTAATATTGAGTTATAAAATGTAACTGACACTTCTTAGAAATATTATTTTTGGGCGCAAATCAATTGACAACCACCATAACTAAACAGTATCAGATCGACATCTAAGACTGACTACAATTATTGTCAAACTCTCAATAAACCAGTGGTTTTCAGGGAGTAAATAAATAATTAATAAAACTGTATTCACTTTATTATAAATGTATGATTATCAAAATGGAATTCTAATAAGTATATCATTAGTCCGAAGTGTCGTGTGTAAACAGGGTAACGGTGAGAAAAATTTAGCTGCAAAAAATGTCAATCGATCATCTGCGGTTTAAGTTCTACGATCACCGAACTTGTCGCCAAAATATTAACAAGAAACATCTAAGAAACTGGAGGCACTGAATAGTTAAATTGGAATACTTATATTTTATATGGCAATGATTTTTACATACTGTAAAAATTCCCAATCAAATAAGCATGCACCGTAAGTAGATACGGAGAATATTATATATCTTATTTATATAACTTACTCGAACCGGCATTAGGATTCACCAAACGTACCTATTGATTTAAAAATATTTAAACAAGCGAGCTGAAATTTTTAATAATTTAAAATCTTAGTAAAACAATATACCGCTAATATTTAAAACCATACTATAAATAATTTTATTATTGTACGAGTATAAAAAAAAATCCGATACATAAACATGCTTCAATTCATAATTATATGCAATAATTCTGCTATCTCCAAAAATTGTATATATATATATCTCTATAAACTCATACATTGTAATACATAATATGAAAAAGCTTATAGTAAATACATAAAATTTTCAAAATTTTTATAATTCGTCTGAATTATAAAAATTTATAAAATCATGTCCATGATTTTACGAAATTAATTAATTGCAACTATAATTATGAGTATGTTTGGCCTTCATCATAAATATGTTTTCAGAAATAGATCATTGAACACGGAAAATAACTAATAATAAGCCTTCGCAGAAACTGTAAAATTATGAAAAGACATGCCGAGAGGTATAAAGGGTTATTTAGATAGCAGTAAAGTGATTTTGAGGATGCATTCACTGCATAATCCTGAATAAAACAAATCATTTGAACGTTCCAAATCAACGGCCAGCTTTGAAAAAGAGCCCACATCATACGAATTATTTCATCACGAGATAATAAAGATATCACATCAAACCTCTAATAAAAGACTATTGAAAACTACCGTGAATAATATATCAAATACACTTCATTGCATTTATAATAAAGTAATATTACCAGTGGTAGAATACCAACACATGACAGTACTAATTTTCGTCAACAATCTTTTTCGGGACAAGGTGTTAGTTGCCTTATTTATTCAGGTTCAAGCAGCACACATCCCACACCTACATTGCTTAATTATTATTTTGCATAAAAGTTAATTGAATTGATGATATATTTCAAACTTAGGATGATACAGAAACAGTATAATTATGAATTGTGTGGGTAAGATATACAGAAATCATACAAGTAATAATGGCATCTGGAGTGTTTATATATTCAGTAAATTTTGTTTAGCCAAATTTTGAAAAGTTTCATATGTATAATATTTTTGTGTATATTCTTTCTGTTTTGGTGACAAAACGAAAAGACATATCGAGAAGCATCGGAAGCGTTTAAAACTCAAACATAGATGGAATCGGTTCATAAAACATTTATCAGTAAGAGGTAGACATTTGTGTTCTTATTTCATTAAATGGGCAAAAACTTACATTATTCTAAAATTTATAGTTAAATCCGCAAATCAAATGATATTAACAATATATTGATAAATTGCCACATTAATAATATCAAGGATGGTTCGGATTAACAAACTTTTGCAATCTAATTTCATTAATAGCAGTAAAACGCGCACAGCCTGAGCCGCTGCCAACTCAATGATATATAAAAAAAAATCTATCAATATTACATATCGAATATAAAAACTTAACTTAAAAACAATGAACACTTTGTGTGAAATAAATTTCTTAACAATTAAATACATATTATAGGTATACAATATATATATATATATAGAATATTTGGATAAATAAATAAGTGATAAGGTTGAAATTTTTCCAATATTTCCGCGGCATCTCGATGATTCACCAACTTTTTGGAAATAATAAATCAAGAATAAACAAATTTTGCACAATTTAACAAGGCAAAACACAAAAATACAAATATTTGATATTCCCCACAAAATCATCAATAATTTTTACTTATCTATATTTCTGTAAGCACATTAATAGTATGAATTATAAACCATAGGTTTTATTTATACACAGAAAACCCTTCTGTGCGATAAAAGGAGAAAAGACGGCCATGCATCCAAACACATCTCATTCGAACTGTGCTGTCTTTCCTCCGAGTTTGCAACACTAGTGTTAATATTTTCATCATATGCCTAAAGACTACGTTAACTATGAGGACTCGTAACAACCGTGAACACTTATCATTTACAGCCTAATTTTTACTTTTAGCGGCAAAATTTTTGGAGTTCTTCAGCTCCTCGCTCTTGACAAAGTCAATTTGAGCGTACGTAAAGGCGGGAGCAGCTGGAGGTCGAGGGCTTCGCTCTGCTGGCGCATCGAGCTCTAGACTGGCGTAATGCAGACCTCGCCCCTGGGGTATAGTGGCGGCCATCACCTCCCTCTCGCCGGTGACGGAGGCCGGACGAGAGTCGGTCGGAGTGCCGCTCACTTCGCTGCTGACGGAAGACGGCCGAGAGCGAGCCGCTCCGCCTGACGTCTCACTGTTTGCACTAGGAGGACGGCTGCCCTTTTTGCACTTGTTATTATTCACGGAAGCGGGGCGCGACGAAGGTGGCTGTCCGTTCTGCGAAAGAAGAGTTTCGTAGCCGTCTCCGCTTCGCCCCCTGCCATCCAAAAGAGCTCGGTTTAAAGCCGACTCTACTAATTTGGGAGAGCCCGACTTAGTGCTGCGGGGCTCAGGAACATCTCCAGGGGCGATCGGTCGAAAGTCGGCCGCTGTCGGCTGAGTTTGACTGATCACCAAGACAGGTTTCCTCGGAGCTCTAGCCCGCCCGGCATTGGCAGCATTCATGCCCGCTTTTGTCAACAGGTTGCACGTCAATGTCCTTCCGGCGAGAGGGTTTGAAGACAAGATTCCCCTGTTTTCTTTTGCATCGGCATCCGTATTTCCATCTGAGAATGTCACAGGAGCAGATATTTTCACAAAACTCTGAACCTTGGATGCAGCAAACGCTCGCCCACCGTTGGGTGATTTAGTTTTAGTTGCCACCTCATCGCTGTAATTTTGATGTGGAAGACGGGGTTTTATGGTTTTAACAGTCGCATTAGGATTTAGATTGATATAATCTGAGATTTCGGTTGCAGAACTGGACCCTGATTCTCTGGTGGCACTGTTAAGCAAATGTTTCATGTCTTTATCCACTCCAATTCTGCTAAATGTTTCACCTGTCTCTTCAACCGTGGACAGCCGACTCGGAATCATCTCCATGTAGTCGGAGACAGCATCATCAGCGGTGGGCCTCGATGCCGGCCATTCGACTGGCCGGGGTTCAATCCGTTCGATGCTGCCCAAATCGTCACCACGAGAAAGTCTGACAGTCCCGCTGCTAGCGTCGACTGGACATTTTCTCCCCGGTGGAGTCCCTCCCGGAATAACAAGGTCAAAAGGCTTCACAGGTGAACCAGGGCTATTAAGACTGAAATGAAATATTGTTTGCGAATGATTGTTTGTTGGTGTCGGTGACTCTTTCGAGTTTCGTCTCTGATGTTTTTTAGAATTCCTCCTGAATCCCGCAAAAGGCCCCGGGGCAACAGGAGCCACAGGAGAAACTCCAGGGGACACTTTGGAAGCTGGACCTTTACGTATGTCCCTCTCATAAGTATCCCTTTCACCACCGAGGTAGGGAGCGGCAGCGTAAGCCGAATCAACACCGGACGCGCCCTCAGTGAATCCTTTCCCTTCCTTGGGACTGCCAGTGTTGATAGCGATAGGCAATGAAGACACTCTTGACCTCACTGACAACCGATCACCTGTCAAACTAAATGTATCGCACGACATCTCCACATATCCTACATGCGGAGCAGCCTTAGTGCCACAGTTGTTGGAGACTGAGCCAGGAATGTCACCGTTGCGACTGCTATTCCATTCCGTCCCGGGAGTAGAATTCCCGCTATCTGCTATATCCGTGGGCTTCATTTCAACATAAACAGAACTAGAATTTAAGCCACCCGGCGACATGTCCATATAACCTTCACTATCAGAGCAGGGTTTCCGTGAGTCGGTCCCGGATGCGGTCACCGAAAGAGACAAATGGGAGTCTCTTGAAGTGCTGAGAGGAATAGCAGAAGGAGGTCCAGCAGTCGAGGGTGAATCTCCAGCATTGGTGAAGTCCATCTCCATGAGATCATCCAGCGGTTCCGCCGAGCCGAGGTTACGCGTTCCTGCCAGGAGAGGTGCACTGCACGACATACTCCCCGGACGAGGAACACCTGATGGATACTGTGAGTGAGGGAGCGGACCTCCGTGACTTAGAACCCTGTCTTTATGGTTTTTAGATCGGCTTCCCACAGAGAAAGCGCGTGCGCGAGCTGCATCAGCGGAGTCAGGTCGATTGATCACCTTCTTGACGTCTGGTCTAGATCCTACACTATGAGCACGCATCGGCCTATTTGCTTCGCCTTCCTCAGAGGGTGTGAAATATGAGACCGTGACCTTTTCCAGATGGAACTCTGAAAACCGAAGGTCATTGGAAGGAGGCCCGCTAGCTGCAGAGGAGGCAGACTCTGCAGGTGATGCTGCATGGCGCGGCACTACTTCTCCTGAGGGTAACATGTCCACGTAACCATCGTCTGTTGTGTGAAGTGACAAGCCAGAATTGGCATCAATGTGGGAAGTACTTTCTTCAGCAACAGATGACGTTCTTGAATGACCAGAAGGAGTACCTCCCGCCCGAGAATGGATCCTGGAATCAAAAACAAGTTAATTACCGTTCCTCAAATGCTTACTTGCCTGACTTTCACATTCTATCTACATAAAATCAACGTCAAAAATTAATGTAACACATATTATTGAATCTGACAGAAATTTCCAACATAAGTTTGCAATAAGTCAACATTTTTATTGTACCTGGGAGGTACAAAAAAAATTATAGTATTCTAAAACATGGTGTAGATTACGTTGGCGTTTCTTGATATATCAAATGCTTATTCCACCCATCGATCAACTTCTGAATTGTCAAAATATTAATCATAATAAATTTACTAAATGTCAAATAAGAATTTGAAATTGAAATATCTAGAAGCAAACATAAGCTTACATCCTAGCTGCTTCCATGCTGGCCGGTGACATCGGCATATAACCGCCCGACTCTTGCGGAGAAGTCCCCATTCCGGTCCCGGCGATAGACACAGGACTGCTAACATTGCTCATCTCACAGATAGATTCTTTTCTGGGATGCTGCTCTTTGAACGGATTCCTCACTCCCGGACTCCCATAGTGGAGAGACATCTTATCCAAACTGCCAGCAAGCTCTGGCTGCCACGGGCACAGAGGATCATCAGAAACCTCTTCGGGAATAACCCTCTCATCCGGCGTCCGAGAGTTTATCAGCCGTCCGATAATGTGATGCGAATCATCAGAGATTGACATGTGATGCATGCCATTATCTGTCTCATCAATCGATATGCTTGAACCGGCACTGTCTGGAAATCATATATCATATAAATTAACAAAAACGAATTTGACTTCATGGAATGCTATGTCATTCTATTTTGAGCCAATAACTTTGTCATCCTCACCTTTACAGGGAAACTAATAACATCGAAATTGAAGATCTATCAAATAAGCAAAATTAAGCCATAAGTAACATTGAAATATTTATTCCTTATTCGGTCTTCCTATGACATGTTTTTTTTTCTGAGGAATCCCAATGTGGAGCTTATCACGACACAAGGTGTTCTACAAGAACTGCTTGACACTCGACCTCTCTTTCAGAGAGTGTAAAATGATGGAAGAATTGGGTATGTTCAGGACTAGCAGTTAGTTATTTGTGCTAGCTATGACCAGTTCTTTGACCCGGATGGGTGGTTGGGAATTTACACATCGCAGACATCCATGCCGTCATCCAATATTAAACCAAAAAATTGATTGAAAAATCTATTTATGAAACTGTCCCATACTGGGATTCGAGCCCGTGAACACAGCAAACAAAGCCAACAAAGTTGAGCACTCAGCTACAGGCCCAGTCAGTCTTCATGTCATATGAATAAATAAATCTTTGTAAATAACAATAAAAGTGTCCAGAAATCGCAACTCTAAAAAGTTTGTTCAATAGCATAATTGGACCGTGTTAAGCAATAATCTATCAACCGCCAAAATGGAGTTTTGCGCCATATGCATTTCAAGTTTAAATGTATTTTATTTTATCATGGTAATAGGTACATAATTTCTTAATACTATAATTTCTGTTTTGAATTATTCCTTTTAAATACTGTTTCATGAAATCAGTATAATTGCGGTATATTGTTTTTTTGAGAATAAAATTATAATAAACCTATTATTGCTTTATTGAATATTATTGAAAAAAGTCAGATTGTAATTTTGCATTAACCATTTATGTGACAAATTTGTGACTTAACAGATTTTAGATTATTATTAAGTTCACAATTTATCACAAATTTCAGAATTAGATATTATCTAGATACTCAAGGATTGCCAACCAGATAGATCAGGGGTTCCCAACCAGTGGGAAATTCCCCCTAGGGGGAGTTTTAGAGTTCCAGGGAGGGAATTGCTGCCGTCCAACGCGTTTATTAAAGGTTTCCAATATTATGTATATGCATATTTGGAAAGCACCCTTTCATGTTAGAGTTCGGTTATCTTGGGAAGGCGGAATTATATTCTGAATATTGGTGAAAGGGGGAATGGAGTTAAAAAGGTTGAAACGCAAATTAAATTTACTATATTGATTAAATTGACATTACCTGGTATAACTTCATTATAATAGGATAAAATATCGAAGTATTTAGTTCTACAAAATGTTATTAGTTAGTTGACAGCTATTGCCAGAACATAGTTCTGACGATGGCGTGATGCCGAAATAGCTATTTGATATTTATTCTATTAAATTTATTATAAATTGTGGCTTGGGCAGCAAATAAGATGTATTATAAAAATATCTTCATATTTGGTTTCGCTTACAGTATCCACACATTCGTTTGTGTATATCCATATACATTTTTGGCAAAGTCGAACCTGGGCTTAAAAACTGTGTGTTGGTTTTTCCAAGAGAATAGTGAAATTTATTGATTGAATTGGCATCTACTTGGTAGAACTTAGTGAGATTTGTATTCGGAAAATTTATTAATGTGTTCAATATTTAATTATAATATATTTTGTAATGTTTAAGAATGTCAACTGATTTATTTTTTGTAGAGGGAATTAATAAATATTATCTTAAAAAGACTTATTCATTCAAATCTTTCAAATAAATTAAAAGAAATTTCATAAAGTTCAAAACTTGACAGCACTAAATTGATAAAAAATATAATTACCATACACCAATATTTTATTGTGTTCAATTAACAATTATCCATTTAGTACCAAAATTTAATGAAAAGTGGCAATTGTATTTTGCAATAATCAATTAAGCAACACTGTATGCACCACAAAATTTCAAAAAATTAATACACAATAATCAGCTAAGTAGCATGTGAATTTGACAGTTCCTCGATGTGATCAACAGTTATGAATTATATTCGTTTCAGCTTATATTATCCATGAATTCTTCTTGTAGCTTCTTCAACAATAATATAGGTATATTTTGCGATAAACAGATGAATGCTTTATAAGAATATATATATATGAGAAAGACGAAACAAAAAGTGATACATGTTCACGATATGACAATGGCGGCCATAATGTTTGGTGGTTAACTGTTTATTGTAAATCTGAAATCCCTCATTTCATAACGTGTACAATTTTTGCAAGCCTAAAAGGTGGCTTTACTCGACAAATTACATCGAACTGCATATTGCAAATCGAATATGCCTTGTACAGCTTGGCGTTAAAATAAAAATCGCAAAAATTGAAAAATGGCGCTTAATTGCTTATTGCTTAACAACCTCCAATTAATGTAGCAACTAATCTTAATATTTTATTTGTCTGAAACAATGACCGGGTTGTATATTATACCTGAATGCGGACTGAGAGGACTATTGACAGCGTTCGGTGGAGAGTGACTTATACCTCGAGAGGCATACATGCTGTGCGGACGACCCAATGGACGCGGCATGCCTCCCATTCCTGACATCGCATTTCCAACTCTATGATTGAGTGTATTCGCAATCGGGAGTGGGGTTCCGGAAGCTGGCGCTCGCGACGGTAAACTGTCGCATCTCTCGCGAGCGCATTGAACGCCAATGCCAGAACCGGCTAAAACAAAAATTGAATATTACATACGCTTTGCTGAAATCAATAATGAATCTCGTGTAAGTTTATCCTGACAACTGAAAAAATTGAAAATCATGTTTTAATTCACATGACAATGAATAATTCACACTAGGCATGTCTATTGTAAGACTTCTAAACAAATAAAAATACAATTTTATTTTTGTTGTATTTTCAAATCGACCTTCAGCAGTCCACATTGTTATTGAAGGGCAGAAAACTGTTTCGGGTACTAAAGTATCTATGTGACAACAATGACAGAATTTGCATAGATATCATATTGATTGTCCACATACAAACTGACCGTCAAAAATAAAAATAATGAACCGATGCCTACCAATATAACAAAGCACTTAAGCGATTGCATTATGAAGGTCATTGTTTTTTAAGATATACAGACGAGTAATTTAATAAAATGATAAATGATTCTTTAATATCACAATTTAATAAAATCTTTTCACAGATTCAATAATATAAATCCAAACTGTGTTCACGCAATCGAAACAAGAAAAATGCAAAACATTTCAATCAAAAATTAACTTCAAGTCATTACTAATGAGAAATTAAGTACCCCTTCAGACTAAATGTACATAGAAATTAATATAAAATGAAAATTGATGCTGGTCGTGTTATTAGCAGTAGCACTTATTTCGCCTCTTTGAGAAGCATCTTCAGACTAACTGTATTGTACGTTTATTTATTTATATGGTAAACAATGATTCTAATTCTTAGAATTCTTTTATTATTTACTCAAGGGAGTATTTCTACATTATTATTTGTATCAAAATTATAATTGTTTCGAAGTAAATGATTACTACTGACACATCTAACTGTGAAAAATTATTACTATTGAGACATCTAATATGTTCTTTAATTCTAATATTAAAATTTTTACCTGTCTGTCCTATATAAAAAAACTTGACAGTCTTCACAAGAGAGGCAGTATATACCACACTGATGTAATGATCCTACTCAACCTTTATTATTCAATAAGATTTTTAACCGAAATTATTAACAGTATAAAAAGCCGGTAGTAAGTATCTAGCAACAACTTTGACATCTTCAAAATATTTGGAGATCATTTTGACTATTATTTAAGGTGATTGCCGTAAAATATTGCATTGCACATTATGAAAATACGGATGTTGCACAATACTATAGATTATAAAATAGTAAAGAATCAAACACCGCCATGAGGGAAAGGGTTGTATCACGATTGACAGCGTGATTACTATATCTGCAAAGAAAGCACGATTTAATGGCAATAAAACCCAAAGAAAATTGGTTCCTCAAATGCAATTAGAAACGCATCACATAATCATACAATCCCTCTTCACTTTATTAGATGCACCAAATATTTACCTTAAAATTATGACTTTGCATCATTTCCCGGTAGAGTGTTTTTTATGAATTACTATTACTACATAACTGAATGAATTTTTTGAATACAACACTGTTCATACAGACATCTATTTAGTAACATGACAGATTACAAACAAATCAGAAGTAGATTGCACGGATGGATTAAATGATGCTAAGTATTCATAATTAATGCTTCTAATAAAGTTGTCGAGATTACAATTTCACATGTGAAATTATTTCTGCAATATGAGTAATTTCACAATATCATAATATATAATTTCCATTTCACAAAATTGATGAAGCAAAGAAGTCAAAAAATATAATAAAATAGACTCCTAAAATTTAATCCAACCAATGAAAAGGGACATCAATAGTACACTTCTACAAAAATAGTTATAATTACTAACATTTAATTTTCCACTAATTGTTTTAGTTCGCATTCACTATTCAACAGTTGAGATTGCACTCACAAGTTGAGTTTTAAACTTTAAAAAGCATGCTTCAAAAAATAATATGACCAATTTTAATAAGCCGTGAGGAGATATTTCAAATTCTAAAAGACTAAAGAATATTGACTGTTACTTCTTTACATAATTAAAGAAAAGCTTCCCGAAAGATTCATATATTAACAAGAAATAATTAACACATGTTTGTCTCGAGGAGAATTCGAATTATCATTAATGGTATATTTTTTATTACGCCATTAGATATTTAAGCGTGGTTCACAATTAAGAGTGGAAACAGAAAGAGTATACGATAATATTCCTTTCAAAGTCACATTCCAAGAATAAACATGAGATATTATCCGCAAAACTAAGAATGTTTCATAAACAAAAAATAATATACATATTTCTGTTTCAGCAATGAATAGCAAACCATCAAGAAGTAATATCACAAGACAATTATTAGTAGGCTAAACACAAAAAAAATGTATAATCTACATCAAGCAATCAAAACAAATATAATAAAGCGCTTAAAATAAATTCCAATAAAGCTAGTACTGCTTTATATCATTCATAGATATCTCCATGCACTAACTACTTATAGTTTTTTGATGGGTAAACATACATGTAATAAATTGTTATTTGAATAATAGTTGTGTGGGTTGGAGGTATTACAGCATATTATCGTATAGATTTATAAATGAAATAGTCATTTAAAAAGTTTATTTGAACACTAAATTTTATTCATCAATATACAATACTATCACTATTTATCAGTAAGCAATAAAAGAATGAAAACAATGTCTTTGTGAAGAAAATATTGGGAAACCTTAGATGGGTAAATAAATAAGCCGTGTCTTTATCGTCAATAACATTCCAGTTTGGGTAATCGCTTAAGGTTGGCTATCAATCGTCTTCGGTGTAATAATATTGAAACAACATTTTAACATATTTTTTTTTCGATGGATTCGGCAGTGACTTTGTGGAAATTAATTGTTAATATAACATTAAATTTGATAACTTGGCTATTCCACCGGTTGTGCTACTAAATGTGACACGTGTAAATAGGAAAGGGGTAAATTTATTTCCCTCGGGATTTTCACCTCCGAACACTAGTAATTAATTTTGTAATTAGTAGTGTTATGGTAATTAGCACTATTATTCTTTGCGTCTTACCCCCTCCCCCGCGTCCAGTAAAAAGAAATAAACCCACCTCACTCTTCATTTTAGAGTTGAGAATTAGAATCATTGCTTAACTTAGAAATAAATAACTTTGCGATATAGTTTGTCTGAAGATGCCTCTTAAAGAGGCGAAACACGTCACATTTAGTAACACAGCCAGTGGAATAACTAAATTATCAATTTCAATTTTATACTAACATTACAACAAGTTATAAACGAGTAAATAATAAATATATCATAATTTAGTAGTAATTGAGGATTATAATAGTGTACAGAACAAAATATTTTATTTTTCATGTGTATTTCTAATATAATTGTAAAAAACAAGCAATACATAATACAAAATAATGATGACAATGGTCTGTTAGTAGGTTATAGAATTAGCATAGCACAGCTGTAATTGTTAATATCCAATGTTGGATTATGATTAATGAAATGAAAAATTTAAATTTTTTTTAAATACCTACCAAATAATAAAAATAGTTTGAAACTGAAGAAATCAGTGCATATCAAAAAGATTTGCATATAAAATTCAACTCACCGATACCCAATGTTTTAGACTTTCAGATCCTAATATTTATATGTTTTTATCGTTTTAATATGAAATCGAATTAGATTGGATAACGAAATGTAAAGTTGAATAGTCAGTTTAAATTATTAAATATCATTTGGCAGAGATTTGCGAGGGTTCTTTATGAATGGGTAATATACATACAACGAGCGTGTGAAGGCGAACATTTGACAAGGCGACAGCCCGTGCTTGCCCTGCGGCCCCCACCTTTCTGCGAAACTCTCGAGTAGGGGTGGACGCCGTTACTTTGCCCCAGACGAACTTTCGCATTCTCCAAGGAACTGTGAGAGTTGTTAAGAGACACTCTCCTGTCTATAGTGCAATTCTTGTTCGCGACGCACGGACCGATAGAAGTTTCTTCGCCGGTCAGAGGAAGGGATCTGGTGCGCTCGTGCACCACGCTTAACGTGTGGCCCTCTTCAGACAGATGTCTCGCGGGATAGATCGAGCCTGATGGTGAAAACAATCCCTTACATGATATGGATACGTGCCCGTGTAATGAACATTTACCTATAATTATTTTTTGAAGCATGCTGGATTAGATCGAATTGTGCCATTGAAATGGATTCAACTCTACGATCCGGACAGCCAGTTAAGGTATGGAGTAAATAAAGGAATTCTAATGTAACGGCTAAAATTATTTAGAGTACATATTAGCAATATCATACAGTACACACTGACATATTAATCACAATAGAGTAAATATCATAATGTTGCAAAAGAATGTGTCTTATTTCAGGTCATATACAATGTTGAATGTTTTTTACAATAGGAATTTGTGATGACAAATTACCAATACATTATGTTCTAGATAAATAATAACAAAAATCTTACGAGAAATAAAGTATAATTTAATAATATAATGCGCCCGATTTTCACAAAATTTTAATAAGAATTCGGGAAAAGGGTATGTGAAGCATGAAGCTGTGGTGTCCCTCGGTAAACATTTATTAATGTTAGAAAAATGTTATGCAACAAATGTATCTTAGCATCATTAGGTCAGGTGATGAGTTTGTATTATTAAGAAATGTATCAAGCCCACTCCTTTATCAATAATATATACGGTGAATTTTAAATATCTTATACTATGATTTCATTTAGTAAAAAGCCAACATCACAAGATATTAAACTGCTCATATTTGCATGTTAACCCTTCGCCGCGATCAGTGCACACGTATGTACCAAGAACTTCCCAATTCATTCTTTTATGGTATGTTTACTTTGAGAAAAATTTATCAACTACTTCATGAAATAACAATCTGACACAACGTTTTTTTGACGGAAAACACCTTTTCTTGACTTTTAATTAGTACACACTTCTGAAATTCATGAATTCATGATTCTATGAAATTTTTTAATATCGTGAATAATGTGGAATAAAAATTCATCACATTATTTATCAATGTGACACCGAGTTTGATTCTTATTACTTATAATATATATTCATACAACAAAAACTTATGTGGAAAAACACATAATATAAAGTATACTAAACGCATAGAAAAAATAAAATTGCACCAAATCTAGATGCTATATTTTAGTGTTTTCGATTGATTCGGCGGTTACGTTGATATTTTAATACTCAAATATAAGGTAGAAAAACATATCGTCGTTTCGATTGCAAAATTGTACATCTACAAAATCAAAAATTTCGGGAGTATAATAACAATTTTACTGAAATAAAACAATAAAAAAAACGGGTAATTAGTATAATTGCGTGCTTTTTATTAATGTATTAATACGATAAAGTTGTTTCTTAAATTGTTTTTATGCTCTCCCGAAAATTTTGATTTTGCAGATATAGAATTTTGCAATGAAAACAACGATATGCAAACTGATATTTCCTAAATTTAATGTCAGGAGAAAGTTGAATATTTGTTTACATGTTTCGTAATTAAAATGTACAAATTATAACAAGAATATAATACAGTAAACCCCCAATGGCGTAGCGTATTGTAATACAAAAAATGGGAAAAACGTTTGATTTGCTGATTTCGTTCAATTCACAAAATTCATAAAATATTAACTTATTCTAGTGATAATATAAGATAATCATATAGACTGGGCATTAAATTAAACTGACTTTTCAGTAATCAGAAGGAATTCAAACGTCACCCAGCAATAGATAATTACATTCATGATCAGACTTTAACACTAAATATAAAAATCACAGCCTTATATTATAACCCTGACACTATATAATTTTTCTAAGACACTAACTAAAGAAATGAATTTATATAATTGTACATGTATTAATGTTTTCTTTTTCATTACGAAGTGACATTTAAGATTGAAGATTGAATAATACGGTATATTATATAATGCCGAAGTACCAAAACGGAGACTAGATAAAAGAGTAAACTAATCTTGAGCTGTATCCCTACTATATAGCACAAAATACATGTAGACATCTGTATGTTTGTATGTATATCGGTCACAAGGACTCCTTCCAAAAGGTGTACAGTAGCGACGTGAACTTTTCACATATCATTATGGCTGCCATTTCTCGGTCAACTGTGCTATTTTCAACTTTCAACTTTTAACGTTTAACCTTAAACTGAAAACACTATATTTTTAACGTTTCAATGCAAAATGAAAAAAGTAATAATAATAGTTGCCTAGCAACCGCTCAATAGTAATATATTCCGCAAGTGACAGTTGAGATAGAAACGCGAACGCAAATATTTGTGTTAAATATTAAGAGTTTCATGTGAGTTTGGTAAATTCGTACACCTCGGTGTGCATCTGCAATCGTCAGGCCAATCATCCGAACACGGCATTGACAGGATTCTTCACACTCTGCAAAAATGATAGCTTTGCGAATACAGTATTATATTGCGATGTTTCAAAATTTTATATAATAAATGAAACAAGTCAAAAAAAATTTCAGTCTGCGCAAATGGGAAGCAATCGTTAAAAAATACAACAGCATTCTATCTGAGAATGACAATCAATGGAACGCAAAAGTGCTTCTTTAGAACAATAAGGTCTGTATGTCTGAAAATATATTATTTTGAATATCTTGGGTCGAGAAAATTCTCACGTTGCCGTGAACTATACCGATGGCATCAACAACAAGGCACTCATCAAGCTTGAACAGATGATTGAGGTCGGAGATTGGTACGATAAGTTCTTCACAACAGTATGCACACAACATGAGTCGGGAAACACTGAGAGAATTAGCGTATGAGTCTGATCATGTGTTTAATTTTGTGACACTGCAGGAGCCATTGTTAAATGCAGATCAACAAGGTGTCTATCGAGAAGTTCTATGGCACCATAACTAGAGTGAAGGTGGCGTAATTTTCATCTTTTATTATTACTGGTTTCAGCTTTTACATTATTGTTCATAGGTGGACTATATTTTGTGGGTGTTACACGAGGTGCGGTTCACGGTGATATTTTCAACATTCAACAAAATTTCAATATTAACTATCCAACGTCTAAATAACCTAATTCAAGCATTCTCTATCTTGGGTGAAGCCGGGCAAAAAATTCTAATATTTATATATAATATTCATTAATTTTAGCAACAACTGTTTTTCTGAAGTACTCCTGAAGGGGAGTAAT
Organism: Himalopsyche phryganea; assembly: GCA_022494535.1. Classification (NCBI taxonomy): domain Eukaryota; kingdom Metazoa; phylum Arthropoda; class Insecta; order Trichoptera; family Rhyacophilidae; genus Himalopsyche; species Himalopsyche phryganea. The sequence goes on from JAGVSL010000034.1 coordinate 4,093,935, forward strand.
CATATATTTGTAATAATTTTTCACTCTCGGAAGGGTTTTCCGCTTCAACACAACATGTATATTAAAGTTTTTATAAAATATCACAGTGAAAGCGGCAATAGTTCTTGACACATCACACATGCAGGTTCCGTTCCTTCTGGGGCTTTCACTGACTGAGAGCTTCATTATAATATAGAGTAAATTGCAATATACACTTATTAAAATAAATATTTGTGAACATAGTCGATAAGTAAATATGTAAAGAGAAAATACATATTAAAAAAATGTTCTCAATAGGCATTAGTAAAATAAATAAGTTTTATAGATTCGACGTATAAAACATTCAACAGCAAACAGCAGCTTCCCGTTGACCGTATGGCCATAAACAACCAACAATCATAAGCAACAAATAAGCCATAGGCTAGCTCAAATATTATGGCTAATATATATTTTAGCATACCAGAAGTAATAACAGTGCTATCTGTGGCCTCTTCGATAGATTTGGACTCCTCTGGTATAGCTGCATTGTTATCTTGCGGCGGGCAATAAGCTGCAGACGCAGATACACATGGCGTAATGCATGAGCCAATGCAACTATGTCCACCGCACAAAGTATTCTCTGCAAAAACACCTATTTTGCAAAACCCAAGTCTCCAGAATTTCATTTCTTTTTACACAATCGAAGCATACAAAATCAAATTATAAAATGTGTAATCGGAAGCAATGTTTCAATACAGGAGTGAAACTCCGATACAATGTTATCTTATTGAAAGGTGTAAGCAGCTATGGCATCATTCAATTTTTGGGATTACTACTCATCGCTACGTGAGTTGAAGGCTTTAGCTAAGAAAGCTTAAAACCATAAATCGTTTCGATGCCCTTTATAGTCAGAAATATAAAATAAAATACTCCATTTCGTCAATAAGAAGACTAGATATAACAAAAAAAAAACAGGTATTTAGTAAAACACCTCTTGCTAAATCTTACTGACAAGGAAATATCAATTAAGAGTAGCGATGTCCTTTGTTTAAGCAGCAAGTTCTTTCACTTATGTCTGAATTTACCCTTTACCAGCTTTTGAACCATCGGCACAATTTCACAAGCTGAACAGTAAATCAAAAAAGCTACATCTGACAAGTAAAGAGTTCAATTGGAACCACTGCCAATTTATGTTGTCTTTATCTTTTTCTCAAGTAGTATAAATTAATTGACATCATAATTATTTCATTAATATTATGAAGTTTGGGTTACCCCAAAAGTGCCTTGAATTTATCCGTTAGGTTAGGAATCTGTGTTGTATACATTAAATCATATTTCCTTAGTGTTATTACCAAAAAAAAAAAATTGTCTCCCTGTAAAAATTTGTTTATGTACATAAATTGTCTTCATCCATACTCATATGGCTTAGTATTCGGTAAACAGGATTTTACAGGGAATTTTTGAATTTAACAATGATAATAAATTATATGATGCAAGGATGCATAAAGTAACACATCTTATTTTTTCGAGAAAGATTCTCGAATTCTTTATAGTTTTCGTGCAACATTTAAACATTCATCACAATAAACGTAATACTAAAATAAAGGGAGAATTATGACACAGTTCATATGAAATTATTTAGTCAGCTGTCACAGTACATACTATAACAACAAACAATCAGAATTGGAATAGAATGTGACAATACGGGTAAAAAAAATATGAATCTTGCAGTAACTTTGTGCGAGTTCATTTTCAATACACAAATATAAATGACTTAATTTGTAAATACCACATTGTATGCGCAATTGTATCATTGAAAAAACCTTTTTTAATTCATACAATTAAAATTAATTGATCCCCAATGAGGCGGACTTTTTTGCTTCAAGCATGATAAATGAAGAAGATTAATTATTTAGAATTTTAATATAAAAGACGAGTACATAACATTTAATTATCTCTCACCGAAAACATAACCTAACTCGTCATAATACTATCAACCTTACTTGTAATCCTTGTAAGTGCCGTAAAGTAAATAGAAATAGTTATTAACAGTTTCAATTGATATATGAAGAGTTGAAATAAATAAAGGTCCATGCACCAAATTCGTTATCTTCATAAAAACGTGTTTAAAAAAATACATCCATTGCTTCGTCCATAAGGAATGTACCAACTGTTAGAACATTATCTAATATTACTTTGCTACATTTTTATATATTACTGTCCTACACCCGTAATATCTTTTCTTGAGACTTGATCCTTTATTTACGACATTGGCGTTGGCTTTTAGAATAACATGGCATACTTAACTTGGTTTTGATTTTGTTGGTGTTTGAGCCATTATTTCATTCAAAGCTTCATATGTTGTGCAAAGGGTTAATCAAAAACGCACTTCTTATATAAGACAAAAAAAAACACAGAAGATAAAATGTAATTGGCTTGTTTCAATTTATTGATAGAATTGACATTTAGTAAGTAGAACTTCATAATATGGTAAAAATTGCAAAATATTTGGTTGAATATGGATTATAACATATAGATGATAGCTATTTCAGGATCCCGCCATCAAGAGATCTGCTGATGAATAGCTATCAAATATGTTTTAAAATTCCTGTGAAACTAAATATTTTATTATTTTTACCGTATGACATGTTCGTACTTTCGTCAATTTTAATGCATGTGTTTCATATGTTTACAGAAATATTGCCAAAATAATAAATAGCGATGAACTTTCTTTAGCATTTTAGAATGAAATTTCCATAAGTCTGACTGACACTGGGCCTAATGAATATCGCCTCCGGACATTGTTCTGCAGTATTTATTTCAAAGTAGACTGACATTGATGTGCGTGAAGGAAACAATAAATAAATCTTGGATCATTGTCTCCCTGTATGTATCATAATATGATCAGTATTGCTGTAATGGTAATACACCCTAAATATGGTTCAATTCCAGCTGCCTACATACAAGGCCTTGGAAAATTTGTTAGAAAGTAAATTTAAGTAATAACAAGGAAAAGAATGAATATCAGAATTGCATTATGCAGCTACAGTATTAAAAAATAATTATTTTGAAATGCTGTTTCGTGTGTTGAGAGATTGTTAAAATTAAAGTCGTTAATCAAAATGCATTTTCTACATGAAATTTTTACACACTGCTATTGTTTTCTAAAATGTAATGTAATTCAATTAGTAGATTATTTAACCAAGTGTTTCACGAGATGTTCATTGAAATGATAAAATTATACTGAAACGAGTGAAGTACAAACATAGATGTGCACTACAAAACAAAAATGTACAATGATCAAAAACATCTACAAAATAATACCACTCAATTCAACTAGCATTTTACGAAAAAAGATAACACCAATTTACTTAAAATGCTCTCACTATTCGACAACAAAGAAAGACCAAATCATTCATTAAGTAAAGAATCATCCATAAAATAATGTAATTGAATTCAAGTTCAGAAAAGACTTGTTTTGCAAACTCAATATATGTCTCGTCAGGAATACTCATTAAAACATTCACATTCTGATCGTTCTTTGTAATCTTTTTTTAAATCAAACCGCACAAATATCTTATCGGAAAGTCTCTTTGTCACCCTGAAATAAAACAGGGAGAAAAAATTGCGCAGTACAACTCACCACTCGAAGGAGAAAGTGCGTGTGGTTTGGTCCCAGTGTGGGTCTGGCGCCTGGCAAGAACTGATATAGGTTTGGAAGCTTCATTAGCAGATAAGGCTCGTTTCCTAAATTTTGTACCAAATTCATCTCTAATTGCTGCACCGGTTGACATGGCACTATAATAAAAACCAGTGATTTAATAAGTAAATTTTATATTTAAAATGATTAACATACAACAAAAACCTTTTACTTTAACAGGTCCAGTGGTGTACGGAGAGTACCTCAACAGATTTTTTAAATGAAAGTTGTTTTTAAACAAAAAAAATGAGTAGACTATGGTCTATTACTTCATTTTAACCTAGCCTTTGAACTAAATTGATTGTATGAACTCCTACTGGTTGCTGATATTTGTCTATCTTTTCGTAGATATTTTCAGTTAAGTACGCTTTACAAAGTCGTTTTATTAAATGTAATTTTCTACCAGATATGAAACGTGCTAAAAGTAATTTTACTAGAATCAGAGCATACAAGATGAACCATCGTTATTGGTTTACATCATTCCAATTAATTTACAAAAAATGTAAAAGATAAAGTGAACCACGCTATTTTATAATATAGCAGAAAATACTTCTCAAACAATTAATAGTAGCGACATGAAATTTGCATATGTCATTCTGGCTGCCATTTCTAGGTCGATTGTACTATATTAAACATTCAGCTTTTAATATTGATTGACTGACTATATTTTGTGGGTGCCACATGAGGTCCACAGTGATATATTGAACTGCTAACTTTCAACATTAGCTTGTACCAGTAATACTAGTGAATTTTAATTTTTTTTTTGATAAATTTATGAAAGTGAAAATCGCTTTCGCTGTTATGATTCTTAGCCTTTAATATCCATCTAATTGTTAAACAAACATTTAAAATAAATAATTATATTATGTATTTTTGATATTTTTAAAAGAAATCTCAAAAGGTTAATGGTTTTTTTTACTCTTTTATGAAGTAATGATTTGCGAAGATAGATAGAAACTAATAGAGGTCTGCACGGACCTTCACCCATTCCAGCCCACACCGGGCCGGGTTCGGGCGGGTACAGACAATTTAGATTCGAGCTCGGGCCAGGCCCGGGTAAGTAATTTAATGTTCAAAAAAATATTTCAGGCTATGTTCGGGTCATAAAGTCATATTCATAACTTAACTTATGTACTTCACATGTATTAATTGAATTGGCATTTACTTGGTAGAACTCCATTATGATAGGATAAAAAAACAAAGTATTTAGTTCTACAAAATTTTTATATCAGGTAGTTGATGGCTATTTCGGCTTTTCGCCATCGTCAGAACTATACTTAAACTTATTTTTGCTTAGCTATATATACTGTTTAGAAGAGATAAACAATATCATGTCATCTCACGTATTCAAACACCATAATGTTTAATTAAAATTAAATCATTCAAGGTAATAATTGTGTTTTTAGAAAAGGAGGTTAAGTAATGTCATTAATTAGTCTTTAAAATATGTGTATTTAAAGTTTACTGATTATGCGTAATTACATGGACATCTTGTAATGGTTTCAGTAAGGGTGATGGGTTAATATTTGTTTGGTCATTAAGGAGATTATTGTCATGATTGTATCTATTAATTTCGAGTTGTTCCAAAAGATTAAGTCTAAGGCTTTTTTCACACAAATGTAAGCATATCGGAGCTGATTTAGTGGTTATGTTGTGGGCTTCTTCCAAGAGGTGGTTAGCAAATTGAGAATCTGTTTTATTATTTTTAAATGATCTTGCATGTTCCTTAAATCTGGTTGAAATGCTCCTTCCTGTCTGTCCGATATAGATCGAATCACACAGGTCGCAGTTAAGTTTGTAAATTCCGCTTGTCTAGTTTGTTAATTTTATCTTTGCTATTTTTAAGTTGTAGACCAAGATTATTACTTACTTTAAATGCCAAATTAATTAAGTTTTTAATTTCGGAGTGGATTCTATCACTAATTCTCCCTGGGTAATTAATCGATTTATAGAAGCGGTATTCTACGAGTATGTTAGGGTAAATAAGCTGTCTAGAGAGTTTCAGTCGTTTTTTATAAAGTAATTTTTGTATCATCGTTACGTCGTATCCATTACTAAGCGCTATTTGTTCGATAGTTTTAAGTTCATTATTGTTATCTATTTCATCCATGGGTACACTAACTAATCTGTGTACCATAGAATTATATGCTGAAAGTTTATGTTGCCACGAGTGAAGATATTTCACGTGAATAGTTGATTCGCAAAAAGTTGGTTTTCTAAAAATTTTGAAATTATGCTTACTTTTAACTCTAATTATTGTTAGGTCCAGAAAATTTATGCTATTGTCTATCTCCACTTCTAATGTGAATTTAATTTTGTTATGTATAGAGTTAGCCTTATGTACAAATTTATTAAGCTGTCTGTCAGTGCCTTTCCAGCAAATCAAAATGTCGTCTACATAGCGGCAGTAATAAAGGATGTTATTATTTAAGTTATCAAGTTTTAAAAGTTTAGCTTCTAAGTCGTTCATAAAAATTTCAGCAAGCAATGGGCTTAATGGGCTGCCCATTGGTAACCCGTCGTTCTGCTGATAAAAAATGGAAATTATCAACAGAACAACTTGAATCGAGGCTCAGACTCCGTCCGGGCCGGACCAGAAGCTGACGGGTTCGGACCGAGTAACTCTACAAAATTTCGGCAAGCAAGTTTTAAAAAGCTTTGCACTCTAACCAGACAATACACAAAACCAACAAATATATATGTTTAAAAAAGAGATACTCGTACTGCAATATGGTGGCGTGCATGCTTTGAGCAATATTTGGATCTTCTGTGTGCATCCATAACTCTCCCGCTCCTGTCACACTTGATCTGCCAACTTCCATGTAGAAAAAACATTCAGAGTCGCCACACCTGAAAAAGAATTGCAATACACCTTTGTAATTTCCAATAGGGTTTTCTGAAAAACTAATTTTAAGTTTTTTCCCCACCTTGGAGCATAAAGACTCCTAAATTAGTACATCTACAATTAATACTCAACAAGGACAAGTGTAAGCCATTTATTTGACAGCCCTTGTCGAAAGATAAGGCAGCAGGATGAGTTAAGCAGAAAACTAGTTGGCATCTAATTAAAACTACAAACACCCATACTCATTGGATAGAATTTAAGACATCGACTGAGGGTGCTTGATGGAATTTCAATATTAAATTTGGATTATTGAGATTTTGTACACTTCCATGTATTTTGTCACTAACGACCCGGGTTTCGCCTTTCGGCATCTTCAGGCATTCGAGCACACGAATGGACTCGAACTGAGGAGCTCAGTTCAAGTCCATTCGTGTGCTCGAATGCCTGAAGATGCCGAAAGGCGAAACCCGGGTCGTTAGTGACAAAATACATGGAAGTGTACAAAATCTCAATAATCCAAATTCATTGGATAGAAATTTATATAATCTCTAATAGGAGATTTGAACCCATGATCGCAGAATCCTTTTGGTACAGACGTTACCACTCAGCCAAAATAATTACTTTCAGCATAATTTTAGGTAAAAAATCACTGTTGACATTGGAACACAATCCGATGGAAATTTATTTATACATTATATTATATCATGTACATGGTATTTAGTTCTTGAGGTAGCTTGTTAATGTTTGACCAACAAAATATCAAACTAGATTGATTAAATGCACATATCATCGGCATAAAGGCAGAAGGCAATACGTCGAAAATCGGCTGTTTTGAGTTTGAATGCAGTCCGATAGATTTAAGGAAACTCTATCATCTGAAAAAACAAGCTCAGTCATATTACATGTCAATTCGAGTCCATTCGTGTGCTCGAATGCCTGAAGATGCCGATAGGTGAAACCCGGGTCGTTAGTGACAAAATACATGGAAATGTACAAAATCTCAACAATTCAAATTTGATATTGAAATTCCATCAAGCACCCTCAGTCGATATCTTAAATCATATTACATGTATTTTGTATGATATTTGAAGAAATCCATAAGAATTAAGTCAATTTTGTTTAGTTATTAACGGCAAAAAACTATAATTAACATTACTATAATAAAGAATTCCTAGTACTTAAGTCAAATTTATAAATAATTAACGAATCTCATAAAGTGGTTAGTTTAACGGTTAAGGTATGTACATAGAGAGGCTTAAATTTCATGATATTCTTAAAAGTCGATTATCTCAAAACAAAGTTTTTTGAGATAACGCCTTCTACCACTATGCCAACAATATACACCTTTACCCGGATAATGATTTAACTGACCTCACTGGCCCCCCAGTGGGTTGGTTCTCTGTCATATCTTATCACTTCAGCCAAGTGTCATCGGATGCGCTTTCATTTTTTTAAATTTCCCAATACAATAATTACAAAACTTAAACCGTAAAAAACTATCAGCTAGTGAAAACGTTGCAAAAAAAAGATGAAGAAAATTTTTAATATATAAAGGACAAGAAAATTAATGTACGAAACAAAAAGAATATAATTTTGAAATCATAAAAAATGATTAGTTGTCTAATTAAACTTAAAGTGACAGATACTAGATTTTATACACACGTTGTACAGTGCATATAGGTAAAATTGGTTTCACACAGTTTTTTCAGAAATAAAAACCAATTATGTGATTTTAACTCTAAATAGATAATCAAACTTTTTCTAGGATCTGTTTCATAAAATTATGGGGTTTGACCTGTACCACATCATTACTGAGGATCATCAAGTACTGATTTTTTTATATATTTTTGAATGTAAAAAAAAAATGTCATCACAGCCAACAGCCAAGGCACCAGTTATTTTGATTTATTTAAATAACATGACATCAACTCAAATGAGAATTTTTGTAAAGTCACTCAAGATTAACCCACATAGGAAAATTCTACATTTGATATGACCCACCTGATCACTAGGGTTAAGCTCTTACTAGTAGACCATAAGAGCTGACATTATTATATACATTTATTTCACACTAACATAATAATACACCTCACTTATTATATAAAGCAGGGTTCTCGAAGCCTAATGGCTTAAAAAATGTGGTATTATCAATTGAAATGAAAAGTTAATATTTTTACAAATCCTCTTTACCGAGAGCCCTTTAAAAATCACAAAAAAATTTAAGAATAGCCTTTCTTCCCTACTTTCTTTTTATAAAAGAATGAGTCTGATACTGTGGTGACCGGTCATGAAGAATAATCATCATTTTCAATAATGAGTCACCTCACATTCAACAGTACAGCAAAAATCAAGTGTAATCTAATGTTTGTCAACTCAATATTTTCAATAAAGAGAGTAAAATTAAATGTAGAACTATTATTCTTTTTTTTAAAAGCTACAAAATCTTAATAACAAATTCAGAAGTTACAAAATTTCAACACATACCTCCTTATGCTAATCAATGAAAATTCGACAGTGTCAGTAGCTCTCATATCGTGAGGAATAACATTGTTGGTCGGTCTTATTTTCACTAACGACAACATTTTGTCTGTCAGGCACAGATTATAAAGACCCACAATATTTCGAGATGCACCGAGTCCCTTTTTTTGTACATTTACTTGCCAGACATGTTCTGAAAAATTACAGTAAAACACATACTCTATTAATTGTTTACACAGAAAATGTGTTCCTTAACAAAATAAAATCAGGCTCCATATTTCAGCATTTTAGTCAAATTATGAAAGGAAAGGCTCTACACCATTTTCAGTTAAGGTGCTACTTCTTCACTTTAAATCGTTTGGCAATAGACTGTGATATCTGATAGAAAATTCAATATCAGAATAAATTTTAAATCATTTTAAATTTGCAGCAAAATCTTTATTAGATTGGTAAAATAATTTTTGTTTATATGTTTATACTGACAATCAATTATTATATCAATTATTCGAATATTCAGTCAATATAGACAATATTTTGCAGAGAATGTTTTATTATTGTCAATAATATTCAAAATAAATTTGTTGGGAAGCATTCACACCTGGAGACATAACGTCAATTCAAAATCACCTCTTACTCATTCTGTCGTACGAGTGTACTTATTTTTTGCATGCGCACATGAGTGAGAGGCAAATTCACATGTGACGTTGTCTGTAAATGTGAAATCTTCTGAATTCTCAGTGAAACAATATGATTTGAATTCAATTCAGCAAGCACAAGTTTACATATTTCTTTAATAAAGATTCGAGATTGTTTATGCCTGAATTGGCATTTACGTGAAATATTTTATATGTAAGGTTAAAAAAATCAAAGTATCAGGTTTCACAAGAAGTATTGAATATTGCTGATTCGGTATTTTGGCGTCATGCTATTATCAGAAAAAGAATTTTGGTCACCTATACTATGAGACCAATATCAGTATAGCCATGGTTTTTATTTAAATTCATTGTTATTCTAAGAAAAATTTTAGAGTTTTAGATAAAATAACCTAAGGTTATGAAAAATGAAATGAAGAAATGACATTGTCATTTAAACTAAAATACTTATTTCAGTAATATGAACTAACGTCTCGGATGAGGACTGTGATCAGGGGTTGCATCCCCATCCAAAAGAGATAGTAATGCCTGTAGCCAATTCGCCAACTCTTCTTCCCCATCCAAAACTACACACATACACTCCTCCTTTGTGTAAAGAGCGATGACATGCTTCTGCCTTGTGTCTAACCGCCGTGTGATATTGAAGCAGCTCTTCAGAGAAATGACTCTTTTCGGTTGGGTATTAGACTTCCATTTTTTCTCAGAGTCGTAGTACTCCAATCTGGCTGAATTCTCAGGTGCCTCAGACTTCAAAACGAAGAATTTCTTCTTCATCGTCTTCAACTTTTTTAGGTAACCCTGCTTAACGACTCGTGCCGTCGGCAGGGGAGACTCCTCCTGTTTTTCCTCCATCGCAATATAATACAACATTCAATCAGTCCGAATCACCCGAAGCGGAAGGCTTCGATCGCCTTCCCACTTTTTCTCATCTTCTATTCACTTTATGCAACAATTCTTCTTCAGAAGATTTTCTCATACTTTTAGAGTTCATGACTTAGAAATTGTTACAAGTTGTTTCTTCATTCAACATTATGCAGCAATATGTGAACCCTGCTATTTAATACATATCTATATAACCATGTAATTATTGATAACCTTGAAATTGTTTACAAACACAGGACTAAAATGTTTTATTGGCGTGAGTTATAAAAGAATGATAAAATTCCGCAGTTTAGGTGGCCGACACATGGAAAAAAAAAATAAACCGAATTCATTACATAGACAGTGTCCTGACGCGTAAATCGGATATTTTCCAAGGAATCGGTTGTCATAGAATTAAACAGATATAATTGCCATTCGGATAGTAATCCTAGGCCAAGGACGCGGATAACAACATTATACACATTTCCTTCATACGTAATAGCTCAACCAAAACAAGCACATTCCAGGTCAATGAAAGCCAGGAAACAGTCATCATACGCTGAACACCTATAGTGTGAATGATATGCACGTCTCTTTCCGATGCGCTACTTCGACTGTCGAAAGAATGCGACAGCGATAAACGTAGACGATCAGACAGACATACTAATGTACGCGCAAAACATTGCTACATGAAAGTCACGCTTTACTATTTTTCTAATTCATTAAAATTGTATGTCTGCCACCAAATAATTGGAAACGCGGTATGATAATGCATTTTTTCCATGAATCTTAAACAAATAAAACTTGCAGTAATTCATGTCAAGCAATACAATTGCGTGTTAGAAAACCGATTAACGTATGACCATAATAATATATTATTATGTACGACGATAACAATAATCACACCGCCGACAATTTTTATAAATAAGACTAAATATTATCGTAATTATTTAGAGGACACATCACTTGATAGAACGATAAATACTATTGATAACAATATTTATTAATAAACACCGAACGTTCACAGACACGCTAATGAAAATACGTCTAGGGAAAACAGTGACAGATAAAAATGTGCTCGGAATACGCAATACTACTTCGGAGGCTTTTTGATATACGAATAATGCACACAAAATATACACACACTTAACACATTGTCAAAAAGATAAAACACTGTCCAACAAAAATACTAATACACCATAGTACATTATTTAACTCGTAAAAAATGTCTGTTTTTACGCCGCCCGTAGATTTAATCCACAGAACATGAATAACATAATACCAGCAGATTGCCAACCTGTCATGATTATTAAACTTTATAATCTAATAATGTAATGGATACTTGATAACTATTTAAGGTGAATTTGGGTAAAAATTAGCCTTATGACTTAAAAATGTGATATTATCAATTGAAATGAAAAGTTAAAATTTTTGCGTATCCTCTCATAAATCTTAAAAACTTTTAGAATAGCTATTCTTCCCTACTTTCTTTTTATAAAAGAATGAGTCTTGTACTGTGGCGACCGGTCATGGTGAATAATCCCAGATGACGGTAACTACCGTAAACCATAATAATTATACCTACCTAGGTATGTATTTATTTCAATATTCATTATGATTATACTATAATGTTCTATAATAATTTGAAAGGTTGGCACCTTTGACTTCAAATGTTATGATGAAATGTCAAAATTAATTGTCAATTTTTCGCATTCTTCTGTACTGCAATATTGTACAAAATTGTTGTCCATTATATTACATTATTTAAAAAATACAATGTTTCAGTCTGACGATTTTGACGATGTGAGTTTGAAAAACATGTTTTCTTGAAATTTATGAGATGCTGGAAGCAAGCGGGAATAATTCATTACAATAATATTTATTACAGAATTTATCCGATGAAAGTTTCTCTACTATCGATAAAGACATATTACGAACGATTACACAACATAATACGCCAGAAGAACCGGGTAAAATCCAATCATCTAAAATATGTGGGAGCCTAATCATTCGAGATGCTGAGAGTAGTAAAAAAACACACTTTTCTTCCACACCTGTGAACAAAATTAATCTATCAGTTGAACACGAAAAGGCTTCTCGTCAAAATGACGAGTCTCCCAATAGAAGTAAACGAAAAAGAAAATTTCCAGGCCCTGCAGGCCTTTTACCTGATACTTCACATCAAACGTCACAAATTATTTTAGGAAACTCTATTCAATCTTCTCAGGTGAATGTATATTTTTTCTTGTATTATCCACTCCTTAGTTTTATAACTGTTTGTACTATTGTTTGATTTATAATGTAATTTTCACTTGTATCCCTCATGCAAGAGTTAAAAATGTTCCATGAATTTGGCGGTAACTTTGCGGATATTCAATTTTACACTATTAGCGAGTTGTTTAGACCGGCGTTCTATTGCAAAAATTCTCTAGGCAAATTACTTATTAACAATAAAGATAGAGTCCACTTTAAGAACAAATCTGGTATTTATAAATTACAATGCAGTGATTGCCAACATTTCTATGTGGGTAAAACCACACGTACATTAGATATAAGGGTATCAGAACATTTAGCTGCATTTATGATTAAAAAAAGAAACTTCGACATTCGCAAATCAATTGCTATTGGAGAACCATACGTTTAATGCGGATGGTGGGGTTAAATTGTTGCATCAAAACATGGGGGACCATAAATTATTTTATCAAGAAATTTTGGAAATCAATAGAGCCCAGTTAAATTCCTTGCCAATTCTGAACGAACAGCTGAACCTCCCAAACTCCCCGTTGCTGTATCCTATACATTGAAACACCTAACAGATGTCACTAAATGTGGAATGATTGTATATATTTATCCTTTCGTCGAATTGCATCCCGTCGAAACCCACAATGCTATTATAATTGTAAAAGCACTGGTAATTCTAAAAGTAGTTGGAAAGCGGCAATTCGCCACTCTGTTAATGTGTTGTTAACAAAATAAGGATTAAGGCGATTCTCGAAATGTTAACTCAGGTATCAGTGTAGATCCCAGACGTATAATATTTTATCTTGTAAATAATATTTATCGTATTTGTATCTTCTATATAAACGTTAGACACTGTTTACTGTCTGTCAGTTTGAGTCCATTCGTGCGCTCGAATGCCTGAAGATGTCGAAAGGCGAAACCCGGGTCGTTAGTGACAAAACACATGGAAGTGTACAAAATCTCAATAATCCAAATTTGTATGAGGAAATGTTTACAATATTTTTAGCTCCATTTAACGTAGAAGTGAAATCCGCACCCGAGTTAATAGACCTCCAATCAAGCATCGAGTTAAAATGCATGTTTGAAGGAAATAAACGTGAATTTTATTAAAAATATATCCTCGAGGATAAATTTCCGATATTAAAAAAGCTGGTAATGTAAATTACAGCTGCATTTGGAACAACATATCGCTGCGAGTCGTTCTTTTCAAAATTGAAAATAGCAAAAACAAAGTGTCTTGAAAACTTGACAAATCAACTGCGATGTGCATCGAATAAATTAGAAGTCAATATAAAAAAAATATCAAATAGTAAAAAAAAACAAGTGTCACATTAATTATTAAATAAATGAAATATTTTGATAAGTTGTTTGTCTTTTTTTAAAATAAAAAAATAAATGTCTTGGTAATTATTTATTAATAAAGTGTTTTTATTACGTCTGTTTGTTTTTTTTGCGGCCCACTATATACGAGTAATATTTTATTTGGCCCACCAAACGATTTCTGTTGGACAACGCTGTTCTAAGAACTATGCAAAATCACACAGTAGTATAGAAATACCCGTGATAACTGATAATAAGAGAGATTTCAATTAAATTGTTTTAGTCAAAGAAATAATTTTCTGAATATTATATTTTCGATTTAAACTAAGTGTAATATTTTTGGCACATAAATGAAATGTCTTTTTTACTATAGAAGTTTTCAACACTATAATTTCATAAATATTTAATAAATGTCGTTGATTTTTTGAGTGTTGTATGTCTTATGTACCTAAGCATTAAAAGATTAAACAAGACTGACATTGCTCAGCTACAACTAGCATATTCACCTGAGATGAAGTCTACATAACAAGAATTTATAGTAAACATTATTAATTTTTCTACCGTTATTTGGTTGCAGTCATACAGTTGTTCTCAAAATCAGCTCCCATCCTCAGTGTTCCAAGAAGGACCCTGGCTTGGGATGAAACAGGATGTGAATACCTCCACCTCCGCACTTCACGATACGGATATAAGTACTATTTCATTTGTTAAAACACAGGCAGGATCATATAGATTGACTGGACGGAGAGTTCCAATATTAGCGGGTGTAATTCAAAGCATTAATCATTCCCTACAAGATCCATCCATTGTGCTTCGTGATGAAACTGGTAAAAATATACATATTTTTGATGAGCTTACAATCATTATAGAATACAATTTGTTGATTATTTAACTGGTCTATTATACCTTCTAATACTATACTACTACAACCATACACACCCTCTAATATTTCACTGTTAAATTTTCTTCTGTTTTGTATAAATATATAAAAGCTTTTCGTATTTAAATTTTTTTTATGTTGAGGTACTCAATAATTTAATATTACATTAATTATTAATGTGTATTTAAATTGTTCAATTTTGATACTAAAGTTCCATCAGGCACCCTCAGTCAATATCTAGTCTTAAATTAATTAATGTATATAATATATTCATATATATAAAAATAAAACAGTTTTTTTCTACTACTTCCACATTTTTTTTATATATCAGGACCGGTTTCGTGCATCACAAGCATTTTCAACTGAATATATAAAAAAGTAGTCACACCTTCAAAATATCACAAAGTACTCAAAGAACGTCTCAATGCTGTTGAAACCAAAAGATATGAAATTGTTTTATAATTATAAAGATTATCCTTCTCTTCTTACCGTCTCTGAAAATTTAGTTTTAGTGACTCACTCTCGAGCAGTTAAATGCTTAGGCCACATTGTAAATGGCATAGCTTAAAATCTTCATCATAAAAAATAGACTTTCGTAAAATATTTTTTGATTATAAATTTTGTTATCAATTGCTTCCGAGAAAGTAGCTACTGAGTATGAAATTGTTTGTCTTCAAACCAATATAAGCAAAATGCTGATTTTAAACTAGTCAGTGTAATTTTTTGTTATTTCAGCTGACATCCAGTGCACCCTCCATCGTGACGCTTGGGAATTATTAAAGTGTTATTTAGTTCCGCAATACACTGTAATGCTATTACAAAACACTACTGTTCTAACAACGGGAGTGGCAGTGAAAAAGAATTACTTAAATATTACCTTAAATAATATAATAGTAATTTATTGCGATGAAAATAGTACCTATGCAGATGTTTCTAATAAAATATTGAAAACTGATACAGAATTATCATTGAACGGGAAATATTCTATTGAATCTCATCAGATCGTTGGTGACAAGATTACAGTTCTTCGAAATATTTTTATTAAAATAGGCCAGAATCATACTTCAAAAGGTAATTCATGCTTTCGATTGCTCTATTGAAAATAAGCTTATTTAAGATTACACAAGATAACTGAAAATTGTACTCAAAATTTGCTTGCAGGTAACTTTTTACCCAATGGTACAACAGAAGCAGTGAACAACAAATCAATTGCAGAATCTCTATTTGAAGGAATAAATACGGATGCTCTATTTGAAGATTTCGAATAATTTGTTTCATCCAAAATAAGTTACACTATCGACTAGGTTTATTTGCTTTAGGGTTACATACATAGTAAGTGAAATAGAGTGTAAAATGAGGCTATTTAAAAATAACATTGGTCTGAACATGTAATATAGTCCACATTATATATCATTTCTTTTTTTTACTATAAATAATATTTTTTAATTTTCTTCCAGATTCGGGAGCTTGATAAATCTACGCAATATTCATTACGTTGCAGTGCTTTGTACAAAATACGAATCATTTATACATTAAACAAAATTGAAACATATCTTAAGATAACTTATATATCGTCGGACTACTGCCAAAACTGTCAACTGTCAAGGAATCTGGAATGGTACCCACTATGCTAATTACTGAAAAAAATAATTAGATACATGAAAAAGAAAGAAAGCCAATCATCTCTTATCCCAAATTCAGTTGGCATCCAAACTTCTAGTCAAAAATATTTATATAGAATATACATAAAATTCCTATAGTATTCCAAAAGTACTTGGGTTGCAAACATTTGGCAGTAATCTGACAATATTGACTATTTTTAAATTTTAATACACGGCAAAAACATGTTTTATCATAGCTTATATGCATTCCTACAAAAGATACATACTTTGAAGGCTGCTAATGACCATCCATAGGATGTACTCAGTGGAGCTATGGGATGTTGGAATGACTTAGAAAGAAGCAATGAAGCTGACAGGGGACAAAATCTTAGAGTTACTATGTGGTGGCCATAACTCTGAGAAGGAAGCGGAAATGGTAATAAAAAAGTAGTAACAGAAATACCGTTGACTCCTAATCATTTAAGTATCTTCACTCAAGTATCACAACAGCGTACTTTTGAAATATAATATATGCTATTTGTACACCAGAAACAATTGGATATGCACCATGTTTTAAGAATTCAAACCATTAATTAAGAGCTCACAATTTGTTTTGTATAACTTCAACATTTTTATAATGATCAGGACTGATTTCGCGAGCAGCATCAATTGATAACGTTCAACGCAGTTAACACCTTAAAAGTTATTCATTAAGAGTCAATAAATCACAATAAAATATTCATAAATTTGCAGCAGCATCGACTTCGGTTACATTGTTTTGGTCAATAAAATAACCTTGTTAAGTAAATTTCTATTGGGAAAATTCAAAACTTTCTGAGCAAGTCAAAATTAAATTATTGATAGTGTTACTACTCTATTGATGGGACCTTGGCAATTTGTACAGCTACAGCCATAGATTAAAATACTAGCTACAGATAGGAATGACTTGAGCATGGGAATGGTTGTGCTGTATATTTTTCACCAGTCCTAGAAAGTTTAGTTACATTATTACGGCCATAATATGGACGTTTTCTATAATAAATAATTGTAATTACCTTTTTTAAAATTCATAACATTAATTTTCAGCAAAATATTCGACTAACAGCTATGTTTTTCGACTTTTACCGACATGCGATGATTATGATTGGCATAGGTTGTATAGTTTTTTGTGTTACGGTATGTATGGTGGAATGCAGCTCGAAAAACAGGATGTGGGATTACAACCATGTAAACAGCAGTTACAAAATGTTGTTTCTATGGATTAAAAATAAAATTTTAAGCTTTTTGTGCAATTTAATGCCAAAAATAAACACAATTAAAATTTTCTATTTATTATAAACATATAAAATAACAAAATATTTATGATGACTACATTTCATGTATGGATGATCACAAATGTATGTATAATAATATAAATCATAAGGCCAAAAAATGACAACTTATTTAATAATAGAATGGAAAATATTACATTTTTAAATCAATTTAATGTATTGATTCACTAACAAACATATTTATGGACAAACAATAGTTACAAATAATTATTCTAACTTATGTCATCTGACTAAAGCTAAAACTTTGGATTGCAAAATACATTTTTTATAATAAATATTCAACATGGGACAAGATAATGGACCATACATAACTTTGGGATTCTATTGCCTTACTGCACATTACCAAAAATGTGTTCAATATAATTACATACTTCATTTCAGTACCAGGAATCAAACTATGTAAATATTTTGTGTTTCACCAAAACACTCAGTTTTTACACCAACTTATAATAATTTATATATTGTTTAAAAGAACATTAATGATATAGGTATATAAGAAAATAAACTGCTGACTAACATTTTACAGCAACTCAGTTTTGATTACAAGTATTGTAGGCATAGTTTGATTTTTTCATGACAAACACTTAAAATTTATATAAATTTCTAAGTGTTATTACAATTTGTGACGAAGTTTTAACATCGGAACAGTTTGTTTTGCAATAAAACAGCAAAATGATGGATAAATAATGTTTTACTTACTTATTACAGGAATAAAAAATATTTTTTTTTTCAAAATATACATTTGGCAATAAACTATTCACATATCACATAAGTGACAAACATTCATAATATGATGCTTTTATCATTTGTATTTTTTTAAATACTGTATTATATCACACTGGAATATAAATTGGAGGATTTGACATAACAGGCCGACGATCTAATAAAACTTTGCACCGGATGGGAGCCAAACTTCGCTCTGTTACTTTGGTACATCCACGAACCGATAGTAGTTCCAAATGCTGGCAATTCCGAGAAACAGCTCTATAATAGAATAAATACAAGATTATTGAAAATAATTAAGGCAACTTGTAATCTAATTCAGCAGTTCTTGCTAGTTTCAGGGATAAAAAAATATTTCTTTTCATGCTACCTTTCATCAAAATATTTGTTGACTATCAAATTAAAAATGTATCTTGCATATAATGTGAGTTTTTCTGGTCAACTTACTGAAAAATCACACTTAAGATAAGATAGAGGTCAAGGATTGTTTATCCACGAAAACCAAATGCAGTCTATTCAACACCTTCATTCTAACTGTGCTGATTTAGCAGTAAGAAGTGAAACGTGGCAGAGCATATCGATATGCCTAGTTTTGTTTTGTATGATTTCATCAAAAACAGAATAGGCTCTTGTCACAACTGTCCAGATGTGACATTGGACCTGGCCAGAGTAAGCACCTGAACCTAGCAGCTTTCTTCTCTTTCTTTGACTACTATAACAACAATATGTCATTGTTTGTGATAACAGCAAGAATTGCTAACAATGATGCTTGTTGTCGATATAATGATCGAAATTGAAAATTTATTTATGAAATACTACTGCGCTAATGCGTCAGTGGTATGAAACATTTTCGAAATCTTAATGAAAGTTTAACCAAACAATAATATATACAATTTTATTAAAATCTTAATTTTGAATTTGACAAAAATCCAAGAGTATATTTAAATATTGCACTTCAACATCTGAAGACTTGCCGACCAACTAGTGTTGAATCCGAACAAGCGTTTTCAGCTGCAGGACGAATATGTACAAAATTCAGATCACGTCTTAAAAATGAAAGTATTAAAGTCCTTTGTTTTCTGGGATCCCATTTTAATTCAGAAAAATTATTACACCCTACAAAATAAAAATCTGTTTCAATAAATTCAAATTGCTATATTATTTTAATTAAGAATTTGTATTAGGTGTATACAAAGTATGAATGCATACACCTAATGCTATATTACATCGATAATGTTGTATTACATGTATGTTAATTTTTTCATTTACTGGTAAACGGTAAATATTGTCTGCAAATACCAGTAAATGAAATTTGATAGTAAATTGTAATGACTAATAGAATACAACCAAAATATAAAAAAATAATATAATAAAGTATTTTACTTCATTTTTTTTATTTTTTGTATTTGTTGTATATATTTGTATGTCATTGTATATATTTACCCTTTCATCGAATTGCATCCCGTCGAAACCCACATGCTATTATAATTGTAAAAGCACTGGTAATTCTAAAAGTAGTTGGAAAGCGGCAATTCGCCACTCTGTTAATGTGTTTTTTACAAAATAAGGATTAAGGCGATTCTCGAAATGTTAACTCAGGTATCAGTGTAGATCCCAGACGTATAATATTTTATCTCGTAAATAATATTTGTCGTATTTGTATCTTCTATAAAAACGTTAGACACTGTTTACTGTCTGTTAGGTCGAGTCCATTCGTGCGCTCGAATGCCTGAAGATGCCGAAAGGCGAAACCCGGGTCGTTAGTGACAAAACACATGGAAGTGTACAAAATCTCAACAATCCAAACAATACATATATGTAGAGGAGAAAAAAGATCAGATGAATCAATGGTGTGGCATTAATTAAGTAAATTTCACAATGAAAATTCTAAATAGTGTGAATCTTGTTTTGGTTCTCCTGAAAAGTACCGATTATAGACTTAACATCCTTTTCCTTTTGAACACATAAATTATTGGGTCTTTTTCAGTAATTAAAGTATTTTTTTACAAATTGCGTTTTTTACAGCCAGTCGAGTGGTTAATTAATTTAGGTATATTAATATAATATAATTACTAGTATAAATAAGTTATCTGGAGGTCAATAAGTTCTCATATTTTACAAAATTATTAAGTATTGAGAAACATCTTACCTTATTCCATTATCAGTTATTCTTTGGCAAGAGGCTATATTCAAATGTTTAAGCATCAACGAAAATTTTGAAATAGCATACATACATCTATCTCCCACTTGAGTAACACCTTCGAGAGAAAGAGTTTTGAGATTTCTAAACTTTTTCAAAAAGAGTATAATGCAAGAATCTGATATGAAATTACAGAATGAGAAATCGACCTCTTCTAGGCAGCTCTGGTGAAGGGCTAATGCTTCTATTGCTCCTGTAGTTAACCATGCGCATCTAGCCAGTTTCAAGATACGTAAATTGACACAATATAAAATAACAGGCTGCAAAGATCTTGCTGTTATATTTTTGCAATGATTTAGGTTGAGATGAACAAGATGTTTGTTGTTTTTGAGTAAAGGTAATAACGTTTCATCAGTTAAGAAACTGCATTTCGCCAAATTCAATATCTTTATTTTACAGCATGACGAGGACAATACCTAAATCAAAAATATTGGATTAAATTATTTATTAAGTCAGTTTTATTTCTGAAATTTTATTAAATTAAATTTTGAAGTTAATAATATCAATTTAAAATTACCTGAAAGGAAACCACGGGAAAGCAATGTTTGTTCAATATTTTCAATACTCTCATATTAGTGAAGTAAAATCCGATCAAATCGAGACATCCTTTTGACGTGCATCGCAAATTAAAACAGTCCTCTAACGATATTTTTGGCAAAATCTGCGGTAATAAAATGTCATCCCAACTAATGTCCAATAAATTGGCTAGTTTCACCATTTTCAGTTCGATTTCGATATCGGCACTCTTCTGTATAATTCATGTTATTATGTTTGACACAATAGATGAAAAAAATTCATCAAAATATTACCACGTGCCATGTTAGAAAAATAGCTCGTATCACCCAATAGAAAAATCTCATAACAATACTTAATGAATCAAAATGTCAAATTAAATTTTGGTAATAAAATAATATGACGTATGTGACAGATTTTGACATTGTTACCATAACAAAATAAAGCGCACTTTACATTGCTAACTTCAAGTTGTCCGCAGCTTTGATGCGCAGATGTTGTTCTAAAGAACCCTATAATGTGGCCTATTAACTAATATTGGGAAATTCTTTATTAATTCTTGGCATCACTGTCAATGGCCATTTTGATGCAGGCTTTTGTTAGTGTTTAGCGGATATGTTTTCTTATGTATTTTTCCATTGTGTCTAAACTGGCAGTTTACAATTTGAACAATGCTATTTTCATCGTATTTTATTTAAACCGTATATCTCTGATTTTTGGCAACCGGTTGTATACTCGTAATGTGGTCATTTACCACTAACCGATTACTATTACCGGGAAAACTGTGATAGGAGTGATGTTACATGGATCATTCATTTAACGTTTGTGACAATGTGCAAAGTGGCATTTTATTCTAAGTTCGTATGATTTATTTTCATCATTAAGATATTCAGTGCCCCAACCGGATCGTTGCAGGCGCCACTATATTCTACTACGTAAAATGTAGAATTCACAAGATGGCGGCCAACGGATGCTTACATGCCCGTTATGAAATTGCTGTACATTTGTCACACTCGTTTGTTATGCACAATTCAAGAAGACGGGTTATACATTTTTTTAATTTGACATAAATCAGTGCAGATGCAGGTGCAGCTATTTTAAGATAAATTCAGTGTTTATTAGCCAATAACAGAAACATAATGTGTCGAAAAGTGTGGTGGGGAAATTTCATTATGACTTTTGACATTTGAAGTTTATATAAACTTTTTCCCTTATGACTTGATAAAGAGTTTACAATGGGAGAACCGGCCACCGTAGGTCGAGACGTGTGGAAGAAATGGATTCTTGAAGCCATTAGAAAAATACGTTCGCAAAAGCAACGTCCAAGTGTAGAGAGAATTTGTCATGCTATCCGTCAACATCATAACTATCATGAAGATGTCGTCTCTGAGCATTTGGACTACGCTGTCAAGGAAGGATCCGTGCTGAAAGTGTACAACAAAGGCCAAAGTTCGTACAAAGATCCAGGGGGGCTCCAAAGCAAGTCTTTGAGAATAGCCAAAGGCTTGGATCTCTGTAAAGTATTCGCCAGATCCGTCAGAGAACTTGGCGAAAGAGACGGATCTAACCTCAAATCAGTTGAAAAATATCTATTTCAAACGTACAATGTTGTGGTCGAAGAGGGTGTTGATTTAAAACAATTATTGAGGATTGCCTCCAAAAGAGCAATCGCTAGAGGGTTTATAGTTCAAAATGGAAAAGTGTTCAAATCGACCGATAGACCATTAACGGGTATTTCACCCAACGGTAGTACACTGAAATTTAAAAAGGAAAGAAAAAGGACACACTCTGAGAGTGCAGACTTGAAGGTAAGCAAATTCTTATACAAAGCTGTTTTTGTTCAATTTACTCCCAATGAAGTTGAAAAATTACCTATGACCTATTGTTTTCTTAAAACGTTAACGATATATTTAAAACTGATGGTCCTGGTTACCTGGTTAGTAGAAGTCTATGAGAAGTAAAGCAATTATCTTATTGTGTAATTTTTAACATGTCAAAATGAGAAGACACCAGTAGATTGAAGTCAGTGTTGGCGATGTTTTACTATTTGATAACTTTTTATTTACATAACATGTAAAATTTTGCTTACATTTCACAATTATTAGCTAGGTTATTTACATGCACAATTTCTATTTGATGGAAATTTTTCCCATTATATTTATTAGATTGCTGAATGAAAATGGTCATCACTACGACCCCTGTTATTTACTGGGAAGAGCTGATTAGTAAATTTCGTCACATATTATGATTGTGTGATGTTGTATAAAGTTTAAGCACTTCCAGATTCTAACTGTCAAAGCATTTTGAGTAATATGGGTCATAAATTTTAGAAAAAAGATGACTTGATGCCTGTTGGCTTCGATATTTGAAATTCAGCTAATATAATGTATGTTATGTTCTATATTAAAAAAATATTCTTTACATTAGCTATTATAGAATACATGTTATGTATTTACAATTTAAATAAAAACATAAATTTCACCAAGGAATTTTATATAGTAAAGAAAATATTTATGTGGCAAAATGATAGGTGACTGAAAACTTGTTTCACTCTATTAATCTCTAAACTATGTAGTAGTCACATATCTTAACGAGTTGCACCCTCTCTTCCACTGTACTTATTAATGAAAAAATTAAGGTTCCAGGTATTGTCTGCTCAATGCCAATATGTTCCGAATGTCTCGGAACTGATGCTAGAAATGCTGCCGGCCTAGCAGAATCTCTAAGCTGTTGCTCGCAATGCAAAGCTAATGTCCATTTGTCATGTTTGAATCTAAAGGACTATGAAACGAATGCACCCATTTATAAAGTAAGGCTTTAATTTTACATGTAGTTTGCTAGTAGGGTTTATTAATCTACTTCTAAATAATTATATATTATTGTGCCTTGATAAACTAAACTAGTTTGACTTGAAACAATTCCATTTTAATCTTCGTTTATCATTTATGTATCTGACAGGAAGCGAAATGGGCTTGCTCAGAGTGTCAGCGGTGTGAATCCTGTCAATGCACTGAAAATGTGTCAGAAAAGGACGACAATGCGAGTAAAAACGGGACTCAAAACCGAGGTTGGGTGTTTCGCTGTGCATCTTGCGCAAGTCACTTTCACTCCACCTGCGCGGACCCTCCCCCTCAGAAGAAAAGTGCCAGCGCTCGTAGGCCTTGGAGATGTCGCTATTGTTTGCAGCATCATAAGACAGTTATCGGTCGCACAAACAACAAAGCAGTGGAGATTAAGAAACGGAGGTAACCCACTTCATAATGTTTATATCATGTGAGAAAAAATGCAACAATCACGACAGGAGCAAGTTTAGTGAAACAAATTTATTCCTGCTCTATACTAGATTCTTTCTAAGTGTATTATGTAGTAGAGTTTAATGAATTATTCAGTTTTGCTGTTCGTGGTAATGCACAGACATATGCAAATAAAATGCTGTGCCATGACGCACAATTGCAGCAATAGATATAAAGAGCTAGCCTTAAGTCAATCAGAAAATAGACATTTTATAATAATACATTTCATGAATAATTATTTTAGATATAGAAATTGCAAACACCAAACAATTCACTAAATTATTTGTTTTTTTTTTTTTAATAAAACAATTCATTTGTACTACTTCCACAAGTTTATAATTATCAGGACCGGTTTCGCTCATTATAAACATGTGGAAGTAGTACAAATGAATTGTGCTTTATTTTTTAAAATATAATGTCTTTCCACCAAGAATTGACAGTTATCACCTTAAAAGTAAATTATTTGAGATGGACGTCAAGAGAAACATTTTACAAACATCAACACTGTCTTAATTGTTTTGAATCAGTGATCATTTCATAGATCAGAATTGTTTTTGCACCAGGACCATTAGAAAACATTTTTTTAAGCTATTTAATTTATTATTTTTTTACTTTGAATAACGACAAAATTCGTTAATGAAGCAAACCTAATAAGTTTATTTCTCTATGAGCAAAACCAAAATTTGACAAAATTAATTAATAAAAAATATGGATGTGTGCATGAAACATTTTAACCAATGTGTGTTACGTATGATCTTGATATAGTTGACAGAATTCCTAGATGCAAAGGTATCATTTTTAACAAAATTAATGTTTATATGGATACAAACAGGACAGAAATCATTGTTTCAACGACTTGTATGTAATACTACTTTCAAAATTTTGCATAAATTTACACTATTTCAGGACCAACTTGATCTCATAAACTAGAGGCACTTTATTGAAGCAGAAAAGTAGAAAACTATTATGCTATAAAAATGAATGGGCTAATGAACAACCATTGGAGAGCTTAACGTTCTCACAATAATAAGAGTACAAAGTACATGGAAGTGTTCAAAATCTCAATAATTCAAATTTGTTATTCTTACAATAATTAAATTAACACGGAATATCAACAGTGTGCAACAACACTGGTAATTTTTATGCTAGTTCTTTTTTCAGTTCTCACTAACCTGTCACAAGAATTGTAGTTGAATTAAAAAAAAACTCCATACAAATGCCATCCACGTAACACAGTAGTTGAAAAATAACTGAACAGTCTGAAATTTTACAGATTATCGATGACGACACCTAAGAGTCGCAGAAGCAAACCTGGAACGAGAACAGAGAGCTCTCCTGAGACAGAAGAAGACAACTCCGAGGGTAACGACTCACGCGTCCCGTCAGACCGGCGCATGTCCAAAGAGAAACAAAAGTTTTTCAGGCTCTCCGCGTTCAATCCCGTCAAAAGGAAACAGGATATAAAAGAAACGCCGTCGGCGAATCGTGCTCCCTCCGCGGATATCGACTCATCCGATGGAGAGGGTCCCGGTACCCCCTCCCGCGTACCTCACTTTTTTAGCAGGGCTGCGCCTAATGCTTATGCGGTCAGAACGACTCTTAGAGGCGCAACTCTCCACTATGACAATTCTGCTCCAAATAGTGGGAAGGCTGATAGAAGCCGACGATCGCTTCTCTCAGACCCGTCCAGCTCGAGCGGAGAGCGTAGCGGTGAATCATCTGACTCCTGTGCGCCCTCCGACTCGGGTGACACCTCTACCTCCAGCGATGACTGCCGTCCTTCCCGAAACCCACCGGTCGGAGCTCGCGTAGCTCCACCGAGTGCCGGCTTTGGGACAGTCTTCGATCGGTTAGGCGCTCAAGGGCCAGAGGATTCAGATGGCAAGTGGGGTTTTGCTGCTGAAGCCCAGAAAGAGTGCTCTCTTGTTCCCCGGCCTCAGGGCACTCCTGAGGTGGAGGTATCAAGGACGTTTGGAAGCTTTAGACGACCTCGTAGTGGTCGGCGACTACTTGGGGCACTGTTTGATGGGCTCTCCGAATTCTATTCCGTTAGTAGTGAGTGTCGAGCTAGGACACTACCCGAAAGTATTCCTAGTGCCCCTCATTCACCTCGCGAAGTCCTTAAGGAGACCCGAAGTACTTTTAAAAACTTTAGTGACTCGTTAAAAAATTCAGACCATCTCGCTCGTGTTCAAGGATCTGAGCCTATTTATGAGACTGTTCCAACCAAAGACGAATACGCTGCACGCATGGGCTCTCTTAAAGAAGGTAGTCGTTTGCCTCTGCCTGATATTGTCTCGAGCCCCCTGCTGACCGAAATGTACATGTCACCTTCACGCCTGGTGAAGACTGCTGTCTGCGCTAAGCACCGCCAACTCGATCGTCAAGAGATTTTCTCACTGAGCAGATCTCCGGACTCGGGATCCGATGCAGGCCGCGTGGATATTTTTATTCCGCGATCCGGGAGCGATCGCCCTCCGCCGACGACGTTTCAAATAAAAAAGCGCCTGTTAATCCTCGAAGCGGCCACTAGCGCCCTCAGAGACTCCCCATTAGTCGTCGCGCAGCCAGCCACCTATCAGACGGGTAAGAACGGTCAGTCCGACGCCCGCTCTTTCGCCCTTTCTCCTTCTCCTGTCCTGTCACACACCCAGTGAGATTGATATCCGCCGTTGTCCACCGTTTGCCGTGGCGCTAAATATAATTATAATTTTTGAGCCCAACGTTCTCTATGAAGGCTTTCAGAGAATTCTAAATGAGAATCCCCTCCCTGTGTTTTCCTGCCGCGGAGAGATCCTGTCCCGTCCCCAGCATGAAAAGGTAAAGTGTGGTGGATCAGTCCGGTGTTCGGGTCTTTGTTTGGATCTCTTTGAAGCGGTCTGCGCCGCTAGACCCGTTCTTACTTTCTGCTCTGATCGATGGCTGACTGTAGCAATACACTTGTAGTCTCTTTGTTTTGTTTCTTTTTTGTGGAAATTTTATGCACGGTCTGACCCGACTGAAGCCACGCGTGTCCGTGCAGATATTGCTCTTTTTTTTAATTTTTGTTATTTCGACTGATGTGATGCTTCGGATTCTCTGTGATGGTAACTGGACTAGTACAGTATCCGCACACTCACCTTTCCTTGCTCGTAAAGATATTTTATTGAGCAGTACTCGCCGTGTGTCAATTTTCCGCGGCTTGTAATCGATCAGATGTCATTTATTAACAGTGTGGCATGCTGAAGATTCTTCCGTTCAAAAATTACGCTGTTGCTATCGCCTGCTGAATAAGTCTATATGCGATGTCAAACGAGTGAAAATTTGTGTATGCACCATTTATAAGTAATTTCAAATGGCCCAAAATTTACGCTGCATTTCAAAGATTTAATTAATGTTAAATATTCCATTTTTTTCCGCTGTTTGAAATTGCTTGTAAAGGCTTCACTTTAAACATGCCATTGATAGTAACATGCTCAACATGAAAGTACACCTGATTTTCATTTTGCACGGGGGGTAAGTTCCATAAACAACCCTGCAAAAAAAGGCGCCCATAACTCATAATTGGAATTTATTTTTTATATATGAAAATAGTTTCATAAGATACATACATCATATGACAAAGTGATAAATTAAATTACACAATAGACTTGAAAAACCAGCAGGTATAAAATCGAAACATAGAAGAGCCACATAAATGTGTCAAAACAATAACAAATCATGCATGCAGTATGAACACCTACATCTTAAAATTTACCAAATGGGAACAATGATGATTCCAATATTCACACAGCCAAAGTGTTTTTTAATATATACATACTGGATTTCATAATACTTAAGAAATTAGTGTAAAAAATGATTGGTTCGTTTTCTTAGACCTTGCATAAAGAGAATCAGGTGTACTACAATGAAAAAAAATTATAGCCTGAAAATGCAGCACAAAATGTTTAACAAAATTTTACAAACCGTGAAAGCTGGAATCAATTTTGTAGCTCATATATAAAGAAAATTTCACTTTATTATCATTAATACAATTTTAATCTACAATTTGACTCAATAGTACTTTCTTTATTGCGTACAATATTTTTAAAAATCCACTCAACCCAATGTCTTTCTTTGTAAATCTGTTTTTCATCTATTTGTAAATATTTTTCATTCAGTTATATCGCAGAGCTTTTATTTCACTTTTTTTTTGTGGAAACCAACTTACCATTTGCAAGTATTGTAATATTAGTTTTTTATGGCAAGCATTCGAGTAAACTACGATCACAATGATGTATGGTATAAGGAAAATGGTACTACATTTATAATTTTTACTAAATTTTCTTGAATTTCACACCCATTTTTTTCTCTGGTACATAAACTAGAGTAATTAAATAATGTCATTTGGCACATTTATTGAAAAAAATTAAATCAAATCAATAATATTATAATTGCTATAAAATTTATGATTCTTATAAATTTGATGTGCAGAGCGCGCGACCCTCCCACCAGGCGTCACGGAAAAAGATGTGGAGCAGTTTAAAGAAGCCAGAGAAAAGGCCGCACCCGTTCCACTTATTCCTTTACCTCCTCCTGTACCTCTTTCCCATCTCAATACCGCTAGCTCGACCCTTGCCCCCCTCTCACCTCTACCGCAATCCGGCAGCCATGCCCCCGTCGTTCCATCTGCTGCCCCCACTCCGCTTGTTGCAAGCCAACCGCGCTGTCCGGCTGCTATCCAATTCGGTCATTGGGAAATCGATACTTGGTACTCAAGCCCCTTTCCGCAAGAATATGCCAGGTTTGTATACCTTAATGTTACACCATTGCTCTTTATATTTTGCGCTCTAGCAGTTCCAAAATTATAGGTGGAGGAAATGTGATGTTTCAGGCACAATTCTCGTTGAGATAAATCTTATTTTCAGTGATACGATACTTCACACAGATAAATGATAGTATTGATAGTGAACCATTTTGAATTTATTTACAATTCAAGCAATGCTTTGTGGTTATCGATTTTCCTTCATGTCCTGTCGTTTGAGTGATCTGAGTTTGTAATATATGAATTTTTTACATGTTGAAATAATTGCCAACAAAAACATACAAATGTACATCCTAAATGCCTTCCTCAAAGATTTCTGTACTGATATATGTTAAAACTGTACCCTAATGTCCAGATGGGTTTGGGCTAAAGCCTTTGGAAGGTCAATGTCAAATTTAGATTCATTCAATCTAATATTTGAAATTTTTGGACAGGATGAGTGATTATTCTGTGTGATTCCAAATATCTGGCGTCTTGACGACTATTAACTCTAGTGCATACTATTTTTTTCTTTGGTTACTAGCATCACTAATGGTTTTGGTAATTTCACAAAATATTTTTCATTTAATATCTTTGTTTCAGATTACCAAAGTTATTCCTTTGTGAATTCTGCCTGAAGTATGCTAAAAGTCGAGCGGTGCTCGCGAGACATCTGGACAAATGCTCTTGGCGCCATCCCCCCGCCACCGAAATTTATCGCTGCGGGGACACGTCTGTCTTTGAAGTGGATGGCAATGCTAATAAAATATATTGCCAGAATCTCTGTTTGCTTGCAAAGCTGTTTCTAGATCACAAGACCTTGTATTATGATGTGGAGCCTTTCCTGTTTTATGTGCTCACTCACAACGATGCTCAGGGATGTCATCTCGTAGGATATTTTTCAAAAGAAAAACACTGTCAACAAAAATACAATGTATCCTGTATTATGACTATGCCACAATATCAGAGGCAAGGCTATGGACGATTTCTTATCCACTTTAGTGAGTATATTCTGTTGATATTAATGATAAAGTTGTAGCATAGATTTGCAAACCATCTTAACCCTTAAGGCTTTTCAGCACAGTCTAGGTGCACTAAAAGATCGGCTTTCTGAGACTCAAAGTGTTTATGTAATATTTTCTGATTCACGCTTAATCATAAGATGGAATATGTACTGTGGAACTCTATTTTACCTAATGTAAACTGGGTTATGTTTATAAAATTAAATTTCATCTTAAAATACATGTTATATTACAATAAAAAATTCTATTAAAACATCCGTGTTTTGGGAATTATAGTTTAAAATTAATTGTCTCACATTTGCGTATTTATTTCAGGCTATTTACTGTCAAAAGAAGAAGGGCAACCTGGAACTCCAGAAAAACCTCTATCTGATTTGGGACGAGTATCATATCACGCGTACTGGAAATCTGTTGTACTGGAATATCTTCATGCGCACAGGGGAGAGCCCATTTCGATAGAAGACATCGGGAGAGAAACGGGAATGTACAGTCACGACATAGCTACCACGTTTCAGCTATTAGGTTTCATCAGATATGTACCTGCAGGTGACGGATATAAACTAGGTCTCTGTGTGAATTGGTCTAAAGTCGACTCTCATATAAAAAAGATAACTGCTGCTAATCGACTAAATATTGATCCGGAATGCCTACGGTGGACTCCGTTACTCACGTCCACTATAAATCCATTCCGAGAGATCTCTTCAGACATGGAGGCGTCAATGGAGCACGTCGACAAAGAAGTCAAAGACGTTCTTAAATCTGAAGAAGAATTGAGCATTCCACCCAAGAAAATAATTGAAATAGTAGCCCAAACTCCGAAGTCGCAGAAAAGGGTAGACCCTGAGATAGTCGAAACAGTAAATCATCACATAGAAACGCCCATAGTGGAAGTCACATCATCGGGTCGGCGACGCACCAGGCCCAGCAAATACAATGAAACAACATATACGGCGACTCCGGTGACACCTGCAGACCCTTTGAACGGTAAAAGAAAACGAAAAGATGTAGCTTTAACTGAAGTCCCTAAGCCGGAGAAGGCTGACGAACTGGCCACACCGGCGAGTGAAACGTCAGATGAGCCGCTTAAAAGTACTTCTGTCAACAGTCGTTTGGCAGATATTCGAAGCAGCAGAAGTAAAAGTCTCGCCAGGCGAGTTTCTCAAAGAAGTAATGCTAAAATTGAGAACTCTCCCGCCAAACGTACGCCTGAAAGAAGATCTTTGGAGAAAGATACGACACGTATTAAAACAAGTGTTTCGAAAACGGCCAAAGCTAAACCACTTCCTCCAACCAAAATCACTGATGAATTTTCAGATAGCAGCCAACAATCGATTAAAAAGTTAATACCAAATAATATTAAACACATTCAAAAACGTAAACGGGGTTGGGTTAGAGGCAAGCCTAGAAAAAAAATAAGATCTGTCAATGCAAAGAAGCAAGTTACCATTACTGAAATGTTCAAGAAGTCTAATGAAACTGTTAAAAAGAAATCTACCGCATCAGATCAAAGTGAAAGCTGTGATAAAATTGCAGACGATTCTAAAGATAAGCCACAGCAACTGTCTGAACCTGTCACTCCTGATCCTCAACGACAACCCTACGTGACCTTAGAGGCTTCTAAGAATACATGTCTGCAAAATGATTCGACAAAAAAGAGGAAATTATTAAATAAGAGAAAACTGGGGAATGCAGGAGTGACAGAGGACTCTTCGGCTGAAGCCGATGATGAAATGGAAGTTGACGAACCGGATTATCTACAGAAATCTTCTAAATCTGAAAGGGAAGAGGAATTCCAAAATAACTCATCGAAAAACGTAACAAAGTCCACTGAAATTGAATCTAAAGATTTATCTGGCGACATGCTGAATTCTCCAATTTTAGTGAATGATCCTCAATCCTTTGACTTATCTAATGAACAAAACAATAGTATAAGTAGTTCAATTGTCGACAAGCAGCTCGATGATGTGTCTAATGATGTTAATATGGACGCTGACAGCAAAGCGATAAGTACTGATAATGTTGAAGCTTCAATAGTCGCTGAAACAGTAGAAATGAATCATTCTCCTGAATCAAAATTGGATCGCAATGTCACTACGGATGAAAGAGACACGATTATTATTTCAGAGTCGGAAGACTACAGTAATAGCCAAAATGAATGCGAGAACTCCAAACAGCAGGACTCTAGTGTCATAGTTAGTCCTGAAAATGTAGGAATGAATTCTATTATTACGAAATCCGTTTCTATAGAAATACCAGAAAAAACCATCAACGATGAAATGAATTTGGAAACAGAAGCCGAGAGAATGTTGACGCCGGTTTCTTTAGAACCTAAAATAACTCAAGATACCGTTGTTCGATCACCGGATATCACGGAAAAAAGTAACAGCAAAATTGTTTCCTTTCCGAACACAGTAGACACTGCTTCCGAAGAAGCGAAGCAAACTTCTTCAGGGAGCACCTTTCTACTAGAAAATAATGCAGAAATTGATAAATCCCCGTTGAACACGGTAATTGAATCAGAAAAGCAAAATGAAACGTGTAAAACATTTTTTCATCCGGACATAACTGACCAAAAAAATTCTGCTAGCGATTGTAATAGAGATGCAGGAAATCAAGAATGCGATAACGAACGTAACTACCTAAATGTTGTCACTGCTGAGAGTAAAATTGTTAATCACAAAATATCTGAAGGCGAAGAAAAGTCTCATTCGCCATGTAAGAATAGTGACGTAACAGAGGAGAAAACTTACAACTCCAAAAGTTCCATACCCAATGACATACAACCCGAGGTTCAATTCAATCACCCGAGCTCGCTGAATGTCAAGCAGTCATCGAACACCGGCCCGGAAATAGTTGAGAATTCCATGGAAATTTTTAATACTGATAAAATCACATCTCAAATGATAGAAAAACCTGTGGTATCATCGGCAAAGCAAAATTTCACCACACTCGAGGATACCTTAAGTACCTGTTTGAAATCACAAGATTTACCATCTACAAAAAACACCTCTGTTGAGCCTGACAAAAGTGAAAAAACTGGATGTCAATCTGGTGTTTTAATAGTTAACAGTATATTGGAATGTAAAACTGACAGTTTAACTCTAGTGCCAAACAGAAGTGTCCCGAAAATAGGTGTCCCGATGCCAATATCGTCTCCGGCTGTAACCCACAATATTATCCATCAAGAAATTCAATCTGCTGAAAATCAAAGATTCAACATGGAGTTTCAACCGAAGAACGTATCTGAGCCTCGGATGCCTCAAGCTTCGGCCAACATAGTCAATAGTCCGATAGCAATACACAGAGATGGTTTACATTTTGTTGTAAATCCAACATTACCTAGTGTCGCTGAAGAAATAAAAACTGATAACTTAAATAGCAAGCCCCACAGAGAAAAAAGCAAGCTGAGGGATGTACGGGTGCCTTCATCCCACAATAAATTTGATAAAGGCGACAAAAAGCTGAGTAAACCTGAAACCTCACCCATAGTCAAAAACACACAGTCAAAGTCATTTTTTCCTGATCAAGATCAAGTGAAGAAAATCCAAGATTCAATGACTGCCCCGATTCCTGTTAATGTTATCAACGTACCGACAGCTATTCCGACTATCGCCAAGCCTGAGACAAAAATTCATGCAGAGCCGCCTAAGAAACAGGATTTTTACAAAAAAGAAAAAGCTGCGACTAAAAATATCGATAAAAATACAAACATCAAACATGACAAAGGTTGTTTGAAGCCGGAACAAAATGAAGTGAACAAAATAATGCCAAAATTCAAATATGAAAATGATCTGATCGGAAAAGAATATGCCATAAATCAAATTCCAAATTATCACACTACCCACCCTCAGTATCAGTGGCCAACGCACTGGGATGCTTCCAGATTAACGTGGGACAATAGATTCATAGATATGAAGAATACTGAGAAGAGTCCGTATTTTGAGAAATATCAAGGTTTCAACATACCGCATTTGGAAAACATGCCGAAATCTCCTCAAAAAATGCACCATAAATACGACCAGAAAGATTTTCACAACATGGCAGCGTATACAGCGCTCTCGGCGACCGGTCTGTATCAAGCCACTGGCCTCGCTCAGCACTTCAAAGAGTCCAAACCGGTTCAGCCGAAGCAGTCTGAATGTATTCAAAAGACAGACTCGTGTAAGGTGACCTCGAGGCAATCGAAAAATTCTGCTTGCCAAACTCAGGGTGACGGCAAAGTAAAGACCAATATTAACTCTTACCCAAAAGAGGGGAACATCAAACACATAATGGATCAACATCAGGCCCCCAACAACAGCAACAAGCATCCTAATGATAGCTGCAATAACATATTGCAGAACTACGACAGGCAATCCAATAATCAAATGATTTCATCAAACCTTGCCCAGTGCAAAAGCGCCACAGATCATTTTAATCATAACAATGTGCATCATGGAAATGCCAATCACTGTAGTGTGCAAGAAAACAAACAGCGCAACGATATGTGTGACAAGAAAAATTCCCACCAGCCTTGCAAGAAAGAGGATCTGTCCAAAGACGGTGGAACACAGCAGCTGTCATCTCAGAAAGAAGAGATCTGCCAATCTGTCAGCCCCGCCCTGCCTTCGCTGGGAGTTTACACCCCCGACTCGACCAGCAACTCTGTTCACAGTGTGCAGTATAACCCTTGCGAGTTGGACGTTAGCCAACTGGGCCTGGAGTCTCCGACTAGCATCGCATCCGATTTGGCCTCGCCGTGCTCTATGATGCACATGCATTCTAGTCCACAGCACGCTCCTCATCCTTTGCACTCTTCAATACATATTCCGTCCATTATGACTGGGAACCAGGCTAAGCCCAAAAATGTTCACAACCGGAATAGGTGAGTGTGTGTCTGAATTATATTTCGATATTAAAAATAACCAATAAAACCACCAAGTAATTTAAGTGCATCAATTTTATAAATGGACAAATTTATTTCAATATTTTGTAATGTTCATTTGACTCTTTCAGAGGCAATGGAAATGGCAACAACCAAAGTGGAAACCAAAATCAAGCTAACTCGGGGAGTGGAAATAATGTAGAAAACCTTCAGAAAAACAACTCTGCTGGAAATAATCTCCGAGGTACGGCCACGCCTCCTGCCCGCCACCGAACAACTCCACCTGTTTCACATCAGCTGCACGGTTAGTTCATTGTTTTATCTTTGACTGATTAAAAGATTTAGTCCTAGAACACCCTGATTTATCAGCACGCCGAAACTCATCAAAAGCCTCACAGAGTCGGTCGAAAGCAAAGTGTTTTACCTAGCAGGAAAGTAGCATGTTACCAGAGGGTTGTAGTCAGAAAGGTTGGGAACCCATGCGGATGCAAAAATATATTACAAAGGAATATATAAAATATCAATTCTGTATTTGCCATAGTAATAAGAAATGTTAAGAAAATAAGAAGTAATGTACACAATCAAGAAGCAAAGGTATGATAAGGCTTGTTCAATTCGCAGCCGAAAAGAAATGATACATTTTAACATCATTTTGCGCTTTTTCCTTACTTGATAGCACCTTGCCCAAGCACGATGACTAAACATAATACAGCAAACAGCGAAAAATATGCAGCCTTGATTATCAAGTTTATTACAGGAATTTGAGAATAGGTTTCAAGATTTCCAGAAAAATCACGAATACTTTTTATATTTTCGACTCATTTTCAGTTGATAAAACTACCTTTACCTCTTAATTTACAAATGCACACAGTTGCAATCAGACATTGATCTTTAAAAAAAAATATTATCATGTCGCTTACTGGAATTTTTTAAGTCCTATTTCCCAGAGAGACATATCCTATTCTTCAAAATCATATTTCATTTATGTTACTGCTTTGTGGCAGCACATATTTATGAGCAACTATTTTCAAAAATGAAGAAAACAGAAGGTAAAATTAGAAGCAAAATTTCTGACGATACCACCACTTCTATGGAATGAGATATTGATGCATTGGTCACAAAAACAGGGTCAAATATCCCCCGAACAATTACTCTTCAATCAATGTGGCCCAAGATAACGATTCGAAGGTTGAACACCCATGGCTTAAAAGTTTAAAATATTTAGTGTTGACATCTCTAAACATTTGTTTCTATGCTTTTATGTTCACTAACAACTCCAAATTCTCTTCTAATTTAATTTGGTCCTAATATTTAATTTGCTAATTATTTTTCACTTCAATGGATTTCGATGTTTAGTGGAAAATATTCTATAAAACTTCAGGTGCAGCCACACAGCAAACGGGAGGACAGCCATTGCACGGGGTCGGAGGAGGCGGGGGGGGCGGCATGAACTATCAAGGCATGGGTTATCTTCAAGGGCCGAGTGGAGCACAACAGGCACTGGCTTTCCCTCAACAGGGGCAAGGGACTTATCCGCAGCGACAGGCGTGCGCTGCTTTCTATGCGGGAGCACAACAACAGCAGCCCGGTTCCTGTTCTCTGGCTCGCCTGCAGCAGATGGCCGAGAGTGGGGCCGGTGCGGGGGAGGGTGCAGGCGCCTCAACCCCTCCCCATCAAGGACCCACTCCGCCTGCGCCCCCTGCTACGCCCCACTCTCACCCCCACTCCCATTATCATCATAAGTACTATGCACACTCCCAATCGCCCTCGCAACTCTCTGATCCTGCCAATCGGAATTCTAGAAACATTCCTGGTGAGCATAAACCATCTTAAATATTACTGTGCGCTTTATACCAGTTTGCATAGAAAAAAAATAACAACTCATGTAATTTTATAAGTAAACTTATTACCGTAATAAATAAGTAAAAAAATCATTGCAGCTAATGTGACGAGCATGCAGCAGCATATGCAAATGGCGGCATCCAGCCGCATGAGCCCCATCAACCATAACCTCATAGCCCAATACGGCCCACTCAACGGCTACCGTATGTCACCGGGGCAACAAGCCGGAGCGGGCGGTTTCAATGCGGCTGCTGCGGCCGCGGCCGCTGGATTCAATGCTCCGCAGCTGCCGCCCGTTCAGATGATGACCGCTCAGTACCAGTACCAAGATCCCCGTGCTGTTTCTCAACAGCAGAACGCCGTCTGCACATCCTACGGCTACATCAACTCGGGACTCATGCAACCTCTCAACACTACCATGCGCCGATAGTCAACGGCCCCCTTTGTCTGTGGGATTCGTCATCCTTCTTTACACTGTCGGAAGACATTAGATCGGAATCCCTGGATTGTGTCAGTGCGATAGGTTTTTCCCAGTGTCTCGACCGTAGGTAGGTACGTAGAAGGTTGGGAAATAAGCCATCATTTTCTGGACATAGTGAATTCTGGTGACATACTTCTCTCATAATAAAACAAGATGTGTCGCAGTCTCACATAGATAAATATCTGTAGCGAAAGTGAGGCCCGTGATAGTAATCTTGTATTTTATTTGTTCTATTTTACTATCATTCAAATGGACAAAAGGAAATATATTTTCACAAAAGATAGTTTGTTTCTTTTTTCAGTCGACTCCAGACGCATCTTTAAAGTGAATGATTAAATTTTACAGGAAATTGGACGTCTTTCGGCGCGTTTGACTGTATTGTTACTAAAGTGGCTTATTTGTGTTATAACCATCAAATGATGAAACCTTCAGTGCAATGTGCTACTTGCGAATGAAGCACATTCGCCTAGTAGGAAAATTCATTTTTGATAACCTTTGTACCTAATGATTTACCGTTTTAAATTGAACATAGTTATTATGGAATTGTCACCGAATGCTCTCCTCACTGCTATTATCTGACTGCACCTGTGTTAATATTTTTACTATATTCACTTTTATATTCATTGTTATCTTACTTTATATTATGTTAAGCGATAGTCGAAATGGTATGCAGAAATGGAAAAAATCTCATCATTTGGTTGTTTGTCATCTCGACTTCTACTTTAATAAAGTCAAGTTATATTGGATTCGTGCGAATTGTAAATGCAATCAAAAAAGTATCGGTTATTACGTATATATATATTGCGACTTCTGCTAGACCAATGTAATTAGACAATAGCTATTTAAACTAATCACAAAATAGGTTATTTTTATGCATGTGCAGTACCCAGTACTAACGTACCTGTCATTATTATATGACGCAATGACACCTTGTTTAAATGTTGATATTTTCCAAATGTCTACTGTGCTACTATTTGGGTGGTGGGACTAAACATTTTTCTGTCCTAGATCTGAAACACGCAAGCGCAGCGCGGTCTCCGCAACCGCTGAAGTATACGACTGCATCAATTCACAGTTATAGCCATTTTTGACCCCGCATGCGACTCGATTGTCTTGACGGTTGACGCGTACGTCGTAATTAAAATAAACAAATTAACATTTTTATGATGACCAGTGATGTGTTATTTCATATTATTTTTCAAATTCTATTTTGGTGAATGAGACATTCACTTGCCAGGTGCCTAAACAGATTCTCATGAAAATACATACTTACAAAACTATGTTTTATTATTTATTGCCTTTGATTAATTATCTTTTTTTTTTTATCATTGTTTAACGAGTATATAATTATAATATATGTATAGATAACTAAACTCAGTATTTCATACTTAAGTTATGTGATTATGTCAGATTTTTATAAGTTTATTTTAATTTTCCTCTATTAAGTATTTTTGCGTTTTGATTACTTGTTACATTTTAGGCAAATTACCAAATAAAAGTTTTACCAGCTGTGTTTTCCACACTGTAAAAATGCTGCACAAGTAAAAATGTGTCCAATTCGAAAACACAGCATGGTGCTCTCGTTTATTGTATTTAATTATTTATGGGAGTTTATCCCGCCTTGTCACGTTATTGCAACAAATGTACAAGATCTGCTGACAGAGTTTAAGAAATAAAGTTGATTGTTACTTATGAAAAAATACTGTAAAATTTATTGTAAATATTGCAAATAAGATTTAGATGTAGATGGTGTTATTTACACAAAATATAATTTTGTGAAAATTGAGTTATTTTTATTTATTTCTTCTGGTGTGCTCCTTGATGAAAATTTCCTTTAAATTGTCAGTAAAAACCTCACATTATAGAAAAAATTTAAACCCTTATTATTTTTAAGCACAGCTGACATACCTGTTTTTTGTTTTCTGGTTAGAAAAAATGCTAAATTTGTTGATATTATTAGGTTATTTTTCTTGACAGGAAACAAGAATTCCTTGGACTTAATGTAAAATTTTTGCTATCCGGTTTTTTTTTTGGTACATATAAAAAAATAACTATTTTTTAGCAATTAACTTTTTTCTATGGATTCGGCGGTAACTTTGTGGAAGTTCATTTTTATTATAAAATTAAAATTGATAATTTAGTTATTCCATTTGGTTGGAATACATGAACCAAGCGGAATAACTAAGTTATTAACTTTTTGTTTAACACTACTTCACTTTAAATATTACGTCTACATTGATGGCATAGGTATGAATTTATTGACAGTAACGGATTATTACCAAGAAATAAAGGTCAATCTATCAAATTAAAAGATATGTCTGAGTAAATTTAAAGTGTAAAATTTCGAATTTATGAAATAAACCCTTTCATTTTTCCAACACCAAAAGTTTATCTTATACAAAAAAATACATTTCATTTTAAAGAGAGTAACTCTCGATATTTAATTTTTCAGGTACAGTCAACATGCTAATAATTTGTAAGTACATAAAAAAATATATTTATAAAAACATCATTGTCTATTAGCTAAAACAATAATATGCTTACATTAGTCACTGACGCCTTTGATTGCACACATTTCAATTTAAGGATTATTTTTAGAATACAAGATGATCAGCCCGGTTGACTATTTTAATTCTTAGTCCCCAAAACTACTAAAGTAAACCTACAGTATAAAAAATTATTATTAAAATTCAAGATATTATGCTAAACTCTCGCAGTATTATTATTTGAGATAAATTAGTGTGCCTAAATATTTTAGCTTATTGATACCCATTACCCACAGAATATTTATTCTGTGAACAGAATTATGCATAAAAAATTCATAAGCCATGAATTGCTCATTTGATTAATTGATGGAGACTCATCTATTGATAAAGATAAAGAAGTCAACGGAATTCACAAGTTACAAACAGCAATACAGTTTGCTTGCAATTTAGATTTAGATATGGATTCCATTATACATTATATGAGATTCTGACAAATTTCTTTCATCAATTGTTATATAGAAGAATGCTGCGTATATCGGGACTTGAGGAGTTTAAATACCCCATAGCAGCTGGTGGATTTCAAATTATGCAGTAAAAACCGTGTTAATACATTTATCTAAAATATTTCACTTAAAACTCTGCATTCTTTTGACTCATATCTATGGCCCTGCTAAAAGTATAATAATAGAGATTGCAACATCACTACAATATTAATTTTCTTTATATCGATAACCACTTAATTATTGGTAGAAAAATCAAAAATACAAATAATAATTATGAAAACATTGCGATTACTATATTCAAGATACATTGAATTGCTGACATTGCACAACCAAATTTAAAATGTGTTTTAAGATTCTGATAAAAATTGGAGATGAATTCAAGAATTGAAGTTAGGTTTTCCAGAGTACGTGCATCCCGATCGCTGGATGATTTCTGATGCCGCATATATTCCACATTTAACGCAGACATCTAGAGAACATCCTTGGACGAGTTTAGCTAAGAAGCCACCGGTGAATGCATCTCCCGCTCCGTTTGTGTCTACTATTTGTTCCTTGGACAGTACTATCACAGGAATTTCTTGTACTTTTCCATCTTGAGCTAAAAGCACTGGGTCACGACCCTGAGTGATGACTGTTACTCGTGTCATTCGATCATTTGCTTTTGGCAATTTACAAACTTCTAGGGCGATGTCTTTCATAGACGTCGCAGCTAGGTTGAATTCCTTTGCGAATGCTTCCATTTCCTACAAAATAAAAATAAATTAACGACTGCAATTTTCCAGATCACTTTCATTCGGCAGCATAAAATTGCATCTTCATGATATATCGAAAATAAAATATTCTCTATTGTCATAGATTAAAATTTAAGACCTAGATACTAATACTTAATAACTCGACAATTCACTAAAATGAAGTTGAAAGTATAAATAGCAATGAATTTATACCGTTTCGTTTCCGAATAGTACATCTATATAAGGTATCACTTTCATTAAAGGTTCTTTGTAGAATTGCGATACAAAGGGAGCACTGAGATTCATAGCCATAAGATGGTTATGGGTATGTGCCTGCTTTGCTATCAGTTCAACTGAAGGAGGACTGGCAGCCAAAAAGAATCCCTGTAATTAAATGATGACAAGATTATAAATCATCCAATATTTGTAAATGTCTTAATATATTGATTGAAAATCAGTTACACCAAGTTTCTATTGACATTGGACAAGATTAATGTTGTTAAATCTGGTTTTTTGCTTTCTATTTTTGTATATTATACAAATAAAACACCTATAATTGGATAGAGATAAGCAAAAGAGGACCAACTGACATTTTTAGGTATTTTGAGTTATGAATCTGAGCTGGTCAAAAAGTCCAATGTTCGATATACTAAAGAGATCCAAGTCGGATTCGGTCTAGTTTTCGTTTTATTTACATTATTTCCCTTTTGCTTAACAAACATAATATATTAAAACGTCAAATTTTATGTCACAATAAAAGAACCAACTGCAAAGTATCTGTTATGCATAACAAGTGATGTAAGGATCCACAATATTTTACATTTTGCTGAAAAGAACCAAGTACTTGGTTCCATTTGGTTGATCGTTAATTTGCAGTTGGTTCATTTAAAGAAAAATAAAGGTTTATCATCTATTGCCAGCGTATGTACATTTACGCGTGTGTGAATTTTTATTCTTTCAAAACTTGTTAGAATGCTTGCAAATTTTTTGGAAAATATTTTTCTTTAATTCTTTTAATAATAATGTTTAATCACAGTAACGGCAGTAATATTCAATAATTAGTTCACATTACGTATAAATAATGGCATTATTTTACCTATAAATGGTAACTCAGGTAACATGAGGTTGTGATGAAGATGCTGTGAATAAATCATTATTAATTACTACTGGCCAGGAAGAACATGTCAGTTATGGAGTCTATGATGAAAATGGTGAATGATGTAACCATTACTTCTAATCAAGGAGAGGATACCTCTTGAAGAAGACCCAAAAAGGGCAGAAACAGAAAGAAGGCTCAAACCAGAACCGAACGCATTAAAAACAGGTATTCTAACAAAACATATACTGCTTACAAAGGAAAAATTTATACAGCCGAAATTATTTGGAGTGAGTGAATGTAAAAATAAATGTCCTGACAAGGTATATGAATATCCTGAGAAACAAAGTGAATTTTTTAATAAATTCTCCAATTAAGGGAGCTCATTTATACTCAAATCCATTTCCATCTACTTTTATTGCAATATAATATCATTATTCAGACATATTGTTCACATAGATAACTTTATAAAATATTTCGTTATAATCCGTAGTTATTCATAGAGTATTCAAAACATAAAAATGTTTATTTGCACTTGGTTCCCTTATGATAAATACATTATTCATAGCTTAGCATATAGAAGGGAATAATGTAAAAGGGAATCAACTGACAGTCTGAAGATGCTTCTTAACTCTGTGATGTGAATCTAGTGCACATAGCTTCTAATAATTAAAATATTTATACATATAATGCTGCATTTAGATTTTAGGTATTCCTCCATTGTACATTTGCGTATTCAATAAAATAATAATAGTAATAAGAATAACATGCCATTGGGCGAAGCGAGGATATTTTGTCGAAAATCCGGGATAAATCTACCAATACAATGACCAGCGGGGAACACCGCACATTTTTCACATTAGCTTACATATGAATGTCAACGCGCGAGACAGAGAGGCTCAGTCGCGTCGTTTCTTTCAGCATTGCGTTCGATGAAGAGTCTCGAATGTAAGCCAGTAGCTTTCAAGCCTCTGTTTGAGGTAGTCTACAAAGCCGTTTGTCGTCGGCCGATGTTTTTTCATGCTTTCAGGGATAAAATTTTAATTATTACTTTATGTCGACTATGTCGTCTTCAACTTTAATAAATTTAAGCAATTTCTGTGAAGATTCTTATTTTTCCGGATATCAATCACTTATTGTCAGTCATAAATGCATGATTTGTATTGAATATACTCCACCGTCGCGCGGATTTATTTTACATAGTAGAGGAAAGGTTAAAGAAGCGAAATGCGTCATGTTAGTGATAAAACAAATGGAATAACTCATGTTATCAATTTTATATTAAAAATGAACTTTCACAAAGTTACTGCCGAATCCATAGAAAATAGAGAACCAACAGTTGGTTCCTTTATGCAAAATGCTTGCAACTGCTGTCTGTATGTAAATTGTCATGAAATAAAAAGGAACCAACTGAATTATTGATAAATATCTTAATATCTATGAATGTTTACTATATTTATTAAGTATTAATAGAGTTGTATTAATAATAGCCATAATATTCAATAGTTTTCACGGTCACAAAATTAACCAAAAATATTTAAAAACATGTGCAAATTCTGAGACATAATATCTCCATCAGGCAAATTTGCAGTTGATTCCCTTATGTTTATCTCTATCCAATTAAGAAGGTGCAACATAAAATAATAATGCTAAGATACATATTTGTTAGAAAACTCCAGGATTTCACATTTCGCAATTTTATAACTGATACATCTCTCACCGTCGCTATAGATCAAAGGCCCAGTGGATTTGCACAAATATTTCATAATTCAGTCAAAGAAAACATCACAGACATCAATGGCATTGAATCTAAATTCATTAACCCATTTTAAAATCAATACATATGCATGCTTATATCTAGGGATTTGAGTCCCTGATTGCAGAATGGAAGACAAAAATATAATTTGGGTATTATAATATGGAACAATGCAACGGAAGTAATTAATAAATTAATATGAAAGAAATATTTTGGTATTGGTTACAGTAATGCAGCAATTTCTGTGAAAAATGATAGAAAAACATTTGGATATTGTGTCATGGCGTGTACACATTCCGCACGGAAGCGTGTTGATGCTACGTTGTTAGGCACACGGGGCAATGTACGTGAAGAATTTCCTTGCGAGGCAACCCAACAACGTCACCCAGCGGAATATTAAGGCAGTATCATTCTTTTGCTACCAGCAATGTATACCTGTACTTGAAACGCTGCACTCTTAATTTTTTGAATTAATAACTATACAAAGAATTTATAGATAGATAGAAGTATATATTACCGAGGTATAAAAGAACTTAGCGCTATCGATGATCTTCAAATTGTCAGGTTCCTTAAGATATTCGGCATTGAAGAAGTTCCCGGCTGCAACGTTAGCACAAAGCGAGCGATGAGTTCCCGTTATGAGAACTGCACATGTTCCTGTAGGCGCTTTTTTAGTATACTGGTATTGAACATTTACACCGTCTGCGCTAAAATTCACAATCAATATAAAGCCATGCAATATTTCTAGTCATTTA
Source organism: Himalopsyche phryganea (assembly GCA_022494535.1). Lineage (NCBI taxonomy): Eukaryota > Metazoa > Arthropoda > Insecta > Trichoptera > Rhyacophilidae > Himalopsyche > Himalopsyche phryganea. Next base: position 4,138,830 of record JAGVSL010000034.1, read on the forward strand.
CAAAAGTCTGTAATTTTATAAATATAACACATTTTTTTATGTAGAGTCAAGATATGCCCGATATAATATTAAAGCCATTTAATAAAGATAGCTTATTTAACGATGTCTTATAGGAACGAATTACTAAAAAGATCAATTAAAAAATGAAATATTTTACCTAGCTCTCTCTTTCAATATTTTTGAAAAGTCATCATCACCGACGCATCCAAAATAAGTTGCCACCTTGGGTTTTTCAAGAAACCATTGCGCTACCCTCAGAGTATTTTGAACACTGCCTCCAGCAATGAATTCTGCATTGTGTTTATCTACAAGTTCTTTATAGAGTGGCATGTGAGATTCTTCTGCCAATATCGCATTGTCTGGCTTCAAATCATATTTTTTTAAAAGGTCCGCATCAACATTTGCCGATATGTCCAACAGCGGATTACCAATGCCAACTAGAATTCCTTCCCTGAACAAACAGAACACATTCAGGTGTCAGTACAGCTTGTATCAAAACAAATTTGGACATAACAAGGGGATAGCGTTTCGAAAATTATCATTTTTACTTTTCTTGTTATCGGATTCATTTTTATTATATGAAAAATATGTACAATTGAAATGGGGTAGCCTGAATGTTTCAAGCCCTCCCACAAATTGAAGATAAACTAAAAATAAGTTCAGTAATTGTTATATAATATTGAAAGTCTTAATTTTATACAAATAATTTCAGCCCTTTTGTGCCTACTTAACTCGAAGCTTAATAAAAAGCATACACCATGGCCATCAATTAAATGGGCAAAAGAATAAATTAAAAAACAATTTTTTTTTAAATTACTGTTATAAGATAGGCATATCGTCGGCTATTTCAGAAAAAATTTCAGGAGTTTTAAAACTCAAAAAATTCAGTTTTAACCAATGCTATTCTACGAATTTTATATATGTTATATGGAAAATGTGAATTCTAAAACTCTCCTGAACATTTTGCTGAAATATAGATACGCAGTTTGCTAGTTAAGATGAAAATATAATGAATTAAATAGACATGAAAAATTTTGTCTTTGAAGCCAAAGCCAATTCAAGTTAGATGAATATTAAAAAAATAAGTTCATAACAGATTTTTGCAGAGGACTTCTGTGGGCGATGATGTTGATAAGTTTTTTTTTAAATAAATATAAAGCAGTTAATTGACATGGCATAACCATAGAAATGCCAAGAGAGTTTTACGGAAATATTTAAGTGTTATTAGTTAAAAATTATATAATTTCAATTTTATATTTGTTCAAATAATTTAGAATAGAATAAGAAGACTGAAGACATCATTTTTAATAGCATATTGATTATGACTGCTGCCACATTGGCATCAAATGTTAACCTATTAACCTCAGTTGATAAGATCAATGAAGTATTTTGACGAATTAAGCACAGAATATTATAACAGCAAGTCATATGATTATATAACCTACAGGTCAAATATTATCAATGGAAAAATAAATAAATTTTAAATCTAGGCATTCTACCAAATGTGAATAGCATAGTTATTTTTTTATTTAAACAAAAAAGTTTTTTTTAACTATATACAATATTCAGTATAATAATTTGTGAAAGTGTTATGTAACTTTTGCTATTCCAACAGACATATCCTTCATATTATGGAGATATCCGCGTTTGTTCTGCACCAACTTCAAAATGACGTAATTAACCAACTGAGTTAACATAAAATAATATATATAATTTTAAATAATCCATTGTAACTTATGGTTGTATTCCCCCCAACCCCCACTCCACACAATGCAGTTGAATTGCTGTTAATGCTAAAAAAGATAGTAATATATAAAATCTCGAGTCAATGAATATTTTTATCTATCATAAATTCAAAGAAAATAACTAAGTTTCAAAACAATTTTAAATTATCTTAATTATTTGATAAGAAGTTACTTTGGTCCTATTTTTCAATCTCATCACATTTATTTTAGAAGACTTACTGAATATAATAACCACACGTATTCTTAGCAATTTGCTAAATAAATTTGAAGATTTCTGAAGTGGGAGTGGTAGAAAATGTATGAAATGTTCCTTAAAACCAACATAATGAAAATACTATTTTTCGAAAATGGATCATTTTTGCTGGAAACAAATATTTTAAAATATCACTGCTATTTTCGTCATAAGTCATGTCTTCGATGATCGTTTCCAAAGTTAAAAAATCTTTTTAAGGCGTCCTCTCAACACAATAAGTGGGGAGTTAAAAATTTGACTTTTAGGCTTAATCTTTTTGGTCAAAGATTTTGCGAAAATGGGGAGGGGACGTGTCACGTAATTTATGTACAGCCACTGAAAACTACGATAAAATTTCCCTGAAAGGAAAATAAAGAAAAATAATAAAGAGCGGTTATAAGGGCGGATTGGACAAGATCTTCTTCAGGGCCAAGTTTATAATCCTGAAATTCTCAAAACTATTGACTTATATGCTCCCAAGGTCGAAACCATAACCAAACAATTTTAAACTTTAAGGAAACAGTATTTGCTATGTACGTCCAATTCTCTTTCTGGAGGATGTTCCTGACTACCGTCCAAATAAAACCTTGTTAAAAAGGGCAAGGTGCAAATATTAAAATGGGAGAAAGATTCCATTACCTAAAATACCCCCAATATATAAAATTATCGAACTCAAAAATAGTGCGAATTTATTTATATATAAAAATAGTTTCATAAGATACATAAATAATAAGTAATCAATTGACATGATTTGCGATTTAATTTAATATGAGAAAATATATTCATTCAGTGTCGGGGAATAAAATCTAAACATAAAAGAGCAACATAAATGTCTAAAAATAATAACAAGTCACAAACAGCTGCATCTTAAAATTACCCAAATAACAAAAATTACAATTTCAATATTCACAAAGGGCCGAAGTGTTTTTAAATGTATACATATCGTCGTTGCACAAAATAAACCTCCAATGTGTAAAAATCCTGTTTTGAGATAAAGAAAAAAGACAGATTTGAAAATTCAGGAGAATGATTTTTAATAAAATAGTAATGCAGTTTTTCAATTAATATTAATTACACTATTTCAATTATTAAAATTATCAATAATGTTTAACAGTTTTACAATAAAAGAAATAACATGTTTACGCCGTCACATCAGAGGTAAGTGCTGCAGAATTTTGGCACATTGGCGATATTTACCATGAAATAATGAAATTGTAATATTTTTTTATTTTACTTGTTTACTGTTTCCTGAAAATATGTGTGCTATTATTACTTATAACTACTGTTTGACTTAGTCAATAAATGTTTCTGTTCCATTAAATGTAAATTTAACAAAATACAGCTTTTTTCAGTTTTCTCATTATAGTTATAATATAAAAGCGTTGATGATATAAACGGTAGTTTAGTTATAAGTAATAATAGCACAGATATATGCAGGAAATACTAAACACATAAAAAAAATATTACAATTTCATTATTTATTATACAATGATTTGAAAAAGCTTTAAAACAAAAATTAATATCACAATCGAAGTTTTTATCAACAATGCATAAAAAATCGTAGATTATTTTTAAATCAAAAAACCATTTTCGTGAAATGTGCACATTGGAGGTTTATTTTGTACAACGATGATATACCATATTTTATAATACTTTTCGTGCTTTGTAACCGTGTAAAAGCAAAAAAATCAGTGGTTAATTGATCCGTTTTGATAGACCGTGCAAAACGAGAATTGGTTGTATACCATTATTTACGTTATTAACAGAGACCCAATGCATAGAAGGTTATGAACATTTTTTCAACAACTTTTAACTACTGTAAAAAGTGGATTAAGCCCATATGCAATGCAATTATTATTGACCACAAAAATTGAATAGGAAGAATTTGCAAGTGCTGCTATCAAATCAATTTAGTGCTAAGGAAATAGTGTTAAGGATGGAAGATTTTGTAGCAAATATAATTTTATTGTAACCGATCATCGGACTAATCTGAAAGAATCATCTGTCGAAACATGTCCCATGTTTAGTTTTTAATTATCTATTATTCAAAAATGCGTCTTTGTATTTTTTTTATTATTATTTATTTAAATTGTATTAATACGGGTAAATAATAAATGTGTTGGAATGAATTCAAATTGATAATTATTTTAAATTTATGTCTAATAAAAATAGATCTTTACAAAATGCTTGATAAAAAAATTTGCTAAAAATTCGTCTCTAAAAATAGCACAATACTGTTCCTTTAATACATTTCACATAATGAAAGGTTTCCCCAAATACATATATTTAAGTGTTGTTTTTAAATATTTCGAAATGGTAGGATAAAATAACCAGTAAACTAAATACCATTTCAAGGTATAAATCCCAAAATGCAGATAAAACAGTTGTATTCGTAGACACTTTGGGGAATTAGAAAATTCAAATATACATCAACGAACCCTCATTGTTGAGAGACAGAGATGAGGTTAATATATTCCGGTACAAAAATAGTCATTACGCAAATTTATTTGGCTTGTATTTGTATGTAAACTAAAATAATAAAACAATGTTAAAAATTGGATTACTGTACATATAACACCACCACTCACCGCAGTTGTTCCATTTTACTTTTCCGTTGAATTAGGTTGTTTTATAGAAATATACTAATATTTGCACTTCACCGTGCTTGCGGTCCCCCAAATAACCTAAATAAAATGGCATGCGCCTTCGAATTTTGACAGTTGGTGTTACCTGAAAATAAATATGGTCAAAATCATACCAGTTATTGACAACCCCATATCATTTCGGTTTTAATACCTACGTGAATGCACAACGAGTCGGCTAAAACAATTATATTTTAAGCGATACGTTATTTGAATGAATGTCACAGGAGATGTATTCATATAATACGTATGCCAACATCATTTTGTTTGTTTATAAAAAAATTTCATTATCATCTATGGATAGTCCGTAACATAAACCTTGTGTACAGTGGCATAGGTGATGCCGTTAAAACTATCCTGAACCCTAAACATTTTTTCAATGATATAGCCTTCCTGAATAGTTAGAATAAAAATTAAAAGTTAAATCATAAAAAAATGTCATAATATTCCTACATATATACCTCTACATAAGTATAGAGAGCTTTGACATTCTACAATTATTATATCACACAGATTTATTTGATACACAACAGTGAAACCATAATGAAACAATATTTTGGGTATAATATTAAAACAAATAAAATTATGGAGTCAAACTATCTAATTAGATTCACTTTTGTTTAAATTAGAAAACAAATCTTATTAGCGGACCGGACCGCACATAATCATAAGACGGGCGGCTGCCCTGATTTAGGCAATACATAAACCCATTATTTTATTCATTAGTCAGTTGTTATGGTGTATCATAATGTCTGTCGTTTTATTATAACATTATTATTTATGCTTATTTTATCAGCTATTTGGACTTAGTCTATGGTAATAATTTCGTTTATAGCGTATGTCACTTTGACAAATTCGATCTGAAGATAATAATATCGTACATAATGCAGATACCATTGTGTTGAATTGTAAGAATGTCAATATACACTAGATGCACGTATTTCTTTTATATATACTACATATGATAGTAAACAATGTCATCACTAATTGAGTCATATGAACAGCAATACTCAATATTGACGGCGGAGATAACAGCCCAAATTGGTACATTAAAAATATCAAGCTTGGGTAAGATTTATTTGTATTAAATGGAATTGATTCTTTTGAAATATTATGATGGATTTCCTTGTAGCAAAACAAAATTCATTGCCGCGCGTTAACACTCAATTAATCCTGATCAGAATATTATTAGTTACAAAATAAACGCAATAATATTTAATTATCCAAAATTACGACAAAACTCTTATTGTTACGATCTTTTTACGAGTTTGTGTCATGAAACAAATTTATGCGCACGTTTCATATTCGTGCACAATAGTTTTTTTGTTGATTATTAAATTTGGCAATGATGCTTTACAACATGCTGCTCTTTCCCTTCACGAAAATTTACTTAATGCCACTAATAACAATGCACTTCTGTATGCCATTTAATTACGAATAGGAAAATCTCAAATTATCATACATGGGAATCAGGCAAACCGACAATTAACGCGAAATACTATTTCAGTATGAAATAGTCGCCATAATATGTGAAATTGTTTGTTCTCATATAGAACAATGAATTTGACATACGGCGACGTTTATCATGCAAATATTTCGTAATTCGCATGAATTATTGGTTTCGTTGATATTTGGTTTTTGTTAGAAAAAGCGAAGCATGTTTGTAAAGCACATCTACTTAAAGTTTTATTTATTTGTTGATATTATCAATATGTTTTGTAGATATAACCTTTTTAATTGGTATATCTTCGTTTCCATAGCAAAATTGCATATCTGCAAAATCTCAATTTCTCATTGGAGTATAAAAACAGTTTAAAAATAACTAGAATTAAAACTAAAAAAAAAAACATGTAATTAACATAACATATATATGATTTACCATAATTTTGGAAAGATGTGTTACTTTGCATCTAGTTAAGGGCGATTTTTGCAGTATTAATAATACAATAAGTAGAAAATGCACAGGTATGTATGAACAATTCTACAATGAAAACGACGATACATTGTTTTTTTGGGTAAGAGTATCACGAGGATGTTTATTAACGTTTGTATCTATTGATACACCTCTCATTACATATTTTTAATTAAAGGGGTGTTTCGCAAAGAATAAAAAATTATTGTTGATTTTTTTACAGATGACAAAAAGCAGCTGATTGCTGGCATTGAAAGCCATTTCGAAGAAGCCAATGATTTGGTAAGTCCCATTGCTATTGCAAAACATTTACCTGAAATATTTGGCTACACTTTTTTATTCTATTCAAAATTATTATTAATATATTTTCATTTGTGTATGGTATTTTTGGAAGCAAACACTACTAAATATTTTATAATCTATTTTTATTTTCAGTTAGAACAGTTGGAAATAGAAGTAAGAGGGTCCGGTCAAAGTCATCTCATCACTCGGCTAGCTTGTTATAGAGCAGAGTTGGTTCGAATAAAGTCTGAATTTCAATTGGCTAAACAAAGCACAGTCAGTGGTAGTTCAAGTAGGTTACTTCAAGCTGTGAAAAATGTGACTTATTTTTATGAGAAATAAACGAAAATTATGCAGCTTTTCGTAGCAGTACTTATCACTTTTTATTCAAGACAATCAATGGCAAGGTTTCCCAGCTGATCGATTGTAAAGCAAATTTTCTGTCGATCTCAATTACGATTGTGAATTCTGAAAAAAATAATGAGTTTAAAATTTATAACTATATTTTAAAAAATAAAACACAATTCATTTGTAATACTTCCACATATTTAATATGAATTGTGTTTTATTTTTTAAAATATAATGTCTTTCCACCAAGAATTGACAGTTAACACCTTAAAATTGATTTATTACTATAGATGAAAAATTTATATTCTGATGGTGGGACAAATCGATTAATGCCTTTCCACCATGAATTGATAGTCAACACCTTAAAAGGACTATTGTGATTATTTCTGAAGGAATAGAACCTCACTTACACAAATCACCTGTATTTTAATTTTGTTTCAGTATACCAAGATGGTGAGGACTATTTTGACGAATGGAGTGTATCACAAGAACAGAATGCGAAGCTTCTCGACAATTCAGATAAAATAGAGCGAACCGGAAAACAGCTGAGTGAAGGGTATAGAATTTTATTGGAAACTGAACAGGTCGGCGCGACTGTTCTAAATGATCTCAATCTGCAAAGAGAAACAATACAGCGATCCAGAAATAGAGTGAGAGTTCTTCTTAATACTTATTTACCACTGCTTCATTTTATTCAATGAGTATTACATGTTTCTGATTTGTTTGTCAGAGTCTAACCTACTGCAATCGGTGCCATTGGCAGTGAACGTCGGACCAGTGTAAATGAGAAAAAGAAACATAACTATCTGACTATCCTTTATTTAATGATACACAAACAACAGTATACCATTCAGGGGAGAGTCCGGAATCACGCTCTGCATTAGCTTGGATGCAATATTTACCAATATCAGAAACTGTTGTACGTTTATCGTAAATAGATGAAACTGTAATGTTATTTTTTAAAAAATAAAACAATTCATTTGTACTACTTCCACATATTTATAATGATCAGGACCGGTTTCGCTCATCACGAGCATTATCAACTGATGAGTTGATAATGCTCGATAGATATGTGGAAGTAGTACAAATGAATTGTTTTATTTTTTTAAATATAATGGCTTTCCACCAAGAATTGACAGTTAACACCTTAAAAGTGTATTGTTATTGTTGAGGTACCACGGAAGAGTCATACTGTATGATGCCTCCTTTTTTCAGTACTGTAATTAATGCATATTATATCGTGGTGTGTGGATTTCAATGTCTGGGAACATAGATAGCGACATATTCCTGAAGTGGTGACCCCGACGTGATTTGAACATCAACCAGCAGCACCAACAACGGGAAAAAACGATCAGAGGTTGATTTCATATTCAACCCACAACAACCCGCAAGCATATAAACTCATCCCTCGACGACATGAGTCAGCCAGCAACCTCTCAGCACCAGCATATGGCTCACCAGCATCAGGATACAGTGCATAAGCTTCTGCGTACAAACGCACACACATACCAGCTTGCAGCCCACTGCCCAAGCATACGTGCCAATTCATCGGCAGCCGCTTGCAGTTCACTGCCCAAGCACACACAGCGCACACCACAAGCAAAAAGTGCCAATGCACTGGCACCTGCTTGCAGTGTACACCACAGACACACCATGCCAACTCACCGGCACCTGCTTACGAGCGCACCCGCCTCATCCTATGCTGCTCTAACTCCATATTATGGTACCCAACGACGGACGTGTCACGTGACACGGCATCACATCAACAAAGAGCTGAAGATATGCCTACGTAAGGGATCTGCCCTACCACCAAACCAGGTGCAGATTCCCGTGCCAACGTAGCTGTCATATGCATACTCCAACGCATCGCACCGATTCTCACATCGCGGAATAAACGCAATCATGAAACTCCTGAGACCATCTATCAAGACCAACCGAAAATGGGAGACAGCTGCCCCTACTGGCAACACAACACATATGAGCTTGGCAACCAGACCAACCACCATTTCTCAATACAACATTCACATCACCGCTTACCATCCTGCAGCAAATGTTCGCACATACCCTACGACCTCAGCAACATCCTCGACGACCGTTGCTGCACATAAGGATTTTCGAAGTTACTCCTTAAATTCATAATTTCAGGGTCACTTATCTAGACGTGTCATTTCCCAAAATGGATAGTGTATTTCGTCACTAACGACCCAGGTTTCGGCATCTTCAGGCATTTGAGCCTACGAATGAACTCGAACTGACTGAATTAAATTATAAATTATTTAAATAATGATTAAGTAAAATTCGTCATGTATTTATTGTGCGCATTGATATTAAATAAAATAGTTTCAAATTTTTTTTTGTCGATTAATTATCATTTTTCTTTTTCACAGCTACGAGAGACAGATGAGCAACTAAGCAGATCATCAAGAATAATGAACAGCATGATTATGCGGGCTATGCAACAAAAATTTGCTTTGGGAGCATTTTTGCTTTTATTTTTCGTTATAATATGTGTGGCTGTATATTTATCTGTTAACTGAAGTGATATTATTTTAGATAATTTTTTTTATTTCTATAATTTGACTATTTATTACAATTCTTTTTAATTAAAATATAATATTCTAACTGTTTTTTATTAATTAGTGCACAGCATGCTATATTTCAATCAATAATTATTATGAAATAAAAACAAACTTATAATTTACTATACAGTGATATAGTCTAGTTGAAATCACTTTTAATGTGTTCTTTTAAGGTGTTCAATTCTTGGTGGAAAGACATTATATTTTAAAAAATAAAACACAATTCATTTGTACTACTTCCACATATTTAAAATAAATATGTGGAAGTAGTAGAAATGAATTGTGTTTTATTTTTTAAAATATCTAGTTGAAATATTTAGACACTGTTATAATTGAAAATATCTCAATTCATGGAAAGGGGATTTAAGGTTACTTTGGCATTATAATAAAAAAATCTTAGTGTTGCAGAACTATATTACATTTTCTACATAAATAGTGAATTCAACAGCAGATAATATAGGAAATACGTGATATTATATCCAATACATTTTTTTGTATTTTAGAACATTGAAATACATACTAGATATCTTACTATATACAAAGAATAAAATAATCCACAAAGTGTTCTAATTTGACAATAATTATTAAACATAATGTTATCCCATGATTACCAAACTGTTAGTTGTTTTCATCAATGTTTTCTCCCAGCGAGCAGAGTTTCATTTTATACTGTGTCAATTTTGCATCCTTGAAAAGATTAGAAAACAATCAATGAAATATTATTAGAATGTTTTAAAATATAATTAAAAACATTAAAAATACTATTACAGAACATAATAGTCCAAAAATTCGGTCGAAAGCAGAAAATTACCTGAGCACCTAGAAGTTCTAATAAGTCATCCTGATCGCTTTTGAGTTTTTCCATATCGAGAAGAAGTTCAGAATTCAATCCTTTTGATTCGTTTAATTTGGTTTCCAGGTCTGAAATCTTCTGATTTGAATTTTTTATTTTATCTTCATATTCATGCGTAATCGTTGCTAATTTAATTTCGTTTGACAACTGTGCATTGCAAGTAGTTTCCCCATTTTGCGAGTCAAAGTTGTCATTGGATGATTGATTATATGTAAGCAGATGAGAGAGAGGGGTCGCAGCCAATTGTGCTTTGAGTAATGTATTTTCATCTCTAAGTTGAGAATTCGATGATACGCTTTCTTGAAATTTTCCCTGAAAGTAAAATAATTTAAATAAAAAGAGCAGTTACAACAATATGCTATGTTATAAAAATATAGAGTTAACTTACTTGAAGTTCATGATTCTGTAATGTAATACTTTCAACCTGCGCTGTGAGTTCTTGAAGCCTGGTATCTTGTTTTCGAATGAGATTTTTATATTGCTCAAGTAACGGTGTGGTTTCAGAAGCTAGTCTGCTATCGGATATTTCTTCTGAAGAACCGGTCGCTTGGTGCACAGTGCATAATGTTGAAACAATAGTACCTAAAAATAAAGAGTATTTGTTAGACATATAAAGCCTTTATTTATTTTTTATACATTTATTTAAACATGATATCCCAACTATCTTGACATTTAATGAAATAAGATTTTTTTGTTTATATTTTTATGGTGGCAAGTGAAAGTATCATATTAACTAACAATGACAGCAAAACTAAGAGGCAGATTAAGCACATAAAAGAGCACAATAAAATTTGGAAACCCAAATTTTCATATAACAATAAAGCATCGCAAAACTATATGCAATCTAATCTTTTTATCACAAATGTCAAAGGGGTTCAATGAAATCATAAATTGAAAAACATTCCATTAGTTACTTTTAAGGTGTTAACTGTCAATTCTTGATGGAAAGACATTATATTTTAAAAAATTAAACAAATTAATTTGTACTACTTCCACATGTTTATAATGATCAGGACCGGTTTCGCTCATCATGAGCATTATCAACAAAAAAAAATCCATTGGTTATTAATTCATTAAAAACAGTAAATTATTGTTGCACGAATTCCATGTAAAATAAATATTGATTGGGTTATATTTATAATAAGTTATTTTTGATTAACTCTTACCACTCTAATGTCAAGGTACACTCGATAAGAGCTGATACATATTTTGCTTTAATTTTTTTTAATGTTTGTCTTCAAAATATAATTGAAATACATGATTTGACACAGTATTCTAAGAATTTTAGAAAGTTGGGACGCTTTGGGTAACTAGCTGCTGAGAACAAATGGTATATTTTGTGAAAAAAAAGCAGTTGATATTTCATTGAGCTTATGTACACACGTGTTGTGCAGCTGTGATTTTTTTTGTTCAAAGAATCGTTTGGTGATAAGTGATTGAAGAGTTTTGTTTTTCTAAATTGATTGTATAGTATTACCAACATTACATGGCCGCCGCCAAATTCGGAACTAGAATTGTCAGTCTAGAATAAATTTCTCCAATTGTCATTTTATGCAAAATAAATATCTTGTCTACTTTTAATAACCGTCGCTAAAATATCAGTTTCGGAATTAATTGAAATTCCAGTTCTGGTTGAGTATGGCAACATTCCTAACGTGACGGTGGCACCCTCACTAGCGGCCAAGTTAAATTGGTACATCTATAACACCAGTGGAATATTTTTTGATCCATAATAAATCATGTTTAATAAAAATTCTAAAGAGCTCAAACGATAACGAATTGTGTCTAAATCTACAGCCATAAAGATAAATACAGATAAAAACCAATTTTATAGTAGTGACGATACTGATAGCAATCAACTATTAATAAAAAATTGAGGCAAAAATTCCTAATTGGGGATTAGTCACTTATTGGAAACTTCAGGGCTCTCAAGACAATATCTAAGTATATGAATGTAGTATTATACTGTAAGAAACAAATTTAAAAAAACGCTTATTTTAAAAAAACAAAACATGGAGTGGAAAGGTTTAAGAGGCCCCAAGCCCCCGCGCCTTATATACTTTTAGGGTAATCCGCCACTGGCAACTATCAAGTATTGTCAGATAACCTAAGGTAAGAATATAAGGCAAAATAATTATTTACTTACTTTCTAATACTTTGAATAATTTACAATATTCATAATCCAAAAGCAATTCTCCTATACTTTTGGATCTGATCTGCGGTTGTTTGACGGCTCTGCTGTACATTTCATGTTTGGATACTTCTCCCAATTTACCTATAAATATCTCGAGACCAATCCGTTTAATGAGCAGCTGTTTGAGGTTATCTTTTGTATAACTTTCAACTGAATCATCGTTGAAGTGGACACAGAGCGCCAATAGAAAAGCGCACATGCCTTGAAGCAAATATTCATTGTCATCGTGTTCATTTGAACATATCTGTGCTACAAGATAAGAAACACTTCCGGGAACATTTAAGAATGCACCGACAGTTTGTGAACAGTTGCTTATCCACATTGATAGAAGCATCAGTAATGCAACCTGAAAAATTTTTGTTGCAAAATCATAAATGAACAGCATTTAAGGAAGAATTAAATATTAAACTTAATAAGAATACACCGGTTACCTTTGAATGAAGTTTTGTTCCTTGCTGTAAAAGCACAGTGCACTGATGCAATAGTGATACCGGTGATGTTCCAACATTAGTAGCGAGAAGAACTCGAAGGAGTTGTTCTTTTTGAACAGGGTTATCTATTAAGCCGTGCATGAGGGCGACGGCTGAAAACCAGTTTGATAATGTGTCCGTGCTGAACAGTCCTCCACACAATAATTGGCCTGTCGTCAAGTTTGAGACTTCTGAAGTCGATGGAAGTAAAGTTTGCACTAATTGCGTCTGTCCAGCTTCATTTTTATACAAGAAACATTGAAAACAGTACACAACTGCACACCTGATAATGTGAAAAGAAGATGTTAGTAATGTTTTAAAGACTGCGTGTTTATGCAGAATTATTATAATGATCAAAAGAGAATAATAAAAGGATTATTTGTTACCTTAAAGTAAATGGCTGTTTTTCATTCACCATTGACATAAGAAGCACTACTATGGCAGGTCTCGGTGGGTTGGAAGGGGCTAGAACGTTGCTCAGATATTCTTGATTGCTGATATTCCCTCTGATGACTTCTCCGACAGCGTTGATGGTTTCTGTCAAGATATCGGCTGGTACCCCGCTCACCATCAATGTACTGCAAAGCATGTCGAGGAGGTGCGCGCTACGCATAATCTTTTGAGAGCTTGAAATAATGTTAGCAGAATTACCAGGAGCTACAAGAGTTCTGACCAGCTGTAGCATACAGTGCACATTTGAAGCCTTTTGCGGCGACCATCCCATTTCGTCAGTGGTGTCGGGAGTACTAAACATCGGTAGCATTCGTTGAATATAGCTGCCTTCTTTGAAAAAGTTTTGATTGCTGGAATTATTTTTAAGCAGATTCAGCATTAAAAGCAAACAATCTTCGACGACTATTCCGCCATCGGAAAATCCCTCAGCAGCTATCACATCAAACAATCGGTCGAATGCGTTCTCGAATGCAACTATTTTTTGAATATTAGCATTTCCTTTAGTTAATTGTATGAGCAAAAGTAAAGCGTCATTCCGAATAACTTCTCTACTGTCACTCAACAGATCCATCAGTTTTGAAACTCCCATAGGACTGATTAGAATTATTTCTTGGATATCTTTAGGTCTATTGGCTAATAAAGAACAGAGAAGTCGAACTGTGGGCAGTCTCACTCGGAAGTCATATTCTTCCAACAGTTCCAGGATCAACTTCACATTCTGCTGATTTTTCAGGAACATCTCTGTGAATTGTTCCCCGATATTTAATGGAATGGTAGGATTGTCCCTCTCTTCTTCGAACTGTTCTTGAGATGTGATATTGCATAATGTATCGAGAGCATAGCTTACAATTTCGCAATCAGCTCTATCCATTTCCACCACCTGCAAGGAAAAAAGCTTTGCTTAGGCAAGAAGTTTCAACAGAATTAATATTTTCATTTAATCTATTGAAACTGCACAGCAAAAACTTTAACCATCATATATTTGTTTGTCAGCATGCAAAGGGAAAAATATTCCTTTTGAACTGCAATTCAATATAGCTAGTAACATTTTGCAGAAACAACTGCAGTTTGAATAGCAGGTACCAGTTATACCTATATTTACATACAACAAGGCATTCTGACCATTTTTCAATTTTTCAAGAAACTTACCAATCTACCATAATTTTAATAATTATCGGATTCAAAACATTCTAGTCTTTTTCTGTCTGAAAAATTACTTAATGCTGCCAAAAACAATGAAATTCTGTAAGAAATTTGATTGCAGATAGAAAATTGTCAAAATACTAAGCATGAGAATCAAGAAAACTAATAATTTATGCGAAATACAAACATAATATCAATATGAAAAAGTCGTTGTAATATGTCAAATGGTCATTCTTAGAAACATTGAGAAAATTTTGAATTATGGCATGATTTTACGTAAAAAAACTGTTTCCTCGATTTCAATGTTTAATATTTTGACAATTTCCGATTCACAATTAAATTGACTACAGAGTTGCATTTATTTCAGCAGCATTAAGTAATTTTCCAGGTAGTAAAAAAATAGCATGTTGTAAGGTAAACTGCTATAATATTGACCTAGGCGGCTATATGGACCTATTTCAAGTAATTCGTTAGAACAGTGAGATTTGTTCTAGAAATTTCTAGAACTTTCTTTCTAAATTGCCGTTACAATCTCGGCTACAAAGAGTCAAAATATTTCGTTTCCAGTTATTCATTCCTTTTTGGTAGGTCGGTGACAGTGCACGGAAATACAGGAATACGACAATTTTATCAATTTTGTTGTCAAATAAGCTAAGGAATTAAATATTTTGACACTGTAATTTCAATAATTTTTTTGTTTGTGATCAAAGTTTATTTTTTCTTTAAAATATAAGTTGAAGTTTCTTGTTTAATATTTTTAAATGATTTAACTGTTTAAAAGTGCTTAAAACGATAATTCAGTAGCGGTCAAAATTAGGAGCATGCATAATTATTGGATGTATGTATCAATACGGTCAGTATAAGAACTTTTAAGTAAAAAACTAAATTATTAAAAAAGAGTGTATTTTAACATGCAATGAAATTTGTTTTGTGTTGAAAATAGACAATTAACTTAAGTTTTTGTTAACTGAATTCTGACCCATACTTATGCTTACAGTTTTGTGTACAAATGGAGAATAATGTTTAGGTCAACATAACATCCCCGAGTAAGTCAGTAATGTGTACAGTTTACGTACATATTAAAGCTACTTTACTATCAAAGTAATTTAAGTAAGTTTTTTCTTACTTTTTGGAAAAAAAAGAAATTCATTAATGAAAAGAAAGTATAATTTAAAACATGGACTGAGGGTGCTTGATGGAATTTCAATATCAAATTTGAATTATTGAGATTTTGTACACTTCATGTATTTTTTCACTAACGACCCGGGATTCGCCTTTCGGCATCTTCAGGCATTCGTGCGCTTGAGTGCCTGAAGATGCCGAAAGGCAAAACCCGGGTCGTTAGTGACAAAATACATAGAAGTGTACAAAATCTGAAAAATTCAAACTTGAAAAGAAAGTAATTGTTATGAGTGGTAATGGAATGGAAATGGTCTGAATGAGAGGATCAGTTCGTGTACCCCCTACAGGATGTAATTTCCACTATTGCTGAGCCGGAGCTTATTAATTCTAGGGGTATTTATTCCGTTAAGGAAATAGCTGATTTGAGAAGGCAGTTACTAGAGCGTGATCATAAAAGTGAAAGCTTTACAGTATTCATTGCAATACAAGAAAGTGCAAAATTTAAATTTTTTTTTTGTTACTTTTTTTATATTTTTTGTTTACTATATTAAGCACAAGTACATTTACTATTTATTTTGCGTAAGGAAAATCGCTTATTGTCTTTGTTAATAAATTATATATATATCTGAATCCAAACGAAAATGTTTATTTATTTTATATTGAAATTCAGTTAGGTCAATATAGGACACCGAAAATTTTTGCTAGGTCAATACAGCATGCACATTGTCTTCTTAATTAATTTCTAATAATACTACATTAAAAGTAATTATCAACGAGCAAACAGTATTTTTCTGTGACAATAAATTAATAAACCAATGCCAAAAAAAAAATACACCATTTAATTTGATATTAAAAAAGTTACAGTCTTGAACATTAGAAAATGCGATGCATATGTCAATGTAATAGCCGTTTACCTTAAAGCATATTTACCAAAAAATCATTAAAATAGTCCAAAGCTACAAAACAGACTATGGTAAACATCCTCATTCATTTTTAATAAGTCAGTTAAGGCACATTTATATTGCTAGCACTATGGTAATGGAGATGTGCTGGTGCATAGAAACATAACATTTACTTATAAAAAATAAATGTAAACAAGAAACTCTATTAATATTTAACTAGTAGCTAATAATTAAGAAAAAAATAATGCCTGTCTCAGCGCATCTAAACCTTGAGCCCCAACTTCAACTCTATATTTTTTAGACAGAGCTTTCAATGCTCGACAGCCATCTCGCCTGTCTTCTAGGAGCGTAGAGTTATTCACCCTGTCTACCAGTCTCTCGACCTGAAACAATTTTGCCATTTTTGAGGAAGTGACATAAGCCATACTCATTAAAGATACGGTTTTACAAGTCAACGGCTGACTTTAAAATATAATATCGTGTTATTTTATTATTATTGTTTAGTAAATAGTATGTCACCGTTTCGGCCCCAGAAGGTAGTGCTCCAGGTTTAGTGGAACCTAGAAATGTTTTCAATCCGCTTTGTAAATATTCCATTTTGATGGGTACGTTCTATAATATGTGTAAGACTTTAGCTCGTTTTTTAACTCCACATTTATACATAAAGGCGACCACAATCAGATTTGTATCCACGTCAGTCATTTTAATCGGACCGACGACATTTTAGTACAATGTTGCCATAGAAAGCGCAATTTAAAAAATAAGCGAGCTGGGATATTACCGAAAGTAGACAATTCACCAAATTATTATGTTTCTACTTACAAGTTGAATAAAATTACTCTGTAATATTATAGGGTTATATTGACTTTCTCGTTATAACTTACAAAATTGTTATATTTGTCTAAAAAAGTTAACATCAAACTCGGTTCGATTATGCAAAAATTGATCAGATGTATTGAAAGTAAGATTGCTTTCAAGTTTATTTAAAGTGCTATTGAGTAAAATGCTTATCAAGTTTGAAAATTATTTATGTATTCCCATATTACCTAAATTTATAAATTAGTCTATGACCGTAGCTGGCAGCACTAGCTCTATAAACAACGACACAACAATAAAAATGTCAGTTTACACTGTTAGCAATAGGGGCGCGTTATTGTTTCAGCTAAATAATTAATCGACAGTTCTAGTAATAAGACATTACATTTCTTAAGAAGACTACCGAATATCTTAACGAAAACACTAACCGCGTATACTTGAAGTTTGTTGTTGAAGTGTCCAGAACCAAACAATTATGAGCGAAAAACTGATCGAATGCCCATACAACAACGCGCACTTAATTCGAGCATCGAAATTTCAGTTTCACATCGTAAAATGCCAAAAAAACTATCCGACTTTGGCCATATGTCCATTTAATGCTAGCCATCGATTTCCTGAAGAAAAATTAAAAGAACACATGGAAACTTGCAAGACAAAAGCACTATTAAGTAACTTGCCGAAGAAAGAATCTCAATTACCCAAGTCGCCAGTTTCTAATCTTCTAATAGAAAACACGGATGATGAATTATGGGACTAAAAAGACTGTATATTAATCATATTATGTATTTACTGTAATAAAATAAATTATGAGTACAATTAAAGGACACTTATGCCATTACTTTGACTTTTTTTTATCTCTCCCTTGTTATAATTAAAGTGAATTTCAGCATACTGCCACACCTTAGTTTATAATAATTACAATATAATTAATAACAATTTTCTTATTTATCGCTGGATCTGATGGTAAATAGATTATCGATTAAATGTAAATGTTGAGAAAATGTATTTGATGGAATTTTAGTTTTTTTTTATAATTGAATAACTAAAGCATTTTCTGCATAAATATCAATGAAACGAACCACACTATTCTGTTGTCTACGCCTACGAATAAATGATTTTATTTATTTAAATATTGAAAAAAGCATTGGCACGTACGTAAATATTCATACCAGTTTAAGAGACACGTCATTGCTTAAATCAGCTATAATCAATACATGGCCCAATATAAGTTTTCTGAGGCATTTGTAGTGTTATTTTATGTAATCTTGCGTTTTTATATTCATGAAATTTAAATTAATCTTATTGCACACTAGCATATTTGGGGAGAAGTCGTGATAGAGAATATATTATCGAAGATACGGAACCAACAAACAAAAAGCAATAGGTAGAATAGAAACTGACTGGCGCATGAAAACGTAGTCATGGAATATTTTGTACAAATAAAGTCGAATAAATTCCCACTGGATATTTAATTAGCAAATAAAGGTTCAATAAAAAGCTAGTTTTGGATGTATTTAGTTTTTTTGTTTAAACGTGTGTCCCATCATAAAACGTTTAATTATATGCAAACCAAACCATCAATCAATTTTGGTTGAACATAACTGTTTCACGCCAACTACATACAAAAATCAACTCACAGCTCGATGTCCATATGACAAGGTTATCAATGTAAATCGTTTTATTATATCAGTTTTAAAATCAGATTTGCGCCCCAGGTATAAAAGGAACGCTTAGTCAGTCAGTGTTCCCTCTGAGCTACATGCGTTAGCAGCCTCGCAGCAGTTTTTGCTGTCACAGTTTTAGAGCCCCCCGCACTACGATACAAGCTATTTAGTTTTTTGGAGAAACATACATAATCCAGGTACAAAATTCTCTCATGTTGTCGAAACATGCGTATACAAATGTTAAAAGTAAACTAAGCAAAAATTAACCTTTTTTTATTAAATATTTGTTTATAAAATGTTCATCAAACAAATAAATAATTTTAATTAATAAAAACAACACAAAAAATAATATTTTTTATATGAAATAGTAAATATAGATGTTTGCAAAATGTTAAAATTATACCAAGCATTTGATGGTTTGGGTTGCTCAGCCTTCAGATTTTTCGCACAGAGAAACTATCATCTTAGAGGTAACATTGATTACAGTTGTGTAAAAATCATTAAATAATGTGTATTTTTTTTGTTTGTTTTAAATATTTTTTGGAAACTTTTTGGATATTTTTTAAGTGGTCACCTTACTGTAGAGGGTGTTCCCGATAGCCAATAAATGACCTTGGAGATATCTTCAAGGTTTTAAACATACCTTGTTTTTCCCATTTCAATTTTTTAAAGGATCAATGCTGATCGGAATTTCATGGTCATAAGTAAACAATTTTAATTGTCACCCCAAATTCAATTGTTTACTAATCGTAATGACATACTGAAACAAATAATAGCCATACCATAAGGATCAGTAAACTATTTAAGTTCAACTTTTTAAAATGACTATAATGTCTTTAAAATGTCATTAAAACGGAAAATGTACTATAAAACAATATTCAATTCAATGTAATTTTTATATTATTTCTTAGAAAGGGGTTTCCATTTGTAGCACTTTGGTTTGAAGTGACGCTGTTAATTGTGCGCTAATGTCAGATTGTCGACTGCAATGGGTAAAATTTTTGTGAAAGATTTTTAAAATTCTGCAAATTGAGAGATCATTCAGCAGTCAATAAACCGGTAAGTCCTAGAGTTACTGATAAACATGAATATTCTCATTGAAAAATGTTAGAACTAAAGTGTAAGACGGGCAAGTATGAGATGAGTAAAAACAGATAAATAATTTAAGTAATTTAAGACATCGACTGAGGATGCTTGATGGAATTTCAATATTAAATTTGGATTATTGAGATTTTGTACACTTCCATGTATTTTGTCACTAACGACCCGGGTTTCGCCTTTCGGCATCTTCAGGCATTCGAGCACACGAATGGACTCGAACTGAGAGACAGTAAACAGTGTCTAACGCTTATATAGAAGATACAAATGCGACAAATATCATTTACGAGGCAATACATTATACGTCTGAGAGCCACACCGATACCCGAGTTAAAATTTCGGAAATCGCCCTAATCCTTATTTTGTAAACTGGGCTCTATTAATTTCTAAAATTTCCTGATAAAATAATTTATGATCCCCCATGTTTTTATGCAACAGTTTAACCCCATCATCCGCATTAAACGTATGGTTCTCCATTAGCAAGTGATTTGCGAATGTCGAAGTTTCTTTTTTTAATCTAAAGGCAGCTAAATGTTCTGATACCCTTATATCTATGCGGAATAAGGATTAGGGCGATTTCCGAAATTTTAACTCAGGTATCGGTGTGGCTCTCAGACGTATAATGTATTGCCTCGTAAATGATATTTGTCGCATTTGTATCTTCTATATAAGCGTTAGACACTGTTTACTGTCTCTCAGTTCGAGTCCATTCGTGTGCTCGAATGCCTGAAGATGCCGAAAGGCGAAACCCGGGTCGTTAGTGACAAAATACATGGAAGTGTACAAAATCTCAATAATCCAAATTTAAAAAAATAGATAAATAAATTCAGTTAATATTTTTGTCGGATCAGAGGTAACTTTGTAGAAATTAATCTTATATCATATTCAACCAATACATACTGGAAAAGTTATGATTTTTAGTTATTAACAACAGTGCTTAGCTATTCAAACCGTGTATACATTTTTTGTAAATAAAGCAGATGGATGCTCTGTATAAATTTACCTCTCTTAAAAAAAACTTAACCCAAATCGCTGGTCAGAAACATCCACATTATCTGCTATCAAATTTGATCTGTCCAAAATATCTTTTGCATTCCTCTGAAAGGAAATCTTAGAAGCTGGTGCTCAATCTCCTGAAAAGCCATATGTGTCGCTACTTTTCAAAAGCAGCCATATCAATCTTTAGGTATTTTCACTTTTTTCATCAATTGCTATCGACCTACTTGCATTTAATGTTACCGTATTTAAAAAATAGCCCAAATGCTATTAAATATCAAGTAAATCAGTATTTCTATAATCTTCCAACATTGTAACTGTGTACATGAAGAAACAAAAAAGTGGTTATTCGCTAGTTCATTCATTTTGGATATGGTTGCTTTTGAAAAGTAGTGACACATATGTTTTTCTCCTGTATTCCTTCAGTTTCATTCATATTGTCTGTAATACCTTCTCTTTTTGTACAAATTTTAGTATTATGAAACAGAATAACATGACATTGAAATGAATATACCTAGCAATATGAGTTTGTAATAACTATTTTAATTTAAAATTCGAATTGTTGAAATCTTGTATATTTCCATGTATTTCGTAACTAACGATCTAGGATTCGCCTTTCGGCATCTTCAGGCATTCGAGCACACAAATGAACTCCAACTAACTAGACAAAATACATGAAAATGTACAAAATTTCAACAATTCAAATTTGATATTGAAATTCCATCAAGCACCCTCAGTCGATATCTTATATAATTTCGTTAAATATACATCCTCTTAAAGTCCATGCATATCTCCCTCTTAAGACCAGTCCTGGCGTATCAAACAGATGCCTGGACTGTCAAAAGCTACGGGTGTTTGAGTGAAAGATTTTCAGCCCTGCCTGCGAGGATGGCAATTGGCAACATTGGCACAACCACTAGCTTGACAACCTCTACGTGAGCCAGATATTGTCAGATTTGTTAAAACTCAACACTTATGCAGGGCCGTACATATATTACGCATGGATGAGTGGAAGCATACAAAATGCCTCACATTTTCTACTGAGAAGACCGCATCTTCGGTGGATGGACGTGGCCTCAGGACTTACGAGTGCTGGAGGTCAGCGATTGGCGTGGGAAGACAGAGGACCAAGTGGAGTGGAGACTAATTGAGGCCCCACGGGTCACTTGGGACTGAAGCGTCAGAAAAAAAGCATATTGATAACTCTTTGTCCTGTATTTCCTGATTGCCCTGTATCCTGTGGCTCAGCTAAGCATTAAATGAAGTCATATTTTCTAAATACTTTTCACAGTACACCACTCAGCGAAAAAATTGCTTCACTAAGTAGAAATCATAAAACACAAGTTTGTTTTAAAAACTATTTAATAATGTTATGTTGAACAATATATTGTTAAAATATAATACTTTTACTGGAAACATGTTTTGTGGTATATTGCAAAGAGTATAAAATGCTGAAAATCAGAAAACGTAATAATACAAATTACGTTTAACCTGTTAAAGCCCAATATATCAACATAATACTAGGCTGAGTGTATTTATAATGAAAATGACTGCACCTCCGTGAAGTATAAAAACATTAGAATGCAGGCATATAGTTTTCAAAAAAAAAACCCTTATCTCTGTTTGAATATCAGAGAAACTCTGAAAAAGCTTTTGGGCGTTTAAGCAAATGTTAAATATAACAAATAAACTGCTTTACAATAGAATGGTTCTACAGAATTGGGCAAAACCTCAAGCTGAATTTATATGAGTAGTGATGTAGAATAATTATAATATACAATTGAGGCCAAGAGACAGTTTTATACCACTTTTCTTTTTAAGTAGAACTGCTTCTAATTATGCTCAGCCGTGTTCACAAACTTTGATACATGTCACATAACTTGTGAAACTACCGAATGTCTATATACACTTAATTAAATTCTTAACATTAACATAAGATGGCTCATTTTGTTACAATAACCTATTTACTATTTACAAGTCTTTGATTTTTAATTTTATTTACAATTCACAATCTCTGGGCACAGAAATCTCCGAGTTATATAAACTTTACTGGCGAATCCGAGTTTAATTTCGACAGTGTTTTCTTCACTCTCAATGCGGTCAGCCTGACTGGTGGATTCTGATGCCAACATTCACGCATAATTTTCGACAGACTCAATAGAACATCGTTAGATTCCCACCGTTTCGGTATGTGGGGACGTATCTGCTTTACGCAGACGACAGCGTGCATGTCTTCAAACGAAGGATCGTTGGGCACGCAATCGTGATAGGGCAACGCATAGTCTTCCACGGTCTGAATTTTGTCTCCCGTTGCGCACCTACGACACATTTCCCAAAAAACTAAACTCAGCGAATACATATCTGCCATTTTGAATGCTTCAAAATTAGATGTCATAAGTGTTTCGTCTAATACTTCAGGCGACATATATCTCCTCGTACCGACTCTGGTATTGAAGGGAATATCGACTTCATTACGCTCGGCAACGTATCGCACGGCTAGGCCAAAATCGGCTATGACACATTCTCCGTTTAGTTTCACGAGAATATTTTTACTTTTAATATCTCTATGTGAAATAGCCGGTTTGCCTCTCGTACCGAATATGTCCATATGGAGGTGGTTTAATCCACTCGTAACAGAGTAAGCCATAACAAATAGAGAATTTTGATCTAACACTGTTATTTGAAGGTAATCATGGAGGGATCCCATTTCGTGGTAATCCGTTATCAAAAGCATCTGAGTCCACGATCCCGTTCCTTTGATGTCGGCCGCAATGAATCCCAAAATATTTTCATGGCGCATCAGCACGGTCTGATATATTTCAGTTTCTCTAAACCACGAGGCCTCCTCGGTCGTGAAGAATATTTTGACGGCTACTTTCTCTCCTCTCCAACGGGCCAGCCAGACTTCCCCGTAGCGACCCTTGCCGACTGAAGCCGCCATCTGTATCTGTTTGGAGATAGTCCTCTGAACCAGAAGAGGAAGGCCTGATCCAGAACCAGAAGATTGGTCGAGCAGAGGTGGCGACAGAGAGCCTAAGCTTTCTATGTAATCTTGTTTTCTGCGGGTAGCTCGATGACGACGCAACGCCCATAATAAACCGACACATAAGAAGAGACTCACGCAAGCTATAACTGCATAAGAAAAAATTGTCAACGGATCATTTTGCAAGTTCACTATGGCGGGCACTGTCGTCGTATGTTCTCTCAGCATCGGTTCTAAGTCTCTGTTGCACAGCTCTGTTTGGCAACACTCTATTGATTTTCTTTCTTGATGAGGCGTAAGCGAACTTCTGCACTGTAAAAAAAATAATATTTGACATTACTTTTTATTGTCATATAAATAAGAAAATAATCTCTAAAATATCACAAGATTTGATGTGGCGGATTCTAGACCCTTCTATCAAAAAACCAATGATGAATGCAAAACTTTTCAAATATTTATATATAATATATCAATAATCTGAGAGCAATAATAGCGCAATCCCCAGAGCAATTTATGTTTTAATTAGACAATAAAATAATAACATTGCGACATGTTGAGTTTTAAATAAGGATCAGTTGAAATACCTGCATTAAGCTGCTTTCATCAGGGGGTAAGCATCCATAGGTCCGTATAATATCCCAAACGTGTTCCTCTTGATCGAATATTTCTTCGATCATCGCAAAGCACGATCCTAGGGTGATACATGTCCCATTTGTTGCGCCATCCGAGCAATGGCCGTCGCAGTAACATGTCAGACCGCTGGCTGAAATATGAGAAAAAGCTTATTAGTTCTATAAAAAAGAAAATTGTGTCTGCAATAAGTGTTTGAAAATACTAATATCTTATAGCCACCGATTGATAATAACACAGAGATATTGATTGAAGGATTCATATAAGTGATCAGGATTTATAAATACTACGAGATTGTTTATTCGGAAATAGTGTCTCAGAATAATGTAATATCGCAAACAGTAAGTGGCTATGTACATAATTTCTTGGTACACAATTGATGTACGGAGAAAGAAGTATATTGACGAGTTGATAATACTTATCCACTCTTCCAATAAAACTGATCAATCTAATCACAGTGCTATCAAAAAGAATTCTGGGATTTGACAAATTACCTTTGTCACTTTTCGTATTGTCAATTGCTTGTAATAAAAAATATGTGGATGCTGAAGGATGCTTATTTAAACTGTCAATAAAGATGTAAATAGGCCATCATTATTATGCTATAAAATCAAAAAGATATTAAAAGTAAATTACATGACTTATAGGTAAAAAAAAACATTAATAATATATTACAATATAACTTTTATAAGTTTTCTGACCTATAAGTTCATTAATGCCACAAGCTATAAAAATATGACGATTTTAATCAATGTTTATTATTAGTTTGATAATTGTGGGGATCATTTCAATAACTGACCTAGTTTACATAATCTCTTTAATATAGTTAAGTATATTAGGTATTAATTATATTGCCAGGCGTCATTCAGTGGATTTATTATTGGTAACAAATAAAATAGTCAGAATTGAAATCAATTTTTGGTCAGAATTCGAATCAACTTGGTCAGAATAAAAATATGAACGGTCTGAATAAAAATATGAATGGTCTGAATAAAATTATTATACGGTCAGAATAAAAGGTTAGGTTAAGTTAGAAATACTGACCATAAATTATTTATTCTGGCCTCTGTAATTCTGACCGTTACATTATGAACTTTTAATATAAATTCTAACCAATGTAATATAAATGCTAACCAATGTATTAAAAATTATGACAGAAACTGAAATAAAATTCTGACCAGAAAAATGCGAGCCTTTATCATTTAACATACCACTCTAATTCTTTGTTGAATAGATCTCCCCAAAACAAACAAATTATTGAATGAACTAACTTTACTTGTCACCAATTCTTTTTTTTTTATTGTTAGGTTAGGTTCTTCTAATTGTTCTTTTCTGTAGGTATTTATGATTATTCAAGATTTTTTAAAATTAAATAAACAAAAATTCCAATGTTATTGAAAAACTGTTTTTTCAGTGGATCATCCATAATTTTTAAAAAATCTCACTCAAAACTATAAGCAAGCTGATTGATTTCAATGCTCAATGATTTACTTATCAATATAAACAAATACAAAATTATGGGTATTTGCTTTAAGAACTAAGAGTATGTATTGCTCTAGATATATGTAATGAGATGTAAAGAGTCAACACTGTATGGTGGAAGTGACTCATTCAACTCAGATAATAAATGTCTCAATAATAATATTCATACAAAGAAATGAATGGGTTTTTATTTTCACTACTGCATTAATATGACAGCGACGATGAGTGTTCGCGGTTATATTTAATTTTTTTTATTTCTAGAAAGCTTCCTGCACAATAAAAACATGCCGCGAGTCTATAAACATGATCCTCGAAGTACCAAGACATGCAAAACACAACCCCGAGACTTTGCAGGTGCAGTGCGAGATATTATGGAGAACAATCGAAGGAAATCGAAAAATACATAATTAGACAATTGAATTTTTGCTCAGAATTTTTGAGCATTAATTTACATCATGCTAACTTTAAACGTTTTTTTGTGAAATATCATGTACCTGTACCAATATATTTTTACTAAACATACTGCGCTGTTAATTTGATTTAATAAAATCTGTTATTTTAAAGTGAACATAAGTTATTACATTATGGTAAATAAATTTCGATCATTGCCAACTGTTGTTTTGTCTCTATTCACCTTTCAAGTCCCTAATCACCCCCCTCTCGTCTCTTTTCATCCCAATGCAAGTTAAATAGAGACATCGAACAAAATTCTTAATAACGGTGATGAATATTTAAAAAATATTGTCATTAATGTGTAGTAGGACCATAGAAACACATTTTAAGCTATTCATGTCTGAATAATGTTGAGCAAGTATGAAGATACATAGTCGTGAAGGGAAAAAAGTGTCTCTATTCCCCCAATTCTATGGTAACAAAAAAAAATATTGGAGAAACAAATAAACATAATTCATTTTCATTCAGATATCAACAAAAATGTGACAATATTATGATAAAAATACTTTTAATAACAGACAGTATGATATTTAGGTAAAAAGTAGCAAAGCACTCAGAATCTCAAAGAAGTAAGTTGCGAAAAGTGTCTACTGATATATAGCTAGCAAAACTATGCCATCTCTAAACGATATACTCATTTACCCTGCGCGCGGGGGGGGGGGGGTTAATAGCCTTCAGAAATGCATCTATGAAGAGAGGGACTGCATCTAAATTGCAGTAAATATAATTTCACTACTGCGTGCGCACTGTGTCGATTTTCAATAGAAGTCTGATTATGGTTTAAAAAATTTAATCCAACATTGCCAATGTTCAATAAAGTGAGGTTTTTTATTACTTTTTCATTTACTCGTGGGGGTTTTAAGGAATAATGAACATTTTCTAAAAGCCTGTATGATCGACCGTCACAGGCTAGATCATTGAATCTATGTATCGATATAGTGTGAATGTTGAAATGCACACTAACTGATTTTGTAATTGATTATTCCGTTAGTCAGCTGCTCATAGTATAGTATAGTAGTACCTGATACATATAAGTGATAACTCGCTAAAACATAATACACCACTTATTGGGAGAGAATCTTTTAGTACTAGATTATTTATAATTATTGTTATCAATTTGATTACATATAAATTTAAAAAAAAAACACTTTTAATGAAAAATTGTTTTTTTTCTCAGATTTTTTGCAAATTAAGAACCAAGCATAATTCTCAGCTTGGCAAAAATAAGTATAGAAAGTTCTATTACTTGCATTATAAATAATAAATTATTGCAATATTTGTTGCTATTCTGAGAGAATCTGGGATCATAAGAACCAAGTTTGAACGAGAGGCATAAGAAACTGTTCATGTATTCATATTATTGAATACATTTTGAATAAGGTATGTTACACTGAATAAATTAATTATTTAGTAATGCTTATAAATGAGACATAGAAAAAAAAACAGCTGCGAGGTTGAGTCACAATGGTGACAATGAAATATTATATTCAATTAAGTGTAAGTCAACATTTTATAAACGTTATTAACATACTCGCCGCCCATACCGTTTTTGTACGGTATCAAGAGCTGGACCCCACACATCCACCCAGTATATATACGCATCTCCTAATATTTGGCATATGAATGAATATTTGAAAAGTGTTGTATTCTATTTTTATGTTATCACTGTAAAATTCAATTATTGTTACCACTGCCAAGTTAATTCTTGATATTTTGGTTGTGAGAGGACAAATTGCTTTTGGTGGCTTGGCAGGGAAAGGGTTGGGAGACCTCTGTTAGATAGTATAGAATGCGTATTATGTAACAAGAGAGTACAATTATTTCTAAGTAATTTTGAATATATATTTCACATCACTGCAATTACATCGAATGAGCCAGATATTGAAAAATTTGTATATATGAAATAATTTCAATGTTAAAAATTATGAACCATGTCCTCAATCGAATGATAAATTTAATATTCGACTGTTGGAATCTATGAATACTATTTCTAATTTTATAAAATATCAATAGTTCCTCTTTCTCAAAAATCATTGCCCAACAAATTGTGATAAAGATTATGCAAGAAACTAAAACCTCAAATAATGCAATGAAAATACACTGAATTGAATTGCTGATACGTAACCAGGGACCACCATGAAATAAAAGATATATTGAATATAGAAAAATGAGATAAAGCTTAGTTTCAATTTATGAACATATTTTTGTTTTTCTTTATTCATGGCATATACATTTCAGCTTTAGCAAGATATTATAAAAAAAAAATGAAGTACAAAAATGCTAAAATATTTTTTCCCTTTTCTTGAAACATGCAAAAAGGTAATCGGATGTATATCAAAGCAAGGAGAGTCGCACAAATTCCGCATACTGATTTGTAAAATCTATATACCTAGATATAATTTAGTTTTAAATTATTACGACCAGATGGTGAGGAAAAAGTATCGGGGATGGAAAAGGACTAATTCATGGAGACGGTGACCACTCCCTTGGATGAATAATTTTCTAACAACATTGAAAATATATTTACCTACCCATTCCAAAACAAATTTTAAAATCGAAAATTTTCCATTATAAGGGGAAGGAATAAAGCCATCGACACTTAATACAGTACCCAGTTGATTTCATTCTGTTTTCTAAGAAAATTTGCTTTGGTTTTATTTGTACTGATGAAATTTTAATGAAATCCTGCATCACCAGTATATTTTATTTATCTAATATTATTTATTCTTAGACTGAATGAAAGATTATAAATATATATATAAGCTAGGAAAAGGATTAAAAAGACAATTAACTCCAACCCAGGTAAAAGACCGGGATTTCTAGGAAGTTAGGTAATTTTTTATTAATGCATGAATTGTATCTATATGATTTCTATTAAACACATTGAAGATAGGAATTAGAGTCGATAATATTCAAAGACAGAACGTTTTAAATTTGCTGTAATAACAGTTTATTCATTTTCTCGTTCAGAGCAAGGAACAAATACTTCAATGTATACATACTATGTCATCTGTCAAAAAACACTAGTATAGTACAGCGAGAAATAAGTACATACGTCAAGACATTTTCTTTTACTGGAAAAAAGTACATTTGTAATTCCACTCGAACGATAATAGCCAATGAAAAGGTTTTACAATATGCGATAAGTTTTAGATAAATATTGGAAGCCATACATTGACATCATTCCTGTTCATAATATGACGTTTTGGTAAACTTCATAACATATCGTAGATTTGATGTGTATTAAAAATGGATTCTAGAATTATTTTTTTAATGGCATTGTAATACAAACAGCATGTAATATAATCTAGTGAATGACTATAAACATTGACGTACGCAGACATGAGTCTAAGAACCTACCGAGTTTCATCGTGGTATATCCGAATGGACCGCTTTCAGCTAGCCAGAGTCCAAAGCGAGAAGATACACAACCACCGCCACGGAAACAAAATAGAATTTCTACAATCTTAGCCGTAGTCAGTCATTTTAGCACTTTATTCCTTTTATCGAAACATAATATTATATCACACCAACAATAAAATGTCCACAATGGCCGACCATGAACGTTGAAAACAGGAATTTTGAGATATTTTTAAATGGAGTACGAACACTCTTCACGGACACAACACACGACGACGACAGCAGACGGCCGACTAACGAAATGCGCAAGCGCAAACGCTGACGGCAAACAAGTCGCGCCCGATCGGCGACATGGTGCGCGCCACTTCTTCAGGCATTTATTTTTCTACTTCAAAAACATTACTGGTACAGGGTATATACATACTACATATTAGTATCCGAGACAAATCAATTAGTTTGATACTAATCAAAACAATATTGTTGAGAGTGGAGTGTTTCATGTCCATTTTTTACTGTGATCTACTTCTTAGTATTCTATGGATATTGAATAAAGAAAGGTTTTCCTAAGTTATTAATAGGGATCCACGAGAAAACAGAAGTATAAGTTTAATATCACACATAATAATTTATATAGGTACAAATATTAATATCAGTGGCGTAACATAATTTGTGCCATATTGTAAGGAGGCTCATTTCGCCCAATCTATGTTAAATGTGGTTTCAGAGGCATAAATTGGCTCTCCGAAAAATTTTCGGTGTGTCCATTTCACCCAAAACTATTTTCATAATTGCCTACATTACATATTAAGACCAATGAATAGTATAACAAAAATACAATACAAAATTCTTTCAATTATCGTCTGAAGACGGCAAAGGAACTAACATGGGCAATAAAATGGTTATTTGTGAAAGGTCATTTCACTCATTTCCTTTGACAACCACCGATGAGGTCGTATGTACTCACTAGTTACCCCACTGCCTACATTATTTTGTTTGTCTGAACTCTTAGAGTTTGTATTTCATTATAATATGCACGATATAAATATTCCACTTGTAATGTTCTAACTTTAAAGTTGATTCTTAGAGAAAAAACATTATAGGTATTTACACAAATAAAATACATTGTTTGGTATTGCTTCCATATTTGTATAATGATCCGAACCGGGTCAAGGCTATATATCTAGATAGGAACATATTTACGGGTAGGGTTAAGGGGTTTATGTTTAAAATGTAAATTTCACTAATTTTATTTGTCTAACGGCGAATACCTATTTTACTGCGCATGCAGAGCGGTCAGCGTTCTGCGTTCAAACGACCGTTGATTGGTCCCATTCAATACGAGTTCGGCCGCACACAGGTGGCGGTCAACAAACATGCGTTTCATTTTATAGAAGCTCTGAACTACAGATTCCAACTGTTCGTCATTACCAACTATTCGAATATCGAATAGTAACACTGAAACCATTCGAATATTTCCTGAATTATGAAAATAATATTAAAAATACGATCTCAATAATTAATAACTTAACATTACAAACATATACTAAAATAATAATTTAATAGTAAGTACATAAAAATTTGTAGGAAAACGAACTCATTTATTCAGATGTGATCTTTCATCGTTTCTGGAAAATAGTTCATTCAAAATTATTACGAATAGTATTCGAATAGTTGCCCGAATAGTTAAAAAGGGCTTCTTACTACAAAAAACGTTTTGGAAATGTTACAACCCCCATTATCAATTTTTACGTACAAATATTATGAAAAATCCAGGGTTGTCGCAAAACATCCAGATTATAAATAAAATATACAATTAGGATTGTATATGGTAATTTTTGTAGAGTCTTTTTATTGTTTTACCTAAATAATTAAAAAATAAATTATACTTTAGCTTACTTATTACATACTATGTAGTTTTTAAAAATATTTAAAAATTTAATGGGATAACATTTTGATTAATTATTATTAAATAGTCGAATCCTTGTTCAGCACGAACTTTATGAATGTTCTGCTTAGACATGACAGTTAGTCTGCAGCATATCTTTTCGAAAAACATGCAACCCGAGTTTTTCTAGGTGGTTTTCCGTTACAAATATCTTCTTTTGAATACTGTTTGTACTTTCGGTCACCTATTTGGCGCCCCCTATTTGTTGTTAATAAGAGTTTTGGCTTTTCCAATATTGCTCATCCTAGAAACAACAAAAATATTGAAGCACGGAACTGAACGTAACAACTTAAATAATTATTGTGTTACAAAATATGTATATACATACATTTATTGCAAAAGTGATAACCCTCGAGCTGGCAAAGTTAACAGACGATGCTTTGGTAATGTGCCTGTAACATTGCCCAGATAAATTGTTTATATTTCTGACGAGCTAATTCAACAAAATCTACTATAAAATATTTCTTAAATATTAATCAATATTATATAATAAGAATAATTTACCTGAATGGGTTAAGCTAACAGCACAAATTAGATGTTAATTTATTTTGGTACCACTCAAGCAACCACCTACTTTAAATCGATGCAACTTGCAACTGATCTTATTAACAGACACATTGCTGAGCCTTGTCAAAAAATGATATTCTTTTTACTAAATTTTATGTATTCTTCATACTTCTACCACTTTTATTTTTACGAACGATCGAATATAATTGCCGTGATTGGGGAAAGCTATCACCCATGGGCGATGTTGTATGATTTTACGGTACAAATCTTGCAGCACTGGATTGTATATACGTGTCGCTACTTTTCAAAAGCAGCCATATCTATGTTTAGGTTTTTTTGGTCAATTGTTATCAACCTACTTGCTTTTAATATTTCTGTATTCAAAAAATGCTATTAAATACCAAGTAAATCAAGGTCAAAGTTAGACATTTTTTTCAAATCCAACCACATCCACTTATCTTTACCTATCAAAATCAACCATATCCATTTAGACCAATCACTGACCGCTATTAGCTCAAAATGGCTACCAGTCGTTTGGAAATTCTCAACGGATCTTGAGAGTACGCGTCTTCTTTATCGATTTTTTATAAGTACAATTGAACATTATAAATGAATAATATATCGGAAGTTACCCTCAACAAATTGATAAAACCTATGATTCCAGCATCATCAGCAAAACGCGTCAAAACCCAAGAAAATCGGTAAATTATATTCGCTTTTCATAATTTAAAAAGTGTTGATTACAGAAAAGGCCGCATTCATTTTTTTAACGTAAAGGTACATACTATGAATATAAATGGTTTGCACAGTTCAAATTAATGAAGAAAAGACTTATTTATATGTTAAAAGGTTCCGGTGTCTGGTGTAATAATAATAATAAGTCAAAATATAACTATCGGAAAATTAAATAAATGTCACTCTTCAAAACCCATTACGGGAATGTGTGCATATTGCATGTGTATTTCATCAATTCGACCATATACTTCATCGATTGATTCGATGTTATACGTTCTGATTTCCTGCCTACATTTCATGAGAGCATGCAGTATTTCAATAGTCGGTTTATTTGTATAAATTTTGGATATGTCACCATTGAACGAGTGGGGAATGTTCGTATAATTTAAACATTAGGTTATGTATTAATGTTTGACATTTTTTGGGGTGAGGAATGTAAGTATATTATTGCATTTTGAATGAATATTTGGAATATATTTCGTCATTTTAGTGTGGGAAATTTTCGCGTATTTACAACATTAAGATAAATTTTGTAAATACATATTATCTCATTTTGAATAAATAATTGCATATTTTGTCATTTTGGGTCGAGAATGTTGGTGTATTATTGCATTTTGAATAAATATTTGGAATACATATTGTCATTTTGAAATGGTGAATGTGGGTATGTTGTTGCATTTTGAATGGATATTTGGAATATACTTCGTCATTTTAGGGTGGGGAATGTTCGTGTATTTATAAAATTGAGATCATTATTGTACGTATTATCTCATTTTGAATAAATAATTGAATGTTTTGTCTTGTTGGGGTGGGGAATATTTGTATATTATTTAATTTTGAATCGATATTTGGAATATATTTAATCATTTCGGGAGGGGAATGTTAATATATTATTGCATTTTGAATGGATATTTGGAATACTTCATTATTTTAGGGCGGGAAATGTTCGCGTATTTATAACATTTAGATTTTGTTGTGCATATTATCTCATTTTGAATTTTAGGACGGGGAATGTCCACGTTTTCATAATATTGGGAAATTAGGGGTGGGGAATGTTCGTATAATATGCGTTATTATTGCATTGGTCCTGATTATTATAAACATGTGGAAGTAGAACAAACCAAATTGAGTTTTATTTTTCAAATATAATGCCATTCCACGAAGAACTGGCAGTTAACACCTTAAAAGTGATTATTTATTATTAGTTAAGACAGCCCATTTTATACTGTATCGAAAAAAGTTCTAAAATAAATTTTATTTAGCATAAATATTTATTTATTCCCTGGGCTGCATTTTCTCGCTTTCCTGATCCGGTCCAGAATAATGACGCCATTTTATATGTAAAAAAGCTGCCACGTTTTTTTATTAGAATGAGCCAAATCTTCGTGGATGTGGCTTATTTTGTGACAAATCCAGCCATGTCCATAAGAAAAACGCACTTTTTGAGCAATCTATGCAAATTACATTTAAACAAATAATGCAGAACGTATACAAATTTTTTTTCAGGTTTCGCATTTGAAATGGACGGTTTTCGGTGCCCGCTGGAAAGCCTGCCGTTCAAATCTTACTTAAAACAATAATAATCTGCCAATAAACCCTACTTAATAACATAAAACGGCAGTTTCGAAAAGTCTGCCTTCGAGAAATAATTACTGTTGCTGAATACTAAATAATATCAAGCGATGCCTTCCCTTATTTCCATACAATACAACCGGTGAAAATTATATGGATTTTACATGAAACTAGTTTTTTGTACCCGGCTTCGTCCAAGATAAAGGACGCTTATATTAGGTCATTTAGGCTTTGGTTAACTAATGTCGAAATTTGGGTAGAAGTTGAAATTATCACCGTGTACCGCACGTCTTGTAACACCCACATAATATTATAGTCCATCAATTAAAAATAATGTTTTAAGTTGAAAATAGTAATAATAAAATTTAAGACATCGACTGAGGGTGCTTGATGGAATTTCAATATCAAATTTGAATCATTGAGGTTTTGTACACTTCCATGTATTTTGTCACTAACGACCCGGGTTTCGCCTGTCGGCATCTTCAGGCATTCGAGCGCACGAATGGACGTTAGTGACAAAATACATGGAAGTGTACAAGATCTCAATAATTCATATTTGCAATAATAAAAGATAAAAATTACCCCACCTTCACTCTTATTATAGCGTCATAGAACTTTTAGATAAATATCTTGTTGATCTGCATTTAACAATGACTCCTGCAGCGCCACAAAATTAAACATTAGGTCATACGCTAATTATCACAGCATTTCCCTATTCATGTTACGTACATGCTGTCGTGAAGGACTTGCCATGCCAATCTCCGAAAAAGATTTTCCGATCATTTGTTCAAGCTCGATGAGTGCCTCGTTGCAGATGCCATCGGTATAGTTCAAGGCAACGTCTGGATTGTCTTGATGCAAGATATTCAAAATAATATATGTTCAGACATGCACTCTTTATTGTTCTCCCAAAGCGCTTGTGGGTCGGAAGGTTCGCAAAATGAGAGGATTGCTGCAAAAGTGTCAGAATTTTCGATGATGAATCCGAATGTGCGGATCCCTTAAATGTTACGTTCCATCGATTGTCATTCTCGAGTAGTATTGATGCCAGGCACGATTCACGATACGTATCACATTCAATTCCATCGACGGTTCGGAGATCTTTGAAACTTTTTGCATCTTTGACTTTATGCAACAACAGTCGTATGTAATAGCAATCAAAGATTCTGGAGTGCACAGTGTAGACAAGACCAAGAGGGTTGGCCAGATCGAATACCTCCATATCCTTTAATAATTGCACCTTGCTTGCGTTGACTGCAAACTTTTTTCGACTTTTCCTATTTATTAAATAAAATTTTGGAACATTGCAATGTAATAATGTATTCGCATAGCTATCGTTTTTGCAGAGTTCGAATAATCCTGTCAATGTCGTGTTTGGTGGATTGGTTAATTGGTTAGATCATAGGTTCTCAACCTTATTTTGTCCACTGCCCACGGGCCCCCCAATTTTTTTCACTTACCATCTGTCGCGAAACTGAAACAGCTTTTGCCACGATTATATTTCAGCCAAAATTCTTGGTGGCCATTCTTAAATTTAATTTTTAATTCCTCATTTGTCGTCAGTTCTATTAGTTCTTCTTCTAACTGGGATGATCCTGCTATGTTGACATTTGAAAAAGGATCCAAAACCCATTCTGGTATGTCCATGTTAAAAATATCCTGGAATCGTTCCTTGAAATCACTGTGAAAGTTTTCCAAGTGTTGACAGTACACAAGCAAGTCGTCGTTCTTGAATGATACTGCTGATACATTTGGGAAGTTATTGAATTCCCGTCTGCCGATATTTCGTTTTGTATAATAACAGTTTGGATACAAAAGCAGCAACGCTATTTTTTGTCTTAATGATCTTTAAGTCGTCGTCTTAAAGTTGGAGATTGACAACATTAAACAATTTATACAGGTCTGTCAAGTACGCAATATCGTTCTTTGATAAGATGAGGTTGTCGCGCAATTCTGTGTCTTTGTTGCCTAGGAAACCTAGCATAGACCCAAACAGATTGTAAAATCGATTCAAACAAATACCTTTTGACTAAATAATCTGTCATTCAACGAGTTACTTCTGATTTTATTAACTGTTCTGATAACATATTGCAGTGATGTATGGAGGCGTTCACTCAGATTTTTCGCAACCAAATGCTGGCGATGAATTAATTACGCAGTGCACAGCAAGCACGCCAGGAACTTTATTTTTTAAGCATGCTATGAAGCCTCTGTGACGCCCTGTCATAGCCGGTGCGTCGTCTGTAGCAACTGACAAAATATTATTGAAAGGAATTTCCTTTTCATCACAAAACTTTTCTAGTGTATTAAATATGGTTTCTCCTTTTGTACCTGTTTTCAAATTTGTAGCAAAGAATAGTTCTTGCCATATTTTCTCACATATGACAATAACAATGCTTCATTGGTTGGTAAAGTGGACTCATCCAGCTGAATTGAAAATTTACATCTGCAGATGATTGCACAATGACTCTTAAATGTTTTCAGCCATCTCATCAATTCGTCTTTGCACAGAACTATTGCTCAAAGGAATTTTTCGGATAATATCTGCAGCTGGTATATGGAGCAAAGTGGTTATTACTTCTTTTACTGCGGGTAAAATTATAGACTATAACAAAAATTTCTTTTCTTTTTTAAATTGTCTTTTTTAGACTATATTTTTTTTAACTGTCGACGTCCACACTGTGCCATCTTAATTTTCTCTGGGTCTTCTACTGCCCCTCTTAAAGTCTCAAACGCCCACGTTGAGAACCTATGCGTTAGATGATTCTAGGTGCATATCAAGATTTACGATTTACCAACATTTTACATGAAACTCTTTACATATAAATATTTGCGTTTGCGTTATTATTTCCTCTGTCAGTTAGAAACGTTCAAATTGAAAAAGGCACAACTGTGACTGACCTTAGAAATGGCAGCCAGAATGACATGTGCAAATTTCACGTCGCTACTGTACATCGTTTGGTGGGAGTTCTTGTGGCCACATGACACGACACGTAATAAACAGAATGACACACAGATTTATACATGTATTTTCTGCTATATAGAGGAGGTATTAATATTTTGTTGACAATTTAAATTTAGTCAGCTACTCTCTATGTTTGTGTGATAAGATACTGATAAGATAATTAAACATTGCGAAAACATAGTAATCATAGTGATTAAGAGGGTACACACCTACTAAATTTAGATACAATTTGTATTAAAGTACACTATTCGAGCAGTGGCTTAACTAATACGGCCTTTTGGAAATATTTCTCATTCGGCAAAGTAATTCAATCTCTTTTTGTGTTTTCGTAGGAAATTGTGTAGGAAAAACATCTATTCGTTAATTTGTATGTGATGTTGGTATCTCATCATCAAGAAAATATTATATTTATATATATCAGTGAATCGAAATTTGCATAAATATGATTTTTATTATAAATGAGCTCATTAGTAGAAATTTTAATGTACTATTAAATTATTATTTTAGTCAAATTTGCATTATTGAGACTTTCCACATTTCCATGTATTTTGTCACCAACGACCCGGGTTTCGCCTTTCGGCATCTTCACGCATCCGGGTTGTTAGTGACAAAATACATGGAAGTGTACAAAATCTCAATAATTCAAGTTGGATATTGAAATTCCATCAAGCAGCCTCAGTCGATGTCTTAAATTATATCTTAAATTATGTTATTTTACTATATACAATATTCTGTTATTACTTCAAATTAATAATGACGAATAGTTGAAATCCCTACTCCGTACGCCGTAGAGACATGTCCTAAAAAATTTGAACGTCTAGTAAGGGAATAAACAGAAATTAAAGCATATTAAATAATTTATATATTATTCAGTATTAATAAACGAGAATAGATTTATTCTTTTTCATGTAGATTTCTTATAAAAGAAAAACATGTGCAGTGTCGCCATGTGCAACCATCTAGGACATCTAGGTAAATTCATTGTAACGGGATAGGCGTATTCGCTTCCTATAAATTAGAGAAAGTCTACGAAATACCAGCAAAGGAGGTGTATTATAAAATAATTCTATCAGAACCATGCCATGTGTTAACCATATTATGTGATACTGGATACTACTGTCAAACAATGTTGTTGATGCAAATTTCAAGGCCACTATGAAACGTGTATCAAATAATAGCCATTAATATTTTTTAACCAATTAATTACCATATTAACATTTTATAACATTTGCAACTGAAATTTCATTTCATAAATTTATTTGTAGCTTAGTTAAAGTTTTAGTCACTGAGCGAAACTGGCTCTGGTCATACAATAAGATTGCGGAATAAGTAACAGAAATTATTCTTTCATTTTATAAATATATTGTTTTTCCACCAAGATTTGTCAGATTTTATTGGAGGCCCTAGTTCCTAGCCATATTATTCAATCATTATCGGCAGACCAAGAGATAAAGACGAGTTGTGATTCCGAAGCATTGATGGCCAGATGGTGTCAGCAAGGTTTCCGGGATTGGCGCTTGGAACCGAATCACCGAACGCCTACAGCGGGGGTTCCCAAGTAGTGGGGAATTTCCTATAGGAATTTTAGAGCTCCGGCGGTGAAATTGCTGCCTAACATTAAAGATTTTCTTTATTGAATACCTAGTATGTATATTATTTACAATGCACTTTTTATATTATTATGCGTTTTCGATTTTTTGTGTTATTAATTCCGCAAAAGTCACAGTTCATGGAAAATAACACAACTAACAATAATTATGGTTAAGTAGATAAGTCATATTTAATATTAATTACATATTTTTTAATTCCGTAAAGTTATTTTTTTTAAACTGTTTTTATGCTCCCCTGAAAAGTTAGATCTTTGTAGTTATACTTACAATTTTGCAATGGAAACGAAGATAAAGTTCTTTTATTTAATAGTGACTAAAGAAAATGAGACCCCGAAAGCACTTTGTCTAAGGTGTAAGGAGTTCAAAAAGTATACGATGAAAAAAGTTTCAAATAGTTACCTATCGCCGTGGGATTAAAATTAACTAAAAATTACCTAAAAAGAGCATTACATCTCTTGATATTTTTATAATTATTACATACTAAAAACTGGTAAAATGAGATATCAAAATCACAATATTTATTCAATCAAATAACCGGTATATACCTAACAGTGTATACCCAGCAATCAGTATACCGGTTTTCGCTCATTTCATTCATAAAAACTTTCGTCGGTGACCCGATTTTTAAAAGAATATTAAATATTAGCACTACTGACTGCTCATATTATTTTAATACAGTAAGATTCGAGCACGTTATCAAGACGAAATCAGTTCTATAAAATAATACAATATATAAATAAGACCGTAGATATAAGAAGTATAGGCCGATACGTATTATATGAATGGATAATGTCTAGTTACTCTAGTTAGAATTGTTAATCAATATTGGGAGTCGAGGACTTAAAAAATGTTGGAGGACACGGATGCATAAGGATACTCCTGGATGTGGCCAATATTCAGTGATTTAGAGATTTGTAGAAATAAATAAGTAATTTTTCAATTACGAATAATAGCGATTTTTAACACTTTTCTGACATACCAACATGTCTCTAAGTTTTGTTGAAGTTTTTAAATAACGTAGTCATATTGGCACATATACATATTAAATGGTGATTATCGGTTATTTGGAATTCATCATAATATATGACATCATAACCACAACTGTTTAAATGTACAAATTGCAATATCAACAAAACGTGCTTTTGGCTGTCGCCTGTCTGTATTTACAAATCACAAAATTGTTAGCTGCAAAATTAAAAATGCAAACAATATTTAGGAATGACGGACTTCTATTGTTCTTCTTCACTTTTGTAGTTCAATCAAAGAAATTTTCCAAACACTGAATTTCTGAGAATAATTGTCCTTTCAGTGTCGCAACTAGCGTGAGCATACGCCCGCAACTAGCAATGACTAGTGTAGCAAAAAGGAAAAATCTAATTTTTAACAAAATTATTAGTGTGCTTCATTTTAAGCACATATTAATACATTTATAGTAAAGGGCGTAATTGAAAGTTTGAAAATATTATGATGTAATTAAGAAAAAGTTATTTCGTCTTGATTTGACGTTGATGAAATTTATTTAACACCTTAAGTGTTTCCCCATAATATTCTTTTGAAAGCATTTTTTTTATTATAAAGTCAACCTAGATGCTTGACTTTATAATTTAAAAAATTGAAACCGTCATTGGAATGAACTATCAGATTTGCCTGGTATCGAGTTCTCGAGTGCCACGCGAGTGTCGCGTGGGCCCATTTGGTCCCATATACTCATACCAGTGACGTGAGCTATATGGATTGGGAATATAAAAATATTTTTTCCCCGATATCAATCAGATTAAACTTCCTACTGCGCGTTCTTTCTATACACCATTAATATAATATTCGCTCTGCGACCAGAAGCCGACGCAACGATAAGTTACCAATTGTTTTGTACTTTAATACCTAGTATTATAACGATTACATCAATTTAGAAACCACCAAAGTTTCATAAGTCAAGCGTACTGAATCTAAAAAGACATTGAACAGCTTAAGTGGCAACGCACTGAGCAGCTTTCGCATAAAGTAACCATTGGAGCTTTTATCGGTCCCGAGAATCCTACTGATATTTGATGAGGAGGTGCAGAGTAATCTCGATACCAGGTATGTGCGTTGTAAATGTGATGGAGTGAAATTAATATTTTAATAGTGACTGTCAAGTATATTATTGAGATCAGTGAGTGACGGAGATTATCAAAGGTTACTTTTTCACATCCTCATATTATCTTTTGGACGACTCTGGGCTTGAGTTAGTATCTGCTAAACCGCTGCACCCGCCCACTACATACTGCTAGTGCCACGTGGGCGGCCACCTTCTCTATGGAGGATTTTGAAACTACAAAAATACAAATCGATTGTCACCAGATCCGCATTGGATATTAGTATATACATCAGCGTGTGCTCATTGGAAATAGTGAGGTCTTAACTGATTTTGTTACATCTCTCCACTTATTTACTTCCGAAACAGACAGTTCTCACTTCGAACTATTTAGTATTCGTCATTTGTAAATAAATGTAGATGTAATATTGTGAGTTGCGTTAAGATTGGGTACATTATGAACTTGCCGGGAATAATATCCAATAATAATTTGTAAAGTGTAATTTTTCGGTGTTCCAGCTACATAATCATATCGACTTAGGAAAGGAAAAAGGACCTAAATCACACATAAAAAATATTGCCCAAACAAAACGTGTATTAAATTGTATACAGTTGATTTCGAAAAAAAAATATATAGAGGAGACGGAAGGATAAGTCCTTTCGCCTTTATAGAGTCGTTATATTATATATATGTCTATATAAATATAGTGTATTAGCACGTTTTGTGTGAGCTATACACAATATTTTTTGGTGTGGGTTAAGTCATTTTTCCTTTCCACAGTCGATATATATGGATAGATTTCAGACTCGTGATCTCGACTAATTCTCGTTTAATAAGAAAAATAGAGAAACATAAATAAATATGATAAAATAGTTGTGATCAAATTTTTTAATCCATATTGTTCGGAGCTGTATTTTATATTTAAATAGAAAATAGCAGAATAACGTGTAGGTATTTTGATATGTATATGAATAGTCAAATCGCCCACGATATGACTGGCGCGTGGACACAGCAGATAGCCTGATTGTAAAAAGTGCCTTTCGCCTGAAGTAAATTTATTTCTAGGCGGTTTGTGGTTTCATAATATAATATTGCGTTTACTAATTAAAGATTCTAAATTCTAAAGTATATACTGTGTACACTCCTAATGTAGCATCTCTACAGATTTTTTTAAATAAGAACCGGTTGTAGGTCAATTACTCAACCTCACTCCTCGAAGGCCGAGTAGTTAGTCAATCGCTCTAACAACACCCTGTTTCTCAGGATTGGGTATCTAGGGATAAAAAGATAACTGTCAAACGTGCCTTTTGGACACAAATTCAAAAACTGTATAAAAGTGTACAACCTAGTAGACGAAAATCTCACTCGGCTACCGGATGTCTGAAACTCTAAACGTTTTAATTCGCCTGACCATCAAAATTAGACATAGATAGATATTTTCAAATTGATTTTCATTAGATAGATATTTTCAAATGACTCTTAGACACCACGTGGTAGACTTTTGAGGAGTCAGGAGACTAACAACAAGGTTTTGTAAGCAGATTGTGATAGAATTATATCCGTGAGGTAGGTATATACAAATTAGTAAAAAACTGACTGACTCCTAATGTCCTTAAAAGCCATTATTATAGTTTTCATAATTCAGCTAAAGTAATTAAGCTACCCGTCTTCAGGGTGCACGATAATAGCCATTTACATTTAGGTACCGGCAAACGATTATTTTAATGAGTAGGTAGGTAATTCTTGAGAATAGCAGAGACGTATCATTACCATTAATGGATATTTTACAGGCGATATTTTGTTTCCTAT
The DNA here is from genome assembly GCA_022494535.1 of Himalopsyche phryganea. Lineage (NCBI taxonomy): Eukaryota > Metazoa > Arthropoda > Insecta > Trichoptera > Rhyacophilidae > Himalopsyche > Himalopsyche phryganea. The sequence continues at coordinate 4,182,407 of JAGVSL010000034.1, forward strand.
TTACGTACTAAAATTAATTGCGTTTGGCATTTCTTCGTAGTATCTAGTACGCCGCGTATCTACATTTCAGCAAAATGTTCAGGAGTGTTTTAAAACTCAATAAATACCGTTTCAACTTTTTTAAGTTTTCTAGTTAAGCCGACGGTATGTACATGTTAACATTTAAATATAAATAAACGATCAGTCACCGATATAATTATTTTTCAGACACGAAAAGATTCTTTTATAAATTCTGTCCCAATTAACTGTCATTTTTTTCTTTTTCGCTGGTAAGTAAGTATGTACGTAAAATATCCTCGCTACCAAGAAAAGTTAAGTATGATTTGAATTTTTTTTCTTATAATGCGAAATATCTAATATCTTTTAATATTTTTCAAGTACCAGAAAACCTGTACCTATTAATCATAATATTAAAAAATATACCATTAGATATTTTTAATACAATAATACTTTTCCTTCTCAGTAATGAAAATCCTTCGTATATTATTAGGCGTCAATAGTTCCGCCAGTACAGACATAATATTTATTTATTGTTCGAGATTTCCAAAATTAATCAATAAAAAAGCATATTAGTCCGATAGCATTCGTAAGCAAACTTACATAAGCAAGAAATTTTTTATGGCTAATTTATTTGCATATTTTGAATGAAAACTAAAGACGTGTTATTTATTAATTAATTAAGTCAGTTTCAATTCAAATATGTATTCGCTGAATGACGGTTAGAAACGTATTTATTTAAAACAAAATGTCTATTAATGTTTGGCTCATAGTTATACAATAATAGTAACTAATGAATATTATAAGCCAAAATGAAAAATTATTTTAAAATCTGCCGAAGTTTTGATTTCAACGTTGCATAAATGTGAAGTATTCAAGTTCTTCTTCTTCTTCTTATATGCATTTAACATCTAATATAAGTATGCAAATTTAGAAAACATTTGAACTTATGTATTTACTAACTAATCAATTGAAAATGCTAGAGATAAGCGATACCAGTCTAGATTATTCCATAAAATTGTAGAAACAGTACAAAATGTGTTTTATTTTCATAAATATACTGTCTTTCTACTGACATCGGTCAGTTAACACCATAAAAGTGATGTAAAATATTATAAAATTTCGCTGACCAGATATTATTACAATCGGAAAAATAATCAACTCAACTAAATCTATAATTTAAGACATCGACTGAAGGTGCTTGATGGAATTTCAATATCAAATTTGGATTATTGAGATTTTGTACACTTCCGTCAGTTCGAGTCATTCGTGTGCTCGAATGCCTGAAGATGTCGAAAGGTGAAACCCGGGTCGTTAGTGACAAAATACATGGAAGTGTACAAAATCTCAATAATCCAAATTCAACTAAATCTATTAAAAAAAGTTTCTTCGATAGCTTTTTGATAGCAACGGATATACTCCTCTATACTATGTTTTAATTTCATTTGCTAAACTTTTGACTACCTGAGTACTTCTGTGGAGCACCAGATTTCTCGCGATTCACTTAGTTACTAGGTTACTAACTATTTGTGACATACCAGTATGTCGCGATACAGAGGTTGTAATACATTATGTATCTGTAAAAAAGGCCAAGGTAAGCATATTGGCAATTTACAAAAATATGGTAATTTCAAATTTGGATTATTGAGATTGAAATTCCATCAAGCACCCTCAGTCGATGTCTTAAATTAAAAATTTGGTAACAAAAAAAATATATAGGTATTTAAAAAAATGTGTACTATTTAAATCTTTTCATTTGATATACTGACACTCCCGGTCGGGTGGGGGTGAGGTAAAGAGGGTAGCAGTTCTCTTCTGTAGACGTCGGCAAGGGATCAACACCTTTCAGAACCATTCAACAGCGCAATATACCCCTGTCGTTCCAGATCAATATCGTTTATTGCATTTGGTTGTACAAAGCTTAAAACAGTTATCGAAATTAGTAAAAGCTAAGAAAAATATTTTTCAAATACACAGTTTCGAGTTTAAAAGTACAACAAGTGATTTTTACGACCGGCACTTAAATTGAAGTCAGAATTCCAACTCTCAACTGCTAAGCCTCCACTCGGCTTCGAAGTCGTGATCCGATAGGTGACGTTTAGGTAAAACGCGGACCTTTTGTCGGTAAAGGATCGCACCGGATAACGGTAAAGGGAACCAAAATAAAGAGAAATCTATATCGACGGTTAGTGCCAGATAATAATAGCCAGGGAATAATAATTCCAACGAATTTTTGTGAACGGTAAACATGACTATTTGATGTGAGGAAATCCTTACTTTTCCACGGCCTGATTTTTCCACTAATTGTGCAGGGAAAGGTGGTTCGAGGTAGATTCTGGGCACATTGACGCAACGTGAAGGTGTCAATACTCTATTAACAGACAGGACCGGTTTCGCCCATCACGAGCATTATCAACTGATAAAAATAGAAACATAACAGGCTTATTTATATAAAATTGAGTGTAAAAATGAAGTTATATAAAACTGATGGTTCATGAACTAAGACAAGAAAATACTGATTAGCAAATAAATTATGCATAAATAAAATAAAAGAGACTACAATTAAAATGTTATGGACCTCTTACAAATCAATAAATACAAATATAGCTACATTAAAAGTCCATTAGCTGAGCAAAAAATTTTAATGACATTACTAATGCAATAAGCAATAATGAATCAGGAAAATGATCGTCATGAGCGAAACCGGTCTTGATCATTATAAATATGTGGAAATAATACAAATGAATTGTATTTTATTTTTTAGAATTTGATTTTGATTATAAATAACTGTATTTGGATATATCGCAAATAAAGATGTAGCTATGGAATCAGAAAATCATTTAATTGCTGAAGTGGATTGAAAGCTTGATATATTATTCGTATTTGAATACGATATTAATGATAGGATAAAACGATATGCGGCGAGGTTTAATGGAAAACTCTTATCGGCAGCCCAGTCGACTCGTGTAGAATTCTTGAATATTTTCCCTAGTGGCAGCTACCGGCAGCGAGCCTAAAGTAGGCCTATCTGGTGACAGTACAATGGTATTGGCGAATTTATTCACAGAGACCATGAATGCTGTTTTTACAAGGCTAGCCGATACGACAGCAACTCCAACTTTGGGTTATCTATGTTACTTACATAAAATTTATAGAAATCCAATGCAGGATTTTTATTTGATGAATTACCATATATGAAGAAATGGTGAAAACGTTTCGTAAAATATATTTTTTAACCATTAAAGTGTCTTTTTTGGTGATAACACTTTCAACTTGTAGTGTAAGACTCTAGATTGATTTGTCGGGTCCGTGGTGCAGTGGTCAACGTCGTTGACTACGCTTGTGGATGTCTCGGGAACAATTCTCGGTACGGACAGTTTCATAAAGTGATTTTTCGATCAGTTTATGGATTTCTGTTCGTATGCATGGATGTTTGTGGTGTCTAGAATTCCCTTGCCACCCATCCGATTCTATAAACGGACAGTGATTAGTTAACCACTAGGCCTGCCCTAGCCCTATTATTCTATCCCTACTCTCTTCGAAAAAGAGAGGTTGGGCAACTGAGTAACGAGCAGTTCTCGTAGAAAAACTTTTCTTGTGATACCTCCATTAGGAGATCATGTGCTCCATATTGGGAGCGGACATGGTAAAGAAAATATTAATTTGGCTATTTGTAAACAATCTTATCAGTATACAAAAACGTTCAAATTTATCTTCCTATGAAATTTCGCATATAAAAGGAATACAAACTATGTAGGACCTTCATAAAGGAAAAATATGTTCTCAGTAAAGGGAGAAGACTTCATTAATTTTGTCAGACTATTTTGGGACTGGTTAAAAACTTTATATTTCATTCACTTATTTTTTTGTCAAAAACAACCATGTAATTATTCTACTTTGGTACGAATGATCATAATTGCATATCGATTGGAGCTAGGCATACAGCCTCAGACTCGAGTAATTGCTATATTTTCCATGGTCATAGTTTATGTATTTAATTAATAAATATTATTTTAACACTCACCGTAACTGAGTAGTAACGGTCTAGTGCTTTCGTCGTACTCGGGTGCGTGATCAAACTTTTGTATCCCACAATGCACACATTCATAATTTGCAAACAGACGTATGAATTTCTGTGATTTTTTTATCCCTTCCCAAGCGAGAAAGGCATTATCTAGCTCACGGGCTCCCAACCTGTTTTGCTCCATTCCTGCTTTCACCGACGTTCAGAATATATTTCGTCCCTTCTCAAGAAGATTTAACTCAAACTGATAGGTGTATTCCAAATATGCATATTATGTTATATTGAAAATCATTGATTAACGGCAGCAATTTCCTTGATGGGGAAAATCTACACTGGTTGGGACCCCCTGATCTAGCTACTAGTCCCAATTTAATACCTTATTTTATTCCCCTATCTGGGTTAACTGACTTTCAGCCAGTTCTCACTGTCATATACGAATTTTTACAAGTTAACCTCATATGTATTATATACTATTAGAAGTCGGGATTAGTAATGTATATCTTGGATTTGGTGATGGATTAGAAGTTATTACTACGTTTATGAAAAGATAACATACTGATTTACCAATGTGCCTTTTATTTTACTTGATCCACAGCACAAGGTGTTATTGGAATGTCGGTACATGCTACTTGTCTTACATCTGCATATATGTTTGCCTGTTACACTCGCCAGCTTCACGTCAACTCTCAACTTTCCGATTTGTATACATAAATGCCTACAATTCGCAATCTTCAATACGTTGGAGAAATTTACTTCAAATTATGCAACGTGTTTCAGAGTAATACACCAAAAGAGCGAATTAGATTTTATGTAATATAGGTTTGATCTTATTGTTTGTAACTTATTACTTTTGTAACTATATGTGTAAAAGAGAAGAACCTCTTTTATTATAGTACTGAATAAAGCACAAAGCAGTTTAAATTAAAAATAATGTTCATTTGTGACTATGATCCAAGATTGCAGTGTTTGTAACCATTCGACTGACTATTAGCATCGTATTATGGCCCGAGGTCTATCCAAGTCTATCGTATAATTATAATATTACATACATATACACATAATAAATAATACACGGTCTGTTCTCGATGGTGAATCCGTATTAGGAAAAATTCTGGTTCGCTGAACAGAATAAGGGAATATGAGTTATATCGCTAGAAAAAGTCACACGGTTACTTTGTTACTAAACCGCTAATATGAACAATGTTTTCCGCATTTCATAAAAAGGTTATCGCGGTAAACTATAAAAAAAGGTTTTCGATATTGTAAACAAACCATTTGTGAAAGTGTGGCATATCCAAGGTAAAACTGCGGATGTTTTTTACGGTTATAATATTTCCATTTTTTATAGAATATGTCTTGCGTCCTTTTATCTTTTTCGATTTACAGATAAAATCTCCAATAAGGAAAAAAAAAACGAATTCAAATGCTATACACCGCTAAGAAATTGGATAATAATGAAGATTATTTTAAATTGTATACCTATAGATATAAACCTGAGTTAGGTTAGATATTTCAGTATAATCTTATCTATCGATAGAAATGATAATGGAAAAAAAGGAAAATATTCGTTTACAATTCGTTGGCAATACATTTATTTCTATAAATTAGGAAGCTAATTTTGTTTTATAAAATAATTGAAGAATCCGTGACTTAAAGAACGAAACGTGAAAATATTAACACCTTTTGAATTATAGTTACGAATAATTACATACCCTTCCGATAAACGATAAATTTGGGGTTAGGTATTATTATTAAGCGGCTGTCTGGTACAAATCGAGAGTTCTCATCGTCCGTGAAGAATATTTGAAAAATCCAACACAACAAAAAAATCTCAAGTGCTCGTTACAAGCTGTATGTGTTGTGGTCAATATAGGGTCACTTCGCCTCCAAAATTTAAATAAAATTTTAAAAAAATAACCCAACATATTATATCCGCTATCTCCGTGGAGAAAATTTACGAGATTATATTTAGAATATTTACGCAGTGAATTTTTTTATTAAATTTAAGTGAATAAGCTAAGAAAGGGATTCCACTGTATTTCTAAATATACACTCGTATATTGGGAATTTATTATTGCTAGTAGAATGGTAGTATTCAAGCAATTATTGGGATGAGATCTCAGCTCCGCAAATTTCAAAATAAATAATGAAATATTATTTCAAAGCCTGGGAATCTGTGACGCTTATAACCCATTCCTCTCGCCGTACTATTTTTTTCACTCCTTGAATCAGTGCTCCGCAACCTTTTCTCACCCACGGTACACCTAAGTACTCATTTTTATTTCGCGGCACACTACAAGCCAAAAGTAAATTTCATAAACTATATCTTAAAATTTATTAATTTATTTTTATTTGATGAATTTGAAATAGTGGCTCATATATTTTTTAATAAAAGTCAATTAAACTATTTAGCCCTATCAACTTGATGAAGAAATTAGAAAAAATCATTTGTAAAAGTGTAACTAAAAAATTAACTTGACTTCACTACTAAAAATTATTTAACCTAAGTTGAGTGGATAAAAATATTGCCATTTTTTTTGTTTGGCCAAATCCAAAATAATCTTTCTGTTTTCAATAATAGTCTCGTGCTGTAGCGTAGCTAGGGGCTGTGGGTCATTGGATTTGACCCCCCCCCCCACTTTTCCTCCAAAATGTTTTCAGCTAGCACGATGCAAAAGAATGTGGCGCAGGCAGAAAATTTTTAAGTATAAATATAATTTCTTGAAAAATATGTGCAATATTTCTATAGTCTTGACAAATTTTAAATTTAATATTGATATAGAAACACGAAATTATTTATCTACAATACATTAATTGATATATATTGCACATAAAAAAGAATTGATAACTGTGAATTAATTTAGAACAAGATATTCAGCAGATTTTTCTAACAATTCGCAAAAAAAACATTTTAAAAAATTAGAAAAAAATATTTAAATAAATATTTTATAAGAGTGAAATCGTCAGCAACATTGGAATCTATTTTATTTGCCAGTAGGTGTTCCATTGAAAGTATTGCAACAAATTTCAATCGCAAATTACTCGTTGTCGATATTAAATAGTTTTTATTATTAATTTAAACTTCAAATGCTCCTTTTAGAGCAAACAACACAGTTGCGAGGATAAAATTATATTTTTGAATATATTGCAGAAGTTTAATCTTTGCCATCCTTCCACACATCTGTTTCATTATGTAAAACAGCAACCTAATTTGGAATTCGTCCCGATCGTCATCATTATAATTTAAACAGAGACTTTAGCAACCGATTGGCTTTAATTTTTTTCTGAAACATATTAAAATACTCGATTTTTTTCTCATTTTGGACGCACAGCGCCGCGGCACACCTGGGATCGTCTCGCGGCGCACCAGTGTGCTGCGGCACTCCGTTTGCGAAGCACTGCCTTGAATAATGGAAAATATAGCGATTGATCAACAATCAGCTTACTTTCAACATGTCTCTATCGGAAATAAGCAATGACTAAAACGTTCCTTTTAGAAAATACAGAATGTCAGAGCGGGTTAGAGAACGGGCTTGCTCAAAAATGTGAACGGTTAATATTTTATTGATAAATTATTCAAAGCTTGATTTTAAATATCATGATTACACTACCATATCTTAAATATTAGAAAATGAAACCGAAGACCATGCAATACACCTCAGATGGCTAAAATATATATTGAAATTTAAAAATTTAATTATTTGATTAATTAAGTGCCGAAATAAACATTTTATCACTGTTGGGGTTGTCTTCAAAATTTTAGATACATATTGAATCTGGATAACTATAAAGATATACAAAATATCACTCGGAGGTGTTATTTCCTTTTTTTGACGTGACTATTGTCAAAATTATCTACTATGCACCTACCGATCTTACTATCTTTACTTCTCGATTCTAAATCAAGTGAGAAACAATGATGTTAATATAAAATTAAAATTGGTAACTTTGTTATTCCACTGGCTTTGTCACTAACGTGACGCGTTTCGCCTCTTTAAGAAGCACCTTCAGACTATCTGAAGATGAAACGAATTTCCACAAAGTTACCGCCGAATCCATAGAAAACAATGATGTTATTTGATTTTTAAGAATTCGTTACGATCTTAATTTGTATTGTGATCTCGTCCAGTGGTCACCCTACCCGAAGTGAGGCATGGTGTTCGGGAACGAGCGTTCGGCGTGGTCGGAGGAGGCAAAAGGCGGGCCAGTGCAGTCGAGAGGAGTCTGAGCCGAGATTTATGGCGCTAGATGTGTCCGAAGGGATAAGACCAAGCGCCGCGGTTAATTCGACGCGACGGCGGGACCCGCTGAGTTCAAACCACAAGTATTATACAAGATCAACGTCGTTTACTTGCTCCCAAACACTTCAGTGAACTTCATTCAAAAAACACTATAATCAATAAGCATGTCTATATAGAATCTATAAGTTATAAGTATGTCGTTAGAATTTTTGAAGGCAACATAATATGCATTTTTTGGAACACTGCTCGAAATTCCACACATATCACTATTATTCCCATGCATGACCACAAAAACAGATACAAAAACAGTCAAAAATGTGTAAATACCAAAAATTGCCTGCAGCATCTTCGTACATAACTATAATAGTATGTATGGCTTCAAAAAATTGTATGCTAAGAAATCAATCGCCAAACTAATTTAAAACGTTGCTGTATCTAATGTCTTTTTTATCTTGTGTTTAACATTTTTGCATACATTTTACCCAGTCGTCACGTAGGGCTAGGTGGTTGATTAACTGCTCTGGCATTCTTTAATTTTTCATTAAAAACTATTTTTTAACTTTGAGCACTACCCCCTTGACTTTCAGCACCCCATCAACCAGTCTAGTGCCCTCAGGAGAGAGTACCTATCATCATTTGAAAATCACTGGTCGAACGCAAGATTTGAATCTATTATATTATATAACATTTATTTTTACAATTTATCTTTACTACGTCTACATTTTTATAATGATCAAGACCAGTTTCGCTCATCACGACATTTATCAACTGATTTTAATAATTTGTATAAACTCAATAAGACAGTAATTTTAGCCGTACCCGCTTCACTAATCACTTTTAACGTGTGTTAACTGTCAATTCTTGGTGGAAAGACATTATATTTTAAAAAATTAAACACAATTCATTTGCACTAATTCCACATATTTATAATGACCAGGACCGGTTTCGCTCATCACGATCATCAGCTGGTGATACTCGTGATGAGCGAAACCGGTCTTGATCATTATAAATATGTGGAAGTAGTCCAAATGAATTGTGTTTTATTTTTTAAAATATAATGTCTTTCCACCAAGAATTGACAGTTAACACCTTAAAAGTAAACTCAATAACTTCAAAATATTCAAGTGAAGTTCACTGTACCTTAAATTGGTCAGTTGAAATGAAAGCAAAACGCCTGATATTGTTATGAAGGTTTTTAAATATCATTCAATTCGTAAGAATTTTAATAAAAAAAATAGCTGGAAATCGTATCAATGTTACCTTTTTCTATTATCAATGTCTGTTTTTATATCGTATTATACGTCGGTACAGTACATACATACAGTGTGAATAGTATGGTACGGTACCATTGATCACAAAGAATAATAAAATCGGATGGGAGGAAAAAACCGTTTACAATGGCTATGCATTGAATAAAATTAAAGTTTTGAAGTTGTATGCCGCGATCAGGTACCAACCTACATACCTGTCCGCAACAAAAGAGATCACACCTTCACTCGAGATCCCTAGAAGCGAACATCCAACGTGCTGGTCCGAGATATTGAATACTATAATGTTTAGCAGGTGTATCCAATATGAATGAAAAGTATTCAATAATAATTGAACAACTATAATACAGCAGAAACTGAAGGAAATAAAGACGATATATTGTAATGCAACTAAAAACTAAAATGAATACCACTTATTAATTAAAACTATTGCGACGTTTTTCTCCATAAAATACCATCTTTAGATATCATTAGACTGGCGGCAAACAAGTATATGACACACCCTGGTTTTTGTTAAGTATAAGTTTCATTAGTGTCCAGAACTGAAATCACCCAGCGGCAACAGCAATAATTCGCAGAATCGGCCAAATCTTGTTACCATGCCATTCAAAAGCCGCGGAGTACGTCCGCTGGACGAGTCCATTTTGACGGAAAGGGGTAGTCCGACTTTGCAGGGAGTTTTTTTATTTTTTTGTAGACAGTCGATTACGATCTGCCGAGCGGGACGAGCTGCGCTCTCGTGGTGGAGGTGACGTGACGATGTGAATTGTTTGTTTTTTTTATTTGCATTGGACTTAATTTAAATTCGTTGTGTAATTTGTATTATAACTTAAAGTAAATTCAGTTGCTGAGTAAATGTAAATGTATAATCAATTTTATGTGTTAGGATTTATATATTTGTGTAATGTAAACCACTGCACCTTGGATGGAAAAATAAATAAGTTTTGAACCGGATTTGAAATGGTATTTGTCTGAGATTACAGCCCTTCCAGGACTTTGGATAACCAGCCGCTCGCCTCTCTTCGATCCGGGGTCTTCTCATATACTAGACCCATTTTCGATTTATTCACGGCGTGGGCAAGAATCTTCGAGCTCCGAGTTTTAGCAGTTATTGGTAGGGCAGATTAGTTTTTTATGGGTCCTCAAGTAATCATAACCGTCTTTGAATAGTGGCGCCTTGATGTTGCCAAAATACACCCTTATGGTGGATAAGGTTCAGAACATTTTTTGACATTTCTGTATTTGAGGATGTATCCATGTTACATTTTACTTTATTATGCTGAATTTTGCTTAGGCTTACTCACTTTTAATGGGTTTAAACCTATTTATTTCGGATTATACGAGGCCAAAATGCGAATTCTCCCATTCTTGAGTTTTAAGCTTTATACTTCTGATAATTATCTGATGAATCTTGGGCATGAATTGTTTCTTTACCCAAACTGTAAAACCAGCCGGCCATTGGTGATGCCAACTGAGGGAGCTTTAACATTTTTCAACGGTATTGCTTTAGAATTCATAACAAAGCCCGTAGTTTTAAAGTAGATTTTGTCAGGACTTGCTTGGCAGCTTATCTATGTATCCCTTGTCGTATTTCAAAGGCATTAAATTCGTAATGAATATTTTTTGTCATGTGTTCTTATTTAAATAAATTAAATCGAAAAGGGTTGCTTAAATTTTACATTGAAATTTAATAACGGTATAGTAACCACCCAATTTAAGAAAAATATTGAGCACACCTTTATGTACAATAGTGCAGCGATCACTGATCACAATGCAGAATACTGAATGCACAATAACACAATGCCGAGCGGAATGCACTGCATCTTGCATTCAGATGGTATGTCTTTGATATGTTTGGATCCTAAAGTAGCTTGGACCGTGAACTTTTTGAATGCAGGGATTAAGAAAATATATTATTATGGAATATAAATGATTTTTACTTTTTTAATTCTGGTCTGAAACGCATAATATAATAATGTATTGTTTCCAACCATGTGAAAATAATGTGGAGCATATGGACTATAGAGCATCTCAAGAAAAGTCTTTCTACGAGAAGTGACCGTTACTCAGTCGCCTAACTTCTCTTTTTTTTAGATAGTAACGCTAAAAAGATGGGGCTAGGAGAGGACAAGTTAGATAATAGCTATCGCTATGCCTCGCCTTTAAGATCGGATTAGGACGGAACGTAGACATCACAGACATCCAAGCCTTTGAGCATACAACTATAAATCGATTGAAAATCACTTTAATGTAGTTTCCGTTCTGGGATTCGAGCTTGTGGATATTTTAACCGAAGAGGATTACTTTGACCAATCGGCTCCATGTCTGGCACTTTTTTACCAACCGTCCAAACTGCCAATATCTGATTATATCTGTGGCGAGTCATCAATATGGACGAAGCAAATTTACAAATAATATTTATTAAACATAATTGTATTTATAAAGGTTGACGCCCTTGCAAAGCTGTCAGCGAATTCAAGCGATGACCCATATAGACGACGCCAATTCTGCCTACGTGACGATAAACGTAAAAAGTAAGTCATCAATGCAAGTAATGACTAAGAGCAGGAAACGATACCATTGAAGACGGTATAAATGGACAACCATAAGAAAGGACTTATACTCTGTCGTCGCGCCCCGACTGAAGACACCTCTCCACATAATCGTCACATTAAATAACCGTCCTATACTTAAAGTTAGATCTCATCAATTATACAGCATTTGCAACCGAATTCCTAAATATCTTTAACAATACATAATATGCAAGTATATAATGTATATTTTATGTAGCCTACAAGTAACATATTTCAATTTATAAGATCAGTAGCTTTGGTGATACATGCAGTATTATAAAAAAGCAAATAATGTTTTGTTTCGATTTATACTTCATATTAATTTAATGGAATTTAAAAGGACAATAATGTTGTATCGACATTGTTTTTATTTTTAACCATGTCCGATCCGACTAAGGAGTATGTGGACTCATCTAAACAAAACCTTTTTTACGAGAACTGGTTCTCGGAAAATAGCTTATGCGTATCAGAAGCCAGTTCTATCACATATCCTACGACACACCTCCAAGTACAACCAGCTAAAAAGTTCGTCTCATGTTATTATTAGGAACCTGACTAAAATGTGACAGAATCCTCATCTTGAATATCGTAGAGAAACGGTCTTACTTTCTCAGTAAGAGAAGGAAGACATTTCTTTGAAAGTTTTTATCTAAAAGGTATAACAATAAAATTAATAAAGATGGAAAGTGTTTTCGCAACATTGTTTAAATAGCTTAATAATGTTTTATCGCAGCAGACTGTGTTGACCGATAAACGAAACAGTGCCCAGTAATTATTTATTTAATCTTTAAAATAGATATATGAAAAATTACTATTATCGTTAAATGCCACGCAGTGATATATATAGTATAATAATATCTATGGGAGGTCTCAATAACAGTGTTTTATTAGCAAACCGTTTCAGGAAAACATTTTATTTACGATACCATCAATTTATTTTGAAATGAAAAGAATATAAAAAAATCGTAATACTATAAGTCCCTAACGAACTCGTCTTCAAGAATAAAAAGGTCGACCCGTGGAGCGAGGTACCTATCGTATTTTTCATAAGACGTATAAGTGCCATATAAAAAAATCCACAATAGATTGAGTTACAGGTTAAGGCTTGGGTCGTATATTATTTCATTATTCACCTGCCATCTTTTATAAGGAACGTTTCAATGATTTCCCACGAAAGTCATGTCTAAATGTTTAAGGATTTTATGATTACTATAAAATAATGTTCAAAGCTTTCTTTAAAAAATCAATAAAATACTTAAAACTTTAATATAACATCTTTTCGGATAGTCGTTTTCCAGGTAGATCATTCTGTAATTATTCGTAGTATCGCAGTAGAAAGAAGATGTAATTATCAATAAGTTAATTATTTATTGAATCCAATCATTGAGAACAATATAATAACTTTACGATAAATGAACACTTTGCTTGAATAAAAAAGTACGCTCAGGTGGAAATCAACGTTAAAACTGGAAGGTTCTCTGTAGATTTAAAATTGAACTTATCTCAAATTCAGTACTTTTTCAGAGTGAAAATACTCTGCAATATATTTGACTGATACAACTCAAAAGCAGCTTGGGATAATCATTTTAAAATCATGCTTAGAAGATTTAAGAAATATTTATTTTACGTAAGTAGCTACATGTACCAAGAAGGTGGGCGACCATCTTTTAATTGAAGTGCCTAAGCTCAGACCCGTCCACGACAACAATCCAATTAAGTCAATTTATGAAGGTGTCAAAATGGGATGATCAACGCATGGAATGAGAGCCAAATCATCTTAAAATAGTACCTAATTATAAGCTTCTTGGGCATTTATCCTGTTAACTCAATACAACTCAGTAGTTTTATCGTGATCTTCATTGCACTAATTGTGATGTTTGGATGCCTCATAAAGCGATTTATCTTTTTACTTTTTAAATATTACTTAGAAATGCTTACATTTATTGAATAATATGTATATTTATGTATTGTTTAATCCTCTCTTATTCTCTTCTTCGGTTATTGTGTATCTTTAATTCCATAACTGCGAGCTTTTAGTAGCTATTTTTATATACCTGCATAATGATTCACCACAATGCCATTTATTGCAATAGTATCTTACATATCAAAAGAAAACAATCAAAACTAGGAATGTGTCATATATACATTCACAAAATTAGTTATTAACGCAATATAATTCTATGTGTACACACACACGTTGTTGATTTTAAGTCGAAAAACATTAATTTCAAAAGGGAAAATCCAAAAAATGTGGAGAATTTCAAATCAATTATTGCGTAATTATTATCATTGCGGCAAATTGAATTACAGAATAGTTCATTTATCACTGAAGAGTAGAGCTAAAATTCATTCGTTCTTATCCTTAAATACTAACAGAAATAAATCTAATAAAATACAATGTTCTGAAGTGCTGGATTTAATTTATTTTAAAAAATTCGTTACTATTAGAAATGGTTGGTCTTGTATGACGAGAACTTCTTCTGAAATGATTATCGACACCGACAATCGCTAACTTTAAATGGACGTCGGTTGCCTGTAGCATTACCAGCATTGACATGTTTGTAATTGATTGAAACAAAATTCATTTTAATTAAACATAACACTTTAACGTGATACAAGTTCTGACCACAAATAAACGATGGGTGCTTACAAAACACAGTGACTTACAGTACCGTAAAATACGTAAGTTTGGCCGATAGTTAGGATAAACTTTTATACACTTGCTCGGCTGAATCTTAGCTACAGATTTGTTATTCTATCGTATATATTCAACTATTTACACGTTTATTATTCATACGTACGAGATTATTGTACATGCTAATACGTACAAAAAAATATTAAATTACAGAACTGACATTGTGGACACGGAACCCAATAAATATATCAAGGCATTTGTATTTTCTATTTAAATGATTCATAGGCTACTAACCGCAGAAATATAAATAATACAGATATTAATGTTATGATTTATGGGTAAGTGCTTAAGAAGATTAGTAATCTTGAACCACAAACTTTGAAAAGCACAATAATAATAATTCAGTAAGGTATAAATTGGATTCTGTTAAATCCAATTCCAACACCCCAACAACACGAGGTAAAAAAAATAATTTACCATTCATTCCGCCGGATTCGACGCGGTGAGGCTGTCACAGTTGGTGCCACAGAACCTGGCTCCGCACAAAAGCATCGAAAAAATAATAGAATCAAGAGGGCGGGCTGTGAGAGTTTTTACTTTTTGTAACTTGGTTCATGCTACGCGCTAAAAGTATTCCATTGGAATACTCGATCTTCGGCTTTTCTTTGATATTCGAATATTATTCGTTAATAGTATTAATTGACTAATTTAAAATATCTGCTGTGGCTGCTGGATGGAATTTTAATATCAAATTTGACTCGTTCAAAGTTTGTAGATTTCGATACGTTTTTGTACTAACGACCCGGGTTTCGTCTTTCGGCATTTGAGTACCTACACGAATCATTCAGTTAGTGTTACATATAAAAAAATGTCATGGGCATCTACAATAGATTCTGTTTATTTAAACACCATAATACTCACTCAAGGCACGTGCTTACAACTAGTATGTGTTAAAAATTAACACATACTCGCACAAAGTATTAAAAAACAATGATGAATTATACAATGACATTATGAAAATCGTTCAAAATATTATTCGAATATTATAATGTATCAATATTCAATATTCCATTATTTGTTTTCAACGAATATTAGGAATCCCTAATCGTACTGCACCCATATAATATATTATGTTTTTTCATTTTATATAGATCGAGTTTTCTAATCTCTATGTTTCATTTCAATGAATGTACAGAAAAAACGTAATATTTACCGTGAAACATCAACCATTTTTTCGTACGCATAATAATTTTATCGCATTTGACAGTTACATCCATGTTTATATAACTTATCATTCAAGTTAATCTTTGTTTGTATGTTTCCATGTAATTTACATTTTTGAGATATAGTATTATTTACTATTTACCGTGAAACATCAACCATTTTTTCGTACGCATAATAATTTTATCGCATTTGACAGTTACATCCATGTTTATATAACTTATCATTCAAGTTAATCTTTGTTTGTATGTTTCCATGTAATTTACATTTTTGAGATATAGTATTATTTACTATTATTCGATTCTTTTCTTATCACATACGTTACATTGCTAATTCAATTTTTCCTCACCTTACTTGCCTCGGTACTCGGCTGATAAAGTTTTATCATCCGTTTAATATTACTAAAATTGATCAAAGGCATGGGTTTCTATAGTATACTTAACCCATTGGTCTGCTTAAGTGACACATACACCAGTAATGAATGCTTGATAGCGACTAAAGAATTTCAAATCATCGATTGGCTAAAATGAGGGATGTTTGAAAAGTATTATCTAGATACATGAGAAATGGGCCTAATCGAAAGTATAACAGACCTAAAATTGTAATATTGCTACAGAATCGTATCTTGATGTTCACTAGTTTATTCTGAAACAACCCTTAATAGACCATCGAATTCATATCAAGATATGTATCGTCGTCTCATCACTGATTTCTAGCAAGCTATTCTAATTCTATATTGCCTGAGTGGGCAAAGTTACGAGAAGTACTGGATATACCTACTATTGGTGAGAGTCCAACGGCGAAGCTAATAATTCAATGATTTCTCTTCACATTTACAGGCCAGGCATCCCCAAACTTACCACACGTATTTTAAATGGCTTGTCATCAATATGCCTTCTACTTGATCAAGTACCTATAACCTATACACCTATTACATTGAAATTAAAACTATATTTATATGATACGATATTCCGTATCATATTAAATTCAATACATTCAATGATATTAATGCTTGCTGAAAGTTGTCTATTAAAAATGATTAAGAAAAATTTCATCTATATTCAAATTCTGTTTATGATTATGTTTTATTCCGGCATGATCAAAAAATTTGACGCTGTGGAATACTTTTTTGGCATAAAAACGACATTAACAATATAATAATATATGGTAATCTATATTTCATTAACATAATATTTTATCTACAAATCTTTTAACGTTTAGAAAATTCTTAAGGGAAATGAGCCATACGATCTTATCGCCGTACTTTTATCCAAGATAAATTAACGAGTTTTTGACATTCCTTCTCTCTAAAACTGAATATGAATACTTTTTGTCAACTTAAAATTAGTTCTAGTGACACGGAAGAAAATATTTCTTTCGATAAATAGCTGACTTCACATTTGTGATGTATGAAATCCGCTAAATATATCGTTAACAAGCGTCACGATCAGTCGATCGATGCGATAAATACGATTTGTTCTATTGATTTAATTGTGCATTTACTTTGTATAGATCCATTGTAATAGTGTAAAAATATAGAATGTTGTAATAGATTTTACAAGAGTTATCAAATATTTTTGAAACCTAGCTATTTTTTGGCATCAAGTCATCGTCAAAAATATCTTTGAGTGGACCTAATTATAAATGCTACGAAACAACAATGTTCGACAGTTTTTTTTATAATCCCATTGTTTTACTCTATCATGATTTTTAATAAATGGAAAACATCATTCAACTTTCATCAAATTCCATACTCATTTATAAATCTTTCTTTAATAATAATCGTTACCGATAATCGAAACCATCGTATCGCTGATCTGCTATTCTGAACGAAGCGAATGTCTGCGTTTTTTCTCAAAACTTTAATGCTGGTATCTGGCAGCCTCTATAGCAGAGCAGCTTACAACAAAGCAACTCAAATGGAATCGAACCTGAGAACGCCCATTCCGCGGTTTCGAGGCGCCGACCGAGCTGTTTGTCTGACAGCAGCCACTTGAAAACAAGGATGCTCGAACGCAATGATTTCGTAGAATATGTATGATGTACCCATGATACTTTAAATAAAAAAGGGCATTCGTGTAAACCCATTTGAGTTGAGTGGATGAATAAAAAAAGTATCGATGAATTTATTAATTAATATTTCTTCATTAAAATACTAATCACTTATATCCATTAACTACAATATACGGATCGAAACTGGTTATATTACAATATGTACTATTATTTTTCCAATTTATTATCGATTTATCTGTCAGTATGTCAAGCACATTATAACACTGATGCACAATGAGTGATATGAATACAGAGTGTGTGTGTTTGTTGAGCGAATTTTGGCAAGCGGCACTGCCACTTGTCTTATTATATCACTAGCAGTGTTATAAATGATTTATGTTTCAGAGAAAATTACATCTTAAACAATTGATGGTGGGGATGGACTAGTAGCGATGCATTGAATCAAATATTGATGTTAAAATACTAAAGAATCTATAAACGTCAAATTCGTAAGCTAACATAAATCTTACTTCGATATTTATTTGGTGGTAGATAGAGCATTGCTATCTTGATACGATCAACGAAAGCCAAAACTAACTTGAAATCTAGTATGCATCGATAATATCATAAGCAGGACGGCCATCTTTGCCGTGCTTTGTCCAATCCATCAATCTCAATTGATGGATCGGCTAAATCCGTCTCCTCATTGTGCATAAGAGCGAAAGACCTGGCTTAGTTGACGCTTACAGTTCAGGATATTACGAAGAATGGTCAATAATCGTTCTACAGATTGTATCAGGGTCAAACTACGATCATTAAGACAGTAAATCAAAATTTTGTTAAGCGACGAAAAGAAATTAAGTTTGATTCTTCGATGAGAATAAACTTAAAAACGATGTCTAAAAAGTATAAAAATAATAAGCCATGTGACAGGAACTGCCAAAAGTAAAGTCAACAAATAATTGAATCGGGATTTTTACTTTAGGAGGCCGATTATAATTGAAATGAAATAATTATCAAAATTGCGCTATTTTTGGCAACTATGTATTTTCCAAATAGGTACTTTTTTTAAACTGCTATGACTTGGATTCGACCGTAGCGCACCGAAGCGGCATGGCAGTCCGTAAAATCCGCAGTAAAAAAAGAGGATAATAGCGTCGCTGTTCTGGAAGAAAACACTAAATCGAAAAAATTACATATTAAGTTAGTTTTACAAAAATGTTCCTTATTTCAAACTATACCGTATGGGAGAATACGCTTATTTTTGTAAAGTATACTTTAACTTAAAAACAGTTTTATACAAACAAGCTAAGTGAACAAAGTATAGCATTTCAAGCATTTGAGTAACTCCGAAGTGCAATTACTCAAAAGTCTCACAACTAATATTTTTCAGTGAGTGTCTTCTTGTAGAACATCGACGATAAAATATAACATAAAAACATTGAGTAGAGTAGAGTTATGAAAAAATGTCTGTTTTGATAATATATACTTTGAAATTATCGAGCGTTCCGGTTTGTAAATTTTTGATAAGATCATATATCATCGTACGAAAAAATAGTGGGTACTTCTGTATCATATAATCAATGAAAATTTCGCTTTATTGGTTTTCAATTTTTATCTATTTATAGCAGTACATAATATTGTTTTAAATATTGGGCAGCGCATATTCCGCACCCTGTAACTTTTAGATAATTAGGATAACATGTTTGTAGTTGAACTATACATTTAAAGATATAGGGCATACAGGCCATATATTGAAACATGGCTTTAGATTAAGGTAACGATTATATTATAAGAATCTTATTATGGTGAAATAACTTTTATATTTATGGCGTAGGATCCTGTCTTACTTATCATGATTATAATAACGTTATATTTTGTATCTCGATTTGGTAGAGGCGTAGATTCTGCGTAGAGGTCACGCGATCGACAGCTAGTCCAAACATGGGTAAATCAGATACATAATGTAACTTTAAGTCAACACGAAGACACATATGGTTAAGTGATCTAGTACAACTTACCTACTTAACAATGTACTATGTTAACTGTAAAGAGTTACGTTTATCGTGTTCGCCCTTTTCTGTCGCTATGAATTTCTGAATTATTTTTTTGGTCCGCTTATGTTGTATCTACTTCTGTCAAACTGTTGATTGAAATTTCTCTATGAGGGTTTATAACGTATACACACATCATGTTCTCTGTTTATGGATCTGTTCGCGATATTAACATTTTTCACTTGAGAATTACTTAAAACCGTTAATATTGAAAATACTGGGTTATGCAACTTTATGTTTTGTTAGAATTTCTTATGACTAAGTGCATTAATTCAGTTTGACTCATTTGAAATAGTGTAGACAAAATTTGAAAAAGGAATGCATGTACATTAACAGCTTTATTTCTGGAGTTGCTACCTTGACTACCTGTCAACTTTTTATATGTACTCGATTGTGAGATCTTATAAGAAGTATGCACCAATCAGTAGGTGGAAAGAATTAAATTGTCAGTGACGGCGATATCCATTTAAATGTACGGCGCCGTGAAGATAATTTTCGTTGGTCATCTCAAAATTCATTTGTGTTTTTTCATTATGATGAAGAATTAGGAGGAGGAGGGTTATGCTCGACATGATGGACTCAACCCTCGTCAAGTGTCAGAGAATACACTAACGCAATGGCCGCGATTTTGACCAATTTGATATTAATAAAAGGATCGTTCAAAATGTCGTTCGGAATATGGTAGTATCGTGATTGTTTATAAGTGGTCAATTGTAGCTACTTGAACAATAAGCTTTATAAGCGTTATTTAAATTGAATTTGAAAATCTAGACTTAAATATCTAATTGAATGCTTTTTAGCTAGTAATGTTAAAATTATATCACTATTAAAATACAGCAGAGAATAATCATATTCAATTAAAGTTGCGGGACATTATTCAATTTTATGACTTCATGCTCGAATTGGAGACCATCATCGTTTACTTATATTATAATAAATTATGAAAAAACCATTACAGTGTCATGAGTATTGTTTATTGACTCATAATAATTGTAGTATAGTTTGCATTCAATAATTAGTCTTTTAAAGCATCTCCGACTGAATTATATTCGTACTTGTACATAATATAATAATTGTAGAAATAGTACTTTCCTACGAAATGAAGGGAAGCATATTTCGATATTGCCAATCTCGATCAGTTGAGTAGTTGTTTGTTCCATTATTATATAGATATCTGAAATAAAGAAATGCGTAACCACATAACAATAATAATTAATTGTATATTCTAACCAAAAAGAAAGCAATAATTTCAGCAGCTACATCGTCGTGGTTAATATTATAGCAACGTAACTATTCTTATAATTGTGGAGTACATTTTTATATGTTTCAAATGTCAACTTAATTTTACACATTAACCAATAAAATGGCTTTTAAATAAAAACTACCGGATTCTTTCACGGATAGTAAAAATATGTCGCATTACAATTTACGCGAATAATTCAAATGGTCACTTGTGCGTGGCTGTATGACTGTGACCATATTTGAAGTAACGAGTGATTAAATTCCACGAGAGAAATTTAACGTCCATGCGTAGAATAACATTTTTTTATGATGGGTTTAAAAAAGTTATAATCTGCATGATGGTTATGTTATGCAAACTTGTTAACTTAAAAGTGTTCTCTTAGTTTGTAAAACTAAATCTGCAATAATAAAATGAATTATAGATCTGATTATTATAATCACTTGTCAAATTTAATGTAGATGAAAATAAAATGTTAAGCTATCTTAATCGAAAAATAAGTTGAGAATATATAAATCAGTGATTCCAAAAAGGGGGTGGTACCATTGTTTGGGATGGTAGGCTTTACAAAATGGGAGTAGTGAAATTCCTTGAAAGAAGTTTTTTGATTTCTTGGGAGACGGCTGAAGAAGTTTAAAAATAGAGTAGCATATTATTATGTCAGATTTATAATACTTCATCTCTTTATATGATATTATGCTGTAAAGAAGAAGAAGAAAAATAAATATTATTATTGGATTATCTTCATACGAAAGAACTATATTGAACGATATTTTCACATGAAAAATAAATGACAATTAGAAATGCTTCCGAATTGTTTGCGAAAATTGTATTACCATTCGTGGGAAAATATTTTTTTTATCTTCGTATCGATAAAAAAGATGAAACATGACGAATTATAAATAACAATATTAATTTGCCAACGTCGATGTATAGATCATTATAGATATAAATAGATGATGCGATCCGATTCAACAGGTTCTCGAATAAAGATTTCACTGTTTATTCAATGAAATGTGAAACGACATAATAGCAAAAATAATTTATTGAAAATTCAAAACGAATGAAAAAGGTATTGCAAGCGATTCTTCAAAGCCCTCTTTAACGCGCAAACAATAACGCGCGTCGGAATGATCTTTTCACTGCATCAACTGCTATAGAAAACTTCTTGGAATGAAAATAAAAGATTGGGCCATGCATAATGCGAAGCTTTAGCGAACGAATCGAATGCTGAATAGGATCTCCATGCCGAACCAACGCTATGGTAAGTTATGTGCATATAAATAATTCTCAGTGTGTTTGGGGTGTAAAATTCCTAACCAGGGACAGGCAAAGTCTAAAGAAATCACAGAATATTAAAATATTACCGACATATTACGATTTTTGGTAATTAGTTGTTTTACCGGACGCGGCCTAAAAATTGCTATTTTTACACGAAAAACTAAACCCAAAATGGTGTCTTAAGTTGGGTTAGGTTTCGTTTCATTTGTTATACCCGAAAACATTTCATTTCATGTAATTTTCGGTGTTAAACTAGCATTTTTTCAATTTTTTTTCATTTTAAATCATCGATAAACGATAGAAAAAATTTATAAAATTGTACATGTCAACAACAGCCTGTATTCGAAATACATTAAAAATAGAGCCTTCGTCGCAATGATTAATGAAATGACAACTGTCAATAGAAGTTTTTTTGAATTGTTAAAATCTGAGCGGGGTGTAAGAAAGGTCGGAGTCACTGGATTGTCAAACGACTCCTCAACCTGGTTAATATTTGACTTTATCACACTCATCGACCAGTTTTTATCGAGTTAATATACAGACATAATTGAAAATTTTACATCAAATACGATTAGAGAAAACAGTGAGATGGTAAAATAAGTTAAATAAGGTGTCTAAAGTATATTTACTTTGGTGTGCATCACGATTCTCATTCAAACTTATATTTTTATTAAACTTCTGACCTGCAATTTGACTGATTTAGAAAAAAACTTAATTTTTTAAGTTAGATGGGGTACAACCGGGACACAGCCGGGATAGTATCTTATCAATCTTACCAAACTAGAACCACCTATAACTTTACTGTTACTGCTAGTTCATTGATAACTTAATTGTTATTTAATATTATGAATTTAGGTATAACCAGAGCTTTTTTGCAATGTAACGCGGTGGATCGGCATTCCGGCACCTTATTTCACGGGTTTTTATGTAATTCGTTAAATTAGATTTGACATTTCTAAAACAAAAAATCTTTCATTTTTTTATGCGTTTCATGGCGTACAAAAAACTTCACAGAAGTGAGTTACGGCACCTTTTACTTTTTAAAAAAAGTCCTGGGTATAATCGTTATTAAAGTATACTGAACATATTTTAAAACGGAAAAGAACCATTGTAAAGTTTGCGGAGGTGAGTATCAATTTTCATACTATATACTGCATTACGACTTATCAGGATGTTATATCAAATTTTTTATACGTATCATTCACACAAATTCTCATCACGAAGGTGTTCAAAAATAAAGCGTTCGGTGGTCACTGTCCACTGAGCGTATAACGTGATTTCGTTTGATCGAGCATGAGCAAAAAGGCGCGACGAAGAAAAACGCATTCTCGATCCTACGAAATTGATGTTGAATTGTGGACATTCGTCGCGCAGTGTAAAACTAACCTTAGACGTTCTCGAACCCGAGGAAAAGAGGAATGTTTTAGTCGTTAGAGCTCCAAAAAACCTTTTCGGCTTTCTTTGCTGTCAGACATTGGGTGCACGATTTATTGCGCTGTTTCCATAGGATACCTTGGATCATTTGCTCACAAAGTAGGTATACAGTGATACAGACCACAATTACTTTCTTATTGGTTCTTTCGGGTCAAATAATAAGAAAAGCTTGGCCAAATTTATGCATATAAATTTATAATACAGCGTACATTTTATGTTTTCACGTAGAGGAGCATCAAAAGTTTGGTTCTGTTTTCTTCCAGAAAGGTCTCCAAAAATTATTAAATACCTTTATCATAAAAATTATATTAATTGAAAAACTAAATATAATGTGTGATTATTTTTTCAGCTTATATGAAATTTTAATGCCAAGGTTGCAGCTATAGATACATCACATAAAATAGTGGAACGCGGACATCGAATCAAGAGTTCTGCCGTATTCCAGATTGGTAACGATTAATTGAAAAATACGGCGACGAAAAAAGTGTGTTAACAACAAAAATAATTGGTAAAAATAAAGATTCTTAATTAAAATATTAAATATTTATTGCTGGCATTATGTGTAACCCAAGATCATTGATCCAGAAGAATGATTAAATACTATTAACTGTTTACTGTGTATTCGTGTTGTAGTGGCATAACATTGTAAAAATATACATAATATGACGAAAACAAGTAACTTATCATCTTCAGTCAATAAAATTTTCTTATATCGGCCTAAAGTTTAAACCGAAATAAACTTTAAGCTTACGGTTTATACGCCAATCATCGTCTGTATACAATATTATTAAGCAAACTTGATTATTCTCAACATATAATATATATGGATATTTGCATTTTCTATGAACCTCAAAGTCCAACCTCCAGAATTTTAGATGTAAAACACAAAGTTATTATTACCTTTCCATAAACTTCACAGCGTTAAAATTATTTAAGTACGGAGAAACCCGTGAAATTATGAGGTAGAATTTATTTTATAAACGCTTACTGGCTTTTGTGTACGCGAGATAGATAATATCATGGAGGACGGAATACCTATAGCTGAATCTTGGTCCTACAATTACGAAGGGGTATCAAGATGAAAGTTTTTAACTTTAGTAATATTATGTTTGACACGCATATTATATGTTGCTGCTTAGCTAGTAAGCATTTTCAACTGATTATACAATGTTTAAATCTTGTCAAATTCCACATTTATTAAATTAAAATACCGATTTCTTCTTTAACGATTAGGATATGAAAAAATACCATTTTGACATGGTTTGAAAAATTGAAGAAGTAAGATTATAGCATATAAAACGCATATTTAAATTCAATATTCAGATAACCCTAACAATAATTATTCGGAGTCAAAAATATTCATTTATCAATCAAAATAATGTTTTTTTTTGTTAATTATTGAATATTTACAAACTAGCAATTATTTACATTTTTAGCCCTTATAATAAAAATGATGTGCTTAAGGTAATATAATTATGATGGCTTTTGGGCCCAGATGGAATTTCTATCTTGTCGCAACTTCGTAGAGTTTCCATATTATTAGGGATTGATTTGCACTATTTTATGCACAATGCTATTTGAATAAATAATTATTATTATATCAGACAACACAAACATAACTCAAACCGTACCTATGTTGAACGCGTTATATTTTTTAATCTTTACAAATTTCATCAAACTTTAGGTGTATTTTGAACGTCCTTGGCTTTAGACGAAAATGATAAGAAAAAAGGGCGAGAGAAGGTGAAGGTGTGCTGGGATAAACGATCAGATAAAAAAACTGTTGGGCGATCCTTTGCAGGTGCTCTCCGATTAGGGATGCACACGAATCTTCCACAAAACGTAAACATTTTTTTTAATATACATTAATTAATGGCAGTAAACATTTTAGATTGTTATACATTGCGCTCATCGGCAGTTGCAATATCGGAATTGGCCACCCTTTTAAATTGAGGAAAAACAGGGAAAACTGGGGAGTAACTGTTAAATACGATATTTTTCATTGTTTTTTTTTAACATCTTGAGTTCAGGTGTACATACCAATACCTATCTGCGTCTCGTCGAGTTCATACATGAAAACAGGAGCGTTTTCGAAAATATTTTGTGCTGGCGTCAAGTATACATAGATATCACTGGTGATCCGATATTGAATAAAGTTCCTTACTATTATATATCTCTAATAATTATAGATTTTATATCGTGGATACAATTTTGGCATAAGTTAAAAATTCCATGCTTTTAAAATAAGTGTTACGGTGTGTCTTATGTGGGCGAAGTCTACGCGAACGCGTAGCGAGGCGGGTGGCACGAAAATATCAAATGTTCTCCGACAAAGGGAGTGTTCTACATGAGCGATGAAGAACGAAGTGGCGCGTGCGTCGCCAACGCGATTAGTTGATTTGATATTTTCGCGCGAAGCCGGCGCGGCGCGGTGGTGTGTGCGATTTCATCATGTCAGAAATAGAAATATTTATCAGTGCCATATAATAACGTTCTGCACTGTGAGAAAAAAGATATCATAATCACATTTGTGTAATAAAAGCCTAATTAGGCTTATTTTATTTGAAAAACGGGAAATTAATAGATGTAATCAAGGCCCCTTAATGACCAAGCAAACATTACCCTTTCTTAGTAAGAAACTCAAGTAAGTAGCCATAATCAATAAAATTTCAATGCATTTACTTTAACGATTACTCAATTATACAATATATGTTCTTTTTCCGAAAACATAATGTAAGGTTATGAAGAAAATATGTACTGAAGGATGCATTGCAAAATTCAAAGAGAAATCTTTTAAGAAGATGATATTATATTCTTAAAAGAAATTATTATGACAGAGATACATATAAAACAATATTTAAATAAATAAATATATATATCAGACGCGTGCGGCGGCTTTATCTCTTTCTCGCTCAATCACATGAAAAGTGAAGGTGCAAGCGAGATGCAAGGGCATGTGGCGCATGCTCTTGTATCCTTCTTGCTCACACCCAAATTAGGTTGTGCGATAGAGATAGTGATAAATCCACCGCACGCCGATGATATATATATATATATAGGGTCATTTCACCAGTGGTCGGCCAGTTAAGTGACACTTGTACTTGTTAACAAGGATTTTGTGTCAATGAATGATAAATACATATTTTTTCGCTGTTATTCCATTAAACAGGCATTAAGTAATGTAACTAACTAAAAATAAAATAGTTAATATTGTACCAAGCATAAAATAATAGAAGTTTAAAAAAATTCCAATTCTCCCAGTGGTCGGCCCCCAAAATTTAATAGTCAGCCTTTCGTTACCCAGTGGTCGGTTATCACTATGAAACTTCATAAATATCGCGAACGAATTTACTGAGAGTAGACAGAACAATAAAAAACATAATGATGAAAATCATGACAATATAAAGTAAATTTTGACATCGATCTTCATACAACATGAATTACTATTTAAATCTTAATTCTAACATTAAATCTTAATTCTAACATTAAATCTTAATTCTAACATACATCCTAGATCTAAAAAGTACTACTTTTTCATTTTCAGAAACTAAGATATTATTACTTTCGTTTAAATGATATTTTAAAAAATGGTCTTCAGTAAAAATTTTACAACCAATATTTAAAAAAATACTTTTTCTAATTCTAAAATATTGGATAAGAATTATTAATATTTTGGGAAACCGATGATTTACGCAAAATACGAATATAATATCAGTATGAAAAATTTACCATAATATTATATCAAATGAAATTTCTTTAAACAAACCATACAGCATATTTGAAATATGGCGACGAATTTTCGTAATATTTCGTTTATCGCATAATTTATTGGTTTCATTGATTCCAGTGTTTGACTTTTTGCCAATTTCTTACCCGTAATTAAGTTTCCTAGAGAATGATATTGTTTTGTCAAAACAGAAAATAGTAGTGTGTTGTAAAGAATATTTAACAAAATAAAATAAAATTCAAATAATATACTGTTGTTGGATTTTTCTTAATCTCACTTTACTCACTCAATATAAAAAAGATTTTTTTATATGCCATGTCCACTCCCATTGTGGAGCATAGGTTCTCTAAATGAAGCTATCTCAAAAAAAGTTTTTCTACTACAACTGCTTGTTACTCAGATGGTTTTTTTCGAAAAGATCATGGATATACGGATATGAATAGGACAGGACTAATGGTTAGCTTATCACTCTCGCTACTCCCGTTTTAAGGATCGCATGGATGAGAGGAGATTTAATTAAGACATCACAAGCACCCATGCCTTCCAACAGAAATCCATCGATTGAAAAATTAATTCATGAAATAAATTCAATTCTGTCCGAACTGGGATTTGACCCCATGAGCACCGCAACCGAAGCCAACGACGTAGACCACTCGACCACGAATCCGACCCTTAGGAAAAGTAAAAAACTTCACATTTTTGTTGATTTTTTCATGTTCCAGCTCTTACAAGTTTTCATTGCACATTTCGGCATTGTTTTTAATTTCTATCTTTAAAATAATAGTTTTGCTTAGACAAGAGTGTCTAAATGTTTTATTTTAAACTCTATCACACTATTTATTATATATATATATATATATATGTTTCTCTTTATAACTTGAATCAAATATTTATCGCCTCTTCAAAACAGAGTCGCAAACAAAATACTTTTGAAGTTTAAATATTGGCACGTTATGATGTCTTTATAAAATTGCGATTGTCAATTGTTTTACAGCTCACCTTGTAGTTATATCCTTCCACCATGCCCCCTAGCACCGAGAAATATTTCAAGGGAGTTTATACCCCATATACGTCTTAGTTATATGTTTGTTGTGTTGTACCAAAGCAACCTTAAGTTACAAGCAGTGCTATAAGAAAATTTGCAATTTACGAGTTCTAGGAGTCCCAGCCTCTACCAACAAATTGTATGGCGGTTGTACGAAGATCGTCTCTCAACTCCGTTTTTCGTCGAATATAACATATATTTGAAAAGATTTCTTGTGAGTTTATTCAGTGTTTCTTTACTTTAATCATTATCTTATTTACGATTCATCGAAAACCAACATATATGTATGTTAAGTAATAATTAAATCGTCGCAATAAATTATATACCTAGTATAATATATGTAGTGAATGGCACGAAATGCGATGTGTGACAGGGTAGATTTATTAGAATCGTAATTTACCGCAAAATACACACTTTGAATTGCCGATTAATAATAATCATTGATTACGATTTACGACTTATAATAATTCTCTTTCAAAGTAAGCAAACAACTTCATTCCTAATATGAAATTAAAATTGATAACTTGGTTATTCCACTGGCTGTGTAACTAGATGTAACGCGTTTCACTTCTTTAAGAAGCATCTTTAGACTATTTCGAACCATAACTAACCATTTCACCTCAAAACACTAGTAATTAATTTTATTATTAGTACTTTCGTACTACCCCTTTCCGCCTCCAGTAGAAGGAAACTAACACACTCTACTCTTCATTTTTAATTAAGATGTTTCTTAAAGAAGCGGAAAGCATTACATTTAGTAACACAACCAGTCGAATAAGTAAATTATCAACCTTAATTTAATATTTAAACACCAAAGATACCTTCGTATCCATCGAAAATATCTTTATTCCTATTAACATTAAAGATATTGCATTTAATTACCCACTATTTCACGTTATTAAAATATGCTAGAATTCATCGTAATTAGTCCAAAATATCGATTTCATGACTGCAGTAAATGTAATTGACCACTCGTCTGCAAAAATACCTGCTGGCGAGCCGTACAGCATGGTATGTAATTATAAGGGGCTTTGGTTGTACCTGTATAAAATTGCCGAGCTTATTGTCAAGTGGTTAACGTCGTCGGCTTCCGTTGCAGTGTTCACAGGTTTGCATCCCAGTAAGGACAGTTTTATTGATTGATTTGTATTTGAAGGCATGAATGTATGTGATGTTTGAATTTCCTACGACTCATCCTATCCTAAAAACGGGGCGTAGCGAGATGCGATTAACTAACCACTAGTCCTGTCCTATCCTTCTATTCCTACTCTCTTTGAAAAAACGAGGTTGAGCAACTGATTAACAAGAAATTCTCGTAGAAAAACTTCTGTTATTATAAGATACCTCCATTATGAGGTCATATGCTCCACGTTGGGAATGGACACGGTAAAAAAAATAGTATCACTGGAACCATGCAAAACACTTTTTTATAATTTTTTAATGTTGAAATATACAAGCACCCACGAGTGTTAGATTTCTTTTATTTTCGATAGATTCAGCAGTGGATTTGTAGAAATTATAAAATCAATAGTGAAAAACTTTTTTACTCCAGCGGTTGCATTACTAGAGTTACGTTTTGTGACATGTGATTTGCCCTTTGGCAAAATCTTCAGAGAAACTCTAGAGCTAGATTTTTAATCATTCTGTATAATATATTAACTAATTAAACCCTTTTGCCACTGGCTAAATGATTTTTAACTATTTCGAAGAAATGAAGCGCTATTGATTTGATTTTATATAGCTAAGAAAAAACCATTAATAAAAAATACATATGGAAAAGACAATGAAAAAATACTTTTGGCTTATATTATTAACTAAATAATTTGTAGGCGCCACCTTAGCTTTTGCTGATTTCAATTATCTCAGGTCTAATAATATGGAACGTGGTTTATTTCTCTTTTCTTAATTTACATATGATTGTATGTATGAAAGTTTATTAAGGTTGAGAAACCGAGGCTACACAAATAACGTTGAGTATTTTAGGTGTTGGGAAATTTTCAGCATTCCTTTGATAACTGGGAAAAAGTCAACAAGATTTTTATGAGAGTTTCGTTGTTAGGTTAACATTCATTGAAAAAATAACTAATTGTTTTCCTGTTCGTCACAATTTACATCACTACTTTACTTTTAAGAAGTTTTTGGAAAATTTTTTGTAAGACGGCAATGATGAGAATGCAACATCCATACTAAATATCTGTGCTGATTTTGTACAATTTATTGCAATCCTGAAAAAAAGAGACATACAATCATACACTTGATGAATTCATGAAGAAATAAATTATTTTGTTTGCTCAAAAAGCTTCACAGTGATATAATTTAAGACTTAAACACTAATTTACTGTAGAGTCCAGTCAATCTTGCTGTACTAGCAATATTGATATAATTAAAGTAAGAAAATACATGGAAGTGTACAAAATCTCAATAATCCAAACTTCATAGTGAGTTTGATCAAAAAATCTTATTTTTTACTGAGAAATTTAGATTTTATTTTTCTTATGAGCGAGAGGCGGGGATGGGATGGGAAGAAACAATATAAATTACTTGTGTTTGCAATGGAATGTCGAAATACTGCATCCAGTAATTAGTAAGGGATTCAAATGGACAGCTTGGAATTCTTAGAGAATAATAGAAATAAATCGTTAGTAAATAACAGTTTAAACAAGACGTTTGGCTACCTACTATTATTTAAAATGGTATTTTTCCCTTTCAAACACAAGTAATTAATAAAAGAGTTTATGACTTAAAAATATTTATTTAATAATATAAATATATGTTAACCAGAACATAAACAATCATTTTACTTTCTTGGTCTCCCTGCCGCTTTTTTTCCACCAGCCTGCGGCTTATCCTTTCCAGTTAGCATAGGATGTGGTTCTGCTGAATTAATTTTGATGGGTATTTCAAAAATTCTAACTTTTTTCTTTTTAGCAGGAGGTGATTTTTCAGGAGATTCAGCCACTGCCACTTGTGTATCTATAGGAGCCGCCCAGCCGTCTTCGGGATCTTCAATTTCAGGAGCAATGGGTAGGAATAAGAGCATATTATCATCATCACCTTCTTCATCCGAACTACAAAATGCTGCTACTGGTTCACACGTCGTCACATCTACCTCAGTCTCCTCGTCATGTTCATTCTCACCTTCAAGATTTATAGACTTATCTTCATCGGTCACATCGAATTCAGACTCTCTTTCTTCATATTCAACATTTTCATCTAATTCTTTGAAGTCAGGTGCAAAAGCAGACCAATTTTCAACTTGATTTTGTGCCCAAATAGAAACAACACCGGAACTGATACTTGCAATAATAGGCCGCACTGGGTGCCAAACAACGTCCAATAGTAATTCCCCTTTTGTACCATGTAGAATCTTTACCAAGTTTCCGATTGATTTTTCCCATATATACAATGCATGTTGCCTCGCAGATCCGGCACAAATATATTCACCATCGCCAGAAAAGCAGCACTTTTTCCAGGTTGTTCTATTGACTAGATCTTGCAATTTTTGTATAGGCTCTGGTTCACCATTTTTTCCGCATTGTAAAACTTCTTTTGCGTTATAGACTCTAATTACTCTATCGGAAGTATTGACTAAGAAGCATTCTCCTCGTCTAGCGAATTCTATACTTTTTATTCCAGTAGTACTTGATGTTCCTATAGTAATTCTAAAACTAGCTTTTATCTCTAGGGATTGAGAATCCAATATAAGTATACGACCTTTGGCGTTTCCTGTGTACACATTATCTCCTCGTCTGTCAAATGATGCAATTATATTAACGTCACCGTCTTCATCTAAAGGTAATGTTTTATAATTTGCCTCCAGATCTAAGAGCATAGCTGCATGTTTCATAGGGCATACTAAAAATCGCTTATCATTGCGAGGATCAAATTGAACTCGTAAAATGGGCGTTGGAAATCTAAATTGCTGCTCTAATTCTCCAGTGAGAATGTCCCAGATGCACACATTATGATCGGTGGAAGCTGATAATAGTTTTTGGCAATTTCTAGACCAGCTCAATGCACAGACAGGATGGACGTGGGCTGCGATATTTTTAGCTATACCGCGGGTTAAGAAATCCCAAATAAATATTCTTCCATCGTTGCATCCCACTGCGAGCAATGTTCCACGTTTATTGAAAGCGCATGTAGAAGCTAATGAAATCGAATCCAATGTTCCATCAAATTCTTCAGGGTAATTTTGGCCAAATGATTCTAATAATTCCAAGTTCATTTCTATTTATTTTCTTTACTTCACATCAAGTTGTATTTTTCTGTAACAGATGTGAAAATAAGTTAACACGTAATAATATAAGAGTAGGATAGGTTAAAAACATTTCCTCCGTAGTCAAAAAAAAGGTCATTGATAGTTGTCATAATCTAGCAACAAATCGATTGGGTTGGGAAACAATATATTTGGTTGTAAATTTACCATGATTTGATGTATGTAATGCAAAGTTTGGTATATCTTTCTGTACTAAAACAACTTGGTTCCTATGGTCAAAATATTGTTTCAATCAAATAAATATATATTTTAAGATAGGGTTGTGAAATCAGATTCTTACACAGTTTTGAGGCTGCTGATTTATTAATTGTTAATTGAAAACAATTGACCAGCCACTGATGCAAATAGACAGTTCATACATTACCCCTAATGTCACTACATGTATTTATAAGATTCAAGAAAGCAAGGGTGTAAATCTAAGTATACTCTCATAATGACAAATATATATGATATTGAATTAAAATTCATAACTTTGTTTTTCCACTGGTTGTGTTACTAGTTGTGACAAGTGTTTCGTCTCTTTGAGAAGCATCTCTACAAAGTTACTGTGGAATCCATCGAAAATATTGAAACACATGTACAATAGCAATTCTATATAATATGTATATAAAATAATTAAAAAATATGTGTACACAATCCTGCGCAGAGAGAACAATACAATACAAAGGACGAATCTCTGCACAGGAAAGCGTAGACTCGGCTAGGGTCTGCTCAGAATTTCAAATACCATACTTAAATCACAAAATCGAATCAACCTAACCTAATTAATCTGTAAACAAATGGTATGGTTAATATTTAATTTTTTTATTAAATGTGCTGTCCTCTCCCTTAGAAGTTATATTTTTACGGGACCGCGGTAAATTAGTAAATCTCATAATCCCGGGATTGTTTTAAAATCAATTCTGGGATTCCAGGATTCACTGTAAATGTTTACTTCCCGATTAACTAGTGTACACCTTAGTTCACATGTGGACCACCATTTGAGTAGCACTAATTTAAGATACTCAAAATGAACGATAAATATAATGAAAACATACTCTTACTTTGCATTCATAAGGAAAGAATGCAGTTTAAATGGATTTTAGTACCTAAATATGAAGATATGTTTCTTAACTAATTTGAAAAGTAGAATAATTGAGGACCGCTTTTTTAAATGGATGGAGGACATGTCCTATTTTTGGATACCATCTGTTAAAAATTTTACTTCACATAGCTGCAATAATTAAAATAAAATGGTAAACATTTACCTTGTGCCCTAAGAGAAACTTAAGAGTTTTGAAAATGAATATAACTATTATGATTGTGGTTATTCGCTGGTTTGCAAATGTGAACGATTTACATTCATAATATTAACGGTAGGCTTCAGATGAGGAGAAAAAAAAAGTCCAACGAAGGACTGAATACCGGGAGTAAAATTATTGAAGAATAAGTAGTAAATAATAGCAAATTACATATTTTATGGTAACATACTAAATCTTACCTTTTTTAATTTATTGTTCAATACAAATTTAAAGTTGCATTTATTTATAAAATTTGGAAATAACGTGAAAATTTAAACTGATGTCAAAAATATTGTTGGTATTCGATGACATCTATATTCAGACGGATGTTACTGAATGCAGAAATATCAATTGCACGTTTATATTACAGTATCTTCAAAGAAACAGTTACTGCTTTATAATCATATTATCAACAGTGTTTGGTATATTTGAACTGTAAACAGCTCACTTATAACGAGAATATTATATGATTTTTGTAAGTTATACTAAGCATTAGACAGAGACGCCAAATAAAATGGTAAGCAAAGACAAAACATAGAGCGAAGCACAAATAAATTCCTATAGTAAGATATATTATTCAGTAAACGGCCACACAGGTACAAAAATATTTTACAGTTTTTAGAGTGTATTTTACTTTCTTTTAGTCTTAACAGTGAAATTTGATAGTTTCTATTAGGAATTATGTTTTTGTTATCACCGTATTATTTAATTAAAAATTAAAGAAGTATCATTCGTTCATTTTTATTAGCGACTTCAATAATATCTACCTATTCATTTGATCATTCTTTTCAACCACACTCTAATATGCGTAGGTCTTACTATATACGCGCTTTTACTTACGCAAAAATGAATATCATCATGAAAATCTAAGTCAAAAGTGATTCATATAAAATTACGAGTGATATAAATTAAAAATTCAGAACACTTATTTCACCATCTGGGTCACATCTACTTAGAAACACAATCAGTGGAATAACAAATCCATAAACATTATTTTTTTCATTAAAATGAATTTCCACAATAAAACAATCAAATCCATCAAACATAATATTATATTTATTACCTACTTAATTATTGTCTATCATATCGAATTTTATGTTTTTCTATTAGGCATCACTGTTAGGCGTGACGTCAGTATTTAGGTTCTATTTACATCCTTTTCCGTGCGCCATCTCCAAGGCGAGTATGTTTTTCTTAGCGAATTAATTTATATCTGAATTCATCTTGTTTACAAATGATAAATAACGTTTTTCGACGTAATCAAAAGTTGTATTAATATTAAATCTAATTATTGTATTTAATATTTTCAGATTGAAAGATGGTTCAGCGTCTTACTTTCCGGCGACGTTTGTCGTACAATTCCAAGTCCAACAGGAGACGTGTGTAAGTATTTTACTTAACGGCATCCAACCATATCACTGATTGTCGTAAATATTATTAAAGTCAGTGCTTAATCATTACAATTATTTCATCAGTCTCTTTTGTGACACCTATACTTGTTATGAATATTTTTTGGTTGGATATCCTAACCTATATTTTTGACAGAAGGTACATGTGTATGATTTACATTACAGAGTACGCACTCCTGGTGGAAAGCTTGTATATCAATACCTCAAGAAACCCAAGAGGGTGCCCAAGTGTGGACAATGCAAAGAGAAACTTAGAGGAATTACTCCAGCCCGCCCCATGGAGCGATCACGAATGTCAAGAAGGAAGAAGACTGTCACCAGAGCTTATGGTGGTGTTCTCTGCCACAAGTGTGTTAAGGAAAGGATCGTGCGAGCTTTTCTCATTGAAGAGCAAAAGATTGTGCTTAAAGTAATGAAGGCGGGTAGTGCAAAACCCAAGAAAGAAAAAAAGTGATTTTGTTATCTTCCTGAATAAATTCTTATAAGCTCATTTGTGTTTTATTATAATCTGAAAAACCTATATCTATTCTTTTGATTGAACTATGTTTAAATATGAAGCTGTGACTCTTCAATTAAAGTTCTTCGCCACCTTTTTGTGGGTGTTACAAAATGTCCTCCCGATTTAGTTCTGTATTGTGATCTTGATAAAAGGTCAGACTTTAGAATACATTGGTAACTTATTTTGGAAAACTATTGTTAAAATTAGGGTAAATATACTGCACAAAATGCTACTCTTTCTGCCTGAACAATTACCTTATGCTGCTGAGAACAATACAATTATGTAGCATATTTAATTGTGGATCGGTAACTGTCTCAATATTAAGCATGGAAATCAAGAAAACTGTTAATGTATGCAAATCAAGAAATATTCTGATACACATTTGACATATTACATTGAGAACATTTTCACACTGATATTCGTATTTGGCATAAATTATTGGTTTCCCGGATTTACACCCATGGTAATTTTCTTATTTAAATTTCCTCTAGAACTGCTTGTTAGTTTTCGTATTTAGTAAATTTTCTGGAAGAAAACGAGTAGCATGCTATAAAGCATATTTACCAAAATTAGTTATCAATCTGACAATGCATAGGCTGGAAAAACTTATTTTCATCTTGTTCCATGTTATCAATGAGTGGGTTCCTATAATCTAATGATCAGAGCTTGCCGGCGTCTTGAAGATTGAATATTTGTGGCTGACGTGAAACGTGATCAGTATGAGAGGCATTAACTATATTCAATACCCCCTCTATTCACAATCAGGTCATTCTAAAGTTACCAAATAGTTAGAATAACAAAAAAATGTCATTGCACTCGGTTTTTTTAATTCAAGGTTCTCTAGACCCCCATGTCTGAACTCTGATCTGCAGGTGCCATGAATCTAGCCAACGATAAGACTGGATATGCTTTTTATAAAAAGTTGAGTAGTTCGACCCTTCTGACTGTAGAATAGTCTTTAAATCAGAGTAAGAAGACCCTCGCCCTAAGAGAAAAAAACTGCAAATTCATTCCATTGTTATAGTCGAAGATTAAACTATGTTTGCTGGATAATTGGCTGGTGTTCACTACAGATTGACTTATCAAGAAATAAGGAGGCATTCAATTTTAATGATGGCAAATAAATTGGGAAGTAAATCTATTCACCAAAGACAGACACATTAATTATCTATATTGCTTGAATAATCTATA
Source organism: Himalopsyche phryganea (assembly GCA_022494535.1). Classification (NCBI taxonomy): domain Eukaryota; kingdom Metazoa; phylum Arthropoda; class Insecta; order Trichoptera; family Rhyacophilidae; genus Himalopsyche; species Himalopsyche phryganea. The sequence continues at coordinate 4,219,797 of JAGVSL010000034.1, forward strand.
TGCATTACCATGTGTAGGACCATTCCTAGAAAATACGGGAACCGAAGCAACTGATCATTTTGAGACTCAGCCCCTAACAAACTACAGAGGAGAAAATATTTAATACTGATGTTTATTCATGGTATTTGCTGTTATATTTAAAAAAAAAAGATTTTTTTACTTTGGGTGGATGGTGTGTTCACTTGTTCGACATGGTGAAATTCGTGAGGCCTATGACAAAATTCTCTTGTACTGCCTTACTAATGGGTTTTGTAAATTTTCATAAAACATTTAGTGTGTATATTTACGGCAAAACGCATGCCAACTTGAGTTACACATGTGGAAAAAAGTTTATTATCTGGGTAATTAATTTTATGTTGATTATGAATTTATTACCGAACCTATCTAAATTATGAATCATAATATTTATATGGTCAAATGGTATGCTCCCCTTCCTGTAAATTATCATTTCTTCATTTCCATTTAGATTGTTAAAAATGCAACATTTATTAAAACCTTTTACATCCATACTACTTTTCTGCCTATCATTTATCATCCACTCCCCTACGACTGGGCAGTTTTATTTTTTCCTGCGTAATATCCGTCGTCAGAACTACATTTCTGCGTGAAGCCAAATTAGCTATCAAATAGCTAAGAAAGTTTTGTAGATCTTAATATTTTATGCCATTTTAATGGAGTTCTACCAAGTAAAAGCCAATTCAATCAATAATTTAAGCTAATCTCATATAAAGGATACAATAAGGGGGAGTTAGGGAGATTACGTTGTTCGTTCAAAATTGGTGAGCTGTTTAGCTGTGCCCAGTTTATTTCTAAAATTTCCTGTTATCAGGTTGATGTTAGTTTTAGGGGGTTGGCGTTTGTTGTGCTAGAAAATTCATTATCATTATATAAAATTGGCTTGTTAAAAAATGTAAAAACATTCTAAAAAAAATCAGGGTATTTTCAGGTCGAGAAAAATAAATTTGGTCTTTCGGGTCAGAAGTAAGATTTGACAGTCAGGCTCTCTGAAGATGTTGGTACCGGGTAATTTAATAAAATTACGGCCCATGCAGACCTCTAGACTTTATCCATAAAAATATTTTTTGACAGCTTGGGAGCCACCTGTGATCAGATACCACCAACTAGTCTGTGTTGATCCACCAATGGTTGTATGTAATGCTGTATATAAATCTATAGTATTGAAACAGGGCATATTCAATAATAATGCGAAATAAATTTATAGAATTTTATTGCAGTTGATATATATTTTTTATAGCGCAACATTTCTTAACTATTAAAATTATTTTGTATGAAAGTTATCCTCATCCGTAATGTAAAAAAATCTTTTTATATTAAGCTCTACCATTTCCCTCCTTTGCGTTTTTTCTTCTGCTGCTGTCTATTCTTTTGCCAACCAGGTTCGCTTGGTGTTGTCTGTTTCTCTGCAACTCTTGGACTCTTTCCGGGATTCATTTGCTGCTTAGTCATATCACTAGAAAAAGTAATTTATTGATTGCATTATCGACTTATTTGGTAAAAAAATAGATTTCATGACAGAATATTGAAATTTTTTGAAAACCATATCCGCTCCCTATTCGGAGCATATGGCCATCACGCGGTTCCTTCAAGCTTCTCTGTCCCCCGCCAGTCTCCTCGCCTCCACCCAGGACATTCCAGTGTCCTGTAGCTCCGCCGAATACATCCTATGGATGGTCATCAGTGGCCTTCCAGGGCGACGGAATCCATCTGGTTGGTAGAAGAGACAGGCAGGATTCAGGCTCCCCTGGGGGATCCGTAGCACGTGTCCAAGCCAGGTCCATCATCGCTTTTTTATTTTGGACGTATTAAGAGGCTGGTCCGTCCGCTCTCTTACCTCCGAGCTCCTGACAAAATCAAACAACCGTACCCCTAGTATTCGCCCCAAACACCTGTTTTCAAAGCACAGTATACGGTTACCCTACGCCTTGGTGAGGTGCCATTACTCGCAACCGTAAAGCAACACCGTCAGGATGCATGCGTTGAGTAAGTGTCACTTTTTCATTACACCTTAATTAACAATTTTTGGCACACGATTTTACTGACAATTGCAGAATTTATCAACCATTCTGGCTAATTTTGTATCATTCAATAATTATTATTTGCAACATAATTCATTCACTACAATTCCATGTAGGGTTACATCAACCATGATAATTTCAATGGTTCACTTACTATTGATCTGTAGCACTAGTCGTCATTCCCTGACTTCCCTTGATGACGTCACCGCGAGGTCCTCGTTGTCTTCTTTTCCTAAATGCGGCTCTTTCATATCGAGGAAGCCATCTATAAAAATATTAGTCATTCAATTACTAATGCTATTCACTGATGCTACTTTACGTAATTCAATTTAAGTTGAACAGTAAATTGGAAAGATGACATTTTTCATCATAGTCCACCATTTCGCAATCAGTTAAATGTTACAGTAAATAAAAAGTTAACCTTTCTGGATTGGGTGGAATAGATAGATCCACGTTGGCGGGTAATTTTGTTTTCCGTTTACGCTGAGACAATTTCTTTTTAGACTTATCAGTGCCAGGAGTTCTGTAATAATGAAAATTAATTAGCATGTGTTCAATTGTACTTGAATATTGTTTCTTTTAATAAGCAATATATTGATGGCCTAATATTATAAACCCGTATCTGATATTTTGACGAAAATGACCTTGTAAACCATATCTCGTTTATTTAAAATAATACAAAGTATTTAAACTTTTTAATGATTTACATGTACCTTAACACCTTAGTTACCGGAAACGCCATTTGGAGTTTGCCATGCCAACCGTTTTTTTACCGGAACCGCCAATTAGCGTCATACATCACATGTCTACTTTGCATACAAAAAAAAATATGATGCGCTAATGTCAGGTTCCAAAATTGTAAACCGATGGCAGTGTATATATATAAAATACAATATTCGTAATTTAAAATAAAATGTTTACGGTGAATTTCACAGATATCGATCATTTTGTAATTTTGATTTTTCTGTTGTTTCGATGTTTTGAATAACAAAATACAAAAATTTCATTTTGTAATGTCAAAATTTACATTTATTTTAAAACATATACACGTTTATATACATATTTGTAGTAATACATTTTTTTGAATTTTTTTTTATGACTCTTAGTGCTTTATGACGTGTACATAATGCAAGTTCGCTTGTAAGGATAGGCAGAAGAGTGAGACGAAGTAATTTCTATTATATTTGAACATTTTTTTTATGCGATCTGTAAATAAATAATAGGTCTGTTTCACCGATTACATATAGTCCTAATTTAGATAATATTGAAGAATAAATCTACTATTGACCAGCGGATACATAACAATGGTCTACAAAATTGGAAGAAATTTTGTCACACTGCCTAGAAATAAATCAATGCGTTGGGTGCAATTCAAGGTCCTTGCTAATGAAAGGATTTTGGAAAGGTTGGAAGGAATAGAGACACTACTATTTTCGAAGGCGATGAGTCGAAAACGTTTTCAGCAAATCTTACGGTTTATTCATTTTCGAAATACAGACGAAATTCCCACCAATGCAAGTCGATTATTGAAAGTGTGGAATATAATAGATTATTTTACAACCCGGTTCAAAGATTTACATAAACTGTAGCAAAATATTTCGCTTGATTAGGGGAGCATATCGGGGCGTGGGAGATTGAATATAAAAGTGTACAACTCCAGTAAAATTACAAAATACGGTATTTTGGTTAGAATGGTCTGCAATTCAGTTAGTGTATGCAGTTTTCAATTGTATGTAGGTTCTGGGATACCACTACGAAATACTATATCAGAACTTCTTAAACTGTTTGAAAATAAGTGGCACCGCGCTTAATTTCTAGAATAGTGTTCAAATTGCAAAAGACTTGTTAAAAAAAAGGCTTTGAGGTACTATAAGGCCTAATCGTGGATTTAAGGCTAGATTTTGCTACAACTGTACACTGCTACACATAAAAAAAATATTGAACTTTACTATAGAATATAAAAATTAGTGATAAGTGTATGTACATATAAAATAAAATATATTATAATAGTGTTTCAATTCAAATTTATTTTTCGAATAGATCAGCTGTTGCTTATTTTTCATGACTGAAATTTAATAAAAATATGTTGTCTCTGCTCTTCAAAGTACAAAACATTTATTGTGGTAAATAAGTTTTTTTATTTCTACGGATTGAGAGCCTCTGATTGTAAATGGGACTCATTGGTATTTGACATTTTTACAAGACGGCAAGTGTTCTTTTTTTCTTTAAAAAGGTATCAATGACTAATTCTGTTATCATGAGAATGAAATAAAGTAAAAGATCACTGTTTACATTGGTTATGACCCGGCAGGCAATTCATTTGACACATGTTTTGAATTTAATGGTCAGTTTGAACCTTATTTATGTCTATTTATCTATTATCTAAAATAACTGCTGATGTTGGAAACATTTTTTTCTTAGGTTTTGTATGAATATTTGACAATGGTTGGGGTAATAGGTAGCGTGCATTATGTTTATATTTGTCACATATATATTTTATAGAAAACTAGTTATATAAAAAAAATAATGAATCGTGTACATTATTTAATATATTTGGTAAATATAAAAGTAGAAACAATTGCAAAAAAAATAAATTTGAAGTACTGACTGTATAAAAATCAGATGTACTCTTGGGAAACCATAAACCACAGTTTGGAAAACCTCAAATCAATTATAAATAAATCGATTTGTATAATAATTGATACATTTTTGACGATTCCTGAAAATTTTATGTCAATATGTCGATGCATTTAAGAGATATAGCAATTTTGATAAAAACTGCGATATTTTTCGAGATTGCAAAAAAAACAGCCGGTACCAACTCGTTGTTTCATGTAATTACGGCCGGTAACTAAAGTGTTAACATACTATTCATTTAATACTTAGAAGAAAAAAAAAAGTCCAATCTACATATTAACGTAAATATTCAACCTCCTGTAAATTTTTTTAAAAAGTCACTTACGGGATTATAACATTAGACCATCAATATATTATAATAACTTGATGTATAACATAATAGACAAGTAAATATTACCCAGGAGATTGATCCTGTCGATTTTGGGTTGATTTCTTGACAACCTTGGCACCCATCATCCAATTTGATGCCTCCAAAGTAGCAACATCAACTTTTCCCTGAAACAAATCGCATCCCATAAAACAAAACCGCATAAATTAATGAACCAAATTGTAAATATTGTTTTAAATAAATAAATTGTTCCAATAGATTTGAAAGACTTACTTCGGTTTGTTTCATAGGAGGAAGTTTAGCAGATAGCTCAGCAGCCTTTTTAGGGTCACTAGAAGCACTGGCAACAATTAGCCGAGCCAGAGCGCGACCGCCCTCTGGACCGCCTGGGCCTCCGTGCTTAGACCGCCAAGCTTCTTCGATACTCACCCACTCCTAAAATATTATTGCAAAGAATTCAAAATATATATAAATGAAACAAAGCACAAAAATTAAACTAAACAAATTCTAATTGATTGTACTTGTAATCTAGTCAAATACAATTTACATTAATGTACAATTTACCTTGGTTCCCTTTAAGCTTTTTGAAGACTCTTCAAACAATTTCGTGACAGCATCGCGATTATTTTCACCATTATAAAGCGTCACCAGAGCACTTATAATACCAGGTTTGAATTTCATGTCTGGACTTTCCAAAAGTTTTATAGCAGTTTTGCGGTCACCCTATAATTAGAGAAAAGTAATATTATGAATTTAAAATAACACGATATAGAAGATCATGTACTAGTGTCCAACCACTCTATCTAGGCTTCCACGTCATAGCACTGCGAACGCCGAAGTTATTACGTCAAATGGTTTTTTCGCTCCGCCTGTGTTGCCAGCGTTATATCCCAAAAATATTATATTTTAAATAATACTTTAAAATAATTATAGTAATACATTATAAATAATACTTTTAAATAAAATATTCCTAAACAATAGTATTTAAAAAATATATTTTAAAAAAATGATTCTTTTTCTTAAACATATTCGCTCACTATGTGAAGTATATGGCCAGTATTTATTTATTTGCTTGTGTGGTATGGTGCATTGTCCATAACAATTATGGAGTTCCTCGGTAGATTCGGTATCAGCTGCGTCTGCAGACATTTCGTAAAATTAATCGCATTCATATCATCAAATCGAAAAGTAAATCAGGGGATGATTTACTTTTCGATTTGAAAATTAGCAAGCCATTTTGAATGAACCCGCTTTCTCCGCCAGCATGAACAATAATAAATCTTGGGCATATGGAATCAGAAGTCATTACGCTTTTGACTTCTTTTCCGTCTTGCCAATATTTTTTCATAACATATGAAGGATGAATGAATGTTTCATCAAAATGTATAACAGGACGTTTTTCATTGTCTCTGTTATTTTTCATTAAGTTAAGGAATCTATTTCGTCATGCTATGATATCATATCTTTCCATTAAACAAGTCCTTTTTAAGCGTGATTTTTTAAACTTAAAGCCTATCGTATGTCAGACTTTTCTTTAATGCTCTCTCCCCCTTGATAATCCATATCGGTTTTTAAGGTCAGTAAAGTGGTATTGAGTGTACCGGGATTTCTTCCTTTGTCTCGTAAAAAACCCCACTTTCTGTTGTATGGCACACAGATCAAAAGAATCTAACATTTTTTTTTCGGCCTATTTTTTGTTTTCTTGGGCGAATGAACCATCCCATCACCAGTATTTATTTCTACACAAATACGTTGAATAGTGCTTAGTGATACATCTGTAACCAAAAATAAATAAAAGCTAAGGACTAATAGAATGTTAAATATTGTTGATCCCCAAATAAGTTTTTTTTTAAACTCATTTTCTCTTTTCATTGATTAACACTTTACAACCTTACTTTAAAATGTCGTAAGTACATATAGTAATAAGGTATTAACAAGAAAACGGGCAAGATTCAAAAATTAGCAAAATTATTGGATATAACATAATAAAGAATATGATTTCGAAAATAATTTACCGAAGGTAATTAACTTAAGAACTACTGATTGAATACACTATTTTCCGTTGAATAGCATGCGGTAATATTTCCCCTAAAACTGGGGAAATTTTGCAACTCTGGTCACACTGTTAAATTCCTTCGTTTCTTACTTGTCATAGCAAATACTTTATCTCTGGCACTATTGAGTGGAATTAAAAGCCTACCTTTCTGTTCCTCAACCTCACAATACTTCAATACATTAGAAATAATGCCCTTCCTCTGCTTCCGTAAAGGTTTAGGCATTTTAATGTAAAAGAAACCGCACCGATAATGAGCCAGAATGTAGTAGCGGGGCGAGTAGATGCGAAGGGTGGGTGTTACTTCCAGGAACGAACGTGATGATATGTATGTCTTGCTATGGTGGTGGCACTGTATGTTTCAAATCTAAGTTTTTTTTTACATAAATATACAAAATGAAAACATCCAACTAACCTGACACAGTAGCACATGAGCTGTAGCCAATTTAAGATCATTATTTTTAAGCAGCAGATTTGATGCTTGTGCGAGTTTTCCATCCCGGGAAAGACGGGATGCCTCAACCAATAAAGCTTCCTTCTCCATATTGAATTCTTTAGCTAACTTGGTGCATAGCTGTTTGCAATGATCTACCTGTAATTAAAAATATTATAATGAAGTTATTTTATAACAATATAAAATTAACACGAATTCGCATATGTTTTTATTACCTGGTTAGAATATACAGTAAGCAATGCTTGGTTGTAAAGTATAGACTTTCTTTGACGAGTGGTAAGTTTATGTTCGAGACCATCTTGAGTAGCTGCCTTGATACGCTTTCGAGAATCAAAAACGTTAACCTCTCTGAAATCATAAGACAATTAAAAAAATTAGCAGCGTTAACAAAAACCAAATGATATTCATTTCAACTCAGAATAGAAAATAGATTACAAATATTGAAAACTCACTTATTTATAACAACCAGATTATTGCTGGCAATAGCAACTAATGCTTGGTCAGAAGGCTTATTTTTGAGAACAGCTTGATAAATGGCAGCAGCTTCCTTTTCTTTTCCTTGCATTTGTAAACAATAAGCCAGTTGGACTCTGGAAAAATAAACCACATTAATTTTTGATCAAATATACAATAAGGTTGTGAAATAAACCCACAAATTTTATGTGAAACAATCAGTACTTCACTTCAGCTAAGCATTTTAAAAAAAATATTGATATTCCCATATTAATAAATTCATCTCATAGTCACCCGACATAACTCACTAAATTTGGAATGATTGTATATATTTATCCTTCCTTTGAATTGCATTTTAAAACCCCCAATGCTATTATAAGTGTAAAAATCACTGGTAATTCTAGCCGCCGGCAATTCGCTACTTTGTTAATGCATTTGTTTTCCCAACAAAGATTAAGGTTATTCTCAGAATTTTTAACTCAGGTATCAGTGTGGGTCGTAGACTTACAATATTTTATCTTATAAATAATATTTGGTCGTATTTGTATCTTGTATATAAACGTTAGACATTGTTTACTGTCTGTCAATTCGAGTTGATTTGTGTGCTCGAATGCCTGAATATGCCGAAAGGCGAAACCCGGGTCGTTAGTGATGAAATACATGGAAATGTACAAAATCTCAACAATTCAAATTTAAACTATAATAGTAATATCAAGCATTATAACACTGGAAAAAATAAAAGAAAGAGCAATAATATTACTTGATAATAGCCGTCTCTTCAACGAGCTCCTCATCTCCGCCGCCATCATCGGCAACCGATTCTGCAGCAGCATTTTCTGCTCTTTGCAAAAGTTGTGTTGCTTCATTTGTGTGACCTACTAATGCTTCCCCACAGGCGACATTGTAGATCACTTCATAACGCTTCAGTTCAGACCATGGTTGAGAGCTAGGCTGCATTTAAAAATATCATTTATCAATAAAAGAAGGGTTGAAAGTAGTATCTTTAAGATATTTATGTGTATTATTAACTGACCGCTTCATTTCCAGCAAGATAAGCAAATACTGCTGCCATGTTTGTTTGCCTTTCATCTTCATATTCATCATTGGTATTTTTCACAATATTACGGTACAAAGCGAAACATTCCTGGTATTTTTCCAAACGGTAAAGAATCTGAGCCCTTAAAAATAAATTTCATGCTAAATTAGTTCCACTTATTGGAAACTTTACAGAATTGAACTAAAAGTGATCATTATTGTTTATATTAACTGACTATTATCATGGTAGCATGTGATCTCTATAATATTATGATTTTATTAAAAAAAAAAGGTAAATGTCTATTAGCAGGGACAAAGCCTAAAAATGATATTTTTCTCTGAAAAACACACAGAATGAACCCACCGGTGGGCTTATAGCGTGTGGGGCCCGAGTAAAACACGGTGAGTAAAGACAATTGAAATAGTAGGATTCTTCGTTATTCCCTTATACTTTTGAAACAAAACCAAATCTATACATATATATATAAAAATGAATGTCTGTTTGTTGGTTTGTCCGGATCTTATAGGCTCCTAAACTACTTAACCGATCGCGACGAAACTTTCAGGAAGGACTTATTGTGATCATGTCGGGAAATATTATATAAAATAAATGTTTGTTTGTCCTTTACGCATTCCTTTACCATTCATACGATTTCAATGAAACTTCGGTGAGTTGTTGTGCACACACCCGTGAAGGGTTCTGAAGAAAAAAAAATTGAAAATCTAAAATTGAAAAAAAGAATCAAATACGTACATACAGTGACATCTAGGAAAAACCTTCTGATTTATTCGTGTACGCACCAGACGAAAAACAAAAATATTGTGTTATAACAAGTGTGAAGTCTATGAAATTTCGGCCTGTGCAGACCTCTAATCCAAAAGCAGTTCAATAATGCTGGGTACTCACTAGTATAATATAATATAAAATTAAATTAAAAATTGATAACTTAGTGTTTCCACATGGTTTATCACTAACAAGCTAATATGCTGCAGGAAGGTGTTAAGTTGTCTATCCGTGCCTGTCCAAATGCAAAAGATATCATCGATATAACGATACCATTTTAAAATGTCAAGCTTTCTATATAGGACAGACAGGTAGAAACTTTAATATTAGAGTTAAAGAACATATCAGATGTCTCAAAAGTAATAATTTTTCAGAGTTTGCAAATCATTTAATTGAAAATGATCATATTTTTAATAAAAATAATAACGTAGAAATACTAAATCGTGTAAATAAAAAAGGTATTAAAATGAATAGCTTAGAATTTTTAGAAATCAATAAAACCATTAACAGTAATGGAGGATTAGTAAACAACATTTTAAACAGAACAGGCAGCTCGCCATTATTAAATTTATTCCCCTTGGGTTTTTCACATCCAGGTGCCAGTAATTGATTTGTATATAGTGTAACAGTTTTTATAGCTTACCCCCCTCCACACGTACAGTAGAATGCAATAAAACCAACCCCACCTTTTTAAGAATTAAAATCACTGTTTACCTTAGAAATATAGACCTTGCGGTACGGTTAGTCTGAAGATGCTTCTTAAAGAGGCGAAACGCGTCACATTAGTGATAAACCAAGTGGAATAACTAAGCTATCAATTTTTAATTTACTTTTATATTAAAAATGAAAAGAAGAGAGAAAACCAAATATTTTTGTTTGTCAGGTTGGTTTTTCTGTTCAATATGAATATTGCCATGATTCTGATGTTTGTAGACGAATATGCGACATGTCATCGTTAAATCTATATTCCAATGTTTACTTACGTGATAAACGAATATTTTCCATATATTTACGTACATAAAAGATTATTCTAGCCTAAAGTATTTCATTCTGTGTGGTTTTTAGAGAAAAATATCATTTTTAGGCCGTGTCCCTGCTAATAGACATTTACCAAATAAATAATCTTGATTTTGTACACATAAGTCAACTTACCTGAGTTCTTTAAGGGCATTAGTCAGTTCAGGAGCCGAATCAACCGTCTTTAGGGCATCAATAGGCAAATTCAGTCTGTACTGAATGTACGCCTTTTCAAAATATAGATCTGATACAATAGTAGCATACTTAGAATTGCTAAATATATTCCAAGCCTCCTTGAAATTTGAAAGTTGAATTAAGCAAACAATTTTACAGTGCAATGCTTTCGAATCATCAGGAACCAGCTGGAGAACTATAAATAATAATGATATATAATGGTTTCACGATGTTAATAAAATGAAAGATTTACCGACAAAATTTGAGGAACTTACTTTTATTTGATGTTTTCAGAGCTCTATCATAGTCACCACTTTGACCAAATCGATTCAATTCAGAAAACGCGGAGGCCAGATTATTCTCCTTACTGGCCGACATTTTTGACAGGTTGACGAGACCGTGGCAGTTTAGAATAGTAGTCAATAGACTACTATCATTATTTTATGACTACTATACTGTAGTAGTCTATGGACGATCTGTGGTGGCAGCATATAGTATATTACTTTATGGTAGTGTCGGTGTCATGTATGAAAATGTTGTCAGTTCATAATTCCTTTCGTTCCATGGAAATATTTATTTGTACAGGAACAAAAGCGCCTATATATTCCGTTTCCCACACTTGTGAGATTGCTAGTACACCCTGAACGTGTGCGTTTTTATGAAAGTGTTAGTGGCGTGAGCTTCCTCCGCCACGGCTTTTTTGCGACGTAGGGTTTCCTTAGCCCAACCATGTAATAGCCGTCTTGTGTGTCAAAAGTTTTGTAAAATGTTGCCAGGAAACCTCGGGGAAACGGAATAACTAGGCGTATGTGTATATGAACTAGTTTTTTTTTAAGTGAAATTCTCATATTTCAAAAATAGTTTATTCAATCGAAATGGATTTTTATGGCTTTAATTTAAATTATATTAAGTAAAATGCTGAAATTAATTTTCGGGTCATGGCCACGTAATTTATAATTATACCGCTAGATAGCCTTCATGTAAGCGCGGCCACGTAAGTCAGGGCCTGTGTGTTTTTGCTAAATTTGTAAGATTTTAAGGTTTATTTCTCCCAAAGGTATCTAAAAATGGTGTAGTGAATAGTTAATTATTTATAAATTCTGTTACATACGCCTCAATTTACTGACCAAACTTCTCAACAGAAGGTAAAAAATATTGAAGTTTTGCTAAACATTTTCTCTAATGTCAATTTGTATTCTTATCCGTCAATTTTACGTAAGGCCATGATTCTGCATGTTTTTACATTTATAATATTACAAATTAAAATATAGAAATAATACTACATGAAGATCCGGTTTTTTAAGTGTAGCCTAGCCAGAGGTAGCTAGCCTTCCCAAAAATAATATGACGTATGACGATGTCAATGTCTGGAAAGTACCAATTGATATTCGTTGTATATGTTGTTGTAATTGGTTTACTTTTGGGCAAGGAAGAAGTACTAGAGTATTTTTTACGACACCTGTCATTCATAATTGGAAAGTAATACATTATTGTAGAGTTGTACTGCTCAAAAAAAAATCTCGAATAAATACTCATCTTCCTATTACTTTTAACCTTTGTTTCTCAATTATAAAGAACTGATAAGATATATGTGTTATACTAGTTGTAGAAAAGATGAGAATGCAACTCATGATTAATATATTGTTAGTAATATAATATGGGTAGACGCCTGTATATAGATATGTATTTTTGACAATATTTAAAATGCTTTATTACACAGTTTCTCTGGTTTTTTTCAGAATATCGTAAAATGTCACAAAACCCAAACATGGCTCCCTCTTCGGGGATCCAAAGTGTTGGCAATCCTGCCTTAAAACAATTACCACCGATCGGAACTCAATCTTTTGGTAGCATGCCAAACGTATTGTCTAACATGGCCCAGCCGGCGAGACCACCTAATCAATACCCGGGACCCGGAAATACATATAATAATCCCAACGGACTCACCAATTCACCCGGGACAACTCCTTCCCCGTATGCTTCCTCGCCCGCCCTGAGACCTCCTTTGCAGACTAGCATATATAATAATAATTCAAGTCTGCATTCATCCAGAAACAATTCACCTGCCATGAATCATTCCGGTGTTTCTCACAGCCCTATCCCTCCTTCTCAATATCCTCCCCAAAACAATGTTCTACGTCCTTCTTTCACGCAGCCTTTAGCTGGAGCTCTCAATGTGACTCCTGGCCTTGCCTCTCAAAGCTTTCCACGGCAACCGGCACCAGTTTTCCCTCCATCTACTGTGAATTCACAGCATACAAATTACCCTCCATCTTCTAACACGAACCCATCTGTACCGCCACAAAATAGCATGCTCACTTCTCAGCCGCCAAATTTATTACAACGCCCGCCTATGAATGTTCCCAATACATTGCAACCATCAAATGCTCCGAACGCTTATCCTCCACAAGGGTACAACCAAACTTCATTTACGCAGCCCTCAGCTGGCGCTCAAAACTTTCCACCTAGAGTGACTCCAAACTCAATACCGACCAGTTATCCTGGGCTCAGTCAGCCTGGTCAAACAAACATGACGAGTCGGCCACCGCTGGCAGGATCTGTAACGGCTTCAGGACCGTCATCACTACCTTTTCCCAGTCGGCAAATCAACTCAAACATGCCACCATTAGTATCCGGTCTGGGACCCACCGGAATGCAACAACCTCTTCAAAATGTAAGAAATTTTCCACCTCATGCTTCGGTGATGACAAATAACTTATCTACAACTCAAAACAGCCAGTCTTCAGTAAAGCCACTAATGAATGTTTTTCAGCAGACCGTGCAGCAACCTCCCTTGACCAATAATACATATCCCCCTACTTACCAATCTTATCCTCCCAGTCAACCCCCTCAGAGCTTACCACCTTCAATACAGAACATTCAGCAACCCAATGTTCCTCAGGCTCCCAATTCCCAATCCGTCTTCCAGCCTCAACCGCCGCCCGGCTTTCAATACAACGCAGATCAATACAATGGGCAGCAAGGTCTCTCCCGCCAGATGGGTGGAATGAGCGTCACGCAGAATAGTTTTAGCAAAATGTGGGGGCATGAATCTGTTGACCTCATGCAGTGTAGAAATGTTCTGCCCGAACAGAAACTGGAACCCCCTGTTATTAAGCTGAACCATCAATTTACACAGTCAACTAATTGCAGTCCCGAGTGAGTGTTTCTTTACGCCTTAATTTAAAATATTTCAATACATTTTCATTAAATTTCTTTAGTCAATATTGAATTATCTAAGGATAAATGATTATTTTGTATTTGAGTAGTACAAATGCTTTTTTTTTTACAGAATATTCAGATGCACTGTAAGTAAAATACCGGAGACTCACAGCCTTTTACAAAAATCTAGATTACCATTGGGAATATTAATACACCCCTTCAAAGATTTAAATGTGAGTATCTCAAATCATTTCCATTATTTTACTAATATGAGGTGTAGTTTAATGTTATATTAAAATGTTCAATTAATTCTCAGTTCAATCAATTTTTATTTTTCACTTGTTGTTTCTAAAAATGTTTCAAAATCCTAAATAGTGACCACCGATGAAAATGCATTAAATTTTATTAGTGTTATTCATAAATGCTTTCAATTTAGAAAATTTCTGTTTTGTGTTCATAATTTTGCAATCATTCTCAAGAAATTATGTTACCAAGAACAACAATTATTACAATATTGTATTTTTTAAATAATAATTTGGTAAATAAATGTAATTTTCGTTCCAGCACCTTCCAGTAATACAATGTAGCTCTATTGTCCGATGTCGGGCATGCCGCACATATATAAATCCCTTCGTTTATTTTATCGATTTGAAAAGATGGAAATGTAATCTTTGCTACAGAGTGAATGATTGTAAGTAGTCAAATTTTATAATCTATCAATGTTCCACAACTCAGTATTGTCAGACATTGTATCTATTTATTGTCATACTAAATATTATATCATTTGTATCGTACAGATATACTCACACTATGTATTTTTCTTACACATAAGTGACAACATCAACTTACTTGCTTTAGTAGTAGAGCTTAAGGCAGTGGTTTCCAACCAGGGAGGTGCGGACTATCGCTAGGGGAGGCACCAAAATTTTTGTAATTAAAAGATAATTTTCATACTACTATATCTACAAATAAATAAAACTTCATATCATAAAACAGTAAAAATTCAGTGAATGAATATTTATTGTGCTATTGGCAAAATATACTGCTATTTGAAAATGAACAGAAAATTCTATAGGTAATAAACAAATAGTATAAGGATAATCATGAAGCTTAAATGTCGAGGCAGAAGCAAGAAATTGTTGTGAACATGCTGACGCTGAATTACCATTTTGTGGTTGAAATTAATAAAAAAAACTATTTAACATCGACAGAAATTTGCCACTAAAAAAATCTTGCAATACTTTCAATAAAACACCAACACCAACTGGCAGATAAAATAGATTTTGATAGTGTTGCTGACGATTTTTCTAAGAGCAAAGCAAGGTAAAATAATTTTCTCATGTTTTTTTTTGCGAATAGATAATGTGGAGCTAGTAAAATTTGCTCAATATCTTGTCCTAAATTAATTTTGCAATTTTAATGTACAATATATTAACGGATTCTATTTTTATATAAATGATTATTTATTATATTATAATATTTTAAAGACTTATTAAAGCGCAGTTTTCTGTAACGTTCCTTTGATTTACGAAAAATACCTTTAATCCAACGCTATATTACATCCTTTTTGGAAGAAAAATGGTAGGGCAGGGGGGCGGCGGAAAAACCCCTAACTACGCCACTGCATGTATTTATAGCAAAATCGTGATATTGTTTTGTTAATTGAAGTTTTTTTTTTTTTTATAAAGTTTATATTATTTAAAACGTGTCTATATTATCATATCGATTAAAAAAAGGGTAGGGAGGCGTGGACAAAAAAAAAGTTTTTAAGGGAGGCGTTGTAGCATTAAGGTTGGAAACTGCTAAGACGAATAAGTTGGTTTTATTCTCATTTCGTTTTCCGTCGCCTAAAAAATATGAAAAATCGAAATAAAATTTTTTTTTTTAATAATTGCGCTCTCAAAGTATTTGTTTATACTATTGCACTTTTATTTAAATGGAAATAGTAAAGTTTTCAAACCTGTCTAGCAAAGAGTTGACACCTGTTTTTCAGAAATGCTTTTATTTCCTTTATGCTGTGACTAGATTAGGGTTTATTGTAGTTTATCGAGATTTGACGTCTGAGGTAAAATCGTAGAACAAAGTATTTTTAACCTTTACTATGTAAAATAAATTCACGCGCTACGGTTAAGTGTATTCAATACAGAACATGCAATTATGACTGATTATAAGTGATTGATAGCCGGAAAAAAAATATATTCACAGACATCGCTTAAATTTATTAAAGTTGAATACTGGAAGTAATAATTAAAATTTTGAATACATGAAAAACTATCGGCCGATGACAAGTAGCTTAGTAGACTACCTCAAACGGAGGCTCGAAAGCTACTGGTTTGCCTTCGACAATCTTCACCGAGCGCCATCTTGAATGAAATGACGCGGCTGGGCTTCAGTATAATTCTACTTTAAATATCAGTCAGAAAAAGTACGAGAAAACAAACTCTTTGGTACATTTCAAAAATCTTTATAGAATCGTTATATTCAATAAATTGCAAATTCCCTTCGCATCACTTTCTTAAAAATTCTTTATTTTACGATTTTGTATGAGACACCAAATCTCGATAACCTACAATAAACCCTAATCTAGTCACGGCGTAAAGCAAATAAAATCAATTCTGAAAAAAAAGTGTCAACTCTTTGCTAGACAGGCTTGAAAACTTTACTATTTCCGTTAAAATAAAAGTGCAATAGTATAAACAAATACTTTGAAAGTGCAATTATTACAAGAAAAAAAAAATATTTCGATGTTTCATATTTTTTAGGCGACGGAAAACGATTAACAATTTTTCGTGAAATGAGAGAAAAACTTACTCCTTCCTCTTAACATCATAGTAAATTTTTAATCATCCATATACTCATAAAATAATGTGAAATTTTTCGAATGCTCCTGTGAAATAACATTTCGGTTAACTCATCTTTTTTATATAACATATCTATGATATTTTTTTTTGTAAGGTATATTAAAATTTCTGACAATATCCTGGGATCTGGAGTTTTCTATAGAATTGTTAATACATTTCTGAACAAAGTCTATTTTTTTGTTTCAGTACCAGAAGAGTTCCAATATGATCCTGTGACAAAATCTTATGGTGATCCGACCAGACGTCCAGAGATTCAATCGGCTACAATTGAATACATCGCACCAAGTGAATACATGTTACGACCGCCTCAACCGGCTGCTTATCTATTTTTGTTAGATGTGTCTGCAGCCGCAGCAGAAAGTGGCTATCTCCAAATTGTTTGCCAAACCCTCACTGAACAAATAGATTCGTTGCCGGGAGACACCCGAACTCAACTGGCTTTCATTTGCTATGATAGTGCGGTACACTTTTATTTCTTGGGAGAAGGTGCTAGTAGGCCACGTGAAATGACTGTCATTGATATTGAAGGTAAATTATTTCTTATCTCACAGTTAATTACTAGAGATCTCTAAAATTTGTTTTTTTTTTTTAATTATAAATCGGTTTTTGCAATTTTTAAATGGTGGGAAGTTGACTACTTGTAACCCAGTATTGTGTTAAAGTTGACTTCTCACTCGTAATCCGTCAAGAGGATACACCGTTCAGAGACTTAGATTTGCTCATGTTTTATTGATTGAATTGGCCGAAATTTTGCCGGCCATGTGCCAATTTTAGATGCTCCTTTACAGCCGCCTTTATAATAGATACTGAGGGAAAATTACGCACGAGGCTTGAGTAAGGAAATATATTCAATCGGGACGATAATAACTGACCGACAATGTGAAATTAAATTTTAGCATTTTTCTTCTCGTGCCATTTCTTTATCACAAAATGGAATTTCTTTACCCTCAATATATTCGATGCAAGCTTTTTTTTCTTGAGACTCGATATATAGTTGATGAATT
The DNA here is from genome assembly GCA_022494535.1 of Himalopsyche phryganea. Taxonomy (NCBI): domain Eukaryota; kingdom Metazoa; phylum Arthropoda; class Insecta; order Trichoptera; family Rhyacophilidae; genus Himalopsyche; species Himalopsyche phryganea. The sequence goes on from JAGVSL010000034.1 coordinate 4,237,795, forward strand.
CCTGAATCTTCATTATTCATTTGTTACTTAACACAACGCTTGCTAATAATGACGTGTGGATTTGACGATCATCACAATCTTGGGTAGACAGTCAATGTTCTTCATATTATCGGTGTGGTATTACCAATTGCAAATATCTTTTTCTCAGATGTGTTCCTTCCGAGTCCGGAAGATCTTCTGGTAAACTTAGTTGAGAGGCGTACTGCAATATTAGAACTTCTGGCAGCTCTACCTACAAGGCACGGATCTCCATCACCGTCTGCCACCCAGAGTGCACTAGGAGCTGCGTTGCAAGCTGCTCATAAACTTATGGTAGATTTGAAAAACTATATAATAAAAAACTTGTTTCTTGATTTTTTTTATTATAACTGTAGGGTATGTATAAGACGTCTGCACAGGTAGAAATTTTTTAAAATTACCTGGTCCTAGCCCAGCTCCTTATGACCCGTGTTCGAGTCTTAATACTATGTTATCCGAACCCAACTGAAAGTCCAGATTTATTTTTCTAGTCTAAAAAAAGTCTTTTAAACTTAACGATATCGTTGACTCATTTTTAACGAATCAATGTTGAATAATGAATTTTCTGCCACAACGAACTGTCTACCATCTACAAACAAATAATAAACTATTGGTCATTCGTAAATAAAAAAAGCATTGTTTCATATTTAGCTTCAATTAGTTCATACTTCTCAGATTCGAGTTTTCAAAAAAATATTTATTATGATGCAATACTTTTCAAATAATAGATGTTTCCAACGATGAACATAAAATGTAAAAGAAATTATTTAAGCTATTAACGTATTGCTATGAGTAGTATTGCCACATGGCAGATTCGTGAGTCATGACCGGAATGTAGTCTGAAATATTTTTCTGGCAAATAAATTTCTTACCCAGGCCCATGCAAACCTATATGAATATGGTTCTTAACATATTATTTTTATATCTTCCTCTGTCTGATAATGAATTTGGCTTTCATCAGAAAATGGTTAATAGAAAATTAGAGTTGACTCATTTTAAATATGTCAAACAATCATATAATTCCGTACGCAATCGATAAAAAAGTAAAGTGAACAGTCTGTTGCAGTGTTCCCCAACCGGTGGTCCACGGCCCAGTGCCGGACCGCGAACAGTATGCCAAATTTCAAGAAATTCGCAATGGAAAAATACTAAATATGACATTATTTTTGCTTGCAACGTTTACTTGTATTTTTAGTTATTGTTAAATAATAATTGGTATGATGATGTGACACGATCTTCTCAGGTACACTCAGGGAGAACGGAAATATTTGCATTTGCATAGTGAACCTCGATACAAAACCCTACCTAAACATATTTCTAAGAATTTCATATGTATATTTGTTAGTTATACTTATGTCCATCTGTCACAATATAAGATTAAAAAAATATTAAATAAAAAACCATTTTTATTTTAGTATTAGTAGTCTGCGAAAATTTTTTCCTTTTTTACTGGTCCGCAGGTGTAAAAAAATTGGGGAATACTGGTCTATTGAACATATCAAGGATATACTGACAAAAAACATTAAGTCAGTTTTTGATGATTTTCTGTTTTAAATGTCAAAATGTAGGCAATTTAACACTATGCACTGGTAGAACGCATGAAGTCATGGGATATAATGGCTTTGAAATAGAAACCGTATTTTCAAATTGTTATTTTTTTTCACCTGGCAGAAAGCATGATATTACTATAACTCATCGATACCAAATCGTATGATTTGTATACTAAAAAGATTATTCTTTGTAATGTACAAAAAATCTTTTAAAAATATGATTAATTGTATTTGGTAGATAGAATACTTGATTATCTCAGAACTTGTTTTTATGACTTAATACCTCCTGTCAGTATAAGCTCGATATGCATGTACTGAAAAGAGTTTCTCGATATTCCTTGATAACTTTTGTTCGGAAAATGAGAATGTAATTTTCACAATTTCTCAAGATACAACGTTCCTTAAATTATTTATAAATGGAATGTTTTTCTAAACAGTTTCTATATTTTAGGCTCCAACTGGCGGACGTGTCACAGTTTTTCAAACATGCTTGCCTAATGTCGGACCGGGCGCTCTCACAGCCAGGTGAATATCAAATTCTCACTGAACGATGAAATAAATTTACAGTATAATAAATTCTGTTTGATACAGTAAGATTTGAATATTTATGATATAAAAAAATTTTTTAATGAAAAGTAAAAGTTTTCAGAAACCTGTTTTATCTGTATTTAATTATATTTTTTAATAATCGACAAATAATATTCTTCTTTCAATTATCCTTATTTAGGGAAGACCCTAATAATCGATCTTCAAAGGACGTTGCTCATTTGAATCCGGCAACAGACTTTTATAAACGTCTCGCTTTAGACTGTAGTGGCGTGCAAGTTGCAGTGGATCTATTTTTGCTCAATTCGCAGTATGCCGATCTAAGTACGATAAGTAAGTAGACTTTGAATTTTACAGTGTTTTCTTCTATAACAAATATGATTGCCTCTGTCTTGTCTTTTTCCTTGATAGATGTAAATATTTAATATGTTTGGTGTCTAATAAAAATTGTCCATATTTTCAGGTGGCATTAGTAGATTTAGTGGAGGATCCGTTTATCACCAGCCACTGTTTAAAGGGAATAGAGAAAAACAGGCAAATGAATTGCAGCGCACCTTTACGAGATATTTAACCAGAAAAATAGGCTTTGAGGCAGTAATGAGAGTTCGCTGTACACGGTAAGAGTTTTATATTTGCTAAAATTTGTATGTTTTGTATTTCATATTATAATCTGTGGTACAGAGCAGCGGTCGCCAATCATTAAGGACTCGCAGACCACTAAACTCACAATTTTGAATCTTGCGGAACATAATTTTTTCTTAAAAAATACAAACAATATATTATATTATATAAAATAATCATCATAATTTACATTTTATTATTACGGAATGATATTTACATGACAGATATTTATTGCTGCTTGCTTGAAATAATTTTATGAATTCTTAGCTCCCATTACATTACTGCAATAATTTTGTGGGCCGTCGCTTGGAGACTTCTGGTATAGAGAACCTTCACAAATAATCTTCCAAGTCAATTTTATAGAAATGTCGAAGGTATCTTTTATCATAGGGAAAACATATTTTATTTTTAAATTGTGGTGGGATTCACCATAACAATCAGCTTTGTAGATTTTTTAATCCATTTACACTCAAAATCTAGAATTTTAAATGATTGCTGGTAACGTTTTAGGGCTTTCATTCAACCTGGTTGCCTGGTCGAAAACTTAAATTTCCAAATAGACACCTTAATACTTGGTTTTCTCAATCAATCTATGGATTTGTATCCGAAGACATACGTGGGCTCACCCACACTCACACATGACATAAGCAAAATATGTTTTACAGTTGCAAGTGTTAAGTTACTTTTATATTTCCTTTTACAGAGGCCTCGCAATACATACATTCCACGGTAGCTTCTTCGTGCGATCAACAGATTTGCTGTCTCTTCCGAATGTCAGTCCCGATTCAGGCTTTGGAATGCAACTTGCCATAGAAGAGAATCTCTCAGATGTACAGCACGTTTGTTTTCAAGCAGCGTTACTTTACACTAGCAGTAAAGGTATTGGCATGTTTATTCTCAGCATTACGACTACATATTTTACTCCCCAAAAAAGTACTAGTGACTAGTGTGTTTGTATAAAGTACATCAATACAATGATTTTCTATAAAAAATAGTCATTATTTATGTCCCATCTTATTGTATGAGTACTAATGTTTCCGTGATTATTTCCCTTTTGTCATAGGTGAAAGAAGAATTAGAGTTCACACATTGTGCCTTCCCGTTGTATCGACTCTCAACGATGTTATTCATTCTGCTGATCAGCAATGTATAATAGGTCTTCTATCCAAAATGGGTGAGTGTCTATAAACATTTCGCGCATTGTATATTTTTTATTTATATGAATTTGTTATGGTCATATTGTTGTTTCCTCAGATTTTAATTAGAATATATTTTTATCAGATTTAATATTGTTTACTTTCACTCCTTGGCGGAAAGACTTACGAATGTATAATAAAAAAATAAATTCTGTATTTATACAACAAGACTAGTTTCGCCTATTTATCACCTAGCTTATATGCATTTTCAACTGAAAAAATAAATAATCTAGAATATTTATATAAAATAGTTACATTAATTGGCAAGTTATATGAAAACTATTTGTTTTATTATTTATGATTGATTTTATTGACTTACGCATTGAATAGAGATCATTATCTTTACGTTGTTTTCAATATTTCATTATTTCATGACTATATCAATATCCTTGTGTAATCTTTTTTTGTATCGGTTAAAATGCTCACTAGCCGAGTGAAACTGGTACTTTTGTTGAAGTAAGAGCAGCAAAATATATTTTAAAAAATAAAACATAATTTATTTGTACTACTACCACATGTTTATAATGATCAGGACCGGTTTCGCTCATCACGAGCATTATCAGCTGATTAAAATACAAACATAACAGTGCTTTTTATATAAAACTGAATGTTAAAAAATAGGGTATATAAAATAGTTGGTTCATGAACTAAGACCAGAAATTACTGATCATCATACAAATTATACATAAACCAAATAAAATAGTCTACAATTAAAATGTTAAGGACCTCTTACAAATCAATAAATACTAATCTGAAATTAGAAATATAGCTACATTCAAAGTGAATTAACACCTTAATTATCGGGAACGCCATTTGTCGTTTTGACCGCGCCAACCCTTATTTGCCGAGACATCATACAGCACATGTCTACTTTGCATACAAATTTTTTAGCCGATGGCAGTATACATATATGAAATACCATATTCGTAATTTAAAATAAAATGTTTACGGTGAATTTCGCAGATATCGATCATTTTATAATTTTGATTTTTCTGGTGTTTCGATATTTTGAATAACACAATACAAAAATTAATTTCATTTTGGAATGTCAAAATTTACATTTATTTTAAAAAATACACTCGTTTATGTACATATATATTTGTAGTAATATATTTTTTTGAATATTTTTTTTATGACTTAGTACTTTATGACGTGTACATAATACATGTCCGCTTGTAAGGATAGGCAGATCAATGGGACAAAGTAATTTCTATTATATTTGAACATTTTTTTATGCGATTTGTAAATAAACAATATGTCTGTTTTACTGATTACGTAAACTCCTAATTTAGATAATATTGACAAGAATAAATCTAAAACTGAACACCAGATACATCACAATGGTCTACAAAATTGAAAGAAATTTTGTCACGCGGTCTAGTAATAAATCAATACGTTTTATTAACCATCGCTTATAAATGGGACTCATTGATATTTGACATTTTTATAAGTGTTTTTTTTTCTTTAAAAAGGTATCAATGACTAATTCTGTTATCATGAGAATGAAATAAAGCAAAAGATCACTGTTTACATTGGTTATGGCCCGGCAGGCATTTGACACATGTTTTAAACTTAATGATCAGTTTGAACCTTATTTATGTCTATTTATCTATTATCTAAAATAACTGCTGATGTTGGAAACATTTTTTTCTTATGTTTCGTATCAATATTTGACAACGGCCGGGGTAATATTTAGGTAGCGTGTATTATGTTTATATTTATCACATATATAATTGATAGAAAACTAGTTATATAAAAAAATAATGAAACATACATTATATAATCTATTTGATAAATATAAAAGTAGGAACAATAAATTTTCAGTACTGGCTGTATCAAAATCAGAAGTACTCTTGGGAAACCATATACCACAGTTTGGAAAACGTTAAATCAATAATAAATAAATCCAGATATATAATTATTGATACATTTTTGACGATTCCTGAAAATTTTATGTCAATATGTCGACGTATTTAAGAGATATAGTGATTTTAATAAAAAGCATGATATTTTTCGCGATTGCAAAAAAATAGCCAATACTAAGTCATTGTTTTATGTAATTACGCCTGGTAGCTAAAGTTAATTAATAAATGACATTACTGATACATTAAGCAAATAGTAGATTGGGAAATTTTTTAAGAAGATATTAGTAACTGTTTCAAAACAATGAAATATGTAATTAATATTAATAATAAACAGCCATGGTAAGCCACCGAAACCGGTTCTGATCGTTATAAACATGTGGAAGTAGTACAAATGAATTGTGCTTTATTTTTTAGAATAAAATGCCTTTCCACCAAGAATTGACAGTTAATACCGTAAATGTGATTAGTAAAATATATACTAAAGAATCTGTATTCATTATATCATAATTCATTACGTTTCAATGAACTAATTGAAATATAAAAAATTGATACAATCCTATATGTGATATATGTGCTTAGTTTGTACTGGTTTATTTTTATTAATTACAAAAGATAACTCACATTGAGTTATAAAACTTATGTTATTTTTTTATTTTTAAGCTGTCGACCGGTCTCAATCTTCATCTCTGTCAGATGCTCGAGAAGCTCTCATCAATGCCGCTGTGGACGCCCTCGGTGCTCACAAACTTGCTAGCGGAATTTCTCCTGGGCTGATGGCGCCCGTATCTATCAGATTACTTCCTCTTTATTTACACGCCCTGCTGAAAAATGTTAGTATTTCATCTTTTGAGTTGCAAAATTGCTTAATTCTTTTACCCTAATAAATTTATTGAATGTCAAAAGGTTTGTTCAATTGGTTAGATATATATAATAAATGTTTTGTTCCAACATTTTAAAATAGATAAATGTTGTCACAATAAAAAAAATGTTGCCATCGTAACAATAATAATTTCCAACAGAATTCCAGCATCATAACAAAGTAAGATTCATTTATCTTTAATGTGTTGCCCATAGCGCTATTTTTTTAGTCATGATTGTATATTATTCTTTCAGCCCGCTTTTCGCACCGGGACATCTACCCGGTTGGATGACCGTGTATTTGCTATGTGCAATATGAAGAGTCTGCCTTTAGCAAATTTAATACGGACCGTATATCCCGATCTTTACCCTATTCATAATCTGTCAGACTATACGCAGCTTGTTGCTTCTCAGGATGGTGAAAATGACAATGAAGATATTGCAATTCCTTGTCCACCACGATTACACTTGAGTGCTGAAAGGTAAATAATTTTAATTATGATTTGATAATCTCATATAACATTTGCATAGATTCACTTGCTCAGTCAAATAATTCATAATTCAAGTTACTCATTATCTTGTAGCTGGCTATTCTGATGATTAATGCAAAAACATCTCTATATAGAAATTTATGAAAATGGCAAACGGTAATACTCGAGAACTGTGAAAGCCTTCTCCCTCTGTTCACACATATTAACATCTTGTTATCGACTAAAATGTTGATGTTTCTGCTTCCTTTGTACAAAGTATTAATACAATTAAGCCATTTATTATAAACCAAAATTAAGTTATCCACATAAAACATAATTTATTATGCAAGTATTTTTAATGTGATTTAAAATGGATTCACAATGGATTTGGCGGTAACTTTGTGGAAATTAATTTTTAATATTAGGTTAAAATTGATAGTTATTCCACTGTTTGTGTAACACCCCTTGCCTGCATTAGTCCGCTGCATCGAGGTTTCACTGCATTGATTTTCTTTATCTCTGAATAAATTACTTCAACACTTTTATTATTTTTTCTAGAATAAATTCAACAGGAGCATATTTATTGGACAATGAATTCACAATGTATTTATACATCGGCCACAAAGTTGATCCTAACTGGTTAAGAGACACCTTTGGCTTTGAGAGTAATACATTTATTGGGGACAATTATCATTCAATTCCCATTTTGAAGACTGAACAAAATACTCTTCTGCATGCGTTTATTGACGATCTCAACAATGAAAGAGCACATCGTGCTACGATACATGTCATTGCGTAAGTTATTTGATTTTATTACTTCTTCTTTACACTTACTTTAAATATTATCTATCAGTCTGGAATACAAAACTCGTAACTACATAAACTTCAACTTTACTGAAGTAGGTAAAAATGTGTATATTCCAGTATGGGATCTCATTTAGATTTTTAATTTCGTTGCATATAAACAACAATTTTAAACTATTTTTATAACTTATTACGATGTGAGTGAGAAATGGCAACAAAATAATAATTTGAGTTTTTTTTTTGTGTAGTGTGTATGTATATTTATGGCATTAAATGTAATTAAAGAAATGCTTATTAGATTGGTAATTTAATAATGATTATTTTGTTTTACTTTCAGAGATAATGCTCCCATTAGGACATTGTTTACAGAAAAACTCCTCGATGACAGAGTAGAATCGGCATTATCATATTATGAATTCCTTCAACACATAAAGTCACAGATTAAATAAAACTATTTTTGTGACTAATTATCAATAATTTTTCACCTAGTGATTTACTTATAAGTTTATATTATCGCAATTGTTATATTTATATCCATATAGAAATATAATTAAAATATTAATTTACTAGAGAGGCGAGTATTTTCCTTTTTTGAATTCAAGAAATAAAACTTAAAATATTTGTATATACAGGTAATTATTCAATATGACTGTCAATATTGCGCCGTCTTTTCGTGTAAAAAGACTATTTTGAAATAATTTATTACTGGACAATGAAAACAACCAAAAATTTTTATTTGAAAGATCTTAGTTCATAAAGCAATTTAATTTGCCTAATATATATTTTTATGCAGTCATACTATTAAAAACTGTAAGTGGTTCTATGAATATTTCCTAAAAATCACAACATTCATTGACATCCATGGAAGTGATGACATTGTCATAATATCGAACTGTTATATAGTAAATGTAATCTATGAAAAATAATAATGTTATTATTCTCTGTCATCTCGCTTCCGCTGTCAACATAATCAAATTAAATGCTGGCGTATTATGTTTTAAATTTGAAATCGGTTAGTTCATATGTATTTTAGTATTATGTAATTTTGTATAAAGTATTTGGATACCGGATAACATTTAGGTACGCTAGGGTCTATCAATGTTAAAAATGTCTAAATCATCTATTATAGTATTTGTAGACATTATAATACATATTATCTTCTATGAATAAATTTGACTGTAAATAAATATAGATATATTATATGAATTGCCACAAATTGTGATTTTTTATAGATCGCAGTATCACCCCAAAGGTTTCAATAAGTCTATCATATAAAAGTTCTTTTTAGGGCTGTTGTGTATGTATGGCCATATACCTATTTATTAGTTGAATGAAGACTTCTTTTGCTCTTAACCATTGAATATGAATATGTTGTGATTATTCTTCACGTCTGCTTTTACATGCCTTTTAAAGGAAATGTGTTTATATATATTTTGAATATTTCATTATCATGTATCTATAAATATGGTTTTGTTTTACAAATTGTGCATTGGATTGTACCTTCAATAAAATTTTCTTAAGATGATTTTAACATTTCCTTTCGATATTTGATCATCCCTATTTTTTGAGGCGGTCTGTATTTCGTCGTCTCGGCGGTGAACGGACCTATTCCACACTAATTTTATTTGACCAAACGATTTTTAAATCACTAAATTTGATAGTGGTGAGAAGAGGTTTTTTTTTATATTTGGTAAATGACCGAGCACACAGACATTTTTGAAGAGATTTATGCAACTAAGAGCTGTTCACCTCCATTCAATTACAAATTGTTGTTCTTTTTATTTTTCAGTTGTAAAAAGACTGGAATATCATGAGAAAGTTATCATTAAAAGTAAGGCGTAAAATTTAAAAAATCAGTAATTTATAAATGTGGAATAGGTTAATTCACGACCAAGGCGACGATTTAATGTGCTTAACTAATGTGGGTTTTTTAAGAACATTAAAAAAATTGGATTGTGCCTTTTATAATTTATTAAATAGTTAATATTCACATTCAGCATTAATAAATCTAAGCTTCTTCAGATTGAGAAACGATCTTTAATACCATCGCGAAAATGATGTATACATTATATTAATGAGAGAATACTGCCTTTATAAAGTGTTATATATTCAGACATAAATATACACATAAAATAATTATTTATAATAGAATAGTAAAAAAAATGCTGAATCAGATTCATATTTTTGTTGGGTTTGGTCGTTACTCTGTGGAAATTCATTTTCAACATAAAATTTAAATTGACAACCTTGTTATTCTTCTTTGGTCTGAAGACACTTTATAGTTTCTCAACATAAATGCTATTTCTCTCATACTTGCAGTTATATACTGGAAATACTCATAAATTATTTTCCATTTCATGTAACAATATTTAATAATGAAAATTTAATATTTTTATGGTTTGGAATTGGTTTGGTTGAGGTAGGTATATTTAATCCGTCATAGTATAGGAAATTTATCGTATGCTCCTTGCAATTTTTTTTTTTTTATAAAGGGTAACATAAAAAACAAATTCTGAATTAGTAAAAGTGTAGGTCTATAAACCTTATACAATTGTTATTATTCAAATTTCAGTAGAATTTATTTTTCATTATTAAATATGCCATCAGTGTTCTTGCCGATTTCAAAAAATGTCATTATAGAATGTGCGATTATTTTGAAAAAAATTCACATCATAAACATCATTGTCATAATTTAATAATGACTACTTTAACTTTGATTTTATGTAGAATTAATCTGAATAGGATAAAATATCACCATCAGAATCATGTCATAGTTCTGACGATGGCGTTAAACTGAATTAGCTATCAACTAACTAATAAAAAATTTTAGAACTAAATACTTTATTTTATCCTGTTATAATGGAGTTCTACCAAGTAAATTGAGTCAATACAAATTGATCTGATTTATTAATTGAATTTGTTATGTGTTACATTCATTCTGCTTCTGTATTTAGTCAATTTATTTGTTACTTTAAATTTTCCTGCAAGGAGCTATTTAAGGTAACTTACCAGACCAATTCACTCCTGGAAATTATGAATAAAAATATTTTTTTAGTACATATTAAAATGCACCACATTGATTACGCTATTGAGGGTACACCAGAATTGCATGTTCATATTAAGCAATGTTAAATATGGGATTATAATTTTAGTGAAATAAAATTACATATGAAAACCTGTGTTCTCATTATTTATACAACTTTAATTCAACCTTCCCATAATCATATACTATACTGTGTCTTGCATAAAATTTATCAATATAATTATATTGAACATAGTAAAATAGCTGGAGTTCTTGAAAAATGAAAATAATGCGACAAGCCTTACCTTTCAAACTTATTTTAAATAAAATTTAAAAACTACTTGCATTAAAATTATTTCTATAACTATCATTCTTCAGTATTGCTATAGTACATCATATATAAATTTATTTTAGTTATCAAAATGATGTATCAGTGGTGTGATTCTTGCAATTCAGTCACCAAATATGACTAACATGCAGTGAATCTCGTGTTTTTTTAGTGATCACTGAAGCGACTTTATAAGATCTGACAATCACCATGATATGTGGTCACTTAACAGTTGTGTCTTACCACAATAAAACCTACATAGAAGGTCAGTTGAGACATCTAGCGAAAAATGACTTGAAGATACAAAGTAGACCTTTCACGATATGTCGATAGGCAAATAATGATGTAAAACCGTTATAATTTTTGCTAAAATTATCTATGCGGGATTGTCGCGAATCGGCAACGGCCGTAAGTGCAGGTACCTATACAATTTTAATACCCACCGTCATAAAGTAATATACTATTACCCACCGTGAAAAACTAAATTTATTGAAAAATGAGTAGGTAGCTGTTTTGGATATTTACGGGTTTTCGACTATATAAATTCCTCATTTATTTTTGTACTGTGTAGCGCTCATAATTTAAACGCTATAATACGTATAATTTGTAATATTATATAGTTTTATAATATTATTACAAATAACATTTTGAAGTATTTTTATACATGGCTACTCCAATCTCAAACAAACGTCAAAAACAGCAGGGGGTGAAGGGCACGATTCAGGAACCGACAACAAAATGAGATCATAACACGCTAGATCTCAATTGACTTCATCACACTAGTTAAAGAATTTAATAATTACCATAAGCATCGGATAGAATAATACCAAGATGGGTAAAAAAGACTGTCAAATAGTACTCGATAATCAACGAAATGTATTTTATCCAGGGCAAATCATCAATGGCCAATTCGAGTACAAGTTGAATGTACCCAAAGTAGTAAGAGGTATGTATGCAATATATTTTTTTAGTTGATAACTAGTTGTAAACTTGACTGCATAAATTGTAATTACAGTATTTTTTTGTCATTGATTAGTATCCTTTCGTCAAAACGTTTTTTAAAAAATGAGGTTTTTGATACTAAGCTTATACTTTGTCTTAATTTAAGGAATACATGTAGAATTTAAAGGAGAGTCTGAAACGTCGTGGAAAGAAACAATAACAGATTCTTCTAGAAAGAAACGGAAAATTGAGTGTGCTGGAAAGGAAGAATATTTTTATATGTCATATTATCTTATTGGCAGCATTGATGGTAAGTTTATTTTTTCTTTGTTAGATATATCAAATTGATAAAAAATGTCTCTTTCGCATTTTCTTCTTTTATGTTTGTAAATTGGTATACATTTACATTATAATTGTTTTTGTAACTAACAGTTTTTAAGATTATAGTTAAAAACCGTTTTGATAACATTTTTCATATAATATTGATAAGAAGCCAAAACTGAATTCGCTGATCATGCAAGCATTTTTGACTGAAGAGTAGGTAGCTCACTGATCAATATAATTACTGTCTAATTGATATTGGTCTAGGCCACAACCAATGAAACCCAGAGCGCCTAACTTAGATACATCACTATTTCAAAATTCCCTTCACTTTTTTTCATGCAAGACAATGGAAGAACAAATTGGACAAAATAGTTTAAAGCAAGGCAAAGTTGAAGTTTTGTGAGCTATTGAAATTGCTACTAAATATTTTTCTTTTGTTTTATTACTGAAAAATGTAGATATTATTATTTTACTGAGCATTGAAATACCCAAACAAATTATCAGATTTCAAAACATTCATTTAAAGAAACCTAATCAATGATTTTTTACAAACAAACATTTTACAAAAAAAAATTCGCACACATGTCAAAATCGTGTGGGAGTAAATGGATTAAACAATGTATCCTTTAAATATTGTAAAAATAACAACCAAACAATAAATGCTCTTGAACCTAATTGTAAGATTCGATTAGAAAAGCACTTTCATTACACTTTCCATTTATTATATTTCCAACATGTGTATTATTAAATGAATATTTCAATTTCAATCAATTTGTATGTGTTTATTTGAAAGTCATAATTTTGCTATAAATAATTCAACACAACTCTTTGGACAAAACAAGTTTTGCTATAACGTCTGTCACATCCGTATTAGCTAAAGAGCATTATCTCCAGTGGTGTGCTAAATAAAAAAGTCTAGGAGCGCTGATTAATTATAATATTTTAATACCCCCTACCCGCAGTGATCTGATTTCCGCGCCAAGTTCCCAACAAAAAGTTCTTCCAATACAAAGTTTCATAAATCATTTTATTATTTTTACATTAAAATAAATATTTATCAAACTAAAATCCCCCAGAAAAATTGTGGGAGCGCCGACCCCACGCGCCCCCGCCCCACTGCACCACTGATTATCTCGGTTTTCTTGCCTTGCTTTACTCAGTTCATACCGATTACTATCATTGTGAGGCAAGACAATAAATTTTCCATAAAACACTTGCTGCCATTCTTTCTTTTGTGATATATGAAACAAAATAATGATTGCATGGATATGATTAGATATTATAGCCTGTCTGCGGTAGCTGAAGTAGTGTTGTTTACTCTTTGTAGGAGCAGATATTGAGATACCAACAGGAAAAAATGTCTATCGGTTCAATTTTACATTGCCGACAACTCTGCCTTCCTCATTTGAAGAGAAGTATGGATTTGTTCGATACACGATAACGATTACTCTTCATATGATTAAACCCCAGCCCCTAGACAGAGAAGTATCGATAACGCTTCCGATTGTATCAAATCTGGATTTAAATTTGGATTCTAAGTATCAAGTAAGTATTGGAGAGAATTCAAATTCATTAACTACAAAAATAATTAAAAACGTACACTTCTCTTTAAATCTCGTAGGACCATTATATTAAATTTGCATTATGATTTCATATATTATGTAAAATTTTATTTTCAGAAACCTTTCCAGCTGCATATGGAGAAGAATTTTTGTTGCTTATTTTGCAAGTCCGCCCCATTAAATGTAGATGTTGGTTTACCTGTTTCTGGATTCTGCTCTGGACAGACAATGCCTTTCGATATTAACTGTGAAAATGGCAGCTATGTAAATCTAAACAATATCAAAATATATTTCCGCAAGGTTTGTGTTTATGTTAAATTTATTGTCTTATACTAATGAAATTATGTAAGTGCTTGACAAGTGTCCCTAAACAAATTAACGCTTCCATCCGGTGATGTCAATTGAAAAGTGATATCAGTATACTTCAACTATCTACAAAAACCTTCTTTTGTTATAGGATAGATTTTTTTAAAGTAATTTCAATGCTATTTAAAAAAGCATGCATTAAACGAAAAAACCATATATGTACCCCTTAAATATATTAATAAATTGTTTGAAATATGTCGCCAAACATTGTTAATGGTTGATCACCGATAACTCAAACAATTGATTAAAAATCAAAAAACGAGAGGCATAATTTTAAAGTGCTGATGAATAAAAAACATTTTTCAATATGTTCATTGAAATACATCAAATGGTTTAAATATTATGTACATTTTATTTAAAGCTTGGAAAAATGCACTTATTTATGCTATTCATACTCCTAAATTTAATCACTATTTACCCATTTGGTTATGTTATAAAATTGTGTAACCTGTAATGGTTTTGTAATGTGGGATTATTTGCATCCATTACAATAAGATGTCTTCTCAGTGTAATGATCTTTTATTTCTTCTTATAAATATTAATTTGTCATTTCATTTTAGATAATCACATACAAATCTCAAACTCCGTACATAAATACTAAAGTGTGTAAAATTGAAATAGCAGAAGCATCTCTTGGTCGTGTCATATCGAATTCTACCAAAATTTCTCAAGAAATTATCGACATTCCACAACTGCCGCCTTCGAGCTTATTGAATTGCGGTATCATCGATTTGGATTATGAAGTGAAGGTATTAGATCTTTACTAAATGAATTCTTAATATTTCCCAGATGTTTAGTTTAACACGAGATGTGTATAATATATTACTATGTTTTCTTGTCGTTTGTTGCGATTGACAATTCTACCGGGCTAGTAGCCGATTGGTCAAAATCATTGTCTTCGTTTGCGGTGTTCACGGGTTCGAATCCCAGTACTGACAGTTTCATAAATTGATTTATGTTCAACGGGGTGGATGTTTGTGATGTCCCACCCATCCGATCCTAAAGCTAACCACTAATGCTGTCCTAGCCCCATACTTCTATCCTCACTCTTTTCAAAAAAGGAGAGGTTGAGTGACTGAGCAACAAGCGATACTAGTAGAGCTAATTCTTTTGAGATAAGCTCCGTTAGGGGTCCATATGCTCCATATATAATATGTGACATGGTTACAAAAAAAATAAGTTCTTGCGTTTGTTCAATTCAATGGATCGAAACTATAAGTTCATTTATTTGGCATGGAAATATTTCCATATATTTATGTAAACATGTTTTTCTCTCTTCTAGGTTGTATGTGTAGCCTCTGGAATTCATAAAAGCCTTAGTCAAAAGGGAACAGTATATATAGGAACTATCCCTGTTAATGGCTATCTGCCTACATATCCGTCAAGGGACAAGACACGCAGAAGGAATTCAAACAGCTCTCATAGACAGTCTTTTAGGTCTCCAAATAGATCTATCCCTGATAGATCTCAAGAAATGAACGATTTAAGCCCCAGTGCTCCACCATCGATAACTGGTCATTCTACTCCGTTTCTGTCTATGAATAGTTGATTTATTTTCATTTATGACCATAATGTAGTACCCATACTACATATACTTATGTAGATATTATACATTATATATTATTTTAATTCCACACTCAAAACTGTGAACTTTTGTGATAATCAACCATAGACTACTACAATTTCTGAGACTCATTTTACAATTACCTCAATTGTTAATAAGTTTATGATAAAACAATAATCTGTGACGGTGAAACTCTTTTTGTAATGTTTAATATATGTACCTATAGGCTTAATCAATTCATTTCAGTTTAAATGTAATTTTATTGTTTAAAAATCTGTGAGTAAGCCTAAAAGCTCATATTACTAATATCGTTTATAAGAATTGATTGTAGGTTAAGAAAATTATTTCTTTAGGTTTTAGTGTTTAAACTTGTATTAAGGTTTTCTAAAAGAAATAATCACCGCTTAAAATTTTACAATAATATTACGCCATTTATGAAACACACTGCTATCAAAATTTAAATATTATATAATGATAATGTTTGTAATCGATGAAAGTGCACTTATGCTTAATTTAGGCCAAAACTGGCCATCAAAGTCCAAATATGTATGTGATCTTCAAAGATTAGTGACTGTGTACATGAAATTAAACTTAGGTAATATAAAATAGAAACTTTTGACATATTTTGAATAGTAGTTTGGACTATCGATTTTAGCCAGCTTAGTAATTCAATATTAGAAATGAATATATTCATATCAAATTTAAAGTGATTCTACCATCCGGGTTTATAAGAAATTGATACTGCAGGGTATAGCTAGTTAATGTTTACTTGATAATATTAACCTCCGCTTTATAGCAAATTAAGTTTAATGTGCGAGGAGCACGTATAATATTAGATATTGTGTAATTTATGTGTGAGAGTGAATTGAACTCAACTTTAATGTTTTAAATGAAATGTTATGGTATTCTTCTTGTAAAATAAGTATTTGCTAATAATCAGAACTTTACGGAGTCATCCTTAGTTCAAAAATATAATCATTATTTGTAAGGTATAAATATATTTAATTAATATTGACTGACAGTGACTGATATAACATCAATTCAATATCTGGATAATTTATATTAACTTTTGGGAACAAATCAAATTAAAATTATTCAATCATGAATTGATGTCTTCCAATTGTCTTTTACATTTCAACAGTATTTTTATACTCTGTATATTGTGATAAGTAAGTAACTGTGAAAAATTTGGAAACCTGTGTGAAAATTTTGGGATTTTAATTTCATATGAAACCTTCATTTATCAATCCTTGATAAAACGTTTTTCTACATTTATTTTGTAAGGTCCTGAAATATTTTGATACAAAATCATAAAAATACTATTGCATTGATCATTCCAAGATTTATCATACAACCAAATTGATTACCACAGTCATTGGACAAATTTAACAAACCAGGAAAAAACAATTATCTTTATTTCCGTATTTATCCAATACAATTGTTATTTTTACCGCTATTTGTTTTTCACAATTAAACGAAAGTAAACTTTAATCATGTATTTCGAATGGATCTATTGATATATGAAATAGCGAAGGTATATCTTTTTAATACTCGACAGGATATATAATATGGTACAATTTTGGTTAACAATTTGAATTATATGTATAAATACATACATAATTGTATACAGTTGCAGTATATATAGAAGTAACATTTTTTATAAAATGAAATTTTTTAGTAAAGCCTAAAAAAAATTATGGATCAGATTTTCTATTATCATTTTACTCTATTGCTATGGTATAAAAGTGATGAGATTATTTAAGGAGGTTGCAGATGTCATAAATTTTTTTTTTACTTTATCTGAGCTTGTAATTGATAATTTGTCATTGCATTGTTAATTGTAAAAGTTCATAAACCAAGGGTACTGTAGAGAGATGGTTATCCGCTTTTATAAAATTACCCAGTAATATTATTCTGTGATATTTTGTATACCCATACTCAAATGTCTGTGTGCGAAAGGAAAAGATTTGCATTTATAACAACTTTGATGAAAAACGTGATATTTCAATCTGAAAATTCAGCTGCATTGATTCTAATGGTCCCTTTTCTCCTATATGCATTAATGTATTGTAGTCATTTGGCATATTCAACTCATTGTTCCATTTTTAAGACTTAATGCCCTTTTCCTTTCACACACAGATGTAATTGGTGCTTTTAATAAACATTAAATTATTGTACCATTTTCCTCAAAGAGATGATTATGTAAAATGAATTTATTTTTTATCTGCATGCAATAGATGTGATATGTATTTTTTAATTTTTGAATTTTTTTTTTAAATAAATCTTTTTTGCGAATCAAATAATACTTTTTATGATCTCTGACCCTCCGTATCAAACCTTCATAACTTTTGGTTGATAAGGAATGCAATAGGATAAAATAGTAATAATATAAGTAGATAATAGTAATTGATGACTATTTTGGGTCAACGCCATTGTCAGAATAGTTCAGATGATGGCGTTATAAATTAAAAGTAATATTTTTTTAATTATGTATTTTAACTAGATTGTAAGCCGGTAGCATTAGAGGTCTGCATGGGCCGAAATTTGATGAAATTACTCGGCTCAAGCCCGTTCACCTCAGGCCCGACCCCGAATCTTAATACCACACTTGTTACCCGAGCCCGACCTGAAACCTAAATTTATATATCTCCGCCTGAAAAAAACCCGATTTAAAAAAAATACAGTAGCATAAAATTGATTAACATACCTATCCAACTTTTTCTCATGTAGAAAAATCTATTATTTCACGGAATGATTTCCACACATCACCACAATCACCACTTTTCAACATTTTCTTTATATCGTTGAAACTCATTTTTAACGAATCTTTCGTATTTTTTTATAATAAACTTTTCGGCACAAGGAACAGTTGACTATCTAAAAGGAATAGAAAGCAGATACTGAATTTCACACTTTATTCATTTACGAACTATTTAAACTTACTATCAGTGATGATTAAATGAACAAAGCATTGTTTCACAGATCAATAACAATTTTATGAGCTCAGTTTCAGGTTACCAAAATATAAAATGATGTCTCCATACTTATCAAATAAAAGACTCTTTTGTGTCCAATGCTCTTCGAAACGTAATAAATTATTTTATTTATTGCCTTTTTGTTATCAACAGTATTTAGTTATTAAGAGTACTCATGATCCGAACATAGTCCGAAATATTTTTCTGAAGAACAAATCCCTTACCTGGGCCCGGTCCGAGCCCGACTATCAATTGTCTACTCGCCCGAACCCGGCCCACGTGCCGGGTCGGGTAGAGGCCCACGGGCCAAGTCCGGGCCCGTGCAGACCTCTAGGCAGCATCAAAGGAATTTGTTTTAAATTTATGCTATAAATGTAGTATAAATATTCATCAGCGGCAATGGAATTTGAAATTTGCCACAAATTATTTCACTGGCGTTGTATGGTAATATAATTATTTAGTGAATTTTTTAAATTTTAAGCTGCCTAGATACTTTGTTATACTTCTCGACAAAATAGCAAAAAATGGTTTCATAGATTATTTTCTCAACTTATTAATGTACACATTACCTTAAAACATTGGTGCCCAACCTTTTTTTGTCCCGGGATCGACTTTGACGTCTAATATGATTCTTATATGAATTTTAATTTAAGGTTTTTTCCTTCTTAAACTTGAAAATGTTTATTTTAAATGGAACGTATTATTAGATCAGTAAGCTTACAAAATAATTCAAATTTATATTTTCGTATATTTTTGACATAGTATTTATTATTATTTTTATTGTATATATTATAATATATACATATATTTCATTTATGTAAAATAGTATTTTTTTTTTTAAATTCAAGGAATTCGGGATCGATCAAATTTTGCTTTGAGATCGACCAGGCGATCGCGATCGACTGGTTGGGCGTCCTTGTCTTAGTACATCTGAACATAGTTTATGTACAAAAATTAATTAATTATATCGATTGTAAACGCTAACTTAAATTATCAAAATGTATGCAATTGTCAATACCTACTCGCTCTCACTCGCAGGTGATTCCGCCTAGCAAACTTTGACGATGCAAAACACAAAAAACGATGAATGTAAATGGTTTATTGGTAGGTATTTAATTATATTTGCGGCACATGTTATGAGTATTATTCTTTCTCAGTGCTGTTATAGTGATAAGGAATAACTCTGATTTTTTTTAAAAATAGGCGGAATAACCTCGAGCCAGTTTTGCCTTGTTTTGTCTATATATTTATATCAATATATTAGAATGGAATCGACAATATTTACTATATTGAATACTTGCAGGTATACAACAATAAAAATCACATAAAAATAAATGCACAATACAAATTTACAACACACCGTAGAAAACCAGACGGAATAACGCCGTTTGATGGTACTTACCTATTTTTATAATAAAAGACATATGTGTCTATGAGTTTATTCATTTATTTTTACGTATGCAATACTAAGGTGACGCCATTGTACGATTACTTGGCGCCAAATTTCATCAACGCTGTTGCGGCTTCCATATTTCACGTATACTGTGTGACGTTACTTCTTTGTTGTAATATCTCTCGAGGCTGGTCCTGTGAAGTGAACTTCGTAATTTATTTCTTTTTGAAAGTTCTCTTAAGCAACAAACAGTAAGTCTTGAAATCGTAAATATGTCAAATATCTGATGCTCTTATTGTACAACTTGCTCGATGTCTCGAATCACGCAATCCAGATGTGCGTAGTTCGGAGTTTTCAACACATAATTCATCGATTGTTTCTTTATATCCCATAGATTATGTTCGAGGCACGATTACTCCAAGGTTCCATCTTCAAAAAGGTCCTGGATGCCATCAAGGATCTTCTGACAGAAGCGACATTTGATTGCTCCGACAATGGAATTCAATTACAGGTAAGTGTGGTCACGAAATTGATCATATTGGTATCTTGATGTTAGTCATAAAGGGTTAAATTTTTTTTATTTGTTCTTCCTAGTTTATAAAAATGTCAATTTGACTTTGTAGACATTGTCGATACAGATGAGAATGTCATATTTAATTCACTTGAACAAAGAGGATGTATGCTTAGTTTATGGGATGTATAGAAAATATTTAGAACAATATGAGGGTTTTTTTTGAAAGCTTTGTTGGGACAGTATCTTAAAATATCATTCTGAATTATCCGACTTCACACCCCGGAACCACGAATAAGTTTACTACTTATACTCTTATCGGTAATTTATCGTTTTACCGGACATGGCCTAAAAATGCTATTTTTACTGCACAATGCACTGGAAAGTATGCAAAATGAAATGTTTTCGGGTAGAACAATCTTATGAAGCTGAATATGTGAAGAAAATTTGTCAATGACGAAAGGAAATGTTGGAATAATGGCTTAACGATGACAAGTTGGACTGCCATTCAATTTTGTTGGTGAAGTACTAACCTCTAAACACTATTGCTCATTTTGGATGAAAGGAATCGAAATTACGTCTTGCGAAATATCATTAAAATATATCTATTTACCCTGTTATAATTGAGTACCTTTTTTTCCCGTTCAGGCCATGGACAACTCCCACGTATCTCTTGTTTCAATGACTCTCCGTTCAGATGGCTTCGACAAATACCGATGTGATAGAAATATATCAATGGGCATGAATCTTAGTAGGTGAGTTAGTCATTTGATATTTTTTTGAAGCAAAGAAAAACGTCTTATCTTGCATGGAAATTGGATTCATTGCATGAAATTCTTTTATCTGTTCCAACTGAAATCTTGGATTTGTGCTAAAAATACTGAATCGACAAGAAATATAAATAAATCTGAATTAATATAAGACATGGTGCTTGATGGAATTTCAATACCAAATTTGAATTATTTTCAGCATGGCAAAAATATTCAAGTGCGCTGGAGAAAAAGATAACATGACAATGAAAGCACAAGATAATGCAGACACCGTAACATTCATGTTTGAGTCGCAGAGTCAAGAGAGAGTGTCTGACTATGAGATGAAACTTATGAATCTGGACCAAGAGCATCTGGGAATTCCCGAAACCCAGTATTCTTGCAATATTCGTATGCCCAGTAATGAGTTCGCCCGCATCTGCAGAGATCTCTCTCAATTCGGAGACTCCATGGTCATTGCATGCACCAAAGAAGGTATGTTAATTTTTCATTAGTGAGCTTGTTTCTCATCAATTCTATTCATTGGCGATTGTCAAATGACATCTGCACTTGCAAAGCTGGAAGTCGCCAGTCATGTAACTCATTGATTTATGACCTTTCGTTCCGCCAAGTAAAATAGCAGGGCCCTTTTCTAAATTTGTTTTTGTGTTACATTGTACAACATACACAATTTTTTGCCTTTGGTGTAGGTAAAACTGGTACTGTAGGCTAGTGGTCAACGATCTTGAGTGTCCTATTTGATTGACGTGTCCACCGGTTCAAAATCTCCAAACGGAAAATTACATAAATTGACTTTTCAATTTCTTTTATGATTTGAGTATAAAGGCATAGATGTCAATGATATTTACATTCATTCGCAAATTCTATCTTAAGGGTGTAGGGAAACAAAGGATAATTGACTAAATGGGTTGCAACGGAGCAGTGTGCAATAGTGTATTACCTGGAGCATGCAAAATTTACATTACTACACAGTTCCCGAAACTCTTTATTAATCTCATCAAAAAAGCCAATATATCTGTTTTTTTTAAAATACCATGCATTTCGTAACACTATTATTATTTGGCAATTTTGACAACTCTGCTATCAAGTATGCATAATACTCAAACAAGTGTCGAACGAGTATATTCTGAGCTGAAATTATTACTAAGCGAGAATAGGAGAACTATGACGCATATTTATTTTATATGATCAATAAAGATGACAACAATTAAAAATGCTTATTTTAAAACTATTATAATAAGAAAGTCCTATTAAAACTTTTTACTCGAAGCGGAGTTGGAGCAAGTACTTTGATACCTGAGCAGCTGCTAATACTTTGGTTACAACAACTTCTGTTGAGGTCTTCCATTTTGATTTCATGTGCTCCACATTGGAAGCGGAAATGGTTGAAAAAATCTGTAGTCATTTTGTTATTATACTCTTGTTTCCAGGAGTGAAATTCTCATCATCCGGTGATGTTGGTTCAGCCAATGTAAAGCTTGCCCAGACTGCCTGTGCTGATAAAGAAGAGGAGACAGTTATCATTGAGATGGAAGAACCCGTGACACTCACGTTCGCTTGCAAATACCTTAACTATTTCATCAAGGCTACGTCGCTTAGTCCGCAGGTAACTTACTATGTTTTGAAATGCTTTCTTATCAAAAATAATTAATTATAAAAATATCTGAACTTTTTTTTTTATATATGCTACTGTATATCGCCATCAATATAATACTATTTATATATGTTATATTCCTATTGTTGATACTCCAACTTCATATTCTCCACATTTTAAGTTCACACATATTTTTCTTTATTCAGGTGCAGCTTTCAATGTCCGCCGATGTCCCGTTGGTCGTAGAGTACCGCATTCATGATATTGGCCATCTTAGATATTATTTAGCGCCTAAAATTGAAGACGACGAAAATTGAACAAAACAATTCCATTACTCATTAATGTAACTACCATCAGGATGATCTGAAGATAAGTTTGTTATGAATGTTTTTATCATGGTCCAATACAATCTGTTTACAATTTGTATTTCTACCAAATAATTCAATTCGTCATATTTTTATACTACACTTTAGGATTCTAAATACCACCTCTCATAAGCATAAATATTTAATGTTTTTTTTTAATGATTTTGTTAAATGTGCAAATAATATTATTCCATTTTCTTTGATAAATTTAAAAAAAATATACCATTCTGCAATATGACACCTCATTATTATTATTTATTTATTTCCAATTAAATGAAACTACATTACTGAATATTTTGGATGTTTACACATTTACTGGGTTGAAATATCTCATTCATTATAGAGAACCTGAAAAAACAGCAATTTTTGGAACCCAAAACATAAACTGTCAATCAATATGTTACTAAGACTTCTGAACAACAGTGAAGAGGAGTTCTCTTCAACCAACCCACGTAATGAATGGAACACATTGCCTGTATACTATATTTGAAATCTTTTATGTAGGATGTTGTTCTAAATAATTACTTATTTGCTGCAGGCATTTTGAAGGTATTTCTTTATGACATGGATAGTACCTGCCAGGGGTACAGTGGAAAGATTTTACCAGGGATTCGGAGATAAGAGAGTAGACTGCAGCTTCATTAAAAATTAAAACTTGTTTAGGACACTTGCTGCGGTTGCTTTAGAGAGAACTTGAATCCTGCCTGACTTCCAACATTTCAATTACCTATATTTTGACAAGTTATAATACCACAAAGAAAAAAAGCTTTTCTACCTTATGAACAATAATTATCTTGATACAAGTCTTGTTTTGACTATTGTATATATTATACACAGTTCATAGCGTTTTTTTCTATTATCCAAATTATGTCGCAAATGACAAATAAATAACATCAGTCCAAAGTGCAAAACTATAACTACATAAATGCTTACAAACTGTTTTCAATATGTCTAATTCGTGTTCAAATCTTCAATATCAAAATGATTTTGTTCCCTCGCATTTATTGTTTTCTGACATGTATTAATTAATGTTAATTTTTTATAGTCTCAGCCAACTGAACAATGTTAATAAATAGACCAGCATTCATTGTACTCCGACGTGTCGATGCAATATGGTCCAGTCACAAATATTACCCCAATAGTTCACTCGGAAGTAAGCACAACTTCATTCTACTGCTAATGCTATTTTTTTTTATCCCGATATATTGTTTTTGTTGAACATTTGTCATCCCGCTCATAAGCAAGTGCGATCCCATTCAACTACAACCAATAAAAAAGACTAAGTCTGCAAGCGTTGTATGGTTGTTTTGATGCTAGCTCAAAATTTTTCCATTTATGACTCACCTACTGAGCACATATGAACAGACTGTTAAGTTGTCTCGCTCAGTGTTTTTTTTGCCTAGTATTTCGCATTGTGAATAATTCTGACTTGGAACTAAAATGCCCCCTATGAAGAAAGTTAAGACTAGATGAGACTGAAAATAATTATTCGAGACTTTACCCGCATTTATTGTTTCTTTTCAGCGTCCCTTGAAAAACAAAGAATCGGGGTTCTCCTGTAGTGATAACGGTCTGTAGTGTATGTTTCCTGGTCAATACAAGCATTTGAAAAATACAAGATCGGGATGAATATAATAGAAAAACGTCATTTTGTTACAAATAATTTAATGACAATTACAAAAAAATACTATAAGTAAATGGAACATTTCTTAAAACATTTATATACAATGGTGGGAACTGCCTTTAGCTAATCACAGCTCAGCACATCAGCTAATGATGAGATGACTTATTGACTAAATCTTTCAAATTCATGGGAGTAAATTTTCATGTATAAATTTCGTCTAGATTTGTTTTACTATGAAATGCAAGTGACTGCAACAACAGTAGTGGACTGACGACAATTCAATTGGGAAATTTCTCATTTGGAGTTCATAAGTTCCACTTCGGAAATGGAGGATATGGTTAAAATAGTGATTTTTCACATGAGGCTGTACTAATAGTATATGAATATTATTACGTTAATATTAGTTAATTAACGATGTTTTTATACATATGATAAGTATTAACATAGAGTTTATATAGTGAACACATAATAATTTATCCAAAAATTACGCTCAATGAGTTTTACATTTCGACATAGAATATAATTTAGTTTTTTAACCTCCTATTTACCTATTTATTGTTTTCAAATAATAATTGATAAATAAATATAGTATTAACATATAATATCTATATACATACATGTGTACCGGGCAAACATAGTTAAAAATATAGTAATACAATATTAGGGTTAATTTAATGTTGGTACTTTGTTGAAGTCAGGGTTCCGGGGAAACAGCTAGTTTCACGAAACTAGTATAATCTACAACTTGCGATATTGCCATTCGTTTAGTTATTGCAATGAAGTCAAATCGTTCCTGCCTGTTCCCCCCTAGGAAAATATTGCAGGAAATGAAAATCAATAAACATGATTAGTGAACATATTCCTCGTCAATTCATGAAAGTTTGTCTATGACGTTGTAAGAGTGCAGACTCCTAAAATTTAGTATGGTTTTTGTTTGTGACATTGCCCCAGTATGAACCACGTGACATACATTTTGTGGGTGGTCTGAGCTCTGATCTCCCCGAATCAGAAATTCCCGATTGTCCCGAGGACGATTTAACATTCGAGTTAATGACGAGCTTTCAACAGCTAGTTGTAGAGATTGGAAAAGGGCGGTCCAACAAATTTAGTAAGCATCTTTTTATTTCAATACAATTCTTTGACTCCATGTTTTTCAATAATAATAATATTTTCCTACCATGATAATTTCTTGATTGATGAATACTATTGATAACTATGATTCTGTATAACGTTTAAAGAGATATAATTGAATATTTAAAATAGAATAGTTCAGAGTTTTTTTCAGGGCTGGCCTATGTATTCCATAATGTCCAACTGTGTATCCGGTTCGGTTTCATAATATACCTTCCTGTAATATTTTCTTTCTTCAATAATGAATTCTACAAATAACTTACCTCATTATGTTGTTAATATAATGTGGTATGCGTTACTGTATTGTTTCAAACGAAAAACCGTTTCGCATATCATGGTAATAGGTCAGTGAAAAATTTCCAGTTTAACACAGAATTATTCCAATTGTAGACTTTAATATTTTAACCTTAACATACGATTTCATGGAAGAATTTTACTATGTTGATGGAGTGCTGCCTATACTTCAACATTTCACGAATAAAAAAATACTTGTAGCTTAAACCGTTAAGCGATTACAAATAATTTGTACAATATCGATGACTTCAGTCAAAAGTGAGTGTTGCTTCTAGAATTTAAAAATGATCCAAGTCATTTTGAGGAATACCACGACAAAAGACAGACTAGACTAAATGCTCTCGCGATTTAAGTGTAGAGCAGGGTTTCCGAAGCTATCGTCCTTGAAAACCTGGAGTCGTTTTATATGCTGCTAGGGCTTCAACAAATTCAGACATGTTTAAATTCATATTACGCACCCAATAAAATAAACAAGGTGGTCCATCGAAAAACCACGGGAAAAGTTTGGGGAATTGTGGTGAAGAGAAACAGTTGGTATTGCCAATATCGGACTTAAATGTTTGTGTTAGCAAAGTGATTTCAAAATCTAAGATGTGAAGGATGGATTTCTTTCATAAATAGGTGAATCTATTTTTACACTCCCTTATATTTATGTCACCGGCCGCCAGCGGTTAGGAGTTACTGTCTGATTAGACTAGAGATTGTTTTACGAATCAATCCCGCTGTTAACGGAAGCATAGTTTGTATTCATCCAAGATTAATTTAAATAGAAAAAAACAAGACTATTGTATGATCTGAACATAAGATGTAAATTAAATTAATTTGGCATCCTATAAATTAACACATTGTTTGGATGATAATTTTATTTAAAGAACAGCCACCCGGAATGGTCAATGTATTTGAATTAAAGACTCGAATATCGAACCTCCTGAATTTGAAGTAAGGAATATTATTTGGTTTTATTCCAAAATTTAATTGTATTCACGGTTACGTCAAAATTTTTTTGTGAAATGGCTTTACAACTAATAATTAATACTTTTGAATACTGTTATTTTCAATTGTTATAGTTTGAAAAATGATGCATACATAGAAAGTCTATTGAATAAGTCATTTATGAAACCAGCTATGTTGACATAAAGCGTATTTATTACTTTTTAAAATGAATATTTTAAATTCAATTCAAGTCATAATAATGACGATCGATTGACTTTGGGCAAAATTGTAAGCAGATCAGTGTATGGCCAATGGAAGCGAACAAAAGTTTGCTGGCTTATATTGTAAAATATTAATATTAAAACTACAGTAATTGTACAACCTATAATAGAGTGGTGGAATGCCAGCGGTTTATTTAAAAAAATGCGATACTGAGTAACATCTACTCAGTGAATGATATCTCAAATTATAAATTTGGAACATTACTATAAAATTTATTCAATGTTATCCCCATTATAAGTTTACAACTTATAATACGTTACAGGTCTTAAGTGAGATAATATATTATTATTAATATGATAATTGCAAATTTACGATTGGAGGATTACATGACTAGCTTTTTATATAATGTAAGTATATGTAAGTATAATTTTATATAATGTATAAAACTTATTGCATATATCATTGGTTTAATAATTTAAAGGAAGGTAGAAAGGCAGTGGAACAATATTTTGAAAATGAATAATATCTACATAAAATTTGTCTTGTTATTTTTGATTGATTTTTTTTATTTGCCGAATTTTATTTATATACAATTATGTTAAAGATTATTAGACAAAAATATGGTTCTAACTAACTAGACCTCAAAATGAAAAAACAACAAAGACTGAAGTGATATATTATGCATTCTTTGAAATAGTTCAAAAACCCACCAAAAAAATTGTTATTATTGTAGATTAATTATTCATTTTCAATTATCTCTAGTTCCACTTTTTGGCCGAAAAGAATTGAGCTCGCTGTTTTAGGAACAATGAATAGTTGGTGGATTTCAAGTCCCTTGCGGATCTTCGTTTACATAAGACTTTTCTTACTAAACGCTTCGATGCGGCTCTCACTGGTCTTCTTTTTAGAACAGTCCTACGTAATACGACATGCTCGACCTTATTCTTCCTCTCCACCTCAGCGTTGTCTCAAGATCCCTTATCTGAGTTTTTTTCTGACGAAGTCGACGCCAACGGATCATTCGATGTATCTTTCGGAGACGACGGGGTGGCGACGATGTCCTCTTGCAGGAGTGGAACGTTTCCAGGGCTCACTATAGTGTCGTGCAGAGTCCGCAGATGGCGCAAGAGGTTAGATTTTACATTGAAGCCCTTATTGCAGAGACCGCACACAAACGGCCTTTCTCCTGAAAAGATGACTTAGTTATTATTTTTGTAACAACTTCCCACAAATACTTTAGCAAGTGGGAACTGCCACATGGATGTTTTAACTCAAGCATCTACTACATCAATATATTATCTTTATTAATATCAATATATTCACACTCTACATCTTATAAGCAAAGCTTATTTTATATTCAATCCCTTACTCACCTGTGTGGGTTCTAAGGTGGATTACCATCGAAGCATGTGAAGGGAAAATTTTTTTGCAGTGATCGCAAGTTTTGTTCTGGTCTCCATCTACATATCTATTATGACGTCGAGGTGGAGCGCTATTGTTACACATTGCTAATTCTGTAAAAGAAAAATTCAAACGTCAGTGTTCGTCACTACCAATTAAGTCATTGCTATTATCCTTTGAGTATTTTATATTCTCATTTGAAGATATATGAGAGAAAATTATTGATTGCACATATTCCATAAGTATAGGGCTCGAATTTGATGCGGCGCTCCGGTTTGTGAAGTCTGCAGATTGTTGTATACTGTTTCGTAAAAATCAAAATTTCTGTTCTGGTTTATAAATTATATTGATGAACACGTTCATATTTTTTTAGTTATTAATATCTATAAATAGTATTTAAAAACAGGACCAGTCTCACTCGGCTAGTAAGGATTTTGATGTATTCATAAAGCATGGGTGTCCAACCTTCCGGTTAACTTGGGCCACATTGATTGATTGAAGAGAAAAACGTCAAGTTTGTCTTTTTTTGAACATATTTCTTATAAAATTAAAAAAAGAGGGTGACATAAAATGAATCTGAATATTTGACTGTTTTTGTGATTTCGTGTTTGCGGTTCGATAGAAGTGGTTGCAATTCTTAGTGAATTTTCGTGGTGCTCAGCAGAAATTTCGTTTAAAATTTGTATTCTTCATTCTTGAAAATTGTTGCTTAAAGAAATATGTGTTGCCAAAAAGCGATGACATAAATAAGGCGTGATTTTTAAAAGTAGGATATTTCTCACTGGGAAGATAGGTGTTAAAGCGACATAAAATTCTAACTGATTGCAACTCTATTTGTTAATTTGTAAAGAGTTAACAGTAAACAATATTAATTTTATACCTGTTTCAGTATGGGTGCTTTGAATGTGTCTCACCCATTCCCCAGGATTGGGGAAATGTTTCTGACATAAATCACATCGCAGCAAAGCTGTCGTTTCATCGGTATCATCACTCTGAAATTTCAAAAAATCTTTAGTCAATTTAATTTCATAAATAATTTTTCATTTTGATGCGGTCTTATTAAATAAAACTGAATTTAGTTTCTACATTCTACTCATCTCAGGATGAGTCACTAAAAAAGTCAGTTATAAGTTAATATAAAGTTAAAATTGATAACTTACTTATTCCGCTGGCTGTGCTACTAATATAATACGTTTCGCTTCTTTAGGAAGCATCTTCAGACTGATACAGCCAGTGGAAGAACTATGTTATCAATTTTCTATTAAAAATGAATTTCCACAAATTTACCACCGAACCCATCGAAAATATTTAAAGTTAATTCAAATCTAAATAAGATCCATCTCCTTGCATAACCAGTCAGATATTCATTTGTTCAGTTTACATACTGCAGATCTTGCCTTCCGTTTCCTGGTTGGTGGTTGTGTTGTAGATTCTGCGTGTCCTTGGATATGACGGACCCACTCTGCAGGAATGTGAAAAACTTCAAAACACAGCTCGCATGTTAAGGGACTGTATATCTGTAAAATAATAATGTGAAAAATCAAATGCAGTATGAATGCTATTTAAATGTTTTAATAATCGAGAAACATCAGATATTGGCCGAAATATCATCTCTTATAGATAGGTTTGTTGAATGTGCCAAATCTCGCTTTCACAAAATGATTGTTGGTTTCATTTCTTTGTACTAACTAAATATTTTCAAAATGATTTATATATTATAATGCATTTATCCCATCAAACCCTGGTATGGATGCACGCATGCATGCATCCATACCGGGATTTGAACTCGAGACATCTGTAACTGAAGCCAATAACGATGACCACTGCACCATGGACCCAACTTTTATAATAATTATTAACAAAACTTTCATAGTATTTATTAACTTGCAACAGCTGTATTCAAGAACCTTTTACATATATTTTATAAGAATTTGCAATTATAGACAGCACAATTTCTAGGTTTTTATTTTATGTTGAAAAATACATTTTTATCTAAAATAGAATATTTTCCCTTGAAAGGTTATTGTTTTTCCTTACATTTTAATAGTATTCGTTTGTATTCATTAAATATTCAAAATCCCTAATGAATTTGTCAGATACCCTATAAATATTGTAGCATATATGCATGACATAATTGAATTGACCGGGCAGTATATTAGACCTCGGTGTCATTTCATGAACACAAGGTGTGTATGGAAGTTAAAAAGCTCCAGTAGTTATATAAGTTTGAAAAGATTTCTTAACAATTAAAATATAAGATTGATTGATTACCTGTTCTTCTTCCTCTTGAATGTCTTCACCAATTATATCTTCAAGCTCGGGCTTAATTATCATCTCATCAGCATGAAACATGTCATCTGCCATGATATCATTTTCATCTCCCCACTCGGGCTCTAGTTTTATGGACATATCGCCTAATGTTGAATTGCTCAAACTGATATTACCTAAAATTAAATATAAACAAAAAGTAAGTTTAAAAAAAGTACATTTTGGTTTTAATATGAAGGCTCGCTTCAGACATGGTAGAATCCGCACGCGTTTCATTTTTGTGTGGTTTCTAGTGGATTGCTGTTCCCCAGGACAAGTGTGAATGAATATATAGAAGCTAATACAAATTGAATTCGCTGTGTCTGAACAGAGGCTTGTAGATGAAAACGATTTTAATGTTTTACATTCACGTCATTTTAATAATAAGTTACCTTTTGTAATTTTCAGAGTCGTTTTATCATCTTTGTTCTTCAAAACAGTCTTATCTGAAGAATTGACTTCTTGTGAATCTTTAGGATGGTCGGTTTTTGTTTTCTTCACATATTTTTTATCACTTTTTTTCGATTTTAAATCTGCTTCAAAATTATTGGGGTTTTCATGGATTTCTTTCAATTTCTGCTTTTCGACAACATGATGCTGCAAGTCTGGAGTTACAACAATAGTTTGAGGAGTCGGTTTCGGAGCGAGCGTTCTCAATTTGGAATTTCCATCACCCGACGTTTTAATAAATACAAGCTTCGGGGGACCGATAAAAGATTGCCTCGTTATATTCAAATGTTGAACAGGTGTGTAGGTTTTAAGTAATTTTTCATCTTTCTTAACAGATATTTTAGGCATCTGAGTTTCATTGGATTCAGCTTTTTTAGTAGTCGCCTGAGGCTTTTTTACAATTTCTGTAACTTTGTCAGTGCTAGTTTTGTCTGCTGTATCGTTCTGACTCTCATTCTGTCTCCACAGTCCTCTTACTTTTAGTAAATCTCCTGCCTTTAAGACTGTATCCAATATTTCATTTGATACTGTTGTTTCTCCTATAAAATTACATATTTATTGATTAAATAAAATTAATATCTAATTAAACAAAGTAGAGTTCATAAAACTTTGAAAGTCTTATAGGCTGATATAATATCAGTTTGTTCAGAGTCAGTCATTGATTTTTTATTATATTCCACAGTTTATTTCTTAGTTTATACTGCTTTCTTATTGAAACTATTATAAAAAAATTAGCGATTAAGTGTGGAGTTTTTTTATTGGAAACTAACCTGGGGCTGAAAATCCAAAATGTTACATACCTTTGTACATATACTCGATCAGAATATGTAGCGCCTTTGTAGTGATTTCTGAAGGCAGCACAACATAAACAACAGAATTTCCCAATCGCAGAGATGATCGCTGACTCTCAAAAAGGTTGCTCAGGTAAATACTGCACGAGTTCAATATGAACTTATGTGCTGGTATTTGGCAACCATCGAGAGTGCACAGAACTACATCGGTGAAGCGTTCTGAGCGTAGCAATGCTGCTACTGACCCATTTAGATGATTAGCATGAGAGTGCCATTTCAGTTGATAACTATCCATAGTTGATGCCATTGTTGCTTTGGTGCTTACCACAGATTACCTGTATTGTGACCTACCGTACGAAATGAAACAACACGAGATTTTTTAAACTTTCACAGAACCATTTTATCCATTTAGTCAAGAAATAAATATAATTTATAGGGTTAATTTTCACAGTCACAAATTAAACATTTTTAATGGAGCTTTCACTAAATAAGACATTCTCAAAGAATTGTCAAAACTATAATAATTTAAATTGCTTTATGATTGTTCCTTGAATCATAAATTTTCATATGAAATGGAAAACTGTAAACACAACTTACCGAAATGATTGGATTATTATCTCTCATTTGAAAATAGCGAAATATTTTCTTGGGAAATAAAGAAAAAAAGCATTGAATTTAATAATTGATGACATTTTCATTAAGTACGTCTATCAAAAGATCATAAATTAATAGTCAATCTTACCCAAAACACAGATTTCGAATTGTTCACCTATAGTGTAAACATGTTTTGTCTCACTTTCACTCGTTTAGTATTACACATCGTTGACAGTGACAGCCATACACTACATTTCTTCAAAAGAAAATTCGTTCTTTTAAATGAAAATACGCACGGATTTACTAAGGAGAATGAAATTTACGATATCGTATGGATCATTATTTATACCGAAATTAATTACGGAATCACCATTATGTTAATTAGCTCTCTATATCAGACATTAACTGCTCAAGTAAAATAGCAAGTGCTTGCAAACAAATAACTAAAAATCGATAGAATCGGCGCGTTGTATTGATTTCTTGCAGCCAATCCCGTTGGCGCATTTATCTTATCGATCCTTTGCGTCGTCCTGCCGGCGCGTGTGCGCCGTGGCGCTAAATTTGTTCCCTCCATTATATTTATTATTGGCACGGAGAGCGATGCACTATTTCTGGAACAGACAGAATACTGACGAATGAATACTATGGTTACGTAGATATTAACTGTTTCAATTCAATACGCCATTCGGAACTATTATTATGAATAGTGAAAATAGGGGAATAAATAGCGGAAATTGTCTGAAATGAGTCTAGCGCAGTTGTTCTCAGTCTTTGTGCCGCGGAAAAATTGCGAAACCCATGGATTGTTATATTTTACACAGGTCACCCCACTTTTATAAGACATTATGAAACAACATTTTTCTTAGAAATAGAATTTATTATGATGAAAAAAATTACAATGAAAAAAGCAACAACAATATTTAAAAGTGCTTTGGAAGATACTAGAAATAAGGTGTAAACGAGGAACGTTGCTGCTTTCTGGATTCCAGCAAATTCTTAGAAAATGGAACAATATTGAATATCAAAATCTGAGTGAATTCATACAATACATCTAGTGCAGAATTGAGTATGTTGCGATATTTAGTTCTTCAGTGAAAATAGGTAGTAAAACCAGAGCTACAATATAAATATAATATTGCAGTTGTTAGTAGATTCCAAATTGCTCGTTTCAATAAATTCAAAGATTCGTAGGCTTATATTAACTAGAATATTAATCAATAGCTATTTAACTAAACTTGTAGTATTCAAGGCGTAAGTATTCAGGTAAACGGAAAAGGTTCAATACATTTTTATTGAAATGCCCGCAGGTTTGCTTGCGACACCCACGTTGGGTAACACTGACATGGGGCGCAAGTTTTTATCTAACTAAGCCACTTTGCATTGAATGTATTGCAATATTTTAATTTTATCTATTTTATAAACTATATCTGTGTATGGTATACAGTATACTGTTCAATAATGCTGCATTTGGACTCCCTGTGGAATTATTATTATCCAAATAAATAAAGGTATAGATAGGTATTTCAATGAAATATAATATTGTAGTATGATTGATGTATGGTTGCAAAAAATAATAGTAGGGACTACGGTTACTCATGTACAAATCCTTTTACAAGATGAGACGTAAGATGTGTGCTGTGGACAGTAGCTCTCCACTGGACCATTTCCACTGTATATTTTATGTCCTAATACTAACCTCTATGGCTTATAATTTCAATTACCAATCAATCCACGGTTGTGAATTCAATATCAAGTTTATAACTAAAACTTAAAAAATGTCAAAGACCAAATACTTTAAAAAATATAATTTGACCGTCTTAACCTCCCTCCTCCCCAGCCTGAGTAGTGATGTATGTATTGCAAAAAAAATATAATATTATTATTTGTGATGTATTTCGGTAGTGCATCGCATGATAAACATTATAGGTACATAGGTACTATCTTTAAAAAATCAAATCTCAGATATTAACTCGTCACCACAATATGATACGAAAATGTTAATTAGTTACGTATGTATGGAGCCTCCTCCGTTTCTTTACAATCTGCCCATAATTTGATTGTAATCTTTTTTTACGGATGGTTATCGAAATAAAAAAGAAATAGGCCGACTGAATTACAATAAACCTCAAATTTACTGAACAGTGACTATTCAAAATAATAATTAATCAACACCGTGGATAGAATGTGCAGTTAGTTGCCTGTATTTCAGGAAGAGGAGAGTCTTAAGGATCTGAGGGTCTTTATGAAAATAAACATGACGATCAGCGGGGGTTCGTCCATATAGGTGTGCTGGGCTGCAGTCGTTCCAGTATTATATGATTTTTTATGTTTTATTATCGACGTCCTCAATTTTTTAAAGTACAGATGATTATGATCTCATCTATCTATTCATTGATATACATGTACGAGAAATAAGTTTCAAAGCATTGGCCGAGAGCATGGTGGAAGGATAGAACTACAAGGTGAGCTGTATGTATCGTTGCTATGGAAAATATGTGACGTCACAACGGGCGCATCGTAATTTTGGTTGTTTGGAATTAGTGATCAATATTGAAATATTTTTGGATTCCATAATAAAATATATATTAAGATTATAGTTTATGTAACAGTTATTTTTATTTATTTTTCAAACTTTTTTCTGGTTTCAATCCCTTATTTAAATCTTAATTCTAACATCCAAACTAGATTTAAAAAGTAATACTTTCACATTTTCAGGAACTAAGATATTATTATTTTCGTTTAAACGATATTTTAAAAAATGATCTTCAGTGAAAATTTTACAACCATAATTTAAAAAAATACTTTTTCTAATTCTAAATTATTGGATAAGAATTATTAATATATTGGGAAGCCGATGATTTACGCAAAATACGAAAATAATATCAGTATGAAAAAGCTACCATAATATTATGACAAATGAAATTTCTTAGAACAAACCATACAGATATTTAAAATATGGCGACGAATTTTCGTAATAATATTTCGTTTATCGCATAATTTATTGGTTTCATTGATTCCAGTGATCGACTTTTTGCCAATTTCTTACCCGCAATTAAAATTCATAGAGAATGACATTGTTTTGTCAAACAGAAAAAGAGTAGCTTGTTGTAAAGAATAATCGTGAATGCTCGGTTGGCGCAGGAGTACGAATTTTTTTTTGACAATTTCTGAAATGAAAACCCGACTTTTGTTCAATCCTGGAATTGAAAAAAAGTCAATCCCGATATCCTGGGATCAGAAAAGGTGTCCGGGATTGAATACCCTACTTGCATTGCTCATCATGTAGAGATTGCTGTGTACATGCATTTACTTGTAATTGCATGATTACACTATCAAAGGTAATATTTGCAAACATACATTTAGTTTGTATAAGTTTTTCAGTTTCAAATTTGGCTGTATTCAGGGACCCTTACAATTCTGAATGATGAATTTGAAAAAAGGTTTTTCCTAACGTTTATAAAAATTTGAAAAATGTAGTGTCGTCAAATGTTCAAACCCAAAATGATAGTTTATCACTTCTAAGTGGGAGCAGTGTTACTTTAGAAGTTGCCAATAATTTTTTTTACGAAATGTAGTATTTTTAAACCAAACAGTAAAACTAAAAAATATTCAGATATTACTTTTGAAACGTGAAAATTTAATTAACTTTCAATTCACTTAAGATTAAATTTCCTTCTTCTACTCCATGGGGTATTCAATATAATATGTTATTTACTCCTAAATGAACTAATATTTATCCGTCATACTACTGTAGTTTTACACCTTATAATTAACGGACACTTCTCTGAGATGTATTATTCACACGATTTTTTTTTACCATGTCTGCCCCCAATGTGGAGCATACGGACTCCTAATGGATGTATCTCAACAGACGTTTTTCTACGAGACCTGCCTGTTACTTAGTTGCTCAACCTCTCATTTTCTAAGAGAGTATGGATATAAGGATAGGGCTAGGACAGGACTAGTGGCTAGCTAATCACTCTTGCTACACCTTGTTTTTAGGATCGGTTGGGTGGGAGGGAATTCTAGACACAATCATCCATGCCTACGAACAGAATATCAATCGATTGAAAAATCAGTTTCTGAAACTGTCCATACCTCTGATCTGATTTGAATAATATTTGTAGTAAGAATTACTTACTTTCTTGTTGGATACTCTTTAGACAGTTGAAACATTTACAACAATTACTTAGGTACACCATTTCCAGCACCGATTTCATAATTTATTGCAAAGATGTGAATTCATTAGTTAATTGATATGTTACTTTAAATATTATCGTATAAAACATGATTTATATATCGTTTGCTTGAAGTAGGTACCTACCTCGCTTGGAACATGAATAATATGTATAAATTTATTATTAACGAGTTTTAAGAAATTGGCAATACCGACACTTCCATAAGACTGTCCATAGACTATAAAACTGTCCATCGACTGTCATAGCACTTAAAGCTGTCATCGTTTATCATCATATTGCTTCAGATAATATGATAGTCTGACTTGTAGGAATGTAGCATTTTATGTTAGTATCATATTACTTCATACAGGACGAACAGTTAATCATTCTAAAAATATGGATGGTACGTATTATTATTTACTACTTTTATGAAGAACGTGCCTAATCTACATAGAACCATCGTGTTGATGATTCATTAATCAATTATGACATTTATTTTAGGAGAAAAAGTATGTATTGCAGGACTGAACGATATATTAGGTCAGACGCAAAGTGTCGAGAATGATAAGAAGATAATAGAAATACTTCAAACAGTTATTTCACAAGAACCAGTTGAATTGGATATTGCCGATTCTATAACCTTACTCTTAAAAAATGATGATATTGAAATCAGATGTCTATCAGCTACGGCGATCGCTGAATTATCTAAATGTGAGGCAAATCGAGCCACATACTCTACAAATGATATAATAAAATATTTGATGCAGTTTATAAATGAACCTATCAATTGCAATAATGCAGAGTTGATGAAGCAGACATGCCGTGCGTTAGGAAATATCTGCTGTGACTGTTCCGCCGGTCTCGATGTTATTTTGAAATATGAAGGTATTTCGCTGATTGTAGAACTTATTCCTAAGACACTGGAATGTTCCGATGAATTGAAAGAACGATGCGCTCAAGTGAGATCGTATGCTTGTAAAGTATTGTTGAATTATCTGCTTGGTGGAATCGATTACATTAAACCTACGCTCGAATATGGCCTCACGAAGCATATTTATGAAGTTTTGGCTTATGAATTCAACCATAAAGGTGCCGATGAAGATTGTTTGAACACATCACTGGTTATATTGAGTGTTTTGACAGATGAAATTCAATCAATTGTTTTCGAAAACGACCTCAACCTCCTGGTAGTGAAAATTTTACGGAATACAACGGATATTGAGACTTCGGAATTATGTTTGGTTCATTTACACACACAGGCGCTTCATGGTAAGTGAACACTCATGTACTTAGTGTCATAAATTTGTGTCTTGAATATACATATTATTTACAATTCCTGATTTTCAGTGTAATTCTCTTTTTATTACATACTTGATATTGGCCTGTTCCTTAAAACACTTTAATCCTTTAAAATCCAATATTAACAAACAAAATCAATCTACGCAATTGATACCAAAAACGATAAATTCAAATTTTGATGGGCCAAGATTTAATAAAATTTTATTTTTCAGAAAAAATCAATTTTCAAAAAGAAAATAAAGTAGATCCTAATGGTACCATATCAATAATAATTGATTATTTATAAATGAATATAATTGTCACTTTAGCTCAATGTAATATTATACTTTGTCAACATTGTCACTAAAATGTAATTCTCTCTGTTTCGAAATTTTCTCAGTTTTGTTTCTTTGGCTTCAATTAACTCAGTCACTGCTACACTAATCACCTAGATATTAGTGGCCTATCGATTACCACGAATTGCTAATTACCGACGACGCGGGAGGCGCGTCGTTACCAGTGAATGTGTTAAACAAAGTGTGACAATAATTAAGACAAGTTTTATAGCCGGTTATGCCTAGATTCTATCTGGGGTTAGTTAATTTATTAAATATTTTGGAGCCCTGAATTACTACAATTAATAATATAGTGTAACATACCATTTCATAATAATACTTAATTTAAGTAAAATTTAGGTTTCATTGATTCTAATATATGATTATAATTTAAGACATCGACTGAGGGTGCTTGATGGAATTTCAATATCAAATTTGGATTATTGAGATTTTGTACACTTCCATGTATTTTGTCACTAACGACCCGAGTTTCGCCTTTCGGCATCTTCAGGCATTCGAGCACACGAATGGACTCGAACTGACAGACAGTAAACAGCGTCTAACGTTTATATAGAAGATACAAATACGACAAATATTATTTACGAAGTAAGATATTATAGGTCTGAGAGCCACACTGATACCTGAGTTAAAATTTCGAGAATCGCCTTAATCTTTCTTTTGTAAACACCACATTTACAGAGTGGCGAATTGCCGCTTTCCAACTTCTTATGGAATTACCAGTGTTTTACAATTATAATAGCATTGTGGGTTTCGACGGGATGCAATTCGACGAAAGGGTAAATATATACAATCATTCCACGAATAGAACCCAGTTAAATTCCTTGCCAATTCTGAATGAGCAGCTGAACCTTCCTAATTCTCAGTTATTAATCCTATATGCTGAAACACCTAACAGATGTCACTAAACGTGGAAAGATTGTATATATTTACCCTTTCGTCGAATTGCATCCCGTCGAAACCCACAATGCTATTATAATTGTAAAATCACTGGTAATTCCATAAGAAGTTGGAAAGCGGCAATTCACCACTCTGTAAATGTGGTGTTTACAAAAGAAGGATTAAGGCGATTCTCGAAATTTTAGCTCAGGTATCAGTGTGGCTCTCAGACGTATAATATCTTACCTGGTAAATAATATTTGTCGTATTTGTATCTTCTATATAAACGTTAGACACTGTTTACTGTCTCTCAGTTCGAGTCCATTCGTGTGCTCGAATGCCTGAAGATGCCGAAAGGCGAAACCCGGGTCGTTAGTGAAAAAATACATGGAAGTGTACAAAATCTCAATAATCCAAATTTAATATATGATTATTTGTCCTTCCCATTTATAAACATTAAGTTTACTTTCTAGGGATATTTCGTAACTTTTTGTAGAAAAAAACGTGTCCCGATTTCTCGGAAAAACTAACCCTTCTCTTTTGAAAAAAATATATTGAAAAAACCAGGGTAGACAGGGGATTCAATAATGATGGCATCTCAGTTCAAAGGGTTGAGTTTTTGTTCCACGTTGTCATTGTGCACTTATTTATTTGTATGTATATTTTCCTTTTTTTTAAGACTCTGTCAAAAGTGTATTAGCAGATGATGGAGTGGTTCAATTGCTATGGAGTTTATTGCAAGAACACCGATCACTTGTAGTTGATGAGGAAACTCGGCGGTTGATGAAACTTGCGTGTGATCTAATAGTTCTTATTTTAACTGGAGGTAAGTGTATTATATTTTCAGTAGGTAGCTAGTATTGAAAGAAAAATATACATAAATATCTAAATGTGTAACAACACTAACCTGACAAATCAAAACAGTGATAAATCAACACAATGACAAATCAATACACCCAAAATCAGAACAGTGACAAAATAACACAGGGGAAAACATTTTTGTCGTATCTATGTATGAATTAAATACACATACAACACAATTTCAAAGAATGTTATTAAATGTAATTGATAAATATATTCAGTAATTGAAACCCATTAAGAAGGTTTTCCAAATAAAATTTTATTTAGTACTGTTAATCATGTTATATTAAAATTTTTTATGAAGAAAATATTTATTTTAGGACTTATTGTAAATTTGAAAAAAATCGTGGTAATTATAAGAGAAAAATTAAAAATATGTGTATTTTTAAAAATGTTTTATTATTTTTTTGTCATAATATATATACTGTAAATGCATGGCACATTGACATCAGCTATAAGCCATGTATTGTAATTTTCATTTACAAATAAATAAACATTTATAGAAACATATAATTTATAATGTGACCATTTATTATTCCAAATTTAAAAAAAATATCTTTTTAAGATGAATATGAATTGAATATAAATTGATGTTGCAAATTAACGTACATAATATTTTCTAATATCTTAAATTAATAGTAATATATTATAAAGAACAGAAATATTTTAATATACTGTGAAGATGTATTATATTTTTTGTTTTATCTAGATGAGCCGATGCATATGCTGTATGGGGAAGGAAATGGTGAAGTTTACCTTGCAATGATCGAATGGCTTGGCTCTGATGATATTGAATTGGTCACAACGGCTGTGTTGGCCGTCGGTAACTTTGCTCGCACTGATACGCAGTGTTTGCACATGATGGATTCCGGTGTGTTCTCCAAATTATTATGTAAGTATTACTATTCTTAACATAAGTAGTAAAATTTATAGTTGTGTGTGTGATTCATCCAACTTCAATTTAACCTCTGACTGATTTATTTCCCAACGGCGGTATGAATTTTTTTTAATGGTAAATAATAGATTTGTCAACATCAGACAGAGTGAGTAAATAAATAAATGGTCCC
The DNA here is from genome assembly GCA_022494535.1 of Himalopsyche phryganea. NCBI lineage: Eukaryota > Metazoa > Arthropoda > Insecta > Trichoptera > Rhyacophilidae > Himalopsyche > Himalopsyche phryganea. The sequence continues at coordinate 4,279,802 of JAGVSL010000034.1, forward strand.
AACTAGATTAGTCATTTGTTTTCTCTAACATTGTTTGTTTTCAGTGAATAACTCATTTATCTTAGAATTTTTTCATGAAAATTGTAAGCATAAGCAATGTATGGTCATAATTGAATATATTAAACTAAATTCATATAGCATATTCATTTATTGAAAAACCATCACATACTAACGAGTATATTGCTATGAAATGCTCGTTTATGTAAAGATTTATTATTTGAAATTTTTAAATATGCATGTTATGAAATAAATTAGTCATAGATTGAAAATTATTTTATCAAAATTTTTTGAAAACCTTTTAGCTATTCTGTCCGCTCACAAAGTGTGCGAAGATGATATCAGATTACAGCATGCTGTTTTGAGTGCTCTGAGGAATCTTGTGATTCCTCCAAGAAACAAGCCCTTAGCAATCGAATATGGAATATTACCAGTGCTTATAGAAATATTGCCGAATGTCTCCCAATATCACGTCGTCTTTAGGTTATTAGCGACCCTGAGAATGCTGGTTGACGGCCAAGGTAAGCAAGAATTTTAATTACGAGTGCAATTGTAAAACTTTTCATTTGACAATCAATTATGCTTAAAAGAATTAATATCATCCTTTTCTTATTGTCTCTTCTAAATGTATGTGAATAATTTTCACAATATTTAGACTTTTCAAACAAATAAATTAAAGTACTTCAGCATAGTAATTATCTATTATTTATCACTTTTGTTGAAAAAATGTTGATATGGATTTTTCAATTTTTTAGAATCGGTTGCTGAGCAATTGGTATCGTCAGGAGTTTTGGCGAAGGTTTGCCACTGGGGAACGCGAGCAGAGCACGCAGGCGCCGCTGGAGAAGCTCCTCGACTGATTGCATGGATTATACGTCAACTGCACACTGCAACTGCATTGAAAAGTATCATTGAGGTAATGCATTATGTTTCTAGACAAATTTAACCCTTTTAGTCCCAGAGGGCGGATTTATTGGCTCGCCTAAGCTGTCCTAAAAGCCTTTCACTGCCCTAGATGTAGAATATGAAAGAAAATGATATTTGCAATATTAACTATATAAATTTCTTAATTATTTAAAATCATTTCCGCCCTTTATATAGAGCATAGACTCTTAATAAAACATCATAACAGGTGATTTAACGAAAACTGTCATTTACTCAATCTTTCTTTTTTTGAGATGCAGAAGGATTTGATTAGGAAAGTATTAGAAGTAAGCCAATTGACTGTTTCTGAAACACAAACTGCGATTTGTCACACATCCAATATGACTGTTCCTACACTGTGGTAGGTCGGTAGGACAATACATGTTTTGATCAAATTTTAATAATGAAGAAATCATGATTTTTTTGAATAAGTTAACCCATTCACTGCTACACTAATCACTTAGATATTAGTGCCCTATCGATTACCACGTAGTTGCTAATTACCGACGATACGCGTTGCGTGTCGTTAGCAATGAATGTATTAACTTGAGGATTGTTTTTAAATATCCTACTTTGAACAATAACTATGGTTTCATATTCTAAATTTTACTATGGACTATTGGAACTGATATTTAACTGATTTTTTTTCAAATTTGTGACAAATAATTTTTTGTATTCTTGCTGTTCAATGTCCCTTTTTCCAGTAAAAATGGTACCTAAAAGATTGTGACACTTTTAGTAATCTGGGCGTTCTGGGGCTAAGAGGGCTACTTATTTAAGTTTACTCACTATGTGATTGTTGTATGTTGAGTTACTCAGTGGGTAGTAACAACGTTATCCAATGAATTATTGAAAAGATATTTCCACTAAATCTATCGAAAATATTGGTTGATGATTTATTTATTTGAATTTTTTTTCTCAGGTCGAAGGATGCGTGAACTGCCTTGTCAGCATGCTAGTGGCGACTCATGCCATCATGCAAAATGAAGCGATAATATCTTTAACCATTTTATGCGTAACTAATTTTCCTCAAGAAAGTGTGATTGAAGATGAGATTAAAAAATTAGATAATGTGAATCTGCAAGACGACGTAGATGCATCATTGACTAGCGTTTCTCTTCAAGAGCAACCAGTTGACAAACTTACAGATGAGTTGATAAAAGCGGAGATAGGAAAACAGTTGAATACGCTTATTGAAGCGTATGTTTCTAAAATGCAACCGGAAATTATTGATAATTTTTCAAAATTCTTATCAATACTCATCAAAAGAGAACCTCTAAGAGCACATCTACGATCGAGCAGCGTCCATGATGCTTTGAAAGCATTCGTATCAAATGACTCTAATATACAAGAAAGTGGAAAATCGACCATAGAAAGTATTATTAGCGAGATTAATAATACAATTACATAATTACACAAATTTGCTAGTTCAAAATACATATAAAATAAATTTGGATTATTGAGATTTTGTACACTTCCATGTATTTTGTCACTAACGACCCGGGTTTCGCCTTTCGGCATCTTCAGGCATTCGTGTGCTCGAATGCCCGAAGATGCAGAAAGGCGAAACTCGGGTCGTTAGTGACAAAATACATGGAAGTGTACAAAATCTCAATAATCCAAATTTGATATTGAAATTCCATCAAGCACCCTCAGTCGATGTCTTAAATTACATATAAAATAACTACACGCATAGCGGAGGTGATTGATGTTTTGGTAAATAATTTTTCTTGCGTTCTCGCTAAAGTAGAGAATGACATTTCCTATTGTGCTGTCAGCAAAGAATTCAAAATTGCTTTGAAAACATTATATGCTTACGCATTAGACACTTCGCAACATTCGCTCTGATAAGTAAACTTTTAAGATTTTGTTCATTTGATTGTATATACTGAATTGACTGAATTATTATTAAAGTATCACTTTTGAAATGCAAATTTTTATAATTTTGACAAAATATAACATACACTAAATTCTGTATATTTCATTTTTAGTCGTAAACTTCTTAACAGATATACGACTAACAATACATTAAATTTCTCAATTTAATGTTCATATTGCATGATAATCATAAATATATATATTTTAGATAATATATTCCTTCTATGTGATTTGATTTTTTGCTATAATATTTACCGGATTGACCATGTTACGTGTGTGTGCTATGCCATAGTGATTTTATACTAGTGGCTTTTTCTAACCATCAGAATTAGTTCATTATATATTAAGCATGCGTATGTATATTTTAAAATTTTGCTTTTGTTCTTACCGGATAAGTTAAGAGGAGCAAGGTTGTGTGTAAATTTAATTCATTTCTATTTCTTAACTCTGCTAACAAGCATACTAAATTTACAATATTTTTTTTAATTAGAGCTTGTTTCTTATAAAAATGGTCAGGTAAGATTAGTAACGATTAGATATCTGTGCCAATAATGCATTTTGAATATTTTTATTATATTGATAAGGATTGTAGACCATGTTATCCATTGATTAAACAAGAAATCATCTCTCATCTCACGCCTTTACAAAGTCTGATGATACAAAAAAAAATATATTTCAATTCAATCGCAAGCCAAAATATCAAAGCGTATTAAACTTAGAAATTGAATATGCATATATTATTATATAGCACATTTTGAAATTAATAGTTGTATATGACGACGGTCCACTTAGAGATGGATAATATTAGTACACTGTCATTTTAATACAGACACATGATGGCACACAAACTATTAAATTTACTAACATTCTTATTAAATTGTGCACTTATAACAAATTATTCAAAATATAGGAGTAGGTTGTTAATGTGTGAAAAGGTGGCCTTTAAAAATATATTATTGAATTTATGTTACATAGTTCGTTAAGTAATATGCCTAAAACGATAAATGGAAGCAATAATTGATTTCAAAATATTTTCTTTCATTGCAAAAGTTACCTAAATTAATTGTGTTACTGATTTTCTTTGTTTTACTACTCATTAACGATTTAGGATTGGATTTAGTGATTGCAATCCTAATGTCCAGGATCCTACCTGTTTTTGTTTATTGAATTGTAATGCTTAAATAATTATATTTAAATCTTAATAGGTACCTTCAAAATACAGAATTTTACATTATGATAAAGTAGAACTCGGAGAATGGTGACTTTTTACAATAGTTGAAAATATATTGATTGAGAGATGGGAGAAAAATGCTTTGAAATTCTCATTAAAAAAACATGACCACTGATAAATCAAAATAGCAATGTCTGGCTTATTATCTATTTTTCTGACTATATTTTCAAAAGAATGTCTCTGCAATAATATACAACTTGCCTCATTCAATTTTATAGCTTAAAAAATTATGTGCCAAACTTATATTTTTCAATTCATCAGTGTCATTATAGTGAGTAAAAAACCAGCCGTTACCAAAATGGTGCATTTATAATTGGTGTAATATTTCCAGTAGCTTAAACAAAGACGCGAAAATGTAATACCTAAAACCTCTCTAGCATATAATTTGATTGCCAATAGAAAAGAAAAATGAAAAGTAGCTTTTATCCCTGTATTGGCTGGGGATGTCTGCTTTAGTTTATGTGGTGGTCCGTCGAGGAAATTTGTATCAAGTGTACACCAAATATGCATAACTATTTTTATTAACATCAGTTATCACAGAAACTGTAATATTTAATAATTCAGGATTTAATTTGGAAAATATGAACAGACCGGGATTGCAACCCCTACTTGAAATAAATTTTAAAATATTTATTTCAAACAATTAATTAAACCATCATTTGAAACCCTGTAACCGTCTATGAATGAAGCTTTTACCTTGATAATGCTCGCGATGAGCGAAACCGGTTCTGTTCATTATGAAAATGTGGAGGTAGTACAAAACAAATTGTGTTTTATTTTTTAAAACGGAATAATATAATATGACATATAGTTGAAATAAATTGTGACATTTCGATTCTCAGCCCTTTTCACATGTGAATAGAGCAGCAAAATAATGCTGTTTGTTACTTGGGGCTTACCAATTTATGTAAATTTAAATGAAGAAAATATTCTAGTCCTATGGAATTTCATGTATTAATTATCATTGTCTTTCGCACACAAAATTTATAAATGTAATTATTAGCTCTTAATAGTGTCGTTGGTAATGTAAAACTAATAGTTTAATTTGATGTTCTTATTTTCGTTATTATTAATTTGTATGAAATAACATTTCGCTGATGATAACAAACCTTCTAATAATATAAAATCTAATTATTTTTACATGTAAGTTACAGGGAGCAAATAGTTTATGTAAGTTTAAATTAAGACTCTTTGCTTTCATGGATAATTCTTATACATTCTTATGGTTTATGGGTTTTTCATAAATTGCACTTTTACGCAAAAAAAAACTTTTCATTTAAAAAATTTCAGCTGATTTCATAAAGCATCGTGTATTGCTTTTTATATGTATAATGTTTCTGTTTTTTTTTAAATCTTCTTTTCTTGGTGTTGTCTTATATCAACCCTGTTTCCCCACAATTTTTTTGGAACACAAGGAATGAATGTCGACTCTCCAGTCCTAGTCTGTAGTATTTCACTGTTAACACATCTCTGGCGGCGCCGATTGAGCGTAAGTGAATGAGCGACGAGGGCGAATTCGCTTGCGTAATTATCACTTTCACTACTACTAGATACTACGCGATATACTCTAGGTCCAGAATAAGATATGGGTTTCGAAAAATCAGCAAAATAAAAAACAAGATTGAATATAAAGTCCATACACCAAAGCTTCCAAAGCACAACTAATTTATTTGAATTAGGTAACTAAAAGCGTTCGAAGAACTTATAGGTACATAAAAAAATGGAATAAATCGGGATCATATGTTTTGACATGTGGTTTCGATCTTGACCTGAACACGTATGAGTGGGGACAGTCCCGATTTACACTCATGATAAATTTTCAACAAAAATTCAACATATGTTAGTGTAAACCATAAATATCGCAATATAACAAGTAGGACTGTGATTGCAGTCTCCCGCTACAGCGGTAATTTTTTTTGGTAATTGTAATTATAGTCGCCCGCAAACGGCGGACTGTGATTCTCGTTTCCCGCCAGAGATATGTTATATAATGCACTTCTGTCATATCAAGGGTAAAAGCTAGGGGTTTATTTATGAACTTATGACTGCTGCACATTGTTTAATTAGCAAAGGCACAGCTCCTGCCTCCTCTAAAGTCTTTGTTGAATAGCCTTTATTTAAATTAATTTATCAAAAATTGCTTGTTTTTCAATTGAGTGAAAATCGATAGCACTTAAATGTGGATTATCTCCATTGCTCGTTGTGCAATATCTGTTGGTGTTATAACCATCGCTGAAAAATAATATCAACTACTTCTTTTTATGGTCTTTCAGTGAAACGTAAAATATTTCACTGTCATTTATATGTTGTGGAATAAATTTATAGATTTACAACTTATGTAAGATTTTTCATTTGTCAGAAGTCAACATAATTTATATAATTAATTTTACAATTAAATGTATGTTAAAGTATTCATTTTTTTAACATTCTGCCACTAATTTAGATAATACCTTTCCAAATTTACATTTACTATTGTGAAATAATTTGTAGGTATCAAGTAATATTATAAATTACAATACTATTCTATATTAAACAAATAATATGCTTCTACAATCATATATTTAGCACTAGTAAAGCCGTATAATGTAAAAAGCTGTTTCTCTCTTATATTTACGAAAACTCAATGTTGTATTTTAACGTATTCTCAACTATTGCTAGTGTAATTTTTGAAAATAAATTTTATCACTTATATAATTAAGTATTAATGGTCATTTATAAATCTTCTCTTTCTGAACACCTTAAACAATTTCAATGCTACATTTAAAATTTTATGTATGCAATCACTAAAGATAAGTTTTTGTAGAAACTCGAATATTTACCTAAAGAAAATAGTTCAATGATTAAATTTATCTCATTAGAATATTAATTTTCAGGAGTAAAGATTGTCAAATCATTAAGATTCAGTAAATTATTTCTTCATTATAATCAAACTATTCTTTTATAATGTATTATACTGAAAGATTGTATATATTTTTTTGTTATTAACCCACTGGTCCTGATTTATTTTTAAAACATTTGCCTGACTGAATTGTTGCGTTAATATTTCCAAACTTCTTTTAAGTCAGTTGAAGCTTCAATTAAAAAAAATGTTTTTATTTTTAACAGAACCATCAAGTCATTTTTATGATGGGGCTTAGTGGGTTTAATAACCAATTAAAAATACATTTGATATAAATGAAAACAAATTAAAGCTTTGTTATAAACTGCTAAAATTTATCTACAAATCCTGTATACAAAGACCATTGAATTTAGGATGGCGATCCCTATTTTTAAAAATACAAAATAATGCAAGACTTTTCATCAGAATTAATTTCTAAAAAAATTATACACCAAACTGTCAGTGAATCAGTAAGAACTTCAAATGTGTATGTGATTGACAGCATTTTGTGATTTTAAAATGCTTTCATTTTCCTCCTTAATATTTCAACTTACATCATTTATACTTACTTACGCACTATTAATCCGTCATTTTTTATTATAGATGTGTAATTCTCAAATTGTTTTATGTTTCTGTCTTTCATCAGGTGTGCTATATACTGCCATGATTATCATTGTAATAATATTTGTAATCAATGAGGCCACTATGAGACTTTAATACTTTCAAATCTTCCCTATCTTGTATTATTTTCTATGCAGCATAATTTTCTAATAAATCTTTAAACAAGTATTTTATGATTTTTATTTTTAGTTTATAAATTCAGTAGGCAATTAGAATTTCATAAAAATCTATCAATATAGGAAACGATTCATAATTATAAAATTTCAGTAAAATTGTGACATCTTAAGTAATCATATAGTATATTAACTCATTCACTGCTACACTAATCACCTAGATATTAGTGCCCTATCGATTACCACGTAGTTGCTAATTACCGATGACGCGCGTGGCGCGTTGCTCGCAGTCAACGTGTTAACATCATTAGGGGTATTTTGTGGTATATGTGACATCACACGTGTTTCAATAAAAATTGTATTGTCACCAAAAAATTTGTGTCATTTGATAAAAAATATTTTATACTACCCACTTAAACGGGTGACAATAAAAATATTATTGTCACCGGTAAATGTGGGTAGTTTGATAAAAAATATGTTTACATTAATATTTTATATCAAACTACCAACTTAAACGGGTGACAATACAATTTTTATTGTCACCCGTAAATGTGGATATCTATAATTATCTGGTTGATACCGGTCTGCAAAGTATTTTTCCCATTTTCACCGGGCCGTGGATGTTGAAAGTTTGAAGAACGCTGCTCTACATAAAGAAAGGAAAACAATATAACATTCTCTAAATTTTGGTTCAACAACTTGCTGATGCTTCATGTATAGAAATTAACCATTTTAGTATGTATGTTATTAAAATATTAAGACAAAACTCAAGTGAATACTGAGATTATCTTATATTCCAGTGCAAATAAAACTGCACTAAAAATCAGATTAAGTATTGAACAATAAAATAAGGAATCATGGGAAAAATTTATTAAGATATAGGAACAGATTAGTTTTGTTAAAAATATTTATTAAAGGTATATTAAGGTATTTATTAAAGGTATTAAGAATTTTGAGACAGCATTATTTGTCGTTTAAAATCTTCATCATATACCAGATCACTTTTATGAATCGGTTGACGATTTCCACAGCCACCAACTGAAATTAAATAATAATAGTATTACATAATTTAAAATTGGTTGCACATGTCGATGTTCAAGGGGGTTCTCGGCATTTTTTAAGTCCTGGGACGCAAGACACAAATTTCCAAGACCCGGGAATTCCCGCGACACGAAACAAAATTATTTACATGTATTTTTAAGTATTCTCATTACATTGTGAGCGGGGATGGATACAAAAAATATATACATAATATTATTTTCATGAATGTGTGTTGAAAACAAACATACACTCATTTTACATAAACATGCGTAAAAAATACAAAAAGAGTATTTGATTGAAGTGGAATGACTTCCATTCAAGTAAATTCGTATTACGTTTTATACTTTTTTATAGTTTCGACCATAATCATTTATTATCACAATTATAAATTAATATCATCTTAATCCAAAATTATTAATACTTCATACAAAATTATAATATATTAATACCAGAGTGTATCGTGAAAACATTATCCATGTTCGATTTAAGCAACAATATTATTAATTAAGCATTTCATTCACAGTAGTTTTTGTTAGTCAGTCATAAAATACCGATTGCTACCTACTAAGGGTTGTTTCTAGTAGTTATTATTCATGGTATGTGTTGAGTGAATAAAATCTATTATATGATATAATAAAAAATTCAGTCCCGGGTTGTTTTTCTTGAAAGTCTCGGGAAACGTGATTAGCAAAAAGCATGATTTCCCGGGAAATATTTTTCGGGTTGTCTCGAGACAGAATCCCTAACATCTACTAAAAAAAATCGCTAGCTTATTTTTATATATTTTGAGATCAGTGTTTCAAATATAGAAATTTAAAGGATAAACAAATTCTGAATCATTCAACAGCTTACCGGGGCATTTAGTGTTTGGCTGTCTAGCGAGAACTATTTTTATAGAACTTCCTTCATATACATGACCGCAGATTCTGTTTTTAACTGGAGATGTGATTTGTTTTTTCGTGAAAGGATCAATCTGAAATCAAAAAATGCATCTTATTAGTCTGAAAAAATCATAGATTAGATATAATAAAAAAAGTATTTAGCGGATCACATTGCCATGCAGCGAAATTAAAATTCTTTTTAAGAAATGTCTTTCATAGTAATTATTTTATAAGCATTTATGGCGGCCTTAATCTTGATGTACATACCTACAATAATAATAGTTTGGACAATATTAAAATAAGTAAAGACAAACTGAACATATTTAAGTTAAAATAGAGGTTTGGAAAATGTAATATAGACTTACAAAATTTTGTGTAACTTCTGTTGTAATTATATCAGAATCATCTAAATCTGCAACAATAATTAAATTCAAATTAATTGCGAAGCACAATTTGTAATACTTAATTTTAATAATATTTATATGTTAAGTTTGGTACTTGAGTCAAATATATTGGCTTTGTGTCAAAATACCAGTTGACTTGAGTCAACGGAAACTAGGGTTTGCCAGATTTACTGACATTTAATCCAGACATTTAATTTAAATTGATCCCCCCCAGAGTAATCAAATTTAACAAATGATTTAGTCGCTGATTTTATGATCAAATAAATAATAATAAATTAAGAGATATAAAGAAAACAAGAACTGAGGAAGGTACATAGTTACAGATATTATGAGAATGATTCTGAGTACACTTATATGAAGTCCTCCCAAATATAAATTAGTATTCCCATCGTTTATTCCGCATTATACCTAGTCGTTTGTAGAAAGTAAAAAGAAAATTGTTTCCACGTTTTAAAATTATCGTTGATGACTACACTATTGAACAAGTTTTGTTTTATTTTGGCATTTTTTAGCAACTTCGTAAGTGCTGGGACACGGTATTTTTGATCAATGCGATTTTATTTAAAACCGGAATTTTGGGACACCTGGCAGTCCTAGTTAAACACAGAATAGAAAAAATTAGACAGATACCTTTTTAAATTTACAAATTATTTACCTGGATTGCTACTTTGTAATAGTTTTGATTCAAAATTTCTGAATGCGTGATGGGGGGGTTTTGAACGAATCAAAGACTGCATATTTTGAGTGAACTTATCACTCAATGCATCTGTGTTTTGAATGTCTATATTAACCTGAAATAAACAAAAATATAACTGGTAAATGTCCTCAAACATAACCTACTACAACTTAACTCATCATTGTGTAGTTTTCAGTGAAAAATATCATTTTTAGGCCTAGTCCCTTCTAATAGACATTATCCACTAAATTGTGATAAGACTTGCTTTTTAAGTCCATTACAAAATCCAGTCTATATATTTTTTGAGAATATGAACAGTTTATATGGTTAATGCTGATTTTATGATTGGTAAAAGATGTTTACTTTCGCTTTATTGATGGCTTCTTTTGCGATTTGTTGTTGATAATCTAAGTTACAATATTCTAACAACGATTCCTTGAGCAGTTGTATCTGTTGATCTTTTTCATTGCCCTTCAAGTATTGTAACACATTGTCTGTACAATTGAGGAGATTACTTAGGCATAGTTGGCTCAATTCATTTAGTTCTGTCATATTGTTGACTATCAGCACCGAAATACTTGATAATTTAAGCTAATATTCTAGGTTATTTTCACCAGTTGAGATCATAGATAACAAATTATTAGTGTAGTATACTAATAACATGGAGAACTATACTTTTACTAGTTGTTTAGATACAAGGAGCAAAATACGTTCTTAAAAATGAAAGACGTGACATTAGACACACGGTAGTGCTGCCACTACACAAGTTGTAACAAAAACAAAAATGATTGTACATTTAACTGGGGTTATTTCGCCTAATAAAAGTTGTTTTGTTTATATGGCCACAACTTATTCTTACACTAGGGTAGACAAAATATTTAATTTTGACATTGTTCTCAATAGTCTGTCGATCACATTGAACCTGTTAAGCATCTAGAATTTTTCGTAAGTTATTTTAAAACTTTATTTTTGTAAATGGTGCGTGCATATGCAATTACCTCAACTGTCGAAAATCATCATTTATCTCCCAGAAATACAAAAATTACGATACAGGTATTTAAAATCTCTATTCCAATATATGTTATCAATTAGAATGCATAAAATATTTAAATAAATCGAGTTTTAAAGACTTTAGATACATCAGCAGAGTTGTACCGCTGAGAGAAAAAGGTGTTTAAAAGTTATTCCCATTAGGTACCTACCTAACGTTATCAAAACACTTTTAAAAAGTAGGTATCTATTATTTTTTAATATTATCATTTAGTTTGTTTGTACAAAACTGTTTTTAAGTAAAAGTATAATTTATAAAAATAAGTGTATTCTTCCATAAGGTGGAGTTCGAAATAAGAAACATTTTGGTATAACTAACTCAATATGTAATATTTTTTTCTTTCAGAATAACGACGATTTACAGGCCAGCTTTGATCCGCTGGAATATAACGCCGCAGAAATTTGCCGCGGCTTTCCGTGACTATGACAAAGCAATACATTTCAAAGATATTGACAATTATTTTATCTTTATATTACATAATTTCAAAACAATTCTAACAAATTATTCTTGGAGTTTTTTTTTAATTTTATTTGCCGGCATGTATTTTTATTATAGACTAGTGATTACCTGCCATGCGTTGCAATGCTACTCAAAGAAAGGGTTTGTTTTTTAATTCTGTTTATTGAAGTGCTTTTGGATTAGAAGTCTGCACGGGCCGAAATTTCAGAAAATTACACGGTCCGAGCCCGTCATCTTCAGGCCTGGCCCCACCCGAGCCCGGGTCTCAATATCACACTAACTTGTTACCCGAAACCCAGATTTATTTTTCTCAGCCCGAAAAAAGTCCGATTTTTTTAAAAATATAGTAACTCATCTATACTTTTCAAACAATATATGTTATTGTTTCCATATTTCCAACGATATTCATAGCACATTTGAAATAAATTATTCAAGTTATGAAAACTATTGCCTTATGGCTGACTCATGACTCGAACATAATATGAAATATTTTTCTTAAATTTGGATTCCTTACCCGGGCCCGGCCCGACCCAAAATCTCAATTGTCGTAACCCGCCCGAGCCCGGCCCACGGGCCGGGCCGGGTAAAGGCTCACGGTCCAACCCAGGCCCGTGCCGACTTCAACTTTGGATATAAAATATTTTTTGTTTTCCGCCTGGTTCAGAGATATCGCCAGTTGTACGTATTTGATTCTTTTTTTTAGATTTTATTTATTTTTTCTTCAGAAAACTTCACGGGTGTGCGCACAACAACTCACCAAAGTTGGATCGAAATCGGATGAATGTCAAAGGAATACATAGGAATACTGCTTTTTAAATTCATGTGCCATGTGTGTTAGCCCTATGCTTCTATCCATACTCTCTCTTCGAAAAAAGAGGTTGAGCAACTGAGTAACAAGCAATTCTCGTAGAAAAACTGTTGTTAAAATACCTCAATTTGGAGTCCACATACTGCACATTAGGAGTGGACATGGTATATATATTTATATATTCATTCTATAATACTTGTTACCTTCCTTCGGACGTAATGTAGAAACAAACGAAAGATTAATCCCAATTTTCAACTTCCAGGGTGATTCAATCAATCAAACAAGCCAGCTTGATCCAAGTCAATATCTTTTATTGCATTTGGTTGTATGGTCATACTGTACAACAGTGCTCCTCAAACGGTGTGCCGCGGCACAATGCGTCCGAAATGAGAAAAATCGAGTATGTTTATATCATAAAATAGTTTAAGCCATTCGGTTGCCAAGATTTCCGTTGATGTTATTCTCATTGTAACAAATATTGTATTATTTAGTATTAGTGTTTGTACGGATAGTGAAACTGCAATGATGGGAATAAAAGGGGGTTTGTCTCTTGTGTAAAACAAAAAAATCCTTCCGTAGAAATTACATATTGCTGCATATATTGGGAGGCTAATAATTTACCAGTGAAATTATTACTAATAATAAACGAATGTATCAAAATAATACACATTATCCGTTCAAGATCCTTAAAATTACTATTTTTTAGAATATCAATCCCGATTCTCTTTCAAAATAACCATTGAATGAATTGCGTACATGGCTGACATGAAAAAAAGAAAGCTTAAGCAGTTTTCATATAAAAACTTCTATTGAGATACCTTCATTAGGAGTCCATATGCTCCACATCGGGAGCGGGCATAGCTGAAAAAATTTGGTATGTAGTTTTATTATCAAATTGACATATTTTGTGCGTGTGGTGTGCCGCGATATATTAATGAGTGCTTAGGTGTGCCGTGGATGAGAAAAGGTTGCGGAGCACTGCTGTACAAAAAGCTATTGTTGCTTTACTAGGATCTACCGGCCGATTGCCACTAGTTTTTCAGCTATAGACTACTATACTATCCAGCTGCCATATCAACTGTAAAATGACATGCCCATTCTCTCGGTAAAACTCAGTGGATTAATGGGGTCAAGATAGTGTTTGAGGGACACCAAAAGACATGATTTCCTTGTAACAGGGACGTTATTGGAGAGCATTTAACGTTTTGAAACCAAAAAATTATAACTTTAAAAACTATGTAAATATTTTTTTAAAATTAAAATTCAAATATATTTCAGTTTTTATCCCTAAACAAGTCATGCCTTTTGATAATTTTCCAAGCAACTCAAAAATTCGCTTAACCTGCGTGACGTCACATATTTTACAAAAACAATCACACGTCACCTATTCATATTTCTTACAGCACGTTTTGTAACAAAGAGTCGTATCTATTGTAGACATGATTGCTATAGATTCTTTTTAAGCCCGTAATAATGCGTCTGCATAAAGTTATTTGAGCTATTCAAGTTTCTTCGATGTCAGCTAAATATTTATTGAAGTCAATTATAAATGAGCAAGAAACATAGGAACTAATTTACGGCAATTCATGTGCATTGTTTGATATCTTTGATTGCTACCGGCTGATAAAAAAGTTATGGATACAATTTACAAAGAATTCATACATAAATAGGATACGCCTAATAATTTTAACTATGCTTTACCTTTTTATACAGGTATACGGTGGTGTAAGTATAGTTTCTACGGGCACTGAAAAAAACGTTCATCGTGTTTAGATTTTATAGGAGTAACTATCCCAGTAGAAGTTAAAAATTATGCCACTACTCATCAAATATGCGTACCAAACTTAGTAAAAAAGTTGTAATAAAGGTAAGAGGAAAATCATGAAAATCTAACTCGCGATACTATATTTTAATGGAGTTTGTGTTATGAGATTTAAACAAATTTTATTCTGAAGAACGAGTAGGTATGTACTAAAAATTTGTTTATTAATAACGATAGTTACAAAAAAAGATTTTATTCTATTGAGGGGAAATGTCATTCATATTCTGTAGCTGAGGCACTACTCTTCAGCGACAAATTGCAAACAAATTGAATATGTTTCATAAACAGCGATATTACTATATTCGATGTCGGCGTGCAATATGGGTAGTCAATATTATACAACAGGTAATAATTTTCATGCGATCGTTGTGTAACTCACATGAAAGGATTAGGGGTATTAGTATGGTATAAGACAGTGCTTCCCAAAATGGGTCCGTGAAAATTTTCAATAGAAAGTAAAAATTTGAATTGTTGAGATTTTGTACATTTCCATGTATTTTGTCACTAACTACCCGGGTTTTGCCTTTCGGCATCTTCAGGCATTCGAGGACACGAATGGACTCGAATTGACAGACAGTAAACAGTTCAAATCAACAATTGAAATTCCATCAAGCACCCTCAGTCGACGTCTTAGGTTAGAAAGTACAGTTTATTTATGAATATTTTTGCAAATTACATATCTAGCAAATGTGTATTTAACTTTGTTGAATGAAATAATTGATCTTTTTACCAATAGCATATATTAACAATATTTGATTATTAAAATTATATTTGATTTTTAAAAATATGTGGAGATTCTGAAAAAGTATTTCAAAATTTTGGATAAGGCGATAACAAAAATATCCGTCGATTGCAAAAGAAGCCATGGTAATCCTAATTCTTTTTGCAACTATATATCTATGTGAAACAGTATTTTCGTCATTACTTTTAATAAAAAATGAACAAAGATCATGCCTTTCCACGGAGACTTTGGAAGTTTCCTTGCGAGTTAGCATTTTTGAAATTGAACCAGATATTTGCTCTGTAAAAATATGCAATCGTATCCATCTCATTAAATTGTTTTGTAAAATATGTACAGTTTTTTTTATTTTATTTTTAAAAATTATTTATAAGCGAGTTACTATTTTTTGTGATAAAATATAAACATGTATTAATAGTAATAGTTAATGTCAAATAAAATTTTTGACGAGTAAAATATGTTTTTTTTCAGGGGTCCGCGGATTATTATTTCAGATTTAGGGGGTCGTGGCATGAAGAAGTTTGGGAACCACTAGTATAAGAAGTATAGGTGAACTGGATAAAAAGTGACAGTCACCATTTTTACATTTGTTGCCGTCATTTTGTGCTTATTTAATTACAATCTACTATATTTACTAGAGTGTTTTGGTGACAATAAAAATTTGGTTCGTCGAAGTGACGTCACATATTTTACAAAAACAACGATTCAGCTCACCTAATTCTTACACCATGGGGTATTGGTACAGAAATATACAACAGCAACGATGAGTAGGTGTAGATGTGAGTATTTAATACATGTTTTTGAAAATTTACGTAGTTAATTACAAGTAGAAAATAATATATATGCACAGTGGAGTCCCGTTCACGTTTTTCAAGTGCCCCTCAAAAAATGACGGATGCGAATAAACGATGAATAATAATTGATGTTTGGTAGATTCTATAAAATAATACGATAAGTACAGGAAAATGATGAATGCGAGAATGATAGATCAGGGTTATGAGTAGTAGCATTGCGCAAAAAAAAACGCTATTGTTCAATGTTTAAAACATTGTATTTATAAATAGATCGCAAAATGTATCAAATGTATCTGATTCTCCATAAGATAAAACGAATCTAATGAATTAGTTTTATGAAATGATCTAATATATAATACAACTACATTCCATTTTTTTAAAAACAGTTTTAACGATCGAAATGAGTTGAACCAATATTTTATATTTCATTTGGGAACATCCTACGTACTTCGTATAAATAGGAATATGCGCGAAGTAAACGGTTAACTTCGCAGCATCATTGATGTTTTCTTATTTAATTTAAGTGATATGCATTTGACACTATAATATAACATCTTATTAATACGTCAGCGAGCAATTGAGCGAATTAAAAGAATTCGATTTATCAACTTTTCGTATTGCTTTGCAGCAGTTTTTCGAAGATTTTTGTGCGCGATTGTAGTACGATAGTTGCGTACGTTTCGTCCGTCGTATTGTACACAATAAATTATTGTGCAACATCTTGGCGACAACTCAAAATAAAATGAACACACGATCAAATCGTACAATAATTAACTGACGACGGACGCATAGATGAGCTTAGACAGAAAGTTTCGCGGGAAACTTCTTGTGCGTCCATTTTTCTTACCAGTGATTTGCAAAACGCGTCAGCCGAAAGAGTTTTCCGGGCTGCGGTTGAGTTTTTAAGAAATCTACTGGCCAGTCTGTTTACAATCCTTGCTTAAAGCGTAACTTGATGTAAACTCTTTCAACATAGGAATAAAGGCGCCAAAAGTTTAACAACAGTGTTATTACTGAAACGTGAGAGTGGATGAATAATAATTTATTGTTGATATATTACTATCAAATAAGACAATTGAAACAAATATTATTACCGTTTTTTTGATACGAGATAAAAAAAAATCAGACTGCAACATTCACAAAAAATAGAAAATTGTTTTCATTAAATATATTTTGCTGAAATAAACAAAACTGTGATAAGTAAGACAACTATTTTATTTCTGAGAAATCATTGTTTCAAAAAATGGCTACAGCACAAGAAAGGCGAAAGAATATGGTGGGCGGCCGTAGTTTGAGCATGTCTGCCTATGATAAGGCAAGGGTGAGACACATTTTTATATCTTTACCATGTCCAGAGAATTGCTGCGAACAGGTAGATACCTTTTATTGAATACTTTTCAATGTTGCTTGGTGTTCGATGTGCAACCGTTCGTTACTTAGTGTGTTTGAATTGTAAAATAAAATAGATTACATGTTCAATATCGTATCTACCTCATCCATTATAGCATACAATACATATCGACACTCAAGGATTGGTTCCTAGAATATCCATTTTAAAGAAATTGATAGTTATTTTATTTTTCCCTAAACGCATATTCATAAACTTTTACGAAGTGTATTTATTTAAACCAGTGAAATGAAAATATTACTTTATGCATTTTATCTGTTTTTTTATAATACATAGAAAATTGTTTTGTTAAATTAAGATTTGGTATATTTGAATAACCAATCTGAAAGTGATGATATGTAGAGAAAAGGGTTTGGAAACCCACCCTTATTATATATCAATAGTATAAGACATTCTGTGATAAATAACACTATTTTTACATGATGCATATTTATATATTATGTCAGTACGATGATTAACAAAAAAGTGTTTGATAATTTAGCAAAATGTAGCAGTATTATTAATGTCGTATTTATGTAAATATTAGAGTAGAATATTTTTGTGATATTCATATCGACTTCAAAGAATGCTTCATTTGAATGAATATGAAATGAAAAACAACACATTTAATCACATCCCACACTATATATATTTAATGGATTGTACCAAGTAGTTTTTAGAATTGATATTTTTTTGTGTATTGCAAATGAAAAATTCATACAAACCTAAAATATAACAATATGCGCGGATGGTATTTATAGTTTTCCTTCATTCAAACATAAAACCCTTCTATTTCTTTGATCATCAAAGGTATATTGATAAGTTAAGAATAAATTGTAGCAGAATTAGAAAACTTGAAATATCCGGATATAATATAGAATGATTTATTGCTGTTTTTTTTCTAAATTTCAACTAAGTTTTCTTGGCACGTGTCATAAAAAAGTGTTTTCAATTTTAATGCGTCGTTTATTTGTCGACTCGAATAAACATAAATATATTATTTCCCCCCAGGGAACAGGGTCACAACTTGTTGATGTAATCTCTCAAAATGATATTAAGATAATAATAATCCCATTAGGTAATTGATAATAACCAACAACATTAACTTAAATATCGGTTATTAATAAAATCAAGGAATATAAATGTAATTACTAATTTTACCATATTTGGGAGCTATATAGAAACTTTACAAGCTTACGATGTAAACTCGAGGAGGCGGGTAGATATTAAGTGAAACATTATTATATGCCTTTTCACATACAAGATGAATGAATCATTATAAATGCATGTAAAATTATATAAATTCATGAATTCGTGCGGGCCATGAGCTATGTAGTTTACAGTACCAAAATACTGCAACTCTTCTAAAACAAAAACAAATGCAATGTATGGTACTAGTGGCTCTTAATCCTATAAATCATATAAACCAATTATTAATGATTTACTTTTATTTTCGAAAGAAAAAGCTGATCTATTCTTATACTGTTCAATGTTATCATGAACATTATTTTAGTGTTTTTTAATTTAACTAAAGTAAATAAATAGTCATTCAAAAATATAAGTTAAATAAATTGAACGAGATAGTCAATAGTATTAGTTATTTACTTGAATGACGATAACAGTGACGAAAGATTGTAATCCATTAACACATTTTATATAAAAAACAAATTTTCTGTGAAATGTTATGCAAACTGCCCATACAATAATTACTGGCTAAAAATAATAGGCGCAAAAAGAAAAACAATAAATTAACAAGAAAATTGAACGTGTAATATGCATTAACCACATTATTTGATAATGTAAATATTTACGATCAATAAATCGAACATTTTTGCCTATTATTTTTTCATCAGATATTAATTACTGACAATGAGTCATAAACAGATGTTATTGACGTCATTCAAGTCAGATTATGGTGTCCATGTCAGGGTGAATATCTGTTTATTATAACTGAAATATTGTTAAGAAATTATATGGAAATATGGCAGCTTGAGATAGCGTGTGAATCACTGCTGCACTATCAATACTCATGCA
The DNA here is from genome assembly GCA_022494535.1 of Himalopsyche phryganea. NCBI lineage: Eukaryota > Metazoa > Arthropoda > Insecta > Trichoptera > Rhyacophilidae > Himalopsyche > Himalopsyche phryganea. The sequence goes on from JAGVSL010000034.1 coordinate 4,299,540, forward strand.
ATAAAAGATTTCTTCCTCATTATTTTGTAAAAGCAATTGGAAACATCTTCGCCTGCAGATAAGTCAAATGCACATTCAACTCTAATCAAAGCACGCTGGTGTAAGTGAGATATGAATGCGCATGCTATGTGACGTTTGCATATCCCTTCATTATTTTTGTTCGGGTTTATATAAGGGTTGCAAAATTTTCTTTTTACTATCGCAGCTATTAAGCAAAGCTTGCTATTGATTTGCCACACAATTTTTCTGATAAAAGTCGCTACGTAACACATGCGGGCCCACGAAAATCTATCCGGCCGGGTTCGGGCTCGGTAATGACGGTTAATACCTGCGCTTTTATCCACGCTTTAAATGGATCCACTCCAGGTACTCCTTTTATCAATTAAAATTACCAACAGAATAATTCTTTCAGATTTGGTTAAGCAGAATGGAACCCCATAGATATTTTTATAATAGCACAGAAAAAATGGGCCCAGATGAAAATTTATTTGTTTCAAGATCAAATATATTTGATCTCCCAAAACCTTTAGTTTTAATTATTGAATCAGGGCTCGACAGAAAACTATTCAATTAGATTTTATAAAAAGTAAAGCTTACAGAATTTTATGTTGGCAATACTGGAGCAAGCCCAGTAGAGTCTAAATTCATTGAAACGGATTCTAGGGATTTTCATTTGTTTAGTGTCTTAGTTTTGTATACATGCCTAAAAAAAAAGTAATTTATAGTGTTTTTTAATATTTCCAATCTCTCAAATAGTAAATGTTTTCATATCAATCTTGAGTACTTAAATTTATGAGCTATAACATTGAGTAATTTTTTAATTATCTATCGTAAAAATTGTTAAAATAATCATATATATTCATTTTAATACATTATTATCTATTCCCAATATCCTTGGCTAGCGGATTCTTGTAAAGATTTCAAACAATGCGTTTATAAAAAAAAAAACTTAATTATATGATATTTTCCTTTTTATAATGAAAAGTATGTTTTGATTTTTATTTAATATACTTTATTAAAAAATTCATTTTCTATTTTTTCAATTCCATATTTTGTTTTGTATCTATTTTCGATTAGAATTGAATCGGGGTATTTTGACGTGGTGTGCTAGCCGCTCAGCCACATTTATATTATAGTTCAAGGTTAATAAGAAATGTGATGTTTATACAATTGCTTTATAGTAAGTTTTCGGTTGAACATAAAGAATTATTTTAATCAATTATTGCTCTTAATCACCCTTTGCTTGTTAGTCACTAGATAAATCAATCGCTTCATTACCATACATTAAATTCATCATATCCTGATTAAATTGAGCTTTTCCATAAACAGTAACCGGTTTATAAAGCTGTGTGTGAGCCTAAAGAGAGTTGGGCGCATTAAAGATCGGACGTCGGCAATTCACTTAAATTATTTGAAATAATCGATAAAGATACTAACAACAAATAATAGTAAAAAATCTTATTTGTCATAAAATTTCAAAATTTTTTATATTAAAATGTATTAAGATAACGTTACAATTTTTAGGAAGAAATAGTGTAATAATTAAAGGAAAATAACCATATTTTTTTATAGTATGTAACGCACATTTGAAAAATATAAAAAAAACTTTTTTGGTATACCGTCATTTGAATACTTGTCACATTGACGACGGTGAACCGTGAATTGGGTATATTAATTAACTTCAAAATTAAAGTAATAATAACGACTATTCAACGACTGGATCAAGGTTGTGAAAGATACCATTCCTGCTTTTGGAAAAATGTTTGAGAGAGAGAGTTGTAATGTTTCGATCTCGACCCACCTACGTAAATATAATATATATTAATAGATTTAACCGATTTTGATATATTATGTTCTGATTGCCCATGACCTTATTAAGTGAGTAGTAAAAGAGAATATTTAAGAGACATGTGCGGGATGTTTTACTGTTTGTGCTAGACAAAGAAATGTTTGAAATAAAGAATACATTGAGTAGTATTATGAAATGTTTGTGGAATCATGGAAAGAAAATCTTTTATCTTATATCGACAAATTATGTTTTTTTTAACCATGTTTTTAATACAAATTAAACAAGCCAATTCGGTAGATATCACGATCTGTTTCGCATTATCAATGAATTTTTCACTACAAGAAGTCATTTAATGATGCATGAATAATACAAAATATTCATTTTATTTTTCAACACACTGCACACTTCCATAAACAGGCCACTCCCAACATTTTCTTCAAGTAATAAATCATTGAAAGAATATGGCAGAGCTCAAAGAGCGTCCTCATACGTATTCAAATAATATTTTTGCCGAAATTATTGTATTTTCTACAAAATAATAAACTGCCTCCAGTTCATCTCGGAAATCAAGAATTTAATAAAAAATGTGCAAATTTTTAGCTTTTCGATATAAAGCTACACGTACCGTCATGTCCCTGATTGAGGGAATGTTTATACTGTACTGAAATTTTCTATGAAAATAATTACTAGTTCTCCGTGGCAATAATTTTCTTCACTTATATATAGATCTAGTGAGTCGATCCACCTGAGTTTAGAGAGAGAATGAACGATGTTCTGAATGGTGTCGGATCATTTAAGACTGATATAAATATACAAAGAAATCTTTCATTAAAAGAGCTATCGGTTATAGTCAGGAAATGCCAAATATCGGTTATGTCACAGAAAAAAATCTGAAGCCAGATGTGATTTTTCGATTAATATCACACTAAAATGAACATTTTTTTTATTAATATTAGAAATGTCTAACAAATAAAAGCGTACGAGATCACCTCAAAGTGAGGCCTATTATGGCAACTACTTCTTCAGTGCTCTCTATATAGGCCACGTTTTATAGTAGATACACCTATTTTTTTTGCTGTGTGATTATTGAATCTAATATATATTAAAAAAACGATTACATAAGAAAAAGCTACACGATTGATAGATAAATTGTGTCAATGGTTCAACTTCACTGCGGTAGACGTTTACCGAAATAAATTGGCTGTTTGTGCCAAGTTCCAAAAATAGAAAGCAAGCAAATACAATGTTAAATGGATCATAAAATGAGTGTTTATGTTAGTGGTCAATCTAAATTGAGTATTAATGTGATTCGAATTTATATGTATTATTAACTTATTTTCCACAACTTTTCAGAAAAACAGACAATGATAGTTTGATATTTTAACATTGACATCCATTTACCTGAATTCGTTTGATTGGATATTGTAGTAAAAGATGAAACGAATTTCAGCATGGTGTAAAGTTTATTTTTATCATGATGTAATGTTTCGGATATTTAAAAAGAATATATATATATGTATTAAAAATACATCACTGGTGATGAATATATATGTAAATAAATATTTGTTTGTTTGTCCTCTATGCGTTCCTTTACCATTCATCCGAGTCAGTTTCTGAAGAAAAAAATTTAAAATTAAAAAAAAGGATCAAATACTTACAAACAGCGACATCTCGGAAAAACCTTTTTATTTATTCGTGTACGCACTAGACGGACAAAAATATTGTGTATCCAAAAGCAGTTCAATAATACGTATTAAAACACAAACACTTTCTTTCTTTGAGTGGCATCGCAACGCATGCCGGGTACTCATTAGTTAATTATAAATTAATTAAAAAAGAATTCACATATTTTTATCATATTATAAAAACAAATATTCTGTTCTTGAAGAGTTTTCAATTAATATTTAATTAAATTGTATGTCATACACTATAAATTAATATTCTATTATATTATATGGTTCATCGATGTAATGTTTATTCAAATCACAAAATATTGTCGTATTTCTTCGACTGTAAAACGTCATTGATTATACGCACCCTTATTTTGAAATACCAATAATAAGAACAACGCGAAAACTTTGTTTTATCAAAGAGGTCATATGATTGACATTTTTTTACCATGTCCGCTCCCAATATAAAGCATATGGACTTCTAATGGAGGTATCTCAAAAAAAAAAATTCTACGAAGAACTGCTTGTTACTCAGTTAACCAACTTCTCTTTTTCGAAGAGTGTAGGTATAGAAAGATGGCGCTGAGATTGAACTAAAGTTAGCTAATCGGTCTCGCTACGCCCCGTTTTTAGGATCGGATGGGTGGGAGAGACATCACAAACATCCATGTCTACGAACAGAAATACACAAATCGATTGATAGAACAATTTATGAAACTGTCCGTACCGGGATTTGAACCCGAGAAATCCGTAATCGATGCCAACGACGTTGACCACTGCACCACAGACTTGACGATTGACAATACAAAGCATTTAAAGTAAGTACACTATGTGCGTATTTTCTTATCCGAGCCCATGGTGTAAGGCAGTGATCCGCAACCTTTTCTCACCCACGGCACACCTAAGCACTCATAAATATTTCACGGTACACTCCAAGCCAAAATATGTATATTTGATAAACAAAACTAACAATTTATTTATTTGTTTTTATTTGATGAATTTCAAATATTGGCTAATACATTTTTTGATAAAAGCCAATAAAACACTTGACATTTTCAAAATGATGGGACACTTCGCACACAATTGTTTTTTTTAAATCACAAATTATAAAAAAAGCACATGTAGATATTGTAACTATAAAAAATAATTAAGCTTAACTACCAAAAATTATTTAAGCTAAGTTGAGTGGATAAAACTACTGCCCATTTTTTTGTTCGACCAAATCCAAAAAAATCTTTCTGCTTTCAATATATAGTCTCGTGTTCACATTCTGTGCGAAAATTGTTTGTGATATTTTTTCAAAAAAAATGTGTATTTAAGGCTCTTGGTTTGACAATGGGTTAAATACATTCATTCATTTTTGTAATAATTCCACTACGAAATATTTCGCCATCAATACTTCCCAATATATGTAGAAATGTGTAATTTGTAAGTTAGAATTTTTTTGTTTTACTCACGAGACAAATTCCTTTTTATTCCCCATCAATGGCTTTGCACCATCCATACAAACACTAATAAAATTATTTCATTTAAAGTCAAAACAATAAAATATTTCTTTTAACGAGAATAACATTAACGGAGACCTTAGCAACCGACTGGTTCTATGTTCCATTGCTCATTTTTTTTCTCATTTTTGACGCATTGCGCTGCGGCACACCTAGGATCGCCGCCGCACTAGTGTGCTGCGGCACACCGGTTGCGTAGCACTATTGTAAGGAACATAGGTGAGCTGGATAAACAGTGACAGTCGCCATTTTTGCATTTGTTAACGTCACTCTGTGCTTATTGAATTACAATCTATTATATTTACAACAGTGTTTTGGTGGCAATAGAAATTTGTTTCGTCACATTGACGTCACATATTTTACATAAACAACGATCCAGCTCACCTATACTTGTAAACCATGACCCGAGCCCGAAACTTCATCGGATTAAGTATCATATTTTTCTAAATCATTGTTTTCCGAAACTTATCTGAAAATATCTTCTTTTGCATTTTTGAAAGCGATTATAAGACTCACTCTGAATTCTGAGATTCCCAAATAGGTAAAAAAAAACATCTAATAGTCGAGAAAATGCGGTATATTGGAAAATCTCAGATTACTAAATAAATATTTTTTTTCAAAGAAATGTTGTACAATTGTAAATTTTCAAAGAATGAAGGTAAGGCGGTAATTTCTTTTTTATTACTATCGTGAGATAATCGCTTTCCTGCATTTCATTGTTTATCAACACTTTAAAATCAATATTGTGGAAATGCTTTCCACATCATGAAACGTTTCAAATAAGATCCATAGGCATAGCATGCTCGGTTTTTTGTGTGAAAAAGTATTAATTTATGGGTTGAGAATTCATGAATCGTTCTAAAAAATAAAATCTCTTTTAAACTTTGTTATTACGTTTCTCCCTTTTCATTCGTCAATTATAATCCATTGTTTACTTCTTGAGAAAGATACGCTTTTAAAATTTGATGTTAGAATATATCCCTAGAGTGCGATTATTATGGTACGAGTTTCCAAGCCTGTTCATAAATGACTTATCAAGGAAATTTTTACTCATGACTATTAAATGAGTGCTTTTATTGTTGATTTGTGGTTCAGTGATTTTTTATTATAGCTATACTTATCATTTATCCGATACTTAGACGCCCAGTTAACTTAGTATTTTATTTCTTGGCTCTTATGCTCGTTGGCATCAATATAATAAACATCATTAAAATATCAGGTCAACGTATTTTTTGGCAGAGTGTTTTAAGATTTGTACATGTAGTCTGATTTTATTGAATGACGTGTAGATAACCAGCCCTTAAACACGTAGGCAAAACAAGAAAAATAGTAATTAGTTTCATTGACCTGTCAAAAGTAGCTTTCGTGTATTCTGGTAATCTAGTATACATCGTCACTGTTCTGGAAGAAAACACTGAATCGAAAAAATTACATGTGGAGTTAGTTTTACCAAAACTTTCCTTATTTCGAACTCTACCGTATTTTCATAAATTACTAGCGAGTACCCGGCATGCGTTGCAATGCCACTCTAAGAAAGAAAGTGTTTATGTTTTAATTCTATTTATTAAAGTGCTTTTGGATACAAAATATTTTTTGTCCGTCTGGTGCGTAAACGAATAAATCAGAAGGTTTGCCGAGATGTCACTGCTTGTTACCTATTTGATTTTAGATTTTTTTAAGAAACCTTCACATGTGTGCGCACATCAGCTCATCAAAGTTTCATCGAAGTTGGATAAATGGTATAGGGACGCATAAGAGACAAACAAACATTCATTTTTATATGTATAGATAGATACTTATACTGGAAAACTGTTTTGTACAAATAAACTAAATGAAAAAGGTGTAGCATTTCAAACATTTGAAAAACATCAAAGTCCAATTATTCAAAGCTAGTATTTTTCAATTAGCGTCTTCTTTCTTGATATGTCAGACTTGCATTTATTTTGCATGGCAGTGGATTGAGATATTAATTTTGGGAACATCTTTTATACACGGCTGTGTAAAGTAAGAAAATTTAAATTTTGAATAGAATGGAATTAAGAGAAACAGTGCGTGACACGTTCATGTTCAGGGTCCGAAACGCAAAATACGAATGAATTAATTTGAGACCATTTGAATTGACTTATACAGAACTACAAGCGTGACACTTTATGTAGCATATGAAATGTCGCAAATATGGCTGTATATACCGGTTGAATCCAATTGTGATGTTGTTATACTTTGTCGTTTCTTTTAACATCTAACGCATTGGTGATGTGGCTTGTATTGAATTAATTTATAGCTGCATTTATTACTTTTCAGTTTAATTAATTAAATTTATTTATTTTAATTATTTTATAATGCTACCCTCTTCGAAAGAGAGAGAGATAGAGAAACGTATACACATACATGAATGCATGTTATAAATAATCATATCTTTCATCCCGATCTTTTTTAGCTAACCAACTAACGTAAACAGCAAGGGGTAAATTTTGTAGAAACATTGAACTGTACTATTTTCATTGAGATTGGATTTTATTTCAATCAAATCCAGATTTTAATATAAATCATATTTTCTTGCATGCATAATCATTTAAGTTGACGTGGTCTTAGAAGGGTTATATGATCTCGTGATGACATGTTATTCTTAATGAACGGACATCGAGATTTATTTAATTTTTACTTTTAGAATTGCCTTAATTCCTTGCTGTTTTCTTGCTACGAAAATGTTCCATTGTGGATGATTGGAGACAGTGGGCAGATTTAGCTCCATGCTCCTATTGAAACCACTTATCCATAATCGTCTGGGTGTCGCTTACGTTGACTGGGCAATAATAGACCCTAATGGGCGACCTGAATTTGCGATGCGCTTTGTGCCCATCCACTGCACTATGATATGACCTTTGGCGTCAATTGCAAATATAATCAACCATGTATCCTGTGTTAACGTCTTTGCTATAAATGGAACGGATATATTTCTCTTTTTCAAAGCATTCTATTGACAAAACCATCATTGAGTTGTGTCGTGCGTCTTGCATCATTTTATTACGGCCACAAACTCACAAGCATAAATCGTCACTTTATGCTTGTAGATTGCAGACATACGTTTTTGGGACGACGCTGTGCTATGATTGTACTTGACTGTTCAAAATCGATTAATGTTTCATTTTCAAGTGTTGTAATTGAACACTGAGGAAATGATCTGAATTTTATATCTGTTCTTTTTGTTTGATTACAAATTACACCTTTTTATAATAAAACCATCAAAGTTTTCGAAACGTCGGTTGGTTTCACGAACTTCCAAACACAATATTTCTACATATTATACAAACCGCTAATGTCTAAAAATGTATACATTAATAATTAATTAACTATTGGTCTATCGTAGGCGGTGAATTTTAGTTTTTAGAAAATAGTATAAAAGTGTGCCTTTGGGCTTCTTTAAAACATTTTTTCATTTCTTTACGATAAATAAATATTTTTCATTATGTCCATGCAGTTGGAAAAAATATCATCATGGACATTAACGGAACCAATCGCACAGCAAATAAGGTCACTTAGTATAAGTGGCGAAGACTGCGATTGGTAACAATTTAACATTAATATTGATTTATGAAAAAATATTTAGATGTACTGGGTAAAATTGCTTCATACATATATCGACGCTGTTATTCTGGAATAAAACACTGAATCAAAAAAATGACGTATTGAGTTAGTTATACAAAAATGATCCCTACCTCAAACTCTACCTTTCGGAGGAACACATTTATTTTTATAAATCATACTTTTACTTAAAAACAGTTTTGTACAAACAAACTAAATGAAAAAGATATAGCATTCCAAACATTTGAAAAATTTCAAAGTTTAATTACTCAAAACTGGAATTTTTCAGTCAATGCCTTCTTCCAGAACAACGAAGATATATAAGGCTATGCATTCGCCACAACTGGATTTATTAACTCTAACCACCCTCTTTTCAATTGCATATACCACTGGCGAAAAATATAATTATATCGGTAGTCAGCTTATCTTGAAAAACATTTATGTTCAATAAAAATGTTTTATGGGGAAACGAAAATCGACAATGGCTTATGCATTTGATTGCCATTGGCGTTTTAAAAATTCAATTTAAATTGATTTAATTTGAAAGCCTTTATTTGTGAAATTTAACAAAGTGCAGAAAGTAATGGTGATTCCATCGATTTTCATTTTCGCAATATATTATATTTTACTCAAGGGTATATTCGTATTAGTAGTTAAGCCAAAGTATAAAAATATTGACTAATGGAATTATTTTCTACTATTATAGTTTGCATCAGATTATTGTAGAATACTGCATTTCAATGAGGTGTAATAATAACACACCTAGCGGACAGAAAAGCAAGGTTCCAGAATTCCAAAGATTAATATTTTACTAGCGATTTGGATGGTGTTTATTGGAATCTATGTGATATCAATATAATCTCCAAAAGGAGTGTTTACTGTTTTCTGTCCAAGGAAGTAAATAAATATTCTCATATTGAATTTCACATCGTTTAATAATATAATGTAAAACAATAAAAAATATAATTAATTCGAAAAAATGAATAAAAACCCCTTACGAACACCGATTGTTGGGTCGGTATAATTCTTAATTTGATTTCATAAACCGTCTGTATTTAAAATAATGCTATATCCACGAGTGTAAACGAATATGTATGAGAATAAAATGTGTTATTTTAACTTTAAAACAACAATCATTATGAAGATACGAAAATCTAAAAATAGAAAACAACCAAATTCTCAATTATTTTCCATGCGTGTCACATCAAATCCACTCTTCTATTCAAATCAAGAGAAAGGAAGGATACTGAGATCTTCTCGAGATGCTAGTAGGTACGTTTTCACTCTTTCCCCTCGCCTGCAGGAGAATACATAATATAAAAAGTTCTTCACTTTATTTCTTTGTTCGTCTGTTTGTATTGTGTAGCAACCGTTTCTTTTTTGTGTTACATACATAAGGTATCGTGAGCTCAAAAGTATAAAGATTATTATATTTAATATTGTTAACTGTTGATCCAAGTGGATATGCATTATTATGTATAATGGCAACACTATGAATAATAAATATTCCACATTTTTTCTATTTAAACAACACTTTGGGTCTCGTTCAGTTAATGAGCATTTTAACGTGATCATGCATTCATTAGTTGCAAGTGCTTGATAGGTGGGAAAAATTGCAAATACAACTTGTACATATTTTAAAAATATTTAGTAATAGTGGGAACGCCCGTCATAGATGACGGCATTAAAATTGAAATACTGTTTGTCTAAAGTAGCTGTTCTTTAGTTTCCACACTGACGGACTGATTGTTGTTTGTTTGCCTCGGAATTCGCGTCACGTCAGAATGTGTGTATTGTTTATATACTCCGCGATAGTAATAAAACGTCTACATACAGACCGGTCTGGGCTATTATATATAAGATAAAGTTTCCTTACATTTAGCGAGATCTGGAAACAACAGAGAATGATATAATAAAATCCTTTGAATATTCCCTGTGTGTTTAATATGTTCAGTTAATTTATGGGTTAATTTGTCATGTTGAATATTTCGATAGCTCAGTTCCAAAGTGTAACAACTAAAAAGCACAGTTAATTATATAATTAGGAAACAAGATTTTGAAAAGGTTTAATGTTCTACTGTACATCTATTTTTTGTAGATTTTAATGAAATTGTAGGACTGCTTTAGACATATATTTATCAAATTTGGATTATTGAGATTTTGTACACTACCATGTATTTTGTCACTAACGACCCGGGTTATTTTATCAAGAAATTTTGAAAATCAATAGAGTCCAGTTAAATTCCTTGCCAATTCTGAATGAGCAGCTGAACCTTCCTAATTCTCCGTTATTATATCCTATACGTTGAAACACCTAACAGATGTCACTAAACGAGGAATGATTGTATATATTTACCCTTTCGTCGAATTGCATCCCGTCGAAACCCACAATGCTATTATAATTGTAAAATCACTGGTAATTCCATAAGAAGTTGGAAAGCGGCAATTCGCCACTCTGTAAATGTGGTGTTTACAAAATAAGGATTAAGGCGATTCTCGAAATTTTAACTCAGGTATCAGTGTGGCTCTCAGATGTATAATATCTTACCTCGTAAATAATATTTGTCGTATTTGTATCTTCTATATAAACGTTAGACACTGTTTACTGTCTGTCAGTTAGAGTCCATTCGTGTGCTCGAATGCCTGAAGATGCCGAAAGGCGAAACCCGGGTCGTTAGTGACAAAATACATGGAAGTGTACAAAATCTCAATAATCCAAATTTTATTATATATAAGATAAAGTTTCCTTACATTTAGCGAGATCTGGAGACAACAGAGAATGATCCTTTGAATATTCCTTGTATGTGTATTATGTTTAATATGTTCAGTTAATTTATGGACTAATTTGTCATGTTGAATATTTCGATAGCTCAGTTCCAAATTGTAACAACTAAAAAGCACAGTTAATTATATAATTACGAAACAAGATTTTGATAAGGTTAAATGTTCCACTGTACATCTATTTTTTGTAGATTTTAATGAAATTGTCGGACTGCTTAAGACATCTATTTATATTTAAATACTAGAAACATATTTTTGTATCTTTTTCTAATATTAATAGTAGTAGTTTTCAGAGGTTTTCACAGGATTTTCGTAGTTGTTACAGTCCAGATATAAAATAATAATAATAACCACTGCCATTCCAAAACAGTAACATATTATCACTTGTTACATTTTGGAACTGGTTAGATATCGGAATTTTAAGCATTTCCTGATACGCAAGACCTCAAATTTTTGACTTGTTACACTTTTGGTATCGATTTTTTTACCGCTAGTTGGTATTTGGAAACGTGTTCCTTTGAGAAGAATTTTTAGAGTGATAACACAAAAAAATCTTCTTTATATTGATTGTTGCGAGATAGGCATATAATTAAATAATTTTATGTGTTCATCAAAGTAAATCTAAGGAGAGAGAGGCTTAAACAATGAAGTGAAATTGAACTATCATTTTTCTTAATAATATTATACAATAATTTATCTATTATATATATACATACAATATTAATCTATAAATAATTATTTGAGCAGAAATTGAAAATTTCTATAAAAATAAACTAAACGTTCGTTGCGATAGAACAAAGCATGGAGTTTTTATCAGATTTTTGAAATGCTTTATTAGAATTAGAATCCAGAATTTTATGCTGCCATAGTAAAAATTATTTGTACCTAAGATTTATTATTGAAACACGTAAAATGGCTTCTGGTAATTAAAAAATAATTACAATTCGGTTTACCTTACTGTTCTCATATCTAAATATAAATATTGTATTTACATTCTCTACATCAAAAAAAAACGCAATGACGCCCATACTTAAAAAGTCTGAATCTATTTAATTCTCATATTTGAAAAGAGTCTGTACATATTTCAAATAATATTCAACTATTAGGATCGGTTTTGCTTAACTGGCAAGCATTTTCAAGTCAGTTGTGACATCTGAAGCGATACCGGAACCCGTATAAATTTTTTATGATATGATTCGAAGCCGTCAACCCTTCTTCTAATGTAAAAATATTATATGAGCTCCATTCTGAGTCCATATGATCCACATTTGGAACGGTAATGGTTACAAAGCGACATATTTCATTCCCCAACAATCATATAATATTGTTCATAATTTAAGACATCGAAACCCGGGTCGTTAGTGACAAAATACATGGAAGTGTACAAAGCCTTAATAATCCAAATTTGTTCATAATTGTTTCGGCATTCAGCCATGGTCAGAATCATTGTGAATATGTTGTCGTATAATCTGTAATCCGTATCCTAAACTTTTTTCGAAGTATGACGTTTGAATTCGATTTTTTAAGAAATAATTTAAACTAGATATATCTGCCTTAATTTTGTCTCCATATCTAAATATGATGATTATTCAAACATATATCGCCTGCCGATATATATATTTTACACAAATATTTCACTATTAACGATTACATTTATTATTTTTCCCCAATACAAAAAGGGGAATAAAGTCTGGAATGGTACAAACAATAATTAAAAAAAAAATGCTGAAGAATAATTAGGAAAACTTAGAAAATTAATGTAATAATTTAATGATAATTTTTATTTCAATAATAAACTTGTGAAATTATTAATTATAATATTATGAAATAAAATGGAGGCCGAAAACATTTTTTTATATACCGTATGGAAATGTTATCATTTCTTTTGTAGTGAAGTCAGCCAGATAATATCCCTGTAGACTCATACAAAAGGAAAATGGAACAAAGAACAGAGACGATCCGCTGTAAAAAACGATGACGCGAGAGAGCGAGATGAAAAAATCCGGTCAAAGTAATAATCGCGAGGGATGAAGGTAGTGGAAAGAGAAACAGGAAAGAAAGTATAAAACGCATGCGCAACCCAAACTACGTCGTCCTGTTTATAAACATTGCAATTCAAAACTGCAAACCGGCATATCTATAAAGTAGCTGGCACACTACTATCAGTGTAGGAATATTCGATAGGTGACCGCTACAATTGATTTGTCAATATTATTCGGAAACTTTTCAAAATAAACCTTCAAAATATAAAGTATAAATGTTAATCATAAACAAACATATTATATTAATTGTCGGCCTATGTGTACCCTAGAGGTCAGGTGGGCTGGGCTTAAGTCTCGTAGATGGTCAATATAGATTTTACATTCTTTCAATTTAATTTCGTGATCTAAGACATTATTTATTTGTGATGCCTCTTCTACTCGAGTTGATCTTGGTGTCTTTAAAAAAACAATTCTCATTTAAGTATGTATATTTCATTTGATTTAAAACTGTCTGATACCTTGACTGTCAGCTGTAATGCCAGGTATTTTTTATTGTTACTATAAAAGTCGAATTAATGGATAAATGAAATAGTATATTTCAATAAAAATAATTATTGTTTAATTCATTACGTAATTAATAATTTCATGAAATGTTCGTTAAGAAGTTTGATGCAATAGACACTATTATCTAAAGCTACCTTATGTAAACGAATATTTCAGTTATCATTGTACTAGTTAGATGATTTTAACAAATTATTCATAATTATTTCTAGAACGTGATGAATTTATTTATATATATATATTTATTCAGTTCACAATACATTTTTCATAAGCTAGCTTTCGTTTTTATGGACGGATAAAGTCGGACCAAGGCTTTCTTCTTTATTTCTTGATCGTCGACCTACATTATTTTAGAACTCACGGTAACATTGGCAACAACAGGGAAGCATAATAGATTTATTAAAATATAATATATGTTTGATTAAATTAAACAAAAAAATTCCGAATAACTGATAAAATAAATTGTACACGAAACTTTTGAGACGGAGAAGGTTTATAATAGGAGTGAAAATTACTTCAAAATCAACAATAAAAATGGGTGCAATATGGTATACATACAATAAGTAAACTGCAGGATTTAATTACTATTCATTTTAACGTTACATAGTGAAGTTATATATTAAAAACATTTAAAAAACACATTTCTTTTAAACTACTAACACATTTTTTAACGGCCAGAATAAGTTTCGCTCATCGCGATCATTATTTACTAATAAAATATAAATCTTAACAAAGTTTATTTTGTACCAATGAAATTGTGTTTTATTTTTTAAATATAATGCCTTTCCACCAAGAATTGACAGTTGGCACCTTAAAAGAGATTAACAACGTATTTGTATTTAAATTGTTAGATTTTGTAAACATATATTTTTATCGTTTTTCCAGCGCTCATAGTTTGTAGCACATATTGTGATGTCACGTTGTGCGTAGTATTTATGCCAAGTAAAATTGCGCAATACGCCGAGCATAGGAAAAGCTCTTTTAAGGATAACGACCTCCTTCAAAGATTGTTTACTTTTATAATCTACTATTTTATGGAATTTTATTTGTTTTTATTCAACAAAATGCAATAACCTTTCAGTACTATTAAGTTAAAGTAAGCTTACTTTGTTGTTAATCCCGAGACATTCCTAGCAATCAACTATAAGCGCCAGATCTCCGGTAGGGCTACAAATCTGCAAGTAATGCATTCTGAAAAGTATTATTTGTAGCCGTAATGGCTGATGGTTTATACAAAGTTGACTACTTCTGAGATAATAGAGGTTGGGCAAAAAAAAGCTTTTTTCCGGCATTTAAATTACCAATCAAGAATACATAAACTATCTTTCGTATCCGCGCGACAAGTCCATACACAAATTGTTGTTGCTACAGTTATAGACATTTTCGCGCTCTCTTAGATGGTTAGACAAACCTGCTTATTGTCATTAAATCTGTATCATCAGTAGCTGCCGATACACTGCTATATTAAGGTCTTATCTGTTTCTTTTGCTTTTTGCCGGAAAAATAAATATTATATCTTAAAAAATAGCTCGAATAAACTTTCTTGAAATAAACACAGCTGGCGGTTGACATAATTACGTTGCATCTTATTCATTTTGAGACACAAAATGAGATTTCAGTGATTAAAAAGTAAAGTGTCAGCCAAGAAGCTGACATTTCTGACAGTAGAAAAATAATATTTAAGTTTTTTTTATCGTTTTAAAAAATAGAAAACAAAAAAACAACGGAAGATTTTATTTCAAAACAGTTCCCCGCCTCATTTCTGTTTATTGTTTTGGTGTGTTTTTAGAGGAATTATTTGATAATATAAAATATAAGCAGTGTCTATGTAATGGATGGACATTCTATTATTGTTGATACCGTTTATTTGACAGATTGTTGTGTGACATTTCTTACAATCGAATGAAACTTGTATTAAGCTGTACCTATCCTGTTACATGTAGAATATATTTCGTATTTTAGTTTATAAATTTTTAATCTTGGAAAATAATGTATACATTATACATTTATTTCGAATTACTTTGTAAGTAAGTATTATACTTACATTTACACAATACTTAGTATTATTATAATAATACCTCTTCACGTAAATAATGTAAATAAGTTCATATTTCTGGTTTACGGTAGTTGATTTCATCTAACATAATATATATTATCATACTAGTGATTCCCAAACAAATCATACACAGACAAGGCAAACAACATTCTGTGTACTTCCTTGTAGAAACATATACATGTAGGATTAAAGAGGAAATTGTAATTTTGTTTTTTATTTTTCTAAATGTATTAACCGGTTCGCTGTCACTACATTTTGTGGATGGTTGGTTCTTCTGTATGGTTGGTAGCTAAATACAACACTCAACGATTGTGTCTTTTAAGTATAATCATGCTTATAGATATAGATATTGATATAATAAGACATCAGTTTAAACGTTGAAGTAACATTAATTTATTTCTAGCACATTTTTTTGAGCACACCGTAATTCAATACAGGGTTGTGAATGCCTATACCAAAATAACACCCATTTCCCCATTATTCATCAAAGCAAATTGTTTTTTGTTCTATTCTCTAAATAATGTGATATATCAACTTACTTTTTATTTTGTTAATAATTTTAATATTATATAAATGTTACTATCTCACAATCACAGTATATAAAATATTTTAATTCAGAAATCTTCTGACAGAAAAAGCCTACCGGGATTTAATTGCCTAGTTGGCGAATTACTAACAATTGGCAAACACTGTATTATTCAGTACAAGCGTTGCAGTAGCACTTTTAAATTAATTTTTGTTGCATTGCATTGTACCAAATGAATTAAAAAAACTGTTTGTACTTTAAGGATTGGTCATGAAATGGGGTCATGCTAAATGATGCCTGACAATCATATTACGTAACATGCTCACAGATGCAGTTATACATAAGATGTATTTAACCAAAGTTACTTCAACATTAATGAGATCATATGTCGACACTCCTAACGTATAATCCCGTATCTGTAAACATGAAATTTTACAGGAGAGCATTTCAAAGATTCATAACGCAAATACAAAGTAACAATTGCATGTATATTTTCAAAATTGGGTCTGTTACAAAAATTGCTACTTTTCTTTGATACCTACCCATATAACTAAGTACGTAGACAACAAAAATGCAAAAGAAATAATAATTATATATTTTGCACTTACGTGATTATACGTAGGGAGTGTCAATGTGATCAATCAGGATTTATCTCTGGTGTGAAATCTCATCGAACGTTCTTGCTTTTCTATCACATATTTTATTAATATAAAACAGATAGTGTGTAAAATGATTTAAAAATGTACGTACACTATTAGGAAATCGATGAAAATCCACGATGATGGGTGACCACATCATCAGTAGTGGCTTGAAGCTGAAGATAATTGATATTGATTGGACTGAAGAATAGGTAGATAGATGCAGGCGGTGTTAGACCAGGAAAAGATTCCCATGAAAGAAGGCAACGGAAAACCACTGTCATTAACATTTACTTGCGAATGCAATTATGCAGTACAACTGAGAGTCGTCAGACTTAGTAAATTATTACATGGAATTTTGTAGAGTCGAGTTTTACTGTGAAATAAAAATCGATGGACAATCATATTTCGCTGAGACATAAAAATATAAAAGCGTTTTATTTGACTTCCCAGCTACTATTGATGGTGCATACGGACTCCTAGGTGGACGTATTCAACAGCACACGTTAAGATGAGGATCGGTTTTAAGTTATTCGCTCATCCTTTCAAGGATTGAAGGATGAGGTTAGAGAAGGGTTGAAAATATTACAAAACAGTAATCTGATAATAATGAAAACGAACATTTATCGGTTTAGTCTTAATTTTATAAAATAAGTTTGAAAGGATTGATCAATATAAAACAAAAACTTTTGTTATATGTAGTGTACTTTTAGTAGTCTTCAGATGTTGTATATTTTTTTTAAATACATACATAGATATTTTCAGTGTGTATAGTACGAATTTATAATCCCGGCAACGAAAAAAACAAACAGGGATTACAATCGCTGGCCCTGGAGCAAATTATAGGTTTTAGTAATTTATTTCTTAGGAACAGAAAAAAACATGTTTGACAGTAATGCAATTGAAAGTATGACTTTGCGTGAGATAAATTACTATATTTAACTATAGTATTTTGTACTTTTGTTAAAAAAGAAGAAGTAACAATTAAAAGTTCAAGATTTTTATATTAAATGTATAAATTGATTTATTTCATTTTAATCTACATTATGTTTCTATTAAATAATCGCGTATGTAACTTTTTTTAGATAACCTTGAGAATATAGTCAACAATACACTTTATGTGGGTGTAAATGTGAACATTTCTTGCGTTTCATGCAATTAACAACTTAATTGGTCTAAATTTATTTGACTTATGAATATCGCAACAACGTAGTGTCAGTTTACAAAGATCAACAACTTAAATCATTATTTACAATTTATAAAAGATCATTAACAATAGAAAAGACGGACAGGAACCGTATTGAAATAAACAGTTTATCTCATAAGCCATAAGCGATGTTATGATGCTAACCCAAATAAATAATATTATCATTGAGTTACACAAACTGCGTCTAATGCCAATTCACTTCAAGTGGTGTCCCGCGAAATAAATACCGCTTTTTTGCTGTTGGATTCGAAAAAAAAATACCAAGTGCGTACTTAAAAAAACATATCTAGACCTATTATGAAACTACAGCCCTCAATGTAAAATTTAAACTAAATTTTTGGCAAACGCGTTAATAATGTTGTACATTTTGAATGTGATTTTTTAACCATGTCCGATCCCAATATAAAGACCACTAACTCCTTATTGGTTTTTTTTTTTTTTTTCATGTCCGCTCCCAATGTGGAGCATATGGTCTCCTAATGGAGGTATCTTGACAGAATTTTTTTCTACAAGAACTGCTTGTCACTCAGTTGCTCAACCTCTCTTTTTTTTTTTTTTTTTGAAGAGAGTAGGGATAGAAGGATAGGGATATGACAGGACTAGTGGTTAGCTAATCGCTCTCGTTACGCCCTGTGAGGATGGGATAGGTGGGAGGGAGGACTCAGACTACGAACAGAAATCCATAAATCGATTGAAAGATCAATCTATGAAAACCGTCCGCACCGGGAATTGAACCCGAGACATCCGTAACCGTAGCCGGTGACGAAACCAACTGCGCCACGGACGCCGGACCTTATTGGTTATACTTATAGAAATTGTTTAATGATAGTTGGATGTGCGTCAGTCACTCAATCTCTCTCTCTTCAGAAAGGTTGAGAAAATATGGATAACGTTAGGAAAGAACAAGTAGTTAATGAATTGCTCTCCCTATTCCCTGATTTATAGATTAATTCTAGTAAATGGTGAGTGGTGTGAGATGAAAACATCACATACATAATGTATTATGTCTTTTGGATATACAATTTCATTAATCGATTGAAAAGTCAATGTATGGCAGTTTCAATTCGGAAAATGGAGCCATTGAAACCACTACCGATTGGGTGAAAGTCCAAGAGAATAAACTACCCGGCTACGGAATGGAACTTATTTTTATGATGTAAGTTGTGTTCGGACTTCTTTCGTTCATCCTGTTTTATCAAAGTATCTGTATAAGTGTTATTAAGTAAATATTCTTTTTTCAATTTCCTGTACTTGGTGGCGCTTGTAAAAGAATTAAAAAAAAAATCTTTTTCGCTGTGAAGTTGGGTCTTGTTCAAGAATGACATTTAGATTGATAGTGTACGGTAATGATTGAAGGAATGAATGTACGGTTCTTCTATATCGGACCACCAATAAGAATAGTTCATTCGGAATGTCATTCCAATTGATCGTGTAAGGTTTGCTTTAGAGTTGAACGACTCATGTTATATGCTATTACACCGAATTATAGTTTTTTGAACAACGCTTTTACAATCCACTTATGTATAGTGAATGCACTCATATATCTATTTATATTTCAACATATCAATTATATATTCGCAATACCAAATAGATAAAATTACTGAATTATGCTTCTACCGTTTTGGCAAGCGTTATAATTGCGTCAAATTCGACATCCACACATAATACTAGGCTTTTAGCAGCAAGGTAAAACATTCTATCCTCTGTGAAAATGGCATCATTATTTATTAAGTCGTAGTACAAAAATCAAACGGAGAATAAAATATACTTGAATTCATTGTTCCCACTCGATCGATAAGCCTTATGAGATATCTAATCTTATTAGGAAGACTTATGTGGCTTGAATTACAATGCACACTTGCTTTTGGATTATCGTCCATACTTACTTATTATATTTAAACTATTCAGTGATGAGTTATTTGTTTACACATACATTGTTTAACTTAAGGCAAAGTAGATATTTATAAGTCAGCCTTTGCAGTCAAGTGGTAAGAACTACGGAAACGTTTCCAGGTTCAAATACTGTCAAGGTAAATTATCAATTGTCATTTGAAAAAAAAAAACTTTGTTTTCAGATATTAATCTTTGTATATTCTCGTCCAGGTAATCTCGCGTGATATTGTGTAATTATTTATTACTAGTAACCGTACCCGTCATAGATGACGGTATTGAAATTGAAATACTGAATGTCTAAAGTAGCTATTAGGTCGGAACTGTGTGTGCATTGCTTACACCGCGAACGCTTAGGTCATGGGAAAATTTCATACCAACATATGATATGTAATAATAATAAAACGTTTCGTAACGTTGGATGATTAACCAATCAAAGCATGGTGTTTTCGAAAAACAATACCCTTGTATCATTTGGTAATGCTCGCGATGACCGATACCGGCCCTGATCATTATAAAAATTCTGGAAATAGTACAAAACAAAATGTGTTTTATTTTTAAATTATGATGTCTTTTCACCAAGAATTGACACCTTAAAAGTGATAAATAATAACCTCTTCATAAGTGAAAATAGTAATTTCAATGTAATCGAGGATACAATTTCATTAATTGAGGAGAGCTATTGTGTTTTGAATTAGATAGACATTCGTATATAGTAAGATGTTTATTTTTAATTAAATAAAACGACACGTTCAACGCAGGAGAGCCGCAAAGAGTACATTGGCTCAAGTGGACAAAAAGTTGAATTAATGCAAATTAAGTTTTATAAGGTGACAAATAAAAATATGCGCCGCAGGAAAATAATTAAAATTTTAATATTTTTTTCATTTCACACCATGACTGGGAGGTGGTTGAATCTCCGACTCTACTTTTGATTACCAAATCCTTTTTGGGAATGGGTATTTCTTATTAAATTCTAAAATATATGTAGCCATTGACTTACTGATTATGGAAGGTTTTTTTTTAACAATAATATTATACTACAATTTTTGTACAGATTCCACAATTTTATAAAATGATCAGGACTCGTCAACTTGAAAATGCTATCGATGTTAGAAACCAGTTGTGATCATTCGATAAAATTGTGGAATTTTTTCAAAAATATTTTTATAAGTACATATTTACACATTATTTTTATTTATTTACGAAAAAATATTTACTCGAAAAAAATATGTCTTCATTTACGATACAGTAAAATGTAACTGGGCGTTTGGAAATGGCACCTTCTACGGCGTAGGCTCTTGCGACCTATTGCTTTCCGCATCCACGGTATCGTAGCATCGTCTCATTGACTAGCGAGCATTCCAAGCGAGGCATTTTGCTACCAGCACTCGGTTGCTGCGCTCCTGTCCCGCAAAATCACACTCGATTCAATTCCATCTAAATATTGTTATTGAAAGTTAATAAATATAATCATAAGTCAAAAAAGTTGAGTGTAAGTTTTTAACTGCACATTGCCGTATTTTTTCGCGATATAAATAAATTGCATTCTTTGTGGTATCATTTGAAAGGAGTGATTGTGTGACGCTGATTCAAAGAGACTGCTTATAGAGCAAGATGCCAGATTCCGAAGATAAACCTTTACACATCCAAGTGAGAAATACATTTCTTTTATTAATGTACCATCATATTAAACGATAACCCATAGAATAGACTATTTAAATATTACTATAGCGTTCAATCAAAGTTCTAATTAACCTTATTCAAATAATTTTGATGTTAAAAGTATAGTGTGGTGCGTAAACTTTGTAGATTAATTGACAACTAATACGCATAGCAATAAAAAAATGTACGTATTATTTGAAACTATTTAAAGAGTCCAGTGATCGCTAAAGAATTTGATCAGTTTGCCAAATATTTAATGTTTCTACAATTCTTTTACTCTTCTTTATATTCGTACACAATTATAAATAACACAAGTTTTCAGCTCAATTATTTTTAGTAAAACTGTTATAACGCAAAAGTTTTTGTGGCGAGAAAAATTTAGTTGTTTTGTAGTAATTATTATTTCGAGATACAACTGTTATATTATATTTAGTTTTGTGTTAGACAAAGGCTGCATATCTTCTTGAAGTTGAAAGTGAATTATTATTGCATCGATCGTTTTGGCGGGCTGCATGGTATTGTGCAACTGTTCATGTAGATGTAGTTGTCATGTATCAAGTGAAGATGCGCGGAGATATGAACAGTAACGCATCAAAAATGAAAACAAAATATCGAGATCATAAAGATAGATGGGCGTGGTAGAACGGTTAACTTGTCAATAAACAGAGAGAACACGGACAAAAACACACATTTTTATCATATCGTATTTGATAACTAACTTCACTAATTAATAAATATATGTAATTTTAAAAGAAATGTAATACACAATTATTGTAGTCGATTATTTAACGAGAGTAGAAAATCATCTTCTTATCATATTTTATTTTTATTATTATGTATTAAGAAGAATTATGTTTCTAATTAAATTTTGATAATGACATTCACCGTTAAAAAATTATCACGAAAGTAATAAATTAAAATAACAAAAAATAAGATATTAATTGGTGAACTTATTACTCGTATTGATGCAAGAATTTTATTCAAAATTTACATAGCGAAATAATTCCAAAACAAATGCTTGCTTGTCTAATAAAACAATCTATATGTGTGACATTTTAAAACGAATCGATGTGTTAAAATAAATAGTTGTCAGTGGGTTGATTGAAATTTATTTATTAAATTGACAATGAAACTGGGCCAGTCTGTAAAATAATGACAATTGACATTTCAAATTCACAGTATTGATATCGGCCATTGTACGACATATCAATTTCCATTATAAAACATTTTAAAAGGTTGCGGTTACATTATCAACACATAAAACATACATTCTTCAATATTTTTTTTTATTTAAATATTGATAATATTGTTGACAATAAAATCGTCAAGAAGCAAAACAACTTTTTAAGTTATCAGCGATTTTCTGTTCGTTTTTATCAGGATTTACCAATATTGTCATGAAAATTGTATTGAATTTTATATTATCAGCATACACTCTTTTGATGTTGGCATTAAAACATTAATTCACACAATATAATCAATGTTTACTACCAATGCTGATTTTTTATCGCTTGTAGTACGTTCATGTAATCCAAATAAAAACGGTGCATATTATAATAACTGAAATATTTATTGATGGATTATTATAAGTATATAAATTCAACAGACTGTCTCACGTCTATTTCACATCAGAAATATATTCAACCAGTCATTAATGCGATATAGCGTTTAATAATGCTGATACTATCATTCGTATAATAATAAAACATAATCATGTAACAATAAAACTTATATTATTGAAACATAATAATTATGTTGGTGTGACTGAACCTTAATTGCACTTCTTAGTAACGATTCTTCTTTGTGTTTCATTTGTAAAGATCAGTGATGCGCAGCTCGTGGGCCGCATGCGGCTCAAAATGGCATTGTTTGTGGCTCAAAATAATAAGTAATAAGCAGTAAAATGATGGAACTATTAAATTAAAAATAATAAAATGCATAATTTGTCTAGTATAGCATATCATTATTTTCCAACACTTTTACCCTTTACGACCCGTGAAAGATTAGAAAATGGATGATCTGGCCCTTCTTTCAAATAGGTTGTGTAACACTGGTATAGATGTACCAATTTAACTTGGCCGCTAGTGAGGGCGCAACCGTTGCTTTAGGAATGTTCAACAGAACTGAAATTTCAAAACTGATATTCTAGCGACGGTTATTAAAAGTAGACATGGATCTTTGAAAGATATTTAATGGAAATTCGGGAAATTTATTCTAGACTGACAATTCTAGTTCCAAATTCGGCAGCGGCCAAGTAATGTTGGTAATACTATTTGAATGTGATTTGTAATTTTGACGGTCGGATTTTTGAATAGTATAGCTATGTATAAGCATTCGGAGTAATAAAACATATTTTTTATCAATAAAGTTTTACAATTGCTTTCAATGTTCTGAGGGACATTGATTATGAAACAGACATAAACATTTAATTTTCAATTAAATATTACACGCAGCAAATTGAATACATTGCATTTGTTTGATTAGATATAGATTTATGCATGAAAGCGCCATATGGTTAAAATAATCGCCATGCCTTTCATACACGACTCACACCACAACATCTCTCGAATAGGTAGGCATGTTTTAAAAATAAATGCAATAATTTGATTAAACTCATATTATCTCGCTTCGGCACTGTGAAGGCGTTGACCCGAGAGCGCTGTATTAAAGGGAGTGTTTATTTTTGGCGGGAATCCGTTTGCATGTACTTGCTCACAAAGAGAGCTTCAAAGCGTGGTGACCCTTTTTGCTGACATGCATCATGTATTCTGTTATTCCGATTCATCCAATTTTCACCAAAAACTATAAGCTCCACTTCAACATTCAACATCTTTCATTATTTGCTCAATCAAATTTACAAATTCATAATTATATACTTACATATATTTTTAAAATATCTGGCGCTGGAGCTATGAATTGCCAATGTGCCAGATATCTAAAAAAATAGCATGAAATTAACTCTATGACAATTTTTTAAGACAGATAAGATCAACTCTAGGAAAAAATACATCGCGAGCACCCATATCCAATATTAACGATTTTGAATTGGAATATAAATAAATATTGACCTTGGTGGTACTTGAACCTGGAAATTTTTGATCTCTATGGTATCGATCTTATGACTAGACCACAGATAACTTATGATAAGAAACATTTAAAAAAACGATTAATTAATACTGTGAGACATGCAAATAGTATAATACCTCAAAAAAAAAAAACTTTAATTTTGTTCTCATATTATCATCAGCATTTAATATTCTTTATGTTTGATCTATTTTGTTTATTGAATAAAATATAATATTTCCATTATTACTCTTATCAATTTATCTGATGGCAATGCTATTAATTGATATGCGATTTACTTCATCGGATTCTTTTAAAGTGAGGTTCAAAATAATGTCCATTATACATTAATTTCTACTTTGAAATTTCCATATACGAAAAAATTACAAAGTTGTAGATTTAAAGAATACTATATTGAGGAAAACATTTTCGCAAATATCTGTCATAACTACGTTAAACAAAATGCTGCAAATATAGAATTTTAGAATACGTGTTGTAATATTGGGCAATTGTACGACATAAACGTTTTCGAAAAACGGTATAATGAATTAATAATTAGAGTGTTGAAAATATTAAGTTATGAATCATTGTTGAAAAAAATGATTGAACAGTTCACTTCTACAACTACTAGTGTTGATCAATTACTCGGATATAATTTATTCCCATTGCGTACTGATTGAAAATAACGATTTATAAATTGGTCAGAACTTTTATATTAAATTGTACAATACTAATAAAAACAGAGATACAATCAAAACTTGTTGAATTACTTTGTGCCATCAGATAATCAAATAATGATAAGTATCTCTTTATTATTTACAACATTTACTACACTTGAAAGTGTTAAATTATAAAAAGATATATTCAAAAAGAACACGCCTATTTAATGCGATTAGAAGCTGCGATATAACACTGTTTATTATGTTTTTTTATATTGTTGTTTAAATTTTTACGCGTCTGGTATAAAAAGTCTCCCAAGGGCATTTTTTACATTCAGTCAATGCTGGCAATACGTTTTCGTAAATAATTATATCTGAATTTGACTCACCGATGTATCTTAACTGGACAATGCAATAGAATGATGTAAATGGCCCAAACTTCATTTCGAATTAAGCCAGATTTCGGGAAATAGATATAGATGGTGAAATGGGGTTACTATATAGGTTATAGCAGATAAAACACAAGCTTTGAAATTATTTAGCATCTGTTTCAAAAATACAATACGAAAATATATTGATAATCACCGTAAAAACTTGAATGAATCATTCATTTATTGATTGAAAAAAGAAAACTTTGATTTCGAATAAATATTTTTACTCGAAGAAACGTGATTTATATTTAATCTAACTTTTAATTCAAGAAAGATTAGATTGATTAATAATAATGAAATTACGATTAAAAGTAAAAAAAAGCGATATATAAAACAATAACAACATGTTATTATTGTTTGATGAAAAAATGATATCTACACACAGTGACTATTTTTTTTCAATATAAAGATTAGGTGTAAGTTTGGGACCAAATAATATGACCTTTTGCACGCGCTATACGTATTATGTCAAATTTACTGATAAAACAATCGGTGTGCAAATAAATAAAATTGTTCAACTTAACATTTGAGACATAATGCTTGTAATGGCTCTGCTTACATAATGATATTGAATATAGTTTTTTTTAATGCAGCTTATATTTACTCGTTGCTTTCCAACGGTAATTTCAAATACTAAACATTTTTGAACGTGATAAAAGATACAGAATAATATTATTCTACTATTTAAAAAGTTGGTTTGCAGATAGGGTTTCGTAATAATATAAGAGTTGTATAAATGATGTTTAAATATCACCAAACGATTTTTGCTTAAAAAATTTCAGTATGTTTAGTTTATTTATGAATATAAATTCATTATATTTCTCAATCATCATTCATCATTAGTGGCAAGCTATCTTAAGAATTTGTACATTCAGTTTTATTACAAAGCAACGGCAACGTGGATTGCTCGAGGAGATCAATATTTTTGTAAACCATATTACATTATCCTTTCGAATAAAGTTGACAAGTGTTGTTTTTTCTTTTTATGAATGTAATCTATGACAAATCTTTGATAGCAATATGTTTCTGCATTATTTTGGAGCGATTATTTCTCTTTCTCTCATTACATTGTTTATTGAGGTCTAAAGTAAATAAATAATACTATAAACTGGGTTTAGTAACATATTATGATGTGGAGTTGTATCATTAAAAAATGTAGTTTTTCAATAACTGAAGGAAACGGTGAAACACTGTCATTAACTTATCATTATACAACAAAACATTACAAATTGCTTAATTCACTTCATTATGCAACACAAATAATGTAACTGTACGATTTGCTCTGTATTTTAAGTAATAAAATAATAGAATAACAGTGACGTATTTTTAATCGCCATTCAAAACAATTAGTAAATAAGCTTTTATTTTATTTCTCGTAATATATTTTATCAACGGGAGGGAAACAAAAGCATATAACTGATTAATGATGCAGGTAATGGAGGTGTTGCCAAGAATAGAAAGATCTAATGTGGCCCTAAAATACGTCTCATATATAATGCAGGTTTCATATACTGAGAAGTTCTACGCATGGTAATAAAACTGTTAGAACACTCGTAGATGTTATTTATTTAATGAAATCATAACAGCCTACAGCAGCCCCGAGAAACACAATCTGCGAAACTAATAACATTTTCTCGCTGATTGATTCGTTAATGATTGATAGGTTAATAGCTAAACATCTTATATCCATCTAGTCATCGAAATTATCGCAGATTGTTTCATCACATAAAGCTAATGAAATATAAATGTCAAAAATATGATATTCACCACTAAATCATTTATTTATTGCGCAAAACCAATACGATGTTTTCATTAAAACTCATTACTTATATTAATCTTTGAAAATACTTCAATTTAGTTGTTTACGTTAATAATTTATTGACCTTTTCAAAAACTGGTGTACATAATGTAACTTTAGCTACTCTTTTTATCGATCTTTTGGGATAAAATTTTGTTTAAAATATTTATTATCGGTCCCAAAATTTCACATATGAAATAGTTATTGTAAAATATTACAAAAATACTCAGTCTTATTCATTATCCATGGTTCAATTCTCTCACTTAGTATTACGCTCCATAGCAAAAAAATCCGTAACTATTCCAACACGTACAAGAACCATTACAGATCGTGTCAGTAGTTTTTTTGCAAACCAGGAAATAGCGTAAACCATTGAAAAAAACTTTATAGCTGCTATTATTTTTAACGTATATAAGATATACTAGAATGTATGTCAGATTATGTTTGGGTGCAGTTAAAAATCGGTTAGAAGCAGTTCTGACTTGAAACGTAGAACTAATTATATGCCGTCATATATGCTTACGCAATAGGCTAGATTTTGGCCAATGCAATAAAGTTTTATAATGTATTACACTAGTTTCGATAAAAAATTACGAAAATTATAAAAAATACACTTTCTCATATAAACCAGTTGATAAATATAATAGATACAGACAATAGATTACAGATTTCGCGCACAAAAGATTTACTCATTTGTCAATATGATCTGATATTAAAATATGTTATTGGTACATGACCCACAGTTAATAATGTATTCGTTTTATCAGAATATTTGTATCATTTTAGCCTTTGGACACAATATGAAGTATTATAAGTTAATATCTTCGATGGGTTCGGCGGTAACGCTGTGGAAATTCATTTTTAATGTAATTTTATAAGTTAGTTGCTCATTTTCTCTTTCACGTGTGCTATTGTTAGTATAGAATTTATTTTAAGCTATTCGCTCTTTTTAAATCTGTTTTTCTTTATATTATTGAATTGGGTCAAGAAATAGATAAGAATATTACAAACATGCATGCTTATAAAAAATCATAAATTTGTTGAAATCCGTTCGACAATTCGTTGATCGTGAAATAGATTTGGTTTAAAGTCGTTGAGCGATACCACTCAGTTGCAGTGATCAGAAAGCAGAACACAATTTTTCAGAAAATTTATTAAAGCGAATTTCGTCTTTTGTATCCTCATGTTTTCAAAACAAACTTTATAAACTCTGACTAGAATATAACAAGCTTGGAAATAGAAACAATTAAAGAAGACGTGACTGTAACAGGCATAACTTCGACTTTTTTAAAAATTGTATAACCTTTTAATTTATAAGAAATTAAGTTTTTATTCAATATATTTAATATAATATATCAAATGTTAATTTTCATCATAAACTCTTTTATTTTCTTCCAGAGATTTTTAACGAATCATAGACTAAAAAAATTAAACAAATTTAATAAACATATGCTAAAATATTGTAAAAGTGTGTATTTGCTGTTTTGATATAGGTGGTCAATCTACTTTTAGTTGTGAATATCGGTAATCTCCTTATATATGTCTGCACAATAATTTAATGCTTAAATAAAAATGTTCTAACACAATATTATTACAGAATGGTGGACTCGTAGAAACAGTAAAATGTATTAATCTATGTTAGTCTTATATAAATTATAATACTTAATGTATACCAGGAAGAACGCCCTATTCCTTATGAATAAACACATTTATTATCTGTCGTATTATTTATTGAAAAAGATTTTGGCAAGATTTGAAAATAAGAAGCTTAAAGCAAAAAAAGTGATCATAAATTTCTAGACATACAAAAAATTTGCAGACTTTTTTTTGTAATACAGATAAAATATATTCAAATGAATAATATTATGTTGCTATGTCCA
Source organism: Himalopsyche phryganea (assembly GCA_022494535.1). NCBI lineage: Eukaryota > Metazoa > Arthropoda > Insecta > Trichoptera > Rhyacophilidae > Himalopsyche > Himalopsyche phryganea. The sequence goes on from JAGVSL010000034.1 coordinate 4,329,223, forward strand.
CAATTAGTAATTTGTGGTATCAGCTGTCGTTGTGTACAGCTATCAAATAAAATATGTAACACTGCGGAATATTTTTCATTCTCTAAGTTTTCTTTTGAAATATTATAGTAGGTGTATATAAGAACATTATATAAAATTATATCAGCTTCACGTGTTATTATAAAATAGTATAATGGATTTGAAGGAAGTTTCCTGTTTTAAATTACTTTCTTATCGAATAACGTGTCAAAAATTGATCGTGGCGTACAGTATAATGTTGCGATTTTTTGCATTGTTGATGGGAAAGACGAAAAAATAGATAAAGATCATTAGCTACTTTCCATTTGTGGAAAAGTTCCTTCACTTTCTTTATAAGTGATTTAACACAGTGAGCCTTGAATTAATCTGCCTTATCACAAATCATATTTCATAAAATTAAAAAAATCTGTTCAATATTTTTTTTGTGAAAATAATATAAAAGAAATGTGCTGATTTAAGATAACAATGTGACATATACCTGTAATATAACAATGTTAGGGCTCAAAGGGCGGGGAACCTTTTTTGTAGGTAGGCCGCATTCAAAAAAAGTAATTAGATACTTAAAGAATCATGAACATTTTTATATAAATGAATATACATGTTGGGGACTTAGTAAGTTGTTAATAGATTCCCCACCTCTAGGATAAGGTATTATTTAATGTTATTAAAAAATGGCACGTCGAATTTACAACTTCGAAAAAATGAAATATGGATTTTACTTAAACATTATGGCAATATTACAAAATATTCGCTGCATTCGTTGTGTTAAAAGTGTTTTTTTTTTATATTCTTGCTAAGCCATTTGGGGAAGCAATATGCTATAATTTTACCAAGCGCATAATTAAGTTGATTATCGGAAAACTGTGATAGAAAGGGTTCGTACATTTTTACGACATTATTATGATCACACATGTGTGCTGTTTGCATTTAAAATTCATAGGTAAATATGCTCTACTAATTTCCATTCCATTCAATCTAATTTTATGTCGTAAAACTTTTAGGCATTAAATAAACATATCCCGGCCGTCGTGATAATATTTTCAAACTTTTTGCGGCATTTGACGTAACCCGATAAATTTTGCTGTGTCATCTTGACATATCTATCGAATTTCATTCGGAGACTTTAGTTTTACTTGGGGATATTTTAAATAATTTAAGACATCGACTGAGGGTGCTTGATGGAATTTCAATATTAAATTTGGATTATTGAGATTTTGTACACTTCCATGTATTTTGTCACTAACGACCCGGGTTTCGCCTTTCGGCATCTTCAGGCATTCGAGCACACGAATGGACTCGAACTGCCAGTTCGAGTCCAGTCGTTCGTGTCCATTCGTGTGCTCGAATGCCTGAAGATGCCGAAAGGCGAAACCCGGGTCGTTAGTGACAAAATACATGGAAGTGTACAAAATCTCAATAATCCAAATTTGGGGATATTTGTTATTTGCTATTAAGGTACGAGATATTCTTGGGAAACTGGAAACTTTCAAAAACTTTTTCCGATTTAGAATTCAGTCGAAAAGAAATCTTTATTCGGTTTGCAATATTTTTTGTTTCTAGAACATTGTTTTACCAATACAGTTATTCAATGCTTGCCTTTTTTTTTTAAAAAATAATAAAACATCCTATAAATTGGCAGTTATACAGAATCAGTTATACCTAAAAGTATTTTGATAAATTATAATATATGTTTAGGAATAGTGTTCCTAACTTGTATTATTACAGAGATTTAATTTAAGAATAGAGTAGCCGCTAACCTGTGCGTATTGTCGTCCGTGCGTGTGTAAGGTGCTGCGCCTTTTGCTTCTTCTGCGGTTTTGCCATCTCGTCTATGTTGCCATCTGTCTTGAGTCGCCCCCTACATAAAAATAGTCAATACAATCTTAGACCACTTTATTAAAATATGCTTAAACTCACTATCTGTTTAATGTGCCATAACATGGTTTTATATTATATTAGATAGAATCTTTATTTTCTGTTTTATTAAATGAACAATAAATGTATTTTGAAATATTTAAAGAGAGTATTTTTGAAGTCAAATGTAGAAAAAGGTGCTAAAATCTTATGTTTAGTATATAAATTGAATTTACATTTACTTGGTAAAACTTAAGCGTAAAAAGTTAAAAATATTAATAAAAAAAAAGTCCATCTCCGCTCCCAATGCGGAGCATATAGTCTCCTAATGGAGGTATTTTAAAAGAATTTTTCTATGAGAACTGCTTGTTACTTAGTTGCTCAACTTTTCTTTCTTCGAAGATAGAAGGGATAGAAAGATAGGGTTAGGACAGAACTAGTGGTTAGCTAATCGCTCGCGCTACGACCCGTGAGGATCGGATGGGTGGGTGAGGAAGGAGTTTTAGAAATCACAAACACTCAGACTACGAACAGAAATCCATAAATCGATTGAAAAATCAACTTATGAAAACTGTTCGCACCGGGAATGGAACCCGCGACATCCGTAGACCAATGACGCTACCAACTGCGCCATGAACGCCGACAAAGTTTATAGTGTTTTAAAAATAAATTGATAGTTATGTCGATTTCACACCATCGTTAGAACTTTTATACTTTATATACCAGTTTTGTGCATAAATTAATGCTTTTATCCTTATTGGCACATGACTACCTAAATTATTGTATTGTTGTCTAATTTTGTGGATGTTGATTCAGCCGAATTGTTTGTTGTCATGATTACTTCGTCTGAACCCTGTCTATGAATATTTCTTGGGGAGATTCAAGACTAAATGATTTTATATATATATATATATTGTTTCAATAACGGAATTGAGAAAAGCTTTATTTTCGAGAAATGATTGGCGCTAACCATTCTACTTGAATACTATTCAATTGAAGTTAAACATAAAACAAAACTACACTTACATCAAGAACTTACATCAAGCACTCTCAGTTGATATCTTTAATTATGAAATTAAACGTTTAAATATACTAGTATATCGTGAAATACAAAAAAAAACACAAAGATATAATGTACACTGATAAAGAAATAAAAATGCAACTGTCAACCATTCAAAGAGGGAGATAGTTATACATGAAAACCAGACTGAATAGTAGCCAATTTATTAAACAGTAATCTATAAATAGAATAACAAAGACAATAATATGATGGAAACCATATCTATGAAAAAATTATTATAAGAATGCAAATGCAACCTTTTGCTTTTAATAAACTGCTCAGGAATGGTTATTATTGAATTTAATAATCATTATTATTATTATTTTAAGTATGAACAACTATCGATATGAGTATAAAATATAAATTACACAGATACAAGCTCAAAATGCTTAGTTTAATTTATCTTTGAGGTTTTCGCACCTTAGTTTATAAATATAGATTTATGAATGATTATTAAACTTATGTCACTATAATATTAAATAGCCGCTTAAAATACATACAATTAATAAAAATATCAGTAAGTATTGAAAAATGCTCTAATTAAACAATAAAACGTCATGTTTATCTGCAAACATTAATAAATGCATAGTATTGCAAAGCGTCTTAGTATTTTTATTACGTCGCGTATAACTGTTTGTTTTTTAATTATCTCTTTAATGAATGACATAAGTGTTCTGACCTTCATTGATATGTTAAACAGTTCGCTGAACATAGACAAATGACAGATGCTTATTGAGTAATAAAACATTTAACTATGCCATATAAAATCAGTAATTATTATACTCCATTACTATATTAATGCAACAAACGGTTTTGGTTTGAAATTAAAATATATGAAAAAAATGTGAATTGTTACGTGAAAGATTTATCGTTTTATTTTTCAGCCTGGATAATTTTACGCAATGTGTTATTATTAGGAATATTCCACTGCTGAGCACGCCCTTCATGTTTTTATAAGATGAAGAAGATTTGCAATTAAATTGGCAAGATTGGCCCGGAAAGACGAGAGTTTTCATAAATGAGAAAATTTACCCATCCTCTCATTAATCAAGGCAGCCTGCCCAAGCCATTAAAAGAAGAGGAAGGGTCCGAACTGTCTATGCTTCTTCTACTAATAAGAAATTGCCTCTAGGTAGGGTCTACTTCCTGATGTAAAAATGCGTTCAATTTGCTACCTACGTCATACTGTTTTGCGAAGTTAGCCTTTGTCTTAAATATGTTTTATTTAACTTTTGCAGTCAAAGTTTTAATTATTCTTAAAATAAAATCTGTGCAGCTAAGATGTTTAATGAAAAAAATATTTCTTCTTACAGAAAAGAAAAGTTTGATTTTTAACCTTTGAAAGTTTTCAAATGGATGCCTTATTATAAATTAAAAGCAAAAGGTATGTAAAAATATTAACCGCAAGAAATCCAAAATAAAAAATTAAGTTCGTTTGTAATGATTAGAGAAATAGAGAGATTACGGCTTTCATGAGACAATATTCATAAAGACTTTATCTGGTTATTTACTTTTATTATGAGATACTATAGTTGGGAAATATTAAATATTCACTTTATTAGAAAAAATCTGCAGTTAATGAAGCATTCCAGTTATTTTAAACAATTTAAAGAGAAAGCTAGTTTATGATAACCCATCAGATCGTGAGACGGATTGAAGATGTTACATGGACTAATATTTTTAATGTAAAATATGTCTTTGAATATCATAATATGTGACGACGATTTTTCAATTCGTCAATTTTTCTTATGTTTTGGGTTAGACTTTGTGTGTTGACATCAAAAATTTTAATTAAATGATTGTTATCAAGTTAGCACTTATTTTTTTAAAGTTACATTTACAAATATACAGAATTTTAGGATTTATTTGTTAAAAGGATATGAAGTATAAAGAATCTGAATACATTCTTTTCCATTTACATTAAATGCAAGTCAAATGTAAAACAATGTAATATGACTTTTAACAATTCATAAAAATACTTCTTTGATGTAATATGCAATGAAATTAGTCAGTGTCTTAAAAATTATCATTACAAAAAAGTTCTTTTCAGAAGCTTGAAAATAAATAATTTACATGAAGCTCATTTCATATTCATTCAGTTTCTTGTATAATCTACGAACAGGTAATTTCTCTTTCAGTTTACTTTAGATAAAGTTCAAGGGTTGCAATATTACGTCACGAATTTAAGAGTGATATTTACTTTAGGAGACTTCTTACTTACGCAATTTATGAATTATATTTGGTTAGGACTTAACAGATAAAGATAGGACGCGATTATAAATATCGTTTATTGAAAATGAACAGAATTTTCAATACATTATAGGTTTACAAATAAATGATTTTTGAAAAATTTTTACGCATTAAACAATGGAATATTTGAACAGAAAGCCAACAATGGTCTTCCAGTACTAATGCCATTTTTTTAATTACGTCTTTGCGTATTCCATACTTTATGGAATATCACTGCAGTCTTATGTACTGCCAAAAAATATATTATTAAAATACCGAGAACTCAATTAAGAATTTTCAATTTCAATTCATTCATATAAAAATAAATAAACATTAGTTTGTTGTATTTAAAAAAAATAAAACACAATTTATTTGTACTACTTCCACATATTTAAAATGATCAGGACCAGTTTCGCTCATCACGAGCATTATCAACTGATCTCGTGATAGCGAAACCGGTCCTGATCATTTTAAATATGTGGGAGTAGTACAAATGAATTGTGTTTTATTTTTTTACAATATAATGTCTTTCCACCAAGAATTAACAGTTAACACCTTAAAAGTGATTAGTTTGTTGATTTTGTATTCACCTAAACTCAGTATTCACCTAAACTCAGTCACGTCTACGATAATAATTTTAAAACTCCTGCTAGTGGCAGGTTAGTTCTGCACTTTGGAAGAAGAAAATATTATTTATGTTCACGATGTATCCGATAATCCATTGGTAACATAAAGTTTTATACTTTCAAGAATGACATAATTCTCATTTTGGGGTCGTATTATACGAAGGGAATATGTGACCAGGCACAACACTGAAGCGATTTTATATATCGCAGCTTATCGTTAGATAATCAAATTCATTATCTGATGTATAAATAGAACTCGAGCCGGAGCCAAAAGCTGGAACATTTCCGTAATTTCTAAACACTGTCAAATGTCATCTTGTATATTTATTTGCACGTCAGTACGTAATTTCTATTTATAACCGGCATACATTTTCACTATACCCTGGAAAATGTATTGAATCGTATGTTTACCGAGTTGTATTGATATGTCTCGACAAGGTCCGGTCCGGGACGGTTGATAAGCTCATTGTCAACCGTATGGTACTTGGGCAAACATGATATGAACAGATATTCACGTTCAAATTTTATCTGGAGTGGTCCGAGACATTTCAATACTATTTTGTATGTAGTAATGTAGAGTTTATAATTGCTTTTGAGTCACAGTTTTGCATGTATTGAAAAAATCGAATTTAAAGTTTTGAGATTTCGAAATGATTCAGGTATTTTGTTATAAGAAGATATATTTTATAAAAAACTTTACCCTTTAAAGTATAGTGTTTAGGGTGAGATATTTTTATACTGACGTATAGCTTTATTGCATTATAAATATTGAGGAAATGTGCATTATTGTGTATTTAATAGCTTCTTGAATACCTTATCATTACACTTAAGAATTGATCATTATTAACGCCGAGAAATTAAAAGAAACTTCAGATTTTTTGGTCAGATTGGGTTACACGGTTGTATGAGGTTTTAGTAATATTAATTGATTATATTCCTCTTCGTCAAATTTTGAGTAATATTTCGGCAGAACTGGACCCGTAATGATACAAGCATTACGAAACCGGTGTGTCGTTGGTGGCATGATGTTTAAGAACTCTTCTTTGTTGTAGAAAATGTCAGTCCCTGTTGTTTGGCAGCAGTAAATGTTTGAGTAGCTTAAACTGGCCATTAAAATAATTATTGTATACAGTTTAAAGTCGCACAACTAAAATCATATTAATACTATTATTACGAGCACGTCAATTCAGCGCTGTCGTGTTTTCAGTTTCTGATATTATTTTTTAATAATCATAAAATAATTAACGGATAAAAAAAAGGAATAATAAAACAGGTATATAAATCAAAAACAAAATTACTAAGAGCGAATAAACATCGATGGAAAAGAAAAAATACGATTCGTTAGACGTTGAAAACATCTTAAAAACCTTCAAAATTTATAGTTCATCACGTTTAATTTTATAATGAAAATAATAAAGATGCCAAAGTAACTTGTTATTTTCATAAATCTATTCAATATATATCTTAGAATAGATAGAACTTGGCAATAGTAGTGGAAAATAAAAAAAATGTCACACAATATGTTTATTTCAAACAATGTTTTCTTTTTGTTCCAGAAATATGTTGTCAGCACAGATCGAAGCGGAGACATTCATGTTCATGTGCAGGTAAGAGTCGATAAACCCAAAATATTTCTCCGGTATGTATTATATTATATAATTCTCTTTGGTATGCAATCATTTTACTATTTCAACAGAGAACTCAGATCGTGTAAATTTCTTATATGATTTTATTTATTGTTTATTCCATACATGTTCCAATTTCAAATTTGAATGTAAAGTCTGACGTTTATACTTTTGCTTTAAATAAGATTCAGATGTCTGAAGTGTTTGTAGTAATATAGCTCTGATTGAGTAACTTTATTATGGCGTGCATATTTATTGTGAAAAAAATACACTTAATAGGGTTTCTAATGATAGATTAAGTATAAATAACAACTCAGATATCTCCTCATTAATACGTACTGTATGCTTATTAATTGTACTCTTGTCGGGTGAGGAAGTAAATAAAATGAAAACAAAAAGTACTTTTCAAATTAATTTTTTTCTATAATTTATTACTTAATGAGATCGGCGTAACTACCAGAAACCGAGGCAAGATATTCAGAGTTTCATCCTTAAAAGTTATTTATTTGAGACTTATTTCCATTTTCTTCTCGCAGACGACGTTGTTTTCTAAGATGTTATTTAAAAGTCAATTTAGGTACCAATTTCAAACCATACATTTTGAATCTCCGCTGAATAGGTTTTTTCAATGTGATGGAAATGAAAATTGTTTATAATTTGAATGCATTTTTGAGTTTAATGAGTTTGAAATTTATCTTCTATTAAAATATGGTGTCTGGGATAGTGACACATAAAAAGTAAAGTTAGTTTTATTGACTGTGTTTCAAAGGATTATTTTATTCACTCTAAAATACGTACATACTTTAAAGTGGTATGTACGGCTCCCTAGACTTGGTTAAGCTAAATATACATCAAAGCATTCGGTGGTCTTTTGACCTCAACTTTATGGCCACTGTTATTTAAAAAAGTACATAACATATATTCAATAGTTAATACGTTTAAACAGGAGATAAATCATTTCAATGAAATGCTATAGAAAATCATTCATATTCATATAAATCGACATGTCATAATAAAGGCGGTACTCCAATAGACTAAATGATACATCCACGTGCGACACGACTACATTCGTCTTCGTCGTATTTTGAATTGGTCTTGAATCATTGTTGACGTCAAAATCAGTTAAATTAAAATGATAAACGACTATTGTTTGGCAAGTGTCCTAATAACGGTCAATTCCTGAATTGAAACCAGAGTTCATAATTTAACAACGAATAAAAAAAAAACCTTTTCTCTCATACAAAACTAAAAGAAAATAGAGAAATGTTTGCTAGCTGTCGACGTCTAAATTTGAAATTGGAACACGTGTTGCAATAAAAAATATACCTTGCACAATTTCATACGGCTAGTACCAAAAATGGTACGATCTGGTTCCATACCGAAGAGATTTATTCATAAATATACATGCATGCTTAGATAAACAGTATTATTTGTGAAAGTTGAGTTTATGGCAAATTCTCACTCAATTATGTTTTTAAACATTTCTTCTGTACATTCTGTATGTACTAAACTGTAACCTTGAATTTAGAATTAAGTGAGAAATTTTGAAATAGATTTGAATAAAATATATTGACCTCTATCACCGACTTTTTTTTTAATGTGGATTTTGGTATGACATTCTATTAAATGATTAATAACGCAAAAATACACGATACTCTTAATTTGCAAATAATAGACTCAAAATACAATCAAGCAGATGTTTTAAGATATTTTGATATATTTTTCTTAAAGCTGAAATTCAATCAAAATAATTTGCCATCTATATCTAGGGCTGGCACAAAACTTAGTCTTATTATTTATTGGTAAGGTGTGTTTGAGTAATATATTCATCAAAAACTTTTGTTCGCTTCCTTTATTGCTTGCTCAGGGACAAATACCGAAGTATAATCAGTCAGCGACAACGGTAAGTTTATTCAATTGAATAGATTTAGTAGTTATAGTATAATAAAATCTAAGTGCGATATTTTAAGGGTGTAAACAAAACAAAAAGTCTGTAATGATTCCAAAATGTACCCAAATGATGTATCCCGATGTACGGTGAAACATATCATAGACTTTACAAAACATTCTGTTCTCTTTGATGGACTTTATATGTTTTCTGAGATCAACTGAAACGAGCATGCCGGTAATCACAGAAGTGTGATTATCTTAAAATTAAAATTTTGGGCTTAGTGAATTTTTGAACGTCATTCTGTTATTATTAATAATAAGTTTGTGGAAGCACCAATACCTCGTTCAAATTGATTTTAATATACTGCAATGCTCATTGGCATAACTAGGTTTTATATATGTATGAAACACAGAGGGTGGTTTATGTTAAATGTTGAAATTTCATTTTTAGTGAGTTTGCAAGCCAACCTCAACTATCCTGATCATTATAAACTTGTTGAAATAATACAAAACAAATTGTGTTTTATTTTTAAAGTATAATGCCTTTCCACCAAGAATTGACAGTTAAAACGTACTTCGTAATACTTAGCGTAGGTCTAGCATTAATTGTGCCTGTATTATAAACATAAGCACTAATTTTGTAAATGATATAAATAATGTTTCGTCAGATATTATTTTGGTTTTCAAAAAGCTTTAAATTGTTCTATTATTGAATTGCATTTCTGCCATTAGGTCTACTAGGAAAATTACGGATTTTCTAGTTGAATTTTTCGAATGGTTCTTTTATAGAAGTAATCTGACGCCAAACCCCACAGATTGCTTTTCAAATATTGATCCTGCCGATAACGGCACTCTTGAGACCCGAAAATCTTCTGCAGAGAAAAAGCCATAAAGCCGAACGAAGACTAAACATATTTGAAAAGAACAATCATAATTGTTCCTTGATTTTTGTGCTATTCATATACATTCACTAATAGAATTCATAACTTCATATTAGTTTAAGTTTTAAAGAAAAATAATGCACTATAAAAAATGCGTTCATTCTAATAAAATAATTAACAAGCTATTATTTACAGGAGGTCTTCGCGTTGCTAAAAACTCGAGTATGAGATATTTTAAAATATAAATTCAAAAAATGACAAGTAAATATAACAAAAATAACTCAAGCATAATTTATTGAATCGACTTATATAAGTCGGCTTAATTACTTTAGCATACATAACCAAATAATAGCGATATTTTTTGTTTAAGACATAGGTACATTTGACGACATGATCATTAATCCGGGATTAAAGATAAAAGTTGAATATTAATTTTGTTTTAATAATGCACATGTAAATTCAGCACAACATGCATAATTTGATGCTATTAATAACATTTTTGAATACACATAACGGCTGATAGTACCATAACATATTCGTTTTAAGTCCTCGACTTTTCATAAATATGTATTGTATTATTCAAAGATGAAAAATATTCAAACATGAAAAAATATTTTTTTATAAGAACCTTTCACATAGCGACAAAAGAATATTAAAACTTGTATGCAAATAGTTGCATATTATATGTGTTTTTTTTTGTTATTCTCCATGCAGTCAGCTCACTTGTGTTGTGTTGTCTTCTGTACAACATGTAATGGCATTCTTGTGTAGAAAATAACTGAAGTGTTTACTCTCTGCTGTAGATGTATATACAACATAACATCATACGTGTCAATCTTTGAACTTCTTCACTATTGTTTTATTAAGTAAGTCTTTCGAAAACAGGTAAAGCAAACAATACAATATTCCATATTCCAAATTAAAAAAAAAAAATGAAATCTTACATGCTAGTTATCATTTTCAGTTATTCAAAATTATTCAACATGGTCATTTCGTCTATGTGCAGTTATTGAATACATACTTTATATTTGTTAAAAATATGAGAGTATTAAAGAGTATTCATGAAACAATCTACGAACTTTGGTAAATTAATATTTAAATTGATATTCTTTATAACATTATTTATTTATAAATTGTTATACATTAACAATAAAAAATATAACATGAATAAATAAATAAATATTAAAAATTTAAAAGTAAATTTTAATAAAATATCGGTTCACTACATACCTTCTTAAAATACTTGTATCCTCAGTTACCATTTAAAAAAAAACGATGCTGCACAAGGTAAAGGACAGACGACTCATTATATATAAATATTATAAATTATATAGTAGAAGGAATATCAATTATTAAAGTATCAGCCTTCGACACCTACTAAAACAAAAGTAGTATTAAAAAAATGCTAAAAGAATTAACTTTTTATGAGATGTTTTTTTATTATGTAAATTCTTTTTCTATTCCAACACTTTACTTTTTTAAGAATGCGTATTGTATAATATGTATTTGTTGGTTTCAAAATATGTCTCTGAATTGTAATACACTTCACAATTTTTGATAGATTACTTTTGGTAACGTAAGGTTATACACCTCTACTCAATGCCATCTGTTTACTATTCCATCTTTTTTCTGTAGCATATTCAGGATGCGTACTTCTCGAGTTTACGGATTGTCCCTTTTCTGGAAGCAGATGGCCTTTATCAAAACATTTCTTTTCCAGAATTCATACATTGATCAGTCGGGATACGAAAATATTACAAAAATAGCCATGTTTAAACGAATCACTCGATACTGGATGAAACAAATAAATATTTGAAATTCTGACTTGTTGAAGCAGTATTGCCAGCAATAAAAGTTGGCGTATAATCATAAAATTAATCAAATCTATTCGAGAGATATTGATATGTATTTTTAATTTCATCATAGCAATACCAAATGGGTTTGAATTGCATCATAATTTTTATTCCGTCGGAAACATGACACAATTTTGGTATTTATACATATGTATATATATGTCTCGTCGGCGTCCGTGGCGCAGTTGGTTTCGTCGCTGGCTACGGTTACGGATGTTTCGGGTTTAATTCCCGGTGCGGACGGTTTTTATAGATTGATCTTTCAATCGATTTATGGATTTCTGTTCGTAGTCTGAGTCCTCCCTCCCACCAATCTCATCCTCACGGGGCGTAACGAGAGCGATTAGCTAACCACTAGTCCTGTCATAGCCCTATCCTTCTATCCCTACTCTCTTCGAAAAAGAAAAGAGAGGTTGAGCAACTGAGTGACAAGCAGTTCTCGTAGAAAAAATTCTGTCAAGATACCTCCATTAGGAGACCATATGCTCCACATTGGGAGCGGACATGGGAAAAAAAAATATCTTATATATAATAGCCCAGACCACTCTGTAGACGTTTTATTATTATCACATATCACATGCAGCTATGAAATTTTCTTATGACCTAAGCGTTCGCGGTGAATATATATAATATAATGTTATGCAATACATACACAGTTCCGACGTACTAGCTACTTTAGACATTCAGTATTTCAATTTCAATATCGTCATCTATGACGGGTACGGTTATTCCAGTATATATATATATATATAACAGTTTTATAATGTCTACGAAATAAAAATTATACCACGACAATTATAACACATTAAAGTCATTTTATTGAAGATAAGGAATGATATAGTTTGCAGATATTTAATAATAGTCAAATATTTTATTTTAAATTATCCTATTAGGAAAACATATGCTCCATGTAGGGAGTAGATACGGTTGATATAAATATACTTTTACATATATCTACATGGAATGCGCCACATGTACGATCGATTCCCTTTTACGATAAAAAATCACAGTCATTTATTTCACAAATTATTTACTGTAAACAAACAAATTACTCATTAGTATCTGAAGATATTCTGTGTTTCTATTATCTACGCGTTGTTTCGTGAAATAAGTTTGTGCTTAAAATAGTAAGCGCATATAATGTAGAATTAATGCATGCAATTGGGCCTTGAAATCGCAACGACAAAACATATTTACATGATAAACACAGCCGATGGCGTTTGTTAATATTTCTTCTTCCCACTACAATAAAACTTTACAAAACAGTGTGTCATGTATGGCAGTGCAAGATCCCGCATATCAGGCTCAGTAAACTTTTGGAGTATGTAATACTTAATATATATCGGGAAAACGACCAATTGATTTTATTCAATTATTTAGTTTAATATCAACGAAATAAAATTCCTAATCTTAATAAAGTATCATTGTGGTTAGTACCCAATTACCAAATGACACAATAAGGAAGACGTGGTTGGGTATTTCTTTGAAATGAAACGTAAAACTAATGAAACTTGTACGTGGATGTCCGAAAAATGTATGAGTTTTCTAAGTCAGGAACATTTTTATTAAACTTTGTCAGAAAGTTGATTTACAGATGCTATTTGCGAAATCCGCTTAAAAACTTTTTATCACATGTGAAATTAGTCCTGAATTATGATAATATAGTTTGGTTAATCTTAGATGCTAACAAAATGGAAACCATGTTTGTTTCATAATAAATATTTATTATTTTCATTTAATGACAGTTTTAAAAATAATATCGAACATAAATGTGTAGGATGGATAACTGTTAATATAATAAAGGTAATTGATTTAATCAATACAGTATTGCAATTATTTCAGTTCAATGTCAATTATGCTGCTGGTAGCTTAGTTTAATTAATTTAGATTTACCCATGTGATATAAACAGCCAAATGATTGAGTAAATTATACTATATTCTGTGTAATAAAATGAATTTAATATTATAACGGTATTGGAGAGATTTTGTATTTTTTTTAATGAAAACCTTATTGCTTTAAAAGCAATGTATGCTAGCTATGCACTTAATTCACGTCGCAGAAGATCTAACATATAAACTGTCCGGAATTAAACGCAATATAAGTGGGTCAAATAGTCGCCTACATTTCAATAAAACCGACATATTTAATAGGCCAAGCACACCATATGTATGTTGAATGTATATGAATGTGCTTTAACAATTAGCGTTTGCCAAAATGCAGCAGAAACGAGATCATTAGCTATTTAATTGGCACCGTATAAATTTATCGTTGCCTGTGCGCATAAACAAAATAATTCGAAAAACTACTTCAATATCTTGTTTGATTGTCTCTGATTTAAAAATGGAATATGAACTAAATAGCTAGTAACACTGTGAAATTTGCAATTGAAAAAGAATCTGGCGGGAATAATTATCAGGGCTCGAACCGTTATTTTTTTCGTTCCGGTCATAATTTCATTGTCAATTTTTGCTGTATTTGTTATTGATATCGAATAATCGAATAGGTGAGCACAAAAATAATGTTCAAATACTCCGGCAAAAACGTTTGCAAAACGAAATTTATTCTAAGATTAATTTAATGGTCGTGATCAGATGAGCCGTATAGCTATTTTACAATTTACGGTGTATTAGTGTCAAACTTAAGTGAATCGAGTCAAGTACCAATGCTGGCATAGATTGTGGTTCACTTAGAAAATGTGTGTGTGATACAGTCAACTTTACTTCACTCATATAAGATTTTTAAACAAGTTAAACGAGCAGTTTTGCACGTAGCATTGTGTTTATTTAAAGAACTTAGTTAATAGTAATCTATTATCTTTGAATATCAACGTATACACATTCTATAAAATATATAATCCCTTATTAATAAAGGTTTTCTTAAAATGTTATCTGTAATAAAATATGTAATGGTTTTGCTCATCTATTCATCATTTGAGTAGTAGATGTGAAAGATTTTGGAATTATTCACTACGATTAATTCTGTTTACTGAATGGAACATGCTTTGTGTATATTTATTGTAAATTTCAATCTCAGCGACCTGTGCATATTCTTTTTGTAATTGTTTTTTACACATGAAAGGATGCATATTATTTTTAATACTTCCTTTCATTTATGGCGCTGCTACTTACCAACACTTCCATGATGATTCAGTTGGGTTTAATGAATATACAATTTTAAATAGCGTGTGTTTTCAGGGAGACTTAAGTCAACAAGACAAACGCTGTGTTTTCCTGACAGTTCATGACCTTGGATGTAACCGTAAGAATCAACATTTTGTTTTTAGAATATCGTTTTATTTACTATTGTAAACAATGCTCTATGGTAAATAGTTACGAAACGTAATATTCAATTTGGACACGTTCTAGTAATAAGCATTGAAGTTGGATAAATATTCTAAGCCTATTATTTTTATCGCTTCGTTTTGCTTACAAGAATACACAACAGTTTTAAGCTGCATATAAATTCTTTTATAAGTTACCTTGAATATATAATATTAAATCATCGAGTGTATCTTATTAATTTTTTTGTGATGAAGCAATAAAGATCTCGATTTTTTTAAAATACATCTAATCAATAGAATAACCTGTTTAATTTTACCTACAGATACATCATTCCATGATTTCGTGAACAGTCCTTGCATGTTGGAGATTCGTGATCGTTCCTGTTTCATCCACATTGATGTGCCAGGTCATGAGGATAACGCTGTGGATCTTCCTGATTCGTAAGTGAATATCTTAGACAGCGAATAAGCATAGAAATCCAACGTAGCAATGCTGTCGCCGTTATGGGTACGCTTGAGGTATCCAGGGGATGCAAGAAATTTTTTTCATTCTGGGCGATTACTGAACATTAAAAATTACTACAAAAAAAATTTTAATATTATGTTATTTTGGTAAATTGTATTTTTATTGACTAATTATGATTAATTATACAAAGATGTTTTTGTGTGGAAAATAAATGTTTATTAAATTTTATTTATAATTTAAATCTTACAATTATTAGATAATGCTTTTCAATAAATTCACAACAAAAATATCAGATAAATGTCAGTCAACACTTTTATTTACTGTGTTGACGAAACGACTGTTTTATCTATGCAAATTTCTGTGATTCACATTGTTGGGATATGAAATTGTACAATTGTTTTATGTTAAACTCATTATTTATGAATGAAGTATTTTAAAGCATTGTTATTGTAATAATATATATCTTATGAAACTATCGGCAAATTTTCACACATTCCTACTGAGAATCATTATATAGTTATATTCAACTTTTATAGACATTATTTACTAATTTCGACTGATGCAATGAAAAATTATCATTGCAAGCTTTATAATGAATTAATAAAGATCTTTTTAAATTTTAATGATATTGGACTATCGTACGCTTTGTTCCAAAAGGGTGGCCATTGTATACGTTCCTCCATTTTAATGACTTTTTGTCCCTTTGTGCTGATTAAAAATATTTTTCAATTAAACTTTCTATGTGGAATATTTTAGATTCAGCGCCAAAATTAATAAGGTATCTCAAAAAATAATAATGGTCTCCGAATCTCTCTCAATATAAAATTTATCAGAGTTTCGAATTTTTATATTTTACTTTTCATCAACATTTCATTCGGCATTTTTTTATTTTAAAAAAAAGAAGTTAGTAATAAGTGAAATTCACTGACTGTGTTTATTTTTTTTAATATTCAGACAAAATACAAGAGAAAACTCGAAGTAAATTGTGAACCTTTGTTTATAAAACAAAATAATTGATTTAAAAATTCAAATTAATTTAAAGTCCTGGATATACGTGCATATTGAATAAAGCGTGATAGTCTAGAATAGTTCAAATAATACGAAAAACGCAATGAATCAAATAAAATTCAATTCAAACGGTTTGATTACTCGTCATCACTTTCAAAGACCGAGTTCTCCAAATGAAACGGAAATCGTCAATACGACGTACGAAATTTAGCCCAATAGTACATTCATGTAAATTATCACGTAGACAATATTGAATACGTGCTTTTTTACACTAAGGTTGAATTATTTTCTTAGGAAGCTGTTCACAAATGAATTATGAAATTCATTGTTTTAATACTAGTAAAATTGTCACGTATCACATTAGCTTCTGATGATTATAACAGTCGGTTCAGATCAAGCGTTGAAATTTCCATCGAATGTTAACGCGGTATGATAAAAATTTAACATCGATATGCTTGTGGAAATATTCTCAGTGCTGAACAATATCGGTGTTACGAAAGGAGTGATGTCATTTCTCATACAGCGTTTTATCTCTGATTGGTTGCAATGAATTTGACCAACTTTAACTGTACCCCAACGTGGAGAAAAATATTGTTTAATGTTCGATTCTATAATGATTAACAAGGGTTTTATTGCGTATAAAAAACCATGTAATTTATTCACCAGTACAAATTAAATATTTATTTTTCAAACAGTAAAGTTGCTGTAGCCTTTTTTTACGATATTCGCTCCCAATGTAGAGCATATGGCCTGCTGGACTGGTTGTTAATCAGTTGCTCAACCTCTCTTCTTTGAAGAGAGTAAGTGCTTCCCGATTAGTTATTTAATAATAATAAAAAAATCGGTTTGTTTATGTATAAATGTTTTTATAATATATATATAAATATGTATTGTTTCTTTCTCGCCCATATTTCTTATTTAATAACAGCCGCAGAGAAGAACAAACAATTTTGACAGCAATTTGATTGTTTTTTTAAATTATTTTGTACACTTGCAATCAATTTTATTCCACTGAATTTGGCAGTAATGTTGTGTAATTTTACTTTGGATTGTTTTTTGATATTAAATAATAATTAAATTTACCTTAAAATGGCTTAAATATATAAAAAAATAAACACTTGTTTTTATAAAGTCTTTTCATATTGAGTTTTATTGCATCGTAAAATGAATTTCATTCGCGTAAAGTAGAGTTTTTGAAAATACACCTCAAAGAGTAAATATCTCTCTGGCGACTAATAAAACGTTCATTGTCGTCCACATAATGAATGTAAGTCACTTTATTTCGCAGAAAACTTTTGGAAATGTTTCACAAGTTTTCTTATGTTTACCGCTTTAAGCTCTCAGCGAAACTTTATTAATACTGTAAGTTTCTAATATAAACTTATAGCTGCCACAACTTTACATTGTTTGCGGAAGCATAGTAAGTGGCTGTTATCATCGCATTGTCAGAGTTAAGCTTCTTCAATTGACGTTATATTTTTTTTTAAAGTTTTTAAGTATTTTGGTATACCTTTATTAAACAGAAGCTAAGTTTTATTAATTTTAAATATAGTTATCATACATGTCAACATTTTTAACTTCGAACTTTCAATTACTTGTTTAATAGTATGGATGTTCATGTTTACATGGTAAACCAACCATTTTGAATACGTAAAAAACTGACAATTCTATTTATCTGCACTATTTCACAAAACGACACAATTTAAATTTGATGTTTTCAGCTTACTGAAAGACACTTTAAATTATGTTTCGAACTTTCTTATGCATATATAACTTATTTCTTATGTACTGCCTTATACTACATAGATGTTATCTCGATTTATTTTATTTATAAATATTTTTGAATTCAACAGTTATCAGTTTCCCACGCTGCAAACTCTCGGCGAGGATTTGGTAACAGTGCTGGACTTCCTGCACGTCAAGTACGCCGTTGGTTTAGGCGAGGGTGCAGGCGCAAATGTTCTCGCGCGATGCGGCGTTGCTCATCCCCGTCGTCTCCTGGGATTGATTCTCATCAACTGCACAGGATCTGCGGCGTCAGTTATGGACGTCTTCCGCAACAAGTTCCTCAAGTGGAAAGGTGGAGAGGTTACCCAGTCCGAAGAAGAGTTTCTACTCTATCACAAATTTGGACACGTAAGATTTTATATCATTCTGCATTCTGTCTTCAACGGCTTCCGAAATAGGAAAATCAAAAGCGAAGTAAATGAAAGGTTCCAAATGAATGTATTTTCATAAACTAATATCGAAAATATTTATTTAAATACTTCTACATGTGTATAATTGTATAAATATATTTATTTATTTTTCAAAACTGTTTACGAGTTCAAGTTTAGATCGCCTATTATCTATCAGAACAATCTGTTTTTTTCACTCAATATCATTCACCACTAAAATCTAATTCTAATTTCTTTTACCTCTTATTTATTTTGGCAGACTTTGCTTCATTTCCAAGCTGTCAAATCGTAAATCACCTGGCGGAAAATGTTTACGTTAGAGTTTAACGTATGCTGTTGAAACTAATGTTTTTGTCATTTCGAAAGCTTTGACGTATGAAACCTGTAGGTCAACACTTCGATAAAATGTAATAACGAGTCGGTATTAGAATTATAAAAATAGGCGTAATTGAAACCTATCACGAGATATTTAATATGTTTATCAATAGTACAACATTGCCGTTGAATGATAAACTATCAGAATATTCGAATATTAGTATCACATCTTACTACATTAATAAAATATAATATATAACTATCGGATTCATCTATATGCATATTTATAAATGAGTGTTTGTGTGTTTGTTTGTTTGTCCCGTATGCGTTCCTATACCATTCATGAGATTGCGATGAAACTTTGGTGAGTTGTTGTGCGCACAGCTGCAAAGGTTTCTGAAAAAAAAATATAAAATAAAAAAAGAATCAAACAGGCGCAAACAGCGAAATTTCAGTTCGTGGGTGACATGACAAGTGGTGTTAATTTTTAAATTAAAATTGCCGGTTTTAAAAAGAAAATTTAAAGGAGAATATGTACTGTTGCCACACATTTCAATGATTCCGACAGATATGTCAGTCGAATTCAAACGACTGCAGTTTCCGGTGCGACTCGCATTTGCAATGACCATCGACAAAGCACAGGAACAATCGCTACAAGTGTGTGGACTAAATTTGGAAAATCTATGCTTCTCACATGGACAACTGTGTGTGGCCTGCTTACGAGTCGGAAAATGTCCGTGTACGCACCAGGTGGAAAAATAAAAATATTATGTATCCAAAATCAGTTCAATAAACAGAATTAAAACTCTTTCTTTGAGTGGCATTGCAACGCATGCCGGGTACTCGCTAGTTTGTAATATTTTCATGTCAAACATGATGTGAATCTATTGTCAATGTAGCACTGTACTATGTATGGATTCGGTGTAACTAACTTGTGTCTATCATAATAATGTTATATATAGTCAGCAATTGAAAAAAACGTAGATCTGTTTTTCAAATAATTGTTTATTGTTATTGAATATAACGATATACTATTGTATTTAATCGATCAAGAGTACAGCGTACCCCAGGTTAATACATCTCGCAATACGAGTATCCCGCCGATACGTCACGGTACGGAAAGTATCACAAGACATGCCCAAGATAAAGCAACATGCGATTCATTCACATTTTTAATAACACAAGTCGGCTATAGCCGCCTGTGTGTGTGTTGGCAATAAATGTTGCGCACATCGACAACCCCACCCCTCTCTCAGCGGTCAAAGCAGTAGGTCACTTTTGGTTATTTAAATATGACAGGTAATAACTCAAAATGAATAGCTCATTAATTCAAGTCTTTATAAAAATCAATTATTAGTAAATAGTATTTTTATCGCTATTCGGCAAACTGATCAAAAATTAGTTATTGGATTGTTCGTGAGGTGTGTTATTATCTGCAATGCATTGGTTATGAAGTTATTCAATAAACTCTATTTGTTTTTGCAGCATATTGTCCAGGATACTGAATCAGACAAAGAGAGGGTTCTTCAAGAGTTCCTGGCTAGGGTGAGAGGAACCCTGAACAGCCACAACCTCAAACTATACGTCAGAGCATTCCTCAAGTATGTAGATTTGAATAATTCATATTGAGATTATGATGGTAAATTCATTCAAAAACAAACTCAAACAAGTATTGAACAAATTGATTTGACATTTAAAAAAAGTCCACTTTTACAAATTCCATTAAAATTTTCGAAGATCTGAAAACAAAAATTTTCCGTGATAAATAACGCACAAAATTATGGATCGAGCATCTTTATTAGACAGTTTTGACCAACTAATCGGTTCTGTAACCGAGTATTCAATACTGTTCAGCTTTTGTCCACTCTGTTGCTGGGTCACGGGTTCGAATCCTGGAATGTATACTTTCACACAATGATTTTTCAATTGATTTATGGTTTTGTATCCAAATACATGGATTTCTGTGATGTTTACATACCTCCTAAACTACCCTCTATTGGATCCTGAAAACAGGACGCAGAAAGACCAACTAACTAGCTACGAGTCCTTTTCTAGCGCCATCTTTGTATCCTTAGTCTCACCGATAAGAGATTGATTTACTCTCTGTTAATAGTTTATTTTTGTGTTTCTCATTATTATTTTTAGCCGCAAAGACTTGTCTCTCCGCGGTTGCCAACCTGACGCCCTTCTTGTGACTGGTGCATTGTCTCCTTATGCTCAAGTTGTCGAAAAGCTTTACCGTGATATGGACAAAGAAAAAGCGACAATGCTTAAAGTAGAGAGAGCCGGTGACGTCCTAACAGAAGCGGTAAGATTAGGAAATAATAATATAAATGCTCATTAAAATGAATCTCTTCGTTTGTGCAGAAAGTGTCGTTATGGCAATGATAACTATTAATATGAAATAATGATTGCGGTTTCTGAATTGTTATAAATTCTCCTTTCAGCCGGCGAAGGTTTCTCAGAGTCTCTTGTTGTTCTGCCAAGGCCAAGGGCTTCTCACCTCCCTGTCTCTCCCTGGCGTAGAGAGACGCATGTCAAGGGCAATGAGCATGGAAGAGTACGACAAGCCAAACATCCGCCGGCTGTCCATCACCATTGCCGATCCGACAAGGAAAGCCTAGGGACACGCCGACGCCATCCCCGAGGACGAGGCTAATACCGCCCCCAAAACCCCGTAAGGATGACGTGCGAGAGAGTATGCGGATGGAATCACCCTTCCACCGTGGAATGCGTGATGATGAAACGGATATATCGATAAGGTCATAGGCGAGGATTGTTGGTCGTGCTTGGAATGAATGATTTTTTAAGGCTAAGTGCAAAGATTTTTTTATAAATCACACATGTAAATTTAAACGACGAATAAAAGAGCTTTTATTGTAAAGCAATTATTGTTGACTTAAGCAAAATTTTAAGAACTTGTGACATTGAAACGTGAGTTATATTTACGCGCTATAAAAACTTATTCGGTACTGCAATTATTGGTTTTTGATCATTAAAAATGAATTGTCTTTTGAAAATGGCAGTAACTAAAGTCATATAAACATTAAAACTATTTTTATTTTCTTGAAGGATATGTTACATGACGACTTTAATGACTTTCCTAGTGGGTAATTAGTCATTTCTTGCAATTGCTATATTTTAGAATAGAATAAACATTATTAAAAATAATATAATATATGCTTTGTCATAAATGCAAATTGAGAGAAAAGTAATACTTAGATAAATATATAAAAATCGTTGTATATTATAAGTAATGATATTCATAATACAATAAAAAATCATAATTATATGACCACTATTATAAATGAGACGTAATAATTATTATAAATAAGTAAATCAAATCGTGCACATAAAAAATCATGTTATATGAACAGTGATCAAATTATTTACATGTAGAATTTGATATTGGGTTTTTAGATGTTTGCGTCTTGTTATGTATTGAAGGAAAGCTTTCAAATTGCGAACAAAAAAGAAAAAATATTGCTAAATATTATATGTTTTTAAAACTCTAAGCATTATGTTTTGTAAAAGAAATTTTAGTAGAAATAAAGCATTTGCGTTTAAGAGAAAGTGACTGTTTCGAGAAATCTAATATTCAATTTCATGTTCTAAGAATATCATAATAAGTCATAATGAATTCGAATCACACAATGTTAATCATTAATTAAATCTACAAATTTAATGACCAAGGCGTATATTTTTTAATGTTGTTTATCTTTACAATAAAAAAATATTTAGAATAATATCTTCTATGACAATTCTATTTTATGATGGCAACTTTCGCAGCCATCTTTTTGTATTTTCGCACATTTTTTGTACAGTATCGTATATTATAGAATCTCATTATTGATGAGAAAACTTTTCTATGAAACAATTGTTTGCTTTTACAATGATATGAACCATAACTATATTTAAATTTAAAATGCGTTTGTTGATTATATTGAAACATTTAAAATAACTAAACGTAGGTAAACAACCCTATATGTCGTTTTTTGTCATTTATTCATATATTTACTTTCGAATTTTAACGTTATAAAGAATTAAATTACTGAGCTTGATATTGTTTAAAATATCTATCATATGAAAACTAAATGGTACATATTTTGAAGGGTCAAATGTTTCAACATTAAAAAAAATTTCTTACGGAAGACAAATATTTAGTCTTTTAAATCTCATTCCATGTTAGTAAGCTTTTCCCAAAAATATTGCTTCAATATGTTATGAAATTTTTAGCAATAGCATGAAAAGTAATCTATATTTTGTTTTAATTGTTTATAATAATTATGCTAAAATTTGTATTGCTTTTAGTAAAAAAATATTGGAACAAAATTTCCATTGACATCTATTCTAAAACTAATATATTTATATAGATGCAGTAAATTACTACTAGAGCTATTACTATTATAAACTGCAAAGAAGGGATAGTTTTTTTTGAAATATCTAAATGTTAGATTGTGATATCTATAATATATCGATATTTTTAAAATTTTCTTTCAATTTATAAAAAAATGTTTTTGATATATGATTTTAAATTTACCAAAGATCGTAGTGTTTTTTTAGTGTGTGAAAAACACAACTGAAAATTAAATATTTAAAAAAAATATTAATTTAAAGTTGTATTCTCAAAATGATGTAAAAGTACAAGTAATCTGAACCATATCAAATAATATTGAAATAAAAATGTTATTATTCCTTTATTATTGTCATAATTTATTGAAAAATAAAGAAATTATAATGAAAAAATCAATTGTTTTTTTTTAATAAAAACTAAATAACAGGGACCCGAACCGAAAACCGGAAAACCCCGTTATTTTTGCCGGAACGAAAACCGACACCGAACCGATATTTCTTTCGTTTTTTTTTCGATTTACGAGAAACTTTGTCGCTGATAAAAGCCAGATTTAATTAATAAATTGTATTTTTATCAGTTGGTAATGCTCACGATGAGTGAAACCGGTCCTGATCATTGCACTCAGGTGTAAGTAGTACAAACAAATTTTCACCAAGAATTGACAGTAACACCTTAAAAGTGATTAAAATACGAGCTGAACTGAAAACCAGAACGAAAAAATAACGGTTCGGGTCCCTGCTAAATAATATACATGTCACTGAAATTACATTGGTATACATTAAATGTATCGTAGAACATATCCCAGGTCCATTGCGCAATGTTGTTTTGCGACAAAGCTGCCTTTCTGCACATGTGTTAAAATTCTTTTTGGAAGTAGGGCTTTCAGATCGTCGAGTCCTCTTGCATTCAGGATGAATGTATTCCCTTGGTAAAGATACGCCGCTTGAATGAGGACAAAAATACGCTGTATTTATGTTAAACCTAAGTAAAATCAAATTATAAATAGTGCCATCTCTAACAATAATAAGAAAACTTTTTAATAGCATTAGCTTATGCTACTCTTCACTAGATGTCAGTCAACTATCTACCCCAAAAAGAAATGAGATTGCTTTTGTAATTAATTCACGGATATATTGTATTATCATGACCAGTTTCACCACATCGATTAATAATTTTTGATTGAAATCACTAATCTCTGTCATTTAACAATATCCAAGTCAAACATATGCACAGTTAAAGTAACCTTGTGATGTAATTTCGATATACCAAAATGTCGAGAACAGGAATAGATTTTTTTTTAAATATGATCTACTAAATATAGTTATTGTAGTAGGTTGATCAATTTTAAGCTGATTTAGATTCTCATCAATAAATATTGAAGCTCTAAATTCAAAAGAATATTTGACTTGATGAATAATTTATTAAAAAGGAGTCATTTAAAAACAAATTGATTTAAAAAACAATGACAATAATTAGTCTACATTTCAATTTATGAAGTCCCCAGAAAAAAATCAAGATGATTGGTTTTTTTGTTACTATGTAAACTTATATTATTAACGTATTTTTTTTTCAAAACTTTATATGCTTATTTATCACGGATGAAATGAAACTTATGTACATCCAGCTCCACCCCTGCCCTCGAATATATGAACATACAGACTAGAGACAAGAGCCCTTAACGATATGTTAACCTGCCACAATGTGATAACCGATAGTTCAGGGGTCGGTAACATTATTTTTAACACTACGCATTTCATTGAATACTGTAAATTAATATTATAAGTTCAAATGCACCTTAAAAATATGGTGCAAAAAACACAGTGCATGTGCACTATTAATAAATATTATGTTGCCGAATATTTATTTAAAATTTTCTCTTAATGGTAGGAAAAAAGCTTAATTTTTGTGGCAGTGCCATCTGAATCATGAATGAGAAAAACCGGTAAATGATTTTAAAAAATTGTGTCACAAAGACGAAAAAATTCATGTTATTTATTTTTAAATTTAGAAAATGTTTATGAATGATTGTTTATGATTTTTTTTTTGAAAATTGACATACTACAATATTCGTCATTTATATTTGTAAAACAATGTAAAAAAAATCATCCTTGCATCAGAAAATTTTAACCAAAATAATTAAATAATAACATTACAATTAATTTTATAAACTGAAACGTAAATTGTGACGAATAACTGCACTCTTTTTGGTCGTTGTTCATTCAACATATAAAAAGCCAAATCGCTGGAGGATCAAAAATCTTTTGTAGTTGTTAAATGGTATGAATGGATAAAATGAAACATCCCAAGGGTTGGGGTGGCGCGCGCGCATTAGAAGGGAAGTTTAATGAATATTTAGGAAGAATTACATAAACAGTAGTAATGATTCGTTTTATGCCTGTATTTTAACAAGATAAAAATCAATTAACTATATTCGATCACTGACTCTTGTGGATACGAAGATGACGTGTAAACATTTGAAACGAAACGGTGATCCACAATAATACTGGCCTATCAAGGAAGCAGACAGTTAAGTATATTAGGAAAGTTTCATATTTATAATTATCAAATTTTGAAATCATTTATTATAATTAGCTTAATTTAATATCGATATAATCGATCTGCCACCGACCTATCCCGGTCGACGGCAAGTGAAGAAGTATTGTCGCCTGTCTTGTCACCCGTCTCGGTGTTAGGTCTGACGCTTTCTGCTGGTGTCTGCTTCCTCTAGTGGTTGGCAGCTCAGATCATCTGTGTTGCTATTGGTATTTATTTGTTCCCATCATACCTATAGGGGGCTCTGAAATTGTGCGATTTGTTTTTTAAAACCCATTTATTTGTTATTATGGTTAAAGAAAAAAATTAAATTAAGTCAAAAATATATCAGTAATTAAATTTTTTAATTGATTTTTTTTGACAAACTCGACAAGCTTGTTCTATGGAAGGGCGGAACAATTTATTTTCAATGTTATTGATTTACGTATTTATCCAGTGAAATACTGAAATGAGAATTTGAAATTTTGGATAAGTAGCATTGCATATAATTTATATTGCGTTTGAAATTAATCCAGAAAAGTAAAACTATTAGATGTGCCTCCTTTAAAAAAAAGTTTTTGTAAGTGTCGATAACGCAGACTGTGATAAAATATATTTTTTAAACATCTAGTTACTATATATTCAGTTTTAATTTAGCTTTAGTTGTCTTAGTTTAGATAATATTGAATTTCTGTAAAAAATTAAAGTGATTTCACAACTCGAACATAACGGATTATATAAAATATATGTAGGGATTGTGAAATAATTTATAAAGGAAACCCAAGTGTTA
This sequence comes from Himalopsyche phryganea, assembly GCA_022494535.1. Taxonomy (NCBI): domain Eukaryota; kingdom Metazoa; phylum Arthropoda; class Insecta; order Trichoptera; family Rhyacophilidae; genus Himalopsyche; species Himalopsyche phryganea. The sequence goes on from JAGVSL010000034.1 coordinate 4,356,182, forward strand.
AATTTCAGATCGTATCGGTAATCACACAATAGTAAATATGATCTTATCACGATGCATTAGGAATCATTTGCCTCGCACTACCAGTGACTGACGAAATGGGAGGGTGATTTTAGGGAGATAAATCTACTTAGGAAAATGAAAGTTTTATATATATATAATATAATATATATTAATTAGAATAAAGGTGATTCGCTAATAGAAAATAATAATAAAACCAATGCTAAATAATATTCGTTGCCGTAGAAAATACTAGGGTGTTTGTTCCTAAAATAACCCATTGCCAGTAGTCGGCCTTTTCAGCTTAAAACTTAAATAATACCGGAATATTAATATATGGGGATGACTGACAAAATATACTTTATAGTGTCATGCTTTGAATCATTATGTTTTTTATTGTTTTGTCAACTATCAGTAGATTATTTCGCGACATTCATGAAGCTTCATAGTGATGGCCGAACACTGGGAAACGAAGGGCCGACCATTGGATTTTTGGGTGCCGACCACTGGGACAATTGGCATTTTTTTGTAAACTTCTATTATTTTATGCTTGGTAAAATATTAACAATTTTATTTTAAGTTGGTAACATTGCTTAATCCCTGCTTAATGGAAATAACAGCGAAAAAATATGTATTTAACCTTTTGAAAGTACAGTTGCCGCTTAACTGGCTGAGCACTGGCGAAACGACCCTACGACTACTAGTAAACTGGAAAACACAAATAGGCACTATTGAGGATTTAATGATTTTTAATATTATCTACAGGGTCTCTATGTTGTGTTACAAATTATACGAACCACCGTCCGCTTCTGATGTAAAGCTCATTGTACTGAAATGACCACGTAATACAGTAGCGATATGCACTTTCAAATGATTGCTTTAAACTAACTTTAAAAAAGAAATGGACAAATTATCTTAGCTGAAATCTACTCGATATCCGTATGAAACCACGAAATTATAAAATGAAATAGATTTCATTTTCAATTATCAATTATCTCTTTCATTTACTCACCCCGCTTGGAAAGTTCTCAGAAGATGTGATCACCATGGTGCACTTTATCGCCATATTCACGAGACAAGCTGACCAGGAAATGATTGGCAGCCATATTATTTGTAAAATTTTGTTGTCAGAACTAAGGTTATTTCAATAACCAGGAATTTAAGGCAAGCGATATTTCAGTCATGACTTAAGATGATGTTTTCTTATGAATGGATTAGTAATGGTTTCTTGACTTTTAAGGTGTTAACTGTCAATTATTGGTGGAGAGGCGATATATTTTAAAAACAAAAACAATTAGTTATGCTTGAAATGAAAAAAACCTCTCCTGATCAGTATGAAAATATGAAAGTTGTACAAAACAAATTTAAGGAAATTTGTATTTATTTAATATTCCTTAGAACGTGCAGTCTCAATGGTATTTTTTATTATGATATTATTAGCATCATGACTATCCCTCGTCTCCAGGACTTTTTTTAAATTCACAAATACCCTCTAATAATTCATTTATAGTTACTAGTACTGGTGACACAAAGTTTTTTGGGGTGATTGGCGTGTCGTATGAGCTTAAAGCGCTTCGTTGATTTCGAAAGGTAATCCTGGAACAAGTAATCTATAAAACGAGGGTTAGAGGTGTTGCCACTGTAAAAATGATGAATAATAAAAAAAAACGTTTTAGGGTAAAATATTTTAATTAAGAATATAAAACAGTTATTTCAATATTTATGTTCTATAATACATTATTATTATATACCTCTGGATGTTAACAGGGCTCTTTCCTGAAAACGGCATTGAGCGATTTCTTAACTAGCATTTATTTTTTGAATTAAGCCTCTTAAAAAACATCGTCTCATTTAAAACAACTTCCTTTTAGAATGCCAACTGTTGCATACAAAAAAGACACTTATAATTCTTTGTTTTATGTGTGTTTAAAAATGGAAGCGAAAATAGTTTATTAAAATAAAATAAAAGTGATCGAATTATTAAACTAAAAAATATTGATTGTAGGTTATTTTAGTGTGACAATTTTTTGGATGTTTGATTTTTATTCATAACTAGTGTTGGGGAGATTTTGGCAAAAAATACATTTTAGGGTAAAAAATAAAACCACATGGGGTATTGCGAGAGAGATTGATTGTTGTCCAAAAAACCCTGTTATACTAAAAAAAACCTTCTTTATAGTTATATTTTCTATAGATATTGTAGAACACAATTAATTATTATTCATATAAGCAGGAAATTTTCAACCATCTGCCAAGGGATTATGACACCATTAGCTACCACATTATTAAAGATATATAATGATTACCTATCGTAAAGTTTGACAAGTGTAGTGATGTTAAAAAAGATTTCAATTTAGTTTATATTAGTTATATTTCAATACATACTATAAATATCTATTATTAAATTTAATATGAATATACACCCAAAGGAATATTTGTACTTTTTTCGATACTAATTATCTCAGCCACTCTTGAAAATGTTTCCATTAGATACTAGTTTTACTAACCTCATATTATTTATTTCACCCTAGAAAGATATTTTGAGCGACAGTCAATAAATATATAATATTGCAATTTTCAGTAAGTATGATATAATGTTATACATTAACTTGGAAATCAAAGTTCATGAAAAAATATCCAAATTTTTTATTAGATAACGTGGTGCGATAGTTATGCCTCTGCATAATACCGTATGCATTATGCCAAATATATTAAAGAGTGATTACTAAGTGAAGCAAATACTATTTTATATCTTAGTAAACTGTCTGTACTTCATTATTTATTCAATGAAGATTTTTAATAAACGCTGCAAATGGCGTTTATTAAAGTCAAGTTATTTTTATAGTATTTATGGCATTTTGTCCACAATTTTTTTGCCATGTCTTCTAAGGCATTAAAAATAATATACATTTAATAAAATAAACAGCTGCAAATAAAGATGTTAAAAGCGAAATACCTGTACTTTTTCCTGCCAAATTTTGATTTGAAATGCGAGGAAAATCAGCAAACATCGATGTCGTCCCCTCTATTTGTGTAATTGTGGAAACAGCCGTGCGACTGGAACGAATCTTGACTTTTGCTAATTTCTCGGATATTTATTTCCAATTAAAGGGGGATGTAAATTTCTGGTTTATGGTGACATGTTAGAGAAAAACATGTATATAATTAAAATGATAGCGTATATAATATATTTTATAAATATTATCTAGATTAAAACGTTAACTAAAAATATGATTATAAAATAGTTAAAGAATCACAATTCTTATTTCATTATTATACATGAAAAGACAATTAATTTTTCTATTTCTTATAAATAGCCGTGTGTATATAAAGTGACATATTTTTTTGTATCCATAAATATTTTAAATTATATTATGATTAATTTGGTGAACAGTTTTAAGTGTTAAATTCTTTATAATGTACTAAAAAAAGTCTTCTAATCGACAAAGTAAACATTAATATGTTTAATGTGCCGAAAATCATGTGTGCGGTACTATGAAAAGTATAACTTATTCTATACAGAAGATACTAGGTTCAGATTTAGTAAGTATACATATAATTATTATGTAATATCTAAAGGATGAAATTTTCTCACGTTAGCTATATTTATTTGTAGTATTTAAAATACAATTATAAAAAACGTAAGCGACACTGATATAACGTTTAATTCAAAATAATAATCCACACTATAATGATTAATTTTATTTTAGCAGGACACGTTTCATTATAAGAGGTTCTTTAACCATTATGATATCTCTTAAATGGCGATTAATTTGACACAATTATTTGGTCGGTGCACTCAGACGCCTCTTTTTGTAAAATAAATAAAATAATTCTTTACGGCTTGCGTCTTTTCAAGTGGGATATATTCATAAGCGTGCCAAGTCACGTGCCGATAATTTTCTGTAAGGGCGCTTACAAATATGTCGCGGTGTAATATATACGTAGGTCATGTCACTAATCACAGAAAAGTACATGCGTTCAGTTTTCAATATAAGACTCTTCGGAATTGGTTTAGAGAGAGTTGCATGTTACTAGATTTGTTATTAAAATGAAATGGGATTAAACAATAACTCTGTGTTTATTATATTTAGATAAATTTTATTCTAAACAATATATATATATAAAAATGAATGTTTATTTGTTTGTTTATCCTCTATGCATTCCTTTACCATTTATCCGATTTCGATGAAACTTTGGTGAGTTGTTGTGGGCACACCCGTCAAGGTTTCTGAATAAAAAAATTAGCATCTAAAATCTAAAAAGAAGAATCAAATACGTACAGACAGTGACATTTCGGAAAAACTTTCTGATTTATTCGTATAAAAATAACATATATCGTTTGAAAAGTATAAATGAATTACTATATTGAAAAAAAATTAGGCTTTTTTCGGGACAAGGAAAACAAATCTGGGCTTCGGGACGCGTTCGGGTAACAAGTGTGATATTGAGACTCGGGCTCGGGCTGGGCCGGGCCAGAAGATGACGGGCTCGGACCAGGTAATTTTATGAAATTTCGACCCGTGCAGACCTCTAATCCAAAAGCACTTCAATAAATAGAATTAAAACACAAACCCTTTCTTTCTTTGAGAAGCATTGTAACGCATGCCGGATACTCCACTAGTAGTAAATCAATTTCGTCACAAAGAGTGGGTAATAATGTCATTGATATTACAACGATAAAATTCGAATACGAATATTTGCCTAAATCTTCGCATGGTCGTAGAACAGAACCAAATTTAGAAGCTAAACAAATGAATGAGTTGTTCTGACAAACATAAGTAATTTAATGCTGTCGTTAATTTCGTTTTCAACTGTCATCCCATGACGAATTTACAGATAGCGTTGTGATTTTATTCGTTTTATTAAATTATAAACAACAGGATATTTTTTAATCTCGGGGTTACCAACTTAACAAAACTTAAATGTATGACATTTGCAATATTAATTATTAAATATCTGTCAGTTTAAGTTTACCTGTGAATTTGACGGTATTTAATTCCCGAAAGGCGAAAATGATATGGAAGTGTAAATATTCGAGTGATTCAAATAATTCAAATCGATTTTTTTTTAAAACAGTTTCCTTGACTGGAGTAAACGTTTTCCCACACTTTAAAAATATTAATACGTATAAAATCACAAAATTAAAAGCTGACATTTTGCACTATACTAACATATAATGATATTAACCTTACTATTAGCGTCCTTAGTACAATTGTAATCGTATAAAATCGCCGACGCCACTTGATAGACGCCATGCGACTCGCACGCGCTTTGGAGGCGTCGTGGATACGCGTGTCTGACACGAGCCTTCGATCATGGTTTAATAACAACAAATTAATATAATAATCATTTACTTGGACTTGGGTAGTGTCCTTATATGTATGAGTAGTATAATATAGTCATATAAGAGTAGGGTTATATTTAAGCTAAACTGATTAAACTCTTTTGGAGTAGATGGGATGAATTGAGAGGTGTGAGAAAATGATTAGGCACGTTTTTTAGAATAAATATGAAAAGTGTCGTATTAAAGTTAATAAATATATATTATACACTTTCTTCTTTTGTAATTTAACATAACGATATTCATTCATTATTTACCATCTACGCTCTCAACGTAACCTCAAATAGAATGGTCCAATAATAAGAATTATGCTTTGAACAAATCGGCTATTTTATTTTTTAGAAAGAAAGACATTGTCAGAAGCACTCGTTTTCAGTAAATGATTAATGCCTAAAAATTAGTTTTAAATTAATGGGTATAGTAGGAAATGTTAAAGGTATCTCACTGCCATTCAGTATCGTTACTTTAGCGCTACGGCGTGTTCGCAGTATACGGACGCACAGGATACTTAATATCGCTTAGACCAAGTGGCTAGGCAAGTCACATTTTCTTTTTTATTCTTTCTACCTTTTCTTGTCTTAAATACAATAGTGCGTGGTTAAAAGATCGGTCCCGAGCAGCTCTGCATCGGGGCAAGAATATGAAGAGTAAATTCTTTTCTTTTCTTTTCTTGATCGTTATTGCGTTATGGAAGGTAGCCTTGAAACAGCGGCTGAATAGACATAACGGGTAGAGGTGGGGCAGCCAGGTTGTACTTAATATATATATTTTATAGTTTTAGGTAACTATCAGTTCATTTGAAAGGTAATTTAACCTATTTACTTATGATTAAAAGTATAAAGTTGAAGCGGGGTCACTACAAGTTTGTAGGAGAAACAACTACAGGTTGCACCACTAATTTTGTGCTATGAAATAAGTTCAATAGTCAGAATGGAGATTCAAATTCTGAAACAGAAAATAGAAAATGTGTCACTTGGTTACGTTGGTCGAGTAAATCTATCATTTTTATTTCGTAATGTTTTAGCAATACTTGACAAGCATTTATTCTAATGATTTAAATATTTTTTATATTCTACTACCTACGTATAGTTGTGTTGATAAAAATGTCAGCAATATAAAGATAATAATAGCTGGGTATGTTATTAATTTTTTACTCATAGGCTTTATACAAAATCCAGATAATATGTAGAAAAAATCATCAAATGGCCGATCTGTGGACCCAGTAGAGTGAATTTTACGCAAATTAAATTTGTTGCGATTTCAAGTGCATCTTGCTATTGTTGGTCTTGAAAGAAAAGCACTCGAAAGACCGCCAGTAAAATGATGTTTTGTTCGTATGATAACTGGCATGCTACTGTTATTATTAAATAACATCGAGGGGTGCTTTTATTTTGTTGTTTTTACTCACAAACTTAAAATAGGGAAAATAAATGTAGCCATAAACTAAAAAACATTTATTTATAATAAGTGTTTAAAACTTATTATAAATAAATATATTAAGTGTAAGAATATAAAGCATTATCAAATATTTTAAAGTATTTTTTCTTATATAGTCTTCCTGTTTTGTACAAAAATATCTTTATTTAAAAATTAAGTAAACATTTCATAGCTTTTGATTTTTACATGCTTGTTTTTGCTGTAGATTATTATTGGGCTAGATGATACAACACAATATAAAAAGCGGTCAGTAATTTATATGAAATGGTCAGTTATTAAATTAAACGGTCAGATATTTATATAAAACGGTTGGTTTTTTCATTAAACCTGACGGAGTCTTTATTTATTTAGCAATTATTTACTGATCGAAAATAATTATTAACTGACCATTTACTGACTATTTATGTCATTGGTTACTACCAAATAATTAGTTGCCAATATAAAATACATATTTATTCTATATAAGATCACCTTTTTTATTTCTACGTCTTCTTTTTTTGATTCATATTTTTTTCGCTAATTAACTTCACCAATTGTGACGATAGTAAAACGCGAGAATCTTTAGAAAAATGAATTCTATTAAATTTGATATTATTTTTAAGACATGCCCACGAGAAATCTCTAGTTGCAGAATTATATTTATGAAAATTTGTAATTCATTGATATATATATATATATTTATATATATAAATATATCTGAATTGTACAAAAGCGTGATAGTAACAAAAAAATAAGCTTATAAAGAATATTAATATAAAACTACATTTTGTTTATTTAGTGGTATGCAGGAGAAATCTACTTGTTGTTGTTTGTTCATAGCTATGAACAAAACATAAAATCACGTGCATAAGTATACAAAATCTAAGTAATACATATAAAATGTATTTGTTGAAATAAATGGCAGTACGAATATACTGGTCGTTTATGCATGAACAATATTTGTGAATTTTGCAGGGTGTTCAAAATGTGATAAAATAAATAAAAGTTAATTAAACGCCAAAGAAAAAAAAAATGTTATTTTGATACGCTTATAAATCTAAAATAAAGAGCATTGCGACGAAAGATATTATATAAAGATGATAGGATTGTATCACACTTTTCAAAAAAACTTTATTTATTCAAGATGCCATTATCTATATTTTTAAAAATCGTACTCTAACAATGTCGCTGTGAAATAATATATTTGAGTTTGTTAAAAATAAATTGTTATTATTTAAGATAAATGACAAAGTATACGTAATATGAAACACGAAATTCAAAAGCATTACGGATTCGTGTAATATATAACAGATAAATTTAGTAACTACATTAATTAAATATGATAAAAGAAAAAAATCTAATCCTAAAATAATTTAATATAGATTTTTTTTATTGTACACGTTTCAATTTATTTCAAGTTTTTGTTTTCTGAATTAAAAATCACTGTAGTTTATTTACTAGCACACTGTTCATACACTTGCCGTCAAACGTAAGGGTGGCAGATGGCCAGTACGAACATGAATAGAAACCAACCCCCTTAAAATGCACCCCGCGATAAAGTTTAGTAGTCTAACTATTAATGTGTCACGCAACTATAAGGGCGTAACGTCACATATAACGGATTTTCAAAAAGAAAAAAATGCGCTAAAAATTCAAAAGATGTATGCGAGACTTTCTTGGCTTAATATGATCCATCATTCAAAGGTATATTTGAAAAATTCATTGACGGTTTTATAACTTCTGCTACGGATTGATACATATTTTTCGATCAAATGTGTCAATTCTAATACATTTAAGTAAGTAAGTAAGTAAAATCATAATAAAAATATAATAGAATATTTAAATAAGCATACATATATAAAACTAATATATATGTATGTGATATGATTATTCTCAGTTAGCTCTTTACTCTCACTTGTCAGGTTGAATATATATTCGATTTAATTTATATTCAAAGGGAGAAAGCCAAATCAATGAGTGTTGAGCTTCAACGCCCCTGGGGGAATGAGCTTTTATTAACTAACAGAAAATCTTTCAGTCAATTGAAATAAAAATTTATAAATTTTTGATTTAACCGATAATTTTGAATTTAAGTAATACATTAACCGATTCTATGATATTAAGTTTTCGTAAACCCAATTCGGCTATATATTTAGTGAAAATATTTTTCGTTCTAAAACTTGGAGGTATAAAAATTAGAACATATTTAGTTTCAAAAGAATGAATGAATGTATGACTGTGGCGTGATGACGATATAGCTACTAACTAAACTATAATTCTTGTATAACTAAATAATTTACTATGCTTACTTCATTACAATAGATTTCTAATTACCAAATTACAATTGAATGTAATTATGTACCACTAATATTGATTTCAATAAAGTGTTTTCTTTATAATTAGTTTATTTACAAAATAAAAACACGAACGGGAATTTTTATTTTCGTAACAATCTCGAAAAGAAATAATATCGCTTTTATACTGTAAGTTGCTGTTATTGAAGACACGAACTATGTATGTTTGGCTGACAATATATTTATTCTTAGGAAGAAAATTATTGCTTTCAAAATGACTATTATTTAATGCAATAAAAAAGCTGTATTTATAATATAAATTGTATAACTACACATATAATATTAAACTACTTGCATGGTTTCGCTCTTTACGTTATCAAATTATAATAATGTTATTACTAATTAGAGTAAAACGTAGCACTGTTGCCATTGAAACTGAATATCAATGTCAGAAGACTGGAAACTGGTTGTCATATAAAGAGTTATTTTTTGTATGACCTGTAGCCATATTCCATTGGACATAAACTAAAGTTACTAAACGTCATATCTGTAATGTCATCATAATAATTCAAACTATGCTGAAGTCGTATTTTTGATGATCGCTTACAAAGCATCCAAAGATATGGCATTAATGCCACAAATAATAAAATACACTTACTAAAATCACGTTTTGCCGTCTTAATTGGATCAAATTACTTATATTAATTACTCTATTTAAAAGATAAAGCGGAAAATAATCTATAATTTGAGTTTAAAAAAATCGTAAATGGACACATCTTCATAGAGATACAATCAAAAAACATGCGTGACGGTCTCATTCATAATATAACTTATATATAATAGCCCAGATCGCTCTGTAGACGTTTTATTATTATCACATATCACATGCAGGTATGAAATATTCTTGTACGGTTAGACTAATATATCTATATATACATTACACTAAATGTTCCATAAAATTTTAATATGGATCTGGCATTAGGCGAATAAGTAATTTTATGGCTATATAGTAGAAATGATTATTGTTGGCACCGTTAATATAGACCCGCACCGTAAGCACTCAACTCCTATAGCATAGTGCATTGGTCCAGAAGTCTCCCTCTTTTGCAGTTTTCCTCCCTCCTAAACCTCAAATTGCTCAGCAATATTCCGATTGGGACTTACCACCCCGTTTAATATTATTGGATTTTAAGGCCGTTATTTAGCATCTTACTTAAATTGATTAAGGTGCAGTAAAGCTCATTCATATTTAATCTCAATAAATTATTCCAAATAATATATTCATATTAGTTTAATAGTAGTAGTTTCGAGTACTTTAGTTTTATATTTTAAATGAGGGATAGCATTACTTAAAAATATCTTTACAACGATTTGACACATTCTTTTGGAAAGTCACATTTAATTTCAAAGCTTAACGGTAAACAAAAACATCAATTATCTTTTAAAAAAAAAACACTCAATTAATCTGTCCTACTTCCACATGTTTATAATGATCAAGACCGGTTTCATTCATCACGAGCATTATCAACCGATAAAAATACAAAAATAGCAGGGCTATTTATATAAAATTGAATATAAATAACCCTGTTATGTTTGTATTTTTATCAGTTGATAATGCTCGTGATGAGCAAAACCGGTCCCGATCATTATACACATGTGGAAGTAGGACAAATTAATTGATTGTTTTTTCGCCAAGAATTGACAGTTAACACCCTAAAAGTGATCAATTATCTTGCTGGTATAAAACATTTTTCTTTCTTGTAGGTAATATAGGCATTTTATTCAAATATCCTCTCCGAATGTACCTAAAGTATATGGTCGCCTGATAGACTATCTCAACAAAAGTATTTTTCTACGGAACAGCTTGTTACTCAGTTACTCAAACTGTGTTTTTCGAAGAGAGTAGGGATAGATAAATATGATAAGTACAGTGGTTAGCTAATAGCTCTCGTTACGCCTCGTTTTTAGAATCAGATGGGTGGGCATAGATTCAGAATAAAATGCCTTGGAACAGAAATTCATAAATTGATTTAAAATAAATCTATGAAACTGTCCGTACTGGGATTCAAGCCCGTGAGCACCGTAACTACGTAATAAATGGAATATTGCACTGTCAAACATTTCTAATAGTCATTTTATGCACGCAGTTTTGCATAATACATTATTTTTTTGATTGCTAAAAAGTACAATACTCGTGTCCAGGGGCGTGTTTATTTGATAGTGTTCAAACAAAAGGGTTGAAATGTAAACCGAAACTAACGTAATTTTATATGCTCTGGTCACCAGATATGCATTTAAAACAACCGCATTTACTCTGCACCCAAAATAAAAAAGGATCGTCGTCACAGTACATAACATATTATATTAAAAATACACTGCGACAAATCGCGAATAATTTCTTCATATGAAAGGAAAAAAACAATACCTTCTTTATATTAAAAATATAAAACGTCAATTTATCAAACATCACGAGTCTATACCATTTTGAATACAAGCTAAATTTGAAAAGACATATTTTTATTTAAAATGTCCTCTCCCAATGTTGAGCTTATGGACTCCTAATGTAAGTATCTCAACAGAAGTTTTTATATGAGAACTGCCTGTTACTCAATTGGCCAACCTCTGTTTTTCTAAGAGAGTAGAGATATAAAGATAGGACTAGTGGTTAGCTATTCGCACTAGCTACTCGGATGGGTGGGAAGGAGTTTTAGAAATCAAAAACATCCATGCCTACGAACAGAAATCCATAAATCGATTGAAAGAGTAATTTAAGAAACTGTCCGTAACGGGATTTGAGCTCGAGACATCCATAGCTGAAGGCAAACACATTGACCAAAGAACCACGGACCCGATTATAAATAGTGACAATACCAAATCAGCATTACTTCCAATAATACGAAATAACATTCAATAAAAATATTTACAAAAATCAATCAAATGCCATATTAAAAATTTTCTACGTATTTGATCGTTAATCAAAATAAATTGTACTTTTTAATTAAATTAGTATCCTAATATCCACCCTCAAAGTATTTTTGGCAAACGTTATTTTATTTAAAAAGAGTGTAATCAAACAAAATCTTACGACCTCGATACATCGAAAATTATTTTAGAAAAACAGCATTCAATTCGACTTCATATAGTCTAGAATTTTGTTAGTCATTAGATATCAGTAGTTGTTAAAACTTATATATTTTAATCACTCAAAAAGTAACTTTTTACGAAATACATTATTAGGTATATCAATTATGATCCTACTTTTGCATAGATTAATGCAAAGTGACTATCGGGTTAAAAATACGATGTCGTCATGTAAAGTGGTATTTGAGCACATCTGTTAATGTTTAATCAATCCCGCTGGCTAATTGAATTGACCTGTTTGCTTTTAAAGTTTGCTCTGAATTTTAATATGCTATGTAGGTACTAATATGATATACCGATAAGTGCTATAAGATATTTTAACTACAAGTAGTGTTTCGCTCAGCTAGCAGCTATGTGATAAAGTGAAAAGAATTATTTTTATTATGTATTTTCGTTTTTAATGCAAGAATTTTGGTTTCACTCAAATTCTGATGATTTTCAACTTTTAAGACTATATACTTAATCCAATAAACATGTTTACTTGACCAAGACTTTATATCGTATTTTCGGCCAAACTACAAGAAAACACTTGTGGATATAAGATAAACGTACCAGTGGTTGACCGTTTAAGAGAAAAAATCAACAAAAATAACGATTAAGGTTTAGTATTAGACCGAATGATGACAGAGCAAGTGTATTCATAATGGATCAAATGTCTTAATTAATATGATGAGACAAAAATTAGAAAAGAGTCTGTTAAAAAAAATATGTGCAATTTTTTAACAACCATGTTTTTGTGTCGGTAGTTGACCATCTAAAAAAATTGAAAGTTTCAGTAGCTGACCATGCCTAATTAGAGGGTTTCATGACAACGTTTCATCAGAGCTTTCTCTTAGACCACTCATGGTTGAAATAAGTAATATATACTTACATTCACTGATATCTTTAACAATTCTCTTAATAAATTCAAAATAAAATACAAAGCTATAAGGTATTGTTTTCAAAAGGCCGCTATGACACCCCAATGGCATATATATGGTGATGGGTTAGTTCCTCAATCCGACAAAAGATGGTTTCATTTCTCTGAACTTTAAAATTTAGAGCAATCCCGGGGATACGTTTCTTATTTTGAGCACTTTCATCGAAAAAGTTCAACTACTGGTACATTTACCTTATGCTTTAAAAACGAGTTCAAATCTTTGGGAAAAATTAACAACAGATCATAAAAATGTTAAGTAGAACACAAGGAAATATATTTTTGAAAAGAGCTCTCGATATTCAGTCTTTCAAATTTTAGCTTTGAACTGCCGATACGCAGCATTAATCGTCAGCCCTATGTATTAAACATTTTTATATAAAGACTTGCCGCAGCCATTTTGCTTACTAAGTAGTAGATCAAATATTTTTCAGCTTCTTCATATTCTTCGATTTATTTTAGCGAGAACGCGACGAGTTTAGTTTACTTCTTGATGTATTTGGGATAACTAATATATATTTTACAAATTTTTTTTTTCCTGTTGAAATTGATCTATTTTCAGCCATAGTGAACGTTTTGATAGATCAATTGACCGAAAATAAATTTATGCGAAAACGGCTCGCGCTGTAATGATTAACAAGCTATCATGAAAAAACGAATATAGCAAGATGAAAATAATGATTGCCCCTTTAATTATAAGATAATAAAAACAAAATATAAAAATCAAAATTTATCAAGACAATATATTATCAAATTCAATTCAGCACAATGTAGTTCATCATTATCAAATGATCGATTATATCCGCGGTAGAATGTTTCCTCGACCGTATGAAGAGATAGTTGAACAGCACCATGATGTCTGATTGGCACGGCCATGTGTCTAGTTTTATAAAACAATGAATGCGATAATACAACATATAACATTTGTATTCAAAACAAAACCAATTGAATATGTGTCGATGATATCCATAGTAATTTGTTATTTTCAAATAAGTTAATTACTGTATGTGTTTTAGGTTGAGTTGTTCTTGCAAAGTGATAATCGAGAGAGAAATTAACAGCAGAGAGCATTCATTTATTGATATTCTTTTTTGTAATCTTAATTTTACAATCCACGTTGACTTTAATTTGCAATCTATGCTATGAACCAAAATGCCCACAAAATACGACGCACTGAATAAATAATTACTACCAGAAAAATAGGGCATTGGGGTAATAGCAAAACTGCTATGGTATTGTTGTCGTATATGGGGTTTTGCATTACCAATAGCCGGGAGCTAAAACCCGTCATAATCCATTGGATATGCTCCATTCACTGCATTCGATGTGCTTGTTAATGTTTGTTGGTTTAGTGGCCCCTAGATGAGTTTGCTCTGCCATGTATGTAATATTTTGTACAAATACTTCCTGTGAGACGAATTCTAGATAGATATCCTTAGGCGGTATTTACAAACATGTTTTACGTACGATATAAATTAGCATTTTTATAATTGAAAAACTATGATTTAATAAAGAATGATTGTCGATAAAGTGAATGTTTTTATTTGTAAAACAATTTTTGCGGTTAATCAAAAATATATCTATATTTCTAACATAATATTCATAATTCGTAGCATTCGTTGAAGATTATTTAAAAAAATAATATCTGGAATTATTTAGAATTAGCGATATCTCCAAATCGTGCGATTATTTTTTACCTACATTACATTAAAATACATTTTTAGCCTAAACATTGTAGTCTGCGAAGCAGACTCTATTTTCTGGTTGTTTTTATTACTAGAAAGTTTTTTATATGCCACGTGTAACATTAACACAATTAAATAAAAAAAATACAATAGGTATGTCTAGCTTAGTTCTGTTTTACTAAAGTTTTCAAATGGGTCTAACAAGTAAGTAAAACTCATCTCGAATAATGATTACTGGTGTTTAAAAAACAAATAGTTCAATTCTAACCAGAATTTTTTTGTAATGTGATTTCAATTTTGAAGAGTTTACTTGAACTTGCATAATATATAACTGACTTTACTCTTAGATACTCGCACATAGATATTCTGCCCGAAAATTGCGTGCAAAATCATTTTTTTTTTCTTTGGACATTTCCTAAATCATAGATTTGTTATCAAGATTGTAGTCTATTACTGAGTTTCCCAGTAATGGGAATAAACTACTTGTCATAAAATGTATAAATATCTTCACGGAAAAATTGTGTGATATATTGTTTTTTTGGAATCTTCGGACGAATTTTTACTTTCATTATGCGGTAACAAAAATAAAAAACCTTCAGACCGTAATCTACCAAAATGGATTAAGAAGTAGTGAGCGATCTATCTTAGGAAGTAAAGGTTTATCGTTTTTATAGCAGTGCCCATGCTTAGAAGAAAAACGGCAATATTCACAAACGTGCAAATGAGTGCAGTCAACAAAGATTCCGTTTTGTTATTATAATGTTTTAAGACTATCTGTCACTGGTATCTTGAAATCATTTCTTAATGCAACTTTTGATGGATTTATTTCATAATTCATAATTTATAATATTATCCTTTCGATCTAATATTGGCGAGTTTGAAAAACAAATCGTATAGCAAAGGTATATCAGGTCATTAACATAAGAACTGATGATAATGTGTCAAACAGAACAATCTTCCATTTTTCTATTTTGAACGTAAATAGCTAATGTAATATCGCTCTCCTAAAATTCGATCTACGCATTTATTAATGATTGCAGAATCAAGTTACAAGGTAAAACAAAAGCTCAATCAAAAACAAGACTCTATCCGCTTTGACTGTAACTCTCAATTATTGGAGGAAAGG
Source organism: Himalopsyche phryganea (assembly GCA_022494535.1). Lineage (NCBI taxonomy): Eukaryota > Metazoa > Arthropoda > Insecta > Trichoptera > Rhyacophilidae > Himalopsyche > Himalopsyche phryganea. Next base: position 4,372,101 of record JAGVSL010000034.1, read on the forward strand.
CATGATATCAAGTAAAATTAAAGACGGTTTTTTTTGTGCTAGCTCCACAGTTTTATCAAATGTTTAAGAATGTAAAGTAAATGGTGATCATTTGGTAAAATTGTAGAATTATTAAAAAAGAATCTTTTTAATTTGTACCCGTTGATTATATTTACGTTATGTATTTAAATTTTTTTTAATTGTGTAGTCTTGATTATGGACTAGGAAGTCGATTTAAAAAATTGAATATATTTTTTCTTATTTAAAAATATATAATTTTGTCGTTGATGCAATTTGCAAGTCCCATAAAATATAGTACCAAAAGAGTACATTGCACGAAACGTTGGCAATAGGACCAGCTGCCGTGTGCACCGGCTTGTTGTGTGACGCGGAACCTTGATATATGGGGTTCAAATCCCGGTTATTGCCTCGAGACAATAGCGCGCTCATTACATCTCGCGAGGGGTGGCCCGCGACCCACATACAAAGAGTTCCCGTTTAGCGTTTGCATGTACCCATGCAATACAATGCATTGATTTATTTTGTCCCCGTACATGTTAAATGTATTAACTTTTCAGTTTGCATGGATGCACGTGACATTTTTGAATGATGCGATGTCACTTTTGAAGTTTTCGACTACCCCTTCGACGTTCAGGTGATTATTATTTCAATAATATGCAAATTTAAACGATCTTTCATAAAAAACCATTGACGAATTATAACAGGAAACAAAAGTAATTGCATCACTGGGAAATTCTGTTGAAGTTGTCGATATTTCTACTCACTGGCTGAAATATGTGAAGTTTTTACTTCATTTTTCAACCTATAATTTTCCTGCATCGATAACAGAAAATCATAAACATTTATAATTTTATTAAATGTAAATTCTAGGAATTATATTAAAATGGCCGATTACAATATTTCAGGTATATCGACTTATATAATAAATATATAATGTGTATAATCAATCAATTATGTAGAGTGTACAATTATAAGAAGTCAATATTAGCATAGCTATATTCTTTTAGCGGTAGATGTCATTTTGTCACGAAAACCTGCATCTATAAGACAAATAAACGATTTTATTTTCTTTGATTTATATTTATGTATATATATTGAATATGTGAATTGTTAAATTACTAAACCGCAAACTTAAATGAAATTTAAAAATATATTTATCTATAATGCATTATGAATAATAAGAACTTATCGTCTATTATCACAAAATAAAGATGGATGAACTCGAACTGACTCCGTAGTTTGTGTAATCGAATGCATGAAGATGCTGAAAGGCGAAACTCGGGTCGTTTGATATTAAATTAAAATATTAAAAAAGGTATTAAATTAAAATAAAAAAATTCGTCGGAAAATTTGATATTAAAATTCCATCGAGCACTCTCAGTCGACATCGAAATAACATGAGTTTTATTAAAGAAAATAAACCTATTTTGTTTATTGAAACAATTGAAAGATTTATAAGAATATGGCATCTAAATTTTATAAAATATTGCCTCTAAAACGTAAGTCGTAATAATAAATAGTTATTACATGCACAAAATTTAGTAAAATGCAGATTACCAGGGTAATTGGGATGAAGAATTAAGTATCAATAATTATTTCAATTAAGTACAATGCTTTATTAAAATATCAATAAAATTACAGTTCAAATAAATTACAAAAATATGTCGTTATTTTACAGTTTAAAAATCTATATTGTTTTCATATTTTTATCAATCATATATTTATTATCAGGCACCTTTTTATTAAGAAATAGAAATAATTTTTATTATAATCTATATTATTTTAATATTTTGTATGAAGTTTATACTTTTGTAAATAAAGCGTCTTGACTAGAGTTTTTACGTTTAGTTAAAAAAATACACTGATTATTTACTAACCTAAATCACAATATTAAAAATAATGGTTTTAATTTACATCAAATCGCAAAATTATTAACATTTTTATAATGATTATATCTATAGTCACTTTGTCCATAGTCGTTCCACAAGTTATTATAATTGACATTTGTATATTGATCAGTAATCGGCGAAACATATTTATTTTCGTACGTTGGCTGGTGGTTTGTCAAAGATTCTGGATAGTCTGTAGAATATGTGCTACTTGGTGATTCGAAGATCATAGTTTGGGAAGGATCATTATATGTTGTACAAGGATTTTTATAAACAGGTTTATTTATATTTCTCGCCGCCTCAAATGCACCTTTAAATATTTCGTATTTTTTTCTACAAAATCCAGGCTCCTCTTCGGATATATTTGTAATTGGAAAGCTTTCTTCGTAAGCAGAAATTTTATTTGAATCGTAGTAACCACAACTTTTACTAAAAGCTTCGGTTGATTTTATTAATTTCGGTTCATTATAAATCGGCGTTTTACTATTGTTGTATTTAAGAAGCGAATTTTTACTATCTTCGATATTTTTCTGATATTCAATTTCTTCGAATAAACATCTTGGCGACGAAATGTACCCACTGCCAGTCGTCGAAGTAATACAGTTTCCTCCGTTGTTATTAATTGAAACTGTGACATTTCCAACGTTTATCAGGACGCCTTCTGGGGTTTGACAGTAATTTGCACCGTTAGAAAACACTGTTTTTTGATACGCAGAAAAAGAATAATCACCGACGGGGTATCTAGCATCGTTTGAAAACATGTCTGAATTATTATTATATTTTTGTACCGGCATTAAAAAGTTCTCACTGAATTTATCTTTGATGATTTTATCACCGTTGAATGAATAATTTTGCAATTTTTCATAGCTTAACCCGTAATTTTCATTTGGTATAACTGCGGTGTTAAGGTTCTCTAATGAATCTAGAGTTTGACTCAAAGCAAAAATATAATTGTGTGCAAACCGTAATGTTTCAATCTTAGTTAATTTTGTATCTTCGGGAAACGTTGGTAAAACACATCTTAATTTGTCAAGAGCTTCATTTAGCATATGCATTCTATTTCTTTCTCGATCATTGGCTTTCATCCTTCGATTTTTCTTAATTTTTAAAACTTGTGTAGGACTCCGCGATCGTGTTACTCTATTTTTACCGTGGGCATATTTTCTTTTCGGCTTATTGGGGTCCCTTTCTTTACTTTTTGGTGGATTTTTAACAGGTGTTGAAGTTTTCGCTTTACTTTTTATTTCGTTCACAAAGCTGTCTGGCATGATTTCATCTTGCGACGAGATTTGCGTGACATATTCTGTTTGGAATTTAACGAGTTCATCTTGAAATATTTTTCGTTTGCAGCGTTTTGTTTTAGCCGGCGATGGCGAGAGAGATATCCCTTGGTCGGAGCAGTCGAGACGTTTTTTGATGGGCGTCGAGTAGCAGGAATTCTGATACGAGACATCGTGGTAGCTTTTTTCTATTCCGGAGTCCGTAGAGCAGATGCTATCATTAAGGTCCATTGAATAATCTTCAAAACTGCTGTATGATGACATGACTTCCAACAACTGTGTTCTGTAAATAAACGACATAAAACACCATTAACTACTGAATATTACAAACTTCATATTTCCGCATCACAATATTTTTACATTGAAGTTAAATAAAAAAATAAAAGGAAAGTAAATGGTCAGATTTTCATTTAAAATGATGAATAAAATAAATGATATTACACCACAAACTTTGAAGGCCATAACCAGTTATTACCATACATAATAAATACTTATATGTTAATGATATGAGGCACTATAACCGAGTGCGGTTTATAACTAGCCAATTACGCTAACAAGGATTCAAATCCACACACAGTAAATTATGTATTTATACAAATTCAGAGATATTGATGATATTTTCATCCCTTTCCATCTAATCTATATCTAGAAATTTTCTTATTGCCATTCTCACTCTTTGTAAAGAGAGTTTGAGTGTCAGCCTATACAAACAGTCAAAAAACATTGTATATTAAACTGCTTCTAGAAGTCTAAATATATGCACAATATTAAGTGAGCAGGTGAGTTTATTAAAAAGGTAATCAAAGGATAATCACAGAAGTTGATTTTGGTAACATAAATTTAAGTAATAGAATAATAAATATTCATAACTTATTTTAAAGGTATTAAGTATACTGCAAAAACGTAAACATATTTTCAGATTGACAATCAATGTAGAAAAAACTAGTAGCATATGTTAAAATTATACCCCGCCATTAGCCACTGTAATAAAGCAAATAAAAATATTCATCAAGAAATTGTATCTGTTAAAACAAATAAAGTTGTTGAAATAACCGTATCATATGAAAATTTTACATTAGTCCTAATTAACTTTCCGGGCGGGAGGGCGTTAGGACACACCTGTGACCAGTTGACCATAACGCCCCGTGCCATGTTTTGATTTCAGCACGCGACATTTTAAATCATTATTGAATTAATTCTGACTAGGAGTTATTTTTTAAGTTTTATTTGAATCAACCAAATTTAGGCTTAAATTGTAAAAATTTAATAGAAATAACGTAAATTGTAGTATAATGTAATAAAAGAGTATTATTTTTATTTATTCACATATAGTATATTATACATATATCGATGATATTTTGTCCAATTAGTGTAATCGTCAAAGTTTAAATTGTTCAACTGTTTTTATCTACAACAATATATGATGAGTTGAGTTATGAATCTTTGAAATGAACTCCTGTAAATTGTCATGTTTGCAGATACAGGATTATATGTAGGGAGTTTCGGTATAATGGCGCCTTACATCAAGGGACCGGGTCAGAATTTTTAAGCTTAAAACCGATGTAAAATGATGTTTTCTTTCCAAAAATTTGTCAATTTATTTTTTTAATTTACATCATTTGGCCGAGACCTCCTATGTCATCTTTAAAATGAGACGAAATCATTAACTCACTGTCGTATTTTTTGAGGGTTACATCAATTGACCAAAGCATCATCGATATAATAATTATCAATTTATAAGTTATGCATAATTTTATATAATATTATGAATATAATAATAAGAATAGATAATTCATTTTTCTTTTATTAACCGACAAAACACAGTCGGTATTATATTTTTTATTTACTATCATATATTAACAGAAGCTAAATATATTTGAAAAGATGTCAATCATTAAATTTTTTAATATTATTTCTAAATAAGATATTAATTTGAAGTAATGTTCGTGGAACTTCTTTGAGAAATGTAAAATACATTATTAACATAATAAAATTCAAACGGAATTGAATTTATAGTATCTTATTTTAACTATTTATCTACATGAAGTACGACAGTGCTATTATCCATTTATATTCTAATTAGAAAAGTGAATCAACGGCTTAATGGAATGTAATTATTATCTTAATCGATTTATAAGAATCGTCAAAATATTAATCAAATAAAATATGTAATCAAAGACATGTGTAAGTTTTTTCGAGAAGTCGTTGGTGGATAAACAGACGCCGCGCGCCGACGTCAAACGCGGCGACGCTTTCATCCATTTCCGGTGACAGGTGTTTGAGTTGTTAGCTAAGTACTTTGCAAGCTCATTCTACAAATAATAAACAAATCAAGTCACTCGACACGCTCCACTAAATTAACTCCTTCCAATATAAAAATAATGCACTCAACTAGTGAGGGCTGATATGTCATTCGACCAACTGCCAGATTTTTTAATACAAAAATTAGTTACTCAATCAATTTTGAAACATTTTTATATAAAACGTGAGTGTATACAGACAATAATGTTAATATAATTTAATTAAAATAAAAATGACGGATATTTGTCGCGATTCACATTACATATATTGTCTACTGTACATAGTATACTTTTATCAAATATATTTTAGTGATATTGAACTGTTAATAATAATTTTAAAAATTTTGTATGATTATTTAAAAATATTGAAAATGTCTTTAAGATTCTATCAAGTGTTACTATTTTATATGGAATATTGAAAATTAGTTGTAACGTAAAACGTACATTTTCATATTAAAAAAACTTTTACAATAAAAAAATAATGATCATTCAGTAAAAACGTACTTACATTTAAGTTACGACCACACTATTTTCATATTTAATTGTTTATCCAACTACTTTCATTAATCGTTAAGTTCACTTTAAAACCGAAATATAAAATAATTTAAAATTATGGTAAACCGTTAAAAATAAGGGAAATAAGCCTTATTATCTCTTAAGCGCGGAACTTGCAAAAAGAAACACACATTCACCCCCAGCGCTGTTCGCCGACTGACCCAATCCGGTCTGTTCCACCCTATTTATCGCGCTAAATTTTTAGGCCATGATAAATCAGGAGGTTAAGTAATATTGATTCAAAATAAACTATAAGTTTTGATTTAAAAAAAATCACTATATTCTAAAAACGGGATAACTCAAATACCTCATTGAAATCGGTATTTATAAAAACATTATTAATTATGAGAGATTCTTATAGAAATTTAAAATTAATTAAAATACACACTCATTCTATAAAGTTTTATTGGCCACTATAAAAAAAATGTAATTTTTTTTCCATAATACTTTCTCATAACATGCTAGCGGGGAGGTAAAAGGAAGTAATTATATCCAGTCTCAAATTCCAAGAATTTTTAATACAATGTTCGGTTCAACAAATATGACTGCCTGTGGTGTTTATAACTATTGCGTACTCACTGTAAAGATTTTTTATTAGTGATTTACTAACAACCAGTCTTCCCAACCTCTCTTATAAATAGTTAAGATATTTGAAAAGGGCGGTAAGAATTGACTATTTATAGATTGGATTTTCTAGTAATACAATAAAAATAATATAGAGATGTGGAAAATGGAATTAATGAAAGTCATTAATTATATTATATATCGGCTGTGGAAAAGAAAAAGGACGTAACCCTCACCAAAAATATTGTGTATAACTCAGACAAAACGTGTTAATACACTTTGTTTTATATAAATATATTACATATCGACTGTAGAAGAATAAAAGAACGCAGTGGCGGCCGGTGACAGGAATATTAGGGAGTGCAAAAAAAGATTCACATATTTATGCAAGAAATCCATCCTCCACATATTGGATTTTGAAAGTACTATCAGACATATACGAAAATATAAGTCTTATATTGGCGATATCAACTGTTTCTCTTCACCAAGGTTTCCCAAACCTTTCCTGCGGATTAATTTCGACGGACCACCTTTTTTCTTTTTTTTGGGTAGGTAATATCAATATGAATTTGAGTACGTCTAAATTTTTTGCAGTCCTAGCAGCATATACAACCATTCCAGGTTGTCGCGGATGATAGTTTGGGAAACCTTGTCTGTCTTTAGTCGTGGTATTTCTCAAAATGAATTGATCCTTTTTAAATTTTAAAAGTAACACTCACTTTCGACGGAAGTCATCGATATTGTATAAATTATTTGTAATGGCTTAACGGTGTAGCTAAATACTACATGTATTTTTTATTCGTGAAGAGTTGAAGTATAGACAGGGCTCCAACGACATCGTAAAAATCTTCTCTGCTGTATAAGACAGTTAGTTCAATTTAAGTTTAAATTCCTCGATGAAATCATATGTTAAGGTTACCGTATTAATGTCTGCAATTGGAATAATTCTGTATTAAGCCGGAAATTTTTCGCATAAGTATTTTTTGGGAAAGTAATTTGTAGAATTCAATATTGAAAAATATAAAAATATTAGAGGAAGGTGTATTACGAAACTGAACCAGATACACAGTTGAATATTATGGAATAGGTAAGGCCAGCCAGGTAGAAAACTCGAAACTATCCTATTTTAAATACTCAATAATATCTACTCGGTATTATACACGATCATAGTTATAATTTTATAAATTGTATTCATCACTCCAAAAGTTATAATGGTAGGTAAATATTATTCTTATTGAAGAGCGTATAGTTAAAGAATCATATTGAAATAAAATGAGCTTACTACGCTTGTTCCACTGCTCTTTTTCATTCTTACAAATGACTGTTACAGGCTTGTAAACGCAAACGTCAAGTCGCTTTCGGGTACGTTCGGGAATCTCCGCCAGGAGGATCAATGCTCAAAAACAGTCCATACAAAATGCACCCGGCGCGTAGTTCATACTGTTGCAACGTCACAAATATGTCAAAATACATAGAACATTTCAGACGTCTAAGGAGTGCAAAAGAATTTATGCTCCTACTGCGTCATCGACCGACTTTCATGCGTATTCAGAATCGACGCAGAATACGTTTGCTAGTCGTGTTTATTGATCATCGTTTCCTCCAATATTTTCCTATGGGAAACACGAGGAAAATTTAAAATTAGTGAATTGGTATAATTATTATATTTGAATATCGTTTATTAATGGAATATTTTGATGGGACTTATTGGAGTGCAGTGCACCCTTTGCTCCTTTACAAGAGCCGTCCCTGAAAGAACGTATCCTTCCATCTTTCCAACATTTTTTTTTTCGATAATCACAATTTGTACAATTTAATACACTGGACTTAATGGAATATACAGAATATTTTTTTAATGTGGGTTATGTCCTTTACCCTTTCCACAGTCGATATGAAAATGTTTTTCTAATGAGGATTAACATATTGTAGACAATACTTAAATTAATATTTTTCAACCATAATTACTTATTATTTTAAGACTGCTAAAAAAATAGACAAGAATAAAGCCGGCCTAACTAGAGAGAAACTTGTGGATGTATGCTTCAAAAGATAGTTCAAATCTTTAGCTAGAAAAATTACACAACAAATTATGAAAATGTTAAGTAGAACACAAGAAAATATATTTTTGAAAAGAGATCTCGATATTTAGTCTTTCGATTTTCAGCTTTGGACTGCCGATACACAGCATTAATTGTCAGCCCTATGTATTTCACATACTTATGCCACTAGACGCTCGCTTGTGTTTTTCATTTTCTTCAATTTATTTTAGCGAGAATGCGACGAGTTCAGTTTACGTCTTGATGTATTTGGGATGACTAATATATATTTCACACAATTCTCCATTTTATATTGTTGAAATTGATCTATTTTTAGTCATGGTGAGCGTTTTAACAAATTAATTAACTGAAAATAAATTCGTTCAAAAACGGCTCGCGCTGTAAGAAACTCAAGTCAAATGATTTTTTTTAAATAAATTAAAAATATAATATTTTAATTCAACTTACCATTAAAAGTAATGAACTGCCATAAACATGGACGAACAAGAAAGTTAATTACTGCATTATCATATTATAAATCTCCAAACAAAGGTTTTTTAACATTAGCCATGTTTTCCATACATATTATTATGATTTTCACAATTTTAATACTAGCATAGTTGCAAATTGTTTGTCAGTATTTTACCATACACAATATTATTTTTTAGTGATACAGCTCACCGGTTCATTTGTTATGTCAATAGTCAATAGAGAACTCCATAAATTATTCAATTTACAAGTTCACGGTAAGTCTGCCTGAACAAATATTGTACAAAAAATATGTCAATAAAACATATTATGCTTCACAATCCAAACCCTTTGAAATAATTTCCCGATATTGCCGCTCAATAAATTGAATTTTTCACCAATTTCGATTTTGCCGATCAAATCGAATCGGTTAACAGTGCGATGACATTTTATTGAAAGTTTGTTCGTGAAATGCAATCCTTTTCGTGGATTAATGTTTTTTTATGACCCGGAACTGGTCTAGTTTATTCAATAATAGATTCCTTTGTATGGTATTGTATGTACCCTTTCCTGATAGAATTTCCGTTGGCCATTTTTATGTGTTTTTTTATAAAAAATATGTCACTAATTGATTATATCGTAAAATTGTAATTAAATGACAAAAATAATTGCTTTGAAAAAATTTCATAGGAAGCTTTTATCAGTGAACATTGATCGCAGATAGCGAAAACGTCTTAAATTTTGAAAAAATGAAAACATATTATATACGAGGATGGACAATTTCTATTTGAGTCATCTTTGAAAATCTAAAACTATAATTTTATTGCACTATATATTATCATCTTATTCGAGTACTTGTTAAAAAATCTATGGACTATATTCGGTGCGGAGGTGATTGTATGTAAAACGTCATCAATATTTTATTATCAAATCCATTTTAAATATATTAGATGTCATTATATTCAAATAAATAGATGTTTAATAAACTATTAATTACGATAACTATTCATATTTTAGGAAAGAAGAAAAACGCGCAATACTTAGGTAAAAACTTATTCAAACAAAATTAAAAAAAAAAATAAGGTTTCTCAATGTTGAGTATGTTGCCTACAAATATTATATTCCTAACATTGTTGCAGTTTTGGATATAAAGTTATCATATGTATTGTTTTTGAGCGTGGAATTAAAAATCAAAAACATGAAAAAAAATAATTCTAACTATGAATACAATTCGTCCGAAATATACATTTTTAATAATTAAGTATTCATATTTTTTTTAAATATGTATTCCGTTTGAATTGGTGTTTTTTTTTTCATAAGATTTATCGGAACTAATCAAGTGAAAATGAATTATTAAAATAATTTAAATCACTAACAAAGTGTTTCCGTCAAATAAATGTTAAGGCCTTATAAGTGTGTTTTGGGTGCATCCTTTTTAAGTAGATTCAACATAGCCCTTGCGTAACTAACCGCGTTATGTATGAAAGTTCTGCCGTTAAAAAAGAAGTGGTAGATTTTATGAATATATTAGTGTAACAAGACATTAAATTAAAAAAAATACTACAGTAAGTTTATATTATTACGAATATTAACATCGGTTAAAATGCTTGATATAATCTGAATTGATGATCAATTGTGCTTATAATAAAATTGTTTACGCTCCTTGATGATATAGTTTTAGTCATTGTTCGAGTTGAAGTATTAATTTAACATATACTTCATAAAATGGATCTTTCTTGTATCTTCTATCAATTTTTCGGAAAATGCATACATTTTAATTATTTAAACAGTAATTTTTAGCTATTTTGGTATTCTTTTTTTGATATTTGATTACAATAGTTAAATAATATTTAAAAAAATAAAATGTTTGTAATACTTCCACATGTTTATAAGGATCAGGATCGGTTTCGCTCATCAAGAGCATTTTCAACTAAACAGACAACGAAACCGGTTCTGATCATTATAACTATGTGGAAGTAGTACAAACAAATTGTGTTTTATTTTTTAAAATAAAATGCCTTTCCACCAAGAATCGACAGTTAAAACCTTAAAACTAGTTAAATAATAGTCAATAGTAAATAATAGGTCAGTAGTTAAATATCGCCTATAATTTTTTTATGTAAAAATGTTTATTATTTACATACATTCAACGTCCATACACTGTTTTTTTCAACTTGATAGTGACAAACTAACACTTTTCTTAGTTTCTTTATATTATATTTGAAACTATTCGCTCCCTACACTTCAACCCTTAACCAAAAAGGGTTATGAATGAATAATACCTAACTAACTGTACCTGTTTATGTGTTCAGAAAAAATCTCTCGAAAATTTATTACTAGTTGTCGGGAGGGGGTGTATTGGAAAATAAAACTCCCCTAAGGGGGCTCACATCAGGCAAAGGGTGAGTGGGCTCCAAAGAGGGCCCCGGAACAAACCCCTAAGTCTATTGTTAGTATTTTAATCCGACAAACAGGACCATTCAAAATTTTAAAAGCGAAAAAAACGACCAAGAAGTAATAGTGTAACTCATTTTTTATACTTTTAGTATGGTTGCGATATTTCGATACGATGTAAAGGGTTAAACGCATTATTCGTAAAAGGTCACAACCACCTTTGTGAAAGCCAAAATAAAAAGAGTTAATAACAATTTTCATACAAGGTATTTTTCCCTAACAAGCTTGCTTCATATGTAGCAGTTTGTTAAAAAATATAGCTCGAAAGAATGAATTAAAATTTTTGATTTGAATTTTCATAATAGAAAATCCATTGATTACATACTGAAGGTATTGTGTTTGCTTAAACTTGACGGTTCTGTTCCTAAATAGGTTTTCATGTTGTGTTTTTAATGTTAAAACGATTATCCTAAACATTACAAGCTTATTTAACAATAATGACCGTCATAAAATCGTCTATTTTAAATATTACATGTGATTATTTATTAGCTATTTCTTACAGAAATATATCTACTAAAAACGGACGATATTTAAATTAAGTATAAGGTTTGAGTAAGGTGTAAAACTCATTAGTATAAAACCTCTTTATAGGAATCTGAAGAGCTTGTAAGTAGTTTTGTTTGGATATCATCTTATCAGTGGTCTCATTAAATAAATAAAGACGTGCATCATCATAGATAAAAATATTTTAAGTCACAGTAATATTCTTAGTTGGGCAGAGTAGATCTGTCATAATATTCGATTTAAAAAATGTTTAATGCTCAATAGCAAAAATAAGTATTTAAGAAAATAGTAAATTTTGCGGTGCGTATGTTGAGTAATAATGATTAATTATATGTTTACGTTAGTACCATCTACGTGTCATTGTTATTTCTGTGATAAAAAACGTTAAGTATGTTTAGTTCTACCAGGAATATAGTATCATAACTATTGCGCTTATTATCGAAAGTAAATATAGAGCTTAATCATACAATAAGATTGGTTTTTTTTACGTTTTTGTAAAACGTAATGGATAAACACTATTTTACAATGGCTAGGAAAAGCCTTTTTTACAAACTTTTATAATAGATGTATAAATACAAGAGCAAATGGATAATTCACTTTCTTAATGTGTGCTTCGCTTGAAGCGTTATCAATATATTGCATTGATTTGTCAATCTAAGATACGGGTTATTGTTAGTTAAAACCAGTATAGTGTTGAGTGTATTATTAGATATTTATAATTAACCAGTGGACAAGAGTTTTTGTACGCTTAAAATGACATACTGTTTCTATTACGCGGCGAATGCCACATACTCTATAGTATCTTGCTTCTAAAAAGTAATAAATCAAAACATTTGCGAGGTTCAGGTGTTCTGTTTATTCAACGATGGTAACTTTGCAATAATCTCATGGGAATCAAATCCGAAAAGAACACGTGTTAATCTCCCCATCCGTTTTTTTCAATAAAATTCATACACTTTCACCAATTGCTCAACTTGGAGTGATTATATTACCTCACTACATGGTGGTTGAAATCATTGAATAATTATTTTTAAATTAAATATAGAATATTTAATTTATTTAAAACAATGAATACTTATATCATAAAACATCAATTAAGAAATTGTACCATCTGTAAAAATTTAAATCAAGATATTGTTAATGTTTTGCTTAGTGTATGTTATTTAAGGTACACACAATTAAAAAAATACATTTCGTTTTGAATATTATAAACAGAACATAAATTTAATCAACACAATTGCAAAAAGCAAATAAATAAATATTTAATCATGTTTGAGAATAGATTGAATTTCGCAAAATACGGTAAGTAATTCAAATTAATCCAAAAGAATCAATATACATACTATAGATATATGAGAATTTTGATTATTAATTATAATATGATGCTGCTTAATTAAAATATATTTCCTTAATTGGCTTTAGTTAAATATGGTGGATTATTTAGTGATAATGTTGAACGCGTTGATTTTAGCGCATCTCGAAATCGCGACGTTATCTATCATAAAAAATGCCCACTGGAAAATGATGAAAATTGATAAGCTACAGCAAATCTTCTGTAGAGCTTTTAGTAAGTTGGACGTGACTTTCGTCTCTCTCGTATAAAGTAAAAAATGCTTAACTAAACGCGGTAGCTTATGCAAATATTAATATAGCTATTTTTAACGTCGGTTTATGAAATAATATAAATACGGGCCAGCCAATATTGCTGGTTTTCGACCTATTTGCACAATTGTTTTTGCGCATTGCATTTGATACGGAAAATGATAATTTTACTGTTTTATTACAATATTTAGTTCACCGTTGTATTTACATTACACTTGTCGTGTTTCAAGTGCCAGCTGATAAGAGTACTGTATTTGCATCTGCGATCATTTTCATATAAATAACCACCACAAATCTGCTATTATGCCAAACTATAAATCAATTAAACCGACAATTAATTTACTTGCCAAAATACTATAAAAATAAAAAACATTTGGATAGAAAAAAACTGCACAAAGGGTATACAATTTTATAATTAAAAAGCCAAGAACCAAAATTCATTGTAATCGATAATGCTACTAATCAGTATACTGTACTCAAGGGTCACAGGTAATCTGATTAAGTCCCTGGTAAACTCTTGAGTAACTCTAATATTAATTGATAAGAGCACTACCATAAATATACCAACATCATTTCTTACTACATTTTCTAACAAATTGCATCATACATAATATGAATAAATCACTATAAACTTGTACAAAAAATAAAAACTAATAATTTGATTATTTTGTAAATACAATTTATTTGTTAAACATTTAATCCACAGTAACACGTACTTACATCGATTTGAAATATATTTGACGGAATGGTAATCAAATCACAAGTGTAAAAATAAATATTTATTTACATATTAAGTCAAATTAAAGAGTAAATAAACGTATCAGAAACTTACATAATATTATATTTACAATAAGAGCTAATTTGACACTTTTATTTGTGAATACATTACGATTCAGAGCCGTCCCATAATTGCTAATAAAAAAGTGAAATCATATTTTAGATCAAATAAAATGCTATTAAAAAGATTATCACAATTATTTGTCAAAATGATTGATTATTAAATTTTAATCCGACAGTTAATAATTAAATAGAAATAATAATATCATTTTTGAAATATACGTATAAATATATATATATATATATATATATGTATGGCTAATATTAAGAATTATCGTTAGTTATGTTGAGTAATAGGGTTCAGAGTATAAACGAGGCACTCCCATCGAGCTGGCTGGTGGTGGAACTACTCTTGATAGCAAAAATCTCTTAGACTGCCGCTTGTATCTATAGAAAAACATTAATAAAAAATATTTATTTTTGTAGAATTAAAAATATAAATAACTTACTATTTATTTGAGAAGACAGATATACTAAAACTGAATAAGTGTGAGTGATATAACAATCTTTCCAATATTATTAGACCAGTGAATCACTATTAATTACAAAATTCATCTTCTAGTGATAGCATAAGTTTATGTAATATAATAACGGGAAATCTTACTTTGCATGTAGACAACAAACGGAACAGCTAGCAATCAATGCAGCCAAGACCAAAAATGCAGCAACTGCAAGAAGCCAGATCTGGGTGATGGAGGCTTTCGCGGGAGGTGCTGGGGGTGCACACGCGCCGACGCCAGAAACTCGCCACTGTGCGTAAGCAAGCTCGAGAGACGCCTTAGTATCAGGCGTAGCGACGCTTTTGGCCTTTTCCAACGCCATACGCATCTGGGATGGGTTCAAGGCTGTTTGTCCACGGCTTAGTTGGAAACACGAACTAAAATAAGGAAAACAATATTTTATTAAAAATAATAATATATTTTTGTCTATTCTTTATGAATGAGGTAATTTTGACCATTCGTTCATATATAATATTAAATACTATTTTAGTAGCTAAAACTTTCAATATTACAGGTTCAACGATAATGAAAAGGATGGTTCTTTTGGGTGATGAAATGAGCTGCTCAGTTTTAAGTTTAGTAATAATTTGCTAATGAGTTGCTTCAGTTTAGTAATAATTTAAATAATATTTAAAACAATAGTGCTTACCTTGTTGAACTGAAGTCCAAAGCATTATCCTCTTCAGCTAAGACTTGCGCATCAAAAAGATGAAGAGCAAGACCCTCCGTAGCCAGAATCGATCCTAGTTCTGAGGAAAACTGGTTCATACTACGACGAATTTCTGCTGGAGGTGCTCTGAAGATGAACCGCAAAAGATCTCTATCCCGTACGATAAACATCTAAAAAGATGATCACATGTGTCAAATAAGCATATAATGTTGTCCATTATTCCATCTATTTATATTTGTTATCATGATGGGTTTCAACACCAGGAATTATTACATTCAAATATAATTGAGTCAAACATAGTTCGATGGATTCGGCGGTAGTTTTGTGGAAATTTGTTTTTAATATAAGATTCAAATTAATAACCGTGTTATTCTACTGGTCTCGTTCCTAGTTGTGCCACGTGTTTAGTCTCTTTAAGAAGCATACCTCTACCGTAAAACTTTTATTAATAACGTAGACAATAATCCTAATTCTTAGTTTATAAATGACAAAAATGAAGAGTAAGATTTTTTCATTCTATTATGTCAAGCTCCCTTCCACGCTTGCTTCTCACAGAGGCGAGACTCGTTTGAAAACTAGTAACACAGCCAGTAAAATATCTAAAATATCAATATTAATTAATATTTTATCAAACATACTTCACCATGTTCACCAATAGTTCATAATGTTGGAATAATGCAATGCCACTGTATAATAGCAAGACTGCCTAGATAAAAATCGTGAGTATAAAGATAAAACGCATTAAGTCAGTTTTTGATGATTTTCTATTTTAAATGTCAAAATGTATGCAATGTAACGCTTTGCAAACTGGTAGAACACGTGAAATCGTACAATATAATTGCTTTAAAAATAAAACAGTATCAAGTCATATTGCTTTTTTTTATTCAGGCAAAAAAAAATTATATAACAATAACTCATTGATACAAAATCTTATGATTTGTACGTCAAAAAGATGATTCTTTGAAATGTGTCAAAAATCTTTTTAAAAAACAAACAATTGTGCTTGGAAGAGAGAGTACTAAGAAAACAAAAATAATGCTTTAAATGCGATTATCTCAGAACTTGTTTTTATGACTTAATGCCTTCTGTCAGTATAACCTCGATATATTGTAGTAGCGCATACTTACAAAAACGAGACGATTAATATTCGTGATAAAAAAAAAATATTTTATATTTTTTCTGAAATAATAAATAGAATTGAGCAATTTAAATTAAGACTTATTTACTAGTGCATAATGAACGAAAAATATTGTATTACCTGTATTATTATATCCGTGTGTCTTTCTGGATTATTTGAATTGTTTGCTCTTACTGTTAACCTGAAAATGAGAAAAAATCAAATGAATTGTGTGTTATTCATCAAAAGTGAATTAAATATCATAAAATAACGAAAGTACGTATTAAAAAACAAATATACAGTATTTATTATTGACTGTGGTTTATTTGTATTCCAGAGATCGAAGCAGGTGGACGTGAAAATTCCCAAGAAAGTTTTATTGGATTTAAATTATATTTTTGATATGGACATAGTTTGTTTCAAAAACTCGAATAGAATATGAATCCGAAATCTCAATCTGAAATAAACAAAGCATAATTCAGAGTCAAGACTCTACACGAACCTGAAAGAGCCGTCGACGAAATGCACAAGACTTTTGGTAGAACTTATTTCTCCGGTGACGTTATCAATGCTAAACAGCCCTGTCGCATTTTGACTGCTGCCGATGATGGGTGACTTGAAAGTAGTGTTAAGAATGGAGTATGTAAGTGGTAGTGCCAGTGCGTCTTCGTCCTTGGCACGAACTGTCAGGAGCGGAGTCCCAGCCGGGGCATTTAACCTGACGCCCAATGTTATATTGTCGTGTGAAAACACCGGTAGATGGTCATCGATATCTAGTATTTTGACCAAGACTTGCATTTCCGAAGGATTCTGGAAAAAAATATGATTACTTCAGTGGTCAGAAAGGAAAACTTGATACATATGTGTAGTTTTGTCAATTATGTAGGAGAGCTGATTAAAATTTAGAGTTTGTTTGATTTTTTCTGATAAAAATGTTTATAAAAATACAGACATTGTGTATTTAAAATATATTCCCGTTTGATAGGAATGTAGTGACATATCAAATTCTTAAAATTATCGAGATATCAAACCTTGCCATCTGAACACTAACTTAATTTTATGTAGAAAGTCATTATAGCCGTGAAATATTATTTAAGAATTAAAAATCAATGACGTTTTCTACCGCTTGATTAGTCAGCTAGTTAGAATGTTATGTCCTATAATAACTAGTAAAATAGTTTCTAATAAAAGATAGTCTCCTACAGAATATGTGTTTAGATTATTTTAATGTAAAATAAAAATTGATAACTTAGTTTATCACTAACGTGACGCGTTTCGCCTCTTTAAGACGCATTTTCAGACTAAAGAGGCGAAACGCGTCACGTTAGTGATACACCAAGTGAAGTAACTAAGTTATCAATTTTAATTTTGTATTAAAAATGAACTTTCACAAAGTTACCGCCGAATCTATAGAAAATATTAGATTGTTTTATTTATTTTCACAACATTGTTTCTTAAGTTACGAAATTAATTAATATACTATAGGATGATACATCTACCCTTATCAACATTAATTTACCATGTCGTGTTTTATGTGCAAATCATGTAAGTTAAATGTTTTTTGTTTAAGATTTACAACATTTAATATTGAGTAGAAAAGAAGAATATCTATGATATAGCACGATAATTAATTTCCAAAATTCGAAGAGAAAGGACATCGTTGTCAGAAAAACGTATATTTTTATTTTTGATTAAATATTGTAAATATTAACGCCTAAAGAGTTGATATCTGATTTGATCAATAAACGAAAAAATTTCTTCCTTACCAATCGATTGAACGGTTTTGATGAAGGATAAGTTCCTTTTTTGAAACATCGCACGGCAAGCAGATGGCGGGCAGCAGTTTCTCGGTCAAGTCTCCCTTCGGCACGGATCACCGCTTTGTTGTCTTCAGTTCGTCTGATGCTGAAGAGTCCGAGCTCATTTCCAGCTGCCAAATAAAACAAATCAATTAAAATGGTATTCATAATAATAAGAACATTAAGTGTATATTTTTTCCGAAGTGAAAAACCAAGTGTGTAGTAGGTATATTATTTTCAAATAATATATTAGTTACAATTTTGACGGATTATTGTTTTGAAATTGTTTTTGGGGGAAAAATTAAACATATTGCACTTTTTAAGCTAGTCCAAACATCTATTATTTTATAGACAATTTAATATCTTATTTTATTGACGCAGCCGTGACTTCGCAGTTAGTTTGAGAAGAAATTTTAAATTCAACTTCTTTGACTTTCTGAAATTATCAATTTATTATTTATAGTGATAATTTGTGCATTACAAAATTAAAAAAATATTCAGTATAGTTTAAAATTTACATGACACCTTAAAACAAAAATATTTTCTCACAAATAAATGTATAGTCGATAGCGCCATTTTCTCCAATATCTTCATCAACGGCTGCGATCTCTCCGACAAGAGTTCCTTCAGGAATTTCTTCATCCACAGAAAATACTACGGTATGGTCGTCCTGGAAATATTTTATCACGTACAATTATTTAATTATTTAGTGTATACACACAAATGTGTTAAGTTATTTGACATATATTATCTGAACATTATCTTACCACTGCTCTGAGAAATCTTGGTTTATGGTCATCAACATCGGTTATATTAACTTGTAAAACTCTTGTCACCTGCTGCGGTGGTTCACCTCTGTCTGATACAACGAGGATTAATTCGTAACTCGATTTCTTTTCGCGATTCAATGCCTTTTGTGTTGTGATAAGGCCTGAATTAGGATCTGAAAAGAAAAGAAGAGATATTTAATAATATCAAAAATTAACAAATATCAAATATCGTAACCCACCAATAATAATAATTATTGTGCTACAACATATCGCTGTAAGTCAAGAAATATGCGATAAAGTACTAATTGATAAATTCTCATTGAAACATTGACGAGTATAAAAATCATTACAAATAAAATGCATATTTATTATTCTTACCAATGTAGAATGCTATCGAACCGGGGCTTGCTTCTTGGAGCCTATATGTTAATTTTCCTGAAGGTAGTGATGGGTCATCAGGATCACTTGCTACGACTTGGAAAACAGGAGAACCAATTGTTGCATTCTGAAAAAAAATGTTGTTGTTTATAACTGTTTTTTTCCTCAAGTAACAAAACATTACAAGTAGAATTGTAAGGATATAGTGGTAATGCTTAGATACATTTTTAATTATACTGGAAAAGATAAAAAAATATAGTATTCCGTTTCAATAACAAAACGAAAATTTGATAATAGATAGAAAATTTTAAAATAATGTATTGCTTTATGTATTATAAAGAAACATTGACTAATAAATACCTCGCTGACTGAAGCCGATTGGTCAAGAGTGGGCTTGATAATAAGTGGTACTCCGTCATTTGCGCTGACATCTCCTATGTAGAGAGCGAGTGCAGCATCAGCGTGAAGTGATCCACCATCAACTGCTCTAACGCGGACGATGTATGCGTCAGCGCGACCCTTTCCGGAGAGCGATCTTTTGGTGCGGACTTCTCCTGTCAGCGTATTGATTTGGAATAAACCTATAAAAAAAACACTATTTAATGTGAATAATATTTTTTGACATCTTGTTTACTTACCGAAAATAGCGTGGACTGTTAAGTAATTCTTTTCGATAGGCATCTTATAATTGTAAAACTTTAAGACATTTTCTCGATCAATCATTTTGACCAATATGTATGTTTTTGTTCCATATAATTTAACAAATCAAACTAAGAACACATCTCTATGTTTTTTTTAAATATTATACATAGCAATTTGATATTAACAATATTTCGTACCGTTTGCTTCGCCTTCGTCAACAAATTCGTATTTTATTTCACCTCCCAACCCTTCATCAGGATCAATGGCTGTTATATTGATGACACTTCTGCCAATATTCACATTCTCCGGGACGACAGCTAAAACATGGGAGCAATATTATTATACATTTCTCAAAAAATCTTTAATCGGAATATAAATCTTCATTATTGTAGCGTTGTACCGTATTATCAATACATGGGCTATTATTTTATTAACTTAACATTGCTAATCAATATTTTACCCATATAAGAATTTTGTTCAAACTTCGGTGGATTATCGTTCACATCTAACACATCGATGACGACTGCAACAGTTGTTTGAAGTTGGGATGCAGTTGCTCCTATTGGACTATCAGCCGCTACTACGTCAATTCGTAATACTGATTGACGTTCTCTGTCAAGAGTTTTATTTGGTGCAATCTAAAAAGTAAATGAAAAAAAGTCGGGCATTTAGTGCGGTTTGTTTTATTTGATGTATCCAAATTTTGTTATACGATAAATGCTATAAATTTAAGAGATTGTAACATCGAAAAAAATTACACCCACAGCACGCAAACGATTTGGTCATTACAAACATTTAAATATTAGTAGATATATTGTATATGAACTTTACATAGAGTAAACAAGACAATGACCTTTGTAAGCAATATATAATATTATATGAATGTAAATTAATATGTTTTTGATCGGCCCATGTATTAATATGTTCCCTTGCAAAAACATGCTTCTGGTCGCTCTGAATTATCCATATTAATATTATTTTTATGCTAATGTGTGTCATCATTTTTGTGTACATCGAATTATTTCAACTAAATTATATTTTCTCTTCAATATGCGTATTTTACCATGAATTTATTTAAATGTGCTGTTTTTTAATGGTGGATTCTTATTGCATATATAAATACTTAAATAATATTATACAGAAGAATTAAGCACAGCCATGATATGCAGATTTTATTTGCCAATATAGATTGATCGGTATTTTGCTTATCGTCTTGTATATTTAGATAGCTGATTTCAAAGCAGTAAATACTGAGAGTTTATTTTTTATAAATTATCCGTTATTTCAATGAAAATTAAATTAGATATTATTATCGACTAAATAACGTAAAAATTCCAAAAAAAATACAACAAATATACGCTAAAGAAAATAATTATTTTGATAATAATCATTATAGAACTTATAGCAGTCTTAATCAATTTAAAGTAAAGTGAAGCTCATGTATTGAAATTTATAACACTTACTTGAATAACACCTGTCTTATTATCAATTATGAACAAGTTGGAGTTTTGGCCACTTAATGAGTATCTGACATCTGAATATCCTAAATTTTCATCGTACTCGGTCAGCACAGCGTCCATATCTTTGGCGTGCACTGTCAATATTTGTTCGGGGTGTTTCGATGATTCGAGCATACTGGTTTTATAATTCTACGAAAAATAAAGTGTATAATGGTTAGAAACAAAAAATTTTTTTTTTAAACCAATTAAGAGTGCAGTAACCATGTTATGTTTTTCAAGAGAACAAAATTTACCAAATAAAATCTTAAAGAACTCAAGTGAATGGAAATATTTATGAATAACGATTGCATATACCTTCATTGTGAATTCCGGAGCATTGTCATTGATATTTTGCACGCTGACAATTACAGTGGCTGTACTATATTTACTTCCATCATTACTTGTTGCCTTTACCGTAAACGTTAAGTTTGCGGATTCTAAAGATTCATAATCCAATCTTTTCGTCAATAAAACTTGTCCGGTTTGAGTATCGACCTGCATGAGGTCTGTTTCAGAGTTAATAACTTTATAATTACTGACTATGTGTCCAGAAATTGGGTCTTCAGCTGTAAGTACAAACAGCGTACTTCCAACGGGTTCTTCTTCATTCACTTCCACTAAGATTTTTGGATTTGTTGAAGTCCATCCATCGTTAGTAAATTGTGGGGTATTGTCACTGTACGATTGGATATAAAGAGTCACCTCAGCTTTAGCAAACTGCTCGTTTTTATTATACATAGCATTCAAATCTTCAGCTTTAACTGTGAGGATTATCACTGAGGCTAAGTTATAGTCTAACGTATTGTTGACGAATATTTCACCGGTCTTTTCTTCGATCATGAACGCAGTTTTGTAGTTATACGGAGCGATACTCTTCAACTGGACTCCAGATTTAGATATTGCTTTTATTGGATCAATTATTGTATACTTCAAATCTGAATCTACGTCTGTATCTATTGCAGCTACTTTGAATACAGCTTTACCGATTTTCGTTCTTTCCGATACGTATGCCGCCATGTTAGAAGTATTAAATTTTGGTGGTTTATCGTTTACGTCTTGTACTGTAACGAATACTGTGGCCGTGGCAGTTTCTGGCACTGGCGTTCCACTGTCAACAGCTGTCACAATCACATCGTAATGATCAGGGTTTGTATCCCTGTCAAGAGTAGCTTCTGGAGATACAGTTATTAGTCCAGTCCTTAAACACAAACAATAATAAATCAATAGTATGAAAAAATCATAATTTTTTTTAGCTAAATTTAACTAATTTACATTAAAACTTGTCTTGGAGTAATAAATTATTGCTTAGAACATTTTATTTTTACTCTTTTTGCGTTCACCTACATAACTGAACATGTGTAATATTCTAAAATAAAGATGCATCAATTTATTCAATATTGATGACGTAAAAGAATTATGAAAATTTTAAAATTAATATGTATTGCGTCACGGAATAATAATTTCTTCAAATTCGTAAACCTCATAAATTGGACATAATAATATTCTTTTTATAAAAAAAAAAACAGTTAAATAAATTATAAATTTAGGATATCGACTGAGGGTGCTTGATAGAATTCCAATATTAAATTTGAATTGTTAAGATTTCGATTGTAGATATAAATAGAAATATACAAAATCTCAACAATTCAAATTTAATATATTATTCTTTAAAAAAATTAGCTATTATTTAACTTCCAAAATAAAAGGTAACATATCTATTTATTATATTAAAACCTATTTAAAAATAAATTGATTATTTTTCGTGTGATTTAATAATCATAAGTAACTGCCCACTTTCAGAATGATCGGCATGAATTTAAAATAAATAATTCTAATATTAAAAATTTATTAAAAAACAAGAAACCTTATTTATGCTAATTTATTCAACACCTAAGCTATTCTAACCTAGGATGATTATCGGTTCCATCGATAATTAAAATTTACATTCACATTATATGAGTTTTTTTTCAATTTGGGTATCCATATTATTCTACCCAAAAGAATTGATTGAAAAAATAAAATTTTAATTGTGGTGGCACTATTTAGTTAGGTATATTTTATAATATATTGTTAAAATTTAGGATATCGACTGAGGGTGCTTGATGGAATTCCAATATCAAATTTGAATTGTTGAGATTTCGATTGTAGAATTACATAGAAATGCACAAAATCTCAACAATTCAAATTTAATATATTATTCTTTAAAAGAATTAGCTGTTATTTAACTTAACAAAATAAAAGGTAACATATCTATTTGTTGAGAGATCATTCTGAAAGTGGGCAGTTACTTATGATTATAGATATATGCCAAATGTTTTCAAAATATCATAAACGCGTGTTCCTTCATTATATATGAGAGATTAGATCGATAACTTACTTTTCATTAATGACGAAATTATCTTTGTCACCTCCTACAATATGATAGGTGAGAAGATGATCCAGACCGTCTGGGTCGTTTGCCGTGACTGTTGTAACATTGCTTCCAGAAGGCGAGTTTTCTTTGACAGTCGCTTTGTAATTCATAGGTCCGAATTCAAAGGAAGAAAATTCCAGGCTGTTTGAGTTTTCGTTTTGATTCTTGGGAGGTATAAAGCTATTGTAGTTTCCTTTGAAGATAGGTCTTTGGTTTCCTGGCACGCCCACTCTGATAAAAACTCGCGTCTCATTGTACAACGGTGGGTAACCTGTAAAATATTTTAGAGTAAATTTGTGTTCACAACGTAAAACAAGCAATATGATTAATTTGAAATAACCATTTACACTTTCGATGCATTTCAATCAGGTAGTCGTTTCGATCCCATTTTATAAAAAAAAATAGTGGAAGGGTGTTACTTGTGATTGTGCCTGAAAAAGGGATGATTCACCAACTCGAATTAATTATAACTTATAAAGGAGAAGAAAATAATTGTTATAAGTGATAGTCAACACTCACAAAGAATTTTTCAAAACATTACGAACAAATAATTTTGATTTTTAGGAGTCATAACCTGTACAAAAAAAACCGTATTGTCTTTCATTAATTTAATGGTGATTAAAAAATGATTACTTTCATTACGATGATTTTAAAATTCTGAAATGTTGCAATTTTATCATATCTTATAATATCTTCATCTATTAAATAGATTTTTGGCAAATATGTTTGAAAAATAGTCAAAGGCTTTCATCATCAAATTGGTCTTCAGTAAACATTATATTAAAAATTTATATGTGGAAATGCGCGTATGTGTTAATAAATTAAATAATAATTTCAGTCAAAAGGCCGCACTTGACGAACTAGAAAGCCACAGTTTTCCCAGATAAAGATCAGAACCTTTACCTTTATCAGTAGCTCTGACAACGAGCTCATACTGTCCACGGGGCGTGTCCATAGAGTCAACTGAATCCAATATTCTAATTTCACCAGAGTTATCGTCGATAGAGAAAACTCCACCACTCTTGGAAATACTGTTATCAGACTGAATACTATACACAACGCTACCGCCACCCTGGTCAGGACCATCCCTATCAGAAGCCTGAAACATAAAAGACGTAATTTTATTGTCAGTTATTGTAAAACTCTCCAACTTTTTATCAGGAAAATTTCCACAATTCATCGGATGGTGGTGTGATGTGTTCTAGTAGTTTTTGATTTAAAAATTGAAGGAACGAAATCATTACAAATAATTTAAATATTTCATTAGAAGAATTCAAGCCTGCTTCTGAAATTACAATAATTTTTGAACTATAGTTTTTTACCATGACCACTCCCAATGTGGAGCATATGGCCTCCTGATGCAGATATCTCAACATATGTTTTCTCCGAGAACTGCTTGTTACTCAGTTGCTCAGCCTATCTTTTTCGAAGAGAGTAGAGATAGAATGATAGCGGTTAGCTAATCCCCCTTGCTACGATCGAATGTGTGGGAAAGAATTTTAGCGATCACAAACATCCATGCCTACGAACAGCCATTCATAAATCGAACAGAAAAACAATTTATGAATATGTCGGTACCGAGATTTGAACCCGAGACATCCGTAACCGTAGCTAAAAATGTTGACCACTGCACCACGGACCCGACAATATAGTTTTGATTAATTTAAAATGTATGTTATGCGGAAATAAAACGATACAAAATTAATTAACTATTCAATCTCGCAATGTGAATTAAATAAAGATTGCTTATAGTTTACCGTATTGTCAAAATCGATTTCAGGCATAATAATTTTAAAGAAAAACTTCAATCATATCGGTCATCGAATTCATGTAACTTAAAATGATATCAAACCTACCCTGACCACAAACTGCGGCTCAAAACTCGTGGCTCCATCTCTAATAGTCCTTGAATACTCAGACATCTCAAAGGCCGGGGCATTGTCGTTAACGTCTTGAATTTCCATAAAAACATTAACAGTTGAGACAAGTCCACCGCCATCTTTAGCGACGAGCGTAAGACTGTAGCTCTTTTGTTTTTCATAATCTAGAGGTCGATTCACAAAAATGCCCCCGTCATATTTTTCTGTCTTGAAATATTCGGAACCAAATCCTGTGAGAATGTATTCCAGTCTTCCGAAAGTGCCGGAATCTCGATCAATGGCTTTCAAGTCTGAGATCTTAAAACCTTCTTCTACGTCTTCCAAAACATTTAGTTTATAGTTTTCCTTTTCGAATATGGGTGAGTTGTCATTTGTATCGAGAAGCTTAATATTAATTCTTGCTGAAGCAGCTTCTTCATTATTAACTAACGCGATTATATCGAAACTCATTGATCTTTTTGAATCGTCTTCGATATCATAGTCTAACTTAGTGGCATCGTTCACTTTGATAGCCAGAGTCGTTCTGCCTTCTCCATACGTGGGACTGGCAGTAAAAACGTTCTCAGAGTTCAACACATTTCTTAATGTTAAATTATATCGGCTATTTGAACTCAGATCGTTATCTTCTACAAAGATTGAAAGTCCCGGAATAAGAGTACCTCGTTTTATATTTTCAGGAATCGATACATCAAATGTTTCTTGATTAAAAACAGGTTTATGATCGTCAGTGTCTGTTACTACTATGGTTATTTGAGTGACAGAATAATCCGAAGGAATTTCATTATTGATCATTTCAGTGGCCTGCAAATACAAGATATTTTATATTAGCTTTAATTATTAACATCATATTGGCATTCTAAATATAGAAAAATTGCTAATTAAATAACATCGACGGTGTTATGGTCAATTGATGTAACCCTTAAAATTTAAATTGTTAAGGAGAGAGTAGAAACTTTTTTATCGAAAACATTATTTGGTAAGTTGTGTTATGAATCTCTTGTAAATTCTCATTTTTGCAGATACGGGATTATACGTAGGGAGTGTCGATATAATAGTGGATTACATCAAGTGGTTGGGTCAGACTTTTTAAACCTAAAATCAATGTTAAATGATGTTTCCTTTCCAAAAAGGGGTAAATTTATTTTTACAAATTGAATCATTTGG
Source organism: Himalopsyche phryganea (assembly GCA_022494535.1). Lineage (NCBI taxonomy): Eukaryota > Metazoa > Arthropoda > Insecta > Trichoptera > Rhyacophilidae > Himalopsyche > Himalopsyche phryganea. The sequence continues at coordinate 4,399,422 of JAGVSL010000034.1, forward strand.
CCGATACCTGCTCTGTCGTCTTTAAAATGAGATCTAATTATTAACTCATTTTCCTATTTTTTGAGAGTTACATCAATTGGTCAAAACACCGTCGAATTCTGTTACATCGCATTATAAAAATAAATATATGCCAACATTTTTCATATTTGTGTTCTGTTATTGTAATAAAATCCAAATCAATTATGAAATATTTTTAATAAACTTCTTAAACTATTTAAAGTTAAATATGTTATAAGCATTCAAATAATTACGAGTTTTTCAAAAATGATATCGCACGATGTTTGAAATTGCAAAACTTACGTCACAATTCGTCACAAAAAATATCGGCACGCTAAAAATGGGTTCAAAGCTATTTTTGCATATGAAATATTTTCCATTACTGATATGAACTTTATCTTAAAAATGATAATTATAGTTGCAAAAAATACCTTGACAAATAAATTGTAAACTCCTCCATTTTCAAGTACGTTTGGATGTTCTCTATCCAAAGCTTTAGATGACGTTACAAGAATTGCACTTCCGGTATCATTATTGAAAACCAAATCAAAGTAACCCAAACTATCACCTTCAAGCGATATTAATATAGGCCTTGGATTTCCTGAGTCACCATCTTTTGCGACAATATCCATAATTGATGTTCCCTATTATAGAAAAACGGTTCCATTATAATGTTGAACAAAGCACACATATTACACTAAGTTGCTGTCAATAATTTGACATATAGTATTCTCGTTCATTTATTGGATGAATTTAATACACTCACAGGTGGGGTATTTTCAGGGACCGTTGCAGAATACGGGGCATTGATAAATATCGGTGGTTGATCTTGAATATCAAGAACATCAATAGAAACAGTCGCCACGGCTGATAGCTGATCCTCGGGGGCGCCGTCTAATGCTTGAAGACCGAGTCTATATGATGATCTGCCTTCAAAGTCCAATGATTTCTTCAAATATATTTTTACAGCAAACAGCCCTTCAGCTATCTATAAAAAATAATAGTCGAAGAAACAGTGGGTTAAATTTTAATACAAATAATTGATGAATGTTTCCATCAAAATTTAAAAGCTTGACCGCATGTAATTACAGCTGTGGGGAACGAATCAATACAGAAGGCATCCCAGACGACATGTCAATACTATAACAGAAGCATAGACACAAGCAGAAGTCGGATGACAATACTACTTCACTGAGTGTTGGTTGCACGGGTCCACCCGTGCTTCTGGACAAGTCGACGGCCGGTGTATTCTTAAATTAAATCTCTGTAATTATACAAGTTAGGGAGGCGATTCCTAAACAACTAATAACTCTTCATAATAATATTGCTAAGAAAAGAATTGAAATAAATTCTCAATCATGTATCGATAAACATTCCGTATTTACCTTTTCTGTTGATATTGTAAAAACGTCACATGCTTCTGTATCACCAAGACTATCTCTTGAATAACATAATACTTGGATATCTGAATTAACTCCACCATCTTTATCCGTGACTGTTATTTCTGGGACAACCTGTAAAATTATCTCAAAACATCTTTAATCCATAATATGATGACTTACAATAGTAGAAAACGAAGTGCGAAAATTGAGGAATTAATTTATTATAGAAATTTATTAACAAATTATTACTTCATACACTGATGTGTGCATTTCAGTTATGTAGAAAAATAGTCATTTCGTGATTTAAAAAAATATATTGAAATTAAAGATTTCAGTCTTATTAAATACATCTCTTGTTACTTAAGATAAAGTAAAGACATATGCATGGCTTAAATCAAATCTAATTAACGCAATTGAATTTCAATTAAAATGATATAATTTTATAGTCTCATTTTTTAAAGATAACAATATCGCTAAAAAACTTGGAGAGAACAGTTGCTCATAAAAAAAATACACTAGAAGCGAATTAGATCAATTGAAATGAATTAACTGTTTCCTGGCAACACTCTTTATAATAGCTATTGTATTACGGTAAATGTACCTGTATTTCTGTACCAATTTCCTCCGATTCAGAAATTCTTGCGCTGTATGGCCGGCCTTGGAATACCGGTGGATTATCATTGTAATCCGTGATCGGTATTTCCCTCCGCAATGAAATTGTGTTCGGTTCTGAGTTCCCATCACTTTCATCTAAAAAATAAAAACAATTAATTGGATCAACTATTTTTATTACATGAAAGTATCGCATGATATTCTGTGTAAGCAATGCCTTCCTCGCTCCTTGAAGCTTCCTCGCGAGGAAGCCTCGTTGTTGTGATGATTATCAATTAAGTGAGTATCGCATTGGATAAACAAAACAAATGTGCCTTTAGTAAAATACTCTCGACATGCGTTTGTAATAATTTAATCTCTTTTAAGCCACAAAGAATTTTTCAAATTTGAATGTTAAATTAGTAGAAAGTATCCAATTTGTGCAGAAACACTTCACTCTCGTAGTGAATGTAAGATAGATTTCGTATTTAATAATTCACACTTTTAACGCAATTGACAATCACACTCCTCATACTTCCACAGGGTTTGTCCCTTATATTCTAGGTTGTCAGTTTTAGTTTATTCGTATTATATAATGTATTACGATTCTCAAACTCAAAACCCAAGATGGAAGAAACTAATATTTTATATTTACTATGAACTTGTACTAACCTGTAATACTTATAATAACTTCCAGCATATCCTCTTTCTCTCTATCAAGAGGCTTGACAAGGGTTACAACTCCATTTAATTTGTCTACACTAAAATATTGTCCAGATATTGAATAGTGAAGTTTACCCTCTTCTGGATCCTCACCTATTCAAATAAAAATAATGCAACACTCAAAACAATTCTTCAATAAAGTGGATTAATAATTATAACACATGGGATATGTATTTCTAGGCTTACTTTCAAACGTGATTTACAAGATTCATTATTACCTTTTAATTGGTATACTGGAGATCCAACCACTGTGTGTTCTGAAAGACTAAACTGTGACATGTCTCCAGTTACAGGAATAAAATGTGGAGCTCGATTGATAAATTGACTCGAAACTGGAGTCAATATGCATAACGAGACAATTAGTACTATTTGAGCCATTTTGAATAGTCTATGTAAAGCTGTCAACATTTTTGAATTCTTATGTCTGCCGTTTTCATAAACCAATTTTAATAACATTTATTTATTTACTTCATCTGTGACACATTCCTTAAACATTTTCGTTATCTGGAAAAACAAAATAAAATTTATCAGACACCTAAATTAATTTTTTTAAAAACATATTTTAAAGTACACATACAACATATTTTTAATGATCACTGTTTTTAATTAATCATTGAGCTAAGGTTCATTTGTGGAAAAATAGAAAAAGGCTTCAAGATGGCTGACGTTTTTTAGGCCTTGTAAGGATTCGGAGATATTGACACAAACTTTTACGTTTTCCCGATAATCTCGTAACTATAAATTATTTGTTTGACGACTTGAATCTTGAACCATTAAGCCCCATAGCAATCTTTTAAATATCATTAAAGATTTAATTAAAATACCAAAAATGTATGTTATTGTTTTTTATTATAGAGGTACGCTACATATTTGTCTTGTAAGGTTTAACTCGTTTTTACGAGATTTTATTGATGAACGTGTACTTTGAATATATAAACAAATTAAAATATGATATTTTTGAAAAATTTGGCATATACTTGATATATCTAAAAAATTTTATTCAATAAAAAAAATCTTATTGTATACGTAAATACATTGATTAATCATTTTAAAAGCATTATCAAGCTAAAGTATTATTTAATAAACAATAATATGAAGAGCCTGCTTTAAATTGTTGGATGAGATGATTTTTTTACAATCGATTATGTACATTTGTTTCTAATAGATTTGCTGTAATAATTTTTCTAATTAATATCCAAAAAATATATCTGTAATGAATTCATAGATTTTCTGCAACAACTGGTATTTGCAACCAGTTTTAAATTTAATATTAGCATACGATTGTTTTATCAATTTATTTGGATATTTATTGGAAAAAAATTCTTTGCCGCAAAACAACAAAACTGTGGTGTTTTGAAGCATACTAATATTATACGCACGACTTGTTGGTTGACCACTATTTTTTTAATTTTAGAAATATTTAGTAAAAAGCCAAAATCAACAAAAATAATGACTGAAGATAACGAAAGATGAATAAAAAGTATATTATATTGAACAAAGAAAATTATTTGCTTTGAATACATACTATTGGCAATTTCTATTTTTTTTTGCTTCTTATGACACACGTCAATTACGATTAAGTATCAATGTTTTTTAATTATTTTAGTTTTGTAGAAATTCTTCGTTATTTTTAATATTGTTGTGGGTTTCCATCATTATAATTCACTGGATGGAGTTTCAATATTACAATAAATAATTAGATTTTTTCTGTTTTAAATTTGAACACTTTTTACTATAACAAGCATTATACAATCGCGTTAGGTAGATCAATTGTATTTTGAAGATTTCTGTGTTAATAGCTATATTGCTAAATATTTATAGCACGCGTTACTTATATCAAAAAATTTACACAAGTATATTGCATTTCCATTGATAAAAATGGTTCATATTTTAACAACTACCGCGTGAGAATGTACATTCTACCGGAAAGTTAATTTCCGCTTGCTCAACCATCATACTATTTCATTATTAAGCAATCGATATTATGTAAAAAAAGACTTCACCGAGACAATAACACATACGCAATCTGCAATAATTATGAATGCAATGGAATACTTTGGATTGCGGGAGATTTTATTGCTATATATTTATTTTGGTGCATAAGATATGTGCAAAAATACTCATATATGTGCTTGAAAATGATCCATAAACCAATGATGTAATAATTTCCAAAATTTTTTTTGAATGATGTGGGAAAAAAACAACAATCATCCGCTTAAAATTGGATCAAGAATAACGATTCAAAGTTGTTAATGTGTTTCATTTGTTTAACTTGAGAAATGTTATATTCCAAAAGTCTAGTCTTACTTCATCACAATATAATTACAGCGTTTCTGATACCTTTGTGTTTTTTACACCTAATGGTTTTGTTTTATGAAATATATATTTGTTTTTAATTACTGAGATAATGGTAGAGATCTGTTGAGAAATGGTAACCTTGTGTTTAATTAATGTACAGCTCTATTTATCAATGTGTATTATGTATATAATAGTGATAAGGGCTGAATTACTACATAACTACAATCGGAGAAAATAATCCTATGATAGCGAATTAAAAAGTCAGTTAAAATATATCGGAAATTGGATTTAGAAAAACACTGGAAATATGTCGGTTATCTATTTAAACGTCTATGTGTGAAACATTTTAAAAATATTGTATACTCTATCTTTTCGTTTATTATAATACTAATAACCGTACCCGTCATAGATGACGGTATTGAAATTAAAATACTGATATGAATATGTCTAAATTAGCTAGTTCGTCGGAACTGTGGGCTCATTGCATAACACCGCGAACGCTTAGGACATGAGAAAATTTCATACCTATTTGTGATATGTGATAATAACAAAAACGTCTACAAAGCGGTCTGGGCTATTTGTAAGATTATAGAATTAAATAATACTTACTTCAAGTAACTAATAATTGATTTAATAATAATGTAAACGTATTATCTAAAGAAAGTTTGACTTACAGTCCAAATTAATGTAGGTATCAATTATAAATGATATAAATTTTGAGTGATGTCGTATATAATATACATATGTACTTAATTATTCAAAGGTGAGTAACATCAATGCAGTGTCATATACCAAACTTTCACATAATTAGTGTGATGAAATAAAGTACCGCAATGAAGATTGTTCTTTCAATATTTTTCATATACTTTTCTTTATAAAAGAAATAGTATATGAAGAATAATATCGAATAAGAAATACTGTATCCATAGTGTATGGTTAAACATTTTAGCTGTCAAATGTGTAACGGTATTATTGTGTGACATTTAACATTTGTGTCAAAAATTATAACACTTCATAGTCAAAGTTTTAACGTATACATAATTACATAAACTAACTTTGCTATAAAATAGTATTACAACACTGTATCAGTATTCAATTGTTACACCCATAAATTCTTTTGTCATTATTCTAACGTCATATGACATTTAAGATTTGGTTTCTTGTCATTGAATTCATTAAGTATCCATCCATAAATGAATGACTTTAGAATACTATTCACTAATATTTTCCATTTGAATTGTCTCCAAATAAAGAATTTCGTATAATTTTACAAAGAAACATGTAATAAGGTATTACGAAAATCAAAACTACATCCTGAATAACTACATTCACTTACACTGTGTCCCACATTTCCTTAATTTACTTCACTTGTCACTAAAATGTCACTTATTCATCACTGTTTAATATTAAAATAGATAACACTAACATGAATTTACACTCAGTAATAATAGTTTTGACATCAAAACTTCAACAATATTGTAAAAACTTGAAAATGACAACACTCTTACCGGCCCAAGAATAAAATTACTCCATCTTACCCACGTTTAGAATACGATTCTCAATAAAAGCAAACTTTGGTATCTGTCTCGTTTCTTTGCATGGATTTTCGTCAGGTAATAGACTGGGATGGTATGGTATATGTTAGTTGTCTTTTACCTGCCTACAAAGACATTCTATCAGCAGGTACAGCTAACGGTTGTTTGCTTGAATTGAACGAAATGTGATATTAGTTGGAGAGAATGAGATACAAGTAATTTTATACGGCCATATCAGATACACTACCCGAAAATAGTAGGGTGTTCGTAAATTTGATCATAGTTGTCTATTTGTAATTACTTTTTCTATTTATTGTTTGTAAAATACTTTCTAGCACCTCTGTATTTTTCGATTTATGCTATTTTATTTTCCGTCACTTGTGCGGAAGTTCTCGGTATTGATTTTTTATTGTTTACTGTTAATCCTGAAAAGACTTAATAGAATTAAATGAAATATACATATATAATTTGAAGACGCTTATTAATAGAGCAAAAGCGTCCTGCAATTAAATGACAAATGTGATACATATTTTAATGCTATTTTAAATTGAATGATCTTTCAAAATTATTTACTGAATAATAATACGTATGTTTATTTATTTAATAAATTGTATATACATTTTAAATGTTAGTAAATGTGATATGAATCATTTTGTTTACCATTAGACAATGTTAATAAAGGTTCATTTGTGAATTGTGGACCGAACTGAAGGGCAGAAAGTTAATAATTTGCCACGGGATCAGCAAGCATGATGAAATTTGCTAGTGCTTTTAGTGATTTATATAAACTATATTTTTAAAAATAAAACACAATTCGTTTCTACTGCTTCCATATGTTTATAATGGTTTCCAGTGGACTGGTTTCAATCAAAACGAGCATTATCAACTGATATCTACTATTTGGATTATTGAGATTTTGTACACTTCCATGTATTTTGTCACTAATTTTGTCAGTTCGAGTCCATTCGTGTGCTCGAATGCCTGAAGATGCCGAAAGGCGAAACCCGGGTCGTTAGTGACAAAATACATGGAAGTGTACAAAATCTCAATAATCCAAATTTGATATTGAAATTCCATCAAGCACCCTCAGTCGATGTCTTAAATTATAAATGATATCTACTGTCTTAAGCAAATACTTATTAAATGTACTCATCAATGTTAATTAAGGTTGATTAATTAATTTCCTCATCATTCTTAACAGTGACAATTTTGTCATCAACAATCTGATGTTTGGCTCTCTGATTTCTTCAGCAGTGTCGTTGAGATAGGAATCATTTGACGTTTGTATCTAATTACAGTGGTTGATGATATTTATGTGGGCACGCGAGCTGCATTTAACTGCAAGAATAACTAGGCTGAATCGTCGGGCTCTGCGGCTCCCGCGTCCAAGGTAAAAACAAAATAAAATACCCATCATTAAACTATATTTGTACTACTTCCACATGTTTATATTGGACTATGGGGATGACGGCAGTGATTAGTAGTCGTTTAAGTGATTACCGTTTGGAAGTAATGCGGAACAGCCTTCAGAAACTGCTATGCACCGGTATTTTGTAAACAATGCCATCTGTTGAACGCACTCATTAAAATATGTTGTGATAGAAGTAATATAGTCATCTTTCTCATCGCGAGGCAGTGAATTTATTGTTCATTTGTTTGAGACTCGAATAAAAGGCGACCACTCTATTTTTGTATTCCTTTTTTAATAAAAACCTCGCCTTACAGTCATGATAATACGGTAATACTTAGTAAATAGGTACTATGAAGACTTCATATAAAATAGATTAAACTTTTATATGTCTTGAGTGGAAAAATTTGAATATTTATGAATCTTTAAAAATATGCGAACGTGCAAAGATTTCTGAAACACCCTGGTTGTAGTAGAGTTTTAAGATCAAATATCTGCACAATCTCTGCGAATGTGTTGTCTATTATATAAATAAAAAATGTTTCAATCAATCAACGCAGAAATTGCTGTGTAAAAATAATGGCTGAAATAAAAGGTCAACCAGGAAGCGTATGAATGCTTATTGATAAGAAATAGGAAATGGTTAAGTATGTCCTCCAGACAGACAACAAACATATAGTAATTTAATTTATTCCGAGTTAAAATCTACTGAAATCTTCTCTGAATAAAACAATAATATACCTTGTGTAATATTTGGAATACAAATAGACCTTCTAAAACGATTAATTTTATACTATGTCATTATACAGGTAACAGCAAAATTCAAATTCTGAATTCTGATTTCAGCAATGGCTAGTTTATTTTTTTTGTTGATTTTTATTCGCAATAGTACTGTGACAAGTATCAAGCAAATCAGTCTATATAATGTTATTGCTACAGTAGCTAAGGTTGAAATTACAATTTATGTCATGTTATTCGAAATTTTCAGTTTGTAATTAGCTGTGTTATTACATATGCTAGCAGTATAAGATTCCGCATGAGCCTTTGGGTTCTGCCTTTAAGTAACCACTTGGATGCCCCTGTCGTGTTCGTCCACGACGCGCCATCAAACACTGCTACACCAGCGGTCTGCAAGCTGTGAAAATTTTGTTGGATGAGATGTATACCGTTGCAGAGGATGTCAGGCAGTGGTGTGACCTTGTGTTCCCTATACTCCACTCTGAAGCACACCTAAGAATAGAGGAATATACTTACCGTCTATACTAATATATATAACGTCTCAACCGTGCTAATAAAACTACAGAATTTTATTTAATTCTTTACTATTTCTATAATCAATTCGGACATTTGGCTGAGTGGTTAACGTCATTTTACTTCGGTTACGGTACTAACGGGTTCACTACGGACAGTTTCATAAATTCATTTTTGAATCGATTTATAGGTTTTTGTTTGATGACACGGATGTATCTAATGTCTAAAATTTCTTCCCACCCATCCGATCCTAAAAATGGGAAGAAACGGGAGAGAAAAGGTAACCACTTGTACTGTCCTATTGTCTCTGGAAAATAGAGGTTGGGTGACTGAGTAACAAGCAGCAATCAAAGAACTACTTCTGTTGAGCTATGCTCTATTGGGAGTTTGTATGCTCCAAATTGGGAGCGAGCGTGGTTAATAAAACAAATAATTAAAGCATTTAAATTTACAAATATTTATGTCCAATATAATTTATGGAAATATATAACATATTCCAAATAATATAAACATCACCTTTAAATGAAGGAACGGTATCTGTGTATGTATGGCTCATAGTAATATATAACTGAATAAGTTAATAATCTACGACTTCAGTTATCGTCATGGTCAAGGGTTAATTGTATTCATTTTTATTGTTTTCTCCGCTAGCTTATTCCAACTTCATTGGTCCAATAACGGACACGGCACCCCTTTTACTACCGTAAGAAAGTGTTTTTTTTTTATTATTCTCTGAATTGAGATTGGGGAACTGATTTAAAAATAGTTCACGTTAAACACCTTTCGTTGAAATACTCTACTGGGAGTCTGTAGGATCCACAATGTGAGAGAAAAAATAATCCTGAGAGTCACGTAGGGGTGCGGAGTATTTCCTGAAGACACTATTGGGTTGTGTAGTTCATAAGACAAATATTTAAACGGATCAATCATTTATTTATTTTGATATGAAAAACAATAAATGTCAAAAAATAATCTTTATCATATTATTTATCTAAATAAATATAGTACAATGTTTTTTTTTTTACAAAATATGCTTTTAATGATTCATTTTATAAATTGATACATCTTTTTAATTGACAATAAAATAAACTATTTGCAAATAGGAACTATCTAAATATATTATTGAACTATTTAAATACCTCAAATTATTTAATACATTCTTTGAATCCTTGACTACACAGCTACAAAATAATATCATACCCACTTCATGTTAAACTTTCGCTTTGTAAGAAAAAAGATCGATATATTGTATAATTACTATTTGTCGCTATTGTATGTGGTATTACTATAAATGAACAATACAAGGTTGCCAAATCACTTGACATTGAGAAATATTTTAGTCTAATAGAGGAACTGCAATGAATTGATCGAGACTTGTAGAAATATTGTCTGACTTGCTGAAATCGTTATCATAATATGAATTTGGCGTGTTATTTTCACTGTAATTTTCGTTGCTAACTTCAAAGACGGGCCATTTATCTTCCTGTGCTACTGATACTTCTGATATACCACGGCTTATTATTTGGCTATCGGTATCTCCATGTTTTTTCATAGCTATGCCGTCGTTAATACTTCTTGATAGCGATAGTAATCGTATAACTGGATTGGATATTCCATCTGGCAATGAAAAATCTTCTATTTCAGGCCCTGGTAATTTAAAACCGTAACCATTACGTACATCGTCGATGGTTATATTTTTATTATGATCATTTTCATTACTGGATAGGTTTACATTTCGTAATAATGTGTGTACTAAACTTTTATTTTTATCAGTATGTAAATTGTATACGTTTTTCAAACTGTTGCTGGCGGATTCTGATTCTACATATTCATCACCGCCTTCTTCCGCATGTGATTTTCTATCAATAATATCGTAAGTATTGTCACCATACTTAACGTTCTTTACAATCTTCTTTCGAGGATATAAATTCAATTGAACAACCATTTGTTGTGGTTTATTCCTGGCAGATAATGTAGCGTTACTTTTCTGTTTTGTTGCACGATCAAAAGGATCATTTTTAAAAGACACTTGTGGAGTATTTAAAACGTCCTTATGATCTGTGTGAATTTTTTGCTGCTTGATAGGGCGCGTATAACCTATCATACTTCCTGGGTAAAAATATCCAGGATACGGAGGAATATAATTGGGGTAGTTTTTATAATTTGGAGGAGGTGGACCAATATATGGATAGCCTGTATTGTAATTGAGATAAGGCCTTAAACTTTTAGGTCTTCTGGTTGTAATTGGTTCATTTAAATGTTCAGGGAATGCCATAGTTTCTTCGTCTTGATTTTCCATCGGATAAATATCAAGCATAACACTTAGCGGCCTGTTTTTCGAATGACCTTTTACTCTTGATGATTTTTTCTTAGTATTGAAATCTTCGGCATCATTCAAATAATATTCGTTGACGTCCTCAAATTCTGTTTCACCAAGGTTGGTAGGAGGAATTATTTTAGGTTTATAAGTTTTATCAGTATCGCAATTATATCCGTTGCATCTATTAAAGTCAGAACTTATTGGGATTACACTTGGCGCCTTATTATTTTTATGATTCTTTAATCTAGTTTGTACCAAATATGGTGAAAATCTAAACTTATTTTCAGCAAGTAAGTTTATATCACCAGGTTGGTTGGGCTTGTATTTAATAAACGGGTCTGTCTTATTTGAATTGACAGAACGAGTAAATTCCGTAGGGGATGTTGAAATTATTTCATTTTTCGAATTCTTGCGATAGTTTGTATTTTCATAAACATTTGAATCATTTCTTTTTATTGTATACGAATTAACCTCATCCAGACGAGGATGTAGATATATTCCAGAAAATTTGATGCGCCTCGCAGGACTATTTTTCTTCTTACCGTCTTTATTTAGCTGGTCGTTCATGTATCGAATGAGATCTTCTAGATTTTTAGATTTTTGTCCATTCCTAAAGTTGGATAGTTGCGGATAATTTGAATTATAACTTGGTTTGTAAAATGGAGAGGGCTCATTTGTTTGATGCCGAAAATCTGGTGGATGTCGTGGAAATAGACGAACCGGTGATCTAACCAGTCCTTTTGCACTTGCCTTTAGATCAGTTGCCATGACTTCTAAATCTATCAAGGGTGCTTCACTGAAAAATATTTCAGTTTCATTATCAAACATCGAGGTAGTGATTAAAGTTTCATTTAAAAATCCAGTTTCGTCTATATCAAGTTCAGTACGCTCTTCTATAGCCATTGCCTTTTTTCGTGGAAGTATTGATAGTGTATGAGTTGGTAAACTATCGGTTTTCCCTTCAAGTCTCATTTTGGATGCTCTTAATGAGTTCTTCTTTAAATTATCCGTAATTGTTTGATCCACAGCCGCTGAGAAATCAAAAACCATAAGGCATACCTGTAAATTGAAAGATGTTTTATTCAGTATTTAAATAACATTAGTGTACAAATTTATGATATTTAAATTATTATACTTTTCTTATTTTAATAAAAGTAAAAACTATGTATATGTATGTTTGAATAACATGTATAACTAATAAGGGAAATTAAATTTCATTTTTTTAAATAAAAAAAACACTTATTGGCTTCAGCATCGATATTTTTAACTTTAAGTTCAACCTTTAATACTATTAATGTTACATTCGATGAACTCAAGTAACAAAAAATTGTAGTTTTTCGTGCAGTAAAAATATTAAATATTATACGAAATGTAGAATTAATATTCAATATCAATTAGAAAACGATTCGCTCATGGAAGCATTTTAGATGTTTTGTTCGTGACATATTATTCTGCAATTAATGTCTTCTTATGCAGCCGGGTAAGCATTTTCTCATTATAGGACGGATATTAACAAATGCTTTTGCACTATCTGCCAATCTTATTTTCTTTTACTACGCTCTGCTAATCATGCAGGCGGAGACTTTAAATAATGAATCACTTATTCACATGTCTTGTTAATTATGTAAAAATACTAAAACATTCAGGTCATAGAATATTTTCAAGAGAAAGTTTTAAAAGACAGAAAAGATAAATTAAGCCAATGCATTTTATTGTTATCTCTTATCACACATCAAAAAACTAAGATTACAAACACACAAAGAAATTCTCGTAAACACATATTTGAAGATTAATTTCTTCCATGACACAATATGTATTCATGAAGATCTCTTATTGCAATAATAAAAGTAACTAGAAATACTAATCATCATGTAATATTACAATTTTGTACAACATATAAAATAACTATATTTATGCTTTGTACTAGACAACCTTTGTTATTAGCTTTTCCTGAATCGGTTAATAAAAGAAAAATGGATTATTTATTCTTCTTATTATATTCATAATATTATATAAAATTATGCAAAGCTTATAAATTGATAATCATTATATCGTTGGTGTTTTGGCCAATTGATGTAACCCTCAAAAATACGAACATGAGTTAGTGATTGAATTTCATTTTAAAGACGGCAGAGCAGGTCTCGTCCAAATGATGTAAATTAGAAAAATAAATTTACCACTTTTTGGAAGGGAAACATCACATCACATTGGTTTTAGGTTTAAAAATTCTGACCCGTTCACTTGATGTAAGCCACTATTATATCGACTCTCCCTACGTATAACCCCGCATCTGCAAACATGAGAATTTACATGAGTGCATTTCAACGATTCATAAAGCAACTCACTATATAATGTTTTCTATAAAAGCAGTTCTTATTCTCTCTCGAACAATTTCAATTTACATCGATTGGCCGCAACACCGTGATACAAAATTATAAATACTAACTGTATTCTTGCTTGAAAGGGTACAAACTGTTATTTGGAGATATGATAGTAACATCACACGAATCTATCTCTATTACGTTGTTTCAAAGATATAAAATATTATAAACATGAAATTGTATTAAATAAAACAATATTTATTATGTCCATTATTTCAATTAAAGCTTTTTTATTGAAATTATTTATGTTGGAAAATATTATCAATGTGGAACGAACAATACATTAGTCTAAAAAATAATGGTAATTATATAGAGGTTAGGTTGAATATTATTTTTTTAAATAAAATAGGTGAACATAATTGATGTTTTTGTTATTTCGTTTAGTTAAGCATAAAAAACTATTGATTCGTCAACGATAAATATATTTTCAATAGGTTCCGCGGTAACTTTGATGGAATTCTATTACAATATAAAATTAAAATTGTTTTATCACGAGTTGAATAGTCGTTGCCAGTGGAATAACAAAATTACTTTACCCAACTAATGTAAGATTTTTTAATATTCTATAAAAACTCTTTATATTCTTAGATATGTTCTTTTTTCAAATTTTGTAGCGTCAATGCCAACTGATGTCATTCCTTTGTTTTTAAGAGTGTCAAACTCACCGAAAATTTTGTGATAAATTTGAAATATATACTGATATTCTGCTAGTGTTGTATATTTTGATAAGCAGTGTTAAGGTATTTTTACATAAACAATATTCATAATACTCATTTCTGGAAAAAGTGGAATCAGTACATGTTTTTTTTGCCTAAGCAAGGTTTAATTTATTAATAATTATAATGAGGTGAAATGAATGTATTTCTGACAGATTTATTACTTCTTTACTCACCACAGTCAATATTATCAGTGCCATAATGGTTAACAGAGTATATCTCAAAAATTTCTTGCAGTTATTCTCTTCGTAGAAATCAGAGTCCTCCGCGAGTTGTGTTCCTCGGTATTTGTATAAACCAAATCGAGTTGACCACGACTGGGGCGTTCGGTAATTCGATAATTTTGTCGTGTATGACATCTCTGGTTGAATAGCTTAAGCTCAATCTATCCCCGTCCACTCACCAACATAATTAATCTTTATAATTTTATCCATTCACATTGCAATATAGTTTAAGTACTTATTTGTCCCTTTAACCGTTTTATTAATAGATAATCGTGTCTTATTGAAAATACTAATATGTGAATGTATTTTCTTCAATTTAGTTGTAAGCTGTTAATCACAAAAATGAAGATTTAAAAATACACAAAAACCCACTTTATTTAGTTTTTGGCGTTTTATTTTGACTGTTCATGAAATAACGCTTCTTGGTTTGAAATATTTTTCTTTCATAACATGTTAAACTACACTCACTATTTTTACTTGATGATGTTTTAGTTGAAATTTTATTAATTCGTAAAAAAACTGAACTTATATTATCTACTTTAATAAATTGTTTTGTTTCATTGTATCTTTTGCTGGTAAAATTGAACTAAGGAAACATGTTAAACGCGTGGTGTTTCTGGTGCCAAAGACAATAAACTCAAGAAGCTTACTTTGACGAGCAGGTTGATGCTTACTTTTCATTGTTGACTGCACTCACGCATTTGCTTATGTGAATTATTTTTCCTCATTTTGCTTGCTCAGAAGTAAAACAATAGTGATGGCCTGGCGGTTTTCTCAAACCGCTTCGCTATTAACCAACACTACGCGGAGAACGGGAAGTTGAATTTCTTTCGCAGCTTTGTTGAATTGTACTTCCAATATTGATGACACTTTTGAATTTTTCTAGGAAAACTGGATATGTTAAAATTAGTTTTAAATTATTTCGTATTGAATTTTTGTTTTGCCGAAGCATATAAATGTAGGTGTAGTTAAAATATTGTAAAAAATACTAAATGTTGAATATTGAATGCACGTTAATCCAGAGGAGAAGGCAGCAACCTACATTTATACTAAGACGAGTAATCTGAATGGCTTACTTTTGATAAAGTGCACTTTAATTGAATTTTTCTGGATAATTAAATATGAATTTAAGGTAAATTAGAGAGTAAAAGCGGCGAGAAAGTTCATTAAGCATCAAGGCACCCAAGTGCCCTCGGGCCGGGATTACTAACAACTGCTCTAGAGCACGGAAAAGGAACTATTTTGATAAAAAATTACACAGTTTTCTATTAAAATGGTTGACTATGTATTAAGGATCTGACTATTAAAAATAGCGCTTTTTTAGATTTATTTCAAATACAATGTCATTATGTTGAATGTATTAATAAGTATAACAAAACACAGAGAACAAGTAACAAAGTAAAGTTAATTGTATCAAAGCCTTATAATGGGACTGAAATTTAATGTTTTTAGCGAAACGATTTTCGAGTTGATTTTCGAACAATTGAAGAAAACAATTGTAACGCTGAGCTCTAAAGACTGAAAGAGATACAAATTTCGCTGGCTAGATGGCGCTGCCAAGAAAAGAAAGAAATAAATTTCGATAATTTTGATTTTCAGATCCAAATTCCGTAAATTAGGAACAGGCAGTTTTTGAGGACCTATCGCAAGTTTTATACTAATTTGTATCTGTATGTATTTAACACAAATTTACAATACTATATTACTTTGCTTTTTTATAAGTTCTCATGACAATCAACTGTTTTATTACTGTGTATGTAACACTTAATGTTTTTTAATGAATATTCGTAAACAGTATTTTACAAACAATTGTATTATTAAGTTTGAAAATTCTGAAATATTGAAATTCCATCAAGCACCCTCAGTGTTTGTCTTAAACTATTTAAATTATAATATTATAAAATTGGTTGGTAGTTAGTTATTGAAAAAATATCAAAAACGTATTCTTATAAAAAAGGTATTAAATTTTTGAAAGAAGTGTTTTGCATATTATTTGCGTATTTACACATTGACATTGCTTATGGTGGTCTATTAACCATGCGTGAAGCTTGCTGTCCGTGAAGGAAAGCTGTACTATTCAATTGCGCATAGGATGTTCTAACTAACCGCAAAATTAGTAAGAGTTGTGACCATGTCGACTTTGTATCCATGCTGGTTGCTATTCAGTCTTATTTGGAGTGGACTGCTTTTGAACACAAAGCCATAAATCGATTGGTAAATCAATTGATGAAAGTGTTCTTTCGATAATTTTAATCCATGCACACCGCAACCGCATAGCCCAAGAGAATAAAGAGGAGTAGAAAATACACACCTAGAAAAACTATTTACCCATCAAATAATCTAAGTTAACCAATCGATTTAATATAGTTTTGGCGGTTTGAATGAATAGTTTTTAGTTATCTTTATTTTTCTTCCTAAAACAGCTATCTTTATATGCAGGTATCCTGAAATAAATAGATAAATATACAGGATATTTATACTGCTTGGCAAACAAGTAACACGCATCATTCCATTGCAGATTTTTTTTCGTACGACGGAATTTCGCGTTGGCTTCTGAGTCCATTTTGGCAATAATAATGTCAGAATGAAGATAAGATAACCGTGCAGTATATAATATATAGTATAAGAATGGATACGTTCCTAGGCAGTGACCAACACCCAACTAAGTACAACCATGATATTGGCTCAGAACATAAATATAATTTCGATTATTGAGATTTTGTACACTTCCATGTATTTTGTCACTAACGACCCGGGTTTCGCCTTTCGGCATCTTCAGGCATTCGAGCACACGAATGGACTTGAACTGACTCGAGTCCATTTGTGTGCTCGAATGCCTGAAGATGCCGAAAGGCAAAACCCGGGTCGTTAGTGACAAAATACATGGAAGTGTACAAAATCTCAATAATCCAAATTTGATATTGAAATTCCATCAAGCACCCTCAGTCGATGTCTTAAATTATATAAATATAATTATCGCTCTAAATTATTTGTGTAATTTATATTTTCTTACTGATGATAAGTCTTATTATACTTCTTTTAAAGATTCGATGACTTCTTTGCTGTATTTAATTTATTTTCCCTTTTCTAGTTCCTTATTGAAACTATATCGAGTCAGCGGGCTCTGATTTTTTTATCAATTTCCCGTATGTGCTCTAACTTTGATCTATTTTAATTGGATATTGTGGCGGTGTGTAAAGTAAACCCTTTTACTTTTGACAACGTTCTACAAAGAATTCTACGTATTTTCATTGTTCACCTGAAGAATTTGCTTTGTGTTGTCCATTAATTTAAGTGACACTAATAGAGACATAAAAAGTGAACAAAGAAGGAATAAAAATATTTTTTATATAATTTAACTTATTACTAGACAAATTTTAGAATAATCATGAAGGTACAATAAAACGATTTTGTAGTTGAAAAATATTATATTTTCTCGGCAGTGAAACATACACTAATTGATATTTATACAAAACTTATCAACAAGAACTTAAAATTTTATATGAGCTATTCAATAGAACATATAAATCAATATTTTGATCTTTTGCATAACCTTAAAAGTGGTTTATTTACAATTATACTGGCCGTTAGAGAAATATAATTGAATAGCCCAGTATTACAAAAAAAACATTATTTTCAGAAACACACAAGGTACTAAACTTATTAAAAAAATATTTTACAGGTACATCGATTGAAATACTGTTTCATAGAAATATACATCAATCAACTTTGCTTAATTAGTGCATTTAATTTAAATAACCAAAAGCGATAAAATAAATTTGAAAATTAAATACATTTTTTGCATACAAAATGAAAATTTGATTTATTTTAAATATTACATACGCATTCATGCCTATAGTAATTATAAATACAAATATTCCAACAAAACAAATTTTCTGCAGTGAGTAGTTTTGAATTTAAGACGGCTTAGTTTAATTTTGTTTGTCATTTAAAAGTTGAAAGGGATGTTCGGTGGTGGATAATTGTATCCTTCGTCGAACGTAGTTTTTGGAGTCGGGTAATCGTAACCAGTTGTTCTCGGAGGACTCGTGAATGGTCGTGGTGGTGGAGGAGGTGGTGGTGGTGGCCTTGGTGGAGGAGTTGGTGGAATCGGCCTTCTTGTGGTCGTCACGGGAGGAGAGTAGGGCCTAGGCGGAGGAGGCCTTGTCACTGGTGGTAAGTATGGCTTCGGTGGTGGTGGTGGTGGGGGAGGAGGTGGAGGTGGTGGAGGTGATGGTTTGCGAGTTACAGGGGGAAGATATGGTTTTGGTGGAGGTGGTGGGGGTGGTGGAGGAGGTGGTGGCCGCGATGGAGGTAAAGGTCTTCTAGTGGTAGTGGCTTCTTCGAAAGGAATGTTTGGTTTCGGGTAGGCGTATCCAGTTGTTGGAGGACTACGAGTGACGGGCTTTGGTGGTGGTGGTGGTGGAGGTGGGGGTCGTGGTGGAGGTGGTGGTGGTATAGGCCTGCGCGTTGTCGTAACTGGAGGAATATAGGGCCTTGGTGGTGGTGGTGGTGGAGGAGGTGGAGGAGGAGGACGGGTCACTGGCGGTAAATATGGTTTTGGTGGTGGAGGAGGAGGTCTAGTTACTGGTGGTAAATATGGCTTTGGTGGTGGTGGTGGAGGAGGTGGTGGTGGTGGAGGAGGTGGTGGTGGTGGAGGAGGTGGAGGAGGAGGTGGTCTTCTTGTAGTAGTTGCATCATCAAATGGTATGTATGGTTTCGGATAATCGTAGCCTGTTGTTGGTGGGCTTCGAGTACTGGGCTTTGGAGGTGGTGGGGGTGGTGGTGGTGGTCGTGGTGGAGGAGGAGGGGGAATTGGCCGTCTGGTAGTTGTTACTATAACTGGAGGCAAATATGGCTTAGGTGGTGGTGGTGGTGGAGGTGGTCTAGGTGGTGGTGGCGTTATCTTGATAAGGGGTGGTAAGTAAGGCTTAGGTGGTGGTGGTGGAGTAGGTGGTCGTGGTGGTGGAGTGGGAGGTCTGGTAACGGGTGGTAAATATGGTTTTGGTGGGGGTGGTGGTGGTGGAGGTGGTGGTGGTGGAGGAGGAGGTGGTGGTGGTCTTCTTGTAGTTGTAACTTCATTAAAAGGAATCTTAGGTATTGGATAATTATATCCAGTGGTAATTGGACCACGAGTAAATGGTGGTGGAGTAGGTCTACTGGTTGTGTAGACTACCGGGGGTATATACGGTTTTGGTGGAGGTGGTGGTGGTGTAGGTCTTCTAGTCGTATAGACTACCGGGGGTATATATGGCTTTGGTGGAGGTGGTGGAGGTGGTGGTGTAGGTCTTCTAGTTGTATAGACTACAGGGGGTAAATATGGTTTTGGTGGAGGTGGTGGTGGTGGTGGTGGAGGAGGAGGAGGTGGTGGGGGTGGTGGTCTTCTGGTAGTTGTAACTGGTGGTTTATAGGGGGTAGGCGGAGGTAGTGGAGGTCGAGTTGGTGGTAGTTCAAAGGGTAAATTTGGCTTGGGGTAGTCGTACCCTGTTGTTTCTGGTCTTCTCGTTGTCGTATACACTGGTCGAGGCTGCGGTGGTGGTGGTGGACTATACGGTCTCGGTGGAGGAGTTGGTTTAGGATAGTTATATCCTGGTGTCGACTGTACTGGTGGCCGTGGAGGCGGTGGAGGAGGTGGGGGTCTTTGCGGAGGAGGCTGAGGAGGCTGTGGTTTTCTCGTTGTCGTCACAGGTGGGACATACGGGGGTGGAGTTGGTGGTGGAAACGGCACTTTTGGTACAGGGTAATCATATCCAGTCGTTTCCTCATATATTTCATTTGGAGAATTGTAATTGTAACCATTACTTTGGAATTCATTGTTGAATTGGCTGAATTGAGCAGCTCTTATCTGACGCAGTAATTCTGGTATATCTTGTATACTACTCTGGTCGACAGCAGTTGCTCCGCAAACTGCTAATATTGCAAACAGCAGCGCGAGCACCCTCTGTAATAAAAAAAGGCCAGATTAGTTTATGGATTTGATATACGCATTGAATTGCTAATATATTAAGGGTTAAAAGTGGTATATCCAATAAAAAAATATTATTATTTTTCTTGATTCATCAAAGTGTAAATTATTTTTTATTAGTTGCGTTAAGAAGACATAACGCAACTCATCATATAATGTTTTCGATAAAAACAGTTTTTATAATGAATAATTTCAATTTTAAGGGTTACATCAATTGACCAAAACACCGTCGATTATGAATTTTATTTTTTAAACCCTTCCACACGCAAAGAACTGAAATTTTCAATAATGTTGCACGTGTTGTATATCAGCGGTCGCCAATCTTTAAAGTTCGCGAACCACCAATATGAGTTTATTTTATGCTTATATAAAATAGTGATAATCAAAAGCTTTTAGTTATGAAATATTGATTCCAATTGTTTAATAAAAACAAATTAATTAGTGTGATATTTGCTGCTGCGTGTTTTAAATATGTTTATGGATTATTAACGTTACTGCAACAACTGCGTCGGCTACCAAAATTTTCTCACTGATCACTGGTTGGTGACCGCATGCATATATTATGTACATATAATATGACTTAATGTATGGAAATATAAATATCCGGTCAAATAGTTAATAGAAGTAATTGTATTTAAAAAGTCTTAGTAATTAAGAATGTTATTGGTATTTTTATTATACTACAAATGTATATTATGACCTCGCTTACACCTGCCGCCGTAGGTTGGTATTCCATACGGATGTGCATAGAAATTATATTGACGTGAGGAATTATGAAATCACTGAGTAAAAGATTTACCCAAGCGTTTTTTTTTATAAAACACAAATATAGCACGTATGAACTAATTTATTTAAGATTATTTTTGTGAACTTGCTAATGACTGTTTAGTCATTGTTAAGCTGCTATTGAATAATAATAAGAGTTTTTAAAGATGCTGATGACCTTTTCGTCGAATGACTGCTTTAAAATCATAAAATGTCTTGCATTAAGTGTATGCATATTTCTAAATATTTTTAATGAAGACGCGTTATGAATATACAATGGAGGCAGGTTTAAATAATTAACAACTATTTACAAATCTAAAAACATAAAGAAGTAAATATATATATTTACATACAAACAAATCGCAAACTATTACGATATTTCAGGGTCTCGTTGTGTAAATATACTAGCACACTTAAGTTTTAATTACGAGAGTAATTTAACTAATAATTAATCACCTACCAAAAACATTTAAATATATATATTTTTTAAGCCGTATCTTTTCCCGGTAGCAAATGGAATTGTTATGGAGCATCTCAAAAGAACTCTTTGTATGTCAGTCTCTAAACCTCTCCTCGTGGAGGGTACAGAATGAAAGATAGAATTGCTATCTAAGCGAGTGGTTCATTCTACATCCTTTTCCAGGATCGTTTAGAGTTTGGAGTATAGAGGGTTGGTGAAGATTTATGAACGTATCACAGATTTGGCTACACCGTTGTATAAAAATCGATTGAAAAAACAATATATAAATGTTGCCAATCCAACATTTGAAACAGTGATATGTTAGAATAAAACGAGCGCCTAATAGCGTCGACCGCTTGGCTACAGGACTGGAGATTTTCCTATTGTTTGTATATCTTATTAATAATAGTAGCCGATGGATGATTTTTTACCAAACCATATTAAGGCACAGAATATTAATAAGTGCTATCGCGTGAATTTATCGCTATGTCCGTTTCATTTTTAAGGATAGAAATTTTGTAAACTCAAAACAAAAATCGATATTTTATTCATGTTTCGGGCAATATTTTTTCTGTTTCAAGGTTCAAGTGATAATTAATATGTTAATTAGCGAACGAAAACTTGATAAATAAACTCAGCATGCCTACTACAGTCAAAACATCGCCAACGTGTAAATGTGTTTTCTTTATAAATAGGTTTACCTTTTTTCAAGATGAACTTGTTTATCGGTGTAAAATATCGCTTTATCTGATATTGTTGTGACACAAAACGACATATCATTTAGTGCATGAGATTAAATGTAATTTCTAAAGCAACCGTCTATTGAAATAGTGTAGTCATATGAAATCGTTCAGATTTAGTTGAAGATTGTCAGAATTATGAGATCATTTGAATGACCTGTCTGTCATTTATTGGTGGAAAAACAAAATATTTACAAAAAAAACACACTACTTGAAGTACATATTGGACAATTTATTATATAATATGATATAAAGACTGAGTTCTCAATGACCAAAGTCTGTTAAAAATATTTACTCGCTTAGCGACACCGATAATGGATATATTAATTTTAAAAATGTGGAGCGAGTAAAAGAAATTGTGTTTTATTTCTGAGAAATAATTATGGTCTCAAATAATGAAACGAAAATTTTTCTTTGATTACTATTTGAAATGAATTATTACTTGAAAAATTCGCTTATATTTGCAATAATATTATAAAAAAAAACAAATGCATCAACTAGAATAGGTCAGGTCAGGTTATGTTGCGTTAAAGAAGTAATATTTTCAGAATTGAAAATTACAGCATATAGCATTCCGATAGCAGTATCGTAAATTTTATCGCATGTTAAATAAAAATCAAATATGTAAGACTTAATCCAGGATATAGATTATATTTATGTTTAATGTGCAATTTTATTATCGTTCAGTGTTTTTGTAAAATCTCAAAATTATCAAATGTGTATTTGACATTATTAAACTGGTTCTTTACCTAATGTCTATTTTTAATGACACAATTAACATAAGCTTAATTAACGTTATTTTTACATAAAATATTTTTTCAATCCGCTTTGATATTATTAATGTGACTTATTTATTGTTAGGAATTAATTGTTGGCAAAATATCAAACAGTAATTTTTAATCGTATTAAAACAATACAATTAATTCTTTTTGGTAAATATGCTTGACAACATGCTATTATTTTTTTTACCTGAAAAAACACTTAATGCTGCTAAAAACAATGCTTTTCTTTAGAGAATTCAATAGTGAATAGTAAATTGGCAAAAAATCAAACATTGAAACCAAGAAAACCAATAAATTATGGGAAGAAAGAAATATTTTTCATCAAAAAATCTCAAATTTGCTCTATGATTTGTTCAGAGAAGTTCCATTTGACAGTATTCTTGTGATTCCGATCCGATCTGCAACTTTTTATACTGATAGTATGTATAATTTATATAATTTAAGACATCGACTGGGAGTGCTTGATGGAATTTCAATATCAAATTTGGATTATTGAGATTTTATACACTTCCATGTATTTTACAAAATCTCAATAATCCAAATTTGATAGGATGTATATTTTTTCTAATGCCTATTCAAAGGACATTAAAGTTTGCTCTAAGTAAACATATATAATGTCTGAGGCCAATAACCTGAAATTGACTTAAAAACTAGAAAAAATGTAAGTATACTCTACACTAAATCTTAACAATGAATATAAAGTAAAAATCCATATTTGAATTATTTGGTTATGTTGTGGGGCGAATTGCGGATAAATGTCTGTATAATATTGATTTATATGGTAAGATCGTTTTAATAATAACAAACAAATTTTTATTTCTACTTTTTTTCAAGTGCTTTTCTTATGCCTTATACCTATTACATATAAAAATGATTAAAGATGTTTTCCCAACGAACTATTGCAATATAAAGCTCAGGTAGATAAAAAGTTTGAAATCAATTTAAAATATCTAGTGTTATATTATTGTCACAGGTGTCATTATATACGAAACAAATTTTACTTAGCTTAAGTGCGCTTATAAGCAAATACTTGAAGATCATTGAATATTTAAAAAAAAACTGGAATCCATTCATTACGATACTGGTTTTATCAAAAATAATTAAATATAAGACAATAACTATTTGTTTGAACGACATATTTATTTACATCGTTAGAGTTCTTTTAAGTCAAACAGTGTGGTACTACAATGTCTTATGCTGCAATACAGCCGATATCATAGCTCTAACCAAAATTATTACATCACTGATGTTTGCTTTCTTCGATAAAATTTAAAGTTTGCAAACAACGCTATGATATCAATCATTTTTTTTACCAGTCTACCTAATGCATACCGCAGACGAAACAAGGATGTCAAATTTTATAATTAGATACCAATTTGTTATGTGTAGACTTTATAAAATGTACTAATTTATATATCTTCTGTTGACTTCACAGATTATTGAAGATGTTTTGTAAGTAATTTGAATTAATTTGGTTTATAAAATATTTTCATTTCAGATTTTGTTTTTCAGCAGCATTTTAGTCAGTAATTATCACGTATACGTTCCGTTTAAAGACTCCAATGTATATTCATCCTCTACGGGAGACGCTCGATAAAATTGCTATAAGAAATACCTAAATAGATAATAAAAGATACTAGACACAATTTTCCAGCTGCACGAATGATTATGAATCACAATCATAGAATACTCAGATTTTCTCTTAAATTCAAAAAACTTGTAAATACAATAAAATAAAATTTAATTTATTATCGGCGGGTAGTAGCAATGAATTAATTTTAAACAAAACAAAAATAGTTACTTGACATCTGAATATTTGAATAATATCCAGATTTGTTAAATAGTTTCCAAGGGCCAACCAGACTAGACATCTATGATTGAGTAGGCCAAGGTCTACTCCTGTCGATGATATAACGATGCATATATTTTCTTTGGTAAAACGATTGGATTACCATATTTGAAAAAATCTTTATTGTAATCATTTATTAATCACTAATGTCTTCCTCTGATATGTATATTATGATAAAAGTAGTACAAGATCAATGATGTAATATTATTGAAAGATTTGCTTTAAACAGTTGGCCCATAGTGTGAATCCCAACCCAGCCTACAATGTTTAGTAAGGCGCCGATCATCGCAAATAATTAACAAAAATATAATTTCGATTTACCATAAATGATAGTGATAATTTTTTTTAATATTGTGTACTCTTTGCGCATTCATTTGATTAAAATGGGAACCGTATTTTATATATTTTTAGTGTGACTTATCCAAGTATTGCGATATGGTTATTTTTTGGTGGTGATTATGACGAATTAGTTTTGAAGTGCTTATTTACCTAGTATCTTACTTTTATTATGATTATATCCGAAAAAGACAGTGAGTGACAGTGTTTCATTGCTTCAAAAATTTTAAAATAAATATTCTGCTTAAAATTAAGAATTTTATTTCAAATAGCACTAAATCCACTTTGTCGGGAATTTAAACAAATTATACTATTCAATTAGATATTAACTGTTGGCGTTATGTACTTTATTATCATTGTTTGTACAAAGAACTCCACCATTTTGATAATAAAAGGTATATTATCCTTAACAGTAATAACGTAAATTTTTTTCACGAATTTTCAACGACGTGTTGGCTTGGTGGTAATTTAAATATACCTCCAAAAAAGGATGTAAAACTTTAGGAAGGTTACTAGAAGGCTTTTTGAAATATGGAAAATAGCAGTGTTCACTTTTATTTATTCAATCGCATGATACTATAAATTTCAGCATAAAGGTATTTAAAAAACTAAAATAGCTGCAATAGTAAAAGAAAACTTGTGTTAAAAGTATGACGATCGTATTCAAATTCTGAGCAACTAATAAGCTATAGTAAATGTACTGTTTTTGTAATAAAGAAGTCGCAAAAATAATTGAGTCCCGCAAGCAAACAGAACGTGTCTTACGAAGCGGGCAGCCCTGAACGTTTTCACAACACGACATGTTTCTTCTCGCTTTAAAATATGAGATATTTCGCAAGGTGTTTTCTTTTCGACGTCGCCGAATCTCAAAAAGTGCTTACATAATGAGACAACAAACATCAATATACATTCTTCTTTTGCACAGTGATTACATATTCCAAGCAGAGCCGTACAATATTATTTATTATACAAATATATTAAAATTGAACTAAAACCATCTCTATTTACATTAATTATTTAGATAAATACTACAAATATTTTTTATGGTCACCTAGTTCTTCAGATTCAAGTTGATATAATATAAAATCGGGGCTTAGACACTCAAATAGAATAACTAACCGCGTTTAACATGTATTTTAAATCAATGAGTAAATATTAAACTTATTTATCAAATCAGGTTTTAAGTCTATTACTATTCATACATCTGTTCAAGAAGAAATGATAATTGTATCAACAGCCAAGATAGCATAATATATTTCTTTATTTAGTTTTTGAAGCTTCGTCGAATATGCCAATAAACTAATAATCTTCTCGTTTTCTAGGCATTCTTATTTTATCTGATATATTAAATGACAATTATTTTTTTTATCATAGTAAAGTTTAAAAAATCTCATCTTTTGTTTCTTTGCGACTAATTGAAAGTTATTTATTAGTTTTTTTATTAACACCTTTTTCTTTTTAAATAATTAGAGAAGCTTTCATATGCAAAATTAAAATTTATATAACGTGTATTGTTCCTTTTTATAAATTTATAATAAATATTTAATAACATGGTACAGCTTGTTGATAATATTATTATTGAAATGTGTTAAGTTCTTTAACGTTACTTGATTTTACCTTATTATAATATAAGAATTGAGATAAGAAATTCTCTTTCATATTTATTTAAGGACACAGAATAAAATAATTATAAAATTCTGTATTTCGAATGATTTCGAGAAATTAATAAAATACAATTTTCGAAATTATTCCAACCATTCAACTGGAATGTAAAATTATTTTGAAATTAATAATAAAAAAATATTTCAGTATTAAAATGATAAAGAGAATGTAATATGTGTCATAATATGAAGAAATCTGATGTTATTAGTTCATTTGAATTTTAAAATGCCTACTGGTTTATGTTAATGAAAAATTTCAAAAGAATTTTCATAAAGGACCTTGGTCAATGTTAAAGAAGATTTTGAAATATTCTAGTCCAGCTCTGTTACTTCTTGTTGTATAGGCCAGGGCTGGCCTTTGTTAAATAGTTCTTTGCAGAATATTATTATTTGCAACCGATTTTTACACTAAATTTGAAAAATGTCCTACAATAAACCTTTTATGAACGTGACAAATCAGAATTAATCGAGTTGAAATGTCTTTAGTAAAATTTGAAATGTGCCAAATTAAAATGAATGGGCTACGTTTTAGATATATTATCTGTAATAATCGAATATAATGAAAAACTAATTTTCAACCTAATTTATTTTTCAATAAATAATTATTATCGCAGATCAAAGGATTTTTTTTTCAAAACTATTACAGAACATTTCATTAAAAATGAAATTGCCTCGTTCATTTTTATTTTAGACATTGTTTCTATTTTTATGCAAGTACATATATAAATATTTTTTTGCATTCTATAACATTAGGATATGATAATTTTTCAAAACATTTAATAATTTATAGAAGACTCCTCAAGTAGCTTAATGTAATTATAATTAACGTATGCAAATTAAAAAATGTATATATATTCAGGCAGGCAATATAATATAAATTGTTTTAAACAACCTGTTTTTCATTTTCCGGTTGTTGATGCTTTTTTAAAAATATCTTGTTTGTATGTTTTTTACTTCTTATTTCCCTTCTTATTCGATAATATTAAGAATATTTTCTTAAATAATAATTACCTAATCAATCAAGATTTTTAAATGTCCTCAGCAGTAAAAAGTTTTTATTTATTTCATCCCGAAAATTTCATTTACATTATGAGTTCACGGTCAACGAGTTTAAATTCGATTTTTATTAACCAATTTGTATTGAAATTCGTAGAATGCGATCATAGAGTGAAGATGTAAGGCTTCAATTTATTTTTTATTAATATATCATCAATTTTAATGACAATGATTTGGACGTTTACGAAATTTTATTCCGTTTTATGACTATTAGAAATGTTTTATTTTCCACATAAAATCTTTTGATATGTATGTAGTATATTACAATAAAAAGAATATTTTGAAAACGATATCAATAAAAAATGTTACAATAAACTTAAAGCAACTATCCAAGGATATATAATATAAATGAATATTATGCAAGATTTCTTTTCAATAAAGTGCATTTAAAACTTTAATGGTCTTACAATTATCATAATAAATCAAAGATGATCAATTTAATATACCAAAGTGAGGATAATCGCTGTTACAAATAATGAAAATATTTTTTTTAGCAAAAACTTATTTTAGGCTGTATTTGGTTTAATTGATATATTATAGAAGACGGTATTTTATTGATTTCGGTTAGGAGATTATTTCAGGTTGAATTATATTATTGATTGAATTGACATTTACTTGGTAGAACTCAATTATAATAGGATAAAATAACAAAGTATTTAATTCTACAAAATTTTCATTAGGTAGTTGATAGCTATTTCGGCTTTACGCAATCGTCATAAAATTTTTGTTGAACTAAATACTTTGTTATTTTTTCCAATTGAAAGATATTAGGTGACAATATTTCATAAACAGACAGGGCTCAAATTCAATGTCTAGTTAATTAATTTTTCAATAAATGTAGTATGTTTGGTGATCGTAGGTATAAAATTTGCTGGAAGAAGCCAAGATTCATTGAGAAATGCTATGAAATAATGATGGTTAAATAAACAATATGTGAAGTGGGCATATGGCATAATGACGTTACATTTTCGAGCAAGTAACTGTATTTATACATGTATTTTAAAGAGTCTATCTAACACAATATTATTATAACACTGCAAAGTAAGATGTGTAATTTACATACAATACCATTATCTAACTTAAACGAAAATCATTTTGCATTTTGGAAAGTTGTAGATATTCATGAAATATGTAGCAAAAAACAGCACCGTATTTCAAATAAAGATTTAATGATTTTGTATATTTCATATTGGGAGAAAAGTTTTTTTATTATTAATAGTATACTTTCTAGATTTTAGAATCTATACGTGCAAACGGTTTACAAAAAAATCTTTCATAAGTTCAATGTCTAAGCCGTAATTTTATAGCAATATTTTTTTAGTGAGTACCTATATACTGATTGACGAGTGCCAAAGAAAGATGCTTGGTATTGAGCAACGATTACTTTTGACACTGCAATTTCCTCACTTATGGTTTTTACATAGAAATATTGTAGAAGTATGTAATAAAATAACTAAACGATTGCTCAAAATGCAAATGTCTATTTGTTATTGATTATTACTAACATGAATGCCGAAAGGTGTGGTAATAACCAATAACCGAAAATTTAATATAATAGACGACCGAAAAAGTTTGAAATCTTTCTGAATAAATTATTGATAGTGTGTGCAATTTTGTCACTCCAAACGATTCCGTAATATTGATTATCTCAATAAAAATAAATACTGTATTGTTACTTATGCGTCAATTAAAATAAGAAATATGCTTAAGTCATTTTCTTAAAATAATGATACGCTTTACACAAAAATAAAGTTATATTATTTAAACACCTTCACACCGTGAGTAAATATTCAGGTGTATTTTATTGCGTTGCAAAATTCTCATTTTTTTACATAAAATATGCACCTTGACCTTAATAAAATAGTGCAATATAATTAGTTATGGAAACGAGTGTTCAATCTCTCAATCACATTAATAAATTAACTATTTATAAACTTACTACGCATACTTCTAATGCGTAAAAGATTTTCCGTTATGAATTTGTCGCTAAATACCATGTATAAGGCTTGCATTTATTGTATTTTTTTATTATAAACTTTTGTAATCAGAATAATTTAACAGAAAAAATATAACCGTTATTTTTTTAGCAAAATTGTTTTTTCTAGTTGATTAAAATTTTATCGTTTTTTTATTTAAAGAAATACATATTACTTAAAAACACTCATTATGATTCCATTCAATTTTTAACAAAATCCAATTCCAGAATAATGTTGACGAAAAGAAAGTGTAATGTTGGACTTTTTACTTAACTGTAATTGTAAAAAAAAATCGCAAAAAGAATCATAATTAGCTTAAGTACTATATTTCAAAAAAATAACTGCATATGCCAAAATATCTTTTAAATTTTTTTAAAAATATTTTGAATTGTAAGTTATTTTTTAGATACAATGAAATGTGTGGTGTACAGCATTTACAGCATTTATCCATTAGAGTGATATATGCGTAACTAACAAGTCACTTGAAGTCCAATCATATTCGTCACAAATAATTTTTCTTAGTTTCCTACTACCTGGCGACCGTTCCATTCACTATCTGATTATGCAGGCTTCATTCCACAAGTAGAAGGTCAACAACAGCCAAAGAAGTCAATTTTAATATGGGCGAGTATGAGTGTCATCTATGCTTAAGTGGGCAGAAAACTTCGCGGAACTCAACATAAATAAATTACTTTTTCTACCGTGGGCCATTTTCTTTTACCAAACGAAACAGTGGGCGATGGTTTTTCCTAATACATGCAAATTATAGATTATTTCCAATATTCAAACATTACTCATGTCAATGTGATTTATGATTTAGAAGAAATACTATCCATCGTTGTATTTTAAGAAGTAGAAAAAAAACGAATTTAAAAAATACGTCACCATTTCTCTTTTATTTCTCATTTTGAACGATTTGTGTTAATTTTTATGTCGAATACTATTAATAATAAATGCATAGGTATTATCTTTGTTATTATACTGGAAATAAAAATATTTTAATACTGAATTTTATTCAATTACACATTTATATGGTTGATATCTTATTAAATCTAATTAAATCGTCGATATCACAGTGATAAAGTTACATGAATTAATTAAACAATGTGTGATGCATATATTGTTGGGGTAGAGAATATTAATGTTTGTTATCTATTATTAAAGTGGGCTATATAAAAATTGGCTGCGTAGAGATAATAATTTTAAAATTGTATTGAAAAAATGTTGACCTCAAAATTTTACAATTCATTTTATCAAAAATACATCATATCAAAGGCTCTTTTAGAGTAAGATACAATTTTTCCAGAGAAGTATTTTTCTTTCAAAAATGTATTTGTAAATATTCATCAAATCGTTATTTCAAATTTTCTAAACGTATATTATTATAGTCAATTTTTGATCAAACAATCAATAACGTTTGAAATCTTTTTAG
The DNA here is from genome assembly GCA_022494535.1 of Himalopsyche phryganea. Lineage (NCBI taxonomy): Eukaryota > Metazoa > Arthropoda > Insecta > Trichoptera > Rhyacophilidae > Himalopsyche > Himalopsyche phryganea. The sequence continues at coordinate 4,431,270 of JAGVSL010000034.1, forward strand.
CATTATCTAAATAAAACCACTGCTGTTTTATGTGTATTTGTTAGCAAACAATAAAGATCATCGCAAAAAAGTTAAAGGTCGTTAAATTAAGTACAAGATCCATCACTATCATTTATCTTCTGCCAGCAATTATTGGTTTCGATGCTGAAAATGTATTATCACTATTACGACTGGAGTCATAATAACAATTTTATTTGTAAGAAATTACACTTAAGTTTTTTGCCGCAGATAAAATTACATAACATGCGCAGACTTTTAATTTTTACGAACGCAGAATTATGTAAATTTTAAGTTCATTGCGAACAAAAATGTACTGAAGCTATCATGCAAGAAGAATTATGCTTATGGTAAAATAAGGTTAATGGGCGATAATAGTAAAAATACTCTAAAACAATTTTAAGCACACATTTAAATTGATTGAATGCTATCATTAAACGGCAATTCTGAATTATGGGCAAAATTTATCATTCTTAACATCTCATTGTAAAAATGTCAAGAAAACCGGTTAATTGATAATCAGGTAATAATTTGATTCGAATTTTATTAATTTAACTCTAAACTAAAATAAGTATTTTTTTCATATATTATTTTGAAGCATATTAAATTTAAGAATAGAGATGATTGTTTTGGTTCTCTGTGTCTTAAATGTCGATGATTTTTTTTCTTTGTAAAGTTTATGATGCAGTTTTTTTTTGTTATTGAACGTACTAAACCTGAATTTATGTAAAATTATTTAGAGATCGTTATGAGTATATCGTGTTAATGCTTATCTTTTTAATATTATTTATTTAAATCGCTATAATAGAACACAATACCAAGAGTTAGAAAATATAGTAAATAATTATGATCCTATAAATAATGATTATTCATTCTTTGATGTTGAACAGCCCATTAAACTATTGAAAATATCAAATGTATTGATTTAAATCTTCATTTTGTGTCTTAACTTTCAAAAGCTAATAAATCTCGTGAAATATTATATTAAACGACATTATTATTCATAAAATAAACAGTTATATTTTATGTCTCGTCTTAAAATTAGTTTCATGCTTAATTTAAATTTAGCAAAATTCATTATCACTGACATATAATTAGTTTCACACTGCTGTCTTCAATTCATAAATTATTACGAAATATTTTATTTCGATACGATTCAGAAAATAAAATGCAAATCACGATAATTTCGACAGTACTATGCAATTTTCTACATTAATTTTTATTATTGATTACGATTAAATTGTAAATATTACTTTTACTGGTATAACAAAATCAATTCGGAATATACGCAAATAAGAAAATATTTTCAATGTCAAGAAATGTTTTTGCAATTTTCAGATATTTAAATCTCTAAATATAATAGTTCACATTATGAATGTTGCGTATATTATGCACCAACGTATGATTTCAAAAAAAATATTTAGAATCTTTTTGGCGGAATTTATTTCCAACATTTTGCTGAAGCTCGTTTTGACTATTTTAAAATGATAATAAATTAGTATGTATGGCGTTTCACAAGAATTGAGCGCTTTTATTAAAAAAACTTTCATAATTTAAGACACTATAATTATATGAGTTTTACCGAGCTGTTTCAATTATAATAAAATATAACTTTTTTTTAGCTTAAATTTAGTTAAAGAATAAATACGATAATAATTAAATCACAAATATAATGAAGTGTATCAAATTACTGATTTTATTTAAATAAAACTATACAAATAACATATATCATTAATACCTTTAGAAACTTGATTTTATAACAACTATTCATATTTCCATAATTTTTTTTTTTAATATTTTCCCAAAATATTTTCACAGCCTAACGTTTTTTTTTTCATTTTTATTATTATTGTAATTAAAAACACAGAATATTTCATAAATAATATGAAGGAACAAATAGATAACAAAAATTATTTTTTCTTATAAGGTTCTTCCAACATTTGAGTATATATTTATAACATGGTGTACAAATAAATATACATCAAAATTATTAATTAAATTATCACGTTATTTATAATTCAAAAATAGTTGAATTATAAATAGAGATAGTTATACTAGGCATGTAAGAATTTCTTTTGAATTTATCGATTAATTATTAATGTTCGTGCATTGTTAAAGTTTGAAAAATATTGGTACAATGCCTATCGATATAGCTATTTTTAATATTTAATAAATATCGTGTACATTTTTTGTTTAAAAAAATATTGAAAAGTTTTCCAGTGACTTGTCATTCATCCTGAGTGAATTGCCTTTTTAAACACAACCTGCATTACCATCGTCCATAGCCTCAAGCGAGCGACAAGTTTTACTTCTCTTTGACCTTTAACTCATCGATTCACTGGAATATTGTTGAAATGTTTTATACTTATGTAATGTTTTTTATGTATGTCATATACGCAAGCGGGAGCAAGTGTTACTCACTTAACGATCGGTCAAGACAGAAACCCGTAGATTTTCAGACAAATATTTAGCGACCTTTTGGATGAATTAAAAGGATCAAAAATGTGTATCTCAGCCCGTTATATTCAAAAGGTGTTGACCCCAGTGTGATCTGTCGGGAAGACATCACACAGTTGACTTTCGTGTCAAGCAATAATATATGGTGGTCATTATTATTTTTACATTTAAAAGCGTGTAAAGGTCAATGTCGTACATAAAATGGACATAAATGAAGATAATATATTGCGGTAGCTATAATATATATCAAGTAGACTATTGAGATGGTTTAAATTGTAATATAATACATAAATTACTTGTCTAGATTAAAAATTAGCATATTTTGCGGATACACATTTTTGACTATTTCTGGAAAATTTACTTTTCGTAAATATTCTCAATAATATAATAGGCATACTTGACAAACCAGTTTGCAATTAGTTTTTTTGCAACAGTTGTAAATATTAATATAATTGTATTTTGGCGACAATTTTATGCCTGAATATGTGCGTATCAACTAACTTATGATATTTTTTTCACGATTGAGAAAATGGCGAAGAATGGTAGCAATATCAAGAAGATTTAAGTCTGTTGTCCATTTTTTAATTATCATTATGCTTTTAATTAAAATACGTGTTGATTTATTCTCAAAGAAACACATTGTTCACAGTTTTCACTTATAGATTTAGAAATTCCGATCATGAAAAAATGCGACGGTAAGTAAGTCCTGGATTAAAATTCTCTTCCGTCAAATATACATATGTTTGTAGAGCATCATTCAGATTCTCGTTTAATTAAGCATACTATCTATCATTATATGTTAACCTATGATATAAACTATAGTTATTAGTATTATGTCAGCTAAAAACAATCACAAAATAATATATATTCGTAATGTCACTCTATACATTTTTTAGCTATATTTTACATATAAAATAATAATGTTTTATACCGATTTTATAAGATAAAACTTTTTTAAAAATGACTTTGGAAAATACCTCAAATTTGCAGCAGGTTGGTTCTAGAGAATGAAATTGAATCTTTTCGTAAATATAAAGTGCCAAAAATGTTTCGTGCATATCTTTATAACTATTAAGAAGAAATTGATGTGTTCACTATCATTTTCAGCTTTTTCTTTTAGCGCTGTATGTTAATTATTTTTGTGCGTCTTATATGATTTGCAAATATGTAGTAATATGCTTTTTGATTGGATTCACCTGGCACTCACTTGTCCGATTTTTACTACTTATTACAAAATAGTTAACTAACACATGATAATAGAATGATTGATTACAAAACCCGACGACTAAACGATTGGCAATGACGCGGGAATGCAAAGGTTGTTATATTGGGGAAAGAAGCATTTAAATCATTTGATGCAAATATTAATTTTTTAAGAATTTTCCCATTTATTTCATACTAAGAAGAACTTCTGTGACTTTGAATTTGGATGCGGTTTTTTGTTGGGAAATTTTTATTTTGCTATATGAATAAGCTTACAAAATACCGTATTCTATTCTGTTTTATAGTGCTCGATATATCCGAATTATACTTAATAGCTTAGAATTTCATGAAATGTATAAATTTACCAAGAATCTGGAGTATAATCCGCACAATGATAATTCATTATGCCCTACAATTGATTGCTACCACAAAATATAATTTTGAAACGTTATGGATAAGCATTCGCAATATTTGAAATTTTACGGTAAATAACATTGAAATGCTGAAAAGAATTTCTAATCAAAATAAACTGAAATGATACAGGATGCATCAATTCAAAATTTATAAAGTCTACTAATGACTCATTTTCGGAAGAATGTTCCGAAGCACATTCTAAATTATTTAGTATTATCATACGATTTTGATAAACGATTTTTAAATCTTTTAAGTTTTTTCAGACTGTAAAATATGTGTACAGTTTTGATATTAACGTCAACAATAATAATATGATAAAATTTTTTATATATGTACTATTTTAAATCTATTTTAAAACTATATCAAATGATAAGGAGAGCATTTTTTAAGTAAATCGTCAAAATTGAGATTCGATCTGTAATAATTAACCGGTCATACATATTTATGAGAAACTGTCTCATAAAGTAAAAAATAGTTACTGGACACTAATTATAACCCATTTTTTCCCTGTTTGTGTCTTACAATAGAATGAGTGGACATAGTAATTTTGAAAATAATAATATTAAATAATAAAAAAATATTTCAAGGGATATAAGAATGGTTGCAAAAGAAACGAATGCATAACGACTCTCTTGATGACGAAGAAGAGGTGATAAGTCAATGTTGATAAAATGCAATGGGCTTGATTTAGCAAAATTTTGCAACATAATATTATTAGAGTTGTTTTGTTTCACTAGAATGTGTTATGCAAAAACACTTTCTAGTGTTTTGGAAATTAAACCCTCTCTGAACTCATGTTAATGGTCCTAATTCTCAAATATTGATGGACTAGATTGAAAGTATACAGAAATAACGACCTCTACTTTAACTTTTATGTAAAAAACGCTTTTACTGATGTAGTTTTATTATTAAATTTTATGGTTTGCGAAACGATGCTTTTTTAATTTAAATTTTACATAAAATTAATGCAAAAAAATTAAAATAGCATGTAATTTTTTAAATTTAAAAATGATGTCATAACTATCGTACATTTTGTTTTTTGTAGTAATTATGTTGAATATATAAAGTAAAATGTCTCAAAAAATATGCAAAAATTATATTTAAAAAATTTTGATTTATTCGAATGTTAAAATTTTTTATCGTTCTAATATGGATAGTTATAAATTTACAAATAAATGCAAATACGTAATGATTATTAAGAACTACTTTTCCGACTATAAATAAAATAAAAAATAACACTTACCATTTTGACGATTTCTTATATGAAATTATCCCATCCACAGTAAAATATACACTCCTCTTAACATAAAATGTGTATCACTTTGTTCACTGAAAACGTCAATAATGGATTTCTATTTTTCACACTTCCTGTTCCTACCGTCAAACTCGAGGATGGCGTGTGAGCCTTTTCTTTCGAGCAATACGCTTCTTATAAATCTATTGATGGTTTTGACGACAGATAACAGATGTCTCTGCCGAAAGGCAGAGGTTCAATCTCGCGGGTCGAGATCGTCTTGTATTTATATAGGCCGCTGAGAACTTTGCCATCGTGTGGTAAGCATGTTGGCCTACGCAACAATTTTGTATACAGACTGGCCATGAATGAGGTTACTCCACAATGGACCATAAATTCACTTCACACAACCAAAATTCCATTTTATTGTCTAAGAACGTATCTGTATTTGTCGTTGGATATGCTTTGACGGATTTTTTTGTTTTTTGCTTACTGTTAGTGAGTAAAATATGATTGATTTTTTTATAATTTGACTAGATTTTATTATTTAAATTCGCTTTGATATAGCAATCAAATATTTTACATCTTTCATGTGGAAATGTATAAACAATAATTAACGAAAGATTATCAATGTGGTTTCTAAATCAATAATCCTGTGCTATGTCGATATCCTAAATTTTGTTGTATACTCGATTAATTTGTAAATGATCTTTTTTGCACTTACGGTGTTCCCTGTCAATTCTTGGCGGATAAGCATTTCATTCGCACTACTTCCACAGTTATTAACGATCAGGACCAATTTCTCTCATCACGAAAATTATTAAATGATCTTTTGTATTGATGATTGTTTTGTAATCAATGATCTCTAGTCATTTTATTATTGTTCTGACTCAATTTATTAGTGAAATCAAGTTTTTACAGGAGATAAAAAATATATATATATGAGTCCATTGACACTATTTAATTTTTTTAATGGATGTGTTTTTTTATGAAATGGTTGCAAATTGTGAATAAGGTTTAAGTGAGACACTGACAGAAGCATTTAAAAGAAATATTCAACTGAGTGAAGATATACATAGTTAACTCCTAAAAAGAAAATGTAATAGGATGAAAGAAAACCCGCACTAGGTTTTTAGCAAAGTGGTGTCAATGTAATTATCTTTAAAAAAAATGTAAGCAAATAGGAGGTGCAAAAGGGAAACATTATACAAAGTACAGATGGTTTAATTTTTAGACAAAATGGAGTTAGAAAATTTACACTTTAAATAGTGACATGCCAAGTTTTTAAAGGAAGATTTTAACTGCACGGGAATAATCTTATTAAAGTTCCGAATAACTTATTATAAATATGTATACACATTTGTAATGTCCAATAAAACTTTGTCGAAGAACGTATTATATCAATTTTTATGTGTTAAAACAATTTTATAATATTAGAATTATTTTTTTAATATATGCTTGTAGACGTTGTGGTACTTTTGAGACACCGTGTATAAATACAAACGAAACGAGAGACACAAATCACTTTCAGTTTCATCTGCCTTATTGATCTTCGACTTGTAATCATATAAACATACATGTATACTTTTCATACATACATACACATGGCTGAGTTAGTACCTACGTTGCAAGGTAACTACTAACTGCCACAAACATTATCGTTGAGCATTTACGTGAGGACGTAGGCAAATCGTTATAGCTGATTTTTAGCGTCGAAAATGCCTTAATAAGAAAAGCGTATTAAAGTTCCACTAAAGGACTCATAAGAAATTAATGATATTGTACAATAAGAGTGAATTTGAAGAATATTATTTAGAAGTACAACTTGTACACCTTATGACAATTTTAAGTAAGTAGCGGATCCGTAGTGAATCACATATTTTATAAATGGATATATGTTGGAATCTACCATACTAATAATTTCACAGTTATGAAATGTAAATACAAAGTAAATTGTTTTCAGATTGCTATGGGAATAACGTTTAATAGTTTAACGCTCCTCATTGTATTTAGTATTACGACACGTTAATTATATTATGGACAAAATATGCCAAAAATAATAGTAGGTATGATATCCTAATATTCATAATATCCTTTTGTTTACTTCACTGTCACCCACCTGTCACGTTGCTCCTTCACAGACCATACACCTATCATTTAGTTCAATAGTTACACTTTTTCAGTTAGGACTGTGAATACACTTTTCTAACTTGTTTTATCATCGCCTCACCTGTTTACACATGCATTATTCAATAATAAAAGATTACTAATCATAAATTCTTGTTGTTTATAATATCGCTCACCGTATAAATGTGGTGAAACACCTTGCAGCCTTTTGAAACTATAAAGTCTAAGAGATTTTTAAGCATTTCCTATGGATACCTTTGTCAAGCATTTCTACCGTGGGTTATGTATCATGTTTTCATATTTAGATTGGAATGTCATATAAGTCTGCGTAATATGAGTATTAGCAGAACTAGAGATGTTGTGAAGTCGTAGGAATAAGTGAAAAGACTGGGAAGCGACAGGGATTCCTGGAAGTGGTTTTTATATGAACCATCTAGGAAATAAAAATAGTAGAAGAGTGAACAATCGTTACATTATTTTTGATTGCAACTACTCTACGACTTTTATTCTATTAAATAATAACGCCAATCATTGCGATATTCATTGGAATAATAATTTAAAAGATTTTGTCAATTCAGAATCGATTTCTTCTTATCCATCCAATCGTAAAAACGAGCCATATTGAAAGCGATTAAGATAACCACGAGTCCTGTTCTAGCCCCATGTATTTTTATCCTTACTCTCAGAGTAACAAGCAGCTGCTAGATGCAAACCTAGAACTACTTGTTACTGTCGCTCAACCTCTCTTTTTCAGAGATTATTTTTAGATAAGATTCTCTCTACTTTAAATTTTTATAAATTGATAATGTGATATTCAAATTTCGGGCAGCTTAAAACACTAAATAAACTAAATTAAAATTTAATTTTGTCAATAAATATTTAAGAAAACATGGGTTATGGCACTTTGTCTTCCACACGGCAATTTAATCATTTAATTTATGAAAACTATTTGTGGTATTTGATAATAGTAAAAATAGTACGCGTCATTTAAAATTGATAATAATTTAAGCTAATAAGCAAACCTCATTTACAATGTGTCTTATGTTGGTATGTTATATCAATAAGTTTACTTATAACGCGGGTATGTTGATTAAACGAACTTTTGAAATATTATTTACAAATGACGTACAATATAGTATGATGAGGTTAAATAAAATTTAAATATATTTATATATATATCGATGGCCCAGTTCCATAGGACGATTAGTCAAAAATGTGATGTTTTGAGTTAAGTTAGCTATTATATTTAAACACCGCTCTTCTGCAGTTCTTCAAAATTACAGATTGTAAAATGTACAGGTTTTCTCTCAATAGGAAGATATTTGCATATGGAAATCAGCAAAATTAAATAATTTCTCAGTTCCATATACATACATATCGAAATATCGTATTGTGGAAATATATTTTGTGAATCATGGCGTTTCATATAGAAACAATTTTTAATCCTAAAACTATAAACTATTGACCACATATTTGAATAAAAAATAATACAAATAATAAGCCATCACTTTTTACGAGTCAGTTTAGATGAGTCAATACTTTGACCGACCATAATATATCTCAAAACTACCAATTTCTAGTTGTATCACTATGGAACTAGGCCATCGATATATATTGCTTCTGTATAGTAAAGCTAAATGGTTTCTGGATGGTTGATCAGCAATATTTTCACGCAATTTATCAGTTTAAAAGACAAATGGTTTCATGAGAATTAATCTTTTTAAATCGGTGAAAATTAGTATCATTTTTCATATCTATATGTTATACATACCCAGCTATTATCACATTTTTAAGAAAGGGATTACAAATATTTTTTTTTTACGATATTCGTGTAATTGATACAATCTGGGTATCACTTTTTTCAATAAAACAGTTAAATAAAGCTAAATTTATTTTATCTTCATTCGACGGGCGGGATCCACAGAGAAGCAGAGCGGTTGGCGACTGACAGGGAATGTGGTGGCCATATGCTCAACATAGAGAGCGAATATGATCAAAGAAGAAGAAAAAAACACATAAGTTATTAAAATTTTGAAAACTAAATTAAAAATGAACGAAGAGAAATAGCTTAATGTTAAATTTAGTCTTAATTTACCCATGAGACGAAGCACATTTCAATAAAATATGATATTTTATAAAAGCCAATTTATATTGTCATGCTAATGTGTGTTTATATTATCGTAAATATTATTCAATGTTTATTGTGCTAAGATTTGCTAGTACCCAATGGCTGTATAAATGCCCAAATTGAAAAAGTGTAAATAATTGTGTGTAATTGGGCAGATTTAGAATATCTCTGCGTATACCATAAATAGACATACAAGAAAAAAATATGAACTCACTCCTAGGTATATGCCAATTAACTGGTTTAATAAATCTTCTTTTTTCACTTGCTAATAGAAAAAGTGTTATTTTAGGGCTTTAAAAATTCCTATAAAACAGAACTCATAAACAAATAAATTTAATAACGCGGTCTACTTTTAAATCACTATATATGTAACAACTTCTGTAACACTGTATCTTATATATAATAGCCCAGACCGCTTTGAAGACGTTTTATTATTATCACATGTAGGTATGAAATTTTCTCATGATCTGAGCGTTCGTGGTGCATAATAAAATAAAATATTATGCAATGCGCACATAGTTCCGACGTACTAGCTATTTTAGACATTCACTATTTCAATTTCAATACCGTCATCTATGACGAATACGGTTACACTAGTTTTGAATGTTGTTTCATTTGAGCCCAACATTTAAATGGAAATTCTAATGCACCCTTTCCAAATAAATAAATTAAAAATGCGTACATAATAAGCTGAAACAAAAAAATACTTTTATTGGATTTTTAAGTCATCAGCTTCGTCTATGAAGAGATTGCGAAGTATATATAATAATAAACATAGTTAGCATATGAAACAATTGGAAAATCTTGCTATATTATTTAGTAACACGTTAATTTTTAGCATGAACATCATTAATAAAATATTTTTTTTTCTTTAAATGTCTTGTGAAGTTTACTTTAAGAGCTCATCTGCACCTTGCAAAAGAGATCTTTAACTCTTCGTTTGTTTCTCTGTTCAACCTTGTTTCAGCTATGGCAATACTAATACAATATTATTTATTATAATAACTAGGTACGTAAAACAAATGAAGATTCTCAATTCAAAAGGCAATCACTCTACAGCTGAAAATTTTCATAAATTAAAAACATCTATTTCCTTATCTCACGAATCAAATATATTAAAATTGATATTTCACATCTGTTTTTGTTCTGAATTTTTTCAGTTAGCCCTTTCCCTATTTTTAAAAATACAGGCTATAGAACATAAACTACGCCATATTTTCGAGTCCTGGTAAAAAGTATTTTTACGCAAATATAGCAGATAAATATACCATCTCACAATGCTCATGTGAATCAAATATGTTGTATTAGATTGTAAATCAGGCAAACAGTAATATACAAAACGTGATAACTCAATACAAGCAAATATTTCAATTGTATTTAGATCTAAGTACCGTTGAAAAACTAAGAGTGGCAAGTAATATAATAATAAGTATACTATATGCAGAATTTAGATTTTTTTGCTTTTACGTCTTTAATATAATAATTTTACAAGTGATTAAAATCTTGGAACACGTCAGCATTAAAAAAAACATTAGTACGGCTTGTGTGCTCGTTATTATAAGATAATTTTTTTTTAGAAGATTTTTTTAAATCTGTAAAAATTCGCCTTTAATCAAGAGATTACAGGATAATTTGACCTTTAAATATATTCAATATGTTGTATACATGATGATGATGGGTACCAAAAAAACTATCAACAATATTAAAAAATTCTTGTGGAAGTAAACTGATTAGCTATTTTTACTCTATTCACTACCATTGACAGAAAGTGATTGTGAAGTTTCCGATTTCATTTGAATTTAGTTTTGTATTTGCGCATGAGTAAATTAATAAAAACGTTTAACCAACACCAAATAGGGTCATTTAGTAAATAGGAAGTACTAAGTAGTCAATAACTTGAAAACACCTAAGCATTACATGATTATTATTTGTGTTTATCCTAGTAATTATAATCTGTGAAATATAATTTTATTATGTAATATATTTAATAGCCGTAATTGCATATATTACACCCACATTTTTTGTTTATTAATTTTTATTACGCAATATTATAAAATTATAGATTGTCACTGAATTTTATTTATTGTATAAGTGGTAAAAATATTATAGGTAAGATCCATTATTTGTTAAATTTTTATGAAATTTTTAACATTTTTTTTTTTTTGTTTTTTCGACATCTTTCTTTCTTTTTTAGGGTAATTTCTGTGTGCCTTTTTAATATTGTTTTTATTTTTAAATTTTACCAGTTATTTTATAAAATATATGTTATTCAAACACGGTTACATTGAGTGTACATTATTATGACCGGACATTTACAAATTTGAATTCTTTTTTCCAATAAAATCAAATTCAAAGAAAGCTTATTCAAAATGGTAGTAAAATTAACATTTTAATTAATTGTTTTATAGTAATTAAATTTATAACATAGTAGACATTTCGACGTCACTTTAAACCTCTTTACCCAGTGTCATAAAGCCAAAAAATTGAAGCGATCATTAAAAATCTGCAATTAATCATTATATCTTATAAAATCTATTTAAACTTTGCAAATCCATGAAATTTTCGCCTTAAAGCTATTCAACCTTTTGTGGTGTGCTAGTGTTACGATTGTTCTTGTCCACTGCATGTCGCAAAGCTCTGCATCGGTTATACTTGACGACGTCTGTGGTTTATGATAAATTTGTTATATTGTTTGTATTTGTCTTTTTTCATCGAGTTGATGTTGAGTTTATCTACAATGATATTCAAATATATTTCTGGATCATCGAAATTTAGTTGGAATGTCGTGAATTTTTCAATTATTTTTTAAATATAAAATATCTACTTAAAAATTTTACCGTAATGCGATGTAAAGCGTAAAATAAAAAATAATGTTTCATAAGGTGACGGTACAAACATATTATCTGTTTCCACTTACAGATGTATAGAACAGGATCTAACATAAGTTGTATATATATGTATTTAATGTCAAAATTCCCATTTAAATGTAGTTTTAGAAACTGTACGTCATAAAAGATTGCAGCTAAACAAGGATACGAATTGTATTAATATATACAAAAGAACGGAACATTCTTCTCGACCACAAAAAAACCCATGTCATTATATTTACATTATGATCATCGGGCAATACTTTTTTTTATAAACAAGACTAATTTGATGTAATATTTTTTTCAAAGCCACATGCTTAACTTTCCAGTTTTTAGATATTATTCAAGAAAGGTCAAGTTTGGAAAACACATTAGAATATTTACCGCTGGCTGTTATTAATTAAGAAAAATTAATTTGAGTTTTATAAATCCTCTACTGAGCTTTTATTATATCGAATAATTCAGGGACTATCAAAGCCGTCGAGTATTGTGAATATGAACTTCTTTTTCACGTTCATTTTTAGAGCATCGTTCTTTGATCACAAATGAATTAAGCTACGAACGAATAAAAATATCTATGCTTGTAGCGATATTTAAATCCTTCTGGATTGTGTGGTCAATTGTGTGAATTCACGCATATAAACATTCAAACATTGATTTTTCAATTAATTGACGGGCTTTTATTAATAAATCGACGTCTGTTATAGTCTCCAGCCACTCTGCATCTAGTTCTGAAAACGGTAAGTACGGTGAAAGATAATTATACAATTTGTCATTTAATTATCCCATCATTCTTTAAACACCCTCTCTGAAGATTCCTGACTTAAAACCAATTAGTAACAGGCGTGATAAAAAATAATTCTGTTAACTGTCATGCTGTCGTCTACAATAATTACAATACTTTATTCATTAAATATTATACAAAAAAATCGATATTAATATTATTGGCAATATCCTAAATGTCTAATAAGGTATGCCGAAAACTTTGTAAAATATCATCGGTGATTAAACTGCAACCATATGAGTAAATCGTTTATCTAAAATTCTTTAAAATGGTAGTTCCTAATTTCAATTAACCTTTTAATAAACCATGTAATCTTTATTCATCATTAGGGATTGTCTTGCCGATATTTCGACATATCATATTTATTAAATATCAATATTAAAAAATTCAAAACTGTACAAAAATAGGTAAAATTGAGTGGTAATAAATACAATAATATTTACGGCAGATAAGGATCGCAATACTAGTCGAATACGCATTTAAATAAATTATTTAATATTTCGTGAATTTAATAAATAATCAACATATTTAAAGATTGAAATTACATCTTTAATCGTGAATAAAAAAGTGTGACATAAAAATAGCGAGGCATAAAAAATGCTGGACTCCCTTAAATTTTTATGGTAAGCCAAAAATTAATTACGTCTACATTTTGTATTTTCCAAGCCATTATTTCGGTATTGAAAAATAGTCAAAGTACCGGAATCCCGGTTGAGTTAACTTCAGTATTATTACAAAACTCAAGTCTATGGATAAACTTCAGAAAACATACTCTAAGAAAAGTGTTAAGCCAGTGGAGTTTGTCAGTGGGTACAATATTAATTAACTCTTGTTGTAACAATATTAGTTGTAGAAAACGATAATAGATTTTCACCGTTTGTGAACTAAAAATGTCCTCATCATAAATAAAAATCATCCGAAAATGTCAATTTTATGTTATTTCCAATAAATATATCGTTGAATATTTTTGTTTTATTACAGTTTGGTTATTTTTATTGTAAAGAAAATGTATGTAAGACTGCCAAAAATAATATATCAGTGAAGATTCTCAATAAATTCCGGCAAAGATTGATTTCAACCGCTTATTCAATAAACCGGAAATTATGCCTTAAACAAGAAAAAACCTGATATTAAAAAAATCTTAGAAAAAAAATCCCTGGCGTGGCATTTTTATCGAAATAATATTACAGAAAGTATTTATTTGGTTCACAAAATTTTAAGCTTATTCCCACGCAAATCCTTGATATTTGCCTTCTTTGCATATGTTTCTTAAATATTTCATTTTGGATGTAAACAATAACCATGAACATATAAACTCAATATGTAGATTTTTATTTCTTAAAAAATAGCCTTAGGCTTATTGATGTACTTCATTTTTAATAGGAATTCATTACGAATTCAAATTTTGGTAATAACTAAAGTAACTGAAATTGTAGTGTATGAAAAGTTTTTTTCATGTATATTTTTTTGATGACGGCTCTCCGATAACGTTATTAAGATGAATTTGCCACAACAACAAATTATAATGATAAATCAATGATCTTTTTTATGTTCAGTTAATATTCACAGGGAAATTGACAACTGGTTGGCAAGAAAACTTTATGCGCCCATTAATTTTATTATTTCCGGTCTGTTATTAATGGAAGAAATACTAACGCATATAATTTTTCAATACAAAATGTTATTACGTTTTATAACTAGCCTTTACACTAAGAAATCATATAAGGACTATAAAACGCTGAAAAGCTGTATAATGTAATGGATAGTCTGCAATGAAAAATTGAATTTCTTTACCTCATATTTGAAGAAATAATCGGCGTAAGCGGCTTAATGTGTAAGACATTGTTGATCTTGTAAAACTGTCTTAGGATAGTGAGAAGTACTGCAATTTGGTTGCAAATCTTTGTATTTTCTAAAAGACGGCAACGAAAGAGGGTGAAAAAATTTCAGTGAAATTAAATAATGAGGGTAAAAGGATGGCGTTAGAAAAGAGCAAATAGTTAACTAATCTCTTTCTCTGCTTGCTCAATAATCATTCTTATAATGAGAAGTTGGAAAAGTGACTTCCAATCGATAACTTGAAAATTAAAGGTTTATGCCACGTATGCTACTAATGTCAGCCATATGGATTCCCAATAAAGTATCAAAAAAAAACGTTTTTTCATGAGACCCGGTGATTAGTAAGTCGCTCGACCTGTTTTTGCATATCTATGTTTAATTGTGACGAAATTTCTTTTTATTGTTGTTGAAAATAGTCATCAATTGAATATGAGAGATGAACGCAGGTCTTCGACATCTTCTCTTGTGAAATGGTATTAGTAAAATTCATATTATGATTAAGTCTAGTGATTAAATTATGAAATATTGACAATACCTATAGGACTAGAGGTAAATTATTGACTTAATTATCGTTGAATATTCTTTTCGATTACTTGTGTGCTCTTCTGTTACCATTTTATGTACTAAAATATTATCTGAAATAAACAATTTACATGTATTAATCAAATGATTTATTTTTTTTATTCTATTTCAATAGAATTTAACTGAGATTAATTAGATTTAATGATATATAAATTCTCACGATAAACTTCCGTGTAGTTAAGTATTCTAAATTAGCGAAACTTCTATTGACATTATCATTTATTCAAATATTTTGTTTACTCATCACTAAAATCTCAACATATTGGCAAACTATCACCATGGACTTATTTGTACATTTTTTTAAATTAAAAAAATAATTACGCCAAATTTTTTATTTTATTAGGAAGTAAAACACATGTAAGGTCATTCGTAAATCAATAAATTGTTTAATCAAGAATTTTGCACGGCTATAATACATAGTTTATTGTTCAATTGATAGCTAGTTATACATCTTTTAAATCACTTTACAGGCAATTAATTTACCATTGAAATAATTTTGATAATCGCCTATAAACTTTTACAAAAAATAATCATAATACATAAACAAAGCTCTTATTGTTACAACTGGTGACTCCTTAAAAGAATCAAACCGAATAAATTTTACTAATTTAAAAAAAAATACTTTATTTTCCATTGGAACATTTCAAAATTTACTAAAGAATCTTTATATGCAGTAAGAGGTATGGTAAAAGAATGTCCTCACAATCCTTTAAGGTTGAATAAAATATGCAACTGACGTTAATGCTTGCAAGTGACCTCGGAGGACATATGTAAGGACATAATTTATATTTATATGTATAAAGATGAAGTAGAGGTATCATAAACTTGGAATAAGGCAATTATTTGAAAAATATTGTATCCATTAATACTGTCTGCGTGCAATAAATCTTTTTGCTACTCCTTTCTTTACTTAATATTTGCATCCTTATTTTTTGCGAGGCTCTTAAATTATTTTCATGCCAAAAAATGACTATAGCATAGAATGTCATATTTAACTCGTTGTATACAGGTAGAAAGAAATTTCTAAGGAAATATCATTTTACTATTGGTTAACTTTACTGTGACTGCATGAAATCAAATAAATCATATCCAAAAAAAGTGAACCAGAATCAATGTATGTATTTGAAATTGAATATAAATTACTGCACACTCTAACTAATAAATCATTTTTTCTTTAAAACATTTTCATCATAACTTGTACTTAAGTTACATGACGTAAAGAATACTTTTAATTTTTTTAGACCATATTTTCCATAGCCAAATGTATCAACGACTTCAGTTACCAGTGGGCTTTGGCTACATCTACTATCTAGTGGCCTAAAACTAGTGTTCTACAACACCGTATTGCGATCACGGGACCGAACCCGACAATGAACACTAATATAAATTGATTTATGCTCTTAGATTCAACGGTATGACTGTTTGTGATTTTTTTATTACTTACTCACCTTAATAAATCCTAAAAAGAAACCAAAATAGTATTTATCTAACAATTTTTAATTTTCTATCCCATCTCCCCAGCCCTATTTTTTCTGAGAAAGGAGTTGATCAATTTACATTTTATTTAAAAAAGCTCATTTAAAAGCGCTTGATTAAAAGTCCAGATATTCTTTTACTGATCTTAAATAAAGGTTGTGGTTATATCTCGAGTTTCTATTTTTAAAAATCTTTTTAAGATTTGGCAGACAAACTCAGTTACAAACTCATTTACTTTTTAATTTAGATTCATAAATCACCAAAATTCGTAACGTATTCCTTTCCGCTTATCATATTATTTTAAAAAAATACTCAAGAGTATCTAAAGAAAATTTATTTGAATAGAGATAAGGAATTTCATCGTAAAATATCAACTCAAAGATAGCCTTCTTCTCATATAAAATATAGTTTAATAGTCGCTTATTATGACGTTTACCTTAATAAAAACCACGTTAACCTCTAAGAATTATTTATGCAAATTGTGATTATTTATATATTTTTAAGTATCTTCCAACCCATTTATAAAAAAACGACTATTTTTAATCTCTCTTAATTAATTTTATTTAAACAATATTACACTTCAGTTTTATTGATGTTACCCATATGAATATGTTTGTATGTAGTGGAGATGTAAATTATTGGATATTATTTTTCTCCCTGGTTCACAATCCTGTACTTTTCTTGGCATCAACTGGGATCCAGCTCCAAAGATCTCAGTATAAATGCATTTTTATAAATTTTCTCATAATAAATCTATGTATAAAATTTTGTTTCATTGTGACGCCAAAAGTCAATTTATAAGTGAATCTTTCTTCTAGACTAGCTAAGTCATTACATGCCTAAGTTTTTTTGAAAACTGTGTTATATTTCTAATTGCTTAGTTTAAAGTCTGTTATAATTGTGATTGTCAAACCTAGGTTCGCTTAGCTAGTAGCCATTTAAAAAAAAAACGAAAGGAACTTAAGCAAAGTTGTTCAAATAAAATAATTAAAATTATTGCTTTCAAAGATTTTTTTTCGAAATGGTATTAATAATCATTTTTCTTATTTTGATTTTGCATCAGTTAGTAGGCTTTTGTAGAATTGCTTTTTCTGTCCGATAAAACATTTTTTCAGAACAAATTCAAAGTCAGTAAAAAAATAATTGAATTTACTTAAAACAGTTTATTCTATTCAAATTAAGTATTCCAAATGACCAAAAAATTTGGTTGCTTAAAATTTACATATTTTTACAATTTCGTTACAGCATCTTGATATAAGTTAATGGTCAAATGAAAAATAAGCATTCTTGTATCAAATAAAAAAAAAACATATTTAACTAAACTAGTTTCCTTTACCGATGAAATTTATTCTAAAAAATATATGAAAAGGTCATGATACTAATATTTCTTCTTCTAAACATTCTAATCTAATGTGTCTCGGTCATCCATATGCAACAGGAGAGTGGTTGTATATTTGCATTATGCAAGCCGACGATCTGTTTTTGAAATAATTTTCCGAATGTCAAACAATGTCATAAAACTAGATTTTGTTTCAAATTAGATTAGTTTAATTGTAATTATTTCATTATCAAATATGCGATTGAAAGATCTAAAATTATCATACATGTGCCAATACGATACGAGGTTATTATACTTACAAAACCAGGCCCGAAATTGAATCGGTTTCAATTACAAGGTTTTATAAAATGATTTAAATATCTGAAGACAGTACTTAATAATATTTTTCAGTTAAACAGTACTTTATTTCGAGACATACAAGCAAACAATTTTCCTGTGATTCTTTTTTTACTCTTATATTATAATAATACCGTGAAATAACGAAAATGATTATTGTGAGTTTACTGATATTTATATAATAATAATGAAAGAAATGATGCACTTAATTCATTTTTTATAAAAAACAATACTATAGTGCATTTATGAATACACGAAAGATGTGTACTTACCAAATTGTATATTAAGTTAAAATTTCTTAATGTGAATAATTTTTGTTCAGTTACTTAAAAGATTTTTCTGTCACTAACGACCCGGGTTTCGCTTTTCGACATCTAGGCATTGTATGTAAGTGCACGGTTAAGCAGTTTAGTAGAGAGTTTTTATCGTTAATATATATAAGCAGAATTAAGAAAAATTAATATTATTAGGTCTACAAACTATAATGATGTACTAACTCTCAGTTATAATTAGCACTGAATGCATGATGATGTTGAAAGGCGAAACTCGGGTCGTTATAAAAAATCTTATGGAAGCGTCCAAAATTTCAACGATTCAAATTTGATATACAAATTCTATCAACCTCTGTCGATATGTTACTAACTACTAAACTAGTGAAATTTATTTTGAAGTTTATTTTTTAGTAATATTTAGGATCATAGTGAAATCATACGGATCCTGTAAGGATTCTTGCTACTTACTACAATTTACTTTCTTGCAGACGGTCTCAGGTCAACTATTAATGTAAGTATATGTCATCAAATATTACCGAACCGGAAAAAAGGATAGGCGAAGTTGAATCTATTTCACTTTTGAATATAAAGAAACGCCATAAGAAAATATTTTTTTTCTTATAAATATTAAAATTCTCAAAGACATACCACCTGGAACGAAAGATCACTGTTATTGCGACACCATGAATTTTGAATGAATTTGCATTATCGATCTGTTTTGGAGCATTGATATAAAAATTTCGTTGGTCATCATTGATGCTTGGGCAATACCTGACTTTGTAGGTCGTCTTCGCAGTAACCCCTATAAGATAAACTCTTGAATGTTTTTTTTTAAATATGAATCATATGTTACCTAGTACCACATAAGTATCTTTAGATTTAAAATATCGACCGACTCGACGGCAAATCTTAAAATGTATATTTGGGGAAGTACATCTGTAATATTTAATGAAAATTAATAACTTTTGTTAAGTGACTGTGGTGGTGTAACACGTGTAGATGCTTCTCAAAGATTTAGTCACCATAGTTTCACAATCAGTGGAAATGTTGTTGTTTAATATATCGAACCCCGTAAGTGACTTTTCACAAATTTTACAAGAAACTAAAAAAACTGAATATTTACGTTAATATGTATATTAGAATTTTTTTTCTTCTAAGTATTAAATGGATAGTATGTTAGGGTACTTGTAAATCATTAAAGAGTTTAAATACTATGTACTATTTTAAATGAAGGAGATACGGTTCATACAGTAATTTTCGTCAAAGTATCAGATACGGGTTTATAACATTAGGCCGCCGATATATACACTTATTTTACGCACCGTAAAAATTACCTTATCCTTTTATCCCTACTCTCTTCGAAAAATGAAAGGTTGAGCAACTGAGTAACAAGCAGTTCTCATGGCAAAATTCTGTTGATATACCACCATTGCCGTATGCTCCACATTGGAAGCGGACATGGAAAAAAAATTACCTGGAGTTTTCTCGAAAAATTAAAATATCAACAATATTTCAGTGCTAGAGTTGCCACTTTATAACATTGCACTCCGGCTCTAGGATGTAGGATTACGAATCCATACATACAAATACACTGACACGTTCTGTGTATTATACACAAAGCGTATCAATGTAGTCAAAAGTGAAAATTTATAAAGCGTATACTCCAATACAACTATTCTGTACAATGACACTGTTGACAGAATAAGTATACAATTTCTAACACTCATGAGTTTTAGCGATGCTTCTTTTTATTTGCGCCGTTTTTACGTTTCTCATGATTTTGAATACTTGTGTTTGTCATCTCTGTATATATATTTATATATCATTTCTCATAGAACAAAACGGCCAGTCATAAAAATTGATAACAATACGTATTTAGATTACAAACAATATTTAACATTAATCCCGATACTTGTTCTGGATTACTCCAGACATTTTTGGAGGGCCTATTGATATTTAGTAGCCAATTTTCAGCCTTCAATACAAAAGGTAAACGGAATCTTTACCATACCGTCTAACTACCGCAATCATGGTTCCCTACACCCCTGTGGTCAGAAGAATTTCAAACTTCATCTTGCGTACAATAACTTTCTTCCCTCGGCTGGGCTGAAATTGTCGTTGTCGTAACGCCGGGTTCTTCAAAATGGCTTTTAATACTATAAAATAA
This sequence comes from Himalopsyche phryganea, assembly GCA_022494535.1. Classification (NCBI taxonomy): domain Eukaryota; kingdom Metazoa; phylum Arthropoda; class Insecta; order Trichoptera; family Rhyacophilidae; genus Himalopsyche; species Himalopsyche phryganea. The sequence goes on from JAGVSL010000034.1 coordinate 4,452,492, forward strand.
TAATTAATAATTAACGCAACAACTTCAAATAAATATATCGATTAAAAAAATTAGGTTTGTACATCTATTCAACTATTTGTCTTTATCTCTTTATTTTCTTATCTGAGGTTAGGCATTATTACCACGATCATTTCTTATTAGATATAGATATTCTATGAAACTAATTTACACGTACTTGGGGATAGGATAATAATAAAAAATAATATATCTTCCGGTTGAAGTATTATTTTATCACATTTATTCGAGTGTGTTATTTTGTTGAATTAAACATAAGCCATATTAATTACATACAGTCGACGCAAAGCAGGGCTGGCTGTTTCATCATTACATTTAAAAAATATTTAATTGAGTGTTTTATACTACTTAATGCATAAATTAAATCTTTGAGTATTCACCTACAAACAAATTTATGAGGTTAAATTGGGAAAATATAGTATAATATACAAAATCGATTAAATTTGACAAATTGAACTTTGTGCACTTACGCAGAAATCAATTCATAGTCTATTATCCGTTTATTACGAAAATGTCATAATATTTTATCTAAAACTACAACAATAAAAAAGTTTTGTATAAAAATAGTATTCGTCATATTATTAAAAATGAATAATTATTGCAATAATGGCAGATCGCGTTTTATTAAATGTCTCTTTCTACAATAAAAAGTGATTAATAGCTTTAAAATTTATTCTGATAAAATGGTATTAAAATGTGATGCAAAGATACCATCACTTTTTCATTTCAACGAAAACATTATTTTTTTTTAAACTTAGTAGAAGTACCAGAAATATAATCCGAAATTCTTTAAAGGATGAAGTAATAAAAATTCAAATTCGCTTAATAAATTATTTGAAATAGATCTCAAAGCGAAGCATAGTTGTTTCACGGGATAAAAATATATTAAATAGCCTTTGAATTCGACAAAACAGGTTTTAAAAATCGTTTTTAAAATGCTTTATGCAATAAACTCTAGAGGCCGATATTCGAGGTGAGTAATGTTGAAATGACGCAATTTAAAAAAATGTGTTTTATAGCAATTCTGAAGATCAAATAATTGTGTACAATTTGAAGAAACCCTATATTTTGTAAGAGAATTTAATGAAATTTCTTCGTAAGCCTTCCACTATAAAAATAATATACATCTACATAAAGTACACAGAATTCATAGTATCACTGACGCATCTTTTATTAATCCTGTTTCATTACAATAGTTTTAAACCGTATAAAAACAATATTTTAATTCCCAGAATACATTTTAAATAAAATAATTCATTCAATTAAGTTAAAGATTGATTTGTTTTTTTGCAATTTTTAATGTGTAAAACAACAAACAGTAAACACATTTTTCAAAATCATACCCTTTCCAAATATAGAGAAAATGTATTCTTATTGAAACATATTAGCGAGAACTGATTTTAATTCAGTCAGTCGACTCTTTTTTTGGAGAAGATAAATTGAAAACTATTAGGAGATTGGAAGAAAGAATAACTACTTAGCTATCCCCCTCTAGAAATCGATTAAAATTCTATGTATGGACGTTTCCGCTACGAGGTTTGACTGTGTGACCCCTCCAGCCGAGTAGGATAAAAACCTAAGAGTTCCACCCGGATATGGAGCTAACGATACCTATACAATTTTGAGATTTGACACACAGATACAGATACCTACCTTTTTGGCGTATGCACTCACATAGCACTTGAGTTTACTACGATTATCCTCCTTTTGTTAAATATATATTTATCATCGTGCATGTCGTTATTTAAATATTTCTCTCATTAAATGATATCTATCAATAAATTTTAAGCATAAACATATCCTAAATATCTTTCGAAAAAACTATGCAATACATAGTGAAAAATAAATTAAAATTGCAGGAGAGGTATATTGGACAAAAATATTGAAATAAAACATTAAGATTGCAAATATAGATAGATATGAATGGAGGGGAAATGTTAGGTTAGAAGTAAAAAGATAGATAAATTGTCATAGATCTAATGAAACAGAAGTATTGTAATAATGACAAATGATGATACTCTTTCCGAAAAAGGGATGCCGAACGACTGAATAACAGATAGTTCTCATTTAACCACTTCCATTAAGATGCTTCATTAGGATTCGATATGTTCCACATTGAGAGCAGACATAGTTGAAAAAATAAAAATACGAAACAACATTCATTATGAAATGTTCATTGCAACAATATTTTATTATTTAAGATTTGCAGACACGTGTTAAACACAAAGAATAAAAGCATTAAATCCTGACACTGTAATAATTTATGAATTTCAGATGTCTTACTTTATCAGTAATTCAGGTAGATACCTACATTTAATTTAATTATACAGTAATTTCCGGTAAAAGAGAACAGCAATTAATTTGTTTTTCTTGATTAAATTGATGGCCACTTATCAGGCTATGATTATTCTTTTAAATCTATTTTGGCGCGATGTAAACACCTCGCACTGACCTTTGAAATTTAATCTGTTCTCATATATAAATAGTTCAATAAGAGAAATATTTTTATAATAAATTCGTAGTCTTGTGATGAAATGATAGAATATTATGTTAATGACGTTTCTGCGACAAAAACTGGAACTTCCAAGATTAATATGTCTGTCATATAGACATAAACGATTATTGTTCGGTTGCAACATCACTGTATTAGTGGGTGTGAAATAGACTAAAATTTGAAAAATGTAATAAATATAATACAATATAAATTCATTTGATACCTAAGTAGCACATAGTTGCAATCGCGCATAATCAACAGATACATTGATTTTTATTGAATTCCTGTTGTGAGTCAATTATTCGACCCCCATTATTTAGAAGATTTAATGATATGATGATATGATGCTAAGAATTTCAGTTTTAAGTCTAGTTTTTTTTCTAATGGAAGTACGATATGAAATCTTAAAACATATTACAAACAACCAGGGGAGTGCAAAGTATATTTTTACTTAATTAACAAAAAGGACACAATTATAACGTGACATCGGTTTCATACTGTAACTATGAATATGTTGACATAATCTTATTGGAAAACAAAAATTAAAAAAAATATTACGCTTATTATAAACTTGTTTTCAACCTCTTTAAGAAAATTCATGGAATGGAGTGTAATATAAAATTTAACTCAACAATTTAAATACCCGTTATGATATTAATAAATATTAAAATTTATAATGATAATGTATATTATTCTTTATCGGTAAATATGTACCAAAAACATCAAACGGTTTCCATATGTTAACTTTGAGTTTGGTTTTATCTATGTTAAAATTTTTATATGCCCAAGCCAACAAATTCTTGGGAATCAATCACTAAAAGCATGCCCCCCCTCCATTTTCAAGTATTATTTAAATTATTTGTGTATTTTGTTACAACCCATCTATCTATATATATAAAAATGAATGTTTGTTTGTATGTTTCTTTGTTTGTTCCGTATGCGCTCCTATACTTTTGATCCGATTGTAATAAAACTTTGGAGAATTGTTGTGAGCACACCCGTGAAGGTTTCTGAAGAAAAAAAAATTTCAAATCTAAAAAAAGCATCAAATACTTACAAACAGCGACATCTCGGAAAAACCTTCTGATTTATTCGTGTACGTACTAGACGGAAAAATATTGTGTATCCAAATGAACTTCAATAAACAGAATTAAAACGCAAACCCTTTCTTTCTGTGAGTAGCATTGCAACGCATGCTGGGTACTGACTAGTCATTTATTAATTTAGAATCTTTGGGCACATTACCTATGCCGTCTGATGCTCGGGTTAAGGTTAGATGTTTGTAGTGTTTACTTTGTAAAAACACACTCTGACCAACAATGAATTATGGATCCAGCTGAGGTGGGTAGTGTTTCTCTGATTCTATGTACTAGACAGTTTTGCACGCATATTATAAATTAAACTGAACAATTAATCTGCGGCTTCTTCATCAGAAAAACAAAAAATATTTTTTCCCTTAAGACATATTACAGTTTTGATGAAACATAATTTTTAAGTGTTAAAATAACATTCTTTGAAGAAGTTCATTCGCTAAGAGTAGCCGGTGTTGTCGTATTAGAAAAAAATGTACAATAAGTAGTACGTAATTATTGTATTTAACTTTTACATATAAAAGAAAATTCTAATCTTTCTTAATTAGATGCTGCATGACAAATCATGTCTATAATTGAAAAAATCACGACTACCTAACTTAAAATCAAGATTAGACATTTTTTTTTCTTAATGGTTTTACACAAGTGTTATTTTGGAATAATGTGTCGAATTATTCATTTCTCGCCTCGATCAAGATTAAATATTTTTCATCTGCAATTATCCACTGACATCATAGGAATCAAAAAAAATGCATGTGATAATTTGATTCGATTGTATATAATTATTGTGATACATCTCAAAAGATTACATATTCAAGGAATTCTAACGTCTAGTTCCGTATTCATTTGCAAATATTTTTATGCCGTGTGTCCGAATACGGCCATTAGCGGGGAACTCCAGACTTATAGTTCAAGCGCCTATTATGAGCTATAATAAGAAATGCAGTGATAAAATTATTTGCTGCATAGATTCAACAATAATTCTAGAAAATTGCGCTACAAGATAAATTTTTTTTTAATGTCAACATACTGCTTCATAATTTATTTTAAAAACACGATGCAAAATTCTGATAACATAAGACAATCTTTGTTCTGCTGATGTTTTTTTTATACACGAAACAAACTTCAAAAAATGAAAATTTTAATAGTTGTTCTTCTATATAATAATTAGGCAGAATTCAAACTTCTTTGCAGCACATGTCCGAGCCAGGTCCACGAACGTAATAAAGAGATGGTCCGTCCGCTCTCTTTCCTCCGAGTTCATGACAAAATCAAACCCCCGTAACCCTAATATTCGCCGCAAGCATCTCTTTTCAAAGCACATTATACGGTTACCCTGTGCTTTGGTGAGGTCACATATCTCGCAATCGTCAGAATGCATGCGTTGAATAGGTGACACTTGGTTCTGACCAAGTACAACCGTTAGTCTCTAACTTCCGGATTAAGTTGAAGGTTGATCCAGCTATCCCTAATCTTCTGCCAACTAATACTATTCTTCTACTTACTTATCTAATCCGTGCCTCTTCTACCAACCCGATGGATTCCGTCACCCTGGAAGGCCGCTGATGACCCTCAATAGGATGTATTTGGTCAAGCTACGGAACGCTGGAATGACCTGGGAGAAAGCAAGAAGACTGGCGAGGGACAGAATCTTTGAGGAACCGTATGATGGCCATATGCACGGAGCAGGGAGCGGATATGGCTTAAAAAATATATAAATATTGAATCTTCACCGAAAATGTATCAGAAATAAGCTCCGCAAATTCTATCACTCAGGTTAATGCACACTACAAAACTTATCATCTATCAGCCTTGACTCGAGTACCAATTGTTTTCTCATGATTAATTTATTCTGATCGCTCCACATCATTTATGTTTCTACCCCTACTTACTTTACCTACCACACTACCCAGGACCATACAAAATTTTCAGGTTTTCAACTAAAAGCGTACACAAAAATCGGCATTATACTTAGCAGGCAGGAATTATAGAGTCTTGTCCTGATCTCTTGTCAGCGGTTTCAAAGCTTTCCGCTTTCAAAAAAATATCTTTATAACTGGAATAATTCAAAGAAACTAAATAAATATTAATGCTTGTTAATACCGTTAAAACATAACGGTTGAAAAACATAATCGTTTATAAAATTTATCCTCTTGTAAGATTTATAATGTGTATCTTTTGTTAAATCTATATATTTTTCAATTTAAAAATTCTACTAAATAATAGAGAGGTCATGACTTTCAAAAGAAAAATGACTACTTCATGGGCAGAGAAGAAACACCGGTTAACTTCTTTTTAAAAGTTTGCATATTTCTTTTATTATCTTTAATTTTGTGCAGTTAATATTTGTAATCTCTTCCATGAAATGCGCGAATCTCGCTGAATCATTTTTATAAAATCACAGCATTAATTGTTTTGACAAATTTACATGAAAGAACACTAACAGAACTATGAAGGAATTAGTAATTTTTTTCTAAAATTCATTTTTGCTGAGAAGAGTTTATGTTGAATTCAATAAAAACTATAATAATTATAATTACATTCTACATATTTGATTTAAATTATTATAAAAAACGTATCAAGTTACAAGCCATCGAGTTGACAGTATCATGCAGGCCGAATGTATATTAATATTTGATTACAATTTCTAAATTTTCAATGGACGCTTAAATTAGTTGTTTTCCGTGAATTTCTTTGTTTTTATTCAATCAATCTCTATAGTATCACTGATTTAATAGTATTCTATCAAGTCACTATTATTTTTGTTATAATCAAATTCAACGATTTTTATTAAAAATAACACTATTTTACATTCCGATATCTGGCTTTTAAAAAATCAACTAGGCACATTTGGATGTAAGAAATGTTTGCTATCTACTACCTACCACTATTCTAAATTTAAATAGAATATACCAGTTATCAATAGATGTCGTTTTATTTCATTTTTTTATTTGGCAGAAAGAAATTATTAGACAGCTTTCAAAAAAATACGATACGTGGTGATAGTCTGTATGTTTACACATAATAAGCTTAAATAATAATTATTTAATGATATCGAATATTATTCAATATAAGAAAATGAAATCTAAGTAAAACTTAGATATAAAATTACAGTGAATAATATAAATTATTTTAGTTTACTAATTACTTTCATAATCATAATATTTCATTTCTTTCTACACAATTACATCTAGAGCTTTGCTTAAAATCATTACAAATTTATTCCAAGTTTTTTTTTAATACTTTGTGTCATAATTATTTTTAAACGTTATGACATTTTCTAGGAAAGTCTTAAGGCTCCCTTCAGGACACATCGCGCATCAAATGGTTAATTACAATATCTAAGAAGCAATTAACAAACAATAGATCCATATGCACAGATGTAAAGAGAATGGCAATTTGTAATAGGAAACTTATATGGCTTGAGATCGTATAGCTCTCAGTATTAAGTCAGGTATATCAGGTTTATCTTAAAACATCTAGATGACGAGATATTTCCAGAGGATTTTTTCAGCAGGCTTTTATTGATAATTGCATTTAAAATCTGCTCCATCAATATAGAGACCTTAAGAGCCAAGCTATCATTATTACCAGTATCAATAAATTTGATTAATGGTTTTTGTTACGCTTAGAAGACTTATTATAAAATCTATTGCTTTGTGCAATATATTTGATAAAGCTTCAATTTTTAATAAGAAAATACTAAGTTCTAAATTTGTCTTAATACATATTTACAGTTGAGCTTAAATGATTAGTAAATGAAAAATGTTTTTATATTGATAAGCCTCTGTTTTTATTCTTTGGTCTAGACTCGTATATTTCATGTTATCTACTCAAAAACATATACAATAGTTACCCCACAGTTCTGTCTTCAAGGAAAACTTGGCGAATATTTTTGCTTATACCAGGCTATGGTGAGTCGAGTAAATAAATAACAAAATTGTGACAAGCCAGAACAATGCTTCAATGGTGCATCTGCTTTACACGACAAAGCTTATAGTCGTTTTCTGGATACTGTAAAATTCTATATTATAGTTCCCTATACTATATGACTATTATATTTTACTAGTCATATTTGATTGTAGATTATTAGTTTTGTTGATGCAAATAATTAAATAAAATATGTCTAGAATTATAGATTATAAAACATACTATATTTACTGTACAAAAAAAGAAGCGTAGAAAGGTTGATGTGTTTTGTATAAACTTTTATTAAGAGTTCACTATTCAATCGATTATTTTTTTTCTGATCATATTGTTAAAGCTTCCAACAACAAATCATTAAACTATTTAAATAAATTCTAATCTTTTGATAGTGTTGAAAGGACTATGCTCCCATCTTTCTATAATCCTAATAATTGGTGTACGGCGTTTACCTTGTGAATGCCCATTCGATTATGTAACAAATTAGTAAACTTTAAGTAGTTCTTTTGGTATCAAGAGTTCTTTCAAAACTATCAAAATAATAAATAGTCAATTAGGGATTACAAAATATTATGTTATCATTAAAAATGGTTGTTTTTTTCCCAAGCATGTTTTTTCTATGAGACATGCCTTATGGTCATGATATAATATATTATATTTTTATTCATAAAATACAGTGAAGCCTCGATATTGCGTTTTTAAAGTGACGGAACAAATCGTAAATAGGGGGAAAACGTGAATTTCAGATATATAAACTTAGGGTTTCTATGTAAACCAATATCTTTAAATAACTCAGTTTAATAACATAAAATGTTTTAATCATCTTCGTAATAACGATCGCCGTATTATTTCCGAGAAAATAATGCAGGTTTTCAATTTCTTCAATTACTTATATTTAGAGGGGGTTAAATAAAACAAATTATGTCACAGCACATAAAATATATTTTGAAAGTTTTTATTTCAATTCAGCATTCGACATTGTTCGGATAGATTAAATAGCAACCTTCAAAAATTAAGTTTTTATAATAAATATTTTCACTGACATTTTTTAAAACACAAGAATAAAAATATTCAGGAAGAAATTTACATATTTAAGGATATTGAAGTCAAAAATTGTAGGAGAATCCATTTAATTGGAATTATATTGAAAAATTCCAAAAAAAAACTTAACAATACATGTTTCGCATTTGCAAAAAAAATATGAAACACAACTCTTCTTAAGGGCAAAAATACAGTCAACTCTGATACAAAGGTATAGGGGGCCATATTTGTTTATTTATATTGACCACAACTGAGACGCACGGACGGCATCATTAATTTTAAAAGTTGAATGGATTACTTCTCAGATCTTCAACAAGGAAATTGTTCAATGGTTTGTCGTAGTAATATCCTGTGGTTGGGCGCGTGGTGGTGGTGAGCGGCCTCAAGGTGGAAGGAGCTGGCATAGGCTTCCTGGTTGTGGTAGGATAAGTTGAATATTGATAATACTTCACTGGTGGATACGTCCCCATGGCGGGCATGTATTTTACGGGCGGGATATAAGGCGGCCTGGTGGTTGTCGGTGGCAAATAAGTAGGTCCATTTGTGGACGTGGTAATTTTAGGCGGAGGTCTGAAAGTAGATGGATCTGGGGGAAGGTAACCAGGCTTCGTCGGTTTCACCGGTGGAAGATATGTCGCTGGGTTCGTTCTTGGCCTGAGTGTTGTTCGTGGCGGTGTTACGGGCGTTGGCGGTCTTGTAGGTTTCGTAGTCGAAACTGTTTTTAATTGTGGTGGCGGTGTAGGTCTTGTTGTAGGGCGTGTTGTAGGTCGTACGGTTGTTTTCGGTTTCGTAACTGGTGGCAGATACTCATTATTTGTTGTCGTTTTTAATTGTGGTGGTGTTGTGAGTTTCGGCTTCGGGGTTGTTTTCAGTTGCGGTGGGGGTGGTGGTGTTACTCTTACCGGTGGCCTAGTTGAAATAACTGGTGGAAGGTATCCATTATTTTCAGGTCCCTGACCTGAAGGTTTGCCCTTCGGTCTAATATTGAATTTTTCACTGTCGTAGTTTATTGTTTTGGCGAAATTTATCTTTCCTCGACTGACTGGTGAAATATCATTGAAGAGTTGACAACTACTCAAAGCCACCATGGCCATGAATAGAAACAATACGCCGATCTGAAACAAATAATAACAACCATCAATTATATTTTAAGCAGTGTATTTTTTTATTCGCAGCACTTATACTACAACCAGACTAGGTAAAATAACTTTAAAAGTGCAATAATAATATTTCTTTATTTGACTCATTAATTTCCTCGCCATACCTTCATCAAGAATATATTCCATACCCCTCATTTTTACAGTTAAATAATATCTACCACATATTCTCACAATCACGATATAATCAGTCAGAAAACGCTTCCTAAATGAGCGAAACACGTTACACGTTTATTAAATAAAGCAATGAAATAACATTGACATCAATCTCAATTCTAGAAATAATATAATTTTTCACAAAATTACAATATACAGTATTTTGAAGGAGTTTTGTGGTCTTGTTTTTATTTTCAGAATCATTACCTATATCGGAAGCAAAACTATTCTATTATGTGAAAAACTCAGAGTCCAGAGTCATAAACCATTGTCGGCTTCGTGGTGCAGTGGTCAACGTCGTTGGCTACGATTACGGATGTCTTGGGTTCAAGTCCCGGTACGGACAGTTTCATTAATTTTATTTTTTAATCGGTTTATGGATTTCGATTAGTAGGCATGGATGTTTGTTATACTCCTTCTATCCATACTCTCTTTGAAAAAGAGAGGTCAAGCAACTGAGTAACAAGCAGTTCTCGTAGAAACTTCTTTTGAGATACCTCTATTAAGAGGTCATATGCTCCACATTGGGAGCGCAAATGGTTAAAAAAGGTTGTAAATGGTTACATGTATAATAATCTGCTTAGGCCGTAGGGATGAATGCTCATAAGCAATGCCAATTGGAATTGGTTTATTTTATGATTAAATACAATATTACCTGACATTTCATGAGATGTATTCTGTATATAAATAGTGTGTCACTTTGCGACGGGATATGGGACCGTCCATAATTGACGTCACATGAATTAACCATTCTTTACCCCTCCCCTTCTTCCAACGTCACATTTCGCCACCTTGAACGTTCAATCTTTGAACCCTCTGTCTAAATAATAATGGATGCCTTAATGGGATGTTTTTCCGACATTAACGAAATGATCCATTTCATTATTGAGAAAAAATGTTTCTATATTACGCTAGTTTTAAGACGTCACATTTAATACCACCCCCTTTTTCACAAATCGTTAGACTTTGCTTAGACAGCGTGTTTCATATTTGAATATCTCCTATCCTTTACTGATGCCGATTTGTAAAGGTGAAAAGGACATTGTTGGGAATATTTTTACATCCATACTAAATGTGACATCATACAAAAATTTAGTGCAAACATACAAAAAATTATAGGTCAAATCTTGAATATTTCTCAATAATTGTGAAGATTACATTATTATGTATCCGTTACTCGTGGATGGCCTCGATCATACTATGTTTGTAAATGCCTGTATTCATGTTTGTAGATAATTAATGACCATTAATTAAAAAGGAATTATCGAAATAAATAACTAAATATTTTTAAATCCAAAAACATTCTACGTATACAAATAAATATGTTTATAATCTCCATTCTACACACCGAGACAGGAAATGGAAGATATAAAAACAGGTAACTAGTCAATAATATCATCCGCAAGCAAAACACTAAAAAGCTATTATGGTAGTGTTGCATGTAAACCACAGGGTTTTTTTAAATCTATCACCGCATTCATATTATAGTTCGTCACACTTACCATTAAAGCCTTTTTATTGCCATCGTATATAAAAGAATTTCTTATTCTTTGGTTGTCAACTATAAAAGTTTTTAGTCTCTCCTGAGAACATAAACTTTGTATTAAGCACTTGTGACTCATACTAAACAAATCGAAATTTTGCATAATTTTGTTTTTCAGTATCTACCTACGTGTTTTTTAAAAATATTTTTCAGTTAAATGATTTATATTTAATATTGCCGTCAAAATATTTAAATAATACTATAGATGTACGAATTTAGCTTGGCCTCTAGTGAGGGTGCCACCGTCGCGTTAGGAATGTTGCCATACTCAACTAGAACTGAAATTTCAATAAATTCCAAAACTGATATTTTAGCGACGGTTATTAAAAGTAGACATTGATTTTGCATAAAATGGCAATTGGAGAAATTTATTCTAGACCGACAATTCTAGTTCCAAATTCGGCGGCGGCCAAGTAACGTTGGTAATATATACTATAGCTGACCAGCTTCGTTTTAGGATTCTACATAATATATAATTACATATCTTATATTCATGTGTTTCAATATTTGACAAATTTTCGAAAACATTTTTCATTTAACTAATTTTTTGTGGTGGCGTGAGACGGTGTTGTAAAATGCATCGAATTGCTATGTGGAGTGGCTCGGAAGACGAAGAAATTTTCTTTAAATAGTATTAAAAAAAAAAGGAAAAGTTCAACGACACTGACATAAAACTCGACATATCCTTATGATTTTTATGTATGGGATTTGTAAAAAACTTTTTTTCAATTTGAAAATACACAGTATCTTTTTATTTCTTCTCCACTTAAATATTAAATGCATTTATTGAAACAACATTTAAAAGTATACGAATAGCTGATTTTATATTGGTAGTATTAAGCGATCATTACACTTCATACATAAATATGCATTTAAAAAAATACACACAAAAAATTGCGATTTAGAAAATTTGAATACAACTATTTCTCAAATGTCATAATAACTGGAATTTTTCGTCTATGATTAAGATTTTAAAAATAAATAAAATATCGTGATACTTATTGAACATTTATATGCCATTTCCTTAGAGCTCTTTTTTTTAAATGGAATAAAATAAAATAAAAAATATAGAACGTTAGTTGTGTTTAATGAAACGATTTGTAGATGTCCTTCACAACTGACGCTCGCCTACGGTTTCCAACAGCGACTGTTTATTTGAATTTTAATGTAGCGACTTATTTTCCTCACGACTTCTTTTCAAAATAAGAATACCAATCTTCGATCAAATGTCAAACGGTGACATTTTCTTCAAGTAAAATTATTTCAGACGATATTGCATACATATACCATAGACCCGCGACATACCAATTCCGTCGATGCTTTTTAAATAGAGCGCATTTGAGATGTCACTGTTTATTACTAAGATGAATCAATAATATATTTTATTAACTGTAAACAAATACTTTAGCTTTTTACAATAGTTTCGGTGGTGGGGTTTGTCAAGTTATATAAGTAAATAATATTCAAACCCTTTTCTAGCAAAAATAAATCTTAACATCACCTCATTAATATTTCGACGAAATTTTATCGTGTTCCATCAATACATTTATTATTTTATTTTTTTATATGGTTCAAATTAAAATATTAATTCAGAAAAACTGTTTTTTTTAACATTGTTCAACATAAAAAACTATTTTTATGTAGTTTCAATATATCAGCAAAAAGAAGTATCACACGATGGTGAACTTAAGGAGCTTATCAACCTTGGGTACTATGGTAAAGTGAGTGTCAAAATGGAACCACTGTAAACTATGATTCTAAAAAAGAACAAATATGTCACAAGAACTTTTATGAAATTTACTAAACCACTTTCGTTTTTTTACTTAAGACATTTAAGTTATGATATACATGAAAATGTGACCTACATGAGCTTCATTGATGTTATCACATATACTATCAATATTTTTCTAATGGTAATATAAACTTACATTCAGATTAAAGAATAAATATGAGTTTACTTGCATAAAACGTTTGGACTTTGTTGGTTCAAGAACCAAGAACAGAAAAAATACTGTCTTCTTGAATACGATTGCTAAGCCACAAAAAAGTATAATTAAACAACTTCATTCAAAATACTTTCAACTCTTATATGAGACTCATTAAGTGAAGGTTGTTTTTTCTCATATCTTTTTACAATAAGGAAAAACTGATGTGTATGGAAATTTAAAATGTCATTGAACAAGCGGGTTTTAAGTTTAGAAAAAAATTTTCAACGTTTTTGGAAATATCACATTAATTTTAGCCCGTTATAACTGACTAGAATGAATAAACCATACAATATGTTATATATGTAAAGCAGAATGTTTGTATTTGTTGTGTTTGTCTTTTACCTTAACACTTTCGGATCAAAATTGAATTGATTCTTTTTGTATTCCAATGCAGGTCTGTGATGTCTTGAAATTCCGTCCCATCTATCCAATCATTAAGACGGAGGCTTAACGAAAGCAATTAGTTTGCAACTAATCCTATCAAAGTTCTATCGTTACTTTCTCGCATTAGTGACTGAGTAACAAGCATTTCTTGAAGAACAAATTCTATTAGATAAGCTCCATTAGAGTCCATATACTTCACATTGAGAATGACCTTGTTGCAAACAAAATATCTTTTATATGTAGTTTACCTCGTATAGACTGTTCAAAAATCTTTGTTTTATACTTCGTACGAACACTATTCTCTCATACATGAATAGTATTTGTTTTTAAGATATTCAACTTCCACTTAAAATTATTATTTCCGCATATTTAAGACAAAATATTTATACAATTAAATTGAACAAATTGTGTTCAAGTTTGGTAAAGTAAATTGTGTAAATTCTATAATATGACAAACATGTGAAAAATGGGGCAATCGTCACTGAAAGAAGTTAACACCATTGACATTTGTTTTGTAATAGTATATTACACGTGCTACTTAGCAGTATATATCTTTTGTGATGTAGAAACAAGTTGTATGAAGTATTTAACAACAAGATTATGATTCATACATATTAATGTTAAATCTCCAATGTATTTATAAAGTTAATTTTTTGAAGATTAGACCTTGCCATTTAAAATATTTTATTTTTGAGAAATACTTTATACGTATATGTCTTATCATCAAGCTTTAAAATAAATATTTTGGCTTTGATTCACCGGTATGAATAGAAAGCTATATTTGTATGTACTAATTCTTGTAGAATTAAATACATTGCTTATTTTGAGAATTTTGTAATATAATCAGGACAGGTAACTTGAAGTTTGAAAATCTTCATTGATAAAAGATAATTATACGAATTTCACATTCAAAACTATGTTTAAATCAAAAAGTAATATATATGTATATATTGTGCTCTAATTAAGTACAAAGTGATCAACTCCCTTGTGCGTTCAGCTACGGTGTCCGCGGGCTTGAATCACTGTACTTTCGTAATTATTTTTCTCAATCGATTTATGGGAAATTGTTCAATGGCATGGATGTGTGTGTTGTTTACATTCTTTTTCACCAACCCGATCCCAAAATGGAAACGTATAGCTAACGACTAGTCCAGTCCTAGCCCCATCCTTTATCTGTAATTGATCCGAAAAAGAGGTTGGGTTACTGAATTAAGCCTAGTCCTCGTAAAAACTAATTATGTTGAGATGCTTTATAAAGAGTCCATATATTCCGGAATGATAGAAAATTAACTATTCATCATTTCAGTAGATATGTTCGTGAACATATTTTAAGAAAAAATGTGTTATGCAAACATAACTATCTGTTCGTTTGATTGGTTTATATACTTCAATTGTAATAAGGTAATCAATAACAATGTAGTTAATTAATATATCTACAAGAATTGACGAATTTAATACTTTTGACTGCTAATTCATCATGATGCATCGGAGATGAAATGATGTTCTACCAATTCAATATGTTCAAAATGTCAATTCAATCAATAATTTTTATTTTTCAATGAAACACGGATAAATGAAGACAGGTATTGAACTATTCAAGTGAAAGTAAAACATCTCAAAGATATTACCGACTCGTGTTTGCATCTAGCTTTTGCCACTGAATGACGCCAATTATATTAAGAATATAAAAGATGCAAGTGATAAATTTTAGAATGTTAAAATAAAATGCGATATTTTAGTGATTAACCTTGAAATATTACCTCTGCTTAATATATATACTTCATCAAATGAGTCATGAAAATAAATAAGTACATACTAAGTAAATATTATTATTAACGTATTTCTATAAATAAATATCAAATTAACATATTTATTTATTCATGTAATATATGAAGTTAATTCATCATCTTGGATATATATTAATTATTAATTCTGCATTCAAATGATAATGAATGTATCATTAATTATCAATTGTATAAAAAGTAAACAACAATAATCCATGAAAAAATAAATTTAATAATAAGTCAATTTCATATTCTACATTGATAAATCGTAGATGCTAGAAATAGCCTTCTTATACTTGTTTATAATTATGTCATCAGGTTACGGTGCAAAGTCAGTAATTAAATAAATAACTTTAAATGAGAGTTTTAACACGTTTTTTGTCTGTACCTACATGTACCTTAAAATTTAACTGAATTTTCTTTTCTAACTTTCACGATGGCTATTTAGATACAGTGCGTTTATTCTGTATTTAAAATTCATTTTTCGGATTTTTTTAGTGCAAAATTTCAAAAACCAAAATGGTTAAGATATGTATCAACTTTGGATTATTGAGATTTTGTACACTTCCATGTATTTACATGGAAGTGTACAAAATCTCAATAATCCAAATTTGATATTGAAATTCCATCAAGCACCCTCAGTCGATGTCTTAAATTAAATTATATGTATCAACCTTTATTTTAATTACAAACCACATCCATGGTTTTATTTTTGCCTAATTTTAACGCCCTACACTCTAGTTTGCACCACTACGAATAATCCAGTCCCTGGCAATGCTATAATTACTGACAAAAAGTGGATAGCTCATAATAATATATGAAAGGGTTTGTATTTTAAGACAGTTCTTGCTTAAACTGTTCATATGTTTCCTCATTTGTAAAGAACAGCGTGAATACATATACACCGAATGTCAGCTATAAATAAATCTGTATTTAAAAAATCACCAGTTTCGTCTTTTGTTCATAAAAAATAAAACTTAGATAATAAATTAATATTTAATTTTGATATGAAATTTGTTTAATATTTTTTTTTTACATCTGTTTGAATAAATATCATACATTACCGTTCGTTGGTTGCATAAAAGGAATTTAATAGCACCTGCGTATGTTGTGACATCATCTTTACCTACTTTCCACCTACATTATGCATACATTTTATAGCTTCCAAAGAGAAAATGACGGTTTTTATACTGTTTGCATGAAAAGATCGAATATCTGAATATGGCATTGTAAGGACTGTTACCTCAGTGTACTATTAAGAAACATTCAGAAATATTTGAATGTTATGTAATATATTAAGCAAAAGTACATAACTTCTGAAGAAACACTTGAAAATATTTTGTTATTCAAATCACAAAAGATTGCATACGATGTCGTATCTTTTGATTTTATAATTCACCATATGTACATACTGATTCTGAATTTATATTGTTTTCATATTGATAGTATTAAATGATGTAGAATGTAGAGTCATCTTTATGTATTCATTTTATTTTTTATAATGAAGATTATAGTTGAAACATATTAAGATTTCACTTTAATAAAGATTGAAAAGTATGTTTTTGTGTCATCTTTGACATTGAAATTATGCTAATTATCTTGAAGTAGGGATGAGTATGGCCACATTGTACTTGATCCAATATAAAAATGGTTACCCTACTAAACTGACCCATTTATTACACACTTCACACTAAACAAAGTCACACTTGTGTCTCACCTTCTTCATTTTAATTGTATGTACTTGGCAGCACTGTGAGATATCCCCTACGCCAACTGTCAAAATGTACACTTCTTATGGTAACTTATTAACCCTGTCACACTAGATTAAAAAATCACAGTCGTTAGAAACACACCACTAAAAGCACTTTGAACTTCTAGAGGTTCACATGTAGAATCCACGAGAGATGATTTGGCGCTATGTTTATATACGCGTCAAAGGTTACGTATAAAATAACAGGTATCGACTATCTGCCGTTTTAGACGAAGCACGCCGCGTCAAATAAGCGTTTCACTACCACATGCAATTAATTAGGCATTCGGAAAATCGGAAGTATTCTTTATGCTCAAATATATATATAGAATATAAGAAAATTAATAGAAATAAAAATCAAATTAATGCATGTTGTTTTAAAATACCATTTAAAAAAATACTAATGGTCGTTTTCTTATATAATTTTTTTAGTGATTTTTAATAAATACTGCATATATTATTTTATATATTTAACCCATTTACCTCTGACGATTTCGTCTAATATGTTATATAGAAACTACAAGAAGTATTTAAAAGAAATCTTTAATGGCTATTTTCAGAATCACAGTTTTTTTTAAAAATATTATTTCAAAAATACTTTAAATTAGTGGTTCTCAGCCTTATTATTATAGCGAGCGCATTCAAGATTTGGGAAAAAGGGTGGAGGGTGAAAGTCGATTTTCTGAAAAACTTAAAAGTCTGTTAATTCAATTACATTATACCTAGGTTATTACATTTCGTTAAATTATATATTTAATTACATATACATGCTTGTGTAAAATAAAATAAATATTAGTACAATTATGAATAACAATTTATTATAGAATATTAATAAAATCTTAACATTGTTATAATATTATTGAAAAAATTCCATTAGAGTCCATCGTTTTTTAGGAATTTAATACTTTTTAGACGGGGGTGGGGCACTTAAGAAATAGTTAATGTGCGCTCGCAGGTACACGGTTAAGAAACCATGCATTAAATTATATACAAACTAATATATCGGGATATCATCAAGGATCTTAACGATATGCAAATATAATTAAACATTATTTGTTTATTACAGAACAGATACAACTTACCTAGCCTGTATATGCATACATAAATTTTAATTTTCATCAATCTTTCTCATCTAACCTATCTTTTATACATTTTCCTCATATTCTGAAAAAAATATTTGCAATGAAGTATACTTGCTTGTTTCATAAAATTATTGCTAGCTATAGAATTTTTTTAATAAACGTAATATTTTTATGAAAATAATATGGTTGGAGTTTTCGCAAACGGACGGTGAACCAATATATTGAACACCTGTGAGTGAAGGGGTTAAAAATGTAGACTTGTTTATAATTTTACCACATGGTACGCTTCTAATATACGTTCATATTTAATGTATGTACTCACTTTTAAGTAGTATTTTTATGAATATTCAAATAATATCGTTGATTTTTTAATCTTTTTTCTAAATTTTGTAATTTAAAACTATTTTAGAAGCTCAATTTATTTTTAAATCTATTAAATAACATTTTTTAGTATCTCGATGTAGTTAATCTTTCAATTTCATTTGGTTGTGACAGTTTAAAATCTAGACAATAACGTTAATAAAAATTCAATTCAAATACATTTTGTAACTTTGCTATTAAAATTACTATTGTGTAACTATGTGCGATATGAGTTTTAACCGAAAACATCTTCAGGCTAAAATAAGTTTGACATTTGTTTTGTCTTATAATAAACAACCAGCGTTCTATTATATATATGTCATTAAAATTTAGAGAATATAATTTTAAAGTATGGGAAAAAGTAAATCACAAAAAATGCATGGAATTTCCGTTTTCCGCTATTTACTCTAAGTCTTAATTAAATACCATAAATTTAAAACTCAGATTTATTTCTACATGACGTGCCATTATTCAAATATTATAAACATTTCTTTTATTTGGGATCACTTTCCTGATACAAACATCAAATCTACATAAGATTTTCGTTTACTTAATCATGGCCTGCATTTATTGACTCGAGAATTAATAAAAATCTACAGTGTTAACGTGGTCAGTTAATAGAATAAACGGTCAGTTATTTATACAAAATGGTCAGTCATTAAATTAAACGCCAGTTTTTTTCATTAAACCCAACCTAACTAACGTAACCTAACCTTTACTTATTTATTAATTATTTAATTATTCAAGTATTTACTGATCAAACATTATTATTAAATGACCATCTATCGAATTAATTATTGACCAAATAATTAGTTTCCATTCATTATTCCGTCTTTCAGCTCGCGTGTACAGCCTGTTTGTTGCCGACATAGTATAGATTTTAGAGATTGTTTGTTAAATACTATCTTTATCTACCATTCCAGATATGGCTATACCAAACTAGTATATTTGATTAACGTTAGTGGTATACAAAACTAGGATTGTCAACAATCAATATTGTAGAAAACCAAGATGAATAATTTTTGCCATGCAGATATTTTTAATTTAACGATATTATCAATTTTGGTAAGTTTGACTATCGATCTAAGATTGACCTACTACATGGAAAAAGGTTTGAAATTATGTTGTTATAACACCATGATAATAATAATGGCATATAAATATATTTTAGTTAAGCAAACTTATTTAGTAGCCCCTCCTCTGGTAGTAAGAATACGAACTAATGTCCTTCATAATTTGTTTTATTGTTGAATTTGCACACTATCAGCTTGAAATGATAAAACACAATTTAAAAACTTATCTTGAAATAAATTGGATTAGCCATATTTTCAATCGGTAAACCAAATGTTGTACATGTACAGAATATATGAAAGCATAAAGAAAAGTTGCCAAATCTTTAAAATCGCTGAATTTATAACAATCACAGGGATTATTTGTATCGTGGGCCAAAGTTACCCGATTTGGATGCAAACTTTAGCACACCTTGTTTTATCTATATTTATGTATCAATTATAACAATAAATCTATTTATGTAAATCAATTTTCACCTTAAGACAGTACGTTTCTATATAGAACAATACCACACATATATGCAATGGCAAAACATAAAAATATAAATAACCCTTAGAACTGATCCAAAGTTACCCAGATTGACCGTACATTTATTTTTTACACTTTTTCTTGTTTTTTGAGGTCGTTTGCAAGAAGTCAAAACATCTATGTTTCATTACATATCCATAAAATGCTGAATAATGCAAATACAAATTACATACTAGACCAAATAAAAAAAAATATATTTTTAGATTAAGATCGTCATTACGATTTTAATACTTGTCTAATAAAATTATCATAATCACTAAATATTCAATTTCCGGGTACAATACATTTTGGAATTGCAAAAAAAAAACACCTGTTTTATAAATATTTCGTGTCTTTTTATAAATCGGTAGTCTAAATATCATTTTATACTTGATAATAAACTAAAATTATTATATAGTAAACCAAACATAATTATTTTCTAACCATTTATCGAATAAGTTACTAACTATTTATGGAATTAGTTACTGATCAAATAGTTAGATGCTTTGCATGTAACAACTCTCCCTTTCCATTGATTCTAATATTAAGAGTGAAATTCAAAACATATTATGTTACAGATAATCTGACCTAGTGTGTAGATTATAATATGTTTTATGTATTAAAAAAATGTAAAAATAGTGATTTGCAACATTTTTCAAAATAAAACAAAAATAAAACGTTTTTTTATCCAACCAGTTTTTAATAAAATCATAAATCGTTATTCAGTACAAAAAATACATTGGTGAACGAGACCTATAAACCATTAATAAGAAATGTTACATTTTTTAATTGAAATTTCTATTAATTATTTTTAAAAACTTAGCTTTAGTAATATAATAAACTACTTTTAGGTGTTTACTGTTAATTCTTTGTGGCAAGGTGTCATATTTTAAGAATGAAACAAAATTTGTTTTACAAAACACTCCTTCACGTCTTTATAATGATCACAATCCAAGCATTATCAACTGATGATACGCTCATGATACGCGAAACTGGTCCTGAACAGTACACAAATTTTGTTGTTATACAAAACAAATTATATTTTATTATTTAAATATAATATGTATTATGTTTAACTAAAGATAACTCAATCTTTCTCAATCGATTCCGACTATGAGATGACAAAATTCAATATTAAAATTCAGATTAAAATACCCCTCGTGGATACTCTGATAAAGCTTTTGGGATTTTACTTTACTAGGCTGACTGATCGAGGTGTCAAGATTGAACTTTTATTCAATGATATTCATATCGATTTATATGCTGCATCCAAAAACATGAATGTATATTATTGTAGTTTTCATTGCAAAATTGTATATTTGCAAAGTTTTAATTTTCAAGGGAAATTAATATAATTCCAAAAATAGCTTCATCGAACTAAAACAAAAAAAGATCACGTAATTAATATTAAATGTATATAACCATAGTATTTGCTAGTTATGCTACTTTGCAAGTACTTCAGGGTGATTTTACCGCATTAATGAACCGATGCTATGCTGTTTTCATCCTTCCTAATACCATATTTGAAGAAAGGTTGATTGGTTATCGATCATTTTTAAGTCTATCTCATATATCTGTTATATTTAAAAAATAAAACACGATTTGCTTTGTACTACTTCCAAATTTGTATGATGATCTGGACTGTAGTACCAATCAGCTGATCAGTTAGTACAAAACAAATGTTTTTAAATATAATGCCTTTCCACCAATAAAACTTTAAACCTTAACAGTGATAGCTGTTAAATCTTGAGACTCGAGACGTCTGCAAATATATTTGTACTGCCATATAAAGCTATCTGCAAATCATCGACTTTATCAAAACATTAATTGATAGTACACACATCTTATAAAATTAATAAAAAAGTTATGTCTTACTGGTTCGGATAGACAACTGCTCAGACCAATAGTCCAAAATGACCAAAGGAAAAAGCATTTGAATGAAGAAAACAATCATTTTTATTAAGAAATGATATTAATCAAATTATCTTCCGTGAGCAATTCGTGCACTTTAATATAAGAACTGCGCATAAAATCTATCAAACAAAATTTTTTAGTAAACTATGAATCGAATTACATCTAGATGATTGTATTTGTATCTTCATGTATACGTTTACAAGCCATTCTCTTTCTAGCGAATCACACGTTTTTGATTACATCCAAAAAAAGACTGAAAGGCAAAGACGCCACCGGTTGTTCTGAACTGACAAAAATGTTGTGAATAAATTTTCGATATTTAGCATAAATCTTTGATAATTATCATAAATCTTACTATTTTAGTATAAATGTTACAAACAACCTTGAGTATAGCAATATTGTTTTTAATTATATAACTGAAACGTATCATATTTATAAGGATTTTATTAAAAATCATGATATTTTACAAAATAATAAATACACGTTATTTGAATTTTCAAAATTAAAATTATTATTAACTATTTTGAATAGTATTTAATTAAATACGTCAATAATTTTGTACTTAACATGTAATTTAAAACTGTTTTAACAAAATAAAAATTTAATTAATTATCTGAAAAATACGAATTTAGGAGTGTCAGTTTTAATCAATCATTTGTTATCTAAAATGCCACAACCGCTTCAAGTTATGAAAGGTTCAAGGTGTTTATAATAAATAATATGATATCGAAAAAAAATAGTATGGTGTTAAAGAATTAAAAGGAAATTATTATCTGTTCAAAATTAAAACAGCTTTAATCATTCTTAAAGCTTACAAGGTCTTTTAAGACCTTATTCAGGTTGAAGTAGGTGGATTCTTAAGAAAATCAGTCATCAAGCTTAATTTAACTTTTCATATTTATGGCATTTAATTTAATTTAATGTAGAAATATTTGGCATAAAAATATCAAATCATTTGAGATAAATGCTATACCGTGTTCACCGACTGTTAAGATTTCTTCTCTGTCTCAAATCGGTGTAAATTTTATTTTAAACATAAAGCCGAGTAATTAACACAAATGATTTTTTTTAAATGCATTTAAACCATGCTCTGTGAGTGTTTATCTTTCAAAAAAATAATCACCTAATAAATTATACAACAAATTTAGAATTTATATAGATTGATTTTGAAGAATAAGAAGTTTTGGATCAACTATAATACAGAGACATTGAACGTTCTTATTTTGTTATGTGAACGCAAATCATATTTATTAATCTTTTTAAAGCAAGCTTGCATTCCAATTACCCTGTATTTTAAACAATAGCACAAGAATGGTGCTGATTTTCTTTTTTACTTGTTTGTAATCGCCTTCGTGTTAGATATCAAGAAAATTACAATAACCGGTATGAAATATTGCACAGACCTTTTACAATAAATATTATAAATTATTCTTTGTGTTAAATATCATTACTAACATTTCAAAGAGGTAGAGTTCGGGCGATTTTTTTTACAAAAACCTATTCAATCGTTTTGCAAATTACTTTTTTAATATCCGTGTACTTTTATATTAAACATAATAGTATTTGTTTAGTTTTGTGCATTTTATGTTCATGAATATTGTTTCACTTTGTTGTATGCTCATCATAAACACCAGATGCGTATATACATATTAATGAAAAATATATATATAGTAAGTAAGTAGTTGACCTTTCAATTAAAAGTATGTGTATTTCATCGGTCGAAGTTATCGTTAGCTGACTATCGAAATCGTGAGTGACTTATAAATAGAAGAATGTACGAATAATTAAGAACATTTTACCTATGATCTTTTTGAATACCGATTGCCGAGATTACATCGCCATTTTTTTTTTATATCGTCGATGTTTAGAATCAAGATCGATATAATAATATCCTTGCTGCGTCGGCGTTCATAATTAGGCGGTTAAGCTAAGCCAAAATAGTCTAACCATAAACACGAATCAAATAATTATTTGTTTCATAAAAAATATGAAATAACAATAATTATATATTTAAAAATGAATACACAAAATATTGAATTACTTTTCATGTTCCGATACGTATATAGATAAAAAGTCTTTGTTGTGTTTTTATATTATCGTTATGTAACGATATAAAAAAAGATTTTATCTTTTATAATAAATTATTCTTTAACAACAATGAATTTAATGCTAGTGTTACACCTTTATAATAAATTATGATCCATTGATTAGAGAATATTCACCATGTTAATATGAACTTTGCATAGAAATTAATTAAGAGTGGAAATAAACTAGCTGTATCAAAATGAACTATAAAAAAGAGTTGTTCTAGACTCTAGACGATATTGGGTAGATACATTTCTATATATTTGAAATCGATTGAAAATATTTTATGGAATGTGTTTTTTTAAATATAAAAACCAATAGATTGTATGGAAACTTCACTGCTACAAAAAGTAATTTTAAAATCAATTGCCAAATATCTATTGTAGAAGTCGACTTCTCCAGAAATGAATCAAACAATATATTATTACAATATGATAACATCATAAAGATAATAGGCACAATACCTCAATAATTATACTGTTACAATAATTGGTAGCCATAATGTTGCCACTGGTTTTATGCAACTGATTTTCTTTGGTATAACAATAATATAGTATTTACTCTTGTACAAAAGTTTGATCGCTAGTAAAGTGCCGTAATAGGCCACGTATTTTTTCGGTTTACGTACTATTCATCTAAGGATTATTCCGAATATCGCATATAGAGATTGTACCATTTTATAGAATATAAAAAGACTTATTTCATGTAATCGTGTGTGCAATTAAACTATCAATGGTTATGCCACCAAGAAGACATTTTACGTAATTAATGATGTTATATCCGGTTTTTTAAAAGAGTTTGTAACAATTTATAAAAGTGATAAATGTGTTTTTTAATGATTTGATATTGATGTTAATCAAACGATATCTAAATTTATTAGAGAAAACATTAGTTTCAATGTACTCTCAATTTACATAAAGCCAAGCTTCCTTCGTTTTAAAAAGTAAATTTTAAAATATTGAAAAGTGTATTGAAAACTTCGTTATTAGAAGAATACAGTTATATATAAATACTATACATTAATTAATTATAACTTTTTAGCATTTGTATAGTATTCCAGTAAAATTTGAAAACTTATTTTCTTACTTCATTAAACTTGCGAATATCTATTCATAATATTTAATATTAATCACGATTTATATGTTCACATAATAAATCATAGATAAATTATTACTGGTTTGCAAAAAATACCTATGCTCTCAACGAAAAAATTAATCAATTTAAAATGGATTTTATTCATTTATTGATGGTTACCGCGGCTTTTAATGGCCGCCTAATTGGTTAAATTTAAATAAAATTGTGATTTAAAAATAAAAAAAAAAAAATTAACACAATTGAAATTGAAAGTCAAGAGTTACTAAAAATAGCTCCATTCTAAAATCCTATCGCTTTGACATGTACCTGCGAGTTTGTTTTGAAATCAGAGCAGATTTTTTAGATTTACATTTAATGATTTTTCTGGTTCATTTTACTGCATGAGTATTATTCAAATGTAACGTAATAACAATATTTACATTTTTTTAAATCAACTATTACGTTATTACAACTATTATTATGTGAAGAGAGGTAGATTGAAATTCCACTGAATTATGATTTTAATCTCTTTTCAACTATTATGTGCTCTGAGATTTTTATATACTGTCTTCAATTGTAAATGTTTATGTGTTGAATAAATAATTTTGATTCCATATCTACAAATGATAATTTTCCTTAAAATAGTATTTTTTTGTTTAGATATAAACGTTAAAATAGGTAATATAAATGATCTTCTTCATTCCAACTCGATTTCGCGAACAAGAGTTCGGGTGGATAATTTTTACAGTGATTTGTAATGAATTAATAAATTTGTATTTAAAGACATGTGATGCTTTCATCCATTTTTTACCATGTAATGTTATCTTAGAGGACCTAGAAACAGGTCCTAGTCACAGCAAAAACCAAAAAATAGTCCTTCTAAATCACATCCTTAACCTGTTAATAAGAAGATCGATTGAGAAATATTTTTCTGAGCATACTTGAAGTTCTTGATTATCAAAAAATGGACGTTCAATTATCCTTGAGTATTTTTATAATAGAGTCCATGGTGTAGTGGTCAACGCTGCTGGCTTCGGTTACGGATGTCTCGGGTTCAAATCCCGGTAAGAACAGACTCACCAAACCACTAGTCTTGTCCTAGCCCTATCCTTATATCACTAATCTCTTCGAAAAAGAGAGGTCGAAAATCTGAGTAACGGGCAGTTCTAGTAATAAAACTTCTTTTGAGATACCTCCATTACGAGGTCATATGTTACACATTGAGAGCAGATATGGTAAAATAAATACAGCTTTTCTGCCCACTGAAACTTACACATCATTGTTTTAAATATTTAATAAAAAAATAATTTGGTCTTCATTATGCACCGTTTCTTTTTATTTAAAGTGCTTATATGAAAAGAGATAGATTGACATTCCACTGAATTATCATTTTAATCTCTTTTCGCAATCGTTAATTATTTATTTTGGGGTTAATATGAAAGCCTTGATAATTTAATATAGATTCAGTAAATACCGATTATTTGTAAATGTCATTGACTGAGAAATATTCATTTCAAATTGAAGATCTAATATATATCAATTATTAATGATTCCAAGATCACATTAATTATAAAACCAGTTGGGAGGAAAAATTAATTAAGAATTGAAAGATGAACAAAGAGATTCGAAATAAAACATTCGGCAATAAACGAAACAGTTCGTAAATTTTGACACTATTTAACGAATTTTTAAATAACATTTTTTTAATACAAATATTAAAATGAACTTTTATTGGGATACAATTTAAAAAAAGCTATAAACCTAGTTTAGGTTCGTAATACAAATAACGCAGGTTCAATAGGACCTCAAATATTTATTTTTTATTTTTTAAATGCAGTCTGCAATCCTTAATACTCCATGATGCATAGAATGAACATGACGAAAAAGGAAACCACCGACATAGCCTGAGATGAAGCAGTATATCTCGAATATGGATTCCAATTATTCGAATATCGAATAGTAAAACTGAAACTATTCGAATATATTCGGATATTCAAAAGGTTTATGACTTATTATTAAAAATTCGATTTGAATAATTAATAACATAACAAAACATAAATACACGTTCCAATACCATTCCATTGTTTTACAATATTTAAAATTTGCAGCTGCGTCGGATTAATACAACGATATTTCTTCAGTTACTGTAATTACAGCATATTTAAAGGTTTTTTTAACCCCCGAGTCATTCGTCAAACTCAAGTTTTATAATAAGATATTGAAAGGGCCCGAGTTGGGTGAAGGCAAAAATAGCTACTACCTGGATTATTCGTTATTGTTCTTGAAGACTGGAGAAATTCTGATATGATCTTTCGTCGATATTGTACAATATTTCATTAAAAATGATTTCTAAGTACTATTCGAGTAGTTGCTTAAATATCCGAATATTCGAGTTGTAATCCCTAATCTCAAATCTAGGTGCGTACAGTGTAGAGTTCGCAACACCCGTAATACTTAAGCCGAGGTTCCGGTACTTCAGCTTTTTTTCGTTACCTAAATACTGGAATTTAGTATTATAATACATTTTATAGCAATACAATTATTTAATGATTGTTAGTACAACAAGTGTTGAATCTGAGAAGGCTTCTTCTGTAGTGAAAATTACTATAACGGAAATTCTATCAATATATCTTTTTTCTCTATCAATTTAACTTTTTTTTAAATTGCTTGGCAAGATATGTGCGTACTGAGTTTCCATAACGAATAATTTATTCAATGGTTAAACCAAATGTAAAAATGATAAATTTCAATAATTAATTTTTGTTAAAGTATAATTAAACTTTTTCTTGGTTTGATGTATTTAAATTTGAAATCAGTAGCAAAGTTCAAACCCATTTCTCACGTATGTCAGCTGAAATTATACCATATAATATATTAAAAGCAGAATTTAGTTGCTCCAAGTCCCCCGGAATTTTCCATGGCCATCGTTATACTCGTAAACCCTGAACTGAGGTGTTTGCACAGTCGTTTAATTTATTTTACAATAAAAGAATATTTATATTCCCAATGCACGTACATATTTTATCTGCTTATATTGAAAACTCGTTAACTTTTCATAAATCGATTTTCATTGTTGTAGACAAAAAAGGAACTTTTGAATGAAAACGATTAATTCCAGGAAAAAAATGTTTTGAAGTGATTTATAATATTCACCATAGCGCGTGGACCACTGGGAACCATATTCTACGTAAAATCGCACCATAACATTCAACATACTCTCGATAATATCTCTTCGAAAAATACATTTCCATTTATTCTATAAATAAATACACCAGCAAGAAACAGCAGGTTAACAGGTGCGATTACTACGACAAGCGATATTAAATCGATGTGTTTTATAATAAATTTAAATGTATTTTAATCAATTCCTTCATTTTATACGTAAACAATTGCACGTGTGTCAGTAAAAAAATATTTTTAATTTAATCATTTCTTATTTTATATGGCCATAGTGTCTTTTTTACGCGGTTTCTTTATGCACAGTAGTCTCTGAAACGTATTTAACTGCAAAATATATAGCGAGTGAGTTCAAATAAAGGAATTCAAAAGTATCATTTAAAAATTATTAAGAAATTGCGGCCATCTTAGCCCACCACGATTTAACCACTTAATACAAAAAAATCCAGCACAGCATAAGATAAAACAAATGTATTACACCTGAATTCAGGACGGTTCTCATTCAGTGTTTTATTTATTATCTACCGTAGCCTCTTTATCAATGTTCATCTTGCTATTGATAAAACGACATACCTTTGTCGACTTTGGTTACGCAACATACGCGATGAATTATACCGTTTACAATAAGAAGTGAGGAGCGTGCTATTGTAATATATTATAATTTTCATTTGCGGTATGGTTAGCGCCTGGTTTTTATAACAGTATTAATACTGTGACAGTCTTCATTATCTATAATGCAAAGTTAGCTTCCGTGTGAGACCTAAGCTCAATCTGTTATAATCATATGAAAATAAAACATATTCAGCAATTTTGTTTTTAAAAATACCATGACTTTTCAGTTCCAAAAATTTACAGTTGACGCCTTAAAAAGTTAATAACTAAAATAATTTTTCAGTATTTCAGTTTGTCGTTATAACGTTACTAATCGATATTTCAATTCTCCTTTAAATATTAAGCAATATGAATTTTTGAAATGTATTTAAATCAATGACTGTAATGTTTTTCTTCTCGTGTTGATCTTGGGTGGCTTGGCTTGTCAATCATTTTTGAAAGGTTTTCAAATATTTTGAGCCTACGTTGTTAATATATATCGCTATAAGGCAAGACATTTTTTATATTAACAAATAAATTAAAGAAAAAACGTTTAACGTTAACCAGTGTACCTATATAAAAGTGATCAATGATTTTTCAAATCGAAAAAAATCCAAAATACTTTTTATAATTTAATCTGATTAAATTTGCTTGACACAACTAAACATCATAATGTGCTGCACTCTAAAGTTTTGCAATATTATAATAAAAAACGTTTAATATTAGTAGATCAAACCTCATTTAAAAATTGAATTTCATAAGACACAATACGTTCCATTATTTGACCGAGTATAACCCATTAAAATACATAAACAAATAATAAAGAACTGAAAATGCTGCACCATCTACTTTGTCACTCATGTCACTTTGATTTGGTTTTATAATGTATTCCATAAATGACACGGATTGCAAAAGTTGATGAATATATGTTGGTAATAAAATGGATTCAATTACCTTAAATTTATATTCATATCATTAATTATTATTCAAATTATAATATCGACGGTGAACATGCATTACCTCGGAATCCACGTTTTTGTAATTTTGGGGTTATGATGATTCCTGATCCCATATTTTCTGCCACTTTTTTTGGTAAATCCGTCGTATTCCTATGTATCATACAACAGACGTAAATAACTAAAAACATATTTCTCGTATCCCCCATATGTTTAAAATTGGGAGCAATATATCGTATACCACGTGAACACATCAAGTATCAAAAGAACTTCCGTCACCTTACAATTTTTTTAGAAAAATTTGAATAAATTTAATTTAAATGAATACATTATTAGTATATAAATAAAAAAGTAAATATAAGTTTTTTGTTTCCTGGACAAACTATATTTTAGGGTTCCGATGTATTCCATGTATATATAAAGTATAAATACATTTATTGCTCCAGTAAATATTAAATTTTGTAAAATTCTATTCTTGTTGCGATAACGATGAAGTTCTTTTAACCAGGCTTTCTTCCAATATCATTTCGATCCCTAATGGAAATTTTCAACAACAGGTGTTAAACGAAAATTGATTGCGACTCTTTAGCTCAAAATATATTTTCAATGAAGGTACTAATAATAAAATGAGGTTAGGAATGGCGTAGTAGTTAACTAGTCGCTCTACACTTCGTTTGATAGATCAAAACGATGGAAAACATCAAATTAATGTGACATTGTTTTTAGTTACACATCTATAAGTCGATAGAAAAATCAATGTATATTAATCTCTATACGGAAATTCGACCAATAGAACGCATCACAAAGTTTGACGAACACCATAAATAATGAAAAAGAATTCAATCCAAATTTATTTTATTTAATAATAATACTTTATAAATTACTACCAATGTATCAATAATGACTATCGAATTTACGAAGAAATTTAAAATTAGTATGGCCTGTTCATATTCTTGATATTTAATTTATTAATTAGATTCATTAACGATAAAACATATCTTTTTCAATTTCCAGACTTTCATCTTATTTTGGAATATATGATTCAGGAAATATTTTAAATATTGTTTTACTTCTACATTCAACAATATTATATTTCAGGCTTTTTGCATTAAATAGTTTTGGTTTCCAATTAAAATATTAAACCTTGAAAAAAGAAATAGAAACAACACCATCGTAAAACTGAAAACCAGAATGATCATTATTATATTTCAAAAAACTGTGAATGGGAATTGTATATTATGACTGTCGAGAGATGTCATTAATTAAGATATTGCAATATTTTATGTTATTAATGATGCCTTCACGTGAGGGAAATATATAAAATATTTTTTATTCAATAGTTATTACTACATAATGTATATATAAAAAGTGTAATTAGTGACATTCTATTTTAAATAATAATTAGAAAATGTTTTTGAATATTTTTTAAAATATATATTATAATGAAATTGAATACCAACAAATAAATGCTGCCATTTATTATTTTTCCATAGTAAAATTATTTATTATAGTAGGTATTCTATATTAAAATTAAAATTTATTCACACAAAGCTGAATCCCTATACCCTTTTCGGATCATTTATGTTTAGCTGGAGTGATGTGGCAATCCACGAAATTATCAAATTTATTCTGTAAATATTTTTTTTGAAATATACATGTGGTTACTTACCTTGTTGCTGTTCATTTAAAACATTTGTGATTTAAATGTGAGGGTTTTATGAAGGTTTTTGAATAATTGTTGTGGAATGATTGATTTTTAATTCTAACAAACTTATATGCAATAAAATAAATTACTATTCAAAAATATATTATGAAACATTGACGAGGTAATTATAATTGACATTTAAATTAAACTTTATAACTGCTGTAAAACTTTTTGTGTTAAATACAATTCGTTTTTTTTATTTGCTATCGAGTGAGTCCATCTTATATGAACCTTCTAGTATTTTTATAATTTTAATACGTTTTCTTCAGTCATAAAACTGGTAACAAAATGTTAGTTAAAGTAATGTTCGTTAAAGTAAATTTACGAGTAAGCACAAGACAACAAAAACGTCTAGACTTTTTCTTAACTAACATCAATAAAATACTTTTAAATAGTGGTAGCCTTTTGAGTAAACTTCAGAGCTGAATTAAGTAAAATTATGTCACTCTTTAGGTGCTGACCATCAATTCTTGGTGGAAAAGCATTAATTTTAAAAGATAAAACACAATTTCTGGTCCTGAAACCGGTCCTGATCATTATAAACATGTGGAAGTAATACAAACAAATTGTGTTTTATTTTTTTAAATAAATTTATGTGTTTAACTATCATAATATATGATAACCAATTGAAAAGTGAACAATATATTTTTTTGGCAAGTTTGCTTCCAATTTAGAGCATATGGACTCCTAACGGAGTTATCTCAACGGAGTTTTTTCTATGAGAACTGCTTGTGACTCAGTTGCTGAATCTCTCATTTTTTCGAAGATAGAAGGGAGAGAAGGATAAAGCTAGGGCAAGACTAGTGGCTAGCTAATCGCTCTCTTGGTGGGAGGGAATTTGGACATCACAAACACCAATGCCTACGAACATAAAGCAATCCATAAATCAATTGAGAAATCAAATTATTAATCTTTCCGTACTGAGATTTGAAGCAAGCTGAAAAACGTTTGAAAGCATACTGGTTGGCAAAATAGAATGATGTTCAAATGAATTCTTAGACACACTATTTAACAAAAGTTTATCATTAACTAGCAGACAATACCAATTCCATACATAAAAAAGTTAGTACCACGCGATTAATTCAAAAAAATAAAAATACGTTTGGTGCGCCTAGCTGCATAGTAAAAGTACAGTAACCTTTTTTTCTTTTGTAGCAACTTTGCCACCAAAAGAAGATTGTTACAGTTTGGAAAGCAGACATCGATCAACCACGTAAATATTTAGCCATCGAAGAATATTCACGACTTTTCCCCCAAAAATATCGCATTACTTGGTCGACTAATGGGTAAAGAATAGTTCGAATTGCTCCTGGTGATTTTATAATAAAATGTATTTTTAAGTTCCGATGTTGCACATTTGTGTAAAATAATAATCACAACATATATTTATGTGGCTATGAGTTTTAGAGATTAAAGAAAATTATAGACTTTTGATAAGTTATTTTTTCAATTCTCTCACAGTATGTTAACTTCCCATTTTGTATATTTTATTCCAGTAATGATTGTGCAACTTTATATCGTTGGCTAATCTTGCAAAAAACGTGTCTTCTTTTGACAAGCCAACTTATGGAATATATTCAATGCTACATTATTAAATTTTTAATTAATTCAATACTTCCATATATGGCCAACCTTTTCAGCAGCCAGGCCAGATTTTGGAAGTGAGACTTTTTGCCGAGCCACAATTTTTATAATTATTCATTCGTATAATGGCAAAATAAATAATGGTGTTTAGTAAAAATTTGACTGCTTTGAGTTAGTAAGTTGATCTTTAATGCAGTCATAAATTACATCCCGTGGGCCACGCGTTGGCCACCTATAACTTAGACCTTTACCGTGCAGATGTAAAAAAACAGAAACAATACCATCGACATTCATTTTTCATCTCAACATTTTTTTCGAACGTGTATATTTTTGTTATGTATTGAGCAAGTATAGCCGTATAAAGAATGGTTTTTTCTTCATGTTCATATTTAATATAAAAAATATTTAAAATATAAAACCTCATCCAAGTTTTTAGCCACCCAAAGGCATAAAGCAGCTACAAAAGTACTATTTTTAGTATAATTCTAGTCTATATATATAAAAATTAATGTTCTTTTGTTTTTCCCGTATGCGTTCCTATACCATTCATCAGATTGTGATGAAACTTTCTTGAGTTGTTATGCGCACATCCGCAAAGGTTTCTGTATAAAAAAAAAAATCTAAAATAAAAAAAAGATTCAAAGTTCAGTTCGTGAGTGACATAAAAAGTGGTGTTAATTGTTAAATTCCAATTGCAGGTCTTAAATGGAAAATTTAAACGAGCAGATGTACTGTTGCCACGCATCCTAATGATTCCAACAGATATGCCAGTCAAATTCAAACGTCTACAGTTTCCGGTGCGACTCACATTTGCAATGACCATTGGACTAAATTTGGAATAACCATGCTTCTCACTTGAACAGCAGTATTTGGCTTGCTCACGCGTCGGAAAAACTTCTAATTTATTCGTGTACACACCAGATGTAAAATAAAAAACATTGTGTATTCAAAAGCACATCAATAAACAGAATTAAAGTACAAACACTTTCTTTCTTGAAGTCGCATTGGAATGCGTGCTGAGTACTCGCTGGTATATTATATTAAACTTACACTCTGAAAATACTACTCTGAAATATTATATTACAGCTAAGTACTTTTTTGGCCTTTCACCGACATCTTCGACAAAGATATAATGTTCCAGCAACCATACTATACTGCCGCATCAATTCCCTTCTTTATTATTTTTAGTAATTGTGCATACGAGTAACATTAAATTAAAAAAGGTTTTACTGTTGACCTGGGAGGTGACGAATACGAGGCTTTCAACTCCAACGCCGTTCGCCATGAACGTAATGCCATTTTATTAACCGTCACAATGTCTTAAAATGTATTAATTTTATTTTATTGAATGCTTTTTATAATTGTGCAGTTTTTGAAAAGTTGTTAGTGAGATTTTAAGCCGAAAATTAGTTTTGTTTTCAATAGAAGGTCAGCATCTCCATGTGGCGTGATGTTTTTTTATTATCTTAATTGATCGTATTGTAATATCCGCTATGTAAGCGTCATTTTCTTTGTATTTACGTATATGTAAAATTTCAAGCTTCTAATGACTTTTTCAGTCGTTTTGTGCAAATAAAAGTAAAAGTCAAGATAATATTACATTAATTTATGCAAATAATTGAATAAAAAATATTTTATATGCACTAACATTTGAATAATTTACCATTTTAGGGGACTGAATAAAGATTCAATGTGTAGTAATTGGAGAATTTTTCAAAGTATTAATAAATTGCAAATCATTGCAAAATATCATGAATTTTTTATACGGGTTTGAAAAAATATGATCTATGAAAACGGATAATTATTTTTTTACATTTATTATTATGATTTAAAATCAATGAAAACGTATTTAGGCGTATCTGAATAAATATGTTTCTATGTTTAATTTTATTGAATCGAAAAAATGGACGACCATAATAATTTCATAAATGACACTTGAATATATTGTAAGTTGTTGCCAGTAATAGAATCTACCTGATGCTCACTGCATATTAAATTTTGTTAGACAGTGGTCCATTGACCATTTCGTCGCGCAAAAAGGTGATTTATAACCATTTCTATCCCAAAAAAGGCTCATAATGGAATATAATATGAGAAATTTTTACATGACAGTCAATCTCAGTATAATTAATCAATTTGCATATCCGACACCTCGACGTAATATAACGTTCTTTTTGGTATTTATGTCATTAAAATATTTTTATTTGATAAGATATCAAGTTAGTTCTCCAATTATAAACACATTTAAACAAATTTATTAGTCTAGTAAAAAAATGTTAAACATTCAAATGCATAATATAATAATTATAATGCACGCTTCAATCAAATAATGTCAAGATTTACATTCAAATTTCAACAATAAACCACTTAATACTAATTTGTTGAATAAATTCTTTATCTCAATTTCAAAGGTTTTTTTAAATGCTAAATCAAATTTAGCTTCATCACAAAATCGGACACATTTTTTCCCCAATTTATGAAATCGTGAAAATATAGTTAGCCCCACGACGTTTTTTTATTTTTATTTCTTAATATAAAAGCTTGCTTAAATAAAAAAAAGTTGTGCATGTATTTCATTTAATTATTGAGCATATTTGTTTTTGGTTTATCAATCACGTCCACTCCTTCCATGAAACATAGAGCACTTTATATAGACTGCCAAATCCTTATTAAATATTTTTAATGAAATGTATTACCGTCGAGATCAAGCTGTCCGCTTAACCTTCCCTTTCGTCAGAGAAGCTTATGATACAAGGGTGAAGGTAAAAGAAGAGAAATCGTTAGCTGATCGCACCATCTACTCTTCGTTTTCAACACCTCTGCAAAATAAACAGGTATACAACAATATCATTAATATTAAATTTGGATTATTGAGATTTTGTACACTTCCATGTATTTAAATACATGGAAGTGTACAAAATCTCAATAATCCAAATTTAATATTGAAATTCCATCAAGCACCCTCAGTCGATGTCTTAAATTATATCATTAATAGTTTAAGTATGGAAAATCTGATGTCTAAAAGAAACCATAAATATATAAACAAGTGGAAGTAGTACAAACAAATAATATTATATTTTAAAAATATAATGCGTTTCCACTAAGAATTTACAGTTTACACCCTTAAAGTGAGAAACCATAAAAATCATTCATTATTGTTATCTTATTAGAGGTTTGATAAAGAGATAGAGTATTGAGTTTTCC
Organism: Himalopsyche phryganea; assembly: GCA_022494535.1. NCBI lineage: Eukaryota > Metazoa > Arthropoda > Insecta > Trichoptera > Rhyacophilidae > Himalopsyche > Himalopsyche phryganea. The sequence continues at coordinate 4,489,129 of JAGVSL010000034.1, forward strand.
TAAGAAACATACGATTTTTTACCATGTTTTCTTCCAGTATGTTGCATATTGCTTACTAATGGAAGTATCTCAATACAAGTTTTTCTCCGAAAACTGCTTGTTACTCAATTGTTCAACCACTTTTTTCAAATAGAGTAGGGATAGAAGGATAGGGTTCGGGCAGAACTAGTAGTTCCAACTACTCTCGCTCTGCTCCGTTTTTTAGAATCAAATGGGTGGGAGAGAAAATTTTAAATATCACGAACATTCGTGCCTACAAAAGAGATCTATAAATCGATTGAGAAATCTATTTATGAAACTGTCCACACCGGTACTTAACCGGGACCGTGGCCAACGACTTAACCACTACACCAAAGTATATACGATATAATAAAAGTAAACCTCACTCACTTATGTCGAAGTAATGAATTTCATTTTATCTGTATGTCATGATTATGATCCCTGCTGAAATTATATTCTACATCGTTAGTTGCTTAAAGCGTTCATTGTTTATGTGAAAATCATGCTAAACCGTTTAGTCATTTGTGGTGATAATAAGATCTTTACCAAAATGCTAATCTATTAAATTAGAATTCATTTATAATTATTTCCTTATGGTCAGACTATGAATTACCAAAAATTCATTGGCTTTATTGAATGCAAAATAGAATAAAATCATTATTTATGCCAAAAATTAGGCACGGGTTTTCATGTTTCTTTTTCTAAATATACATTTTAATCAATTTAAAAATGCCCAGGTTTCACGGCTCCTTTTTACGCGACCAATAATGTAAAATAGTTGAAGTTAATTGAATGCAGCATTTCAATATTAAAAGGTTCCCCATTCTTCTACTAGATTTTAAGGTTACTAGAATGATATAATTTAAGACATCGACTGAGGGTGCTTGATGGAATTTCAAAATCAAATTTGGATTATTGAGATTTTGTACATTTCCATGTATTTTGTCACTAACGACCCGGGTTTCGCCTTTCGGCATCTTCAGGCATTCGAGCTCACGAATGGACTCAAACTGACAGTTCAACCGTCAGTTCGAGTCCATTCGTGAGCTCGAATGCCTGAAGATGCCGAAAGGCGAAACCCGGGTCGTTAGTGACAAAATGCATGGAAGTGTACAAAATCTCAATAATCCAAATTTACTAGAATGAATATATCCTCACCGTACTGGCAGAAGTTAGTAATTAAAAAAAAATACGGAAACTAGTTAAAAACACAATGAGATTCTTGAATATCAATTCTTTGTCTGGAAAAACTCAGAAGCATTAATTATACCAATTTGGAAAAACACAGCAATTTATTTTATCAAAAAATATATCAATGCAGAATTATAGGCAAGCATTTGTCCCTTTCTATTGATTCCTATCATGATTAGTGTTAGATTGGCATAAATTCATCTTTATTTTGATACTATAATTATCTATTTATGTAATATAAAATACCGAGGCTAAGCACATTATCCTATGAGCAAAAATTTTCATTTGTTGTTTACTCAGAACTGTCAATATGTTACTTACCAACTTCTGCCGTACGGAGACAATATGAAAATTCAGTATTTGTTTTTGAAGGTTAGATATTACTCATGATAGTAATATTATTTGAATTACTAAATATTGTGGCACTGTTATCTAAAACTCTCATGCTACTGTATCAATACCGTTCCGAGATAAATGCTATTAAAAAAAACTGTTTAATATTATTGCGTTGTCATCCCTGCCTAATAATATTTAACCATATCATCATTCCAATGCTGGATGCGTCATGTCATGATGTCACAGCAAGCCATGTTATCCGCTTCTCGGATGATCACGCAAATATGCGTAAAAAAATGTACAATTTCGGACGATCACGCAAATGTGCGTGATTCTCCATACAAGCAAAATTTATGATTTCAAAGACGATGTCAAATTCCGGGCAATCACGCAATACGCGTGAATATTAATTGAACCAGGAAATACCTGTTTTCAATATTTACGTAATAATTATATTTATATAGTAAGTAAAGGCGTCCGTGGCGCAGTTGGTTTCGACGCTGGCTACGGTTACGGATGTCTCGGGTTCGATTCCCGGTGCGGACGGTTTTCATAGATTGATGTTTCAATCGATTTATGGATTTCTGTTCGTAGTCTGAGTGCTCCCTCCCACCAATCCCATCCTCCCGGGGCGTAACGAGAGCGATTAGCTAACCACTAGTCCTGTCATAGCCCTATCCTTCTGTCCCTACTCTCTTCGAAAAAGAAAAAGAGAGGTTGAGCAACTGAGTGACAAGCAGTTCTCGTAGAAAAAATTATGTCAAGATACCTCCATTCGGAGACCATATGCTCCACATTGGGAGCGGACATGGAAAAAATAAAAAAAAATAAACTGTTTTTGATAAAAAAATCTTCGAGGGGTTAAAAAAAATAAAAAAATATTTTTTTGTGAATATTTGATTACATGCTATAAATTAATGACGTAAAATAATTTCATTTTTCAACAGATTGTTGCAAAAAACATCGCAGGCGAAGCAGTTAATTATCAATCAAAATGGTTATTTTATAATTCATATAATTCTAATGAAACTGTATCTGATTGATTTATACTAATAAACTGTTCTATCAGACAGTGCTACTTATTATATTTAATATTACAGAAGTGTTCCCAGATTAATCTCAGGTCAGATTAGTTCTCTCATACAATTTTACTCCGTTAATTGATTTTTAATGTAGCTTTTATTTTTGATTTCAGATTAGTATTTATTGATTTGTAAGAGGTTCTTAACATTTTGATTCCAGATCTAATTTCGTTTATATATATTTTGTTTGATTGTAACCTGTAAATTCTTGTCTTAGTTCATGAACCAACTGTTTCATATAACTTGTAATTGTAAACATTCAATTTTTATATAAATAGCCCTGTGGCAATTGTATTTATATCAGTGTATCATTTAATATAAAGCTTTTACCGTTTTGTCACCACTAGACTTACAACCGATGAATTCATTTGAAACGATCTATCAGATTCGTGTGTTTAAACCAATTTGAAAAACGTTTGCCATGGAGCGAAAGATTCTGTGAAATTTTGAGGACTGAACGTAGTGGAGTAGTATAATTAAGAAAGCCAATGTTCACGGTGGACTGTAGCACCAGAAAAGAAGAAAAACAAAGTTTTTTGAGTATTCTACATTTGAATTTGTTTTGTTTCTAAGCTCAAACATCCAGTCTATCGTTTTTTTTTTATTATGGAAACGGCGATATATAAAAGAAACAGTTTGTTTTCAGTCATTAATATATTTGCCAAACAATTATATATGTTTTTAGTTAACAGTTGTTTTTTTAAGATTTTTCAATTCTTTACACAATGTTGAGGCAATAACAAAATATTTTTGGTCACACATATTAATAAATCTTTTTACGATGCTGTTTCAAATTCGAAACAATGGTCAAACAACACTTTATTGTCTTCTTCTTCCCACAAATTTAGACATTGTCTAACCGTTAAAAATGCACCAACTCATCAATAATATGTGGTACTTACATTAATATGAAACTGCCGATGAAATTGTTTAACAATTTAAATTTAATTTGATTCTTGGAAATTCATGTACATTTTCACTCTTCCTGTTTTGCCAAAGTAGTCTTAGCGATAATTCGAATACTTCCATAGAGGTGAACGAGTGAATCGTCCATAACAAACGTTTGTTTCATTATACCGTCGACGATCAATGTTAGTATATTATGAGTATATTTTTCAATCGACTATATCTCCAGATTACGCCTCTGTATATTTTCTGTAATTTTAAAAAATATAGTCATGAAATAATATCTTACATATTTAATACCATAAAAGGAAATAGTCTTTATACTTGATCGATTGTGATCAGTTTTGCATGGAATATAAAAAAATATTGTAACGAATACCTGTTATAATATCGACGGGTGTTACAGATTATATATGATGCAATGGTTAATAATGCATCCTTGGAAATGAATAATAATTGTCGTTGACGATTTCATCGGATATTGTTTCGAAATGATATCTCATTATGCAGCATTTGCAAGTCGTGATGGGTATTTTTGTGTTTTAAATGGCAAACAGTAATAATAAAAGAGGATATTTTTTATTTCTTATGAAACACATCATATACCTGCCACACCACAAGCTGAAATGCCAATAATCGTTGCCCACTCATCATACTTGCAGGTGGCATACTGGTATGGGTTTTTATTTTTGCTGCAAAATAAAATTCACTCATTCTTTCATTGAATGTTTTTTTGGAATAAGATATTTTTTTCTAATTTTAGTAGAAATCCTTTAATATCTTATAATTCCTGTCATGTGAAAATGATTCTCTCTGCCTTAATCGAAGTTAAAATGATAATTCCAATTTCCCAACATACTCAGATGACAGACAAAACGAAATATCGATCAAAATTAATGTGAGGAAAAATAAATTTAAAAAAATCGTCCTTAATTTATTTACTTGATATTAATCAGTTTATCTTTATTTGTTCAATGACATATTAAATCTATAATTCGTGTATTGTAAAAGAATTTTTATGATCAGTCAGGCCAAAGATAAACAATTATTAAAATTTTATTTATTGCAAATTTGATCACCAAATATATGATTTCAAGATAAACGACGACTTTATAAATATGATGAGCCGTTAAAATTTTATTGCCCGTGCTTCCTTTAAAGTCGAGATAATATCTTACTTATGCATATTATTAATATATTTGTAGACCATTTGTGGGATGGTCATTGCCGATTTTTTAGTTGATTATGATTCATATTTTTATCTGATAAAATGTGACGAATTCTGATATTCGTATTTTTTTCATCTCTCTATGCCATCTTCTATCGACGACCATATTACAGTATATCTATCTATCGAAGCAAAACATATAAGATTTCCAACGTCTTGGACATGCAGCCACATACGCTCTGATTGCGTAGTCAAGGTATTCTTTTTCTACTTACGCATATTATGCTGCCTGCTTAGCCTGGTTGCTTGTTATAATTCGTTATTTTCATTGCCAGAAATGTGACCGACTTAAGCAGCATTTCTGCATTTAATCTATATTAGACCTCTTAGCTTGTTCTTCCATCTTAAAATCTTCTATTTGGTGACTTGATCAATCTAGAAAATCTTCATTGTAAATTGATACAGCCACACATCCAGAACCTCGTGAGTTCTAATTAGGGATTCCAACTCGAATATTCAATACATTCGGCAATTTTTTTAACTATTCGATATTCGAATATTAGTTTTCGTAAAAAAATTAAATGAAATATTTTACAAAATCGACGAAAGATCACATCACAATTTCTCAAGACTTCAAGAACAATTATGAATACACCAGTTAGTGTTTTTTTTGCCTTCACCCAACTTACGCGCTTTCAATATATTATCATAATACTTGCGTTTGACTATTAAAGAAAAACCATTGAAGTAATCTAACGCAGCTGTAAAGTTTAAATATTTTAAGGCAATGGAACGGTATTGGAATGTGTATGTTGTCTCTTTTTGAGATTTGAAAGAAGAGGGAAAAAATTTGGTCGTCCTTAATTATTATAAAATTTAGGTATCTCATCCTTAAGAAAATATTGTATGTATATCAGTGATTTAAAATTAGAATACATGTGAATTTCAATGTATTATTTTAGTATATATAATGTTATATTATTAATTATTCCAATCGCATTTTTAATATTATTTTCATACTTAAGAAACTATTCGAATATATTCGAATAGTTTTAGTTGTAATGACGAACAGTTGGAGTCCCTAGTTCTGATTGTCGGTTCGTTTAACATAAGCGTCGACTGGTAAGACCCAAAAATCAATATGGAAAGATTATAGACTTATGTCTCGATTAAAGAAGAGACATTTCTTTGTTTCATAAGCGTTTTACGTCTTTTCAATTATAATTGATAAATAATTTTAGCTCTAATTTTTTTTGAAGAAAACAATGAAAACAACGCATGGTCGACCCTTATTGGCGTGTTCATCAGTGTATGAGCATAAATATCTCTGATAGTTTTACTAACATACGACCAATGAATGCTATAAATATATTTTTTCTGCGCGATCGCTTCTTCTATTTTTCTTTTAAATTTAATATTAAACATATTGTCTGATAGATAATCATATTCTCTAATAATAAATTAAAGCAATTCCGCTAAATTGAATATAAATATTTTTCTATGGATCATTGCTGAATCAATAATGTGCGCAAAACTAATTAATACAATGCTACAAACTCTGATATATGATCATTTAAAAATTTACACATATTTTGTGTATAAATATGTATTTAAAACTGCAATAAGAAACAAGTTGATATTGTAATTTTGTTTTCTTTAACATTAAGTAATCGCCATTATAATTTAGCAGGACTCAATCGCATCAAATTTATTTAAAAGTAAAATTATTAATTTATTTACTTATTCATATTAAATTATGTATTTATGATTTTTCTTAACACTCAAAATAAATATAAGTTTCAACAAGCATATAAACAAACTTAGCCTTTGAATCGTTAATATCCTGCTGAGTTATTTTTTACAAAATTAAGTGGTTAAAAAGTCGTAAAATTTTTATATAGCAGAACAGAAAACGTCATATTTTTTAATTTAGTAGACTGCGTGCATTTTCAAAATGTATTTTCTTGTAAATTTGAATGCAATAAAAAAAACACTGACAACTTAATCAACTTCCAAACGTAAAATCGCTTCATGAAAACTCAGTCTTAGCTCGGTGTTCATTGAAATCGACAAAATTGTAAAAAAACGTACTTGAAATTTATTCATGAAGGGAAACTTTGGCCTAAAATCGAAAACGTATTGGCGAACGAATTTGTAACAGGAAATGCAACAACAGTACATATATTATTTGTGTTCATATTATTTCAAGAAGAGTTTTATCAAGACGTATCTTTGAGTACCATTTTTTAAGATAACAAGATCACAGGTAGGGCTTCCAACCCGGTTTAAACCGAAACCGGTTAACCGGTTTATCGCGTGTTTTGAAAAAAACCGAAAACCGGTTTATTTCACGCGGTTAACCGGGTTTCTAAAAATATTTTCAAAAATTCTTTTATTTATATTATTTTTAAAATTTAACGCCTTTAAGAGGAAACAAATGTACATATTGTTGAATAATCGCCTCTATCATAAAGGTGTCGAAATTATGGCAGCGATATTTTATACAATAAAGAATTACACGGCATCATCAAAAGACACATGCATTATTTACGCTTAAATGCATGATTTTCATCTTTTAAATAAAAAAATATGTTCATATGCAATGAATAGGTGAGGTTATAGGAAAAATATTCAAAAAAAATAGTATTTTGATATATTTTCACCCAAAAACACTCTGTACTTTATAAACGCCATCGTGCATTCGCGACATAAAATATGATACTTACACAGTACTTTTAGGAGATTACAATTATAATAAAATTAAATAATGTTGACATTATATAACTGTTAAGTGCTAGTTTTATGTTTACCTTGTATAAAATAATTAAAATAAATATTTCATATTTTCCAATATAAAAATCCATTGAGTTGACTGCTTCTATAGGCTGATCATACTCTTTAATAATAAATTTAATGATTGATTAGCATTTACTTTCCAGAAATCATTTATGAAGAAGTGAAAAATAGCAAAATGTTCAGTTCAATATATTTTTTTACTATGTCTGCTCCCAACGTGGAGCATATTTCTTCCTAATGGAGGTTTCTCAACTGAATTTTTCTACGAGAACTGCTTGTTACTTAGTTGCTCAACATATTTTTCTTCAAAGAGAGTAGGTATAGAAGGATAGGGTTAGGACAGGACTTGTGGTTAGCTAATCTCTCTCGTTTCGCTCCGTTTTTTTAGGATCCGTTGGGTGGTAAGGAGTTCCAGACATTACGAACATTCATGCTTAAGAACAGAAATCTATTAATCAATTGAAAAATCAATTTATGAAACTGTCCGCACCGCGACTTGAACCCGAGACATCCGTAACCGTATCCAACAACATTAAGCACTGAACCACAAAGCCGATTATATTTATAACCTACAACCGTAGTAAATATTTTCATGTCTATGCGTGCATGTTATTTTATGGATATTTCCGTTACTTGCTTGTTGGAATAAAATTCTATTCCGCTGCTTTTAAGTGATACTTTTAAAGGTATATTGTTTATATGTGACGTTTTACTAAAGTATATTTAAAAACCTACAGCGGCTAATTTTTTATGTAGCTAGTAATACTTGAGAAAGTTTTGTTTCAAGAATAAGCAATAGAAAGCTGTGTAATAAACTTTATTTTACTTTACCCTAATTAGTCGTCAGGTCATACAATATATCCATTCGCAAATTTATGTTTTTGACAAAATATACCGTCATAAAAAATATGACATCCATAAATAATAATAAATATTTGAGCGGCAAGTTGTTATAGCATCACTAACTTAACCTAACCAGATGTTTTCTCGACCGTAGGACCCACATTTTTATTTTTATTATATTCTTTTGTTGACGTTTTGACAAAACACCTTTTTTTCCAAAGCATATTACTGATAGTCAAATAAAGAAATTATCAATTGTGTGTATTACTAAATTATAAATCTATATAATCTGATTTACAACCATTAGAACTTGTAAAAAAAAATTTGTGAAATTGATCTAGGTAAATATTTCAACTACGAAAGAAATTTTGATTTTTTTATATTATCAATTCGAAAGAATTGAAAGTTTTCTAAGTAATGAGATACAAACACGGTGATTATTGGAACGAAGAGATTTGATAAGTCACTGATATCTTAGTTGAAATATTTGTACAACAGAACCGTACAAAAAACTATCATAAAACTTACTAAATTATATTTAAATTAAGCTTTCATAGATTCGTCTGCAAAAATTATTACGAAAAAACTTTACCCAAAAGATATTATATAATTATAATTGATGGAATACGGGAGTCGTTAATATTGAGACCAATACAATAAATGAAATGCGTAAGAGCATATCAATTGTTCTGATTGTTAATCCAAGATCACAACGACACACGGGAATTGATTAAAGATTTCAAAATTCTAGGATGAACTGTAAACACTTTAAATATTAAATAAATTTTCATGTATTATTTTAGTAAATATAAAAATTTTTAAACTTATTTTTATCACACAAACTATACTTGAGTTTTCTGGTTTATTCTAGACGTAATTGATAATTCTATCATTAAACATACGGAAATAATATTTTTGTTTATATGTACATATTTATAATAGTTATTATTCATTCTATTTTGATGAGATATTTTCGTCTATTTGATTTTATTTCTGCTCCGTGTGTATAACCACATTTTTTTTTGTTGTATAAAAATAGTATGTGTTGCTATTGTTTATAATTTCTCCAGTTGCTGTCCTAATATTTTTTAAACACATTCAAATAATAATCTTATTTACGAATTTTATTATTAACCACTTTTCGCCTTTCGGCATCTTCAGGCATTCGAGCACACGAATGGACTCGAACTGAAATTATTATTAAATATTATTAAAGTTTTTTATTATTTTATTATTTAAGTTTAAGTTTTATTATTGAAATTGAAATTTTGTTATAACTCTTTGTTTCAATTTATTGTAGTTAAAAAAAATACTTTTATATGATTTTTTTGAAAATAATGAACTGAGGTATTTCGGTTTAAACCGGTTAACCGGTTTCTTTGTCAAAAAAACACCGAAAACCGGTTAGTTAAAATCTTTGGTTAATTGGAAGCCCTAATCACAGGTTTTGCTATTCCAATACATTTTCAATTTAGGCCAAAAGATTCACCCCAGGGCCAACGTCACCCCACATGACGGTACCGTTATTGCCAACACATTCAATATTGCGAGTAATATCTATTTTATGTATATCGACTAGCGATATATCCATAAATTACGAATGATCCTTTATGCATCCGGGTTAATCAATCTAACATGAATAAGGAAGAAATTAACTTTATTATCATTAATTGAAATTTTCTTCTTAGCCATACTCCTCACGTGTGAGGGTTTTGACCTCCGTCTACCATAAAAACCTCATTTCCTTTGACGATCCTTCGCCACTCGCTCCTCCATTCCGCCTGTGGCATTCTTTATATGATCGCTCTAGTGACTTACGCCTCACGTTATTCCTACGACCTTTCCTGTGGATTGTCGGCGATGAGGCCAAAAAAGCCGAGTAAGCGTATTGTATAGACGGCCGGGATCGTCTATTCTGTATTTGGAGCCGTTTCAGGATAGCGGCGTTTGTGCGTTTGGTCGTCCATGGTATACGGAGCATCCTTCTCCAGCACCACATTTCAAATGCGTGTAGCTGTTAGCCTTTCGCTTTTAGAGTCCATGTCTCCATGATATAAAGGCGTATGGTGTGTACGAGCGATCGTACAAGACGTATTTTGGTATGTCTGGTTATTTTGTTGAATAACTTACTTAGTGACTACATGTTTTTGGTATTTTTATTATGTATTCTTATAATTAAATTATGCGCTTATTGTACTTATAATCAACCAGTCATATACGGACTTAATCTAAATGTTAATAATATTCAAACGGAAATTAGCAATTCAGTAATTAAAAGATAAATAACATGCATAACTTTTATCTATAAATGGCGTAATAGGATCCATATACACAGTTGACATCATTAAATCCGAGCATTTTGTATGCATAATAACCGAGTAGGTGTTCATGATTTACAAAAATATTCTGCCCATTCCCATAAATTAATGTCAATTTTATTGATTCAACGACTCGTTTTAAATTTCATTATCGGCTATTTTATCGTCAAATTTTAAGCAGATGTCACTAAAATTTTACATTTGAAGGTGGAAACTTTGCAATCTCTTTTTTCTTCAATACGGATCTTGCAAAAAGATGGACTTGTATAATTAATCTCAAAACAAAAAAAAAACGCTTAATTAATTTTGTAGTGCAGTAGTAACACAAAATATATTTTAAAAATCTTTATCTTTCTATATTATTTTTGCTGTCGCAGGCTTGATAGTTTTATCCTTTACATAGTATATATTGATAAGTTCCGACTTATATCAGGCGTGCTGATGATGATGATGTGCCTCAGTTTTTTTAGCTTCAATCAAAAAACGCCAGTTCAGTCAAAGTTATCTTTATTGCAGTTTGTTTAATACATACAATTTAGGAATTGACAATTAAAAAAAAAAAAAAAAACAAAAATACAATTATAATTTACGACAGAAAAGTAACAACCCGTGTTAAATTGGTAAGCGGCAAAAAATAGGTTAACTCTGCCCACTGCGCCAGAAAAAAACACGCCCATGCGCTACCACTCAGGGAGATCGACTGAATAATTTAAAACGGCAGGCTCTTTGTAAATTTTCCGAGTATCTGGGGTCGATCCCTATCCCTATACCCGGCTGCATTCAAAACAGTTCCACACAATTCTAAAAAATGAAGCGACGTTTATACATTGAAACAACGTATATTATCACTGCTAATTGCCTTGGTGAGATAATTCTAGTAGAGTTCTAGGCACAACTCGCGGCTGGGCCGCACTAAATACGATCGGGTCGTGCCAATATATACATTTGAAAGGTGCATAAATATTTATAATCGTATTAAATTTCAATGCAATAAATATTAATAATTTTGAACATTTTACTCGTAAAATATGTTGTTTTATTTAGTTGTAATACTAGTGCTTTAATGTAAAAAACTTATTAGTTGCAGAGAATATTTTAAGATTTAATTTAAATAGTATGGAGAGTTTTTGTCCATTTGTGAGAATTAAAACGTAATGAGAATTAAACAAAATGAATGGGTCATATTTAATAATTCAGCGTATCAGTATCCTCGAAATACTTAATAGGTAATTACTGTGTCCCTATAGCCTATAGTTATAGTTTTTCTTAGATTTTCGTATATTAAACAAAAACGAAGATCTTAATCACGTGGCTGCTTATAATAGAGGCAAAATTGACTTACTGTGTTGCAAATCAGTTGTATATGCAGTATTTATTGCTAATAAATTTAGATATTTCACTATGTTCATTAATAAGTGACCAATGCAAAAAACGTTAGTTTTTATTTTCACTTATGCAAGGTCATTTAATGTAGACATCTTAAACACTGTGAGAAATGCGTGGGATTGTATAATAAAATCATTTAATGGTTACAGGTGGAACGGCATGCCAAAAAAGCGAGACTTCATTGCGCCGAAACCCACATAATAAGATTTGATTACTCACAATGATTTACACTTTGTCTCCACATCTTGGAAATCACCAACTCCTGAAGTAATAAATTTGAAGAATAATTGAGCCACTGATATCAATAGTGAACAAACATAAAAAAAATGACCTAATATGTTGTTTATATCCAGAACATTAATATTAGCATCGTGCTTATTTTTAATCATATTTCTGTAAATCTTTCATTTTATCTTTGGATAATTTCCGGAAGGTGGTGTTGCTAGAACTATTGGTTCCTCATTAAAAATATACGTAAAGAGGGCTATGTGTCCTTTGATATAAATATTATGTTTGAAGTACGACTTTCTTTTTGTAAAAACATTTTTTTCATATAATTTTTGAAAACATTGGATAATTTGCGGAAGGTGGTGTTGCTAGAACTATTAGTACTTCATTAAAAATATACTTAAAGATTGCTATGTGTCCATTGAAATATGTTTGAAGTACAACTTTCGTTTCGTTAAAACACTTTTTAAGTGAATGTTTTGTTTGAAAATGAATATAAAAATATATATTTGTCGGCATCCGTGGTTCAGGTGGTAGCGTCGTTTACGGATGTCTCGGGTTGAATTCCCGGTGCGGACGGTTTTCATAAATTGATCTTTCAATCGATTTATGGATTTCTGTTCGTAGTCTGAATCCTCCCTCCCACCCATTCCATCCTCACGGGGCGTAGCGAGAGCGATTATTTAACTACTAGTCCTGTCCTAGCCCTATCCTTCTATCCCTACTCTCTTCGAAAAAAGGGAGGTTGAGCAACTGAGTAACAAGCGGTTCTAATTCTTTTAAGATATCTCCATTAGGAGACCATATGCTCCACATTGGGAGTGGAAATAGAAAAAAAAATATTAAACACTCATTCTCACATCTTGATATATCACTTTATCTGTCTAGGAAACGTATCTGTCTTTCAAACAAAGGACTGGGTGTTACTGAAAATCGGAAAAATTTGTGAATAAAACATGTTTATTTAAGTCCTATAATTTTATAGAAATCATTGTAAGGTTAGTTCTAAATAACATTTTCTTTTCCTGCAATTCTGAATAAACCAAATCCTCATTGACAATTAATATGTATTTAAATTGTACACAAGTCTGTTTGGCAATTATTATAACAGTCATATTGTGTCAATCTCTTGTTCAGAAACAACTGAATAACTTTAATAAACTTGCTCATTAATCATTTGTAATAAATATCGTATTAAGAAGTCAGCAACTCGCATATTTTAATCATTATAATATCACAATGTAATGTGTACATATATTGTATGTAGGTTACAAAACTGAGACTTAGGGATCCTTATATGGGGCTAGGATCAAATGCTTTGCACAGTTACAGTTGCATACTTAAATTTGTCAAATTGGGACTCTGACACAATCTATATTGGGTATGAGTATGTATATAATATTATATCTAAATCATTATTATATAAATTTACGTTCCATTAATAGATAGAAGTGATACCATTAGAAGATTAATCATAATGTGTATATAATATGTAAATGCGTCCAATGAATGACTTGTTTATAGCACATTAAAAAAATTAAATATTATAATTTGAATTCTATAAATCTCTTCAAGGCATTGACCTTTAAAAAACGATTTCAGTAGGCAAAACGTGTTCGACAATATCCAAACCCAAGGCAAAAAATATCTCCGAGGTTTAAACATTTCGATCGATTTATCGGTGATTTGAAAGAAACGTATGTTCGTAAATTCGCTCTTAACTTTTGTTTAATGTCAAAGTTCAATGTTATTTTAGTATCGTTAAAAAATGTCACTAGAAAAAGTTGATTTTTTACATAAATTGTCATATAGGTAACACACTTATATCATCCATCCCGGAGTGTAAATTGTTATCTCATAATCACTCTTTGGATAAACTTGAAAAACGCGTTTTACAAATCTTTGAGAAATTAAACCGATGTCTGGAAGGTGATATTTTTAAATTTTGCATAGATTACTTTCAAAACATCTTTTCCGCCTCCGTTTTTTTTGCTGTTTTTTGCAGAACGATTATGATAATGAGAGTGTTTACCAATTTATAATTCATTATAGTAATACAATATTTACATACGCGATTTCAATTTCTGGAGTCAAATAAATAATTCTTAATGTTTACTTTTAAAAAAGAGAAGAGTATTTTACATTGATTCATTTTATTTTTTAACATACAAATGAACATGCACGCAAAGAATTTCATTTGAAAAATAGGTGAGCCGTTTATAATACATTGTATTCATTTCAAGTTTACGTGGGGAAAAAACACTGACTCATATCTTCTTAATGAATTGTTCATGAGAAAACTTTGAATGATAACCAATTTTTATTAATCAGTTCAACTTCCTATCAAATATGATACAGATAGAAAGATAAAATGATGAGATAAGGAAAAAACTAGCTATTGACTGTCAACTGTATCTACTTTTTTTTCCAGGTTTTATTATAAAGCTCAGATATAATATATATATGAAAACATGCATGCATTAAGATATCAATTTGATACCGGATATAAACCCAACACCATCACCACACAGCCATGGGAATCGATCGCTAACAGTTGTAATACTTTGTATGACATGAACCTTGTATGTATTATGTTTTAATAATTTGATTATGATTTATAAAATAATAGTAATTTCAGGTTTTGTTTTATAAATGAGATAATCATCGTATTACATAAATACACCACGATATTTTTAATAATTAAATATTGTCAACACCAAAGGGAGTTTTTTTCAGGAATTTATTTTAAGTATATATATAATCCGATTTTTAATAAGCTGTTTGAAGTCAATAAAAAGGCATGGTAGCATACGCATTCTAAAGCTGTGATGAATCAGTTAAATATAATATATGGTATGTTAATTATTTTTGTAATTTAATAACATGTCTTTTAAATCGTGTCTAAATGACATTGAAAAATTACATAAAAGGTATAATTCTTTCCTAAAATTTCATGATGAACGCAGCAACATGTGAATATTTATATTTAATTAATATTTTCACTGCTAAATACTATTTCACAAA
The DNA here is from genome assembly GCA_022494535.1 of Himalopsyche phryganea. Taxonomy (NCBI): domain Eukaryota; kingdom Metazoa; phylum Arthropoda; class Insecta; order Trichoptera; family Rhyacophilidae; genus Himalopsyche; species Himalopsyche phryganea. The sequence goes on from JAGVSL010000034.1 coordinate 4,504,407, forward strand.
TTTTTATCGTAAACATAATTAATTGAATAATTTATCGGCTTGTCAAAAGCCAATTTCCACGGTCATTATTTTTTATTCATTAATTTACGCATTTTTAATTATGATACTTCGTAAATGTTCAAGATTTTCAGAAGCCATGCCATTAATTTGTGAACGTCTTGGGTTAACTAATTTTAGAATCTTATATAGCTTATATTATAGCTTCAGTATAAATTTAAGCATCATCGCTTATTTGAACATATTATTGCAATATCTCAAAGACAAAAGCAAGAAAATCACGACTTTGTGTTGTTCGAATCGTTCAAATATTGTACATATCTATATGTTTTGTCAATAGCTACCCGGGTTACGAATTTCGGTATCTTCAGGCATTCAAGTACATGATTCATATTTAATTTTGAGATTGGTTCAAATACCCTTAGTCGATATCTTAAATTACTTCATGTTGTATTTAGCGTAGAAAAAATAACTATTTCGAATTTTCTTGCTTACCTAATAATATATTTTTTTAAACATTTTACACCAACATGTTTAAATATATCGATATAAGACTACGTTTGACATTAAAAATAAACATATTTTTTTTCAAATATGTATTTACAAAAACCATTAGAAAAAAAAATATGCTGATTGCAATCATGTCCCTAGATATTTGATTAATAAATCGAGCAATTTCATTATTAAATCTGAATAGCGTCGTAACAACGTTTCTCACCTAGGCACGGTGGACAGACAAATAAATGAGTAATGCTTATTGCGTATTGGTGGAATGTATAGATTAGAATGAAATTAGAGATACAGTCGATCAGCAGTAGGGATTTCAACTCGAATATTCGATATCCTAATATATTCAACCCTTTTTTAAGTATTTGTGATTCGAATATATTGGCAACTATTCGTAATTTTACAAAATTGACGAAAGATCACATCACATTTTTTCCAGAGTTCAAGAACAATAACGAAAATCCCAGGTAGTGGTGACTTTTGCCTTCGCCCAACTCGGGCACTTTCAATATCTTATCATAATACTTGAGTTTACTCTGAACATGCTGTAATTTTAGTAATTGAAGAAACACCGTTGTATTAATCCGATGCAGCTACAAATTTTAAATATTATAATACAATATAATGGAACTGGAATGTGTATTTATATAATTTAAGACATCGACTGAGGGTGCTTGATGGAATTTCAATATTAAATTTGGATTATTGAGATTTTGTACACTTCCATGTATTTTGTCACTAACGACCCGGGTTTCGAGTCCATTCGTGTGCTCGAATGCCTGAAGATGCCGAAAGGCGAAACCCGGGTCGTTAGTGACAAAATACATGGAAGTGTACAAAATCTCAATAATCCAAATTTAATTGTGTATTTATATATTGTTATACTGCTAATTAGTCGAATCGGATATTTAATAGTATTTTCATACTTGATAAACTAATTGAATATCCGAATAATTCAGTTTTACTATTTCAAATTCGAATAGTTGATAATTACGTATAGTGAGAATCCCTAATCAGCATTGAAGAAATAAAAGGTGATAATGATGTCAATCAAAATAATAACGTTTTGATAATAAAACAAAATAATCTATTAAAAACTAAATAACCTGTGAAACATTTTATGTATTTATATGACTTAACTAAAATTATGTAGGCCATGGAAAATAGAAATACATATGAGACCAAAAAGACAAAAAACAGGTATAATTAAGTAAGTTTATGTAATGCGTATAAGTTGCTGCTAAAAACAAGGTGATAGTGTTGCTGTTTATATTCAGCTATTAAAATTATGAGTATATTGGACTAGAACTAAGTTCCAACAGCAGATGATTTTTAAACTATTCTATCCTGTGTAGATTATAACAGTGCTTCCAAAAATTTTTCATGCAACGTGCCCCTAAATCTGAAAAAAACTGTTCCCGGCCCCCCCAAAAAGTATTTTTTTAGTTCCCCCTTGAATGGCATGACCTGCGCTTATTTTTTATTACAAGTACGTAATTTTTTTATGTTTTTGCAGTATATTCAGAAACCTCGAAAGAAGCTTATAATAGTTGATTATTCAGTTTGAATTGTTTTTGTTGTTTTAAGCCTGTAAAGAAAAGCATTCTTTGAAAAAGTTTGTAATCTGGGTGAACGGTATTTAAGTGATGCAACAGTTTTCCTGGTATCATAATAATATATATTCGTTTGAATTATAACCAATTACGGTTCATACAAATTGCATACAAAGTTGTCTTTTCGTTATTTAGTAGTGAAAAAATAAAAACGTCATCCAGCAAGGACTTTGTTTTATAAGGAAATTTAGCACGGAAAGGAAAAACAAACTATCCAATAGTTGTATTTATATTTATCATAATATTTTTCATATTTTCCTATAAAACGAAATAGTCTGTGCGTGTTGGGATATTAGAATGCGATAGGAGTATGTTACTAAATTTTAGACATCGTACCCCTTGTATAGAAGAGTCTCAGAGTTTTCGTGGAACTTAGTTTGGGAAGTACTGGATTATAAAAAAATAATGACCAAATATGAACGTATATTTTCAAGCTATCTTATCATATCGTATGGTTTGAAATAAATATTTTTACTTCGATAACAGTTATATAAAAATAAATAGAGACCGCCATTAAGATCCTTCACATATTGAATTATTATGACGTCTTTTGTTTCAACCTGTTTATCATTTTGAATAAATTGACAATAAAACTGATTTCGAAAAAAAATTAAACTGACGCATACGAGTTTTAAATAGCTTTGACATTTTATTGAATATATCAAGTGTTCAAAGGTAACTATTTTAACATTTTTATTCTCAGTATTATGAAATAGCTACAAGTGCATTCGTCATTTGATTTATAAATTGTAAAATATTTCATTATGTGTGAATATATATGAAATAATAATTTTATTCTACTAATAAAACTGAAGGATGACCACCAAATTAATGCTGTTGAATACATGCCAGGGGGGATGAGCAATAAATCAAATGAATTCATTAACATTTTTAATTCATTTAAACAATTTTCGTTTGTTTACATTTCCGTCATGTTCATATTTTTTACAGATTAAAATCATATTTAATACCTGTTTTTACGTAATAAATTTTCGACAAAAATAGATAATAAATCAATAAAATGTATAGATTGACCATTCAATGTCACGTTTATTTTGGTCATTACGGGAACACGGTTTAATTTTTTTAATCACCAAGTAACTTTATTTACATGTTTTCGTTCCTTATTAATTGAATAAAAAAATCAATTAACAATGAAAACAACAGTCGGTCGAGTAATTTTAACTACAGTATAAATTGATTCCCGCAAAACCCCGGGAACATAAATATTGAAAGAAATTAACAACAATTAGCAATATTTTAAAGTCATAATTACAAAAAAGATACCAAAGAAAGTATTATCAAATAAAAACTGTACACTCCCCAACAACGGATATTTAATAAACACAACTGGCTAATACTAAAGATGTTGTTTGTAGTATTACTGTTTGGTATCTTTCATTTGGTTGTGTTCTAAAGAAAAACAAGTCATACTGTTATAAAAATAAATTATTCTAAGGTGAGATTTTTTATTTGAAGTGTGTGTATGAAATATTGTACATTAAATGAATGAACAATATTTATACTGTAAAATTATACTGTTTTCGTTGTGAAGACAAACATACTTTAAAAATCAATCGTAATTATATCAATCAGAATGCAACCAAAAAAAAATTCTGTGGTTTAGATTGGAGAAGTGAGTTGTTAATACTGATGAGCCTAAACCGGAATCCATCTCACGCTATGTACGTATATTAAAAGGCGCATAATTATTTTGCGCCGTTAACAGTTGAGAAAGTTTAGCTTTCAACATTAAAACGGTGATAGGCTTATTATTCAGCAACTATTGTGGATATTTCAGGAGAGCTTGAACGTCGCTGGACTCATTTTCCCACCACATCCTTTTGGTTCACTGATGACTGTACTTAGTATAATATATTACGCAGGACGCTTACATGATATATTATCTTGGGTGATACAAAAACTACTGCGAAGTTACAATCTCTCTAGTCACATATTATATTATATATCTATTATAATAACACATATGAGTAGTGAGTAAGTCCAAAAAGACGATTTTTCAGGAAAGCAAAAACAATGTTAAGTTCTGAAGTCTGAAAGTTTTTGACCAATTGATGAAACCCTCAAAATTAAAATTGGTCAGGAGAGAGTAAAAACCGTTTTTATCGAAAACACTATACTATGGTGAGTTGCGTTATGAATCTTTAAAATTCACTCCTGTAAATTCCTATGTTTGCAGATACGGGATTATGCGTAGGTTGGGGGAGAGTTTTGACATAATAGTGGTTTACATAAAGTGGCCGGGTTAGAAATGAAATGTTCTTTTATTTGGAAAGTTTTTTCGTAAAATCACCAAAAATAGAGTACGCTCATCATATAAAGAGTGGCACTCGGCATGACCAATGCAGAACACAATTTCAAAAGAACCAATAACTTGGTTTTTGAAAATTATTACCAATACACATTTACAGATAACACGATCGTATTGTATCGTTATGTTCAAGACTATATATATATATATATGCATTACAAATTAAGGAGGGGACAGTGTCCCTTTAAAAACCTCCTGCGTGTCAGTATACAAAAACGTTCGTAGAAATATTAAACCTGTAAAGAACTATAAAGGAGAGAGAGCAATTAGTTTTAATTTCTTAATTATTTTGCAATGCAAATAATGATACTGAGTATCAGTTTTGAATACCAATAAAACAAAAACTTCTTAAACTTATCAAGCTATCTAACATGTTCAGCTATCACAATTTTATTTGCTGGTCATAATGAAATATATATTATATTGATTCATATTTGTTATAATCAAATATTTTTACGTTAAATATAAAGCAGCATCTGTGCGCGAAAGATAGAAACAGTTTAAAGAATGATGATTTACGGTGCAGAGCAAACATTTTTTTCAGTATTAAACAAGTATTTTTCGAATTACATTGTACCGTTGTACTTATAAATTTATGAATACTTAAAATTTCTCGAAAATAAATACAAATTTATGATTAAATTTCAGTAAATAATATAATTAAAAAACTATTAATATGCCTAATTACATAGAAAAAATAATATTTATAAAGTTTTTTTAAACATTATGGCATTTCACAAACATATAAAATATAGTGTTACGTTCTTTTGATCTCATATTTTGAAATAAACTGTATTCAAAAGGGTGGTTTATATTCACAGATAAACTTAAAATAACTTTCTACCAATAATATCCGTATGATCCATAATATGGGTATCCACTGTGGTGACCATATCCATAAGAAGGATAGTATCCTCCGTATCCTCCATATCCTCCGTAGCCACCATATCCTCCATATAGGCCATATCCTCCGTAGTATCCTGGATATCCATAACCATATCCATACGATTCTGCAGTTTTCAGGTCTGGGGATGATTTGGGATCCGGAACAGCTGTAAGTTTTGCTGGCAGAGCCTCTGTTAAGGCAAACAGCACCAAGATGGCGGTAATAAAATGAAGAAGCTAGAGAAAATATTTGATATTAAAATTACAAAAATGTGAGTTCCAATTTTTAAAAAAACTTTCGATTTTTTTGATTAATTTCGATTACACGACTTAATTATGCCTTGAAATTTACAAATTTAGAGATAATTTTACATCGCTTTTTAAAAAATATATTTACTGTTATGTTTTATATTTATAATATAAAAATATAATACATGATTATTTACAATGCATGCGAAAAAGTAATTAAAACCTTAATTCAACTGTTACTTTAGTCATACTTCACATAATTTTTATATACAAACAAATTGCTAATATTATAATTATGTTTTGAAACCAAAAATTCTTTTTGAACAATCATGTAAATATGTACGAATATTTATAGTTTTCAATACTAATTACATACATATGTGACGAAGTCTTCAAAAATCGCAATAAATTCAGTTTTAAACAATGTTATTATATGAATTTCACACATATTATTTGTGTAATGTACAATAATTATTTATATAACATATGCGAAATTCAAAAATAACATTGGTTAAAACTGAATTTATTGAGTTTTTTAACTGTCCTTAACATTTTTATAAAATGTAGATAAGCAGTTTGCTAGTTAAATCGTCAATATATATAATATATTAGATTCACAGATATACAAATCAGACATTGTTTTCAAAATCAAATGATATGATTGAAATCGATTTCATATTCTCCGTTGAAGCTGTATTAAAACTTTCTTTAAAAAGGCTATACTAAATAGTTCGTATTAATAAATTTTCTATGGAATTATTTAACCACTCTAAGACTGTCATCCTTATTGTTGTGACTACAGTATTAGATATGTGTCATTTGCGTAAAACATTACACATTTAATAACTTTTTGTAATTGTTGTTCATTATTTTATGTTAATCCTATCAGACAAAACCAAGCGTTTAACAATAATTTTAAGGGAAACCCATAAGCGTATTTCAACATTATGTAAAACAATAGCTACTCACTTTTCTGTACATCTTCTTGTTAAACTTGCTACTATTTAAATAATTTAAATTTTGATTAACCGCTCGGTAGACGGTTAAAATAATAACTGATGACCGCTAGTAACCGCAGGATTCTTATATACATACCCAATTTAGCATTTTGTCCTAGAACCAAATAGTGAATACTTACTAAGGTAGCTACTTAGAAATGGGTACATTGCATGTAAATATACATCCCATGCAAGTACACGATAACAATGACTACACATTCTCGCAAATTATCGCTTCGCACGATCACGAAAATTAACCACCGGCCCGAAGACAGGTCTATACCTTTGACACCACGCAGAAAATAACTAATTTAGCAATTAATTAATGTCTTAAAAAACCTTAAATTAAGCTATTCCTCGTTTGAATTTTTTACAAAATACATCTTCATCCTATCTCGAGCATGTGCCATCACAAATCACTCCACTGAATTCTACTGACAAAGACTCGAAGAAATACACATATATATTATCAAATTACAGTGCTTTTTATGTCACGCCGAATGTGTGAAATTTCCTATAAAATTAAATGGGCAAATTTTTTCCTTATTCATGAAAAGTGCAAGCACATTGCCTCATTCATGAATTGGGCAAATTATCTGCCGAGTTTGTGAATTTGCCAGGGTATGGAATTCTTAAACTGTCAACATGACAATAGAAAAAGTAATTTTAATACGGATCTCAAATTTAGCTTGATGTATTAAGATGTGAAACAGTCCCGGGATTAGGTTGTGTCATTGATCGGACATGTAAAAGTTTTAGTAATCAGGAAAAATTTTGCCCATTTCATGTAATAAGCAATTTCACTAATTAGGGGTAGCATTTATAAAAAGATCTGTTTTGAAATAACGATAAGTTATTAACTAATAATTGCATGGCTAATAGTATTGTCGGCAATAGAAGCATCTCATGATGGACTCACTAATCCGTTTAGTTTAGAAAGATATCGGCGCAAAATATTATTGCAAATATTTCTAATTAAATAATAGTATTCTAACCCTTTTGAATATCGCTTACGAAATTGAAAGAAATGATTCGTCAAATCGATGGTTTCAAATTAGTTGACACGATCCTTCTAATCGCTATACGCAAATTCCATATTACACAGATGATTTCATACATCAATAAACATGTCATGTCTAGAATGGTATTGGTCATAGAAATAGGTCTTAGTTTTACAGGAATTATATTGCATTTTAGTTCACGGAATCGATTTAAAAAAAATCTAAACACAGCTTGGCACTAAGTTTTCAAAGTGAAGATTTTAGATTTTTATTGACGTTGTTAGAATTTGAATTGGATATTTTATGTTTACGAGTAGTATAAATATATTATGAAGAGTCGATTTAAAAAATAATCACGGTGGTACTATTAGGAATCCAGATTTTATTCCACGCCGACAAACTTTCATCAATTCAAATCATTTGCGACTCCTCTTGAAGAAAAACGATCGTCTTCTTTACTATTCAATTCGTGATTCAAATTTCATTTTTGCATTTTAATTTATTTAAATTTGTATTTTTTTGTTGTTGTGATCATAATGTGCTCGAACGTATTATTGAGAAGATACGATCTTCGGTGCGAAGCCAAGAAGTTATATAGTTTCTAGGCGGATGTATAATTATTATATTTATTCACACAAATATGTTAAAACACTTATGTCCGTAATGTAAAGAGAAGTTTTCTTCAACGAATACTGCTTGTTAGTCAGTCGCTTTATCTCTCCTCGGGGAGAGTAAGGAAAGAAAGATACAGCTTGAAATTTGATAGCTGGCTGACCTCTCATTCTACACCCATTTATAGGAAAGGGTAAGAGGTGGGTGCAATGATGAAAGCATCACAGCCATTCCTACGATTTGGATACAAATGGATAATTATATTCAACTGAAAAAAAATACGAGCTTTCATAAGAGCCCTTTACCGCCAATTCGACTACGGAACTATGAGTGTGAATTTTTATGACATATGTAACTAAAATATAACAATAAATGCTAAATTAAGTGTAATCTTTTGTCGTGTTGGATATTTAACTTGCACAATTATCACATTTAAACTTATTTATTGTTGTGGTGTGAATATTTTTACAATTAAAGAGACTGAAAATATCTGAAATAACAGTTTGAAATGGGACCTCTCCAACAGACTCCTGTTTTGCCGATTTGTAGTGATCGGCAAAACAGGACACGGTAAGATTTCAGCAGATAAAATATAATTATTATTATTGCAAATTATTTAACTATAAAAAATAAATCTTGAATAGTTTTACGCAACTGGTGTGTACAGTATTGACTTTCAATGAAACTTACAGAGTACAAAAATAAAATGACTTTTGATTATATTCAAATATATATAAATAGACATAACTGAATACTTTATATTCAATAATATAAATATGAATGTTAATTCTTTTAGGCATCCTTTTGAAAACATTCCGATCAACAGGATCTATTTTGTACTTATGATGTATATTGTTTATTTAACTGAACGTGACTACGTGTAAGGATTTTAAAGTCCCTGTTAGCGACAAAAAGTATCGAGAGGATTGCACGCATTCATAATAATAAGCCTCACGCCTCAAGTTTATCTTGTCGCAGATAAATCACCTTTTTCTATCTGTCAAACACATTCGTATTAATTAAAATTTAAACAACATTCGTACAAAATACTTAAGTATATTATTAGCCACGAAGTCTTTTATATGTAGAAGATATAAATCAACAACTATTAACGTTAATAAACTAAAGATATTTCAAATAGGATATGAAAGTAATATAAGTATGAAATATCTTGAAAGTCTAGAAAGACAATCGTTCTTCGACTATTTATTTCGATTAAACAAAATATTTTTTTATTACGTAGATAAAAGCTATCATTCTAGCGTAGTTGATTTAATTATAACTGTTAAGTTATTTAAATTCAGGAGCACTGTTAATGATAAGAATAAACCATTTTTTTCGTATTAAATTAAAGTTCAATTACATGTCTTTACAGTTCAAACAGTGCTTATTGGCTTACTGAATATTTTCTGGGAAAAAAACAGCATGCTATTTCATAGAGGGACATAAAAATAAATTAATATGTTGTTTTAGTATTATTGTAAAAGTTTATATCTCAGTATTATCTTAGCTTACAGGAGAAGACATATGAACCGTGGTAAGTTATCCAAAACTCAAATGAAATGGATCTTCTTCATGGATAATACATGCTGACAAATATTGTATTGTGAGAATAAACCCAATATGACAGAAGTGGACATTTGCCATAACGCCACAGAAATAATACTGTACTTAAGTCATCGATTTTAAAACAGAAAAACATATTCTACTGATGTCGTGAGTGCTCAAATTTTGTGTAAAGTAATAAAGCATAAACTTTTTTATTATTTCAAGGGGACATACGTTTTAGATCAAATTCGTGATCAGTATTTACCACAGAAATAGTTCAAATTCATTGAAACTCCCACAACTAAGATAATAATTTGTGAATAGTATCAATATGTAAAAAGAATATTACGTGTGTGATATTATATATACACTAACACCTACATAATTAATTAATGGAGGAGAATCTCCACTTTGGGTTTGAATTATTAAATTAATATAACATCTCTAAGAATACACACAAAAGTAGTTTATTTTCAAAAAAAGAGTAACGGTGAATAGAATCAATTGTCATGGGTATTTAAATACTAATATTATAATTTTATGTAAATTATTATGTAAATAAATATCTGGAAAGTCCAATATAAGTTGTTATTTTCTTAAAATACCTTTCTTATTTAATAAACGTTTATATTAATTTACATACTTGGCTACATTTATTAATTGTGTACAACATAAATACCCAAATGCTTGTGCATTTTAGAGCTTTATTTGTTTAATTAAACATAAGTTCTAAGCCAATTTATTATTAGACGTGCTTCTTACTGTGTTAGCAATATAACGACAATAGTGCGATTTTTCTTCTCATTAATTAATGTTTCAGAAATTTGTTTGTTTATCTTTGCGTGTAGTGATTGGTATAAAAATTAATGGCATCTTGCATTTATATAGAATGAAAGAAATATTTTGACGCTAAGCCTTAAAAACATTTACTAAGTTATCAAAGTAAAAATCCGGTATTTCGAGTTCATTTTTAGTTTAAAATAAAAGTTGGGAAATATACTAACAGTATTCTTATTTCATAAAATTAAATTAATACTCTTAGCATGATGGATAAAAATTTAATTTGCCAATAAATTTGTCGATTAATGCGTTGATTTCTTAATTTAAAATCATTTTTCCGCTTTGATTTGTTTAATTCTGTAAGAAATACGTTTATTTAAATTTATAATATTAAATCGAATTGATTATTAGCTTTTTCAACTTTTTTTTAGATCACGAAGATAATCTTTAATTTAACCGCATTGAAATCCGAATAATCACAATTTATATTGGGACATATTTTCTAACGGTACTTTTGTCCTTATCGAAATTTTAAACATAAATAAAACATCGTAAAAACTATTGGGCGTTCACCTCATCGAAAGATCAAACACCACTGTTGTGTGCTTGTTGCCAGACACTGTTCGTTGAAAATACAGCATCGATCCTTGACACCCAAAATGACAATAATATTTCCCGACATGCATTCGTTTCAAACGGCTCAAAATTGATATCCCTCGGTGAGAAAATTCCATTTTCCCACGTAATCAACGAAGAACGGCAAATTATAATTTTATGCGTAAATCATTTTCAGAAAATAACGTTTTATCAAACTGGACTTTTTTTAACTTTGAAGGAATGATGTTACATCTAAATAATCAATAAATTTTCAACCTGTGCGTAAATATCACTGATATCACTAATCACTGATAAATCCAATATAGATATATCTATTTTAAATATCATCACTTAGTTTACTCTATGTATTATATGAAACATTTATAAATATAATAAAAGATACAAAAAAATGCATTTATGATCTGTATCATGTCTACCCTAAAACAAAGATGAGTCTTGTAAATACTCCTGATTTAAGACATCAATGTTTACTTATTTATAAACCTTGTGCGCGTTAATACTCTTCATTTAACGTGTAGTAGAGGTGTACACGGGCCGAAAATTCATAAAATTATCCGGTCTGAGCCCGATATCTTCAGGCCCGGCCCGACCCAAGACCGAGTCTCAATATCAGACTTGTTACCCGAACCCAACCCGAACCACAAAATTTATTTTCCTCAGCTCGAAAAAAGCACTATTTCTTTTCAATACAGAAATTCATTCATACTTTTCAAACAATATATTATGTTATTATTTCCATATTTCCAACGATATTCATAACACATGCGTAAGGAAATATTAAAGTTATGCATAGTATTGTCTGTATGACCCGAACGTAATCCGAAATATTTTTATAGAAATCAAATTCCTTACCCGGGCCCGGCCCGAGCCCGAATCTCAACCATCTTTACCCACCCAAGTAAGCAAGAAAGTCAAAGACGCTATGAGGATAACTGGAATTCTTCTGGTTTCATAAATCTACAGATTTTAAGGTTATGGTAGCAAAGGCACTCATTGAGTTGTAGCAAAATTGTATCTTAAGATATCATAATTCATTAGTTCAGATCAGAGCTTATTAACTATCGATATCTTAATGATATAGCTATGTTGTACTGACTTTAAATATGACATTGTAGTTATTTTTATATTTTATTAATAGGTTTTTTAATTTAAGAAATCAACTGTTCTTCGTTCCATTAAACAAAAAAAAAATGTAATCAAATGTCATATTCGGTTTAAAAAAATCGTTGGTATATTTATAAAATTAAAATCTCTTTCAGCATACTTACGCACTTCAGTCATAAACCTTCAGAATAAAAAACATTGGTTCTTTATTATTTATTACTAATATGTGATTGTTTTGACGATGCGTTTAAAAAATACAATTAGCTGCACGCCATTAAACCTTCGCAAAAAAGTGCATCGAGTTGCATAATGCATTTTGCATTGCCGCCGTAAAACGCATCGAGAATGATAATTCATTATTGTGATGAGTGCAATGAAGCCTAACTGCATAAACACGCACTTGCTAATTATTTCTAAACAATATAAGGAAGCCATTAACCTAAAACTATCTCGGTTAGATCACAAGGATCTTTGATCGTTCACCTATCAAGTAGATATGAAGCTCTTAGTTTCGAAACTCTCTAAAACAATTTTTGGTAGTTTTTAAAAAAACGGAATGAAGTTAATTTAAAAAATCTATTGGGTTGGTGAGGTATTATGATGTGATTTTTACATTAAAAAAACAGATTTGTAGAAATGTACACTGAAATCGCCTTAATTCATGTTGTGTAAACAAACGCATTAACAGAGTGCTAAATTGCCGCTTTCCAACTAATATTAGAATTACCAGTGATTTTACATTTATAATGGCATTATGGGTTTCGACGGGATTCAATTTGACGAAAAGATAAATATATACAATCATTCCACATTTAGTGGGTTTTGTTAGGTGAGCATGAGATGAATTTATTAAAATGGGAATATCAATATATAAGAATTTTTTTTTTACGAAATCATTCACGAATATGATACAGCAATTTTCTGATAAAAATATTAAAAATTTTTGAGATTTTGGAAAACTAAAACTTCATCTATCTATATAGAATACAAAAACATCTCTCAAAATTGTGGGAAAGTCATACATAGGTTTTAAAAGTAAGCGCTTTGTGTTATAGTTATACATCGATTTTTATCAGTGATTATAATTTGATAATTATTGTTAATTTAACCATTTCTCAAATAAATTTATAATTCTTTGAACATATTATATCAAATATTTAATCTACCTGTCAATATGTGTTTTAGTTGTATTGTTATTTTCCGATAGAAAACCAAAGAATCTTGGATTTTGATACTACCGAATATTACTATCTTACTTATGGAGAAAGAACTTACTAAAACAAATAAGCAAACTTATGACAACTATTAATGGTGAAGCTAATCTTCATTGATTCTTACCAAAACAAGTAATTTTTTTTCTTAATAAGTGTTATATGGTCAAGGACATGTTTTGTCCGATTACTCTGAGAACTAAAAATTTTCCACATCCACCCTCTATCTGGCTAACAACTTTTTCTTTGCCAGCCCAATCTTTTGTTCTTAACCTCCTAGAGAGAGAGAGAGAGAGAGATTGAGGAAGAGAACTGGATAGTTTCATTTACAAGAATTAAAAAATCATCTTTTATCTGTTTTTTTCAGCGAAGATTTCATTATCACACAAACTTTCGTTTTTTCTTTGCCTTTAAAGCAGTTTCTTGTAGTATTTAATATTAAACAAAAAGTTAATTACAATTATGGAAAATATTTTTTTATAGTTTATTTATTTCGGTAAAAATTTTGCCTTATGCTTTTTGTAATAAATGATTAAATAATGATGTATGAACTTTATTTTATCAATAGATTGAGTATAATTGTAAGATATTGTAATTGAGTATAATATCTAAGAGTATTGACTATAATTCTTAATTAAATAACAAAAAAACATACAAACAAAATTTATAATATAATATTAATAATGTTTATAAAAGCTTGGATATACAAAATTATGTTGAGTTGGGATTGTTTGTATATATTTTACGGGTGTGCTCTGGGCATGTTCCGCCATTTTGTAAAACGCTGCCACATTTCCGCTCATGCTTCCATAAGGAATTCCTCCTGAAAAAAAAAATCAGATTCAGATTTCCAGTCAAATTTAATCCTCGAACATCTATCTAACTTTGTGGTGTGTAAATACAAAAAATATTTACAACCAGTCTTGATAAAAACTAATTTTATTGCTTCAAAAGTACTATGAAAAATCAAATGAAAACCTAAAATTGATAAAAACTTTAACATCGTAACAGATATCAGATTCCATATTCAAAATATTTTTAGAATTAAATACATAATATAGCTGTGAGCCACCTGTTGTTAACTTCCCAAAGTTTCTTTTGAAAGTTTAACAATTTTATCGAAGTATTTATTAGCTATGCAAAGTAAACTTTTCTTTTACATTTTTTTCAACTATTTTATAAATGCATCATAATGAACATATATTAAATCTCATTTTCTTTTTATATTTCTTATGTGTTCAATGTTTATTGACGTAGTTTTACATTTTCAGAATCTTCGATAATTGATTTTGACATTTCATACCAAATGCGAATCCTTCTGGTGGATGTCCTGCGCTATCGGGCCGAGCAAAAACAACGGTGAGGGAAATCACTACCAACATCAATGCAAAAAGTTTCTGAAAATGAAAAAAAATAATAACTATAGCTTCTATTTTCGATGGATTCGGCGGCAACTTTGTGAAAATTCATTTTTGATATTAAATAAAATTGACAACTTAGTTATTCCACTGGCTGTGTTACTAAATGTGACACGCGCTTCGTTTCTTTCAGACGCATCTTCAAATTAACTATATCGCAAAGTTTTTTATTTCTAAACTAACCAATGATTCTAATTCTCAACATAAAAATTAAGGGTACGGTGGGTTTGTTTCCTTCTACGATAGGGGGGGGGGTAAGATACAAACGATAATAGTACCAATTACCATAACATAACTAATTACAAAATCAATTACTTGTCTTTGCAGGTGAAAATCTTAAGGAATTTGAAAGGCACATTCCTATTTACAAATACTTCGTAAAATGTTTCATAGGTCATAAGGTTTTAAGTTTTAGCTTAAAACTTTTGTTATAAGTTCAATTTAAAAACCAACCTATCATTTATCTCACAGATTCTTAATTTCATTTGGAAAATTCGACCCTCACCTGTTTTTTCGATTTAATAAGATTTTTTCAGTTCTATATCAGCAATATAATGACTGCTTTCAGATATCATTAGATATTATAAATCGTTTAATTTTTGATGTACACGCTAAAAATCACTGTTTGAATGAAAATATCTTAGGAATCAGAATTTCCCAATGTTAAAAAATATCTGATAAACCTTCAATAGTATTATAACCACAAATACGAAATTCGTACATTTGTTCTTATTTGCTTAAAAAATAAAATTAGATATTTAAATTTATAGAAACCTACTGACCACAAGCACGTGACTCAATAATGTAGTTCTAAAATAATCTAATCGAAGGCCGCCTTGACAGTTTGCAAAATTTTAATTTAAAAAATCTATTAAGTATGAACCAACAGTTGACGCAAGTCTCGCGTTAAAAAAATGTTACTCAATTTATATGACAAACAAGCAAACCTTATGACTACTAGTTTTCGGTTAAGTGGTATTAAATCTTAAATTCTTTCAAGGCCAGTTGACATATTATAAATTCCCAATAAAAATTAAAAGTATATTTATCAAGAAACAAAAACGAATCGAGGAGTTCGTAACGTTGATCAATAATAAATGACAGTTTGGTAAAATTGAGAATTATTTTACAACGCGTATAAAACGAAAAATTGTATGTATCAACCAAAATTTTGATAACGTATCTATAACCATTCGTTAAGGATATATTAAGCAAGGTAAATAAATGTACCGGTAGTCTACCATGTACCAGTGGTTGACCTTTTTTAATAAAAGTGCCCAAAATAAGAAACGTAGACGCGAAATTGCTCTAAAATTTAGAGTCTAAATTGTAAACTTCAGACAAGCGAAACCCTCTTTTGTCGGATTGAAGAACTAACACATCACCATATATTTTATTGGGGTGTCATAGCAGCCATTTGAAAACAAAACTTTATGCTTATGCAGAAATTATTTTATTTTCAATTTCTTAAGAGAATTGTCAAAAATGTCAGTGAATGTAAGCATATGCAACATTATTCAACTTAGAGTAGTCTAATAGGAAGCTCTGAGGCAACTCTGATGAAATTTTGTCATGAAACCCTCGGATCAGACATGGTTAACTGAAAAAAAGTGGTCAACTACTGGAACTTTCAAGTTTGTAGATGGTCACGTACTGAAACATTAGTATGGTTGTTAAAAATTTAACACAATTTTTTTGTAACATACCCTTTCCTTATTTTTGTTTTATTATATTAATTAAGACATTTGATCCATTATGAATACACTTGCTTTGTCATCATTCGGTCTAATGATAAACGTTAATCATTATTTTTTTAAACTTTTCTCTCAAGCGGTCAACTACTGGTACGATTACCTTACCTTCGAATTTTCAACCCCAATTAAAATAAAAATGTCTTGTTGCGTTATAAATATGGTGTCTAAAATAGAGTAATTTTCACAAAGCGAAATATGTCTACAAAAAACATAAATCAAATTTGAATTATTGAGATTTTTTACACTTCCATGTATTTTGTCACTAACAACCCAGGTTTTGCTTTCGGCATCTTCAGGCATTCAAGTGCACGAATGGACTCGAACTGACAGACAGTATTTTTTTTCGTACTTTTACCTTCCTACTAAAACTATTATGTGGACTCCTAGTTCCCTGACTAAAGCTAGTGCGATTCACGAAATTTTAACTCAGGTATCAGTGTGGATTGTAGACTTTTAATATTTTATCTCGTAAATAATATTTGTCGTATTTGTATATTCTATATAAACGTTAAACACTGGGCATGTCTAGAATAAGAATAGTAAGCTCTTCAAGCTTACGCCGACATTGCGAGCAATTCTTGGTAATAATTGAACTTTTTTTAATTGATTCAAAGACAATCATTCTCGTAAGGGGTTTATCTTAAGTGTTTTCCCCACACAAAAGCCCTCAGCTGACAGATTGTTTTTAGATAGCAGTACTTAGCTAGCTTACATGCAGGAAAGGGATATAAAGACTTAGTCTGTACCCACCCTAGCACTAACTTTAGCCAGGAAACTAGGAATCCGCTTCGAGGACTCCACATAATACTTTCAGTTAGAAAGTAAAGGTAGGAAAAAAAATTACTGTCTGTCAGTTCAAGTCCATTCGTGCGCTTGAATGCCTGAAGATGCCGAAAGGCGAAACCCGGGTCGTTAGTGACAAAATACATGGAAGTGTACAAAATCTCAATAATTCAAATTTGGTATTGAAATTCCATCAAGCACCCGCAGTCGATGTCTTAAATTATAAAAACACTAATGTATGAAGGTGTGGGCGTATGTGATGTCCAAAAATTTCCTTCCACCAATCCTATCCCAAAAGCGGTTCGTAACGAGAGCGATTAACTTACCACCAGTCCTGTCACATCTCGATACTTCTATTCCTACTCTCAAAGAAGAGGTTTAGCGACTGAGTAAAAAGAAGTTCTCGCAGAACCACTTCTGTTAAGATAAGCTCTATTAGGAGTTTATGTACTCTACTTTAAAAGTAGACATGGTAATATAATAAAAATATGCATACATCCATGTGAGTATTCGTAGCTCAATAAAATATTTTCATTTTATTCAGAAAAAACTTGCTGCTGAAACAGGATTTCCATTTATTTCTAAAATCAATTAAGGTACATCAACAGTACATATTTAAAAAACTACAGAACTGAGTGCGTAGACAACGAAAACGCAAAAGACGTATAATCACGTATATGACACTTATGTGATTATACGTAGGGAGTGTCGATATAGCATACTCTGGTATACTAATTATATCATATCATTTAGTTAATATCAAAACTAAATCAACTAAGTATTTTTTCTTGAAATATTATTACCACACTATCAAATCACTTTTATCCACTTGCATTACTCTGAAATACATAAAAACAGAAGTTCTCTGTTGCACTATCATTACTACAGATATGTTTTCTGCAATAAAATGATTTATCACAAAATTCACTTTCATTTATCACATTTCTATGATTAAATTGCCTAAAAAGCAAAAAAACTCACCTTTAAAAAGGCGTCCATTTTTATAATCCAAGCAGCAATTTGTTATCACTGGCTGTTTCCGAAAATTCAAAATTAAAAGTGAAACAGATTGCCAAAATTTTCTGCCTTTTATATTAACTCATATCCTTCAAAGATTAAATAACTACCAATCTCTGGCCCCTCCCTAAATAGTAGGCCTCTTGACCTTCTATTGATTGAGCTATAAATCAACCATTGCAAATTGTATCGTAAAGTTTTTTCTACGTACTGTTATACTGCAACACCTGTAGCAATTCATACATCATAAAAATAACGTTTGTTGAATAAATAAAAAAATTTTGCGAACAAAAAATCAATCAAAATTCTCATATAGCTCACTTAACGACAATAAAATACACACAGTAATATCATTGGAGTGAGAATGTAGTGATCTGAATAAGGTACACGGTTTCATAAGTGTATAATAATTATTTGATAATATCCAATCGGCCTTCATAGCTTATGGCTAAATGTATTTAAATGATAGGTACACTATAATATATTATACACTATTATGCTATCAAGGTAAGGTTAGTAAAATGCACTGGAGTATTCATATTTTTTCGTATGTTAAAATTTAAATCACATGTAAGTAAAATTCTTAAAATTTATCATTGGGTACAATGTAACAAAATAACATCAAGAATTCATATTGATAGTGCTATTGTGTGATGACTTTGATTTTCAATAGAATCCTTAAACCACATTAAATAATGTTGAAACATCAGACCGGCGATTGGAATATGTTAATTTGTATTCTCAAAATACGTAGTTCTATGAAGCATTTTCTGCGTATGTGTGATTTTATGTATAGTTTAAATCACAAACTTTATCATTGTGAATGACGTAAAACTTCAAATCTTCTCATTTATAAACAAGTGCTTAATCGCTGTGTTTTCGATGAAAGTCGTAAACCGATTTCATTGAAATATCTATATTTATAAAAATGAATGTTTGTTTGTTCCATATGCATTCCTATGCTGTTCATCCAATTGCAATGAAACTTTGGTGACTTGTTGTGCGCACTCCCGTGAAGGTTTCTGAAATAAAAATCTGAAATCTAAAAAAAAAGAATCAAATAGCTACAAACAGCGACATTTCAGTTCGTGTGTGACATAAAAAGTGATATTGCCCAATTGCTGGTCTTAAATATAAAATATAAAGGAGAAAATGAACTGTTGCTACGCGTAATGATTCCGACAGATATACCAGTCAAATTCAAACGTCTGCAGTTTCCATTGCGACTCGCATTTACAATGAACGCCAACAAAGCATAGGGACATTCTCTACAGGTGTGTGGACTAAATTTGGATCCATGATTGTCACATGAATAACTGTATATGGCCTGCTAACGCGTCGTGAAACCTTCCTATTTATTCGTGTACGCATCAGACGGAACAGAAAATATTGTGTATCCAAAAGCACTTCAATAAACAGAATTAAAACATAAACCTTATCTTTCTTTGAGTGGCATTGGAACGCATGTTGGGTACTCACTAGTCAACAATAATTATTACAACTAATAGTTCTGACGATGATGTGAACCCGGAATAACTATCAACAAACTGATAAAATTCTTGTAGAACTGAACATTTTGTTATTTTAACCTTATAACAATGGAGTAAACGCCAATTCAGTAAATAAAATAATTACAATCATAAAAAAGTCGAAATATGATATATCAGCTCTAAGTGGATACTATTGCTGATTTTATGCTACAACACTGGCTATACAATTTCAACTAGATCATTTGCATATCATAATGAAACTTATAGATCATATCAATCATTGGGAATTGCCAACCCTTTAGTCCTTGTAAATGCATGCTTCATTTATATTAAATTGAGTGTTAGACCTCCCTTATAATGATACTTACCATGCCTTACTGAGCGATGTGAAACAGTTTCTGAAACACATAATTTGGGAAATGCTGTTAAGCTTTACTGTTTTTATTTAAAAAATATATTTGACCAATTACAAACTGCAGTAAAAAAGGATTCATATAATATAAGTTGAAACGGTAAATAAAACGTTGATAATGAATCTAAATATTTCCAACACATTTTGATTACAAACGATTCTTGCATTATTATGATGTGACGTTTGAGTGAATTTGATTGATAAGTAGGTGCTTACCATGACAATTTTGCATATTTTATAATTATCTGAAGAAAATTTCACTTTCTATTTCAATTTAAATAAATTTTATCATGCCGTCTATAGTAATTGATTTAAATTCTTAGCTTCACAAATCACTACGCTAAAATTTTATCGAAATTCATTTAAATAAATCACAAATGAAATTATTTTTATATTGCTCTCATCATGTCTTTTTTGTATGTATGGTAATGTAGAAGATATAAGAAACAATCCAATTACTCTAATTTAAATACATAACAGTTTTTGATATAAATTTTATTTTTTTACACACCTAGCAAATTAGGAATAAAATGATCGAATACATTAAAGTTATCAAATATCATAGTAAAATATATTGATCTTCTCTATCGGAACTATATTTATGTTTTTAAATCGAAGTTCTCCTGAATTCGTTCCCAGTTAGTTGCATTATTATGATAATGCACAGGTGAGTTACCGTTATTTAGTATAAAATTAATTTCGATTGACAAATAAATAAAATTAGTCAATAAAATTCTTAATGTAATATTATGTAGTGAATCGCTCATATTTTGAATCCAGAAGCTTATTTTAGAAATCAAGCATATCTACAAACAATACAGACACAATAAACGTCAGTTTTCAATACAACATCTAATTGATCACTTTCGTATGTACCTATTATACATCAAAAACGCTTGAAGTATTTCAGAATATTTACAATATCCATTGGTATATTGGGAATGTGAAAAAAAAACACTTTCTTTTCTTTAAATATAGATAGTAAAATGTACTCTCAATTATCTTTTTATTTCGGTTTTGATTTCATATATCTAACAACTTTTGCAGTCTATATGAAAAAATAAATTATTTTTGTTTATTTTATTATAATTGGATCTTTAGTTATTTGCGTCGTAGTATTCTTCTTTTTAATTGATCAAATTCATCAACACAAATAAAGGAAAATATCATAATCTTTTTTTATAAAGAAGTACCATGAATCTAACAAGTTTAAACATACTTTCACTGATTCGCTGTTCATAATTTCATAGCCGTTTAATTCAAAATTAATTTCTTCAAATGAACTCTTCGATTGCGATTAAAAAATAGTTTATTTTACTTTTTATGGAAGATTAGCAACGAAATGATAGATTCAAGCATAAGCAATAATTGTTGGTGTGTTAATTATATTATTCGTTTTCTTTGTCATGTCTTCAGTCATGAGAATAACATATTAAGGATGGTGGCAATTCTGGAATACTGTAGAAATCTGGATCAACTGTCACTCCATACTATTCCAACTCTGTGGAAAATAAAGACATTGTGAACTATCGTATTTTATTCACCCTGTGTCACTCTTACTGATAACAATTTTCTAGGCGCACCTTCAACAAACCATTAAGTTTTGAAATGCCTGCATTATTCTTCATAGTAATTTTTTTACATTGGTTAAAATTGTGTGATTATATTTATGTACGTCATGCAATCAAGTGTGTGTTTCTTTCATTGTAAATATTTTGTTATTTGTAAACGATTCATCATATTAATCACCTTGTTCTGATGGAAATTAAATTGTAGCCTTCTTCTCAACTTCAATTGCTCGTTGTCTTTTGGGTGAAAATAATCAAATAAATGTTTTGATATATCATACTTGAGACACTCAAAATACGCCCTTCAATAACTATAACGGTACTATGATGTTACCAATCCTCTTTCATGGTAAATTCTATAAAATCGGATAAATGTAATTTCTTAGTCGAATACAATATGCTTGAAATTGAAATAAATTGCCACTAAGCAATGACACCCTTTAGCCGAGTTGTCCACATTCTAGGAATTTCGTCCTTTCCGTTGCTGCTCAAATCCACTTCACACACTTTTCCATGAGATTGGTTTTCAATATTAGGAATATGTGTTATGCCTAAATGCGTTTCCACTCATCTCCTATTCGATCCTAAAAAATGGGCATCGAAAGAACGATGAACTAACTACTAAGCCTATCTTCCAGACTGGATCTCATCCTTGTATCTTTATCGCGTCCAAAAATACTGGTTGAGCGACTGAATAACAAACAGTTCTCGTAAAACCACATATTCTAAGGTGCTCCATTATAAGTCCTCATGCTCCACATTGAGAGCGGAGACGGTATAAAAACAGGTTTTTTAACATTATTTTTTTGTACAACTGTGTTTCAAAACGTTTAAATGAAGCGTGAATCCCTACTTTTTAAATGATAAAAAATGAACTCAATCTGACAAAATCAATCAAGCACGAGTCAAGACAAGAAAGAAATCAAGAATGTGTACCCATAGACGTTTAGACGAAAATAATTGAAATAAATTCTAAACTAATAACTCTAAACTAATGAAAATCGTAAAAATAATGTGTACACCTACATCAATGTGTATTTGATCGGGTGTGCTCGTTTGAGTCAAGGTACGGACAGTTTTATAAATTGATATTTCAATTTATTTTAAAATTTGTTTTCGAAAGCATTGATGTCTGTAATGTCTGAAATTCCCTCTCACGCATCCGATCCTAAAAACAAGACGTAGCGAGATCGATTCGCTTACCACTAGTCCTACACATGCTCTTTCCTTCTATCCCTACTCTCATTACGAAAATGGTTGCTGAGAAACTGAATATCAACGGTGTTGTGGCCAATTGATGTAACCCTCAAAATTGGAATTGTCAAAACTGTTTTTATCAAAAACATTACATATTATGGTGAGTTGCGGTATGAATTTTTGAAATGCAGTCCTGTAAATTCTCATGTTTACAGATACGGGATTATACGTAGGTAGTCTCGACATAATAGTGGCTTGAATCAAGTAACTGGGTCAGAATTTTTAAACCTAAAACCAATGAAAATGATGTTTCCCTTCCAAAAAGTGGTCAATTTATTTTTCTAATTTACATCATTTGGTCGAGACCTACTCTGTCGTCTTTAAAATGAGATCTAGTCATTAACTCATTTACGTATTTTTTTGCGTTATATCAATTGGCCAAAAGATCATCGATATCACGCAGTTATTGTAGAAAACTTCTGTCAAGATAAAATACATCGGTAGTTCTTAAATTATTACAGCGTTCAATGTTTTGATAGCATTGTAAATTGTAATACATTACCTGAATATTATAATTCAATTACCAGTGACATCACTTCATCTTGCTGAAAATGCAACCGACAAAATAAAAAATCTGTGCGTATCATCGTCTCAAGTTTCCACCAAAATTACATCACACCGCTGTTAACGCAATGTCAAAAAGTAAAAATAAAATTGAAAACACAAATCAAAACCGTTGTCTTTTTGCGAGTTATTTTTTACTCCGCGACCGTTCATGCGCGGAGCAATTTAGTTTCATTTGCCTTCTATTCAGACTGTATTAGTTCCTGATAAAATCTGTGAGAGAAAGTATGGCGGAGAAATATTCTTTGTCATAGCAATACACATAAATGAACAAAATATATACAACGGTTACGTTTATGATTGTGTTCAGTTTTCGCGGTTGAAATTTACTCTGTACAGGAAAACCAAGAGTTGATTTCTTAAATGACGATATCGAAAATATTACAGATACAGAAAAAAAAGTTTTTAGAAATATTCGTATAAACTACTATTCCTTATCTGATTTAAATTGTTTTCAAATTTTTTCAACACTTCTATAGACACGTAAATGTAAATAAACATAATATTGTAATCGTGATCATGAAATTTTATTGTACCGTCTATTAAATATGTCATATTGGTTTTTATAGTAATGATATTACATTTATGTCTTCTTACCATTCTTACCATTGAACTTAAATCAAAAAATCGTGAATAAAAAATTTAGTACAGTAATTCTAAAACAGCCATTTTTAGTAAATATAAAAACCTCTATAAAGTTTATTGTATTCCTTAATTTAACAAAATTAGACGCCTCGTGTGAGATATTTATATTTTGAAGTCACCGAAATCAAATCTGAGTAAAGTATTACGATCTCTAAAATATAAGAGCTTGACACGTAGGTATGTCAATTTTATTTCTGTTGTATTAAAAAAAAACTCCTCTCATTGTAAATTTTACAAAATAATTGAACGATTTACATTGAGAGGTGAAAATACAAACGTCATTCTTAATGAGTTTATTATGGTTATATTATTATAAAACCTGTCAGAAAGATTCTTGATGCGGAGACTCAGGATAACTTCTACGAGCATAAGAAAAATACAAGAGATATGTACAGATAATACCAACGTATTGCAGGAGTGAACTTTATGCACATAGTAAGGAGTGAGTTGGGAAAGGCATATGTACAGCAATGAGAGTTCAATTTATTTTTTACAATACATATTTATTTTAATGACATTCTTGAAACAGTACATATTATAAATTTGCAAAATTACATTCATATTACTTCATAAAAATCTGTCTCAATCATCATATACATCGTTTTTGCTCGTTAAAAATGCGTTTAAAATTTGAATTTTTGCTCCAATCGCAAACAATATTTTGCAAATAAAGCATTGAATATTCTAGTAATTTTTTTATTCACAAATTTGTCTCGAAATCTTGCAAATTATGACTAATGCTATTTTAATTTTCAACTCTTGGTGTATCCATTCAATTTAATTTATGATGTCATTGTGTTTTTTATGTTGAAGAGTGTTTTCTTTTGAACGAATCTTCAACCTTATTTCTTTCATCGATAAAAATTGTTTTTAGTAATATGAAACTTGGATAACGAACTTCTATATAACGTAACAGTTATAAGAAAACATCCCATTACAACAAGATTCGCGAATGGTTAGCGGTCTGCCAATCTTTTGACTTTGTCAAAAAAACACTGAAAAAAAACGTCAGTATAACGAACTGATATTCGTTCGTCAACCTATTACATCACACAAAGAAAAAAACAATTAAAGCAGGTCTGCATTTTTAACAAAGAAATTAATGACTTACATTGTTACGAAATATTATCAAATTTGAATCAAACTGCTCGTACAAAAATATTACACAGTCTGGCTATAAATTTGGAACAAATTTCTTCATATCACCAAAGCATATAGATTTTTTTTCATATACAGCAGCATTATTATTATATGTTCATTAAAATTAAAACGAATTATTAACATACATTATATGTATATGGAAGTATAACAGTTTTATATACCATATTTTTTAAATAAATGAAAAAAAATTTCAAGGTAATTGTTTAAAAATCGCCATCTAATAACTCGCTAATTTAGTGTGTTACTGATCTCACAATTATTGTAGTTTTGCATAATAATTACAACGAAGACATATAATTTGAAAATATTTATTATTCCTATAGCATCCCAACAGCAATAGGTAAGTTTTTAACAGTAAAATTATTCATTTTCATACACAATTAAGCTTAAAAAATATTTAAACTTTTAACTTATATTAGGCCTCTATAATAATGGCAATAAAATGTCAATCATTTTTTATCTAATTCATAAATAATCACGTAAAATCAAATACTACTCTATTATAAAAATAATTAGTTGTCTACAACTACCAAAACACGCAAAATATCTACTTTACATCTTGGTTTTAAACCATTTAGTTTTCTATATCCACATTTTTTTAACTATAGTTTTATAAAGAAATATATGATAAAAAATAATAATTATTTACATGTAAATTTTTGTCGATAGTTTCCAAGAACAGCAGAAATGCTTTTTAAGTATATCGAATACAAAATCTATAAATAATCAAATAGGTACTCTTCGATAACAAAACTACTCTCACTATTTCACAATGTCAAAATATACTAGTAGATTCACTTATGCATGCTTAAATTTTAGCAAAGAAGTAAAACCTTTTACCAGGATCTTTCTCAAAAGGAGGCTTTGGAGTGTTAGTTATAATTGGTAAAAGAGACGCAAAACTATTGAGAACTCGAGCCGATATTCCTTTATCTTCTAGAGCCTCAGACCCTTCTTCTCGCGCTGTACGATAATTTCCACCATGGAGTGATTCATCTGGTAAATCTGACCCAACATTAAGGTCATCTAATTCCCCGGCATCGTCTAGTCGTTTTCGGATTTTTTTTACTGGTGGTACTTTTTTATAGTTACCACCATGTTTGGGACCTCTATTTGTCTTGAAATCAGCTCGGAAGACTTCTACATCCGAATGAACTGGGTGTTGGTCTTCTTTCTTGATATCTGTCAGTCGATTAACTTGTTTTGCTAAATCGGGATCATGATAAAAATCGAAGTCTTTTTTCGAATAGTCTGATGGTGTTGGCCTTTCTTGTATAACTTCTTCCTCTTCAACGTCTTCCTCAAACCTACTTTCTTCATTTATCGGTGTCTGTTGAAGTTTTTCTGATTTCTTTTCGTCATTATCATCCCTATCGTCACTATATTCATCCAAGTTTTCATTGTCACTGTCATCGTCATATTTTCCTTTTGGATTAACAACACGGCCCGTTTCTTTAATTTCTAAATGTTCATCATCAGACCGTTTTTCAACGGGCTGTTTACGCTCTTCATTATTTTCATAGTCGGGTGATAACCTGGAAGAGTTGTTGTTTTTTTTATTAGTCTTACGCCTAGGCTTTTTTGGGGTGCTTCCATTGTTTTCATAATGTTTTGAATTCGTAATAACAGTGGTTTTTCTTTTTTTAGAAGTTTTTTCTAAAATTCTAGGTTTATGTGAAACTACTTCATGTCTTTCCAAATCTTCATCATTGTGTCCTTTATCAAATTGAGCTCTACTTCTGATTTGTGGCCGTTTAGTTCGTCGCGAGTGAGTTGTTCTTCCAAAATATCTTTCAGTAGTTGTTGATGTTGTTGTTGTGGGGCTTTCATATTCCGGTGTACTATTCCAAGCAGTGCTTTCTTCATCTGGTATTTCTGTTATATTTTTTGTTTCGTCATCGGTATAATTTATGCTTCCTTCATAATGACTTGGCTCTTCAGGTTCTAGTTTTTCTTTATTTTCATATTCAGTGACTGCTTCAGTTGTCGGCTCGACTGTAGTTTTTTGAGTATATCTCGGGGTAGTTTCGTCACGTCTATAAGATGATTTTTTGCTCGTTGTTCTAACTCTTAGAGGTGCTTTAGTTGTATAATATTCGTCATCATTGTCCAAATATGTTGTTGTAGGTAACCGTGTTGTTGTACTCAACTTTACACGCTGCCGCTTTCTTGGTTTGTAAGGTCTTGATGTAATTGCTTTTATTTCTGGTGACCTCACAGTATCTTTTTTGTGTAACCGTATTGATTCTGTAGATACATAAGTCGGTGGTTTTCTTGACGTAATCGTTACTTCCGGAACAATTGTAGCACTCGGATGTACTTCAACAGTATGACGAATAGACTCACTATTTTTGTACCGTTGAGTAGTAATCTCACTATCGACAAGTTTTTCGTTTGTCTCATTTATATTATTCAAAGGAATCGCAAGAATGTAGTCTTCTTTTGGTTGTTCACCTGAACTATATTTACTGCTGTAGTTGTGGGTAGGTAAGCCACTGACAAATATCTTCGGAAGAAAAGCGGATACGTCAAATATTTGCTGCCGACTCTTTTCGCGATATCCTTGAAATCTGTGAGGTGTATTAAAAGCTGATTTTGTTTCATCTTTAGAATCTGCAGTAGAATTTGTAGGAATATCTTCTTCTTCACTCTTAATATTTTCAGTAACAAAAACATTTTGTGACGAATCAGTTGTACTTACATTATTACTGCTTTTTGCTTCATCCAAAACATGCTCAGAGTCTTCAGTTGACTTAAGTAAATATTCTACATTAAGTTCTTCTGGAGTTATTGATGTCTTGGTGGTGACAGGAGAATAATATTTTTTGTGATTTTTATACTGCGCGGCTTCACCATTTTCATATCTTGGTTCACCACGTCTTTTGTCGGATCTTTCATTCTTATCACTGCTATTTAGAGATTTCTTTTCTTTTGTTACGGTCTCTTCTGTCACAATTTCATCTGGTACTATGGGCACTGTTTCTTCATCTTTTTCTGCGGAATCGGATATCTGTCTTTCCTTTCTTCCAATATCTTTATAAATTTTGATATTAGCGCTTCTTTTCACTGGCTGACCATTTATATCCACAGTTGATTCTATTGAAGTAGACGCCTGAGCTATTATATTTGGTCTTTTAATTTTATTGGGCGATGGTCTTAATATAGGACTCAAACTCTTTTTCGTATAAATATGATTTCCAGTTATTATTTTATAAGGCTGGTAAAGGAAATGATTATTTCTTGTTATTCGTATGTGTTGGTTTGGATTATAGACTTGTTCTTTGTCCTTAAACGATTCATACACTACACCTGGTGTTCTTTTTTCAATATTATTGGTATCTCTGTTTTTAGAAACGCTTTCATAATGAATTGGTATAAATGAAGGAATATAGGTTGCTGACAGTGGTGTCTGGTTTAGATTTCTTTCTGAATTTAAATTTGCTTTAATATTTCCAATAATATCACCGTAAACTCTCATCTGTGGATCTTTACTTAGTGTATATTTATCAAATATTACATTGGCTAACGATATTTTATTACTTTTGCCACGCAATGCTTTATCTTCTGCAAATTTGTTTCTTTTCAATTTAGATACGCCTTTATCCGATTCACCGATGAGGAGATTGGATACTTTCTGTAATTTCTTTGCCTTTTGTACATTGAAATACGGTTTGTAAGTAGTTGGTACAATAATCTTATCTGCAATACTAGATTGCATAAATGATGGTGAAGATAATATTGGCTCCAACCGGGTTATAGATTTTATAGGAGTTCTGAAAATCATAATATTTGGTTTGTTATACACAGTTTTATAGTTTTGAGAACTAGCAGTTCTTATAACCGGTGTAGAAAAATAAAAGGGGTTATGAATTGGTTCAGGAGGATCGATTTCTTCTTCATCAAAGAAGGGACTATCTAAAGGATTCAACCCAAAATATTTTTCTTTAAAACAATCAATTTTATCACCCAGTCCTCTGAGTCGAGGTTGTTCTTTATTTTGTTTAAAATTGTCCCTCTTTGATCGATTTAATATTGAAACTTGTCTTTTTTCCCTTTCATCTTCTTCCATATCATCATCTGGCATTTTATTTTTGATTCTGTTTGGTATCGGATCAACATTGGAGACAACTTCATCACAGTGAATGTTGGATCTTGAATCGTAAAATTCTGAACCACCGTGAGTTTTTCCTGGAATGTAGGCCAAATTTTCGGAATATCGCAATGGAGAATTTTTATGAATATATTGTTTATTATAATATGGATATTTGATATGCCTTAAATCAACTAAAGGAGCCCCTAATTTCTCATTTGGTATGTCTTTTATTTCTTTCTTACTTAAAAATGTCTCGTCGAAATTTGGCAATGGAATGTGAAAATTGCTTTCTCTTTTCGCTCTTCGTTGACTTGATGCATATTTTTCCTTTAGGATTGTTTTTAATTCAGTTTTATTTTTTGGAGAACTTATACCTGTTTTGTTAAATATTTCATCGGGGACATTGGTTTTTTTGGGTCGCTTCCAATAATAATTCGGTCTCAATCGTACAAATTTTGGTTTCGCATTGGCACCGGATGGATCATTATTCATGGACATATGTCTACTTCTCGTATTAACCATTACTCCTCCATCTTCTGTATCCTTAACCATGGTTTGCTCTAAATCAGCCGTCATTACAAGCTTGTTACTATTTCCTTTGGATTTTTGTGAGATTTTTGGTAAAAATGAAATCTTTTTGACACCTTTTTTCTCCGAACCTGCTTCATCCAGATCATTTGTTTTTGATTCATGTTCTCCTTCTTTATTCTCAAAACTGTCTTCATTTTCGTATTCATCATCTTTGCCTTCATCGACAAACCATTTTTTTCCTTTAGTTATATCTTGTCCGTTAGATTTTCTTCCTCCGTCTTGGTATTTGTATTCTGAACCGTCTTTATATTTTCCCGCAGCCGCTTCTTTACCTTTCACATATCCTCCGTGACCTTCATGATTAGATGCGTGCTTAAGATGTCCAGCATGGTCGTACGCCTTATCTTCGTAGCCTTCTTCTGTATATACGGTCTGAGCTTTTGAGGTTTTAATTGCTTCTCTAAGACGAGGAGCATTCAAAAAATCATCATATGTTTCGGCGTCTTCCGCAGCAGCTTCTCGTGGAAGATGTTTTGTAGTCTCCGTTCGACGAACTTGAGCATACATTTTTACTGGAACAAAGTCATCATTTTCATTAGAATTTGCATCATCGTCTTGAGAATATTCTCTGGGCCTTTCAACATTGACTGGAGCATCTGCATGGTGATTATGTAAGAAACTGTCATAATTTCCATTGAAATTAGCCTTTCCTGAATTGAAATCAGATTCTTGTCTATCGAAAATGTCGTGACCGTCTGGTTCTTCGTTGTCGTCATCGTTTACTGGCGTAGATGTCGGATAGTCACTATTTTCGTCCGAGAAAGTTTTTCCTTGATTTGATTTCAATGAACTTATCTGATTTTTCAATGGCTCGTATGAATTGGGATGTAGTTTAATGTGTTTTTGGTTTGATTGAGGATAAACTAATTTATTCTGTATTCTATTGTAATCGATAACTTGTTTTTCTGATGGTTGATAGTATACAGGAGAATTCTGCGGAACATATTTTTCATATTCTGGTGTGAAATTTTCTTGTTCCTCATTTTTATGGAATTTTCTTTCTCCTTCTTCTTCGTTATCGGGACTATCTTGTGATTCTTCTTCGTTATGAACATGTAATTTTGGTGGTTGTTCTTTATTTCTCAATCTGTGTTCATTAACATCTACGGCTGCTTTAACATGTTTGTAATAAGGATCATTATAATATTGTTCTAATTTTGCAGTGGTAGCCATGTATGGATGGAATGTTTTGTATTGCGTCGAAACAGGTACTAAATGAGCTTTCTTATTTATATGGCTAAATTGTTGTGGTGTTTGATAAGAGCCATAGTTGTTGGGGGTCGGATTATGACTTTGTGGTTGTGAAATAATTCTTTTGTGTGGTTTAGGGACACCATAATTTCTATTTTTGTTACCATTTGAACCGAAATGAACAAATTTTGGGGCATAAAGAGGGCGCGTATATTTTTGATGATTTTGAGGATTCACAAATGTTTTCAAAGGTTGAGGATGCTGAGCAAATTGGTTTGGCGATTTGTAATACTTTACGGGATACGATTTAGTTGCAAATGTATTAACAAAGGGATTGACAAACACGATATGATTTTTTTTATTGCTTCCAGCCGCATTTTGAGTGTTTTCGAATCCGAAATTGTTAAATGCCGATTCAAAATTACTAGCATGGTCAGAAGACGCGGGCGGGTTAAATGAACTCCACGATTTAGTAAGCCTGTCATTTCCATCGGTGGCTAGAGAGCTTGAAGCTAAAAGCGACAAAGCCCAAACTTTTACAATGTACATCCACATTTTTAATATCCACGTACACTAATTCACAGAACATCAACACTACAGTCAGTTATTAACACTAGGATCCATAATGTTTCATTTTTTTTATATCAGTAAATGTTTATCAAACTCTTTTTTTCGAAGGAATACCGGTTAACTTTTCCATGCGATTGTTTAAACTGAGTCACATTGTACTAATGTGACGGTCTGTTGCACTTCCAGAAGAAGTCACGAGATATTCAAGAGAGCGCTGACCGTTCGCGACTGAACCGAATCTGACCAAGAGCGATTGTTTATATTGGTTTAAAACTTCATTTTGATAGACTTTATCTTTGGCTATTTCACACAACGCTTATTGTCACTGGCAAGGCAGTTCTGCCACTACACCATTTTTATTTTTCACCTGTCCGATATGCTCCAAGAATTTTATTGAATATGCAGTGCTGCTAAATATTTTAAATAATCTTTAAAATATTTCAACTGTATGACTTATATCAGTATAATAATTTTATCCGTATGAAAAAATCTATTAATAATAGTAATTAAAAACGACAACATACTAATCTTCTTCGTTGACCATATTCGCTCCCTATATGGAGCATATAGCCACCACGCGGCGCTTTCCTCCTTGATACTCTGTCAACATAATAATAATACTTACTTAATTATTGCACGATGATGTTAGTAAGTTTATGTTTTTATTTCTTAGCATCACCAGCTGTCTTTAATCAAATACTGAATTAAACTTTTACATCCGTAAGAATAAATGTTAACACACTTCCACTAATTTAAAGATTATTTCATTAATCCTCCGAATTGTAAGCTATATTAATGGAAGGTTTTTTTTTGATCTTGCATACCACTGACGGATTTTACCTGATCAGTGAATATGCCATATTTTTGAAAGCATTACCATGTCCAATACTATATAAAATTGTTGTTCGTATTTAACGTGAATAAAACTTAACGTGATTACTGCAAGAGCTAAAATAAATAAGTAAAATTAGGCAAATAGTTTATAATTATTTCACAAAAAAATATTCTTTTTTCCTTCTTCAATATCGTGTATTTGTACACGTTGTTTTTCCTCTCAAATTTTCTCAATAGAAATAACTTCGTTAAGAAATTTCAATTTTTAACTATCACTGTTTGATATGTGTAATCAAATATAAATTAATATGCATTGCATCAAAAGCACAATTTCGATTTCACTGTAGAGTTTGATATACTAATTTATGTTGTATTACAGAACACTCATTTAGTGATTTTCGCACGTCTCAATATTAAAAAGAAATTTAGCGGCGGAAACTCAACTTCAATCATACAGCACAATACACTTACGTTACGTCTTAAAAGAATGCCTCCCTCTACTATTAATACTTGAATACTAGATTTTAAACATGTTTGCTTTGAAATTTTAATACATCGTGATCCTAAAAATTACAGGTTTACCGGAAAGCGAACAAAAGTAGTATTAGTTGTGTTATAAAATTACTTTTTTGCACGCTTTAAAATGAAAAATATATCAAATTTCAACGCTTTCATTGGCATGTAAACCCCATATTCGGTGCTTTAGGAATTACTACATTTATACTGTGGGATGACTTATGTATCCCGGAGATCCATACGATGTGTCTTTTTTGTTATCATTTAAATAAAACTGTTTTGCTCTTTGAATCACTTTTTAACATCGCGCTCATCTCTCTTTCCTATTGTCTATAATACAGAAATAATCCGGCGTAACTGCACGGTTCAGTGTGCCCCTCAGGCAAAAAATACGGCAAATAACTGCGAACCAGTGCAACAGCGTTAAAAAAGATGTCTTTGATCCACAAAAACTGTAACGAGATGACATTTTTTTCTCACTTCTGTTGTTGCGCATCATGTAACCTTTTCGTCTGTTATTACAAAATAAAATTAACTCTACAAAAAAAATTTCGATTGATAAGTTAACTTATTGTTATAATATGTTTTACCTTGTTATTACAATAAGGTAAAAATAGCTACGTTTTTAGTTCCACAAGAATTATTTATATAGTTTATAACTATTTCGGTTAAAGATAGTTCTGACGATGGCGTGACGTCAGTGTAGTTAACAACTACAAACATAATTCTAACGAAAATAAATACTTTCCTAATTTTACTTTAATTAAATGAAGTTATAGACAGTAAATGTTAGTTCATTCACTTAATACTTACACTTTTTCATTCTTTCTTGTAAGATTTTCATGGAATAATAATGAGCATATTTTTTATATAAAAATGAATTCAAAGTACACAGCACGTTTATGAGAAGCTATGTGAAATACACAAAATATAATAAATATTATCTAATTCACAGTTAATGGACTCATTCGTATCTAACGTGACATAGATGGGCCGGAACATACCGCACACGCACGAAAGAGTGAATGAATGAGTAATTTTATGTATATTACATTGCATGTATATAGATCAGTGGTTCCCAAACTTATTATGCCCACGGACCCCTTCTTAAAGCAAAAACCTAACCATGCATTTCCAAGTAAAATAACTCTACATAACTCCATAGTAGAAAAAATATAAATTTAATTGTGATGGTAAATGGTGATGTAAAAATAAAATACAAATTAAACATTTTGATATTTAAAGTATGATGAGATGCATAACTGCACTAAATTCAGGTTCTACTAAATATAAAAACCCGAAAGCAATCAATAGCCTTTGCACAGTGGCCTATAATGCAGAATTTAAAATTGGTGCCTGTTCTTGTAAACAAAATTTATGAAATCCTTATTATCCAAATTATTTATTGCTATTTATTTCATCTTTCATAATAATGAAAATGTTTCACAAATACTTTTTTTACTAAGCCTTTCGCTGACAATCTGGCGTTGTCCACGAACTTCCAAATTATATTTAATTTGCCACAGACCCCTCAGTGGTCACAAGGACCCTTGGGGGGCCGTACGAACTGATGTAGATGGTTATCCTATTTAAATTTTGTAATGTTAATACATTACAAAATTTAAATAGGAATATTACTAAACTATTAAATAACATTTACTGTTCTTTGCTAATTGGTTTAAGCTGAGAAGTGTAAACAAAGCGAAATTTAGTTCTGTTTCATATACTTCAATGAATTGGATTGGCGCTGACACGCAAACCACTTGTTTTGAAGGAACACCGAACTAATCCGTTTGGATTTTTCTCGTTACAATACCACACGCTTCAGTTTCAATAATATGACTTCCTCTTTCATTCAAAGCCATTGTTTTACCTATAATGAAGCATAAATAAATGTTTGCCAAATCAACAAGTAAATCTATTCTTTGGAGTATTAATAATTCTCAGGAGACATTATCATGGTAAGTAGGTAATAACTTTATTGAAAATCACTTTCTTTCATCGTGATTACAATAGAATGCAACAATTGACAATGCAATGTGTAATGAAATTACACAGGGAAGAAATCACTCATGGAAATAATTACACATATAAAAGATTAAGTAGATTTTATTTCTTTCATTTAGGCGTAATAAAAATAAAAACTTATGAATATGTAACAGTTGACTTTATTAAGACTTTTATTTTAAGGTCTTTGTATTTTTTATTTTATTTATCGAAAATTGACATTATTATTATAATGTTTTAAAAAATAAAACACAATTCATTTGTACTACTTCCACATATTTATAATGATCAGGACCGGTTTCGCTCATCACGGGCATTATCAACTGATAAAAATACAAACATAACAGGCTTTTATCAGTTGTTAATGCTCGTGATGAGCGAAACCGGTCCTGTTCATTATAAATATGTGGAAGTAGTACAAATGAATTGTGTTTTATTCTTTTAAATATAATGTCTTTCCACCAAGAATTGACAGTTAACACCTTAAAAGTGATTATTATAATGATTTAGAAATCTGAAGATCACTGTGACGAAATCAAGTTATAAAAACAAGAAATAATATTTCTCAATCAAACATTAATCAATAAGATTTATTATGGATATTGAGAAAAATTATTTTAATTTATTGTTTTAGCAAACTCATTAAAACACTTCCTGAAAACTTGCAACATGTAATTTTGATAAAATATTTCATTCATGTCCATTTTATACAGTTGCAAAACATAATCAAAATAGCTGAGATAAATACGGCCGGATTGAAAATTATTCGGCCGCGCGACACCCGCCCCGCTGCTCTAATGCTCTACTAAGCAAGACGTAACCATTTTTTGCCCTTTCTTTGAATTAAAAACAAATATTGTAGAACAATAGACTTGCGAGACATGCTGAAAACATTTTCATGCTGAGATACGTTGCTAAATCTATAAAATAAAAAAAACTCTTCGGCCCGAATTCGCAAATTGATACTATTTTTATATCAAGTATTTTCCGAATTTATGATCACAGTTACAATTAGCAATAGATATTTATGCGGTTATTGAAAAACGGAGTTTAAAATACTCTAAAAGAAAAAAATTCACCAACAAATAATACCCAGTTC
The DNA here is from genome assembly GCA_022494535.1 of Himalopsyche phryganea. Lineage (NCBI taxonomy): Eukaryota > Metazoa > Arthropoda > Insecta > Trichoptera > Rhyacophilidae > Himalopsyche > Himalopsyche phryganea. The sequence continues at coordinate 4,540,832 of JAGVSL010000034.1, forward strand.
TTGATAGCGCATATATTACCTTTGATCATATCTTCTCGTGATGTCTGTTGTTATCTATACGAAGAAATTTGCTTTCATGTATTATTTGTAAATTTAAACTAAATGGTAGACTCAAATGCGATAATATAATATTTGAAAATTTTTTCCTAAAACTGAGTTATTTTCATTTTTCTACAGTTAATTATATTAGATGAGGTCCGGGATTATAAATAAATATGTAATCATGTTTTTTTTTGTCTTTTCGAACATTTTTACTGGATTAAGAATAATGAACTTAGAACTTGCATACTTTATAAAATCAAATGCAAAATCATTCCTGTTGACCTTTTTTATCTGTTTGGCAGATTCATACGAGGGTTAGGTTGTTATCCACTCAACCATACTTGTAAAATATCTACATGTAAAAATTGGAAAAATTTTCAACCCGCATAAAAATAATGAATGAAGCGCATATTTAAATTGGCGCCAAAATAAAAGAGGACTTTTCACAATAAAGATTTTACTTTAGTTCTCTTGTTTGTTTTATCTGTGGGATAGTTTTTTAAAACTCGTAAGTTCATTATCTCCTACTTTACATTGAATTCACTTTTGTTGAAAATCAAATATGTTTTGCTGCCGTCAATGAAAGAGTGTAAATGAAATCAAAATACATTTCAGAATTCTTTAAAAATAAAATCAACTGTTGAGATAAATGGTTCAACCATTGTCATAATTTTGATATTTAAATTTGAATTATTGAGATTTTTTACACTTCCATGTATTTTGTCACTAACGACCCGGGTTTCGCCTTTTGATGGGAATGCCTGAAGATGCCGAAAGGCGAAACCCGGGTCGTTAGTGACAAAATACATGGAAGTGTACAAAATCTCAATAATTCAAATTTGATATTGAAATTCCATTAACCACCCTCAGTCGATATCTTAAATTTTTATATTTAATGCAAATATTTATTATGACAATGCCGATTGGCTTGTTAAAAATATACAAAATTCCCGTGAAAATATAATGTCAGTGAAAAAATTAACAAAGCTCATGACAGATGAAAAGATTTTGAGATGTGATTTGCATTTCTATTTCTCGTATACTTACATGTTAACAGCGCCAAAATTTAATGAAAATTTTCCTCTGAAATCAGTGATATTTTTTGATTTTTAGATATCTTTTCGCACTTGCCAACTGTGTGCGGTCATTTACATAGCCGAAAATATAACGTTTTTTCCCATGCTGTGGTAATTGGTTCGGTTTTGTCACACTTTCTTTGGGAGGGAATGTAACAACGAACCGGCTGCGCGGCGTTTCGCAGAGTCGTGTCGACGGCGCCCGACCTCCGGAACGTTCGTATTGGTTGCATTACGCGAATATCGATCTGGCGGTTGAACGTATTACAATTACCACAGTCTGTTTGTTTGTTACCAAATAATGTGTCACTAAACTGGCCCGCCACCAGAGGCGGATTTTTTCTAGTTAATTAAACATAGTAATTAACCAATACTGTAGCCGAGTGGTCAACGCTATTGGGCATTCGACCTATTCGGTTGCGGTGTGCAAGAGCTTGAATCTCTTTACGGACTCTTTCATAAATCTATGCTAAGATTTTTGATCGGTTTACGGGTTTTTCTTCAAAGACATGAATGTCTATGATTTCTGCATTCTCTCCCACCCATCCGATCCCTTAATCATGGTGTATCGAGAGCGATTACCCAACCTCTAGTAATGTCCTAATCGTATCATTACTTTATTTGAAAAGTAGAGATTGAGCGACTGAACAACAAGCTGTTCTCGTTATGTTATACAGATTACGGAATGTGCTTTAGTATAAATGAATTTGTAGTTTTCTCATGTAATTTTGTTAAATAAAGAAAGTTCTCTACGTTAAATTTATTTTATTATTATTTCGTACAGATATAGGTGTATTGAATCCAAACAAAACATTAAGTTTAAGATTGTTTTGTAACATGTACCATTATCATTTGATATGTGTGAGTCCGTGACGTGTAAATTCCGAATGATTTGTTGATTAATGTGTGATAAAGTCATTTTGTTAATACACTTGTTAATCAAAAAGCTTTTTTAGACATTACTTTTATTAATTTATTGAAATATTAAATTATAAATAAATAGATTTACAAATAATAAAAAATAGATTATCTTGCACTTACATACTTGCATACTACAATTAGTGACCCAAAGTATATCACTGTAGCACTTTCATAGTAATTGTATCGGAAAAATTATCTGCTCTCCTCATATTATAGCTATATTTATATGTATTGATGAAGCAATTTTACCGACATTTTACCGAAAACGGAAAAAGAGGAAAATTTTATGAAAATAATCTAAGAAGAAGACTCTTTTAATTGCAATAAAAATATTGTTGATAATGATTTTATTGATTTTTCCTAAACTTGATTTTGAAAAATGCAATATATGTTTATATTCATTTTTCAAAAATTCGTATCAACTCGTTCTGCAACAAACTAATTCTGTTTTATTTTTAAAATATAATGCTTTTCCACCAAAAATTGACAGTTAACACATTAAAAGTGAAAAAATTATCGCTTCTAATGAAAATTGTTTTACCTGTTTTTCCAGCACATTGAGAATTGAGGATCTCAATTAATCTTTCGAAATGCCGCTAATATCTGTTTTATAATAATTCATATTAATCTATTCTAGATTAAATTAATAAGCATTAGCATTCTTTCAGAATAGAACAACATGCTTTCATAAATAATTTGTAAAAGCTCGTTTCAAAATATAATAGCAAACATAATCAATTTCTGTACTGTGTCAATAGGCAATAATTCAGCTCTGTTTAAAATATCAAATAAAATAATTTTACGGCATTGAGAAATCCTCCCATATCGCAATGCATATATTACAAAAAAATATTACAAGTGGCACTATTTGAAATTGTAATGCAAAATCAATTTGGACATGTCCCAATGTTGCATCACTGTAAATGTCATTTAAAAGTGCACGCCAAAGCTCGATAATCGAATAAGTTTGTACAACAGCTTCTATAATTTGGAACACTCTTGCTAAATCGGGACTAATTCAGCGAAATAATGATTGACATTACTGCCTGGTGGTTTATCCGGGTGTAAATAGGTATTTAATTATACAATCAATCCGTACAGCAAGTTGATTTCCTTATGTTATCAAACAATCGTATAAGTAGAGCTAGCAGCTATGCTGACGTAATTAAAGCTATACCCTCGTATACGAATGAAGATTCAAAGAAGAAAGACGCGCTCTGTGACACTTCTACCTCTCTATACAAATCAATTTCTGTAAACTGAACGACAGAGAGAAAGATAATGACATAAATCAAAATATTTTCCGATTATTTTTTATTTTACTGTTTGCTAATCAGAAACTTTTATTTTTAATGCAGCAAACGTATTTCATTACAAATAGTTCTCGAAACTGAAAACTTAATTATTGTGTTTTTTCTCCGACCATTTTGAATAAAAACAATTCGCCTTACCAATGTAAGCGCGATTCGAATATTTTGTATCAGTAAAAACCAAATAACCGATCAAGTAAAAATAGTTTTACCGAATTATATTTATTGGAAGTAGCTACTAAAGAAAGTAGTTTTGACACTTCACAATGGTAGACAACGTTAGATAACTTAAAAAAAGAGAATTATTCTAAAAATATTTTCTGTAGTTGACCAATATCATAAATAATAATGTTGAATATTTCAGTTTTAAAAAAGAACGCAACATTATGTAGATATATAATAAAATGCTTTGCCGCATTCACTTAAAATTGTAACAAATCATTTTTTCCTTACGTACTAAAAAACCGCATAGACACCAATATCATTAAATTATATTTTTGTCATGCCTTGTACCGCAATCTTTTTTTATTAAAAAATGTTGAATTCCTTAAATTTGTTCATCATAATTATTCGATTTAAATGTTTGACGTACACATCTATATCTTTATATTTTTTTTAACTGATCACCGTGGCCGAGTTGTACAACTTTGCGCTTCCGTTTTTAATTTAAATTGAATGGTCATTTTAATTTCTTTTATACCCCTCCTTCCCACCATACCAATTTAAACTAGTTGTTAATTTTTTTTACTACGTCCGCTACCAGTGTGGAGCATATGGCCTCCTAATGGAGGTATCTCAATAGAATTTTTCTACGAGAACTGCTTGTAACTCTCTTTTTTAAGAGAGTAGGGATATAAGGGTAGGACAAGGAAAGGACTAATGCTTAACTAATCGCTCTCGCTACTCCCCGTTTTTAGGATCGGATGGGTGGGAGGGAATTTTAGACAACACAAACATTCATGCCTACGAACAGAAATCAATAAATCAATTGAAAAATCAATTTGTGAAACTGTTCGTACCTGGACTTGAACCCGAGATATCCGTAACCGTAGCCAACGATGTTAACCGCTACATCACGGAGCCAACAATCAAGATATGATCTATGTTGTTAATAGCGATTCTTTAACACTCAGTCGTCTTAATATCATCCCTATATATTATTTGTAACCTTACTGACAGAGAGAATGTACGATTGGCTCTCTGTTATTATTTGCTAAATACTTTAAAAGGGTGGGATACAATGCACTTTACATATGGCAGGTAAGATGCCAAACGAATTCAATTGTTTCAATCTTACAAAACATCCGATTTCATTTAAAATGTCGTTTATCTTAAATCAATTATAATTTAAATGTGAAAACAGCTTAAGCACAAATTGATATTTCAAATAACGTTCATTCACTTGTAATGTTGGAATCGTGATAAAATTTATATTATATTATTATTACAAAATTTTCTTAACCACAAAGCACCTTTCTTTTGTTGCGATACCTATTCTATCAATTGACAACAACATTCAATTCGTATACTCGCCGTATAGCTCACGGTGTAAACTATGAAAGTGTTACTTTCCATCTAAAGTGTATATTGTATTTGTAGTAGAATTTATTCTCTGCAAACCAGAGAAAAAACTTTGCTAAGTTTTTGCAGGGACTGACTTTTGTAATTATTGTCATTCGCATAGTCATACTCACAATAATAAAGTGAAAAAACGTTTTATAGAGTTTTGAAAAATGAATATTTGTATTATGAAATCAATTTTTTATAATGGCGTCACCATACAATTCGAAATATTTGACTAAAAAGAGTAAGCGATCATTGCTGACTTTAAAAACTATGCCTACTTTCAAAGTCATATCGTTCATTTTATTTTTAGAACTGAATGTTAGTACATGTTTGTAAAAAGAAATTAGATTGGGGACTTTATTCCATCCAGTAGAAATTTTTACTATGCTACGAAATTTTGAACAAAATGTCATGCGTCCAACTGATAAGCTAACTTATAGTCGTTTCTTAGCCTCATATTTATACTCTTACCCTCTTCGAAAAAGTAAGGTTGAGCGACTGAATTACAACCAGTTCTATTAAGTTGCTTCTTTGAGAGTCCATATGCTCTACGATCAAAATAGACATAACTGACTCTTTTAAATGCGTTGACTTCAGGAAAATTGGATTTCTTAAACAAAAGTAATTAATTGAAGAACGGTTATACTTCAGGTTAAAAGATGAGTAGTAATAAGCTAAAATTTCTACGCCCCATTTTTCATCATAGGTAAAATATATAACGCATTAATAACATCCACGCTTTTGAACAAATTTTATAAATCGATCAAAACACAATTTTATCGCAAAAACAATAAGAATGGAAGCTCTCTATCCGTTTTCCATTACCAGTGTTACCACTAGACTACGGCGACTGCTTATTTTTGCAATACGTTGATGGTAACTTATTAAATATAAAATAAAACATTATAAGTCATAATATGATATACTTACTAATATTCATAAGATTTTAAATATGTTGCCATATTAATATCTAAAATTTCTTCTCAATCTGAACAGTCTGTCGTTAAATTCTGACCGGCTTTATGCATATTGAATTGGTTTTGATTTTATTTTCTACAGACACTTTCTTGGAATTTAAAACTGGACGGAGAACCTTTCGCAAAATCTAACATTTAACAATAACCTATCACTGCTATTATATTAATAAAGCATTGAAAATTGGTGTATGTGATCTACCATATTTGAAGCAGCAACTGTTTTTAATATGAGTTATCATTACAGAAATTTACGATAAACTGTACTAAAAGAAATTCATCTTCGGTAGGAGACATAAAAAGCAGTAAAATATGTTCAAACTCCATTCTGATAACATACTTATTTAAATATATTGTATCACCATCAAAATATTATTATATGAACAGACAGTGCTCTATCAAAGTTCTTTCTTACTTCAAATAGTATCACTAAATAGATTTTAAATTATTGAATAGATTCTGTACATTTCCATGGCGATTGAATATCTTCTATTAAAATTCAATATAGCACATGCAATAAGCGACATCTATTTTATATTTTTATAAAACCTGATGAATGAAAAAATAAAAATATATCATTAAACACTCAACTAGAGAGCTTATTTAAGTTTCGGTGAATGTCTAATTGAACTATAACATAACTATATGCTTGTGATGCTTTTACTTTAAACTGTTTAGTATAATCAATAATAATTTATACCTGGATTGATATACTTATCTTAATTATTCTTTATCATTAGATTTACATTTCAAAAAAATTATTGAACACCATAATAGTATTTAAACATTTTTAACAGTATACCTAGTAATCGTTTCGTCTCATTCCAAATTTCCAAGTATTTAACTACAGTATCAAGAGTCGAAAAAATCTTTCTTTTGTTTTTCAAAAGAAATGTATTTTTGAAATCAGAACACTCAATTCAAACAGTTTTCGTTTTACTTAATTTTCTTTTATGCCATCGGAACTGAAGTTTGACAGATCAATTTAATTCAAATGCGAAAGCAACGTCATACGTCTATCAAAAGTTTATTTATATTTTATACCCCAATATAGCAATATTTTAAAAAAGTGAATAAAGAGATATTTTTCACAGTCTCTTATTCGAAAAGCTACAAAGCACTATCTTTACTATTATTTGTTTAAGATATTGTGACAGGCTAATTGAAATCCATGAATTTTAATTGCATGCTAATTTATTGCGTATAATTGGATTATCATTTTTAATACTTATTGGCGTGCAAAAAATATTGTAAACGAAACCAATTTGGAAAAAATACTGTAAATGTCAGGGCTGTGGATTCAAAGTCTGAGCCGTGGATTTATGGCATTTTAAGCGGAGTAAATATCGTCAAATATCGGCTGACTCCGAGTGCTCTCTCCTTTTCGATGAGTGGTCAACAAGTGAGTCTCGTATACCATAAAAAAAAACGTGTTTTAAGCAATAGTTAAGGAAATAACGAGTGCCTATGTACGTGGCACTGATATTATGCAACGGAATAAAATTCAATTGACTTTTTTTAAATTTTCAACATAAGCAATCATTGCCTAAGGTAACGTAAGAGTAGATGGATTTGAAACGACTCCACAGCACTAGTAAATTCAATGTCATCAAATAGTGAAAACGACGAAATCTTTTTTGTCACCATGGCCATTATTTAAAAATACTAACATTATAGATAAATTCTTCTACGCCCACATGTTTATAATGATCAGGACCGGTTTCTCTCATCACGAGAATTTTCGACTGATAAAAATAAAAATCTTAAGGTTATTTTTTTATCAGTTGATAATGCTTGCAGTGAAACGACAACGAAACCAATCGTAAACATGTAGAATTAGTACAAACAAATTGTTAAGTTTTAATAATATAATGCTTTTCCACCAAGAATTGACAGCTAAAACCTTAAAAGTGAATAAATTCTATGTATTAAATTTATGAGCAATGTGTGGTCTTATTAGGGTATTGGATTATAAAAATACTTTTCAATTTTATACTACTTCTTACAGCCAAAAGTCACACGCAAAATCAAATATTAAATGAGTATAGTAACAAAATAAGTCTTTAATGAAAACGTAATAATGAATATATATTTTAAACCTTTTCCACTATCTATACGGAGTCTAGGTGGGCATTTAGATCTAAAATTTTAACAATTAAATCAGTTTCCCAAACTGTCTTTTCAGGAATAAAAGACTGAAGTTTGTAAAGAATAAAAACTTTTTTTTTTTTAAAGGCCATACATCAATTAAAATTGGTCCATTCAGGAATTCGAATCGTTTGCCGCACAAACGAGTAGAATGCCAGCAACTCGGCCACTAAATATTAAAACTCATAATAAAAAAAAATTATATTAACAAATAATATAAAATATGGTATTTTCATTATTATTGATACACTACTACAACTTTCAATTACTTTATCAAGAGCATTTCATAAATATTATTTTATTTTTGATAATTTTACAACTCAATGAATTCGTAAAATTTTCAATGCGCTAATAGAATTATAAAAATAAATAGTCATTTTGTGGACGTGACGCCAGGACCATATACATTTTATATTATTGTATTAAGTTTTGTAATATTCGTATTTCACTTTCGTGTTTCGAGGTTATTCGTTTTTTCTATTCTGATCAATAACTTTAACTAAAAAACAGTTACATTATTGTTTTTTAATATCGATGTCTTTTATTTATCATTATGCAGAATGTCATGTAACATAAATTTTTTGCTTACACAATTTTCTTTCTGAAGAAAATCTTTCTGTTCGATTTGCACAATATCGATTGGGAATTGTTTTTTTTTATTTGAAAATTGTGATATCGTCGGTGTTTTGGCCAATTGATGTAACCCTCAAAAAATACGAAAATGACTTAATGATTAGATCTCATTTTTAAGACGACAGAGCAGGTCTCGGAAAAATGATGAAAATTAGAAAAATAAATTGACCACTTTTTGGAAGGGAAACATCATTTTTCATTGGTTTTAGGTTTAAAAATTCTGACCCAGTCACTTGATTCAAGCCACTATTATGTCGAGACTACCTACGTATAATCCCGTATCTGTAAACATGAGAATTTACAGGACTGCATTTCAAAGATTCATACCGCAACTCACCATAATATGTAATGTTTTCGATAAAAACAGTTTTTACTCTCTCCTAAACAAATTCAATTTTGAGGGTTACATCAATTGGCCAAAACACCGTCGATTATAATGAATAAGCCAGCGTACATTGGCTAACATTTCCTGTTGTATTATCAATGTTTATTGAGAGTCTTATTTCTAATCCACGGGTTAGTCGCCTTAGCCGAGTAGACTTTTGAACTACACGATTCCGTAGTCAATCTAACCTACAAATGTACATTGTCATAAGTCTATGATAGTTTCGGCACACTCGTAATATAAAATCAGAAGCTCAGAGGTAAAATAGCGCACTAACAAACCCTTAATTTCATCCAGATTAAAAAAGCAACAATGAATCTGACTTGGACTGCGGATGTCCAAGAGTACCGTAAATTCTGCCTTTCTCTTCTACCAACCGGGTGGATTGCGTCACCCTGGAAGACCGCTGATGATCATCTATAAAATGTATTCGGTGGATTTACGAGACGCTGCGATGACCTGGGAAGAAGTAAATGGACTGGTGGGGGACAGAAAATCTCGGAGGTACCCTGTGGTGGCCATATAGTCCGACTAGAGAGCGGATATCGTCAAAAAGATATAAAGAAGAATTATGGAGTAGAAGAACTATGAACCATTCTTAATCTCATGTATGTATAGTTTGAAGGCGTATTAATTTGGAAACGCACTGACTATCGCAATTCTTGTATGTTTTTATTTCACATTGAAGCAACTTAGAAACAAAATCAACTAATAAAATCTTTGCTAATGTTATGTTACATAATTTGTTATAAATAATGTTTGACAAATTTTCTTCTTTTTCTTACCACTATGAGAAATCTGGTGACCACACTCTTTTACTTATTTTCCAGTATATTTAATTTTGTTGAGATGTTTTTATACATTGCATTCGTAAACTCAAATTAAATTAAAGACTAAAAATCACTTCTGAAATAAATAAAACCGCCTTATTATTCCGGAAGTTAATTGCATCGTTTTTGTAATAGTTTTTATTAGAGATTGTGTAAAACTGATTTCAATTTTGTAATATAACTAGTCTATTCTAGTCTATTGAAATTGGCATAAATTACAAATACAGATTCATAAAAATGACAAACTAAGAAGCTTCTTCTAGCTAATTAACTTGGCAAATAATAAGTGTTTTCTTTAATATTAGGATTTATAGAAATCCTTCCATACGTAATGATATTTATTAGAATTCCGAAGCTTGGTAAATTAAAAATGAATACGTAGTCTAAATCAGTACTTTCCAAAATCATGGGTCGTTTTCTGAGGAGGGCCGAGAAAACTCTGAAACTCTTCCATCCTAGGGGTAAGTTGTCTAAAATTTAGTAGCATATTCCTATTGCACCTTAATATCTCAACACGCACAGAATATGCCGTTTTTATAAGGAAATATGAAAAAATATTACCACAAATATAAATTGGAAAATGATTGAATAGTTTGATTTTCCTTTTCGTGATAAATCTCTTTATAAAAGTAACTCCTTGCTGGACGACGTGTTTATTCCCTCACTACTAAATAATAAAGAGACACCTTTGTATGTAATTTGTACGAATCAATTATCAAACGTATATGTGAAACCAGGAAAACTGTTGCGTCACTTAAATACCATTCACCCGGACTATAAACTTTTTCAAACAATTTTTTTTTTATTCAGGCTTAAACAACTGAAAAATTAGCTTTTCAAAGTTTCTTTCGATGTTGCCGTATTAATTGCAAAAACATAAAAAATATGTACTTGTAATAAAAAATAAGCGCATGTTATGCCATTTAGGGGAGAACTCAAATAATTTATGTTTCGGGGGGGTCGTGGACAATTTTTTTAGATGTAGGGGATCGTGGCATGAAAAAGTTTGGGAAGCGCTGGTATAAATCACTGTCTTTGCATTGTTTGATTATTGTTCAATAAATAATTTTAATGATAGATTTTGTCGAATAATGGCTCTTTAAGTGTACAGTGAAGAAAGCCAAAATATATTCTATTTAGCATCAAACTCAGAGACTAATCTGTTAAATTTTCCACAGTGATAAATAGAAATTACCCTAATTAATCACATAAAGAAAAACAATGATGTGTATAATAAAAAGAGATTATTTTGACTCTATAAGTGGCCCGATTTTCAAATGATCTTTGATCTAAAACAACTGATCCAGGATTGAGAAAAATCACTGCAAATTCGTCGATAACCACCGATAGAAGTCTGGAATAATAGAAGAAGATGAATGAATACATTCATTAAATATTTAATCCACATCTTTATTAAAAATAAATACATTTTTCCATCGTATTAATAATATACACTTACTTATCAATAATTTATTTACATCCTAAGTTAGCGTCTTTTTGTCAATAGTATTTACAATTTCATTAATATATTTCTAACTTTTCTTAGACTTAATTGATATAAAGGCAAGATTTAATAGTATTTACAATACAACTGGCAAGAATTTGTTTTTTTTAATTGATAATTTAGTAAATGAGTATTTCTTAATACATCTCTTTATATAATATACCAAAATAGACAAAGAAATTTTTTCTTATTCGGTAAAATTTACTTTCATATCTTTTTCCGTATAAATATTATTTAACCATTAAAAAATTAACCATTAAAACAATAACATACAATAAATACATTAACTAGATATATCCTAATATGTATGTTATTATATTTAAAATATATATTGATGAAAAATAACTGTGTTATACAATTTTTCACGAATCCATTCCTATGACCATATTCAAAATCGAACGAAATATGTAAATCTCTACCTTTCTTTATAAAAAAAAATACTTATCTACTTTGGTTTGCAATACTTATGAATGAAGCTAATTACCAAAACCAACCCGTTATATTTATTTCCCCTAGTAGAAAATTACTTAAATAATGTGTCTACAAAAGACACCGTTAAATACCGACAATTGTACTTCAAATATTGAGTAAAGTTACATTTGTTTATTTGGGCTTACAGTCGAAGGTGGGCCTGACTTAAGTGGCAACGCAACGTGACCCGGCATCGGCCGCCAGTCAGAATCTTGTCCCTCTAGGAAAAGAGATTCTGAATCAATTCTGTCCGAGGCGACATCGGTTTCCTTCTTGGAACCGCCTTCGAAGAAATCAATTATAGGGTGGTAATTGTAATTTACTCTCCTATTCAACGCTAAATCTTTCAACACGACTGTCCCATGATCGACCGGAGTCGATTTAGGATAATATCGTTCAGTAGTAGGGGAAACATTTTTGATTGTGAATTTAGACGTTGAAAGTTGTCGTGTCTTAGGTGTGGACGACCTTGTAGTCATAACCGGGGGCATTTTTGGCGAAGAGTTTTCATAAAACTCCATCGAATCATTTATATCCTCAAAGGATTCCATATTAATAATTGTAGGATTTTCGTGTACGTTAGAAGCACCGACTAGCTGATCTCCTGCTACATTCGATGTCTTCTTCCTGATAGGCCTTCTATTTGGTCTCTTATTAGGAGTTTGTGTTCCAGCAACACCTCTTTTAAAGTGAGAATTTATAAATGGTTTATATTTTGTAGGAACATCCGGGCTTTTTAAGAACGTATTCAATATCGGCCCCGGTGGCTTTGACGGAGGCTCAAGAAAACTAGGAAGTCCAGAACCACTTGTTGCTCCTCTGATCGGGTTGGGTTTCTTTATACTACGTATGTTGGTACCTTGTTGCTGGAAAATATCTGTATGGAAATTGCTGTTGATATTATCAAACTGGTTAGAAACGGGCAAATGTTTCAGGTCATGTAAGCCTGGATCATCATCTTTGTATTGGGGTCGAATAAAGCTCGAACCTGATATGAAGTTTTGATTGTCCCCTAACGCGGGAAAAGTGTCGACAGGTGGTGAAATTGAAAAGGTTGAAGTACGAATTGAATGACGTATTGATGGCTGAACATGTTCGTATGGATTGACATCTTGGTCGTGCGATAGATCTTCTCCTGGGAACCGTTCTGATGTTGTTTCTGAAGGGCGATGTACATGAGGGGGAAAAGAAACGCTGTAGCCTTCGATGTGGCAGGAGCAACATGTAGGTACCTGAAATAAATACATAAAATTGTAATATTGTTTAATGTAAAAAGACTTTGCTATAAACATCAATTTATTGAATGAATTTCAATCAATTATTTTAGGATTCGTTCCTATTGAATATCACAATATGTAATATTGAATTAGATCTCAATTGTTACAATTGAATTGAGGTTTTTTCATACAAAAATCTATTAAAAAAAGATGTTGAGAATATTCTTATTTCACATAAATACAAATTGTGAAAAAAACTTTTCAAAATTTAAAATTTATGATTTGTCTATATCTATCACATCGTATTAATTAAATTCAGATTCATCGGAACTATGACCTTAATAAAATTTATTAGTATGGCTGTGATTCTTAGGTGGTGGAATAACATTATAGGATAATAATAGAAAGATTTCAGCAAAAATTCCATATTTTCACTCTGAATTTAAATAACGGAATAAGTTTTCCTTCAATGGTATCCAATTTTATTTTAATCAACCAGTATTGATATCGTAACTGTGGAACCCCGATCTATCGTTCTCTCATCTTTCGTTTTCCTGCATGTATCGTTTGTTTTTTATAGTCCCAGCTAAACAATGTTAAATAATCTCGCATTCATCGTTCTCCAATCTACCTGGTAGTACATTTTCTGACAGTGCTTCAACATTACAAAAAAGCAATTTGTTTACCTTAAATATATCCATGTGGAGTCCATTGTGCTGATCCCAGGTCAATAGTCGGTGATAATTGTAAACTTGGACACACTTTGATTTGAAATTATCCGTCAAGTACGTGCAGGGCTCCCGTGGTCGCCTAAATTGACATGACAAAGCAGATCAGCACGTTGTATTCATAATAATGGAATTGTTTTTACAAAATCATTGACGAAATTTACATTTTTTCTGCCATACACAATTACATAAAGAAACATAATTCAATTATATAGAGAAAGGTAAAAAACAATATTTCGTAAATGATTCCAGGTAATGTCTTACAATAAAGTGCAATGAAATTAAAATGTTTCTTTTGGCATTTTATATTTTTTTATTGTGGTATGTTACAGTTTGCAACACTGTTATCAAATGTACAGTAAAAAAAATGAATTAAAAATAATCTTTATGAAGCATATATTTATATAAATTTCACATTAAATATTGACGGTGTTTTGGCCAATTGATGTAACCCTCAAAAAATACGAAAATAAATTAACGATTAGATCTCATTTTAAAGATGACAGAGCAGGTCTTGGCCAAAATGATGTAAATTAGAAAAATTAATTGACCAATTTTTGGAAGGGAAACATAATTTTAAGTTGGTTTTAGGTTTAAAATTCTGACCCCCCACCCCTCACCAACTTCATGTAAGTTACTATTATATCGACAATCCCAACGTATAATCCAGTATCTGCAAACATATGAATGTACAGCGCATATCAAAGATTCATAGCTCATTTTCGATAAAAACAGTTTTTACTCTCTTATTTCAATTTTGAGGGTTACATCAATTGGCCAAAACATGTACCAATGGTACAAATTTTGTATCTCAAAAATATTTAATTTTTTAAAATATTTATTAATCAGAAGATTTGGTGTTCATGTCCTGACAAAGTCAACATCGCCAATAAAATAATGCATGCTTAAAATTTAATGAAAATTAAACGATTCTGAAAAAGAAAACCTGATCAAACATGCCACATATTTAAATAATTTTAATCGGACTCTGTGTTGACAACTACTCTTATGTTTGACGTAATAAAACATAAATTTTGACGTTAAGTCGTCTGATAACCAATCCTATAATTAATACGCTATCTTATTCGGTTATAAAATTTGCTTCATATATAAAACTGAAATGGTATACTCACAAACACTTTTCCAATCTCAACGTTTGTGTGTGTTCTCCTGTGTTGACGATATATTTCCATTGTCCGGAAGTGGCTCGGGCTTTTTGAGGTCTGGCATATTTTACAGTACTAGGACACATGAATCCAGCAGCACCAACTGGTGAAGTTACGCCATCTTCTCTTCTGCAATTTTCAAAAATTTATCAAACCTGAAAAATAATTATTTTAATTTAAATAGTTAAGGATGATTGAAAACGTTCCGATTTCGAGACAGTGACATCTATTAACGAGAAAAATTATTCAATTACCTATTTTATAAACACTTTAGTTGACTTAGGTTTTTCTTATAATTCTTTTCCACTTACCGTTTACTTTAAAGGATAGATCGGGTGCCAGTGGCGTACTTAAACAATGACAAACAAATTCGTATGAACTGAAACTCCCTAGTCAGTTTAAAAAAATATCGCCGAATCTTTTTTTTATTTTTTTTTCAGCTGCTATTAGACATTCAATTCAAAATAGCAATAAATATCAACTCTTCGTAGGTTTTTTTAATTTAAGAAATAATTTCGGTGATTTCAATGAATTGCCTTTCGTTCATATTTTCTGCATTTTGCAAAATTAGTCGGTTCGTTATATGAATTAAATTATTAATGTTCAAAATGCCTTACTTTTTAAGCACGCTACTGACGTCCTATCCACCATATAAAGTACCATACGGTGAATAAAATAGCATTATAAGGAATATCTGAATCAATTAAGGCGTTCTGAAAATTAAAGTGGTTGCAAATCGTAAAACAGTGTTTCTCATTAACAGATGTCACTGTCTCTAAATCGCAACCTTTTCACTCTACCTAAATTATATTAGAAGCACAAAAAGTCTGAGCCATCTATTGTAATCTTTATAAAACAAAAATTAAACTTATCCAATAATACAACCAAAGTATTTACCTGTTTAAATTGTTCATGTAGTGTTCCGGTGTGTACATGTTTTCTTGCTTCGATGATACACCGTCAATGGCGCTGTCAGCGGACACTTCTGGAAAATCAGCTAAAAGAGCACCCATTGCCGCTTGATTTCGCCGAATACTATTTGATATTGCTTCCCTGTTTAAGAATACACCCGCAGTATTAGCACCGTATAATCAAAATCATTTTTAATATTTGGATATTTTGTAATCACTATGATCTCTGATTTACGTATTTATAGTCCAACCGATACTATTGTTTCACTTTGTACTTTATTTCATGCAAAGTCGTTTAAAGGCTTTTTAACAACTAGTATAGTGTTTTGTTTTCTACGCAGATATTATGAAATAGTACACTGTATTATTAAGCGCTTACTTTTCGGATATAATAATATAAATATAATAATGAAAATATATCGATACCTCAGTTCCAAAGTATAACAACTCAAAAAGCATAGTCTTGAGGTAATTGGGAAGCAATATTTTCGGTAGGTTTAATCTTCTACTCTATATTTTAATGAAATTCTAGGACTATCAAAAAAATATATTAATATTTATAGTAGTGTGAACATAATTTTATTTTTTTCGAATCTTTAATTATGAGAGTTTTCAGCGGTTATCATAGGATTTTCTTAGTTGTTACAGTTTGAATCAAAAAAATTCATTAACTATAAAATAACCACAAATTACCAGTTGCAACATTTTGAAACTGTTAGATATCGGTATTATTCTAAGCATTTCCTCACACTTAACTCAAAACTAAATTTTTTTTTACTTATAATTCTTAAGAACTGAGGTACGGATATATAATGTTAATGTAATAACGTGATAATTCTCAATAATGTAACAAACTATATTTAAGAGAGAAGTCAGCCAATTGTTGGCCAAAATATTTCGTACTTACACTGGATAATCCAAACTATCGAGACAAAGCGAATTAGTAAAAAGTTCACATTTTTGTTTAGCCATTTCAAGGAGAGTTTGACGACTTAATGGTGGAACTTTTCGCCGTTGAGATAATCTATCGGTAGGCTGTTCACCAACTTTTCTTCTGGACATCGTATTGCTAGATACTCCGTGGACCCATGGCGGCCTGGCAAGTACAACAAGATTTCCTGGAATTATTATAATATGGTATTAGACAACTAATTGTAATATAAATCATATCAACTTTATGGTAAAACAATATTACATATTTGAGTGCTATAATTTTCCCGTTTTATAACTTTTCAATAATAGCCCGTACACTGATTTATAATAAAAACCAAACCATATTATCATCATTGTACAGTAGAATATTATACAAAACGGATGCGATTACACGATCGTTTAATAGTTTTTTATCTTCATTAGTACTATTACCAGGTTTGTATATTGTCTTCCATGACGTTGTGGATTATCAATCCTCACACGTCTTTAACCTAAGGTGAAAAATACTTCTTCCTTGTTTTAAACAAAGCTAAAATAGTTTTAATGCACGATGCTTGGCATCATTTAAATTATACTTAAATATTAGTCAATTTAAATTCTGTAAACGTGGCTAGCCTCTGTCAAACAATACACATATCAATAAACATTACGTCAAATATGCGATTTTAAAAAGATTTTCATGGTGTGTACGATTTACGAAATACAGTATATTTTGGATTAAAAATAAAAGGTGAGATTACGAAATTATCAAACAGTAGAACCTTCATCGTTTTTAAAACACCCTCAAGAAAAGCGATAAATACGAAAATCATGTTTACTTTATGTTAATTGGAATAAAAATTGAATTTTAATTAAAGTAGGCACAAATTCTTACCATTTCTGTCGATATATCGATTAAGCGCCCTTAATTTTTCAGCAGTAGGAAGATCTTCAGTTAAATATCTTGTGTTGTTCCCTAGCAACGATGAGTTATCGTGGATAACTAATGAACCGTTTATTATCTCTGCTGCATATACGAAAGATTCCGGAGTGTCTGTAATAGAAATTGTATCATAGTCATCGTCGGCAATTGTGTTGTTCTCTTTATCTCTTGCATTGTTGTGTTTTTCCAGATTCATGCTCGTATTTTTCAAAGTCGACGATAATTTGGCAGCAATTTTCATGGGCTTCTGTGTTGTGACAGTTCTTTCATCGGCACGCTCGCCTAGCTGCACGAGTGCTTTGAATGATTGCTCAATAATTGGATCCATATCTTCGTCGCCGGAGAATGATCGTCTCAGCAACTGGGCATGGGGGGCTTTTTCGGTATGGATTTTTTGTTGGTCCTTTGCAGCCCGAAACATGTTTGCGATGTCGAGCATAATTGGCAACATCAGATCTGCTGTCACGTTCGGGTTATTACCGAACATCGCTTTGACCTGTAAAATACAATTATTATATTTTAAATAATAAAACTTATATCAAACAATGCGGTGTTTATTTTTGCATTAATTTTAATGAAGTGTCACTTGTATGCCATAAAATGAAACTAAACTAAAATAAAAAAAAATTGTACAATATAATAAGAAATTTTATAATATTTTCACAACTTAAAATAAAAACATATACCATTAAAAGTTGTGGAGTTTTTATCTGTTTTTCAGTAGTCTAAACTAACACATATTCAAATCATATTTGAACACTATTCGTTTCTTAAACAAATATTTTATTATATACAGCCAATGAAAAAACTCAAATTTGAGTTATTCGTGTACTTGGATGTGATGTCTAAATTTCCCTTCCACCCATCCCATTCTTAAAATGGGGCGTAACGAGAAGGGTATAAACTACTACTCCTGTTTTATCCCTAACCTTATATCTTATATCCCAATTTTCTTCGAAAACGAGAGGTTAGGCAACTGAGTAACAAGCAGTTCTTGTAGAAAAACGTCAGTCGAGGTAAACTCTATTAGTAGTCCATATACTCCACATTGGAAGCGGACACAGTTGAAAAAAAGAATAAAACTCCTTTATATACTGCTGTGTAGGGCTTCCAACCGGGCTTAAACCAAAACCGGCTAACTGGTTTACCGCGTGTTTTGGGGAAAACCGGCATTTTTTTTTTAAATATTTTTAAAATTCTTTTATTTACACTATTTTAAAAATTCAACGTCTTTCAGAGAGAAAATATTCAAATTGTTGAATAATCACGTATGTCACAAACATGTCGAGATTATGGACGGAAATGACTTTATAGGATAAGCAATTACACGACATTATCAAAAGACGTGTGATAAATAAGGCACATGTTACACAATAGCTATTATTGTAAATGTGAGAAATTATCCGTAGAAATCTTGAACAAATCGTCGACTAGAATACTATTTGTAGTATTAAAAAAGCAAGCAATTTTAAGATTTATAAAGTACAATACGTTAAATATTTTCATATCTTTATTTTCTAGTTATTTTATGAATATTTCCTTTTAATTTAAGTGATAATTTTAAAGATGTATTGTTTATATTTAACACTATACTAATATAAATTTACAAACTTATATAAGATTTTTTTTCGAAAATAATGAAATGAGGTATTTCGGTTTAAACCGGTTAGACGGTTTTTTGTCAAAAAAACACCGAAAACCGGATATTAATTATTTCCGGTTAATTGGATGCCCTACTGCTGTGCACGAATAAAAATTGTTAATTAGCTAAAAATATTGAAGTATTTATTTCTACTAGAATCATTTGTTGCCATTTTGGCTTCACGCCATCGTCAGAACTATGTTTAAACTGATTTTAGTTGATATATGTTAAGTGGTTTAGAAGACATATACACTCTCTTGCTAACACTAAAATTGCCTTTTTTAAATAAATTTATTTAGATAATAAATTTAAAAATCACGATATACCAATCGGCTACAGCTAACGGCTAACACAGATAACGGCTTTTTCAAACGTAACGACTACATTAATCTGAAAAAATCAGATAAAGTGAGTGGCAAGGTGCTAACAATACAAAGCCTAAACTTGCGTAAAACTTGAAAAGGAAAAATTACTCAGCTGTTCATATTTAATTATCACGTGAGAAACAATTTCCATTCATTTTTTTGTCAACTGCATTAAAAATACGTTTTGCAACTTAAATGCAGTAATGCGTGTATGCAAATGTATTTTCATTTTCCATTTCCCACGTTTTTCTATAGAAATGTCATGAAAATTTACCACATACGCACGAGTGTCATTTTTTGTATTGATTTTTGTTAACACATAAGCTACTTCAAAGAATACAATAAAATCAAGTATAAGTAAACCATTTTAATATTTCGAAATAGCAATAATAATTGTATTCACTTAACACACTTAACAGGAGGGTTGAGACTT
This sequence comes from Himalopsyche phryganea, assembly GCA_022494535.1. NCBI lineage: Eukaryota > Metazoa > Arthropoda > Insecta > Trichoptera > Rhyacophilidae > Himalopsyche > Himalopsyche phryganea. The sequence continues at coordinate 4,561,009 of JAGVSL010000034.1, forward strand.
TTATGAAATAAATAAAATGTGGAGAACGTGTTCTATCATGCGCAATAATCTAAAATGTATCTTCTTGTGTAATAATAATAATAATAATATATATATTTTGTATATTTTTTTGAATTACAACGGATTGATTATAATATCCGGAGAAAATATGTTATGTTTATTAGCCGCTGTTGATGTTCTAAATAAAAATATCATACACTACTATTTTCTCGATGGCTTATCAATGATATCTGATGTTACAATATTACTATATCTGTCTTGATTTATTTGTATTCTGTAACGCAGGACACTTAATCTGTGTGTACAAAGTTTTCAGTGTTTTTTTACGCAGAGCACACACACATAACCTTCTCACGTTCTACGCATTAAGCGTATTGAGCGAATGCTGATGAGTGGCACGTTTACTTTTTAATAATATCTGGTTTTTAGATATTTGTAAAGTATGTAACAGTGCCATATCTAAAAGTATTCTGATGTAAGTTTTTCAGTAGAGGACCATTTCAAATATTTTATTTTATTCACAATTTTCTACATTTTATTAAACGGTAGCTTATGCGCATTTTTGTATTAGCATGAAACTACGCTATTGAATACGTTTTGTACTATCTTACATTCATATTAATTTTCATATGTAAAAAAAATAGCTTTGTATCAAAAAAAATATTATATATATGTTTATTTTCAGATGCTACACCTCTTTACAAACGCATGCAAACCTCATCAATGCATATCTGTGTGTTGTTTTATCTTTCCAATGTAAAATTTAATGTACCAAATGACATTTCCATTCGAAAACTCATTTAAATATATGCATTATATTATATTTTATTAGCTACCGGTTTTTTCTATGTTGCTAAAATCATCAATTCACTATCTATTAGTAAAACATGTTACGTTAAAATTTTCTGAATCTTTCAGAATACAATCTAAATGCATACATCATTTTTTGTTATTCGAATAATAAATATTGTAAAAATTAATGCGGAATCTATTATAAAGCCTATGAGAAAACTATTTTAATATTCAATAGCTAAACTATTGCAGAACACTGTTATAATGTTGTCCAATAAATTAGATAGGTATATAAAATATACTCTTTCATTTTCAACAGCTTGTTGAATATCTAAAAATACTTCCATGTACACGGTGTACTAAATGACTTCTTTTATCTGAAAATTAGTTCCCAGAGATTCTATTCAAAATCTTTTCACGACCTTTGATTAACTTCTTATGCTCAATTATTCAACGTTAATAAAAAAAAATGAAATTGCGCAACGACGCGTGCTGGTTATTAAACCTTTTGAAACATTTTTCGTATTACTACAAATTTTACCGTTAAAGTTTAGGAATAGCAAAGATATTCAAAAAACACAAATCAAAAATGACTATTTACAGGTGGGCGATAGTAAGACTGGGTATCCAGCTATTAAGTAACGTTAAAATTGACTTTGGAAGACTAGTTCTATAGATGAGATTTGACACGGCCCAGTCGTGCTTGGTACGACCCAGCGGACGTTCCCCCGTCCGACGCATTGAAATATCGTTAACCATTCCATTGCCACGCATCAATTTCACGCCTTGGTTGTTTTTTGAGTAACTTGTGAACATTGTTTTTTTTGGAAATTGTAAATTCTTAATGTGCAACTAACTAACTGCAATAAACGATAACTTGGACTGAACTGGCGTGTTTTGACTGTTTCCATCACCCTAAAAGTTTAAAATCGGTGAAACATCACCATCATCAGCACGCTTGATATATTTCCGTCGAATAATCGACGTCAAAATCATATAAAATTGTATGGAAACCACTCCTTTGAAGCCAAAATATTTCTTAGCAACAAATTTTGCCTATATTTGTTTTTTAAATATGCCCTTATCATTTAATTATACTTAAATATCTGTCAGTTTTTCAAATATCACAGATTTAGTTCATTCGAGTCGGTACAATGAATGTGCATTCATTCATCGATAGCACTGCGATAGCCTTCTCTAGTCTAGTTAATATAATAATCAAATTTGGATTATTGAGATTTTGTACACTTCCATGTATTTTGTCACTAACGACCCGGGTTTCGCCTTTCGGCATCTTCAGGCATTCGAGCACACGAATGGACTCGAACTGACGTCAGTTCGAATGCCTGAAGATGCCGAAAGGCGAAACCCGGGTCGTTAGCGACAAAATACATGGAAGTGTACAAAATCTCAATAATCCAAATTTGATATTGAAATTCCATCAAGCACCCTCAGTCGATGTCTTAAATTATAATATAAAAATATAAAAATCCAAGTGTACACTATTTCATTTCATTATCTCCCAAAAGGTTCCCTTCTCAATTACAATAAAATTACATAAATTATAATAAAAAGAAATTATCGGATAGAAAGTAGGAAGAGAGTAGGAAGGTATTTTAAACGTACATGTTCCTGGGTATAAACCAATTTCGATTGCTCGGAGATTGTATATTGACAATAATATAATATTTATTCGATCTCTGTTATCATAGACGGTTTAGCGAAAATTATTTGGGCTCCATTCAAAAAAACGGTAGAATATTTTCCCTTATTAATTCATTTGATAAATATATAAAACATGATAGGACTGTTTTTCGAATAGCTTATTCCATATCTCCTCCGAAATATTCTCATAATGCCACTTAATAAGAAAAAAATAAGATAGAAGTGTTAATAAGTTTATTCAACAAGTTTTTTCATGGAAATTAAATGTCTGAAAATAATAACGATGTTATTGTCCCTAATCCCTATGAATAACTAAATCCAATAGCTTTATTGTTAGAAATTGTTATAAAACTTGACATTCATGAAGACTGTTTTGTGTCAGCTAGCTTAGCAAAGTATGGCAACGAGCGGTCAAGCGCGAAACATTTAATTATTCTCATGAACATAATATTGTCACATTTTTTTTAAATTATTTAATCTTTGTGAATTGTATATACTGAAATCTCAAGGGTGGTAATGTTAAATAATGTTCCAAATTAACTAAATAGGATATTTTTCAATATTTAAACATGTACTTTTTCGCAGCATTTCCATAATCTGAAAGTTATTCCTCCCCAAATTTTAGAAAGAATTTTTGGCATTGTTCTTTAACGCAAAATCAAGTATATTAATTAAGTAATAATTGGCTTAGTTTTTCAAATGATGATTGAGTATTGTTTCGGATCTATTTTCAACATAAATGAAAATTTCACCTTCACCAATAATAAATTAGTAGTAATAATCAAGAAGTAGTCGTTTTCACGTTGATAGACAAGTTAATCGCTTAATTTAATATCTCCATAGCTATGCAAGTATAATTGAAGAGAAAGATAACCAATTGAACAAAGTAATTATCGAGAAGCTTGACCGCGGAAATGAGATCGCTAGGCGTCCTTTCCAGCCAATACTAGGTGGTTAAATATCAACTGATCGATTTGTGCTGAATATAATAATTTCTATAAATCATATTTACGACAGCAAAAGAATAAATATCTTCTTTTATTTAGAGTATTTCAGTTTATAAATTTTGGTATATAGAGAATATTTATAAGCTCAAAATAAACAATTACGATATAAAAATGTACTTTTTCAGTCAAATAGAGGCCGGATATGATTTTAGATTGAATCATTTAGGTCACCTACTTGCAATATAACAACATTGTATTATATTACTTTTTTATTTTTACTTTTATTATATTTATTTTTGTATTTTTTACAGAATTTATGAAAGAGCCACATCTTTATCAGTGTTTTTGATGAGTTTGGCGGTTATTTTGCGGTATTTTAATATAAAAAATTTTGGAATTGGTGCACATACTTTGCTTCTACAAATAAACCAATTTTCTGACTTTAGATACATTTCGAATGCGAGTAATACTCACTTTTAATTCTTGATCAAATAACAATTATTTGTTAAAATAAATCAGAACACCCAAAAAATGTATAACCAATCACATCTCAATTTTATGTTGTTTAACATCGTAAAACGAATAACTTTTCATGTTAATTGTTATGGTCTTGTCAAAAAAAAGCACTATTTATTTAAAGTTGATATAAAATAAAAAGTTACTGAATGAAGCAGTGGAACATAATTATAACATAATATTTAAAACAAAATTTGTTAAATTAAATGAACAAATTTCTTTGATAAACAAACGTTACTTGTTTATTTAGTATCAACGACAATGTTCTTATAAATATTCATTTTCTAGGTTGATTATCAGTAATTTCTTTCATCAACTTACTTGAGCCAAGTTGAGTGCAGGATTTCTGGCGTCGGAAGTAAGTTGTTTACTAACAAGAGACGCCATAGTCAATCTCTGCACAGGTGTCATCACCTTCAAAATCGGTAACACCTCAGCAAACTTCCGTTTCTGGTCACTTTTCTCCAAAATCTTCACGAGTATTGCTTTGATTTGGTTTTGTTTATTTCTTAAATGATTCGACGGCTTGTATTCTTCTTCGTCAATATTTAAATCCTCGACGGGCGCTTCTTCCATAACAGTTTCATTGTTGAGTTCTGGCGTATCTTCTTTTTTTATGATTTGTGGAGTCTGCGTCTGAGTTATGACAATTTTACGTACCAATATTTTGTTCTCGCTTCCAGCTTTTTCAGGAGCAACACCTGCGTTTGTATCTTCGTAATACTGAGGCTTGTGAGAGTTTGTTATTGCACCTGGTTCAATAAAGTATAATTTATCTTTTTCTGAAGGCTCTCTATGATTTGCGCGTCGATTTTCAAGAGCGATTTCATCATAAATATGATGAGTATTTTGAGGTATTACACGGAAAGCATTTGTTTCTATATTAGTTAAGTGTATTTTGCCATTGTCTTGAGATAATACGTTACCGCAATTCACTGAACAAATTATAAACAACGATATAACCGTATATTTATCCATCGTTTACTTGTATTTCAACTACTAAACTATTTGTTTATTATGAATATCAAACTTTTTATTTGATGTTAATATAATGTCATGTCTATTTCTGTTACACACTCGTTATTTAGAAAATCTTTGCAATAATCTGCAATGTTTTCAATTAAAACAGTGTCAAGATGATTTGTCTCCGGCATAAAGTATGTTACGTCAATACTTCAATAACCAGTTTCGTAAAATTTTACATCGTCTGAAACGACAAAATTTGAAAGATTCACAAACACGACGAAACGTGATGTGCCACTATTATTCGGAGCGGCATACCAGGCCAGCAACTTTTATGCTATGTGTAACAGTAAACGATCGTTGTATTTTTTTGTTACATGAACACTGTCATACCGTTTCCTTGCAACAATTATTGCGACGCCTTGCGAAAACCCACTGGCCGTGAATCTACTTGAACCGCTTTTTTGTTCACCTCAAAAAAAGAAGATCGCACACAGTATGAAAAATCAAAGTTTATTTTACTCGTATTATTTATCGAACAATTTTGTTTTCGTTTAAAAATAATTTTATTTTGAACTGTTCTATTGGTGCCACACTAATTAATATTAAATACGTTTATTGGTAATTAATTAAGTGCTCATTTTTTATAATAACAAAACGTTTATAACTAACACTTTTTAAACTGCATTTTTCTTACTGGTATAGTTTTATCAACACGTTTAATTACTTTTCCCTGTAAAGAAAGGCGCACACGACAGGTCTGGCGAGCGTTCATGAAGAGAGTGCCGACAGAATTTTACTACCGATATGTTCCTATGGACAGGTTTATTCTGTGTGCGAAATATCTTGTTTCGCGTCTTCTTTTGGATGCCCGAATTATTTTCAATGGTAGGGATGGGCACATGTCAACATTAATAATAAAAATCCAATCTATAAGGTATTTCCAAATCTACTTTTTTAATAAATAGTAGTTAACGTAAAATTACGTTTATCACTCAATTAAATTTGCATATTAATTTTGATTAGTATGTTAATTTAACAAATACAATAGAACGAAATATTCAATACATCATATATGGGGACTTTTTTTGCTGTGGTGGCTAGTGGCTAGTGGTAACTAAAATTGGAGCTTTATACTGTAGTAAAACCACTTACAAATTAGTGCAACAGTATAGAGGATGATGTAGTAGACTCTACTACTAATTAGATTTACAGAACAATAATATACGTATTTAATTTTTTATTTTCACTGGTATTTGATTTAAAAACTGTTTTGTTTATCTGTACTTTTATTTTTAAATGACTGATTAAATTTATCTCCAAAAATAACCCACTTTAAACTGTGTAGGTGGATCCAAATAATTATAACTACGCTACTGGTACGTATCTTTCAATATATTTTACAAATTATCAATGGTATGAATATATTGAATATTAGTAATTTATAAGCAATTTTTTAGAAAATAACACACCCCTAATTAAGGTTCTTATCTACGTTTTCATTTATAAATATTGTATAAATTTTTGATCCACCATAATTTCTGTTCAAGTTTATAATCATATTAAAAATGTTATACTTCTTTTCAGTACCTTTTTTTGTTCCTTTGATGCCATCATCCATCTAGTTTATTGCCAAAATGCAGTTCGTCAGTATCAGTTGTACTTTGTACTGCACAATGGTTTTATAAGGGTAAATTGTGTACAGTATTTTTTGTCAATTGCGATACAACATTTTTGTAGATCCAACTCTCCCACATCTATCTAGTCTTGAGCTCAGTCATATCATTATATATTTGGCCAGTGTTGATTTTTATGCTGCCCATCACCAAGAATATAAACCAACCTCCAGTCTAGTTTCTTAGTACTCTACATAAACAGGACCAACTCGGTTAAGACGTGACAGTAATTATTCCATACATTACAGTCTTGAGAATAAGTGTTTGTAATTTGATGAAGTCTAGCGATCAGTCAGCCTGTCTAAAGACACTACTACTTTCAAACCATACTTGGTCCTTTTCTCACATCAGGATAGTTAATTAAGCAATCAAAAAAGATGAAGATATGAAACGCGATCAATAAAAAATGGCACATACGAGTATCATTATTTATGAACAACGCTAATTCGGATCAACACTTTTTATGAAAGTTGCGTCTGTGGTTTTTGATTTTATATGGCGATTAATTTAGCATACTTATATTTTTTCAAGAATCTCATCACGTTATGTGAACTCAGGGTAATGGATTCTTTTGCTCTGGTTTGTATTAATTTTCATCCGTATAACGGTTCTATAATAAGGCTTAATAATAATTATCTTAATATGTTAATTGCTGCTCATTTTGGATGACATATTTTTTTGTTTCCTTCTCACCAATCGTTCTATAACCCATTTGATAATCTTAATCTCATCTGATAACCGTTATTATACCCTGCCGTCTACTTTTTACATTTATCATGAGGATCTCTAGCTCAGTCATTTTATCTTCCTTCCTTATGATATAGTTTTTAATATAATCTCATGTCATCATCATGGACAGCTATCATCAATCCATTGCCTAATGCAGGTTTTCTTCTTCCTCTACTGCTCTATGAGCATGCATAAGTGTTTTATCCGATCTGAATTATTTTGTCAACGTTGTCGGCGTATCTATTCGTTCTTCTAAATTTCCACTTGATTACTTAATACAAGTAATGATAGACAACTTTTATATCAATTATTATTATCCTTCAGGTTACGCAATCTAAGGTTAAATATCAACAGTTTATCATCGGGAAAAGAAGATTATAAGGAATCAATTAATTTTAGTCATTGAGGGGTAGAAGACAAAAAACTTATCGATTTTTCTTGATGTTGGGTATACCTCCAGAAAAATATTATCTCTCATATTAGTCGGTCGTATACTCTTACCTGTTTCGTGTCATCGTTTACCTAATATGCACCTCTTCTAACAACAATCAAGTATAATTCATTATGTATATTATGAAAAATCAATAACATTCTTAATATAGTATTTTAATTACTTAAAATGTAGTATATATATATATATATACATACATAATCGTATTAGCAAAATAATCTATCAATACTCTCAATCGCCTATATTTTGGTTTGAATAATTCAGATTTTACGTAGGTATTTAAACCTTAGATTAAAAATTAATTAATATAACATTTAAGTTCGTGTGAAATGGAAATAACTTTGTCGAGCTTTGTCTGCGGTGTAGGTCACGGTCACCCGCACTTACTGCGCATGCTCAATGCGCCTGGGTAAGACAAAGCCCGTATTACAAGCCATTCAAAAAAATTATAAAATAATTATATTACCTCAATAATATATTTTTTACCGTCTATGAAAATGCAGTTCAATTTTATCGTAATCTCGTCCAACAATAATTATACTGATTTTTTCATTTTCTATCCTTGATTTCTACCTGGGTTTCGTCTTTCATCAGATGTGGGCAATCATAACTTTTTCTATTTTTCATAGAACAACGATATGTATATTTTGGTAAACCATTGATAAAGATTCTGTTTACGATGCCCAATTGAATGCCTCAGTTCCATTCAGTCCATTTAAATATGCAACTCTTATACAAAATTTACATATTATATTTCAATCATGTTTTAATATTATTTTATGTACCTATTAATTAAATCGGCATTTACTTCGTAAAACTCCATTATAATAAGCTAAAAACATCAAAGTATTTAGTTCTACAAGTTCTTCAGAACAATATTAGCTGTGAAGATAGCGTCTTATAATTCTTATTGTCTTAATATTATTTTTCTTTGAACGAAAGTTATTTAATTTGTTTTCATCGTTTAACGTGCCGTATTCAAAAAAAAATTGTTGGGTACAACTGTTTCTTACTCAACCTACGTAACCATTCTTAACACCTTCCACCAGTCTCACAGAAAAGGGAAGTTAAGCGTCTTTATTGAAATTAGATTATGTCAAATATTAGCTGCCGAAACATTTAATTAGAAGACATATACTCTGCGTCAATATCTAACATAGTAAAAAATATACCCTACTTTGATAATGAATTGTATGGACAGTAAGGCGTCAAAATTGTTCAATTTAAAATTCTGTTATAAAACGTCTTCATGCTACAATGTAATAATGGCTTCAATTTTGTAACGGTTTATTATAACAAACGAATCGGAATGAAACAATATAAGTATAAATATTTGAATGAATAATTTAAATACATTTTTTCACAGCATACACTAATATCATAACATTCGAATAAACGTATAACGTATCTGGATTATTGTGCGTATAAACTAAAATTTACCTTAGTATTATTACCATTTATTAATCATTGTTTGTATTATTATAAATATATTGTTATCAACATTGCACCATTAAATCTATTTATTGTATTGTTAGCCGGAACCATATCATTTATAATTATGTAATTATTTCGGTGTTTTTTGTGGTAGCAGCCATTTTTATTAATCGAAATAATATGATGATGATATGACGAAAATTTACGAAGAAGAAATGGAAATAAACCTTAATTGATGGGGAATATACAGTACGTTCGTACATCTTGAAAGACTTGAACCTGTTGACCTTTTTGTGAAGGGCGAATAAATATGTGTGCCATTAATGCGTCAAAAGAAGCAGAAGTTAAATAACTGATAATGTATAATTAAAATATCAACTTTTTAATATACTTCAGTGCCCAAAAAACATTACTACTTTCTGAAGTAATGTTACTAAAGCTACTTTTCTCTACTCACCTTACAATTCTTAAAACCGATTTTTTTTTTTAGAATATGAGAACGAGGATGTCGCCATTAAATTATTTTTACTAACTTAAAATACAATTGAAATTTGAGCTGCACCAACTGATGCTAAAACAATTTTAATTCAGTACTTATAAATTCATAATTTTAGTAATTCAGGTTTTTTTCGACATCTTCTGGCGTTAAACATCATGGTTAGAAAAATATAATACAATTCACAAAATATTATTATGTTGTTTTACTAATAGTCTGTAAAATTTTATCAAATCATACGGTGACAATAGAGGATGGCAGGTAAATGGGGGAAATTTCATCGTAATTAATGTGATGATGAGGGGGAGCAGCCACTGTTATTCAAAACACTGCTTAGCACAGTGGTTCTTAACCTTTTCGAAGTCACGGTGCACTTTTTGTCATAAGAAAAAATGGCGGTGCACTAAAATCAAACAGGTAAAAAAATAAGAAAAATATGCGAACATAAACTTTATTATAAATTTAACTTTTTGTACAACAGTATTACAACAAAAAATAATTAAAGAAAATATATACATATGTATAGTTTATATATGGAAAAACTGAAGTTAGCCCTTATTAAATTGGAGATTATTTGATGTGAAAATCAATTAATGTGAAAAATCAATGCTTGATTTAATTAATTAATAAATGCTTGTCGGCTTTTGCAGATTTCAGAAATATTTGGTTGTATATCTGATATAGCTACCCTAAATTTCTCGTCTAAATTCGTAAGTGTTTCTTGTTTTTTCGTTTTCATATTAGTTATTCTTGAGAAACCGAGCTCACACAAATATGATGTTGAAAACTGTAACAAGATTTTCAGTGAGTGTTAGGTATTCGTCTTGGACAGATATCCAAAATTCCTGCATAGTTACGTCAGAAAATTTAATTTTTTGATAACGATTCGTTGTCAAGGTGACCAATTCCAAAAACCATTCTACGTGCGATCGATTTCTTAATAATTTCCCGAAGCATTTTTTCGGTTTTCAACATTTCGCGAGTTTTTTACCAAATTTCCGCGGTGCACTTGCAACAAACTCACGGTGCACCGGTTAATAACCACTGGCTTAGCAGAGTAACTTATAAAGATTAACGCCAAGATAAAAATTATTATTTATGAATATTTTCTTAAAATTCACACGTAGGTTTGAGTTGGTAGATAATTTATCTTAGAGAATAAGGTATGACTCGCACTAAGTGGTTGGTCCAAAAATAATAATTATAGATTATTCATTTTCAAATATAAATTAATTATTTACTACTGTATTTAGTATTTCATAGCTATTTTTCTTATTTAAAATATGTATTTTTTCTAAAAGATGTTTAACATAGATAGTATTACTACATTCCATAGGATACTGGCTGTAGTACTCACCACGACGAACTATGGCTATACATTCTTATTACAGAGTATAATATATCTCAGCTCATCAACGTATTTCTTATTTTTTTTAAATGCTAGTAATGCCAAAGGAAAAAAAATCAGATTTGGCTATTTGCACTATGGTGCTCAGAAAATAAAATAGGTCAGCTCATATCTTTTATATATCATAGTACGCCGTGAACTCTTTGAATGCCGTGTAATTTGCCCTATATGCAACTGAATCGTCATAAAAGCCGATATCCGGCTGGTATCATATCGTCTTGACTTAAATTACCGTTATTTGTTCTGTGGAAATCGTGATTAAAATCCCAAAAAAATGAGTTAACTAAAAAATATATGTAAATACATAAAAATTATTTTATTTTATATTGAAACTGAATTAGCTCAAATTAACCGCTGAAACCATCGAAAATAATAATATTCTTTGTTAAAAAGTAATTTTTGTATAGTGTAATATGGCCTATTGGCAATCAGAAATAACGGTAAGTATCCATTGAAACCATTTTGACCGACGATTTTCTTCAAACATTTTTATCGTTTCAGTAGCATTTTAACACCTTCTAAAAAGTGAAATTTGCTTTCATGACCTTGCTACTTGCTATAATACTTAAAATTGCTATAAATATCCATTGAAAAGCGTAATATTTCATATTTGATTTCAAGTATATACTATTTTAACGGAATAATAATTATTAATGACATCTGGCCGCCAGAAAACGAAGAAAGTTTACACAAAAATTTCTACGGTACTTATCAATCGAATTATTTATTAGTCAACGTTTTTTTGGAGAGTTAAATCGCTCGAAAATCACTTTCAAACGTATAGGTATTTAAAATATTTGATTAATCAAAAAAATAATGATACTTACGAATTACATATCAACTCGTCTATAAAACATTACTTTACAAAAGCAACATAATTACTACAACTACAATCAGTGACTGGTTTTTCAAGGCTGTATTCAAGAGCGATCAATATGTAAGGGTGGCAAATTGAACGAAAGTACATTCTACCAGTTTCGAAAAATGCTTAATTTTTTTGTCTATTTGTAAATTTGGTTTAAACGTTTAAGTACTACTGAAGAGTTGTAAATATGTAATAATGGCGGCTTTCCCATTATTGCAAACTTTTCCGATCAATAGTAAAATGTTTTATACAAATTACAACCTGCGTCAGTGCATACCGGATAAGGACTCGACTTCGTCTCTTGTTTTTCTAGCGACGCTAATTCATAAAAATTCTTGAAGGCCGCTTAACACCGTGCATATTCGACTGAACAGGGAAATCAATTATAATAGCGATATAAATAACGTGGCGCCATGTGTTTACAACAAAAGTCGTTGAGTTTTAAGAGACAAACACACTACAGAGTTGGTCTGGGCAGGTTGTACATATGTCAACATTTTTCAAAATAACTTATCACATTTCAATTGTTTTATCAGTTGAATTTAATTTTTCTTCGAAACGTGAAAGTTGATCTATAATGAAGAATATTCTTTTCAAATGTGATTTTCTTTACAGAAAACAATAAATGAATACAACTTTATTTCAAAAACTATGAAATTTAGGTTCAATTTTATTCATTTCAGATAATATTTATACCTTTCAATAAATGTATTCTTTATTATGCCCAACAGAATAAATCTAATCTTAAAGTTTTCTGTTATTTGAGCCTACTGATACACTTGAGTAATTTTTTTTACCATGTCCGCTCCCAACGTGGAGCATATGACCTCCTAATGGTGGTATCTCAACGGAGTTTTCTACGAGAACTGATTGTTACTCATTCTTTATTATCAGATGGGTGGGAGGGAGTTTTATTTACCGATAGTAATACATTTTTTTTGTATTTAAAATGAGAAACATATTTCTTTTTACGAAAGTGGCAGAAATTTCCAGTTCAAAATGTTTTCAAGTCGCGTTATATCAATAACTCTGTTTTCAATGATACCTCTTCGGAGTTGTATAGAATATATATTATCTTCTGAGTGAGGCAAAGGTGAATATTCACATTGCAAACCTGCGAAACCCAATTGACAGCAGTATTTCCGGTTTTTTTGCTTGCACACTAAGGCATGTAGACTCTTTATACTCCTGGCTTGTGGTATAAAAATAAGTAAATGCGCAGAACAGCGGTGTGTTAGTCATCTTGCCTCAACAAGTGGAAAAGTAGGTAACGAGGGCATATGGCAACTACCGTCAACTATCTGGTATTGCTTTGTATTCCTTAGCATCTTTCTTCATACATTACCTTTTAAACACTCTTTTTAACACATAATATAAAAATTATATGATCACAAGTAACTTAATTAAAATTCTGGTCGAAATTGTATCAAGTGATTTTTAATTAAAAATATCTGGCAAATTGCCAATACTTCTAATGCCAAACACTAATATTAGAATACATACAATATTATTTCATATTAGGTAAGAAACGTATTTTTTTGCGAAAATATAGAACAAACAAAAGAGACATTGCTTACTATTTTTCTGATATTTATTTATTAGAAATATCAATTCTACAAGTGAATCCTATTATAATAATATGAATCTATATGTACACTGTACGATGGACATTTTACATGGTGATTGTTGAATGCTTCTCTTAATAAGGATAGGAAACCTCTCATGCAGAAACGCATTCATTCATATATCTGTAATCAAATATAGCTACATATAAGAAACTTTAATTTAAACTTTTGAAATTAAAAAATTGTCTAAATTACTTTGTAAATAAATAATAACAATGAAACGAAAATATTCGATTCAGTCGAAAGGTTGCACTTATTACCACATTAAGGCTGCAGACCCCGCTCAGAATCTTTCTTCTTTCAACAGGCATGTTTTTTTTTCCATGTCCGCTCCCAATGTAGAGCATGTGGTCTCTTAATAGAGTTATCTCACAGATTTGTTCTACGATAACTGTTTATTACTCAGTTGCTTAATCTGTATTTATCGAAGAGAGTAGGGATATAAGGATAGGGCTAGGACAGGCCAAGTGGTTAGCTAATTGTCGGTGTCCGTGGCGCAGTTGGTAGCTACGGCTACGGATGTCTCGGGTTCAATTCCCGGTGCGGACAGTTTTCATAAATTAATATTTCAATCGATTTATGGATTTCTGTTCTGTAGCGATGTTTTATTAAACGTAAAATATATGCATGTGTATTCCAAACGTGGGGCATGTGACAACTAATATTTCAACGATTCATATTATAAGAAGACCGATTGAAGACCGATTATTACGCGCAATCGTCAATAATTCATGACTCAAGTGTGGAAATATCTATAGAAATAGTAATATAATACAAACAATTTGCTTTCTACTTAATCACATAAATTTTTCACTGCACTTATTCTCGAAGAAATTTCTAACCACAAATCTGAAGAGACACGACAGTTATGGTTAATGCAATGGCGTTATTCTTACTTTCAGTCGATCTTAATAATACATTATCAAAATGTATTTATTATAACTATATTTCATGGTCACGGATCTTTAATTATTGTTTTCTGATTAATTCCGCCATTGTTATTTCCTCAAGCACGACACAAGTCTTTTGATAAAAATAGTTACTTAACATTTGGAAAAATATAGTGTATCTATTTACATATCCCTATGGAAGGTAGATGTATACCTACTTACCATATCATATTTGAACGACGACTACGTTAGTATATTATAGTCTCGCCGTGGACAAGCTCTTTTCATCATTAACTAGTGGCATGCGTTGCAATGCCACTCAAAGAAAGAAAGGGTTTGTATTTTAATTCTGTTTATTGAAGTGCTTTTGGATTAGAGGTCTGCACGGGCCGGAATTTCATAAAAATGCCCGTCATCTTCAGGCCCGCCTGGCCCGAGCCCGAGTCTTAATATCACACTTGTTACCCGAACCCGACCCGAAGCCCAGATTTATTTTTTTCAGCCCGAAAAAAGCCCGATTTATTTCTTAGTATAGTAATTCGTTTATACTTTTCAGTAAATTAAATATGTTATTGTTTCCATATTTCCAACGATATTCATAGCACATGGGAAATAAACCATTTAAGTTATAAAATTGGCCCGAGCCCGTGCAGACCTGTATTTTTAATATACAATATTTTTTTTCCATCTGGTTCAGAGATGTCGCTAGTTGTACGTATTTGATTCTTTTTTATTAGATTTTTTTTCAGAAACCTTCACGGGTGTGCGCACAACAACTAACTAAAGTTTGATCAAAATCGAATGAATGGTAAAGGAATGCATAGAGGACAAACAAACAAACAAACGAACAAACAAATCTCCTTTTTATATAATATATAAAAAGGAGATTTGTTTGTTCGTTTGTTTGTTTGTTTGTATATTGCATCAAACAAATTAAATTAGATATTATGCATGTTTTTTTTTTCAATTTCACATAAATTTGTGAGCAAATGCAAATAAATCTTTTAATGTTTTTATAGATCATAGGTTCTCAATGTGGGCGTCTTAGACTTTCAGGGGGCAGTAGAAGACCAAGAGAAAATTAGGGGGCGTTGAGATGGTGAGCACAGTGTTGGTGAGGGCAGAATTTATTCTAGAAAAAAATTTATTCTAGAAAAGACAAAAAAAATCACGCTCATCATTTATTTACTAATAAAGCAAATTAAACTTTAATATTGGTTCATCTTTGTTATTGTATCTATAGTAATCATTTTTATCACGTGTGCAAAAATTTACATATTTCGGTAGTAGTACGGGAAGTGGATACAAATTGAAAAATCTGAGTGAACGCCTCCATACATCACTGCAATATGTTATCAGAGCAGTCAATAAAATCAGAAGTAACTCGTTGAATAACAGATTATTTAGTCAGCTTATTTAGCTCTGCATTGCCAATGATGAAGATTTCAACCGATTGCTGCTTCACACAGAGGTGCGCTCTCTGTCAAAAGGTACTTGTTAGACTCGATTTTACAATCTGTTTGGGTCTGTGATAGAGTTCCTATGAAACAAAGACACAAAATTGCGCGACAACCTCATCTCATCAAAGAACAATATTGCATACTTGACAGACCTGTATACATTGTTTAATGATGTCAATCTCCAACTTCAAGGCGACAACTTAAGCTTGATTAAGACAAAAAATAGCATTGCTGCTTTTGTATCCAAACTGCTATTATACAACAGAAGTATCGGAAAATGGGAATTCAATAATTTCCCAAATTTATTAGCAGCATCATTCAAGATCGAAGACTTGCTTGCTTACTGTCCAACACTTGGAAAACCTCCACAGTGATTTCAATGAACGATTCCACGTTATTTTAAACATGGACATACCAGACTGGGTTGTGAATCCTTTTTCAAATGTCAACACAGCAGGATCATCCCAGTTAGAAGAAGAACTAATAGAACTGACGACAAATGAGGAAATAAAAATTTCATTTAAGAATGGCTAACAAGAATTTAAGTCGGCGTCCGTGGCGCAGTTGGTAGCGTCGCTGGCTACCGTTACGGATGTCTCGGGTCAATTCCCGGCGCGGACGCTTTTCATAGATTGATCTTTCAATCGATTTATGGATTTCTGTTCATAGTCTGAGTCCTCCCTCCCACCCATCCCATCCTCACGGGGCGTAGCGAGAGCGATTAGCTAACCACTAGTTCTTTCATAGCCATATCCTTCTATCCCTACTATCTTCGAAAAAAGAGAGGTTGAGCAACTGAGTAACAAGCAGTTCTCGTAGAAAAAGTTTTTTAAGATACCTCCATTAGCAGACCATATGCTCCCCATTGGGAGCGGACATGGGGAATAAAACAAGAGTGTTATCTATACGCTTAGTATACGTTTAATTGTTATCATTGAAACATTCTTCTTTAAACTCAAAAATAGGATAGGAGTCATATCCTATCTTACGACTATATAATATTACAGTGTAATTACCCGTTTAAATATATTCGTGACAATAGCTGTTTCAGATTCGTGACAGATGGTAAGTAAAAATATTTGGGGGGCTCTGTGCCCCCCACAAGTGGGCGGTGGGCAAAATAAGGTTAAGAATCTATGGTATAGATAGATGTTGAGAAAATCGTTGCCATTCAGTGGAAGCAATAAATAACTGTAAAATCGTTTGAATTTGGTTAGTTAATTTCCTTGTTTGTACTATTTTTGTATGATAACACTATGACACACCCTGGTTTTTTTTGTTAAGTTTTATTAGGGTCCATAACTGAAATCGCACGGCGTTAATGACAATGATTCGGAGAAATCGACCCAACTCTGTCGCGAAGCGCCCGGCCGTCGCCTGTGGAAACGTTCGCAAGACGAGTCCATTTTCGACGGAAAGGGGTGGCTCCGATGATGCGGGAGTCCTTTTAATTTTATGTGTGAGTAGTCGATTACGATCTGTCAAGACGGGCTAGCCGTCGGCCGTGGCTGGCACCGGTTACGTTGTGAATTGTTTGTGTTGGACTTAATTTAAAATCGTTTGTCGTGGCACTTGCATTATAACTTAAAGTAAATTCATGTGTTAAGTAAAGGAAAATGTAGAATCAATTTTAGGTGTTAAGATTATATTTATGTATTTTAAACCACTGCATCTTCGATTAAAAATAAATAAGTGTTGAACTGGATTTGAAATGGTGTTTGTTTGAGATCCCAGCCCTTCTAGGGCGTCAATAACCAGTCACTCGCCTCTCTTCGATTCGGGTCTTCTCAACTAATGTTCTATTATATATACAGAATATGTCAAAAAACACTCAATCGTGGTGTGTACTATTCAAATGTCAAAAAAATTCACTTATTCTCTTAATACGAAGTATTGAATTAATCAAAAATAAACGTATTATTCCTAAGTACTTCGAAGCAGACAATTAGATTGACACACAAAATATTTTGTTTTGAACTAGCTTTTGTTTTTGATTTATTTAGATATTCAACTTTCATAATTTGAATTCACCGTTGGGAATATTTTGCTGTGAGATAACACGTCTTCTTTTTTTAAAATTAACACTGACCGCTAATGTAAATGACATTTTTTGTAGCCCATAAGCAGAACTATAATTAGTCGTTTACTATAATAGAATATTTCGTTATAATGTGATATTTCAAATAAAATTTATATCTCGCTGATAAAAATTAATAACCAAAAACGAAATGCATTTTTGTTATCTTTATTCTTTAATGAATATTCTAAAAAATTCTATTTTAAGGTACTTAAATAATGTGTTAAAAATACTTTAATTGTAAAATAATGGTGGGAATTTACGCGTAAAGAAGGACGCGTGGAGAAATTGAAATCTGGCGAATACATTTTCTATCGCACAACCAAACCTTTTTTTTAAGTATACCATTAAACATTTGAAATAAATAGCGTTTGTATTATTTGATAATATACAGCTAAAACAAATTCTCACCAATGAAAGCAGCGAAAATTTAAAGATTCGTCATAATCACCATTATAAATCGTTTTCTCAAGTAATAGCACTTGCTTACTTCAAAGTGTTCGTAATAATTATTATAACTTCATTATTACCAGCTGTTTCATTCAACACGTCTTGTCGGACAGAGGCGGCGAAAATTATTTTTTTATCGATCTTTAATCTCTTGATGCGGTGTTTTCATAAATGCCGTAGGTATGGTAGATTCAGATATTTATAAAAAAAGTTCACATAGCTATATGTCATGTAATAGCTTTCGGTTTTATTCTGAAACATAATTATTTAGTAATAAGCCGAGTTTAAAACCAATTTTATGTCCAATTGAAGAGAAATACGAAATTATGGTTGCATACTAGAAATACATTCGTAGTTCATAAAACATATATGAAAAATGTGTACATTAATCAATGAGAAATTTTACTCTTTTATTTTGCAGTTACTACAAGCTGTAAATGTAAGCAGTAATTATAAATATTTTGTAACCATGGCCGTTCCCAATATGGTGCAGAACTCTTATATCATATGAAGTTGTTCCTCAAGAACTGCTTGCAACTCAGTCGCTCAACTTATCTTTTTCGGAGAGAGTAAGGGTTGAAGCACGTGGTCGTGGCTAGATAATCGCTCTTGCTAAACTTTTTAAAATAAAATTGGTGGCAGGAAATTTTAGACATCGCAAACACACATGGCTTTGAACACGAATCTGTAAATGTGTACCCATGAACACCGCAACAATTTTGACTACTAGGCTTTAGACCCGACATATGTATATATATATATATTTATATTCACAACCGAATACTAAATTTGTCTTTTTTTCTTATACCATACCCTATAATAAGTGTAGTTCATACCACCTACAGGTGCACCTAACAATCATAATGTATCGTTCCGTAGCATATCTGCATCCTATAATTCCACCGAATATTCTATATCTATAGTACCCGACAGTCTTCTAGGTTGCAAGAAGAAACACGCAGAATTGAGGCTTCACAACACTCGACGCATGAGAAAAAATAGGAAATACTTACTATCCAAACGATTGTAACCTTTAACCTTCTTTTAATGCCATAACTTTATTTTTATTTGACACTTTCCTCATGTAGGTATGCAGTTAAAAAAATTGTGGTCATCACAGAAACTGTTTATTTCAAATCTATGTTGAAGATTTGTTTATAAGCCAACGATCGTATTAATTAGCAACACTTGGATATTTAATGCAATCTTTCGCGTGTTCTCGGAAAACTGTACTTTATAAAATACATTATACAATACGTATTATCACTCATTTCTAGTCTGGTAATTTGATAGGGGACGCGTATAATTTATACATCTTTCGATCGCATTTTAAGTTAAGCCTATTAAATTTACAGTAACGTTATGTGCGCAAAATTATTGTAGATAGTTGATTATATTTGTTTGTCTCGAATTTTTAATGGGTTGATTTCGCAAATCTGCGATCCTGATATCAAATTGCAGGATAGTCATTTGCAAAGTTTCACTTCTGGCGATTGGGTGATATCAAAATAGTCATCAAAAATATGAAATAATAATTCTTCCGTAACTTAATAATTATTCTCCTATAAAATTTGCAACAGTCGATATAAAGCTTCATCTCTAGGCTTGGTTTTTTAGAATGTTGTCGAACCCTACAACAGCAGTCACTTCACAACCTTGTAAATAATATAATTATGTGAACTAACACAGCTTATAGATTAAAATATAAATTAAAAAATGAATAGGGTACTTACTTGTTATGAGAAATGTTGAAAGTAAAGTTATATGCTTTAACTATAAACAAACTGTGATACCGAGGAAACTTTCAAATTAGCTTATTCCCTATTTTATAGCCACCAATATGAGAGGAAAGAAAATTACATATGACTTCTTTCGGAGAGCCCTTGTATTCCAAACAGTACCACCTACTAATGACGTTACGTATTATTTACTATAAGTATTGTAAAAATGAGTCGTAAATTGGCCATTATAATCATCGCATTAATTCATTCTACACATATTTCAATGGATTTTATATTAATAGCTATAATAATAATCGTTCAATGATTACGATATAGCATCTGTTGTAAAAAAGTCAAAGTTATCTGAAATTAATTGGTTAATTTCTCCACAAGTAATAAATTTGTCAATGACTATTTTCGAGTAAAATATGTACATATCATGGTAAAAGAATCTCGCCCGACCTGTCCGAGCCTCGTGTCTTTTTAAGTCATCTAGATGTATAAATACCTCGTATTATAGTAATTTTCGAGTCACGAGTCAAATACATGATTTATAACTATTATATATGTCATACTATACTAGGTCTCAAAATGGAAATATTCACCGACCGTAACAGTAACGATATTTTTTTAAATATCGACTGTTTATCAATGTTTTTAATCATTGCCCAAATTTTTTTCGGCAATAATTCATTGTCGAATGTAAGCATTATTTTTAAATTGGAGCCCTGAGTCCTACAACGATCAATGTTTTCTAACAGCATAATATATTTATTTATACATACCATTTCAGGCACTACTTGGAAGATCTTAATTCAATTTCTGGAAGCTTCACTCACCCTATATATAATGGTTTTGGAATTAAGAATCTCCATTCGGCATAGGAATTTATTTAAAATTATCGATTATATCATTTATTTCAGTTGTGTAATATTTACATATCGTCGTTGTCCTGGAAGAAGACACTAACTGGAAAATACTTTTGAGTAATCGGACTTTGAAGTTTGCCAAATACTTGAAATATCATACGTTTTTCATTATGTTTGTTTGTACAAAACTGTTTTTAAGTAAAAGCATAATTTATAAAAATTAGTGTGATCTGTCATACGGTAGAGTTTGAAATAAGAAACATTTTTATATAACTACCTCAATATGCCATTTTTTCGATTTAGTGTTTTCTTCCAGAACAGCGACAATATATTATTTACATTATTTTACCTTTTAATATCGTCATATTTTCGCTATTATTGGGTTCGTATTACGTATGTAATTAATCGCATGTCGTAAAAAATAATAAATAACAATTTCTAATATGTGTATTGACTGTATTTGTAACAAATGCCAGAAAAAATATGATGCCCATTTGAAGTAAACGCAAATGAAATTAATCTTTAGACAAAAAATTTATTCAATAAGACGAAAATTCATATGATAATATTTTATTCAAATCGACAACAGATGTATTTCCATGACATGCTAACGAAAAATTTAAAGCTATAGATTATAAATTTTAGTTTTTATCTTAAACGTACCATCACGATCTTTCTTAAGGGTTATTTAGTAATAGGATAAAATAACAAAGTATTTAGTTCCACAAATTTGTAGAACTAAATACTTTGTTATTTTATCCTATTATAATGGAGTTCTACCA
Source organism: Himalopsyche phryganea (assembly GCA_022494535.1). Classification (NCBI taxonomy): domain Eukaryota; kingdom Metazoa; phylum Arthropoda; class Insecta; order Trichoptera; family Rhyacophilidae; genus Himalopsyche; species Himalopsyche phryganea. The sequence continues at coordinate 4,582,825 of JAGVSL010000034.1, forward strand.
AGTAAATGCCAGTTCAATCAAGCTATTTACTAAGTCCTTCTTATCTTGTCTTCTCAAGTTGTTCATTCAATTATACGAATACCACTGTGTGCTATCTATTGACCGACCTGCTATATGAGTTTTTAATTATTTATAAATAACAACACTATGTGTATCACAAATTTGTCAGTGCGGCTATACAAAAAATATTCATATGGATGTCAAAACTAACTCACAAGTATAAATATCTATGTCTCTCTCTCTATTATTAAACCAATCTTCACTAAAGACTAGAGTTTATCATTATTTAAATTAAGGTTTTGTATACTTTAAGTTGATAAGCGGCTGGTATAATGTATGATAAAAAATAACTCAAAATTTAAACTAATTAACTATTCAGTTATAATTTTCATTTGTGTTTTTATATTAAGCCAAATAACAATGTAAATAATGTATTTAGTATTGTATAAGTTCAGTGGAAGTGAAATTATTAGAATGGAGGAATTAGTTTTGTAAGATAATTAATTCTGTCTTATATGTTGTGTTATTTTTTTTAATGTTTTGACTGTTAGACGAAACGACGAGACGACGGACTCTGATCTAATCACAATGAAAGCTAATAAAAACTTATCCCCAAAACATGATTACTGTTTATAATTCTTATTATTTTTTTTTGAGATTTTTGTTAAAAGACATATATAATATAATTTCTTGTAGCTCTATTAAAAAAATATATATTCAGTATAATTCTACTTTAAATATCAGTCAGAAAAATTGCAAGAAAACGGACTCTTTGGTAAATTTCAAAAATCTTTATAGAATCGTTATATCCAGTAAGTTACAAATTCCATATGGATGACTTCCTTAAAAATACTTTGATCTACGATCTTGTCTCAAACATCAAATCTCGGTAACCTACAATAAACCATAATCTAGTCACGGCGTAAAGCAAATAAAAGCATATCTAAAAAACAGGTGTTAACTATTTTCTAGACAGGACTGAAAACTTTACTATTTCCATTTAAATAAAAGTGCAATAGTGTAAACAAATACTTTGAGAATGCAATTTTTCAATGAAAAAAATTCGACGTTTCATATTCTTTAGGTGACGGAAACGATTAACGATTTTCCCGAAATGTGAAAAAACCTACTTATTCCTCTTAAAGTAATTAATTTAAAAAAAAGAGAATACAAAAAAATATAATCTGTAACACGCAGTCAATGCTAATTATGATATTATATTTTAACTTGCTGAAAAAACACTGGACAGTAAATTAAATTCAAATTCAAATTTGATTAACACTCACTGCTTAAAAAGTACAAAGCTTATAGGTGTAGATCCGTTTGCTCGCCGTATAGCAAGGTATTTATCATATGATATTCTCCATATTCTTATAAGAACCAGAAGTACAAATACCTCGGTAGATATTAAATGTAATAATCGTTAGTACCCAACATACCCAACATTTGTAGAAATGGATAATTGATGCGAGATTTTTGTTAGATTACGTACTTACTAAACACATTATCTGATTATGTTATTACAATTAATGCTTATTTTGAATGCGTAAGCTGCCACATCGATTATGATGAATTTGGGAATAATGACGCCGTTCCAAATTGTGTAACGGCTAAAACATTGCGACATTTTTTTTGTTTTATTTATTTACCTTATAGTCCGTAGACCGAATTTATTTCACTAATAATGGTAAAGCGCTTTTTTCGTGATGCTCTATGAACGGCGTCGGTGAAGAAACAACCCCGTCGAAGAGTTGTTTGAGGATACCGATGTTCTATGAAAAGTATGAAAATTAAATGTAGAAGAATCATTCATTCTTGCACTTTAGTCTTTCATATCGACATTGTTATAAAACACTGAAGATGGCAACGTCGTAAAATTGAATACATATTATATGAACTTATGCAAGAAGGGAAAAAGTAAAAAAAAAAATGATTTTGTAAGGAAAAAAAAAATCTTCTTTTAAATTTTGGAAAAAAAAATTTAAAATTAAAATTTTTTTTTTTTATTTTTTTTAAAAATTATGAAGAAAATTTGGAAACCGCACCACAGAAGAGTTGAGATATTTTTGAAGATCTCGGTGCTCTATGAAAAGTAAGACTCGTGACGTCATGCTGTAAGTGCAGCAACAGTGTAAAACTCAAAATGGAAGAATTGGGATTTTGCATGAAAAAATTTTTTTGGAAAAAAATAAAAATGGTTTCACACTGATGACATACTCAGTCTTAAAAATTTTCAAAATCAGATACAGCTGATCCGTGTCTTTGAATGCAAAGTAAAAGAAAGTGGAAAATTTTAGACTGACTACGACATCTGTGGAAAAGTAACACACTTGACGAAAAAAATATTGAAAATTTTTGACTGACTACGACATCTGTGGGCAAGTAGCACACTTGACGAAAAAAATATTGAAAATTTTTGACTGACTGTGACATCTGTGAATGAGCACCCGCAAAAAAATATCCGAATTCTCCCGAAGCCGAAGCCGAGCTCGATGACGTCACAGCGATGACGTCATGGTGACGTCATCACTGTGACGTCATTTTTCATTTTTTTTCAAAAAAAAATTTTCATACAAAATCCCAATTCTTCCATTTTGAGTTTTACACTGTTGCCACACTTACAACATGACGTCACGAGTCTTACTTTTCATAGAGCACCGAGATCTTCAAAAATATCTCAACTCTTTTCTGTGGTGTTTCCAAATTTTCTTCATAATTTTTTAAAAAAAAAAAAAAAAAAAATTTAAATTTTTTTCCAAAATTTTAAATAAAATTTTTTTTTTTTTCCCACAAATTTTTTTTTTTTACCATATAACTTCTTGCAAAAGTTCATATAATTTGTATTCAATTTTACGACGTTGCCATCTTCAGTGTTTTATAACACATCGATATGAAATACTTACGTGTGTGAATGATTTCTTGTAAATTTAATGTTCATACTTTTCATAGAACATCGGGAACCTCAAACCTCGTTTTCACTAGGAAACAAAATGCCCCGCAGCACAGCTTACAGTCTACGTGACGCTGCAGCGTTCCCCACTGTCCCACAATGCGGCATGCGGCACGCGACATGCAGGATTTCTACGTGACGCGGGAAATACTGGAAATACTCGCTCGCGCTGAGCGCTAGCAGTATCTCCCCCGCGATTTATTTTAGGCGAGCAAAAAAAGCAACCTGTCAAATTTTTGCGAGTTTATACGTTTTTCCATTGTAAACGTATTTATTATTGAAAATTACAAATCAACTGAATATGATAGCACTATGTATGCCTTTAGTGGGTGATATATTTTCATTTTTATACACCACTTCACTTTTTTGAGGTTAAAAGGTTTCATAATATCATTATAGCGTGAAGTGTCAAAGCGACATTACTGTTTTCTTAGTTTAGTCGTAAAAATAGTTGGCATATATGTATGTCACGTTTTCATTAATAATTTTTTTTTTCAATTCAAAATGCTTCAAATTCATAAGAATTTGTAAATTTATGATTTCGTAAGCTTGGTATAAATTATATGTTCTACAAAACTACATTCATAACCCATTTTATCTAGAAATTGGTCAACATAACTCTTCGGGCACCATTTCTGCAACAACTGACGTGGGCTATGGTGTGTACGGGCAAATCGTTACGCGGCATTTTTCCCGCAGCATCGACATAGATGCCCCGCCGTTAGTCTTGCGTCTTGCGGCACGTTGCTCATTTTGTTCCCTAGTGTAATCGATCCTTCAAACAATATCTCGACGGGGTTGTTTTGTCATTTTCGCCATTACGAGAAAAACACTTTTCCATTTCGTAATGTCAATCTTCACATCCGGTTTCGGAACGAGAATTAGTTGTGTGATTATAAATTTTGATACAATGTTCTGTTTTTGTCATATTATATGGGTGAAATTTGAATCATTGTTTTAATATCATATATCTATAGGTGAGTTAAAATCTTCAAAGTCTGCGATAGTGCAATACATTGTATTAATTAGAAAAATTGGTAATTAAAAAAAAAAAAATATTCGTCAAATTCGTACAATCTAGCTATTGCTAAGACTATTAATCTGGTCTAGATTTTAGCGTATTTTGTCAGCAACTATTGAGTTGAATCTGTTTCTGTTTGCTGCTTTATTATGTAAGAAGATGGAAAGCTTAATTTTAAAATTTATTTGCTTTTTCAATTTATATGTATCGCCTTTCCACGTTCATATTTTGGTATGTTTTCTAAACCTTTATAAAGGTTTACAATGACTATTTTTGATTAAACTCATTTGCTATTCTAATGTTTCGCTATCTCAGGCAATTCTATATACTTATTTAAATGCCTGATGTGGATTTTGAACTAGTATGCATTATGGCCTTCTCCAATAACGTCCCTGTGCACTGACTATATAATATAACCCCTAAGGTTTCTGATCTTCATCAATATCAAACTCTATCAAGGGAATTTATATGATGCTCGTGCAACTTTGGCAAAAGCAAACAAACTAAAAAAACACTGGCTAAATTTGGCTCTGTTTAGGAAAAAGATATGGGCTTAGAATATAGAACAAATATGAAAACGTTAAAAACAACAAATACGTATATTTAACCATAATCAAGATAATTACAATGGGTGCAATATTTTGATAATATACAACATAGCTATAATTAATTTACATCTATGGTACAAAAATGTATAGACAAAATTACATAATCTAAAATTTTGATACTCACTAAATTTATTTACAATACATGGTATCATTTATTTTCATGAGTTTTTACTGTACATCATGAGATGAAGTTTAATAATTTAACGTATTAGCAACTCGCATATTATTTATTCTTAATTTTTGATTATCACTAACACATTCAAAACTAATAAACCTCGGAGTTTGTTTTTTTTTAATATTTTTATAGAGAATTCATAACTAGCATTATGAACCTGAATTTTTGTTTTTTTGCATTTTACATTTCGATTATTATTTTTCACAGTTATATTTGCACATGTGAATAGAAAATTGTGTCATTATATTATGTAGTTTAGTATAAATAATATTACATAAAGGTACTCGTTCCTGGTAACTTAATTATTATGAAGTAAAGTTAAATAAAAATATCAAAAAACATTTCAACAATGTTTAGTATTCATTGGTCAGTTCTTAAAGAAGTATTATAATAAATTATCTCTAACACATCCAATTATTTTTTAAATAGTCAATATGAAACTGTAATTAGAAATATAAAAAAGGAAGAATTGGATTAAATAAAAAAAAGTATGAAAGAAATAATAATATGGAATACTAAAAGTAAGCTCATTTTCATACTAGTGTGAAATAAAATATTACTCAATTTATTTTATTAATAAATATAAAAAGGAGATTTATTTAAATATAGTTAAGGTGTTGTAAAGCTAAATGGAAAATATTTTTTTTTTCTAAAATATATTCAAAACTTGTTTGCTTCTTATAAATTTTATTGATGTATGTAAAAATAAAATACATATCCGCTTATTTTTCATTCATGGGGAATTGTAAAAAATATGGATTATTAACAAAGAAGCACTGGCCTGAATTACATATTTATACACATAATAATTAAATTTATGATATTCATAATGAGGTATAAAAATTTTTAAATGTTGCAATTTGATGTTATGATAAGTTTATTGAAGGTAAGAGTCGAAATACTATTCTTACAAACATTTTTGAAATGGAAGGAATAATAGTATCGAGGTGATATGAAATGTTTTTTAAGTTTAACACATAGTTGTGAAATTAAAAGAATGAAATGTAGTAAATATGAAGTAAATTTAACTTTCAATGAAAAATTATATTTGATTTAATACTATCATGTTCTTCTGTAAGGAAAATGGTTTTATTTAGCTGATAAAATCATTAATTTTAAATGGCGCTTAATGAACAGCTGATAAAAAAATAATAAGAATTATTGGAAAATGTGGATTGTTAGTACATTTATTTTATTCATTGTTGGTGTGTTTTAATCGTTCAGGTTGAAATATTGTAGGAATGAAATTATATTTTTACAAAAATGATAAACTGAGTAAAATAGCTTCAAAATATATCACATAGAAATTCAAATAAGTGGTAATATTGTATACAATTAAATATTTCTGCGCAAAGATATTCTTGAAAGAAATATTGGGGAAGACTAGAAAATTTTAAATTAACATAGTTTAATTTATTTTTATAATAAGATTCATTTATTATAATTTGAATATCATTCGTAAGATACAAATTTTAAGAAGCCTATAAACTAAATACTGATTTAGGTACAATCTATAGGTAAATAAGTATAATATATTTACAATGAATACTCACATCAAATAATTTCTGGAATAGGGTAAAGCACCAGTTGATCACATCGATAAAGAGTTCACTATTTCATTTTATAATTATAGCAGTTTTTAATAGTATAAACAAGTGCTTTAAATTATTTGATAAAATATTTGTATGAATTCAAAGTCCTCGGGTAACTTTCTATGACAAAGAAGCGATGTTTATATATCACATTCAAATTCTGATATCCTTTTACTTCTACTGCTTCCTGATTTGGTAATAAATGCTCGTATTCCAGATCTACCTTGATTTCCTATCCCATTAAAACTATTTCTACTTATAAGACTATTTCCTGGGTGGCCATTCTCTCTTGATGGATTCACTTCCCTTTCTCTGTGAAAACTGGTACCGGACAACTTTTCAATGGCTTTTCGTTCGCAAAAATTTCCATCTCTTCCAGAGAACCCGCCATCCATGATACCGAATCCTCCGACAGTCGTATGACTGCCTCCTCGAACACTGCTAAAGACTTCACTTCTAAGATTTGTATTTCTCGGTACAAGATTTCCACTTGAAAAATTACGTTGAAGGTTTGTACCTGACGATTGGAAACTTTGTTTGGGTAATTCTTCTTTCCTCAATTTGACACTCAGTTCGCTGGAGTATTCCACTGATATTCCTCCATCGTTTTCAATAATAGCAGACGGATCACTGTAGACGGATGAGTCCTGATAGAAACTCTCTAAATCAACATAATTTCCTTCAGTCGGCTCATTTTCTAAAAGCTCTGACAGTTGCCGCTTTATTTCTGAGAAGGGAGGTCTTTGGGTGGGATCGGCGTGCCAGCATGCATGCATAGTTTGATAAAGGTGAGGCTTGCAATGTGCTGGTCTCTCTAGTCTGTAACCTTCAGTCACCATATGGAGCACCTCACGTCCTGACATTGTAGCGTATGGCGTAGATCCTGAAAACATAGTATGTTAAAAACTGTATATTTTAAATACTTTATACTATTTAAAGTTTTAAACAGAGCTATAAAATGTCAACTTATTTACTTAGTTAATTTAAGTATATTTTAAACCAATTAAAATATTTGTAAATACATATTTAATTTGAATTATTGAGATTTTGTACACTTCCATGTATTTTGTCACTAACGACCCGGGTTTCGCCTTTCGGCATCTTCAGGCATTCGAGCGCACGAATGGACTCGAACTGACAGACAGTAAACAGTGTCTAACGTTTATATAGAAGATACAAATACGACAAATATTATTTACTAGATAAAATACTATAAGTCTAAGATCCACACTGATACCTGAGTTAACATTTCGAGAATCGTCTTACTTCTTATTTTGTAAACAACGCATTAACAGAGTGGCGAATTGCCGCTTTCCAACTAATATTAGAATTACCAGTGATTTTACAATTATAATAGTATTGTGGGTTTCAACGGGATGCAATTCGACGAAAGGATAAATATATACAATCATTCCACATTTAGTGGCATCTGTTAGGTGTTTCAACGTATAGGATACAGCAACGGGGAGTTTGGAGATTCAGCTGTTCGTTCAGAATTGGCAAAACCCGGGTCGTTAGTGACAAAATACATGGAACTGTACAAAATCTCAAAAATTCAAATTTGATATTGAAATTCCATCAAGCACCCTCAGTCGATGTCTTAAATTAAAACATATTTATTATTGAAACTGGCTCTTCTATAATATTTGACTCCAGATATGGAGATGCACTCAAATTGGTACTAAGAAATCAGTCAAATGTATTTATCATGCATAGTAATTAGCAGCCACGTTTTTTTGGATCTGATGGGCGGGAGGGAATTTAGGCATCGCAGCCACTCATGTCTTTGAATACAAATCCACAAATGAATTTAAAAAAACGATTTACGAAAGTGTCCATTCTGGAATTCAAACCTGTGAAATTGAGCACTTGGCTCATTGTCATATTGACTGTTTACAATAAACAAAGCAAAATTTGCTTCAACATATTTCATAAATTATACGCATTTTATGTATTGATTTAAATAGGCTACCAACCCAGGGTAACAATCTCCCATAGTAGAACACCATACGCCCACACATCAGTCTCATGATTGTAAACGCTGTAAAGCAATGCTTCTGGAGCCATCCATCTTACTGGTAACGCATTTCGCTGGGGCTTACAAGTTTTATCATCGTTGTTTGTGGACACCGGACTGACTTCCCTGGACATCCCAAAATCTGCTATCTTGCAGAGTTTATTGTGGTCCACCAGGACATTACGAGCAGCTAAGTCTCTATGGACAATCTGAAACAGTTTGGTATAATGTTAATTACATAATATAGAATCATATTTAAATTTGAGTTATGATTTGTTACCTTGTTTTGAATATTATAAAATGCTATTTTCAATATGTTTATTATATAGTGAAGTACTCACTCCTTTGCTCGCCAGATAGTCCATCCCTCTAGCAACGCAATATGCAAATACTGTCAAATCCCTGGAAGTCAAACCGCCAAGAGGCATTTGAAATCTGTCAAGACGAGATCTTCTATCTCTGAGATATGTCAAAAGCTTACCACACATTACGTACTCCATTATCAGAAGATAGGGTTCTGAAAAAGAGTTTTAAATTAGTAACGAACCACATGTGGTTAGTAATTGTAAGGGGTTTTTTAATTTGTTTTCCTCAAACAATGTTCTTACCTAACAGCCTGTAAAGCAAGGTTGAGCTAGACTACATGACAGAAAGAGTATAAAGAGGCTCTGCCCACACTAATAATAAATTAGCTGGAAAACCAGGAGCTAGTTTCGCATTATTTTAGAAAATACAGCTAGGAAAGAATAGTAATACAATAACTCAAATAAAAACACCGCTTATAAAAATGTAATCGATGATTTTTGTTAACACGTTTATATATCTAAGAAGATGTTCAAAGAAAACCTTGTTAGTATAAAAATATTAACCTTGTTCTGTACAACATGCTAACAGCGTTACGACATTAGGATGTGTTCCAATTTTCTGCATAATGCAAATCTCATGAAAGAGCTCTTGCTTTTCTTTTGGACTCGCTGTCTCTTTAATTGTCTTCACAGCCACAAGTCTTGTGAGACCATCATGTCCAGTCAAATCATCAGCTTCCGCTTTCCACACCTGAAAATTTTTAACAAACATTATGAAACCAAATTGGTTAAGACTTTTCATTGCATGATACTAAGTTGAATTAATAAAACTGCTCAGTTCATGATGAAACATTATTTCTGATATATGCAACTATACCTACTTATAAATATCTATATATATAAAAATGAATGTCTTGGTTTGTTGGTTTGTCCGGATCTTATAGGCTCCTAAACTACTCAACCGATCGCGACGAAACTTTCAGGAAGGACTTATTGTGATCATGCCGGGAAATCTATATCTATCTATATATATAAAAATGAATGTCTATTTGTTGGTTGTCCGGATCTTATAGGCTCCTAAACTACTCAACCGATCGCGATGAAACTTTCAGGAAGGACTTATTGTGATCATGCCGGGAAATCTATATCTATCTAAATATATAAAAATGAATGTCTGTTTGTTGGTTTGTTGGTTGTCCGGATCTTATAGGCTCCTAAACTACTCAACCGATCGCGAAGAAACTTTCAGGAAGGACTTATTGTGATCATGCCGGGAAATATTATATAAAACAAATGTTTGTTTGTCCTTTACGCGTTCCTTTACCATTCATACGATTTCGATGAAACTTCGGTGAGTTGTTGTGCACACACCCTTGAAGGGTTCTGAAGAAAAAAAATTGAAAATCTAAAATTGAAAAAAAGAATCAAATACGTACATACAGCGACATCTAGGAAAAACCTTCTGATTTATTCGTGTACGCACCAGACGAAAAACAAAAATATTGTGTTATAAGAAGTGTGATATTGAAACTCGGGCTCGGGTCGAGCCAGACCTGAAGATGATGGTCTCGAACCGGGTAAGTCTATGAAATTTCGGCCTGTGCAGACCTCTAATCCAAAAGCAGTTCAATAAACAGAATTAAAACACAAACCCTTTCTTTCTTTGAGTGGCATTGCAACGCATGCCGGGTACTCACTAGTATTATATAAAGTATGAATAAGTAAAAATAAAATATAAAATACATATATCCATTACACATTATGGTCTATCAAATATGATGAACGTTACACAAATTAATATCTATTTTCAGTGCTCAGGTAACGTCAGATGACCTACAAAAATATTGTTCATAATTTTCTTATTATTTATAGTACATTTACAATTTATTTGTTACGACTTGTACCAAAAGCTTTTTAACTTACATTAAAAGTTTAAAAATGTAGATATTTTGTCTAACCTGTCCAAAATTTCCTTGTCCTAATAAAGTCTGTAGCCTGAGTTTACTTCGGGGGAACTCCCACTTCTCGTCAGGCTTGGTTGGCGGTGGAATCGGTGGTCTCGCAACAGTTGTTATTTGAGTTTCTTTCTTTATAGTGCTGTCTTGGAAGTAACCCTCATAATCAGTGTCTATATCTTTAGCTTTCTTTAAGAACACATGCCGCAAGACAAACATTATTATTATTGTAATCGGAAGAAAACTAAGCCCGGCTAAAATGTAAGTAGCCATATTAGTTTTTTCCATTTCAATCAAAACATCGCCATTACGCCTCTGAAGAACCTCTTTTGGATCTTTTTTATCGAGAATTGATATATTTGGACTACCCACAATAGGTGATGATATATTTAAAAGATGTATTTCCACCTCTTTGCTCAATTCTGTAGTCAAGGTGTCTTCATACGATACTCCTATACTGCTGGTTGTAATATTTGGAGGATTCACTGGAATGTTGCTTATGTAGAAATAACTGTTATTGTCATCAGAACTATTGTAAATTTTTGTCTCACCGGTTAATTCTTTTGATATTTTGAAAATATTAGATTCCGTAATAGTATCTTTAGCAAGATCTTGTATTGGTAGTTCTTTCTTTTCCTCACAATCTGAAGAATTAGTTTTACCGTTCAAACATTTAACAGCTATGCTGACTCCATCTGAAGTACTTTCAATTTTCCCATTATTCGGCGGTTGAATTAAATAAGGAGATTTTATTTTTATAGATTCTTTTGGTAATGGATTTTCAGAGGTTATTTCGGGCCAGATAGTTCTCTCAGTAGTCGTGGTGGGTGTGCGATATTTAAAGTTTGGCAACAGTGGGATATTCACTGGTTTATAAATTTCTTTAGGTGTTGGAGAAAACGCAGATTTTTCAGAGTAAAGGATGAACGGCGTCGGAGACGGCTGGGATACATTATCCATATTTGTTTTACCCAAAGGAGTGAATCTGATTCGTGGTCTATTCGTTGGTCTTATACGATCAGGCCTTTTTCTATGTTTATTTACAGCAGTTTCATTACCACTCTTGATATGTTCGCTTGATTCATTTAATATTGTTTGTATCCTTTGTGTTGTTGTTGATATACTATTTTCAGTTGTTGAATAATCGTTTGACTTTACTGTGGCTTCCTTTACCTCTGTTGTATTGTTTACTTTTTCTTTGAATGAATCATTCACTGATGGTATTACGTCTTCTAATATAGTTGAATTTGTATTTGGATCAGTTTTATTTTGTCCTTTAATAGATGAAGTTACGGAAACAGATGTTACGACAGCGGTGTAGACGACAGTGGAAGGTAAAGGAGTTGTCGGAGCAACTGTTGTTACAGATTCCTTTACAGTATCATTCAATTGTACCAATTTTGCTGGTTTTCTTCGAAAGTTATAATATGTTCGATTATTACTATTTCTTAAACTAATTACTGAAGTTCTATTCGGTCCAGTGTCTTTAATCCTCGCCAAGGTATCTTTTGTTTCTTCGTTCGATGACGGTTGTGCCGAGCTATCAATTATTGTTTGGGCTGTAGTCGTATTTGTATTAGTATCATTCAACAATTGTTTTCTATAAACGTTCACTAAATTCCCATGTCTCAAAGGTGCTGGCATTTTAATGGTGTTTCTAATCTTGTTTTTTTCAATGACATTCTTGACAACTGACACGTCCATGTTCTCATTTATCTCGTCCTCGTTCTCTTCGGGGAGAAGTTTTATTTTTTCTGTCGCAGGTCTGTAGGTTCCTCGTTTTTTATCACGCACATAGAGAGTCGGCTTAGTGGGTGTCAGCTGTACAGTACTGGCGTTGTCTTTTGGGGCTGCCATTGTAATTTTCTGACCAAAAAACAAAAACGGAGCCATATCTTCAACAGCTAATTCAGATTCGAGAGGCCTGAAATGATTGTATAATTCATCTGACAAAAACAAAGTGTTATTCTCGGCATCTTTTGGAGGCACATCGATCTTAACTTGTTTTGTAGAAATAGGTAACTCAATTTTTGACACTTTTGTAGTTTTATTTTCATCAGCAACACTGATTTGACTATCATTCACTACCAAACCATTCGGTGCCTTTACTTCGAGGCTTTCTTTTATTTCTGGGAAAGTGAAATTTTTAATTTTTATTTTACTTTCTACGATATTGGGAATAGTTGAGTATTCCATATTCAAAAATTCGGGGTCGCTTATCGGAGTCACTATTGTTTCGTTCGGATTTTGTATCATTGAATTATTAGTAGAATAATTTAAAAGATAAATTCCATGGTTTGACTCGTCCACTTGAAATTCTTCATCCGGATCTAAGATAGCTTCAGCTTCTTTGGAGTCTAACTTATCATTTGGATCTTTTCTATATTCTGGTATTCCGTATGTCTCGTGACTGATAACGGATAAATCAATAAGCGGCTTCCTGGTACCGTGACCAAACCGCATGTCCAATGCTGATTTGCGACGACTATTCAAATAACCAGCTCTCACAAGCTTAGCATCTTGCAATGCTTTCGTGTTAAATACACTTTTAACTTCTGATGATTTTGTATCTGGTGAATGTGTGGTCCCTCTTCCTGCGAAAGAATCCACTCGGACGACCTGTCTGGTACTTGAAGCTTGTTGATCAAATCCATTTTTAAAACGGTTCTCAGGTGAAGATGAATTAATATCTGGTAATGATATCCTTCTAATAATAGTGTTGTTGAAATCGCGAATTTCTAACTGAGCGCTTGTCACATTGTGTCTGAAAAAAATTAATATTGGATTTATTTTTAATGATGCAAAATAAATCACATGAAAGTTAGTATGCTTAAGTCACTGGTTTCCAACCTATATGCTACAACGCCACCCCTAAAAAAAAATTTCCGCGCTTCCTTACCTTTAATTTTTTTAATCGATATCGTAACATAGACACGTTTTAAATAATAAAAACTTTCATAAGCAATAAAATCAACTCATCGTTGTTGCAATAAATTAATCATTCTATTTTTCATTTAAGTCATTATATTTTTTTTAGCTATATTACTTAAAATACTTTCTCCAGCAATCCCGTTTTTTTGTGCAACCAGGATACTAACTCTTACCATGTATGCATTGTTTTAAGATATATTTCAACAAACTGCACAATTTATTCTAAAATATAATTTACGGTGTTTTGGCAAATTGATGTCACCCTCAAAAAATACGAAAATGAGTGATTGGATCTCATTTTAAAGACGACAGAGCAGGTCTCGGCCAAGTGATACAAATTTGAAAAATAAATTTACCACTTTTTGAAAGTGAAACATCATTTTATATTGGTTTTAGGTTTGGAAATCCTGACCCAGCCACTTGATTTAAGCTACGTATAATCCCGTATCTGCAAACATGAGAATTTACAGGAGTGCATTTGAAAGATTCAACTCGGTGATATTTTCGATAAAAACAGTTTTTACTCTCTCTTAAACAACTTCAATTTTGACGTTTACATCAATTGGCCAAAACACCGATATTATATCGACACTCCCTACGTATAATCCCGTAACTGCAAACAAAAAAATTTACAGGAGTGCGTTTCAATGATTCCCCCAACTCACTTCAATTTTGAGGGTTGCATCAATTGGCCAGAACACCGTCGATATGTATGTATTATCATAGTAAAACGTTGCCATGATAAAATGACTACTTTTTAATGGTTAATATTAATTGAAAAATATATTTCAGTACCAGAATCATTTTCAAAATTCTTGATATCTTCGTCATAGGAATGCAATTCTAATTTTATGACCGGATAAGGAAATGTTTATATCATTAAAAAATAATGGCTTACTTGGCTGGTTTCTGAGCAAATGTTGCAAGAGTCGCCAAATGAGAAGTAAGTCGCTCTGTCAGCAGCTGTCGCCTTCTAGCGGCAAGTAGTAAAAGCAATTGAGAATCCCTTTTCGTCGAACTATTAGTTGGACCGCTGACCGACAGTCGTCGCTGTACACCTGAAACGAATAAAATAACTTATTTTTAAATGATATACTTTTGTAACAATAATAACACTATTTTACCGCATTTCGTTCCGCAAAAGAAGCAATACACATCACAATATATATTTTTAGTTTTCTCATTAAATTGTTGCATAAAATTGACAAACAATCAATTATTTACATTCAAACCAGTGGCGTAAAAAGTCGGTGCATAATGTGGACGCGATGAGCGAAGATCTTTTTTTAGCAGATGAAGACCTCCTTATATTACAAGTTTATCATACGTAATATTATTATTCTCCGTGTAGACTTAATCATTCATCATGAATGAAAAACGTTACAATCATTGCTTTAATATCATATCTTTAGCAATATATAAAAATATATTGAAGATGCGATTAATAAAATATTATTGACAGCAAGAGTGGGGACTCATAAGTACGTTTTCATGATGCTGCAAATTGACATTAGGTCTCGATACAATGTAAGAACATGATTGTATACTGCATAATATTACAGTTCTTTCATATAAATATTGAGAAGGGGTTTGCTAATCTTATTATTTTACAATACATCTTACGGGTTAATATGTGTATCATCTCATTATTCTATTTCGCAGCAACAAATTATCAATGGCATAATTTTTTTAATTTTGACGTAGAAATAAATTTTCAATCGATTTTATAAGTAATTTATTCGCAACTAGAAGTTAAATCAGCTGTAAAATTTATCAAGAGCTAGCAAATAGAAACTATTCTCGCATCTGGGTACAATCCGGCACAATGTCCGAATTCAATGATTAAATCGGGAAATTCCATTTTATTTATGAAAAGTTGGAATCAGAGCCTTGAATGTGATTCACTTTTTAGTTTGCTTACTCTATGTATGTACCGATACAAAATAATATCTTACTTATCCAACATCTGTTTTCTTTCAAAAACACCTTCTTGCTTACATAAATATGTACTAATTCGATTTGATAAATTCATTATTTGTATTGTTTAAACTGATTCTGACAATTAACGGTGTGGAAGTTACAACACATTTATAATTTTTAGATACATTATAAAATTGAACATGTCTTGTTGCTTCTTCCGGCTGACTTTTTACGAAAATTATTATGACAGCTCACTCATAACATCAATTGCGAAAAGCAACATTCGAAACTAATGTTACAATACACTTATGAAGCTAAAAATGATAGTAACGTTATACTGAACAAAGATAGGTACGCGGATAACAGAATTAATAATTAACAATAGACTTGGTTGCGACTGTTGCGAGTGAAAAACGTGATGTGAACATTTTGTTTCTGGTTTTACAAACATTATTTTCTTTTGTGTGATTTATTATTTATCTTGTCGATTAACATTTAAATAAATAACTTTTTATAAACTGATATCTTCTCAATAATTCATTTATAATGGCAACTAATTATTTGGTTAGTAACTAATTCCATAAGTGGCCAGTAAGAAATAATAAATGAGCAGTTAATAATTTTGTTTGGTCAGTAAATAATCGCCAAATAAATAAAGGTTACGTTAGGTTTTATTAAAAAACTGACAGTTTAATTTAATAACTGACCATATCATATACATTTTTTTTTCATGTCCGCTCCCAATGTGGAACATATGGTCTCCTAATGGAGGTATCTTAACAGAATATTTTCTGATTGAGAACTGCTTGTTACTCAGTTGCTCAACCTCACTTTTTTCGAAGAGAGTAGGGATAGAAGGATAGGGCTAGGACAGGACTAGTGGTTAGCTAATCGCTCTCTCTACGCTCCGTGAGGATGGGATTTGTGGGAGGGAGGACTCCGAACTACTCCGACTACGAACAGAAATCCATAAATCGATTGAAAGATCTATGAAAACCGTCCGCGCCGGGAATTGACCCGAGACATCCGTAACGGTAGCCAGCGACGCTACCAACTGCGCCACGGACGCCGATATACATTACTGACCGTTTATTTTATTAACTGACCACGTATATACTGACCACTTATCGAATTAGTTATTGACTATTTTGATAAATTACTGATCATTTATAATTTCTTACTGACCAAAAATTGAAATAGTTACTCACCCAATAAATGCAGGCCTGGAGATGACCCAGTTCGATAGGTCGATAAGTCAAAAATTTTATGTTTTGAGTTAAGTTAGCCATTATATTCGAACACCGATCTTCTACAGTTCCACAAAAGTACAGCTTGTAAAATATACAGGTTTTCTCTCAAAAGCAGATATTTGCATATTGAAATCAGCAAAATTAAATAATTTCTCAGTTCTATATACATACATATCGTAATATCGTACTGTGGAAATATATTTTTCTGAAGAAACAACCTTTAATCCAAAAACTATAAACTATTGACCACCTACTTGAATCAAAAAGTAATACAAATAATAAGCTATCACTTTTTTACGAGTCAGTTTAGATGAGTCAAAATTTTGATCAGCCATATCTCAAAACTACCAATTTATAGTTGTATCACTATGGAACTAGGCCATCGATAGGTTTTTTTGCTCAAATAAGAGTATTTCACGTTACAGTAAAATAACCATTTAAAGTAAAGTTTCGGACATCTTTCAGTTGTAAAGCATGTCCTTCACGGCAAATACACATATACACACATACGCCACTGGATGTAACTGTAGTTCAGTTTGATTTGATAAAAATATTAAATATTTAGATTTTCTCTTCCTATTCGATATTATGATATTTTCATTAACAGATTCATGATAAATGATAATTTTTATATTAATTGATTCTGTAAATTATTAATTGTATTAAGTACGGGAAAGATCACTACTGAATATGGCAACAAAATTTTAAAACTCTCGCACAGATATTTTTAAATGGAAAATATTTACAGAATGAAAATTAAGTAAACTTTTGTATTATCATAGTTCGAACTTTAAATTTTCTGGCTATCCAGTTATTAACGTGGTGTGCAATTCCAAAATAGAACATGTAGCACAAAAACTAATATGAAATATTCCGAACGAAATCACGTTACATAAATTTCGTAGTGGATCGAGATAAGTAATGCATATTTTTATTCCAGCATACATTTCACAAGGTGTTTTAATTATCTTTATACATGCTCTCGACCATTGTTTATTAAGTTGGCACGCTTTCATTTTCTCATACACCAAGATGGCGCGAAATTTTTTCCGTGTTTAGAGGGTAGGGCCGCTTGGTTGTCTATTGATAATAACAAAAGAGTCTCTACTCTAATAATTGAAATCAGAATTACTAATGGAAATTAACACTTCTTTTTTAGTTTTCGTCATATACACCTTAACGCTAATGTTTTGGATATTTCTAGATCTAGAATGTTATTTCTTCGAAATAATAAGTAGATTACTGGGAGAGTCCAAGGACTTAATACTATATAAATATACTATTATTATATCTGCCGATTCATTTTATTAAATCGGCTAAATAAACGCACTGAAATTAGTACGAATTCAAAGGAATCCATTAGCTAACATTCTAAATTTAAATTGGGTTAATAAGATAGTACCGAATAAATTGAATCAATACTATTGTTTAGAACGACTCTTTTGTTTTTCACCTCGAAGTAGCATTATGGATTTCAATCCTTGGCAACTGTCAGTCCATGGTGGAAGGATAGAACTACAAGGTGAGCTGTAAAACAATTGACAATCGCCATTTTTATTTTTAAAGACGTCATAACGTGCCAGTATTTAAACGTCAAAAGTATTTTGTTTGCGACACTGTTTGAAAGAGGTGATAAATATTTGATTCAGGTTTTAAAGAGAAACATATATATGTAATAAATAGTGTGATAGAATTTAAAATAAATCATTTAGACATTCTTGTCTAAGCAAAACTATTAGTTTAAAGATAAAAAAATAATAACAATGCCGAAATGTGAAATGAAAACTTGTAAGAGCTGGAACATGAAAAAATCAACAAAAATGTAAAGTTTTTTACTTTTCCTAATGTTCGGATTCGTGGTCGAGTGGTCTACGCCGTTGGCTTCGGTTGCGGTGCTCATGGGCTCAAATCCCAGTACGGACAGAAATCAATTCACTTCATGAATTGATTTTTCAATCTATTTATAGATTTCTGTTGGAAGGCATGGGTGTTTGTGAAGTCTTAATTAAATTCCCTCTCATCCATGCGATCTTTAAAACGGGGAGTAACTAGAGCGATAAGCTAATCACTAGTCCTGTCCTATTCATATCCGAATAACCATGATCTTTTTGAAAAAAAAGATCATGGAGAGGTTGACCATCTGAGTAACAAGCAGTTGTCGTAAAAAAACTTTTTTTGAGTTATCTTCATTTAGAGACTATATACTCCACATTGGGAGTGGACATGACATATAAAAAAATCGTTTAAATATTGAGTGAGTAAAGTGAGATTAAGAAAAATCCAACATCAGTATTTTATTTGGATTTTATTTTATGTTTGGTAAATATTCTTTACAACAACGCCACTCTTCCTACTACTGCATAAATCATCGGTTTCCCAAAATACTAATAATTTTATCCAATATTTTAGAATTAGAAAAAGTATATTTCAAAATAATG
Organism: Himalopsyche phryganea; assembly: GCA_022494535.1. Classification (NCBI taxonomy): domain Eukaryota; kingdom Metazoa; phylum Arthropoda; class Insecta; order Trichoptera; family Rhyacophilidae; genus Himalopsyche; species Himalopsyche phryganea. The sequence continues at coordinate 4,601,987 of JAGVSL010000034.1, forward strand.
GTTGTAAAATTTTCACTATCATTTTTTTAAATATTTTAGGTATCGTAGTTTCTGAAAATGCAAAACTATTACTTTTTAGATCTAGGATGCATGTTAGAATTAAGATTTAAATAAGGGATTAAAACCAGAAAAATGTATGCAAAAAAAAATAAAACTTACTGTTACATAGACATATATATATTTTAATGGAATCCAAAAATATTTCAATTTTGATCATTAAGCAAATCATGTCTTTCGATATATTTCCAAACAACTCAAAATTACGATGCGCCCGTTGTGACGTCACATATTTTCCATAGCAACGATGCATCTCACCTTGTAGTTTTATCCTTCCACCATGCTGTCAGTCCTAACAAGTTTGAATATTAATAAAAAAACGCGATAAACTATAAATATCTCTACTTAAAAATTTTGTATTATCTTATGTTAATTATACACAGTTCACAGCAATAATAATGTTTTTAAATCGGGCTAGACACAATAAAATCAAAAAGAATGTCATGTAGATTAATTAAAATCAAAAGAATTATATTTAGCACCTCTTTCAATAACAAATTTTATGATATTTAACTGAAAGGCATTATATTTATTTAAATAAAACACAATTTTTAATCGTGGAATTTGTACAAAAATGTGAATTAATTTTTATAACTTTTCAAATAAAGTTAAGAATCATTATTGTGAGACGTAACATAAATTTCAAACCCTAACTGACTAGTGAACTATTCTTGATCTATATATTTTTATACGTACCGGTGTAAAAACAAATTTCCCATATCAATTTATGATTAAAAATAAATAAATTAAGTTATGGAGTATCTTCACTAATTTCTAGTGTGTACAGATTATACTATTGATACATCTATTTAATACGAATGTGTTATTAGCAGATATATTTCTGAAACAAACCTAAAAAAGGCCAATTAGAAACTAACTGCGTAGTAATTCTACAGAATAAAACTTTGAGCTCTCTTATCTAACGTGTAGTAATGACGGAACATATTCTTAAAATAATAAGATATCATTAAGCTAAAATCATGCAATTTTCTCCACAAAAAAATCCTAATTTCCATTGCAAATTAGTTTTGATAAAAAACGTGACGATGATCAAATGAATAATCTGGCATTCCTTTCGCTTTCTTTTGTTTAGTGCCGTACTGGAAAGTCATGCGTACTTGCTGCTTGTTATGTTGTTGGACATGGTAATTTTTAAAATAATAATTATCATCATATATCTGTTGATATTAATTCTTTATTTAAATATTTTTGACGGAACAAAATACAGTGTAGAGAACATTAATTATTTTTCTATTAGAACGGAAAATTATGACAGTCAAAATTAAAATCATATATTATGTTGATAGATTGATGCCAAAAACAAATTTTCATCTTAATGATATACTACGGTGTTTTGGCCAATTGACGTAAGGCTCAAAATTGAAATTGTTCAAGAGAGAGTAAAAACTGTTTTTATCGAAAACATTATATGGTGACTTGAATCTTTGAAATGCACTGCTGTAAATTCTCATGTTTGCAGATACGGGATTATACGTAGCTTACATCAAGGGGTCGGGTCTGAATTTTTAAACCTAAAACCAATGTAAAACGATGTTTCCCTTCCAAAAAGTGATTTATCCAAAAAAAATATATTTTTCTAATTTACGACATTTGGCCGAGACCTGCTCTGTCTGTCTACTTTAAAATGATATACGGTCATTAACACATTTTAGTATTACAGTACAGGGTTACATGAATTGGCCAAAACACCGTCGATTTATTCATTTCATTTTATAATATATTAATAGAATCATTCCTTAATTATATCAAATCTCTATCATTCCAATATACTCAATATTGAGCCCACAACCATCCGCTACAGCTGACCAACCTTCACTGCGCATAAACTATTTTATTACTTTCTCTTTTAGAAGTATTGTACCAAATTTAGGTTATCAAAGAAAACTTTTAATTCATTTATTAAAATAAATCTAACTTTAAAAATTGTATCCCTATTTTGGTTCAACTCCGTATCTGATTTTTGTCACGTTTTTCTCTCATTCAAACTAAGCTAAATTTATTGAGGTATTCCTCATTCATATCACATTAAATAATCACAATTAAATGATTGAAAATAAATTGGCTGAGAATAAATCAATAGTTTTTTGCTCGTCATTTTAATACGAATTGTATGAATTAGTTGCAGCGTTTGATTGTTTATTTTTTATTTTTTATTTGTGACTCAAATAACAATATTCAAAGTCGAAATACGTCACCAAACGTATTTGTCTGCGTCAGTGTAGTTATTATTAATAAAGATATTGAGTATTGTTTGTACTAAATAAATTTTTCAAACAATTTAAGAAAATTAAAGTTCTTCAAGAAACTGGATTGCTCTGCAATTATTAATTGCATTTAGAAAACAATTGTTTATGATCCGTGAAATTATGAATTTTCTCGCGTTTTCTATCAAATATGTACTACTAGAAAAATAAATGCATCTTAACAACAGAGCTCTCATTAAGTAAAAAAGATTTGATACAGCATCGAGCATCGAGCATCCACTACTTACGTAGCATATCATATGAATATAATTATATTAAAATCTTGAGGGAAATTAATTTCGTCCTTGATGTAACGTCAGACAGGTTTTTTCGTATTTTCTCTGTGAGGTTTTGCCAGTTTTAAGGGTTTTTATTTTTAAATGATTGGTTATTTTCGGATATATCTTTTAAGTATATTCCAAACTAATTCTAACTCCTAAAAGAAATATGTTATTTTATAATGTTTGAAATTTATATAATTATTTATTTCGGGTTGCTATAACAACATAGATGAAATAAAGCAACTTAAGAGCATGTGCACAGGGTAATAAAAATTTATTATAATTTCAAGCATTAGCGGACAGCAAGTATACATATTATAATAAGAAACATCACTTTATAATATATTATAATTATCTGGATTCCTATAATAATATTCATTAAAATTAATAAAATAGCCCAAAAGGTCTATTCGGAACACTCTAGACTTTGTCCGAATAAAAAACAGATGTCGCATCGATTGCGCGTTGCTGTCTATTAGAGGTCTGCACCGGCCGAAATTTCATAAAAATTACCCGGACCGAGGCCGTCATCTTCAGGCCCGGACCGGCCCGACCCCGAATCTCAATATCACACTTGTTACCCGAACCCAACTCAAAGCCCAGATTTATTTTTCTCAGCCGGAAAAAAGCCCCATTTTTTTTGATATATTATTTCATTTATACTTTTCAAACAATAAATGTTGTTGTTTCCATATTTGAAACGATATTCATGGCAAATTTGAAATAAATTATTTAAGTTATGAATACGATTGCCTTATGGCTGACTCATGACCCAAACATAATACGAAATATTTTTCTTAAATTTGAATTCCTTACCCAGGCCCGGCCAGAGCCCTAAACTTAATTGTCTTTACCCGACCGAACCTGGCCCACGGGCCGGGCCCGTGCAGACCTCTACTGCATATTTGTATGATTTATAATAAATACTAGCATGTGTTTATAAATTGAATAAGACGCGAGCTGTATGAATGTTTTCATAACATCGAAATCATTTTAACTAACTGCGTCCTGATTAAGTTTATAATACTAGTAAATGAAGATTTCTTACTTATCGGCCGTCAGTAGATGCATCGGGAGGGTATTGCTCTAAGTAAACTGCATTTTCTGTTTAAGATATTTACGTCATTACAGCACGGGTAAATCATTTACTTACTTCTTAAATTTACAGATAAGTACCTCTCTCAGCATATCACTTGCGACATAATAGCATAAATATCCATATATGGAGATACCCTTTCAAATTAAAATACTACCTCATAATGGTTAGAGACTTATATGTACATATTTGCAAAGCCAAATACGCGTAATCTGTAGCAAATAAGTTAGAGCATAGTTATTACGTCAAATCACGTTAAAAAAACTTGAACATATTATTACAGGCGTCCCCAACCAGTGGGGAATTCCCCCCTAGAGGTGAATTTTAGAGTTGATGTGAGGTTATTAAAGATTTTCAATATTACATATATGCATATTTGGAAAGCACCTTTTGAGTAAGAAATAGATTATCTTGGGTTTGGGGAATTATATTCTAAGCATTGGTGAAAAAGGGAATGAAGCAAGAAAGGTAGGGAAGTTCTGTATTATTATATGATTCTAGTATATAATATGCTATCATGGTAAGCGTGTAAATCACAGTTTTTAAAGAATTCCTATTATATATGATGTACTCGTGCAATTCAAAAACAGTCAATTTACTTTGTTTAATTAATTATTAGCAAAAAACAATCACAAACACATAATCAAACAGTCCATCGTGCCAAGCCACATAAAAAAGTTTAATCGAAAATGCTGTATTTTCAGTTATTTTCACTAAACTATTAATTTTCCGAACTCTTTCATCTATAAAAAAATAATTTTATTTTTGACATACATTTTCAATTATTTTATCATGCTCTATTTTAGAATAATATTGAAATGAACTGCAGTGCTTTGCAATAAATATTTGGTTCGTAAATTTTTAATTAGTATTAGATTGACGACACAAAATTCTACATCAGTTTATCCAAAGTTGATATATTCGATTTAACGTTTTGTGCAATAGCAATAACAAACTATAAATCCCATTTCATTAATCTTAGAAGTGAATTCTCCACTGTATCAATATGAACAATTCTAACATAACTGTGTATTTTAGTTACAAAAACAATTAGCATGAATTAATTTGATAAAAATAAACATATGCGCAAAAAAAGTGAGGTCATTAAACGAATATGTAAATAATATTCATGCGGCACTATTAAATTTCTTATTATATGTATCTCGGATTCATTCTTACATATTGCAGTTGAATATTATGCACGGCGAAAGTAAATCTTTAACATAAAAACAACTTTCTGTACGGCGGGTTTTATCAAATATGACATTTGCATTAAAACGCTTTCGACAAGAGCGGACTATTTCGGCCAAATGTATTTTAAATGTATCCATTAAAGCATTTCACATTACCGGTATCAAATATCATAATAAAGAAAATGGCAACATTCTTTTCATTCTTTATTAGTAACATTATACTCTTACTGCATCTTAATTCGGCCAAAAATTAAATATATTTTACTAAATGTATTCGTAATAACTTATGCATTTTATGATTTATACTCATCTTGATCAAAAATAAATATTTCCATCGAAATAGTTTCGAATGAAAATTGAACAGCAGTACGTTAATGGACATTTTTTCTAACATGTCTACATCCAACGGGAATAATATGGTTTCCTAACTCAGCTTCTCAACAGATTTTCCTCGACGATAACTGGTTGTCAGATAATTAAAATAAAAAATTTCAAATAGAATACGGATAAAAGGATGGTGCTAGGATTCTAGTATTTAAATAATCGACCCCGTTTTTAAGATCGGACGGTTGGGAAGGAATGAAAGCACCAGAGACATTTATCCATTTGATAGCGATCCCATAATTAGTGGAAAAAACAATTTATGACTCTCTAGTAACCTGCAATGGAAGTAATATAATTTAAAATAATCTGAAATAACGATTTAATCGTGAATAAGGTTATTGTAGTGTATATTTTATTTATGTCTATTTTCTACATTAAATAAATTATGATAATTTATTACATATATAAATATATCAAACATTTTTATTTGAAATCATAAAATGACAAAAATCATTTTTTAATATTTGTTTCGTATTTTTTCAAAATAATTATTTCCTTTATGGTAGATATTTTAATAACAATTTTTTTAGTATAAAAACAAACCCTATTCATGTGTTTATTCTGTCCCCACATTATGATTACCAATGAAATATTTATTTAACTTGTCTAAAGTCAATTAAAACAGAACACAAATAAAAACAAACAGTAATATTACAATTTTCTATTGCGCATTATAAATAATATTAATGTTCATGTTGTAAAAGTTGATTGCTTTCATGGTTAGTAAAAAAATAAGACTGTTTTTAATTATTTTAGCAGATTATACAGGTGCCAACACTCAATTAACATTTATGACAAGATAGAGATTTATTACAATAATATTTACACTAACACCTTTCTCTGATTGTAAAATGACTTATATGGACTTCTAGATTCTAGACGATTGCCTATTTTTTGACATCGTTTGTTTTAAATTAAACATTGGTGTTTATAATCGTGACATAGAACCAATGAGGTGGTTGTTAAGTTGATTTTTATAATGAAATAGCTCAAATTTGGATTATTGAGATTTTGTACACTTCCATGTATTTTGTCACTAACGACCCGGGTTTCGCCTTTCGGCATCTTCAGGCATTCGAGCACACGGATGGACTCGAACTGAGAGACAGTAAACAGTGTCTAACGTTTATATAGAAGATACAAATGCGACAAATATTATTTACGAGGTAAGATATTATACGTCTGAGAGCCACACTGATACCTGAGTTAAAATTTCGGGAATCTCCCTAATCCTTATTTTGTAAACACCATATTAACAGAGTGGCGAATTGCCGCTTTTCAACTTCTTTTAGAAATACCAGTGTTTTTACAATTATAATAGTATTGTGGGTTTTGACGGGATGTAATTCGACGAATGGGTAAATATATACAATCATTCCACATTTAGTGACATCTGTTAGGTGTTTCAACGTATCGGATATAATAGCGGAGAATTAGGAAGGTTCAGCTGCTCATTCAAGATTGGCAAGGAGTTTAACTGGGCTCTATTAATTTCCAAAATTTCTTGATAAAATAATTTATGATCCCCCATGTTTTTATGCAACAGTTTAACCCCATCATCCGCATTAAACGTATGGTTCTCCATTAGCAAGTGATTTGCGAATGTCGAAGTTTCTTTTTTTAATCTAAAGGCAGCTAAATGTTCTGATACCCTTATATCTAATGTACGTGTGGTTTTACCCACATAGAAATGTTGGCAATCATTACTTATTAACAATAAAAACCTTCCTAATTCTCCGCTATTATATCCGATACGTTGAAACACCTAACAGATGTCACTAAATGTGGAATGATTGTATATATTTACCCATTCGTCGAATTACATCCCGTCAAAACCCACAATACTATTATAATTGTAAAAACACTGGTATTTCTAAAAGAAGTTGAAAAGCGGCAATTCGCCACTCTGTTAATATGGTGTTTACAAAATAAGGATTAGGGAGATTCCCGAAATTTTAACTCAGGTATCAGTGTGGCTCTCAGACGTATAATATCTTACCTCGTAAATAATATTTGTCGCATTTGTATCTTCTATATAAACGTTAGACACTGTTTACTGTCTCTCAGTTCGAGTCCATCCGTGTGCTCGAATGCCTGAAGATGCCGAAAGGCGAAACCCGGGTCGTTAGTGACAAAATACATGGAAGTGTACAAAATCTCAATAATCCAAATTTGATATTGAAATTCCATCAAGCACCCTCAGTCGATGTCTTAAATTATAGAAATAGCTCAAATTAAGATTAGACATGTGATTTTGAATAATAAAGATTTCATCTTATGTTGAAAAAGTCAAACTTACGATACATTTAATTTTACAAAATCTTGAATATAAGAATCGTTGCCAATCTATATATATATATAAATGAATGTTTGTTTGTTTGTTTGCCTTCTATGCGTTCCTTTACCATTCATCCGATTTCGATGAAACTTTGTTGAGTTGTTGTGTGCACGCCCGTGAAGGTTTCTGAAGAAAAAAAATTAAAATCTAAAAAAAGAATCAAATACGTACAAGCAACGACGTCTCCGAAAAACCTTATGATTTATTCATGTACGTATCAGACGGAAAAATAAAAAAAAATGTATCGAAAATAGAGTTGTGGGCGGGCTCAGGCGGGTAAAGAAAATTCAGATTTAGGCTCGGTACCGGCTAAGAACTTCAAATTTAAGAAAAATATTTCATACTATGTTCGGGTCATGACCCAACCATATGGTAATAGTATTCATAACTTAAATAATTTATTTCACGTGTGCTATGTATGTCGTTGGAAATATAACAACAATAACATATATTGTTCACACTTCACTTCAATAAACAGAATTAAAACACAAACCCTTTCTTCCTTCGAGTGGTATTGCAATGCATGCCGGGTGCTCACTAGTAAATATATATTTTGATATCACCCTACTTTATTTCAGGAATTTAAAGCAGCTGGCAATTAATATACTATCATTATATAGTTTTTTTTATAATGTTTTTCATCTCGAGTTGATATCGAATTACTTTGATAAAATCTAACTGAATTAATAAAATCAATACTGCTCTCACTTAATTTTTTTTGAAAATATCTCACAATTTATGTATTTTGATGTCTTTGTTTAAACAGCGGTGGTGGGGTCTCGCGGTGGCTTGAATGTTGATACGAGAGCTGTGATTAAGACATTTTTAACCAGTATTTAATGTCACACGATCCTGTTTTTACACGAGCGTGTGTTCCATGCAAAACACCAGTGCAAAAAACACGTAATAAAATGAAAATAGGTTCCATTTAATAGACTGTGCTTTAAAAAAAATCCGTGCAAAAAGAGACTGGTGTATATCGAATTTCAGCCATGTCCGCTCCTAATAGAGTTTGTCTTAGAAGTTTTCTGCAAGAACTGCAACTTGTCAAACTCTCTTGTTTAAAGAGTAAGGATAAAAGGATTGGGCTAGGATAGGACCAGTGTTTAGTTTTAAATTTCTCTCGCTACCCCCGTTTAGGGTCAGATGGATGGAAGGGAATGTTATGCATCACAGACATCCATGAAAAATTAATTCATGAAACTGTCCGCACTGGGATTTGAACCTGTAAGCACCTTAACCGAAGCCAAGCAGAGTATTCATAGTATTTAAGTATTCAGGTGCAAGTGAATTTTAGCAATCCTGATATTTTATTCAGTAAAAATGCTCACAACTCGAATGGCCAACATTAAAACAGCGTGCTTCTATACAAGTTGTGTCAATGTGTTTTTCATTCATATAAAAGCACTTTATTGATATGGTATGGTCATAAATTGACTCTACAGAACTTTAATGGCTCATGAACTGAGATACAAAATATAAAAACTAGGTGAATAGACTGTTCTATTGATCAGATAGTCACGTATGTTTAAGTCCTTATATTTTTTTTTATATCTAAAATATCAAATATAACAAGATGTTTTCAATAAAATCTCCGACATAATTATAACGAACGGAAATCAAAAACACGTGTAACACGAATGACGTACTTTAAAAAATAGATGTATTTTGTGGAAGCATTATTAAGCATATTTCTTTTGTTTTGATATGAAAAGAATGACTTATTGATTGTTTTATGATAACCATTCATTTTATTTAAATTAAATTTGTACATGACCAAAATCACCTTCATTCGATTGGTATAAATTAACCTCCGTTGTTATTTTTAGACTTTACAATTTGTACGTAATAATTTATTATGTTTTCTGTGTCGGATATGCTTATAATATTTTTCAAACATTAATGAAACGCTGTCAGCCCTGACATTATTTGCATATCAAAATAATTCAGACATTTCGAAATGTGGAGCAATAAACGCGCTTTGAAAATAAAAGTGAAGCCGGTCATAATATTCTGGTCATGCCTTAAAATATTATCCACTCACAGGTGATTAAGTTAGGTGTTTCTTTTGTTTTTTTTGACCATACTCGCTGAATTATTTTCATAGACCCAAATTTATTGTTGTTTTTTTTATTGCATTCTCCAATACTTTTTGCGTTTATTGATATCATACTGTAATAAACTATGCTCTGCAAAAGTTACATTGAATCTGACATTTTTTGATAAAGATTTAGAATGCATAGTCTGTATTTCAGTCTCATAAGTAATAAAAAATAAAATTTATTACTAAAATAGCCCATTTTTTTAATTTTATTTATTACGTTACTTCAAAAACACATAATATTATATTTTTGGCATGATATATTACATAAAAGTTATAGAAACATTTTATGAGAACGTGCGATGTCTGCCATCTTTTCACATTTCTCGTATTTTTTCTTCTTTTTCATCATTAATCTCACCTTTTCTCACTCTCGCATGTACATAATAGTTTATGTAAACAAACACCATAGAGAAACAAAGCGAAGCCAAGAAAAAACTCATTTTTTAAAATCGCCGAAATACGTATTTCATGTAAGTCGGGACTTACTGTAATTGATTTAATAGTATGTGGTACATTTAAGACATCGACTGAGGGTAGTTTATAAATTCATCTACTTTATATAATGTTTATGATTTTTGTACACTTCCATGTATTTTATACATTTTATACATATTATAAAATACATAATACAAAATTAATAATTCCGTTTTTTAGTATGTGGTACATTAAGCAATCCTGGCCACAAAATAGTTTATAAATTCATCTACTTTATATAATGTTTATAATAATTTATGTATCTTTTCCAACTGACTCATAATTTTGTTAATTTCAAACAAAATACCAACAATAATACAAAATTAATAATTCCGTTTTACTATATTTGAGTCGCCGAGTCGCTAAGCATGCTCCTGGCGATTATTCATAAAATAAGTTTTTGTTGTACGTATGTGCTCTATCAATTTTTCCACTTACTACTATAAAATGTCTTCCCATTTCGTCCCCTGTTCGAAATTCAAATTATTTCCAAACATAAAAATATCGTTTTTTTTACACGATCTCGATCTTCGTTTTACACGGTCGACGTGCTCCGAGAAAACGATAGTGTAAAAGAATATTTTACTTTTCGTTATACACCGTAAGACATAAAAGAACTTAAATTATAATTAAAACTATCATACTGTCCTTCGGGAGCTTGTTTAACGACTCAGCGACTCATTTCAAATATGTGTCTTATATAGAAAAAACAATCTTTACATTTCGTGTCTACCTAGTTTAACTGTATTTATTCATTCTCAGAATTTTGCACAAAATATACAAGTTAACTGTATTATTGTGAAATTGCAAAAAAAAGACTATAAAGGTTTGTTTATTATACATCCGAACTTGTCGATGAGCATGTCTTCACACCTTAAGTCCCTACATTAATTGTATTTAATGGCAATAATTATTCAAAGACAATTAATTTCATCATTAAATAAAATGTAAAAGAGAATGGCCGTGAAACTAAACATTCTCAAACAGATATCTGCTTTACCTATTATAGACAGTAGCGTACGAACTCTTAATTTTATAAACTCATTATAAATAAATTTAAAAAGAGTGTAATGATCTATTGACATACATCTGTCTACCAGATATCAAATTACTTGTTTTGATTTATCATATAATTAAATACGTATTCATTACTTTACTACGCCAGCGATAATTATTAATGAATACAACAAATGAAAATTTAGGCTGCCAGTGAAATTCAAATTAATATTTAATTACTTATTGCGAGTTTTCGAAAACAATAAATAAATGATTCCCATACTTTAATATCTTTGGTAATTTAAAAACTAAAAATCTACATTGAATTTTCATTATTTAATCGTTTAAACATAATATATCAAGAATAATCTTTCGCATATTTTAGATATGGTATCAAAATTGATTTGAACAGGGTTAAAAGAATTCATACGAGATAGATGGATAGTGCCAAGACCTATTTAAAAACATCAAGAGTTGTAGAGATGTGGCATTGAATAAATCTTGGCAGAGACAAATGATTGAGCTGACCATTGCCCGAGTGGAAGTTGGAGTCCTGATTTATGGTATTTTTGTGAATTCATAGTGTCACAATTTAACCACCATGAGAATGAAAGGAAATTCATATTAGGACTGTATAATATTTGCGACATGATTAGAAGAAGAACATAAATTCAGGAAGAGTCCAGCTCAGACGAGTGTTTATGGATGATCAAGAGCTACTTTTCGAAACAACGGAATCCATCCGGTTGGAATAAGAGATAGGCGGGATTCAAACTCCCCTGAGGCATAGGATGCACACCGCCGAAGCCAGGTCGGTTGCCGCAATTTAATTTTAGACATTATAAGCGAGTAGCATTTTTGTCCACCGTCTTTTTTAACATCATGGTCAACTATAATCATAATAAGACCACGGCTCTTTCCACATTATGTCGAATATGGATTAGATTTCCTACGACGAAGGTCATAGGATTAGTGTTTGTTAAACATTCTTCTACTAAGCTTTTTATTGTTTATATCGTGTGTTGTATTTGCACAACAACATGCCTATAAATAACTCTTGTCTAACATGTACCTCACCTGCTGCAGGTAAGCATGCAGCATACCTCAGATACCCTCCATCAGAGGGACCACTGATTGCCACCCACGGTAAACAAAACGGTCGTGACTTTTATTGTGTTCGGTTCTATAATCAAAATTGAATTCCACGACAAAGCTTTTGAGGTGACGTAATTATTTATTATATTATTAGTGAACAATACATTCTTCGCTTTAAATAATATTACATTTATTTAGAGCGACAGGTTCAATGATATACATATTTCCAGAAACATCTGAAAGTCATTTCAAAGTATTTCATGTCACAAGAATAATTAAATCACTATAATGTTTTTGATTATTTTGCTTGTAAAAAAGATATAAGTATAAAAAAGAACAGTTAAGTTTTAGTCGAAAAAAAAACAGGAATGAGCTTGAAAGGGAGGCGAACCTTTCCTAATTCGAATTTATAAAAATATCTTTATGGCTGCATTGTATTCAAATTGTATAATATAATATGATAGTATTCTGAAAACAACTTTCAAATTAGTCTTGAATCATTTATAACGTAAGCCATTATTTATGTTTCGTTTTGGCGACCTTTTAGTGCCCATAATTTCACATATCCTTCAGTATACGCCGTAGGCCGTAGGTAATTCATCGCTCGCCGGAGTCAAGTGGATTTTCGTTCAAGAGTTCAAATACCCAAATGGACACTTTATTGATTTTTGAATCAACATACGGATTGGTATCCAAAGGCATGAATATTCGTGATAATTTTGTAACTGTACGATTATTGTAAACGAACTGTCTAGAGAATTTTAGCTAAGAAGAAGTCCTTTCAAGACTACATGATTTCATGATCATTCTACACATCTTTAAAGAAAGGGATCAACATCCCCAAGGAACAACGATGTAACTTACTTTTGACCAAATTGCAGGAGCAATAAATACAAGCTTGAAAAGTTATAGATAGTAGACGTTTGCGCGTCATTCTGCCACACAACGGCCACCAAGAGTAAACAGTTTTTTTTTCAGTTTTTTAATAGCAGTCGTGATTGACTCATACAAATCTTCACAAGTCCATATGAAAAAAAATAAATATAATATAAATATGTATTGTGTTAATTATATGATGAACTTTCGTCGAGAATTGATTGTGAAAATTATTAAACGATTGCAATCTAAATATCATATTTAATATTCATGATATTTATAAATGAAAAAAAATACTCAATTTATCAATTATATTTATAAGCATTTTGTAAAGCATAATAATTTCCTCCCCGAGATTCAATATAAGCTGCTAATCGCTTCACACCGTTCCTAACCATGCCAGAATCCAGCAAATCAAATTTTATTATACGCAAATAAATGCTGCAGTATTTATTTTATAGTCATAAAAAAATATTCTAAATAAAAAAAATCCGGTCCTGTAGCTGAGTGGTAGCTTTTGGACGTTCCTCATATTCGGTTGTTTTGGTCACAAACTCGAATCCCCGAACAGGCATTTTCGTACATTCATTTTCCAATCGATTCATGGGTTTTTGTTTAATGACATGATTGTCTATAACTTTACATTTCCTACCATCTATCCGATCCTAAATACGGGGTCTATTAACTAACTACTTGCCTTCCCATAGCACCATTCCTTTTTCCTTACCCAATTCGAAAAAGATAATTCTTGCGACTGGGTAACAGCCAGTTTTCGTTAAACAATTTTGTTGTGATAATCCATTAGAGTACATGTGCTTTTCATTAAGAATGGACATGCTTGAAAAAACCAGATCTACCAAAACAAATAGTGATATTTACAAACAAATTTTATATTGAAAATGTATAACACAGGGCATCCAATCCCGGGATTTTGGGATTTAGAATTTCTCAATCTTTAAAACAGGTTAATGGCCATAGACTCATATATGAGTCCTACGTCATACATTCCATTCTATTGAAAAAGTACTGTGTTATAATCGAGATTGATTTCAAATGTCAACGAGAGATGGTGGTATACACATCAACGCATTATTTAACAAAACATAAACAATATTTTTACCACAGAGTTTTGTAAAACTACCCGTTGATGTTACACATTTACTTTTTTCTCTCTTGTAGCATTGGTTACTATTATTTACGAATTGCGTAGTGATTTATTGAATGGTCATATGGCATTTTTATGGTGCTTGAGTTATTATGATAACCGTGTTTTGTCCCGGGGTATCTTGTAACATCTGTAACAGGAATCATATGAGAAGCAGGGATTTTTTCGTAGATTTAAGTTTTTTTCACTACACCACATAAGTATGCAATCCACAAATATAGAACCACTGCTCAAACGGTATTGATTTATGCGGCGACTGGAAGCCATCAAATCAAATTTGGTTAAGATATCTCAATTGGTTTACAAATTATAGTAAATTTAGTGAAATTACAGTTTTTGCGAAAATGCGAAAAATCATGCGGCCATTAAGCTGTTAAGTTTAATTTCATGTGTTAAATTGTACATTTAAAATTTAATTTGTGTCCATTATTGCTTCAATTGGAATGTATATATGATTCAATATTTTTTGGAAATTGGCAAGGTTTTTTTAGTAGCTTTAAAATCAGACAGTGATTTACAAAAAAAGGGGAAAATATTTAAGAAAAAAACATACTGGTTAAAATTATTTTTATTTATTTATTGCATTATTATGGTTGGTTTTACCAAATGGTATCCAAAAACAGGACATGTCCTTCAAAATATTGTCCTCCAATCATTTAAGAAGCGGTCCTAATTTGTCGAGCGTTTCAAATTGGTAATAAACCGCTGTTACGAAATATGAGAAGGAGGTAGACTACAATAAATTTAAATTAATTTTATAAAAAAACAATGTGCATGAGCGAGGTACAGGTTGTGGTTAAACAGGAAGTTTTAATTTGGTATATAAATTATTTTTAGCCTTTACAATGAATCCCGATATTCCGGGATCATCTGAACATCGATCCCGGGATTACGGGATTGAAAAATTGAGCGAGATTGGAAGCCCGACCAACAACTATCATCCGAATTCACCGAAAACAACGATATTTTATTGAAAAATTCTATATATTTTTAATAATAGCTATTTTTCATTATAGTGAACAAATAAATATAATATACAATCCATTTTAATCATCAAATCAAGCAAGCCTATTTTTCCGATTTTAATTAATTCATCTCAAAATCGTGCATATAAAAATGTATGTAGGTGTTTGTTAGCTTACCTAATTATCTCGCAATAATAAAATACTTATTTTAATAATATAATAAAATTTAACAATCAATATTATGAGAGGATTTTTTTTAAATCATTATTCCTTGTTTCCATACTTGGATTACAATGAATAATTATTTCGAGATGTTTTTTTTTTAATTTACTCAAATTCACACAAATTGTTAAGTATGGTTCATTTCGTATCAACTTTACCCCCACATAATTGTGTAATAAGTGTGATAGGCATTTTTAACGATAAAACTACAATATAAATATATTATATAAAACAAGGGTTCTTAACCCTGTTCCCGCGGACACACGTGCGCCCGTGTAGCTATTTGAGTGAAACCGGTCCTGATCATTAAAAACATGTGGAAATAGTACAAATGAGTTATGTTTTATTTTTTTAAATATAATGTCCTTCCACCAAGAATTGACAGTTAACACCTTAAAAGTGATTGAGAAATTAGTAAGAGAAATACAATATCAAAGATCGCACTAACTATGTAACTTTTTTTATTTTAATATATTTTATTTGATATATTTTTATGTTGTATATATGTATGTGCTTATTATGCTTCTTTTATAATAAATGAAACACATAATTCTTAAATCTTGCTTTTTAGAAATCTGACCCGCTACCTTAATAATATTAAGAACCCCTGATATACAACATTGAAATGTTTGCCATGTAGACATCTGGCGATATAAAACTTAAATGTACTTAAGTTTTTATATAAGTTAACGCTTAATTGTCAATAAATGCTTGCCAAATGCTTTGATTTTAACCTATGAATAGATAGTATACTCCGATACCGATTCAATAAATGATATTATTTAATTGGTGGTGAGTATTAAAACAAGACGTGAAATACACACAAATTCACATATAGATGCATTACATATATCGATAGTATTCAAGGGTATAATAATAATAATAATAACCTGCATAATGCCATCGTAAGTAAAACAACGGCTTTAGACAAAAGAAATATTTTCCTAGCAATGAAAATTTAACTATGCCATAAAATTGTAATTGATTATTCTAGTGTATCAACATAAGTCGAAGTAATAAATATTTTTTTTTATATTAAATTATTCAGAATGTTCATCTTTACTTATTTGAAGGTAAAGACATATTTCTCAATTGTTATTTAGTAGTTTCTTCATTAGCATTTTCTATTCAGTGTCACGTAAAAAATTGAACCGCTGTGCAAAAATTAGACTTAAAAAGTCATGAATATTGTAATTTTTATACGATCTCCCCTACCAATATGGAGCATATCAACTACCAATGGAGTTTATAGCATCAGAAAAACCTAGGCGAACTGCGTGTTACTCTGTTGATAAACCTCACTTTTTCGAAGAGAGTAGAGGTAGAAGAAAAGGCCTTTGACGGGAAACATTGGTTAGCCAATCACCCTCGCTACGCCTTTTTTACAATTGGATACGTGGGAGGGAGTTTTAGACAACACAGACATCCATGCTTTCAAACAGAATCGATTTTTCAATTGATTTATGAACACTGTCCGCACTGGGATTCGAGCCTGTGAGAACCGTAACTATCGCAACCACGTTCATCACTCGATCATAGATACCTTTCTTTAAAATAAATTGGATAAACAATAAACAAAAATACATTTAAAAACAAGTGTTTAAAAAAAGAACAAACTACATTGCCAGATAAAATAAAATATAGAAGCACGAAGCAACAAAAAATAATTGACGAAATATCCTGAACATAAATAAATAGGGAAAAAAATCTTGGCACATCTCAGCATCAAAACAATACATACATATTCAAAAAATCGTTTCATAACTGGCAACTGTAAGAATTATTGTTTGTATATGAAGTGTTTCTAATGTAATGTAAAATTACCGTCTATAATGCAATTGGCCTTGAATCAACAACCGTTTACCGCAAAATATTTACTGAGCGCCTTTTTATTTTCTGAATTCACTTTTTAAGACATTGCTCGGTGATGAAATCAAATCTGTATTTCTTGTGCAGGCGATATATAATAAAGTTGAATAATTATTTTTTTCTGGTTAAGAATATGAATACCATCACTGTGAATGTTAAGAGGTTATATAAAGTGTAACGCCATAAAAATACACGCATTTTGTTAATATCATCAACGATCATGTCGACAATTTAAGTTTTTTTGAAATTCCAATCGGTGTGGAGGTAACTGGTATCATAATAAATCATACGTAAAATTTTGTTACGTCATTTACGGGCAACTCCTTACTTCAACTTATTTTAAAGAATTTATTTTGTATTTGTGTATATCAATCAACAAATTAAGTTAGCATAGCTTGAACGAAACACGTCAAAAACAAAGATAAATCAGAACTGTGATAAAATATGTAAAAATAAAAAGTGAAACGAAAGAGTACTTAGTAATAAAGAAATATTATCAGAATTGGTTTTATCCAATTAAAAGAACATTGATCTGATCTTAATTATAATTGCGATTGTTTTTCAATCCTTTTTAATGAAATCTACAGCAATTGAGTTATCACTTATTATAAAAGGGTCTCATGTTAATATTTGTATTTGCAGAAAACCTTTTAGTTATTAACATTTAATGCGGAATAAAAAAAATGCCTCTATTACTAGATTAACGTTTTCTGCAATAAATCCTATTATATTTTTAAAAATAAAGCACAATTCATTTGTACTACTTCCACATATTAAAATATGTGGACGTAGTACAAATGAATTGTGTTTTATTTTTTAAAATATAATGTCTTTCCACCAAGAATTGACAGTTAACACCTTAAAAAAAATCCTATTATGCTCAATTGATCCGACGGTTACGTTTTGGAAAATCAATACAAAATAAACATTAATATATCTGTATCATTCTAACTGTCTCGTTTTTTGGGATTATAAAATTTTATGGCTATTTCGACGTACAAATCAATATCTTTATTAATCCTAAATGTCGACAAGCAAGTATCAAAAGCCGAGTTATAATTATATTAGAAATAAATCAAAAATTAAAGCCTCTATATCCGGATACAAGCATTTAACTTAGTGTCTTATATTATTTCTCAGTCAAAATATTTATTTTAAGCACTATTTATATTTCCATATTTCCAATAAGAAATCATAGAAATTTGTTTTTTACTAAATACTGATAGCCTTCTTAGCAACGTATCAATCAGATGAAAAGATTTTTTAATAACAACTGATTAAACATAATCAATCATTGCTATTTCTTATATGGATGTCTAAGAAACTTGTCGAATAATGTGAAAACTTCAATTGATTGGGTGAGCAGCCATTTCCCAAGATCGATGAATTCATTTAAATTGAAAAAAAGGAATGAAAACTCTATTTGCTTCATAATTGGAGGGATTCGCTTCTTCTTTGGGTCACAGCCTGGCGCAAAGCCAATTTTGAACGCTATAATTTGTGTTTTGAAACCTACGTAAAAACACCTTTGGTCAGTTTTTCTCTTTGTTTTATTACGGCAAACTTATTCGAAATTATTTACAACTTTATTTTTCTTATTAGTATGCCGAAAACCGCAATTGACACAGAAGTTGAACAATACTTTACTTTTAATATTACTAATCATTTTTTTACAAATGTATAGTGCTTCGTTTCATAATTTAATATTCATGGCAGCGTAGGTGCGAACTAAACTTAAACTTGAAAGCCAAGTCTTTAATGGATACGTTTCAAACTATACTATACTAGTATCTGTATAAGACATGTTTCTAAGAAATGACTACAACGTGACGTAACACAAAAATATATCCTTTTTATTTTTGCTTTACACCTGTATTCTGTATATGAGCAAAAGAAAAGAACGTTATCTTACTCTTAATTAAGTAAAGATTTTTGTATTCAGTTACGAGATAGTTTATTCAATAAATCTCTAGTTTATTATTAATTAAATTAGAGTTAGCATCTGTATAAGAGATTCATAATTAGGTAATAAATTAAACGATGTTAGTTTAGTAAGATTTTAAATTGAGTGCAACCATGATTTCATATTTATACGCATAATCAATATCAAAGCACCATGATTAACTACCTTAAATTAATTTTGAAATAGGTTTATTGTTATCCTAAAAGCTTTCTTCATTTCTGCATACGTTTAAGAAATATTACAATTTATCAATTTATAATTTAAAAAGATGAATGTAATGACGTTGTTTTATCACTTTTAGATTACGTACATGAGCATTTTAATGTGTTTTAAGACCACGAACGGAAGAAAACTATAACCACTTTGATCTGCCTAACAAGACTATGGTACATTTATAATAAAATATATAATTGTCTTTTGAATCTAATATTATTAAAATCTCACGATCGGCCTCGAAGTAATTATAAAAATTAAATCTTCCACGTATATTTATATATTTACAATTACATTTACTGGGTATTGTTATTTTACAAGGTTTATGCAGAATTTTACAAGGCGGCGGAAACGGAAAGCAAGCTTTAATCATAAAAATAATGATAATAAAAAAAATTATCCAATGGATCCACTCCATAATAAATTGAATCAAATTTATGCAGCACTATCAAGGTTTAATGCTAATTGGAAGATAATTTATAAGCATTACAATTAATAATACTGTATCATACAAAGCCATAATTTAAACATGATATTTATTAGAAAAATACTTCAGCTATACAACAGTGTAAACAGACTTAACTTTGAAATGTTTACAAAACAAATAACTTTATTAATTAATCCGTTACACAAATTCATTCTCTTATATAGCAATAAGCATAGCATTAAAAACACGTAACATTTATAATTTTGGATAGTTTCATTAAAATAATGAATAATTTATACATTTTGCAATCAAGTACTATTATAACAGTAGATGATTCTTAGTAAGTTTAACATAAAATGTATTCTTCGACAATTTAGTTGTTAATGTTTATCTGGTAAAGCGAAACCATTGTTGCGTTTGATTGACTGAAAATTTGGAAGCAAACATATAACAAAAAAATGTGTCATTATCCCAAAATACAATACGATCAACCGATACATTATTTAAATTTATCATTTCTATGAAACACAATACAGTTAATTCATATAATTTAAGATTTTTTTTTTTAATATAATTTAAGACATCGACTGAGGGTGCTTGATGGAATTTCAATATCAAATTTGGATTATTGAGATTTTGTACACTTCCATGTATTTTGTCACTAACGACCCGGGTTTCGCCTTTCGGCATCTTCAGGCATTCGAGCACACGAATGCCTGAAGATGCCGAAAGGTGAAACCCGGGTCGTTAGTGACAAAATACATGGAAGTGTACAAAATCTCAATAATCCAAATTTGATACAGTTAATTCAATTGAGTTCCTACCGTAGCGGTCAAGTGTACCTGTTTCGTAGTTTTTATTATTCATTTTTCTCTCAATATATGCATTAGCACTCAATAAGATAAAAGAGCAGACAAAGAAGCCCATTCTAACGTCCAAAAAGCAGTGATGGAAAAGTGCTGCAGATATCCCAAGGCAGCTTAAATCCCGCGTGCCTCTTCTTCCAACTCGAGGGATTCCGTTGCCCTGCAATTTATCTGAAGATCATCCACAGTTTATTCTAGATAAAGATGAGCACTGAAGCCAAGAAATAAAGCACCGTGTAGTGATCATTTGCCCTCAACGGGGGGTGGAAATGAATATGAAGAAAAATATTCAACCATAAATTCTTTCTTCATCCTCATATTGTGTTTTTTTAAATAACATATTTTGAAATACTCCATTATGATTACAATAATATGATTTAAGACATCGACTGAGGGTTCTTGATGGAATTTCAATATAAAATTTGAATTGTTGAGATTTCGTACATTTCCATGTATTTTGTCATTAACGTAAAAATAAACATAAATTAACAATCAAAATTGAACATGCATTAACAATCAAAATAATGAATTTCCTATATTAATACATCGGACCATGGTCACCCTGACAGAGCCCATTAGTTTGAAATGAATATGTAGCTCTTCAAATTGCATTTAAAAACCGCTTCATTCCACCCGTAATGTGTTTGTTCTGAACAATCCAGATGCTATTTTAGTTCCTAGACTTAGGGATAAGATTTGTCATATTTTATCTTGTATATAAGTGATGTGAACTG
Source organism: Himalopsyche phryganea (assembly GCA_022494535.1). Lineage (NCBI taxonomy): Eukaryota > Metazoa > Arthropoda > Insecta > Trichoptera > Rhyacophilidae > Himalopsyche > Himalopsyche phryganea. Next base: position 4,623,569 of record JAGVSL010000034.1, read on the forward strand.
TTTACTTGTGTAGGTTCGAGTTCATTCGTGTGTTCAAATGCCTGAAAGGCGAAACCCGGGTCGTTAGTGACGAAATACATGGAAATTTTACAAAATCTCAACAATTCAAATAATAATATGATCTGTATTAGAAGCAAATACAGGTAAAAATGGTATGTAGTATCCGGGTAAAAAATTATCTATCATTTTTCCAAGCATTCCACATTCCATGTAATGCCCATAGTCAGATACCATTGTGATGTACAATTGATCGTTCGTATTATTTGTACATGGTTGAAGGATCACAAATTTCATACTCCAGTGTGCACTGTAACAACGTTGCCTATGTATCCAACAGTAATCAGTCGAATTTTCCATTAAAAAACATGAAGTTTGCAAAGTGCTCTTCCGATATGAAGAGCGCATTGTTAGATACAAAATCTATCCAATGTATACCCGTACAAAAAATGGTCATAAAAAGCAGTAAGTATTTTGATGCAAACTAAAACTGCAGAATAATAATGTTATTAATGAAGCATTATCCACATAGACTCGCAATTATTAACAAAAAAATATAATTACAATAATATAAGTGGTTAGGCTTACAAAGTTATTATGATTTATGATGTTTTAAAGACAAGTAATCAAAAACCATTCAATTGAAAATAGCTTTTCGAGGGAGAAGTTTTATAAATTAACTATCATACATCTGCATTAAGAATAACTTATTAGGAGAGTACACCAAAACGAAATAAATTTAAGATTACCCATGTAGGAAACCATTTTATTTTAAAAATTATTAATAACAATTTCCTGCTAATAAGAGTCTTATTAATTTCGAAGAATTCCAGGCTATTCATTTTTAAACCATAATTGCTTACGTGATTGATTATTTTTGCTGATATGACCATATGCAAATTCTGAAAAGTTACTTATTTTAAATATTTTATTGTCCAATTGATTCACATATTATTTTTTAAGATAGTCGTACAAGCAATCTATCCTAAAATAGAGTTGATTTTATATAGAAACAAAATTCAACAAAATAAACACGGCACACCTCAAAAAATTGAATAAAACATCAAGAATAATAATATGTGATTATAGCATTACTTAATGTTATACTCATTGACTCATGAATGATATTTAATTTAGTTGATAATGTGCGTTAAAGAACATATTTTTTTAAACTTGTCATTGTTTGACACATATTAAATTTAAGGTATTATGTTAAGTCAACTCGCATACATCAGGTATCTGCAACAAACGATATCGCTATCCATGAAAGCTACTGTCATTATGTGCTCACTTACACACGCAACGCTTACTCGACTAAGAAACCGTGCTTATAAGAAAAATCATATTGTGGCAAATTGCACTTGCTTTGTACGATCTGACTTATACGAACATTTTAGCATGCCATTCTAAATCATAAAAAAGTAAATATTTTACGATCTGGGATAATTTATTAATTTTCAACGTTTACGTATGTGTCGTATTTTCGCTTGTGCATAAACATTTTCAATAATTTAGGCGCCGTTTTTTTATTGCTTTTATTTTGTTTATCGGTTATTACAATAGCAGTTAAGGTTGATTAAAATTTTTGTTTTTATTCCAAACATTGCATCATCGTTGAATTCGTTCGGTCACGAACTGAAGTTCTTTATCAGTCCTCACAGCACTTGTCAATATATAAAGGCACGCTTTTTGCTAGGGACTTTGTATTTACCGATGGAGAGTATATCACGCATCCATGAAATTAAATTATTAATATTATATATCAAATAATAATTATTCCAATCCGCTAACTTGAACACGTAATTTCAGAAAATAATTAATTTATTCCATACCTGCCATCATAGCACATTGATTCAGAACATAATTAATTATAGATTTAACGCATGCATTTAATTTTTATAAGTAAAGATTTATACTACCGGATCAATGTTTTGTTTTTCACATCTTGCAACACTGTATGCAGTGAATTTCATTATATTAATAATATAATTACATACTTTTTGTGGTATATATTAAAGCGTCTACTATTTTTAATGAAACACATTAATTCGTTTGATTTTATAATCATAAAAATTCTCTTACTTTCCAACAAAAATATGTAAACTCTTTAAATTTTGAAGCATCACTCTAAAATATAATTTATATACAATATTGAATCACTTCGTATTTGAATTCAATAATATTGTAAGAAAACAGACTGCTAAGATTACAGCTTTTAATTTTTATATTGATGATTTTCAATCCTTAATCAATATTATTAATCTTTGTCGGTAATCGTTTAACGAGAGTATTGTAAGATGTGTTTAGGTTTTCATAGCTGATACTCTTTTAATTAATGTATATAAGTTAAATTTTGTAAATTGTACATGTTTACATGTACTATATAACACATTAGCGAGTCCCAGAAGCAAAATCTAACAAAATGGTAAATCAAAAATAAATCTTCCAATTTATGTATGATTAAACTCTTCAATTTAAATTGTACCTACAAATATTAATACTTGGTACTGTGCAGTTTTGAATCTTAATATACTACTACATGTAAATTATATAGAGAGTAGTACTTCTTTCTGTTTTATGTTGCCCTTTAAAAACCAACTTACCTATTTTAAAAATACTTGTAAATATATGGTACTTTATATGTATTATTATAGATAAGCTACCTAATCTATAAATAATAATCAAACCTGGAAATAGCATTACTCTCGCATGCAATTTACACTTCCGATTTGAATTATTAGGCTCCAAAATTCTTTCAGTGCACATTTGCAACTCATAACAATTCAAGCCATAATGTATTATGATATCCTGATCATCACACTTTTATACCTGAAATCATTCTTTAATCCAGTAAAGTATCTATAAAATCCAGAATATGCTACTTCTTAAAAAGATATTAGTAATGCAACGGTCCACGCTTCTATTCATACAAGATGGACGCATATATTTCTCTTTCTGACAAAATCAATAATCTGTACAGCGAAAAAACTGTGTTATTATATTTCAAACAATTAATGTTATTAAAAAAATATATTTATACAAATAACAGTCGTTATCAAATGTAAATTAATTTTAATTTATTTAAATGGGTGATGTAATTGTAATTGGATCACCGATTCCAGCAATGAGCACATTGGAACGTAATGACCGTGAAAGGAACTCATTTGATTGTCAAGATATTGTTATTTTTTTTTCATTCCACTGCGGCCGGGCGTGTCATATCGATCGCATGAATAAGACACGACAGGTTTTTACATTGCCAGAGCATATCAATAATATTATAGTTAATCAATTACTATTTGTTTCTATGAGAGAGTGTTTTGAATACCATTATGACATGTGGGAAACAAATGGGACCAGAGGTGGCAACACACCTGACTGCATTGCCGCCTTGCCATACAATCAAAATTCCATTTTTAAAAAAGGAACGCACATCCATACACAGATTGTCAGTTCGAGATCATTCGTATATTCGAATGCCGAAAAGTAAAACTCGGGCCGCTAGTAACAAAGTGCATGGAAATGTATATAATTTGAACAATTCAAATTTGATATTGAAATTCCATCAAGCACTCTCAGTTGATATCTTAAATTATAAAGTTTAAGATTCTTTCAAATGTCCTTTTCATCTTGCCAAAGTCACATCAGAAAACGACCTCTTGTCTTCATACAGCTTTTCCGACAATCAAACTCAACCACAACAAAAATCTTCTTATAAATCTCCATAATGCGGAACCGCCATTCAAATAATACAGTTATTTTTAATTTTGCTGTTCTGAAAATTTGAGAATCGTACTTAACGACCTTTTGGGTTTTCAACTTATGTATGATATATTATTCTGCCTATATTACTCGAGTACAAAATTGTAATGTTTTCTTATTGAACTTTTGGCGTGCACAGAGAACGTGTATGCATCATGACATTTCTATAACAATATGAGATACAAAAATCCTTGATCTCTTAGACAACACTTACAATACGTTATGAATATGCGGTTGTGAATATTAAAATATTATTGCAAGATAATTCAAAATGGCTGAACGCTGCCTCATTCATCAAAATACTGAGCATATTTTGTTTTTTATGCGGCTTAAAAATACGTGGGTTCAAACAAATTAATCTCGGATATTTCGATATCAATAGTGCTTTATTATTTTCTGTTTTTTGAAAATTATTTTTAATTATAAATATGTATTTATATCACCTCATCCAACGCCAGTAATGTTATAATATAATTATGTAGTAGTCTCGCAGTGGCTATTTTCTATAATGTTACTTCCTACTAATAAACTTCAGAGCATTATTTCTCTAAAAAAAGAACTTTACCGTACTTGGAAATAATCAAAAAAAAAAACCAAAAAAATATTTAACGTTTATTTTAGTAGATCACTCCAACTTTTAAACTCTCTCTGCATTACTCGAGTATGCACTAGTTATCCCACTTTATTTAATTCAATTTTTGCAAAAATATAGGCTACTCAAAATAACAAAGAAATATGGTATTAATCTTTCATACCGCATTCACTGTTAGCGTTGAAATAAATGAATCTGGGTTCACATTGTCAGAATAGTTATATCTAGGGATGTGCTAGATTAGAATAATAATACACATATTTTTACTAAAACTATTTTATTGTGTCATGTATTATTAGTCACCAATAATACGACAAAATATAATAATTACAAAAAATCCAACGAAACCGTATTTTATAACTACTTGTCAAATTATAAACATTCAATAATAATGATATTCAAAGATTCGAGTGATGTTTCCGTTGTATCTTTGTGTCGTGATGATTTCTTAAAAAATAACAAATTACCAACGTGATCGGTATTTTAATAAATAACAAATAGATATTCGAAATAATGACCAGGAAGCATATTACAATGTAATTATATCATTAGCCACCGTTCATCTTAGCTGTTCGTCTTAAACAAAAAAGCATCGGCCATTTTGGTTTTAAGATGAATTATGTAATGTCACTTTTCAAAATAAGAACAATCCAATTCGAGCTATCATTACAGTCGACTAGACGTTTACGTTCGTAACTCAATCGTATAGATGTATTATGTTAGTTTCTCAATGGTATATTGTAACGAGCCACGACGTAATCTGTCAATACAGCTCCATACTATTGTGGGAAGAAATGTACGTGAGCGTGAAATACAATGATAACGTTCATATTTGCATAGTTAAAATTATATGCTGTCAGTAATCATAAATAGATCATTCGTGAAAATGTTATAATTCATGCTTTATACGCACGGTATAATATGAGCTATGAGATATTCGATCAGCTTCATAATGAATATTTCCGAATTTATTCATCTTGTATACGATTATAATATTTTCCTGTACATGTTTTTGTATCTTAAATCTAAGCAATCTATCTATATCCATAGAAAAGATTTGTATCTTTTCTCCGAATACACCGGGATGAATATGTTTCAACAAGATCACTTCAAACTAATTACATAATTAAATTCCACTTACATAACATAATAACACATGATGAAGTATTTCAACGTTAGATATTTGATACAGACTGTGTGTTAGCTTGTTTTTAAAGTCGTAATATACTTAATTACATAACCAGTGTAATAATAAAAATATCAATTTTAATGATATGTATAATAAGAATAATTTTTCTCAAAATTACTGCCGAATTTAACGAAAATAAAGAAGGACATAATTATTTGAAAGAATTGATTGTTCTCCAGCAGGTCTGTACCCATTTACAAAATCGGGTAGGGTTGGTGTGGAAAAAACTCGCACTCCGGTGCTGTTGGATATTAATACATATATATATTGATAAATCATAATCTGACTGGACTAATATTTGAACCCGGATCATAGAACGGAAGCACACAGCATTATCCAGTAGAAGACTACAGTTATATTTAAATTAAAAATCAAATTCTATTACGTTCAATGTGTTTTTTATTATAATTTATAAATTAATTTAAATAATGGATCGGACACAGCGATCTGTTGTTCGAATACTTACCGTATATTTTAGTGAAACATTGTGTGCAATTGTTATTGTAATATACCGAACTAGGAAAAATAATACGAATAATAAAACGAGTGAAACAATATTAATTAGACACGTTTGCCGAGTATCGGAAAATACGTTTCCACTCCGAATGTGCGATGAATGCACTAATTTGTTTTCCGCAGTTTGAAACTAGAAAATGTGGTTCTGTTATTGTTAGAGTTATCGTATTGTATTTACATACGTACAAACCATATCGAATCATGGCAGTAAACAATAATTAACTGATATAGAAAATTATCCAGACTGTCTAATGAAAATGTCATGGAAAATCGAACACAGACATTATTATTTAATTTATTAAGAAATTTGCATTACCGGTTACTTAATTACACCCAATATTATCATATTCATAAAATAAAACGAGAACTATTAAAAAGGTTTATCTATTCGTAAGATAAACGACAAATTTGTTTCAATATTTTCCAAGTAAGTAAATGATGACTGATAGTTAATGTTATTACGAAATATGTGTGCTTATGTTTAAATCAAAATTTATGTTTATCTCAATACATTTATCGATAATAATAATATGAAAGAATCATTAGTGGTGATAGGAATATTTTTTATTTAATGTACCATAAAAAAAAATATTCACGCTTCTAAATGAACTGGTTGAAAATAAATTTTTCAACCTCTCTATTCTCTCTTTGTTCAGTTTGCGTATAAAAGGACTCGCTTGGTCTCTCTACAACCTTTTTTAAGATTGGATTGGGTAGGCAAGAAAGAATGACAAATAACACAAGTATACTTAATGACGCAAATACATAATTGTTATCTTTTCATTATACTAAACGATACTTAACAAAAGGGGAGTTGATTCTATACATTTAACATCAATTCGTTTTCATTAAACAATATTTAATTTAAAAATATGATATATCATTCTAATAATTAAAGACAAATCAAAACTCTTTATCGTCGTTATATGTCCATTAATGCATTTAAATGCCATGTAATAAACATAACAATTAATACAACAAGATCGATTGAATTTTTATTTTATATATTGTATATTATTAAAATAAAATTTACCGTTCAATACATTATAATCACAACGCTAGTACTTGAATTAGGTGCCATAAAATATCTAACGAGAAATTGATTGTCGGGTAAATACTCATATATAGCTAAGTGGTTACCATTCAATCGATTGAATAAGAAGTGTCAAAATTGTTAAATAATTATCACATTATGATATTAAATTACAATTACTATCAAAATGACTTTCAGCTAAAGTATTATATAGTTTTCAAACTGATTTCTAGCCTCTGATGACTAGTTATTTATTAGAAAACAACCTAAAATCAAGTTAAACGTAATGCTAACAGTTAAACTGTATACACAGGTCATCTACTGAACGATTCAAAAGACAAGAATGAGTAGTATGTAAATATGGTTTCAAATACGAGTATCTCCGACCAAAAATAAATGTAGTATTTGTTTTTCTTTGTAAAATGCATGAACAACCAGGAGACGATAGGTCAGGTTACCTACTTAGACTATTTGACTAAGAAACGTCATTTGGAGGGCAAAGGTCCACCCGAATTCGAAAGATAATAATATTTATGTCAGTATACTAATTATTCGTCGCCAATCTATATAATATAAAAATGAATATTTGTTTGTTTGTTTGTCCTCTATGCGTTCCTTTACCATTCATCCGATTCCGATCAAGCTTCGGCGAGTTGTTGTGTGCACACCCATGAATGTTTCTGAAGCAAAAAATTAAAATCTAAAAAAAAAAGTCGAAATAAGTACAACTAGCGACATCTCTGAACCAGACAAAAAAACAAATTTAAGAAAAATATTTCGTACTTTGTTCGGGTCATGAGCCAGCCATAAGGCAATAGTTTTCATAACTTAAATAATTTATTTCACATGTGCTATGAATACCGTTGGAAATATGGAAACAATAACATATATCGTTTGAAAAGAATAAATGAATTACTATATTAAAAAATAAATCAGGCTTTCAGGACTTATAAATTGACAATGTAATGTCTATGTAAATCTATTTTAAACTATAATGTGATATATATATATGTATTTTTTAAGGTTTGAATAATTTTGTTTTGGTAAAGAGGGCGATAGCTTATATTGGATTAATAAAAACTGAGGACTTAGCATGAACCCGGAATTTCAGTTTGGTTAAGCCTAAATTTTCCCGCTGTTCAGCATTACCAAACCTTCTGTGAAGCGCACAATAATGTAGTATAATTGTGTCATTCAACAATGTATTCTGTCTAAAAGGAAGTAGTCATATGCTACAAAAAACACATCGTCCGTTGTGATCGGAAGTAGGTATGCAATTTCCACCGTAAATATTTCAACGGCAAGTAGTAAAATAAAGAAATAAAAACAACCTCCACAAGCACGACTTAATGTTCATGATGATATGTTGTCAGGTTTTAGTTTCCAAGTATACGAGATCATATAAAATAATCCTTCAATATATCGTTAAAAAAACAGTAGTCAATGGTAACACATTAAAAAGTGACTTACACAACAACAAAAAACGCTTAAATTTCTCACAGGCTGCTTTACAATATGTTATTTCATAATCGACATGCATTCGTGGATAATATACCTACCTACATTTAATTTAAACAATGAAAAGATTATTATTTCATGGTAGGAATTCCATTGTAAATATTTTCTGAATAGACAGTATTTTTATTCTGTAGGCTGCGATATAATGACGCTTAACACTTAGAAAAAGAAAACCTTACAGTGTAATTAAATTGTGCCTTTATAAAAAATAATCTGCGCCATATTTGGCCCAATTTCAGTTCGCTTTTTACAATCAATTAAATCGAACGTAGATTGACTGATTAGTTAATTACTGTTCATATATTTTTTTCTGTATGTATGATTGGTTCTGACCCAAAATTAATATAGATGGTTTAATTCTGTATCCTGTAGTGTAAATGAAAGTCTTCAGAAAAAATACTGTATGCAAATAAACAATCACACGTTAATTTCAATATTTAAAAAAAGGTTTTTTTTTTCAACAATATCCGCTCTCAACCATATGGGCTACTAATAGAGCATCATTACAGAAGTTAATCTCGAGAACTGGTTGTTATTTAGTATCTCAATTTCACTTTTTTTTGATAGAGTAAGGGTATAAACATATGAATAATATATATCGTTTTAGTAAGATTATTACAATAACTACACCACACTTTTAAGATCAAGTGAATGAGAGTGAAAGTAAACATCACGGAAATTCATAAATCGATTAAGTATATAGTGTTCGTTCAAGGGATTTGAACCCTTCAACGTCACAAAAGAATAAGATGAACGCCCAAGAGTGTTCGTTGAACACTCGACTACAGGGCCGAAAAAAGGTATACTAGTTCGTTAATAATTATTACCAGGTACTTTAGTATACATATTTCGTTCGAACGCCCAGTCACATGCTTTCGGATATTGATACATGAATTTGGACCACTTCACAACTTAACTAGTTCTAAAAATGAAACATAAATCGATAATAGCAGTCTTCCTTGACTTATCTTCTTTTAAAAATGTTAATTAACAACTCCTTTAAATTCATTCGTCTTCACATTATTTACCCACTTCTTCTTCATTTGCTTATTTTCAAAACGCTGAATCTCATTGTTCATTTTCAATGCGTCAAATTACATAGAAATATTTAAAATATCATTTGCTAAAATTTGCTAAAAAAGTTAATTGATATTCAACACTTATATGAAAAATATCATTTACATGAAGTGCATTATATAGTTACCTAGAATTTAATACAATACTATAGTAAAATCACAGCAATCATAACGTCATAAACAAGTCCTCATTAATCTTTCTATTTCAAGAAAAAATTAAATTACTGATACTGATTAAGTTAATATATGTTTTATTGTTTTGTAAAATTTATTTTTCAAACACTTAACATTTTATATAATGATACATTTTACGTTTCAAATATGGAATGCATTAATCAACTGAAGTGTCATTGATAAAAATGGCTGCCATTTTGAATGTTTATAAAAAATATGTACACTTACAATAATTGATAGTATTATGATAAACTTTTACCTTTTGGATTGAGAAATATAAAAAATGCTAGTGCATTTAGATTGTTAACCACAAGTATATATTCAATCCAATACATTCAAAGGAAGTATGGTAAGTACGTAAAAGACAATAAACATAGAGCTCTGAAGGTAAAGAGTAGACAAACCCACTGCCTCTCAATAACAGTGGCTCACGAGGAAGAAGACAGCAATGAAAAAATCCGTTTATCAAAACATTAATTGCTCATTTTAGTGTACAATAATATTGTAGTACACACTTTACATTATTCTATTAACTGAACCATTGACACATATGTTTTATTTTTCCAAAAGTCTACATTTCCATAAGTAGCTCATTTTATAAGTACGGTACAGATTGTATCTTGCTTTAACAATCCACAATATTTATCTTATTGTCTGAATCGGAAACATTAATACCATTTTATACCGATCCTATTTTTTTAAATAACATTTCATAACAAAGCCACATTAAATACATCTTTAGTAAGTTAAAATTAATGCATGCTGCCACTATACCCACGATATACGAGTATTCATCATATTTTCTATCGCATTTCACTAAATCGTTAAAATTAACTTTACAATATAAAAAAAAATGTTTACTTTGGCGTATTATTATTATATGGGAATCTTGAAGAATATTGTCTTCAATAGTAAAATATTTTTTTTATTTTCTATTTTCTATCTTTGCTCCTTGTCAAGTACGCCACTGATCCTTTTGATTACAAAATAATTTTAAGGCAGAATCTTGCGTCCCTGGCCTCTCAGGTGATTGTTTGCGCCGCTACTAACTACTTCTAGATGCCGATTATTTCTCACGATTATTTTGATTCGCATGCATCCAACCGGTAAAAGTACGAGTTTCAATTCCTAAAATATTAGCCCAACGGTCAGACATGAATTTTGACTCGTGCATATTGAAATTATTTTTAATAAAAAAATCCTTCAAAACAGCGCAATAATATCCGCGTCTAAATGTTATCGGTTATTATCAATAAAACCTTTATAAATCGGCGGAAACATTATACCTATAATTTATTGGCATAATATGATATTTTCAAAATTAAAGCAGACATAGTAATTATCTTCTAATGTAGCAAATATCCAAAAGGAAGTAATCTACATAAGCATGATAGAATTGAAGTAGAGTTTACTATGTTATTATAATTTATTTAGCAAAATTTGCAGTAAATTACAATAATTATTAAACGCCATGTAATAATATAAAGTAAAACAAATCATATTTTATGATAAAATATATGTATCGAATGATACTCTTATATTAATTCATCTAAAATCAAAATACCATAATAGTTGTCCTTTAATCCTATAAATATCCTATAAATAAAACATGTGAAGTTTGCAAGAATTAATACTTAATTGGTAGTTTTATAAGGCTTAAGTATTTCAATGATTTCGCTGGGTATTGCAATATCACGAAAGTATTCATTTAGCATTTGCTGGTACAAAATATAATCCGACACATTGTAACGTTGTCACCCCGTCTGCGCTAGTGGATCCAATCCGGATCAAGGCAAGTCACTTCATTGTTTGGGCGAAAAAACCAGCATTACCAATCACTTTCTCGATCACTTCAAGACCTTTTCATTCGAAACCTTTCCTGCCAACATATTATATCAAAATATCAATGAATAATTTATTTAAAATAATTTATTGAATCAAATAATTTATACATTTCGCTACAGAAAACGATAACTAAGCCACTATTATTTACAAGTTATTGTATCTAGTCGCATATTTCTTTCGAAACTGAAATGAGAATTTTGGTATTCTTTAATATATGTAAATTTCAATCTTCATGTTCATGATGACTGTCCGACGAACAGCGTTTTTAAAAATAGATATTATCAGTAATAAAAAATTTGCTTTCTGTTTTTTTAATTACTGCAATATATTGATAGATGACTTCAAGCCTACTTTTTGACACGTTAACTGTTTCACCTCGTGTATATGTAACTATGATTGTCATCAAATGCATACTTCTCAATAATTAATAAAGCCCTATTCCGTACAATACATCTTCAATGTATGTACTTCAAATAGTATCTTGTATCGAAATGAGAACATAATGTCATGTTTGCGAACTTATTCTGAAAATAATTGTTAAGACAAATTGTACAAGTGTTAAAAAGCAAATATCAAGTGCAGAGGTAGCTGCACACTGCCTACCGACATCAATTCGTTTATAACGAATGGAAACCGCACCTTATACAGGGAGTGGAGAACTCTTCAAGAAAGGTATTGACAACCATTCATATTCCAATGCATATTAATTATCACTATGCACGCCAAAAATCAGATCAACATAATATTTAATATTGCAAGTACATAAAGAATATTCAAGCTTATTGCTGTTTATTTTATTAGCATTTTCAACTGAACTGTATGTATGCTATGACCTTTTATCACCAAGGATACAAAGTAAATAATATTTAGTTTACCAATGTTTTATCCACTGAAACAATGATTGAGTCGTCCTGATGAAAATTTAAAATAAATAAACATTTTTTTAAATGTTCTGTCAATAATCATATTATAATAAAGACTTTGTATACAAAGCAAGGAATTTCATTACTGTGTAAATTGTTCCACATGTTTTAGTGATAAACCTTTGTAGAAATAATACATAAATATATTTTTTAAATATCTACAGCGTTTTCATAAAAAAATTCTGTAAAAAAACATTGCATATTCTTTTACAACAATAGAACATTGTTAAATTTGGATTATTGAGATTTTGTACACTTCCATGTATTTTGTCACTAACGACCCGGGTTTCGCCTTTCGGCATCTTCAGGCATTCGAGCACACGAATGGACTCGAACTGAGAGACAGTAAACAGTTTCGAACGCTTATATAGAAGATACAAATGCGACAAATATCATTTACGAGGCAATACATTATCCGCTATTATATCCGATACGTTGAAACACCTAACAGATTTCACTAAATGTGGAATGATTGTATATATTTACCCATTCGTCGAATTACATCCCGTCAAAACCCACAATACTATTATAATTGTAAAATCACTGGTATTTCTAAAAGAAGTTGAAAAGCGGCAACGCCTTCGGCAATCGCCACTCTGGTAATATGGTGTTTACAAAATAAGGATTAGGACGATTTCCGAAATTTTAACTCAGGTATCGGTGTGGCTCTCAGACGTATAATGTATTGCCTCGTAAATGATATTTGTCGCATTTGTATCTTCTATATAAGCGTTAGAAACTGTTTACTGTCTCTCAGTTCGAGTCCATTCGTGTGCTCGAATGCCTGAAGATGCCGAAAGGCGAAACCCGGGTCGTTAGTGACAAAATACATGGAAGTGTACAAAATCTCAATAATCCAAATTTAATATTGAAATTCCATCAAGCACCCTCAGTCGATGTCTTAAATTATACTTAAATAGAACATTGTGTTTTTTTTTTATTTTATATAGAAAGGACTACTTTATAAAGTGCTTTAAGATTTTGAATTATCGATTAGACTGCAACGTTTTGATGAAATTAATTTCATCTCTTTCGCAATTTTATGATTAAAGTAACATGATAAGGTGGTAATTATTTTGCGGTTTGAATAATTCATTCTATTGAATGTTTAGTTTGCCACTAGTACCAATGGTATTTTGCCCATGCTTATTGCGCGATTGCAACACTAGCGAAAGGCAAAAAGGATTGGAATAACTAGCTACGTACTGCCATTACACGACGAATTTCGACAAGTGAATACAGAATCATAAGCCTTCATTATCAGATAGTTTAATATCACCTCTATGGAGATCCTTCAACAGTGTTTATTTCCTTAGTTATAACGTACCTATTTTATTCATCGACGTGTTATTTATAATAATTTGTGGGATTCTATTATAATTCATTAAAATATAAATGTATTTAACTTTTTGAAAGGATTTAATAGTTTGATTGCTATATCAGCACGACTATAATAGAATTCTATCAGAAATATATACCTTGCTATGTTTATTCGATTAAACATTATATTGATTAATTGATCACTTTGAAGGGCTTCTTAACTGTGAATTATTGGTAAAATGACATTATTTTTATAAAAATGAAATGTGTTTTTTTGTACCAATTCCACAATTTTATGCAATGACCAGGACCAGTTTCGCTTATGGCAAGGATTTTTAAATGACGAAAGTTGATGATGATAAATTATCAGTTGATAGTTTTCACGGTCGTGATAATTATATAAATTGTAGAAATAGTATAAAAAGATATTTATTTGATTGAATTAACGTTAACTTGTCATCAAGTTGTTACATAGTGCGGCATCACACCATTGTAACAATCATATGTAGTTTCTAGGACAGCAGAAACTAGACAGCATGATGGCGAAATAGCTATCAACTATAGTACATTATATTCTTGTGGAACTAAATACTTTGCTATATTTAATCTCATTGTCCTACTTTATATTTGTCCTTGAATTATTTATTTTATGTCATATACTCTCATCCTTCAATATAATATCGATGGTGTTTTGGCCAATTGATGTAACCCTCAAAAAATACGAAAATGAGTTAATAATTGGATCTCATTTTAAAGACGACAGAGCAGATCTCGGTCAAATGATGTAAATTAAAAAAATAAATTGACCACTTTTTGGAAGGGAAACATTTTACATACGTTATAGGTTTAAAAATTCTAACCCTACCACTTGATGTAAGCCACTATTATATCGACATTCCCTATGAATAATCCCGTATCTTCGAACATGCGAATTTACAGGAGTACATTTCAAAGATTCATAACGCAACCCACCATATAATGTTTTCGATAAAAACAGTTTTTACTCTCTCCTGAACAATTTCAATTTTGAGGATTACATCAATTGACCAAGACACCGTCGATATTATCATTACTAAATTGCAGCTAATAATTTACATAAATCTTCAATTTATCTGGACATTTCAAGAATGACATACAATATTAAGATATTTTACTATCAAATACAATATATGAAATCTAATTAAACTTAAAATGTTTTAAAATGAAGCATTTATGGTCACTTTTAAATGTTTCTATTAAAAAATCATGATTAAATACTGTACATTTCCGGGTATAGTTTTTACCTGGCTATTTAACAAATATAATACTACATTTTTTTATTTAAACATGATTAGTAAAATCCATCATTAATGTAATTAAAAACACTGCAATACAAAAAGTGTTTGAAAAAATCTTTTCCCAGTAACCTCACGCCACGCAAATTGTTTGAAATTCTAGACAGTTACAAATCACGTATGTAAAATTTCCGAGTGTACCAATATTGTCAAGCGAATATGAATCGAGGTGAATTTGAAACTAACATGTTCGATTCTTATTTCAAAACAAATGAATGATAGTTTCATAATAACCGTATGTCAATTATTACTTCGTGTAGATTACGTGCATTTAAATATGGATTATTGATTTTTGTCATTTAATTTCGATGCAAAATGACCCGCTGAAGCCATTTCATATTTAAATCTATCAAACTATTCAGTGGAGTAACCAACGATCATTTCAATAAAACCGCCTCGATACTGGCCCGGTTATAATGTTAGTTATGTAGGTATATCTTGGCATTTCGTTACTCGACAGTAATGGGAGAAGGTTTTCCACGATCCCAAAAAAAGAACGGATAATGACGACTCGATTTATTCTTCAATTATTGCAATATGATCCGCATTCAGGTTAACATTATTATCCACCGATACAGTCGTGTACTTGTAATACTCAGATATAATATATACTCGATTTTTAAATTATAAGTTTTTGATGTGTATTGAATCTTTAGTGTATTTAGTGTATCTGATTTGAATTATTGACAGCTGTTTACCATATTCACTTTTGCGTTGCAGCGTCATTAATAATATTTTAAGATTTCTTTATTCATGATTTTTAATATACATAGAAAAAGTATTTCACAACAATATTCAGGCTAAGCTGATTAAGTATTACTTATCTTGACCAATTGAAACTGAAGTGATTTTCTTATTTGACTTACAGTCTTTAATAATCAAGTAAGTATATTTCTTATGTTTCCAGATTTTTTTGAAATATCTCTTCCAAATATCCTACAGTTTTTGAAAGCTCACGGTACGTTAGGATTCTACATAATGCAAGGCGCTCATTCAATAAAATCGATTAAAAAATTCGTAAACAGAAGTTGAGCAAAACAATATAGGCACCAACCAAATAACCTTACACTACACTTTATCTGTCTTTACTTTGTTAAAAATACAGTATATTTTAATTTAGTTGACTTTATTTTCATTCTTCAATGTTGCCAGTTTTTGAAACATAAAAATAATCACCTAGCTAACAAAGGCATGTTTCTTGTTAATTTTACGTTTCACGTTAATATATATGATACACACTTCATAAAAAATAATTAAATACAAAGTCTTAAATAGCATTAAATTAATTTTTATCTGTCGTAACTCAATAAAAATATTAAGCAAACATAATAAAAATATCCAACTTCAAAGTATATTATATTGAAATAAAGTGAGTGTAATTGATTATGTTGTAATTTTGTATGATCTAGTTTTATTTAAACATGATGCATTTGTCAGAATGCTTATTAGCAGCCGTTTTTAACCATATTCATTTGTCTATGGTTCAAAAAACATTCATTTTATATTAGATAATACATTTCAAAATAAGAACAAAGTCACGATCCCGAAGCCAATATTGATAAATTACTAGTCTATCGGAATCAGTTACGATTTTTATCAATAATTCATGTCGTCTTTCAAAACAATTTTAGGTAGAAACTATCATCTCAAATCGTGAGGTTGATTAAATAATAAAGTAATTATTGAAATTTTATATCTATCCGTGAAACTGACATAATTGATCTTAATCCACTTTCTTGGCGTAACTTTTCTGTTTCACAGAAATTACATTAGAATAAATGTTTTGATCGTAATCAAATTAAAATAATATCAATGTCGTTCACTAAAACTTTATAACTTTGTAATTGTGTGCTAAGATATCTGTATACTTTAAAAACCTTTAATACACAATTTTTAAATATTGGTATTCTATTTAAATATGATATGGTTATAATGTTTCACTTTTTTTTATTCATGATCCTGCATTACGATATTGGGATGAATTAGAGCTATGCATTTTTCATATGAATCTTGTACGTTCCAGGTTTCAATATAATGTATAAAAGTAGTATAAAAGATTGAACACGAAGCATAATACAATTATTGTAATACCAGATAATTATATCCACATTTTCCCAATTGCCCTCTTACACCCACCACTGCTCACCCATCCGTTAATCTTTTACGGCAGCATCCAGTGGTGTAACAAACGTTACGCGTATCTTTCATCAAACTCGAAAATATTATAAAATATGATAAAAAATCATTTTTAACCGTTAACAAGCTTTCGCTGAAATAAATGCATGAATTATTTTCCAACCATATTTAAAAAAGAGCCATTAATTAAAAAAAGAATTTCATTTGAAATCTCAGTGCTTCATAAATATGAGATGATACTCTGTAGCTCTAAAATCACTATCGTTGATAAGTGACATCTCCAATTTTTTAAAATATATAATATAATATTTTTTATATTTTCTATAGAAAAGTTAAATCTTGCTTCAAATAACTAAAAAATGATACGTTTACAGTCAATTTATAAAAAAAACTGTCGTTATTTTGATCCCGTATTTATGTATAAGATACAAAATTATAAAATCGCAACATGTTTTTAATGTCACGGTAGAGGCATTTGGTTTTCGTAGTAATTAATATAGACTTTTATTCAATGTTAACTCTACCAAATTCAGAATATTTCAATTTAATTAGTACAATAAACATATAATTATAAATATCAGGCCAGCTCACGTATAAAATTTGTATATTCTATTTATATGTATTAAGTTGGAATTTGGATACGTAAAGAATTTCGATTGTTGACAATCACAACACTATTATTTTCGTAATTTATATTTTTTTGAACGTGAGTACTTATCTAGCAATGGAAATATTTTTCTCAAAGATATCTTTAACAAAGCTAATTCAATTGTCAACCTTCATGGGAGGGAATATGGTTAAATTACTCAGTATTACCAAGATGACGGATGCAGATAGTAAAACAGCTTATTATGCCAGTCAAGGTTGAAACACATATTTATTTGAACAAATGTTGTTTTTTCACTCCTTACCTGTCTCGCTGTTATGTAACATAAAAAAATACCATCTTCAACTTGCAAACACTTTTAATTACGCCGTTAAAAAAATCATTTTGAGACATTGATATGTGTATTAAAAAAAAAGCAATATTGTTCTACAATGTCATGTGACATATAGCTTCGGAAATTCTATGACTAATTTTCGAATCAGTCACAAAGATTTGCTTTTCAAAAATAACTATAACATTTTTAAATGGTGAAACGGAAACGTAAATAATAAAGTTGTGATTTTTTCTTTTGTTTTTTTGTGTAACAATATAATAGACAACATTTTAAAAGCATTCAGAATTTTTCAAAAAGTGCTCCCGTAATACTATTTCATACATACAAAATTATACGTATTAAAATTTTAATGCATATTTCGCGTTATATATTTAAATATGGCCTTATGGCTGATCCCTTTTTTGAGTTTTCTCAGTCAGGTTGAGCTCTATTTCATTCGCTAAAAATGATGATTATAGAAAACATTTACCGCTAACGTTTGAAAAATAATGCATAGTAATCCGAAGCAGTTGCAAATTTAATGTAAATAAAATATGTAACAGTGGCAGTAAAAAATGCGGAACACGTAAAACTAAAAAAGGAACATCGATTATGTGTTTTCAATATCGTCTTTTCAATCGATGTGCCATCAGTTATGAGGTTATTTGAGAAAAAGAAATGATTGATATGACTTTTAATGTATCAACTGTCAATTCTTGGTGGAGACATTATATTTTAAAAAATAAAAAAACAATTCATTTGTACTACTTCCACATGTTTATAATGATCAGGACCGGTTTTGCTCAACTGATGTTGATAATGCTCGTGATGAACGAAACCGGTCCTGGTCATTATAAACATGTGGAAGTAGTAGAAATGAATTGTGTTTTATTTTTTAAAATACATGATTGACATATTAAAAAGTAAGTAAAATTATTACTTTTAATAGTGTCCCTTTCATATCTGTCCCCGTTGAGCGTGAATCCGGGTGGCTAGTATCAACAGTTACACAACGATAGCATGCAATAAGAATATTGAGGACTTATTCTATTCGCTGACCTAAATTTTATACTTTTCATCGGCTTTAATAATACATTTACGTATCATGCATAGAATAACATAAATGATCATGTTTTAACCACCGTAACTGTGTTTTTATCCTCTCAGAGCTTGGCCGGAAAACGGAAGCACGCTTCGGTGACGCCGACAATGGAAAAATATTCACTTGATTTTATACAACCTTACTTACATAGATTGCATTCGCGCTTAGTCGTCTGTTTGGGAATCTAATGAGAAATACAACATTTAGAAGCATATAGCAAATTATAAGAAATGTCTAGTTAATGTTGTGTGTGCACATTTACTTGAATAGCACAACAGTAACGTTTGAATGTCGAAATTGGGACAATAATCTATCTATCTCATCAAATACGGCCAAACGAAGTATTTTTATACAACTATACAAATGTTTATACACCTGTGTTAAAATAACAACGATCTTGGTTGGCTGACATTGATTTTTACTTGAAATTAGTTAGTCATTAGGTAACCTTAACTAATGAAAATACTATTTTGTATAATAGATTATCGACATTTTTTTATGTTGTTTAAATCACCCAAGAAAAACTCAAGGAAAAATTTTAACTCCGCCACTCGAGTTAACGTGTATATATGAGAAAAATCACAAAAATCAATATCCACATTCATATGTCAAATGAAATAAACAGATATTGAAATAGACCGTACCAGTACAAAACCAAATCTTTCTCATCGCAGATCAGACTTTTTACTTCTACCCTACAGATTTTTCAAGTGTTAAACTTATCCAAATCAAACAGTAACGATATTCACTACCCAATTACTTATTTTTTTAAATACTGTTAAAAAGAATTAATCCTAAAAGTGCAATATGTATATCTTACTATTCAACACAATGCTCTATGCAACATTTATTAAGCAAACAGCTTTCTGAAATTGGTTAGTTTATATGAATGTGTATGTTTTTATGTATGAATACAGTTCTTTAACTTGTCTTTTGACCAGAATATGTTATGTATTACATTTTAGGGATACTTACTTTATGCATTATATACGGACCAATAATAATATGCATAAAAAATGGGCTTCATTTTACATGAAAATCCAACAAATAAAGTACCTACATATACTAATTAAAATTCTGTGGTCAATCTAGTTCAAATATGTGTTATATGCGAATAATCTGAATAGATTTTTTTCTGGTATGCCATTGTTCATTGTTTAAGACACAGGTTAAGTATCCAAGGAAAACACTAGATATTTTCGCCGTTACTACAAAATAATTAATATTATATACAAACGGATTAAAAAAAACTCTCATCGCTAATTTAAGTATTCATTCATTGTAATATGTACTTACAATTTTGTAAAGCAGGTCAAGAAAACATAAAATGTTTTAAATGTGAACGTTTAAGTAAGTTTAAAAATATTACCGTTTCAATAAAGGTCTAGTTCACAGATATTTTGAGATATTCAAAAGTTAACTATCAACATATATGAGCTTGGGAAATAGCACAATATGAAATAATTGTAATTGAATATCAAAATAATTATTAGAGAATTTTACGTCCTAAATCTCGTTTCTTAACTTAGTTCATGAGGTCAACAAAATTGATTAATTATACTATAGGATTTTTACTAATTAAATCCATTATTTTTTTCTTGTTAACAAAGAACTTTTTTTATTAAAATTTTATTTTTTAACATCTTTTTCTATATCTTTCTGTAAAATCTCTCAAGAATGCTATAACATGAAAAGGTATTCAATTAAATCTATTTATATTGAAATTATGTTCGAGATTTTCTCTACATATTGACTATAAGAGTAGCATAGAGGACCAGATTGACGTTTGGAAGTCGATGTAAGAGGTTAAAGCTCAGCGCCATCATTAAAGACGCTTTAAAACATATCTTACGAACATAGAAGTGGGTAAAATTGACCATTATTCCAAATTAAATGGAAAACATCGATTTTTAGTTGACAGCTCAAATTTTTTTTGCGATATGTAAACAGTGTTACAATAAATTCGAGCGCTTGCTCATTTTATTTCCAAGGCTTGTAATTTTCCCTATCACACAAGAAATATGATATAACGTAAGTATAACTTGCCACCAATGATTTAATACATGTATGAGAATATCATCTAGAAAGTATTTTGTGTAAATTACACTATACTAGATGTACCCAGCATAGTCTTCCAGTAAAGTATAACTTAAAAGATAAAAACCTCGTGAAAAATATTTTCTACCGTCATATCTAAACGTTCCGAAAAACTCTTTGGTTACTTTTACCTATCTCAAAACATAATGGAATAAATGGCTGCTATTTACTATCGACGAAATATGAAATGGGAACATGTGTTCGAATAAACAATTAATTATTATCTTCATAGAGTAATTTCATACTTATATCAAGTATTATATTAAGTAGGTTTCAAATCATGTATTTTGAAAGTGGAACGAAATGGTTGCACACACAAGAGAATTATATTTTCAAACTTATGTTCAGTCGACGTATCGGCAAATATTAACATTATTGTATGCTCACAACATTATTGACTCTGTAATATATTGTATTTACAATCATAATCTCATCGTGTTCACTCACAATGCGAAATAAGAAAATAAAAAAGTGAGGCCAGTGTACGTTGAAGCATTTATTCAGGTGCGTAAAGAATACAAATCTTGATAAATGGATTTGACCAAAAGAACATGGCGCTGTGTGTAATATCTGCATAGATTATATAAATACTTCACGACTTAAAACGTTGCCAATTGTATTTTCGATTTTTAACATCATTATTATTCAAATCTGTACATACGCACATAATAGCAATACCTGCTCGCGCTCCTTATACTAAGTCTTACATTATAAAACTCAGAGTGTAAGAGTTGTACTGTGTTCTTATGGCGAATCGTATGTCAACTCATGTATTCTTGTGGTACACTATGATATTATAAAACATACGTTCAATAAAATATTATGATACTTTAGTAGTATAGTACCTATGTCACGCTGCACAATCTATAAATGAATAAAGAATTATCGATGTTGGAATATTTCTTAGTGTAGCGATGGCGCATCTTTGAACCACGAAAAGACACTAGGATGGATTACAAAAAATAATTAAGAAAAACTGATTACTCTTTTAACTCCAAAATAAATGATAAAATTACTTTACTTTTTAGGCTTTCTCAATTTGTATTCATAAAATTACTATTATGAAAAGACACCATCTTATAAACTTGATGATCAATCGATTTTTGGAATCCATCGTCGGTTTTAGTCTTAATTCTTATAATAAGAAAAGGTTTTAATTTGAGTAATTATCACGAATGTTTGCACAGAATCTTATCAATATAAAAATTGTTCGGATGGTAATAGATTTATAAAAATATTTAATTAATAAGATTGATTAATTGGCATGTTTCCAGAATAATTACTTAACACACTATCATAATATTGACAGAAATATTAACAAATATTTCAGGCGAAAGAAAACATCATCAAACTTTTTAAGAGAAACTTTTACCGCAAATCAGATTTCAAAATTCATTTGCTTTAGATTCAATTTCATAATTGACAGTCACTACAATAGTTGTTTTTAATTGATTTATTTGTTCAAAAAAAACTTAATGGATTTTCAAAGTGTTCTTGTGAAGAAAAATTTGCTGGTTAACTATTAAAAAAAGGAAATTTTTCTACAAAAGTAAAATTGCACTTCTATGCCGCAATCAAGATAATATGCTAAGGTGTTTATTGCTATTTATGCAAACTAACTCTAGCTCTTTTGCGACCACAACTTTCATTTTAATTTCCTTGAGTAAATTCAATACAAATATGTTGACAACGTGAGAAAAGATTTCATTTGACAGAAGATTTTTCTGTAATGACTAACTTTCTCCGTGCTGCTGACGATAAAAAATGTCGTGCTATTTTCAAGATACATATTACATGTAAAAATGCACGCAAAATACTTAACTCTTCTAATTCTTCGATTTTACTTATTTGACGAGATAATTCAACAGCTGGCTCTACAAATTATCACATTAATCCGTTACTGTAAGAATTACATAATATTTTATATCGGTTTTCCATAGCCAATCTGGTGTTGGTACATTGAATGTATTAATAAGATTAAATTGTACAGAGCTTACAAAAAAGAGACTCCATCTAAATAACAATTTCATTAATACATTACATATTCAAATTGTAAATCATTTATATGTAGAATCAAAATTACAAATCGTCAAATTAAAACATTCACAACATGACTCTGTAGGTGTAAATTGCATCGGTATTTTAAAGCATATTAAAAAATATCACTTCGCTTATTCATTCAACCGAATAAGGTACACGGAAACGAAACATAATAATACTCTTGTGGATACACTATTAACTAATCTTTTTTTTCACATTTGTGTTTTTATCTATCATCAAAAATTGATAAATAATTTTACTAATCCCAAAAAATCGTAGTATTTGTATTAAATTTCACTTAAAGTTCAGCATTTTATGAGGGACGTTTGTGTAGATCTCATCTTCTTAATCATGATCAGTTGTATAAATTTCCGTTCGTTCAACATTAAAAGTAAATAAGTAAATAAACATTGAAATATTTAAACATTTTCTCATGTCAAATTTCAGCATTGGGTGGTAAATAATTTTCGCTATAAATTAATGTGTAATACATCAAATACCAATGTTTCAAAAATCTAAAATAAATGTTGAGATGCATACCTTTTGTTGAATATAATTATACATCGTAGCAGCCTAGGTCGTAGACCCTTATTAACGCATTATACATCCTTAACGGAAATCATACTGACACATGTTACCTTTGCAAAACATTACTCAAAATATATTTGAAAACAAATTAGTACTTAATTACTATCAATGATTAAAATTTCGATAAAATTATAAAATGAAATTGTTGATTTGTTAAGTAAATAAAAAAAAATGTAAAAAAGGGTATTTTCATATATAAGATAAATAAATAATAGGAGATTAATTTAGATGCAAAATAACCATGTAAGGAAATGAGATAAATATGGTTAACGTTACCAGCACAGAGTAATTGGTATATCTTGAGAAAAATTTGACAATAATTGAAATATCACCAAACAGTGTATGTTGTCAGAAAATAATGTCTCGTGTGATTTATTTATTATCATTTACTAAAAGGTGTGTGCGCTGCGTGTTGTATTTCCATGTATTTGTCACACTGTTCCTAAAGCAGGCTAAATCTCGGTCGAGTTTATTTTCTAATCTTAATGAATTGCTCGCGTAACACAAGAAAAGTAACAATCGTTGTCGTTATTGTATCAGTTTTTCTGTGTTGTTGATTCAGTCCCATATGCAAGAAGGTGTTCAATGCAAAAGAGAAAGTTGACATGGCCCGTTTGTATGTAGGACCGACCGCCTTTGTGAGACGCGTGCGTACTGCCGCAGCCAATCGCACAGCTCGCAGCCATTCATTTCGTTGTTATATTATTTGTTATTATCATAAAGTATGGACAAATGCCCGATCACGAAACGAAATCGTATGTTATTGAGAGAATCCTGTCAATAAACTGATTGCATCGCGTAGGCTCGCCTGTAACTGTCAACTTAGAACAGTTTCCGATTTTATACCGTCAGTCAAATAAGTCATTAATAACCGTAATAGTACATAATCAACAGAAGAGAGAGTACCATAATGATTTATTATACCCGTATACAAATTGACGTCACGAATTATTTAAACAAACAAATAATACAGATTACGCTGCGTAGTGAAAAATAATAGTACATAATGTACTAATTTTTATGAATATCAAACATGAAATATTTTTAACTAACATAATAAATTAGTACTTGAGTCTGCCTATTTTATGTAAAATACTTGAATAGAATTTATTATCTAATACATTTAAATATTATTTTATTAAATTAATAAATGTAATAATTATAACGATATTATTTAAGATATTGACTGAGGGTGCTTGATGGAATTTCAATATCAAATTTGGATTATTGAGATTTTGTACACTTCCATGTATTTTGTCACTAACGACCCGGGTTTCGCCTTTCGGCATCTTCAGGCATTCGAGCACACGAATGGACTCGAACTGAGATACTATACGTCTACAGACGTATAATATCTTACCTCGTAAATAATATTTGTCGCATTTGTATCTTCTATATAAACGTTAGACACTGTTTACTGTCTGTCAGTTCGAGTCCATTCGTGTGCTCGAATGCCTGAAGATGCCGAAAGGCGAAACCCGGGTCGTTAGTGACAAAATACATGGAAGTGTACAAAATCTCAATAATCCAAATTTTATAACGATATTGTTTGAATCATTATTATTGTACTGTTGTTATTATTGTGTAAATGGATGGGGCATTGGCGTCAGCTGTAATGCCATGCACTTTAATTTTTTAATTTACAAATAAATAAATAGATATTAGATTTCGGTAGCATTTCAAATATTTTTACAAATATTTATAAGCTGTTAAAATATTCACATACCCATCCCATAATAATTATGCATAATACTATTTTCATCCAGACGTATCCTTAATATGTTCTAAGACTATAAGGCCTTTTCATGACATCCTGGACTGACTAGATGAATACATCTACACACAACGAACGGTTAATATCATAGTAGTATTTATTTATCCTTTCTAGTGAACCTCATAATATATATATAATAGGTAACTCAACATTGAAAAGAGGCAAATGTTAAATAAGATAATGTAAAAATTTCAACTCTGTAATACTCATTCGTTATGCCATAATTCGTCTATTAAGTTTCTAATATTTTAAAAACGTCTTTCTCTGGCATAAAAAGTTCAAACATCAACGATCAATTTTGTGATACTTATCTATTACATAAAATTAATATATTTCGTTTTCCTTTCTGGCACAATTATCGTTCATATGCATTAAAGTTAAAAGCTCAGCTAAAATCACCACTTGCTCAATTTCTAATGAATGACATTATTTTTAAAACTGGTTTGTATATGTCTAATGGTAATAATAATGCTATTTTAGTCTTATAAATCCTGTCACTCAATGCATTAACCTCATTGTTCAAAAAGCTTGCTTAAATATTTAACAAACTTTATCGCAATCTGCTACTAAAATAGTATTCCGGCAATTTATTAGACTGTCATTATTTTTTTTCAAGCAGTAGATTGTTGCAGATAAAACAATATGGTATCATTGAACGTGTGGTATTCTGCTCAATATTTCAATTGCAAAAAATGGCATCGATAAAAACAACAATGTATCATTATTCATTACAATGAAATTAATAATGCAACATGTTAAATTTAGTATGATAATTATTTCATCAACCCATTTTATGTTCTATACAGACGTATCATCGCGAAGAAGGTCGTTTATGTAAGGATTACTAATGTGAAAAAAAAATATATTTATTTTTACAGTAATAACATGCG
Organism: Himalopsyche phryganea; assembly: GCA_022494535.1. Taxonomy (NCBI): domain Eukaryota; kingdom Metazoa; phylum Arthropoda; class Insecta; order Trichoptera; family Rhyacophilidae; genus Himalopsyche; species Himalopsyche phryganea. Next base: position 4,650,395 of record JAGVSL010000034.1, read on the forward strand.
CATGCCCTCAGTTTCAAATAAGATGCTCTAACATATAACATAAATTCACTAGATATCATTAATTAAGAATAACTTTTCTTTCTATATTCTAAACAAGACAATGTTAGCAAAAATAATCCATGAAAGTTTTAAGCCTATATTTTAGTTTTCTCTTCAGTTTTTCTTTCTCAAGAAAGGATTGTAGTTTTACTTTACTTAAAGCCCTACTATCATAATTGTAAAATAACTGTTTGTTACTACATTGAATATAAATTCGATAAGTTTGTTCATTATCTATTTTCCACTTGATAACGTAAAGTCAAAGCTTATAAAAATTGACACAATATTCTTTTATCATCCCCTTTGTCAAAATTATCAACTGATGATGCTCGCGATGAGCGAAACCGGTCGTGATCAATATAAACATGTGGAATTAGTACAAAACAAATTGTGTTTTATTTTAAAATAGAATGTATTTCCACCAAACATTGACAGTTAACACTCAAAAGTGATTATGTCAGATGTATTAACATATTATTCTCTTATATGTACGAACCGATTTCTGCTACCCCCCAAGTCATGCCAGCGTCGCGTCGCTCTTCCAAGTGTTAACTTAACTACATTAAAAAGGATTTCTTAAATATTTAAAATAGTGATACAGCAGAAATATTGGAAATACTTGATAGAAGCAAAAGATTAACTATACACATCTCTTTTTCAACAAACAAACAAACAAAAGTCTCCCACCGCCTTAACCATAATATTATTTTATATTAGATCACCTTAAGATGATCGTCATAAGTATTCAACGGCCACATGTCATTTGTTTTTTAGAAATTTTCAAACATGTAATTATACCATGCTCAATCCATCAATTAATGTTTTGGTCATGGCCGAGAGTTTCCCGATGGAATTTGTTTTAAACATAATTACATGCATTTGATTTGAAATAAATAAAAATAACCTTTCATTGCATTGTTTAAGAATCTAATAACTACTTATTCAATAACGGCGATAAAAAAAAAACCTTGCCTTTTTAGAGACTATAAAAGTGACGCAAACCAACAACAAATTTTCAATTGTTCTTGTAATGTCTTCGTATTTAATCAGGAGTTTTATACTAGAACATAACATTTTACTACCTATTTGATTATATTATTCGTATTTACATTATATTGTAACAAGCGAGCAGACAGAGTTTTTCAAAAGAAGTTATTTTTAACATTTTACTTTACTGTCAACTTCTTCGTATCTTTAAAACTCCGTTTCAGAAATTGAGTAAAAGAATATATTTCTACTAGAGAAAGTGTGTAGGTTATACCACAAATATATTTCTTATAGAATATAATACATTAAAGCAAACATAAAATTTTGATTGCTATCAGAGAACGATGCCGTTCCGCTCATACTAGCAGTGGATGGTTTTATATTATTTGACTCAGATGCATATTTTATTACTTAAATCATGGAATAAAGTTTAGGGGGGGGGGGGGTATAACATCTAAATTTTGACACTCCAGCTACTCTTAAAAGATCTAGAGATGTGAACATAAATATTTCTTATTAATATGCTTCAGCAGTTTTTATTTTCTTAGTCTAAGGACGGAAACCATTTTGTAACTTGAAATGAAATTCCAAAAGGTTTTATTTTTATTACACTTTGAATAGAGTTTTTGCATGACAAGTTAACTAAATTTTCTCAAATCTCCTTCAACCGTTTAAAAATTTTCACTTATTAAAACATTAGAATAAATTCTAGCTGCCATTAACGAACAAAATGAAAATTTAATTCAAATTCTAATAAAAATATCGAGGGCTTTAAACGAGATATCAAATTATTTACTTTGAAACTGTCAGTTGCATCCGCCAGCATAAAAGCTGACACCAATGCTCCATTTAGGTGGATTTATTTTTTATTCGCCTCCTAAAGTACGCACGTACTCTATTTTCGTTTATTGATATATTTAAACATAGTTTATATCGGAACAATGGACTCATAGATTACAGTCTTTAGACACATTTATATTACTAATAAGCAAGATTTTATTACTGTTACGAAACCACACAAAAATTATTTTAAGGCCGGATCGAGCATCCGACAGCTCGGCGGTGAACATATTTTGTATGACTATCAGCTTTCTAAATGCCATTTATTTTTTAATTGGACTCGCGTGCTCAAATGCAATGTTTTAGGATTGAAGAACGACTTCTTATTGTTAAACGTTGCTAATTAATTATAATATCTGTTGAAAACAAAGCAACGATTGTTTGATCATTGTAATGTAAATTATTGAACGATCTAAAATCTGAGAACTCAGCATTCCATTAACATCCGCATCAAGTTTTAATAATTTTATAGTCGTATTTCAATCGAAATCTAAAAAGATATTTCATTAGAAGAAATGCTGAAGTTAATTTTTTTATCAAAAAAGTCTTGTCTAGTTTTTGATATCATTCTATGACCTATTTGTTCTTTTAAATATAATAAATAATCATTCGCAAGCATGTCATTCCATTATTGAGAGTTTTGTAACTAATTGTTCTATTGCTTATTTGTGTCCGTCTGTTGGCGCTACTGGCAGGTATCTATCTTTTCATTTAAATAAATCAATTTTTAACAAATTATACCCACCTACGACTTCTTAAAGTATGCCTGTGTCAACACGTTTGTTCTAGCGTACGTGTTAATAAGAAATATTAAAATTAACCTATGGTTTGATATTTTGTAGAAGTGATCATTTGCAAAAATGTAATATTTTCTCCTGTGATGATAGCATTATCTATGATATCATACAATATTTCATTGTTTTCAAATCAAATTGAGTAAATATGTAAAATAATTGAGCTACTACTGTAAGGTATCTCTACAATCTTAAAAAAACCATATTTTATTTCATTTTATCTTTTACACTTTGAAAACGATTATTCTTTATTTTCTCCGCTACGGCATCTAGAACGAATGAAAAAAGTCGGAGTTCACCCTGATTTAACACATTTTTTATATAATGAAATATTCCTTTCTTTTTATAATACCATTAATATGTCTTATGAATATACAAATTTGGACCTCTGCCATATTCCGTATCCATGAAACACGATTTATAGTTCTTATTTCACATATTTTTATCATTCGAACCTGAGTGCCAAGGAACAATAGAGAGTCTTGATCATATTATTATATATAATATTGCATCAGTTTTATGGAACCAACATAGTATTTTACGGAGTAGCAATAAGTCTACTTTATATAACATGCGATTTTAGATGCTTTATTCTAAATCTTTAGTAATCATGAAAATGTTACTTTACTAAAGTTACCCATTATAAAATTTTTATTAATGTTTCGCTTTTTTACATAATTATCAAAAATATTCTTACTGTGCTTCATTTATTATAAACGTAAAATTGGTAGCTTCGTCAGGAAATTATTTTATAGTCTACTGCGCTACCAAATTAGATTGCCCAAATTATAAACTACCAACTTACCATATTGGTCAGACTAACTACTATTAAGTCACTACTGCCCACCCCAAGAAATGAGTCACTATCAGTATGATTTCTCAGGAAATTAATATCATGAACTGGGTCGTGATACGTTATGCGTTGCAATAATAAGAGGTGTATCATTGTTTTACGCTCGTTTCATCGTGTCATTAGTGTAATAGTAAATTATTAGGCTTACGAAAGTTGATACACTTATTTCGTTTTTTTTAAACATATTTTCACCAAAACAGTTGGCTGTCATAAGTACGTGACGAAACTATGATTGACATTTTGACCCAAAAAAAAAATACAAATGCTTTTAAAAATGTCGTGATGTTTTTAAAATATGTATTTACGACATTCCATACCACAAATCAATTGAGACTAAAAATTAAACAAATCATGTCCGCTCTCATTGGAGCCAAAAGTCTCTTTTATTGATTTGTTACATTTAAATAAGTGTGAACATCATTTCACAGTAAAATAAAATACTTTTACGATCGTTATTTAGTATAATATGTTTGTATTTTTTTAAGAAAAAATCGTGTTCCAAGAGATTTAAGTTTAGTGTTCCTTGAAGTCTAAAAGATTGGCGACCGCTGATATAAAGGATGGAGATAAGCTAATTTCTCAAAATACTTTCTGTATTCTAGATTTGATTGGAGATGGGTCAGATTCGAACTATTGAACATACAACTGAGTGGAAACAAAGGTCAAAAGCGTTCATCACCAATTTCTAAGGTCCCAATTAATTAATTATTGTATTTTCCCTATGTTTGAGCTTTCATATCTTATGTATTATTCAAATTTTTGATATTTTTATAAATATTTTATTCACATAATATGTTTTATTGAATACTCAATATAGCGATCTTTGGAAGCGGACATAGACAACAACAAAAATACAAAAACACGACAATTTCCAATTACTCATACAAATCATTTGATTGCCTTTCATCGCGTTTTGACAATTTAAATAGATTACTATTTTACAATCGGTTCGTTCCTTTTAACAGTTCGGTAAACTTGGCTATTCACATTTTTTTAACGTTACATCTGAACAAATTGGAATGCAGAACAAAGCGATAAAATTCGTTTTATTTTATCAGCTGTTTAGTTGGCAAGTCTGCTATATAAAATCGCTGTAACGGCTTGAATTACGATGTAATATTTAAAATATAACGTTTTTCAAATAAAAATGTTATTACTATTTGATATGCACTTTTATTATTTCATTTAAACAGAGGATTTATTGGTTCAAATAATTCTTTTATTTATATAAAGTATATTCCAATTCAATATAAACAGAAACATTAAAAAATATTGACAGAATATTGTCGTATATTTTATATATGTCAAATTGGCTTTTGAATACGAAGTTTATTGTGAAATTACTTTATTTTATGAATAAACCTTCAGTGCAAATAAAAATATTCAAAGAAATGTATAAATCAACTTGAAACGGGTAAAAAAATCATTGAATCATAAAGAATAGTAAGCAATATAATTAATTTAACCATATCTGCTACCTTATACGACGTCTCATTATGAAGAATATCAACAGAAAATATAAAACAATACATTGTTATAAGTCCGTCACTCAAGCTACTCTCATAAAAATTAATGATAAAATAAAGAACATTCGGTTTTGCAATTTCAAAGTTTGAATTGGAAAGTAATGTAAACATCACAGACTGAATGCAAATTCATAAAATGGAATATCAATATATCCAAATGCATTTTCGGAGATTCAGAAATATCTATCTTTAACCGAGCTGTTTTTGTGTATTGAAGAAGATGTCTCAACATTAATTTTCCTTACCAATACAGAAATAAATTGTAAGTCATCCGAACATAATAGAAGAATAAAGTTATAATCTTCTTCTCCAGACCTGAAATGTATAGTGAACATGGAACAACATCACACTTATCATTTATAATTTATTGGTTGCAGTTGAATTTCGTTAATTTTTTTTAATTTTCTATTGTTTTATATTATTTATTGACTTAAGGTTTTTACCCAAATATTAAGTGGGTCATAAAGTAGAAGTATAAGATTAACTGAGCCACCGGACAAAAGTTTGGAAAAGACTGCCTTAGAGCATTAACATTTAGTCACGGATAGGCATTAAATTTCATATCTTCATAAATGAGATTTTAACAGCTTACTTTAATAAATCTAAAATTAGCTTTTTGACTTACACGTGTATTTGTTTGTTACGGCTGATTTCGCCTATGACGTATGAGCATTATCGGCTGATGATTACATATTTTAATTGAATTAAAACAAGCGATTTTACATTACACAAAACGTTCAATTGTATTTTATAACATAGAAACTACTTAAGTTGTTAAATTCGTAATATGAAAACCCGTTTTATTCATTTTGCAGCCTCAAACATTTCTCCCTACTTTCACTGGCCGAATAAGTGCGGATATTACGGAGAGAATGGCCGAAAGGTATGTCCAGTTACACGACTTATTTAGCGACTCATTTCATATCAATTCAACCAATTTATCTGACAACCACTCGGCTGCAGCTAGCCGTTGCACGACTTTTGGACAATAGAAATACATTAATTTCACTTTCTTGTGAACTTCAAAAGACTTATTGAGTATCCCTTGAGTAGAGTTTAATACAATGCCATTTTATAAAATGTAGATACTGACTGCGCATTCTATTTTCAAATCAAAAACAAACAAAAAACGGTTATCTAAGATATAGAAATATACAACAAATATAGAAATACTTTGTAAGTGGAAATGTAATCGAGATGAAAATACCGAACCAGAATATAATATTTTGTATGGTTTGTAATATAATTAGAATCTCAAGTCCAAATATTAGGTCTAAAGTCACTATACGCAGTCAATAAAGTATTATACCTAATGATAATGGGGGAAAAAAACCGTGTTTAAATTTGATTCTCCATATTTTGTGAAATCTGCTTCGTATGTCTCGGTAGAAGCAACAAAATTAACCTTAATCGAGAAAAAAATCGACGTGGCCGATTGGTCTTGTCCAAAGTTTAATTGTGAAAATATATTTTTCTCGAAATAGCAAAATTATGAATATTTAAACAGTTATTATTGATAAAGTAGTATAGTTGGAAATTTTTTCAATAGGTGACGCTTTTGTGGTTTTGCTTTATATTTTTTCATTTGTGTCCTAGAGCAGTGTTCTCCAAACTTTTTACACCTTCGGACCGGTAAAAGAAGGAAAATGTTTTTGCGGACCACTAATACTGAAATAAAAATATTTTTTTAATCTTATATTGTGACAGATGGACATAACCAGAGGCGTAGCTAGGATTTGTGCCTCCCGCAGCGGTCCTTGAATTTGCCGGCCCTCCCCATCTTTTCTCCAAAATATTTTGCAACCATGATGATAATTTCTTGAAAACATGCTATATTATTACGATCCCGACAAATTTTAAGTTTAATATTAATAATTTTTCTAAAAAAATGTTGATTTTATCATGTCAATATTAATAATAGCTGTGGGTTAAGGCTATTTTTTAATTACCTGCTCTTTATAATTAAAACGACGACAGAAAAGATTGCGTCACAGGCAAAAAAAAATTTGCATAAATATAATTTCTTGAAAAACATGTACTATATTTTTACAAATCTTATATTTAAAATTAAATGAGTCAAGCAGGTTTTTATTTTAAAAATTTTATATGAAATTATTTACGTACAATACATTAATAAGTATATATTCTACATAAAAACGAATTAAAAATTGTGAATCGATTTAGAACAATATATTCAGAGATTTTACCAAATTAACATTTAAAAAAAAATCTTTCCTCTCTTTGTTCTTAGCGAAATCGTCAGCAACGTTATCAAAATCTATTTTATCTGCCAGTTGGTGTGTTATTGAAAGTATTTTTTATTGGCGAATTGCTCACTGATGATATTAAATTGTTTTTTTATTAATTTCATTTTCGAAAAACCTCTTTCACAGCTTGTAGCACAATTGTTACTTAATAAATTAAAAACATTTCAATACTTGCGACATTGAGGCTTCATGATTATTCTTAAATCTTTCAGAATCTATATTTTGTCAGCGAATCCCAAGGTATTTAATTTAATTGTCTACGCCGGTGGACATAACAAATATACATATGAAATTCTTGGAAATATATTTAGGTAGGGTTTTGCATCTGGGTTCACTATCCAAGAGCAAATATTTCGGTTCTCCCTGAGTGTACCTGAGAAGATTTATGACTGACGATTCTGAGAAAACTAGAGACTATCGTTTGGCATCATCCTGCCAATTATTATTATTAAACCAAAAACTAAAAATACAGGTAAACTTTCAGGCGAAAAAAATCCTATATTTAATATTTTTGCATGGCGAATTTCTTGAAATTTGGCATACTGTTCGCGGCCCGACAGAAAGTCTCTGCGGCCCAGCATCGGGCTGCGGACCACCGGTTGGAGAACACTGTCCTAGAGGATACATGTGGTAAAATTTTCAACCAGTCCACCAGAAAATTATTAGAAAACCACTTAGAAAGCAACTAGTTGATATTCTTTACGATTTATGCTTACCTCTGTTTAGCTTAATTACTTTTTGTAGATAATAAATTCTTCAGTGTGATTTTTAAATATGTATATAATTTCATAAGAGTTAACAAGAAAAGCTTAAATTATATAACGATCAATTAGTATTCAAACTTCTAAATAATTAATAAACCAATTATTTTTTCTACTACAACGAGCAAAGCTATCACATGTAAAACCAAATTGAACATATTTCTTTTAATTGAATATTTTTATTTACAATACCTACTTCAAAATAACCTCATAGAATATATAAATATTATTTATGTAAATCAAATTATAAAACACCAAAACATAACAGGATGTATCCATAACATGTAATAAATATTATTTTTAAATTAATATCAGCTAAAATTTATGTACCTCCGCTCAATAATGTTATTGCTTGACTGATTTATTGGACTCCATATCAATAATACGATTATTTTTTGATTCCCAATAATAAATTTTAATTATAGTTTTCTTGAGTTTGGTCCAGCGGAGAAAGTTTCAAGACTGTAGTTTATTGCACAAAGAATGGCATCAGCTACCCATTTATTAATTTTCTTAATAATTGGCTCAATGTAATATGTTATTTCCTTCGTGTCTATGAATTAACTGCTACCAAACCACTGATTGATATAAATCACATTGTAAAATAATTATGCTCTATGAAAAAAATGACAGAAGCGTTGGGTGCATTCTAATCTCTCATTTTTTATGATACGGCTTAACATTACGAGTATTTTAAAAACTCTAGTATAATGCTAAGAGCTGAGCACTGACAATCAGATGGGCCCGGGTAGTGCAGTACTGGGTCTGAAAATATTGGATGCCAGGAATCAAAGAGCGCCAGGGCAAAAATAAATTTGTGGGTGCTTGTGATGTGTCGTCTCTTATGTTGGGTTGACCTGGAGTAAACCTCCAACTTCTTAGAGGGCAAGGAGAAAAAAGGAATCTATGAAAGTCTTGCCATTAGTTCTTTGCTTCCATTCCCATTGTTAATAGTGAACTAGTTAACAGTCAAAAACTTCAAGGACAAAGAGTACATTTCAATTTTAAAATCAGTACCTATCAAGAAATTATCAATCGTAAAATGCAAGCATGGCGAATGGTAGTCTGCAACTACATATTTGTTATTGATACCATAAAACTATGTTAAGCACAAACTTTTTATTATGTTGGAATGGAAACCAAAAAATGTTGTGTTATTTATATATATAGTAAAATACAATAATAAATTTATACTATGTTTGTATGTGAGCAGATGTAATATTGTAGTCATACTACGTTGGTGGGATTTTAATTTGTTTCTCCATTCTAAACCAAAGAAATCTCCATCTTAAGAATACTATATGAATAATAAATGTACATTCAACAATGCATAGCATAAGGAGATATTATAATACATAGGTACGTATTTTAATAAATATTTTGTGTACGCGTTTTCTATACAAAGCGTAAGTATATGAAACATTCTGATGAACAAAATGACATCATCATACATAGGGATTGTAATGCCGAGTGAAGATATCAATACCGATAATACATATATAATATGTACTGTTATTTTTTAAAAATTGTTCACTTCCAAAAATTGGTCAATTTATTTTTTCTAATTTACATCATTTGACCGAAACCTGCTCCGTCGTCTTTAAAATGAGATCCAATTATTAACTAATTTTAGTATTTTTTGAGGGTTACATTAATTGGCCATAACACCATCGATATCATATTGAAGGATGGGAGTTTATGACATAAAATAGATAATTCAAAGACAAAGATAAAGAAGCTTGTAATAATGAGATTAATCATAGCAAAGTATTTAGTTCGACAAGAATATAATGTACTATAGTTGATAGCTATGTCGCCATCATGCTGTCGCAGTAAGTATATATGGTTGTTACAATGGTGTGATGCCGAAATACATATCAACTTGCTGACAAGTTAATGTCAATTCAATCAAATAAATATCTTTTTATACTATTTCCACAATTTATATAATTATCACGATCGTATTTTTTGAGGGCTACATTAATTGGCCAAAACACCGTCGATATTATCAATTGTATTCAGCGTATATGTACCATATATAATTCTAAAAATAGGTATCCCATCAAGTAGTTTATCAATAAAAAATAAATAACAAGCTGATTCATTCTTACTTCATATGAATTTCTATCGCTGTGTAAGCGATAAGAAAATTACAACTTCTTCTGCGAGTCAGGTATTACAGCTTTTCCGGAAATATTTTGATTGAGATTCTAAATTCACAGCATACTGTTAATTTTAAATTAATATATGTATTTGGATCCGGCCTCAAAACAATAAATGGCTAAATACGGATTAAGTGCTGCGCCAATCGGGGGCATCGTAATTTATGGGTTTTTCTGACATGATTTTCTTCTCTTCTTCGGAATCTCGGTGTGTTTCTAGATCCCTTTATTATTTTGAAAATATTGTGTCATTTATTCAACATTGATATGAAACAGTATCTTAATAACTATGTCATATTTTGATTTTATCAAACACGTGGCAAGAAGAAATACATTAATCAAAATAAAAGCGATTGTCTATGAGCTTACCTTTGGTAAAGTTTAAGGATTATTAAGGATAAAGGTGAAAGATTATTTTAACATTTATTTTAAATTGATAGCATATTTAATCGAGGTACTCATATTAAAGCGTACAGTAAGAAGACTGTAGGCTTTCGAGATGGCTAAGCCAGAGTTCAATAAAGATTTTTAGGTTGATCATGTCACCAATGAGGATATTTCAAGACTAAACCATAAGCCAAGAGATCTTTATAGTGAATATTAAACGCAGAGAAGCTGCAGACTTCGACCACATTTCCCATGATAAAATGTACGATTTACTTCGACATATAATGCAAGGAACAATAGAGTATAGCATATGAACCGGCTAGTGACTCAATGTCTTTGGTGATCTTTTACTTGTTCAAGATATAGAGATGTACTAAAATTAAGCCAAGTTTTTGCAACCATGTCCGCTCTCAATGTAGGACATTATAGACCACTAATGGAGCTTATCACAACAGAAGTCGTTCTACAATAATTGTGTGCTACTCAGTCGCTCGACTTCCCTTTTTCAGATATACTAATACAAGAATAGGGCATTACTAGTGGATATCTAATTGCGTTCACAAGAAGTGGCTAGTAATAAATTTGGAGATCACTTGACCAAAGAGGATCTTCAACTGAAACTTACTAGATATGTCAATATTTTCGAAGGCTTCGGTGGTAACTCAGTGGAAATTAATTTTTAATACAAAATTGATATAGATTTTTAATATGATTCTTTGTATCTAATCCCCTTCCCACGGCCAATATAATCTTAACTCACCCTTGTTTTTTATAAAGTTAATAATTATAAACAATTTGATCTTATAAATAAATAGATTTACGGTACAGTTAGTCTTAAGATGATTCTCACAGAGGCGAAACATGAGTCACAATTAGTACCACAAACAGTGGATGAACCAAGTTATCAATTTTTATTTAATATTTCTTCTTATCACACCGGTCCTGATCGTTTTAAAAAATGTGGTTCTAAAAAGAATTTTTGATCGTCTATATGAAGTGAGCTTCACTTATTAGAAAAAAGACAGGCATCAAGCCACAGTGTAATTAAATTACTATCAAAATATGAACACAACTTTTACTTCCACTGCGAAGTTAATTTATATGGATCAAATTGGCAAATAATTGACGCCATAGAAGAGTAGGAAAATATCACGTCGGTTTTGTTGGGAGGGCGCCACGCCGGTAAACGCTGAGACGTGATGTTATGCGACATTTCGCAGTGTTACCAATTAACCACTCAATCAGTGTGCGATTCCGAAGCACAGAAGACATTACATGTTTTTTCTGTTTGCAATAATTCAACACTGAACTAACAATTACTACTATCTTACAAAAAAAAAACGAAAATCAATCACCACACGTAGGCAGCTTTTTGATGTAATTTGAGATTTCATAAATTGCAGTGTTAAAATTTTCCTACTCAATGCCAAATTGCATAATAAATTTTCAGTTTCCTTTTTTGAAATTGGAAGAATAAGAAGGATAATAAAAAGAAAGGCACAGCTATGGGGAAATTTTCGCCTATTTCCCCATATTCTACACTAGTAAAAAGTACCATAATAGCTCTGACAATTTGAGAGTTTTTGATGAATTCTTTTTACTTATTTGTGGTGAGTGGTAAAAAAATCAATCTGTTGAATAATAAAAAAAATACTTGATTAAATCATGTCGCTCTCAATGTAGAGCATACGAAGCTTTCAATTGAATGAAGTTCAACAAAAAATAACACAGATACCCATCCATGTGTTTGGACATAAATACATAAATCGATTGAAATATTAATCCGATCGTAGATTTGAATCCGTGACCGAATAGAAAGAGCGCCCAAGCGTTGACCGTTTGGCACCAGGACTGATGGTATAAAAAATTCATTCAAATTTTTGTAACAAGTAATTACTACAAATACTTTTAAAAAGTCTTTAAAGTTACGCCATTGTGCGTTTAATAGTAAATATGTTGTACCATAGAAGTACATAATAGTTGAAGAATCGTGTCCACTATATCGAAATATTTTGACATTTCTTAAACATTCTTAAATACTGATGTGATGTCTGAACTAAGAAGATTATATATATCAAGTCAACCAAATTCATTATTACGATAATTATTTGATAATATAAAACGTTCAGTTTCGTGATATCTGTGATCGTAAATCAATATAAACCACTATTAAAATCCGTTTTTTCCGTTAAAACTTTACGAATTGCACGAAAACCTAAATTATAATAATAATGTACGATCTCATTTTATACATACATACATACCAAAGAGAGAATCGTGAATCGTGACCAACGAATTTAACTATCAATTTGATAACAAAACTAAAAGGAAATTAGAATAAAAACTATCCCATATATTATTATTATTCAGCAAATACTAATAAAAATGTTTTTTTAATACAAAAAGAAGTATTGCCCGTAAACAATATTATTAAATTCAATAATATAAAACAACGCATTTGTTTAAATCTTTTGAAAATAGAACCTTGATACTGTTCCGTAAACAATTGAAAACTATCCTTCAGCAATTTTAATATTGTTTTCAAGTGTGTGAAATGTTGATAGAATGGCATAAAGCGAACTTTATACGATCAATTGGAATAATAATCCGATAGTATCATTCAGATTGACAGTTCTGACCGTAGTATTAGAATCACAGCCATCATTTCTTCAATGTATTTGAAATCGTTTACTGAATGCATAAATACAAGCGCTGAATGCATCTGCTTTCTTAAACAGTTTGAATAAACAAAAAAATCGTATATCCTGTAACTTAATATGGGAAAATTATAATCTTTTGTGTATTTGAGACATGTACTGAGTTTGTAAACTCTTTTCGTGTCAGAGAATTATTATAGCTTCTGAGTAAATTTAGCAAACGAATTTAAACATGATGATATCACATATTGAACTGACAAGGAATACCGTTGCCCTATACTTATTGGTTACTCATCGAACTGTTTATATTATATGGAAGAATACAAATGCTACGCCATGTATATTATATTCTTAATAATATAAATGTAGCAACAGTCATAATCATTATGAATATTTTCACAAAGATTTGAGCAATAACTTTAAATCAAAATAAGTTTATTTAACCATTTAAATCGTTTAAATATTGTACATTTTCATAGGCATTCAATTTGGGTACTGAACGTCTGAAAATACCAAAAATCAAATAACGCAATTTATCAAAAAATACAAAACAGCCACAATTGAATTTCAATTACAAACCATTTGTAGAACATATTTCCTATGATCGTTTTAAATTATTCGATTACTTTGTTTACATGTCTTTACGAATTGAAAAATTAATACGTAATCTCTTTCAATAACTGTAAGCTTCTACGTATGCAAGCCTAATTGTGTAGCATAATATAGGCAAGTAAATAAAAATTGGTCACAATTGAAACTTATTGAGGCGTGAAGCAGGGCGGTGGCATCGGGTCGTGCGGGAGCTGTCCACCGCTTACTCAAGTCGTCGGAACATGACATTGCATTTTCCTCTGAACAAACTTTACGTTATGAACTATTCAAACTTGCTGTGAAAGTCGAATCTTCTTCACAAACTTGACCCACTTACTCTGCACTGTGAGTATTATACTCTTATACACAGTATTATTATGATTGATTGACGTGACATTTCTGATTCGATTAAAGTCGTACCTCTATAAAGTATAAATATAATAGATTACAAACATACCGCTTAAGAAACTTCATAATATTGATAATCTCGTAAAACTATGGCCAATATTAAAAAAATCATTTCATTTGGATTTAAATCTATTTAAACATTAATGTGTTGTTTTCTTTCACCCCACCATCCAATCCTGAAAACTACGTGCTACTATTTTACTAGTCTATGGTATTATTAGAGCATTTTGCTCGCAAATTTCTAGCTCCATCTTTGCAACTTTAATGTGTAAAGACAGAAAAGTTGAGTGACTAATTTTGTAAAATACCTTCTGTTGAAATGATTACTTAATAATTTACACGCCAAAAGTAGTAAGCTTGTATTAAAAGTACAACCATTTTGAAGGTTATTTTTTGATAACTGTTGAAAATGTTTTTTTGTAATTATTTTTTTGCTAAGAATGAACTGATTATAGGAAACGGTACTGAAAAATGTCGTCCAATTATTTTATGCACATTTTATAAGAGTAATTTTATTTTCATAAATCAAATGCATTTTAAAAATCATTATATTCAATGCCAAATGCACAAATACAATTTAATTGTAAAAATAAAGCACAAATAATTTGTGATACGTCGAAAATGCAATTATAATATTATTCAATTTTTAATTTGAGAAAGAGTAATACGATTTCTTTTTTTTATAACTAAGTCTGTTTATTTGGCTTTGAATAAGTGCATAAATTCAATTCGGTGAGCCACAGGAAAATATGGCGGTTGTTTTAATAACAACATGACGAAAAAATAATATAATTTCGAATGTTTTCAACCGTAAAACCACCAGCTAAATCTTTTCGTTATGTTATATTTAAAAATATTCATTTTTTTAATCAGTACAATTTATTGCTCTTAACCTAAATAGGTTAACATTTGACTCGTTACTATAGTTATTTTTAAATGAAATAATTGGTAAAACGGTATGTCATATTGTAAATAAAATAACAAATAGATATTATATAATTTTTGAATAATTATTTAGTTATTGAATAAAAAAATACTGGCTTTTTACAGTATTCGTTTACGAATGCGATACGCTCTATTGCCTAGTAAGTAACGTGATTTTTTTTATCAATCTGCAATCTTGGTTTTGACTCACTTTTAAATATGTTTAACGATGTACAATTAAAAAAAATATTAGTTAAGAAAAACCACGTGTAAGTTTAATGATGCAGCCACCGATACCTAGCATTATCGTCCACGGTAAAGATATTTTTAAATTAATATTAAAAATTGCCAAAACGGTACCGCTGAATCTATCTATGACAAACAATGAAAATCTGAAAAATTGTAATATTTTCTTTTAAAATATTTTTTTTCTTCAGATTTAATGCATGAATGGCTGCGATATTTTTATTATTGTGTTTATTTCAATTGATTTACCACGATTGGATTATTCAAATTACAATACAAATTTTAGTCATCATTTTTTAAACAATTCGCAAAATATATAAGTTAAAATGTAGACCATCCCCCCTAGGTGGTATTACTTTTTAGGACAAAGAAACAGCAGGAAGATTGCAAAGAAATATTTTGGACGCATCATGAAAAATGTTAAGCACCTAATTGTGTTGTGTAATTTAACTGATCGTCCAAGGAAACGCAGAAGAAAAACGAAATAAACACTTCATGTTTGTAATATTTTACCAGTAACAGAAAAATTGCAGTATCAGTAGGTTATTTTGAATTAATGAAGTCAAGACTTGAGAGGGAAATTCCCTGCTACACTTGGAAAAGAGATATTGTTCTATTTTCCTTGCTAATTAGCATGTATATACGTTGTTATAACAATGATTTGATACACTCTAGTTTTGCAACGTGCCCAAAACCATGCCGTGAGTCGCCAATTATGGCAATTCATTTTTAGAGTGTTTGCAAACAAGTATCAATTAATTTAACTTAATTTATATTCACGGAGTATAATCCGTTACAATAAAAATATTTTAGGAAGTAGTTTGAAACAGTTTACTCCCCCAAGCTAAAGGTTTGCACTAGCCCACGGTCACATACCTGCCTGCCAAAATCGGTTCGCACGAAAAGGAGTGAATGTTTGAATTTTTCTCTCTCTCATTAAACGAGAAACACAAAACTGCTGATTTTCTTAAGGATTGATCTGGATGGTGGAATCCCATCATCCTCAAGCGACCCTACCAGAAACGTTCATTTCAGAATGTATATAATATACAATTTATAACGCGAAAGCATTGTAAGAATAAATCTAATAGATTTTAAAATTAGTCAAAGAAAATTTCGGTTTCTCTTTGAAGAAGTTTTATTATGTGGATACGCATGTCACGTTATTTACATCATAAAGTAATTCAATTCAAATTTCACTTTCTAAATAAAGCAAAATGTCATATGTATTACCAAGTCTTTATGACATTTTTTACGCATACGTTCCACTTTGCAGTTTCCAACATGCATGAAATAATGTTTTCTCTCGTACAACATGACTTTAAATTAATGTCATAAAATTTCTAAGGCAACACTTTTTTGTTTTAGTTATTTTTCATTTAAAATAAAAACATACTCTTAATTATTTGGTATCCGCGATAAAAGCAAATCGTTTAACGAATACATCGATTTCATGTATCTTTAAAAATTCTGGTTTTCAATGTGCATAATATAATGTGTTTCGTGGAATATCAATTAAATATTGCTTGAATGCAAGCGTGCGTTGGTGCATTGCATGGAATGGAAAATGTATTCAGAATTCGATCAATTTTATTGGTATGCCAGCAATGAACGGAATAATAATCTTTCGGAGAAACTACACGTAAATATTTTTTAATTGAAACACACCCTGTAAAATGAGTGCAGTTGAGTGCAGTTGCATGATGCAATTACTTTATGTACCCGCAGCAGTGTTGTATACGCAGGTACTTCTTGTGAGGTGTGTCTGTAAACCGATACATTTTTCAGGCTTCAACAAATTATAATACTCCTACATAGTTTTTATGACACCGCACCGCATTATTCAGGCACTGCATATTTGTAATTTCTTTATTTTATAATGATAGTCAACGCTTAAAATTGTTGATATGTAGGCGAGTTTCCAATCCTAATCAATTATATAACTATTCCTTAAATTCGTATGGTGTGATGTGTTTAATATTCTATACTTGGAAACCATTACACTTAATTAGAATATGGATTCTAAATCCCTTAAGCCATGTCGCTTCTTGAAGCGTTTCCAAAGGATATAAACATAATTTCACTTAACGACAATTGGATGTTGGAAAAGCGATCGCGCCAACTTAACAGATATCGAAGTGATTTTGATAAAACATACTACTTTTGATATGCTACATACTATCTTCAGTGACCTTCAATTCGTTCCACGTATTATACTACAATTTTAATAACTTAATTTTGCGCTTTTCCCTTTATATTATTCATTTAGCACAAACCTACACAGCGCTATTGTCGATTGCACATAAATATTATATTAACAACTTATTTTGAGTGAGGTCTACGATATCGCTACTGAATTTGAATACACCTATTGAATAATCAATAAAATGTATGCATTATTTAATATGTTTAACTATTTTATTCCTAACATTTTAACTCTTGATTAAATGTAATCTTGTCTCTATCTATTTTTGTAAATATTTTGAGAAATCGGTTGCCAAATAATTTCGCATCAAACTGTGCCATAAAAATATACAATAATTAAGAATCCATGTATTTCAGTTACAGAGTGGGTACGATTAGTGTGATGATTGATTTATTATTAATAATGTATTGTGTGGTATATAGAAACAGTACACAGTAATAATTATAACTATGTCTAATTATAATCTGAAGTCGAAGGAAACTATAGTATCAGCAAATTTCTCATTGAATATGTAGATATGTAGCTACCGATTATAATGCAATAATCATTTTAAGTGGAAGCATGATTTTCTCTTAGATTTCATCTACAAAAAATGCAAATCAAATACGGATTCTTTATAACGACACGAATAGCCAACTATGCCGGATTTACGAAGAAGCAACAAAATGGATCGGAGAGAACATTATTGACATTGGATATGATTAACTAGCCAATAGTTGCTTTTGATATTCGGTAAATAATGATTATTTTGGATATGACCCTAATAGATACGATACGCTATATGTTTATTCATTACATTCTTACTAAGTCCAATTTTGTAACTGATGTTTCGTTGAACAAATACATTCTTAAATATTAAAAAAATAATTAATTCTATTAAAATTACCATCAAAAAGCGAACATAGATTATATCTTGGTTGGTGCAACGAACCAATGCGTCTATAGTGCGACAGCTGGACATCAGGGCAAGATTATCCTCAGTCTGCATACGTCGTACTATATGATTCTTTGTGGACAGTTCTTGTAGGACCATAAAGCTTTGAAAAACATATTTTTCTTGTAATTATTACAAATAAAATAGCCATAGAACGTGTTTTAGACACGTCGAGTGAACGAGTGAATAAAAACCCTGTTGGGTATCCTGACTGGCATAAGATGGGGGAAAATTGACGACTGATCTAAAATTCTACAGTGTACCAGAATGACTACGATTCTATATAAAGGGAAACAAATACATGTGTGTAGTGAAAAATCATTTAAGTTCATTATTTATGTTTATAATTATACTAATATAAAAATCGTTGAAATGATTTAAAATAATTTCAAACAGTTGTTTCTGGGACATTTAATTGTCATTTCAATAATCAGTTTTCAAAAATTTTCATTACATTTTTTTATTTAAATGGGCACTCAGTTTATAATTGATTAGCTATAAATATTGCAAGAAAAACGAATCAATCAATTAATATTTTTTGAATAATTACTAAGCGTCACAGGCCTCGCTCTTTAAAACCAATGAACTGGCGATAAAAATAACAATACTTAAAGAATCATTCAATGGCCGGGGTCGCGTCCTTGTTACGGTATCTTATTTATATAAAAATCGTATAATTTACATCGAAGAAAGTGGTTTGACCGGACAGAACCAGATGTTGATCTCAGGCGACGGAGACCGCTTCGTAATAACAATCATCATTCCGGCAAAAGCGAAACTGTAATTTTTAAACCAGTTTTTTAATCATTTTGTTATAAATTTTCTCAGTCATAGTGAGCAAACCTGATATAGGAGATTACTCTATGTAAGCAAAAAATAAACCAGTAGCTTTTTTATACATTAGTAATCAAGTGTCCGTATTACACAGTACTATGTATTCAATAACAACGGCATATAAATATATGAAATAATAGAATACGGAAATTAAATAAACTTATTTAACATGTATTTCCCCAAACCTCTATCGTCCCAGGGTACTAAACTTTGTATCTATCACAACCCGCCACGTATTTAGAGTACGTTAAACTGAATGTATCCCGCAACACAACAGCGTTGAACGCCTCAAATGCTTGCCGTGAGCGTCTCAGAAGTAGCTTCCTAGGACATGGTTTCCAATCAATCATCACTTCCAATATAACTACAGTTAGTTAGTATAGAACAAGTTAGTCACCGAAATAACTGGTTTAATCGAATAAAATATGCAAAAGTACAAGCTGATAGCTATTAAAAGAAGTTCTGATGTGACTCACCTTTCACATAGTTTAAAATGAAATTAAAACCATGGTTTTCTGACTCATTTTCTGTCACTAACTGATAGTTCATACTTTTAATAGTCCATACTGCGACAAAGTTTTCTCTTCGTGTCCCGTACGTACATAGAATAAATAACCATTATTTCCCCTTGCTTAGGGAAATCCCTCACATTACACAATCCGTGATATATCGATCTGTATTTAAAAGAGATACGTGCTGAAATTGAATATTATTTTGTCAATTTCCGTATCCGTGACATGGTATAAGTAAGTAGTTACGAAACCCATATAAAATTTTAATTTTTCTGTTCAAACTCGTTTAAATTTATAAGCTTAAATATATTGAAAAGTTTATGATATAATTTTATAGCAGACTACACTAAAATTATTAATCTATTCGCGGTTTCTTAAATACGTCATTCTCATCCATTTATAAATGTCCACCTACACTTACTTACTGCAAAAGATTGTTTAATTTCCAATAATAATAGCATTTTTCTTTTTATTATAAAAATTCCTTCATAAGTGAAATTACATGTAGGTAATTTTAGATATCATTACCAATCATAGATGGCACATCTAATCGAACATTCTAATTTCAAAAAATCTCTTTTATTTTTTGATACACTGCTAAGTACAAGATGTTTTTGATATTAATTTGCATAGCTGTATGAGAAACTTTTGTCATTAAATCATTATGATCTAAAAAAGCATTCGTTATTTATTTTTTATCGTGTTGTTTGCAGTTACAAGCGCATCGCTATGTCAGAATAGATGTCATCGAACCGTTCAGTCACTTTGCACACGATCACGACATTAATCATAATTCGTTCCTGCAATGCGGGAACACACTTTTCAAAAGATAATCACTTCTATGGAACATCATCTGCGCAATCGGTGGTTGAAAGGAAAGTTTTTGTTTCTTTTTTTGTGACGGATGTACATTATGTACCTGATTATTATCTGTGATGATCAAATGAACAGATACCTAAATGTTAACATTATCATGACTAGCACAATGATCATGACGTTATGGTTAAATTTATTGATCAGATAAATGCGTCAAAAATAACGCTGCAAATTTTGTTTACGCATTGTTCGAATTTTGAAAAGATTTTTTATTTAGAATATACAAACCTGAAGTGAGTCGATGAACTGCGATGCAAATATAGTTGTCTCATTAGAACCGTCATTATTTTTTATAGACTTTTAAGTTTGAAATAATGGTCACTAAAAATGTATTGTTCAAAGCTAACAATGGACCCAATTTAAGAATGATAAAGAGTCATTTTATTGGTATAAATCTCACTTTTGACTGTCAAGTCGAAGCGCTATCTTACTTACTAGGTATTAAGAATGCTTTCGACCCGCAAATTTTTTTTCATTATTTTAACTATTGAAACTCACTATCAAATCACAATTCATTATATTTTGCGCTTTTCTCAGTTGATATGAGGGTTATATTCTAAAAATGAACACGCACTAATTTCTGCGTAATAAAAAAAAAGCCATGCCACCTTCAAAATTATTTATAATTTACGTTTTTAAAACATGACGTAATGAGAGCGATTAACTATTAGTTATTACCTTCTGCAAAACTTATACGTTGAGCTACTGAATATTATTCATTTGTTACTAGTTACGATGGTCCTTAAGGAGTCCATACGCTTAAATATAAAACACCAACAATGGTATTTAAAATCTTATTATTATTTCAACCACAAACTGAGAGCAGAGTGGGTGAAAAATTTCACGATTCGTACCCTTGTACGCGCAACCGAGTATGACGACAACCCTGCAGCGTTAACACTCGACTGCGGCGACTTTATTTACATCGTAGTTAAGCCATATAACATAATAGAAAGATGTTATAATCGCTTAGCTCAATAAACTATGTAGAAAAACCTTTTACAAATCCAATTTATATTAATTCATAAATTCTCGGACACGGTGAGTGAATAATGTCTTAATATTTTAATTGCTTTGAATAAAATATTTTTGTCGACAGTAAGTGGCGTTGCCTTTTATTTATGTGTTCATAAAACGTATTGCGCAATTTCTTTACATGCCGAAAATTTGGGGAGAAAGTTAGAAATTTATTTATTTACGTAAACACATAATTCGTTCCATGTAATGTATTTAAAACGAAATTAGAGCCTAATTAAAACACTTAATTACTCCAAAATCACGAATCTCGTGCATTTGAATGCGAGAGAAAGAAATTTAACAGTTATTTTTTAGTTTAATTGATATTGATTATCTTAGTAAAGATCATAGTGCTCGACCGAAAAAAACCGTCTTAGAAATCTTTCAACAGCTAATGTAACTTACTGATGATTTGTAGATAGTTTTTTTTTGGATGTATTACGTAAATAATAATTTTAAAATAATCACTAGAGACATCTATATTGGTATCAGGGTTACCACAGCTCCTAATTTGAGCGGGACTGTTTCGAGTTCATTAAACCAATCCCGAATCCTTCATTGCCTCCCAAAAATCCCGATTTGACAACAATTTTACATGAAGAAAAATGTATCTCGTTGAAGTTTTAACTGAATGCTAGTAAAACTTTCATGGTTGCATGTAATCATCTGCGATTCCTTGCGAACTACTTTAGTGTGACAACTTCATATATTATGTTCTCATTAATATAATATACATTACACTTTAATTGAAATTATTAAGTCTCTTTCTGAATCCCTAAACACCATTTTAATTTTACGATAATATGATCTCTTAAAATGTTGAATATCTCGATTTGTTATCTAAAAAATCTGACAACCCTGAATGGCATAGGCAGGATACATTAAGGAATAAATTTAATATGTTATGAAAAACGATCAATTATATTTCATATCTGAAGATGAATCCAAATTTGAAAAAAAAGCTAAAAAAACTTCAGCAATATATTTCTTCCATGGTAATGGCGTTATATAAGGTTTCTAAGTGAATAATGACAACACATGCGTTAATGTTGATGGATCGATGTAGCGTTATTTCAAAGATAATTATGAACCGAAAGTATCGATTAGTAATGGATTAAGACGAAAATCACATTACGGTGGATTATTTAAACTTAAAACAGTCTCTCAAATTTTAAATTATACAGATCGTACAGACGAGTAAAGAATTTATCAAAGTTTTTTTTTAAAGAAAATACAAAGCAAACACTTTCACACCTTTAAACTGAGAACTGGCAAATTGTACTTAAGCATACATAAAAAACCACGCTGAAGGTAAAAATAAATATTTAATCATTTTATTTTTTAGCAATATGAAATATTTTTTTCATGTCCGTGAAGCATATGGTCCCAACGTGAAGCATATGGTCTCCTAATGGAGGTATCTTGACAGAATTTTCCTATGAGAACTGTTTGTTACTCAGTTGCTCTTTTTTTTCGAATAGAGTAGGGATAGAAGGATAGGGCTAGAACAGGACTAGTGATTAGCTAATCGCTCTCGCTACGCCCCGTGAGGATCGGATGGGTGGTAGGGAGGTTTGTACATCACAAACAACTAGACTACGAACAGAAATCCATTGAAAGATCAATTTAAGAAAACCGTCCCCACCGGGAATTGAGCCCGAGATATCCGTTACCGTACTCAACGACGCTACCAACTGCGCCACGGACGCCTACATATTATGTATTAATAATATTAATACATATATAACATTTAATCCAAGAAACAAGATATTTCTTACTTTCACAAATACCTAATATATTTTGAAAATAATATTAGAAAGTTGTATTTAATTCTAATATGAATCTGCTAATTCTGTAATATTTATAATTACGCGTTAAATATCAATCTCTAAGTCTTATTTTTTAATAATAATATTTCAACGAGTTTGAAAATAATCTTAATACAGATCGAAAGATTATTTTTTATTCGTCTTTTAAAACTATGGACGTGTTACAATTACCCAACATCCACGCATGCCAATTCTGTTTTTTACACGGCTATTACATACTCGTAATCTTTATATACAGCATTAATTAGTATCAATGGATACCGTTATTTTGAAATAGATAAAAACAATAAAGCTGCGCTAGGATTTTCAGCACGCGTAGTAATATTTATGTCTGTTGTCCCTGTGCATATCCGTTCACTGACCGGAAAAGCAGGACATGTCGCAACCTGGGTTCTGCTCCAACCATGACTAAGTGTACTCTACGCTATCGCTTCTCAAACTATACATATGGAACTATACTAACTAATCCAGTTAATTTATTGATCCCGATTCTCTTTATATTTAAACTTTTAGATAGCAAGGAATAATCTATGTTTACATATAGTATATATCTATTGTTCTACATTGTAAAACACATTTTTATACTCAGTTATTGAAATAAGTTAATAAAATTACAGAAATACCACGGATGTTAATTATTCCATTTACATGCAACTTTTTATAGTATTTTTATTTATAATGAAAGGAAACGATAAAAACACTTCGTCAAATAATCTATTTCTCTCTGTCTTTCACCTTATGCAGCCAATAAACATGGTTTTTTCATGAAATGAAAAATGGTGCGTAAATAGAGTGTTTAATTTACTGTTATTTCCATCCTTCTATCCTCGTCCTTTTTGAAAATAGACATTGGAAAACAGCCAGTTCTGGCAAAACGCCTTATTTTGAAACGCTATATTATGGGTCTATATGCTTCACATTAACAGCAAGTGGGGTTAATATGAAAAATGATATTGAAATAATTATTTAGATTGCGCGGTGTGGTATTACTGATCTCATAAAAATATCTCTGATGGTACTATTTTAAATAAAATTTGAGAAAGACTGTTTTATACTCGTCCGCATTCATTTGCCAAAACAGAAAAACGGTAGATTGTGGCATAATCATAACTGACGCATTTGTATTTCGCCGCAAGATTTCACTTTTTATTTTATGAATCTTAAATTTTTGGGGTAAAGCGCATGCTGTGTTTCTATCGAGAGAAAGTCAACTGAGCACTAAACATTCGAATCGTGTTGGTGCATTCGTCATGTTTCTCAAAAAGCATGATTGATTTTTAAGAAATTCTTTGACACAAATTATCAACAAATCAATCATATTCTTCGAAAATACAATAAATACCATTCCGTTAAAAGAACGTTCTGAATAGGCTAATACATTTCACATTAGAAAATGGACCCGGGTTATACGTTAGTCAGAGAACTCACGGAACTGCCCCATTCATATTCCCAAATTAGTCTTTCTATTTGTTACCAATTAGATGAATAAGTTTTACTTTTCCAACATTCCATTAACAAGAATTTTTCATTGGATTGTTAACTTTAAAATGTATTTATCCAATTAGAAGATATGCTAGTACCTAGATTCTTTTTTAGCAGTAACAAAAAACGAACCATAATTAATCAAATAATTTTAAGAAGTACAACATTTTTGTGGGGTCCGTGTTGCAGTAATCATCATTTTTGGCTTCTGTTATGGATCTTACGGGCTCGAATCCCAGTACGGAAAATTTCATAAATTAGTTTATCAATCTACGTATGAGTTTCTGTTCGAAGCCATAAAGTCTAAAATTCCCTACCACCCATCCGATCAAAAAAAATGTAGCGTACCGAGACAGATTAGCCAATCACTAGTCTTGTACTAGCTTTATCTTTATATCTCTGCTTTCTCATAATAATACAGAGGTTGACGAACTAAGTAACGACCAGTTTTTGTGTTTTAAAAAAAAAATTTGGTGTTTATCAATTAAACAATTTTGTTGGATTCTCAGGGACAATAATCAATTAATATAGAAATAAAAACAAAACTTATGTTCAAACAAACAGTTGAAGTCTAAAAAATATAAATAAATGTAACTACAGTATCGATTACATTTTTGCTTTTAAATCTAGAGCAGACCGGCTTAAAAATCAATCGTCACTCCTAAACTTCCTTACAATTGAATGATACAATCCGTTACTGCTTTATAAAATCATGAATTGGTGAACTGTATTAATGCTAAGCTATTTTTAAGCACCTTACAGCTCTTTTCCTTCGTTCTTATCAAACAAAATTACAATATTTTTTTCGTTTCTAACATTAGTTGAATGTTCAAATTATTAAAATAATACAGTTTACAATATTTAATTAGGCTTCAAACTGAAAGACCTGCATTTATTAGATCAGTAACTATTTCCATGTTTAGTCAGTAAATTTAGTAAATGGTCAGAAATTAATCGAAATGGTCAGTATATATTATAAATAGAGTGTCCATTGGTCAGTATACACGCGGTCAATTAATAAAATAAACGGTCAGTAATTTATTTGAAATAGTCAGTTATTAAATTAAACGGTCAGATATTTATATACAACGGTCAGTTTTTTAATTAAACCTAACCTAACCTGACCATTTGGCAACTATTTACTGACCAAACATAATTATTAACTGACCATGTATGGAATTAGCTACTGACCAAATAATTAGTTGTCAGACTGAAATAACCCTATTATAATTTGACTGATAATTTACATTTGTTGTCAATTTATTTTTGTTTGCTAACATTAAAATATCTTTTGTTTGTCTTTTTTATATTTTGAAAAAATAAAATCCTTTCCATCGTTTAAATGTCAGTTAGTACGCAATTGAATTGTTTTGTTTTTGTTATTTTACATCACTGAAAACTATACACGCACGTCTACACATAATAAATACATCCAGCATTTGGCCTACAAAAAATCAACACCGTACGAGTTTGAAATAGACGCAACTTTTTCAACACACAATCTAGCATATAAAATACAAATAACATACCAATTTTCTAATGTTTTAAATAAATGTCACTTTTAGTGAACATCGTTTATATTTTCAACGTTAGAGGTATTTCGCTAATCTGGTGTTAAGCCAGGCCTCTTTTTTATTTTTCTGAGTTTGAAGTTGAGCACTTTTTCATTTGTATTAAATCCTGACTAGAGAGAATTTTCGTTGTTATCTTTTGAGACACTGCACAACATCAATCAATTCAATTATTAAAAATAGATAATTATGTTAAAAACTTTAAACTAAAAACAATTGAACATTGACTGTGTGATTCAAATACGGTATAATTAATCGATGCGCCATTAGATGAATAATTGTTATTTAAGTAAAATTTATTTTCTTACTGCCAAATAGTTTCTCATTTCATATCCTATTAACTACATTGGGAATATAAACTAGATGGCTAGTAAAATAATTAAACAAATAATACAACAAATTCCCAAACACTGTTTGAGTAAACAAAACAAAGTAACTGTTTTACATATTTCAATCACGATCAATAAAAAAATAAGTTCTTAGGTTCTCTTTATAAACTGTCATCGCTACCTATGGAGATATATTGTTTTCGATTAATATGCAAGAGGTGTTACTGTGGGTTAACGTACCCAACTATTCGGTCACGTATTGAATACTCTTTGCCTAATCATAAACGATATTCACCGTTCATACAAATCGCACTCTTGGCATTACATAATCATATTAAAAATAACACTTCAGTGAGCTTGCAACGTACGTAGTTACTTTTATTTAAATGTTGCTTGTCAAATTGTAGAACAATTCCCAGAAGTAGTTACTGTTATTTGTACTAAACGATTTCAAGAACTCTTTACATTACTAATAATAATTGGTATCAAGATATTATATAATATGTATCGAAATTTTTAGATACTGCTGTCATAAACTGAACCAAAGGATTGTCGGTGGCCCTCTGTAGAAACTATTTTACATTATTATGTGAGGTTGATATACATAAAAAAATATCTGTTCTAAAGTTCGTTAACGAAGGCATATTTTCCCTAATCATTATGACTATATTACAGTACCACTTTTAAGAGAAATATTGTTACTGTTACTCATATCGAAACCTCAAAGTTTTCACATTTTTGCAGCCAACCAATCAATTCCTAAATCTTGTAATATATTACCACAATTTTATTACGTTCAGGCTGTCAAAAATGCATCTTTTTTCTACTCTACTTAACTACTCACTAACTATCTCACTTAACTATTTTAACTACTCAGCCGATATGAGTTGGCAATCATGAAGTTAATAATAAATGACCAAACTTTTGCCTATCTTTTAGACCGACTTGTGACTGCGCTCACAAAATTTGAAAAAAAAACTAACGTCATAAGACATATAAAATAGTGAAACTTAAACTGTACTTTCAACCGTAGAACTAATAGTTATCAAAGTTGCATTGAATGATTCAATCTTTGATAATAAATATCTTTAAAAAAATAACCAATAAATTTAGCAAACTACGGTTTAAATTACTAGTTAAAAAATTCTTTTTACTTATAACGCCAGTATACAACATGTATAGCGTGATTTAAAAATTAAGATGAAGGATATACCTAATTCTCACTGTTAGTGTCAGTAAATAATAATAAAAGTAGCCATTTGTACAAAAATATTTCTGACGAAAAGGTTGCGATGTGAAAATTCTAATATAATATCTAAATGATATTTTGAAACCTCGTAGAAATTTTAATTAAAAAAATATATAAATACAGATGAAAAATGTATTATAATCTAACTGAAATTCTGTCGGATATTGTTTCGAGAAATGTTTCGAAATTTTTCACTCCATAATGTCATATCTAGCTTTAACTATTTCCGCTAAAGCGATTGCCACCGTTAAATATTTTCTATATTATGTTATTAAATATTTTGTAACTATTTCAAATACTTCACACTATAAATATGACAAATACATATGATTCTTAAAAATACTACCGCCCTTTCTTTCTGTACGTATAAGAGAAATGTCATGAGTGAGTTTTAGAATTCAATGAACTCGTTTCCATAAAAATGTGAGAGGATGTGATTAAGCATTAAGTTATATAAAAAAGCAAACAGTGTGTCAGTTTTAAGATATCCGGATCTGAGTCTCACGCACTCGTCGAAAATATGCACCAATTTAGTGTTGTTTTCAGTTCAGTAATGCCAATCAACAGTATCTTTTTCTGAACTCACTGCCAACATGTGGGAACCTGGCATGCATATGTTTATATTATATATATTTCAGTCAAGTAGCAGAGTGGTAAACGGTGTCAAACTTTCGTACCACTCGATTACATCTTCAAGTATTAACAGTGGCGGCTCGTCCTTAGGGGTCACAGGGGCTGGGCCCCACCAATAATTTAAATGAAGTATTCGAAATGATTACGACTAAAAAACTTTAAATTTAATATCCAAATAATTGTATATATGCATTTTTCAAACTGATAGCCATCAATTAATTAGTTATTATTTATGTAAAGGCAATAATTTAAAGTGAGAACATCAGTGGCCGGCGTGACGCGGCGCGGCATACGTTTTGAGCTATTGACTATTTTCACTTCTGCGGGCCAGCTGTGGCAGGCCCCAAAACGCGGTACTTGTGTTCTCCCAAAATTTATTGGTCGTTTTGGGGGCATCTGGCGTGGGCCCTTCCGTATACGATTTCATAATTTTATTCCAGTAATCCTAGATACTATTAAATATTTTAATATTTATTTAAGCCTCATGGTTTTCAAATTTATAATTATAGTCTAATTATTAACCAAATCATACTTTTTTTAATTTTTACCAACACGTTTAATAAAAAAATACTGCAGTATTTTTTGTTAATATTGTATAATACGACTTAGTACGAGCTCTATTTTACAACTGCATAACACGTTGCACACGCAAGTACGTATTTATTTTCTATTTTGTACTCTCTTTTGGGCCAGTTTCGCCTAGCTCATCGATTTGGTAGAAAGTACATAGCGCGCGATTATCTGGTTATCTACTTATTTTTTCTTCTTTGTTAACCTGAGTTATTGTTTTTAGTATGTTTAATCGTATATTTATTTTTCCATGTATGTTTTTATTGAAAACCTGTTATGTTTTAATCATGTCATTATAATTATGTACAAGACATATTATGTTCAGTTAAATTAAAATTTAAAAAAATTGTCTCTTAGCCCAACCTGTTCCTATTGTTACCGGCTGCCACTGAGTAGTAGTATATTCATTCTACGATTTTTCAATATACGTATGGATTTATGACGTGCATGGATTCTTCACCTTAGAAATTTAGATCTGTTGCAGAAATACTGCATATTTTTTTAATATATATATGTAATACATGTATTATAATTAATCGTTCATGATTAAGGAAACAATGAAGTATATTTGACAGTGTCATTATATTATTAATTTTAATAATAAAAATTACAGTTATTTATGTTTATAGAAAAATTCACACAATTCATAAAATCCGGCACAATAAATTTTTAAAAACGTACTTATTGATTCAGATGTTACTTATTACACTATTCCACCAACGACCTGAAAAGAATAATTATGACAACCAGTGGTGTAGTGGGGAGGGGCGCGTGGGGTCGGCGCTCCTACACTTTTTTTCTAGACGATTTGGAAATCTTGCGTAATCTAAATTGCACTTTGACGAAATGTAAAAATTCAAATATGAAATTAGCCATAGGTTACAATTAAGATATTACTAAAAATCATATCAAAGCCTGCACCATTCATAGCTTTCATAATATTATACAAAAACCGTGATATGCATCAAAGTGTGTGATAAGTTCAACCGTATATGAAATAAAATACACACAAATGCTGTATACCTTTGACCAACATCCGGCCAATATTATTATATTGCCTAGTGAAAGTTCTCGCCAAGTGCCAATCACTGGCTACAAGCGAAATAAGCGTTTTACAACGATGCTCATTCGTTATTTAAATGGCATTTTTATGGCAGTGGAGTTTTGATAAGAGGAACATCAATATTGTATTGGTGATTCGAAATATTTCAAAACGGTTTTTACAAAATTTACCGGTGGGAGGGAAATTTTAGACATCACAAACATACCTTCGAACAAAAACCCATAAATAGGTTGAAAAATCAATTTATGAAACTGTCCGTACAGGGGTTCAAACTCGTGATATTCATAACATTGACCACTGCACTATAGTCCCGGTTTCAAATAGGTACTACTAATAATTATGTTAATTAAGTATAAGTGAAATTTACCAAATTTCATCGGGATAAAAAAAACTATAAATTATTTTTATTTTAATATACAATCATCGTTTTGACGATTCATTTCTTAAAATTGTTTTCAGCTTAAGAATAAACGTATAACTAATTTTTAATGTTGAGAATTGAAATCAATGACAGATTGTGTGTAAGCAATTTACATTCAAAATTCGTCGACGTTACAAAATCCTTCCATTTTCGGAGAAACTTACAAGTACGCAAAATAATGATCTTTACCATACTCATATTTCAATATCTCAGCCGTCCATCTCAGAAACTGGTACGTCACGTTAGACCGACATTCTATCATAGATTGTTTAGGCACTCACTCTCGTTTGCCGTAAAGGTCATCCATTCACGACTAGAGAACTCGTGGGAATGCCTGTTTACAGTATTGCAACCTAAGAGTTAAACCATGCCTATAATGTTACTGGAAACACTTTGCCGTCTTCGCACTTTCCATTGACAATAATAAATTACATTATAATATCACCGTGAACCTTTTGACATGAAGTGAAATCAATAGAAATCCAATTATAGCTTCACGCGGTTACCTCTCATGATTATTTTATTTCATACTTGTTGTAGATAACATTTATTATATTTGCCTTATTGACCTTGCGCAACAAGACTTGTTTCTTTATAGACATATCTACCTTTTAATGTATACTTGAGTCTTTTGTCTATAAACGTAAGCTATTATATTGTTGTAGCCAATCGGCTTAAGCGTGTAATGTCATTGGAAGTATTTGAAATTACTTGAAACACGACCCAAATAATATTTCAACCAATTAAAATAAATTAATAAATAAGTGTGTCTTTTTATAAAATATTTCATTTTGTCTCACAATAGTTAAGTCTCAATCAAAATATTTCATTAACGGGAGAATTCAATGAAGCGGCATATCAGAAACCCATATCTAAACAATATATCCATTCGAGAAGTAATCGTTTTCAATTGAACACTTAGGCCATTTGCTCTGTGCACAACATTGTACTCTTAAGAGCTTAAATTTGTTAATATCACACTTTATCTACCTACATACAGAAATAAACCTTGATTTTTGATACCAGCACACCTTGATTCTTGGTTTATTATTATTAAAATAATTTTATAGTTTGTTTATGATAGGGATGGGTTTCTACATATCTCTTCCTTTAAAATGTAGAACTCTTTTTGGTATCCAATCTTTTGAAACTCTGAAAACGTGCGCCGCGTAATTACAGAAACAGCAATCATAAAAATCACCGCGGCGAAAATATCATGTTAAGATTCCTTCTACTCAAAATATTTTATTAGATTGCTTACATGAGTGGAAAATGGAAATCCCGCCATTCTTGAGGAGTCGCTAAAAAATATATTCAATCTTCTATAGTGTACATATGTAAAACCGCTTACAAAACTGATAAGTTAAACATTTTTCGACGATTTTGACATATCCTGCGTGGACGCGCGTAAGTGACAACCCTTTTCTATGTATTTTTACATTAAATGTCGCGTAACTTGCTTGGTATCTTGTTAATTTAAATTTTCACTGGGTAGTGTTTTGATTTTTATATTTTTGCTTTAATTTAACGGCAAAAAATATTTACGCTAGGGATTTGTTTCATAATAATTAATTGACAATCTTTTCTATCCTATTCTAGAAAAATAATATCTCATGATGATCACATTTTGTCAACAAAACATTTTATTCCAATGACGAAAATAATCTTAACTATATCATATGAACAAGAATTAAACGTGTTATTCGTAGTTCAATTACATTAAACCTCGGTAATATACAGTTATGGAGAGGAAGATGTTCCGAATAATCGAGAGAATAAGAGAGTATTAAAAATTTCTAATGCCATGAAGCCACAGTCTATAAATCAGTTGTTTTCAGGAAAATCATAAATTACTAACAAAAACTCTTCAAAAATATTAGTATTTGGTACAAGTGCTGTGATGCTTATAGCTCACCCTGATCCGTTGTTTTTAATACAGAAGTGGAATTTAAATAATGTAAATACTATATAAAAACTACGTAAATTTTAATCGTATCATTTTTTTTAAACATTCTTTTAATCATAAATACTTCTTGTTCTTATTATCGAAATAAAATAATAATTATTAATCATTGCCTTCCTGATGATAATATCAAACTTGAAGCCCACTTAGACCAATATATTTATTTGTGAAAATAGTTTGTTTGAATAAGCCATCGAATTGAAAATCTGAAGTATCATGTATAAGGGCTTATATACGGTTGTAAGTCTAAAACGTACGAGTTTGTATGATATAATAAAATTTGTTCGTGTTCGGTTTGATCGTACAACCAGAAAGTTTTGACATAAAAGAGATACTCGCTCTCAGATTATTCTCTCATTTTTATCTTTATCACGTCACTGATGCCTGACAGCCTTTTTTTTGGTGGGAAATACGCATCAATTATGAGCAAATGAATTGGGTAAATAGGCAACGCGGTCTGTCGGCTCGATGGTTCGCTTTGTAAGCAATGGTCAGTAGTTCGAAACGGAAGTGACGCAATAGTGACATCCCTAGCCACAACTATAGGTACAGGAGATTTATATGTACTCCCAAAAGCACCATCATCAGCCAAATTGAAGCACTTTCTTGGGTGTGCCAGAATCTCATGTTACCAAAAAGTTATTTTATGCTTTACGTTATATCATCGTATCTTACTTTTTTAAATTCATCAATTTATTTCTGGGTGAAAGCTTTCTTAGACATTTTTTACACAAGCAGTATTACTTTAGAAGTAATGTTTTTAAAATTTATGTGTATTAATCAATATCTACAAGAGAAATATACTAGACAGTAAAGCATCATCAGCTAGAGAGAAAAAAATATCAAACATAATAAATTGACGCTGCCGGCTGCAGATTTTGAATAAAATGTTAAATTGAGAAAGTCAACGTTTGTAATTTGACCCTACCAGAAATCAAAATTTGATCGCTAAGTAGAACTTTTAAAGCTAGTCTACATCATCCGGTTAATATTGCATAATGAAAATTCACTTCATTGTACACAGTATTCAATTAATTATGTATGATCAGAATCTGTTTTCTAAGATTCTTTCTAGGATTTTAATGTAGCATATATTTACCCATGACAGCCACTAAAACGCTTTTTAAAACAGAGTAACTAATGCTTGCAATGAACAGATTTGAAATCGGTACATGCTCTAGGATAAACTTAATAAAATTATATTTTTAAATTGTAACAATTTAATTCGAAACTTAAAGCATAGTATATATAACATATCCTGAACACAACCAATTCGTGGCATCTTGCATTTCATAATTCTAATTTCTCAATTATAATTCGTATCATAATTTGTTACCAGAATTTTAACATTAAAATATATTACAGCTACTTTTTACGAAATTATTATTGGGCAATAAAATAAGCCCAATTAAGTAGATCAAATGGCAATTCACTGAACGTCCAAAAAGCTACAAAACAATCATATAATAATAAACACTTATATTAGTATTTTATTTTTAGTATCAGTGATCGATTAATCGTTTTTTATAGATCAATATACGATCTGCATAAAAGATATACTTAGATATATAAATGTTTATGACGAATTAATTTTTTTAATACCATTATCAAAATTGTTTTACGATTCATATATAAATATTTTTTTATTATTATTCCACGTTTTATTATAATTCTTTCGACACGGCACATTTAATTGGACTCTCATTAGAGCACGAAGACTGTTTCGTAAATACTCCTAATAACCGTATCAAGAGTATTTCATACGAGCGTTTCTGGGCGACGTGATAGTTCGCTAGCCGAACATGTTTTAAGTTATTTTGCAAACTCTCAATTTATTTTTTTATTGATCTGAAATTCAGATCAGAAAAAAACTACGCTATGTGAACATCTCCAATAACTTTCTCGTCGATTCAAAGTAATATAACTACCATAATATTGTATTGCACTCACGATTACTACAATAAACACAATTTAAAAGATATATGATCCATAATAATAAAACTCAACTTGTAATAATTTCTGAACAGCTTACGTGATCAAAAATGATTTCTCTCAGGGAGTATGCACTTCAGGGTAAAATTAAGGTCGTTTACAGACTCAACAAAATACAGATAATGGCCGTTACAGGGTTAAACCATGATCAGTTTGCGATATTGTGAGTATTGCAGTCGTTACGGTGTCAGGTAATTCATGAACCTAATACATGAAGGGGAGAAGCTTTTAGGGGAAAATTATAAAAGCTGTCATTACCCACCTTGTCAAAATGAAAAATATATTTCAATTATCAAATGAAAACCATTTTAAGTAATAATAACTTATAGTTTAAGACATCGACTGAGGGTGCTTGATGGAATTTCAATATCAAATTTGGATTATTTGGATTATTCAAATTTGGGTCTAAAGACATAGACCAACCTAGGAACTGGCATAGAATTAGTTATTTAGGTTGCACAAGCTTTAAAATTAAAAAACAACTCGCTGATAGTGTTAGACCGGCGTTCTATTGCAGAAATTCTCTAGGCAAATTACTTATTAACAATAAAGATAGAGTCCACTTTAAGAACAAATCTGGTATTTATAAATTACAATGCAGTGATTGCCAACATTTCTATGTGGGTAAAACCACACGTACATTAGATATAAGGGTATCAGAACATTTAGCTGCCTTTAGATTAAAAAAAGAAACTTCGACATTCGCAAATCACTTGCTAATGGAGAACCATACGTTTAATGCGGATGATGGGGTTAAACTGTTGCATAAGAACATGGGGGATCATAAATTATTTTATCAAGAAATTTTGGAAATCAATAGACCCCAGTTAAATTCCTTGCCAATTCTGAATGAGCAGCTGAACCTTCCTAATTCTCCGTTATTATATCATATACGTTCAAATACCTAACAGATGTCACTAAACGTGGAATGATTGTATATATTTACCCTTTCGTCGAATTGCATCCCGTCGAAACCCACAATGCTATTATAATTGTAAAATCACTGGTAATTCTAAAAGAAGTTGGAAAGCGGCAATTCGCCACTCTGTTAATGTGTTGTTTACAAAATAAGGATTAAGGCTATTCTCGAAATGTTAACTCAGGTATCATGTGGCTCTCAGACGTATAATATTTTACCTCGTTAATAATATTTGTCGTATTTGTATATTCTATATAAACGTTAGACACTGTTTACTGTCTGTCAGTTCGAGTCCATTCGTGTACTCGAAAGCCTGAAGATGCCGAAAGGCGAAACCCGGGTCGTTAGTGACAAAATACATGGAAGTGTACAAAATCTCAATAATCCAAATTTAATAATAACTTATTTTTATTTTATAATAATAATACGGTATTTAGTTCCAATCTCTAATCAAATTTAATATTTTGAGAGTAACTAATTATAGTTGTTGTGCATTTTTTATTTCAACGATGTTGTTACATCTGGTAATTAATATTTTATTAACATATCGATGTCTTACTTCTCAATTCTGATTATGTATACAAGGGCTTATTTTATCCGTTGCTATGTCTTCTCTCCTTCCTATTGTTTCTCTCTAACCATTCTCCATCAAATAAACGTCAGTAGTGATAGATGTAAAACTACAATTGATATTTCAAGAGTGGAAATTATAACGGTAGCTGATTGACATGAATAGATTTCGAAATAATACAGTGGACAAAAACAAACACACAAATGCTGACTCCCTCGATCGCGCATCGCATTTTAACAATAGATCGCGTGCTTTTGCCTGTTGGAAGATGTTGCCATGATAAAAAATAGCAGAGATTTTCAACAGTAATTTTACTTTTCTTAGTACAATTTAGATAATAATAAACAGCATTCCCATACTCTGGTATGATAATAATTAATTCTTAAACGTGCGTTGTATCTTCTATCGTTACCCGGACAAAATGCCTAATTAATTTGTTGGTTAATAATATAAAATTATTCTTTAACGACAACTTGACATGTGATTAAAATTTCATAAGCTATTTTAAATAAACTTAAAAATACTCAGTACGATAAAGTTCATAGAAAACTACTGTTGACATGTCATATACATCACCATACGAAGGAAATATTTCAACCATACATTGTTCTTGCTTCATTTTATATAAAACTTGTTACATTGAAATCATAAAAATACTAGGCATCATAATTGTATACGATAGTAGTATGGACGGAATAAATGGATAGACCCAGACACATCTCAAATGTCAGACAATATTCAAATAATGTTGGAAAGCAAAAGCTTACAATTATTGTTATATTCGAAATTTGTAACAGTTGCGTTCGAGTGTAAAATGGAATACTATTATTGGACTGTCATTGTCGGGACCTTGGTACAGTCTTCAACGTCGTTGGCTTCAGTTACAGATCTTACAGGCTTGAATCTCAGTACTGAGAGTTTCATAAATTTATTTTTCTACGGATTTATGAATTTCTATTCGTAGACATGGATGTTTTTGATGTTTAAAATTCCTTCTCACCCATTCGATCCAAAAACGGGGTGTAACCAGAGTTATTAGCTAACCACTAGTCCTGTCTTAGCTCTATCCTTCTATCCCTACTCTCTTCGATAAAGAGAGGTTGATAAACTTAGTCACAAGAAGTTCTCGTAGAAAAACATATGTTGAGGTAATTTCATTAGGAGGCCATATGTTCCACATTGGAAGCGAATATGGTTTAAAAAAACTTGAACTTTAATATTCTTGATTTTAAGTTTGTATACAAGACGGTTTTGCCTACTATTTCTCCATTTTGCGATGAAGCTGTACACCTAGAATCATATCATACTGTCATAAAGATATATTTAATGAAAAAATACAATAGTATATATAATTGAATTTTAAATATATCTTTGGGAGCTTAAAAGTTTTATAAATGATTCCTATTTTTTACATCAAAAATAGTTATATAATAATAAACCAACTATTTTTTCACCATAAAAAAACGCTGTCCATCATTTTTTTAATTTGTTTACCGAAGGTGTTGATAAAAGTAATTAATTAAAATAATTATTAATACACCGCTGTAATGATAGTCAAGCATATTTAATGAATATAGTATTAAAATGATGCAATCTGAATAATAAAAGATCTTTGAAACTAATTTGATACATCATCTGGTAAATAATTAATTCGCTACCCATTTATTTATTATTTTTTCTAGCACGCATTTCAGATTAATCTTCATAATTAACATGACAAGCTTTTTTCTGTTTCATATTCTAGAAATCATTTTTAATTAATACATCGTTTTGTGAGTTAGTGTAGTTTTCAGGTAGTTTTTTTTAATTCCATCGTTTTATACATAAGATTTTAACAACTACCTTACTATGTATTTGGGAAAACAAACTCCGTCATTAGTGAAAAAATAATTTAAAACTTAAAGAATGTTCTGGATAAAGTGTGATAAAACCATTGCAAGTATGTTTTAATCGATTGCATATGTGATCGATATCATCATCAATTTAATTAATCAATTAAATTGTCTAACAAGAAACAGCTGAAATCACAGATTATGTGCTCGTGCATGTTATTTAATTGGTCAAATTACGTATACATGCAGTTTTGATATAATAAACTAATTTATAAACTTAAATTTGGATTATTGAGATTTTGGACACTTCCATGTATTTTGTCACTAACGACCCGGGTTTCGCCTTTCGGCATCTTCAGGCATTCGAGCACACGAATGGACTCGAACTGAGTTCAAGCCCTCAGTTCGAGTCCATTCGTGTGCTCGAATGCCTGAAGATGCCGAAAGGCGAAACCCGGGTCGTTAGTGACAAAATACATGGAAGTGTACAAAATCTCAATAATCCAAATTTAATATTGAAATTCCATCAAGCACCCTCAGTCGATGTCTTAAATTATAATTTATAAACGTACTATTGATTTATTTCTTCATTCATAGACCACTTTTAACCAATTGAACTCTTTCAGCGTCAAATTAATGAAAGTTAACAGCTATAAATCTCGTTAAAACTCATTTTCATTCGTTTATTTTATTATGTAAATCATCAAACCAACCTTATTCGAATACGAT
The DNA here is from genome assembly GCA_022494535.1 of Himalopsyche phryganea. Lineage (NCBI taxonomy): Eukaryota > Metazoa > Arthropoda > Insecta > Trichoptera > Rhyacophilidae > Himalopsyche > Himalopsyche phryganea. The sequence goes on from JAGVSL010000034.1 coordinate 4,689,369, forward strand.
TCATTAATTTCATTTAGCTTTTAAATTATAACTTAATGATATCGATAATTTTTACCAAACATACACCGTCATACAATATACATTAAAAAAAATTATAAACATTTTACATATAGAAATTAAATAATATGTAAATATTAAATTAATGATAAACATATAGATTCGCATTCTATTTCGTGACACATAGATAGATCTGTTATAGATATTACTCACCGAAGAGTAGCCATAAACTACAGATTCAATAAAATAATAGCTAACGAGATTAATTCCAGATTAAGTGCTTAAATTTAAAAATCACTTGCTATATCTAAGCAGCATTTAACTGTCGTGCTGATTTAGTTACAAAACTATTTCGCAAAACTCAAACCACTAATAAATATCTGATGAATACCATTATATACAAAAGCGTTTGACGAAGTATCCGTTATCCGGTGTTATCCATTTTATCTGATCAAGGATTCAAATGCCAAAATGGAGTTTTATAATCATCGGTATCGGCTTATTGATTTGTGTTCGAATGCATGGATATCTCGTTTGTTTCTCTTTTTTAACAACACTATAAAGCCCTGAAAATGGGGCGTAGTGATTAACCTCTCTAAAAATAGAACTTGGACGGCTGGAGCAATACAATAAACTCATGCCTATCCCGGACCTTTTAAAAACAAAAGATTTTTTTGGCTTCTTGCACTTATGCCCTCGGACGATTAACAGCAAAAATCATAAAAATAAACCATCTTTTTTTTGTATTTTTCCAATTGATTTTATATGTGATCGTTTTAGTTTATTTTGATCAATTTTTATCCATCCCGTTTAAGTGGTGGTTCATTTCATCTGTATTTATCTACCAAATAACGGTAATAAGAATGAATATTTTCAAAAATCGAATGTCATATTCTTACCGGCCACGCCTGGGTATTTTGTCTCCTTCGGATCTTTGCCGGTAATTTTGTCATCTTCATCACTGTGTTCCGCTTTTGCATTACCCGCGTTAATTATTCTCCTGTGAGAAATATTCGACTCGGAATTTGTTCTGTCGGCACCGTCTTCGTTCGAGTCCACTTTCACTTGGGCCGCATGAAATTTCGTCGCCGCAGAATGCGACACCTTCGCAGAAACATTTTCTTCACATATCACATGCACGTCAAATACTAAATGGCATATCAATATGTTAATCAAAACGGAACTTATTAATTTGTGCATTTTAGCACGACGGCTCCCGACGCCAAATTTTCACTTCTTCAATTTATTATATTTCCATCAACAATATTTACATCTTCGTAATAATCAATAAAATTCAATTGTAAAACGATATTTTATAAAATTTCAATCGTTAAAAAGCTTGCAACACTTCACTTGTTTATTTTATTGAACCGTGTGTGTAATATATTTTCAACATTCACAATGTAAACAAATGTCCTCGCGCGGTTTTATTTTCATTCGGTTAGCTGTCACATTTTTTCAGAATTTTAATTGTATCGTCTTACATTTTCGTTGCATTTTCAATATTAAAGTGGCGTGAAAAAAAACAATTAGTTTCCGACATGTTATTTAAATCGAAAGGAATGTGAGAGATGCATTCCCAAACAAAGTTACTTGCGCGGAGATATTCGAACGGGAGCGGCCGCAACACAACCGACGCACTTCGTATTTACAACTCGACTGGCGACAGAACTGTGGAAATGGACGGCGGACTTTTCCGAATCACATAATTATTACAGTTTTATAATCAGCCGGCTTTTGGATTTGTTGATATTTTCCGAAACACATTATTAAGATAACTCTCTATTAATAATTAACAACTTATTTTATACTTTCTTTATAGTGTAGGTATACTTAAATATTTGAAAAATGTTCCAATCATAATATTCCCTTGCCAAATATCCAGCAAAATATATATATTTTAGCAAGAGACTCACTAGAATTTTAGCGGATTGATATTACTAATTATTTTTCCGCCGGAGAAATAAGTTAGACACACCACAGCAGGCTTTTCCCACTCTACCCATGACTACCCCTCGCCCCGGAGTTCTTTTCTTTCCAACAAGTGATGAAAAAATCTCGGATACCACTAAAAAAACAGTAAAATCTGTTATATCTCCAGCTACACTGGGGGTGCAGATTATCGGAGTACGTGCCATCCGTAATGGTGGTATTATCGTCCATCCTAAAACAGATGCGGAGGCAAAAATGATCCTCAACACCCCAGGTCTATCAAACGTTGGCCTTCATGCTAAAATCACGGGAAAAAAATTGCCCCGTCTAATAATTTTTGATCTGCCAAGTAATATGGAAGAAAACCATATACAGGAGGCCATACATACCTTTACAAAAGACAGAACAGGCCTTGGAGACTTCGATGGCAAACAAATGATAAAGCTTAGTCACAAGGCAGGCCCACGAGAGTCGAGTAAATGTCATTTCGTTGTATATGTGCCCCTGCTATCCGAGAGGCGTTAATCCATGACGACCGTCTCTTCCTGGGATGGGAGTCATATTTCCTTCAAGATTTTCTGGGAGTTATTAAATGCAGCAGATGCCATTTATACGGTCATATGGCGAAGTATTGTTCCGCCAAAGACAAAGTTTGTGCCCACCGTACGGCTTCGGGACATGATAGGGCTTAAAAAGTCAGACCCCCCAAATGTGTCGCATGCTATAAATACAAAATACCAAGCAACCACCCAACTCATAGTGCTAAATGCCCAGCACGTCAACACGCAGAGTTAATGGAGCAATCGAAGATTGATTACTCGACGGCGCGGTGATTAAATTCGCACAATTAAATGTGAGAAGGGGTCGAGCTACCACTCTGGAGTTGGCGAATACTATGCGAGCTGGCGATCTGGATTCATTGGTTCAGGAGCCGTACAGTTGGGACTCCAGAATGGGCTTTGACGGAGGTCGTTACCCATGCAAATCGGACGTTGAAAGCATGCATATACGTAGTCAACCCTGAGATTGGAATCTTACACATCTCACATTTATCATCCGAGTATATTGCTTGCGCTGAAATTACCATTCCTGGAGGTGGTACGGTGGTGGTTATTTCTGCGTATTTTAACTACGAAAGCTCAACAGAGCACGTGGCACGACTGTTGAACTCGGTGGTTCGGCTCCTATAGACCAATCAACGAACAATGGTTCCGTCATTGAAGAGTTTGTAGCGCAGCGTAACCTGGTGGTCATTAATGATCCTGTTAGCGCACGCACATTTTTGAACTCAATGGGAAAATCTCATATTGACATTACTCTGGCCACAGAGAACACATTATTTCTTGATACCTCCCACTCAACACTGCCCTCTGAGGAGGAGATTTTTAAAATCATCCAGCCGTTAAAATCTGGCAAAGCTCCAGGTCCAGATTGTATTGATAACGCTCTTGTTAGACGATCCTGGGCTCTCGCTGCGCCAGAAATAACAAAACTTCTATGTCAATGCTTCAACAGTGACATTTTTCCCGACTGCTGGAAAACAGGGATACTCATAGTCATTCCAAAATCTGGCAGCCGGTTGCCGTCGGACCCAAAAGCTTATCGACCCTTAACACTTCTGTCAATTTTTGGCTAAATTTTTGGAAGACTCATGTGTTCCAGAATTGAGGCCCATCTGGCTAAGATAGCACCACTATCTAAAAACCAATTAGGGTTCAGATCAGGCAAGTCTACAAAAAAAACAATCTTCAATGTACTTGCCATTGCGAAATCTTCTCCGAACAAATATGTTCCGGGGATATTTTTGGATATTGTTGGAGCTTTTGACAGTGCTTCTTGGCCACTTATTCTTTTGAAACATAGACTGAGAATGATCCCTGGAAATATATATGCTCTAATCCAAAGCTACTTCAATGGCAGATCGATTCTTTATGAATCTGGTCAAACTATATTGAAACGGAACACCACAATGGGCTGTCCACAGGGCTCCGTTCTTGGCCCTTTGTTATGGAATATTTTATTCGATGATCTTCTATCGATCTCTCTTCCACCTGACTGCAAAATTTTTGCCTACACAGATGATGCCTTACTCCTGGTAAGTGCGAATAGTCGCGCAGCCTTAGAAAAAACAGCAAAAGAGGCGCTACCATCCATTTCAGCTTTGGGTATCACCAATAAGCTGTCGTTCACTCCCAGAAAAACTAAAGCTATCCACCTTAAGGGTGGTGTTGGACTTAATAGACAAAGACCTCCCACTATCCGCATGGGAACTACCACGATAAAAGTTTCTGAAAGGGTCACTTACCTTGGAATAATTCTGGATGACAGACTTTCATTTGCATACCATGTCAAAACATCGGTAAGCAAGGCTACCACTGCCTTCTACCGAATCTCTCGTTTAGTTGGTAGTAACTGGGGCCTTAGAGCTAGTGCTCTTAAAATCGCTTGTGATTCCATTTACATGGGAATTCCCATATTGCTGGCTACGCCGCTAGTACATGGTACAAGCGATGTGACCTTCTGTTCACCCGGAAAATCCTTCTAAGCGGACAACGTAGTGCGTTGATAGCCCTAACAAAGGCATACAGAACTACTTCGACAGATGCATTGCCAGTCCTGGCTGGTATACTTCCGTTAGATCTACACTTCAAGTAAGAGGCGCAACAGTAATGCTGCATAAGAGTCTCGAATCTGAGGTGGGGGGGATTCCTTTACTGCCTCCTCCTCAACTAAATCGATACATTCCTAATGTTCATAAAATTGCATCTCGTAGTATAGCAATGAATACTGCAATGCGGATATGGCAGAATCGATGGGATAATTCTTCTAAGGGCAGGCACACTTATAATTTTTTTTCGAAAATAAAGTGGCGAATGAAGATAACCAAAGTTTTGACTCCTAATTTCTGGACTAGCCAATTCATAACTGGCCATGGTCACTTCGCTGCAAAGCTGTTCCAGCTTGGCCGGTTGGTCGATAGTCTACTATGTAAATGTGGCAAAATGATCTAGGATGCTGATTACATCCTTTGGGAATGTCCAGACATGAACAACGAACAGGAAAAATTGCTTAAGACGTCAGTCGGATCTGTCGGCCCCGTCGGTCATGCCAACTTGGTTGCATCTCTGACAAATTACAAGGCATTTAAAGAGTTTACGGCGTACTATGGAAAGCGATTGGAACGCAATTCCTTAGGACATTAGACCCCTTGTTTTTCCTTTTCTTTTTTAACACTTATTTAAAACGTAACCTCCTGCATACTGAGTGCATGCAACCAAGTCTTGAGGAATTTCTTCTCGGACATTCCTGGCAAACATTTGAAACACGCATAACGTTGTTACACTGCGGAATACACTCTGTAAGTGTGTGATGCCGTAGTGGGTGGTGGTGGGTACAACGTTGAGTACCCTAGGGAATTTTAAAAAATGTAAACTTAATAAACCTAGAAGAGTCATCAACATCTACTTATTTACTAAGTTATAAAATTTTCTGAAAGAAGTGAAATATTTACATAGGGAAATAGCTGACATGAAACTTCGTAGGCCGCATGGTGACTTTATTTGTAGTTACGCCGCTGAAGGGGAGTATGAGTAAAAATGAAAATGAAAATAGTCAAAAGTTTTAAGATAACCCTTTGCACCACTAGTTTTTAATTAATGAAGACTTTTTGCTATGTCTAGTAAGTATTCTTTATTTCTATATTACCAATATTATTTATAATTTAAGATATCGACTGAGGGTGCTTGATGGAATTTCAATAACAAATTTGGATTGTTGAAATTTTGTACATTTCCATGTATTTCGTCACAAATAATCCGGGTTTCGTCTTTCGTCATCTTCAGGCATTGTGTACAGAATGCCTGAAGATGTCGAAAGGCAAAAACCAGGTCGTTATTGACGAAATGCATGGAAATGTACAAAAATTCAACAATTCAAATCTACTAATATTAATTTACTTATTGAAACTATACGTGCGAAGCGGACTCTCAGTTTCCTAACTATTTTATTTATTGGATGGATACAAGCTTGGTTTCTATTCTTATCTTTTTTTCTCAGATATTCTAGTTCATTATGTACTGTACATCTTTCAAATATTTTCTTTCCAACTTTGATCTGTGATGGAATGACATTATTATGATGAACACAAAACATCAGTAGATATGCTGGTATATGTACATACTTATGATTCAGCTTAATTAGGCCGGATATTTGGGGAAGTCGCTTTTGTGGGTCAAATCTCAAAAAAAATCAAATCAAACCAAGTAACTAACAATTAATTACATCGCATAATAATCGAGACCCAATTCTTATTAATTGGGACAGTATCATAAAACACATTATATTACACATAAACTCAAGAAAAATATATGAACAAAAAATTAGACAAAGATCATCCAATCCACCATCAATGATCATCAACCTGTGCTTAACCATGTGATTAACCAGAAGACAAACAATATAACCGGGTAACAGCGTTATTGTATGCGGGAAGGCAATCATGGGAGTTTTACATCTGGACTACAAATACCTGCCCTGAGCTGATGTTAAATGCAAACATACAATAAAAGACAGATTTTATTTGATTAATTTTTACAGCACTTTATTTTAGAATTATTTATTCTCCTGGTGATTCCATACAATTAAAAAAATATAATGTACATTGCTTAATATTAAATATGTGGCATTCTCTTGATTGAGGTAGCCGTTTAATTGAGCTAAATAGTTCTAGTCCCGATGTGTCCCAATTTAAAAAAATCGACTGCATTATGAAAATCTCATCTTAATATTGACAATAATGTTTACTTTTTAAACCTATATTTTATATGCCTTGTCATAAAATGTAATAATCAATAAATTATGTATTGTGGAGAAATCAAAACAGAAATATTAAACGGTTATAATATACCACTCAACATCATATTTAGGGCCGTATAGAGGCGTGAAGGATTCAAGAGTTTGAGTTTTATGAAGTAAAATTTTATAGGAATAATACAAAAAATATTGCCTGCGGTGCTCCTCATCTTTTTTATATCTATCGGAGATTTGTAAGAATATTTTTTAACTTTTGACGTTATTAAAATCCTTCAAAACTCGCACTACATGTAATATTTTATAAACGTATACCTCCCCTGATCTTCCATCGTACATACAACCATATGAACCATGAAAAAAGCGCATATTACTATAATACTTAAAAAATATTCACAGAAAATATAATACAACATTGATGCATGAATATTGTGACATGAACACTTCCATGTCTCCACTTTCCTTCGCGTTGCAAGCACAACAAAATCGAGCATACTTTTGCGAAATTGGCTTTCCTGTTGGTAACATTCTCCAATTGGAGCACTGAGAAATGATCATTTATATAAATTATCATAATTTTACACATTCTACTCATTTCGAATCTCAGGTAATATATCTCGGTAGAAATTTGAAAACGTCTCTGTAAATTTATGTATGTCTATTCCAGTGCCTGAAATGGAAAATTTCACAAACCGAAACGCGGGATCATTAAAAAAAATATCGACAAAACTCTTCAAAATAATAATTGTAGAGCATAGAAAGTAAGCATGATAATCTTTCTTGACAATAATCTTTGCTTATAATTTTAAGTTAAGTATTTTTGGATATTTGTTACGAACCAGATCGGAAATTTTGATTATTTACGAGACGGCGCACTTTTATCAAAGATTTCGACGAACCGTGACGCCGCTCCAGTCGAATCCGAGCCCTGTACAATCGTACTATTTAACCGTCTGGCCTAATTACGGAATTTGAACTGTGACCTATTATTCTTTCATTAAATCTTTGGGTGTTCTCGACTAAAATGCCATATTTTTTTTCAAAACTTTACTCCATCAAAAGTTATAGAAAAGAAATCATTTATAACTAAGTATCATCTCATGTTTTCATAAGTTATAATTGTAAATAGATCACAGCTTAAACCTTACAGTGCGAGCCGTTTTGGCACAAATTTATTTTCAGTCAATTGATCTGTTAAAACGCTCATCATCGCTAAAAATAGATCAATTTCAACAGTAAAAAATTAAAAACTATGTGAAATATATATTAGTTATCCCAAATACATCAAGAAGTAAATTAAACCATCGCATTCTCACTAAAATAAATCGAAGAAAATGTAGAACCTGAAGCTGCGTGATGACTGCGGCCAGTCTTCATGTACACCGCCAACACTCACACAAGCACTGCGTAGCCGCATAAGTATGTGTAATACATAGGGCTGACGATTCCGTTCAAAGCTGAAATTTGAAAGACTGAATATCGAGGGCTTTTTTCAAAAATATATTTTCTTGTGTTCTACTTGACATTTTCATAATCTGTTGCCTAATTTCAGATTGTAACTATTCTTTTAAGCATACATCCACAAGCGTTCCTTCTAGTTTGGACATGTAAACATGTCCAGCGCGTCCATCGGGTTAATGATTGCTCGGCCCCCGCTGATCCTTTTTCGGGCGACTAATAGAATTATTGTTTACTGATACTCACCACCAGATGTTTCACAGCAAATGTATTATTATAAATTTTGTCAAATCGCAGCACAAATAAATAAAATACGTACCGTTAAATACTTCAAACAATTGCGAGGCCGATAGATCGGCCCTGCCAGAATTTTCGCATACAGAGGATTAAAAGAGCGCAGGATAATTATTTTGAAATCAAATGTCACACATTTTTTTACTGATTTCACAATTTTATACAATGATCATCGTGAGCATTTTCAATGGATCCTGTTCGTTATATCAAATTGCAGAATTAGTACAAAAATAAATAATTTTATAAATATGCCTTTCCACTAAGTATTTGCAGTTAACACTCTAAAAATGATTAATATTGCACATGAGTATGCACGCGTCAGTAGATTTTTAAGAATTTTATGAGAGAACTAGTCCATATAATCAGGACCATTCCTTTAATAAAGGATGCCTTTGTCAAAGTTATATTTTAGCGCCCTCAGAGAAGTGCTATCACATTCAAATTTTCAGTTCAGCTGCACTAGAGCTTCCAATCCCGAAATCCCGGGATTCCGGTCAATTATTCAATCCCTGGATTGTCTAAATATCAATCCCGGGATTTCGGAATTCACTGTAAATGCTAAAAAATATTTCATATTTCAAATTAAGTACTTCCTGATCAACTACAAAGTGTACCTCGGTTTGTTCATGTACATAGTTTTTTTTATAATATATATATAGTGAAAATAATTGAATTGTGGTCCCCCTCCTTGTCATATTACGGAACAGCCGTTTTTAGCCAGTTTGAAATGAAGGACAAAAAGGACTGCTTCTTAAATGGATGGAGAACAATATTGCAACGTCGAATTGAAGGACATTTTTGGATATCATCTGGTGAAACCTTCCTTAATAATAAAATATCAAAGTATTTAGTTCTACAAAATTTTATTAGGTAGTTGAAAGCTATTTTGGCTTAACGCCACCGTCAGAACTATACTCAAACTTATTTTAGGTTAGCTATACTGTTTAGAAGAGATAGACAATAGTATGTCATCTCACGTCTCATCATAATATTTTTTTTAATTTTAAATACTTTGAACACTGAACTCTATTAGAAGCCTTCAGAAATGTTTAATTACCTACACATAATTATTGAAATACTGATTTTCTTTTTCATTAATAAAAGTATTTTAATAATTCGAGTATACTTTTAGAAAGAGAGAGGACTAAGAAAGGTGAAATAAAACCAGAAAATAATTAAATATGTATTAATCAATTTATTTTTGTGATGTAATGTTTAATTGAAAATCATAATTATTGATGATCACCTATTTCTGTTTGTGGATAGTTCGTATTTTTTAACGATTTTTTCCATTGCTGATATGGGAAAAATCAGCTCATATATTATAAAATAGCAACTCTCGTTGAAAATTAGTTCCCATCAGTAAAAAACAGATGGCGTATCGGTCCGTCACTCTAGACAAGTGAAGCGCTAGCTACCCCTCCCTTCAATGTTTTTGTTGAGAAAAAATAAACAAAGGCTGAGTTTAGATAATTTTTGTATGAAACTTTTTTAACTTAAGATCTTTCTACATATTTTTGCACTCGTTTCCCTAAAACAATTAATTCATTATTTTGCTCTAAATGGCGATATAAGTACACCTATTAACCTATGATGTTTGTTTTAGTGCTGTGTAATTAAAATGTCAATCGATGGCTGTAATATGCATATTAAACTGTGTTCATTTCATTAGTTCCTAGCATGGCTTTAAGGCTAACTTAAAGCCTGTAAATATTTTGTGATTTGTATCGTTTTCACTCATCAAATGGAGGGATCTCAGAATCAGAATACGGACGGAGAGCCGACGGTTCCGGTGCAGATACCAAGGGGGCTTCGTGGATTTAAACCTTTCAAAAATCCACCTCAACCGCATATGTGCATCTTGACTTACATCAAAGATACTGTGGAAAAAATTTACATCAATGTTTTGAGTTGGACGCAAATTGCTAATCCGAAACATCATACGGATCCCATCCCTCTGTATGGTGGAATGCAGGTAGTTATTCAATAACACTTCCTCACTGCAAAATTATCGTATTTGACGAAAAAATGCAAAATTAAAACGCTTTGATCATGCAAACCATTTATTTTCGACAGTGCATTATTAAGTGCAGCCTTTTATGTCACTCATTACTCTGATTCTGAAACTGTAATTCTCAGGGCATTCTAAATTTAATCAAAATATCGTTTTGTTAATTTTTTTTTTACCAAATAGAGTTTCTTGATAGTGTGTATTTTTAAAAAGATTATATGCCAATCGCTCGTCCCGTCTTCAGGGAAGTAGGATTGAAAATCTTTTTATGAGGACTGGCTATCCGCCAATTTCTCTAATCTATAATTATTCCGTATCAGATCCTCTTACATGAATTGGAAAATATCGAGGTTACACTGACTTAATGCGTTTTATTAAGTCAGTTTCTGATTGTTTTCTGTTAAGAATGTCAAAATGTATGCAAAAAACAGTAAAGTCAGATTGTTATTTTTCTAATTTAGTAGAAAGCATGATATTATGACTATAACTTAACAATACCAAATCTTATGATTTGTACGCCAAAAATGCCTTCTGTCAGTATACCATCGATCTGATAATTTTTCATTCTAGCTTAAAACCCAGTACGGCCAATTCAGAAAAATACACAGTATCATTATCATATGGTTGTTGGTCAACTTAATGTAATAAATACAATTGGCAACGCCTCTACATCAGTCAATCAATTGTCTTATTATATCCATATCGTAGAAAATGTTGAATCCCTCATTTTTTTTAAATAATGTGCTTATATTAACATCACATTTAAATAATATGCTAATTTTTATGAAGACTTTCTTAGAAACCCGTAACATGTTTTAGATACCGCAAGGCTATGATAAAGGTCCTTTACTAGTATTCGCTGTCATGGTAAATCCAGAGATTCTGAAAGTGAATGGGAAGAATGCAAGTCATGAAGAGGTAAGCTATTTTAATTCCCCCCCCCCCAACCCTGCAGTAACGAAATTTCAGCACAGCTATAACTTATTTAGACTAGAATTTTTTTCTTCGTTTCTGAGTCGTGATTAATTTTTTTTTTATTTTTCTAAAACACAACATAATTTTACTAAAAGACTTCAAATACCATATAATATGATCAATTGTTAGTAAATGCTACATTTATCAATGTTATTCTTCCGCTTCAGGAACGTGACGCCTTCGTTAATCTTTTATGCGAATTTGTTGAGGCGATGAATCCAAATCTCCATCTCACAGGGAAAGCATCCGTACTTAAGGACAGAGATTTCGCCGGTGAACTCAAAGATGTGTGGGTCGCTGTGCAAACACGCAGAGAGAGAGAAAAAATTAGAACACCAAACCCCAATTCGGATGTCACTCATAAAATTTATCACATCGACGGTCCTTCCAATACCAATCCGACTCGAGTGACTGTACTGAATCCTGAATTCCTTAAAGATCCTCCGCAGGATTCTAAAGCGAATAAATCCAGACTGAAGAACACTATTGGTGAATCACCCAAGCTTGGTCTAGCAGAACAGAATCACCCTACTCATAATCTGTCGTTGAATCATCAAAAAGGTGCTTTCCCGAATCGTATAATAACTGATGAGGTTGAAACCCTAGACAGAAAAGCCTCTAATCCTAATTCCAAAAGCACAGAATTGTCTAATAATGTATTCAGTGATAATACAATAAAAAACAATTACAATCTTAAAACAAGCACTGACGATGGCAAAACCAATAATGAAAATAGGCATAGTAATGATCTTCCTTCTCAAATTTGTGATTTATCTCAACCAATGAATGTAATCTCAAATTACTCCAATAATGTTCCATCTTCCAAAGTAAATATTACAGAAAGCAATAAATCAACAGAATCTCCCCACAATGACAGGTTAAAAGAAAATGGAAACCCATCCAAGCAAACCTCGGCTAGTCACATCCCGGTCAAAACCCCCGTGAGCGTGAAAAGAAAAAACTCAAAACCCACTGACACAAATTCCGCAACAAAGAATTTCTACCCAGTCTTCGATAATCCTGTAGGAAAACCGGAAACAGAAAAGCTTACGTGCATTGCTAGTGTTGGAATCGATGAAAAACAGCACTTGAATCCTAATATTCCATTAGCAGTAAGAAATGACGAAAACAAGCAGATTCTTTCTGCTAATGATGATCGCCCGACTTCACACAATATCAAATTGTGTGGAAATTCTGAAAGCAAACAAATGACAATAATTAATACTAAGAACGCTCCACATTACCAGATAGATAAACGAAGCAATATAAATGCGAGTCACGACCAGATTGTCCCCTCTAATTCAGATGTGGTGAAATTTTTAGAAAAATTACACTTGTCTCCAAATAATTCATCTGAATCTAACAAAAATAATTGGAACAATACAGCAAAAGAACCACAAACGACTTTGTCGTCCAAGTGACTTTAATTTTACGACACTGCATTTATTTCAGTTGATATTAAACTTTTCCTGACTGCACAGAAGTCACTGTTAAATAAAGATACAAGTTATCAGAGATTATTTTGTAAATATATATTTTTAAGGCCTCGGAGAATTCAAAAAATTATGATTATACAAAAATAATTTTTAGAATGAAGTACTTACATTATATGGTAAATATTATACTATTCTTAGTGTTCTAATTCAACCAGGAAACGAGCAGAGGTCATTCTTATTTACAATTAAACATTGAAATAGAGAAATTGAATCGGTACACTGTCTCCGGTGTGATATTACCTAACTGTGAAGGAAAATTTTCCTTATCGCTGACTGAAGCTGTTGAAATGATTAGATTATAATAATTATATGCATGTCGTAAAATAACATACTCTTTTTCTAGCTGTAAATCCATACCAATGGACCAAACTTGCAACGCTCAAATATTGTATTCATTCAAATATAAGGTTGCCTCGAAATTTTTGAATGAAAACGTTGAAAAATATATATTGCATACTTTAAGAGCAGCTCTGATTATTTTTTGAATGATTGAATTTTTGTACATTTCCATGCATTTCATCGCTAACGTCAGTTTGAGTTCATTCGTGTGCTTGAACGCCTGAAGATGCCGAAAGGCGAAACCCAGGTGGTTGGTGACGAAATACATGGAAATGTAGAAAAATTCAAATTTTATATTGAAATTCCATCAAGCACACTCAGTCGATATCTTAAAATGTTCTGATTATAATTACAACAGAAAAATATTCTTTCAAAATATGAAGTAAAAACTAAACATAAAAACTGCTTGAAAGATATTTGACAGCAGAATACTCACATATTAGAACTCCTGGGTATATTGATAATAAGAAAATATTTATAATAATATCTTTCAGAATGAGTTTCCCAAAAACATTGGGTCGAATATTCCTTTTTTGTTTTACAATACACAACATATGTTCATCACATTTTTTTGAGAAGTAAGATGAAAAAGAAAAAATAAATAAATACACCGGTGCTCATCAAGCATTATCTGAACTGAAACTGATCCTGATCATAAAAATGTAGTAGTAATACATAAAAAGTTGTGTTTTTTATTTTTAATATATAATGCCTTTTCACCAAAATTGACAGTTGACACCTTTAAAGAGACTGAGATAAAACCTTATTTTAAATTAAAATACAAAGCGAAAGGCGGCATGAACAGCATTTTCAAAACATTTGTATCTGGATGAATACAGTATGTAATCAAAATATGGCAAACATGAATCAACTAGGCTACTCATAATTTCATTTACTGAATTCAAAATATCAATAGCATGCTTAAGAATTAAAAATTTGATTTATATCATTCTTGTTAATAAAAGATTGCTTATTCGATTACTCAAAAATGAAATATTTCTTATGACAATTTTTATGATAAATCTTAATAGCTTCTGTTGCATTGTGGCGTCTTGTTGATATTGTTATTAATAGTCAAATTACTGCTTGTGTTACATAAAATATTAATATTCGTAGGGGTGATTGGAAATCACCCATAATGTATAAACATTTCAAAATAGTTGTCGTCGTCAGTCGTTCTGTCTATCCTTAACCATAATCACTACCTTATTAAAAATTACTATGATACATTTTAATTGTACACAATAATTATTATATTGAAATCAAATAATAATATTACTCTTATTTATTATGAAGTTTGAACAATTTTTTGAGTATTCACTCCAGGCGGATTATTGAATACTTGATTATTAAAAAATTTAATGCCTTGAATATCTTGCCGATACGGCTGGCTGACTGTTGAAAATATTTAAGATATAAATGTCTAATATTTAAATTAAGTATACAATGCCTTGTTCGCGTACTCCAATTAAATGTAGTTAAGATTTTTTCATTTACGGCTTAATCGAAAGTTTTTTTTTGTATATGACACTTTGTAAATAAAAAAAAAACTGCCACTACAGTTGTACTAGTTAAGAAAATGGAGTTGTTTTAAGACATGTTTATATGTATATGTACTTATGACAAAGCATTTTTACCGAGTATTATATTTTTTAATAACTGCCTATGCCCAGAGACCTAACATTGTATAATTATTAAATGCACCAAGTCTAGCTTGAGCTGCATCTGATAACATCAGAATCTTTTTAATACACATGCTATTTTGTACTTACAAACACTAGCAATGCAGTGTCTACTAATATTACCCATCAGCCGTAATAATTAAGGTGAAATTTTCTATTTCAATATATTTAATCTTCAGAATAATGTGTTCTATATTCAGATCCTCAATGGCAACTAAAAGGTATCTATAATTTATTCAAATATAACTGATACATTTTTTTAAAGTTAGTTGGAATTGGACCACCACTTTTGAAATGCTTAAAACCAAACCAGTCAAATAGCATTTATTATATAAAAGAAATAATTTTCAACCCGTTAGCTTTTATTTCATTGAGTAGATTTTAGTCGATATTCTTTTACATTAGAATGAATCGCTATGGTTCACTAAAATTAACCTAAAAAACGTAAATTAAATTCTTTTGTAATAAAACGCACAAAATTAAGCAACAGCAAACCATTTGATGTATTTTTCATACCCGTACAAAATAAACGTCAGACCTGTGTTTAGTCTGTTGTAAAATATCCCCATCATGCCTGAATAGTTACAAATGTAAGAAGTTAACATTTAGATATACCGCGTGGTCAGCTAAAAGTGTATTTTAAAATAGTCAAAAGCAGCTTTTGGTATTGAAATGACGGTGAGTATGTAAATTCACTGCAGGCCTAGTTTAACAGCTCTCGCCTTCTTATTATGCATCATTCCCATAACCTGCCAGTCAAAAAGTTTAACCGATAAATTCTGTTTCCCTGTATGAATTATTACTATATTGTTTGATTCATTTCTATTGCAAATTGAAACTACTTTTATTTCTAATATAAAAGTAAAATTGATAACTTAGATGTTCCACTGGCTGTGGAAGATCTATATCAAAAATGAAATCACACAAAGTTACCGCCGAATCCTCCTAAAATACTTTTATTTCGTTTGTTATGAAAAGTTTTACATATATCTATAGAATTTCACATTTGATTTATAACCACTGCATTTATATGAAAATATTTTCTTTGTATCATTTTATATAATAAAAATTTAATGAAATCATTTCTTTTATTCCATCTTCGATGAGTCTGGAAATGTACAACTACAAGGCTACAATGTCGCAAATCGCTAATTAGCCGCGAGTAAGGAAGATTAAATTAGTCAACTCTGACAATAGAATAAACAATGACTGATACAATTACAATTGGTGGGCATGTTTTAAATGTTCAACACTAATACCTGACCAAAATTTTCAATACGTAAGCAAATTTTTCTTCTCACTTGCTATGCTGTCACCTCTTGACTAATAATTTATTGACTTGATATAATAAAACATCAGGCTTAATACGAATAATTTATTACATAAAATTTATAATAAAAAAAAATTAAGTAAAATTGCGCACAGGGGATTTCAAAATATTCATTTAATGAATGAGATGTATATCACATTGTTTAAAATATATAAATGATCACCAGTAAAACATGTTGGCAAAGCAACATTCTAATCAATTCAATAAAAATGAGAGAAAATTTACGTAAATGATGTAGAAAACTACGTAAAGGTGAAAAGTTTTTTCAATATCTTAATAGTTTTATTGTGACAGTTTGAAATATTTTACATTATAAGACAAACAATTTCACACAGACAACATAAAACGATTATGTTTGGATAAATATATTTCTACCAAGGATGAACAGTAAATATAAAATTAAGGAATTAAATTATTCTACACCTTCAAGACCCCAAGCCCGTGTAAAATATTTAACATAATCAACAGATAACTTGGTTATTACTGCATTTCATACATTGCTAAATTGGTTGAAAACCTTATCAGTGAAATCTGTATCTCCCATAGTAAATAATTAGGCCCACAGATGCGTGGCTGTTGGTAGGTGGAATGCTCCAGCTTGATCTGCATATTCAAGACCCAGATCAGTAGGAATGGGAGAATGCAGGAGGTATAATCTTATTTCCATGGCTAGATTCCATAAAGAGGCCCCTACATAGTGCGTCATATGAGAGTTAATCATTTGCTAAGCAGGACACAAAATGGCAAACAGAAGATTACATAAGTTGTTACTCCTAATAAACATCGTGATATTTAAACGTAACTATCCAACTGGAAGTGCAGCGGTTTTTTCATAAATTAATTTTGTTTTTGATTGAATACTGGACAATAAAGTATAAAGAAATCCGTTCTAACTAAATTTAATGAAAATGGCCAAAGTTCTACTGATAGTCTACATGATTCTGCTTAATTGTAATTAACTAGCCAATCACTATAAAAATTAATCACATTCGAGTAATTTAAAATAATACTGTATATCATCAGCGTACGGTGGATGTATCTTTATCACACAACCTCACTTGTATATAAGCGAGTAGGATACAAGAGCACGCCCTTGTATCTCACTCACACTCTTCGCTTTCTATGTGATAGAGCAAGAAAGAGAGAAATCCACGGCACGCGCTTGCTCTATATATATATATATATTTTTTATAAAATGTTACTATATATATTATTTAGAGAGTGTTGCACATTATTACATATTTAGAGAGAATTTAAATAAAACCAATTTTATGTTCAAATTGAAAAGAAATTTTAAAATACATAAATTGACAAATTGCTTAGTCAAAACTAAGACAGTTATAAACATTTAATTTTCACATACGCAAGAAGATTTATCGAAAGAGTTTAAATAGACATTAAAAACGGCCATTAGTCAACAAAAAAATACATTTTTTACATACATATAAATAATTTTTTAATCAAAATTTTTTTCAAAGCTTTCTACTTGCCACAGGCACTGCCTTATAAATGGTGCATTTAATATTTTTGCATAAATGAAGTCAGTATGACAAAACACCTATTCCCATATAAATCAGGTATTTGGTTTTGAAAACAAAATTAAAAATGAATGCATAAATAAATATTTTTCATAAATGTATAAAACGATAAGATAAATAAATATTTGAGTTAACAATAAACATATAGACAGTTCTCATCAAAGGTCTATTAGTCAGTATTACAAGAAAATACAAAGTTCGACATTGATATAAATAAAGTCAGTATGATAAAATACCTATTCCCATATAAATTAAGTACCCGGTTTTGAAAACCATTCTTAAAAACGAATGCATAAATAAATATTTTTTATAACCTGTATAAAACGATAAAAAAATATTTGAGTTAACAATAAACATGACAGTTTTCATCAAAGATCTATTAGTCAGTATTACAAGAAATACAAGGTTTGACATTATTTGCTGTTAGTGTATTGTCAAACATGTTAATAATCCCTTTCAAATTGAATATTCAGAGATCTTGAACGATTCCATGGTGTAGTGAGAAATAAAGAGAAAATATCATTTTCAAACGAAATGAAAATCTTGTATAATATGACTGCTGCTCCGGAGAACTTAGTTAAAAAACGTGATGTTTCAACGTGAAATTTACTAATTCAGCAGCATTGATTCAACTGGTTCTCTTTCTCCTCTATGCAATTAAATACATTGTAGTCATTTTGGTATATTCAACACATTTATTAATTCTTAAGACTTAGCGCCCTTTTCCTTTTATGATTAAGAGTAGGTATATCAACTAGAATATAATCATGAAATATATATGTTATATATAGATTACAGTATTTTTCGCCAATGAATACTTTTTTCCACCAAGGCTTATTTCTGCAATAAAATTAAAGCCGAATCTCCACTGCAAACGAAGCTAATTTAGTAATAACTTAGTTTAGCTTAGCTCACACGGTAAAACGTCTTTTTCATAATTTTGTCTCCACCAAAAAGCAAAAAGAGCTGAGTGGTGTAATAATTTCGCTGAGCTCAACTCGTCTAGCTCATACCTTTTCGCTCGCAGTAGAGATCCGGCTTAAAACAATTAAGGTACAATACATGGGGATGATCATTGAAAGGCAGAAATTACTATCCAGCTCGAAACATAAATGAGCTTCACAATATTTGAGACTACATGTCAGGTGATCCAATACTGACAAATTTATTATGGTATACGTGCAATTTTGATCGTAAAGTTCGATTTGAGCACATGGGACATTCAGATAAGGTAATGATTCCATTCATCGCTTAAACTGGTTTCAATCCCATCACCCTCTGGAAATGTCTGCGTCCATCCAAATACATCATTGATTCGTGATAACTCTTTGGCATAACCTGTAAGGAAATATAATTTGATTATTAATATGATCACTATGAACAGGATATCATTTTTTATGAAATCATAAAATGGAGGATCATAAAATGTGAAATATATTGCATGAACAATAACTTAGAACAGTCCTCCGCAACCGGTGTGCCGCGAGATGCAGCTAGATGTATCGCGACGCAATGCGTTCGAAAAGAGAAATTAAAAACAATCTACAAAATATGAAAAAAGAAATAAACAATATCACATTATCACTCAAAAAATCAGCTAAGCCCGATAAGCTCAGTAGCATTAATAATACATTATTTTTTTTTACATAGTCTACTATAGATGTACCAGTTTAACTTGGCCGCTAGTGAGGGTGCCACAGTCGCATTAGGAATGTTGCCATACTCAACCACAAGTGAAATTTCAATAAATTCCAAAACTGATATTTTAAGAATGGTTATTAAAAGTAGACAAGATATTTATTTTGCATATAATGGCAATTGGAGAAAATTATTCTAGATTGACATTTCTAGTTCTAAATTCGGAGACGGCCAAGTAATGTTGGTAATACTATAGCTTAGTTATTTTTTTAATCACAGCGCTTATCAATCAAAGTATTTTTGTTTTTCATCTGTAATTTTCAAAAGTACTTATTTTTTGATTTTTATGTTTTTTTTCTTTCGAAAATCAAATCAAAAGTATTCCATCACCTCAAAAAGTTTAAGGACCACCTAAATATGCTTAAAGGGTTTAATTAGTTATACTTGAAATAAAAAAACAATAAATGTAAATTTTGTTTATGAAAATTATATATTTATTTGGTCTTGCGATGTGCCTTGAAATTTTTCGCAATGCTTAGGTGTGCCGTGAGTGAAAAAAGGTTGCGGAGCACCGATTTAGAAGTACAATTTGGCTAATGTGGAGTATATTGTGAAAAAAAAAGATATAATTTATTACCTGAGGTGCCTCATCATCAATCTTGTAAGTGTAATGAAAGACATTTGTTGTAGAAACAGCTCCTGATTTGGGATCAAAAACTTCAGCATTGACAAGAATCTGCATATACTGCACCTAAAATAAACATTTAAATATTTTTCAAAATTAATCATCAGATCAATTTAAAAATCTTAATAATTGAAAACTGACATTAGATTTTTCACAAGACTGACAATAACAATGAAATAAAGTACATATCCCAGATCGGGTGGATCATTTTTACCTGGTTTTAACATATTATATCCGATAGGTAAATCCAATGAAAAATAAGTTCAATACATGCTCTCAAATTCCACATTGAAGAGTTTTAAGAAGAGTCCCAATACATTGAAATGACTACCGAGGATCTTGTTGTGATGAATGAAGAAAATACATTAAGGTGTCATGTAAATGACAAAGTAAAAGTTCTCCTGCCTAATTTGCTCACAACTTCTAATCGTTGCTGTCGAAGACACCAATTTTTTTGAATCTGTGGGCACCAATTTCGACAGAAGTGAAGTACTTACAAAAAGACTGTATCAACCTTTTGAATCTTTCAGAAAATTACTGTTAGGATTACTGTACTAAAAAATTTACTTCTTAGATAAAAAAATAATTTGTCCAAAAACAATATATTTAAATAACCCTAAAGACCTATAAAATGATATCAATGTCACCAAATAACCTTACCTCTGTGTACACAATTTGCGCTCGCATTTTAATCAGAGAAGAAACATCTACCGGTTTGTGGAACATAATATCGCTGATGTGCAAAAGAGTGGGACGGTGTTTGCTGAAAATGAATATTTTTTTTTATCATTTCAATAAATAATGATGTTTTCTTTCACTGTTATAAAAAAAAACTTTATTAGCATTAAATGAAGCATACTATAGGATTTGTTTGCAATTTACAATCCCTCAGACAAGTCATAGGTCTATAATGTGGTGTCAGGATTGAAACATATTATTTTGATTAAAGAACATCCATTCCATCATGGCAATTTCATTGTGGTCTAGCCATCAAACGGTGACAGGTTCCATTTCTGGCAAGATGTCGATTTTTCAATTTAACATTTGATTTTAAATTTTGGGTACGTGTGTTTGTGATGTCTTTTCTCTTCGAGTTATTCTCAAGTGATTTGATATTCAAAATGTCTGACACATTGGTAATATGCTTTAATGCCGAAAAAAATACATCGCAAGCTCCATTTTTTAATTTTTTTTTGCATCCGGCACTATTTAATCTTCAAACGCAATGTGTGGAAGTGATTCTACACCTAACGCAATATTGACAAGGAAATCGCTAATCAAAATACATTGAGTGTTACAGAAAAGACCAAGAATATGGCATCTTTATAGAATTACATTAGTCCGTCTCTTTCCCTCAAATTCTACTATCCGATGTCCCAGTCTTCCTGTGTGAGCTATTTAACTCGCACAGAAAGACTGGGACATGCTATTTAGCACTGGTAGTAACTACCTCATTATATTTTTTAATTAATATACCTGAATACCCAACCGCAGGCCCAGCTTAGTTCCAAGGCTTGCCGCATCAGAAATCCACCAAACACTTTGTGATGAAGATTTCTGTCCTCTGGATGCGAAAATACCATGTTGTCCAACTGCGCACCTTTCATCCACATACATCCAGCTGGCAGAGTACTGAAGCAAAAAATATCATAACCACACAAAATATGAAAATAAATTTGATTTTTACGAAGCCGTTTATATATATATATATATATATAAATTTTGTATTTTATAATTTACCTTGCTTTGAAAGATGGGTCCCGAACATCCAGTGTTTTTACAAATAAATTGTGAATCACTCTTTGTTCCTCTTGATCCGGTATGACTTTTAAGAGTGATTGTTCGGACGCCCTCTGACGCCTGCGTTTTCGTTCTGAAACCAGAGAGTAGGGATTATTGACAGATTTTACTACGAAAAAAAAATCTATTTGGGAAATATTATAAAATGCAATCAATAAAAATCCCGGGTTCCCAACTGGAGCGAACGGGGAGAGGCACTAACTACTTCTCCACTAGAATGAAAAAAAGTATTAACAACAATTTAAAGACATCATTTACTAAAAAAAATGTAATTGAATGAGAACCTACAAAAGGAATGATGATAACTTATAATTGCCGAGGTTCAACTTGCATAGTTTATCAACTTACGTTCTCCTCCATCTAATATAGCCTGCTCTTCCTCATTTCCAGGGACTAGTTTATTTACAACTGCAGCTTTGCAGTTTGTCGGATCTCTGGCCGCCATCAAAAACAAGGCCCGAGTTATCTTTGTCCACTTGTCGTGAAGTTTCTGCTCTAACCAGACTACAGTTTCAATAGAAGATCGTCCCACCCATGAAACGTGACCCGAAAGACGGATATCAGCATCAGGCTATAACATGTTAGAATGTCAAACATTAAAGAACCAATATTTCAAAAAGTAATCTATTAAACTTTGGCGATAACAATATTTTTGCAATTATTTAATATATATTTCGTTCATATTATCAAGCATTCTCCAGCTAACGTATTAGGGGATTAAATATAGACAGTCTAGTCTCTATAATCATTTAATTGACAAAAACCAATAGGTAAGGTGCTAATCTAAGCTAAACTAGGTGTGAAATTTTCGACATACTTCTTAGCACATAATAAATTTTATTTTACATGAAGGATAAAGGACGTTTTTTCTTTGGTTTTAATTTCAAGATTTCACACAGTTTTTGGTGGTACAGAAAGTAGACTGTTAACTAATAACAGATTGACATAGATGAAATGAAAGCCATTTTGATTAAAATTAAATGCAATCAGATAAATAAGGATATTAGAAAGGATGCATCCGGAGGGATACCAGTTGGGTTAAATAATTTTGCGTTGCATACAATTTTCACAATAATTTTAAACAAAAAAACTTCATTTATTCATGCCAAATGATTTTGGGGGACAAGAAAATTTATTAATAACGCAGCTAGGCTTGCAAGGATGGAATCAGAAACATATTACACTTACTCTTGGTGAGACATCAGTAAAATCAACTTGATCTACCAGAACGGTTACAAGAGTATGGGGCGTTGGAGTGTCTGGAGGCAGCAATGGATTAGAAATATGATTGTGAGCGACCCAAACTGTAATAAAATATACAATGGATAAACATTTAAGTCACATAGGTATTAATCAAGCGCAATCGTTTTCAATATGTTATACTGTAAATGACTTACCTGCAAACATGTCCATATCTTCCATCAGCCTTCCAAGCCTGACGTGTCCCAGAAATGTAACATATTTATCTTGCAGCATGGTGTCATTGGATAGGGGTATAATGGCGGATGAAAAACTATCCTGCATAGATCTGGTGGGTAATTCGTCCTGAGAGGCTGGTAAATATTTTGCAAGATGCAATCTTGAAGGGGACAGAGGCGAGTATCCTCTCTGAACGCCCATCGACTTTTGAAGACTTTCTTTCACTATAAATTAAATTACACAACCGTAAGGGCCCGTCACCCAATTATCACTGGTAAAATACTGGGTATCCAGTCTTACGATTTTTATTTTCAACGATTAAAAAACTATTTTTAAGAAATCTATTATTCAAAATATTAATTTAAAATTAATGGCTGTCGCAAAGTGTAAGATGACAATCAACGATTTTTGATTGATTTTTCAATCAAATTATGAATTTGTATCCAAAGGCATACGTGTCTGTATTGTTTTCATACTTTCCCACCCACCCGCTATCCAATCCTGAAAAGTGAGCATAGTAAAGGTTATTAGCTAACTATGAGTCGTTTATAACTCCATTCTTCTAGCATCGCAGTCTCCGGAGAGAGGTTAAACGAAAGACTCACAGCCAGTTCTCGTAAAAATAGATTATGTTGATATACTACATATGGTGGACACAGTTTTTTAAAAAAAGATAGAGAGAATATAAAAATAAAAACCTGTCTGTATAAGTCCGGCAGTCGCTTCATTGTCATTACTCCGGATTGTTCCAATAGACTGAATTGAACATTGAAACATTCCATTTTGGGAAACATTCCTGAAAAATAATGGTTGCATATTTTTCTATATTGAATAATTTAAGACATAAAAAAATGACCTGTAATCTTCCATGCTAAATATATATCTACATTTTAAGCAAATGATGTGAAAAGAAGTGACACGCCCTTACTCGATTATTTCGTATTCAAGTCTAAAATAAATGTTCCATCTGTACCAAAGATGTAAATTATTGGGTTAGTAAGCTTTGACTATATCACTTTAAAGAAATTTCATCTGTGGCTGTAGTAATTAATTATTATATCATGAATGAGGAACATTTTCCACACTAAATAAAGGTCATTCCCTAGGGACCACAACTGTGCAATATTATTTAGGAACTGATATTTGAGTTTAAAATATAAGCAAATAATAAATCTATAGAAATTAGACCTGAGGGTGCATTCCCATCTTCCTAGATGTCTCTATTTCTGCTTTTATTTTTGGGAGATTTCTAAGGGGAAAAAAATGTAAACAAATATCTTAACGACTAAATATTACTTGGGAATTGAAATATAACTTCAATTCTTCGTTGGTATGCTAATGGGTCATGTTAAATAATGGAGAAATTTACAACTAACTGAAGAGATTATCAATCTAGATTTTAAGTTGCCTGAAATGCCTCGCTAAATTTAACCAGAATTTTTCTTTTACTTATTCCTTACCCGAAAAGCTTTCGATAGGTGTCTGGATGGAGTGCTTTTTTTAAAATAGCCCGACTCATGGTGAAAATACGTTTTACACTATATTAATTCTTTACGTAATTGTGACTTGGTTAGAGGTTAATAAAGTTTCACTCAAAATGATGGCACATTTACTAGCGTTAATATTATGACTCGAAATGAATAAATTGGTAATCTCGTTTTCGCCCCAGCCTTGAACGATGATGTCATAAACTCAGCACTGTAAAAATACACAATATTCTACGAAGTCGTTTTTAAATGAAGTACCTAGGTATTGGAACTGTCAGTGTCAAAAATTGGTGTTAATTGCCAACAGGAAAAATGCATATAAAGGACCATTCTGGAATACTAACGTTAGTGGAAATTTGGAATTTGGAATTTGGAATTTTGGAAATCAATAGAGCCCATTCCTTGTCAATTTTGAACGAACAGCTAAATCTTCCAAACTCCCCGTTGCTGTATCCTATACGTTGAAACACCTAACAGATGCCACTAAATGTGGAATGATTGTATATATTTATCCTTTCGTCGAATTGCACCCGTCAAAACTCACAATGCTATTATAATTGTAAAATCACTGGTAATTCTAATATTAGTTGGAAAGCGGCAATTCGCCACCCTGTTAATGTGTTGTTTACAAAATAACGATTAAGGTGATTTTCGACATTATAATTCAGGTATCAGTGTGGATCCTAGACTTATAATATTTTATTTTGTAAATAATATTTGTCGTATTTGTATCTTCTATATAAACGTTAGACACTGTTTATTGTCTGTCAGCTCGAGTTCATTCGTGCGCTCGAATGCCTGAATATGCCGAAAGGCGAAACCCGGGTCGTTAGTGACAAAATATATGAAAGTGTACAAAACCTCAACAACTCAAATTTGATATTGAAATTCCATCAAGCACCCTCAGTCGATGTATTAAATTAAATGAATCCGATGTAGTTTTTGCAAAATTGCATCATAATACCACACACAAATGTGTGCAAACTAGAGGTCTGCAAGAGCCCGGGCTTGGCCAGTGGGCCTTTGCCCAACCCGGCTCGTAGGCCGTGCCCGAGTGGGTAAAGACAATTCAAGCTTGGGCCGGGCCCGGGTAAAGAATTCAAATTTAAGATGTTCGAGTTCAAAAATTTAATATGTTCGAGTCATGAGTCAGCCATAAGGCAATAGTATTCATAACTTAAATAATTTATTTCACATGTGCTATGAATATCGTTGGAAATATGGATACAATAAAATATATTGGTTAAAAAGTATAAATGAATTACTATATTAAAAAATAATCGGGCTGAAAAAAATAAATCTGGGCTTCGGGTCAGGTTCAGGTAATAAGTGTGATATTGAGACTCGGGCTCAGGCCGGGCCTGAAGGTGATGGGCAAACTTTATATTAAAATAAATTATAGACTTCCCCTAGACATCTAGACACTCTAGACACAGAGGCAGGTACGTTTTATGTATTGCGTCTCGTGAATTAACGAGTGTCAAATTCTACGCAGACAATTTGAATAATTATATCACAGCCATCGGTTGTGACATGGAACCATTACATGAGGGAAGTCTGCGTACGGTGAATGGAGCAGATGGTGAGTATGGCAGTAAAGGAATGGTCGTCAAACTAGATAAGAGTCTCGCTGGAAGAATTTTATCCAAAGCCCCCTATACTTATCAAGCCATGCTGCACGGTCTGGCAACAGAGTCGCGGGCTGAAAAACCATAGAGAAAACTCTATGATTGAATGTGTCAGAATTCGATGTCAGAAATCTTTCGACTGATTTTTTGTAGGTTATGTTTATTCCGAATTTTTTTGATTTTGAATACAATGATAAATCAAACTTTCTGATTATATTTCAAAACAAAGCCATGAGAGGGAAGGAAAATAAGTAGGCGACTTATATTATTAAACTTTATTTTACTACATTATTTTTGCACATACACATTATAATAACAAATGCATTCATTGATTTCGATAGGTTATCAATGGAAGTTTCCAAGGGGCTTTATAATAATGAATTCAGATAAATTTCACTCCGATCATGAATGTATGTAATAAGCCATGCATGCCGAACTGACATTGTAATGAATGGAAATTGACATAACGACCTCTACATAAAGCACTGGCAATACAACATTACGGAATTTACGAGTGGGCCACGAATTTTCAGTGTCCACGAACTATTTGTATGGCAGCTCTATAGAAAGCGCTCGTCGCTAATGGACATCTCCACAATTAAACCTCGTTTTCGTTGAATTCAATGTATTTCTTGTGAGATTATTCTGCGATTATTTAGTGTTATCATAATACAGTTCACGGTTCATCGAAATTCATCCTACACCCAAAGTAAGTAATGATTTAAATCTGTATATGTTATATTGGTTAGTCTCATTTTGCTGTTTGATTAATTATTGAAAATTATAATATATCGCACCTTAAACGTGAACTTAAAAACACACTCCCCGTTGCTCAGTAATTATTACCATTAATTACGCATAGGATTTATGAAAATAACCTTTCAAAATAAATATCTATGTTCCTGTTGAAAATTAAACTGAGGTTATGTTGCGTTATGAAGCCATGCGTTGTTTAAATCAGTATCTTCGATTATAACTTTGAATATGTATTTAGTTGTCCAGTGCATCATATCATTTATATTTACCAAGATTCATCATAATTCATATTTAAATAATGTAGAAATGTCATTTATTGTACATATATATTATAGGTAACATTTTGGCGTCTGTTGGATATGCATTGAATTATTAGATTTCAATCATATTATTTGTGTCTAAGAACATGTTTTGATGTAGTGATTGTGCTTTTTAAGTCTTATTAATAATATATTTGCACAACTGAATATTTTACTTAATTTATGTCAAAAGTATGTTGAAGAATAAACTCAAAATCAACTGTAACTTTTGATTGAAAACCGCGTGTATACAATGAAACAAATATTATATGCATGTTCTATTAGATATATGTGAAACAGTTAAATATTTATCATTCTTTATATAGTTTTTGCAATTCATAAGAAACAATTATTACAAGGTATTAATTGTATAGATATTATAGTGTATTGCTTGAATTAGAATTAAGGCAATTTAAAAGATGAATATTTCTTTACTCTACTATAATTATCTACTTAATGCTTTCAGATGCCTAGACGGTGTTGTGTTCTAGGATGCAAGTCAAACTACAACACATTTTTGCTAAATAACGACACAGTCACACATTAAAAGGTAGAACAAACCAAACCAAATCATGCTTGCTGATTTTTTTTTTTTGTCCATGTCCGCTCCCAGTGTGGAGCATATGGTCTCCTAATGGAGGTATTTCAACAGATTTTTCTATGAGAACTGTTTGTTACTCAGTTGCTCAACCTCTCTTTATCAAAGAGAGTAGGAATAGAAGGATAAGGCTAGGATAGAACTAGTGGTTAGCTAATCGCTCTCACTACGCCCCGTGAGGATCGGATGGGTGGTTGAGAGGTTTATACATCACAGACAACTAGACTACGGACAGAATTCGATTGAAAGATCAATTTATGAAAACCGTCCCCACCGGGAATTGAGCCCGAGATATCCGTAGCCGTAGCCCACGACACTACCAACTGCGCCACGGACGCCGACAAACTTGGTGATAGGCGCGTGCGCCGTGAGAATCCGCGCAGCCTGAAGCCGAAATAGCTATCAGAGAACTAATAAAACTTTGTAGAAATGAATACTTTGATATTTTGTCATATTATAATCCAGTTCTACCAAATAAATGACTAACGTAAAATAAAAATAGTTGAATTCGTAGGAATCTTCATTTAGACTCTTATGTTTTTGTTGTCACGTGAATATGTTAAGTTTTTAGGTTGGCACTGCTGACTTTATTCTAACATGGCTGACAAAAATAAAGTTTGTGGATCGATTGAAAGATCAATCTATGAAAACCGTCCACACCGGGAATTGAACCCGAGACATTCGTAACCGTAGCCAGCGACGCTACCAACTACGCCACGGACGCCGACATTCCATATATTTAGCTTGATAAAAGTCTGTTCTACTTTAAAAAAATTCATTTAGCATGCTTTTTGATGAAAAGAATGCATTTTTAGACAACGTCCACCAATGCGAACATTTACCAAATTGATTTTTCATTCTATGAATTTATGTTTTAAGGCAAATATGTCTATGATTTATTGGAAGCATTTCAATAAAGCCGTTCAACATCGGAAAGCTGCATTTATTTATTCAACCGTCTGGTTAGTGTTACATATTGTGACAGCTATATTGTTATATCTGTTTAGTTAGAATTTCCTAGTTTCTTTGGAAATTATTTGAGAAGACCCGAATCAAAGAGAGGCGGATGGCTGGTTATCGACGTCCTGGAAGGGCTGGGATCTCAAACAAACACCATTTCAAATCCGGTTCAACACTTATTTATTTTTAATCGAAGATGCAGTGGTTTAACATACACAAAAATAATATTCCTAACACATAAAATTGAATCGACATTTACATTTACTTAACATATGAATATATTTTTAAGTGACACAACAACGATTTTAAATTACGTCCAGTTACAAAACAAACACAAACAATCCATAACGTCACCGTCCCAGCTCGAAAGCTGACAAAGGACTATCAAAAGGACTCCCGCATCCTTGGAGCCACCCCTTTCCGTCAAAAATGGACTCGTCTTGCGAACGTGTCCGCAGGCGATGGCCGAGCGCCCTTCCACTCGAAGGCTGGTAATCGACTCTCCACACATAAAATCAAAAGGACTCCCGCATCCTCGGGGCCACCTCTTTCCGTTCAGCTTCCCGTTGAGGGGAAGCGATACGACGTTCCCTCACTCTGCCGGCTGCCACTCACACATACGGGAAGCCGCGCAGAAGTTCTTCAAAGAGGCGAGAAAGACTTCGCTGCCTCCGTAACACATACACAGCCGCCCTCGGCTACAGGTCGGACACTTCCGACCCAGAACAAAGAAAACTCAATGTCTCAAGATTGTCTTTTTTTTATTGCTGCAGACTTAGGCTTGGTACACATTATTTGACAATTTTTACACGGTTTTAAAAACAAAGCTTCTTTTTTATAATTTAAGTATAATTTAAGACTGACGTCAGTTCGAGTCCATTCGTGTGCTCGAATGCCTGAAGATGCCGAAAGGCGAAACCCGGGTCGTTAGTGACAAAATACATGGAAGTGTACAAAATCTCAAAAACCTAAAGTAAAGATTCTTTTATAAGTTGCAAGACACTGACAACTTTACAACAAATTTTCGACAAACGCCTCGTGATTTTTAACTTTTTTAACTGACGAATTCTTTAAACTTGACTTTCCGCCGTTCTCCCCTCCCCTTAAAAAAACCACCGCGAAGCACCGGCGACCTTCTTCCTTCGCTCACGAATTCTCACTCCTTATTGATAATTTTTTTTTCCCTCACGCCAAAGGACGTCGGCCAATTCTACATCACAGGTTCCGAACCTTTTGGACGAGTGCGCAAGTGGTACTTCAACGGTGCTTGAAAAGAATTTATTATTGAAGACTTGTTTTTTTTTTCACTATATATTTTGTCCCTTCGAACTTGAAACTGAGGCATCGATACAAGTGTAAGCTATTTTTATATAAATGAATTTGTTCTTTTTGAAGGCGATCTAAGATTTAGGCAAACGGACTAATCGACTTCGGCTTGGGCATAACAAAAATGAAGGAATATAAATTGGGCGTTAAGATTAACAACAGCCGAACTCTAATTGCTAATAAATGCCATGGATTTTTATTAATTATTCTGTATGGGACACACACAAAAAGGTTTGGCATCATTGCTTTTCCTGTGCGAATTCCTCGAACTGACCGTCACCCATACAGTTTACTGAGAATCTGTAACTTAAATATATTAGATTCTTTTGATCTGTGTGCCATACGACAGAAAGTGGGGGTTTTTTACGAGACGAAGAAAGAAATCTCGGTACACTCAATACCACTTTACTGACCTCAAAAACCGATATGGATTATCAAGAGGGAGAAAAGTCTTACATACGATAGGCTTTGAGTTTAAAAAATCACGCTTAAAAAGGACTTATTTAATGGAAAGATATGATATCATAGCATGGCGAAATAGATTCCTTAACTAAATGAAAAATAACAGACAATGAAAAACGTCCTGTTATATATTTTGATGAACCATTCATTCATCCTTCATATGTTAAAATATTGGCAAGACGGAAAAGAAGTTAAAGGCGTAATGACTCTGATTCCATAGGTCAAAGATTTATTATTGTTCATGCTGGCCTAGGAAGCGAGTTCATTCAAAATAGCTTGCTAATTTTCAAATCGAAAAGTAAATCATTCCCTGATTTACTTTTCGATTTGATGATATGAATGCGGTTAATTTTACGAAATGTATGCAGACGCAGCTCATACCAAATTTACCGAAGAACTCCATAGTAGTTATAGACAATGCACCATAACAACAAGCAAATAAATAAATGGTGGCCACATATTTCACATAGTGAGCGAATATGGTTAAGAAAAAGAATCATTTTTTTAAATACTATTGTTTAGGAATATTTTAATTAAAAGAATTATTTATAATGTATTACTATAATTATTTTAAAGTATTATTTAAAATATAATATTTTTGGGATAGAACGCTGGCAATACAGGCGGAGCAAAAAAGCATTTCACGTAATAACGCTATGACGTGAGTCTAGATAGAGCGGTTGGACATTAATGCTGAAATTCTTAAGACTGAATGCGCTTACCAGAGGAAATGTAGGACGTTGCAATTTAATCATTTCGCTCAACATTCAATGGCGGAAGATATCTCTGACATTATCACCTGACTCAATGTCGGACATCAGCTTGTTTGCCCTAAAATGTCCTCAAACCTTTACCAGTGGTGGAAATTATCAGTCTCCGGTGGAATGCCCTATGTTTATTGAAGGCGTTCGAAATGAAGTTAGAAAAAATATTAAACCCCGCAAAGGCGGGGATGGCTGAAAATACACAAGCCTCAACAAATTTAATAATATTAGGTAGCTACACTATCTACATATAATTATGTGATATACACATAAATATTGTACCAACCCACGTGTATATATAATGACAATCTAGTTATCAAATAATGTTATAATATTGTAAAACACGAGCTGTCAGAAGCGATCAAAGTATAGTTCTCTACGGAAGCGATCAAAACAAACGCTTCCGCCGCAACCAAACAGTAACGTATGCAAGTGAAATAGTATATTATCAGTGTAAGCATACATAGTAGGTACCTACTATAGTAGTATGTGTGCTATATCGAGTATATACCAAATCTATCGCGTGAACGTAACAATCGAATATTTAGTTCCCAAACTGGCCGCATATCTAAATGGCGACACTCTACGGCCACCTAATATCTTTACTTTTTGTAAATAATCTATTTAAAAATGGGGAATGGAGGAACTTTTTTCATTCCGGGCGACACTTTTTTAAGTTTGTTTAAATGTTTTAAAAATAAATACCTATATATTTTTCTAACGTGTGTGCATATGCAGTTACCTCTCAAATAATTATCTTTTATCTCCCAAAAATACAAAAGCTACAATACAGATATTTTTACTCTCCATTCCATTATAAGTAAACAATTAGAATGCATAAAAATACTTAATTTGTCGCGTTTTAAAGACTAGGCGGAGTTGTGTCGAAGAATGAAAAAGTTGTTTTAGGGTTTTTTTTCATTGAGTAGGGTCATCAACACACTTTTAAGCAGTGCTATTTTTTTAATATCTTATAGGAATTAATCAGATACTTTTTAAAAAACAGGCGGAATAATCATTATCCAGTGCTATTTAGCCTACCTACATGTTTATATTAGTGAAATCAATATATTAAAAAGTAATCGATAATGTTTACCGTTTTGAATAATTGCAGTTAAATATACATAACATTAAAAACCAAATAATAATACATACTTAGTTCAAAAAACTACAGTAAATACATATTAACAACACACCGTAGAAACCCAGGCGGAATAACCCCGTTTGACGGTACAATATTTTTTCCCTATTATTCGGTAGGTAGCAGAGATACTGAAATACATCCGAGTGTTTAATGTTGCCTGGCGAAGAACACTAGAAAATGGCCGGCGTGGTCGTACCGCTGTGATTTGACGTTTTTGTATTTTTACAAGCAAGTTAAATAAATTACAATATATCAAACATGGCAGATACGAAACGGTTTGTCGCGAGCATTGTCGCCTTTTTGCGAAACCAGATGGAATTAAATACAACGAGTCCTGATTCTGCCGAAAGTCTCGAAGTCGGAATACAATGTTTGGAATCTGCGTTTGGATTGACACCAGAAAACTCACAGTCTTCCGTCGATCTTTTAGATTTATTCACGAAACATTCGCCTGCTCCCGCAGAGGTTTCCGAAAAAGATAAAGAAGAAGCCGAAGCCCTCAAAAATGAAGGGAACGCCTTAATGAAATCTGAGAAATTTCTGGAAGCTCTGCAAAAATATACACGAGCTATCGAAATCGACGCAAAAAACTCGATATTCTACTGCAACCGGGCCGCCTCGCACTACTACTTGAAGGACAACGATGCAGCTATCAAAGATTGTTACACCGCCCTTTCTCTGAACCCTAACTACGCAAGAGCGTATGGTCGTCTAGGTTTAGCTTTGACTAAACTAAATATGCACTTAGAAGCTAGAGACGCTTATGAAAAAGCACTACGACTGGAGCCAAATAATGAAGCGTTCAAGAATAATCTGAGATTGACCGAAGAAACATTAGCTCAGACACCGGCTCCCACCCTTCCCGGCGGTCTAGAATTAGGATCCCTATTCCAAAACCCGGCATTGATGACTGTCGCCACGCAGATGCTGTCGGATCCCGCCATGCAGAATCTAATGTCTGGTATATTGGGTAATGTGAATGGTGGTCAGGCGCCCCCTGGCGGTCCGGATGGAATCAATGCATTGCTCCAGGCCGGCCAACAGCTAGCACAGCACATGCAGCAAGCCAACCCTGAATTAGTGGAACAGCTGCGCAGTCAAATGACAGGCCCCCAGCCGCCTCCTACACAGCCACCTCAACCTCCCCAGTAAACTTAAATATTTTTTACTTCCCATATTGAAACTCCAGTTTAGTTTTGTGTTTCATCACACTTTATATTTTTTTCACTTTTAAACCAAAATAGATTTTTCGAGTGAAATATTTCACGCAATGAATTCGTTTCATGTGTACAGCAAACAAGTCCAAGATTATTTTTGATGGCAGTTAACATATTTAAAATATGTTTTGTTAACTCTGTTAAAATAAAAATTAGAAGCAAAATATATTCTAATAAATACATGCCTACCTAAAATATAGACTTCTATATTGATGTTATTTAAATTTATTTCTAAAAAATCTGATAAATGAATTTTTATATTTAAAAGTATAAATATATATGTATATGGCAAGCAGGCAGAAGGCATTTTTTTAGAAATAATGGTTTTAACAAATTCTCCAAATATTCCAACAGTCATGCATTTTGTTAAAATTATACATACATTACAATAGAAAAATGTGACCCCGTGTCCAATTACCACCGTGCATTTAAAAGCATACAATAAGCTGTGTTTCTTCCTTCCCTTTTCAAAAAGTAATACAATCGATTCAAATGAACTTTATTTACCACACTTAGATTGGATTTTCTATTCTGATATAGCAGTACAAAATATTGGAACCACCATCACCTCACCATTTTCCTGTGTAACAAAAAGTATTCCAGAAAGATCACTAGCAAGGTAGAAAATGGACATTAAAGTCAGATGATTATCTTGGTGGGGGGCAGAAAACGGGAGAGACTTTGGATAAACAGTAAATAGCTGCGAGCTTTCGATGACGTACCAAATATAATATTTGTGAACCAATTTGGTCATTTATCGATATGTTTAAACTTTCCATTACTTTTTATGTATTGAACTATGGGGGCAGTGGATTGTTTTGTTACATAGATACATAGGTGCATTTCTTTTCATACAATAAAATACCTAATCATGGTTACTAATGAGTTGTTTTTTGAATTCTTGTCAATTAAATTTATTGTTAAAAAACATTACAATAGATCATAGTTCCCAATCCCTCAGTGAATCTTTTGCCCACAATGATCATTCATAATTCTGTTGATTTTTTATATTTTTTTATGAAGTCACAATAATTGCAAAACAATTTGATACAGGACTTTTTTTTACCATGTCTGCTTCCAATGGACTTGTGAAAGAAGGATAGAGTCGGTAAAAGACTAGTAATTAGTTATTCTCTCTACACCCCTCTTCAGAATCGGATAGAGGGTGGGGGGAGAGATATGAAAACATCTTGGACAGCCGTACAATTGGATACAAATACATGGATTGAAAAGTTTCCATTCCGCGATTTGAACCTGCAACTGAGCGGACGAAAGCCCAAGAGCGTTGACAGCTATGTGTGTATCTACAAGGCGGCAATACACTACACTAATATGGGTTTATTTTGCAAACATCCAACTTAACCAGCTTACCCAGATGTCTTCAGCATAGATAATATACTGATGTTTTCAGATACCCATCAATGTTTTTATTTTTGTGATTAAATATTGACATTATTTACACTGATACCGACAGAAAGTTGATCTATTGAAAATCTAGCTGATGACAATACAGTCCCGCAGTCTTCAAAGAATCAAACTCATAAACAAAATTATGATTTTGATCGGTACTCGTGTCCACTTCAAAAGAAGAGAAGCGTGTCGAATCTGTACTACAAGCTTTACACCTTGATGGCGTGTTACCACTGTTCAGTAGAAGTAACAGGCAGGCCCATTTTTATTAAAAAAACTGCGAAAAAAATCTTGACTTAATTTTTCCTCCTGTATGCAAAATACACCAAGAGAATTGAAATAGAGTCATGGTTTCTTAGATATTTGTATTTCCTTTACATAACATATTAGAGCATGATATTGACAAAAAGAAATAAATATTTGGTCATTATCTATTATACATTTTTTAATCAATTAAACTATACATATACATTAAGAACTATCTCATCAAAATATTAGATTCAATGCAAGTTATATTTGATGTAATTCTTTTAAACATTCATTCATTGTGTCCAGCGAGATCATATTTTAGCGATTCAAAAAGAATCAAAAGCAATACAATGAATGAAATAAAAATCACACATAATATATACCAGTCGATAGATATCAAATTCAAATTTATCACAATTTTGGATAACTAACATTTTCAATTTATAGCTATATTTCTTACACCGATGGTAAAAATATCAAAATGTAATTTTATATAAATACTTTAAGAATAAATCGGCAAATTTTGAGTTGTATTTGAAAAGTTTTATAATATTAAAACTATTTAATGTAAACTTCAGGCATTAATTATTTTTACATAAAATATAACTCAAATATAATGTCACGGTTTTGATTGGCTTTTATCGACATAAACGAGTGTGATTCATACTACAACTTGAATGTTGGTACTTCAATGATCAAGCGAATTTTTCAAACAGAAATATGGACTCTTAGACTTCGTTTTTACTACACACAAAATATTCCCTAGAATCGTACAAACATCATTAAGAATTTTCATAGTGGACTAATTTGATATTCATCGACTCATATACCTTTTCATAAGCAAGTGAAAAAAGACGGGATTTCATGCATTGAAAGTGAATCCATGAATTTAAAAAACACGCTTGCTCTTATTAAAACAGCAAAAATAGTCTTAATTACATTAGAATAAATAACATTGAATTTCATAACAAATCGTAAAAAGATACTAGAGCTACACACATTTCGGTGAGTCATGAATGACCAATATTAAATACCCTTAACTACAATTTAATAACTTGAAATGCAAGGCACAATACATATATTTTTTTAAATCAACGTATACTTAATCAATTATTGTAAATTGATATTCAATTTACAACACAGTAGATATTTTTTCATACATTATCAAATCTACAATCTTTGTGATATCATTTATCACGATTGGTAGGATTATTTTGACCATATATTTTTGGAAATAGAAAAAGGTTTTAATCTATATAATTCATCTGCTTGTCAATGAAATATTTCAACTTTTTGATTGCTATTTAAATAAGTAACTTTTATAAAATATGAAGAAAAGAAAATAGAATATGGCAAGTTTTTGGATGAAGAAAAAAACTCAACAACATACTCCAATATAAAGGGTGATCTTCTACGATGAAGGCTGTGTGTGTGGTCACTCTAAGTAGAAGCATATTTATTTTTCTTTGGATTTGACATTTTAAATATACGGTACATTTCTAATTTATAGGTAACACCTCAACTAAACTTTTAGCTAAACATTATTATACAATAATTTCTCAACACAGTTGCCTAGGAATTAATTATAAAACGTGACAAAATACGATCAACAGTTGCTACGTGTCATGAGTATTTTTAAAACATTACTAAATGACTATGTATATATAATCAACATATAAAATTCTCTTAGTTGTGCTTCCACTTTGTTCCATTAAAAAAACTGATGCTCAGTGGAATATAATATTCAAGCTACATATTTTTACCAATAAATAGGTATAAACCTAATATTTAGATGACTTAATTTTCTTAAAACCAAGTAAATAATGAAAACAATATAATATATATGGAACATTCATAATATTACACGCAATAATCAATATTAAATTTAGAAATTATTTTTCAATGAAAAAATCACATTTACAAAAATGAATCATTTAATCAGTAAGCTTTATAAAACAAATTTATAATCAATCTCTTACTAAAATAGAACTCGAAAGTGATTATTTTACCTACAATAAACTTCAATCCAAAACCGTCTTACCAGGATTATTGAATCACAAGTTGCTCGGTACTGCTCTCAATGTGATTGTGGGACATCGCTACATAGAGCTGAACATTTCTGAGCACAGTAGCCAGCAAACGCATGGTTATAGTTTTGTAGGTCTATTTTTGTGCATTTTTAATCGTTATTCTAATCAAAGTCAAACTGGACTTGGAGGGCACTGTCACATGACTGGAGGCCGATTCATGTAAAGAAAACCTCATCACACGAAAGGCATCATGTGTATTATTTGCAGCCGTGTTTCATTGTAAATGCTCCTATAGCCGCCTTCAAATTCCTTAGCAGCGTAATCACTACACAGATGGTCACTATAAATTTGGCTCGAATTTGAAGAGGAACTTGGTTGGGTCTGACATCTGAGTATTGTCGAGTGATATTCTTATTTACTTTTAAACAGTCTATGGAATATATTCATCCTTCTAAATCGTTTTTCACATGCTAACAGATTGATGAAATTTTCATTGATAAAGTTATATTATAAAATAATAATTTAATATGATATCATCTCTAAGCAGTCTGCTTAAAATTAACGAATTCAGACTCCTTCTCTCAACTATCAGTTTCACAAATAATCTCAGCCGGTAAGCATAACAACCAAAATATAATATAAATGTCACAAATACACACAATATACTATATAAAGAATTTTTGCCTGTCATAATTGCATCAAATTAAAATGTGCCTCAACTCAATAGATAGAAGGGAATAATAAGAGATGCCACTAAAAAACGTATGACAGTTACACATATATAACATGCAATACCTATGACAATTTTATTATTATGTGATTACAGATTATGATGAGACAGGATTTAAAATATCTAGGAGTAACAATTTCAGTAGTATTCTTTAAAAAATTTACTCCACGAGAAAAATGAAAACAAAAACTAAGATTTACACATGGTAAGCAAATGTAAAGTAAGGCTGCTTGACTATTTTTCAATTACCATGTTTAAACTATGTATGGCAGACACGATGCCCACAGGACGACATTCCACCCATCTACTGAAGAGCTATTTATTATATATTCAATAACAATTTTTTATTTTTCAAATCTGAAAGTGATCCATTAATTTCAGAAATCCAATTAAATTCTTCGATTCTGTTTTGGGCACATATTTTATGAAGAAAATCTCTATCCATTCATCAGATTCTATGAATCCGTTGACAATTTAAAACAAAAACTTGTTAGCAACCCTCATTAAATAATTATAATGTAGGTATATTGTTTATTGATACTTAAACACATACAGCAATGGGACAATTAATTGAAGTTGTAATGAATATAATGCAATTAGCACAAATGCGAACGCATTTTACTGAATTGAAATTACTAAAGGCTTATTATTTTCTTCCAATTACCGAATGAATTTTTAGCCAGAATGTCAGCTATGACAAATATCTACATTTTGATGAGCGGTAATTTACAATTACAATTTCGTTAGGTACAATTTCGCATAATTTCAACAATAAACTTGCCAATGCAATGAGATATCACTATTAAGGTGTCAACTGTCAATTCTTGGTGAAATTGCATTATATTTTAAAAATAAAATGCAATGAGGCATTACGAGATTTTAACATTTCAAACAATTTGTTCACACTTTTCCCAAAAACTTAATTTAACCGAAAAGTATAAAATACATAATGTTTAAATAAGTACATTTTACAAATAGCACAGTATAAAAATCCATATATATTGAAATAAGTCTTATAGGATGACTAGATAATATTTGTTATAAACAAAAAAACTGTTTGTACAGTTTTGTATTTCTGACATAAAACATAAATATGAAACAATGCCGTGTATTTAAATTAAAATATACCATTCATACAACGCACACATTTCAAAATGATTTTTTAATTACGTTTTTCCATCACCATTCACGAATAAGATATTAAAAAATCTTTGAATTAAAAATAAAACAATTTCACAAACAAGGTAAAGTTAAAACTAACTTACTTTTAATGAGATATCATAAAAAAATTGAGAGCCTTCGATAAGGTTGTAATAATATTCTAGATTTCAAAAATAAAAAGTACTTCACATTATCAGTGAATATTTCGCTCATTTGAAATTTGTCAAAAGTATTGTTACCTCCAAAATATATAATATTGATGCCTGTATGGAGCATTCATGCTTTCATATTTTACACCAAGCATAAGTATGCTCAGGGTACTACAATCAGTACCGTATATTTATATTTATAACGATTTCACATGTCATTTCGAACTGGTATTAATAATTTAATCTTTGGCAGAATACTTTCATATTCAGAAAAACTTTTAATTACAGCATGGTGGATTTCGTTATCTCCCGCTATTGCAATATTTTAATTTTGTATGTTTTATTATCATAAATGTGTACA
Organism: Himalopsyche phryganea; assembly: GCA_022494535.1. Lineage (NCBI taxonomy): Eukaryota > Metazoa > Arthropoda > Insecta > Trichoptera > Rhyacophilidae > Himalopsyche > Himalopsyche phryganea. The sequence goes on from JAGVSL010000034.1 coordinate 4,729,503, forward strand.
TTTATCAGGATCTTTGGCTGTTCTTATTTTCACAAAAAAGAAAACTAAATCTAAACACAATATTAATATAGTTTCATTTTCATAATTATTGTACTGCTGTCCATTCTATGTCAACTTTAAATAACCGAATTTAATCATGCCAGAGAATAGTTGATTGAACGTAGTTACACATAAATGCACAAATTCACATAAAATAAATGATAGCCAAAGGATTTTTTAATAAAAGTCCTTTTCAGTATTTTATTTTTTGTGAGAAATTTTTCATTTAAAAACAAAATCGTTTTTTTTATGATAAGTACTTACCTGTTAGTGATTTGATTAGAAATAAAATATATGAGATCAGATAATGTGTAATATTCAAGTGTCGTCTTTCACTAGTAAATTTGCATGCTGCGCATCTTTAAAAATTAGATTAAACAAACCGGTTCATTTAATATGGATAACTTTTGTTTATTTAAGTTTAGTATTCTGTATGAAATGTAAATAATATTTAATGACTTCCCTGAATGATTGCGACGGACTTTATTAGAAAGAATTCCATTCCAGAAGTAGGAATATATATAAAATAATTTATGATATTGATTGCGTACACACAATAGTGATCATATTATGATAATGGAGTATAATGGTAATCTCCCGTTACAAAAGTCACCGCAAACTACTGGTAATAATGTACTTTATTTCTCAAGAGACCTGGAAATAGCAAAACGCAAAGAAACAAAAGTGGCTTTATACGTTTTTGCATAACAGTTCTAACAAAAAACCAAAATTAGATAATAACGATGACAGGTTAAGCAACATTACATTTTGATACTCATTCGCTATTAATTAACTTTATTATACATACCTATTACAGTTTTTACAAAAATATAAATCCGATTAGTGTTGACTTGCTGCATACTTATTTTGAGCTTTTTTAAAGGCAAATAGCTATTTAATGTTACAATTCTTCGGGACTATTTCTTTCCACCAATCGTTTGGATATAAATACTTCTGAATCTCAATACCATCTGAAAAAAATAACATTGAATATTCATTTGCAACACAGAAATTCCTTCAATAAATTAAGCAGTAATATATGTTATCATACATATTCAGTATTTCAATATTCCATGGCACGGAAGAAAATAAAAAAACCGTGCGAAACGACTACATATCAAAGATTAATAGGTAAATATGAGTATTTCAGTGTTTCAATTATGCAACTGTGCAAACATTCATATATTTTAAAAACTAAATTCTTGAATTTTTTCCACAACCTGGGTTTTTATTACCCAACATTGATAGCACTGGTATAATGGAAACCCACCCGCTATCACTAAATTTCACAGGATAATATTGTAATATACAGAAATAATTACCTCTGGGAACAGGCATAGTAAATTCTCCAAATTTCTTTGTAGGCAGGGGTGTTTCTACTAAACTGGGTGGAAAGCAATGTAATGATGGTACCATTCCACAATCCGGTGGCAAGATTCTTCGCTTCCAGCCTATGCGTCTGGATACTTCAATCTATAAATACATGTTAAAATTTACTGCAACATATAGGCATCGAAATACACAATATTAATTTACACTATGAAAAAAATCAGGATCGACGTTTGGTATTGATACAAATAGACATGCAAAATAATTTTGACATTGAATAAATTAAGATAATTGATGAAAAATCAAAAAAGTTACCATTGGATCAATTTCAAAAACTATCAATTCAACTTTCATTCCAGCTAGATCCGGGTCCGTTACTGTATATATTCCTGAAATAAAAATAGCTTATGTTCAAATAAAATTAATATTATTCTTACTGAATACCAGATATTCAACTAAGTGCCTCGGTGCAGTATTAACAGGGCCTCTAGGCCAAGATGACAAGATTTCAGGAACTTAACATTTTCTACCCTATTTGAGTGTTATAGGCACCACTGATTACAGTGGGGCCCACAATTTTTCTCAGACAATTGACTTTTGGATATTATAATTATAAAAATTACAATAAAATTAAAAAAAAACAGCTATTAATAAAAAAACAACAATTGTAGGTTATCCATATACCGAATTCGAAGTTTTATATCACATCAAACAGTTTATTTGGAGAAAATGTAGTCACTAAAAATAACATTCTTGTCAATGCAACCTCTAATATCTCAATAGATAATATATAATCAATTCATTAATATTAACTTTCAGGTTCACTGTTTCATGTATAATTCTTTTACATGTTTGTTATGAGTTGTCTACAAATTTATTTTTAATTTATCAATGTTAAATGATCTCTTTTAATACTTAACTATTTTAACCTTATTACTTTATGGGAAATTATGTTATATATACACATACACATGCCAAGAACCTATACAAAATACAATATTACCACGTGGGAAGGGTTAATATAGGAATGACATGAATCATGGCTGATATTGTGTTAACAATTTCTCATATTGAGTAAATAGTTTTTCACACGAACAATTTTAATCCATAATGCTACTAAAAATGCATTAATGGTTTCTTTATTAAAAAACAATTGTTATGAGTATCATATTATGACAAGTACTTTGGTATAATGGATACTATGGTAAAGAAAACGCTATCCAACTTGCCTTCCGATGAAGTATATACAATATTTAGGCCACTTGATCGAAACATTTTATTAATGTTATCTTCATCGTGGTTTAATTCTTCATTCTTCAAGCATAGCTCCACATCTGACTGCCACGGCAAAGCTTTCCCAATTCGTATTTGTCCCCAAAGAGAACCATAACAAAGATAATGCGTTAAACCGAGACGAGTCAGGGCCTTATGAACTCTAAAAATAATAAAAATTAGATTATAATACTATTATTAAAATATATGGCATCTGTATTCAAAATCAAACCATCTAATATTGAATTCATGGTGTTTATTCTGTATGACAAATTAATCTAAGCCTTAAGATTTAGCTTTTTTTAAATGTAAGAAGAACATAAGTCTCTCTGTAAATCAAGCATGGTTCAATAGATTGCCTAGTGTTAATTGCTGTTAATTTAGTGCTGAGGCTCAATTTTACCTGTCAGATAAGGAATGCAGGTTTTTCATAAATTCATCAGAATTTTTACAAGTATGTGTGTAATTATCGTTGTTTTCGAATGCTTGAAACAAAAACCAAATCGATGTAAAAAGGAATATGAATGTGATTATGACGACTAGTTTAGATAATGAAAATCGCATGGCGAATAAATTTCGCATTAATAAAACAAAAAGAGTACAATTCAAAATTGTATATGGTCTTTTTTCGTTAAGTCGGTTCACATCAAATGTCAAAATATAACCATAAGCAAGAATACCAAAGCTAATATACAATTTTAATAATTATTTTATGGCTACAGATGATGTAAATTTACTTCATGAATTTGTAACTGAATAAATATTTTTTCCTCTCTTTTCATGATTTATATTTTAAATATGATATAAATATTTTTTTATTTGGGATCACATTTCACTTGTTTGCCATGTAGCCATAGAGTAAAATACTAATATAGCAAACTTAAGAAAACAAATACATGTGTTTTGTAAATTTTTGTTCTCGTTGACAACTTAGTGGTAAATTGACAGGTTTTGGCGGCCGGTTAAATACATTATTTAATATCAATTCTAAACCGATATGAGTTTTCGCGGTAGGAGATTTAGCCATCGAGGTGGTGATTTCTCTCCAAGAAGATCGAATCCTAATAACTTTCCCCAACGAGGCCGCTGGGGAAGCAAACGTCAAGAATGGCAGCCGAACGATTTTGCTGCGAGGGGTCGCGGGTTTAGCGCGGGAAGAAATATTCATCGAGGATCCTTTAGGAGAGATAACAATTTTAAACCAGATACACCCGGTAAACGCTTGACAGAATGTGAAATTGGAACCACGGAATACATCAGTACGCTGGAAGGGTTTAGTGGTATTATAAAATCTAGGTAAGCTGGGCAGAAATATTCAATGGTTCCTGTGGTGTAATCTAACCCAATTTAGAAAATATAATTAACACATATTCCATACTCTATAAGCGCGCTTATACACTTAGTGAATGAGATTCATTAGTACCTTATCTTCTCCTCGCTCAGCAGACAACCCGCGATGGGATAAATCTCATTCCGTGTTGAAAACAAGTGCTCTATTAATGTACAACTATAGACATTTTAAAATATACTACATAAGTAAGGTGACTATAATATTCAAATTTAAAATAACTCAGCTAGCACGACTTATAGGTGCTGTCGTAGAATATAAAATGTAGTTTTTTTTATTTACATTATTATGGAAGTAATTTTGTTGCACTCCATCTTTTGATAAATCAATGATTTTAGATTTTGTAGTTCTAAGTTCTGCTAATTACATCTCACGACTCACCAGACCAATGTCCAAAAAGCCAGTACGAATAGTCGCCTTATATATAGGTACTCTGATTATTTTCCTATTCTAACTTATGATTCGTTATAGCTTATATGTATTGCAAAAATGTTAACTCAGATTATGTTATTCAGAGCAATGTTGAGAATGTATAGAAAGCTTATATCTTTGAGCGGAAGGAAAAGTCTGTAATTGGTAGTTTTCAGGAGAGCCAAAACAAGATTTCCTTTATTGAGAACATTCAAAAATGTGATGTTTCAAAGTGACATTAACGTTACAGGATTATCATTGATTCAACTTTCATCCATTACGCACTTGTGCATTTTAGTTATTTTGGCATATTAAAAACATTTTTCGATTTGATGACTAAATGCCCTTTCACTTTCACAAATAAACATATCAAGAGCATGGACACACTGTCAGTTAATACAATTTTTCAAAAGCCAAGAAATCATATTTTTATAAAAAAAATATTTCTTTATTTTCCTGTAGGTATTCAGACTTCCAAGTAAATGAGATCAATATGCAAGGTGAATTAGCAAAATTAACTGATTTAAAAGTACCTCGTCTCGAAAATGATGACCAAAATAAAGATGGAGACGAAGATTTATTGATTTTAAATAAATATAACGTGGAACTTTTGCCTGTTGAAGTATGGGATAAGATCAGTGCTTTGGCGTTGTCTACTGAAAAATCTACTGAGAAAATTGAGGTGAGTGGACAGACTGGACAGTTTAATCTGCATTTTTATTATCACTTTATATTATGGCCCTCTTATCTTCGTTTTTCTTGGTCTCGTAATCTTTTTTTTCTTTTTCATAAAAGTTTATATAAAATCGATAACACTGTTATTCACTGGTTATGTTACTAGGTGTGGCATGAGTTTTGCCTCTATGAGAAGCATCTTCAGACTAATGCTGTCTTTAGAGTTTTATTTATAAAGTAGACATTAATTCTGATTCCTTAGTTATAAATGAGAAATTTACATTGTACTCAACAATTATTATGAAAACTATTCTAAACTATACTTTCAAGAAGTTATTTAGAATCTGGCATTGAAATATCCATATATTATTAGGTTGACGCTACCGAAATGTCGAAAGATGAAAGGACAGCCATACATAACGCAGTGAAGAAAGTTTTTGGTGCAAAAATTGTCGGGTCTACTGTTGGAGCTGGAGAAAAAAAATCAATAGTATTTTCAAAGTATTATAAAGGAGGTATTAACTTATACTGTTTGTCTAATTCTCCACATAATTTAATGAAAATTTATTCTTTATTATATATGTTGAAAAATCCTGTGCTCGACTAATTATCTGAATTCACACAATCAATGTGCAGTTTTATCGGAGCTCATTCTATGTACATTGTGCTGAATTCAAAGCTTAAAAATCGAGTTTCTAACCTTCATTGAAAACTTGTTAAATAAAAATGTACAGTGAGTTATTAAAAATGGCAGTCGCTGAACAGCTGATAGACGCTGCGTTTATATATTATGCTCTAATCATATTTTTTTACTTTCTATTATTTTGTTTACCTACCTACATTTCAAACATTTCATTTCACATTTTGTACTAATTTTAAGATGCAGTGTCCTTGAGTAAACTGATGAAAGTGCTGTTTGTTAAAAATAACGGCTTGGTCAATTGAAGAAAATCTTAAAAATCAGTTAAATTTGTAAACAACTACCTACTTTGTCTTCATGTTATAAGAATTAGTAGACGTTTATTGATTCCACTTATTACAATATAGCCCAACATTTGTATAACTATTAAGTTTAAAAATTTGCATCTGTCTGTGATAATATGAAATCACAATGATGTTTTAAAAATTGTTGCAGAACTTAGATTTCAGTGCGTATGCTGTTTGTAATAAAAGAATCGTACATATTACTGGAGACCGCTATATAAGTGTCTGATGCTTTAATCCTGCTGTTTAAACACTCCGTACGAATTGATAATAATTTAATAGATTGAAGTCTTATAATAATATATATATAGTAATAATCTAATTAAAGTAAATTGTGTACACAATCTGTTTCTTCTATTTTAGTGCGCGTGGATAACAGAGAAAAGTGGCTTTGGCCTGGGGAATATGTTCACTTTTTGGTTCATAAAGAAAATTGTGATACAATGGAAGCCGCGAGTCGTATAACAGAGGGTCTTCACATGAGTCGGTGAGTGGAATTATTATTTGTCAAATATGCATGCGAACATTTCATATCGGAATGGGTAATGATCTATTTGTTTTATATTTTTAGCATAAAACCCGCGCTCTTTGGATACTGTGGCACAAAAGACAGACGCGCTAAAACGACACAGTGGTTCAGCATAAAGAAAGTTGACCCTCATAAAATACAAAAGGGATGTAAAAATATCCGCAATGTACTAGTTGGGAACTTTACTTTCAAAGATTATCATTTGAACCTCGGTAGTCTTAAAGGAAACAGGTAAATACTTGTCCTTTTTTATCAATAAATGTATCCCTGTATTTAGCAATATCTGAGATACATAAAATTGTCTGTCCTTCTGGTGAGTCGTCGATGGTCCCGAAGTAGAAATTGGAATGAATTAATATTTCAATCTATTTATGCATTTGAATGCAAATTCATGGATGTCTGTGTTGTTTTCAATATCCAATCCGATCCTTAAAATTGGGCATGATTATCCGACTTTTTTCAGTCATTTCCCCTCTGATGGTTTATCGGCTCACTAACTATCACTTTTATTTACGTTCTACATTAAGAGTCCATATGCTCCACGTTACTTGACATGATTTAAAAAAAATTACAAATATGACATTTTTCCTTTCAACACAGATTTTGTAAAATCAAATGATGATATGTTCAGACAATCCGCAAATAATTCATTTTTAAAATTCAACAAGTGCGCAAATATTATTTGATTACAATTTCTTCTGTTATGTTTTCAAAGATTCAGAATTGCTCTTCGCAATGTGACTGCTACTGATGAATTGATTGAGCCGGCCGTACAAAATGTGAAGAACAATGGTTTTATCAACTACTATGGACTTCAGCGATTCGGCAGCAGAGCTGATGCGCCTACATACATGATTGGCAGATGTTTGTTACAAGGCAAATATCGAGAGGTATGTCTATTTATTGAATTCAATCTGTGTTCTGACAGTATACCTATTTTATTAATTTTGTGTACTATTGAACACTTTGACTCGGCTTAATATAATTCTTCTGTTTAATAAATTCACCGTAATACCTGTGATTCCACTTAGCAAAGTTATTATCATAAAATAGCAAAGCCCACTACCTTTCTATACTAGTCTGTTTTCGCTATAGTTTAATCTTATGGTTTTCGAGGTTAGTTTAAATAGTTAAGTGAGTTTCATAAATTAATATAAATGGAGGCGACTATCATTCCTCATGCAACCTCTGAACATTTCGGCAAGATAACATTTCAAACTTCCCTCAGATTGTTTTGAATACATTGATATTTATATCACTCTTAAATCTTGCATTTCACTTTCCATCCAATTTTGTCACCTTTAAGTTCCACCGAATACATCAGATAGAATATACTATAATTAAGGTAAAAATCTATAGACCTAACTTAAAATACTTTTATCTTTCATAAATCTGATTTAACTCTTCACGGTAATATTTTTTCCTACAGGCAATAAACATCATATTGGCACCGCACGGACCTTTTGCATATCAATTACAACTGTATCAAAACACGAAAGACCCCCATGCAGCTTTGAATGAAATTCCTCGCTACGCATCAATGTCGATAGAGGTCAAACTTTTGATGGGCTTAGCAGCTTGTGCTCAAAACGATCTACTTGCTGCACTTGAAAGGGTATGGTAATATTTGTTACTATATGTTTTTTGTCACTTAGCACAGCACGTTGAACACTAAGCCTAACATATAGTACGACAATAGTATTTATCTAGAGACACGCTGACCGTATACAGTGTGGACAGCTCTTATAAACAAAATAACCACTGTGCCGTTGGAAACCCACAAAAACAACACTAACACATCACATCAAACTGAATTTGAAGAACGGCTTATAAATTCAATGCACTGGTTATCGGGCACTCTATTAGAGTCCTAAAATGGTATTGTTTCAGATGTAGACATATTCCGAGTGGCCGTGAGTGAGTTCAGACCAAAGTACTTTTTCTTATGTATGAAAGTAGATTTTGTCAGAACTTACTCAGTTGACTTTCTTGCCAATTTTCAATGTTTGAGTTCCAAAAAGTGAAGTAATAAACAAAACAGTGGGTATTAATACTTGACCTAACAATGACGAGCATACTACAAAAATGGTAAAAAAAACCGTCCTGTATATAATCACTGGTCGCCGAAAAAGGTACCATTCACTTGCAAAATGTGTTAATTAATATTGACTAATAGACATTGAAAATTTGATAAAAATATTTATTTAACGGGGACTAGTAGTTGTTAACCTTTCGAGAAGTAATTAATTAATTATGGCCGTGCTATGAGGAGTGAGTTTTTTTTTTACATAAAAATTAAATACATTTTTTTCTCAGTTGATAATGCTCGTGATAAGCGAAACCGGTCCTGATCATTATAAACATGTGAAAGTAGTACAAATGAATTGTATTTTATTTTTTAAAACATTTTTTTTTTTATCAAAATCAATATAATGGAAAGAGAAATGTTCACACACACATCTTATTATACTGACTTACATATACATTCATACTCCCAGAAAGGTTAAGATGGTGAATAATTGTTCTAATGTTTTTTGAAGCAGTAACGTAAGAGTTTACCTTTGAATGAAATTGTCTTCCTATAACCAACCACAAAAATGTATATCATGTTATAAAATTGCTGCTGATAGAAAATCAACATTCATATTAAATTGTCTCGTATTGATTCACAGATACCACGGAACACGCGCTTATTATACATACACTCGTATCAATCGTGGATATGGAATCGATGTGTATCAGAGAGAATCAAACGTTTTGGTCTCACTTGTCAAGTCGGTGACTTGGTGCCTTTAAATCCAACTGAACTACGAGAAGACGATGAATCAAAAGACATTGACGGTATGAAAATATATCTCAAACATTTGATAGACGACAATTTTTGTTTTAGGTTTTAAGTATATGATTTACATACACGGTTTAAATCAAAAGTATTTTAAGTTTTTTTATATTAAGTCTTTTGCAGTTGGCTGTATTTTTACTTTTGTCATGTGACTAGCAATCATACTTAAGTTCAAATAATTTTCAATAATCAAATATTCCCATCAATAAAATGTCAAAGCTTCAGTACTTCATTTCCCATTTACTATGCGTCTTTGGTAGGTGTCACTGTTTATTTAAAGTAATTTTTATTATAACTGGTTGGAGTATTTATTTTCAAGATCAATTAATATGATAAGTTCATGCAAAGTTTCACCCAAATGACAAAAACGACGTTGAGAGAAAATATTACATTAGGAGTTTTATTAACTGATCTGTCACACTTTGCTTTCAAATGAACAACTTAATTTCATTATAGGCAAAAATTATTATGTTCATTGAATGATCACGCATAAAATATAATCATTGTGTTTTTGGACTTGTAAATGATAAAAATATGTATATTTTTTTTCAGACACTTGCGAATGGTATAACGAAGGCGATGACGATCCATCAGCAGATAATGAAAAAACCACAGAATCCGCCAAAGTCGAAGAGAGCAATGAGCAATCGGAATCTAGCGAATCCAAAAAAAGTTCTACAGCTACTGAGAAGATGCAAGTGAGAGTTAGGGCTCTCACCGAGCAAGATGTTGAAAACAAAACCCATACCATTTATGACGTAGTATTGCCATTGCCCGGATACTCCATCGAATATCCTCCGAATTTGAAAGACTACTATTTAGATATTTTAAAGGAGGATAATTTAGATTTGGAGTTGAAACAGACCGTTAAGTATGTGTACATTTTTTTTACAATTTAAATATTACATTTTTAAATTACAATGTCTTCTAGTAACAAATTTATATGCAGCCTATTGAATATTCTCGAGAGAATATATTTTAGTCGTGCTGGGTCCACTTCTTTTATATCTAGAGATGTGGCGAAGACCTGCCATGCATTATTGACTGGTCGGGTAGACAAACCGAATTTTTGTCTCAGCGATAAACAACATTCTGCTTGAAGGAAATCTATAATATATTTTTCCCAGATATTTCATTTTGTCGAAATGCTACCCAGTGCGGATTTTGACTAAAAATCCACTATTAAAAAAAAATCTTTCTCATTAACACTTTAGCTACCGGACGTAATTACGTAAAACAGTGACTTAGTACCGGCTATTTTTTTTGCAATCCTGAAAAATATCGCGCTTTTTATTAAAATCGCTATATCTCTTAAATGCTTCGACACATTGACAGGAATCATCAAAAATGTATCAATAATTATATAAATCGATTTATTTACAATTAATTTAACGTTTTCCAAACTGTGGTTTATGGTTTCCCAAGAGTACATCCGATTTTGATACAGTCAATACTTAAAATTTATTTTTTCGCAATTGTTTCTACATTTATATTTATCAAATATATTATATAATTTATTTATTTATTGTAAATTCAAAAGATTGAATTAAAGCTAATACCAATGCGCCATACATTACACAAACATAACAACAGTAACAATAATAATAATAAAAACATTTTTTAAATTATTAAATACAAAAAAAAAACAAGATATTATTAATTTACAATGAACAAATATTTGGTGAACAATACCCAGAGTTTAGTGCTGAAAATATTCAGCTCTCTAGGCAGTGCATTAATCATCCGAACGGCTCTTGCAACTGTTGACTCGATTGAATGAAAAAATAATGAATAATGTATATGATTCATTATTTTTTATATAACTAGTTTTCTATAAAATATATATGTTTTAAAAAATAAAACACAATTCATTTGTACAACTTCCACATGTTAATAATGATCAGAATCGGTTTCGCTCATCACGAGCATTATCAAGATCAGTTGATAATGCTCGTGATGAACGAAACCGGTCCTGATCATTATAAACATGTAGAAGTAGTACAAAGGAATTGTGTTTTATTTTTTAAAATATAATGTCTATCCACCAAAAATTGACAGTTAACACCTTAAAAGTGAAATATATATGTGACAAATAGAAACATAATACAAGCTACCTAAATATTACCCCAGCCGTTATCAAATATTTATACAAAATTTAAGACATCGACTGAGGGTGCTTGATGGAATTTCAATATCAAATTTGGATTCAAAATTTGGATACAAAATCTCAATAATCCAAATTTATACAAAACATAAAAAAAAAATCTCCAACGTCAGCAGTCATTTTAGATAAAGGATAAATAGACATAAATAAGGTTCAATCTGATCATTAAATTTAAAACAGGTGTCAAATGCCTGCAGGCCATAACCAATGAAACAGTGATCTTTTGCTTTATTTCAAAGTCTTGGATACCCTTTTAAAGGAAAAAAGAACACTTGCCGGCTTGTAAAAATGTCAAATCCAATGTGTCCCATTTACAAGCGATGGTTAATAAAACGTATTGATTTATTACTAGGCCGTGTGACAAAATTTCTTTCAATTTTGTAGGTGTTGTATCTGGTGTTTAGTAGTAGATTTATTCTTGTCAATATTATCTAAATTAGACCTATTGTTTATTTACAAATCGAAAAAAAAAAATGTTCAAATATAGTTCAAATAAATTACTTCATCCCATTGATCCAACTATCCTTACAAGCGAACATGCATTACACGTCATAAAGCACTAAGAGTCATAAAAAAATATATTACTACAAATATGTACATAAATGTGTATATGTTTTAAAATAAATGTAAATTTTGATTTCCAAAATGAAATTAATTTTACATATTTTGCTATTCAAAACATCGAAACAACAAAAAAATCAAAATTACAAAATGATCGATATCTGTGAAATTCACCGTAAACATTTTATTTTAAATTACGGATATGGTATTTCATATACATATATACTGCCATCGTCTAAAAAATTTCGGAAATTAGCGCATCATATGTTTTTTGTATGCAAACTAGAGATGTGCTGATTGACGCCAATTGTCGGTCCCGGTAAATAACGGTTGCGCGGTCATGACGCCAAATGGCGTTTCCGGTAACTAAGGTGTTAATTAAAAATACAATATTTCCCAAGTAATAAATTAAAATAATCAAAATACTGTACAATGTTTCAACATGTGGAAAACAATGCTAAATGCTTGACAAAATGTTACCAAATGAAGTAACTGAAGTCTCATATTTTGCTATATTTATTAACCTTAAAACTGCATTGAGTTCAGCTATCGTGAAGCTGACACTAATTGTGCTTATTTTTAATTTTATTTATGATATAAAAATAAATCAGAATGTGTCTTAAAATTCATAAGACACAGACATTGTGTTGATTTTCTTCATTTGTTATCAAAGACAATACAGTTTATCGGGAGCCTACAGACGCTTGATGGCAAAAACAGAAAATCTTAAATGGGAAACCATACGGTATGATGATCCTTTTTGTGACCTGATATTATCTGACGCAGATGAACTCAATGGAAAGGAACCTCCGAAAAGCTTACCAGGTAAATGATTCAACAGTCCATAGGAAATATTTTTTCACATTAAAAAAGTGGATGTTGTTTTTTACTTAGAATTTTTACTTTTATCTATTGTAGTCAACTTGTAACATTTCAAAATGTGCATTATATTTTAAACATATTCACTATTACAATGTTTTGATTTGAATACAATTGTGACTGAAATGCAAAATAAAAATTGGTAAATTCCATTTTTTGTGCCATTGACCATGATTACAAAATTTCGCGTGAAGATTGTTTATCTGAATTAGAGGTCTGGACGGGCCGAAATTTGATGCAATTACCCGGCTCGAGCCCGTACACCTCAGGCCCAACCCGGCCCGAGCCCGAGTCTTAATACCACACTTGTTACCCGAGCCCGACTCGGAGCCTAAATTTATATATCTCGGCCCGAAAAATACCAGATTTAAAAAAAAATACAGTAGCATAAAATTGATTAATGTACCTACCCAACTTTTTCACATGTAGAAAAATCTATTATTGCATGGAATGATTTCCACCCATCACCACAGTAACCGAATGAATTTTTCGGCACACCAACAGTCGACTATCTCAAAGGAAAGGAAACCAGATACTGAATAATATCACACTTTATTCATTTATGAGCTATTTAAACTTACTATGGGTGATGATTAAATGAACAAAGCATTGTTTCACTGATCAATAACAATTTTATGAGCTCGGTTTCAGGTTACCAAAATATAAAATGATGTCTCCATACTTATCAAATAAAAGACCCTATTGTGTCCAATGCTATTCGAAATGTAATAAATTATTTTATTTATTGCCTTTTTGTTATCAACACTATTTAGTTATCAAGAGTACTCATGATCCCAACATAGTCCGAAATATTATTCTGAAGCACAAATCCCTTACCCGGGTCTGGCCCGAGCCCGAATATCAATTGTCGGGTAACACAGAAGGCGGAATCTACTAAGTTATATAATTTTGTATTGAAATTGAATTACCAAATCAATTAGATGATTTATTTTTAATGAAATTGTTTAGATTTTTTTTTCCATGTCCACCCTCAACGTGGAGCATATAGTCTGCTAATGGAGGTATCTCAACAGAATTTTTCTATGAGAGCTGCTTGTTACTCAGTTGCTCAACCTCTCTTTTTCGAAGAGTTTCTTTTTAGGACTAGACTAGTGGGACTCGTGAGGATCGGATGGGTGGGAGGGAGTTTGAGACATCACAAACAGTTAGACTACGAACAGAAATCCATAAATCGATTGAAAGATCAATTTATGAAAACCGCCCGCACCGGGAATTGAACCCGAGACAGCCGTAACCGTAGCCAACGACGCTACCGACTGCACCATGGACGCCGATGACGACGACGCTTAGATTAGTATTTCAGAATTCATAAAAGTTTAATTTTTCAATTTTAGATGGAAAATACAAAGCTCTCGTATTAGACTTCAGCCTCTTGTCAAGTACTTACGCTACGATGGCACTGAGAGAAATTCTCAAACGAGATACGTCATCTGAGACTCAAGCTCAGAATAATGATTACTACAAACAACCTCAGATCGACAAGACCAGCAAAACTGAAGACAATCTCAAACCAGTCCCTGAGATTCCTCCTACTTCAACAGATCAGAGCGCAATAAAGCAAGAAGAGTTGCCGACTGTTGAGAAAAGAAAAGCAACTGATGAAGATGACAGTGTTGATGTTAAGAAAATTAAAGTTGAATAAAATAGTAATATATTATTAACTCCTTATATCTCCAAGAGCTCTTGAGAATAATTTGTACAAATGGAACTATTGTTGGGGAGGATAGGATTAAATGTTAATTTTTTTATTGTAATTTAATTTTTAATGAATCATTTTTACATCAATAAAAAACTAAAAGACTTAATGGTTTTTTTTAATAATAAATAAAAAGTTATATCATAATAAATTTCTAGTGCAACTTTATCTCTCAAAAAATCGTGTTACACAAATGGGATACCCTTATTGTATTTATGTAATTTATATATATATATTCAATTATATTTATGGAGTCTTTTAAGTCGTCTTAAAATATGTCATTTAACCACACAGTTGATAATTGCAAAATATTATCTCTGAATTTGAAATGAAAAATCGTCAGTAGTGTATTCGTTTGAATGATATTCTTATATGAACCATGACAATGGTCCTTTTCCATCCACGCAATATTACACGGCAAGTGGAAATATATCATAGTCTTAATGACTCAGATCTATAAAATACTAATGTTTATTACCCGGCGTCTTCTGGGGACCGAGGTCACTAACATTATATCATTTACACTTTGCCGTTATTTTGGTGATAGCTAATGTTAAAAGTTGAAAATATCACTGTGTACCATACATATCTCATGTAACACCCACAAAATATAGTGCATCAATAAATAATAATGTTAGAAGCTGCAATAGCACAATTGGCCTAGAAATGGTAGCCAGAATGACATGTGCAAATATCACTTCTCTACTGTTCACCATTTTGGGCGAGTTCTTTTGACAGACACATGCATTTTCTGTTTTATATTATAGACTACATTCAAATATCTGGCACACACAAGTTATTAGAGAACCAACGGCAATGACTTTAACCCCTTGAACTGAAATCACGAGTGACACTAGTGTTTGTATTTACCAGGCATATCCAGCAAACACAAGTTATATTTTACACATACCCTTAAAGTATAAAAATGGTTTGTCACAGAAGTATTTATTCGCAGTGTAGAAATGGATCTAAAGTAAGCTCAGTGATGTATCAAATGTTTCTTGAAGCTAGAAGACTGATTGAAATTTTCATTACAATACAAGCACTGGTATAAAACTTTTCCTGTGTGTCGCACTTGATGCCCTCGTAAATCACCCGGAGTCGGGAATGATTTTGGGCAAAGTGTACATTTGTGTGGTTTCTCCTGAAATATTTTCGGAATAATCGGAAGGTTATACATAATTGACACTTTATAAAATTAATAAGAAATATATTTTATAGAGAATTTTCTTTTTCAGATTTAATGACATTCTTCTGTAATTAAACTTTAATTTCTGTAAAAATAGATAAATTTAGATGTGAATAATAGAATTTGCGGTCCTATTTTCATATTTATTAGTGTCCAGACATCAACAGTGCACAGTCAATAAGGTTCAACACCCTTACAAGGAGCGTAATGATTTTTGCATTTGCTCTATAAATCTTTGATTAAATAATCCATCCATCAAAATACCATCCTACTAATTACCTAAAAAACTGACTTCGTAGATAGTTTTACCGATCTGCAAAATTATTACGATTTCTCTTAGACATTCTAAAATCTTAAAGAATCCACAATATACTGAAAATAATCTAGCATGCTGTGAAATCCACAGATGTTCTATATTTATAAATGAATAATCTTTTTGAGAAAATTATCGTTTGTGAAAAATACGGACTTATTAAACAATATCAATGTAAAGCAGAAGGTAGTAAAACTATTCTAGCTATGAATGAGACTAAATCATTATAATTTATTGTTATATTCACCTTGGCGTGAGTCATTCTGTGATAGTATAAATTTGAACTGGCTGTGAACCGCTTTCCACATTGTAAGCATTTGTGTGGCTTTTCACCTAAAAAAATTAAATGGAAAAGTCATGTGAAATCATAGCATGTGGTTCGCGAACATTCATTATAAGACATTGAGTTGGCAGTACTTACCCGTATGAATTCGTTTGTGTGTATTTAAAGAACTAGATGTACTAAATCCCTTTTTACATGTAGGACACACATGTGGCTTTTCACCTGAAAGAAATTGTGAACATGTAGGTAATTCGAAATATCAGTATAACTGGACAGTTTGAGTTGGCCAATACTGCCTCAGTCCATGATCTAAGAAGTATAGGTGAGCTGGATAAAAAATAATAGTCGCCATTTTTGTATTTGTGACGTCACTTATTGAATTATAATCTATTATGTTTACAACAGTGTTTTAGTGACAACAAAAATTTGGTTCGTCAGAGTGATGTCACTTTGATTAGTTTTCGACCCTGAGACTGTTTTCTGTAGTTGTGCCAAATCTTCAATCTATCTGACATGCTGAGAAGTTTTTAAGTATGTACATAAATCTCATCAATATCGTAAGGAATGAATAATTATCAATTGACTTTAAATATAAGGTAGATATAACATAATATGAAACTATAAAAATTGATTGAGGAGCCATGAAGTAAGGAAAAAGAAATCATCAAACAATTTTCAATCTCCTGCCTTTGCTGCAAGTAAAATAATATCACTGAACTAAGCCTGCAAATATTTTTTTCTCTGTATTTTAATTATTATCGATAATGAGCGTCGTTTATTTTACAAGGCAATTTAATTATTATTAGAACATGGCCGTATATAGGAACAATAAATATTTTTTGATTTGCATTAATTTATATAACGGGATAATATACGAATAATTATGTAGGTACATATAATATAAGATATTATTATATACCTACTATCATTAATTTGGTACCTAATCGAAAGATAATATAGATATGCGCCATATGATATTTTTTTGTTGTATATTTAACCAAGCTACATAATTCCCGTAGACGTTTTCACTAAGGGTGAGGGGGGGTTGAATGACTTATAATATATGGCCCTGACAACAATGTCACAAGATTTTACAGAGAAGTTGTTTAAAATATTTCTTTGGTACAATTTATAACTACTATTGGGAGCGGACATGGAAAAAAAAAAAAAAATGTACTGCTACACTACTTGATTTAGGCTAATTTAATATTTTTTTCTCTCGTTGAAATTAATTTATTATATAATTATTTAATGTGAAGGCAGCGTTATATGTTTTGTGATGAATATGTCACGTAAATTCAGCTATCGGAGTTATCGAAATCTTATGTTACAAATAAACTGAATAAATATTTGAATTAGAAGATTAGGTAAGATTAACAGCAATTAAAATTTAATATTTTTTTTGCAACACGATATTTAAACTAAATATTAGTTCTACCTAACTAATAGAAGTAGTAAAATTAGGTAATAAAAGTATGTAATGTCTTTTAAGGTGTTAACTGTCAATTCTTGGTGGAAAGACATTATATTTAAAAAAAAAAAACACAATTTGTTTGTACTACTTCCACATATTTATAATGATCAGGACCGGTTTCGCTCATCACGATTCAGTTGATAATGCTCGTGATGAGCGAAACCGGTCCTGATCATTATAAATATGTGGAAGTAGTACAAACAAATTGTGTTTTATTTAAAAAAAAAAAAAAGTATGTATGTCAATTGTTTTGTTTAAATAAAAAAAAAATTACTCAACAGTAACAAATCCTGATTTTAAACGTGAAACAGTTAGATTCCATCATACTTAATGTTGAAAAATGGGTACTCACTAGGTCATAAAATATTGGGAGACACTTTGTTATTATCAATCTGGCATTGAATGCAATAATTTTATATACGGGCTAAACTAACTTGCTGCAATAATTTTTGGTAACAATAATAATTATTGTAAGAAGTTAGTTTAGCCCGATTATGAAATTCGACCTCCTCCGTAAGTGACTGGTAGAATAAATATAAAAGAATATTTAATTAATTATGCTGCACCACCTCGCGTTTCTTATATCTTCAGTGGGTGATAAAATTAAAATTCAAATAGTGCTAAAATACCTGTATGTGTTCTAGAATGCCGCTTTAGTAGGCTGGGCCGGTCAAAAGTTTTTCCACAAACATTACAGTGTAAAACATTCTTATACGACTGAACAAATTTTCCAATCATTTTCTTTTGAAAATATAATGAATGTAGAAACAGTGGAGTGCTCTGTACAATAGCCAAATGTTGATTTGATCCATTTATAAATTCGCGCTTACATACTTCATTCTGTACACTTTTTGTGGAATTTATTATGCAACATGATTCAAAATCATTTTCACGTTTTTTGTATATCGATAAATCTATAGGTTGCTGTTCAGTCGACATTTTGTTTAGTTTACAAGAAAACTACAAGATGTAAAGAATATATCGAACATCACTCCTACTCGATCAAATAAATCCGATAAACTGCAAAATTATTCACGGAAAGCCGCATTAAATACCTTTGAATGTGTCCATTACCCTCATAAATGACAGGAGGGATGACTGTGATTTTCTGAGACCGAGCTTTTATAAATCTACGTGATCGTTTGTGTTTCTTTGTGCCGGCAAATTGCACAATAAAAACATGATAGACGGAACACATTATAGTCATTTATCACCGAGCATTATAATAAAATATCGAAAAAGCGGCAACATAGTCCCAAATTTAAACTACAATAGGCTTTATAAAGAGGATCGAGTTTCCGGGAGGATATGAATTCAAAGGTAATGTATTGGGATATTAGTATTATTTGTAAGTATTGTACGTTTCACCTAGGACATCCAATCCATGACCCGTTTCTGATCCCGGAATCCCGGGATTGAAAAAAAGTCAGGATTTCATGTTTGAAATCGTCAAAAAATTTTTTTTTGTAGACAATATGCACCCCGATAACGTGTAAATGAAGCCACGGAAAAAAATATTACAGATGTTCAAAAACCCAGTGAAAAAGCTTTCGTAGTTCATACAAAATAGAAGGATACGTACTCTAGGTAGGTATGTTCCTAAAAACGCATAAAAGAACATAACATTTAGTTATACGATGATTTTATTTATTTACAATCAAAATATAAAATAATACATCATAATAATAATTATGAACACGTGCAATCACTAAAAATATGTACTTATTTTTAAAATATGTATATATATCTCTCATTCGATTTTTTTTTGGTGCTGAGATTTTGTGAGTCTTGTTGTTTGTTCGACTCGAATAAATTTAACACAATATCAATAATATTTTATTAAATTTATTACATTTACACATAAAAGAGTTTTGTAAATACAAAGAGACCTGGTATAATAACGAATTGAGTTTTAAGTTAATAAAATACTAGGTAGGTACATCACGAATACTCTTATTTATATAAAAATATATTTTAATATGTGAATACAAATATTTTGCATTCAGACATTTTAGAAGTCACTTAATTATATAGTAAAATAAACACTTACCTATCTTGTAATTATGTCATATTAAAATGTTGTTTAAACTTATAAATGCTTAGATATTACCTATATTATATTCATTTTATTAATTGAATTTATCTTAGCATGAAGAACTTCAGCAGGTCCACCTTTTGTTTTTAATTCTGACTTCTTACTCTCCATTTATTGTCCATCTCTTTGCCGCAAAATGTATTTCCAAACATAATATTCATAGTAAATTGCGCGCTTATTGTCGTCGAAAGTTTTTGTATTTCAAATTTTATTAAAGATAGTTTTAATGATTCAAAAATTTATTACAGTAAGTCGCCACGTGCACGTGCAGGTGACCGTATAAAAAATGATTCCAACTGTTTGTGGATAGTGTTGCAAAAAACAATAAATTGTCTGTTCCTGTCTATAGCTGATTCGAAATATGAGAGTAAGGGAAAGCAACAACAAATATTAATTATGTATACTTATGTCTAGCAAAAAATTATGTACATACATAAATCAAAATAAGTAATCCCGGGATTCGTATTAATTCAATTCCGCGATTACTGGATTGGAAGCCCTAGTTTCACCCAATATCTAGGTTCTTTAGGAAATTTTTACTGTCTGATAACAATTTAAATAACATAATCGAGTAAAACGTATTCCGAATTTAGTCTAATCTTTTCCGTGTTCACGTAGAAATAGGATTATTATGTTATGAAATGTAAATACCGTAGATTGCAAAATTTCTTTGTTTTGAAAAAGATGAATTAGGTTCTTTTTTTTCTTTTTCTCACAGTGATGTTATTCCATTGATTATATGATTCCATTTGGAAACCGATACACTTTCACTTTACATAAATTAATGTCAGTCACTGTTTAAATATTACATACTTATTAGTTATAAGAGCAGTTTAACCTGAGTTGTGGTATCAATACAAACGTTATAAAAATATTATATTATAATATTTTAATACTAAAAGACCATTTTTAAATTTTCACCGGATACTTTGGTAGGTACGGGGTAAATAGGCGGGATTACAATCCCTGCGGCCCCCTTTTAAGAGGAATAAGGAGTTATTTCTACCATTTGGCGAGAATCGTTAATCGTTATCCGTTGCTTAAATGTCATGAAACATTGAAAAAAATATATATTTTTTATAATTGCACTCTCTGAGTATTTGTTTATATTATTGCACTTTTATTTACATAGAAATAGTAAATTTTTCAAGTTTGTCTAGCAAAGAGTTAACACCTGTTTTTCCGATAAACTTTTAAGTGCTTTACGCCGTGACTAGATTAGAGTTTATTGTAGGTTATGGAGATTTGACATTTAAAGGAAAATTGTAGAAAAAGGTTTGTTTAATAAGGTGATCGATATGAAATTTGCAATTTATTGAATATAACGATTGTTGAACAGTTTGAAATGTACCAAAAAGGACATTTTCTTTCACTCTTTCTAATTGATATTTAATGTAGAATTATACTTAATGTGCTTCTAAAAAAATTAGACAGAAAAACATTCTTTTATCTATCACTTAAAAAAAAACAAAAAAATGAGTAAGAATGTATACATAGAAACAATCTTTCGGAGATATGTTTTTATAACCACATTGTGATATATTTTGCAGATATTTATGATAAAAGACAGTTCCTAAATATTACAGAAAAATGCAAATATGCAAATAAAATATTTTTGTAAATCCTTTCAATTGTGTAATATATATTCTTTTTCCTCATTATCGATTATGTCATATGTTTGGTTATATAGGATCATGAAGTTGATCAGCAGTTTATTGTGTTATTACTATGTAGACAATGAAATATAAATAAACTTTGCCTGTTTTGTTACTATAATTCCGAAAATTGAACTAGGTCACCATTTTCTGTCCACACACATATTTCTTCTCAAGTTCGAATAGAAAACATTTATTTGTCAGGGAAGCTCTTAAGTTTCATGTGTTTTTGAGGCTTTTACTGCTAAAATAGGTTGAGATACTACATGTTACCTAAAAGTTCGTTACTGTATAATCTCTGCGAAGTTAACGATTTACGACTACAGTACTGATAATTATGGCATCCAATCCCGGACCCTCTTTACGATCCCGGAATTTCGGGATTCAGAATTTCTCAATACCGGGATCTCGGCATTGGTCATTAAGCTTAATTTCATGTGTTAAGCTGTACATTTATAATTTAATTTGTGTCCATTATTACTTCAATTGGAATCTATAAATGATTAAATATTTTTTTGGATATTGGAATGATTTTTTTGTTGATTTAAAATCAGACAGTCGTTTACAAAAAAATAGGAAAATATTTGAAAAAAAACATAATGATCAAAATATTTTTATTTTATTTATTGCATTATTATGGTAGGTTTTATCAAAATTATCCAAAAAGAGGACATGTCCTTCAATTTGAGATATTGCCCTCCGTTCATTTAAGAAGCGGTTTTAATTTGTCTTCCATTTAAAATGATTTAAAAAACGACTGTTAGGAAATATGAGAAGGAAGGAGACTGCAATAAATTCATTTTAATTATATAGGCTTTATAAATAACTTAAAAAAAAACCATGTATGTAGATGAAAAAACTTAGGTACACGTTGTAGTCAATCAGGAAGTTTTGATTTGATAGATGAATTATTTTTTAGCATTTACAGTGAATCTCAATCCCGGGATTACGGGATTGAATAATTGAGCGGGATCCCGGGATTGGAAACCCTACTGATAATATAATAAAATTATCACCCTTTTCTTTTTAATATCGGTAATTCCGAATTAATGTCGCTACCATCTACAGAATGCTGATCACATCTTTTATGCATTTCAGAAGGTTGTCAGACTAATGAAGAGTTTTATACACCTTAATATTATAACCAAATGGTTTACTTAAGTACCTACATGCAGTTTCTCAGGGCGGGATGGAGGTGTTGGTGGTAAGAGTAAATTTAATGTAACAATTATACATTATATTATTTGCCGAAAAACATGTATTTTTGAATGATGAGAAAATACTTTGATATAACCAGAGGATGTATGCTATCTCTACGAATCCAGCAGTGCCATATTATCAAGAGCTTTGGCAATCCAATAATCGAACTCAAGTTCAGCGTTACGCAGGGATTTGTGGGGTGTACAATAACTGGGTGAGAAAGTCCAGGGGCGGATAAATATACGTATTAAAAATAGCTTACGGCAATTCCTATTCATTTTTTATCATAAATGTAAATAATATGAAAATCGACGAGCTCGGTATTTATCAAATTGCGTCTTTCGCATATGGGCAACGTTAGCATAATTACTGAATTAAATAAGTGAGCTGATAATATAGATTGTTTACAACCGAAATGTAAAATATAGTTTGCCCGTTGAATTGAAGGATCACTATATTTCTATCAGTGGACTAACAAACAAACATTGAAAGTTTTATTTCAAAAATCTAAAATTTACTTGAAATAGAGCTGCAACCATTTTCACCCGGATACTCCAGGATTGGCGATCATCCTTTGGGCTCAAGAGTTCACAAAAAAATCTTCGGGTCACTCAGTGGGCTAATTCCATCAATTCTCGTGTGAGAGAACTATACAATACCTTAGTACTGCTGTGAAATCAATCCCTTAAATTTTTCAGTCAATCAAGAAACACAATCATATTAATATATATCTGTTTCAAGATATTTGCTAGAAAGATTTAAAACTCTTTGCATAATTAACAAAAGTATGCTTATCAGATTTTGCCACCTGAATATTGAACTGTTACATCGGATGGCTTGACTTAGATAAGATGGTTTTGCTATTAATGAGGTGGCATGACCGATAACACTTAAAAGAACTCTGGGAACACTGGCTTTACAACAATCATCGTCAAAACACAGTAATTTATATCAACATGCTGCTGTTAGCTTACTTATGCGCGCCAGGAAGAGCAGCCGTATAGTTGCCCCATCGATGGACACCTCTCGGCAACGTTATATTCAATGTTACGCGGCAAATTAGGTGGACGAAGTTTTGCGAGCGTGAGGCGGCGCGGTGGCGTTTGGCACACCGCATGTTTTTGGCCCCTCTCACGTAGGACTCTCCCATTGGTGGAGAACGATTGATATTCTCGGGCTACGCCGCGCCGCCTCACGCTCGCAAAGTCTTCGTTCACCAAAGATGGACCGTTACCCTCATTAAGCAGACACAAATTTTTTTTAGCTGTCTTTTAAAAAATATGGATTTATTGTCTCGAATGGCCCCCTTGCATAATGACAACCTGTACTGTATGCAAGTTTCCAATCTATTTAGTATATTATCTATGCCCCCTTGATCAGGTGCCTAAGTGCTAGGGTTAAATCTGCAGCACACTTTAGCAATGCTGCTGAAGAACAACCTTGCCAACAATAGAGATAATCTTCTCTAATGCAAAACTTCTAGCTACCTTATTACAACCAAAAGATTTTAACTGGTGTTCCACAATCTGAATCAAAGGTAAAATAAAAAAACCAAAATATGTATGATAAAAATATAATTTGCAATACTAATGATCCACATTTTATTATTATACACATAAATAATATATATTTTCAATAAACAATTAAATTGACAAAAACTCTTTTAGACATGAATAGTGAATATGCTTTACGAGAATGTTACTCTTACTGGATTTAAAGCATACACAACAAGCAATACCGCGTGAGAGTGCCTGGCATGAAAAGCCCACTGTTGGCATGGTTGTGACGCTTTTCAATAAAATGAAAAAATTAACTGCCAACATTTTCTTATTTAGTAATATTTTTATTCAACCCCATCTAGTGAAACATTACGATCTTTAATTTGAAGAGTCAAAATTTTGTGTCAGTCTTATACTACACCTTAGTGGTCGATAACCCACCCAGTGCCCGTGAAGCTTCCTCAATCTATTGATTAATGAGATTTTTCAAACATATAATATCAGACAATTTCAATTGCTCCCAACCTTAAAATTAATATATTGATTGCAAAATATTTGGTGAGAATTGGGTCAAAAACATACGTTAAACCAAAGGAAACATGCCTGTTGCTCTGCACCACTCGGTAATTTGAATGTAGTATGAAAACGTTTTTCACTTTACAAACATAACTGAAAATGTCTGAAAATTTTTGAGAACCAATAATAAAATTAAAATGCAATAGAATTGTATGGCTGTGCAGACACCATTATTACCATCGAGGTTTTAATTCAAAATTTCCACTCTGTAGAGAATCGTAATGCTGGTATCTAGAGGAGCTTTGGCGTGTCGGTACAAATGTTTCCCTCTCTTGATAATTCAATAGTTCGTAACATTCTGGCAGGAACGACTCAGGGTTGCATAACCATACCTCGATCCCGAGTTCGTTACAGTATTTCATTATGTTTTTAATTTTTAACATCATTTCGTTGTCCTTGTGTGACATGACAGTGCTCATACCTACGTATTGATATTTATCACGGATATTCAGTTTACAGAAATGACGGAGGCAAGCCTCAAACATTTTATATGAAAATTTTCCTTCACTATCTACGCAAATAAATCCATATGTAACATCTGATTTTCCCTCGAGTCTGATTACTTTTCCCAATTTTCTCTCACTAGATTTATATTCTTGAATGAAGTTATGTTTTCGGTCGAGAGATACCATTGACTCTGTAATATTATCACCAACATTGCCAATGTACACCAGAGCAGTGCCGACAACTATTTGCACTAAGTCCATTTCTTTTTCAACTAGTTTATTTGGCCAAACGTTGGTGGGTATGTCCTTGTTATCCTGAAAATGAAATTATAAAAATCTTTAAATAAATAAAAATCATTGAGTTACATTATTACTAAGCCAGATTAAATTAACCCTATGACTGCAACATTTAGCTTTTGACTTTAATTACAAACTTTACCATATAACAACTTTTGTTATCGTAAGCAAGAACTGTATTAGGGTAAGTACACTAGTCCACGGACGGTGTTTGGAGAGTTGCGTACAAATATAACGAAATTAGGTAAAGTATGAAAGTTTCATATGCAGGATGATATCACATAAATATGTATGTGACTCCATCCTGCATATGAAGCTCTCATACTTAACCTATTTTCATTATATTTTTATGCAACTGTCCGGACACTGAACCTGTCCGTGGACTAGTGCACTTAACCTATATGGACTTATTTGCCAACACATATTTTGACTAAAAAATGAATCAGACTGCAAACATCGACTCTTTTAAAATGATTCACAAGAGACGACCCATCAGTGCAAACATACTTGAGACTAGAGCGAAACCTCGATATAATGGACAATATTTCCGGTCAAAAAAACGTTAACCTTATATTTACAAATCTTTTCCTTCATCCCTCAACTGTTTTTATTAAATAATATAATTTACATTTACCTATTTATGGAAACTTAATTGGTCTTATATAATATATAAGACCAATCTTAGCGGAGCCTATCAACAGCACATACTTTTACGAAAACTGGCCGATTGTCTCAAGAGAGTAAAATAGAAGTTGTTCAGTTGATCAAACACTCTATTTCAATAGAAGTAATGGTGGAAATGTAGGGCTAGTGTTACGCTCTCGCCATGTTAAATTTAATTGACATAATGAACTAAAATTCATAAAAAAAGTTCTTATCAGTAGGTTTCACTGGTCAAAAGTATGCCATTTGCTGTAATTTTACTTACGATTTTTTATACTGTATCGGAAATTCTATAAAAAAAAAAAAAATACTGTATGGTGAAATGGGGAAGAGATTATTTGCTATAAAAGAGAAACTATGATCTTGATTATTACTATAAAAGGCTGCTATATACTTTGCTGAATATGAAAATATGACTTTTGCAGAATTATACTAAAAAAAAAAAAAAAGACTAACTTCTTTTTTTGGACCTCTTTTTCTCTCCCGCTACCTAAGATTAAAGATAAATAAATGTAAGTCATTTTCATTTCTGAAC
The DNA here is from genome assembly GCA_022494535.1 of Himalopsyche phryganea. Classification (NCBI taxonomy): domain Eukaryota; kingdom Metazoa; phylum Arthropoda; class Insecta; order Trichoptera; family Rhyacophilidae; genus Himalopsyche; species Himalopsyche phryganea. The sequence goes on from JAGVSL010000034.1 coordinate 4,756,478, forward strand.
CATAGGTAGCTGTCAATTAGCATTGGAAAATAATTATTCTTTTGTACAACGGTACTTACGGGAACGTAATGATATACTTGAATATGTATTCCAACATCACAGAATATCTCCATTAATGCATCCAGAACACAGTCCCAATCGAGGTTATCAAGTCCAGAACCAATCTCTGGTATTGCTAATTTACGCACATTATGCTTCACAATGTGCATTTTCATTTCTCGGAGTGATGACTTGAGAGAATCCATAGTAGGCTTTCCTGTACTACGCCTTTTCGTAACAAGGTTGTACACAAATCTTGAATGGGTTTCTAGAACGGCCACACCGCCAGCTTTAACATGCTGATCCAACAAAGATCCAATCTGGTGAAACCTCTTCCTGCAATTATGCACAGTTTAATAAATGTCATGAACAATTTTCCCTCTACAGTTTTAAAGCATTCACTCAGGGTTCGTGTGCATTCCACACAATTTTTTTTTTTTTTTTTTTAAATAGATGTTCTCTACCTAAAGCAATATGCCTCCATAATATATAATTCCATGAGAAAAATAAGCAAATTATAATACCAATAGTTAAAATCAGGCCCAGGCAAATGTTTTGACTAAAGGGCCGCATCAAAAATTCAAAGTGGACAGCAGGCCACAAATAAAATACTATTTTTAGATAAACATTTTTTACTATGGTGTAAAGGAATTTCAACATAAAAAAAAAACAAATGAATAATAATCTAATAACAAACAATTCATTGACCGCATGGTGGGCCACAATTGGCCCGCTGGTCATAGTTTGCCGAGGCCTGGTATAAATAAATAATAATTTCAGCTAACCAATGTACATAGCACAAAATAGCACAAATTTTTACAACCAGTATTCAAATGTGAGATTGATTTTGGCAAAAAAGTTTAAATTATGCCGCACATCTGTTGGTTTGGCCTGCTGAGCTTTTGGATTTTCACATTTAAATATGCATTGAATTCTAATAAATCATTCACTACTTGAAATAATAAGTAATATCCTTCCCAGATTGACCCATAACAAAAAAATATAGAAGAAAAATCTACAAAAGTACATCTAATACTAAAACCACGAAACAGAATAAGTACACTTAATAAGTAAACATGCCCTAAAACAAGGAATCAATTATAGGTGAAACAACCTTCTCAGATGGAGTAGGCAACATGTGAAATAATTTTGTGATGCTATTGATATAAATGTGTTCGGGAAAGTCCCAACATTGGAAATAGTTCAATATTGTGAATTGGAGTTCGGCGAGGGGTACGACACAAATATGCACAAACCTGAATTCGACAGCAATACCAGCACCCATTGCCATGTCTTCACCGACACAATGTGCAAGAGAAAAATCATCACTGGAATCAAATAAATCACCATTGATATGCTGAATATATGGTTTGCTCTCTCCGTCAACATTAGGTTTGGAGCTGTTGAATTTCGGCTGTTTTGAATATGATTTATTTTCATCCTGAGACACTTGTGTCGGCACGACCCCGCTACTGTGCGATGAAACTGAATTTGTAGAAGACTTGCGACCAGAATTTGAATATTCCTTGGTGAGAGGATCCAATCGCTTTGATTTGGCTTTAGAAGAGGCAGATTCAAAACTGAAACAAGAAAATATAACATCTCATTATAGAAATCGATAATAATAAGCGTTGATTGAATCCTTGATCATCAGTCCGTGTAAAATACCTGCTGTATCTAGTGTCAGATTGAGCACTTGGAAGGCCCCAGGCACAATATAATTTGGAGGCCCTGTCTATCGGATATCAAAAAAGGCGGCAAATTTTATTTGAGATTGCCATATTACGTATACAAATTAAATACAAAAATCTCATTGATGTCAAAGGCGTTCCAACGAAAACATTATGTTAATTATTTATACAACAAAAACAATTGTTGTGAATTTCAATTCAATGTAAAATTTAAATAAATTTAGAAAGCCAAGTTATTTTTAAAGGACCGAAGTGCACACCTCATGCACTTATGAGGTATTCCGCTACTGGCTAAATCGCATGTTCCAACTGAGCGCTCACGTTAAAATAAAGAAGGATTTTCAAATATTGTAAGAAATAATATGCTTTGAATGATCCTGAATACAAATGCAACTTCAGATGTTTCGATATGAATAAACCATCAACATAAGATTGTCAGTTTTATACGAGATAAAAAGTAAATTTCCACTACACACAACTCGATTAATTGTTTGTCGAGATGGCAACTGTAATTCACAATCAGTCTCTTGTAGATATTATACAAACCACACAGCATATTGCGGACGGACTTTTGAAATTTTACTTCTACATGAACCAGACAAGTCACCATGACACAGTTTTGAGAAAAACGCGTTTGAATACATGTAATACTTACAGTTTATGTTTGATACATTTGTATTAAAATAGGTTCATGTGATATGTTTGGGGTTTTAATATTTTTTTATAATATAACCCAACTCGTTACAGAGTCCTTCATTTTGGACTTGGTTCAAACGCATTCTCTATATTTCGGAAATTATTTGTACCAAGTTACGAAAATCTGACTTGATTCAAACCAATTCTCAGAATTTCTATTTGTGCATGTGTACTTTCGACCAAAAAGAAATCTTAATTTGCAAATTAATAACAACAGATTGTATTAAATTTGAAATATTGAGATTTTGTACATTTCCATGTATTTTGTCACTAACGAACCGGGTTTCGCCTTTCGGCATCTTCGGGTATTCAAGCACACGAGTGGACTGAAACTAACAAAACAAAGATTGTATTGTTTGGTGATAGATGATTTATTTTTAATCTAATATGGTATACAGGTTACATAAAAAATATATTTGAATCATTCAAATTTTGTACGTTTACATTTTGTCACTAACGACACGGGTGTCGCCTTTCGGCATTTTCAGACATTTGAGTAAACAGATGAACTGATAGGTCAGTTTGAAAGGCGAAACCCGGGTCACTAATGGACATACTAAAAGCATATGGAAATGTACAAAATTCGAAAAATTCAAATTTGATATTGAAATTCCTTCAAGCACTCTCAGTCGATATCTTAAATTAACTTATTATTACTTAACTTAATCCGACACAATTGTACATATTAAAACATTTTTGTAGGAAAAATAGTATTTTAAAATTATATTTTTTTTACTAAAGTTTTTACTATGTAAAACGTGTCTATATTATAATATCGATTAAAAAAAAACTAAAGGTAGGGAGGCGCGAAAAATTTTTTTTTAGGGCAGGTGTTGTAGTTAGGGACGGCTCTTGGAAAGAAGCAAAATGTGCACTGTACTGCCATTTACACATTCAAGTAATTAACGATATAAATACAAAACATAACAATTCACTAATTTTAAATTCCCCGCGTGTTCCTCATAAAAAAAATACTGCAGGAAGCGACGATTAACAAAAATGCTTAGCGAACGTATTCCGCGCTAAAAAAAAAATAAAAAAAATACGAAGTCTGCCTTTGTCCAGGAGGTGTGGATCTCGTACTGATCCCCCTGGGATTTAGGTATATCGCAAACAAGTTTGTTTTTTTGTGACGTCATGTGTGTCGCTTATTCAATTTTTATGGGACATTCTTATGCATATAAGAACAGTGCACCAAAACAATAGCCTCTTGCCGAATTATGATGAGCATTGTCCGAGAAAACGTGGTCTAATACGGGCCTTCTTTGCCATGTGACGCAGTGGATCGGCGTTACAGCGCCTTTTTTCACGGTATTTTCAATGTAAGAAATTAGACGAAACAATTTTTGCACTTACTTAATAACTTACTCCATATTTATATAATATAATGCATTATCAAATTAACTTTAGATTTCTAAATTTAAAAAAAAATTTTAATTTTTTTATGTTCTCCGTGGCATAGGAAAAGCTGCTTTAAATTTTATTTAAATGCTATTTGAATATAATTGTCTTTAGTAAAAACCTTAACAAGAAGTGAGTTTTTGCACCTTTTTTCTAATGAAGGGCCTGTCTAAGTATATTGAGCATATCCACCAACAAACGCATACCAACAAATTTATTTACTTTCTAGTTACATACTTATAGGGCTTCAATAATAAATACTGCATACATTAAAGAAAATCATTGGGATTTTTCGAAAAGGCTGGAAATTAAAGCAGCAGGTCATCGTATGCCAAGTATTTTTCCTAAATAAATTACTATTAAAAAACACTTACTATGTAAAATAAATCCGCGCGCTACGGTGGAGTGTATTCATTACATATCATGCATTTATGACTGATTACAAGTGATTGATAGCCGGAAAAATAAGAATATTCACAGACATCGCTTAAATTTATTAAAGTTGAAGACGACATAGTCGACATGAAGTAATAATTAAAATTGTATCCCTGAAAACATGAAAAATCATTGGCCGACAACAAACGGCTTAGCAGACTACTTCAGACGTAGGCTCGAAAGCTACTGGCTTGTGTTCGACACTTTTCGTCTTGTGCAATCTTGAAAGAAACGACGCGACTGGGCCTCTCTGTCTCGCGCGTTGTCATTCATATGTGAGCTAATGTGAAAAATGTTCAGCGTTCCCCGCTGGCCGTTGTATCCACTTGCACAACTCAGAATTTGTAAATAACACACTCGCACACGTATGATTGTATTGGTAAATTTATCCCAGATTTTCGACAAAATATCCCTGCTACGCCCAATGGCATGTTATTCTTATTAGTATTATTATGTTATTGAATGCGTAAATGTACAACGGAGGAATACCTAAAATTTAAACGCAGTATTTATATATGTATAGAGATATTTTAATTATTCAAAGCTATGTGCACTAGATACACATCATAGAAAAGGAAAAGTTAAACACTTATTTTAACAATATTGACTTATAGAGGAATTCATACTTTGGTACATTCATAGATTCCTTTGATTTTGATGAACGCCCATCACCAGTTGAGCGATGTGTCAGGTATGTGTCATCTTTCGCTGTGGAATCAGCTTTCACAAGTTGGTTTGAAAACGACTCATCTGGTGGATTTTTTTTGCCACTGGATTTGTGCACTGAGGAAGGGCCATCTGAAGGAATCGGATGGGTGGGATGAAATCTTTTTGATCGACCCATTTTGGTATGTTTCTCCTGAAATAAAATAAATCATGTGAGAGAGTGGATTATAAGAGTCCGCTACTCGAGGGGAAGGTGGAGAGCGGAGAAACGGGGCGTCAACGCACTTCGACAGCCCCGAGTCTGGCGTGGGGACAAAGGATAATTCAAAGCTTCCTTCATCTTCCATTAAAACCCGGTCGTATTCAGTATACTTTCTTTTTAATTGTAGTTAGTTTACACTTATAAATTCCTCGAAGGCAGTTACACAAACAGATTTAAAATACACAATTTCAATTTAAAACTCTGCAAGTGGTTTTATGATAATAGTAAATCTCGGACTAAGTCGCCGCTTCGTCGGCCAACGATTCCCCGGGGAAGGCCGAGAGGCGAACGCGTCTTTCCCTAAGCAGCGCAAGCTTTTTTTTACTTGTAACGGTAAACAAATAACGGTAACCAAACAAATATGACAAATTATTTTTGAATGCCTTAGGAGAGATATTACATATTAAATTTGCATTAATAGAAAGAGTCTGCAGATTGGTTTTGAAGACCCCTGTCCGCCCCATAAGTACAGGGGCGGTGTCACATGATGAAATATTAAAGAGGATGCTAAGCTTGCAGTATGAATTTAAAGCACAAACGAATACAATACCTACCTAATACAAACGGTCAGGTGAAAATGAGTCATTTTATTATTTTGGATTTTAATAATAATTTGTATTCTAATAATGATCCCAATATCTTTTGCTGTAACTCGATCAATTGTTTTATGTTGACTCCTAAAAATATGGTGGACAGAGGGTTCTTAACCAAAATGAGCTGATGGGAAGGCCCACACTGAATTTTCACTTCAAATATATTGGTGATTTCTACTACAAGTAACAGGTAGCCCACATTCATCGCGACCCTGGTGAGTGCAAATTCGCTATTTCTGCAATTGAATGTTATTTTTATGATGAAACAGAACTGTTAGTTTTGCAGTAGAACTATCTTTTAAGAAGCAATATTAATATTCGTGAATAACATAAGGTAATGTTGGAATAGTGGTTTAACAATGACAACTGCCATTATTCCTTTATACAAAATGTGTAATTTTGTTTTACAGGTTGGTACTTCACCAAGAATGACAGATCACATGTCATTGTTAAACCATTATTCCAAGGTTTCCTTTTACCATTTTTGAGCATTTTAAAAATGGCGTTTTCACCGAAAACTACAGAAAATGATGTTGTAAGTTGCGTTAGGCTTGGTCTGATTTGACCTATTTTTCTTCAGAAGTGATTGGTCTACCCTAAAAAAATTATTTCGTGTACTTTTTGGTGTGATAATATTATTTTTAGGCCACGTCCGGTAAAACTCTAGTTTACCTTTTATATAGTGATATCTGATATGCGTTAATGATGCACGTATTTAGAATTCGAAATCATTGATGATCTTCGTATATCAAACATAGAGAGTGTAAGTGCAAACTAACTGAGTTGAAACAGTACGAAAACGAACCAAAAGTAATAATTCATTGCATATCATGATTGCAACACTCCTAATCGGTGAGTACCACCACTGCCGTTTAATCAACAATCTGATCATCATGGTTATAATATAATCTATACTTCTCCTACGTGGAAAACATAACTAGGTATCATTCTTTAAGGTTCTAGTGTTCAGGAATGAACCTTCTACTATATATAACCTCTATATAATTAATGTATATCACAAATGTCAGAATGTCTGCAGTTTCTAAGTTTATTACTTCTCATTTCGATGTTATACGTTATAAAATTTGTACATAGATAAGTCGCGATAACGGAATTGACAAAATGTTACCTCAAATCAGCAGAAGATGGAAGCAATATGACCTAGCCACACAAACACACGTCCGATGACGAGTCTCAACCAGAGATAAAAGACTTCTCGACACGTAGTTTGTACAATACAATCCACGCACTTCGGCGATGATAGTGTTTTTAGTTAGAAGAAGGGAAGTCCCGACATAATTGAACTCCAAATAACTAGCCGATCAAACACACTACGATTTGACAGCGTAGGTCTTTTTATTGTCGATGGACGAAGGATATATAAAGCCGCTCGTACACGCGAATTTTTGTGGCAAAGTGCTGCCGAACATTTTGTGTGATCGTATATTATACTGCTTGCTAAATAAAAACACAGTATTTGCATGTTCAACAGTTCGTCAAAATCAGACTTTCTGGTTTAATTTAACTTTTTTTTTGTTATATATTATTATAGTGAATTTTTGGGATAATGTACAAATGTGCCATGTATATAATTATAAGTAAAAACACAGTGTTTTCACAAAAAGGACTGTGTTACTTACAAACATAATGTAGGTGTGTTTTTACATACAAAGTCACGTTAATTTTCAATAAATTTAAAAACCTTTTAACGTTTTTTCACTACAAAATATAAATTTTACTGTGGTTTATGTAAAATATTCCAAATTCTTCATTTTATCATACTTACTTTAATTTCGACATCTTCTTTAAGTACTGTGTTTTTACTTAGCATGGCAGTATAGTAATGCGAGGCCAGGAAAATATCTAGAAATAAACTCGCAAGGGAAAATTGGGAAAAAACAATTAAAATATAAATCACTTTTAAGATGTTAACTGTAAATTCTTGGTGGAAAGACATTATATTTTGAAAATAAAATACATTTTTTGTATTAGTTATACATGTTAATAATGATCGGAACCGCCTCGTCTTAGTCTTAGGCCATGGTGGAAGGAGAAAACTACAGGTGAGCTGCATCGTTGCTATGGAAAATATGTGACGTCACGACGGGCGCATCGTAATTTTGACTTATTTGGAAATTTATCGAAAGTCATGATTTGCTTAGTGTTCAAAATTTAATTATTTTCGGATTCTATTAAAAATATATAGATATGAAGAATCGTAATTTTGACTTGTTTGGAAAATTTATCGAAAGGCATGATTTGCTTAGTGTTCAAAATTTAATTATCTTCGGATTCTATTATATTCTATCTATATATAGATATGAAGATTATAGTTTATGAAACAGCTATTTTTATTTTTTTTGTATACCTTTTTCTGGTTTCAATCCCTTTTTTAAATCTTTAATTCCAAAATACATCCTAGATCTAAAAAGTAATAGTTTTACATTTTCAGGAATTATCACTTTCGTTTAAATGATATTTTAAAAAATGATCTTTATTGAAAATTTTACAAACCATTACTTAAAAAAATACTTTTCCTAATTCTAAAATATTGGATAAGAATTATTAATATTTTGGTAAACCGATAATTTACACAAAATACGAATATAATATCAGTATGAAAAAATCACCATAATATGTGACACACCCTGGTTTTTCTTAAGTATAAGTGTCATTAGTGTCCCGAACTGAAATCGGCCTGCGGCAAACAGCAATAATTCGCAGAATACGCTCTTTCTTGTTGCCAGGCGTTTAAGAAGCCCCCGGGCTTCGGCCGCTGGACGAGTCCATTTTTACGGAAAAGGGTAGCTCCAACTTTGCACGGAGTTTTTTTGAATTTTTGTAGACAGTCGATGACGAGCTGCCGAGTCGGACGAACGAGGTCTCGTCGCGACGAAGGTGATGTGACGATGTGAACTGTTTGTTTTTGTGTTTTGATTTGCGTTTGATTTAATTTAAATTCGTTGTGTTATTTGTATTATAACTTAAAGTAAATTCAGTTGCTAAGTAAATGTGAATGTAGAATCAATTTTATGTGTTAAGATTTATATATTTGTGTAATGTTAAACCACTGCATCTTGAATGGATAATAAATAAGTTTTTAACCGGATCTGAAATGGCGTTTGTCTGAGATCAGCCCTTCCAGGACTCCGGATAACCAGCCGCTCGCCTCTCTTCGATCCGGGGTCTTCTCATATGACAAAAGGAATTTCTTAGAACAAATCATACAGCATATTTGAAATATGGCGATGAATTTTCGTAATGATATTTCTTTTTTCGCGTAATTTATTGGCTTACTTGATTCCAGTGTTCGACTTTTTGCCATTTTCTTATCAGCAATTCAATTTCCTAGAGAATGGCATTGTTTTGTGAAGCAAAAAAAGAGTACCTAACGTGATGTAAAGCGTATTTACCAAAATAAAATAAAATCCAAATAATATACTGATGTTGGATTTTTCTTAATCTCATTTTACTCAGTCGATATAAATTTAAAAAAATTATATGTCATGTCCACTCTCAATGTGGAGCATATGGCCTCTCAATGAAGATATCTTAAAAGAAGTTTTTGTACGAGAACTGCTTGTTACTCAGATGGTTAACCTCTCGTTTTCTTCGAAAAGATCATCAATATAAGGATATGAATAAGACAGGAGTAGTAGTTAACTTATCACTCTCGCTACTCCCCGTTTTAAGGATCACATGGGTGAGAGGAAATTTCATTAAGACATCACAAACACCCATGCCTTCCAACAGAAATCAATAAATATATTGAAAATCAATTCATGAAACTGTCCGTACTGGGATTTGAACCCATGAGCACCGTAACCGAAACCAACGACAATGAATACTCAACCACGAATCCGACCCTTAGGTAAAGTAAGAACCTTCACATTTTTATTGAACTTTTTAAATGTTCCAGCTCTTACAAGTTTTCATTGCACATTTGGGCATTGTCATTAATCTTTTATGTTTAAAATCTTCAAAATGATAGTTTTGTTTACACAAGAATATCTGCCTAAATGTTTTATTTTAAACTCTATCACACCATTCGTTATACATGTATTACATACTTTAAAACCTGAATCAAATATTTATTACCTCTTCAAAACAGTGTTCCAAACAAAGTAGGTACTTTTGACATTAAATATATGCCCGTTATGACGTCTTTAAAAATAAAATGGCGATTATCAATTGTTTTACAGCTCACCTATAGTTCTCTTCTTCTGCCATGGCCTTAGCCCGACTTGTCTTAGTTTATGAACCAACCATTTTATATACCTTATAATTGTTAACATTCAATTTTATATAAATAGCCTTGTTATGATTGTATTTTTATCAGTTGATAATGCTCGTGATGAGCGAAACTATGATCATTATAAACATGTGAAAGTAGTAAAAAGAAATTGTATTTTATTTTGAAAATATATTTTTTTTAATGCGATGAACTTGTTTGTATCACACCGGAGATCATGTATCCTTAACGGTGACGTCTTACCACAATAAATTCAACATAGAAGGTCACTTGAGACATTTAGCGAAAAATGGCTTGAAGCAACAAAATTTCCCATACTCTATAGATCCAAAACTTTGACAATTTGTCGATAGGAAAATTATGAAACACCTTTATGAAACATCATTTTTAATACAATTGTCTATGCTTGAATTTACCTATCTGTCAAATTGACAGATAAGCATATATTATCTATGCAGATAAGTAACCTCGAAACATTTTTTGCATCGTTAAGTAAATTTTCGAATTCTGTTGAACATGCAAATCAAACTCAAGTAACCAGTTTTGATCTTTAATAATATAATGCGAATCAGTATATCAGTATATGAAAATAAATATAAGATGAAATAATGAAGTCGTATGTGGGTGTAAGAAAATGTTTAGGTAAATATCAGATATTCGGAACAAGGCCAAATGATATTTTTACCTAAAACTACACACAACTGTTTTATGCGAACTTGAGATGGCTAGGAAAGTATGCAAGGTCTCAATCGTCGAAATGATAATTTGAAGTCCAGTAAAATACACAAGGCAATATAGTTATGGACTGGGCATTGATCTGCACGGAAAGATTCACAAAACCTATTAAAATTCCATTTTGCATCAACAGGACCAAAGTAATAAGCGAAAAATGAAATCTATCACTGTGTTGTAATCCTAATAAAAGTGGTAAAGGTTCGTTTTTGTGGACATTGTCTATAAATGATTTTTTTTCACCAAACACTGCGCGAAATGATGATAATTAGGTTAGAATAGTCTTTTAATAATCTAAATATGCCCAATAACGACGAAAGGAAGCATTATAAGACTGGTTTATCGCGTAATAGTTGCATATGTCAAACTTTATTTTCCCAGCCATGTCGGTTATAAAATCAGAATTGCCAACCTAAAAACCTAACATATTCATGTGTTTATGAAACCAATAAGATACTAAATTAATATTCCTACATATTCAACTATCTTTATTTTTTTACGTATCTGGTTTTAGGCTGCCGGCGATATTCAACGTAAAATTCGATGCTTACGATTAAATTATGTATTTAAATGTGTTAGAATATAAAATTGTTATTAACTTTTATACTCGCAAACATTAATTTGGCGGATTCGGCGCGCGCCGTGAGAATCCGCCAAATTAATGTTTGCGAGTATAAAAGTTAATAACAATTTTATATTCTAACACATTTAAATACATAATTTAATCGTAAGCATCGAATTTTACGTTGAATATCGCCGGCAGCCTAAAACCAGATACGTAAAATAAAGATAGTTGAATATGAATTTAGTCTCTTATTGGTTTCATAGACACATGCATATGTTTGGTTTTCAGGTTGGCAATTCTGATTTTTTTTCCAACATGGCTGAAAAATAGAGTTTGACATATGCAACTATTACGCGATGAACCAGTTTTATAATGCTTAATTTCGTGGTTATTGAGCATTGTTAGCTTGATAAAAGACTATGCTAACCTATATAAAGACTATTCTAACCTATATATAATCATTTCGCGCAGTGTTAGGTGAAAAAAAAGCATTTTTAGACAATGTCCACAAAAACGAATCTTTACCTATTTTCTTTTATGTAAACCGTCAGTGACTCGAGATGAACAAGTGAGCAAATAATTAAGTCATTAAGACTAATATCTAGTAAAGATTGGTACTAACAGATTATCCCAGTAGACATCTGTTTATCTAAAGGTTCGCCTTCATCAGTGGAGTTAGAAATCAGTCATTCATTAAGTATTACATCATTCTCGCCTTGATTGGTGAAGCAATTCAGTTTTCTTAAATGAGGAAATAATGTCGAGTTGAAATTTTTCTTTCATTACAATGTAGTACTACCAGGTAAATGCTAATTCAATCAACGAATAGAAATATGTTTACCTCAATTGAAAAATCAATTTATGAAACTGCATCTACTGGGATTCGAACCCGTGAACACCACAACGGAAACACTAAACCACAGATCCGGCAATATGTAATTTACAAGAATAGACAAAAATAAACCAATGGACTCAGGTGAACTAGAATGGTGGATATAGTGAATTATATTAGGAGACTTAGATAATCACAGGCTTTTCATATGTCATGGGTTCACGCATTTTATACCTCGTTGAATACGACTATCAGCAAGCTGATTTGGTTTGGTTTGTTCTACTCTAAAACATTACATTTCATTTCGCGTACTTTCTGAAGCGGTCCCAATCTGTCATATTTATGTTATTGTAGAGGTAAATGTCTATTAACAGGGACAAGGTTTGGTTTGGTCTACTCTAAAACATAAAATTTCATTTCGCATACTTTCTGAAGCGGTCTCAATCTATCATATGTCATTGTATATTAGTAATTAACCAAAAAATCCAATTACAGTCCGAAGTGAAAGTTTGCGACATATCATCGTTATATCTTATATTCCAACGTTTTCTTTCGTCATTCCCGAATACTTCCCATATATTTACACAAAATGCAGCAGAAACAATCTAGGTTGCAATACAATATGTTAACTGTCAAAAAGCAAGCCTTTGTGTGTAGCATACATAGTACTATATTAGGGCGTGTATGTATGTAAATATATATATACATACACACACACACCAATAACGGTGTCTATATCGAATAACAAATCTACTGCGTCGGATTTGAATATATAATTTTGCAGTCGTCATTTACAAACCGTGCAGAGACAACTATGCAAAGACATCATTATCTTCGCCTTTTTGTAAAAAAATCGGGCTAATGATCTATTTAAAAATACATTCATATTTTTCTAATTAATTTTAGATTTATATTAACGAACCTGGATACTTAAAATAGTGTAATTCGACAACGACTTGTGGGCTTCTTTTACCCTTAATGATACATTAAGTCCACAATAAATATTTATAAAATACAATGACAATAAGAAATATTAATATAACATTTAAAGGAATATGAGTACAGTGCCACCATTAAAGCAAGACATACACGTCATCACGGTCGTTCCTGAAAGTAACGCCCACCCCTCGCATTTACTCGCCCCGCTACTACATTCCCCGCGCCTTGTAAGTCATTCCGTGATCATTATCGGTGCGGTTTCTTTTACATTAAGATGCCTAAACCATTACGGAAGCAGATGAGGGGCATTATTTCTAATGTATTGAAGTATTGTGAGGTTGAGGAACAGAAAAGAAAGCTTTTAATTCCACTCAATAGTGCCAGAGATAAAGTATTTGCTATGACAAGTAAGAAATGAAGGAATTTAACAGTGTGATCAGAGTTGCAAAATTTCTCCAGTTGTAGGGGAAATATTATCGCATGCCATTCAACGGAAAATAGTGTATGCAATCAGTAGTTCTTAAGCAAATTACCTTCGGTAAATTATTTTCGAAATCATATTCTTTATTATGTTATTAATATCCAATAATTTTACTAATTTTTGAATCTTGCCCTTTTTCTTTCTAATACCTTATGACTATATGTACTTACGACATTTAAAGTAAGGTTGTAAAGTGTTTATCAATGAAAAATAAGAAAAAATGAGTTAAAAAAAAAACTTATTTGGGGATCAACAATATTTAACATTCTATTAGTCATCAGTTGATAATGCTCGTGATGAGTGAAACCGGTCCTGATCATTATAAATATGTGGAAGTAGTACAAATGAATTGTGTTTTATTTTTTAAAATATATTGTCTTTCCACCAAGAATTGACAGTTAACACCTGAAAAGTGATTCTATTAGTCCTTAGTTTTTATTTATTTTTGGTTACAGATGTATCACTAAGCATCATTCAACGTATTTGTGTAGAAATAAATACTGGTGATCTGAAGGTTCATTCGCCCAACAAAACAAAAAATAGGCCGAAAAAAATATAATTGATTCTTTTGATCTGTGTGCCATACGACAGAAAGTGGAGATTTTTTCACTCAATACCACTTTACTGACCTTAAAAACAGATATGGATTATCAAGGGGGAGAGAGCATTTAAAAGAAGTCTTACATACGATAGGCTTTGAGTTTAAAAAATCACGCATAAAAAGGACTTATTTAATGGAAAGATATGATATCATAGCATGGCGAAATAGATTCCTTAACTTAATGAAAAATAACAGAGACAATGAAAAACGTTCTGTTATATATTTTGATGAAACATTCATTCATCCTTCATATGTTATTAAAAAATATTGGCAAGACGGAAAATAAGTCAAAGGTGTAATGACTTCTGATTCCATAGGCCAAAGATTTATTATTGTTCATGCTGGTCGAGAAAGCGAATTTATTCAAAATGGCTTGCTAATTTTCAAATCGAAAAGTAAATCATCCCTGATTTACTCTTCGATTTGATGACATGAACGCGGCTAATTTCACGAAATGTATGCAGACGCAGCTGATGCCAAATTTACCGAGGAACTCCATAATTGTTATGGACAATGCACCATAACAACAAGCAAATAAATAAATGGTGGCCACATACTTCACATAGTGAGCGAATATGGTTAAGAGAGAGAATCGTTTTTTTAAAATATATTTTTTAAATACCATTGTTTAGGAATATTTTATTTAAAAGTATTATTTATAATGTACTACTATAATTATTTTGTAGCATTTTTTATAATATACTACTATAATTATTTTAAAGTATTATTTAAAATATAATATTTTTGGGATAGAACGCTGGCAACACAGGCGGAGCGAAAAAAGCATTTGACGTAATAATCTCGGCGTTCGCAGCGCTATGACGTCTAAGTCTAGTACTAGTATATTATCTATGAAGTCTAGATAGACCGGTTGGACACTAGGTACACAATAATTGTATTAAAGTCATCAACTAACAATTAATTTAAAAACACAAAATGGATATAGTGAGGCAACAATTAAGGATCAAATGGTGAGGGGAAGGGAATGTAAACTTTTTCTTCAAAGGAGGCCGTAAATTTTTTGAACTGATAAAAGTTCTCTGGGGAAGAAACCAGATCCGGATGTCAAATAGGACCATTGCGACTATTTCTGCAGGACAAATACAGAATATCTCTTTCAATGGAAATAATTGGGCAATCCCAAAGAATATGTTCAGAATCTTGATTTTTATCACCACACGGGCAATATGGGTCTGGCTTAATTTTAAACTCAGATAATTTGGCATTAAACGCATCATGACCAGTGATAAGTTGGGAGTACCAGTGATCTGGAGAGAAACATGTTGCATTCTGACGAAAGAGAATATCTGAGAAGAATAGAAATGTAGTTCTACCGCGAGGGGACATTGACCACCGTTTTTGCCAAGTTATTAGGACAGTTAGTGAGCTGAGTTTTTTCACTTTAGCTTTGAAAAACTGTTGAGAATCCAACGGCTGAAGAATTGTGCTGTCAATTGGAGCTGGTTTTCCGAGCAATAAAAGATGAATTGCAGCTTTTCTTTGAATTTCTGAATCTAGAGGAATAAGTCCTAACATAACAGGAAGACATTCGGTTGAGCAGGTTCGATTGGATTTAGACATGGCAAGAAGTGGAAACCTTTGCCCCTGAAGAAATTTTTGACATATTCCCTGTCGTTGGGCACAAATATATTCCCAGAAGCTTGCAGCGTGACACGCAATACCAAGGAATATTGATTTGTAGTAGAGTCATGCCGTAGGAAAAGTTAAGCCACAATTTACCCTAGCCATGCGTGCTGCCTTTTCAAAGCTTATCTTAGAGCTAGCTATAGCAGTTTTAACGTGGTTTAAGAAAGATAATCTGTCATCCAATATTACCCCAAGATTTTTCATGGTTCGCTGGACAGGAACTGTTATTGTATTAAGCCTTATTATTGGCTTTCGAGACAGTTTTCTTCTAAGCATTATGATGCATGTTTTATAAGGTGCAAAGTTTAATTTGTCGTAGTCTCCGCATACAGCTACTTGCCATAAATAGTCAGCTGATAGCTGTTCAAGAGTACTTCTATTGTTTCCTTGAATAAGCATTATTGCATCGTCAGCACCTGTATATGGGTGTTTTGAGGGAGCGGAAGGTCCAAGAGATCATCGAATAAGATATTCCATAGAAGTGGTCCAAGAATCAAACCTTGAGAACAACCTCGAGTGACTTTTCGTCGGATCAAGAAATTCCCTGTAGAAATGACTAGGCTTGAAAAATAGCTCAAGATATTTTTAAAGAGATCAGATGTAATCTGTCGACGCTTCAATTTAGTTAAGATCATTGGCCACCATGCGTTGTCAAATGCTCCTGAAATATCAAGGGAAATGACTAGAACATATTTAAAAGGTGAGCATTCACCCACATTGAGTAAACGATTAATGAAATCTTTGACCTGAACCCAAACTGATTTGCAGATTGGGCTATAAGTAGAAATGTATATGTCAAGACGTCTAAAAATAAGTTTTTCAAGAATTTTACCTGGGATTGAGAGCAAGGTTAGAGGTCTGTAGGCCTTTGGATCAGTTGATGGTTTATCACATCGCTAAGGAATGATTATCAAAGGGCCTGTTTTCCAGCAATCTGGAAAAACACACACTTTTAGACAGCTTTGGTATAGACAGATGAACTCATCATCCATGCTCTTTTGCACAATTCAGCATCAATTCTGTCAATGCCCGGGGATTTAGCAGCATTAAGATTTTTGAAGATACATTCCAGCTCTTCCTTGGTGACTGGTGGAGAATCATTTTCCATGGGGTCGGGGAAGTCAAAGGCATCTTTCCGGATAAGAGTGTGCTCTATTGAATCGAGTGTAGGATCATCGATGGGAATTAGTGAGTCCAAAAAGGCTTCAGCAGTACTATCACCTGTTTTTGTGAATTCGCCTGAATTTAGGTTCCACTTAAGATTCTGGAAGTACTTTTCTTGTTTTAGATCGACTGGTATACCGCACCCCAAAAATCACTTGAACTGACTTGACGTAAAAGTTTTTCCATGCTTTCTTTTTAGTGCAAATGATGGCATATTTTACGCGAGAAGATGCTAGTGTGTAAGTTTTTTTACAAATTTGTAGCAGTGGTAATGGCAGCTTTCCTTTCATCCTCTGATATGCTCTTCGTAATTGATTTTTTTCCCTTTTTAGTTCGTCCAAAGTTGCGTTCCACCATGGGCTAGAAGACGAGTGTTTCGGTATGGATCTTCCTATGGCTACCTCTGCACAGTCTATAACATTATTGGTTTACACTGATGCTACGTAATGAGGAGATTCATCATTTCTATTTTCAACTTCGTTTAATTTTTTTCTAAATATTCTATCGAAAAATTTCTAATTTCGCCTTGAGTTCCTGAATCGTCGTGCTATGCTTTCCGTAGTTGGTGTTCCGTCAGTGTGGTTATCGAGGCCAAACAAAATAATATTATGATTGCTCCCGGTGATTCCCTCTAACACTTCCCATTTTTTGCAGTCGGGCATTATTTTGGGAGATCCCAATGTGATATCAATTTATACTTCACCGAGTGTAGAGTGAAAAGTTGGCGGTTGCTGGCTGTCATTAAAGATAAACAGATCATATTGACTTACAAAGTCCTCGAAGGCTGGGCCACATACTCCGTGTCTTGGCTTTGTTATAATTCGTGGCTTCATAGGTGACATAGGTGGCATCTGCTCCAACAATAACTTTTTCATCACCACGTGCTCTCAATACTCTTTTTAAGTGGGCAAGGTGTATGTCTATTGGATCTGAATATTTAAAATAGTCGGATATTGCAAAGATTGTATAATTGTGCAGTTTTATTTAAGCAACAATACAGGCTGGTGTCAATAAATGAGAAACTAGTAATACATGAATTTTTGGATTTAGAATGACAATCGATGCGAGCGGATCAGTTGATGCGTATCGCATTTCAATCACTATTGTATTACTGTCAAACCCTGAAGTGCGAACGTTCAAAACAAAAGGTTCCTGTATCAGAAGAATGTCAATGCAGTTTGGAGAACTCCATTGACGCAGTTCTACCATGGCTGCTTGACCTCGTCCAATGTTAACTTGTCCTATATTTATCTTAACTGCCATAGTCAATGCTGTTTAGCGTTTTTGTGACAAATATTAAGTATGCATAATTTGTCGCCTGTCTTGTGTAGGGCGAGTTTTCCATAACGTAGCACATTTAGGAGCAACCCGCAGGTGAGAGAACTCAGCAGCTGTATGATCATGCAGCGCGTAGTAAGAGCGCGAGTCTGCTTGGGTGTCGACTAGTTGTTTTGATGTTCGACTGCCACTTTGGGTTGCTTGAGTTAACTATGAAAACTAGCAAAACCCCACATGCGCTCTACTTGCTGTGTATTGGTAAGTGTAACTGGTTCAACAAAGTTGTACTGATGATTCACCATTTGGTGTTCAAAACCATTAATTTTAATTTTATTATAAGCCCGCCAACACTCCAATATGATGAGTGTTACTGTCCTCAGCTTCTCCATTATTGTAGACATTAACGTCTGTGCTGATCTATCCAGCACTTTCAAAATGAAAAATTCTTTTGTTTCTTGGCACAGACCTCCAAAAACCCATTGTTGAGGTAAAAGCCTTTCTGCGTTATTTTTTCTCTCATATCAATTTCGACGATCATTCTCTCGCCACCAACCATGCTGTCCATCTGCTTCATTCACCAAGTGCAGACTTCCCTTAAGTAATAGTTCCATGTCACAATTGACGGCTGTGACATGTTCAACTTAGCTGCGCAAAATTTGTTACTCGTCAAAGTCAAGTGGAAGTCTTGAATTTTCTAGCCATGTATTCTGGCGTATTCCACATGTTGGTCTACAAGTCTTTTTGAAGTATCTCCAAGAGGGTGTATTCGCAAATGATAGACTTATTTCGTGTATTACGTTATAATTTTGCAAAAATTCAACAGCTGTTTTATCCCTAGAGACTTCACGTAACAGTGTTTTCAAATTCATGGTGTCAATCAGTCAAAGCTAAAAACTACCGTAGGTAATGCAAAAGTATAGAGGTCTAAGATCTTACGTCAAATTATTTGAAATAAGCGGCAAAGCTGCATGTACAGCGCATGCGCGCCGATGATTCGTCTTTTGTTACAGCGGCTTTCCAATGCGTTTGTATATCTAACAAGCGCCGTTTCATTTTATAAATTTGGTGCATTTTGTGTCTTCTTTGATCGCTTTTTTTCAAAGAGACGCTAACTGAAAAATACTGAGCAATTGGATTTCGAAGTTTTTCAAATTATGCAAAATTATATTTTATAAAAATAAGTGTCTCCATACGGTAGAGTTCGAAATAAAGGGCGTCCATATATGACGTCACGCTGTAAGGGGCGGGGGGGGGGGTCTGATAGAATGTAATGAGTTTGAAACGACGGGTCGTAGGGAGGGGGGGTTGGGGTGTCGCCAGAGAAAACGTGACGTCACAAAGTTAACAAAATATATAAAAATAACTAAAAACACAACATTTTGTGAGAACAATCATTTTAAGTTGCAGGAAATTGTGAATAAAACTTAATAATTTAGTTTCTTGCTTCCCAAGAAATCGTATATGAAGACATCGAAATTTTATACTTTATGGTCTTTACAAATTTTAAATTTTCTTATTTCAAATAAATCGGTACATCCATCACATTAGAAATGTTTAATGCTTAAAGCTGAAAGTCTTTATATTTTATTTAAACCGTTTTTTTTTATTGTTTTGTTGTAACAATTTTTGTTTAATTAATAATTTTATTGCGGACCTCACTTTGGCCACCGCTGCTCAAAACAAGTTGTCACTACTAATGTTGCTGTACTTCTAACCCTGAAGCAATACAACTTTTTTTACCCTAGCAACATCAATATTCTGTTCAATGTTCATGCGATTGATTGACATTTGTTGTGTACGCTGTCATTAAAAAATAAAAATCATACCACGCAATATCTGTCATCTGGATTTTGAAGAATATTTTGCTTGAGTGTATCATATGAACAATATTGTAGATTATTAAAATTTTTCACCATGTCTTCGAAGCAGCGCAAAGTTGCCATGATGGGCTACAGATCAGTGGGTTAGTATTTGACAAAACTCTGACAGGATCAAACTTTTATAATTCATATTATCATTTGTAATGAACCAATTATTTATCAACTTATTCGCTAACTTTCAGGAAAATCTTCTTTGATTATACAGTTTGTTGAAGGGCAATTTGTTGATTCTTATGATCCAACTATAGAAAATAGTAAGTACTTAATTCATTTATTTCCCATTCTAATGCTTGTCATATTCTGTTATCTTTCAGTAATTTAAGAATAAAACATTCCCTTAGTCTCCATTAAACTCCACAAACTAATTACATATTATAATATCTATTCTTTAATTAAAAAAGAATTATTATTCAAGTAAACTCGTATAAATGTAACAATGTTTTATCTCCATCGTTGAGAATCATCGTCGACCTCTGTGATCTAGTGGTATGAGCTCAACCTAGTGGTCAGATGGGTCAGGGCTTAAGTCATGGTGGGGTCAAAATCAAATTTTAAAATGAAATTGAAATTAAAATCAAAGTAAACAAATAGTATATATTTATATATATACACATAATGTACCTACATATATTCATCAGCGTTAGAGAAAAGAAATTTTTTAAACAACGGTTAAAAATAGAATTCACCATCATTGTGGTCCTATATTTAAAAACTATTTATCTTTCAGCCACAATAGCTATGTTGACTTTATTCTCTAGAGTTTTGTTACCTTTCCAGTAATTGACAAGGTTTTCTTATTTTTGTATTGTGTTATAATTGTATACATTGCTACATTAACAATGCCACGGGCGAATGAGTGTTGGTTACCAAAATTCAATTTGAAGTACCTAATGTATCAACAGGGATATTATTTTATATCATAATTAAGACCATCTGAAATAGTAGAGAAATAGACTAGCATAGAAAAATAATTGGTACAGAAAACAAAATAATCGATTGGCATGCTGTACACTTTATCCGGGATCGAAGTATAAAATAATGATAGGGCAAAATAGTATTTAGTTTTACAAAATTTTATTGTGTAGTTCATAGCCATTTCAGCTTAGCCGATGTTTTACCCTATTATAATGAAGCTCTACCAAGTAAATGTCAACAATTCAATCAACATAAAATAATGTTAAAAAATAAATAAAAGGTAAATATGCTTTACAACATGCTACTTCTTTTCTATCCGAAAATTTACTATACTGTGGAATCCCGATCTTTTGTTCCCGCATTCATCATCTTATTTAATGGGCCCTTAAAAATTATGAATCGGGTTCCACTGAATTCGTAAATGACTACAAAAACAAAACGATTTTTATTTAACACTTCCTTCATTTCGAATCAATGCTTATATTACTGTAACGGTCACAAATAATCAACTTCACCATTGACAGGTTGGTTCTACACCTCAGAAGATGAAATACTACTTAGATAGTCTTAATTTTTACATTATGCGGCGAATTTCACTACCTACACATTTGCCCAATCTGTAGTCACTTTTGCTTTCTTCTGCTCTATTATATTTGAACTTGTAAAACGACATTCCCATTTCAGCCTTTACTAAGTGTCTCCGTCTACATTCAACCGACTATGAAGTTAAGCTGGTAGATACTGCCGGTCAGGATGAATACAGCATTTTTCCATCTCAATATAGTATGGACTTCCACGGATATGTTCTTGTTTATTCTATCACATCAAGTAAAAGCTTCCAAATTGTTCAGATAATATATGATAAGCTGTTGGATACAGTTGGAAAAGTGCAGTAAGTGAATTTACATATTTGAATTATTGCCGTGCTTTCATGGTACAGGTTATTCATACAATTGAGCATTTTTTTTTTTTTTAAATGTTGAAAGCCTCTTATGTTTTTATATATATATTTTAAGACATGCGATTAACATTTCATATTTGTATTTTTCTTTTTCTACCTGTATGACAGCCAAAATTCTGTTATATGCATTGAAACCCCAATGTTAAATTATTGAAGGGACCGATGAAAAATAATGTAAATAGCGAGAAAATGTAGATGGGGGGCATAGATTTTATTTATTTTAAAACTCACAAATTGTTTCTTTTAATATCTCTGAGTTTTTTATACAAAACTCTTTCGATTCAATAAATTGATTCGAAGGTTTTGTCATCTATGTCATCCAAGCTAGTGAAATAGCTTTAGCCCTTCAAACCCGTCGGACTTGCACTGCGTGTGGATCAAAACAACTCCCAGGGATGGAGGCACGTGAAAACAATGCAGTTAACTCATTCACTGTTACACTAATCACCTAGATATTAGTGCCCTATCGATCACCACGTAGTTGCTAATTACCGACGACGCGCGTGGCGCGTCGCTCGCAGTCAACGTGTTAAAATAACATTGAGTTTTAGTTTGAGCTTTTAGTTATGATTTCCTTGTATTGTATTTTTTTTAATCCAAAAAAACTGTTGAATGTTAAAACTATTGTTTATTTTAAAATGCTTCATTTAGAAAGAGTAGAGTTGTCAAATTTGACACATTCTAAACCCATGAAGAATTATTTTTATGAAACATGTCTAAGTATTATTTAAAATGGTGAAATAAAAAT
The DNA here is from genome assembly GCA_022494535.1 of Himalopsyche phryganea. Classification (NCBI taxonomy): domain Eukaryota; kingdom Metazoa; phylum Arthropoda; class Insecta; order Trichoptera; family Rhyacophilidae; genus Himalopsyche; species Himalopsyche phryganea. The sequence goes on from JAGVSL010000034.1 coordinate 4,779,256, forward strand.
GTATTCAATTTGGATTATTGAGAATTTGTACACTTCCATGTATTTTGTCACTAACGACCCGGGTTTCGCCTTTCGGCATCTTCAGGCATTCGAGCACACGAATGGACTCGAACTGAGTCCATTCGTGTGCTCGAATGCCTGAAGATGCCGAAAGGCGAAACCCGGGTCGTTAGTGACAAAATACATGGAAGTGTACAAATTCTCAATCCAAATTTAATATTGAAATTCCATCAAGCACCCTCAGTCGATGTCTTAAATTAAAAAAAAAAAAAAATGTATTCAATAATTATGTTTTCGGAGCTTTTTAGCATTAGCATTTAGCGCCGATCTGAGATATAATTTTAAATATAAAAACTTGACAACCTCTGGTGTCCGAAATACTTTTGCCCAGAATCTCACCAGAAATTTCAAAACAAAAAAATCAATTTAACTGAGAAAAAAATATTCTAGTGACTCTAAAGTGTTGAATAAAATTTTGGTTTGAAATCTATTATCTAGCAAATTGATCCGTCCCTGGGACTGCAAATCTATTTCAAGTATATGTGCCAAAAGGTTTAAAGGCCCTCAATTTACTTCAAAATGTATGTAAATTTTAATTGAATTTTGAATATTTCACATGCGAATTGTGGGAAATGATAACGGAAGAGTGGGCTTCAAATGTACTGAAATGAAATGTGACTGCAGAAATTGCACTTCAATAACTGAAAAACATGAAGTCATGGTTTCACTGTAGAATTTTAAATATTCAACAAAGTTCAAAATAATCTGGATATCAGTTGTCTGTGAAGTCAATTTTCCATGTACCATCTTTCATGGATGTATTCTCTTTTCTTTTAGAGTGCCTATTGTACTTGTTGGAAATAAAACTGATTTACATATGGAACGTAAAATAGCCACTGAGGAAGGAAAAAGACTAGCAGATAAATGGAAAGCTGCTTTTGTAGAAACTAGTGCAAAACAAAATGAGGTAAAATTATATTATTTTTATTATTACATATCGACTGCGGAAAGGGAAAAGGTCGTAACCCACACCAAAAATATTGTGTATAGCTCACACAAAACGTGCGAATACACTATATTTATATACAAATATATAATATATCGACTGTAGAAAGGCAAAAGGACTTATCCCTCCATCTGTTGAAAACATTTTTTTTTGATAATCACAATGTATACAATTTAATACACTTTAGTTTGAGCATTACGCAATATTTGTTGTGTGTGGGTTACGTCCCTTTTCCTTTCCACGGTCGATATGAAGGGCAGGCCGAAAGAAAGATCATTGTCCACCCAAATCATAAAATGAATAATGTCATCGTGTGGAAAATTCTGTAAGCTTTCAAATGGCATACTTAGAAGAAAAAAACACTGTCCAAAGACTGTGCCTAGAAAGAAATTATTGAAATTCAAATGAAAAAAGAAAATCTTTATTTCGCTTTTGCATATTCTAGTTTTCTTTCCAAAACTGTATATTTAGCTAGAGTGAATTGTGATAGTTAAATATTAAACTGACATGACATAAAATAACCTTTAATTTTGAGCTTAGTAAATAATATAACAATGAAGATATTAAGTTTTTTCATTTTATCTCAAAACTGAATTTATGTGACAATGATCTTTGTTTAGGGATTTTTCTTTTATGAATAATAGTTGATGGAATAATTTGGCCGCAATTATCCTCAGGTGATTAAAGGAATATCGATTTAATATTTTGTCTGCTTAATATTTTTTATCTTTTTCATTTTCAGTCTGTGTCGGATATATTTCACGCGATGCTAGTTGAAATTGAGCGAGCCGATGGAAATCTACCTGAAAAGAATGGTTGTGTACTGTGTTAAAATACTATCGCAATACTAATATCTGACCTCAGTGAAATTATTAAATGGAATCGTCACAAACTGAGTACATTGTCCGACTCTCTTAATTCTTAAGAAACGCTCCTCGTATAATCATTTTTTTATTGATATTTAAAATAATTCATATAATTATCATTTACAGCAACAAGACAAACCCACTACTGCACCATGATTATGGTTTTTTGAATAATATATTTAGTTTAAATTGAAAATATCTAGATTATATTTGCAATGCATCATTTTATTGTAACACTCATTTATTCTGATGTTTATTTTCACATTATTACAAAAACATCATTATTGACTGCTTAATTTGATAGTCATGCTAGTAATTCCCTGCATTAGATATGTATAAAAGCATGTCAAAACAAAGTGAAATAGCACAACTAGCAATCCGAGCAACAAGGTAGTGACTAAATGAACAAAACGTATTCGACGGTCTCCCTATATTGCCTCGTTATTGCAATATTCGCCACATGCAAAATTGTACAAACTCTATGTTTTGATACCAAATATCATTGTCACTTATGTAGCAGAAATACAATTATTCTATTAAAAATGATTTTTTTGTGGCATGTAGCAGATCTCTGTGTTTTGTGCAATTATATATTATGATTCGTTTCGGTCTTTTATATAACATGTAATAATAGAAGATTGATTAATTTTTCATTATTCATAATTGAAAGCAGATTAAAAATAATCACAGCATTCAAAATAATTCATGGTGATGCCACTTAATTTCTTACTGTGAATTAGCTGTCACTAATGCTAAGATGCCATCAAGATATTCAAATAACCTGGCTGTATTATCTTTATTCTACACTCCAATTATTTTGATTTAGCATAGTGATATTATGAAAGATTTATTAGTTTTCTACGTGAAAAAACACCTGCATGATTTGTATAATTTTTTTCATTTTTTTAACATAGCAAATAACCAGAACCATTTTCCAATAAAGCAATTTAAACTAAATATTTTTCATCACACTTTGTTGACTACAAATGGAAATAATTATTTTCTAATATTTGTGGAACTTTACCCAAAGATCTTATAATTATTTATATAAAAATTAATAGCTCCTCTAAGGAAAAGATTGATTTTATCTTGATTGTTTGTATTCAATCTTCATTTAATATACTTCCACAACGCTTCTTTTAAGCATTTTTGAAAAGAAATCTGAAAAATGATTTTTTTTGTGTGCATCTTTGCAAATAATTATAATTATATTTGTTGTATGTTATTAAGAATAATAATGAATGTTTTTGCCTATATTCTTTTGTCGAAATGTCGATGAATTGTTCACTAGGTTAAGCCTCTATAGGCATATTGATTTAGGAGGACCCGATAAGTAATGTGCGACTGTTGCTTTCGTGTTACTTTTTAATTAGTTAGGATGTGTATAAATTTTTATACGTTCGATAAATTAAGGCTATCATAATTATTTTTATGTAAGGTAAAATAAAATTTACTGTAATATATTCCTTAATTATTAAGCTGTTTACTTTGCTAAGGTAACGGAGTAGCATTTAAAATCATTATTAACAGGAATGTCAGTTTCTGAATTAAATGAGCAATTTAAATTGAAAATAAGCAAACTTTGAAGCGGCTCCAATAAAAGTTTACGAACCACCTTTAATCTTTTTCTACGCGACTAAAAAACATATTGTTCTGTTCAGTGCAGTTATGGTATCTGCATTTAAGAGAGCAGAGGAAACAATCTAACACATTTTTACACACAAGATGTGTTGCAAACTATTACTTTATATGACATATTCTAATCATTAATTTATTGGTTTGCAGAGTATGCAACCCTTTTAGCCTCAGAAGGCTGATCTATCGGCACACCTAGAATGAGCTGAAAAGCCCCACAAAACCGATCAGCGGAAACTTTGATGTAAAATATGAAAAACATTCATAAATTTGAATTGTCGAGATTTTGTACATTTCCATGTATTTCGTCACTAACGACCCGGGTTTCGCCTTTCGGCATCTTCAAACACTCGGGCACATGAATGAACTCGAACTGACAAATATATGGAAATGAACAAAATCTCAACAATTCAAATTTGATATTGAAATTCCATCAGTCAATGTCTTAAATTGATACGTAAATGTTTGTGCTGATAGATCAGCTCTGTGAGGCTTTTCAACACACTGATTGGATAGTGAAAAGTCTTCATTGAGATACCTACTGTTGAAATACACCTTTAAACAACATTATTTTTCAAAATTTCTAGTTTTAAAATATAGATTTTGTAATCTAAGCCGGCCCTCAGGCTTAAAGAGTTAATCAATATTTCCGTTGTATTGTTGTTACCAACTCTTGATATCACTTATTGGCTTTAATAAATTATGGCCACATCTAAAGTGGTAACTAACTTATGACCGGGCAGATTAAAAACAATTATTTTAGGATAATATAATTATTGGTTTTTTACGACTTGCATATGATGTTGAATTCAAAGTCTTTGAAAACTCGATTTACATTATCTGATACCTCATAGATTATATTTGCTCAACAGAACAGTTTACAAAATGACTTACTATTACGTTGTAAAAAATTGATATGCTTTGACCATTTTCAATGTTTCAATATGAGTCCTATTCTTTCTATTAATTATTTTACTGCCTCAAATAAATAAATTTATCTATTTGAATAATAAGCTTTCATATGTATCAAATTCTTGGACAAATAGTTTACTATGCCATACGAAATTATACACTTTCTAGATTATTTTTTCTTCCGGTGTAAATACCATATAATATCACTAACGGAATAAATCTATATTTTTTTCAAAAACGCATAAATTAAAATATTTCTGCCAAAATGCCCTCAGTTATATATCTACGGTGTTTTGGGCAATTGATGTAACCCTCAAAATTGAAATTGTTCAGGAGAGAGTAAAAACTGTTTTTATCGAAAACATTATATGCTGGGTTGCGTTATGAATCTTTGAAACGCACGATTGGAAGAAGAATCAAGCAGGATTGCGGCTCTTCGGAGGCATCCGCAACTCGTGACTCAGCCAGTTCCAACGTCTCTCCGTGACCGCTGATGTAACAGGGCGCTGCCTGGTCCGTTCCCCAATGTCCGAGTTCCTCACAAAGTAAAACCACCTCGCCCGTAGTATCCGACACAAGCCGCCTCTACAATATTAAATTAAACATTTCTAAATGACAGAATTGTAAAAATGTACATATTTTTCTAGAAATTATATTTATACAAAAAAAATTCAGTCTGCGGCGCATCTTCTGCACCATAATAGCTTATGGTTAAAATATTGCAATTAGGTCATTTTAAAAATACCCTTAATTAAACACTATTGTAAATATAACATCATTAATTTTGGAGGAAAATGGTGGGGGGGGGCAGCATACTCAAGGACCGCCCCGGGCGGCAAAACCCCTAGCCACGTCACCGTGTATATGTTATAGCAAAACTTATTATTCTGTTAATTGTTGTTATCAGTTTTTTATTTAATTGTAATATTATTATACAAAACGTGTCTTTATTTTTATGCGTTTACTATTCAATAAACTTATTCTGTTGAAAAATTTATATATTCTTGAATGGAAAATTCACTACACTCTTAATGTAACTGCCATATTTTACAATATAGCTACACAAATGCATTGGTTGTATGTAAATTTATTATTATGTGTATATTATTTTGACTAAAATACATTCTGAAATATATTGATGATTGATTATATTTAAGACTGTTAGACAGTCAGCCTTCCTGTGCCCTAAGGTAAATATGTTTACTTGTAATGTTTTACCAACAAATTATTGTATTCTTAATTTGTCTATTAAATTTCTTCATTTACATACTGGTTTTTTAATTTCTATTGAGCATAATGAGGAAAAAGGTAAAACCTGTATTATTGGTAAGTGGTAAAAATTTACAAATGCATGGTTTTATGTATGGCAATACATACTATATGACTCGTGGTTTGGGCTACTCGTATAATATAAGTAACTCGGACTTGGCCACCAAAGTTGCAAAAAATATGAAGTGGGTATATTACTAGAATATATAAATTATGTCTTTAGAAGAATTCTAATATGAGCAAAGGCAGGTTAATACGAATACATACAAAATGCAATCTTGTATTAGATTATCATAGTGTTTTTAGTCAGAACAAAAAACTTTAGAATTCAGATGTTTATAATATATTGATTAATCACATTTCACACACATAATTAATAAAATAATATTATTGTTATTGTTTTCTACCTGAACAGTACTGCCTATCTGCTACTGCAGGCCGGATTGGTGGTGCTAGCGGTCTTAGTTTGGAGACCCCTGATATAGATAGAAGAAAGGAACTTTATTCATAATCGGGTAACGTATGACATCTATGTATACTAGAAGCCAACACAAAATATTTACGGAAACGTTCCTGTTTTTATGTATTTTAAAAAAAATGAAAAATATTATAATAAAAATTTTACCCCCAATTTTCTAGGGTTTCTCCCCGCCGTTTCAAAATTCCCGGGTTTTTTGCAATACTAGCTAAGTACAATAAACCTACAATGTATGAACATGGTATTATTTATTATATTAGTTAGAATTCTGAATTATTTATTTCAATGGCAGCACACCATAGATAATAGTAATATACTAGCAACACATATCGTGATTGTCAAAAGTGAAGTTGTTTAGAAGGTGTCCATTTTATTTGCTCACAAATATTACCGAAATGGCCAATTTACCAGAATGTCCTACGAGTTTAAAACAAATTCAACATTATTTAAAAACTGCTAGCGAACATGACGCTCGTGATCCAGTAGTAGCATATTGGTGCCGCTTGCATGCCCTTCAAGTTGGGCTCAAATTATCTTCTAAAAAAACTCCAGAAGAAACAAACTTACTCATGGGTATGCATTTATATATCAAATTTTGCACTCCATACGTTAATATACAAAACGTATCATACAACTTTTTGAAGATTTGTTTATTTTTGAATTTGGTGGTGTCATATGTACGCAGCTTTTGAATCAATTAACTGGTGAAATTCATGATTGAAAGTATCTTCTAAATCCTGGAACTACCACTAATTAAAATATTAATATAGATTATAGATTAAATAATGTTCTTGTACATTTCGAAAGATGACCTCCATTAGCCAGAGAGGGCTTAGAGACTACCAACTAAGGCAGATATAGAGCCATGAACGACCACTTCTTTTTATCCTTGTTGAGTGTTGACTTTAAAAATTTGACTTAGATTCATCTACAATTCGACCTAACTTTTTGTCTTACTCATCTATATAGGGATATAGAAATAAAAAAACAATAGTAACATAAAGATTGACACATCTTCGGTTCAAGATACTTCTTTAAAGTGTATATGAGCAATAATGGTAAATATTATATGTTAAGTCAGTCTTGGTTTGTAGTATAGACGCTTTAGTACTCTTGGTCAAATTCTTGGCTTATATATTTTTATTACGGGGATAGCATTATTTTTTGATTTCAGATATGGTTTTTATTTATTTTTAAAATACTTTTAGCATTTGAATTGTAGATAATCTAATTTCATTTCATTATAATCTATGAATTCTATTGATAATTATACGCCAACTGTTTTGTATAACTCCTCATCAGTTAGAAATAATTTTATATAAATAGCTGTCTGATTTTTTATTATTTGAAAAAATTTTGTTATTTTTGTAAAAATGGCTGCTAGGTGATAAGATAGGGTCGTTTCGCCAGTGCTTCGCCAGTTAAGCGACAGGTGTTCTTTCAAAAGTCATTGAGGAGTCAATGAATGATAAATACATACTTTTTTCGCTGTTATTCCATTAAACAGGGATTAAGTAATGTAACCAACTAAAAATAAAATAATTAATATTGTACCAAGCATAAAATAATTGAAGTTTACAAAAAAAATGCCAATTGTCCCAGTGGTCGCCCTCAAAATCCAATGGTTGGCCTTTCGTTGCCCAGTGTTCGGAAAACACTATGAAACTTCATGAATATCGCGAAATAATTTTCTGATAGTAGACAGAACAATAAAAACATACTGATGCAAAGCATGACAATATTAAGTATATTTTGTTAGCGATCCCCATACAATATGAATCTGTTCGAAATTTTCGAAGTAAAAATGTGCTTTTTTAATTGCGTATTGCATCATATAGGTCAGTATATTGCAGATATACATTGGCAAGTGGCAAGACTACCTACAAGAATTTAAAAAAGTTGTTTTTTTAAATATGTCCACTATTATTTAAGTTTTAAACTCAAAAGGCCGACTACTGGCGACGACTGACTTTAGGAACAAGCACCCTAGTAAACAAATATTTTCTCATTTAAGATATCAGTTTTGAATCGTTCAAATTTTGTACATTTCCATACGTGTTGAAACTAACTACCAGGTTTTGACTTTCAGCATCGTCAGCCATTCGAATACACGGATGCCTGAAGGCGCCGAAAGGCGAAATCCAGGTCGTCAACAAAACGCATGAAAATTAAATTTGAGCAATTCAAAAGAAATTTTTTCGTTGAATATAAAATTGATAACTTAATTATTCCACTGGATATGTTACTAATGTTGTTTTTGGAGAAAGCAAAGCGATTGGCGGGTGACAGGTTATGCTCCACATTAGGAGCGAATATTGTTGAAGAATTAGTGTTACTAATTGTGACACGTGTTTCACCGCTTTGAGAAGAATGAAATGAATTTCCACTAAGTTACCGCTGAATAATAATAGAAAATTGAAAATATTTTAATTTAATGTGTGTAGATCAAAATATGTGTGGTTTAACATACAGCATTTGTGATAAAGAAAAGATAAGAATCACAGTTATGTATTTTGTTTGTCAAAACTAATGAATCTGCTTAATTTTTAATGGCATTGCTTAGATCAGTGTTCTTCAACCTTTTAACATTCGCGGCCTGGTGAAAATGGAAAAAATATTTTGCGGAAAGGCGCCAACCAGATACACATACATACGTACATACAGTCAGTTTTCGATTAACGAAGGAGTGTAAATTAGTAAATAATATTTTTAATAATATAATAGTTTCTGTCAAATATTTTATGAATTAATGTCAATGTTACAAAGAATTACATTCTTTTGTTAGTGCGACATCTGTTGCTGCTTTTTTGTAAGCAAATATGATATACGTGGTTGTTTCTGAGAAACGAAGCGATGAATCCAATCCAATCGATTTCTCTGTTTGGTTTTTATTGCTGACACACTTAAAAAAGTCTTTTCACACAAATAGAAAGTCGAAAAAACTACCAAATACCAAAGCTTCATAACTGAGAGTTGGATATACTTTATCGAGAGTTATCCAAAATTGGGATAGTGATTGCATTTTATGTCTGGACACTAGAGTGACATCCGAAGACAATTCCATCAGCTTTTCTTTTTCACGAGGATCAAGTGCGCATGATTTTATATTTTCCGAAAATGGATTATTAATCCAGAGGCTATCTCTATGTGGGTCTTCATTTTAACAACACAATATTAAAAAAACAATACGCACCAGTGCGATGAAATAAGTGTCGTTGATGGGCGAACTGACGCAATACTAACATTGGGTGGCAATGCACATGTCTACAATTAAGTGCTGTCAGAGACCATCCAGTGTTTTTTCTTTATATGGAGTTAGTTACAACAGTAGGAATTCCCCGAATCGTGAAAGGTTTTTGAAGGTTTAGATTTACTCCTGATGAACGACTAATTTTACAGTGGATAGCGAGTAGGGCTTCCAGTCCCGAGATCCGGGATCACGAAATCCTGGGATCGCGAGCAATTAATCAATCCCGGGATTTCGGGATTCGCTGAAAAATATCAAAAATTAATTCATATTTGAACTGTCAATTCTTACGACAGTTTAAAATTGACTATACAATTAAAAAACGTTTCTGGCTTAACTTATTTTGATTTATGTATGTACACCATTTTTTACTATACATAGTTAATATTTATTTTGTGCTCTCCCATACTCTCATATTTCGAATCAGCTATAGACAGGAACAAACAGTTAATTGTTTTTTGTGACATTATCCGTCGGAATCATTTTTTATACGAACACCTGTACTTGGTGATGTTTTTGCATTTTACTGCAATTTAATTTTGAATCATTAAAACTATCTTTAATAAAATTTGAAATACAAAAACTTTCAACGACGATAAACGCGCAATTTACAATGAATATTATGTTTGGAAATACTTTTTATGAGAAAGAGATGGACAATAAATGGAGTGTAAAAAGTGAGAATTAAAAACAAAAGGTAGATCTGCTGAAGTTCTTCATGTTCAAATGAATTCAATTTATAAAATGAATATAATATAGGTAATATCTAAGCATTTATAATTTTAAACAACATTTTAATACAACATAATTAGAAGATAAGTTTTTATTTTACTATATAATTAAGTGACTTCTAAAATGTTTGAATGCAAATATTTTGCATTCACATATTAAAATAATTTTATATATAAATAAGAGTATTCGTGATATACCTACCTAGTATTTGATTAATTTAAACCTTTATTCGTTATTATACCAGGTCTCTTTGTATTTACAAAACTATTTTCTCTGTAAATGTAATAAATTTAATAAAATATTATTGACATTGTGTTAAATTTATTTGAGTCCAACAAACAACAAGACTCTCAGCACCTAAAAAAATCGAATGAGAGATATATATTTTTAAAATAAGTAAATATTTTTTTATGTGATTGCACATGTTCATAATTATTATTATATTGTATTATTTTATATTTTAATTGTAAATAAATAAAATCATCATATAACTAGGTATTATCAGGATATCTAGGATCAGAAAAAGGGTCCGGGATTGGATTTTGGATTTTAGCGAGTTGCACAGTATGACTAAATGATAGCTAAAACTATGTATGGGAACTATGCTTTATTCTTGACTTCATGTCATAATTACAGGATTGATGGACTGGCTTGAAGAACAGAAGAAAGTACAGACTGAAAATGAAGCAATCACCAACGAAGTTGCTGCTCAAGCATATCTCGAAAATTATGCTCTAAAGCTCTTTCTGTATGCAGACAAACAAGACAGAGAGGGCAATTTCGGAAAGTAATGCATTTTTTCTACACAATTTAATTTAATTTTGTCTTGTTAAAAATCACATTTATAAATTTGAATCCTATAAATATTTTTAGTGTTAAAGGGAATCTAATTAAACAATATTATTGAGTTTTATTAGACAGCTTTTAATAATGATTGCAACAACTAATATGTGTATTTGACGATGTTAAAGCTCAATCAGTTCTTTTTACGATTGTGTATAATTTACTACATTGATTCAAATGAAAGGTCAAGTATTTTTACAAATATATCTTATGGTGAGATTTCAACTGTAGATGTGAAGTTGCTAACACAAGAATTTTTTTCCTGCAATATGGGGTTTGAATCTTCAATTATATATGTGTATATAATATATTGATTTTTCAATCAATTCACGAATTTGTAACCAAGATCATGGGTGACTGCGATGCTTTTATTACATCCTACACTATCTTATCTTGCAATTTGGAATTAAAGGAATTCCTTTTCAGTCTTACTGAACTTTTTTTTTTAAAAATCTTTTGTTAAAATAGCTACCACTGAAATACTTGATAATGATTCTTTGTATTCCATATTGGTGTATAACATAAGCGATAAGACTCTTATTTTCAAGATTTGCCATTTTGTAAAAAAAAAAGAAAAAATACATTATCAGTTTGTCAATGATACAGGTAGGAAATAAGAGTAAAGTTTCAGGCTGACTAATTTTTCATGTAAAAAAAATATTCTACGTTCTCTGAAATATCCTTGTGTCAATAAACACATGTCTGTTTCAGAAATGTTGTCAAAGCCTTTTACACTAGCGGGATGATCTATGATGTGATGGCAACATTTGGAGAGTTGACCGATGAAGTCATGCAAAATAGAAAGTATGCTAAGTGGAAAGCAGCTTACATTCATAATTGTCTTAAAAATGGAGAAACACCTGTGTCAGGTAATTTTATTCATATTACTTTAAATTGTTACACCGATCTTGATTTTGTTTTAACAATTTTTACTTCAATCGCTCAAGCGGGGCCATTTTATTATTTCTTCATGACTTGCAGGCCCTCTTCCTTCAGATGAAAATGACGATGAAAACCTTACTAATGAGGCAGGTTTCAGTGGTCCGTCGATTCCAACACAACCGAGCAACCAGGATAATCCGAATGCAAATATGGGTTTTAATGCGTTTCCTTCTCAACCTAATATTCCTCCTGCCAATACCGATTCATACCCTGGTGGCTTCCAACCGTATACACCGTCGTTAATGCCGGGCGCGTTGCCTCCGCAGCCCAATATTCCATCTGGGAATACTCTCCCGTCCGTTCCGAACACTCCTGATCAGTTTCCCGGCGGATTCCATCCGTACAATCCTGCTCCGGCTCCGGCAGGCGTACCTGCACAACCCAATATCAAACAACAGGCCAATGTGAGCCTCACTCCGGAGCAATTAACAAAAGCCCAAAAATATTGTAAATGGGCCGGCAGTGCACTCACATATGATGATATTTCAACTGCTATATCTAACTTAAATAATGCCTTACAGCTTCTCCAAACCGGTCATGACCCTGCTTAATAATTGATTACATATTTTCACTGGTGCTTTAGTAACCGAATTTAAGCACGCCTTTTTAAAATTATAACAAATTCATGATGTATTATTTTTTTACGTTCATTAAAAAATCATTACCATAGTAAATTTATCATTTGACCACAATTAAGTGTATGACAGATATATTTCTTATATAAGTTTACGGCAGGCTCTATTTTCTTGCCTTAAACAGAAAAATAATTGTCTTTTCGTTTTCACATTAATATGTTGTTTTGTATTAAATTGGAATGCCAAGTTGTAATAGTCTGGGCAAGTGTGCAGCATTCATTTGCGAAGCACGAGTTTTTGTTGGGGCTTCAATTAATTTATTGATTATCAGGATGAAAAGATTACTTTGCAAATTTTTTTCAATTTATATATTAATTATGTTGCATCAAAATATATTATTTGATACACAGAATGTGTAATTTTAGATACTAAACTATTGATGGATCAATTCTACTCAGATTGGTTTGTTAGCTCTAATTTTATTTGTTAACATTATTTCTTTTTTAAATTTCTTTAATTTTTTTTAACCAGCTTGATTTTAAAATGTTAACCAATATATTTTTACCAACATTAAGTGTTTATTAAAAGTTACCGCTTACATATACTGTTGATTTATAATAGGTGCAGCACTTACTGGATTGACGTAGATAGGCCGATTGATCTTTTTCCCATCTACCTCATTTTATTTATAATCTACCATGGTAGTCACAACGAGTTGAGTCAGCATTTATTATTATAAGATGATCCATCGACGTAATATAGATGCTTATATTGATTTAAATATGAGTAATCAATTTCATGAAACATTTATTTTCATCAGTTTGTGACACATATATCTCGGCTCGGCACAAACCTTATGACATCGATTTTCTTTTGCAACCTTCCGCTAAGTTTATTAACACATAGTCTATAAGTGTATACTGTATCACTGTTATCCAAAAATAAAATATATTACATATTATAAACTTGCAGTTTTTTTTTTCCACATATTTTCTTTATAATTTAATGTTTGATTAAAACTAAGGATTAAGCTTTAGCCCCAACTCTGTTGTATGGTCAAGGGTTCCGGGCCGGACATTTGATCAGCGTCTCTCCAATGCATACCATTAATCATCATTTAACGTGTTGAGGTATTCCGAATGAAGTGGGTGACCGGACCAGAGCCTTACCTGTTTCTTCTTTGAACAAACTGAATTCTGGCATCCTGGAACGCTACTACATATCATCGATATGGTGTATTCAACATGTGAAAGTTGATATTACTATATCAGGAACGAAGTGAGAAGACTGGTTAGTAACAGAGATTCCAGCAGACGCCACATGTCTATTCTTGGGTATTGAACAATAAGTTTTTCCATTCGAATTTCAACACTTGTCTGTCACTTTTAAGGTGTTAACTGTCAATTCTTGGTGGAAAGACATTATATTTTAAAAAATAAAACACAATTAATTTGTACTGCTTTCACATATTTATAATGATCAGAACCGGTTTCGCTCATCACGAGCATTATCAACTGATAAAAAATACTTGTCTGTCAAACAGATGAAAAAAAGTTGGGGACTGTTGTATACTGTTGGACTGTTCATAGAGAAATTGATATTATAGTTTTTATTACTATGGGAAATATTATAACATTGATTTGCAGTAAGTGTGTTATATATTATATGAATAAAATATTTTTTTTGAATTGGACTGCATAGGCGTACATAGATTGAACACAAGTTTTCTTAAACTATCATTAACCTGCTCCCCCTTATGGAATGAGTTTTCATTAAAAACTCTTCAATTGAGGATGGATAGGCATTTGTGATAAAGACATTGTTCTGTCAACGCATTGTGCAGTCCAATTATGATGATAACTAAATAATTTAAACTATACCAGAGTTCGACAAGATGAATTTATTCTCAAAGACAAATAAATAATTAATGTGCTATTATACATATAATATTATAAAATCTTAATCATACATTATTGCATACACATGAATACCCCACCCCTTACGTAAAATGAATAATTTTATCCGACGTTGAGATTATTTCGATATTATATATATATTGTGTATATGTCATATACATACATTGAACACAGACAGTACTAGCATATCAGCCATCAAGAGAGTAAAAAAGACCTCGGACCAAAAAGTGTCCTTAGTGTTAAAAAAAAAAAATTGTATCGTTTTGCTATTTTTTTTACGAATTGAGCATTCTTTTAGTCTTTTGAAATTTTCAAAACTATGGTGCAATTTGTGACTTAGTCCACTTTTATTCCATTTGCTGTGGGAGTAGTGTCCATTTCTCTTCGGTTGATTTGATACCTAAAATAGAAAAATTGTGATTATTTCTGTGTAACATCATACTGAATTCCCTTGTAATTGGAACCTCTAACATAAAAGTCTTAGTATCAGGAAAATCGAATTATTTTTACAAGTTGTACCATTCTTATCTTAACACAGGTAACTGAGATTTGATGATTTCTTAGTGTACAATAAGCGAAATTAGTAGCTACTAACGTGTATTGCTATATTCATACCACTGTACTTGTGACATCACTAGAAAGCCTTGGTAATAAAATTAATTAAAATAGAAAATGCAGTGAGTGAAACCGGTCCAGATCATTACATGGAATTGATACAAAAATTACCTTTCCTCTAAGAATTGGCAGTTAACAAATTAAAAGAAAATGGTTTCATTAACCCACTTTTGCCCGTTGTTGCAATATTGGACCATTTAGCATTTTTTATTCCCAAAACAATATGTATTACGCAATATAAATTGAGATTGCATCAGTCAACAGCTAGCGAGTGATGTAGTATTCTTTTATGTTTGAACTTGTCTGCACGAACATGCATGGGTACATTTTCAGTATCTGTGGACTTGAAGACTTTAACATGAATATCATTGATTGTTAAAGTGTGTAATAGATTTAGTGATTGAATAAATTAGGTTTTTACTGATTCATATTTTTCTTACCACACAACTAATCTTCCGCTAAGCATGAAGAAAAAGACAAGTGCCGGCGCTGACCGATCGAATGGATCCCCCACCATGTAGTGTGAATAGGCTGCTAATATCATCAAAATAAGTAATCCAATGTTGGCGGAATTCTTTACTTTATCTGAAAAGTTAAAGAGAAGTATCAGTATACACTTTAATTGAAAATGAAGTAATATAGTAAAACCTTCATATAACAGGTTTCCAATATAATAGACAAAATTTCTTGTCAAATGTGAAAATTCTTATAAACATCCTGTTCTTGTTTTACATGTTTGAATCCAAGGGTAAACAATATTCTGCTCGTGATAAGCACATGCTCACACGGATGCAGCAGTTTTACCAGGTTTCTAAATGAATATTCACAATTCTATGTGATTCATAACAAAACATTTACTGATTCATTGTGTGTTACTAGCAGACAAATTATTTTCAATACAGTTCGATTTTGAAATGTGTGTTTGCTTTATTTTCCTACCTATGTATTAGTGTTTGTGTTATCATCATTTTTGTCCTTCTCGAATAGGTTGTGCATCACTGCCATCCATCATCATGGTAGTGTGGTCGATGAAAATGCTTACTTTACTTTCAACATAAATATATAAAATTTCTTATATATATCATATATTTTTGCATGTTGAATTTTTATGGATTGTTTTTTTGTTCACTGTACAAAAGCAGCTAAAGTCAGCATTAAATGTACATACAAATTCCCCAGAGAAACGAATGTGAATCTATATTTCCGATCAATGCTTTATGAACTTATAAATAATGCTCTGTTCTACATTATCGACTGTTAACATTTGACGACTCAGAGTAAACGTTTAAATAAGTCTTCCCACGTATTAGCTCTTTTTGTAAACAATTTTAAACATTACTTTTCAATAAAACTGTTAAAATTGATTTTATGGCTTACCAATGTGGGTTTTGTTTGTAATGGTGCCGTTTTATGGCACTAACGGACTATAAGCTACAATGAAATATCAGCACCTGTATTACATTTTATACCAAATTTTCTTATTCTTATTGTGTACATTGGTTATCAGAATATAGTAATATATAGAAGGTGATCTGACAATAGTATCTGTCTGAAATATAGTAAATTTTTCAGGATGTACAAAAACTGTTTTTTTCCGTATCGGTGTTATTTTTATTTTTCAAGTGAAATAATTTAATATCAGGACTGATTTCGGATATTTCATCATTTCACTTTAAAAATATCAATCATACGGAAAAAACAGTTTTTGTACAGTAGACCCCCCATTTACACCGCATGCGTATCCTCTGATTTAATATGAGTTTAGTAGTCCCGATAACCCTTTCCTAGATAGTTCGTCTCTATCTAACATGTTGTCGTAGAGTCTATGGTACTTTATGAAAAATTGACTAAATTTCAGATAGATACTATTGTCAGATCAACGTCGATATGCTATTTTACATCCTTTTTTTATAATATTACTCTTTGCGCATCACTGTGTGCGCCATTGTCACTATGCGTATTTGCATGTGTACTCAATAGTCACTGTGTGGGTTTGTCACTATCTAAAATCGTTAAGTGCGCATTTGTCTTATAAAATTTGATTGTCAAATTTACTGTTAGGAACATTATTCTAATACAATTTGAAGTTAAGCAAGATTTGCCAAAAAGCACTATTTTTGCCCATCCTTGCCTTTATGGCACGTTGAATCTTTCATCAAACCTTTATCTTATTTGTTAATATCGATAATTTTTTGGCCAATTGATGTAACCCGGTCAAAAAATATGAAAATGAGTAATGATTGGATCTCATTTTAAAAACGACAGAGCAAGTCTCGACCAAATTATGTAAATTAGAAAAATAAATTGATCACTTTTTGGAAGGGAAACATCATTTTACATTGGTTTTAGGTTTAAAAATTGTGACCCGGCCACTTGATGTAAGCCACTATTATATCGACACTTTCTACATTTAATCCTGTATCTGCAAGCATGATAATTTACAGGAGTGCATTTCAAAGATTCATAACGCAACTCACAATATAAAAACAGTTTTTACAGTCTCCTGAACAATTTCAATTTTGAGGGTTACATCAATTGGTCAAAACACCGTCGATATGTAGTATGTACTACGCTTTTTATAACAAGAGATACCACAAATGATATCATGAATTCCAAATTAGGAATCCATATGCTCCATTATAGGATATGATGAGAATCCGCCGAAATTAGGTGGGTAGCTCTTCGCTACATTTTGTGAGCTAATGAACGATGCCAAAGCGGTCCAGTTCATTATTTAAGGCGAATACTATCTCCATGTGAAAAAATACTGCAACGATTTATTTTTTTAAGCGCAATCAAGGAATGATAAATACTTGCGTAGAATGACATACTACTTACGATTTGGAATAACGGCCATCGCCAATCCGAATATAATCTCCATGGAACCGACAACTCTTCGATACCATTTCGACGGCACCTTGAAATCCAAAGTTTCAGTCAAGGGAAACACCTTGGCATATTTCACGTACTCCTTCCGCTGCAAAAATTAGGTTAGTTATAAATATAGCGTAGTCGTACCTACGCACACTTTCCCTAAAAATAACTTTAAATTTGTGTCTTCGCATCAGGGTTGTCCATATTTACGATTGATCTTTGACATAATATCTACTCTAAAATGGATTTATTATTTTATTATCGTACGGAAGCAGAACGTGTATTTTTGAACACAAAATAACAACGTATTTAGTTCTGCAAGAATTTTATCAGTTTGTTGATAGATAACTATTTCGGCTTCACGCCTTTAGCGTGAGCTCAATTATTCACGTGTCATGCCTTACAGAATAAAATCAATATTGCAAAATAAAACAATAAGAGATTGACCCTATATTACGATTTCCATTTCTATACATACAATTACGTCTATTAGAAAGACTATGGGCCAGCTCATGTTGATTAATCTATTTTACCGTAGGAGCTACTACTTTTTTTATCAAACTCTATATCTTAATTCCGTGCTCCGCAACCTTTTCTCACCCACGGCACACCAAAGTACTTATAAATATTTCGCGGCATACAAGCCAAAATATTTAAATTTCATGAACAAAACTAACAATTTATTAAGTTGTTTTTATTTGACGAATTTGAAATAGTGGCTAATATATTTTTTAATATATATTTGTTTGGCCAAATCCAAAATAACCTTTCCGTTTTGTCACCCGGGGTGGTCCTTGAATTTGCCGTTACCCCTACTTTCCCACCAAACAATTTTTTAGCCACCACGGTGCAAAAGCTTGCGCCGTAGGCAAAATTTTTTTATGTATAAATATAATTTCTTGAAAAATGTGTGCTATATTTTTACAATCCTGACAAATTTTATATTCAATATTAATATAGAAACACGAAATTATGTATGTACAGTCCATAAATAGATATAAATATATTGTACATAGAAACGGGAATAATTTTAACCAAGATTTTAGCAACCGAGTGCTTTAATTTTTTTTTGATACATATAAAAATACTCGATTTTTTCTCATTTTGGACGCACTGCGCCGCGGCACAACGGAGGTCGTCTCGCGGCGCACCTTGTGTGCCGTGGCACACCGGTTGCGAAGCACTGTCTTAATTTACGGTATTTGGACCTGCGATAATTGGTTAAGCGTCCATGGTAAGGGATTTGAAAAGATCAACGTACGACATTCGCAAATCACTTGCTATTGGAGAACCATACGTTTAATGCGGATGATGGAGTTAAATTGTTGCATCAAAACATGGGGGATCATAAATTATTTTATCAAGAAATTTTGAAAATCAATAGAGCCCAGTTAAATTCCTTGCCAATTCTGAACGAACAGCTGAACCTTCCAAACTACCCGTTGCTGTATCCTATACGTTGAAACACCTAACAGATGTCACTAAATGTGGAATGATTGTATATATTTATCCTTTCGTCGAATTGCATCCCGTCGAAACCCACAATGCTATTATAATTGTAAAATCACTGGTAATTCTAATAGTAGTTGGAAAGTGACAATTCGCCACTCTGTTAATATGTTGTTTACAAAATAAGGATTAAGGCGATTCTCGAAATTTTAACTCAGGTATCAGTGTGGATCCTAGACGTATAATATTTTATCTCGTAAATAATATTTGTCGTATTTGTACCTTCTATATAAACGTTAGACACTGTTTACTATCTGTCAGTTCGAGTCCATTCGTGTGCTTACATGCGGGAAAGGGATATGAAGACTTAGTCTGTACCCACCCTAGCACTGACTTTAGCCAGGAAACTAGGAGCCCGCTTCGCGAACTCCACATAATAGTTTCAGTAGGAAAATAGAGGTAGGAAAAAAAAATTACTGTCTGTCAGTTCGAGTCCATTCGTGCGCTCGAATGCCTGAAGATGCCGAAAGGCGAAACCCGGGTCGTGAGTGACAAAATACATATAAGCGTACAAAATCTCAATAATCCAAATCTTAATATCAATTCACAAGGTCACGAACAAAATGGACATTTCGTAAAAATGAATCTAAAGGAATGATCAGTGAAATGAAGAACTGTTCTCTTGGCTAAAGTACATATGGTCACTGTACCTATCTGTAATGATAAGCTTTCGTCGAAGGTCAAAGCAATATTTTAAGTGACTCATTGAACAAGACTTAGAATATCTCAAACGTTGCAGTATGCACAACCCTAGATTTGGAGCTTATTGAATTCACGTTCTTCTGAAAATAAACCTCATGCTTCCAAGGTCGCCGAGAAGATTAATTCAAGATTTTATCAATGAGTGAAAACTATTAAAATTTAAAATAAATTTTGCGTAAAAAGTAATGCGTAACGACAAAACAAGTAAATTAGTTACAGGTTGCTGTATGACCTCTATGTATCTCTTTCAACGTTTTCCAAATGGTTTTCCGCAGAACCCTGGAAAAAAATGCAATAGGACCCTGTGCTTAAATTTAATTGGGAAACGTGCTTAACCAGGATATTCATGAAGTAATACAATTCGATGTTAGTCTCGGTACGAATAAAATCAGCCAACAACACAGTCGTTTTTGGAGGAAAATGACACATACCCGCTAATATAATATATAATTATTATTACACTATAAATTTTAGATGGCGTCAGTAATGTCAGTATACATTTAAGTTTTGTGTAAATATTTCAGCGGGGCCATTTTGTTGTCAAAGTGGTATACCAGTGGCGTAACTATCAAGTGCATACTAATATACTAAAGGCCGTAATGCGATGAGCATCCGAGAGCTTAA